>OY728140.1:807000545-811800545 GCA_963277665.1 Viscum album | reverse complement strand
TCATAACTGGAGTTATTTATGAAATAATTTTGATGATGTACTTAAATCCTACTCCATTATATCTGGGTGTCCCATTTTGGTATTATCACATATGTCCCCATATTTATAGTATACAATTTGTCTCCAATTTTCATCCACAGGAGAAAATAATAGGGATATTAGGGATAATAATTTTAAATGATTAATTTATTAAATGAGAAAACATGAGCATCTTATTATAATATATAAATATATTATATTGACTGACCTATAAATTTCTAAGTGTTAAACTAACTAAACCATATTCTTTTTCATCACATAATGTAGTATATAATTTTTTCCCCTTAATAATTGTTAATAATGAGATTTTGATTTTACCAAAGAATATACCCAAAGAGTGTCAATATAAGAGTACAGTAAGTCTCATTATCCTAGACTTGTTGACACTCATGTCTGGGTAAATAATCCATTTTTGGTTATATTATCTCATGGAAGAACTATTTTATAGCCACATTTATTTACGAAAATTGAATACAGATGAATTTTCATGAAAACAAATCACTCTATCATTTACCAAAATCGTATGTTTATTTCATATTTTTTGAATTATATATATGGATTTTAAGAGGTATTTAAAATCCCAATCCTAAAAAACTAGACATTTCTCTTAAACCAGTAATGCCAACCTATATATTAATAAACCATCATACATGATTTATCACATAAAGAAACACATTAATCAGTACTAGAATATCATGTGACCTTATTAAATAGGAGAGTTATATATATATAAATAAAATTAATTCTTATACTTTTATATAAATTAAAGTAAATAATAATACTAAAAACCCACAAGAACTTATAATCATACAAGGGAAATTCTAGGGACATACATTTGAAATGAGTGATCTAGAATGTGTAGTGAGGGAACAATCATGAATTACATAAAGAAATAAATTCATAGTGGTCCATAAAAAGACTAAACAAACATAACTAAGGTGATAATCATAAAAACTAGCATCAAGTCATGATATTAAAGTATAACGTGAATGAAATAAA
Organism: Viscum album; assembly: GCA_963277665.1. NCBI lineage: Eukaryota > Viridiplantae > Streptophyta > Magnoliopsida > Santalales > Viscaceae > Viscum > Viscum album. The sequence goes on along the minus strand of OY728140.1, from coordinate 811,799,507 downwards.
GGAATTTGAAAATATTATAGAAAATTTCATAAGAAAAAGTATATATTTACTTATAAGATAACATCACTTGGTGTAAAAATTCCCATATTTTAATATTTAACTCCCTAATCATATAAATAAAAAAATAGTGTTGAAAATAACCCATATATTGTAGGTATATATAATTTTTGGCACACAAGTAACATTTATAACATTAAAAATCCTACGTGTTATAAAAAAATATTTAATAAATGATATATTTCATTAATTTTTAACCCATAATTGATGATTTATTGTTAAATTGATTAAATTCCTTATGAAAAGAAAGATATGTATATCTATGTTTTTTAAATAGATTAAAAATGGGGGTGGGTATTTACTGTATAAATGCCTATCCTAGAAAATTGGTGTATAACTTCCAAAACATAATGATTATACATATATATTCATAGAATACTTAAATGATAGTTAATATCGTAGTAAATCAAATTTAAATCATATGTAAATCACAATGTATGTTTGAAAATATCATGACATTAGTGACGGGAATCCATAATGTATAATTTAATGTAGGTATATGAATAAATATGAGTAGGATATGATCCCTTAGATTGAGATGACACTTATAAAAGCACCAGAAGACATTCTTATAAGGGTGTGGGACCCCTGAGAGGGATATATAGATGAAATGGTATAATAATATTATTCAGAAATGGTTTTTCATGATGAATAATGGGTGGATGGGTTTGTTTAAATATAGATGGGAAGGAGAATTGTTTATCAATTTCAAAATATATGATTTGGAATCTATATGATAATGTAACCAAACCATATTTTATTGCCCAATTTTTTCCCATGGATTATACCAAATAAAAAGGTGACTTCATCATTTTATATTTCTGAAAACCTATATCCAAAAAATAATTCAAATTGTGATGTAGAGGACCATCCTATTTATAAATAATTGATTTAAATCCGTAAAATATTATAGATGCAATAGTGGATTTATTAAGTGTTTATGTAATTTATAAAATAACATCAAAAATATTATTTAAAATATGAAAGCTAATTTTGGAAATATATACTGATAAATTTTTTATTTGATAATTTTTTTTATTTTATTAATGTCTTGATACATTCCGTATATTAATACGGTTTATTATTTTATACCGAAAAATAATTTGTCTTAGAAAATTGTGAAAAATTTTAATTCCGTAGTTTTAATGATTTGTTTTTAAAAATAATACATATCTTTTCAAAATAGTTATCAATAATATTTGAAACTAAACTTATAAATAAGAAGTAACAGTTTATTGAAAAATACTATTTCATACTTTGATGGTTTTTTGACACATAATAAATTTTTGTTCAAATTAATAAAATTATATTTAAAATTATGATAAATGAATATTATTTAAATATAAATATTGTTTAAATAAATATTATTTCAAAAATTCATGACATCATCAATAATCTGGTCTTGATTGAAACTATTAAATAATAAAAAATATATTTTGTGTTTTATCAAATCTAAATATAATTTTTATCAATGTCATTAACTAATCATTTAAAAATTATTAGTAGAAAAGAACTAATAAAATCATTTTATTATCCACAATAAAATATAAAAATTATTAATATTATGATCTAGATACATATTTCTTTATTACACCCGAAAATTATTTGAGGGAATGGTTTTTAGATGCTAGATTTCTTTATAGGGGTTTAGAGATCATGATTTTGGTTGTGATCATAATAAGAATGAACTAATTCCGAAAATGAATTCATTAGTGCTTTAGTATTATAATATCATCTTTTGATTAGTGAGGGGAAAATACTGAATATTATAACTCCATCAAAAACTCTCATTAATGATATTCATAATGCATGATTCTAATAGTTGAGTCCACCACATCCATTATGTCAATTGGACATTAATATAACCTTTAATACATATACATCATATGATAATTTTATAAATAATATATTATATAATTTTATGATTCTTAGGAGTCATTTTTGTAAGATATTATATTAATTATATTGTTGTAAAAATTGGGAAATAGATGATGTATTTTATATAACTATAGAATTGATAAAGAAATTACAAATTCATTAACATAACTCTTTTTTGGAATGTTTGGGTCATTAAAGTAGTTTATTTTACATTTAAATGCTTCCAAAATTTATAAACAATACTTATTGGAATTGAAATAAATAAAGAAAATATAATTATGTACAAGATTACAAATTAATGGAATTTAATTAATTAAATTAGTTAGAATATTGGAAATAAAAATGAATGAGAAGGCACATTAAATTGATATAGCAGTTATAAAGTAATCTCATAAGAGGTCTATATGATTATTCCGATCATATAATCATGAAGGATTTTGTTAAACTAATTTTTTTCAATTGATGTAGCAAAAATCCATGTCCATTTAATATTAGAAGTTTATGAATAGAAATAGATGAAAGGATATATATCATCTTCTTTTAGTGATTATTACTAAGAAAACAATGTCACTATTAGTGTTTTATTAGTATTGGAATGAAACCCCAAGCCTAAAACTTTACGATTTTTTTCACACATCCCCTAAAAAATAATCATATGTGATTTCCTAGGAAAAATAAAACTGTTATGAAACGTTATTTCATAACGAATATCACACACATCTGTATTATATTTTTTTAATAATTGATAAGAGGTATACTGAGATACAAATGCAATATTGGGATAGAATCATAGTAAATTAAACAATTTATCCTCTTTAATGAATCTGTAGGATAATAATTTCTTCTAAAGATCATTGGAGGTTATATATATACTCTAATGGCTCTAATTAATATTTTTACGTGTTTTAAATTTAATTTATACATTTACTGTTAAACCACATATAGACCTCCTTTGGATACTATTTTTTATATGTTTGGGATCCACTATGTATTGAGCTGGTGCCACTCTCTAGACACTATAAAATGTAGTGATGAATGATTCATAATCATGTATTTAATTGTAGTATGATATGTCATTCGGTGGCATGTTTTACATCATGGAATAAGTGATTTCATAAAATCTAATGTTTAATATGTTCACAATTTTAAAATAATTATGTTGGGATAATGATATATTTGATTGGGATAATGTCTATGGTTATTCATTAGTATTTAGGAAATGAATAATGATTTGTTAGAAAATATAGTTATGATATAATATATAGAGTTAATATAATTTTCTGATTTATGTAATATTTACAGTAATTTATGTTGTATTTATCGAATTCAAAATTATTCATGTTTTTTATATGGATTTATGGAAGTTCATTTTAAAACAATGAATTAAGACAATTCATGATGTATGTGTTTATATGTTTTGTGTATAATGAAAATTAAATACTTAATATTATTTACCATATTAATCATATGTTCGTTTGGGATATTTAGTGGAATTATTAAGAATGTTTTGGTTCTTAATATTTTGGAAAATTCATATTATTAAATTATTTTGAAATGGTTTAAGATGAAATTTGTATGGGGTACTAGATATTAATATGTTACATCACCATGTGGTGATTTATTCATATTGGAAAAATAGTTTTAACCATTTTGTTATAATAATAACTTTAAATTGAATGAACGAATTAAGATAATATAACAGAACATATTATCAATTAAATGTTAATTTTAGTGATTTAGTGATAAAAAATAATTTTTTATATTTTTTATATTAAGTATAAGATGAAGTGTTAATTTACTGAATTACTACCACATGATTAAACTATTCCTAGAAAATTAACAAAAAAACATTTCAGTATATTTCCTTTGATTATAATGGATTGAAATAAATAGTAAAATAATGAAAAATAGGAAAAAACATTTTCCTATTAACATAATTTTTGATGATATCAAATTCCTTTTCACACATATTAGATATGGGTATATATTCATTAATATCATCCAAGGCACGTTCTTTATCACTTTCAATTAGTATTTGGATGACAATTTACCCTCATATGAACATGTTTTCACATAACACCTAATCAATCCTATTTTGGAACACCTTATCCATTATTTTATTTTCCTTTATACCTCCCTTAATCGTTTATTAAGATGACGGTGTATCAACTATTTTTTTGATTTTTTTTCAATAAAATAATTTTCAAATATAAAAACCCAAATTAACATGATAATGTTTAAATAATAATGTAAAAATTTATATAAGGTAAGGGTAATTTAAAAACATAATAGTTTGAAACAGTATAATTTTATTCAATATCATATGTGACACAAACCACCAACCTTAGACAAATTCCAAATATATATCTTGATTTTTATTATCTTCAATAGCTTATAAAACATGCTACCATGATTCTAAATGAATAGTAATATAAAATAATATTATAAACTAGGATTTATATTAGTGGTTATAAATAGTAAAAAATAAAATTTTATATTTAATGATATATTTTTCTATGAAATAAAATAATAATTGTTTGAATGAAAATTAAATTTTATATGAGAAAATGTATTTCACTAATAGATGGATTAGTTGGGCTTTGCCCACATTATATAAAAATATTTTTAACAAAATATAGAATTATTTTTATAAAAATATATTTATTATTGAAATTATAATATTAAAAGGAAATTATATTGAGTCTTTACATATTTTTAGGGATTGTTTCTTTTATTGATGAGTAGTGAATCATTTGTATTTTTATTGAAAATTTCCTTTTCGCTTAAATAATAAATAATGTTCAATTATATTAAAAATTGTGTTTAAAGAAATATTAGTACAATAATATATCTATATATCTATTTTATGTAATTTTAATATGTTTCATATTGAAATTGGATATAATATCATTGTAATATTTTGAACAGTTTCTCTTAAAAATCATTATTTCTCATACAACCCAAAATATTAGTTTTTAATTAAAATTTATATCTTATGTGGATTACATATGGTATAATGGATTATATATAATTAATTATATCAATATATGTTATGAATTATTATAAAACGTATTTCTGAAAACTATAAAAAGAGATATTATAAAATATTAATTAACATAGTTTTGCAAAAAATGGATTACGAGGGTGTTAAATGTGGAAGATAAAAGTTAAAACAACCCAAATACTCTAAAAATATATTTTATTACCATATTTTAATAATAAAAATTATAATCTTTATAATAAGCTAAATGTTTACATTTTTTGTGATAAAAAAATTGTTAGATTTCATTTTTTGAAACATTACATTTGATCAAGTCGCATAACATATAAAAGGCCACTCAATATCTTATCTCCCTCACACTAAAATAGTATTTAGTTTTTCCAGGGACATATAAAATATATTCCCAATTTTTTCACTAATCCTTCAGGCCTTATATTTTGAATAATTCCATTCTATGAAGGATTTCTATGAAAAACTACATATCTGAAAAAAAAGGTAACATTATATAATGAGAATTTTCATTTTATTTATTTATCAACAACCATAATTATTATTGAAAGTTTTTGTTATTGTTTCATAAACTAATTTTATATACTATTATATTGTTTTAATAAGGTTCTATACTAAATCCATTTACCATTCCATTAAATTGGTTTAAAATTAATCATTTGTGTACTGTGGACTATAGCCTTGCAAATGAATGTAATTCATTTTTCTATTACGATTTCTCACAATAGGGTATGAAGATAAATATAATGTGTATATATATAATATGTATATAATATTTAAACATGTTTATTAATTATAACATATACACATATATATATATATATATTATATTATTAATTACCATTCCATAGGAGAAATGGTAATATCCCACCACTATATGGGGGACTACCACCTCATAAAGTAATGTGATTTGTAATTCAGTCACAATTTACCTAGTTGGTGATAAGAATAATATTAAAAAATATATGTGAAATAAATTTTTTATTTATTTTATTCATGTCTACTTCTCATTATGAGTATTTAATATATCATTTTCTCTTATAATGTTTTATTAAATAAATTATGATACAATAATTCATGTTGGTGTGGATTACCACCTTCACTAAGTGATGTGACTATATTTTCATCATCACATAAAATGGATGATGTTTATGGTTATAGATAATTAATTGGTATGTTATATAGTATATTATGATCAATGGTGATAAATAATATTTAATTACCTCATTTCCATTATGTTTTTTGAAAAATAGAAACATTACACATGCCTTTATATGACCTACAATCTCCATGATCGAAACATACATTATTTCACAAAACTATATTTCATGGAATTTTATAAAATAATAATTAATGTAGAAATATGTTAATTATGTGATAAATATTTTTTTGTAGATTAAGAAACTATAAATAATGTTCAAGAATCAGATCTTTCAGGACGAAACATGTAATTGAAAACAAAGAAATTAACACCCAAAACAATGAATATAATGAATGATAATCGGGGAATGTTAAAAATTATGTCATCAATTGGTCATATAGGATATTATAAATATTAATATAGTTTTATTATAATATAAAAATATTTTCATAACTAGTATAAAAGAGGTTACATAATGTTCACGAAAAAAAGTGTGGGTTAAGGGACTTCTTATTAATTTCTCTTCATTGAGTCATATTTAAATGTTTTGCATCTATATTATAATATATGGTTTATATAATAAATTTTTCATTTAGATATAATTATTCAATAATAGTCACTTTATTTTTATTTAAATATTTTAATTATTTCAACAAAGTCGATTTGACATAAAATTTACCAAGTGATATATAATTATATAAATCAATTTATATTAATTGGGATAAATAACTTCTATGTTCATTGATTTTTTTTTCGATTTTACAATAAATGAAATATAAAAAATTTATTTTATTTTATTTATGATTTTTTTGTGGATTGAAATTTAATCAAATAATCTATTCGATGGATAAATCTCACTTTAGCGTTATAGTATTTTTAGGGGTTTATCATACAATTTCACTATAAACAAGTTTATTTATATATGAATTTATATCAATTGAATTTACATGATAAATATTATATTCTCCACTGATGGTTATTCATGATCATTAATATATCATATTTCTATTTATCCACACTATGGTAATTAAAATAAATGAGAATATTTTTTTAGTAAAACTCTACTTTTTTTTCAAAAATGAGAGGAAATTTTTTTCCTTCTGAAACCATGTTTTCAAAATGTGTTACATGATTTTTTTACATTATAATGATTATATGTTTATGATATGATTATGATTTTTTTGTTCTTTTTTTTAAATTTATATCAATTTCATTTTGAAAACAATACATTTTTTCCCTAAAATGTAAAATTAATCTATATTTTTACATTTATGATAAAAATATAATTTAAATCATTCATGACAACTATAATATTTCAAGTATTCATTTATATGTTATAGATGTAATGTTAAATTATTAGTATTTTCAATATGTTTTTTTACTTTTAGATTTATAAAAATTAAATTTCACATTAAAAATTGTATTTTCCCAAGAAATTTTTAATGATGATTTCAATTTATTTTTTTCATCAGTGAAAAATTATTTATTATTATTTTATTTGGAATAATTAGAATTTATACCTTAATTGTTTTTTATGGATGACTAATGATAATTTTAAAATTTTATTTATCAAAGATCTATTTTAGTATTCATTTTTATAGTCATCAACTATCTCTCAAAAAATTGACATTCCTGTGACCATTAAAAATTAAATATCACTAAAATTTATCTAGTATTTATCATGGTTATTATTATTTTAAAAAGAATTTCTCATATATATATATATATATATATTATTTTATTAATTTAAACAGTATTTAATTGACTTGGAAAATATAGATAATATTTATTCATTCATCAATACATATATTATATGGTAATCAATGATGTTTCATATATTAAACCAATTATCTGAATTAAGAGGAATAGTTTTAACAAATGGTGATAGGTGGGTCTTGGGATTATAGATCACCACTATGCATAAGTATATCTTATATGATAAATATGTTTCCTAAATTAGATGAGTTTATTTTAAACGTATTGTAAAATATTTTAACAGTTGATGTGTGGTGATGCCTGAGATCATATAATACAATGAATTTAATTCATTATGATTACATTTATACTTATACAAGATATTTTCAAATTGGTTTTATGTGGTAAAGAATTTCATCATTTTATAATTTATTAAATGGATTTAATTTTTGTTATTTACATTTCCAAATAGACTATGCCTCATCTAATCTTGTTTTCAAGTTATTTGATTGGAATGTGTGATAAGTTATTTATATTTAATTGTTGATTGTGCATATTTATTAATAATAGCTTCTAATATAAATTAATCTCACTGAAACATTCATTAGACACATATTTTGTTTTCTTTCCCCAAGATATTAATATAATATCTTGAATTAATTATCAAGGATGAGTTTTCTTATATATTATTATGTAAAATTTGTTGTGGACATTTCCAAATGTAAATGAATTATAATTGATTTATTTCATTATCCAATACGACTACGATGATGGGAAATTTCCAGTTCGACACTTTGTATATATGTTAATGTAACAAATCATCCATAGGATATAAGTTACTGATATAAGGGGTAATTATAAGCTATACTTGTAGAAACTATTTAATTATTATGACTAAATTGTTCATTTTAATCATAGAAAATTTAAAAAATATAGATTATTCAGTGTTTAAGAGATATAATTCTTCAATAATCATTTCAATTCCAGAACATAACACTTTTTTTAATAATTTGATGAATATTCCATTCAATTATCTGTGAATGAACATCCTCGATTTTATTTGAGATTTCGTTCCAATTAGCACCATTATAAGTAGATAATAATACTAGTTATGTGGTTAAGTATTTATAGAAACATGAATAGTATTTTATAGAGGGTATTCTCCTCGAGGTTATTATTAATTAAAATGTTTTTATTAGATTTGTAAAGAGAATATGTCATCCATGATATTCCTATTTGAAGGGGGAATTATTGAATAATGTTCATAGTTACATGTTTTCACAATAATCATATAATTAATATGTTTCAATGAGACAATGAGGTCTGATACGTTTGGGATGGAATGAAAATCAATACTATTTCCCTTAATAAGAAATGTTTGTATTTTAAATGAGTTAAAAGGGAATTAAATTTAAAAAATTGATTTAAATTTACTTTTCATTTGATTGAATTGAAATTTGTACATAGGTCAATTTATTTAATGGTCATATTTTTTAAAAAAACAAATTGATATGATAATGTTATTTGTGAACTTTTTGATCAACTAATTAAAAAATGTTCCTATCTTACTCAAGATATTAAATCCGTATATTTTATTTATTGAATTAATATCGGGGATATATTTTGGAATGATTGTACTCTTATCTATTTTGTATCTCATAATGATTCTACTATAACTTTTAATAATTGGATTTTAATTATGAAATTAGGAGGTAGTTAACTCAATTTTGGTAACACTTCTCATCCTCAATTTCATAGATAGTGCGCGTGATTTTTCTCATACATTGGAACATATTATATGTGATTTTTAATGGATTTATAGTGAGATATGTATCATTTTTTTCATTTATTCCTTTTTTAAAAAAAAATAATTTTCTCATTCCATTAATCATATGAAATATTTAGAGTCATTATATGGAATGAAATTTTGGACTATAGATTTTTATGATGATGTAGGTGAATTAAATTTTTTTCTTCTAAATTAGTAATATGAAATGGTTGAGAAGGTGAAAATTATTCAAAAAAATATGTGGATGTATTAGATTTTATAGAAATATTTTATGGATAAGTGAAAGAATGACCATTATTTTGAATTTGGGAGTCATATTTTTTATGATGTATCTCTACATAAGAGTGCAGTGTAGTATATTATAAAATTAAATTTGAGTTATTGTTTCATTAGAAAATTTGAGATCATATAAAATTATATATATGTTTTATATTGATTGTCACTACCTCTGATCTATAGTCAGTTACATGAACTATTTCATCATTCATTGTAATGAAAACATGTTTCATATGAAACTATGTTTGTATCCATATAGTAGTTCATTTATAGAAAAACCATTCATAGAAATAATGTACAATATATATAATTAACCATATAGGTAATTATTTGTATACTAATTTAATATAACTATATAGTGTTTATTTGGAAAAACTATTTGACCTTAGAGAGTACATGAATAAGAAAATTATATGATGTTGAAATATCCAAAAAATTTAATTAATTAAATTTTAATGATGAAATATTGGAAAAGGGGAAAAAATTATCAATCATGGTAATGTGGGGAAAAAATAGTTTATCCATACATTCATCATTAATTAGATATTATTTAATTATATTCATTATAATAATTTTTGGTAATTTATTAGTCAAAAGGATAAATCATTCATTTTATCTATATTATGGTTTCAACCAAAAAATGGTTTCATTTAAAATATATATTTTTAAATTTTATATTTCTAATTTAAGAAAATAAAATAATTTAAAAAAATTACTAAAAAATGGATTATGAGGTATTTTAAATAATTTTATGAAAGGATTCATTTTTCAATGAATTGTGAAAGTATTATTTTTTTTAAATATTTTTTTTTATTTCGAGCATTTCTGAAAGAAATATTATATTGAAATTGCTTCATGTTAAAATTCGTTATTTTCATAGTTAATATGTAATGGCCCGGACCTCTCCAGCCCATGCCACTGTCGAATATAAGTTCATGAAGTGTTCTAGAAGGTAGAAGGGACTTTTTACACACTTTTTTAAATATTGTAACTACACGCCATGTAGTGTGAGTACACGCCATGTACCACCTCTCTTGGTATACCCCGTGTTGAAGCCATGTCCTTGCCGTGTGAAATAAATGAGTAGATGCCGTGTAGCCTATACTACACGGCGTGTAGTGTCTCCGCGCATATGCATTACCCTCAAACCCTGTGCTGAACAGTCAACGGCCATGTTATGTGTTGAAGTTGTGTCCTTGCTATGTGATATAAATGAGTACACTCCCTGTAGCGCATATTACACGCCGTGTAGTGTCTCCCCGCGTATGTGTTACCTTCAAACAGTGTGTTGACTAGTCAACAACCGTGTGCCGTGTTGAAGGCCGTGTTGGATGCTTTCTGGTGACCGTGTGAAATGGCCGAGTACACACCGTGTACTATACATTACACGCCGTGTACTTTAGTTTTTCATGCATATTAAAGGAGGGGTCCTCTCCTACTTTTCAAATCACTCCTCTCCTCCCCTTTACCTCGAGAAGAGCTCTCCCAAGAGACTCTAAGGAACTTTTCTTCCATAACTTCTTCATTAGAGCTCTGATTTACAATCTGTCAGTGGCCACAAGATTATATTGATGAGGCGGAAAATCTGATATTCGATCAGTTTTCTTTCATTTTGCCCTTCCTTCCCAACTTCCACCCAAGGAGGTTTTCCAGGGATTTGACAGAAGCGATGGACACCAACGAACTTCTTCTAAAGTTTATCTGGGGGAGTGTTCTGATCATATCATATCGAGGTAGGGATCTTACCTTCGTCTCTCTAATGTTTTCATCATGCGGGGTGGGTGTCCTCTTGATTATGTGAAACATATTTGAACCAGTTTAATAAAGATAACAAATGGCTTATATAATGGGGATGTGAAGTTTGTGATTGATGTTACATTATATTATATCATTTGATATTATGTTGTGAATTGAATAGGCTTATGCCTACTGAAAATAACGGTCCTTGGGGGGTTTGCTAGTGCAATTAAATGATACCCTATCTTTCAGGACCATTAATGGATGAAAACATCGTGGAATGTTTAAATTGGTTAATCACGTAATGTTGGCCGATTAAATGAAAATATGGAACCCTTGTGTGATCACCCCGGTTGAACAAAGCAGAAATAATTAACATGTGGGTGCTGGTAAAGGTTTATTTTTATGAATGAGGGGTGTTTTGTGGGTTGTTGTAGATCGGGTGAGTAGCGGGGCTGCAGTTATATTGGTTGTGGGTTGGTGTGAATTATGTGTTGGTGATGGGCCACAAGGCTGCGATGAACGATATCAAGGGATGATGGTGTACGAGTTTCGATGTGTTGGTGGTTGTGGTGGTTGGCAGCGGGGCTGCAGGGATGGGTTTGAATGTGAACGAACAATGTGTTGTGAATAATAAATAAAAGTGTAAGAATTAATGAATGGTCGGCATTGTAATGGAATGTAAATGATAAGAAATGTGGTTGGTTGGTTAATAAGAAGGGACTTGTTTGTGTTTCTTGTGTTTTCCTAACTTGATTTGTGGATGTAAAAGATATGTTTTACGAACGATCGATGCATTTGGTTGTGGATAGTTTCCCATTAGTTAAGGAACAGTTAAACTAATTCTGTTGAAAAGTGAAAACCTAAATTGGGTTGGGGTTGTGTGTTATATGCATGCTTCAAAATAGAAGTTCAAAGGCACACGCTCAGTTATCTATTTAGAAGACATAGGTTGGGCCGTGTGTTTGGTATATTTATATATATTTATCTTTGTGTTTTGTCGCACCCAACCCATGTTGAGAACTTAGTGCTGAACATTCCCATTTCATGGGAGATGGTGTTTTCCCCATAGTTACTAGCTCCTCATTTCTCCATATTCTATAGGCTGTGATGGCATGAGGTGAACTTACACACAAGACTCTTTGGGTAGGTTTCAATTGGGGTGGTTTTAGCCCAAGACTATTCGGGCAGGTTTACTATTTCAAAATAATCTTTGGGATGAGGCCCAGGTTTGTGTGGGAAGGATGTGTGGATTAGAGATCCAGGTGTGTGCAGGCGGGATACGTGGTTTTGAAACCCAGGTGTGTGCGAGCGGGATACGTGGTTGTGAGGAACAGGTTTGTGAAGGAGGGATACATGGTTGTGAGTCCCAGGTGTGTGCGGGATGGATATGTGGTAGTGAGGCCCAGGTGTGTGTGGACGAGAAGAGTGTAGTAGCGTCCGGATATTCGCCATTAGGAAGCGCAACTAACTAGTGGGGGAAACGGTGCGGGGTACCCATTACTATTATTCTTATATACTACTACCTGTTGTTTTTTTCATGTTGAGCGTGGCTGGTGAGGTTGGGTGGATTGAATTCCTTGCTAGGTTTGGTTTCTTTTGTTGTTCTCATGGGACATTAGGATGTCTTCCCACTTGTGCAGAAGAGATTTAGGTTTCCCTACTGAATATACTTGTATGCTCACCCTATGTTTACATTCAGGTTTCCAGGAGGACTAGAAGGGCCGTGCGGGACCCTACTAGTCGGGACATTTGGGGTTGTTTTGTAGTTATTGTATTCTTGTTTTTCTTTTGGTATTGTAATTTTGAGCTTTATTGTACTTGTACTTGTTTCATAACTATTTAAACATGCATGTGGGATTGGTTTGGGATTAATTACTTTTCCTCTTTTTCTTTTGGTGTTTGACTCATCTTGTTTCCCGATATTAAATAATAAATTGGTTAATGCCTCCTATATTTGTAAAAACTCATACCCTTGGTGTTAGTCACCACCCCGGGACCTACTAGAGGCAGGACTCGGGGGGTCATTATCTCCCTCTCACCATTGCCAGCTCAGAAGGGGTATCTTTGGTGGGAGGGGGTCATGACATAATGGTATCAGAGGTGGTGGTTGAGAGATAGGATGGAGTTTGGAGTTAGGCACAGTAAGGATTGCATGGGATGGTAGGGAAAAAATGTTTGCTGATCATGGTGCATGACATAGGCCCGGGAAGACCGGCTAGGACACGGGATTTTAAGGCCCCCGATGATCCAATGCAAGGACTCTAAGCCTAACGAACGACCATGTGTGACTACACTTATTGCAGGGTAGAGACCCTAGGGACGGGATATGCATCATCATGACTTTGTTTTACTTGATTTGGGTGTTCTGGGAATGAAATTGAAATAAAATGATAAAATAAAACCTTAAGACATTTCCTTACTACTTTGGATTAGGCGATCTTTGTTTATCGTACAGCTATAGCACCTCGACGACGTCCCCGGGTCACTCAGACAGCCGAGGCCTAGCAGATTCAGGTAGACGATCATGTGGGGACTGACTAAGAGGATGAAGATAGCCAATGGGAGAAGACTCTCTGTTCTTTCCAGTGGAAAACCCTCAAGAAGTACGAGGGTAATACTTCAGATATAGAGACAGAGTGGAGTCTTGAGGATCTAGGGATCATTTTTAGTTTGATTCGTGCTCCGAGGGAGTACTGGGTTCCCCTAGGAGTCAGTCAGCTGAGAGGTGTGACACGATAGTGGTGGACGCTCTACCTCGGAGTGAGGACAAAGGCAGAGGTTCTGTGGGCTGACATTGAGAATGAATTCCGAGAGGAATTCCATTCTTCCATGATCAAGGTGGAGAAGCAGCAAGAGTTACTCTCCCTCTAGTAGGGGAGTATGCCAGTACGAGAGTTGGGGATCACGTTCAAGGATCTCATACGCTTTTCTCCAGATCTCTTTCTGAATGAGGAGTCTTGGGAGAGACGTTTGGAGGAGGTGCTTCGCCCTTCGCTCTGGTAAGTTGTCACCACCATCACCCTTCTAACATACTTGGCAGTACAGAAGAAGGAATATGTTTTAGAGAAGATGCACTCGCAGGGAGGATCACCATGTGAGGGGACCTATCTGGGTTCGTCGAAGGGGAAGGTAGTCAGTAGCAAGTCTCCTACGATGGGACCATCCAGATTTAGGTCTGTAGAGAGCAGGCCCCTGCAGTTCTAGTTAAGTTCTTTGGGTCAATGTCCCTTTTTCACAATCCCATGACCGAAGTGTTTCTATTGTGGGGGTTTCGGGCACATTCAGAGTTGGTGCCCGACCCAAGATCAGTATAGAGGAGGTGGGCTGGTTCAGTGCCCACCTCAGGAGCACCCGTTGCTGTTGAGGCACTTCTAGCAGCAGCAGCACCCTGCTCCTCTGAGGGAAGACTTTTCAGGAGGAGTTTGACCTCAGGGTGCTCCTCAGGGGCCTTGATCAGGGCGTGGTCGGGGATGTGGACGACATCAGAGAGGCAGAGAAGCTGGGCGTGGACAGTTTCATGCATCAGAGTTGGCAGCTCCGGTATAATCAGCAGTGGTGCGAGCTACAATTTGATTATTCAGTGCTCTCATTTACAATTTGTTTGATTCGGGAGCTTCGGACTCCTTTGTTTCACCTTGTCTAGCAAAAGCTTTGGGACAACACATAGAGAGACTTTTCATAACTCTGGTGCTGAGTACACCAGTTTGAGTCTAGACTAACATATCTTCTGTTTTCCGGGGATGTGGGATGACGTTGGGACTGCATCGATCTAGTGGGGACATTCTTTTGCTACTGATTCAGCCATACGATGTCATCCAAGGCATCAAATGGTTTTTTTCTATTAGTTCCATTATAGAATGCTTCTGGAGAACAGTTGTGTTCTCCGACGTGGATGGGAAATGTGTATCTTTTGTTGGCGAGAGGAGCTATCAGGTGGGAACCCGACATTTGAAGCCTCTCCTTTCCTGGTTAGGGGGGTTATCAGTGGCTTCAACTGATACAGAGATGATGGATGTCCCATAGGTTTTTGGGTAGTTCCTCGATGTTTTTTCTTCATGAGGTTGTGAATCAACCCCCCCCCCCCCCCCCCCCCCGACATGACGTTGAGTTTGGGGTAGACTTACATCCTGGGGCCCATCCGATTTCGATGGACCCTTATCAGATGGTGGATTTTCTATTATTCAACAACATTTACACTTAATTTTATATATGATCAACTCAAGATTTGATTTATTAATTTTAAAAAATTTATTTCCTTTATTAGTATTCTATCATTTAGACCATTGAATATGTTAATATTGAAATAAATTAATATTTTTGGATGTCATCAACATTCTATTAAATAATTTACTCTCATATGACCAATATACAATTCATTTCCCTTCAATATCGAAAATATTTTTACCATGGATATTAATAATTCCAAAATATTACTTAATTTATACATATGATTATTTCCAAAAACATCCATATAATACAATTCATTGATATGATTATTTCATAAACTCGAAAACATTTTTTCATAATGTATTTAAATAAAAATTTATTTTATTAAATAAGATATATTGATAATTATGTATTCTTTAGTCAATATATATATATTTTTCAATAGAATGTTGATTAATGAATTAAATTGATCAATTTATGTATGAGTACTAAGTTTGATCTACAGTGGTGGGTTGCCCTCAGAAATACATACCACATCAATCTATTTGTAGGTCACATTAGCTAAATCAGTTTTCCAAAATTAATTCAAGAAAACTTTATAATTTTAAATAATATTGTGAATGGTATTTATAGAAGAGGCATCATGTTCATGAGAACATGGAATCTAATGATCCAACGTAGACATTATTATGAATTTAGTTTTCATTATCAGTGATTTTTTCACCATGATATTATCAATAAATGCATTTTATTTGATATTATTGTTTTTTTGGAATATATTTTTAGTTATTTTCCCCTACATTATTATTTTTCTAATCAAAAAATGATATGAAAGAAATTGATTAAAAGGAATGTTTTTTCAATTACATATAATTATTAATGATTATTATTTATTGATTAATGATAGATTCCACTTCTATAACCCTTAATTAGACTATAATATCCCCATTATTTTGATTCTGTCATCCATGATATAAAGAATATCTCTAGAAATTAGATTGAAGATAATTTATTTACCATTACTATGATTTGTATTATAATTACATATATAAAATGGGAAGAATTTTTTTGGCTATTTTACCCAATACTACTAAATGTATCGGTCCATAGACATTTGATAACTTTATTCTTATTCTAATGTAATAATATAAGACATCAACTTCCGAGTACTATGGTTATGGTCCCTACAACTATAATCTATCTATATTGAGTTTTAATATGTCATACTACACATAAAGATGAAAAACGTCCTTTGGGTTAAACCCAAAATGATTATATGATTAATAACACTCCCAACCACCCGTTGATTGTATTATCCGATTGACTGGTGTAAGAAAACTGAACATGTATGATGTTTATCATAATTGAAATTTTATTTACCCTAAATAAATCTATTTGTTATGATATATTTACCCCTAAAAAAATTAAAACATTTAGTATGAAAATATTTAAGGAATAAATGACAAATAATACAGTGCAAAATATATAGATTACCTCACATGATAAAATTTTGTAGCTCCATTCAGAATCTCACATTCATTAATTATAAAAAATTATCATAACCAATAATACACTATAAAGATCATTCATTAAGGATTAAAAAAATATATTCATAAATTGATTGATTATCATTTCGTGTAATGATTATTAAAATATGATATATTTTATGTTCATAAACACTATTAACAATACTAAAAATCCATACATATCCACCCATATAGTCATATCATATATGCTACAAAACATGTGATGCAATATGTTTGTTTCATATTAATTGAATTTTTACATCATTATAATTCTATATTAGACCAACCATATCATTGTATGACCATATAATTAATCATATTATAATTTTTTTCTAATATATCCAAAAACAATGGATGTATAATGATTGAATAAGAATCATATTTCAAATGATCAACTCTATAAAAATGTATTCAAACAACTTTATTTTACAAAATCCAATTTTATAATGTTAAAAAAATTAATTCATTATGTATAATTCATTTTGAGTTCATATTAATATTAATGTACCCTTTATATATAATTTTTTCTTGTATTATAATATTATTTATAAATCCAACTCTTTACTGTATCTTTAATTACCGATATTCCTAGATCTATTTTCAGTTATTAATTTATCCTCATATTTAATTCTACAATTATAATATTTTATAAATTAAATATACTGAGTAAAAAACACCCCCAAGCCACATTTAATCTATATTGTTTTAAAAAAGTATTATATGAATCCAAAATCTTTTATCTTTGGAAATAATTTGTTTAGTCTAAAGCAAGAAGGTATCATGAGAGGGAGAGTGTTTGTGAATAAATGTATGATTCTTTCAAAATAAAACTTCCAATTACATTGTAAAAAAACTAAAAATATACAAAATATATTTTAGTTGGTTCATTTATACATTGATTTTCTTTATCTAACACACTAGATGTTGTATTGCAATAAAAAATCCACTATAAGGGGACTAATTTGTTGTAATGATTCTTATGCGACTGATTGTATCTTTAGGTTCACAGTCATTAAAAAAATATTTATGATATCACTCCTCTATTCACCCAAAGGAACACAATACATGTCCAGATGAGATCCTAGATATTAATTATCTAAACTGGGATACTACAGTAATGATGATTCAATAATAAGATTCTTCATCCATATGATGAACTCCATGACAATCTGTTGACATTAAACATAGAAACAATATCTATATTATATTGTAAAATATGTAAATAAATCCATTGGTATATTTATCCCAATATTTTGTGTGTTTTTTGATACAGATATATGTGTATATATATATCACATTAAAAAGATATTTATGTTACAATATTTTGTAACATAATTTTTTTTAATTTATAGAAATTTCTTTCATAAATATTCTCTTAAAAAATTAAAAATCCATTTATTTATATTTATAAAATATCTGGAAAAAATAATAATATTTCTCTCAATGATTTTGGAAAACATTACATCCACCATGAAATAATAGAATTTAATAAGGTATCCATAGTTCTGTCCAACCTTTGGCATCACAAAGAACATTCAACAAATGTCATATTATCTCCTCAATATTAATATATATTAAATAAAATATTTCTAATATTATCATTATAATTATATTAAAATTCATTTTTAAATTTATGATGTATCCCTAGGGGAATTTTCATGATTTTTAATATCCAACCCAATATATAGTGTATTTCTAGAAATACTTTAGAAAACATGATTTAAGAATGATTATTTAAAAGTCATAATAATAGATGAATCATAAATGAAATTTATTTAACATTTAATTGAACATGTACTGAGAAATTTTATTTTTTGATCTCCTTTTTTCGTATAAGGATTTTCTAAAAACTGGATTCTTTAAAATTCCTTGAACCACATATCACTAAACTTTTATTAGCTAGATTAAAAGTATATCCACAAAAAAAAATATCTTTTGTAGATTATTTTATAAAAACATATATTTTATTTTCTAAATTCTATTATATAAATGAATATTTTTCATATAAAACAAATTTCTTATACCTTGACATACACCATGTCATAACATAACAATGATTACCAATTTCCAATAATTATTTCAAAACTTCCTAGAAAACACGAACAGTCAAAATATTTTTATAAACATTTTCATGTCGAATTTATTTGCATCACTACAACATGACATTAAATGTAATTAAAGGAGAAGATTTGAACATCATTATTAAAAATATTCTCAATGGATTCGAATAGTGAAAATGAATAATCTTTATTGATATTATATTTGTTTAATGTATTTAATGATCACGTTTTCTATAGATATAACTACAAAATATATGTGATGATTTATTGAAAAAAATATTTATAATATTTTATATTTTACTAATAAATCATTAAAACCCATATCTTATATAGTGATATATATATATTTCTAGAAATATACAAAAAATAATACTCTTTTATTTATAGTATTCCAAAATTTGATGGTATAACTATTTTAATGTTTTAATTTCAAATAATTGATTTATATGAATAAACCTTTATATATAAAAATTTAACATTACTTTTTATTCATTCATTGATATATAATTGGATAAAAATATAAAATTGTTTGTAAAAAAATTTATTTAAATTAATTATAGAAATTATTATTTACATTAACACTACTAATCATAAAAGATAAAAATGAAAAAAAATATAATACTTGTTAACAACAATTTTTTAAAAATTTCATCAAATATAAACTACTATATAATATAGAAACCATATTCTAATTTTGTTGAATACTTATATTAACCACTAATAATCAACTATTTAGTGATTTGGAATAACATTTTATATATATTGACAAAAACTATTTAATTTAAAACCAGTATCATATATCCAATAATGCATAATAATAAATTTAAATAGCATTATTATCTTATATGAAATTATAAAATATTTTTCTTGAACATCCAGAGGTTTTATAGGATATTCAACCCATGTTTATAATGCTTTCTACAATAAAATGAACAACCCCACTCCCTTACTCTTTTATAATTTTTCAACATTAGAGACAAAATATTTGACCATTAAATATATTTTTTGGATTAAAAATATTACATTATACGCTACTATATATAGATTTAACCTTTAATATATATGTCATAATGATATATGATTAACTTATATAAGTTGGATTTTAACATTTTATGAAAATAAATAATATTATTAATATTTTTAAATTAATAAAACTTTTTTTGTGTGTTTTATAATGAAGTTCATTATTAGAAAATTCAATAAAATATTTCCCAGTCTCATAGTGTAATTGACGTAACCCATAATATTTAATATATAATTTTAAATTCCATTTAATACAATTATATATTACTGAATAATATTCATTGAAATGCCATATTATTAATTCATTTAAAAATAATGGAATATTGTTTTTGTTGTTATATATTATATTCAACACAACCATGGTCTACTGATTATTTTTAACATAGAATTTATAATTAAAATAATAACATAATAAAAATTCATATAATCCACTAATTTCAAGTAATAAGTATTTTTGTTTTAAAAAAATCTTAATGAATTGACTACTTTATAAGGGGTCACTCTACTATACATACTTTAACTTATTTATTCTTTATGACTCAGAAATTTCTAATATTATCTAGTCAGATTCTTCCCTTTAAATTTTCTTTCTCTGTTACCGATCTCAAATTCATGTTCTATGGTGATTCCATTTATCTGTGAGAAATAAATTATTGAGAATAATGTTTTAAATTCATTCAAAAAATTAATTTCTTTAAAAATAATCAATAAAAAATCATCACCCCTTTCAAATATATTTCATTTCCATTAGTTATCTAAGGTCAACATTTCACTAGGTATCAGTCAATGTTATAATACCTCTAAAAAATACCAATTTATGTTATCCAACAACAAAATAATATCATAAAAAGATATTTCAAGGTTTATTTAAAAAGTATTTATGTAATTGATCATATTTATTATCTCAGTTATATTCTAATGAAATCTAATCTCATTATAATTCAAAATGTATCAATAACCCAATAATATAAATTTTGTTTGAATTCCTAAAACTAATAATTTTGAATACACATTATTGCTTAAACATGATAAACCCTGGTGACCTATGGTTTTAATGAAGTTTCCAGGTTAGATGAATGAGGTATTAATAAAAATTCAAATTAAAATTAAATTAATACCTTGAATTTTAAAACAATTATTATTATCAAGAATTTAATATAACGAATTCCTATTAAACATATAATTGATTAAAATTATTTATTTTTATAAATAATTATACATTACATAAAATCAATATGATCAAACCCAAATAAAATAAAACTCTCCAAAATACATATCAATTACTACTAAACCACATAATCATTTATTTACATTTCTACATTCCAAATTTCATTACATCAAGAGGGTTTATCAAATCATTTTTTATATTTTACTACAATCTGATGAAATAAAAATTACTACAAGAAATATTAGGGGTTGATATGTAATAGCCAAAGAGTTCATAATAAGTTATATCTTTAATGCATATCAATTGATTATATTACATGCAACACCGACTTGGATTGCATTATACACAAGATTGAGTTTCTACGAAAAAACAAATTAGTATTAAAATTATTTAAATAATATACTTACTTATAAATTAATTATTGGGATATAAATAGTAATAAATAATTTATTTATTTAAAATGTTTTCTCATTAATAGAAAATATTTATAAAGAAATATATATGTTTTATAAAAAGAGTAGTATATCTAGAAAAAACATTTCATAGAAGAACTACTTTTTATAATATTTTTTGAACAATAATAAAATTAATATTAGACACTCCTAAAAATATAATTTGGTAAAAATAATTTCTTTTTGGATTTTTAATTTCAAAATTAGATTTGGGTGAATTTTTGGTATTTCTGTGAAAAATTTAAATTTTAGATAAATAGTGAATAATACTACATAGTATATAAAAACATCATTTTTATTTAAATAATAATTATTTTAATTCAAATTTATTTTAATGTCAAAATAGATACATAAAACATATATTAGTTCATTGTAATTCATTGGAGTCATTTTATAAGAAGATTATATATATAAGAGTTTATTGAAATTTTTAAAGTCTTTTACCCACCTTTTAGGCACATTTTCAAATTAGTATAAAATGTAATTGTACAACTTATGTGAATTGAATTAAAAAAAATAAAAGTGACACGGTTGAAATCAGTAATTAAAATGTGGTTTAATAGAATGAAAACAATTTTTGGTGAATAGTAACTTTTCTATTTTATTTACTTCGTTTAAAAATAAAAATACGGTAATTATAGGTAAAAATGATATTATAAATACCCTAAAACATGTCCTAATTCTATCAGATAAGTGTATTTCGATCTATATTGAACATAGGAATATAATATGTTCCTTTTTTATCAACATGGATTATATTAGAACTTTAATTATTATATAATTTAACAAAGAGATAAAAGTATTAAATACAAATTTTAGTAACTAAATCATTTTTAATATAGGGTTATACATAAGCTAAATTCAAATATTAATAATCTTTAGAATAAAAATATTTCCTAAATCATAGATTTTTATTTAAAATTTTTATACATTTCATAATTGAATTTATTTATGACACGATGATGATATAGAAATTACATTATTATTGAAGAATTAAAATAATTGGTATTGGAAATATTAAAATTAATTTAAATTTGTAATTTTGATGAATTTCATGAAATTTCTAGGATAATATGACATGTTATGGTTTATTGAAAAAAATTATTTGATAATGTTTTTATTATTTTTTACAAAAACAAAAAACAAAAATACTTTCAAAATTTACATAAATTAGTTTTTAAAAAAATACATTTAATTTAATTTTATATTAGTCGTAAAATCTAACATTTATCTAAGCAACATATATAATGATAGATATGTCATTAACAGAAAATATGAGATTCCCTTGATATTTTATAGTATTTTTATTACCTATGTAATACAAAAATACATGAAGACGTGATAAATGTTAAACTATTTAACTAAGAGTATGATAGGGTTAATATGGTTACCTAAACAAGTCTAAAACATGTCGGTTGAGAGTATTTAAACCAATCCACAACCTAGACTCTAAATAAATCCATTTGGATCAGTTATAATTAGAAAATTATTCTATAATAAAATAATATTTCATGATTTTCCTAAAGTTCCCCTCACCGCTCTTATAAAATGACACTTCCCCTTAACATAATTTAACACCTATAAAGCCATTTTCCTCATCCAAAACCTACTCAAATATCCTCCCAACTACCTTCAAATCAACATAGAGACATTACATTGATCTTAAATTCAAATAACGGAGACCTTTTTATCAAATCAAAAGGAAGCACCTGAAGAAGAGGTAATTAATTATTCATATTTTCCAATGTTCTTTTTTTCTTCCACTTCCTCTTTAATTCCGGTTTCCATACAAAAATAGTAACTCGAGTACCATCTATATACTATTATATTATTATAAATATGGTACAACATTACTCATTATTCTATCAGTCCTATGAATGTAAAAGTCACCATACCTGTGTTTGTATGGAATACCGTCTCCAAAGTGTGGTGTAGTTTGTTATTCAACACTTCAGCATTTTGATTTGATTAATAAATATTTATAATCGATGAAAATAATAAATATAATTTGTTAATGACTCTGTATATATAATATACCATCTAATTACATACGATTTACCTATCAATAGAATGATATTGTCCCTCGTGCATACACATGACTAACCGTCTCCGGACACAATGAGATTTTGGTCCCCATCATAACCATTCAGGAATAACTTTCATCTGATAATTACAAATAATGTTTATGAACATAATATAATTATTGGTATGAATATAATACATCATATCCATAACAAAAAAGGGTTATTGAACAAATAATATAATGGAAAACGAATCAGTTAACACCTAGAACAATAATACATCTAAAATATTATTAACAATGAAATAATTGAATATCATATATGATATAATATTTTTTAATGAGGTTTTTTTATAATTTAATAACAATTATTTCACAATTATATAAGTGGTTAACGTACCCTTGACTAAGGAATGGTATAATGTAATTGTTGATTTTAAAATCTATTTATAAACTATTTTTTTTAAAAGTATCTATTGGTACTCTTTGTCATCTACATACATGTTTCCTAAAAATGTATTTCAAAACATTAAATCAATTTCCGATAATTTGGGATAAGGTAATTTCTACAAATTATGTTCACAGTGTTTTTTAAACATATACAGTTGGTGTATCTGTCTTCCTCCATTAAAACACCTTCAAATATTCCTATACAAGCTTATAGGAATATTTTCAAAATAAAAGTTTAATTCCATAAATACAACACTTTGAAATTATTTCAATATATAAAGAGATATTTTTTTACAATATTTTTGATTTCATCTATGTCAACATCTTTTTATGGATTTTACTCTTGTTTGATGTTGATTTGTCATGATACAATTATCCATAATGTATTGGCAGTTTAACGATATGTTTGACTATGGATGTTCTATTTACATACCATTCATTGTTTATGGATAAATTATTTATATTTTTTATTCTATTTTTAAATACAAATGTTTATGTTATATTTCATCCTTTTCGCATGAGGAATGAATTGGACATAGTTAGTGATCGGTGGGGCATACTTTAGCCCCACAATGCATTGGTAGGTCTCATTAGACAAACTAGTGTCTTGGAACAATACAATAAAAAATTTAATTTTTAGTCTTTGTATGAGTCTTTAACTATGAGGTTATAATGGCCGACATTATGCCTTCTATAATTTTGAATTGTTCTATTAATATTACAGGTTTTTATTGAACTAGTATAACGTCCATGTGAATATTTAAATATAATTATTTGATTTATCGTTTCCATAGTTTTCTGATGATTACGTTTAAAATAATTTTCCTCTAGTCTTATAAATTTTCTTAAATGTTATTTATTATATTTCTTATTTATATTAACCATGTTATACAAAAATACAAGAATATATGATAAATTTTAAACTATTTAACTCTGAGTTAAATCCAAAATATAAGGTTAATATGGTGACCAAAATTTGTCTAAAACATATTACATTAAAATATATTGACTCATACCCACATTAAACATGAACTATATGCATTTTAATCCATTATAACCTGAAAATGATTCTATAATAAAATAATATTAAAGATTTTCCTTCATTTCACCTAAACTCTATTATAAAAGGTTACTTCCCTTCTTGTTATTTCACAACACCCAAACCATTTCTCTCAGCCATACACTAGTAAAATATCCTTCCAACAACCCTAAATTGAACCTAGAGACCATACTTGGATCATAAATACATTTTAAGGATCCATTATGTTCAAATAAAAAGGAAGCACTCAAAGAAGTGGTAATTATTTCATCACCTATTTCAATGTTTTTTTCATCATCTACTTCCTCTTTTTTTGTTTCCATACCCAAATAAAAACTTCAATACCTTCCACATAATATTATTTAATTATAAATATGGTTCACCAATACTCATCATTATATCCATCTTATAAAACAAAATTTTACCATATGTGTGCATATACAGGTTACCATCTCCATGTTTGGCGTAGTTTGTTATTCATAACTTCATTATATAGATGGGTATAATAATGATGTATAATTGTTTTAACAATAAAAACAACATGTAAAGGATTTTTTATATATAATATACCATCCAGTTACAAACTTTTTCACCATCATAGAATGATATTGTCTCTAACGTGTTCATACAACTTACCGTCTCCACAACGTGATGAGATTTCGTTCCCCAACGTTACCAGTCAAGAAAAAATATCTATTTATAATAAAAAATAATATATAAACAAGTAAAATCAATATGGATATGAATCAAATATAGCATATCCATAACAAAAATGCCTTACGCAACATATCATATAATGTAAAACATATTAGTTAACACTTGGAATAGTGATACTACAAAAATATTATTAACAACAAAATCTCATAAGATCATATATGATATCATATTTATGTATGTGGTTCTTTTATAATTTAATAAAATTTATTTCAACATTATATAATAGGATAATGTACCATTGACTAATGAATAGTACAAGTTAAGGGTTAATTTTACAATCTCTTAATAATCTGATGATGTTTTTATGAATGTATCTTCTGGGACTTATTTATCATCCACATTCATGTTTCCTAAAAATGTATTCCATGACATTTTTAATATTTCCTAAAATATGGGTTAAAGTCAATTTTGTCCTTTTTTACAATTTATAAAATGTTTTTAAAGGAATCTTTCCATCGTTTTCCAAACATGTTACATTATGACCATTTCGATAAATTAAATTATGAATATTTTTTTAACTTATTTGGTGGGGGTAGCTATTGCACGCCATTATAACACCTTCAATGCTTCCCGTACGAAAATATAAATATATTTTCATAATAAATATTTTCTTTTTATAATTACAGGAATTTTAAAGGATTTTTAAATAAAAAAAGATATTTTACTCAAATAGTTCTCATTTCATCCTTGTCAACATAAATTGAACGATTTTATTCTTGTATGAAATTAATTTATTATGATAAAATTTTCCATTTTGTAGTGAAGTTTTTTGGATATGTTTGACAATGAATGTTCTATTATTATTACATTAATTGTTTTTGGTTAAAGTATTATGGTTTCCTATTCTAGTTTTAAATACCAATTATTATGTTATGATTCATAGTTTTTATATGAGAAATGAATTTGATGTAGTAAGTAACAGGTCTGGCCAACTAAATCACCTCTACGCATCAGTAGGTGTCATGAGACAAACTAGTATGTTGGAAGAAGTCCATGAAAAAAATCTTATTTGTGGTCTTAGTAGAAGGCCTTGACTATATGGTTATGTTATATGTAATAATTTATTCCATTATTATAAAATTAGCTATTTATGTTACATGTGATTATTCGACTAATAGAATATCAACTTGAACAAGTAAATAGAATTTTTTATTTAAATTTTCTATATATATCTAAATATTATGTTTAAAATTCTTGTGATTTAGTCTTATAAATTTCCTTAAATGTTTTTTCTTATTTATGATAGTTTCCTCTATATTGATATCCTTACTGAACATCTGAGCTCCCCATTTTCTTTTGTTTTCTATTTCCTATGATGTGATTAATTATATATTAATGGATATGAAGGTATGGGCTAAGGAATGTGATTGTGTCCAAGGAGGACCCAATGTTATTTATTTTTTATTTAATGAAATAATGAAAAACATAAGTATGTATCTTGTACATATGAGTCTACGAAACTAATCAGTCTTTCTAGACAGGATCTATATTGATCATGAGAATGTTATGTAATAAATCACTGACTTTTGGTAACTAGGGTCAGGGAATTACAAGATAAATAACCCAACACTTCATTTCTTAATAGAGCATAATCCCCCAACCCAGTGAGCAGTCCAACGCTCAGTTCCAATACATTTGGTTTAAAAAATAATTGTACTAAATTTAGATATAATCCTAAATATTGATTATAATTAATATAATTTAACTCTATATTAATGATCAAAAAAATATATAAGATAAATTAATGGTAGTAGGAAACTGAATAAATATTATACATGAAATGTTTCTATATATATATTTGTATGATTTTTTAATGTTGTAGTTTAATAAATATTTCAAATAATATATAGTAGTTTAAAATATAAAATTGGAAATATTTGAATAATGAGCCAAATAAACTAAATATAATCATTTAATATATTTTGGAATAAGAATATAATTTATAAAAAATAAGAAATTAAAAAAATATAACAATAATATAATTAAATAAATATTATAGATATTAAAATAAATAATTAAATATAAACACATTATATTTATTTATAATATGAAGAGAAATCATAATTCTTATATTATGGGGAATTTACATAAATATAGGATATTAGGTAAACATATAATCCATTTATATTTCTAATGGAAAAATTATACATATTATAGAAAAAAATTATAATTAAAAAATCTTATTATTAAATTCCTTAATTTCAGTCTCTAAATATTTTCAAATTATGAACCATCTAAAATAAATTATATCAATATATGTTTGAAAACCCCTAATGATGAAATTTTAAATTAAAATTTTTATTTAATCAAATAATATAATTGATATATAAAACACCATTAAAATTTTCATCAATTGTACTACACAATATATATGATTTAGTAGGATGTTGTATCTATATCATACGATTTATATATTCAACGACAAAAAAGAATGAACCTGTAATTAAAATGTTATATTAATAGAAAACATAAAATAAATTGTAACGGAAAATTATTATCTTATATACTCAAACCACTTTTTATATGATATAAAAAATGAGATATAAAACAGATACACAATATATGAAAAGAGGTGATATTTAGGAGAGAAAACCCCGCACAATGAGTATAGTCTCACTACTCGCTATAAAATAACCTCTTAAATTGATTATGTTTATTCATTATTTAAATTTCTATGATTGTTTTGTATTTATTTCACCACAATAAATATTTTATCCATTTTAATCATTTACTATACTAATATTTTTAATATTGATTACAATGACGAAATTAAATTCATAGTTACAACACATATTTTTTACAATTGTATGTTTTGAATGAAACTCCCCCATGGTTCCAAATGATTAGAAACTTTCATTCTATATTTTAGTTTCATAATATTGGTTGAAGTGTTTAAAATTATTTTAGATAGTCAGAAATTAAGAAAATCATCCTCATTATACATTATTTTGAGAATTTTAAGAACCTTGACGGTTTATATTTATATAATATCTTTAAAAGTCTATCTAATAATTCATGAACCATATAAATGGTATTATTATGTTATCATTCTTTATTCATTATTTATATTTTATAAATACCATGAGAGGAAAAAATGAAAAATATAACTTCCCCAATCACTTTTGTTTTAAAATGTAACAACATATGAAAACTTGTCTCCAATAGAGTTTAAAAAAGGTAATCTATTTTTTCTTAGAGTTTTTTAAATACAATAATAAATATATGTATATGAATTTATATTTTAAATTAAAATTTTAATGATTATTTATATAATATAATGTGTAATAGGAGAATTGAAATAGAAACACCAATTTTAAAATATTTACATTACACCATGAGTACGCTTCTATAAATTGTGCATAATTCCATTAGAAGAGGTTATTTTGGAATCAAAAATATATTTAAATTTTTTTTAGACATTTTCTTATGTAAATTTATTAATGGTGATAATATATTCAATAGGAGGGGTATTTTAAATTCTTTTATGGATTATTTTTATATTAATACAAAGACATGAAATAGTATTGATTTCGATGAAATTAACTATAGTGTAATATAATAATTGATGTCCAATTAAAAATTCTACATAAATAAAATTGAATTTAATAAATGAAATATATTTTACAATGTAATTCATAAAAACTAGTTATTTATTTCAATAATAAATAACTTAGGTTTTCAAAATTTATTTCTAATGTCAAAAAATTTAATTTAAATTTTTTTAATAATAATATTTTACTCAGAAATACTTTTAAGATTTTTCAAAATTATTCAGGAAATTTTATTTGATATTTATATCTAAATGAATTTTAATAATATAAAATATTTTTATAAATACATTTTTCAAAAAAATAATAATTAATTCTTCAATTGAGGAAAATATCAAAACATTAATCTATGAAAATTTTGATGTTATAATTTAAAAATGATGTTCATTTTTTCAAACTAATATATATTTATTTTTAATTTATTTTCTAAATAAAATCATATAAATCATGAAACAAATTATCTTGATTATATAATATTTTTCCCATGTGAGATGGAATTTCTGTTTTTTATTATTCATAATTACAATTTGTCAGAATGATGATTATTTTGTTTATTTTATATAAATATGAAAAACCATATAACTTAGAGTATGTAGCTACAATAATGAATTATTTAAGTATACATGTGATTTCATCCTATAAGATAGAATTTTATTGTAGTACTAAGAAACTAGTTAATGTCACATTACACATGAATATATAATACATATAAATGATATTTAATTAAAAAAATATATTCCCTTTCATGACAAATATATATTATAAAATATTTTATAGAATTAAGGGGAATATAAACACATGAATAAATGAGATTAAATTTTTAGAAATAGTTTTGATATAGCTAATGAAATCGCATATAAATATGTTATACTAAATATAGAAGGGTATAAAATAGAAATTTTTTGTTTAATCAATAAATTAAACATTATGTATAATATGGAACGAATTATTAAGGAATAAATAATTTCATATAAATAATCACATGATCTTTTATCATATCTATTGTTATTCTAAATAATTAATCAACGACCTATACATAAATAACAATCTTTCTAACAAGTAAATTCATAATAAAATACACTAAACCATAACCTCAATATAATATGACTCATGCGATTTAGTGATTAGTCAAGGTGTTTTAATAGGCCCTACGAAAAAATATTT
Organism: Viscum album; assembly: GCA_963277665.1. Taxonomy (NCBI): domain Eukaryota; kingdom Viridiplantae; phylum Streptophyta; class Magnoliopsida; order Santalales; family Viscaceae; genus Viscum; species Viscum album. The sequence continues at coordinate 811,768,587 of OY728140.1, read as the reverse complement.
ATTTTTTATTTGAATTCCTAAATTGAAATGGGAGAAACCTAATAATTGTAATTATTTTGATTAAAAAACTATAATATAGAATTTTGATAATTTTCCCAATAAATAAAAATAATCACTAAACATGGAGTGTACTTTGATGAATTGTATCAAAATATTACATCCAATATAATATTATCATAACCCAAATTTATAAATAATAATATTGATATTATTAAAATATATCCCAAATTTATTATAAGGAAAAATAATTTTGTTTCAATTAATGATTGGAAATATACTAACATATCATTTAAAAATATTATTGAGCAAATTATGCTTTTTTATTTGAAATATTATTTTTGAAAATAATTTTTTTAAAGTTTTAATTTTAATTTTTTCATTAAAATAATCTTGTAAATTTATGATGTAGTATTCAACACAATTACATCTCATGATGGTGATAAATTCCATATATGTTTGGTATGATAAAAGAAATTTTTACTTAAAATTTTACCAAGAAAATATAGATGCTACATTTTTTACAAAATGAAAGGAATATTAATTTTCAACAAATTATTAAAATAATTATTTTGGTTAAAATTTCAATAAGAAAATATTAAAAAATATTTTAAATTTTATTCAAAAATATTATATTGGGAAGAAAATAAATTTTTGATCAAAGTGAAAAATGATGATTGATTTTTTTGTAAAACATTTATAACCCAATTTTATTATCAAAGAGAAATGAGTTGTAATGATGCATTAAAAAAATATAGAACTTTTAGATATGAAAATAGAATGATTTGATTGATAATTATCATATAATTTTATTCAATTTCAATTAATGAATAAATTATCCATATTTGAGATGAGATTGAATAATAACTCTCTAACCCCATTCATAACATTTTATTGTATCACTAATGAACGTAATAATATAAAAGTAAAATTTTAAAACCATGAATACAAATATATTAATGACATAACATATCAATTGGTAAGTATAGAAAGGTATTAAAATAATATAATATTATATAATTATATATGTCACTAAGATAATAATTATAGATGAAAACCCTTACAATTCTTATAATGTTGATGTGATAATCAATCAATGAATCATTTTATATTTCAAAAGTAAATTTCCAAAATAAAATATAATTAAAAAAATCTAACTAATTTTAATTACATACATATTCATAGAATATGAATGAAATCAATTAGGTAAGGTAACCTAATGAATAAAAATCAAGTTAGAAATTAATTTTCCCATGTTAATTTTTAATTAAAATTCCACTAAATTAAATATATAAAATAAAACAAAAAATTCCATGAAATATTATTTATTCATTATAATATAGGTAATATGAGATATATATACACAATTATAGAAAATTATGAGCTTAACAATAGAATATGCCTCAATGAAATGAAATTGAGGCAAAATACATTACCTTTCAAGCAATTGATTTTTAACTTGTCTGAATATACATTATAATAAATTTGTATAATATAAATAAAACAATGAACCATAATTATATATTTTATAACATATATGCTTTTCCTATAGTGTTTTATGATGTTTTCATTATAATTTCATTGAAAAAATAACTTTTTTCTGTTGTATTTCCATCACATTTCATGAATTCTATGGTTTAGTAATTTTTAACATTTAAATTAATGCTTATATCTTTTTCAAAAATTAAAAATTGTTTTAAAAATAATATAAAATCAATTTTTATGTATTTATATTCTTTTTTTAATTTTATTGATGATTATTGATTAAAATCATTCTTGGATACAAGACATTATAGTTATACATCTATGTTTTTTCTATTTTTCAAACTGATGGAACATAAAAAAAGTAAATAGTATTTCACCATTAAAGAACCATTATTATGTCAATTATTATATTTAAATCAATTAATTATATACTTATTAACTTAAATTTCACTATTAAATGACAAATTTTCACATCTCCTTATAGAGGGGGTTGTCCAAACTTACACAAAAGCATCATAAAAATTTCCCTATAGATTAGAAGGAAAATTCTTATATTTTTTAATATAATTATTTTATAATATTAATTCCATAAATATAATAGACTTATGATAAATTGAAATTATATCTATCCATGATAGTTATTGATGGAAATTGAATTATATCGATACGTAAGGTGGTAGTCAACCATAATAATTCCTAGAATTTTAGTCATGTTTGTGGAAGAGGAAATGGATATAGGTTATTACATTAACATAATCCAAACTAGTGATATAGTATATAACTAGTTTGATTATGTTACAAATTTTTTTTATTATTTAAATTATTTAGACGAATAAATAAATTAATATTCATAGTTATGAACTATTATTTTTCCTTAGACAGCCTCCTTTATTTTATACCAAATACCTTCCACGATTTGACATGTAATCAAATCAAGGAATATTTTTCCATGATGATTTTCTATATGATACTAGGGAATTTATTTTCTAAAAAACATTATTTGGAGATGTAACATGATAGGAGTGGTACTTGGATTTTATACATGGGGTGTTGATGAACATCGAATTTTTAATAACAATAATGTTATCAATTATTTCCTTAAAATACATGTCTCCAAAATGGATCATTACAAAAAGAAATGGTGAATGGACTATATGTCTCTATAATATATTATTTTGAAATTTTTGTAAGACTATTTTACTCATTAAATTTTAGTTCAACATGTAGTAAACAGATTTTAATCTTTTCCATAGTAATAAGTTATTACAATATTAACTATTCATTAAAAAAATAATGTTTATAATATTATATAATATAAAATATTCTAATTTAAAATATGATATCCATTTTTTCAAGAATAAATTCATATAAGTGGAATAATTTAATTTAATATTAATACTACATACAAGATGTTCTTGTGGTTTTCTAAGGAAAATGATTTCATAGGTATAGAATCCATAAAAATCATATTTCAACAAAAAATTGACTAAAATGATAAAAAATGTAATTATTATATTAATATTTAACTAATACTTTTTTATATAATTTTTAATTGAAATAGATGTTTTTATAGTCATTAAAGGAAAATAATTTATTTAATAAAAATTATTTTTTATCAATAATCAACAAAAAATAATGTTTTCATAAAATTTTTAAAAAATTCACACAATTGACTTTTGAGTTGATTATTTAAAAACCTATGATCATTTTAAACATAAGTAAAACAAAACTGTACGAACATTATATAGATCTAGATTTAACAATCATCAATATTTCATTATTTTAGATGAATATTATGAATGTTGTAAAAATATATGCATGAGGACAATAAAATTTTGGTTTACTTTGAAACATAGAACATAATATCCTTTAACATGGAAAAATACCTTAAAAATACCCTTTAATGATCATTCCTTTTTATTAATCTTACTTAAATGATTTCTAAAATGCCTAGGGAAAGGAATCTTAAGAAAGGGGTGATATCTACTACTCGGTAAGGTTAAAAGAAGGAGATATGTAATACATAATGGGTATAAGTATATGAGCACATGATCATATTATTATAAGATAATAACATGAATATTAATGATAAATGTCATGAGTGATGTCATTATTATTTAATTTTTATATTACAAGAACCATAATGGAATCAGATCCATAAACCATGAGATCATAACAGTTGTATAAGACATGGAATTGTTTCTAAAACATAACCATAGAATGTTTAATTTCAAGGAATCCTACAAATGCATTAATACTATGTATGGATTGGGATACTAACCCATTTTTACATTCATATATGATAATCCCTTTCATATGACATCTTTTTTCGGGCTTGATATGACTATCTAAGTATCTAATTGTTTTAATCTTAGTGTTCCCTCCCATGTACCCTATTGTTTTGGGATTTAGAGGCCCTTTTGTGAACACTCTTACTTGGTCCTTGGGTGAACCTCCCATTTAAACTATTATTATTAGCATTGGATACCCTCCCATAAACCCACCCATTCCATTATTTGTGTACCCTTTCATGTTCCCTCATTTTTTAGGATTAGGATAGCCAACCATGTACCCTATTATTTCAATTTTGGGATGCCGTCCCATGTACCCTATTTTCTATGGATAGAGATTACCTATTGAGTAGCCTTATGGTCCATGATTTGGAATACCTTATGTGTAACCTCTTATTTCATGCTTGGGATTCCATCTCATATACCCCCTTTTTATGTTCATTGGATTACCTCATGTGTACCCTCTTGTTTTAGTAATGTGATTCCCTTCTCTATACACTCTAGTTTCCGGATTGGGATTCCATCCCCAATACCCACTTGATTATGGATTGGGAATCTATCATATGTATCCTATTTATATGAAATTGAGGTTCCTTCTCAAGTACCAAATTTTTTCTGACTTGATATGTTTTCCCATGTACCATCTTGTTCAGTTCATGGAATGACCTCTCATTTTCTCATTGGAGCTTTGAAAACATTCATAATTACTGAATTATTTAAAAATATATTTTTCACCATCCCGTCACATAAGGAAATAAAACATGCATGTTCCACAATATAAAAAAAATTTCCATATAATGAACCATATAAAGAGATTAGTTTCATAAAAATCATATGAAAACCCATGAAGTTAATTGGTTATTATAAAAATTTAAGAATATCTAGATATTTGAAAAATATACAGGGCTCAAAATAATTTAATGAAATCTGAACAAATGAAATTAAGTGGTTCTCAAAAGTATATAACACATGGAATAATAACATGCACCACATAAATCATTCCATCAAAACATAATAAATTATGAAACGTATATGAATGGTATTATTTGATCATGTCCCACATAATGATTAAAATATATCAATGTTTTCCATCATCACTACAGAAGGTTTTTTAATGGTAACATGGAATATTTCATGAGGTAAATAACATTTCATTTAAATTAATGTAATTATCATTGAAAATATTTAAAATTAGTTTCTTAAAAAAACACTAAAACCCAATAAAGTAATATCTATGATCAATTAAAAAATTTATTAAGGAAAATATCATTCCTTAATTGATAAAATATTTTTGAAAATTTAAAAAAATTCAAAATAATTTTCTTTAAAAGAATCCTTGATAAAATATTGAAAAAAAACCCATCATAACATATATGGATTCTTGAAAAAATATTGAGAACAATTATCCTTGAGATGTTATAAATGACACTTGAAGAAATTCTGATAAAATAATTCCATGAAAATTTATACTGGAGGCGTAAGTTTTTTTAAAAAAATTCTATGTAAATTATAATGTATAATTGATAAATTTTTTAAAACCTTCTTAGAAAAATTATATTTAATTGAACAATTATTCTAGAATGATTTGAGAAATAATTATACATTTTCATAAAAACATTATATTAATAATTTTATGTACCAGGTAGTGTAAAAACGGTACTATTACATGGATATAAAATTAATATCCAATTGAGATAAATATTTATCAGAGTTCTTGAGAGCTGGATATAATATTTTATCAATTAATCATAATCAGTAATATTATCGATAAATTATGATATTGTAGAAATATATTGTTATCACTTATGTAACATTGAATCAAAATAACAAGAAAAATAAAATTTCACATTAATATTCTCATATTATAGAAATACAGATATTCAAGATATAACATGACATATCATGGTATATACACCTCATTGAAAAATATAGTTCCATAACATGGCATGTGTCTCAATGAATCCAAATTTTAAAAAGTACACTACCAATCATGTAACATTTAAACAATGAACCCTTTGAAATAAATTTCATAAGTGGGACATGAAAATACAAATAACGCTTTTATAATAATCATTGAGTACATTCAAATGTAGTTGGACTTCACACCAAATAAATAGATGGTGAATAAGGCATATGTGTCACTAGAAATAAATGTGATACAACAAAAACCACTTACCTTATATCTTGACATTCATCGTACATAGTCAAACTACCTATATAAAAAATAATTTTAATATAAATTTACCAAATAAACATATTACTATATATATTCACATATATTAATAAATTATTACTTTATAATTAACGTGTATTTATAACTCCACATAAATGTTATGTTTTATTTAATATCCGTTTTGTTTTTCCTATTTTTTGACAATCAATTCCTGATACGAAAATATACATAATAATTTAAATCATTTAAAAATATAAAAAATGATATAATTAAAATATATATTAAATATATAAATATTTATAATTAATAATTAATAATAAAAGTATTTAATAGAATAAATCATTCATGTAGTTGGTCGGTTGTACAAACTTATGACAATTGTTTATGTTTTCTTACAATATTGAAACATGGGAAGTAAATGAATTATATATATATATATATATTAACCTTAATATAAACTGATTATATATTAAAAGATATATTAATTTACTAAAAAAAAATATAATACCTTACATTCAATGTGTGAATTAATAGAAGGATATTAAATAGGTGGTATTATACACATCAATAAATGATGTTATCATACTTATAAAAAAGTATATATTGAATTAATTTAAAATATAAATATTATATAATATTAATGAAATAATTAATATATTATATATGATATGAAATCATATATTCCATCATGATTTTCAATAATTAATGGTTTCAATGGAAGAACCATATAGATCAGTTCGAGAGTTGGTAGTCTGCCATAAACATGAATATTGATTGATTATACCATTGGATGTATGTGTGTCTACATGAACATAGAATCCTTAAAATGGTGACATATAAGTAAATTTAGGATAATAAGGTTATTAAATAATCATATAATATTAACAATTGATGGTTTTATAATGAAAATAAAACAAAATATCTTGTGCACAAATGTTTTCTCTTCTTTGGGTAACTTTTTTTGGTTTGCACCAAATGACTTCACTGGTTAGATTTAAAACACTGTTGAGAATTATAGGGTTATTGGATATAATTTTTAGGCTTATTTGGTTTTCTTTTGGATGATCTTATCTATTCTTATTAGTGTTAGGAAGTGAGGGGGTGAGTGTCATTTTATAGTGGAGGAGGATGGATATCCTTATAAATATAAAATTGAAAAAACTATTTAGATGTTTCATTTAGCGCATGATTCTCTGATAATTTATAATTTTAATGAAAATAAGGTAATTGGTTAAAATATTTACAGATATTTTCTTTTCCAATAGTGTCTTAGTAATTTATCATTTTATGATTAAAGTATAACCATTATCTAAACATGTTTGTACGTTAATCGATGTAATTATTTAAATAATATTAACAGAGAATTTTTATTTAAAAAACTAAATTTAACCTAAATTAAAAATAATAATATATATTTAAAATATCTTATTTATTATTCCAAATTTTAATCTAATAATTAGCATAAATGAATTTAAAATTTATATTATAGTTGTATTGTGAACGATTGGTTTTAAAGCAAAAATGTTCCAAAGATTGAAATGTTCTTATATCAATTTTCATATTGAATTAGTTCAAATTTAATAAGTTTTATTAATTTATTTTTAATTTTTATAATTATAAATTAAAATAAATATGATTTATAAGTTAATTATATTAATAAATTATATGAAAAATATATATTTAAGTAAAATATATTATATTTCATTATTCAACCTAAAATGGAACATCAATGAAATATTCCAAAAATTCAATCAATGTATATTTTGATATTATGGATTCTAATAATATTATTATTATTTCAATTAAAAATAATAAATTTTACAAAATTATTATATAAAATAAAATTTCCATTAAAACGTGGTAAAATTACCATTTGAAATTGGATTTATTTTTATTCTATACATTTAAAATATATTTGATGAGAACAAAAAATATTTATTAAATACATATTTTATAAATGTATTTGAAAAATACCCCAATAAAGGTTTTATTAATTTATTCAGAAAAAAAAATTATTTTTTTCACTGAAATGGTTTCATGAGAAATGAAATTTGTTTATTTAAAAATATTTCTTACACTCATGTATAACTATTTGATAACCTAATGATTCATTATATTAAAATCTGTTAAACATATTTTCACCATTTATTAAATACTATTTTTTACTTCCATTCCAACAGATATATACTAGTTACAATAATATTTTAATAATAATAATATTAGTATATTTTGTTTTAAAAAAATTTTCCTTTAATTAAAAAAGACAACTAATAGAATATATATAATGTGTAACACAATCCAAACATCATCTTTCATGTACCAAATTCTAAACTTTATGTTCCATGTCATGCATGACTAGATTGGGGTTACGTATAATGCAGGAAAATCCCATTTGTTTTATAGAACAAAAGAAAGAATCAGTAGTGTGTGAATTATAAATATTGATAAAAATAAATTAATTTGAAAACATTTAAAAAAATCTATAAGTGTCACATTTAAACCCCCTAGGAAATAATTTTTTCCCTTGGAAATTTCCAATGTTAACAATTGTTTAATACTATAATTTTCCATTAATAGAATCCGTCATCACCATAATAAAACTAAATCCTTATTTAAAAAGTTAATGTAAGATTCATAAATCTTACTCAAATTTACTTTAACTCGGGTTATGCATTGATGAACATTGTTACATTGTGAAAAAATACAGGGAATAAAATATTAAATAATAAATGAGATTGTTAAATATCAGTTATCAAAATAAGGTGGTAAATACAGGGAATAATAAAAATTATAATACCCTGAATTGAAGAACCCTAAAATTTTTCATTGATATCATAAAAAATATTATAACAAGAAAATAAAATTTGGCCATTTTTTACAAAATTTAAGAATATTGATGATAATATATACTTACATGCTTTTAGGAAAAGTCCATTCTTTTGTGTTCCTTGATTAATTTACACTTTATTTTTTATTCAATGATATAAAAGTAAATATTTTATTAACAACGCAAAATTTGATCCTATGATAAATAAATATAATGAAAGTTGATTCCATATATCTTTATTCATAAAAAAATGGTTGTCACATGATATCCAAGGATTATAAATCCTCATATGATGAGATTATAATTTAATCTATAAAACCTCATATGATGTTTATCATAAACCATTCCATAAATTTTTATACTTATAACCCTTATAAAATATTCAAGTACAAATAATTAGATATAATTTTACTAAATATCTTGAAAATAACATTTCATTAAAACATTGTATATCATATATTATCTACTATTTAGCATATACCAAACATGTGAATACCTTCATCATGTATTCTATTTAAACATGGTAATAACATTAATTAAAATAATCTGTATTGAAATCATGCATGTTTACTTTTTCCAATGTTAATTTGATATATTATACAAATCAATAAATTCTATATTCTTCATCAATTGTATCGTAATAAAATTGGCAATGAATCATTAATTAGTTTTTAGATAATTAATATTATCCAATTTATTTATTCATATCATTCTTATCATTATCCAAACATTATTATCCTTCCATGAGGACTATATTATTGGTTATATATACCTTATTCATGTTTTTATGATCAACAAATCCTTTTTAGTAAATAAAGTTTTAAACTCTTCAACAACATTTAATAAATCCTTTTCAATCCATAATGATAAATTATTAATCAAATGTGTATATATTTCATGATTTATATAACATAATCATTTATTTTAAAAAACATAAGGATGAAAATAATATGTGTTTATTATTAAACCATTACTCACATTCTTAAACAAATTCCTTTATACTATAATCACATAATATGAAATATGAATAATGTCTTATGGTTCCACAACCTCTATATAAACATGTTTAATGTATACAATACAATTAGATAATTTGAAAAATTTCACAATATATTTTTTGTCTCATTATATAATGTAGTATAACCAGTACACATAACAAAATTAAAATTTACATTATACAATCTCCACATAAGACATGAATTTTTATAATGGCAAAAATTTAACCATATAAAATATTCATTGTTAACCTAGTTCATTATAGTTTCCACTACTAAATAAAACCAGGAAGCATAGTTTGATCAGCACATATCATATAATAAAACAAAATAATCATATAAAAATAATTATATGGTGAATAAATCATGAAACAAACTTTTAAATAAAAGAATCTATAAGATTATTCCTTAATACATCACTAAAAATATCCTTTTAATATCTATAGGGATCTAAATTATTTATTCTCATCCTAACTTCCAATGGATGACTAAACCATTCCTTAAATGACAACTATACTAAACTCAAATTCGAATAAAATGTTATTACACTATTTTAGATGAATAATTAATATATTATAAGAATAAATTCCTATGGATGATAATAATTTAGTTTGTTAGGAAACATTGAAAACAATATCATCTATCAAGGTGAATGATATTCATCATAAATCATTAAAATATCCCCTTTTTATAATTGTACATAAAACCTATTTTCATAATGTATGGAAAGTGAACATAAGAAATGAGTGAGAAAAAATAATCAATAAGGGTAAAAATGGTTATTTCTATGGAAAACATGATAATAAGTGTATGAGAACATGATCATAATATTAAAATATCATACATAATTTATCAAAGATCATAATCAAGTGTTATAGAATAATGATTGATAGTTCATATGACAAAAAACATAATGGAATCAAGAGATAAATAAATGATATAAAATAGATAAACAAGAAATGAAATTTTTGAATACACATAAGAATAGATAATCCAATAATAATAATGCCTAGCAATACCAAACAGACTTGTTTGGATTAATCACATGTGTATATACATCATTCTTTGGATTCCCTCATGTGTACCAGTTTATTTCATGATCAGGATACCCTTTTGTATACCCAATGGTTTCAGGCTTTATATTACCATCCATGTACCCTCTTATTTTAGGACTTTGATTCTATCCAATGTACCCCTTTATTTGAGGGATCTTATTCGCACCAATACATATTATTGTTTTTGGATTCATTTTCCATCTTATAAACCCTATTTTTTATGTATTGATGTTACCTACTATTTACCCTCTTAATTTGGGATTGGGATAAACACCTAGGAATCCTTTTTTTCAAAATTTTTATTCCCTCCCATGTACCCAAATTTTTTTGGACTCGGTATACCCGCCTTTGGAATCCCTTACATCATGATTGGGATTCCCTCCAATATAACGATTTGTTCCCAAAATGTGATTCCCTACAGTGTTCCCTTTTTAGTTAGCCTTCGTATAGAATCCAATAAACAATATTAATTACTTATTAGGATTCCATCCCATACACCCAGTTTTTTGGCATAAGATTCCCTTACATGTACCCTCTTATTTTATGATTGGGGTGGCTATCCCATGTACCCTCATGTTTCAGGCCGGGGATGCCCCCACAAGCAGACTCTAGTTTTTCACTTGAGATTCCACCTACACACTCTTTTTATGGGATTGGTATTCAATCCCATGAACCTTCTATGCTCATAAATCATTAATCATTACCAAAAAAATTTGGATCGAGATATTGGTACTATAATCCACATAATGAAATCAAACATAATCTTTCAATAATAGAGGAAAAAATTCACCATATCATGACCCATAGAAATAGATCGGTTCCAAAAAATTATATTATTACCCATGAAATGAAATGCTCATTATAAATATGTCTTGATATAATTACATAGAGTGAAAAAATAGGTCTCATAATCACATCATCAATTCATATCCTATGAGAAAATTGTGGATAACAGGCATATAACCCATGGAAGAAATGATGTTTTATAAAAATAATTCCATGAAATCATAAAATGCAAAAGAAATTATATGCATGATATTTTTTTATAATGTCTTTAATAAAACATAATATACATAAAAGGGAATAATATTATATGAAGAATTATTTTTTAAGATCAATTAAATAATTTCTTATTTAATATTCCATTTCCTTTAATTTCACTTTTTATAAACATAGAACACATCAAAAAATATTTTTGTTTAAAAACAACATTGGAAATAGATAATATAATATTTAAATTAATTTATAAAATTTATCTAAGAAAATATAGTTTCTTCAATAAAGAATTAATTTATAAATTTCAAAAAAATTAAAAAAAATATTTATTGAAAATAACATTGAAGAAATGATAACATTGTTTTTCCTTGAATATTTAGGAAAACATAATGAAAACATTTTGAGAAACTTTTTCTGTGAAAAATTTAAATTTTAAAAGAAAAAAATTGAAATACCCTTTTCCTTAAATAATTATAATGTAAAAAAGGAATAAATTTGAATATATTTTCATTGAAATAATATAATAGAAGTTTCTTTTCATTTTGAAAATATTTTTAGAAATATATTTTTTAGAGCAAAAATCTTCCAAACCAAAGAGAGAAATTTTTTCAGATTTCTGTAAAAACAATTTCACATTTATTAAAATTACCAAAATGTGAAAATGGTAAAATTAATTAAGTATATAGGGAACGACAAGTGTATATAAAAATTAATTATATATCTTAAGTTATGGATGATAAGAGTTCATAAATATAATAATAACCACAATCAATCACAACAAATTATGAATCTATAACAATAAAATCTTATCACATCGGTTACATTGAATCATAATAATATGTTAATAACCCCATTAAATAAAGATTAAAAGAAAAATAATTGGATTATATTAGTTATATAATGTTTCATGTGTCATTATGGACACTATATATAAAAATATTGTTTCATAAAATTCAATGATTCTCAAAAAAAGTAAATTGCGACAAAATAATTTTTCTAATTTGGTAAATATTGAACAATAAACTGCATGAAAAAATAATAAAAAAGTGATATATAATTTCCCATAAATTATGGAATAATAATAATGTCATTAATTAATGGTTATTATATATAAAACCAATAATAAATGAGAAATTAATATAGAATAATTCTAGAGAAAGAAAACCACGATGAGAAAATCCCTTACCTTTAGTGTTGAATTAATTTGAACAAGTTCAAAACTCTTATTTAATAAATATATGTTATTTTATCATCTACAAATGAATAATATTATAATATATAATAACATATATGTTTATATTATGACTTTATATTACATCTTTATTACTAATTCTTGTTAATGCTAGGTTTCACGTAATATCTTATTTGTTTTTCTTATATTATTGACATGTTTTTCTTGATCGTGTTAAATATATAATTTTTAAATTATTTAAAGAATATAAAAATTCATATATAAATATCACATATTTTTAGTATATAAATATTTAAAATTATTAATAAATGATATAAATATGAAATATAATACATTTATCATTGAGATGGCTGGTCGTATGTACGGATGCATACTATTTGGATTTATTTTTCAATTAAAGGAATTAAACGAAATGAAATATATATATATATATATATATATATATTAATATTAATATACCATTATAATAGAATTATATTTTCATAAATATCATTTATATTTACAAAAACCTTAATTAATATATTCTATGTAATTTGGTAACGACTCACATTCCTTTGAGAATGTTGTAATCTATACGTTCACAAACAATGATTTCATATTTTTTTTAAAATAAAAATGTTGAATGAATTTTTTATTTTAAAACTATAAAATAATAAAATAATAAAATAATATCACATATATAATATGAAAAAATAGTTTCTATGATTATTTCTAACCATAAAAGGTACCAATGGATGAACATGTTAGATCGATTCGTGAGGTGGTAGTCCTCTATAAATAAAAATGATTATTGCGTATCCAATTTGATGGAATTGCATATCAGTGTAGGTATAACCCTTAAATTAAAACATATTAGTATTTTGAGAATATTGAGGTTATTATATAACGTGATAATAATAATAATTGATATGAGGGAGAATTAATAGAAATCAAAACATCACTTGTAATGATTTCACATCATAATTGGGTAACTCTTTTTAGTTTTCACCAAATAGATTATTAGTTTGATTAATGATAAAATATAGGTTTCTATATTGAGTGGAGTATATTGGGGAGATTATTTATGTGGTATTTATATTATTTAATTTTTCTTCATATGTGTGATAATGTGAGGGGTTGTGTTCCCTTTCATAGTAGAGGCGGAGTCGCATTCCCATAAATATAAAAATGTAAACAATATTAGGAGTTATCCCTTACATCATGTTCTTCAAAACAAATGCACATTTTCTGTCCATGAAGTTGAATTGGTAAGAAAACATCCATCAACTAGAATTTGGACATGTTTCATGGTCCTTTATCCATTTAATATTTTTGTGTAATTATTATGTAAACACATTTTACCATTAAAGGTTATATAAAATTTTATTAATTCCATTAATAATATTAGTAAATAACTATGTAAAAATTTGAATGTATAAATTATTCCAATTTTAAATATGTAATATCTTCTCCAGAATTATAATAATTTAAGTTGTATAAATTAATTTAATATTAATTATGCAGATATTTCATGAAATCCATGATTTAGAATGAAAAATTAAATCTTTTGGATATATTATTATATTTAATTTCAATCTAAACATATTTCAAATGAAATTTATTTTATTAAATTATTAAATATAAATGTAATTATAAGATAAAAACAAACTAATATATAATTTATCTATATATATAATAGAAGAAATGGTTTTTTGAATTAGTATTCATTATTTTTCAGTATTCCATAATTAATAAAACATTTCAAATAAATCAAAAAACATAATTTTTTTTTGATATTACGATTTCAAAAAAGATGTTTTTTCTGAATAAAATTTTAAAATGTTTTAAAAAATTTATTTAAAATGGATTAACCATTTAATGGTGGTAAAATTACATTTTAAAAAGATAAAAAAAATTATTCCAAAAGATTGTTATATTCCTAAATAACACATATCAAATATATTGAATGGGTTGAAAAAATTTGTAAAATACATAACAAAAAAATTAATGAAAAACATAATAAAAATTTTATTGATTAAATTATTGTGATAAAATATTATTTATACATAAGAAATAGCTTTCATTGAAAAGTAATTTTACAATTTTCCAATATTTTCTATATTTATTTTTGACTAATAGAAAACAAACGGAAAAAAGTATATATATGTATCTATAATAATTTAAAATTTTATTCATTATTTTTTACAATGTCGATTTACAATGGCTTAGTGGTAACTATATACATATTATAATTACAATATTAATAATATATTGTAGTTTGGTAAAACATGGCCTTGTGTGTATCATATGCTATCAGAGGTACTTAGTATTGTGGGAAACCTAATCATAACATTGTTCTACATGTTATGAAAGAAAATATATGTGTTCCATGTAGAGTAATATTAACATGAGTTATTTTATAACACAATCCAAACAATGTGATTTTTTATGAAAAAGCTAAATTCTCTATTATGTTAAAAGAAATTTTTTGAAATGATTAAATCAATTCAAAAAATCCCAAAATCATAGGGTTTTAGAAACATAACATTAAAATATGTTTGGAAAACCTGAAAAAAATAATTTAAGGGCAAAAATGGTTACAAATTTTTTTTTTCAATGGAATTAGTTTTACTTCTATTTTTAATAAATTGATAAAAACTATTATATTTATGGATTTATAAACCATAAAAATTAAATTATTTCTTTATCCCTACTCAAAGTCACCAATATAACTCTAGTTAATAATCATATATTGTCATACAATTTTGTAGACTCGAGGTTACCTATGTGCCATGCTAACAAACATATTGAATTTATTTAAAATGACATATATTTTATGAACTCTTGATGTGTTAAATTTTTTATATTATAATAAAATTTGACATCAAAATTTAAAAATTGTACTAAAAATTCAAAATATATTTATTTTGAAATAACATTATTGAAAACACAATCATTAGTCATGGTTTATAATCATCAACATGATTAGAGAGAAATATAATTATGATTGTCCTTTAATATAAAACATTAATAGGTTTATAACAAGAAAAAACTTATTAGAATTCAAAATATGGAATATCAGGATAATCATAAATAATTATGGATTGAGATAAAGATCATTTAGGACAAAAACATTAAAGATTCTAATTGCGAGAATATTCAGTGTTTGACCAGACTGTTGATGATCTCATGTCCTTTATTCAAAGGGTGCTATAAGTATTTCTGTTTTAGAATTCTATAATCTTGTTACCCTTTTTATTTTTAATAACAATAGTCTTTCTCTATTGGGAAAGGTCTTATCTTATATTACTACATAAAATACATAAATCTATGAAGAGATAATAAACTCTTATTTCTAAGGACATGAGGGTAATATTTACATTTTTTGTTTTGAGATTACATTCCTTGATTTATCGGAATGTTTTAATATCATATTAGATATAACATCAAAGTAAAATTTCACCATTTTGTTTGTCTTCAAACAATTTTCACTTCATTTCCTACTCAAGGAAATAAATATACAAGATGAATTTTTTATGCCTGAGGAAAAAGAATATTTTTTAACAGATCATAAGATCTGTAAATATGAAATAAAATTAATTATATTTCTCTTGATCTGTATAAATAATGGTTATTAATATATGTCATCCGTTATGAATAATTAATATGTTAATCTATTAATAATCTTTAATAATGCCAAAAAAATTGATATAAATCATTACATAAATAGTTATATCGTAGAATAATCCAAATTTTATCTTAGATAATTATGAATGTAAAAGTGTAAAAGGAAGACCCTTAATTTTATAAAATTAATATAATATTAGATTCCAAAAATAAAAATAACTACATCTCAATGTAAAATATAAATTATGGTGACACCTAGATTATATATATTCTCCTGAAATATTGTATTATCCTGAATTACAATAATACTTTTTTGAAAAGATAATTTAATATATATGATAAGACTCTATCATAATATACATAAGATAATATATTATTTAATATATTTGATAAATCCATAAATGATGTAAACACAATCAAATATAATGTAAAAATTATTATTAAATAACTAATTTTTTAATTTATTCATTACATTCCAATTTTAGTCATCAATTTTAGTCATATTATTTTATTGAAAAAATATTATGATAATTTTAGGGATATATTAAGTTTCATATGAATGTTAATCATGTGTTCTCCACTAAATCGTTTGAACTGATTTATTATACTATTCAATACACTCATGAAAACATACAATAGAAAACTCGGACTAAACATTTCTTATTTGTTTCATGATTCAAATATATAGAATATCTTTTATAAAATTAGTATAGAACATAATTTTTGAACGTAAAATATAAAATAATTTTAATCATTCCACTTCATTTATAGTAATTATAGAATATTTTCCTTGATCCCATAAAATCATTCATGTTATATTCTCATAACACATGGGGACGACATTTGAAAAGTGTTCCATCTCATTATTGGTTAATTGATTAACATTTTTATCTTCATTAAATACAATAAAATCATGAGCACTATATCCTTTTTCAGAACATATTAATAAAACTTCTATTAACTTTAACAATGTAATTGGTTCCCTCTTCACACAATTATTAAACATTGTAAAATTATTCATTCCCATAATCTACTGATCATTGTTTTTTACAACCATATCTTTTTATATTTCCTCCCTTGAAATCCATAATAATTAAATAATATTTTAGGCCATGATATAAAATTTTCATATGATTATGTATGATTAGATGGTTTCGGAGACTTGTTCCCTTTGAAGTATTATCTTTAACCAATAATATTTTTTTCAAAATGAATCATTTTATTATATACATAGTCTGAAACCTATAATTATATCCTTTTAATGTTGGATACTTACAAAGAGGTATTTTATTTTCTTGTTGTCCTAGATTGAGTAATTATTTTTATATATATTCCATTTCTCATGAGGAAACAATGTTTCTAATATGTTTACATTATATTACATTCACTCCATGTTCTGAATTTTCCCCTTGTCCTTCTTTTTCCGAATTAATTACCAACATTGATATGGATTCATTGAGAGATGATAAAATTCCCTTACAAAAATATCAATATCATTACTCTCCAAAATTATAAATATAAATTCCTTGGAAATTATTCATTGATCACTAAAAATGGATTTTTAGTCTCATTGAATGATGGATGTAACTGATTCATGAAGTGTTTACGCATTATTACACCCAATTATGGATCCAAAGGATGCACCATACATTCATATATATCTATAATAACATATCTTAATAGAACCTACATGGTTTTAATATTATTACTTTAATCAATATATCCATCAGTAGATTCGAAAGTAATCAAAGAGGAAAATCCCTAAATGTTGCATGTTCATTGAAAAGTTTCACATTGCTTACTTTTGGTGAAAATTAATAATAATGTAATATAGTATAATTGATATTATCATTTTGAAAATATTGTATAATTTAAAATGATGTGAAATGTATTACATATACAGAAAACATTATACATAGAAAAAATGTAAATATAAATGCGTTTAATATAAGAATGTTTTCATATAATATATATATTTTACAAATATATCATAATGGTTATTTAGGACAATTCACCATCGCCCAAAAAAATAATTCAAGAGTTTCAAATTAGGTGTCTAGCATAGATTATTATAGTGAACCAGGTGATAGTTTATTGAAATTCCAATTCACTATTTTGGAGTTATTATCACTAATCACATCTATTTTAGAACCACATAAACATATAATATCCATAAAAAGGGTATTCAAAAAGTAAAAACAATATAATCTGAACCTTACAAAAATCATTAGGTAATTATAATATACATACACTTAACCCCATTTTTAATAATATGGTTATGTTTTTAAATCACATTTTCTAAATTCGTTCTCCCATGTTTTTTTAGAAAACCCACATATAATAATATTAAATTCCTAGAACATAGTTTTCTATTGTCGGTGGTTACTTTAAGACAGTGCTTCTAGATACATGAAATCATATCCCAAATGAAAAAAAAAATTGTTTAATACTCATGGAAAACAATATACAAAAAAGAATTTTACACAATATTTCAATAAATAGAATATAAAATAGAATTCTCATTGAGAACACCATTTTTTCCTTTTAAATATATATCCTTATCAATTAAATAACTATTACCATACTTGGGAAGGAAAAATTAAGAAAAGCGGATATCAAACTCTTCATAAGGGCTTGAAAACATTTGATGCTATCATATATGACGGTGGAATAACAAATATGGAATGATAAATAAATAGAAAACATGTGAATTAATACATAACATGATCATGAATAATAATAGAGTAGAATGAAATTTTTATAAATGTATTCCATATATGTACTCACATGATCTTTACTCTTATCCATCAATATTATAAATTCTAAAATAACCACATGTATAATAATTACTAATCTCATGATGAGAAAATGAATAATTATAAATATCAAAAACATACTATAAAACTCTCATGATAATAAATCTTTTATAAATGGGTAAGGCTACAGCCAAAACCTAACTTAGTTTGTCTTATGATACCAAATGATTTATCTAGGTGATATAGAATACTCACCCATGTCATTGTATGTCCAATAATATCCTTATATTAAATGTTATAATTATAATCTATGTTAACATTCATACTCAAAAACATTCATATGAAATGTTAATAAATTTAAAAATAAATTATCATTATCATAAAACATATACAGTAATATTATTAATGTTATCAAAATAGTACATACCATTAAAACTAATCATAAAAAATTGAAAAAATTAGTACTATATCATTGAAACATATTCCCAATTTATTTGAATGTATAATGATAGACGTTTTGACTAATAAATATTAATAACCTAAAAATTCATTTAAATGATTGATGTATAAAAAACTATTTTCCCTTTAATATTCGATTTTACTAAGTAGAATTTTCTAGAATATTATTAAAAATTTATTTTAAAAAAATTAAATATGTAAATATAGATTGAATATAATGAGTGGATATGATTCTATAAAATTATATACATGCTCAGTATGTTAAAATTATGATTCGTGTATCATTTTTTTATACAAGAAATTTACATTTTATACAAAATAACGACAACATAATTATTTGTAAAAAAACTATACATAAAAATGAATTTAATCAATCATAATAAAACAATTTAGAAAACATTTCTTGAAATTCAGTAGATAGATGAAAAATTATTTTCTATAGAACAAGGAAGGAAAAGTTTTTCATTTATTAAAATATATTATCATCAATTTTAAGAACTAATCAGATATAAATTAATGTAGTTAATGAAATATTCTTGAATAACCAATTGAGAATAAAATTAAATGGATTTATTAAAAAATTAATGAATAATTACAGTTAGTAAAAATTTATGAACAAATAATCCCGATTGAAATGAGATTGCACCCAAAATATCATAACACATTGGTAACTATATAATTATAAACATCATTAAATGAAATAAAATAAGTGAAAAAATAAATAAACTAAATATATCTATATTAAATATATAAAATATGACCAGCTATGTATAAATACCTCATTACATAAAATTGTGGAATAACATAACATATTTCTGTAAGAAAATAATTAGAGATGAAATCCCTTGTGATTATCAAAACATTAAAATGGGAATTTACCAATTAATATATTATATGATTAATATGAGAATCATTAGAAAAAATGAGGAAATATATTGTATTTTATTCTAAATTAATTACAAAGATTATAAAATAATTTCAATGAAAATGAAGTGGTAATGTATCATCATGAAATTAAATTTATATAGGAAACTCATTACTACTTGAAAATTTTCAAGGAATGTTTCCATGGATGATGTAAAATAATTTAAAACATAAAATAACATAAATTAGGTTGTATTAATGATATTAAATGTTAATTCATTAGTACAAACAATATATACACAATTATTTTTGTTTAACGATACAATATGAAACAATAAAAGGAATTTTCTACAAATTCCAATACTCCATGTTCGACTTCCACTATACATGTTCATAACTAAAATATAAGAAATTTTTATTTAGTTGAAATAAATTATATAACTATATATATTTTTATTTATTTATTTTAATTATTTATATTCTTATAAAATTTTATGACACCTTTATGGACAATTGATTGGTAAAATAACTATTTCATGTGATAATCACTTCATTTTTCTTGCATGGTTGAGATTGGTAATTTCATTATTTATTCATTGATCATCGTTCATTAATTTATATAATTTAACCCAATATATATATATATTATATAATTTTTATATAATTTCTAATAATATTTCAAAAAATTTATATATGTGAAAATTTGTTACACAGTTTTTGGGGATGGTTGGCTTTAGATACACAAAAACCTTATTTTAATTTTTTAAACTGATAGAACATAAAAAAGTTAAACATGATTTAAAATTCACAGAACAATTATTTTATAAAATATTTCACTTATATTCAATATATATATATATATATATTTATAATTATTACCATCGATTTAATAATATAATGAAATAAATGTAACATTTCTATGTAGAGGTGGTAGTCTGAACTTATACACAAGAAACGTTATTATTTTCCAACATTTGAGAAGGAACGATGGTATATGTGATATTATTACTATAGAATTATATAAATTTCACATATGTCCTATAAATATGTTATGTAAATAAATATATCATTCTGTGTGATGTGGTGATAGAAATAAAATTATAACTGCTTTTGAGTGATTGATCTCTTGTACATACAATGAGGTGTGTAATTTCCAATTAAATTGAATAGGAAGTTGATATAGTTTATTAAATTACTGATATAAAATATATTAATATATTAGATACTATTATTTATAATATTTGGAAAATTATTTGAGGATTCATTTGAATAACTAAAATCAAAACGCTAGTTTAATAACATTACATGTTCATCAGAAAACCTCTTTTAACCTGTCACTGTAGCCATTCTATGTTATATTTTTGATAAAAAATAATTATTAGACATGAGTATAGATTTTATTATTACATATGGATAGTATATTATCGAGATAAAAATATATCGTATTATTAAAACTATTGGGGAGGGGGTGTCCCTTTATAAGCGGTGGTGAAAACACACTAGAAATTTTTTAAAAGAAAAAGTGATACCGAATTTTTTCACATGAAAACATAAAAAAAAATATCTCATTAACAAACCAATGTTGTTATAACATCTAAATATATATATTAAAAGTAATTAGAATGTTTTTATGTAATATTAGCCATTTTCATTATGTCTTACCTTTGTAATCTTGTTTTAACTGTAAAAGTGGCATTTACTTTTCACTAATTTCACTATTCATTATGAACAAAACAAATGGGAAAAATGATAAAATAAATTATATTTAATATAAATATTGAATAGATTTTTCATATTCAATTAAAATAACTTTTCGATTAAAATTTAAAATAAATATAACAAATTTTATTGAAATATGATTTTGAATGAAATTTTTTTCACATATATAGAATGTTTTAATATAAAAGGGTAATATTTTAATTTATTAAAATGACCTAAATGGGATTATCTATAATATTATTTATCTAATTTTACATTCAGTTTTTTTACTATAAGGACTCAACCTTAAACATTACTTATTATTGAATTAAATGAATAATTCACATTGAGGATCTTTTTAGGTTTAGAGTTTTATATAATTAGGATATAACTATTACATCTCAAAGATAAAGAAGTAGACACATATACAAAGCTTCCATATATTTCACACAAAAAAAACTCTTGAACAAAAGAGTCATGTCTAGTTCCTTGTTTTAGACAACCTGATATTTCCTTGATCTCATCCTTGACCCTATTCAACTTTATATCTTGTGAAAAACATTTCAAAAAAACATGGGATGATCATAAAAAGCTCAGTAAGGGTTATAACAATACAGAAAGAAAAAATTAGTCAATGTATACATAAGTATCAATGAAATCACACTTTACTAATAAAACATAAGTAATTTAACATACCTCATGAAATCCTAAGATGTATGCATAACTCAATAGAAACAATAATACATAAAGGTAACTTGGGGCATTCATAACATTCTTACATAGGGAGTAACCCTCACGGTTACGTTTGGAATAAACATCACAGTATATTCCCTAAATCTATTCTAAGAAACCTAAACATTTAACCCCTTCGCATTACCCAATGCATTGGAGAGCTATATCGGGCTCACTAACGCTTAGTTTATCACAGAACCACCCGTCGTTATAAACAATGACCAAGAACCATAACATAATCGTATCACATAAAAAATGCATAAATGAATCATAAAATTTCCACATTACAATCATAATATATCACATCATGATATAAAAACATCTAATTCAATCATTAAAACTCTATGAGAGAAATGTCCCTTTATAATTTGAAAATATTAAAAGAACACATTTAAAAGAGATTTTAGAATCAAAGTGTCCCATACCACTTCAAAACTTTTGAAAGAGTTATAAAACATTAATGTCCATATAAATAAATCCTTAAAACCATTTTTAAAACATGGACATGGATGATAAATGTTTAAAATAATAAATCTTTAAAACCATGTAAAACAATGTTTTAATAAACGAGTCTGTTTCCATTTTGAACATTTAAATAATAAGAAACCTGAAATTAGACCATTTTCAAAACATTTAAATGACTATAGTATAGTCATAATATGGATATGGAATTTTAAAGGGGATGTATATACACTTTAAAAAGAATAATAGTGCATATCATCAAGAAGTGTCTCAAGGAAGAGAAATTGATAGGTAATCCCATTCAAAGATCATGTCATTAGTGCAAGGATAAATCAATGACATAATTATGTGTGACATGTATAAATACACCCAATATAAGTGGATATTAATTATAAAACAAACAGATTTCATTCACACAAATTCATAGGATGACATATTCAATAACTGCAATTTGAACCTAAATAAATCTAAATTGGGTTAAGAAGTTCCCTTGTAAAAATTTGATAGCCTAATAGTGTCACATTAAAATTTATAAAATGAGTTCATGAGACAAAAAGGGTATCTCATCACTTGGAAATAAATTTTACATCAATATGTATATATAATAACATATCTCAACATAATAATATGTAATTTAATAGACCTAACAAAAAAAGTCTTTTAAAAAGAGGAGTGTGAAAAGTTCCCTTACCGACTTGGGTAACTTTATAAACGTACACCCCATGAAATAAGGACTATACAAAATTGATTTAAAAACACATAAATTAATATATATTACACAAATAGTAGAATAGTTGGCATTACATACACCACTCAAAGGAAATGGTGGCAAATGTAGCATAAATCCCACGAGAATAAAGGTGAGATGAAAATTCCTTTACGAAAACTCGGCAGTCTAACGACGCCACTAAAAACATCCAAAAATTTATTTCTGAGATCAAATAGGGTCTCTAATAATATGATCATAAAAATTACATAATTAGGTATATAAATTAACATCCCCAAACATATGAAATATGATCTTAAAAGAAATGACATAAAAGATAGTACTTAAAAAGAAAGAGAGAGGTAGGATCCCGTACCTCAAGTCTGACATGTCATGTTCGTTTCTTTATATTTCTGAATAATAAACATTGGTCAATTTATAATTGCTTCAGGTATTAATTTAATGATTATTATTCAGTTCATATCACATATAATAATGTTATAATAATTGGTTAATAATGTGAGTTCATATCAGACGTTTTTGTCGATGTTTGGTACATGAGTCAAAAATGAACTTGTTTAAAAATGATTGTCCATGTAGTTATAAGTAAATCATCTCCCAAATAGTACTAATGATTTAAATATCTTATATATCCAGTATATATTCATTTTATACTATTCCATAACGTTTGGAGATAAAAATAAATCAAATTCACTATTCATGGAGACGGTAGGTCGTACGTAAGCATGAATACTCCTTTCATTTCATTGTCATATTAATGGAATTAAAAATAATTGAGAGATATATATATTAAAATTCCAGTATAATATAAATGTTTTATAGCTCACATAAGTTCATTAATTTAATTCCATTCTATGTATTGCATAAATGAGTCACATCACTTGAGGGGGCGGTAGTCCACACTTCCTCTTATGAAATTATCGCATTTGCACAACATGCATAAGATAAATTTATGTTTTAAATATAAAACACATAAGCATATTGAAAACATAAATATCATAAATATCATATATAAAATACAGTGACATCATAATGGCTACCATGAAATGTGTTAAGAGAAGATTGAACAATCATCGTTTCGTGAGGCAGTAAATCACCATCCACAGAAACAGTATGTTCTTTCACCATTAGAAGAAGGTGTGTGTAAGAGTAGCTCAAATACATCACGTAACAACATCCTAGTATATTGAAAATATTTGTATTTTTACAAAATAAATGAATAAAAAGTGTTTAGGGGTTTGGAGTAGCAAAATAAAAAAAAAGATTGTAAGGGAAGACATTACCTTTAAATTTGGTAACTCCTATTGGTTTGAACCAACAGGGTTTCTTGAAGATAATTCTGCCAAAGGTGAGGCTTAAATGATGAAGAGAGGGATGTAGAGATATGAAATGGGTAGGGTTTTGCCAAGACAAAAGCTTGAGAGGTGTGGGTAAGGTGGTAGAGGTGTGTTCCTTTTATAAGAGAAGAGGATCGGAACTCTTTGAATGTCATAAAATATTACTTTATTATAAAATGATTTTCGTATTTTAAAGGTCCCAAAAGGAAATATTTCTATGATAAGGTCATAATGTTTTAAAATCGACCCATACAATAGGTTTGTGACAAGCTTAAGACTTATATTTCACCATATCTTCTCATTTTATTTAAATCGTTCATTTATGAGGTAATCACTGCATCATCACGGTGTCATGAATAAATTAAATTATTTAATTTATAAAAATTATAAAAAATTATCATGATATAGGAAATATTTTTATCTTCCTAATGAATATTTATATTAAAAAATATGACTTGTATAACCCCATGTCAAAATTTATTTAGTAAAACAATACATGTTCATGACATTTTAATTTCAACTTTAAATAAAAAGTTATTAATGTCATTTTCCTACCAAATTGGCTCCATGGGTTACCCATGTTTACCCATGGATTTTATGGGTCAGCCATGACACATACAATTAGGGTAGGACATTTTTCATGGTCATTTCATATTATTAAAACATCATTTTTACCTTAAAATACACTAATTACCACTAATCACGATTAAAAACTTAAAACATACTATTCACCAAAAAATTATTTTATTCCCATTGAACTACATTTTACTTCCTAATGACAACCACGTATGTCAGATTTTTGAAATTGTAATTAGAGAATTTGTGAAGTATCATTTAAATGAGAAATCACTTTTTAAACTAGCACTTAGTGGTTTCACTATTCATCAAAAATTGATGTTTTTGAGAAAAATACCGAAAATTCACCCTAAGATATAATTGATATTCCAAATTAAAAAATTATTTCTATTTTAAAAAATTAAAATCATATAAGTTGCATTAATAAATTTAATAATTAATTCCCGATGTCAAAACAAAGTGTGTTTTATGAAACAATATATATCAAAAGATTGACACTAGTTTAAGTCCAATTTCAAATTGAAATTAATTACGATGACCACCATTATATTCAATGGTAAAAATATATTCTAATTGAACATTAAAACCAATTCAAAACATTATCTAATAGTATAAAACAATTATATTAAAAAGAGGTTTTGAATAAAAATACTACATTTGTCACTTATTCATTAAAAATGATGTTTATTGTAAAAATACCAAAAATTTACACAAAGTAAATTTTGATGTCCCGATTCAAATGAAGAATTTTATTTGGTTAAATAGAATGTATAAGAGTTAAAAAAACTATATTAATGAGAGTTCACCATAAAAATGTGATAAATCGACCTTTTATTGAATTTTAGAGTATTTATGCTTAAAATTGATTTCTTTTATTATTTTAGCGTTTATATTTTATTGGATAAATTTAAAAACATTTAAAAAACATATATATATTCATATTATAATTATTTCTATTAATTATTGCCAATACAATGGCTAGGCGTTAACTACAATTTAAAATAATATTATTTTATTATTAGAGTGCAGCGTAAGATTTCAAAGAAACTCGTTGTTGCGTATTGGGTACACCATCGAGCATAGAGATCCCTTTAATGTAGTATTAATATTTTATTCACAAATATTAATAAATATTAAAAAGTAATATTCTTTATTTATCTGGAATGTTACATCCTTCCCCCCTTTTGGGAATTGCGTCCTCACAATTTTAAAATTGGGCTTGGAAACTTCATTGAATGTCCTGCATCGAAACAAGAGTCGGTAAAACAATCACATTAAAATAATGAAAGATAAGTACAGAGGTCACCCGAGTTAACCCATACTAGGATTCCATGAAGAAAAACATGGATATGGAAGAAAAAACTAAGGGTCATGTTCTGAGGGAGAGTGACAGAAAACATGTTTAGGAGAAAGTTAACCACAAGAAAAGCTCAAACTTATGACATGTTAAATGTTATTCGATTCCCTGGTAGGAAAATTTAATAGACAACTTTTTTTTAAGTTACTTTTCATTGTGGAATTTATTTTTTATCTTAAGGTAACATACTTACTTTTCATGTTGACTTTCAAATTTTAACATATTTCATACACAAACACATACTTTCCCAAAATGATGACCATTTAGGAAGACTTGTTCACATTAAGAGTACTATAATCAACATCTAGAGAATCACCTAATCCAAAAAAGAGAACTATATATTTCCCATGTCTTTATTCCTTTACCAAAACCAAAAATTTTAGAACAGGATCATATAATCCAGAAAAGGACAACCCTTTATAAAAAGAAAATCTATTCTTAATCTCCAAAATTTGTCCAACAGAACCCAAAGTTCAATAAAGACCATACACTACAGCAGAACTGCCGTTTAGCGGTGGTTTATAAAATCCACTGCCAAATAAGGCGTCTACAATCTATTAGCGGCGGTTATATACGTTTAGCGGCAGTTTGAGGAAAGCATCGTAGTTGTCTCATTTCGCGGCGGTTTTTCTTAATTTAGCGGCGGTTTTATGAGCCGTCGGTATCCCTTTATTCGCGACGGTTATATCTTCCACGAATAAACTAAATTCCATCTGCCATAAAACCACCGCTGAAGCCATCAGAACCGCTACGGGATGAGGCAGCCGATGCGAATATTTAACAGTGTTTATAACTGCCACTAAAGGTAAATTAAAATTCACGTTTAGCGATGGTTTAAACCGCCGCCAATTATGATTTAGCAGCGTTATAAACAGCCACTAAAAACTGCCCAGAAACAAAAAAATATATTTTCTGTTTCTACTGCTCCACTGCCCCGAAAAACAAATCAAACTAGAAATGAGGGTTGATGATACTAGTCATGGGGAAGATCTGGCCATGAATGAACCAAATTTGAATGGTATTAAACAGTTGAGAAATCAACATTCATGATTATGGGTTTGATGAAAGTAAGAATCAAGTTTTGAAATGTTATGTGATTTTCATGAATATGGATGGTTACATGAAGTGAAAGGGTTTTTTAATGTTTAGCTATTTCTTGAAGGTTAGAGATTTGTGAAACTGGGTTTCCCAGCCTTGGGGTAATGCCTTAGTTCCTATAGGACATGTTTCGTGAATGAAAAATGTCCCATAAAACCATTAGAAGTGTAAAGGGGTTTACCAATATCAAACATATCATCAACCATTTTGAGAGTTATCACAACCATGGTGTTGAGTTTCAAGAGCTCAAGGGTGGTTGTTCATGAATGATAACTACATATAGGGGTCAATCATCTGTTTTCCTCATGATGGTTTAAGTTTAAAAATTTTAGAGCTTCTAAAAAACATCAATGTTTTAATTCCATTAAATGTCAAATGATGTTATGTATTTATATGTGATTTTGAGGTGATAAGAAACTTTTAATGAATGTTATCACCTATGAGGTACGTTTCATGAATGATGGAGACCTTCATGAGTAGACATACATTGTGAAATGGTTGTCAATATTTATGTGTGTCATATTTTATGATGCCTTATATACCATCATGAAGAACCATTTAATGTGTGATGGTTTAGACCTTCATGAATCCTTATGTTGATTTCAATCCATTTTTTTCATGGATTTACCTCAATGATTAAATTTATTCCATAATATCTCCTGTAATGAATGAGTTATTTGATGTCAAATAATTTCTCCCTCATAATGAGAGTTGATGAAGGAGAGGAACTGCTAAAAACTTGAAATATGGTCCTCTTGCTCATGAAACTCTTCTCTAACCTAGGCCTATAAATAGGCATAGGGGTTTTGAGGGGGATAATAACCTTTCATGTATGATTCTTTGTACCCATCTTTTCAAATATGACCTGAATTTCACAAATTGATAATATTTTTATCCTTAGTGCTTGTGATACATTACTCTTACCTAACATATAATTCCTTGAGAGAAACTTTATGATACCTAGACCAATCATGTGGATACCTTCAAGAATAAGAACCTTTTTAAAAAAAATGAGTCAAAGAACATCAATAATTTCATTTAAGGTATTGAGACCATTGTTTCTAGGTGAAGTGAGATAGATGAGAATAATATTCTTAGGGACAGATACCAGGATGCATTAAAGAATTACACACTTAAAATCCATTCTTATCCTCACCAATTAAACCCAAAATATTTCACCCCAAATCACATGACGTCTAGAAAACAACAAGTACAACATTAAACCTCAATGATCAATATTAATATAAATTATTATATTCTAGTTTCCAAAAAATTTCTTTTTACTACCATCTTTAGAAAATTATATTATTATAATGGTCTAGAGTTTCTTAAATGATAAAAACAAGAAGTAATCCATATCATCAATTATCAATCAATAAAATTCGACGCATAGTAAAATCAAGAAAATCCATAAAGTACAAGCGACTCACTTTTTCCTTCTAATTTACTCTTAACTAGTTTACTATCTTTATTTAGATTGTTATTCTTTAAAGATTGTTCCCCCATGTTCCCATTTATCATAACTATAAGTAATAATGTAGTCATAACCAAAAACATATAAAAATAATAATGTAGGACCCTTAGAAGAGTTATTAGTAGGCATGTCAAACAATTTATTCCTAATGATAGAAGATAAGTTTAGAATTATTCTACCTCACCAAAGTGTCCACAACACTATCCCCTTGATCACTATGAAATGACCTAATTTTTTGAACACATCAACAATGGGTTTAACTCATAATCATCCAAAATCTTGACTACCAATTCAAACACAGGCCTAAATGGATTGATGTATACCACACTCGAGAAATCAGGACATAAAAATAAATATCAGAAATCAATAAAATGCATAAAAGGAAAATGAGATATCAAGGAAATTTTAGGAGATGAAAATGTGTGGTGGAATCTATGTGCCACAAATGTTATATATATAAACCAACTGTTTCCATTTTACACATTAAAAAATAACTACTCAGGGTCCGATAATGCATCTTCACCCTCTCCACATTTATTTCCACTTTGTGTTGTCACCTGTAATAACATTATATTGAAAATTATATACGACTGTATATCTATATTAAAACATAAAACCAATGAATGTTATCAAACTAAATGATTTTGATTTTCTGTGATTTACCTACATACCACCAATCGATGCACTCCCACCGGGGGCATATCTGCTCATCTGCTGATGTATTTCAATTAACTGTTTCTGAAATGTAGATATCTGATCCCCCTGCTGGTGAGCTGTGTTTCATAAAGAAACAATATCTTTCATAGAATCTCCGGGTATGGGCTGACTAAAGTCAGGAGTAGATGCAGCAGCTATCCGCAGTGGCTTGCTAAAAACCTTATATGGCACATGTCCCAAACCCATCCCGCACACTCTCCCAGGATGCTCTTTCCCGAGGACTTTAGGAACCAGGTCCTCCTGGGAGACAGAGTAGGAATGTGCATGATTGAAATCCCATAGTCCTTTAATTTTGACCTATAAATCCAATATCAATATATATTAACACAGTAAAAACTGATAATAAGTTATTATGATAAAAAATTTACTTCATCCCCCAACTTCTTTAGCAGTTTCATTAACAAAACATCCATCTGATTTCTTGTGAACATCCAACCATAGTTCAGTTCTGGATACTTCATGGCCTAAACTCTGTGACTGCATTAATCAAAGATAAATCAACAATTCAATATATTAAACAGATAATATTTATAAATATTTAAACTAATTTAAAGATTAGAAATGTCATTTGGCTTCGAGAAAAACTTTTTGAGCCCACAGTGTGCGGGATTACTTTCTTCGCTCATTTTGATGCATTATGTCTTGAGAGGTCCTAAAATAAATAAAATGCAACTTAAGGAAAGATGTATTGAATGTCATGTCCTTTTCATATACATGTATAAATGTAAAATGAGGATAATATAATAATATAAATATTTCAATAACATCCGCTTCTGATCCTGATACCTATCAACAAACACTTTCCACTGCTCTTTTGGTACCCCACTGGTTAACTTCTCATACATTTGCAGCGTGGTCAACGAAGCATCGTTGACATCACACCATAATCCCCATTTAAAATCATTCCACTTCTTACCTAGATTTTTCAACGTCCACTTCCATGCTATCACATCAGCAATGGTAAAGTGGAAGAAAATCTGTATACAAAAATTCATTTTGAACATATTAGTTACATGAAATTCAATTAACCATAATGTAATATATTTACCTTGATTTGAGAATAAAACAATTCATTTTTCTAGCTTGGAGGTATATGTCTCCAATCGTAATATGAAATGGGATGGGAAATGGGATCTGCTGCCAGCTGGCCTAGAATCTGGCCATGTAACCCCGCAACATTATCTGTAGGGACCCCTTAAGAATCAAATGGCACAACAATCTTCTCACCATTCAGATTCCAAACATCTGAACTTTTTATGTATTTCTCCACAGTTGCATTTTTGTCATCTTCAATGAGTACACAATTAGTATAAACAAAATGCAATAAATTTATTTAATTAAAATTCGTACCCATGACAGTGACACTCCACTATGGCCGAGATGAACTAGAAGGGGCGCGTCGTTGCCCCACTGCTGAAGCTTCTGAAGGGGGAGTCGACAACTCACCCTCTACTGGGACATCCAAATATGGTGTGAGAGATGGTGCAGGGGGAGATGGTGTAGGGGTGTCGGCAGATGGTGCATCAGATATCGTGGGGAGTGAGCTAGATGGATCGTCATCTTTCACTGAACTGGATAAAATAATGCACCACTTCTTCCTTGGAATTTCTTTCATTTAATCAAATAAAATTATGTTCAGAATACATATTTCAAAAATATTATGTAGAAAAATAAAATAAAAATGATAATAGATGGAGTACTAACAGACAAAATATATATAACAATGATAATGAATGACTGTATAAATGATACAAGTGGTTTCTGAATAAATAAAAAATTGTACATAAAATCATTTTCTCCTACAATCATTTTGGTTCCCTGCTCCATTGCTTCATCCACTTCATTCATACTTTGCTAGACTAATATTTACAATATCATGATGGACAAATAATTCTACATCATGTTGCTGATTAAATTCAATTTCAGAGGTCGAATTTTCCACTTCATCACCCATATCATAAAAATATCTTTATATTACGTGAGAAACTGCACTCCACCCTTCATCGGCAACATCATTCACATAATATACAATTTTATCTTGTGATGCTAAGATATACGGATCATGTAGTTCACGATCACCAACATCCATCAAGCGAGAGAAGTTCACAGAAGTAAATTGCAAGGAATCTCTTTTAACACCTATGATAATATCGACCCATTTGCATTTAAATAAAACAACCAAAAAATTTCTGTTGTAGTTTAATTCAATAATATCTTGTATCATTCCATAGTATTCCACTTCAGCAAATGTTAATATACCACTATTATTTGTTCTCAAACCCACTTCTCGATCGACTGTAAAAAATCTAAAGCCATTCACATTATAAGCGTCAAATTTCTAACTTCATTTAGAGTACCTCAAGCAATAAACATCAAATCTTCTGACACCTCTTCACGAGTATCAGTATTCATGATCTGAAAAAAATATATACTTTATTATATTTATAAAATGTATGTGTCAAACTAATATTCGTATTTGTTATAATATTTATGAACTTACAAGTCGTGTAAACCATTCTACAAGCTATTTATTAATATCTTTAATTATCTCTTTCTCATTTAGTATTCAGCCTCTCATTTGTCTCTTTTTTTGTATCCTCAACTCTTCAATAAATGGATCTACAATTTAACTATTCAGCAGCACATATTTATGTTCCTATAATAATTATAATTCAGTCAGTGTCACATTTGATGTCCTCCCAACTGATCGGCCAATAGCAGGAAATAATTTGGATTTCTAATGTATTTGAGATTGATTCGATGTGTCATCAACATGTCCAACTCGATTAAATATTGTCTCAATATCATCCAAGTATCGAGAACAAATGTTAAGACACTCCTCAGACACATAGGCTTCAGCAATTGAGCCTTCTGGTTTAGCTTTATTTCTCACGTATTATTTCAAATGCCCAAGGTATCTGTGAAATAAAATAAACATAATTATGCATTTTATTAAGTACCAAAAATTGTTTACATAAATGGAAAACATTTAAATAAAGTACCTTTTAATTGGATACATCCATCGATAATGAACCAGACCTCTTAATTTAGCATCCTCAACCAAATGCACAGTTAAATGCATCATTACAGTAAAAAAGGAAGGAGGAAAGATCATCTCCATTTAGAAAAGGGTCAATACAAACCTCTCCTGGAGGTTGTCAAGCTAAAATGGATATAGAGATTTCTCACATAGTTTTCTATAAAATGTGCCGAACTGGAGTACAACAGTAGTAATTTTTTTCTGGTAATAATGTACGCATTGCCAATGGTAGTAAATGTTGAATCAAAATATGTGAATCGTGGCTTTTTAATCCATGTAACATACGATTCATCAAGTCAACACACCTCAAGATGTTACTTAAATACCCATCAGATAGATTCAAATTATTTAACATTCGAGGGAATGTATCTTTATCTTTTTTTTTTCATTGCAAAATTTGTCGGAGGATACTTTTCATTCTCATCTGGCCAGAGATCGAGTTTTATGTTCATTGCTTGTATGTCTTTGGGAGCATTGAGATGATCTTTTGACTTTCCATGCTCATTATGAAATGTGAAAGTCAAATTGTAATATACATTCTTTTCAATATACATCACATCAAGATTATGGTGCAACAAGCTAAATCCCAAATATGGATGTATGAAGAATATACTTTTTTTCTTTCATTGTTGCGTTCTGGTTTCGCTTGGAGATGAACTTCAGACCCATTTTCAACTATCATTCAAATGATGAACCTTCCCAAATTTTATTTCAAAATTTTCAAGTTGTTTTAATATATCAAAACCATTTAACAACTTTGGAGGTGGTGTATGATCAATATAACCATTATATTTTGATCTTTTCAGCCGAAATCTATAAGATGCATAGAGAAATCTTCGATGACACAAGAACCACCATTTTCTACTGTGAGGTAGCAGTTTGGGCTCAAAATCAATGTTACAAACGGGACAAGCCAAACCCCTATAAGTGTTCCAACCAGATAAATTCCCAATCCCAGGGAAGTCACTAATGGTCTAAATTAAATAAGCATGCATTTTGAAATTTTTTTAAAAGAGGCATCAAATGTCTCAACACCATTGCTCCATAAATCCTGCAATTCATCAATCAAAGTCTTCAAGTATAAATCAATATCATTTCTAGGAATTTGTTGTCCAGGAATAATCATCAAAAGGATAAAAGATGTTTGTTACATACACATCCATGAAGGAAAATTATAAGGGATCAAAAGAACTGGCCAAATTCTATAATTGGTTCTCAAAGTCCCAAATGGGTTGAATCCATCGGTAGCCAATCCCAATCGAACATTCCTAGGATCAACTGAGAAATAGAGATGTATTGAATCAAATGTTTTCCATGATTGGGAATCTCATGGATGTCTCATTAACCCATAATTGTGGTTATCTAGAGAATGCCACTTCATGTGTTCGGCGGTTTTCGATGACTTGAATAATCTTTGCAATCGAGGCATCAAAGGAAAGTAATGCAATACCTTTGCAGGTGTTCTCCTTTTCTTCTTCTCCATGAAATTATGTTCATTAAAACTTCCAACATCACCCTTTACCAGCCATCTAGAAGAAGAACATTTCTTGAAATTCTTTCTACTTGAATCCTCTCCCCAGTAAAGCATACAATCATTGGGACACACATGTATATTTGTATAATTCAGAAGAATATTTTAACAAATTTTTCATATCATAAAAAGATTCTGATATTTTTGCTTCCGGAAATGCATCATGAATCAATTCCAATATCATATACATTGTCTTATTTGTAATTCCACATAGACATTTGATATGGTACAACTTCAGCAGAAATGAAATCTTTGAATATTTCAAACACCCAATATACAACTCTTGATTTTAATCATCAACTAAATCATGAAACACATTTTCTTCAGAGAAGTTTCCTCTTACATTTGGCTCCACAGAATCAATAGGAGGATCCAATGATATGTCACAATCTTGATATTCCTGTGTTACACTCTCAAAAACATCACTTGTCACGTTTTAATTTGTAGCACCCTATTCTAGTTGTTCTGATATGTTTTGATGCTAATAGTGGTGTCTTGTAGTGTCTAATGCATCATTTATTAGGTTTTTCATTTCATTTTCCATTTTCGATGAACTTGGGACCTCATTCTGCAGATTAACATTAGTGATCAATCTTTCTGTAACGTTCGATTCTCTATTCCAAATCCAACACAAATATTGAGGAGGGAATTTATTCAGTATTAAATGTTCATAAACGTCATCTCTCTTCAACCATGTTCTAAATTTACATTTAGGACATTGACATTTTATTCTCCCTTCAACAGATCTATTAGAAATTTCAAAATCTAAAAACTCATTCAAACCATTAATATACTGAGGTATGTTCCTCGGTAATGTGATCCAGCATTTATCCATGTATATCACAATGTGCCTACACAAAAAACAAGTAATTTCATAAAATAGCATTAAAACAATAAATAAATATATTCAAAGAACCGCCGCTAAACAACCGCCGCTACGGAAAGTCATACCTTCCATAATAAAAATAGTCCATTGACCCCCCCTCTCAAACAAACTCATTCTCCCTTTCATCCCTCTCATATGAAGTAACCCACATGAAAAGTGATTATAAAAATGCCCATGTGGCTATATAAAATTTTTTAAAGTGGTTAGTAATGTTTTTATTGAAATTATAATTCTATAACAAAACTTTTTTTGTTTTATAATGTATTTCAAACCAATTATGTCAAACTACGGAAAGGGAAGGATAATAAAACAACAATAGGTTGACATCATTAGAAGAGATCAACTACTCCCACATAATAATCATCACTACCTGAATATGATGGGTTTACCATAAGATGTGTATTTTTATTCCTCAAGCATAACCATTTAATTGCATCACTAACTAATGATGTCTAAATAGGTGGCGTGCATAACCAATCATTACATATGTCTGTTACATTGCAACCGCTGACACGTTTCTAATGTATACACCCCCCATGGAAATTCAAAATAAACATCAACAAATATCAAATGTTCCTCCCCAGTTTTGATCCTTATACTCAGAAGGACACGCTAAACTACAAGGAATAACAATTCACAGTAGAGGAGTTTCCTAGTCATCATTTGTTGAAAATGGATCGCATACTATGGAACAATCTACACAGATCATTGAACGCAGATTTTGGATGTGTCCAACACACTTTAACCATAATTATATTGAAGAGATAAAAACTATATTCTAAAAGTAATTCAAGATTAGATTTAAATTTGATTGTACACATGACACTCCTCTAAGTTATATCAACATGTTTTTTGACATAAAGTATATAAACCAATAATAACAGATTAGTATATCATATCACTTGATCAATTTTATGAAATCATCCAGAGATTTGGAATAACATTGATTTTTTATTAACACCTGGGTATCTCAACCTCATAGATATGTGGAGATTAAATCATAGATGATCATTGATTGAACTATTTCCACTGAATACATATGGTTTCATAATCAATTTTTGAAACGTGATGGTTACCACTTCTATCAACATATATTTCCCTAAGATTTCAAAATCAAAATGGAAAATACATTATACTATCCATTCTATTATCATAACTATGAATCATGGCATTCAATGGTCCATAAGAAATACTTGTGTAGAGTTTTACTGTCCTGTATGACTATAAAGAATGCTAACGACCTCTTAAGTCATCCAACACTGATAACAGTGAAGAAGAATGGTCAAAGAACCTTATATATGGTTTAACATTACCAAGGAATTTAAATCCGATAGAAACTAGTCCTTGCATTATGAACATTCCTGAAAAAAGGGTCAAATTTTTTCATGACCACCTATCCTACCCAGGGGTCATTTTAGAAACAATGTGTTATAATTAATACAAAATTTCACCTGAAATACACCTCATGTTTGAAACTCCTTATAAAAATTTATCACATATTTTATGTTATAATGGAATTACCAACCTTTGGAAATCCCATTACAAAAACATACAGCATCGACCCTATAAGGTGGTAATGAGTAAAAGTTCCCTAGGCTTTAGGTATTATCATTTCGGTCCATGAAATATAATAATAGGCCTACAGGTAATTATCGTAATCCCATTTCAAGGAAACTACATAAGAAATGTTTAAACTACCATTACTCTAGGTTCAAATCTAAGAACACCACATTAAGGATTTATTTGAGTTGATATATTTCATTACATTCGTTCTTGGAACATTTAAAGGATTAATTTAAACATCAATTTTAATGAATGTCTGAATCCTCTATGAGCCTCGTTTGTCATATTTTATATTTATGGAGTTTGACCCTATGGGGGATGCTTTGTATTGACATGAATGATGTGCTGATTATGATTGAATGTGTGTTCGGGGATCCAACAGGGGGGTTGTCCAACTATGGGGGAGGGGTGGTCCAGCCTGGGGGGCTGGGGGGCTATCCAGTCTGGGGGGTTGTCTAGTCCGGGGGGCTTTCTATACAAGGGGGAGGGGCTCTAGAAGGGGGGGTGTTGTCTAGCCAGGGGGAGATGGGGGGCTGTCTAGTTAGGGTGGTTGTCCATCCATGGGGGATGGGGGGCTGTCTATCCAGGGGGGGCTGGGGGATGTCTAGCCAGGGGGGAGATGGGGGGCTGTCCAACCAGGGGGGCTGGGGGCTATTCATCAAGGGGGGAAGGGCTCCAGTAGGGGGGTTGTCCAGCCAGGGGTGGAGCTAGGGGGATGTCCAGCTAGGGGGTGTGCTCCAGCAGGGGGGCTGTCCAGCCAGGGGGAGCTGGGGAAAATAAATCATAATGAGTTTTATCTAAAATTCTCATAAAAGGTAAACATTTGCATTAAAAATAATATCTTATTAGTGAGTATAAAATATTATAATAATATGATGACATAATCAGAGTGCATGAGAAAAAATTATAATTTTTATAACCATTAAAACCTCGGTCATAAAACATGAAAACATTGTGTAATGATTTCCAAAAGATATGTAACCAACCACTTGGATGCATTCTTTATTAGATTAACCATAATACATATGTGTGACCCTCCTCCTATGGTATGTACATGTTCACCATAAGATATAGAAAAAATTCGAAAACTAAACTGACTCATCTTTTTACGACACTAGATGATTTTATAAAATCTTCCCTAACATTAGGTTGAATCATATTTCCGTTAAATTCAAATTCTCTCTATCTTGGAGATTACACATGATAAAAATTTAATAGCTCAATGAATTAATAATTTCAACCATACTTCTATGGATCATTTTACACTTCAATAAATCAATGGGAAACAAGTTTATCTATGCATCATCCCGATAATTTACCAATGAAATGAAAAATTCTTCAATAATATCCATATTCACATCATCCTTATACATCCTTATATCCAATGGTCTAAAAAAATATAGCCTATAGTTTCATTATTCTGTACTAATTATAATCCAACTAATGACACACCTATCCTTTCATTACAAAAGATAATAAATTTCCATAATACCTCTTTGGTGCATGATCATGCTCTAGGAATGTGTAACCCACTAAAATGAAGAATTATGTGAATATAACACCCCTAAAATGGGAAAAAACACCATATGAACACCCATAAAACCTATGTTCCATTTTAGAAAATAAGTTCATGCTCATGAAAAATGACACTTGAATGACACCTCACATCTAAAACACCTTATAGTCACATTGAAAGGTTTTTGATGTTCATGAGGTGATAATGACATCAATATGGCACCTGGTAAGGCCTAAAACCATAGATACTATTATTTTATAACTCTTGAAAAGATCACTAGTAAATATCATCTATCATTTAGATACAATCTATATAATATTAGGCCAATAAATAACTCGCATGCTCTCATTTAATGGAGAATCTCAATGAAATTATTAACTATCATTACAGAAGCATTGAAATTAATAAAACCTAGTAATGTTTCAATTTATGGGATTACACTAACTCAAATTTAGTTTGAATTTAAAAAAATGAACCTTAGGGTTTTGTATAGGTCACCGGGGAAGCAGGGTCACCGGGGTCGTGGGGTCGTCGAGGTCATGGGGGGGTCGGGGTCGCCGAGGTCGCGGAGTCACCGAGGTCGCGTGGTTGCTGGGTCGCCGGGGGAACTGGGGGGCTGAGGTCGCATGGGGACGGGGTCATGGGGGAAGTGGGGGCTGGGGGAAATGTGAGGAGGGTTGGGGAGGGGGGAAGGGCCGACTTTAAAAAACCAGGGTTTCACGGCGGTTTATTATAAGCCGCCGGTAAACAACCGCCGCTAAACAGTGGATGTGTTGTAGTGATATGATAAATAATTTGTCCATAAAATTCTTCAAAGTAATCAAAACTAATATTGAAACCCAAATATTTGAAGGATTTAATCACATAGCCTTCCAAGGTACAAATTAACACTTATCTCCAAATAACATCAGTTGCTCTTAAAGTCTCATATTGAAATGTAATTAACCAAACTAAAAAGAATATGTCATACTAACCAGGGCCTTCACGTAGTCCAGTGGTAGGTGATGAATACTAGTCGCACATTGGTTGTGGGTTCGATTCCCGCAGCTTTGTCTGACGCGACAGGTTGTCACACGGTGCGTGTGTCGTCCTTTTTCCAAAACTATATAATTCATAAAACATTCCCCAAACGAGATAAAATCTTCAAAAATAATCATATCATATTTTAACTTCATGTTTATCTCATGCCTTTCATTTTACATCATAACATATAGTAACCCATAATTACCTCAATAGTAAGGATAATATAAACCCTAATGGTTACCTTTATAATCATCACATGAACATCCTCATCGAGTTGGTTCTCTCGTACATGATGTATTAGAGAATTCACCAAGGCTCAAGTGGCTGATCATGACTCCTGAAAGTTGGTTTAGAATAACCATGATATTTCTCATTGAGTCCCCCATTTCATCCAGTCTCTTAATCAGAGAACCACCACAGTTTCCTTCAAATCCATTGTCACTTTGGTTCCTGCTAGATCCATCTATTTACTAAAACCAAATAAAATGTTAGTGTGAGTATATCATCAAAATTATCATGTACCAATAAGGAAGAGAAACACTATGATATAATTACTCATTCACTTTATCTAAAACTAGGACTCTTTATGAAATCCTAACCACTATGGTGATGTCACTTATGCGTAGAGAATACCCTATCCTATAAAGTTATCTAAACCGACCTCCGATACCAACTATAAGGACCCATAATTAAAGATTACTTATTATTGAATTAAATGTATAATTGACATTGAGGATCTTTCCAGGTTTAGAGATTTAGAGAATTAGGACTTAACTATTATATATCAAAGATTAGAAAGTAGACACATCTACACAACTTCCATCTTTTTCAAAAAATAAAAACACTTGTACAAAAGATTCATGTCTAGTTCCTTGTTTTAGATAGCCTGAACTTTCATTGATCCCATCCTTGACCCTATTCAACTTTATGTCCTCTGAAAAACAATTAAAAAAAACTTTGGATGAGCATAAAAAGATCAGTAAGGGTTATAACAATATAGAATGTAAACATTAGTCCATTTATACATAAGAATCAATGAAATCATACTTTACTCATAAAACATAAGTAATTTAACATACCTCATTAAATCATAAGATGCATGCTTATCTCAATAGAAATCATAAGACATAAATGTAACATGGGGCATTCATAACATTCTTACGTAGGGAGTAACCCTCACGGTTACTTTTGGAATACCCATCACAGTATATTCCCTAAATCTCTTAATAGAAACCATAACGTTTAACTCCTTTGCGTTACACAATGCATTGGAGAGCTATATCAGGCTCACATGCCCTTAGTTTATCATGGAACCACCTGTCTTCATAAACAATTCCCAAGAACCATAACATAATCATATCACATTAAACACGCATAATGGAAACATAAAATTTCCACATTACAATCAAATGATATCACATCATGATATAAAAACATCTAATAGAATCATTAAAACTCTATGAGAGAAATGTCCCTTTATACTTTGAAAATATTAAAAGAATACATTTAAAAGAGATTTTAGAATCAAAGTGTCTCATACCACTTCAAAACTTTTGAAAGGGTTTCAAAACATTCATGTCCATATAAACAAATCCATCAAACCATTTTTAAATCATGGACATGAATGATAAATGTTTAAAATAAGAAATCATTAAAACCATTTAAAATAATTTTTTAATAAAAGAGTCATTTTCAATTTTTAACATTTATATTATAAGAAACATGAATGTAGACCATATTAAAAACATTTAAACAAATTGAGTATAGACATTATATGGATATGGAATGTTAAAGGGGCTGTATATACACTTTAAAATGAATAAAATTTCATATCATCATGAAGTGTCTCAAGGAAGAGAAATTTGACGTAATCCCATTCAAATATCATGTCATTAGTGCAAGGATAAATCAATGACATAATTATGTGTGAAAAGTACAAATACACCCAATATAAGTGGATATTACGTATAAAACTACCAGGGGTCATTCACACATATTCATAGGATGACATATTCAATAACTACAACATTAACCCAAACAAATCAAAATTGGGTTAAGAAGTTCCCTTGTAAAAATTCGACAGCCTAGCGACGTCAAATTACAATTCAAAAAAAAGGGGTGATGAGACAAAAGGGTATCTCATCACTTGGAAAGAAATTTTACATCATTAAGGATATATATGAACATATCTGAACATAATAATATGTAAATTAAAAGTCCTAACAAAAATAAGTCTTTTAAAAAGAGGAGGGTGAAAAGTTCCCTTACCGACCTGGGTAACTTTCGAAACGTACACCCCATGAAAGAAGGACTATACAACATTGATGTAAATACTCATTAAAGAAATTATATTACACAAAGTGTAGAATAATGGGAAGTAAATACACCAATCAAATTAAATGGTGGCAAATGTAGCATAAATCCAACGGGAATAAAGGTGAGATAAAAAATCCCTTACGAAAACTCGACAGCCTAACAACGCCACATAAAACATTCAAAAATGGATTTATGAGATCAAATTGGGTCTCTAATAATATGAAAATAAAAAGTAAAGAATGATGAATATAAAAGAACATCCCCAAACATATCAAAGATGAGCCTAAAATAAATGACATAAAAGAGAGTACTTACAAAGAAAGAGAGAGGTAAGATCCCTTACCTCAAGTCTGACTTCTCTTGTTCGTTTCTTTATATTCCTGAATAATAATCTTCGGTCAATTTATAATTGCTTTATTTCCTCATTTAAATATTATTATTCAGTTCATATCACATATTATAACATTATAATAATTGGTTAATAAGGTGAGTTTATATCAGACGTTTTTTTGATGTTTGGTACATGAGTCAAAAATGAACTTGTTTGAAAATGATTATCCATGTAGTTATAAGTAAATCATCTCACAAATAGTATTAATGACTTAAATATCATATATATAGTACATATTCATTTTATACTATTACATAACTTTTGGAGAGAAAAAGATATGAAATACACCGTTCATGGAGACGGTAGGCCGTACATACGCATTAACGCTACTTTCATTTCTTTGTCATATTAATAAAAATAAAAATATATGAGATTTATATATATTATAATTAAATTATAATATATATGTTTTATATGTCACATATGTTAATTAAATTCATTCTTTATACATTCCATGTATTGTATGAACGAGTCACATCACTTGAGGGGGCGATAGTCCACACTTCCTCGTATGAAATTATTGCATTTGCACAACATGCAATGCATAAAGGTATGTTTTAAATATAAAATACAGAAGCATATTGAAAACATAAATATCAACAATATCATATATT
Source organism: Viscum album (assembly GCA_963277665.1). Classification (NCBI taxonomy): domain Eukaryota; kingdom Viridiplantae; phylum Streptophyta; class Magnoliopsida; order Santalales; family Viscaceae; genus Viscum; species Viscum album. Next base: position 811,724,833 of record OY728140.1, on the reverse strand, counting down.
AAATACAGTGACATCATAATGGCCACCATGAATGGAGTTAAGAGAAGATTGAACAATCATCGTTTCATGAGGTAGTAATTCGCCATCTACAGAAATAGTATGTTCTTTAACCATTAGAAGAAGGTGTGTGTAAGTGTAGCTTGAATAATTCTCATAAAAACATCCTAGTATATTTAAGATACTTGTTTTGTTACAAAATAATGGAATAAAAAGTGTTTAGGTGTTTGGAGAAGAAAAATAAAAAAACGCAAGTGAAGACATTACCTTTAAATCGGGTAACTCCTATTGGTTTGAACCAAAAGGATATCTTGAAGGGAATTATGCCAATGTTGAGGCATCAATGATGAAGATAGGGATGTGGAGAGATGAAATGGGCAGGGTTTGGCCAAGACAATGGCTTGAGAGGTGTGGGTAAGGTGGTAGAGGTGGGGGCCTTTTATAAGAGAAGAGGAGGGGCACTCTTGGAATGTTATAAAACATTACATTATTATAAAATGATTTTCGGATTTTAAAGGTCCCAAAATGATATATTTCTAGGATAAGGTGACAATGATTCGAAATCCACCCATACAATAGGTTTTTGGAAAGTTTAAGACTTACATTTCACTCAATAGACTCATTTTATTTAAATCGTTCATTTATGAGGTAATCACTGCATAATCTCAGTGTCATAAATAAATTAATTTATATAATGTCTAAAAAATATAAAAAAATATCATCATGTAATAAATATTTTTATATTTATAATGGATATTTACAGCCTAAAATATGACATTTATAAGCCCATGAAAAATTGTATTAGTAAAACAATACATGTTTTTGATATTTTAATTTTAACTTTAAATAAATAGTTATTAATGTCATTTTCCTACCAAAGTGGCTCCATGGGGTCCCTAAGATGACCCATGGATTTTAGTGGTCGTCCATGACACATCCAATAAGGGTAGGACATGTGTCAAGGACTTTTCATATTATTAAAACATTAATTTTACCATAAATTACACAAATTACCTCTAATCTCGATTAAAAACATAAAAGTTACTATTCACCAAAAAAATTATTTTAATCCCATTGAACCACATTTTAATTCATAATGGCAACCAACTATGCAGGATTTTAAAAATTCAAATCACAGAAGTGGTAAAGTTTCATTTAAACAAAAAATCAGTGTTTAAACTAGCACATAGTGGTTTCACTATTCATCAAAAATTGATGTTTTTTAGAAAAATACCAAAAATTCACCCTAAGCTATAATTGATATTCTGAATTCAAAAATGATGTAGATTTAAAAAAATTAAAAACATATAGGTTTCATTAATCAATTTAATAATTAATTTCCACTGTCAAAACAAATAGCGTTTTTTATGAAACAATATATATCAAAAGATTGACACTAGTTTAAGTCTAATTTCAAATTTAAATTAATTACAATGACCAACATTGGATTAAATGGTAAAATAATATTATAATTGAACTTTAAAACCAAATAAAAATATTATATAATCAAATAAATAAATTATATTAAAAAGAGTTTTTGAATAAATATACATCATTTTTCACATATTCATTAAAAATGAACTTTATCGTAAAAATTCCAAAAATTTATACAAAGTATATTTTGATGTCCTGACTCTAAAGAAGAATTTTATTTGGTCCAATAGAATGTATAAGAGTGAAAAAAAACTATATTAATGAGGGTTCACCATCAATAGGTGATAAATCGGCCTTTTAGTGAATTTTAGAGTATTTATGCTCAAAATTGAATTCTTTTCTTATTTTAGCCTTTATCTTTTATTGAATAAATGTAAAAACATTTAAAAAACAAATATAATCATATTTTAGTTATTTATATTCATTCCTGCCAATATAATGGCTAGGCTTTAACTTCCATTTAAAATAATATTATTTTATTATTAGAGTGCAACGTAAGATTTCAAAGAAACTCGTAGTTACATATTGCGTACTCCATCGAGCATAGTGTTCCCTTTAAAGTAATATTAATATTATATTCACAAATATTAATAAATATGAAAAATTAATATTCTCTATTTAACTGGGATGTTACAATTACAAATACAATTTTTAAGGTTTTTAAACTAAAATGTCATTTTTAATATCACTCTATATTTTTCACAAGGAATTATATAATTATTCCTTCAAAAAAATGAATAAAATGTAATATTATATAATATTTTTACATTAAGGTTTTAAAAATAAATCCAAATTATTAATTAAATTCTATAAATCAGTGAAAATTTTAACTTTAATGTATGTTTGGAAAACAATAAAAACATCTTTCATGGAGAAGATAATTATTTTTAGGAAAACATTTATTTTTAATTAAAATGGATTTTATTTAAACATTATAATAAATTGAAAATAAATAAATATATTTTTATATTTATATAACCCAAAATTTATATTATTAGGTAGACTTATTCATACCCATAAATTTATCAAATATATTATAACGATTAACTAAATTGGGGTTCTTTTAAAATCACTATAACATGTGTTGAAACCCATCGAATGGATTGATTTCATTTGAAAGGAAATATCTACATTAAAGATTCTATGTTATAAATGATGAAAAAATATATATTTATAATTAAAAATTAAATTTTAGAAAATGATTTATTTTTTCATTTAATTAGAAAAACCATACAATATGAAAAATTATATATACTTTTTATTCTAGTTATATGATAATAGAAATGAATCTTTAATTCATTTTTTATTTTCAATTATTTTAATGATTAAAAATGTTAATTTATACAGATTAAAAAAAATCATATTTTAATACCTACCTTTAATATAATTGATTTTTATCCATATGTTAATGTTCAATTATAATAGTCATATTATATTTATTATTCCTTTTAATATATCATTAAACCAGCATGATTCATCGAATCAATATCAATTAATATTTATTTATTGCTAATTTATAAATTATATCTTATGTCATGTAGCATAATTTATTTATATATTTTATTGTTCATGTTATTATAACAGAAAACAAAACTTCACCAAAATTCATAATTCATGATATATTTTTCTGTTTTTTTGTTTATTAATTATTTTTTTTAATTTTATGTATTATTTATACACTTCATATGTATAGTTTTTTATTAGTGAAATAACTTCATATAATATTTTTGAAATTAATTTTCAATGGGTTATAATATATAATATACCACACATATATTCATACATGAAAATATTTCATATCTTTTTTTTACATCATTAAAATCTTCGAAACATCTAAAAAATCAATGAAATATTTACATATATTATAAATCTCCTATTGTTTAGGTTACTTATATTTCATTATATACTCATGTTCTTAAGAAACATATCCATCCTCGTGAAATATCATTTGTAAATTTAAATTATGAGTAGTCCTATTGGAATACATATTATCTTGGTGATCCATGATTTGCATAGGTTTCTTCTAAAAAGAGTGATCATTATTGAGTTTTATAACCCCTGGATTCATATGATATGAGTGATCTTGAATATACTTATATAAATATTATATAATTGATCATCAAGGTATAAAAAATTTATTTATGTAAATTTTGATTGGGCACAAGTATAAAAAAATAAAAATCTTAATTGTTTCTACATCCATGGAAATATAATTACCATATTGTAATACCACCTGGCTCCCATCTAGAGAGTTATTTTGATTATAATTTATAAATATCCAAAAACAAAGGTCCCACTAATTAATGACTACATTAAAACTCCATTAAATATAAGTTTGTATGATGTGATACTAAATAGCATACAACTAATTATTTATATATTCCACCAGCACCAATCCAAATATCTTTAGTTCTATAACAAAATCCTAATATATTAATATTCTTTATTTCTCCCAAGATAGGGTTTATATAGATCAATCTGATTGGTTGGGTGGAATATTTTAATTTATGAATATTATACTACTCTATAGTATTGATATCTATCTTTAGTAATTTTTATGATATACTCTTTGAGAATATCCTAAATAGTTTTAATGGAATTTTAAAATTAATCCCATTTCCTAAGATAAAATATTATATAGATGTATATGTTAAATTCATTGTTATGGATTCTATAGATAGTAATGGAAAACTCATATCTCGATCATATATGGTTGATAGTTGCTAAATATAATTCTTATCCACATTAATGATATATATAGTGGAATATTTATCATCTAAAATGTAATCATTATTGGGGATTAATTATAATATATTTTAGTGATAATCCACCCAAACCAACATGGAATTATTTCTATATAAATTTTTTAGAGGAAAATTTTCAAATAATATAGGGATGTTATCCAGCATTAATGTTGGTAATGTTTTTTGATTTATCATCTTCTTTGACCTATATAATTGTAACATAAATTGATGAAATGTGAATCATTTAATGTTTATTATATAATTACATTCTTCAGAATAAGCATAAATAAGTAAACATAAATATATCATTATATCATTATGTTTATTATGTTGATATATAATGGGGATCTATAAAGAGCATATAAAATATATTATGTTATATTAGGGTCATATGGTAATAATGGATATTAATTAATGGTAAACTCTAAATTACCCCCATCATATTATTACTTCTTTATTTTTATTCTCCATATCATTGTGTTATTTCATATTAATCTTCTTTGTGTTAAATAGTCGACCAATCATTTAATTTACATATGATTATTTAAATTTCTTCATAATCCACTCAAAAAACATATGAATATATATGAATATTACATCCCTTTAAATCCTCGTAATGAATAATTTTGTAAGAATTTTTCTTTTTTAGAGCATGATCTTTTATGTAATCTCTTAGAGGATGGTAATAGATATTTTAGTTATAATTTTTTTTTTCTCAAACTATATTCATTAGCATGTTAAAAAATAGTTATCCATAAATAAATAATTTAAAATATAATTATTAAAATATATACAAAAAATTTTCTACATATAAATATTAGATCCAAATATTCAAGAAAAATATTACTAATGTAAAATATACATCATATTTATATAATAATTCTCATGTTCCAACATTTTTATTTTTTGGTTAAACAATGTCCTTTTTAATTGTTATGGGAAAATACCCCATGTATATCATTTTAGTATCACAATATACCATAAATAATCCCCCATATAAAGTGACTTGATTACATGTTTTTAGAAATCATTTTCCATAAATCCAGGAATCTTTCATCATAATTGTTTTGAAAAAAATGTCTTCTTAGTTTTATTGATTGGTGGGATGGAAAATCCAATTATATTTTTAAAAAACCATTGAAAATGTCAAAATTTTCCAAGAAATCAAAATATCTCAATAAAAAAATATTCTTATGGATTTTATTTAAAATATCTATCTATTAAATGATCAATAGTTATCCCTTTACATGTGATTACATATCCTAATATATATGATTGATTAAAATAAAATTTATATTTAATTCATACTGATCAACAATTATAATTATTAAATTTCTATAACTAAACACTACCATGTTCATTATTTTATTAATAAAATATGGAATTTATGATAATAAATTATATAAAATCCACCCCAATTATGACAAGGAAAATAATAATGTTGAAATTTATTATTTTCAACTCTATTGTAGAATAAATAATTATTACAAAAGAAATCAATTGGAATATAAATTGTCTTATATGATATAAATTAGGTAGTATTTTGAATGTCCACTTTTTTTATATTTAATTTATAAAATTCCAATCACTGATATGAAATAGATATTTTTTATACCTTATATATTTGACTAAACATATATGAATCAATGGAAAATTATATGTAGTATTTATCATGATAATTTCAATATAATGATAAAAAAAGATGATGCATTAAATACACTTATTATTGAAAACGAGGATTAGGTAACCACAAAGAGTATCATCATGGTTTATAAATACAACTTATATGTTTTACTACATTTTCATTCATAAATCCTCCAGATTTATGCGGGCCATAGTCTCAAATATCATAGATATGGATAGAGTTATGTTTTACACTCTTTTGTAAAATTAATTTATCGACCAATAATATAACCAAATAGCAATTAAGGGAACACATTAATATATTAAATTATAATAGGTAATTATAAAAGGGGAATTCTTTAATTTTACATAATCATTTTAGATGATATATTTAATCCTAATGATGAAAATATCCACAATTAAGATGGTTTTAATAGTGGTAATTCATTTTTATCGTTAAATTATAATATAATCATACCATAGTTTCGATTTATAATGTTATTTCCATATATTTGGAGTTATACTAAATCTATATAAGGAAAATCTTCCTATTAAAAATATATCATAAAATTTCACAACCTTTAGTACACCAAGAATTATATGAATTCTTATTTAAGAAATATGATTTATGAGGAGTTATATACATTTGATCAAATAATAGTACATTTTAATGTTTTCAAAATTTGATCTACCTCTATGTCTTCTCATTAGTATTATATATTTATAGATATCACAGATGATATAAATTATATTTTATATCTACTACCAAATAAGTTATTTACTATTATTGAATGAACAAGTGGTCTTCTAATTAAGACATGTTTTCTGTATTCTATCTTAACTGTAATCTTACACAAACCATCTCTTTCTTCCCATAAAATTGATGGTTTTGTTGATCAATTGTCCACAATAGCCATTGTGTTTTTTGAATTATCCTTAATAGTGTCAATTTTTCTATTAATTGTTATAGTGGAACATTTTGGGTGAATTTAATAGTAAACTCATTTATTCCATCATATTAATTTTATTTTTCGTGTCCTTTTTGAACATATTAGAATCAGGAATTTCATTTTGAGACATCAATATTGTCATCATATCATTGGGATATATTATAAGATGTTTCATTTAACACTCTTATTATGTGAGTCATATTGTTTTCTTTTTCCATTGAGTATTGTTTTTTAATCTACAAAAGTTTATATTTTTTATTTTTATATATTTTTCCTTATGATCCAATAAAGACTCATCGACTGAAATATTTTATTTAATCAAATATAATTCCATTTTGGAATATATTTATATATTTTTAAATGACTTAACATAGTAATTATTTATAATATTTTTTAATTATTTCACTAAATTATTGGTCGACAACTATTATAGGACGAATGAAAAATGTAGAGGTATATATTGAAAGTGTTGTGAGGTTTCCTTTCAATGACCCAACTGATTTATCCCCATATTTTAGATCGAAAGAAATTACTGAATAGTTTAAGTATATATAGTTCAAGTAATTTTTTAATGAATAATAATTCTCTATATTTATCCTATTATATTTTCATTGAAATATCTTTAGGATATTTAATCAGGGTCAGTTTCAATTACTTATCATCTTCCGTTTAGATATGATAAATTTTTATGATATAATTCTCTTGGTCATACCATTTGTGTATAAAAAGTATTTTCTCAATAGTTTTTATCCATTGAACAAAACTAATAGATCATTGGATCCACTTGAAGATGGATTGAATTTTCATGTGAAGATATCAATAATTAATTTACTTTTATTTTTTGGATATTTGTTTTGTATATGATTCATGTTATTTTTTATAACGTGATTTACTTCATCATTTAATTCAATAAGGTTTTATTCACTTTACCCCATTATTATATCAAAATATATGATTATCTGATTCAAAAGACCTGAAGAGAATACATCATTACAATATATTCAAAATAAATTTTAGAGTCAAAATTAATGATAATTAAAATGAAACATTAAATTTAGAAAAGATATTTAATTATTAATCTGTAAATTTTAAAAAAATATATAACAATATACTTACTCTATATCAATTATTCAGTAATACACCTCTATTCTACATATAATAATTTATTATATACATTTCATACCATTCAAATTTTCATATCTTGGTGAAATGAAATGATAAGAAGGGGTTGAGCACATATTCTCAGAAATGAAAAACATATATGAACATCATTATTGAAAATAAAATTATAATATGGGTATAGTTAATATATATAAGAAAAATCATACCTTCAAAAAAATATATTACAAATAAAATAATTTTTATAATGAACCATAATATTTATACATATATATTATATTTAATTAAATGAATTTTTATAATATAACATAACAAAACTACACTAGAACTATATAAGTTTAATTTTTGTTAGTATATTATAAATATAAACAACTAATTCAAAATTCCTCTACATCATCTCTAACTTATTCATTCATTGCTTGAACACTTTTTAACACATCATACTAAATATAATTATTTATATCATGGGGATAAAAAATATATAAAATTCATGCTCAGATTCTTAGTAAGGGTACAAAAGTGAGATATAAATTGTATCAATATCATAACACATAATAACATAATCCAAAATTTAAATATTGTATCCAACATATAAATGATTCATTATATCATTTCATGGGATAAATCCAAGATATTTATATATAATGAGTAAAAATATAGCATGAGAGCATAACATAAAAACTAGAATTGGATCATAAATATAAACATAGAATTTTTTTTTAAATTATTGAAGGATCATTTCCAAAATTATCAAAATGGAAAAGTCATCTAATAAATTGGTTTCACTCCCCATTCAATTAGTATATTTATGATCCAAGTTCACTACTCATTCAATTCATTTCTCTCTCATGAGATATATATCATTACAAAATTTATTTAAGGGAAAAATATGTACATCAAATAAAAATAAAAAACATAAATAAGTTTTCAATAAAAAAATAATTCATTCATCACATCAAATACAATGGAAATGAATTTCATTCATAAATGTCAGTCAATTCTTAAAATAACCAATGGAAAAGAAATTTGTTTCATAATTAACATTCCATTATAAAAATAATCAAAAAAAATATCAATAGTGAAGTTATCAACAAAAAATAAACACACTAATGAATATGTATAATCAAATATTTTTATCATAAGTGGAATATAAATTTTTGAGACAACCAGAAAATAATTTTTTACGATAACATCTTCTCTACATTAATAACATTAAATATTATTTAAATTCATTATATTTTTCTTTAAAATATTAAATTTAATATAAAATTATGATATTTTAATGTGTGATTTAAAAAATTAAGATGTTAGTAAATTTGAAAAATCCATTATTGTTGAATGAGTTAAATAAATTCATCTCATAGTTTTTCCTAAAATGTCACAAACTGCCTCATTTTGAAAATATAAAAAATGGTACATTTCTAACTGTTTAGTAAAAATTCACACATTTATAAAGAATTAATAAATTATATTAAAATAATAGTATATATAATTTTATTTTTTTAAGAAATATAATAACTAAAGTTAAATATTCCATAAAATAAACTTATGTATAAACAATGTAGAGTAATATTATAACTTTAAAATTAACCCTTACCTTAAAATTTGTTTTATTGTTAAATATTTGACCCCATGTATAATGGTTTTGAGAATTTTATTAAAATATAAAAAACCATATTCATTTTTATATTATCATATATCATCATTTTATATTATCTTATAACTCTAATATTAATAAAATTTCAATATTACACTCATTTTCAAGTGTTAAGTGATTCATTTCCCCTTTCATGTTTTATTATATAAGCATTTGTTATAATCTGTAATAAAATGTTCAATAATTTACGGAATTAGATTAATGAAATATATATTATATTAATTCATTATATACATTTATATAATCATACACTGATGGTTAACATGGAAAATGATTCTCATTGGGTTGTGGAGCTAGAAGTCTTTACTTACATAGGAGCAATGGTATCATTCACTTAATTGTAAAATTTTATGCGCATAGATTGTTCATATTGTTTTCTAGAATATATATCAAGATTAAATTATATATATATATATCAATTATTTACATAATTAAACCCATCCAATTAAAGTGGTGATGAAAATTATATTACACAACGGTGTTACGATAGTAAGTCGTACATATGCCCACATGGTACTATTGATTCTTTTAGGATGGATTAAATGTAGAAATGTTTTATTACATGATAAAAATAACATATTATAATATATTTTAGACAAAATTAATTACATTATTATTAATTTAAAAATTAATTGTATGTTTAAGAATAAATATACTTGAATGATTCGGTAAACGAAGATTACCTCTTCCTTGGTAATCTTTTTTTAGATCTCGACTTACAGGAAATAAGGTTGGTATTTTTAAAATATAATAATCTAAAAAATGAGTCTAAGGAATTTTATAATAGATACAAGAATGGTATTATTGATAATTAATTCATAACGTTATCTAAAGAAGTGAGGGAGGACGATCCCATTTATAATTGATATGTGTGGTACTTTTGGAATTTCCAAATATATTATTTTATAATAAATTCAATACCAATAAATATATCTACAATACAATATGGATTCAAATATACGATGTGAAATTGTTGTTATATAATCAACCAAAATATTTTGGACATGATTGGGTATTATTTTACTCTTTGTCATTTCGATTTACCCTTAGTCGATTTTAATTTTATCTTAAATAAGACAATTTTCAAAATTAAAGGGTCCAAATTTTTACTTTTGTGATATCAAATAATCCATAAAATAATCATATATAACATTTTAGAAAATATCAATATTATTTTTTATTTTCAATAATCTTTATTTTTAAAATTTAATAAAATATTATTCTGATAAAATATCCTTATATTCAATTATTTAAAATTTACATTTCATTAATTTTTAAATATATCCAGTAAAACATTTAGCATATATATTTATTTAATTTCTATCCATAATTGTTTATGGGAATCATTAAAATTATTTTATCAAATTTATTATCACAAATTATATTTATTTTGATATTTTTTGTTACATTATATTGATATTAACATTTATAATGTAATTTCTACATCAATGTTTTGAAATTATTTAATATAATTATTTATTAACTAAAAAATAAAAATAAAATATCACGATGATTATAAAAATTTTAAATTTCAAAATATTTTTTAATGATACTTATGTAATAATATATCTTTTGTATACACCTAAAATTAAAATTATATAATATTTAAAACATGATGGTGACATCATTAATGGTTTATTAAATAAAATATGGAAAATAGCATAACCTCATCTAAGTGAAAGAAAAAGTGAAATATAAATTTATAAAATGAAAATATGTTTACTAAGTTAAATAATTTAATTTATATTTTTTATGACCTACCATAGTACCCATTCTAATACATAAGGGATATCAAAGTCAAAGAATCTGCTATTTTGTGACCTTTGTAGATTTGAATATTATATAAATCTTTTTTAGAGAAATGTATCTATTAAACAATGTAATATCCATCCTTATGTGGTATGGGTCAAATTAGTTTCATCCAATAAAATACTGTATTGTGTTAAGATCATTTTGATGTCTCTATAATAATTTTTTTTAAAATAAATTACCCAATTAAACCTTTACCTGGATAACAAATTTTAACCAAGGTTATTTTTCATATTGGGCAAAACATAAAGGTAGAAATTCAATAAATAAGGTCGTTCTAAATAAATTTTTGGAATCCATTTTTAAAAATAATTATAATTTTTTATTCATAATCCCTTCTGAAATAAAACCAGTAAAATTCACTGGAAAATAGTTTTTTAGAAAATTCTCTTTTAAAAGTGTAAAATTTATTCCTACTAAATTCAAATATAAAACCCATTGAAAACCCATAAATAATTTTTTTTGTAAAATTTAGATTATTAATATTGAAATATAATATAACACAAACTAATTTTATTAATGGCTTTAAAAAAACATATTTTTTAATAAATAACAGTATTATAACTATTCTATAGAAAATAATTTTGTTTGGAATTTAATAATACACATTATACTAATTTTTAAATGATGAAATTAATTTTTTATAATATATATTATTTAACATATAAAAATAAATATTCACTCCCAAAAAATAAATTTAATTTTTTTAAGGAAAATAAAACTTCTGATGAATAATGTTAATTTCTGAAAAATTTGTAGATTTCATTATAAGAATATATAAATATATTAATTTTGAGTGATACAATTATATTTATTTCATAAATTCCTTATTAATATTCATTCCATAAAAATTTATTTATAGGTTATATAAAAGGTGAATAGCATTTCATTTGAACTCGTGGATTCATGCAACATGAGAAATTGAAGAATTAAAATTATATTTAGATTAACATATATTAAAATAGTATGTTGTTTCATTATACCCCCTTAAAATGAATTTATCCAAGAAAATTTATCACTTGTATAAAACCATATAATAATACCTCTACCACATCACATACATAATCTCCCTCATAGATTCCTGAAATTAGTATTTCTACCAAAACAAATTAACAAACCTAATAGTCTTGATTCATATAATGTTTTCACTATGATCTAGAATATATAGATGTTGTTTTTCATAAGAAATATACTTTTCCATGTGGTAGGGATTTTGAGTTTAGTACATTCGAATGTTCTTGTATGTAATTTCCAAGGGGAGATGCCCAAATTATATAATAAATGTGGGAGAAATTCAGTCAGAACGCAAATCTATAAGCTACCTTCCAAACATGATCATCAACATAAAAAGTACTAATATAAATAGGGCATGGCATACACATATTTTTAAATCGTATTACTCTCATCAAAGGTGACTTATTAATAAAAACATTGTCCCCCACATTGGACTATTGAACTTTTCATCAATTATTATCATAATATTTTGTCAACTCTAAGTTGATCTTATTTACTTTTGAAAATGTTACACCATCTCTACCATATCCTTAACTAGATCAGGTCCCAAAAGTGTTCCTTCCCTATATTCATTCAATCATGTTGGGGTTTTATATTTATTACAATAGTGGGATTTATAAGTAGAAATTGGGATATTAGAGTGAAATCTATTTTTGTATGTAATTTACATGCAAGGTATGTTTCGATACCTACCCACATTGAATACATAATTTATGATATAACCATGTATTATATTTTTTTAATTTTTCTCTCAAAATTAATGTCTTTCAGAGGATGATATGTTGTACTAAAACATAAATATGTATTTAAATCATGAAAAAGACTTCTCCATAACATTTTGGTATGACTTAGATCATGATCAGATATAATGTAAATTTATAATCAATGAAATTTAACCACTTATTTAATATATACATTCTATTAATATAATCAAGATATAAATCTTCACTTACAACAATGATTTTTTCTTATGTTTTAAGGAGAAAAACTATAACAAATTTATCATTATGGTTTTCAGATGTTTTGGGATGTATAATGTTAAAATCATTGGTGGTTTCTCCATTTCTATTATTTGTATAGTTAATGGTTGTATCCAACCCCTATACATCTATCTCTCATCCATAATAAACTGAATAACCATGTAGTGAGAATCTTATTCTGCAATATCATTCTTTATTTCATCCCACTAGATATAATATTTAAGGACTCTATGTATATTTGTGATTACATGATTACTATAGAATGATGAGTAATGATACACATCTATAATATCAATTAAATTTTGTATGAGAGACAAACTAATGATTTTTTTGAACCCTATTATTATATCATAATCGATAATTAACAAATGAAAATTTGTCACATTCTATTATAGATTTGTAACATCTTTACGTGCCTATATAATCATTATTTGTAAATATTGTTGAAAATTAATTTGAAAATAATAATATATATCTCGTTCCTTTAGTACATATAGATCCCCCATTGAATATACATAAAAATTATTTGATTACTGATTTTCATTAAAGATAGTCTATCTAGGTCTGTTTGAATTAAAACATCTAACACATTGTTCAGATTCACATGGTGGTAATGTATTGAGTTGTCATAATCATTAATCATTTCTAAACATCTCTTTTGGTAAATATTCATCTCCAATTCAATGAAAAAAAAATTGTTATGATTATATATTTCAAACATTTTTTCATGAAGGAAATTCCTTCTTATATTTCATGAAATGATAACCAACACTAACTCGAAAGCATTAGTTGTGTAATATTACTCACTGATTTATAATTATCATTATGCATATGATATCATCATATTACGTTTTAAGAGAACATATTCTAGGACCTTATTGGGGTAGGTTTCGGGAGCAGCGGAAGCGCGTTGGTGGGTTTGCCCAACTTTAATTTTGACATTAAACAACGTTCAATCCGATATACATCACGATATAAAATGCAGAATCATCGGAATAGAATTAAGAATGAAAAGAAAAGAAGAGTCCCAAAACCCTTGAGGAGGATCATCATATGTTGATTATAATTAATTAAATTAAATCATAAGAATTACCTCGTTGGGATTCTTTCTATGTCGATGTGTCTGGTCATGATTCAGTGATCTGTCGTTGCGTCGTAGAATCCAAGTGTAGGATTCCTCTAGCGGTGATCCACACGTGTGTCACGTATCTCTGTACGTTGCCGAAGGGATCTTCAGGTGCTAGCGTGGAAGAACCTTCGCTTGCGATGTCCGCCTTCGACCGCCTTGATCCGATGGAGGATCTTACTCTCGTAACATGAGGGAGTTCTTGGTGGAAAGGGAATTCTCTCTTGGAATGAGATTATTTACAAGTCCGTTGTGCACAACAATGGCTCTTTTAAAATGTCGGGGTTGCGAGGATATTTTTAATCAGGATTGAGGTTGACTGAGTTATGACAATAAATAAACGTGTTACAAATTTTATTTATTTCATTAACTATTATTGAAAACCCCCATGTCGAATTATTAATTCCTTAACATGCGCCCACACTGATTATAATAAATATCATTTAATAAATCAATATTAAATCCTCAAAATCTCAACTAGAAAAACTACATAGCGTGTAATAATTAATACACGGCATGTACTTGTTTTCCATAAAACTACACGGCGTGTATATTTAATATACACGGCGTGTACTTTTATTTTCCATTTTTCTCTACCACATTTATTAGACATTCAATAATGACTATTTATTTCTTAAATAAATGTAATTTCATTACTCCCTAATAAATATATTATTTCATCCACAATATATTCTCTCGAATAACTAGTTTCAAAATAAATGCAATCAGACATCCTTAAATAATTATTAAACCACAATCGGGAATAATATTTATTTAACTTGTAAAATTAATATTTAACTGAGATACATAGACACACATAGTGTGTGACCCTCTAGGCCTCTTTCTCAGTGGCATTAGGCTGAGCCTGCCTAAAGTCCAAGGTTAGCGTCTAGAAACATGCCAAGGTACCCATAGAGAATGATGTGAATGCCACAATTACGTTTCCCCTCCTACGAATGCTTACCATGTAATATATTCCATTTGTCTCGATATCTCCAATCAAGCAGGTTGCATGCTAGTGTCGTAAACCCATGTGCCTGATTATTCTTTCTTTGAATTCCCGGAATTGAACTTTCCCTTACCTTACCATAGCCATTGATTTATTTAGTCTATATCAATTCCATCAAAGGGCCCAAGATATCTACATCCATTATGGAACGGAAGGGAAAAATCCTTTCTCACATTATCTATTAATGCGGTATTACTCGTGACTCACCCAACGTATCCTACCTCGCTGTGAATAGTGTGTCGTCACAGTTTTCGTCAATACATCTATGTGCGCGAGTTATAATACCCATTAATAATAATATTAAAGTCTACGTACCAATACACACGTCTGCAGATAGGAACATCCAATGACACTATAAAATGTGGATTTCCTACTAGCGGGTCACGTTCTCATAATATCCTCATGGATATTACCAAGGGAGCACACCATGAGAAGGTGCCTCAAAGATTTATGAGTCCTCACCCCTAATGACCTGTATTATTTGTGCCCCTCAAATAATATCATCTGGCCATAGAACATACATTCAAGAACAGTGTTATGGCACTTCTGGGTTCTCATCATAGTAGATATCCGCTATGACCCTTTAATGCAACAGCTGTGCTTAGGATATTATCACATGAAATGTCATGCAGAAGAACAATCAATATATGATAAGGCTTTTATTTAATGAATAAAGTACAATATAGTTGGTTCTAGACCACCAACTCCAACAACGGGTTGCATCAATTTCGACCACAATCCAATATCCACTATCGGGTAGTCTGATCATTGGTTCACTAACTATCCTTCTTTCTATCTCATTAAAATTCTCATCACATTCCTTCATCCATATGATCATAACTACGTTCAATGTAAACTTTCTGAGTGGATTATATAATATTGAGATATATTTTGAAAAAGGATATAGTATCAATCCAAATGTAGAAATATTTAGATCTCAGTTATAGTTGTTGGTCTAGGACAATGTTCAATAACTTCCATCATTTATGGATACATATATATAACCAATATTGATTTAATGGGAAAAAATGAAAATATCTGATACCAAATTCCCTATTTGTTACATTATACATTAATCATACCTATATTCAGGTATTTAGTAAATTCTCAAACAATAGTTTTGTTTATCCATAGAATTTTAATATACATTAATATCATATATAAAGTGTACCAAAAAATATTCTATATATAGTATAAAGACTATATTCATTAGTACCATTATTATAGAAGGGGTATTAGTCATACTAGAAGGAGTAATGTCAAATTAAGAGTTTCCTTACGTTGTGTAGAATTTCATCCATGGTATAGCCTCAATCTAGACCTGCAATTTAGGACATCCAAAATACTTATCAATCATATAAAATTATTTAATTCCATATAGATGATCAAATATTTCATCCATATGTGTGACTGTATATATTCTATTGATAGTGATCTTATTATATTAACAATAATCATTTTATTTTATCATTGATTCATATTTCTTCCCAACAAGGAAAATTAGTGCACCCCTAGGTGGTGCATTTGGGAATAAGAATACATTTTCAATGATATCTTAAATGTTATTAATAAATTCATACAACATATTTGGTAAATATTATTATTAATTTTTGAAATATGTATATCATATTCATTCAGTTACATTAAATACCTAATATCATGATCTAGGTAATACCTAGAAATTATTATAGAAATACATAAATAAAACACTCTTATAGTTTGTGTATCCTTAATAGTGTGTTTCTCTCTAACCATATTAGACAGAAAAAAATTATTTATAAGAATTAAAACACACAATATGGAAGTAATTTCCATTGGATTACAATTTTAATCCTTACATTGGTTGATGATAATAGAATCATTCTAAATTTGAAATGTGACTTCCCTTCGTTGACATTTGATAGGATCTCCATATAGAAAATTACAATAGATGACAATAATCAAATTTCATTAATCTGAAGGATGGATCATAAGATACTCAGGATGTTAATTCCCACAAAAAACAACCATATGAGGCTTATACACATGAGATATTACTAATGTTACTTTTGAAGTTCTCAAAACTATCGCAACATCAGATTATTGAGATAATAAAGATATACCCTTCAAAAAATATTTATAAATAAAATGGTGTGTGGATATAGAATCAAATAAAAAATTAGATATTTTATATTGGATAGTATGTGTAACTTTCACCACATCATTTTCATAATCTGCCTTTCTAGTAGTGTTCATATGAGATATCCCAAAGTATATGGACTAAATAGGATTCTAAAAATGATCATTAATGTTTACCCTTGATTTTTCCACTTGGGGTAGCATAATTCCCATTTTCCATAAATATGAATCCTGGAATTTTGGGACGTTCCTTCCATGAAAAATTATCTCTATTAACATAAATTCTTACCTTTTTCCATAACATCATCATTAAATTTTACGATGAAAATCTTCCCCACACAAATAACATTTCACATTCCATTATGGACGCTTCCTCAATGTTTCATTCCATTTTTTAAGCATAATAGAAATCTCATACTTTTTTCAATATGTTTTTCATATATAATACTGAATTCAAATTTCCTCTTCTAATAAATCCCAAATGATTAATTGGTGACACAAATATCCATATCAACATTGTGTTAATGTAGAATGATTTCTTAATAGCTACAAATTTCCCTTAAGTATATTTACCTTCAGATAAATTATTTTAATCCACTAAATAATCAATCAACCTAATATTAATGTTTGATGATCATTTTGGATGAATACATTGGAATGTTTGTTAATATATTTTCCTAAGTACTAATAGATTCACAGTATATTTTTCATAAAATCATGGAACAAATTATTAATAATTTTATGATGAATACATGGAATATAATTATTAAAAATAAGATAATGATCTCATATAATTCCTTGGACTCAATTTAATATAGTGGTCAAATTTTCGTAATGAGGTTCCATAATTTATCTACTTCACCATATAAAATCTAGAATGACAAAATTAATTTATCATGTTATAAAAATTTGTGAATTTAAAATATATTTTCTGTGGTATTGATCAATTGTTCAACCACAAGTGGATTATATATCCATTGAAAGAAGGTGGAGACTACCTCATGAAGGACTCATGAACATTTTATTAAAATTTTCTCATTTTAAAGTATTGTATGACTCATATATTGATAATGTTGTGCGAAAGATATTAGATTTTTTATTTTACCAACAATAACATTTAGTTATTGAGGAGGAAATTGTTTCATTTATCATCACATTATTCATTAATGAGGTTCAATAAATTGAATAAAACCATAAAGGATAGTGAGATTAATACAAATCATTGTGAAAAAACAAAATAATCATGTTAAATTAATTACAATATTTATGTTATGGTAACATTATTTTTGTTCCATGGTAATCTGTGATTGATTTCCAAACTCATGGATTGAATATAATTATTAAAAATATATTTATGGTTCACACTAGGGTTTTATCACACATATTTCTGATTGTTAAATAACTTTTCTCTAATAGTTAAAAAAATTGACCATACTTTTAACAGATATATAATATATATTAAATTAATACTATTCATTATATAAAATAATAAAACAATATGATAACCTTTTATGTTATGTACTTTTTGGGAAATGTAGAAAAATAATGAAATGATTTATAAAGTATATACATATACTTATTATACATTCATTTCTATTAATAAATTTTCCATAGTATACATAATACATTTTATCATATAATGGTAAATAAAAACAAAAAAATATTGATATAAGATGATTAAAATGGGGATAGAATGGGTACAACATTAAAGTCATGGTGATATGAAATAAGAGAATGAACAAAAATAATTTCAAATTATATCCTACATATTAATGAATCTTGACATGATTGCATTGGAAAATTCATATATGATAATAAAGAATATAAAAATATATTCTATTATAGATTAAAATAATACATGGAATTGTGTCATACAAATAAGCATTAAGAATTATTTCCATATTAGTCAAGGTTCATCTTCCAAACTATCATTCACAGAACCGGGTTCATGATCCATTCCAGTCCTATATTAATGAATTGAGATCACTATCCATCACAATAATGTATATGTAATGATGTATATAAATATTTTTTAATAAATATAGATGGAAATATAGGTCACACCAGTCAAAAAATGAAAACTATAAATATGTGTTTCACATAAATATAATTAATTCATCATATTAGAAACAACTTGAATGAAATGAGATTTATAAAAATCATTCAATAAAAATATAATCTAATAAAAATACGTTTCACAAATATAATTCGATCATAAACAGAAAACAATCATCTTAATAAAAGGAAAATAATACATGAAAAGAATACCCCATAAATTATATGTAAAATAAAATAATTTTATTGTAGGTGGAAAATTATTCTGTGAGATCACATGGAAAAGATTCATAGAGAGAATATATTTTCTTCTTTGAAATCATTTTCTTTTTTTTAAATACCAAAAATACAAAAAGAAAATGGTTTATTTGATAATAAACATTTATCAATATATAAGATGCTTCAATAAATTAATGTCTCATGAATTTGAAAAAATATGGTCATTCTATATAAGTTATAAAAAATATTCTTGTCGATATATTTTGGGAAAAGTCACAATGTACTATATTACAAACCAAAAAAAATATACCATTCGTGAAATTTAGTAAATGATCACACATAATAACAAGTGACATTATAAATTTTAAAATCAGTTACGAAGTTTTGGATATAATTATTTAGAATCATGGATACGGTTGATGAATATTCTCTAGTATATACATACATTTAAATAATTCGGAATAATAATTTGATATTAAAATTAACAATTACCATAGGTTTGACGTAATTTCTATATATATAAAAGCCTTATATGATGGTTTAAATAATTTTATTAAATTATTAAAAAATTCATATTTATTATATCATACATGATCTTCTTATGTTATTTTTTCACCTATCTGTTTATAATATTTCGTTGTTACCCATCTCTGTGGTGTTAATTGCTTTGTTTTCTATGAATTGTCTTATTATATATGTTTACGTTAATGTGAATAAGATATAGTTCCATACTTTATAATATTATATTACAGTAATATATATTATAATTATTCATTATATATATTTAAATAATAGAGTATTAATGGTGAACATGGAAAGATAGATGCATCTTATTGTGGATACTCTAGGCCTTATATATGAACAAGAGAGGGAATGATTCCATTAATTGTAAAACGGTACTGATGGGAATTGTTTAAAAAAAATTTGATTATGTATCCTATAATAATTATTTTATATATCTATTATTTCAATAACTATACTAATATACGTCAAGTGGTGATGAAAACAAATTACACCAAGGTGTGGAGATTGTAAGATGTACATACGCATGCATGGTGCTTAAATTTATTATATGACAGATATTAGGTGGAATAATGTTGTTACATAAAAAGAATATTTTTATTGAATATAGTTAATACCTGATTTAATACATTGTAATGGAAAAACACATGAATAGGTAGTAGAATGGAAAATAAACATCTTTTGATCTAAAATTTGAGAGAATATGTTTGGAAATCTCAAAAGACCATATCTAAATGAATTTTTATTGGAAATTTTATCAGAAAAATTAGAACGGTATGTTTGGGAAAGAATTATCAATGTGATATGTAGAATTGAGCGAGGGTTTTCCTTTTATAATTTAAGTGAGAGGATATTTTGTAATTAAAATAAATATAAAACTATAATAAATTCAATAACAATAAAATCCATAAGTACATGGATTCAAATATAATATGATATAATGTTTTATGCTCATAAAACATTATATTTTAGAGATGTTTTTGTTTTGTTTTACACAATCTCATTATGATTAACCCTTATCTAAAATATTTACAGTTTCATTATTGTAACAAATTATTCAATATTAATGGTTTTAAATATTTTCTTATGTGAGGTATTTGAAATGAAAAAATATAAACTAAAAAATTTCAACCATATTATAATTTTTTTATTTTTGAAGACAATTTATGATTATTAAATAATTTAATTAAATAATATATTAAAAAAATATCATTACTCTCAATTTCGAAACTATCCATTACATGGACAATTAAAAATATGTTGATAACAAGTTAACTTCAATAAGACATGTTTTTCTATCCCTAGGAGTCCAAGGTAGTCTAAATTTTATTATCATATTATCTATCTAAAATTTTATTTTTTCATTATTTTTAGTAACATTTTATTCATACTCCCATTAATAATTTAATTACTTCAAATGTTTTAAGACCCCGGCCCCAGTTACACAGAGTCGGAACATTATTAAATAACATTGGCATGACACGAAGAATCATGTACCGAATGACCAATTAGTTTAGTAGCCTTGGAAGTACTAGATTTTTTCATAAGTTTAACATTACATTAGAAAATGAAAACAACAAAAATATTGTCTTTATTGACCACTGTCATATCCCATAGACTATACCCGTAGGTCAATCATAATATTCTTCTTCACATCCTAGGAATGGTAAACCATATAAAGGGGTGAGCTCATATGCTTAGTAAGGATAAAAATATAGAGAAAATTTTCATAAATATACAAAAACATTTAAAGCAATGTATAAAACTAAAACAAAAGAATTTTAAGCATAAACTTCAGCATAATTTAGAAAATAAAAATCAGTTATTGAATTTAGTTAATCACATAGATATTCTACTAATCGAATAATTACATGTAATATCAAGAGAAAAAATTATAATGATGGAATTAATAATGCCAGACTTCATAACCACATAGTCAAGGCCTTATGCCAATACTGCAAATAAGATTTTGTCAGGGCCGTGTCCCAAGACACTACTGTGTCTCATGAGACCTACCAATGCATTAAGGAGCAATAGTGGGCTCCACCCATCACTTTCTATTTCTAATTCATTACTTATATAAAAAGGTTTAATGAAAACATAAACATTAGTATTTAAACCAGCATACGAAATGTCAACACTTTATTCATAAACCATTAAATGAATAATAATAAAACATCCATAGTCAAACTTATAAAAAACCATCAATACAATATAGAAGATTTTTATAACAACAAATCACCTTCAAACAAGTTTAAAATCCATCAATGGGTGTGGTCATAGATGAAAATGGGTTGTAAAACTCTTTGAGAGAAATAACCATTTTTTTAAAAACGTTTAAAAGTCACACACTTTATAAAGGAATAAATTTAATGACATTTATTAATGAGTATGTCCCATACCACTTTTAATCTTTTGAATAGAATTAAAATATTAAAAAAATTAATGCCCATATAAATAAATACATAAAACCCATTTTAAAAACATAGAAATTAATGATAATGATTTAGATGAATAAATATTTAAACCATTTAAAATGATAATATAGGTAAAGAGTCCCTTCCATAAAACCATACAATATTTATTTTGAAAATATTTTTATTACACAAGTATGTAAATGATAAATTTGTCCCAGTATATACTCACGTAAAAAACCATCACATAATGAAGAGATTGTATAATTAACCCTTACATTGTAATTTTACTTCTTAGAGGGTAAATTAACCTCTATTAGAATAGTTAAATAATTTTTATTAAATTATAAATGAACATTATACATAAATATTATATCATATATGATCCTCTAATATTGCTTTGTTAATAATATTTTAGGTGTATCATTCTTTCAGGTGTTAACTGATTAGTTTTTCATTTTATGCTTTATTATGTAAGCCATGTTTATAATGAATAGGATGTACTTGATTCATATACAGTCTGATATTATGTTTATAAACATTATTTTGAATCATAAAATGAAAATTATTCTTGAATGATTATGATGGGGATTAAATCTCATTGCGTTCATGGAGACGGTAATCCGTACGCATGAACGAGCCACGATATCATTATATTAATGTTGAAATTTTTTATAATTGGATGGTGTATCATCTATAAAATTTTTTACATGTTATATTTATTATTTAAATTATTTATACTCATTATTATAACAATCCAAATAATGATGTCTTTGAATAAAAAACTACACCATGACGTGGAGACGGTATGTCGTACGTACGAATGTATGGTCACTTTTTATTGTAGTTGAAGGATAGAATAACATATATGGTTGTAAAATATTTTTTTACCATCAATGTATATTGGTGTAACTAGAGTTATTATTTTGGTCTAGAATCAACAAATAAAGAGGAAGTGGAAGATGAAAAGAACCTGAAAGAGGGTGGAGAAATTATTACCTTGTCTTTGTGTGTTTCCTTTTAAGTAGAACAAAAGTTCTCCATAGGATGGATTTATGAAAAATGGAAGGCCTCTAGGATGAAAGGGGGGATGTTAGGGGGATATTTGGGTAGGGGTTATCCATGAAAAAAGGCTTTTGAGTTGTAAAATTAAGAGAAGGGGAAGTTCCATTTTATTATAGAGGTGAGGGTCACTTTAGGTAAAGATTGAAATATTATTTCATAATAATATCATTTTCTATTTATAATGGTTATAAAATTAATTATCTCTAGTATATGGTGGGGATGGGTTGAAAAAATCTCAATCCATAGGTTTTAGATAGGTTTATATCATCATATTAACCTTATCTTTTAGATTTAACTCTTAGTTAAATAGTTTGATATTTATTATGTGTCTATGTATTTACATATTACATGGTTAATTAACATAATATAAAAAGCCAAGAATTATAAATGAGGTTAATTATAAATATATAGAACCTTATCTAATTCCTTTGGCCAACTATATATTCTAGTAATATTGTATCAATTAATAATATAGTATTTGTTTTAAAAAATAAATTATGTCTATTCTAACAGTATTTATTATTTTAAATTTTTGAAAGCCATAAAAACATTATCACATTGAATAAAATGTATTTAACTAACCCTATCATGTAAGAGTAACCTATATAATTAGTCTAATTCCTCATAAGTCTCAATTTAAATTTATTTTGATATTTATAATATAAATTATATTTATATTTCATTAATATGTTAATTACTGCATCATCATAGTGTCATAAATAAAGTGAATATATTAACATCTAAAAACTATAAATAAAATTTGATTATTTAGGAAATCTATTAATATTTCTATGGAATATTGATTGTAGAATTTATATTGTTTATAAACCAATATTAAAAATGATTTAGTTATTAAACATTGAATTTAACTATTTTAACTCTTATTTAAATATAATAATAATAAATGTCCTAATGAAATCCATGTGGACCAAAGAGGATCATATTTTATTCCTAATTTTGTTTTTCATCGAAATAAGATAATTTAAAATAATCAGGACATGTGTACTGTTAATTATGATAATATTTTGACCCTTAATTACCTATTTACTTTTAAACGTGGTAAATAAAAGTCAAAAGTTATTATTCACTAAAAATTATTTTAATGTTATTGAACCACAATTTACTTACTAATATTAACTGTTTTTCTTGGATTTTTTAAATTACACTAATATAATTGGTAACATTTATGTTTATAAAAATTTTTTAATGCTCCTTGGAGGTCGGTAAAAGACCATAAAATTTTTAATAAAATTTTTATATATATAAACTTATTATAAAATGACTCAAAAGGATTACATTGAACTTATATAGGTATTATGTAACTTTTTTGACCAAAAATAAAATTAAATATATTAAATAATAATTTAAATAAAAATTTCTATTTTAACTAATAACGTAGAGTTTTTCGTTATTCAAAAAATTTTGATTTTTTTCAGAAAAATACCAAAAATTTCACCCTAAGATAATTTTGATATTAAGAATTCAAAAAAAGGTAAATTTTGAAAAATAAAATTTATAATTTTTGAAAAATTTGTTATTAATATTCATAATAGCTAGTTTTATTGGTCTTGGTGTGTTAGAATATCGAATTTGCGTATAATTCAAGCTATTGCATTATTAAAAGGGAACGTAGCATGGAAGCTTGGAGTTTTACATTCTCCCCTCATTAAAATAATTTCATCCTCAAAATTTCTAGAATATAACTACATAAAAGACACTGGTGGTTCTTCATCATATGTTCCTTAGTTTCCCAAGTTACATCTTTCATTTTATGATTTCTCCATAAAACATTTACTAGACGAGTTATCTGGATTCTCAGCACTTGTTCCCTTGTATCAAAAATTTTGGCAGGCTCATCACAATAAGACAAATCTGGTTCCAGTTCAATTTCTTCATAGGTGAGTATTTTCATTGGGTCATGAATGTATTTTCTCAATAGTGATACATGGAACACATCATGATCTTTGAATAGACTTGGAGGCATTTCCATATGATAATATACAACTCCAATTCGTTCTATAATCTCTAAAGGTTTGATATACCTAGGACTCAATTTAACCTTCTTACCAAAACGTATAACACCCTCACATAGAGATAACATGTAGAAAACATGGTCTCTTACATGAAATCTCAAATCCTTCATTCATTTATTGGCCAAGCACTTTTTCATAATTTTTTCTACATTGATGTGGGTTTGAATAATCATCACTTTTTCCATTGCTTCATCAACATGTACCCGGACTACTAGTTTTATTTCTCCAACATCATCCCAAAAAGTTGATGTGTGACATCTCTTTACATATAACTCTTCATATGGTTCCATTTGAATACTTTAAGGGAAGCTATTATTATAGGAAAACTCTACCAAAGGTAACTATTGAACCAAACAACCTTCAATGTCAAGTGAGCAAGATCATAACATTTATTCTAATGTTTTAATAGTCTGTTCTGATTGTCCCTTAGTTTGAGGGTTGTAGGAAGTTCTCAAATGATGATCAGTATCTAGGTCATTTTGAATAATTTTTTAGAATCCTGATATAAAATGGGGATCACGATCCGATACAATCGATAACGGTACTCCATGAAGTCTTACAACATCATTAATATTTATTAATTCCTTATCTTCAAGTGGTAAATCTTGTTTTATAGAATGAAAATGTGATGACTTTATTAGATGATCAACAATGACCTATATTGCATCATTCCATCTAGGAGTCTTTGATATATCCAGGACAATGTCAATCACAATATTATCCCATTTCCACTTTGGTATGGGAACAGGTTGCAAGACTCCTCTTGGTTGTTTCCTTCTAGCTTTCACTTGTTGGAAAACCATACACCATGACACAAAATCATCAATCTCCCTCTTCATTTTGTACCACAAAAAATGTTCTTTAAAATCTTTATATATTTTAGTGCTACCATGGTGTATAGAAAAATTGGATCTATGAGCATCATCCAACAATTCCCTTTTCAGATCACTTATATTGGGAACAAAAATTCTCTTCCAAAATTTCAAAATTCCATCTTAATATATGAAGTCGATCAATCTCTTATCATTCACAGATTTAATTTTCTTTTGAAATTCCTCATCATGAGTATGAGAACTATTTACCCTTTCTAGTAAATATTTTTTAGAAACCATTTGAAAAAGTATTGATGTTTCACCATCCATGGTAATTCCCATATCTATCTTTACTAGATCGATAAAAGTATGATATATTTAATCTCTCATCTTGTTCAAAACACCATTATCCTTTCTACTAAAAGCATCTACCACCTTATTTTCCATCCCTTAGTGGTAGTGTATCGTGAAATCATAATCCATGTGTAGTTTAAGACATCTTTTTTTCCTCATGTTTAGTTCATTTTGTGTGAAAATATACTTCAAACTATTGATATGAGTATAAATCTCGCATTTTTCACTATAGAGATAGTGCCTCCATATTTTCAGAGAAACGATTACAACTTCTGACACAATATCATGAGTATGATAGTTTTATATTGAATTTTTAGCTGTCAGGATGCATATTAAATAACTCCATCATTCTATATAAGGACACAACCAAGAACCTTCTATGAAGAATCATGATAAATAACAATCCCATCGTTCCCCGATGGTAGAGCCATGATAAGATAATTGACTAATATGCTCTTTAGTTTTTTCAAAAAATTCTTCACACTAATTTTTCAAACAATTTTTACCCCTTTTACGGGTGAGCATGGTTAATGGAATAGAAAAACAGAAAAAAAAAATTGGTTGAAATGTCGATAATAACCTAATAAACCAATTAAACTACATACATATGTTATAATAGTTGTTGTTGGCGATTCATGGATTTCCATGGTTGTTTAAGTATCAAAAGTTATTCTATCTATAGAGACAATATAGCCTAGAAAACAAATCTTATGAAGCCGGATTTCACACTAGCTATACTTCCAATAAAATTCATTTTTTCTATGAGTCTTTAGAATACTATGCAAGTGATTTTTACGATATTTTTAGATTTTGGAGTATACCAAGATATCATAAATAAATAACACTACAAATTCCTCAAGATATTCCTTGAGAACTATATTCAATATATCCAGGAAGCCATAGGGTGCATTAGCCAATGCAAAAGGCATTACTGTAAACTCGTATGCCCATACATGGTTTGAAATGTTGTTTCAGAATGTCTTCTTTCTTCACACACAACTAATGATATCTAGATTAAAGTACTATCTTTGAAAAATATTGAGCTCCATGAAGTTGGTCGAATAAAACATCAATGAAAGGTAGGAGAGAGTTTTTCTTTATTATAATAGAATTGATCGCCCTGTAGTCAATGCACAATCTCATAGATATGTCCTTCTTCTTAACAAAAAGGACTGGGGCTCCCCAAGGAGAAACATTAGTGAAAATAAATCCCTTAATACTCAATTCCTCATGTTTTTTATCTAGTTACACTATTTACAATATGTCCAATATATCAGGGGTCTTCGATATGGGCTTTGAAGCAAGAATTAAATCAATGGAAAACTCAATTTCACGTTCTAGAGGATGTCCTAGTTGATCCACTAGAAACACATCAACATATTCTTTTAAAATAGGTACGACCTCTATTTGAAAAATCTTTTTTACACCCATAATTATTTAATTATCTTCCACAACAACAATTATGTTTATTAGAGCTATGGTAGGTGGATCCATATAAGAATCAGGTGGTGACGACTCTTCTATAATGATAAGGTACTCATTATCATCAACGAAAATTGTAACATCCTTATTTCATATATTAAATTTTTTCATCATAGTCTGAAATCCAATCTATTAATAGGATTATAACTAATTCAATCATGGGTACAAAGATGAGATCAGTAGATAAAAAACATTTCTATGCTCTAATGGGAACTGATTCAGAAAACATTATTCTCATGATACTTAGCTTAGGTGTTTTGACTGACAACTCCCCTGTTAAGTAAAATAAAAAATATATAATTTTCATTGAAAATTGGTAATATATCATACAGATAAATGTTAATTAATAAAATAATGTATTGGTTAATCTTGAGGAAACTATTAATTTTCCTACCACCATGTCTTTTGGAGCTTCAACCACTGTAGTAGTGATCACATAAGCTTTGGATTTCTCCCTTTTCCTTTTCTGATGTATGATCACTTGGCACATATGAAATTAATTTTAATAATGACCCATTTATCTAAAATTATAGCATTAAACATTGGAAGCCTCTTTCATCCCATTGCAATCACGATCTTGGTGGCCCTTTTTACCACACTTGAATCAAACATTGATTCCCTTCATGCAAGTACACCAGTCTTTCTTCCAACATATACCTCATGAAGGATATTCAAATGTTATCTTATTCCATTTATTTCTATTTGGAGAATGTTTATTATATATATTCTTAGTATGGGTTTCTTTAATGTTGTACGTGATAGAGATTTCTCTTATGTCTTTATAGCACATGAGAAAATATCTTCATACGATGAGATGGATTTTGAAACTAATTATTGATGGAGAAATGTTTCTAACCCATCAATGAATCAATCAATATTACTCATTGGGTTATTTATATAATCTATTACATGCATTTCTATCCATTTAATGTTATCCCCATAATTTGTGACAATATCATCCTCCTTTTTCCTCCAACAAAAAAATTTATTTCCATATCTGCTCGAAGGTCACAATAAAAGAATGTTTCTAATAAAACCTCATTAAACTCCCTCTATAACATGTTATATACTTCTTCATTTTACTTTGTGTTTTGGATTATTTACCACCATTGATTTCCATCTCTCATGAGGGGATAAATATCCATAACAATTTTTTCCATTTCGCTACTCCCCTAAGCATGAAATATTTTCTATAAGAATCATATCTGTTACATAGCTAATAATGGTTTTTTACTCCCATTAAATGTTTGTGGTTTATTTCTCAAGAAACGTTCTAACATTGTTCTTCCATATTTTGGATCAGGGTGCTTCATATAGGTATGGTTATTATTAATAACCTGAGTGAGTTTTCCTAGTATGGTGCTAAGATGATATGCACTTGTTTCTTTTCAGCTCCACTAGAATTATCTAGAGTATGAGGAAAATACCTACATTGATTATATGAATTGATACAGATTCCATTACTTCCACTACATGTTGTTTCTAAACAATATCATACAGAATATTAGTTTACGAACAAGAATACATAATCCAAACTTGTAAAACACATAACATAAATTTAATTGTTTATGGATAGAATCCATAATTATAAAAAATCCTTTCTATGAGGAAGTATATACTCATAAACCATTCATAACAGTTTGTCATGAAAATGAGAGTTATACTAAGCATATCCCCTTTGAGTGTCTTAACTAAGAGTTTAGTAAGTCTCGTTGTCGTGCACCAGTTCCCATTTGAGTCTCGCTCAATGTGTTGTTTTCAGGTTTACACGTATGTACACATGTCTAAGAGCAACCTCTAACTACTCGTATCCAGAAAAGGATCTAATTCTCAGAAAACTGAAAAAATCTCTAATGTATGAAAATTCTAGGAAGTTCTTCAATACTAATTCTCAAAATTTATTTTAGGATAATGTTCTATAATCAGAGATATTATAAATCAAGCATCCAAGGTTTGTACTAAACATTCTATGATACCAACTTTAACTCCCTGACCCTAAGTACTGAGAGTCAGTGCATTATTAAAAAACATTGTCATGATACAATGAATCATGTCCTGAAATATTTTTTAGTTTAGTA
Organism: Viscum album; assembly: GCA_963277665.1. NCBI lineage: Eukaryota > Viridiplantae > Streptophyta > Magnoliopsida > Santalales > Viscaceae > Viscum > Viscum album. The sequence goes on along the minus strand of OY728140.1, from coordinate 811,694,219 downwards.
TCCTTTGATGTATAAGATACATTCATAAATTTTACATTAAATTATAAAATAAAAACAAAAACAATATTTTCTCCATTGACTATAGTCATATCCCTTAGAATAACCCTACTAGAAAGTCATAATATACAACTTCATATCCTAGGAAAAATAAAATATATAAAAAGGTGAGATCATATGTTCAGTTAGGATAACAATATTGCAAAAACATTCTTAAATATACATAAATTTTTTTGGTATTATATAAAACAAAAACTAAAGCATTTTAAACATAAAATTATGCATAATATGGAAATGTTAAATAAAATAATGTCATTTACTTATTCAAATGGATATTCTAATAATCGAATAATCACAAATAATATAAATAGCTAATTTCATAATGATGAAACACATAATTCCAATCAACATAACCATATAGTCAAGGACTTGTTCCAAAACTATAAATAATAATTTTTCAAGTCCTCATGCCATGACACTAGTTTTTCTGATGATACCTATTTGTGCACCGAGGAACTATACCGAGCACCACTGGCCACTTACTATGTCCAATACATTTCTCATATGAATAGGTTTAAACATAACAAAAACATTCTTATTAAAACTAGCATAAGAAAAGTCAATACTTATCCATAATACATGAATGGTATAAAAATAAAACATTCACATTCAAACATATAACAAAACAATCAATACAATATGGAATATTTTAATCAAATCAAATCAACTTCAAACAATTTTATAATCCATCAAAGGGTGTTGTCCTAGATGAAAATAATTTCTGAAAAACTTTCAGAGAAATATCCATTTTTCCTTAAAACAATTAAAAGTCACACAATTTAGAAATGAATACATTTATAGTCATTTTAAAATAATTTTTTCCAATTCATCTTTGAATCTTTTGAATAGAATTAGCATTTAAAAAACATTCATGTCCGTAGAAATAAATACTTAAAACCATTTTGAAAACATGGAAATTAATGGGAATGATTTAGAAGAATAAATATTTAAACCATTTAGAAAGATAATATAATTAAATATTACTATCCATAAAACCTTAAAATATTCATTTTTAAAACAGTTTTTTGGAACACGGATGTGGATGATAAAGATATCCCAGTATATACTCATGTACAAACAACCTCAGATAAGGAAGATATTGTAGAATTAACCCTTACCTTGTAATTTTCCATGGTCAAGGGTACGTGGAACTCCTTATAATAATTAAATAATTGTTATTAAATTATAAAAGAACTTTTTACAAAAATATTACATCATATATGGTCTTAAAATATTGCATTGTTAAAAATAATTTAGTAATATGATCATTTCGTGTGTTAACTGATTCGTTTTACTTTTTATGCATGGTTATGTAAACTGTGTTTTTTATGAATAGGAGCCTTTTATTAATATAATAAATTTTATTATAGTTTTAAACATTATTTTGAATCATAATGTGAAAATTATTCTTTAATGATTACAATGGGGAATGAATCTCATCGCATTCGTGGAGAAGGTAAACTATAAATATGCACGAGCAACAATATCATTATATTGATGTTGAAATCATATGTAAATGAATGTTTTATCATATAAAAATAATAATTAACATGTTATATTTATTATTTACATCAGTTATAATCATTATTAAACCCATTCAAATAATTAAGTGTTTGAATGACTGATTACACCATGACATGGAGAGGGTAAGACGTACGTACACGGGTTTGGTGAATTTGTCATTTAGAGGATTGATAGAATAACGAATATGGTTGTACCATATTTTTAATAACATAATTGTATATATAAGGTATTGGAGTTATTATTTTAGTATGAATGAAACAAATAAAGAGGATGTTGATGATGTAAATAACTTTAATGTGGGTGGTGAAATTATTATCTCTTCATCGGGTGTTTCCTTTTGAGTTGATCAAAAGGGCACCATAGGTCGACATTCTAGGCAGAGGAAGAACTCTATGAAGAAGGGATGAACATTGGGTGGATATTTTGGTAGTGTTTGGATGAGAAAAAAAGAATTGGTGGTGTGAAATTAAGAGAAGAGAATGTCTTATTTTATAAGAGAGATGTGGGTCACATTGAAAATGATTGAAATATTCTTTTATGATAAAATTATTTTCGGTTTCAAATGGAACCAAAATGAAACATTTCCAGTATAATGTGGGGAAGGATCATGAAACTCTCACAAAATTGATTTTATTAAGGTTTAGGTCATCATATTAATTTTATCTTTAAAATTTACCTCATTGTTAAATAATTTGACATTTACCATGTCTCCTTTTTTTTACCGGTTTAAAAAACATATTATAACAAGTAAAGAAAACAACATTTAGTTCTTTATTACTATATATAACCTTATCTAATCCATTTTTTCAAAGCATATATTTTAGGAAATTTATATCAATTAATAATATATTATTTCTTTTAAAAACTCAATTATATCAATTTTGACACTATTTAGAATTTTTTTGAAATCCACAAAACATTATCACTTAGAATAAAATTTATTTAACCAACACTAACATGTCATTTTATATTATATAGTTATTATAATTCAAAATAAGTATCAATTTACATTTAATTTGATATTTTTAATATCAATTAATTTAATATTTCATTACTAATGTTATTATTTCATCATCATTGTGTAATACATAAATTAAAAAAATTAATTTCTAAAAATAATACATAAAAAGCCATTATGCAGACAATATTTTTATATTTATAATTAATTCGTATATTGGAATTTATATTTTGTATAATCCTATATAAAAAATTGTTTAGTTATTAAACATTGAATTTATCTCTTTTAACTCTTCATTAAATAAAATAATAAAAAAATGTCCTAATCAAATCCAAGTTGACTATAAAAGGACATATTTTATTTCCTATGATTTTTTTTCTAATAATACTTATCTAATAGAAATAGGTCATGTGTTAGGTTAATTATTATATAATTGTTTTCCGTAATTACACTATTTAATTTTAATTGTGGTAAATAAAAGTCAAAAGTTACTATTCAACAAAAATTATTTTCATCATATTGAATAACTTTTTTATTGATGTTATTAACTATGTATCATGTGTTATTGAAATTAAACTCACAGAAAAGGTAAAATTATGGTTTATGCAAAATTTCAAATGCTCCTAGAAGGTGGGTAAAAGACAGTAAAGAGTTCAATAAAATTTTAATATATCTAAACATATTATAATATTTCACTAATTAATTAAATTTAACATATATATGTATTATTTATATATTTTGATATAAAATAATTAAAATAAATTAAAAATATTTTTAAATAAAAAATTCATTTTTAACAAAAAAACGTATTGTTTTTCACTATTCAAAATAAATTGAATGTTTTAAGAAAAATACAAAAAATTCAAACAAAGCAAATTTTAATATTCTAAATTCAAAAAATGAAGCCTAGTATGAAAATTAAAATGTAAAAAATTTCAAAAAGTGTGTTTTACTATTCATGACTGTTAGATTGATTTTTTGCGGTGTCTTAGAATCTCAATGTGGCGTGCAATGCAAGTTGTTAAATTATTCAAATGGAAACATACAGTGGAAGCATGGTGTTTTGAATCATTAATTTTTAATTCTTTAATATGAATTTTTCTTTACAAAAATATAAAAATTATACACATTTTTATAGACAAAAATTATTTATATTATAATAATATTCAATGTTGAATATACCATTTGGTTAAACCTGTTTTAAATATTATATGGTATTTAAAACATAAAGTAGTCATCATTATATTTTTATTAAATAAAAAATTATAAATATCATAATCTAAAATGTGTAGACAAAAAATTCAAATATAAATTTATATAATGAAAATATATTAATTAAATTAAAAGTTTATTTTTGTATTCTTTGATAAAATACAATTATATACATGTAGAAACATACATATATTTATTAAAAAGAATGTGATTTTTTGTGACATTCTTTGATTTAAATAATATAAATGTAATTTTCATGGAAAAATTCCCTAAATAATATAATGTTGATCCATTTGTATTAGCATTTGTATTAATTTCATCCAAACATATTAGGGAATGTGTTGGAGTCATTTTCTATTCAGTGTCATTTTATAGTTAACAAAATTAAAGAAATAACCCATTAATGTCTTAACGAAATTTACCAAGAATACTATTTATATTGGGAAAAAAAAGAAAGAAAAGTATTCAGTAAATTTGGAACACTATAATTTAATGTTTTCATACAATTTCCATAAATCAATATATTGGTATTTTAGAATTTACATTAAAATCATTAATGTAAAACACCATGAAAAACTATGTTTTGAATAATTCCCTTTTAATACAAAAAATAATTTTCTTATAAATTCCTTTATAAATCAATTTCTAAAACCATAATTTAATTAATTAAAAATTAAAACTAATCAACAACATAATTATACATTATAAATACATTAAATTAATATTCACTTTTCTGTATAAATAACTATTTTTATTGTTACTTATTAAGAAAATGTATTCATAAAATAATAAAAAATTATTTTATAATAATTTTGAAATGATGAAATTAATTTGTTAAAGTAATTTTTCAAATTCATAAAAAATTTATATTCACTGATTAAAATAAAATAATCTAAATTTTGGGAAAAATATATTTTTGAAGAAGAATAAGCTTTTTTTAAAAAAAATTGTGATTATTTTCTATGAACATAACAATACATTCATAATGAGTTTGGGATTTATATTTATTTCATAGATTTTTTATCCATATTTATTTGTAATAATATAATGGTAAGTATATACTAATACGGTATCAACATTTGTTTATACTCATACATACGTCCGACATAAGATATTAAATAATTATAATTATTTTGAGAGATATAACTATTAAAATACAGGGGTCTTACAATATGTATAGGAATTATAAAACACATGAATAAAATGATTTAAAAGATTAAAAAACAAATATGACATGTAGGATCTTACCATAGGTATCAGAATTAATAAATTAATATGAAGCATGCTTCACATTTGGAATAAACATTTGTATAGGGAATGAAACATCAATAAGATACAAAATATGTTCCCAAAATTATATGAAACTAAAATATAATGGAAATATATATCTCATGAGATATGATCAATTTTCCAATTTAGTTCAGGTAAATAGAGTACCCCCCCAACAATCATCCATATAGTTGGGTTCTACATGAAAAATCAATCACATATCACTTTGTAGTGAATCTAATGAACTAAAATTGCATTTCATAAATCATTTTAACTATAAAAATGTAATTGTAAAATCATTAATGACCCATGTAAATAATTTTTTTTCATATACATTTCAAATGGAACAACATAACAAAATCATTTATAATTGTCATTTGATGAAGCTATATAAAAAAAGAGTTTCTAATGATATTTAGTAAATTTATACTTAAATACTCAATAAAAATAATAATTCATATATTGTTAGCACAAAATAGATAATGTGTATATGGTTAGGAAAATAACTTCTATAATAAATTGATTAATGTTATCTTATATAAAAACCATCATTAAAATTAATCAAAGGATACTTAAAAACATTGAAAGTAATTTTGAGTATACTATGATTATAATCGATTGAGATTATAAATGAAAAAAATATGAAATTTTTTTATCTTGAAGGGATTGAAAATAACATTATTGAATGTTAGTATGTTATAATTATTCATTTATACCAATAATTTTCCAGAAAAGAAACATCATAAAAATATCCTTAAAATACCATAAAATATTATCAAATGAAATTTACATTGGGTGATATAACAACATATTTGGAATGAAGGAATACCATTCTAACATTTTGAAAAAATCATTATTGAAAATCCACATAGAAAAATAACAAAAAATATATTTTTAAAGAATAAATGAAAAAATAGGTCCCACATTTTATATAAAATATATATGTTTCCAATTATAAAGAATAATGTTGTTGAGAAACAAAAATATCGATAATTAGGGGAATATATATATATTGATGATGAGAATTATTCTAAATAAAAATATAATAATTCAAAAATAAATAATTATCAACATAGTATAACTGAATTATTTTTTAAACAATATTTCAAGATATATTTCAATGAAATAAATTCCTTTTATGGAGACTCCTATCTTGGAAGAATGAAGTTCATTGATGTGGGGAGAGTTGTAAGAATCCTTTTTTACTTGGCTATATTTCCACACAATAGAAAATTAATAGTTAAAATGATATGGATCTTAAAAACTAGTGAATTTTTTAAAATAAGCACATTTTCAAATAATAAGACAACATTAATTATAAAATGGTACACAATAAGATATAAGTCTAGATATTAATATTTTACAAATAATGACTTACCTCAATTCCTCGTTTTTAGAATCGATATCTTAAAATATTTATAAAACATATAACTATCTTAATCAATCATATCATTTCATTTTTCACATATAATAACAATTATAAACATCAATTTTAATTATTTTATACATCTATGTTAGTTCATTAATATCAACTTTTAATAGCAAAAAAGTGCAATCATGACCTTTTAAAACTAATTTTCTCATTGTAGGGCTGTAATTATTTCTTCTCCCAAATATATACATTATTTTATCAATAACATAAATGAATTGAAACATTATAATAATTTTCTATTATATAATTTTATTTTATTGATGTTTTGGTTATTATTAAAAGTGATGAAATCAACTATAACCATGTATTAATTATCATTAGATCATGAAGGTTGTTTTCTTAAAAATCAGTTATATTTTAATATTTCAATTAATAAATAAATATTTAATTTTTTATATCATATATTAAAATTAATTAATTTCCCATAGACATCTATGACATAAAATCATATCAATGTTCATTCGCATGGATAATAAAACTAAAACAAGAACATTCCATAATTCAAGGATGATTATGAATAAAAGTAGTTTTAATATTATTATAATAGAAAAATAGTAAACATATTACATAAATATTTGGGGGATATATCGAAATTTTAAAAAAATACATGATTAATAGGACCTAAAAAATTTAATTACAATATACATAGAAATAATTTTTTGATCTGTCCATTCTTGTTTGTATGGTTGATTTTTTATGTTTTTTTACTCATATTATTTTTAAAGTGTAAATTTTGTATTTTTAGGAAAATAATAATTTAATAAAAAGAATATTTATCCTTTGTATCCATTATCATAAACATCCAAATTAGGCATTTATGATAATTGTAAGGTAATGTTTCCTTTTATGGTGGTGATTGTCCACCACAACTCATATATAGTGATTTCAATTTCCAGCGAATGAGATTAAGGAGTAATTTTGATTGAAATTGATGAATTTAAAATAATCAATACAGTAAATAAATATTTCTTAATATCTATTTTATTTGTTGAAATTTATTGTGGTTAAGGAATATGAAACATTTTCATCATGGTCATAGAAGTCTAGAAAAACAGGAAATGACAATATAATTTCACAAATTAGAAAGGGGAACACTTATGAATTCTTATACAATTATAATAATAATATTATACTATAAATATGATATATACATCATCATTTTAATATGGTCGAATTTAATTTTAGGAATATGTAATAATAATGGGAAGTGTGTCACTATATATTTATGCACCAATTTTTGGGAAATCCATATTAAAAATAGGTTTATTTCATTGAGTGATGGTTCTTTAAGATGAAGAAGGATATTTTAAATAATATATTAATTTTTTAGTAGATGGTTCGATGGATATTAGGATGAAATATATATGCATTAGCGTAGAGGATTCTATGGAGATAATTTTACCTTTTATAATTGAAATGAGATGGAATTATTTCAAATATAAAAATATAAATAATGGGAAGTCAATCTCAATAAGATTTGTGAAAATTTATTAAAAAATGTAGGTTGAGAGTGATATAGTTAATGAATCAGTAAAAAATCTAACTGAAACGTGTTTTGAACAATTTTTTCATCATACCCGCTTTGTCAAACCCTTTTTAAGCTAATATTTTTAATATAGGAAATTAATTTATTAAAATGAAATTTAATATTTATTGAAGAAAATAAGATGGCTAGTATTATATAACTCATACCAAAATATTCAATATTTTCAAGAATTTTTTATATAAATGTTTATATGTTGATAAGAATTATTTTCAAAATAGTTATTATAAAATTCATGGTTTTTTCTTTTGAAAAAATATATATTATATTTAAAAATGACATGTATCATCCATAAAATAAAAAAGTATAACATTAAAAGCTCGCAAAGAGAATAAATATTAGGGCATATAAAATTTCATAATTACCATATAATGAAAACTTATGTATTAATAATATCATAAATTTATAGTTGTTTTTATAAATCATTTTTTAGTATTCACCCAAATATTAATCATTTTATTGAAAATCGAAACATTAATTTGAGTGTAATGGTTTCATGATAATATAACGATTGATTATAATTTGGTAAAATTAATTTTGAAATCTATATAAATTATATTTTAAAAAAACTATAATATTATTATAAATAGATATTTAATTTGGGACAATTTTTATATATTATAAATTCATTGAATATTTATAATATTCTTTAATATATTAACATTTTAATTTATAAATTTATGAAAAATAATGTTTGAATAATAAATATTATTATTACCTTTTGAGACATTATTAATATTGACTGTAAGATCATGAGCTTCCTAATGAGGTATGAACCATTGAAATTTTGGTATAATCAAATTATTTTCTTCTATTGGATGTGATAATTAGTTTAATGAAGGGTTATATTTCTTCCAAGGCCAGTAAAGATCATTGAAATCTAGATTTCTTAGTAACATAAGGATTCATAAGGATGGTTCAGGGCTATGAGTTACTATGCTTCTCAACTATGCATCCTTTTAAGTTGTGAAGCATGGTTTTTATACCATGCATGGTATGTAACAAAAATGTGCAGGAATATTTTGAGAAACTATAGTGTCACCCACACAGGATATAAATGGTTTTGGAAATTTTACACCTTTTCACATAGTTAGTGCCACATATGTTGTGACCACATAACCGTAGTGCTTTGTTTGGGAAAATTGTTTTACCAAACCAAGTGAGTGGAGGTCTTAAACTCCATTAAACATATGCTTAGAGCAAACATCATCATTGGTTGATTAAATTATTCAATTTGGATCATGTTTGATCTTTATTATTACGATATTCATTCCTCTAGTTTTCTTCCATCATTTATCTTAATTTATGGATTTCTAAATCAAATTGAGATCTTATTTTAAATTATATTGGCAATTATATATAATTATGTATTTATTTACCCTCCTAATCTAGAAAAAATAAGGGGATAATAACTTATGAGGAATAATCTATACTTTTATGGTAGTCTGTCTCCTAATTTTCTATAAATTTAATGTTATTTGTATTGTACACCATTGTGAAACATTCCATAAATTCTGAGTATTGCATCATAAATATTTTTTTTCATTAATTAAGTGTTCATTAATTTTCTTTTAAATCATAAGAAATATGTAATCATATATGTATGTTATTAACCGCTTGTAGAACACCCCATTAGGGAGCCTTGTCAATGTTGATAAAAAATCAATGATCTACAAATAATTATTATCATATTTGGAGTCCTAATACCTTTCCGATTATAATTGGATGACATGATTTATTAAAGAGATGGCCCAATTAATCTGGATGAATTGAATTATGACGATTAATATATTATAATAAAAGACAATGAGATTTAACCTCCTTATGTGGTGAGTTGGATTTAGTCCTTATAAATCGAATGAATAATTGGCATGAATTCAATATTTTTCTATATGGATATACCGAGAAGCCACAAAAAATGTTTATTAAATTTCTTGGGTGATACATGGGTTCTGACACATAATAAGAATAATGATCTCATCATTCTTATTAGAATAAAAAGATGATTTATTTAATGTATTTATATCAGGTCATTGGTGACACAAGGGTTCTCATATGAATTCCAAAAATGGTACACAAGTGTTAATGGATTACATGATACCATTAGAGAGTCTTAGGTTCGTTATATAGATTTTCTATTATATAATCTGATGTTCATTGATTTTTACTAGTAAATTATTGATACATGGGGTCCATACATTGTATTCATAGAACAAAAACCTAGGGTTGTGTATTATCACATTTTGTGAGTGAAATTACATATAAGATATTGAATGATAAGGGTAGACTCATTAGGGGATGACTTTATATTACACATAGATAGATATAGTGGTTCTTACTAGGAATAAAATAAATGTTATTGTAATGATATAGGTTCATATTACACCAAGCCTAATTATTGGGATTATTTTATGGAAAATAACTTAGGGTTATTCTTTGAGAACCAATTAATTTTTTGATTATTCAATGTAATGAGTCTTACAAGACAAATAACATTCATGGATTTGGTTATAGCATTATATATCTGAATCCCCTATTATATTTCCATTAATAATTGAATTGGAATGGTTTGTATTAATACAATATATAGATAACATCCAAGGGGAAATCCATGTCTTTGAGATATATTCCAAGATGATTTTATAAAAATTAAATTGATAATCGTTCAAAGTCATCCAATTTTACTACATAGATTATGGTACTGATCATGTTTCCCACCAAGAACTCATATTGTCATTGGTATTACATATTTCATTAAAAATTAATATTTTGAACTTAATAATACTTGTTTATATATTCACACATTGGATAGCATAAAAACCATTTATTGTGGAGGACTAATTATAATTCTAACACACATTTGGTCTCTAATTGGTATCTTGAGATAACTCATCGATTCAAATAGTGAAAAAGGGAATAAACTTTTAAGTGATATATGTTTCACTATAATAGGATGGAGTATGATAGTAGAGGGATGAGATTATTCTCACAATCAAATCAAAGATATTGTTTTCCCTTTTTTATTTCTTTTGATATTTTGTATTCGTACATATATTATTCATGTGTATTCTTATTAATTATTTAAATATGACTTGATCAAAATGATTTTTTATAAGGCTTTGGATGTGGGTTTTATGATTATATATATGGTATTTGGATAATTTAAATAGTTTAATGTAGGTAGATTAATTTTTTATACATCTATTTTCTAATTATAATATGATTTTACTATGTGACACAATAATCATTAGGGTATAGTCTCCACACAATACACAATAATACCATCCACACTAGTTGGAAGCATCAGGGTGATGCGCTTGAGGCTATATGGCTTCAATTTACTATGTTAATCTAGTCTGATGGGATGTGATATTCAAAAAAGTTATATCCGAATAAATTTTCCATTTTTAATTAATATATATGTGTCATTAGACAAGTAAATAGGTTTGAATTGGAATACTATAATTAGAATGTTCTTGTGGGTATCAAAACTCCATATAGGGGAAATAATAATTACCAATGAGTGGAATTTTAATTCTATATTATGCTTTTTACTGTCATAATGAGTTCAAAATTGGGTGATATACATGATATTTTATGTTTATTATTTTTTATTTAAATTTTATTTTACCCTTGGGATGGTATGTAATGGAGTACTTTGACTCATTTATTATTGTAAAAAATATAAATTCACATGTCATGACTATTCTATTCCAATTATATTACCTTTTATGATGTCTTATTTATGTTCCATGTTTTTCTATATTATATGTATAATTAAATATATATCGTTATTTATTTTATAACATGATTCATTAATATTTTCATGATTAATGTTATTATTCCTCTAAAATAGCATGCTTTTTGTTTTTATGATACATGATTAGTTGTCAAATTTCTTACATCTAATTAAATAATGATATATCATATGGCATTGTTATGGAAAGAAATTTGACAACTAATCATGTATCAAAAACAATTATATCTTGGGATATATCATTTTGGTTATGATTAAATGTTTACTAATGAAGATATATGAAGTGTATGTGTCTATATGAACTATTAAAGGAAACCCCTATAGTCATACAATAAGATATAATATGTACATTCTTGAATGACTAAATTAATTTGATTCAATTAAATGTTGATTCAAATAGAAACATAAATGGTATGTTTTAATATATTGAAATTGAAAAACAGTCCAAAGTAACCCATTATATGAAAATAGATTTCTTTACCATTACCATACATTATATTGGGAAATTCAAGTGTCTCTTCGGAATATTATTTGTCTAATATGATTCCCATAAATGGATTTAGGAGCAGTCATAGGTCTGTGATCAAAATATACGAAGTCTTGTACCATCTATGTTATTATATATCATATTTGAATAATGAAAAATATTATATATAGTGTGGTCATGGAATATTTTAGGAAAAACACCATGGTGACCTTGAGATATGTGTTTGATATTGTAATCGATCTTACTCATGAAGTGGTAGGGTATATTCTACTAATAATACCTCATGTTGTTAAATGTGATTATCCTAAATTTATTCCAGATAAGGGGACTAGAATCTAGTATGAATAAGGTTATTTATGTCTCGGGTTATCTATTAAGGGATAAATGTAAACATACGATTCTATATAAGATTTGATGAGGGAGTTTCAGTAGCATCATCCACACATGTTTAAGAGGGATAGAAATACATAGTCCATAAGTTCATGGATTGAGTCTATGATAATTTATTTTCATCTCAAAACACGTCATGATAGGAGTGTCAATCACATAATTTATATAGTACAATATTCATCCAACTGATGGTGGAGCATTCTATAAAGAATGTTTATCATCAGAATATTATTTGAGTGAATTTCTAGATGGTCTTTTATAATTATTCATATCCTGATAAATTGATGGATTTCAATGCCAGAGTGTGTGTTCACCCAGAAAACAACACATTATCAGTTATTGATTAATATTAAAATTTCATAGAGATCCAAATATTCACACTGATTATTCTAGTTGGAAAGTAATATAGGGTTGTGTGACTCAAGTATTGTCTTAGTCATGACATCTAATTGTAAGTGAACATCTCATGGTTGACTATCATATATGGTATATTGAAATATGAACCAATTACTGAGTGTACAATAAGAAGCTTTAAAAGGTTGTATTTTGGATGGTATGAATCCATGACATATATCAGATTCAATTAGAAGCAAGAATCACCATTAAATTTATTTTAATAGGAACATAGGAAGCTATAGTAGGAAGTCAAGTAAAAAGGTGGTCTGACATCAGAATGAATGGTTATGACATATGAAGACCTAGTGATCTATGGATTCAACTGAGTTCCATGCTTTCACAAATACGGGTTACCTTTATTATTATTTTTCAGAATATTTCATCTAGTTGATAGACTAATAAGATCAACAACAACTCCACATTTAAGATTTGTGTGAGTATCTTGTCATCAGATAGTGATCTGGAGAAACAATGGCTAATTAGGATGATGTGGTTTTATGCCCAAGTGAGGTAGATGATGGATTAATATCAAAAGAAGAGCTAGCCTTCCAAATGTAGTAAGGGTATATCTTAGTACCATTTATTGGACCAGATTCATAAATTCCATCAAATCCATGAGGAGTATAATACAAGTACATATATAGTTAGGGATTTTATTTTGGTATACTATACTACAAAATAATCCATTTTTGATATAAGAGGATAAATTTTCATCATATATAATTCAATTGTGTAGGGCCATGTGATCTATATTTATTATTCATATGAAATTATTCCACTTGATAACCCATTAGGACTTTGATTAGAAAGTGTATGCCTATGTAATGGGGGACCCCTTGAGATATGACTGTGTTATTTCATATGGGTCAAATTTTCCCATGAGATGAATGGTTACTACATCATTATCAATATGGGATGTTTGGTATCTTACCAATATAATATTAACTTCTATCATTGAAGGATGTATTTCACATCACCAAATGGTGATAGTTGTATTCAAAAGGGTTAATGAGATTTCTAGGAATATTTAGAAGCATAATTCCATTATAGGAAAGAAGGGATGAATTCCAACAATTATAGCCTTCCTATAGATGATCATATGGAATTCCTTCATAAATTTCTAGATATAATATATCATTTCAATGAAATATTATCAATATTAGTTTATGCATTATATCTAGAGACCGAGTCATGTTTCTGTATGATCTAGTTATTGGAGAAATAGTATTATGCATTACTCCTTGCATAATGGATACTACAACGATGAATGAGATCAATAGGTAGCCATTGAAATTGAAATGTCAGGGTTGTATATGGATTATTACTTCCCATTGAGGTTCATCTATCCTTTCAAAATAGAATATGGTTTAAACCATATATTTTGGGTTATATTATTGATAGTTAAAGTATATTATGGTTAATAACCAATATCCACTACAACAAAATAATTAATTCTTGGTATAGATATGTGGATCTTGGGCTTTAACCAATATATATTGGAGGATGAGATAGCATATGTTATGTGTTAGACCATTAGATATACCATATAGAAATTACACAATATATAAGGGTTGAAAGAGTATTTGGTCGAGTCATTTAGTCAATTTAATGGACTAACTATTTTCATGGTCTCAATATTATAGGGTTTCTCCTAGTACATAGCCTTATTTTTGGTAGTGTTAACAGAAAATATTTTGGGTGTAATTATATAGTCGATACAAGAATTCCTAACATATTTATTTTATTTGAGAACATTGAGATAGAACAAACTATATGATATGATCTCTAAATTCTTCTTTTGGATAGATAATGTCCACTTCCTTGGTTATATATATTCTCATAAACATGATTATAAATTTCTTAAGATAAGGTGAGCTCTATTGATTAATAGTAGTATCCCATCAATGAATCATACATATGAAGTATCATGGGGATTTCTATATATAAGAGAAAAATTATACAATATTTATCATGTATTTCAGCACCACACTTCATAATGACTACTAAAGGTGACATTGTTATATAGTCTAAAGGTTCTATGGAATAATTTTATAAGTTTAACGGGTGAAGGGAATTATAGATGGTCCAAATTATTCTTCATAAATAAAGTGGATACATGGTTTATTGTGTGGCATAGGGAATTAGGATGGGAGTTATTATAATTCAAGGATATAAAGTAATGGATTAATAGTATCTTTAGTTGATTCCTCAGGAGTGGAATTACCCCATGGATGATCTTGAAAGAGAATTGATTGTGTATATATTATTATTTTGGAATAATTACTTATTATGAGAGAGTTTTATTGTGTATAAAAACCACAAAAGATTCATTTATATATTTTCATAACATATAATGAACATAATAAAGAGAATGAGAGTTAATATCCTATAGTCCATTGAATTTGGAGTTATGTATTACTTTATATATGAAATACTATCGTTGATGTTCTAACTAGAAAGAATTAGTCAATGGTAGTTCAAGGGGATATTAGTGAGAGTAAATTGGAGGACCTATTTTCTGAGATGAACATGAAGGTAAAGGACTATCAAAGATATCATATAATCAACTCATTGTAATTCACCAGTTTAGTATTTGTTATTGTGAAGATGTGGAAGCTTGATGATCTTGAGGGTTTTGTCTTATAGGAGACCCCTTGTTGTGAGGAACCTCTACCTAGCTAGGTTTGTGTTGGGGATGAGATCATGAACATTCAGTAGAATATTTATGTTCATGAATACATACATGGTGATTTTATTTGAGAGTCACAATATTTTTTGGGAGGTACGTCATTGACATATAATGTTGTTCTTAGAATTCAGCCACCAATATTGGTGGCCATGTATGAAAAGGGTAATAACTAGTTTTGTTAAAAAGTGTTCCACTTAGAAGCTGGTGAATATGGAGCACAAGTTACCCAATTTTATTTTATATTCATTCTCCATTTTCAAGTGTAAATGTGATGAAATAACTATGGATTCTATGTAGTGATTACCAAGGTAGGCTCTAGGTGGTGACAATATACAAGTCATCATTGACATATTAGAAAAGTTTTATCACAACCAACAAATTTTAGTTACCATTTTAGTGGATGATCATTGATGTTATATACCACACAAACTCTTTTCATTTATATATTTCCATATATTGTCATATAAGAAAACTATTCTTATTTTACATCATCGTTTTGGAAGAAGTTATAGAGAGAACTAGGATCAATGGTTCTTCTAATTGCATGGGATCATCAATATACCTCTTTAAGAACATAACATATGAAACAAGTGTTGGAAGAAGGATCTAATAATTCATCAACAATTTTGGAGGTACGTTAGAGAAATAATTTTCTCTTACTATGTTTATATACAATAAAATCATAAAATCCACTACTCATATATATTTTCATGAGTATTTATACATTATTCACTTATACTAACCGATGTAATTGTTATGGGTATTATTGAAATAATATTGGGACATTTATTAAATTATGAGAATATAAACAATATGAAAATTACCATTCATTGAATTCCTTAAGGTTAGTTGAGTAATTAGTCTTAGGTTGTTCTCCATCATGGAGGATTAGATGATTAGGACAATGATGGAGTTTTCACAGGTGCATCAACATGGCTCGGGAATAAAACGTTTATGAGATATAGTAATTGTTTTCCTAATTGTGTTTTGTCTTTCTTGATTCTAGAGAATTATAGGATGGTAGCCTATAAGTTTAAACAACCTCTAAGGAATCAATCCATACATGAATAATTCCATGTATTATAATACCATGATTATAATTCCAACCAATATCACATTCTATATCATAATGAGGTTGTCATTGAGTTAGATGTATCCTTTGAGGAGAATCTTATTTTTATAATTGATAAGAGCATGAAGGCAATTCAAGGAAGTTTTTTCCCTCTGTATGGGTTTTAGTGTAGCAATATCAAGAATATGATAAGGCAACAGAGAGGGGGATCGTGTACATGATTAGTGGCCGATGATATTCTTAGATGATTTTTTAACACCAACATGATAGAATATTAAGGATTATTTTTTACATGATAGGAGATTTTATGAACATGATTTTTATAATAAGTCAGTAAATATTTATATTTCATTATACATATTTTATTTTATTCATATAGAAATTATATAGAGATTTTGATTAGGTTCATGATGATCCAAGACTAGTTTGGATCCTAAATCTCTTATTTTTTGTGTCGAAAAGATATATGTGTATTATTTTTTCATCGATTGAAGTATTTATGTAGCTCAACCATGAAACACCATCAGTACAGAACATGATTTGTATACAATGTGATGAATAAGTCATCATCATTTATGGAGATACAATGCAACCATAATGGGTAAATGCATTATTTATGCGCCTTTTAAAATTATAACTCCTTGATAAATGGGTAGTTATACTAAATATGTGTCTCTATATGGATGGCACATTGTTTTGGAAAATTTTGATTAATAACCTTGTGAGGGATCACTCACATGGGATAGTGTTTTTTAATGGTTTCTTCATGGTATTTCCAACATTACTACGATAATATGAACCCCTTTAATGATGGGTAATGTAACCATTTTCCCACATCCTTTTATTATTTTAACCATTATCAGTTGTCACGTTTTTAATGACCCTTCTACCGGTTGTATCTCAAAATTTCCATTATAACTATTATTGGAGATAACTTCCTCATCGATGATAAAATAATTCCCCATTTATCACATTAGATATGTATTAGTAAACTCATGAATCATATTTTATAGTAACATCTTGTATGTTTCAATATTTAATGTTTAATCCATTAAATAAATTTTTCCATATTTAATGGTTTTCATATATTTCATAATTTTCAACAAATATTGACCAAATTTGGGGATAATTACATATGAGTTATCAATTACACATCTAATGTGGTTGATCAAATGCTTTTATCTAAAATTATAGTGATCCATATGTTAAGCCATTATATTGCATGTGGGGTATTTAATATGTTTTCTCATAAAGGGTGGTTCTCATCAATTTAATATATGTTAATATGGTTTTATGTCCTGTGAAACTTGTAATATTTGTCGAGGGTTGAGAAAACCATGTTGAACCAACCCATTGTAGTGTGTTGTTGAATTTGATATGAAAACATGAAGTCCTTATAATATTATCCACCATTGGAGTAGTGATATTTTCCACATGTAATTTCGATGTTATTATTAAATAAATTACATATATTACATAATCTAGATGTAAAAAATATGCATGTAATGAACTATTAAGCCTAGTTCATTTGATTGAAACACCTTTTTCATTGTTTTGGATTTTTTTTCTAATAAATTGATTGGATAATTGAGTTGAGTTTCGTATTTTGGGGTATTCTGGAACTAAAAATCAATGACCATTTTGTAAGTCATTATATAGGAGATACATTGTTTTTGAATTGGAATTCCTTTAATGGACTCAAAGATATTATTGATCAAAAAACGTTATTTGTTAAGTGGATTAATATTATGTTTTGGTTTATATAGGGGATATCACATGAACACTATTTATGGTCACACATGGTCAAAGTAATTACATGGAACTATAACTAAAACATGGGATACTTAAGTGGAATTCTATATATATAATCAAAATGGAAGTTATTACAATTATTCCATGGTTAATACTTTAGTTATTTTCATGGAATGAGTTAGATAGAGTGAGAGGGTAGAGATTTACCACAGACCATGATGAACAAATGGGTTTCTCATATGGAATACCGATAGTGGACTTAGATGATGATGAATTTATCTTATCCCAACAGATAAAAAATATATCCTATGGCGAATTTCATGGAGAGTCATGAAAGATGATGGATTATTATTACACCAGGATTGATACATAGGCTCCATTTATTAAATTCCACATATGTGATCGGGTTTCCAATAAATTAATTGATTAAATAATCAATGTCCATGATTTAAAAGTCAAATAACATTCTTGTGTTCAGCCAGAGAATTTTACAAATGATGTACTTGTTATATTTTTCTTATCATGTGAAATGGAATGTGGCATATTTATACCATATAAAGGTATTTTCTATGATGGATTACTTGTCTATGATCCAGATCAAGAATCATAATTATAATTAATATCATAAATGGACAATAATTAAGATACATCCTTGCACAGGCTGAAGAGAGTTGTATAGGTCGTGTGTTCTATCAAGAACACTGAAAAAAATTGGCATCACATAATTCAATTATATTAATTATTATTATCTACACATTGATTAATTATTTTTTCATAGACATCGGGGATCATAAAACATCGGTGGTGGCCTACTGAGTATATCTCACCACAATTTGGGCAGTTGATTAACATTTGGAATGAATTCCTAGATACTGATAGATTCATAGTAATGATTCTTCATATTTATTAATGGTTAATCTATAATAGGATGACTTATGGGAGTAGTGGAATTAAATTATGATAATAATACTGGGAGGATTATTTATCTCTCTTTTTTGTATCATGTTTTACATGCCTTTTAATTTTTATCTTTTGTATTCGTATTATAATTATAATAAAAAAAATAATAAATATTATTTTTTATATGTCATTTGAGGTGGTTTTATGTATTTTATTTATGATATATATGGCATACTAATTACTTAACTATTTGACAATTTTTCATTCGTATGTTGTTCAATGAAAATATCATTCTACTATGTCACATAATGATAATGATGGTTTAGTCTCCTGGCTATACATTCAGACAAATATTTATCGTCAAAATCCCCATTTGTATATTAAGATGTTCTTAAGGAAAAGTAGGAACTTGTACGAATACTCATATTGGAGGATATGGTCAATAATTGATAAGGGAAATTACATACTATGTTAGATTCAAAATTTTGTACACATTTATTCAATAATTACAAATCATTGATCAATGTTGATTTTATTAAAATCAAATTTGGTATGTAATGGTATGGAAAGGCTTGTTAAATACTATATTAATTTACCTTTTTTAATTGATAATATATACCGAAATATTATTTGTTTTATTCTGCCTTATTAAATAAATTACAACTCAACATTTTTAACAAATAAAAATTTAAATGTTAATAGATCTACAATATATATTTGATTTCAAATGAGGATTTATCCTCAATATCCTAGGATTGACTAGTTAACTCATATTTTCTCACATAATATTATCAAATCTGTTGTTTTATTCTTCCATAACTATTTTATAAAAAAAAATTTATAATTGTTGTAAAATTTCATATTGATTTTATTGTATTAATTTTTTAAGTGATAATTCTTGGACAATTAGATGTGATATAACAATAATTATATCTACCATTAAGAAGAGATTCAATACATGACTAATATCATTTAAAATATTTTCATATGATGGATATCAAGATTTTATAAGAGGAATATTTTTTAAAATATCTATCAGATATGATTTATAGACATGGGGAAAATAGTTGTTAATAATGTAACATGTTTCCATTTAGTATGTGATTTTATGTCCTTAGAAAACAATCTATATAACATGAACTATGTAGAATAACATAAAAATAAAATTAATAAATTTTTGGTGTCGATGGTCGGTGTTCCTCATTCCTATTTAACATTAGAACATAATTACATTGTGTGGTTGGAATGGAATTTCATTGATTTAAAAGGAAATATTTCTTATTTTACTTATTATGAATTTTATTATTTCGTTTAATTAGTTATTTTTTACATTCATTATATTTAAAATGTTGAACTATCAATGGAATCTTATAATGACCTCCCCATCCTCTCACTATGATCAACAAATTTTCATGAAATTAGATTCAATATTCTCTCATTATCCACACATAAATAACTTCTAGTTCCTATATGACATTTAATTGGTAATTCTCATTAATTTTTTGACATTTATGAAATTTAGTCTTACTTACATCGTCATATTTGTTACATAAACTTATATAATAATCCAGCCTTTCCCTATATTGTGTTTTCAATATCAGTTAAATTAAATTGATTTAACATAATTTCAGATATATAATATCGAATAATAATAATTATTCCCAACATATATATTTTATTCTGATCATTTAATCATTTTGAGAATCATCTCATTTTACATGGAATTTATTATTTAAATTTTTCATTTGGTCATCTTCTTTTACTATAAAAATGGTCAATAATGGTTTATTAATAAATTATATTATAGGATAATAATTATATGATAATTATATAGAAGATAAAAACTACATTTTTTTACTTTTTAAAATTATTACACTACCTTTAAATTAATCCAACTTAATTTGTGGATAAATTTAAGAATCCATTAATTTTTTTCTATGATTATTCTAATCCAAATTCCAAAATAGATTAAATCCTTCGTAATGGAGTATAAAAAACATGATTAAAATGAATATCATAATGTTGTGTTAGACCTAATGTACAATAGGCCTCATTAACATGTAATTGGTGTCTATTGTGTTGATAATCAATATTCTCTTTTAAATGATATTACACAATTATATTATGATGATAGAGCCTTTATCCACGTATAGTATATTGAAAGGGATTTTATTTATAATTAAATAGTATTTATTTAACAACAATGTGGGGATGTTATCCTCTACATATACATACCCATAGGTTTTCACATATATTCTATTATTATTATCAAGATAATATTTCCTCATGTGACCTAAAGGGTTATCAATAACTTTGAAATTATAATAATTTGTAACATATTAGTTTTGAATTCCATTTCTAACATAAAATTTTCCCATAAAATTTATCACACTAATATATAATGTTAAATAAACACTTTTCTAATGCTGAATATGTCATCCCATATACATGACAACCCCTTCTATAGAAGATAATGTAAATATTTCATTGTAATACATTCCCATGAAAATATAGCTCTAATGTTTTAGTGAAACAATTTAAAACAATAAAAACAAAATTATTTATATTTATATCATATAGATTTCTTTTGAAAATATATCTGTAACAATATAACAATTTCCTTCATTGAAATCAACAATTATTTTTTTTAAGAACAAAATCATCTATAAAAATCATAATATAACTATAATTAAAACACATGTAAATGTAAAAATAATAAAAGGGTGATACATAATTATCTATAATGGTAGACATAAAAGAATAACATTAGTTAAAAATAAATAAGAATATTGGAATTTTCAAGATATAAAATTGAATTTATACCCATAAAATTAAAGGACATAAATCATGGTATAAGGCTTCCCATAAAATAAGGAATGAATGAAAATTTATACCAAAAATAGTTATGAAATGGATGACATGAGGGCTTAAAATGGTAATTAGAATAAGTAGTAAACTATGAAATATATTTCAACAGTTGAAAATTTTTAGTATTGGGTTAATTATATTCATTTTTGTGACAAAAAATTATTAAATCATATTAAATAATAAAATGTACGATATAATATGAATCAAATGATATATAAACATTTAACCAATGAATTGGATGGTGATAAAGACCTCTCCAATCACCCTCAAAATGTATTAGTGTCATGAGATAAATCATTAACATGTCACATTATAAATAATGCATGGAAATTAAACTAGGCATTATGAAGATATTTTATGATAATAAATAGATTTTTATTTCAAAATAAATCCATTTAATGAATTATTTGTTTCAAATCCTTTTATAATGGAATCACATAAATAAATCATTCATAATCATATCAAGACAAAAATATATAAAATATAGCAATATCAAATTATATTCGGTAAATATATATGTAATTTGTATTAAATAAAATATTTATCTATATGTATTTACGTCATATTTATTATGGATAAATATTTAACAAAATAACTTCCCACATACATTGATTAATTGAATAAATGAGAACATCCTTCAATTAAGGGAATTGGGGAATAGTTATTTACAAAGGAAATGCATGGATTGAAATGATATTAGTATATATTGTGGATGATTAGACTAGAAATTGACATTTATGGATTATTTATCATATATATTTCAAATATCATTACCATTATCTTAAAAGGTGGGAGATACATGTAATATTCAAATGATAATTTCCTTCCAAAAGGTAGTTTTTAAAAAAAATAGTATTTGTAAAAATAATCATCAATAATGGAGGCTTGAAAAAAGAACATAATGGTTTTAAAAATTTGAAGTGAAAACATTGAAGAAATTGTAGTTTGAAAAATTAACAACAATATGTGATAATTTAAAATACATATACATCATTAAATGTAATGTGGGGTGTATGATAAAAGATTTATTTTGAAAGTAATAACTATTTTATAATCTTTTGAAATTTCATTTCAAAAAACCCATGTAATGAAAATAGTAAATAATAATAATGTTTAAACTAGGGGATGGATCATTTTTAGGGAAAATTTGATGTGGCCTAATAATGCTTCCAATATTAATTCATATAATTGGAGGGAAGTGCAGGGAGGGGAAACAGTCATTAAAAAGTATAATAATTATTATCAACAATAAAATAATTCGTGGAAATTAAATTTATATAAATATAATTTATATGTGTTAAAATTAAATTTTATTCCACATGGTAATATAGTGTACTACAGAATAACACTTTAATTTTTATGAAATAAATATTGAAAGAATAATGTTTAATATGAAGTATTATAACTCAATGAATAGAGATGAGTGCAAAAAAGTCTTTTTTGACATCTTCATATATTGTATTGTAGTTCTTTTTACCAATTCCATGATCTAGATCTTTGAAAGACTATGAACAAGTAATTATTTATTATTTTGAAATAAATAAAAACATTATTATTACATTATGGGGTACAATAATAAATTTATCATCATATATTTAATTTTTGAAAAAATACTCCAAACATGTTTTACTTATTAGTTGAATTTCAATTTATAATCATGTATAACATATATTATTGTCTTAATTACCAATTTGTTGATAATTTTAATAACAATAAATCCTTATAAAATTAATTTTTAATTATTATATATATGTATATTAGTTCATTAATCTAAATTTTTTACATTGTGTGTTAACAAGTATTGATCCTTTTGAAAATGTTTTTTAATTATGTTGTTGTTATTATTTATTATCCAAAATTTAAACATACATAGATAATAAAAGATTAAATGATTTAATCTTTTTAATTACCCAATATTCAATAGTATCATTTTAGTAGTTTTTTTCTTATGATATTTAGATATTAAATCACTAATGTGATTTTGATAGAGATTCATTGAGAACGAAGGGTCATGTCTAAAATTGTGTGTTAAATTATAATGATAAAATCAAAAATTAAAAAATAGAACATTACTATATCATTTAAAACATATATTACAATAAATAAAATGTATATAATCCAAAATGATATAAATTTATAGGATTGTCTACATAAATTTTTAAATAGACAAAAAATATAGCATACTATAATTAATAGATTATAATCAAGTGATTTAGTTTTAATATCATAATAAAAGTATTATAACATTTTTTATTAGTTATTTTTAGTTTTAAATATTATAATTTTCAAATATATGATGCTGAAAAAAATTAATACAATTTTCTGACCTGATATAATAAATTATACTTTTTCATTAGGCTGTTCTTTTTTAATGTTGATTTTCCCATGGTTGATTATTATCACAATTAATCCTAGAATGGCCCATACCCAGACTTCCCCAACCCAGACTCAAAGAGGTTATGGGATGGTTCCTAGAACTGAGGAGAAATATCCTACAGGTGGGAGGAATTATCCTAAAGTACCTTTACACACACACCCAACCCACCATTCTACAAAATTATGAAATTTAAAATACACTAGGTAAAAAATTTATGCATATCACTAAGAACACAAAACAAAGTGCGATAATAAGAGTACTAGAATGTAAAAATCTCTAGATTTTGGACAATCATATTGTGTTTATAACTAGAAATCCAACATTAATGTAAAAGGATTATAGGACTACTGTCTAAAAGACACATGAAAAGACCTTATAATTTCTGGTATCACGAAATATTATCTGGTCATTGTCCACCTAGGAATTCGTTAAAAGGTAACTCGTTTACACTAGACAGAAACATGTGGGAATAGAATATGCATTTTTGAGTACAAAATTAGTCAGTAATACAGCCTTGAACCACAAATAAAAAACTAAATTCAATGTAAAATTATCTCTACATAGGTATGTGTCTACACGACAAATAACAAGAACATCCTGATATACTTAGTAGAGACACAACCCCAATATATGGTCATAAAAATAAGACATTGAAAATATTCATCTCTAGTCATGCTCATTCAAAGTGAAATAAATCCTCAAACCATGAAATAATCATAAATACTCATGAAGAGTTCAATATCATTTGGTCCCCACCTTAATAGAATGAGCTGGTTAAGGATGACTATGATATACAAATAGGGGGTAATGCCCAAAACTCACTAGGGGACACCAAATATTTTGACCAGACTAACCAGGGGATACCATGA
Source organism: Viscum album (assembly GCA_963277665.1). Classification (NCBI taxonomy): domain Eukaryota; kingdom Viridiplantae; phylum Streptophyta; class Magnoliopsida; order Santalales; family Viscaceae; genus Viscum; species Viscum album. The sequence goes on along the minus strand of OY728140.1, from coordinate 811,668,667 downwards.
ACCCAATCTAGATCAACCCTCTACATGTGGTATCACACCCAAAACCATCAAGGGGATTTCTGGGACCCTAATGATATATCCCACTAGATAAAATATCCGCACAATGCTCACATAGGTTACACGATTCCAAAGGCTCGACTACAGGTTATAGAGTATCTCAGTCACATCTTGGGGAGTCACACAATAGTATATTTGATACTCAGAAACTAGAGGAGACTATAATCCATGGAAATAGATGAAATTATAGGCAAAAACCTAAATCAAAGGACTAATGAAATTTTTAATCTTATACAATTCCATGATATGAAAATGAAGTGCCTCAGGCACTCGTGGTGTGAGTAAAAAACATTCCTCGATGGTACATATCATGTTATACTATCCCAAGTCCTTTTAATATGAATGATCCTCAAACATAATCTACTCTATATATACATAGTAGGTAGTATGAATACACAAAATCTATAGACCCATGGTTCCCTACCAATGTCACCTAGCCTTTTCTGTGTACAGATGCACTATCCGTGTATCGGTCGGGGTATGTCTTGATTTTTCCATGTCCAAGTACACATCATGCCATTTGTTAGTGTATAATTATTCATATCTATGTACTCTCCAGTTTAAATGGTGAGTCATTCGATGAGGGACACACTTTGTATGACAATTATCACATGCTGTGTGGTCCATTACATAGAAAAATCCTTAGCACCACATCGAGGGGTCCCCACATGAAATTTAATATCGGATTTTATGTTTGGTCTTTATGATTTTCTAAAAAACTGTTACTCCTACTCTATTATTTCTATGTGATTCTATTCCTTCAATCTAGTGATTTATTCACCACATAATTGAAGATCTGATGACATCCATTGCTCGCCATTATAGAACAACATGCTCAATCTTCAGATATTCTCAGGATTTGGATCATACCATCACTCATTGTTTCACGTTGAAAAACACTAAATAACATGAAATAAAAAATCCAATGTAATCAGATTCATCTCATATCCATTGTTTCAACTCTTTCATGCTTGTATGATACCATATATAATAAGAGATCATTAGGATAAAAATATGGTGCATAACGATTGTTTGATCGGGAATATTAGAGTCACCAGAAAAAGAAAGAACCCTTGAGATTAATGATGAATTGGGGGAGAAATGAAGATAATAAAATGATACCAATGAACATGATTTTATTTTCAGGTTTATATTAATTAATTTCCATAAGAAAATCAATGTGTTGTTTTAGAAATAATTATCCCAATATACCGCGGAATAAACAAATATTTCATGTAGAATGATCCAAAAACCGATCTATTTATTGATTGATTTTCAATCATCATAAAACATATAATCAAGGAGTAAAAAAAATTAAAATCATTCCATTCCTATATTTTGGATCGATCTTTTATGAGGAATGGTTGCAGATCCACTATTGATGAGATCCTACATGTATCATGGCATGACGATCCATGATCCGATCCAGATATATTTTTTTCACCCAGAATTTTCTCCTCCAATGGAATCATGATCTACAAGGATTAATATCCAACAAAGAGAAAAGATAAATATCCACGTACATATAGAAGAACTAGTCGTTGCGTTGAAGAAAAAATATGAATAACTATTTCAGTTTATTTATTTATTTAATTTCTTACCCTCGAAATTTTTTTCACAAATGTCCCACATTGGCCAACATTATGTCAAACACATGATAAAACCACCATTATTAACTCAATGGAGCCCTTTTATTTTTGATCTAAGAAAAAATCTACAAGTTAGTATACTTTTTCATGAAAACTAACTTTTCATGTTGTTTAAGATTTTATTATATTTATAAATTTATTTTGGAAATATTGGGCATCCAAATCGCACACTGTCTAAGATCACGATGTTGAAATAAATCCATATAATATCCAAATAAAATACATGGAAAACATGGGAGATTGAATTACATCCACCTTTGGTATTTACATCTCTGAAAATCCAAAAAAAATTTACTCAAATAGCAGAGGGTACTAAGAATGATTCTAGGAATTCATCTCCCATGTTCTCTCTGGGGTATTTTTATGCTTCTACTTGCCACACACCAACAGAATTTATCACCCACTAAATATCATATCCTACCAATCATAGATCCCTATTAGGTACCATGAAAAAGTATCTTTAATCTCTCTGTCCAGCATGCCCCTTTTGACGAAATGAAAAGGGTCAAGAATATATCTCTTAAGCTCTGACATCTGGAAGAATTCATGTATCAATTATAAATGTGGAGGTCAATCCATGTGGTTTTATACCTCAAAATATCTATGGAGTATTTGGAATGATATGAAGAATCTTAGAGATAATTGGTTGCCCCTGAAAAAACATTAAAATCCCATTCGATGTGAACACCGAAGGAACACATAGTCTCTATCCTCAAACTCAAACACCATTATTTCCTTTCAACATAAGTCTTCATCAAGAACTAGGTACTCTACATCATTACCAATATGATCTTTAGCTTCTCTTTATTATATTAAACCAACACTGAACCCATGCATGATGATTCATCGACTTCAGTCCATTAATGTGGTGACCTACAAGGTCACCCGTTAGATGCGTAGAGTGGTTTCATACCAATGTGGGAATGATTATTCTTATTGAATGACAAATCCTCTAGTGGAATGTGATTGTCCAATCTAGGGACATTGTCTATCATGTATTCCCCCAACATGTCATCCAGAACGTGAATAGTCCACTGAATCTAGCCATTCTTCTATGGGTGAAACATTGTGCTCAAGATTAACTAGGTCCCAAATACTTCATGTAATACCTTCCAGAAACATTATTCGAAATTATAATGACGATAAAAAAAATCATCGATGGGAATCTATAGAGTCGAACTATATCTAGCACGCAGAGGTGTTATATGATCTCTCCTGGACTCTACTCTTAGATTGCTAGGAAGTGGGTTGGCATTTTGTGTTAGTCAATGACATCCTAGATGTAATTCTCTCCCATGTAAATATGTAGAAAACCCATAACAATGTTCACCAATATCCCACCCACTTCCATTATAGATCCATAATGGTATGATCTAATCCTATTGGATCCAATTGATCAGCCTTCACATGCTGATAATTAATACATTGAGAGAAAAACTCTACAAATACTTTCTTCAACAATGGACACCAAAAATGACGTTGGAGGTCCTAAAAAATTTCAGACACAACTAGATGTAAAGAAAGGGGGATTTATGGATCTTCCATATATCCTCCTCCCACAACACCATTAGAAATACTTTTCATCATCTGAAAAGAAATACGTACTCCCCACAACACCATTAGTACTACTTTTCCATTAGAGCTAAGATTCACTAATAGATTACTTTTTAAACGGAAATGATGGTTTTTTCATGTTAATGCTTCCAATATTGATTCCAAATTATATAATTATGGAAAAAACATCTGATATTACCATACCTATATAATGAAACTCCATGAATCAGTAATAATATTGGGTGGATCCCAAGCATGCACTACCTTAACCTTTACTAGGACCACTGAAACACCAACATCTGAAATGTTATGTCCGAGAAAATAGACATCTTGAATGCAAAACTTATAATTTAATATCTTCTTGTAAATGGGGAATTCTCGAGATGTATCTAGAACCATCCTCAATTTTGTCCCATACTTCTCCTCATATGTTGAGTATACAAGGATGTCATCGATGAAGACCACCACATATTCACCTATGTAGGAATGAAGGATCTTGTTCTTGAATCACATGAACACTTATATATTTTTAATTCTACCAATAATTATAACCAACAACTCACAATGACCATAAAAACACATGAAGGCCATATTTTGTATATCCTTATCCCACTGTAATAGAAGGTGATAGCCTGATCCGAGGTAAGTCTTATTAAACCCCCATGCCCCCATTCAATTGATGAAAGAGGACTTCAATTATCAAAAGCGGATACATGTTCATAATAATCAACTAATTGAAGATCCATTAATCTATAAATAACGTCAATATCTTATATTCCTTCTTGGGGAAAAATAATGCTACCTAGGGTGAAACGTGGAATATCATGAAGCGATTACTCTATAAGTATTACAAATTCACCCTCATCTCACAGGTCATTGTGATAGACATTTGATATTTTTGTGTAGATGTTGGATCCCTCCATGGTGGAGATAAGTGAAGAAGTACATCTCCGTGTGGGGAGATAAAATTGAAACATATTCAAGAAGGACCTCCTCAAACTCCTCTACCATTAATGGAAACTATGCACTCATTTCAATCTGTACACTAAGGATCTGTCATTCCAACTGTTGAGTATTTTTCTACAACAACTTATGCATGAACGCATTCTACCCTATATGTATTTACTTTCACCAAAAAGGAAAACATGGTTCCACAAAAATAGACATACCATATTTTTCTCAAAAAACAGTTAATATATGAATTAACTGTTGATATCCAATCCATACCAGCAATGTTGTCATAAGGCCTTGTCTTCACTACCAAGAGATCCCAACTAAATCTCTCACCTCCATGAGTCAGGTGACACTGTCATAACCCTCTTAAGATAATGGAATCTCCACTAGTAGGAGTCTGAATTTGTAGCGGCCGAGTTAAAGGATCAACTGATATCTTTGAGTTGTGGACAGGGGTTGTGGTATGAAGTTAATGACTAATACCAGTTTCTATAAAAACTATAGATAAGATGAAATATGGATATATTATACCTCATATTATCCATGGATCCCCAGGTTCATAATCATCCTTCGCAAGTAGTTGTCCTCGTCCCTATCCACACACTCCATGATCTTGGCGTGGACCACCTGGGGGTGGTGGAGGTAATAGATCGAACATCTAACTGACTCATACTTCTCTTCCTTAACCTATTATATTTCGACCACCCTATAGACCACCTTGATCAAGTCTCTACCTTTCCCTTAGTGGTTCATTGACTATCTCATGATTAATTGTACATCTGGTAGGGAAATCTCATGTTGGATGTCCCCAATCACAACATCTTTGACAAACCAATTCTCTCTATTGACTCTAGATTCCCTATGAGAAATGAACCACTAATCATGAGCCATGGGATCATCCCACGGTTCACCTGACCCTCTGGGATCCATGTGACCATCATTGGCTACCATGTGATGAGGTCTCAGCTACACAATGCCCATGCATATCTCCCATTAATGGTGTCTACTCCACTAGATAACTCTTTAGTAGAAGGTATCTCTCATGTACACCCACATAGGTAGGAAAGATAATGGATACAACTACTTCCATGATGTGCCGATGTAAGCCCTACTCATAGGAGTTATCCCTGAGGTGCTGGTCTTATACAATGTCCATTGAATATCACAAATATTATGTAATCATTGTAGAATACTCCAACACAATTATACATCCTTACTAAATATGTAGAGTCCCTTGAATGAACACCAATTGCAATGCGGCTATATAAAAATACTCCCTAAAGGGACCCCCTAAGTAACTCTAGGATAGAGTTTTCTTGTCAAGCTTTGAGTCATGAAACATCACCATAACCTTATGGAGACTTGAAAAAGACTCAATGAAAATACTTTTATCTAGTGTTCAACAATCCATTCAAGGATAAAAAATACTAGTGACTACCTCTATCAAATAGTAGAACATTTGGGGTTCTAGCTTGCTCCAGAAATTTGGATTTTTCTACCGTTGAATTCCATGAAATGAACCCATCCTTTGTGCATCCTTGGGTGGTAGTGAGAGTAGATTCTACTTCTTAAAGGGTGGTGGTATTGATGGTAATCCACCCTCAGGTTCTATCTCTGTAATATGAACCTCTATTGATGCCTCATCTATACTAGATCATCCTCATGATTATGTCATGGAGTTCTAGATAGATTTCTACATGGATGCATCCTAAAATAAAATAATTTATAACACAATTAATTATGTATATATGGTCGGTGACTCAAAAAGTACAATAAAAACACCCCCATTCCTATAAGATGGAATTTCCATTGATTTTTTCATCTACTTGTGTCTTCTTTTACCAATTCGAACATCATGAATTCATATTCTTGGTGTATGATTATTTTGGAATATTATACAATGCGGGATTCATTGAACTTAAATCCAAACTTGAAATACATAAAACTATTTCACCAATCCAAACTCATAGAATCCCAATACTAAAGTAGAATTGAGCTTCCCTATGATACCACTATATCAAGACCCATACTAGAGTGGATGGTTAAATTACTTCCCAAAGACCACCTCCAATAGAATAGGGTATGTTGACTAGGACTGAGTAAATATTCACACAAATGGGAGGAATTAGACTAAAGTACCTGCACATATGAAAAAATATACAATACACAAAAATATGAAAAATAAAAAACCACTATGTAAACAATGAATTCATTCCACTGATATTCCATAATAGACTGTGATATTAAATGTACTGCATGTAAATGGGAAAAAATACAAGCCCCCATATATATTCTGTAACAACAAGTCCACCCGAAATGTAAAAGGGTATTAGGAATTCTCTATGAATTCCACAAGAAGAAACCTCAGTCTATCTGGTCTCACAATGAAATGTCCAGTCTTAGTCCTCCAATTAATCCATAATATGGTTATTCATCTACACAAGAAATGACACATGTAGGCACAGCCCATGTAGGGGTGAGTATAATAATACTGAGTAGCACACCCAAAAAACCCAAATCAATAAATCATGGGAAATTATAATCAGTTATATCAATGAATATGTATGAAAAAAATATAACAAGAACATCCATATATTCTTAAGAGATACACTATCCCATCAGTAGTCATAATGAGATCCCAGACACATGATTTTTCTTGATGCATGTTGGTTCAAAGAGAAATCACCCATTGAGCCATGATATCATCAGATACACTCATAAAGATTTCCATATCATCTGTTCCCTTCCCAGAGAAAATGGATTGGTCAATGAAAACTAGGATATGTAGAGAAGGGGTAACACCTAGAACTGACTAGGGGCATCAAAAATTATACCTAGACTCACTTGGTGATACCACATACCTAATAGTGATCAATATGATATATATGATATCACAACTCAAACCAACCTAGGGATATCAGATACGCTACTAGTGAGGCCCTTTAGAAGGAGGATGATCATCCTGGCAATGGAGGTTTCACGATTCCACATACTCCACTAGGGGTGATAGAGGATCACACTCCAGTCTTGGGAAGTGATTCTATACTATATTGGTGACTCGACCACAAGAGGGTAATCAAATCTTTTTATTTATATGTATTGACTTAATCAACACTTTAGGAAAGGACAAAGGGAATGATCTCAACCTATACTAGTCCAAACTGGGAAAACAAAGAGCCTCAAGAACACTGGATGGGAGTACACAACATGTGTTAGGGGTACATGGTGTTATCTTTTATTCCAAGTATTTATTGTGATGAAAAACCTAAATGGTCATGTATTTTCCATATTTAATTTGTGTAGGTTGAGTAAATGTCATGTAGAGACACATAATTCCCTCCCTTGTTTCTTGGCTATGTATGTGTACCGATGTAGTGTCCATGTGTCGATCTGTGAATGTTAACATGTGTTTGTGTCTAAGAATGTCGCTTTCCATCTTTCCATGTAATTTTATTATTGTCGTAATAATTATTATAATACACAACATGTTTTCCTATGATGGTCACTTTTAATGTGATAGTGGATACAAACCATGTGGAACTTAACTCCATTCAATCCCTAGTGTCCTAACATGGGGCCCCACACACCGTGTCATCAAAGATTATACTGTGTGTTCTAAGGATTTTCTAGAATCACCTTTCCCTCGATATCCATCTTGGGAGGCCCTCTTCCAACGATCCAATGAGCAATTATCCATTAAATCAATGATCCATGGTTTTCCATACTTTTCCATTTAAAAAAATGTTATACATCTACAGATCATCTTGTGAATCAAATCAAACGAAAATTCTTTGTTATGACCAAAGAAAACCAAAGAACATGAAAATATGATTCCTACATCATTTGATTCACTATATCATCATATTCACACCTATTTTGTGTTATAAGAATCCATGAATTATGACATTGGACCATTGAACCAAAAAATGAGTTCATTATGATCGATTTAACGAGAATAGTTGATTCCCGAGAAAAATGAAGAACGCCTACAACTGTTGATGAATCATGGGAGAATAAACATAAAAATATGAGAGGAATTAATCTTGATCATTTTTATTATTGATGTCGATTAGATTTTATATTAAACTAAATTGTGATATTTAGAAATGAATATCTCAATTAACAGAGGAATAATCCCATTAAAAATGATGATCGATCTACAAACCAATTCATTTTTCGATTAATTGTATATCATTATAAAAATTATGGGGAATCAAACAATTCAAAGAAACTCTATACCAATTTATTAGATTGATAATTGACGATGAACCACAATGTTTACTCCATTGATGAGAACCACTATAATTGATGTTTTGATGATCTATAGTTTGATAATTATATGTTATCATTCACCACACACTCTCTCCACCTACAAAATTTATGTTTTCAGGGTTTAACAACAAACCCTGATAGAATATCTATAGTTGTATAATTATAGGGTTCTATATTTATAAATTAATGAAAAATAAAATAAATATATCAATTAATTTATTTTATTTGTTTTGTGCACCTTATTTTTTTTTAAAAAAACATCCCACACTGACCAATTTTATGTCACGCCTAGGTTAAAACCACCATTTTTAACTCACTAGTTACATTAGATTTTTGATTCATCTAGCTATTCAATATTTATTCCACGTTTTCATGATAATAATGTTAACACTGTATTTAAATTTTTAATATTTTTTCCATCAATTATTTTAGACATATCTGGCTCTAAATAGTATGTTGTCTCAGCACCTGGTCTTGAAATAAATCCATAAAATATTCAAAATTAATTCACAAATAAATCCAAGAGAATAGAAATAAAATCAAATTGTTAATATGTTTTATAAATATTATATAGATAAAATTAATAGTTTTATAAATATTTTATTTATAAATTTAATCCATTTTCATTTCCATCCAAATGATTCATTGAGGATTAAAATCCAAACATTTTTATTCCATGGAGGTGGTATCCAGCCCTTACGAGTGGATACTAATTCAATATCTCCTAGATCATGGAAATTTATTAATAAGGTTAATAATATAAGAATATAATATATATAGTAATTATTATATTAATATTTTAACTTCAATATTTTTACCATCCTTGGGAGGTAGTGAATTTAATAGATTCATGTTACATTATGGATTTGGAAGTCCGTACAACACATGTATGCCCATTTATATTTTCATTTTTGAAAAGGTATGGATGATTATTATTTTTAACATAATTATAAAAACATTCTAGTATATAAATGGTTAAAATAATATAATTTTAATGATATTGAATTTAATTTAACTAATAATAAATTATATATAATGAAATAATAATGAGAGTGTATTATTTTGAAATTTATAACTCACTTCCATGATTTAATAATTTGAAATGGTGTTAAGAAATTTAGTGATATTATTATAAAAATATAAGATCTTTGTGGAGGTGTCTAATGATATTTCTGTTGTGGATCTTAAATTTTTGTTTCTAATTAAGTGGGTTGTATGGTGATGAGACATGAGGATAGGAGTTCCCCTTTCATTGTTCAAAGCATGTTTTTGTAGATTCGTTATTGGATAATCACTTTTTACATATTTTAATTTTTACTAATGTAATTAATTCTTTCAATTGTAATTTATCCATTATGAATGAAAATAATGTTATTCTATTTAATTTATTTGAAAATAACTATTATAAATTTCAAATATATATTTTTAATTTAAATATTAAAAAATTATAAAAATTATTTTTAAAAAATATAAACATTAATTTTGTGAATGAATGAAAACTAAAAAAATAGTTCTAAAATTAAAAATATTTGATTGTCAATAAATTTTATAATTTTTTTAATTTACTTATAATCTATATATTAGGAATTATAATACGTTTATAGAAATCTCATTTCATACATATAAAATAATTTTATTGTAATATTTAATTTATTTATAATTTTTTTCACTATCCATCTTAAAATATTAATTTTTGGAAAATTTATTTAAAATTTATAACATGTTAATATTTTACTAATCTGTATAAAATGTAATATAATTATTTGAACATCACATTTTAATATATATTTATTTATATTTTTAGTATAATCATCAAAATTTTGTTACAACTAATTTAACATGGAAATATTTTAATTCATATAAAAACTATTATTCTGAAATTAGTGCTAATAAAAAAACATTAAATTTTGAATATATCCATTTTTTAAAAATAATGTATATATAAAAATTATTTTATTGGATACATAATCATATACATCGTAAAGTAATTAATAGGAACTGCTATTTTATATGCTGATTGTAATTCATTGAAATTGTTTATTTGGAGACTACCAAACAATGTCTAGGTTAATTTTAATATAATAGAATTTTGGTTAATTAGGAGTTTTTTATTCAGGTGAAACATGATATTAAGAAAATATTTATTTATAATAAATATACACAATTTCATTGGGTAGTAACATTTTCTATGCATAAATTAATAATGTCATAACAATTTTAAATTTTAATAAGATAAATGTTTTGGGATTCCAAGAATAATTATTTAGTTGTTTCACTTTCTAACCTATTTCACTTAATGAGATTTAATTGTATTTGTTTGCAACAATACCTCAACCGTGCATCCCCATTCTACATATACCCGACTAACAGATGGTGTTTATAGGTGGTAATATTGTGATACTATACAATTATGATCTGTAATAATCATACAATAATCATAAATAAATAAAATTAACAGGAGGATAAAAATAACTTACATGTTATTATGAACCATACATTTGGGAAACACTAAATAATAAGATCATGAATGACAATTCAATGAAAAAAAATACAAGTACTCTAATATAAAATAGATAATACATAAAATAGAATTAAAATAAAAATGTATATATAAATAAAATAACAATAATCAATATGAATTTCAAGTACTTTGTAGTCACCGATATCAATGCTAATTCAGTTTCTCGAATGATACTATAGCAATGTTGAACAATCAAATATCATAACCATTATCAATAAGATAAGTCCAGGTAAAAAATGAGAACTTTCATATTATGTGATTATAACTCAGTAGAACACCACTTATGGTTTCTAATTTAAATATAGTTTTTTAGAATAATGTAAACTATTGTGTCTGTTAAATGGTAATGATAGTGAAATAAACTAAAATTGTGTCGGCTTAGTTTCCCAGGGGACAATGATCTAACTATACATATTTCTAATTATTTTAAATTATTTCTAATCATATACTTTCATATATATATATATATATATTTATATAATATTTTATGGTGGATAATGATTATGACTGTGGTATCATTGTACAATGTCAATAGGGCCTGAAATTGTGTGTTAGGGGCATCATTCCAAACCTCCCAAACATGAATATGATCCTCCAGGTCTAAAAGTATCACTAAATAATAAGGAATTCCATGTTAAATGATGAATAATGTCATAAAAAATTAATATATATAAATTATTACGAATTTATTATCTGATGATTTTTATTTCCTTTGCAATGATTATTGATAAAAATGAGGAGTATCATATTGTATGACAGTGAATAACATCTATATTTATTACTGATATATAATGAAGGATTTGATGTCAATATATCATGAACATAATGCCCAATAAATTAAATATAATAAATAGACCTCAATTTAAAAAATTAAATAACCCTTGGTAACATAGTAAAACATATAATAATTCCAACTTCTTATGACCCCACAATGACATTTTATTTAAGATCATAAGTGTCCCTCAAGGAATACTATAATAATGTAATTTATTAGTTCCCAAAAGTATAAGACACAAAAATAATCCATTCAAAATATATTGAATTCCATTTATTCATTCAATAATTATTGATAATCCACCACCCTTTAGGATTGTGATTGTTTATTTACGAAAAAATTATCATTTAAAATTTTTAATATTGCACACCTTATATGGTTGGTTCAAATGTTTCCATCAACCTATGTTGAAATCAATTTACTATGTTTCAAGGGAAAAACAATAATCTCATGGGTCAAAAAGATCAATAAAATCCATATTAAACCATGGGGATAAACTATAAATTTATATTTTATATTTATATATATATGACATATTATAATTCTAACACTTTATTAGTAAAATATTCATAGATTCTAGATTTATTAATCAATGTAAACACACTAATATAAATATTTGTCCAATAATAAAAAATGGATAATATTAACAAATAATTGGAAAGATATAATGTGATATCCATTATTGAGGTCACAAACTCAACCATGTCACGGGGTCTAAAGAATATCATGTTTGCTGTCTATATATTTAATTTTAGGTATTTCATATATTATGATAGATTTTTTGAAATTAAAATGTCTAGAACACTGAATGAAATATATAAAAAATGATACATTTTTTGAAATTTCATAAACATTAGACATTATTCTATGGAAGCTACAATAATACTTTATATGTACTTAATTAAATCCTTAAATGAGAAAAAAATGTGAACAACAAATGACTTAAAAATATTGAAAGTGATCCCACCTAGATATAATTCTAAATATAACATTTTAGTATTTTCTAAAATTTTTTATCCCATAATAGTTTTATTATTTAGTGAATTTTTACCTTTTCATGTTTTTGAAGAATTTTTATCTATGTGGAAAAAATATAATAATTCAATATTTTTCAATACTAATCTATATTGCATGAGTAATATTTTATAAATTGATTGAAATTATTAGACACAAATTGTAGGCACCAAAAAGCATCTCTACTAATTTAATATTATATAGCCCAAAGTAAATCCATCATTTCAAGCCCAATAATAGTTCAAAAGTTATCCCTGAACATCTGTATGTAGTTCTTGTTATTTTACAATATTGACCCATATCTCACAAATTATGATCTTGAGTGATCTTAAATTATATAGTGAGAAATTAGTATGTTATAGAATAATTTAATTTTCTATATGCGCAAAATTCAGACACATTATTGTTTATAATGGTATGAGGGAGTGGAGCCTCTGAATTCAAATAGTCACTTGCATAGATTAATTTCCATATTTATAATATTCAAAAAATCATTACTGTTTTCATGCTGAAGATGGAAAATATTTGTTCCATTAATAAGGAATATTAAAATAACAATCCTTAAAAACTCACTTCCAATTCATCCATTTATGGGTTATAACATTCCTAATATTTCCAAACGAAAAATTGGATATGAATATTTAACTAAAACTCTAAATAAAAATGTTTCTCAGGTTCAGTTCTATATGGTTTATAGTTGGGAACAATTTTTTGCCTATTAAAAATATATATTATTTACATTACGGGTTAAAATATTATTATACTATTATTATATTATTTTTTTAATTTGAAACGACTTATTCGGAATCATTTTTTAAATTTTATTAATTATTATTCTCTTCTATACTATACTAAAAATAGTGATCTAACATCGATATTTATACAAGGGTTTTAATTGTGGGTTGATTGAGTATGATTTTTCTTCATTACACATTTCTTTATAAAATTAGAAGAATTTATTTGGTGGATAAATCAATTGCACCAGGATGTTTACCTATTTTATTTCCATTTAGGTTCTTTGTATTTTTTATCAACCCTCATTGCCTTAAATATTTATACCACGCATAGATTGGAGCACGACGGAGGCTGTGATATTCAATGAATAGTTAGAATAGCTATTCTTTGGACAAAATTTAATTTATATATATTTATTGGTCATAGTACGGTTTGATGAGAAATAAAATGAGGTGGTGTGGTGTGAAAGGTATTGATCCCCATAAAAGATAATATTTCTATACCAACCCGCACTATTATTATTTATTCATTAATATCTCATGATTCATTATTTTGGAAGGGAATTTTTTTTCATTTAATTCGATATGTTATTATTATTGGGATATGGACTTTTTTATTTCATAGTTTTTGTAAATGGAATGAAATATATGTTTCTATTAGTCATCATTTCATTACCGTTCATTTTTATCATTTATTCATAATCAATTTATAAAAAATTAAATGTCAGAAAAAATAAATATGTGAGATAATAATGAACTTTTTATCTTTTATGACACATGTAACTATCAAATATAAATTTAGTAAATTTTTATTTTTTCAGTGTATTATATTGTTATCTTATCCTCCATGACTAAAATTAGTATGAATGAAAATAAAAACAATTAAAAATGAAAAATATGGGACAATTTGAATGTTATCATTCAATGTAAAAACTACAAAACTCTTTTAAAATTTAAAAAATACATGTTATTTTGTATCACATTCATAAACGTTATTGAATGTGAAATGTTATATTTTAATAAGATTATTAATGCATTGTACATAAGAGATCATCATACACCTTTCAACCGTAATTTATTTACAATCTTTTTATCGACAAAGAAAAAATTATAGAAAACACATAGAAAAAATAACCTCATGATTTAACATAATTTCTTTTCAAACATTGGGGAGAAATTATAGTTATTTCAATCCTATGGTGGTATATTTATTTTAAATGTTTGAAAATAACTCCATGTTTAATTTCAATATACTAATGGATTGAAAATAATTTAATGTTTTGAATGTTTGAAGGATCGATTTTTGTGGTAGAATTAATTTAAATATAGGGGTAATTAATGTTAAATAATTATTTTTAATAGAGGTTAGGAGATTATATTTTTTTTCAAAGAATATAGTGGATGTTTTCTTATATTTTATTATTGTGTGGATTATGATTTGAATATTTGATGACTTCATAGGACTGGTATGATTTTGTGTGGGGGAGTGATGAATATAAAATTATTACCAATTGAATAGTTAAATTAGATGTTTACTAACTCATCATCGTGTTTTATATGATAAATTAACAAATTTTACGTTTATTATATAATTTTCAGATTAATTTATAAAAGGGTATAATTTTTATTTTTAACTATTAGACATTTCTACTATATTTTATCTATATCAATTTTAAAAAAGAATAAATTTAAAAAATTACTATTTTAATTATTCCATACATCAAGGAATAATTTATTTTAAATTGGACTACAAATAAATCTATCATTTGAAATATAAAAACAAACTCATAATTTGGGCCTTGAAATATATGCAAAGATTTGGATTGTTTTGAAGATGGTTCAATGTCTCACAAATTTATTTCCCAACATATCTTAAATTATACATGGATATTGATATTAATGCATTTATAAACTATAATAAAAATGGCCCTACAGTATTCTGTATCCTTCATTTTCATAATGAAATTTGAATGCGTAGCTTTTGACTAATAAGAATAATCAGATTGACTGATTAATATTTCGGTATTATAAATAAATATTAAATCACTTTTTTGGCCAATATAACATGACTTTATTGGGATCACACATAATACATACTCGAATAACATTTATTAACAATATTTTTGTTAATTTATCAATTTAATTGTGATACCATGCACAAAAACAATGTGTGATGATTTTGAGTAGAAAGATTCACTCATGTACCTATGAAAATGATTCTCCCCTTTAATTCAAATGTTTAGTAAAATGTGGGAATAATTCACTATGGTTTTTTATCATTATCATAATATACATGATTGAACATGTATATACATTTAATATAACATCAATCCAATTAATGTTACCATATTCAATTTCAATTATTTTATGTGTTCTCCCACTGTGATCCCTTTAAAATACACTAAAATGGTAAGACTAAACATAGTGTTTATTTCATATAGAATATTGTGGTACGATTTTGTTTTTTGAACATAATTTTAAATTTTATTAATCACATATAGAAATATTTAGGGTTGATAAATTGTTTATATTTGTGTTATGGTCATTTTTTCTACCATTCGATTAATTTTTATATTTATTAATTATCATTCCCTTTATAATTTAGGCTCTGCATATGGTTGAGCATGACCTTGTATGTGACATTCATTAAATTGGTATCCTAGATAATAGTCAACAATTAATTATCCTATATTTAGTTTTCTCTTTATGGTGTCATGAAAATGAATATAATAAGATGAGGCACGATAGTTCTTGATCACGTCATTGAGTTGGATTTTTTGACCCCGTTTGAATAACGATTTCACTCACTATGAACTATAGGGGAAATTTACCTTATTTATTTTTTTCAAACCCAGTTTTTTGTTTAATTTAATATATATATATATATATCAATCATTAAAAACTCGAATTAATATTAATTATGTTAATTATATTGTATTTAAATTATAATATTGAGCATAGAAAATCAATCTGTGTTAGTTTCCTCCTTAAGTGACTAATAATAGATCATGAAGTCTATTCAATTCATACATAATTAATTTTATTAAGGAGGTAACAAAACAGGACCCTCATCATAACAATATACAATAAGAGTGGATAAAAATAAAAAAGAAACAATATGTCTTGTAAACATACCAATGGGTTTAGAAGGCCAAAAATATTTTATAAATTACACTATTGAAGAAGAAGTTCTATAAAGGCCAAAAGTAAGAGGATATGGGTTCTAGACTGTCATATTATTGTGTATCAGTGAGGAACGGAAAACAGAAACAATGGTTAATAGAGCATGGAACAATTTTAATTTCCATCACATTTAATGGCTTGCATGGTTTATCCACTTTGATAGGAAACCCTTGTGTCAACCATGTAGTACCAAAATCCAATGGATCACCATGTTATTTGAACTAATAATAAATTTTATTATCCATTTTTCAAATTTTATGGGTATAATACCTCCAAAAAAACTATGTCACATGGTATGTACTAATGGTTTACAAAAAAATCTCAACAACTAACAACATTGTGAAGCATTATCTAGAAACATTTCATTATTGGTTGTAATACTGTTCACAGATTTAAGAACTATGTGAAACCCACTACTACGGTGTATGGATGAGGAAAATGTGAGGAAAACCATATGTAAACCATAATCCTCACATTATCATTCCAAAAGAATTGATTTTCAAGAAAAATGATTATCAAACATTTCAAGAAACCCAATATTGTAATTGATCCATTTACTCATCCCAAATTAACACACATCAGTGTTCTAACTTGTAGAATTTATTTTGGAATATAATATTATAGATTTCTCCATGCACCAAACAAAAAATTCAATTTCTGTTAGAATTCTCCAACTAGTTGAAAACATGGGATCTTCAAACCTCCCCACCATTGAACCTCTCATTAAAATAAAACATAGAATTATTGAAAACATATACCAACTATCCATTTATTTGAAAATTCGTTGAAATAGTACTGTTGGATTTACAAACTCTAAAAAACTGATAGATATTACATTAAGAATATGTACCTATGTTTCTAAAACCATATAAATAATAATAATTAGTTTTGAATAATTTATATGATTCCTAATCAAATCCATCTAATAATATATATGATTATTCTATTATCACATCTATCAATTGGCCCATGTAACTTCACACAGTATTATCCATTATAAATTTGGGAGTTTGAAGTCATATTATATCAATTGTTTGACATTCAAATAGAAAAAATTTCATTACGTCGCCTGAATTCTCTAAATATGATTCTAAACATTTTAAACCCAATCAAACATTAGTTTAATACACATTTCCTATGAATTTATCCATGTAGAAGAATTTTAATGGACATAGCCTAGACTCATCATGTGGGGCTTTCAATGACATTCCTCAGTAGACCCTCGTATAGAAACTTTTCATGCCCATGAAAATCTAAATATGGTTACACATTTACTACATATTATTTCATAAATGATCTCATTTCAAATCAATTTAATCCATACATTTCTAAAAATTCATGGCCATAAAAGCCAATGTGCCATGACAACGAGATCTTGATATATTCCATCTAATTCAAAATAAAATTTTATCAACCATTCTTAATGAGTTCTATAACATACATATAATGAAATATCATAGTGAAACAATACCATTTAAAAATGATTGTGTATTAATACAAAACCACAAATTCACATCTGATCCAATATCCTTGGATCATCAAAAACTAACCCCAGCCTGACACACACATGCATACATCCATCCAAGATTGTTTTTTAACATGTATTTAGAATATATCATGACATATAGTCATAGAATGGTACATTTTTCAATCACGTTCAAAAATCAGTCCTATTATCCAATGAATTGTCTCAATTTCCCATCAACATTTTGACATGACTTCCACACACTATTGACCAATGTCATTCTCCATTCAGTAGGGGCATTATTATTTTTTCTATAATGATTTTTCTCTATAAAACATATCTCATACCACATCAATTATTGTACATAATAATTGAGATGTATCACTCAACCATTTCTGTTAATATACATTCCACCATTCACCCATTCCAACATCTTCATAATAGTTTCCATGATGTGTTTTTTGATTCATATCATTTTGAGGGTCACCACCCTCAAATATCTAATGGTGTACTCCCCACTATTTGGATCACCCTAAAAATATTCGAGAGCATAATCCTGATGTAGTAATCCCATATACCCATTAATTATATTTTGTTTTCTCAAAGTATAACCAATGATCTCTTAGAATAATGAAGATAATGTCATGACATCTCGACTCCAAAAAAATTAGATGTACTCTACGATACCATCGACATAAGTGATTGGATATTCTATTCCATGAAAAAATGAAATCAGGTCTTACATTATCTTAACAACCCCATGACAACACATTTCTTGAAAATATTTCTAAAAGTGAAGTAATGGGTAAACTATATCACAACATGATGTTAGTCAACCAAGACAACACTAATCATGATTTTATTGTTTCATTTTCCTGAAAAATAGTGTCCCTAATCCCTATTCCACAATAATTGTTTTTAATTTTATTTTGAACATAAACAACCACAAATTACCATTTCATATCTAACATTTCTAATATACAGCAAGTATGGAATTTCATTCCATTTAAAAAGGGTTTACATATCATACCTATCAATTCATGAATCGAATCACACTTTTGTGTGTCTTCCAATAATATAGATAGGTTGACCTTGATATATGGAATTTCAATCATCACATGTGATTATTTCTCCATGATGTACTCTTAAAAAAATTGCACCACACCTCTTCCATGATTTATTAAATGGACATCAAAAAAGGAAAGAAACTATAGAAATTAAAGTGTCAAACAAATAAAAATTTTATATTAAATCAATTAATGTTATAAGGTTATATATATATGAAAACTAATTTACAACCAAGGGGATTTTTTAATCAATTTAGATACTAGACTTCTCAAAATGTAATATAAAAACAATTTACATTCCAATGTACTAATCTAAAAAAACAACCAACTTCATATATCTAACGGTAGAACCACAACTAGGATTTCAAGGCCTAAAATATCAGTATTCTCTACCAACATTCATATAGGTCCATGAAATATTACAATAGACTACAAAAATAACTCCTATGTAATATCCACGTTACATCTCTAGGAAATTTTCAAGGTAATTTTTTTAAAAAGCTAAATTATGGTTCTTCTTGATTATCTACTTTGAATTGTTTTATTTAATAGATTTCACAACCCAGATTTTTTAAAATCATTTTAGAGACTAATAAATAAACAATATCAAGTTCCAATAGTCAAGGGAAAATAATTTTAATCAATGATTAATACTTTATATAGCTAAATCAATTTGATATTATGGGAAAGACATCAAATAATTTTTTAAAAAAAATAATTAATCTATTTATTATAAAAATTGGAATAGTTAAGGAAAATTAAAATTCTAATTTATTGAGGAAAGCATCCATTATATTGTAATTGAAAATATAATTAAATAATTACTCATAAATGTAATTTTAATGGTCTAAAAAGAATGTTTGTCATTTAATATGGAAACAATTTGTAAAATTCCACCATTAACTTTAATGTAACAAAATTTACGTGGATTCATAAAATTTATATATCCATTATATTTAACATGGTTATCCCACATTGGTTAAAATAAAAAATTAAAAAAAAAGTGACCTTCGATGGTTCTATCCTATGAACATGGGTTCGATTATATTGGAATCCATACCCAATTAAGGGAATAAATTCTATATAAATTAGAATTGGAACCCCATTATCATGCTACCTATTATTAGAAAATTTCTCATGATTTTGATACACCCCCAACAAGTTTATGTCATAGGTATACAAAGATAAAACTCACTTATATAGGTCACGTAATGGTGGATATTATTTATTTATATGGTTATTTATTAAAATTTTATAATGGTATTTGTCTTTATAAGATAAATTTGATGCACCCTTTAACTGAAATCCAGATGTAGAATCATAAAATTAAAAGAATCATGAAATTTCAGTTACATATTCATTGATCAATATCAAAACCATTTTAGTTCATAAATCATTATTATTTTTATATAATATAATGACACAATCATTATATATGGGAAAACACAATTGAGGATTATTTTTAATGTTTACATTACCAACCATTATTTATAATTATTAAATAGAAGATATCATTTCAACATTGAATAATGTTAGACATGAGGGAGAACCACAAAAGTAGATAATATATAATAATATTAAAATTTGAATAATGTGGGATAAAACTTTTCCATGAACACACCTCACATATTATATTAATGATCAAAGAGATAAATCTCATAAATCAGTAGACATTAAAAATTCCTCAATCCGTCAAGCTGTTATAATAACTAACTATAATCATCAAAAAAATATAAAAAAAATCATATTCCATAGAAATTTGATCATTCCCTAATATATGGGTTGGAAATTTACTAACAATATATATTTACCATGTTTATGAACATTCATAATTTCATTTATACAATTATAAAAATGTACGATAAGAAAATCAAACCTATGAAATAAATATCATATCCAAACACTTATAACTCTATTAATAAAAATTGAATCAGATGGTGGTAAGACATTAAGAATATCTCTCCTTATACTAGAGGATACTAACTATCATTTTGGTTAAATGGTTGGTGTAGTATTGAGTATATAACCTATGGATAGGTAAAAATCAATGGGGATAGATAAATAAATGAGTTTTATAATAATACAAAAGAAACTGAAATTTAATATAAATTAGTCGGTACAGACAATGTCAAATGATCTAATCTTTCATGATAATGATATAAAAAATGAATAATGTCTATCACATATATTAGATAGTGTAAAAAATTACTAAACTAGAAAAAAATTCAAAACCCCCATAGGCATCTTGAGACATGATAAGTCCCATAGCCTAAATGATACAACATTATAGATGCAGAATCCAAAATCCAAACTATTATCCATGTTATATGTCCTAGTACAAGAAGGTGGACTGAAAATGGAGTGATTAAAACTTAGTATTACAACTCCAGTGGTTCATATTGAAATTATAGTACATGAGTATAAAAAATATTATGTTATTGAATAATAATATTGGTACAGAGATAAACATAAAACTACAAATATTATATTCATGATGGACCCCTCTATAACTATTACAGAATAAGCCTAATACAAAATGACTCTAAAAATGTACCATTGCAAAAACATATATATATATATATATATAAGTTTATACATTTTTTGGAATCATTTGAGTGTGTAATCCTTGTATAATATCAATATTACCTCACAATGCAAGTAAGAAACATTAGTAAAAAAATCCCAACCTGGAAGACACAATACCATGTCAAAGAGTTTCAATTAATAATATAGAACATTGTTTCCCATGATAAGGAACATAATTTTTAATGATTACATATAAATAATGTGAAACACTATGTCATATGATATGGAATATCACATTCTATAATTAATGAAAAATAGTGAGGGGTGTCATGTCTAATTATAATGATTTTCATGTTTAATGATTATAGTTAAATAATGAGTGACATATTGTCCTAAGGTTGGTAATGATATATCGAATAATTTAATTATTATTTAAATTTGATGTAAAACATCATCAAACTCTGTATAACATATTCAATTTTAAAATAATTGTAACTACTTATAATAACATCTTAGGCAATCCATTTTTGAATAAATTTATCACCCAATGAATAATATAATCATTTATTTTTTATGTCCTCAATAGAGAAATTGAAATTTTTGTAAAATTCAAAATAAATTTAATCTCATTCATTCATTAAATTATTTTAAGTGATAGAACTCTTGATAAAATTTCATATCATTATATTGGAAAAATGTTATTATATAAAACATTTATCCTATCATACCCTAAGGGTGTTGTTTAATCTAATTCATCTTCATTCAATGATGATAAGACACATATTGGCTTGGTTGAGGAAAGAAATAATTTGGGTCTCACATTTCATTGAAATTACATTTTATCCATGTTAAGTCATTATAATTCATCATTAACAATGAATGTATAGGTTCTCTATAATAAATTTAAATATTATTTATTTATATTTTAATAAATTTCGGATTTTTCAGTGAATGTAAAAACACACAAATTATGTTTTATACATTTAAAAATATTTCTAATGAAGGTAAATAATAGTAAACACCATATCTTTGGACAATTTAGAGTACACAGACTCACAACGATGTTATGGTGTCAAAATAAAATCATGTATATGGAAAAGACATATATTATTATTTATTTTATTTTTTGGAGTAATAAAATGAATGATCAATATATATCTCAATGAAAACATAATTGAATAAATTATATGTTGATGGTAAAACTAGGGAAGACCATATTTTAACAATTGAGATTCAGTCATCCATTATTCTACTTTGATTTGAGTCAAAATGTTAGAAAATAAGAAACTATAAAATTCACATAAAATAGTTCATATGTTCTTGGATGGAGAAAACTTCCAAGATAATGAGATAAAAAAGATAAAATAATCAACTATAATCATTAATATACTTTGTGGGGTAAAAATGAATAGAATTTTATTGAACCATAATCCATATATCGTAGATCCATCAGAGCCTAATCAAGAAGGATATGAAAATAAATATTCTTTCCACTGTTTGTGAAATATGTTGATAAAAGAGAAATAATGGTAAATTGATATATGAAAAATAGTAATTTCATTCCCCATTAATGATATGCTTGAATCAAAAACATGGTTTGGAACACAATTCACCAATCATGTGGTTCATCTATATATGTGCACACAATGAGGTATGGTTTACTTAAATGATTTAAAAATAGTGATTTAACCATGTGTAACAACATCTTCCAAGCTCAACCATTTCAAACATTGGGCTCACACAGTTTACAAACCATATTCCAAAAATTCTCACCAAGCTACATCGTTATAGAGAAAAAAAACTTATATTTATTTCCCTAAAAGCATGGTTTGACAAACCATGTGACACCCCTGACAAGAACCTTATTTTCAGTGCACGATTATAAAAAATAGTGATCAAACCATTATCCTCCCCATTTCATTTTAAAAAAACTAGAGTTTTAATGAATACTATTATATAAATTTCCCACACACTTGAGACACATCCATTCAAATAAAAATCATCCAAAAACAATACATTTTTGTATTCTAACTCTCATGATTACATTCAAAAGATAAAATTACAAAAATATCTTTTCACCAAATCAAAAATACAGTTTGTATTAAAATTTCTCAATCGGTTAAAAACATTGGATCATAAAAATATACAATTAGGTTTTAACCTCAATCTTTTGGGGTATAAAAAGAATCTCCAATTTCCCCAAACAATGGTTATTTAACTAATATTGTGTTTATCATTATCAAATAATAAAAATCACCCAAATATAATGGGATAATATTTTCATTTGGATTTTATAGTCAATATTGTATAAATATGTTATTTTTTGTGGAATATTAGACGTGATTTTATAATCATGGAAATTGACATTGTCAAGATATCCAGTCCTTCCAAAATATAATTTCAAATATTATTAAGGTATGGATTATATAATTTTAATGGAAACCAATTACATATAATAACTATTACATAGGATTTATTTACATGGGAAATATAAATTTTTATTATCAATTTTACATATTTCAATAATAGTGTAAATTGTTTGTAATTCTAAAATTATCATCCTAAAAATGATGGGTGATTTACATATAAATAAACCAATCAAATTTAATTAAGTACTAGTAATAGTTCCTAGGTCCATATCATCATCCAAATAGACATCCTATGTCGTGGTTTTATATTCATTACCTATATTGAACGTTTCCAATTCATATTTCTATTATAATAAATTTTATTAAAGTACTGGTATGGATATTGTATATGATATACACATTTAAAATAATTAAATATCATTTGTATCTTATGATGGAAAACATTATTTTTCAATTATTTCGCTGAGCTCTTCACTTTTTCACTATAATTACATTCGTGGATACCTATTTTTCTGAACATATTACAACTTCAAATTTTTACAACATTATCTTTGGTGATTATTATCACATGTTTTACAAAAAGGGAATTTAATATTATTTCATTCATCATATTCATCCCCAGAACATTATTAATACTCCATTCATCTATTATTTTGAGTGTTTCAAATCCTATCTATGTTTCTGTTGTTAATCTAAATTATTGATACCAATTTTGGAATAATAATATCTTTTTACACTAATAATATTATCATGTAATATTAATCATTGTGGAAATCTATAAATTGTCTGTACAATCAATTTTTTAATGTTGTTCATTAGGTCATAAGAAATTACATAAACTAAAAGGATTTATCCCTGAACATCGAATGATTACTAAAAAATGAACATCAGATTAAAATAATTGTATGAAATTTTCAAATTTGAAATGTATTTCATTACAAAATTATTACATTATAATTCAATTTATCCTATAAAATGAAAATAAAAAACTAGGATTTCTGGGATAGTTGAAAATAAAATTGAAATCCTAATTAATTAACACAATAAATAGTTCATGTTGAATTGTAATGTCAATTCTATTTACAATTATAAAATATCTTTAAGGATACAAATTTGTCACATATTTTGGAATCGTTGACGTCAGGGAGATTATGATGGAGTTAATACCTAATATGAAAATTCCATTATTATTACACTTATATACATCTATGAAAGATCCCAATTCTATAAATAGTATCAATATAGGAATTTAATTTCTCAAAAAATTATACAATCACAATATTAACAACCTTTTAGGATTTTTTTGATAATTACACTTCCCCTAAGTATTTTTATTAAGGTAATATTATCTATATCCCCAAAATATTACATGATACATTATAAATTTGTTTCTATAATTTATAAATTAAAACTAACCATCACATATCGACCTTTTCGGAAATTTCAAACTCCAATTTTGTCAACAATCAATATCTACTTAATCTATTATGTTATAAAACACCCTAATTTTATTAAAACTATGATATGTTTTTTATGTTTCTATTCCATCCACATAACATAAATAAAATATTTTATTATAATAAATACTATTTCATTTTATTATTTTAGTTGATCAAAATTAGGAAAAAACATTTACTAACATAATCAATGTTTTATGATATAAAATAAAATTTTTCCTTATGTTTATAAAAAATATATACACAAAATTAGACTTCAACATATCCAAAAAATATTTACAATATTATCCATTATATAGTTTTTATAATATTCTAATCTACCCATATGATGGAAATTGAAAAATAAAAAATATATGTGATCAGAATATTATATATTTTAAGTATATGAAAACATAATTAGTGACCAAAAAATAGAACATGTGTATAATAATTATTCATAATAAATTCAATACCTCAAAAATAAAATATATAACTTCATAAAGGAATGATTGTAGTGACATAACTCGTCAACTTGAAGTGTGTAGAAATAATATTTCATAAACACCATCTATTATAGAATAACATATTATTGATAATTATCATTGGGCAATAAAAAATCATAATTTTTTTACAAAAAATTGATTTGGGAACATTAATTTCATGTGCCACACCACAAGCTCTAACACTGAAGAGAAATTAATATTTAATCATGAATTATTTTCTAAATAGATATAATGTTTTTTAATTTATTTTATATACATATAGTATCACATTCACATTCCTCAATGAATATTATTGAAACGTGTTAAAACATCGCCTTATCAAATCGTAAATAACAAATGGAAGTAAAAAGGTCTATAATAAAACATTTAAATATAAAATTTTCACATTTTATAGATAAAATAACACATTAAATGAAAATTACATCCATGTAATTTTTAAAATGTTTAAAAAAATATTTCAATCCTAATAATAACAAGAAAATATTTCAAATAAATGGGTACACATAGATATTCATTGAATTTATAGGGAAATATCATTTATTAAAGATAAAAATGAATATTATTTGCACACCATATAAGTAAAGGGTATAAACTTAATACAATAATTTTCCTAATCAATTGATGAATGAAATATATGTTTAAATCCTTCAATTATACGATTAAAATATAGGGTATTCAATAAGGAATCGATATGGTTGAGAATTTAGGAAAATACATGGTAGAAGATTATGAAATGGAATACAATTTATTTATCCAATCCCTTTTGTAAGATAAAAAATGGTTACCAAAATAACTATTTGATGGAAGATATAAAATTACTATTGAAAGGATTGTGAACATATATAATGTTTTTAAATATCATTATTGAAACCCCAAATAATAAAGTGTTAAAATGTAACCTTTTTAAAATAGTGGAAGAATAATATCGAGGTTTAACATGATGATAATAATTATTCCTTTTATAAATGAGATCATTGTTGGTAAATGAAAAAATGAAAAAATATGCTTAAATTTCATGAAAGATGATGTGATTTATTTTAAATATAAATATAATGTTTTAGAATCATATTATTATAACACTAAATTATTTTAATTAAATTATAGTTTTCCATCATATGGATGATAAGTTACAGTAAAATATACTCTATAGGAATAAGAAACCTATATTTTTATAATGATGCTTATGAGGAAGCCTTACATATCAATGAAAGTGAATGTGTTGAAAATCCTACCATTTCATATTATGTATATTTAGAATTTAAATTCATTTAAATGTGAAAATGATATGTATAATAAAAACACAAGGAATAAGTAAAATAATTCCTTTTGAAATAAACCTAACATATATACTATATTAAGATTCATAATAAAATATACGATTCATTAAATTAAATTTTTGTCAATTTTCCCTTTTTCTCAATTTGTAGTTTGTTGAATCGTGCTGTAAAATATGGAATAAAAAATATTCCTATTATAATAATCCATTTTATATGACATTATAAAATACCAAATTATTAAAATTTGATAAAATTACTCTATACATGAAAATTATTTTTTTATTATATTTTTTTAATATCGTGTTAGAGTAGTCTTCATCATTCTAAAATTACTTCATAATGCCAGATTTATTAATAATTCCTTTCCAAATTTTCATCATTTGTTGTTCATAAAAGGGATTGGGAATAAATACATATAATTATTTGTAATTTTTTAAATTCTATCTATGGTTCTGTTTATTATGAAACTGTATGATGAAATTAGTGATGTTATTTATTTGGTGTTTCATAGAAAAATATTTTATATTTATTGTATAACAAATTAAATTGTTATATTTCCACAATAGAAACAAAAAATATATATTTATTTATATAATATTTCACAGGAAAATAATATTACATATTTATCAATGATAGAAATTTTATTCATTTTCTATGTTAGTGGTTGAACCAGCATGTACAAGATATAATATAATTAATATATGGTTACAAAGTGATTTAGTTGTTATATGATAATACCATAATCACCATTACCATATTTAGCCACTTATTTTCATTTAACAGAATTTAAATTATTTTTCGGAATATTAGGACCAAATATAATGTTGAAGAAAAATTCCAAAGATCAATATTTCTTATATAATTATTTTTTGATGGTTGAATTTACCATAATTTATTATCGATCATATTTTTAATGGTTTATCTATTTTTTAAATGTAAAACCATAGTAATTTATATAAATGATATTTATCAACTAAATACATTATAATAAATATCCATGTGTCTTTGTGGTGAAATAAACAAGGAAATTTATCATTCCACGGAGGCACTAATCAACACATACAAATGTTAAATGATTTTTTCCATCGAATGAAGAAATAGAATAATGTGGATTATCATTTTACAATATATAATATGAAAAATAATATAATACTTACATGTTTATTAACCAATAATATACATCCACTTATGAATATGAAGGAAAGAAATTCACATTTCATGGGGGATGCGATAGTCCATACCAAACATGAATGATGGATTCTTTTCCATTTATATAAAATTGATTAATGATTAAAAATTATAATACAAATTATAATTACATAAAAATTTAATCATAATATATATAATTTACTTTCTTAATGTCGTAATGTACTTTTTTCATGATTACATCTAGGAAAGGAAATATAAATTAGAATGGAATATTTTGTATTTTATACATCAAATCAATGATTATAATATTTTTAATGGTAGTTAATCCTTTGAGTGATTCAATTTTGAGAATTCTATAAACAATTTAACCTATCTAGGTATGTTTAGGAAAATATTTGGAAAAATTGTTTCATATGTATGAGGGTTGAAGGGATAGTGAAATTTAGAAGGGGATTCCACTTTTATAATTGAAAAGGGATTGGATTTTTCTAAAGATATAAATCATTTACTTAATGGGATGTAATTATGATTTATATATTCCAAAAATGAATAGATAATTCATATGGTAATATATATGGTCTATGAATTCCTTAAACAATCATTACCATAATTTTTTTAATCACAGTTTTGGTTATTCCATATTATTTAATCCCACATTACCCCTTCTGTGTTTTTCCATAGTAATAAGTTTTTAACATTATAATAAATTCTTTTTAATGAAAATATATTGGATTTATTATAAAATTTGGATAGAATAAATCAAATTTTTAAATAATTTTTTCATTAATATTATATATGTGATTATAATTAATTATAAAATACCTAATTTTAAAATAATGGATTAAATTTTTTAAAATATCTAGTGTATTTTCAATAATGATAAATATAGTTTAGTTAATAAAATAATCATTTTTATATATATATAAATATTATGAATGAGTTTTTCTGTCTTATCATAGGGTTTCGTGAATTTAATTTTAATACTCTTAATCTTAAGATGTCATAATAGTCACGATATTTGAAGAAAGTGTTATTTATCACTATTAAATTAAAAATAAAAAATGTAAGAAAAATCAATAAAATTATTTTTGAGTATATAATGATAGGAAATTTAGACAAATAAATTTATTTTGTTCAAATATACATTATAAAATTTAGAAATTTATCTTTTTATTAACATAGTAGAATATT
Organism: Viscum album; assembly: GCA_963277665.1. Lineage (NCBI taxonomy): Eukaryota > Viridiplantae > Streptophyta > Magnoliopsida > Santalales > Viscaceae > Viscum > Viscum album. Next base: position 811,638,971 of record OY728140.1, on the reverse strand, counting down.
ATGATACTTGTATTATATGAAATCAGTTTTAGTATATTATCGATTCGTTGAAAATTAGAGTTAATAATAAATATTTTAAACATGGAAAGTATTAATTTTATTCAAAATAATATTATTATGAAAATAATTTTTATCTACATAATTATACTTGTTTAAGAAGTTTAAAAATGGACCTCATTCCAGTTTTTTTATGATTTGTACCAGCATATTTATAGGTTATTAAAAATTTATCAATATATATATTAATAAAACTATTTACCGTATGTTTGGGTTTGGGGATGCTTTTGAAATATGTTATTAACACAATATTTATATATGTAAAATTCAAAGTGAAATACATTGTCATTACTCCCTAAGGATTATGAATCTATTTTTACTAATAAACTTGTTTCCTCTTACATTGGTTATTTAAATGATTCCCCTAATATACATATACTTATTAAAAATAATGATTGTTCTGAATTATGATTTTTAATTTTATAGTAATTTTATATAAAAATTATTATTATAGAAATTGGGAATCAGAAATTAAATTCTAAATATATCATATGATTTCTAGAGTGTTAATGAAGGAAATTTAGTTGGATATTAAGTATTAGGTTCTCTAACTTGATCCAAAAAGTAGTACACACTTATATATCCACATCAATAATGTCCAGCATCTCACAAGCATAACGTTATCTCATCTTATACATACAATACGACAAAATGTGGATTTAGCAGCAATTTTTTTTCGTTTCGCGGCAGTTTAGCGGCGGATTTGAAAAACTGCTGCTAAATTGTGCATTGGGAAACTATTCGCAGTAGTTTTCAATACCGTCGTAGAAATTTTCGCGTTGGTTTTTTAGTGGTGGTTTTTTTTTAATTTTTTTTAATTAATTAATTAATTATTATATTATTTATTTCCTATATTATTTATTTATTTGTATTTATTTTAGGTATTTATTTATTCATTATTTTATTTATTTCATATTATATTTATTTATTGCGTATTTTTTTTATTTATTTCTTATTTTATTTTTTAATTTCATATTTTATTTATTTATTTTGTATTTATCTTATTTATTTCATTTAATTCACATTACTTTATTTACTTTATACATGCATGCATCTCATGCCCATGAACATGCCCATCCAATATAATGAAATAATGTGTTTGATGAGATTTGAACCCCTAACCTCTTGCATATTATCCAAAGACTTTACCACTCAAGCAAACTTGTCATGTGGTTAATAAAAATAATTTAATATACATATATATACTAATTGAAAAAACAAATAATACATAACTAATACATATAAATTCAATAATAATTAAACATTAAGAAACAATCAGTAATTAATAACCAATAATTAATAATTAAAAATTAATATTTATTGATTTTTTTTATTTATAGAGTAATATATTTTTATTCATTGTTTATTATAATAAATAACTAATAAATTATAATAATATTTACATAAATTATAAAATTATGAAAATTAAATAATAAAATAATAAAATTATGAAATTAAAAGAATAAATAATAAATAACAAATAATAAATAATAAATAATAAATAATAAATAATAAAAAATAAAAAATAAATAAAAAATAAATAACAATAAATAACAAACATTAAACGACAAGCAATAAATAATAAATAATAAATAATAATAAATAATATTAATCAAATAAAAAATAAAAGATAAAAAATAAAAAATAAAAAATAAAAAATAATAATGAATAAATAATAATAAATAATAAATAATTAACATTTAACAATAAATAATAATATATAATAAATAATATTATATATTAAATAATATTAAATATAAAAAATTAAATATTACATATTAAATATTAAATATTAAATAAAAAATAAAAAATAAAAAATAATGAATAATAATAAATAATAAATAATAATAAACAAATAATCAATAATATATAATAATAATAATAAATAATAATAACTAATAAATAAAAAACAATAAATAATAATAAATAACAAATTATAAATAATTATAATTAATAAATATTAATAAGTAATATGTAATATGTAATAAATAATAATAAATAATAAATGAGAATAAATAATAATAAATAATAAATGATAATAAATAATATAATAAATAATAAATAATAAATACTAAATAACATATAATAAATAATCAATAATCAATAATCAATAATCAATAATCATTAGTAATAAATTATAAATAATAATAAACAAATAAGAAATAATAAGTAAAAATAATAAATATAAATAATATATAATAAATAATAATAATAAATAACAATAATAATAAATAATTATAATTATAATAAAATAAATAATAAATAATAAATAATAAATAACAATTAATAATAGATAATAATACATATTTAATAAATAATAAATAATAAATAATTTATAATTTATAATATATAATAATTAATAATTAATAAATAAATATAAATAATAAATAGATATAAATAATAAATTATAAATTATTGAAAATAAACAATAAACAAAAATATAAAAAATAAAAAATAAATAAAACACATGAAAAGTATGAAAAGGTGTGATAAGGGATGAAAAATTATTAAAACACAGGAAAACAGATTGAGAAGCATGAAGAAGGAAGCATTAGAAATCATGAGAACGCATGAAAACTTCTGAAAACTCTGGAAAACCCCTAAAGAATTAAACATAATCATCATAATAACCCACAAAAAACCATTGATAAAGATAACAAGTCATGGAAACCCAGATAAATAGTAATAAATGGAGTAATCGTTAAAACCCGTTAAAACGGTCAAACATTGAAAAAAACATTATAATCACAATTACGAAGATAACTTATGATCTGATAGTCAATTCCATATCAGTGACTAGTCAAATCAAGGATCCTAAATTGATCTTCAAGCTGATAGGTGAAGGATACTAAATAGACCGGCAAATCGGATGATACGACCATTTAAAAAAACTGACGGGGAACGGGTGATAGAAATGAGGCATCGAAAAATATAACAAACCTGATACCCACTAAAAATTCCATAACTAATGATCCAAGAGTCTATTTGGGCGCCGCGACCTGTCAAACTGAAGCGGATGGAACGAACTATGATCTGGCAAGCGGAGGATTCCAAACTGACATGTGGATCGAAAGTTAGGTCTATTTGAAGACATGTTGGATGGGACACTGATGATTGAAACTGGGTTTCAGAGGCTTTCATAGGGGTTTTGGGGGTCTAAAAGGATGACAGAAGCTTTTTTGTGTTGAACTGGTGTATATCTCTTTTCGCTGGCTTCGATTTGAAATGTGGTAGAGCCCAAACAAACACCCGGAGCGAAAGATATGACAGTTTGAAGTAGAAGAACTTTTTTCAACATTCTTATAACTCTTATATCATCCGCACCATAGACCGTCTCATAGTTTTGATTATACATGGCTTTATATATCTTCATGATAATCAATTTGACTGGTCGTGGCGCTCCAACAGATTCCCGGATCAAAAGTTATGGTCGTTTTTGTGATTTCTGGGTTTCTCATGTATTTTATTTTTTCCTTTCATTTCATGGCAATTATACCCAAACCGTCGCTATTTCGTGGTGGTTTTTTAAAAAACCACTGCTAATCCATAAAAATATTAAAAAAAATTAAAAAATAATTAAGACATTTCACGGTGGTTTTTAAAACTGTAGTGAAAAAACCGCCGTGAAACGACCTTTTTCCTGTAGTGATAACTATTTAAAAAACTCCCAAATTTATATAATTCTTGAATTTTTGGGAAATTTATTAAAATAAGACACAAGTTTTAATTAAACTATGTAATATAATAAATCGATCGTCCTAATAACATAATAAATCTTAATATACTTTTTGTTGGGAAAAAATCACTCAAGGTATCATTGAAGCATTTTTGAGGTGATTGTGTTTGTTGACAAAATGGACATCTGAGTAGTGATTGTTGACAAAGCAAAAAAATGACATTCAAATTTTTTGACAAAAAAGATTTCATGGTGGAATGTCGAGTTCAAGAGCTGAGGTCAACGATCCATGTTTGATTCAAGAACATCGATAAAAGGAATGGATGATCTGGAGGCGGTACAAAAGAACAGATACATGGTGGCGTCGTATGTTTTTCAAGATAAGAAGATCAAAATATGGCAAAGTAAAGAGGTTCGCGCAAGTTTGGGAGTTGGTCGCGCAAGTGTCTAAAATGACAGGGGATTTGCACGCCGAAACTGGGTCGCGCAGGTGACTTGCGCGCCATCGCGCAGGGTAGTCAGATTGCCTATAAATACTGGACCACCCCTCCTCATTTTTCAACGGAGTTCAACACTTTGAGAAATCATAGCTCCCGTCACGCAAGTGTGGTGGTCGCGCAAGTGGTGAGTGTGGGTCGCGCAGGTGAATTTGCGCGCCAGTAGTTGAAGTTGTGCGCCGGTGTTAGATGTTGTGCGTCGTTTGACAGTTGCGCGCAAATATTGGTTTGGGCGTAAAAGGAAGAGAGTCGCACAAGTTTGGAGTTGAGGATGCTTGAGTCGTGAAAGTGTCTAAGGAGGACTTGCACACCCATCGTGACTTGTGCACCGATACTTGCGCGCCGAGATTGACTTGCGCACCAAGTAAGGTTTTGTTCCAGCGGTGCTTCTCGGACTGCGTGGAAGCTCGAACGTTGCCCGATACCTTCGGTGCAAAGAGATATTCATCTACGGGTGAAAGTTATACTTCAACTGAGCATCTACACACAGTGAAAGATTTATTCATTCATGCAAATGAAGAGACCTACAGGTCTATAAACTGTGAGTGGATTCCTTCCAAAGGCAGTGAGCTTAGGAAGAGGAAGAAGGTGATCCTCTCCACCGACAGTGAGCCAGAGAGAGAGAGAAACAGGGAGTGACCCTTGGGAAAGCAGTGAGCTGACCCTAAACTTGTAAAGGCATTGAGCCTGGGCTTAGAAGTGATCTAGCCCAAACCTTGTAATCCACAGCTAGTGAAGATTAGTGGAATTTGGTATGACCAGAAACTTGTCGGCGTATGCTCCTTGGACGTAGCCCTTTACGGTGAACCAAGTAAAATTGATGTGTCATGTGCATACTTCGCTTTCTATTTACTTTGTGAAACAGGAAAATGAGAGAAGAGAGTTTTTCTCAACAGTGAAACAAGATCAGAACGAGCATTAATTTTAAATTAGTCATACCCTGATTCACCCCCCCCCCCTCTCAGGGTATTCAGCCTTGTGGACCTAACAAATTGTATCAGAGGGAAAGGTTGAAAGTTGTTCTTCTCTCAATGGAGGTCACCAATCATAAAGGGATTTTGATCTTCGACGGATATAATTTTATGATATGGAAGAATCGGATGAAACACTATTTCCGATCCTTGTGAATGGATGTGTTTTCAGCAGCTATACATGGTATCACAGCTGATATTAATAGTGGTGATTTATCAGAAGCTGAGTATAGAGAGATGGATGATGATTCCAAAGAAATCAATGCCTTAGGGGGATCCCTTTCCAATCCCATCTACACGAAGGTGATGTCATGCAAAACGTCACATGACATGTGGGAAAATATTTTGAATATATCTGAAGGGGACACAAAAGTCAGAGAGGCAAAGCTGCAGGTGTTGTGGAACAAATATGAAGATCTGAAAATGAACCCGAATGAGTCTGTTGACGGATTCTTTGATAAGGTAAACATTGTTGTGGAAGATATGCGAGGTCTTGGAGAAGTCATTTAAGACATAAAGATTCGAAAGCACATCTTGTTGAAACTTCCACCTCGGTTCAATCTGAAAGTCTCAGTACTAGAAGATAAAGATCCAAATAAGGTGACATTGGACAATTTGCACAGTACCTTGGTTGCATATGAAATGAGGAACGATGATAATGAGGCTGTGGAAAAGGGGAAGTCTAAAGAGGTGGCATTTAAGGCCATGAAGAAGCTCACCATTGAAGATTCTAATAAAGAAGAAGAGAAAGATGAGGTGATGTCATTTCTTTCTTCAAATCTACAAAGAGGAAGAGGAAAATTTAAAGGTAAACATCCACTAGCATGTTTTCGATGTGGAAAGGTTGGTCATCTTGTGGAAATATTCCCAAAGAAGTTTCAAGATGATGATGATGATGACATTGAAATTCCCAAGAAGAAAACATCAGCTTTTGTGAAAGGGAAGAAGCAATTCAAGAGAAATTTCGTCAAGAAAAAGAATCTTCTCTCACAAGAACATGAAAGTTCAGATGAGTTTGAGAATGAAGATGTTGAGGAAATTGAAAATCGCAGAGATCATGGGGTAAATGCATTGGTGGCGATTGTTGGTAGTTCTCAAAAGGGAGAATAAGATGATGCTAAAGAAGAAGAAGAAATTGAAGGGAGAGTTGATATGGAAGCTGAATTGGAAGCAGCTCTTGAGGTGATAGATGTTTGGAGAGCCAAAACGAAGAAATCCAATAAAGTGGTTCGTGATGCCAGACTCTATATAGAACAACATGATGAAGAAAAGTCTGAGCTGTTAGAAGAAACTAAAAGACTAAAATCCTCAACACCAGAGAACTCAGAAAATATTTTTTAGTATAAGCTTAAAGTTTAGGAACAAAAGTAGGAAATTGATTGTTTGACCAACACAGGAAAAGATCAGGTTAGACGTATCAAAGAGCTTGAAGAAGAAGTGGTCAGTTTGCGAAAAAATCATAAGGATCAAGATAAAATCTTTACCCCTAATGTTATATTTGAAAAGCAGGCCATTCATACGACATAGAAGATGAAAGTGGAGCCTAGCAGTTCAGTAGGGAAGAAGCAGCAATTGAGCTCAGATGTTAAGGTCGTTTCTGGGCTTAGTCAAGAACAAAAATTTGGGACAATTGCAGTCAGAACGCAAGCACTCATCCCGAAAGTGAAGGTTGATTTGGGCACAAAACAGAATTAGAATATTCAGAGATCTCAAAGGGAAAATAGTAGTGCTGAAATATCACGAGGGAATGCATCCTATATCAGGTGTTATTACTGGGGGAAAATTGGACATTCACAGTATGTGTGTTCCATATCCAAGAGATATAGAAGGGAACATGAACATAGATGGCAGCCAAACATAGAACGGTTTTCCAGAACACATTTTGAAGGAAACTGTTTTTGGTGCGGAGGATTTGGACACATGGCCAGATATTGCACTTCAACCATTAAGAGAAATGTGTCAAAGCATAATCAAAATGTTTGCATGAAACAGATCAATAAACCAACAAGTGAGTTAAAAGTTCAGAACCGATTTTCAGCTCTGCAAGATGAGGGTGGTCCATCATACTCTAACAAAGAACATAAGTCTCAATCCAAGCCGAGTCTGAAAGAAAAAGTATGGACCCAGAAGAAGAAAAATGAGAAGGCTGTTGTGGAGGAGATTTTCCTTAAAGCATCAGCTCGATCTGGTGTTTGGATCCTTGATATTGGTTGCACATCCCACATGACAGGTAATAAGGATATTGTTATAGGAATCAAATATGAAAAAGAAGGAGTTGTCAAATTTGGAAATGATGAAGCCCTAAAGATTGTTGGTTCAGGGAAAGCCATGTTTGGGGGCAACGAGATGAGACATGCTGATGTCTTGGTAGTAGAGGGTCTCAGTCATAACTTGCTCAGTGTCACTCAACTATGTGACTTTGGGCACTCTATCCAATTTAATAAGAAGATGTGTGTTGTGAAAGGAAAAGATGGAGCAGCTGTTCTGTAGGGAAAAAGGTCAAAGGGAAATCTCTACCTTGTAGGTGGAGAAGAAGGTACTTGTATTTTATCCAGAGAGGAAGAGAACCAGCTGTGGAATAAGCGACTTGGTCATCTATTCCAACCATCTATGGAGGATCTTGTAAAATGTGATGCTGCTAGAGACCTTCCCAAACTATCACGTGATCGCACTCATACGTTTGATTCTTGCCAACAAGGTATGATCATCAGAAAGACATATAGGACAAAGGAACCGAAATCAACTAGAGTGCTCGAATTGGTTCATGCTGATGTATGTGGACCTATTTCACCACGAGCTATAAATGGGCAAAGGAACTATGTTCTTTTCATTGATGATTATAGCAGAATGGCCTGGGTATTCATCATTACCCATAAGACAGAGGTCTTCAGTTGTATAATGCAGTATAGGAGGGAATCAGAAAAGATTCTTGGGCAGAAAATCCTAAAATTTCGTACTGACAATGGTACACAATTTAAAAATACTCAGGTTGAAAACTATCTCGAGGAACATGGGATAAGGAATCAGGTATCATTACTAAGAACTCCCCAACAGAAAGGAGTGGTTGAAAGAAGAAATCAGATCATCAACAAAATGGCCAGAACAATGCTTATTGATAAGGACCTACCAGAGAAATTTTGGAAGGAAGTCGTTTTAACATCGGCCTATGTTTCCAACAGGTCTCTGTTGTGTCTGAAGCAAGGGAAGACTCCGTATGAACTATGGTACGGAAAGAAGCCAACGTTGAAAAACATTCGAATCTTTGGATGTAACTGTTTTATTCTCAATAATGAAAATCATAGGATGTTTGAGGCACGAGGGGATGAAGGGATATTCCTTGGCTACTCAGGGAAAAGTAAAGTATATAAATGCTTCAACAAGAGGCTGGGAAAAATCGTTGAGAGAAATGATGTCACTATAGTTGAAAATGTACAGAATACTCAACGATCAAGTGAACAGTTCATGGATGAAAGTGATGATGAGGAAAGCAACACAGGGGGGGGGTAGAAGTTGCAGAGGCTGACTCATAAGAAGATACGTATGATGAAAAATAAAGTGTTAAGTCTATATATGAAAGGAATCCAAAGAGTCGAGCTGAAATTGATAGGCAGAATATCATTGGTGACTAGACATCACCAGTTCAGACTCGAAGAATGAAGTCATTACAATAGGCATCATTTTTATATCAGGTGGAGCCGAAATGTTTTTCTGATGCAGCTGAAGATGAAAACTGGGGTCAAGCTATGAATGAAGAGCTTGATCAGATTGAGAAGAACCAGATGTGGGAGATTGTTTCGAGACCAGCAGACAAGAATGTCATTGGGACTAAATGGGTCTATCACAACAAGATGAATGAAGATGGAACTGTGATTCGAAACAAAGCACGACTAGTGTGCAAGGGGTAATCCCAGATCGAAGGAATAGATGTTGATGAGACATTTACACCAGTTGCAAGGCTAGAGACAATCAGATTATTCTTGGCCATAGTAGTGCAAAGAAAGTTTAATGTGTTCCAGATGGATGTCAAATCCACGTTCTTGAATGGGGTTCTGGAAGAAGAGGTGTACATTGAGCAGCCAGATGGTTTTCTTATTCATGAGGATGAGAACAGAGTTTGCAGGTTGAAGAAGGCATTGTATGGGCTGAAACAAGCACCACGAGCATGGTACTCAAGGCTTGATCAATATTTGAAGAAGAGTGGTTTTCAGCGTGGAGGAGTTGATTACAATCTCTATTTTAGTAATGAAAGTAATCAACGGATGATGGTGATGGTTTATGTTGATGACATAATATTCAGCGGATCAGATGAAGTTCAATGCAGACAGTTCTCCGAATTCATGAAAAATGAGTTTGAAATTTCAATGATTGGAGAGCTAACATTTTTCCTTGGTTTACAGGTGACACAAGGAAGTAATGGAACTTTTATTTCTCAATAAAAATATTCCAAGGAGGTTCTAATAAGGTTCGTAATGGATAATTCTAAGAAGATGAAGACTCTAGTTGCTACCCGGATGAGATTATCAAAATATGAGGATGGAAAGGCAGTTAATATCACAGAATATAGGCAAATTATCGGAATTCTGTTGTACTTGACCGCATCAAGGCCTGATATTGTTTTCGCCACATGCCAAGCAGCGAGATATAAATGTAATGCCAAGGAAAGTCACATGATAGCAGTGAAAAGAATACTTCGGTATATCAAGGGCACAGTGGACTTCGGGCTGACATATAACGACAAGTCTTAGACATAATGATTTGGATATACTAATGCAGACTGGGCCGGTACAACAGATGACAAGAAATCAACATCTTGAGGTGCATTTTATCTTGTCGGACTATGTATTGCTTGGTTGAGCAAGAAGCAGGATTGCATTTCATCAAGCACCGCAGAATCTGAGTATATTGCAGCCACTCAATCATGCACACAGTTATTGTGGATGAAGCAGCAGCTTGAAGATATGGGAGTTGAAGTGAAGTCTCCGATCGGAATCCAGTGTGACAACACAAGTGCTATAAATATTAGCACAAATCATGTCCATCATTCCAGGACAAAGCACATTGAGATCAAGTATCATTTCATCAAGGAGAAGGTTGAGCAGGGTATCGTGAAGTTGGAGTATGTGCCTACAGAGCTATAGGATGCAGACATTCTGAAAAAGGTCTTACCCAAGGAAGCTTTTGAGAGGCATCGACTGGCTCTGGGAGTTCGGTCGATTCCCCACACTTGAAATAGTGTGGATGTGGGACCCCCCCCCCCTCTCCCAGAGGTATGATTTCTTTTTCCCTAATGTGCTGATTTGTGTTCTCTACTCTGTTACAGACTACAAAGGAGTGACCTTTGGGTTCGTTGAAAAAGGGGGAGAAAATAGTGTTTGTTAAAGGGGGAGAAAATAGTGATTGGGAGACAGTGTGGCTATTTGAGAAATCATGACAGATACGGGGAGAAGCTGACAGGTGGAGCAGCCAGAAAGGGGGAGCAACGAGAAAGGGGGAGTGTATTAAAGCAATGAGAATGGGGGAGTGTATTAAATCTGACGATGCTAGAAGTGATCGATCAATGAATAGATATCACGACAGCTGAGGATCGTGATAAAAGCAGAAGAGTGGTTTTGGAAAGTGTTAAGACTATTTCCAAACCAAACATTGGTCTTCCAACAAATCCATCTACAATTGGTATCAGTTTAGTACAAATTGGTGTCAGTTTGGTGTCAACAGTGGATGTCAGAGATAAAGTGATTCATTGATGAACTTTTCATTTACTATTGTTTCTCACGCCAAGCGTTGCTCATGTTGGCATAGAGTATGTGTTGAGTAAATCCTTGATCGCTATAAGAATCGCAATGAGGCGAATGGAGGATTAAGAATCAATGACGTATCTTTGTTTTGGATGATTTTTCAACAAACCCAAAGGGGGAGATTTTTGGGCAAAAATCCCTCAAGGTATCATTGAAGCATTTTTGGGGTGATTGTGTTTGTTGACAAAATGGACATCTGAGTAGTGATTGTTGACAAAGCAAAACAATGACATTAAAATTTGTTGACAAAGAGGATTTCATGGTGGAATGTCGAGTTCAAGAGCTATGGTCAACAATACATGTTTGATTCAAGAACGTCGATAAAAGGAATGGATGATATGGAGGTGGTACAAAAGAACAGATACAAGGTGGCGCCGTTTTCCAGTGTTTGCCAAATTCTAGGGCCTGAAAATCAGTAAATGAATAAAAGTGTTTTTGGAAAAAGGACTTGCTCGCCGAGGACTTGGATTATAGTAAACTTGCGCACCATATGTTTTTCAAGATCAGATGATCAATATATGGAAAAGTAAATAGGTTCGCACAAGTTTGGGAGTTGGTCGCGCAAGTGTCTAAAATGACAGGGGACTTGCACGCCGAAACTGGGTCGCACAGGTGACTTGCGCGCCATCGTGCAGGGTGGTCAGATTGCATATAAATACTGGACCACCCCTCCTCATTTTGAAATGGAGTTCAACACTTTGAGAAATCGTAGCTCTCGTCGCGTAGGTGTGGTGGTCGCGCAAGTGGTGAGTGTGGGTCGCGTAGGTGAATTTGCGCGTCAGTAATTGTAGTTGTGCGCCGATGTTAGAAGTTATGCGCCGGTTGGTAGTTGCGCACCAATATTGGTTTGGGCGTAAAAGGAAGAGAGTCGCGCAAGTTTGGATTTGAGGAAGCTTGAGACACGCAAGTGTCTAAGGAGGACTTATGCGCCCGTTGTGACTTGCGCGTCGATACTTGCGCGCCGAGATTGACTTGCGCGCCAAGTAAGGTTTTGTTCCAACGGTGCTTCTCAGACTGCGTGGAAGCTAGTACGTTGCCTGATACCTTCAGTGCAAAGAGATATTTATCTATGGGTGAAAGTTGTACTTCAACAGAGCATCTACACACCGAGGAAGATGCATTCATTAATGCAAATGAAGAGACCTACAAGTCTATAAAATGTGAGTGGATTTCTTCCAAGAGCAGTGAGCTTAGGAAGAGGAGGAAGGCGATCCTCTCCACTGGAAGTGAGCCAGAGAGAGAGAGAGAAACAGGGAGTTACCCTTGGGAAAGCAGTGAGCTGACCCTAAACTTGTAAAGGCAGTGAGCCTGGGCTTAGAAGTGATCTAGCCCGAACCTTGTAATCCACAGCTAGTGAAGATTAGTGGAATTTGGTACGACCGACAACTTGTCGGCGTATGCTCCTTGGATGTAGCCCTTTGCGGTGAACCAAGTAAAATTGATGTGTCATGTCCATACTTCTCTTTCTATTTACTTTGTGCAACAGGAAAAATAGAGAAGATAGTTTTACTCAACAGCGAAACGAGATCAAAACAGGCATTAATTTTAAATTAGTCATACCCTGATTCACCCCCCTCCCCCCCTCTCAGGATATTTAGCCTTGTGGACCTATCACTTTTTCCAAAGAATATAATATGTGATATACATACTTGAAATAAAGGATGTGGTATAATTCACATTAAGGGGAATATGAATGTTCTATAATGGTAATAGATAACATAAATTGATTAATAATGACATCAAACTAAATCAAATTTGATCAAAAAAATCACGGGGAGAATTTAATATGATAAAAAATATCATTACTAATATTAACTGGGGAATAAAAATTTAATAAAATATATAAATTTATTAAGTATTACATAAAATACCTTATAATACTATGTAGGAGGCGATCCACACCCAGTCCATCTGTTTCACTACAGAGAATAATTACTATATTTGGAACACATAATTTTCTAATGTGTTATAAATCATTACAGAATGAATTGGGGGGATATAAAATAATTTTCATGCCTAGCACAACCTATAATGTTTATAATATTTTTTTCAGAAAAAAAAATATATGAAATAAACCCATGACAAATAAATAGGTTCCATAGTTATACTAAAAGGGTTTATCAGTTGACATTTCATGAATATTAACCAAAAAAATATAATATATCAAATTATATTATTATTATTAAAATTTCATATAAATTAATATATTTTGGCATATTGAAAAATTAATAATGTTTTATGAATAACAGAAGTGGTATTTGGGAATAAGAGTGAATCACAATAAAGACATTTAATGTATGAATCATATGTTTTTTCTTAAATAAATAATATAAAGATAAAAAATAATGTATTGAAAATCCTCAAAATACAAGAAAAATTATCTGTATAATATATAAATAAAATTTCTGTGAAAATTTTAATGAGAATAAGTGATGTGTTGACATTAGTAGAGAACTTTTTATTATGAATGAAAAAAGAGGGTGAAATTTCCATATATGTGATAGATTGAATATACCTAAAAATTTATATTTATATAGATACTAATATGAAAAAATAATTCATTAATTGTTAATATATTAATTAAAACCATTATTATTTTACATATTATATGATATATGTGATACATAAAAAATTCACCAAAAGAAATGTTATTTGGAAGTGAAAACCCATTACATCAACTCCTATGTTACGACATCTTCTAAATTAACTTCAATATTATTCAACAAACATTACATAAAATATTTATATATAAAAAATTGAATAATTTTTTTATTTCAATAATTTATTAATTTAATTATTCATTATTTTATTATGTCAATTTATTCATCAGCTTATTTGATATTTTCCAGTTTATACATCATATATTTATATGATATAGTTTTAATGATTGAAGGATATATTATAATTTTTCAATAACCTTTAAATGCATCATGGTATATTTGATATTTAATTTTTAGAAATTAATGTGTTTATATGTTTATTAGTTATAAAATGTACAAATATTTATCTATAATATTGATTTTTTAGTTAAAAACCACTATGCTCGTGTGCTAATAATGATGATAAAAAAATTACTACTCAATAATTAAAGGATATTTAAAAATTCAATATTTTTGAAGATATAATATTAATTAATAAAATCATTTTTATGAATATCCACAATTGTCATATGTAAATTACAAAACATCATCATTTATTTATTTATTGAAAAACTACTAAGGGTTAAACAATGTCTTTTGAGAGACATTAATGTAATTTGTAACCTATTATATTTTATTGATAATTAAAATGAAAAATCTATATTAAAACTGATATTTTATTATTAATATTTCTTTAGTATTATTTTTTTGTTGGGTAAATTGATAATTTAACAAGAAACTAGTTTTTTGAAATAATTACCTTATACATTGTGTTGCCTCCAATTGATTGAGCATAATGTATTTAGTGGTGGGAATTTTATTCAAACTAGGGGATTAGGGGTACATGTATGAATGTTTATAGATAAATCATTTTTTTTAATTAGAAACATTAATGAATTTTAATGTGATGTCAAATAGGTTTGTTTGGTGTATTCATAAAGAAAATGGTATTTTAGAATAAATTTTTGGTATCATTTAATTTATTCCAAATAACATTACTACTCTTTACTCATTTTTCATGAATTTATTTATGACTTAGAAATGGTGTATTATTTTACCTTTTAAAACACATTAAAAAGTCATCATTTAAATCCTCTATTAATACTAAAATAATCTAATATTGATAAATAATCATATAAAATAAAAAATATTTTTAAAAATATTATTGATATTTTTGGAATGTAAATATACTTTTATAAGAGAAATTTTTTCAAATAAATTCATTACTAGTAATGAATTTTTAATATATTTTATTGTATTCATATATCTGGGTAATGACAAAACAAATTTGTTTACATAATAATTTAATTTATTTATCTTTTAAAAATATAAAACATTTAGATTAAAATAAAAAAAGAAACCCTATTAGTATTTCAATATAATAATTCATGAAATGCATTATATTTTATGAAATTAAATTTCCAAATATTTTGAATTTTTTTATTAATTAATATTATTTGTGGGAAGAATTTTTATCTCAAATAAATACATTTTCTTTTTTTTTTCAAGTGATGTAATTTCCAAAAATATACTTGTATTTAATTTTAATTATATGTAATTATTTCAAGTCAAGATGCTGAGAAGAATCATTATTTTGAGTCTTGAGGAGCCCAAAATGTATTTTTGAACTTATTTTAATTTATGTTCTGTAAACGCATGACCGGGTCTCTCTATCATTTGAACCGTTTCTTGAATAAAAAAATAGAGGGCATCATTGAACTCAGAACGATATGATTCTCTGAGAAACGAAATAACATTGACCTGAAAGTGTCGGATAATATAATTATTTTTCATAATATTCGGAAAATAATAAATAAACATTAAAATGTTATTTTATTTCTTTTCTCAACAGTTGAGCAATGGACGACGGTGCGGCAGTGTAGTGATTGGTCAATGATAAGGCATTTTAAGGGAATCCCATTAATGGCTCGTAAATATGCTGAATAATTGAAATATTGCAACATTTTCCCTTTCTAATCAGCTAACACCTTGGAGAGAGGGGAACTAAACTATGTGAAATTCAAAAAATATCTTTTGGCGAGTATCATCTCCAATGAAGAATATTGAATAGTGAAGAAATTTCATTGACATCGACATAACATAAGGAACCATAACGGATTGTGACAAGCGACATGAAAATATTGAACCCTTTAGGAAAGAATGATACAACATCGAACGTCAAACAATGTAGGGGTTCATGATTTCTTTGTGATAGTTTTTCTTTCCCCATTATTCATTGTAAAAAATTGAATGCGGATCAACCAAAAAATTGGTTGATCCAGAGATCATGTGTTCTTGCAGGAGGGTTATAATATACGGGGAGTTTAATGGTGGGGTAGATTTATGGGTTGAAATCCCAAAACCACCCATTGATGATTCACATCTAACGCAGAGGGTGCGGGCCAACACAAACAAGGCTCGAGTCCTTCCACCTTTTGTAATGTTGGGAATTCTTTTTGCACAAATTTTCAATGTGGCATAAATAGGTTTTTTAGTCCATCCTAGTAAAGAAGGATTTCCCCAAAGGCCATAGTTCCATACAACACGGAGGATGGACCACCAGAGCACATCTGGTGGCCCGATAAAGTTCATGCTTTCCATGGCGGTGGCACGTGGTAGCACAAACTTTGTGGCTGATAGCAGACGTCAGGGCCACCGACGACATGCCAAATGGTGAGAATTAGGGTAGTCGGATGGGCCGGTGCACCCAGGAAGTACGCTGAGTGGAAAGGACAATGACCATTGTATTTTTGGAACTATATACCAGTGGCGCCATGCTGGCACTGTGATGACCGGTCAACCAGTGGACTAGGTCAGTAGTAGATGTGGAGGCATGACCAATTTCACTGGCCTTGTGTTCTAAATCCTATCGCATCTCTATCAAATCCATATTGAATGGATGGACCCTCAGCTCGATAGGCTAGAAAAAACTGGTGGGATCGATACGAGTCGGCCAGGTAATTCCAACCGAGTCAGGACGTACCCAAACCCAACTGGCCCCTGTTTCACCAGAACGACAGAATATTTCAAATCAAGAATTAGATTGATGCGCCAGTAGTGGCATTGAAACCCTTTTGATGAGACTGTCCTTCTGAGATACTCTACATGTATTTTATCATATGTTGTCATACGATCTGGTTGTACCATACTCGAATCCAACAGGGGCCTTTTGTAAAAATGCACATAATTTACTGATCAGACATCTATTTGATGGGTCATATATTATGTCGATACCCTTAAGAAGAGATGGTCCTTTGGGTTACTTTTTGTGGAACATCAATTTAATTAATGTGTCAACTATTCCTTGAGATTAGATGCTCATGAAATCAATAATTCTATGTGATGGAATCCAGAGGCTGGCTGTGACATGAAAAATGAAGAGCGACCCTTCATGGATCCGCATAAGGGTGACCCTTTTTGGATCTTTATAAGGGAGGCCCTTTGTGAATAAATATTAGAGTTACCCTTCTTTTATAATTATGAGAGAGACCCATCATGGATAAACATGAGAGTGACGCTTTATTGATTAGCAATAGCGTGACCCATAATGGATCAACAATAGAGAAACCTGTCTTTGATCTGTAACAGAGGGACCCTTCATGGATCATCATGTATATCCTCTTAATAGAATAATATAATCAAGATTTATGACTAATAATCTTTACTTTTGTACTTATTTTATACCTTCGGTGAACTATGTCTTTTTCATTGTGATTTACATTGAGATCTTTCTTCATGGTATTTCATTTGTGGATTTCTGAGAGACCATTGGTGGTCTCGGGGGTCCATACTGAGTATTGATATACCCACCACTACATGTGCTTCTCCTGCACTTGTTCTGTCTTGTGTAGATGAATGAAATCATTTACTAGGTCATTGGGGAGCCAGGGATTGATGGTTCTCATAGGTGGATTGATAAGACATGGGGTGCTGAAGTGAAATCTGACAGTGTGAGGTACATACCCTTCATTTAGGAACCATTAAATATGAACTCTGGTGCTTTTCTTTCATTTTTTACTTTCCTTTCAGTTGGCCTTGTATTCTAGACTCGTTACAATCTATTTTCACCTTTTACTCGTAGTGTTGATACTTTTTGCCAGTTGTACTATATTCTTTCCTTTGTGGTTTTCATTATTCCATATTCTATATCTATGTGTGTTCATCAGTATAGGAAATGTATTGCCTTTTTAGGATTTCCATTTCTGTTTCTTGTCATAAGCCCTTGGCCTATGCAATGAGGGCATGGGGTAGTCACATCACATGCCCCATGGGATGGGTTATAAAAAAGTGGTATAATTGGGTTGTCGGTTCTACTAGAATAACTAAGAGTATGTATTTTTGACTACGCAACAACGTTAGGTGTTTTGAGTTCGCCTTTAAGGATAGAGAGTCCAGTTTTGGTGCAGTGGTCGATGTATCCATACACGAAGACCCTAAATTCTTTTCTCCGAATTAGTACTCAAAAACATTAGTTTCTAGTATTTTGGAAATGTATTTGTTGACCTCATTTTAGTGAGTTCTCCATGTATAACTTATTTAATGTGGCACATCTGTTTCCCGATAGGATTCCTCCAGGAAGAAAAACATATAAGATTCTAGTGAGGGATCATAAAAATGGACCACGAAGAGATGCGTTGTCGGTACATAGACAACATATTGCGATAAAACCTTTATGTGGGGTACCAACAACACCACCACCCATGGAGGACCAGTACCTACCAGCCCCGCTAGCAGATAGTGCATGCTGACATAGCATACTGCATGGGTTCCAAAGAAAGAGGCCCCCATGATTTCTAATAGATATCAATCCTTAGGAATGAGTATTGGATAGTGGAAGTTATGTGGGGTTTTCACATAGTTGATACACCTATAGACCATATGGTTGTTATAGTAGGTAGCTATTTTCAGGGAATGATATAGAGATGTTAGAGAATGATGTTCTTGAGACACAAATAGGTGAACATTTTAATGATGGACTTCGAGGGAATAATCTGGGAATAAATCATACCAGTGCAACTATGATCCATGAATATTTAGGAGATACTGTACCTACAATAAGGAAAACTGACTATGGCCAAATACTCAGTTGGTTTTAGCGACCTCTATTGATTCTCCATCGACATGGTACAAGACACTTTCTTTAGCACTAAGACAATTGAGCAGGGACTTCGATGGGAGATCAGGGAATTGATGAATTCGCTTTGCATCCCGACGTAGGATAGACTTCAAGAGTGATCTATACTGGTGGATATATTCTTACTTGAGCTGAAACCAACAGTGAGATCCACCACTAAGTGACAGTTGATCAAGTCGTATGTATGAGGAACTAGGAAGATGATGTTGTGGCCCAAATGGGCCCGAACATTTAGAGGGTGACCGAAGAATGAAGGGTCAGAGATGTGGAACTTGTGAAATATAGTAGGTTAGATGAGATACAGAGTGTGATACTCTTACGGTGGATTGGGGAAGATAGCTCGTGACTATCCAACTCCCCACATGGATGACTAGAATATGGTCAAGGGACTACTAAGGCATGTACTAAGGATAGAATGAATAGGTCCACATGGTGGAAAGTGTGGAAAGGGAGTATGCCGAGTGGGAGGTAGTGGAAAATTGTTTGAGGTACCAACACCACCAACCCCAGGTGGACCACAAAGGGCTTAGGGATTCGATAGACAAGGGAAATTCCCTCTTTATGAAATGGAGGCCTACGACCAATGTTCTCTAGAGATGAATACAAGTATAATATATTTCTATTTCCACCATAGTTTCAGAATTTATAGACACAGGTTCCAATCATGCTTTCCATGTTGTGGCCTTTTTTTGAAACACAGTGATTTTGTTGGATCCAGTAATGCGATCCTTATAATTATAGACTCGAATGGTAAGGGATTCTATGATTACACATTAGTTCAGGTAGTGTGACCTTATTCTAGGAGGTGGGAGTTTCATTTTCCTTCTCTTTGTAGCTGCGTTGAGGTCTTACGACCTCATATTGGGTATAGATGGTTTATTTATTGTCCCTATATAGATCAATTGATTTAGGCTCAATGTGTGGTGTATCCATGAGGATGGGATTGGATTATACCCCACTGGTGAGGAGGGAACCATTATAGCACATGATGGAATTTTTCAAAGGAAGGTGCAGAAGGTCACTCTCTAGTTGGCAGGCCTCACCCTCAATGCAGTGGATGATAGGATCCAAATCATTCATGCCATGGTGGATGAGTATGTGTACAAATTTCTAGAATTTTCCCTAGGACTACCTCTTCTCCGATAGGTATAATTCTTCATTAACTTGTACCCAAGGGTGATATCTATATATACTACTACATATCTGATAGCTCCCATAGTGGCTCAATAGATGAGGGTAGAGTTGGAGGACATATAGAGAAAGGGGTTTGTAAGACACAATGTTTTTCCAAGGGCAGTGCTTGTATTGTTTTCTAGGAAATAAGAAAATATATTGAGACTATTCATTTAATTAAGTAATGTGGAGTAGTTGACCATGATGAAAAAGAACCCACTACCGTGGATTGATGACCTCTTCAATCAGCTGAGGAGAGTGAGGTGTTTCTTAGAGATTGACCTCAGATCTAATGACCATCAGCTTCAGTTACAGGATGGGGATGTATCTAGGACAATCATTAGATGCTGGTATGACCACTATGAGTATTTGGTCACCACTTAAAGCATGACAAATTCCCCAACATTTTTATTTGGACTCATGAATATGATCTTACAGCTTTACCTAGATCATTTTATTTTAGACTTCATTGATGATGTCTTGGTGTACTCGGTGTTGGGGGATGAGAATGATGCACATGTGTGGATAGTCCTAGATACATTCTAATAGAACCATCTTCACCGTATGCTCTCAAAGTATATGTTTTGGATTCGAGAGGCCCAATTTTATAGGCACATCAATTCGGAGGATTGAGAAGTGGTGGATATGGTGAAGATAGAAGCAATTCTACTTGGGAGCCAACTGTAGGATAAAAATAGTGAAGTTAGATTCTCAATATACAAGAGTGGGGGTGAATTGAATAATTTAAAAAATTACGTTATAAATTTTAAATATGGTAATGTTTATTAAATATAAACAAGGTAAATACCCATGACCTCTAAGTTATACAAACTTGCTTGATTCCATAAATGTGGTTCTGGTAATGAATCCCATCAAAAGATTACAAATATAATGATTCAACCTTAAATATTATAGAATCTCACTAATCCGGGTGTAAGTATAAGAATGTATAAGATATTTATAATTTCCTCAACAACCAAAATGCATTGGAAAACATGAATCAATACATGTTAAAAATATTAAATCTTTTTACCCAAAGAGAATGGTTTCCAAAAACTTTGGATAACGGTCCGTAGATTTATACATTCAATATAGTATGTCTTACCCTCACCTGGGTAATCCCAAGATACGAATATCGGAGTCTTTCATGCTATCCCCACAAGCCCTCTATCATCAAGGTAGTCGGGACCTCTATCTTCCTATCTCTGGAAGCCCTATAATATACTTAGCAACATTCATAGTCCCACGAAGAAACTTTGAAAAAGATGTTCAGTACACAAAAAGAAATAAAGTCTATATCTCTCTATAAATCACTTCAGTAGAATGTAATCTATAGATTCATTAACCACAGTTATTGTTTTGAGATTCTTTCAAATGAGCTCTTATTTATAGGCACATCTCCAACAGTCGGCTCCCTCCTCCAATGGTAATATTTTTCCTTGAATTTTTGAGGGACCGGTACACGTGTTACTCAAACAATGGTTGTTTAGTAAAATAACGTATGAAATCATTTAATAACTCAATCATGGCTAAAAAATATTGTTCCTAAACTAAAACCATTTTTTTAAGTGTAAGGAATAATAAAAGTTCGGTGTCTAACCAAAAAACACTTCAGTGCCTATAAAGCTGGATATTCAGATTCTTCCTTCAAAAGAATTCGTAACCTGAATTCTATAGAATTATGGAATCTGAATTTCATGGAAATTAGGAGCCTAAATTAATATGACTTTAGAGTCCGAATTCTTAGAATTTGTAGTCTAAACTCAGAATGTTCAGAGTATGAATTCAAAGAATTCTAAATCTGAATTCGGAATGTTCGAACTCTGAATTCATAGAATTTGGAATCTTAATTTTGATCTTGAAATAAAAATTCTTTATATCTATGTATTTATATGATTTCGTGGTTTTAGTTACAAAACTGAATTTTATAAATAGAATGAATGTTAGTGATGTTTATAGTAATTATGTACAATAAAAACATTGGTAATGATAAATATCCCTAGGGAAGGGAAATTTTCTTTATGAACATAAAACATAGGGGAAAATATATTTTCCTTATGATAGAGTGTTTGTGATTTTTAAATCAAGAAGTATTGAAAATGTCATAAGGAATCCTTATTGACTCATCAATCTCCCCCTTTTTTGGAAAGTACAAACATCATTTTGAAAAAGAATATAACTTCTTAGAAAATATTTTTCTGGACAATGAAAATAAAACTTATTTCCCTTCACACACTTGAAATGATGAATTTGGTGAACTCCCCATAGGCTTTGGAAACACAAGGGATCACATTCTAGATTTCCAGATTGAGATGTAGCATTTTATAAATACGAAAATATTCTTGGATAATAACTCACCCTTAGAAGAACCCCCAACTCCCCCCAAGTAGGGGAATTTCCACTTTTACATATTATTATTTTATAACATTCCATACTCCCACATTTTGATTATTAAAAATGATTAATCAGAATAGAAAAGGAAGTATGGTACATGAAATATTAGTACTAGACACCCAAAAAATGAGCATCCAAAAATTTCATTAGGAATGGGAAAATTTATTCCGGGATGATATAAAACAAAAGATCAGAATTGAGCAAGATTATCCTTCCTTTTCCTTCGACGTCAACTTCTTTACAATGGTTTTGATCCTCTTGAGCTCCATGAGATCTTCCTCTTCACGTTTAAGAACCTGATTCTGATCTTCGGTTTTCTTCTCGATGGTTTTGTTTTTTTCTCCCTGAGCAATAAGAGATTCTGCCTAACCCTTTTGGACTTCTTCTTGCATTGTAAATTTTTAGTCATGTTTGATTCTAAGATATCATTCCCTCTGCCAACTTTGAAAAACTAAATAAAACTTCCCATTTAGTTCTTTCACTTTTTTCATCAAATATTTCTATTCTAGAGTTATATTTTCCTCAATACTATTTTTGATATCCTTGATCTTCAAATCATTCATGTCAAATGTATCCTTTACACAGTGCTGACACTCCTTTCCGTCATAGAGTCTAAACAAATGAAAAGAGAAATACCTTGAACTCAAATTGATTCATCCTTTGAAGAAACATAAAAAATCGTCGAAGGAATGAACACAAGTTCATTTTCACTTGGGTCGCGCAAGTTCCACCAAGGTCGCGCAAGTATACTTCCACGTAGTGTAATGGTCACGCAGGTGACTTGCGCACCCTCTTTGAATTTTTTCCAGGGTCTTCACCAACCTATAAATACCACAAATGGGCCACCCCCCCATTAAAGGAGGAAAAATTCCAGAAACTCAGATTTTAGCTCCCGGTGCCATAGTCTTGTCTAAAAGCTTCCGAACACTTCTATGGTAATTTCTTACCTATAAAGGGAGATCTAAAGAAGGGTGTAAAGACCTAAGTGTTGAAACTCATCAACACTTGTGCGCCTAAGTGGCCAGCCGCTAATGGAAATGGACACACATGTGCGTCTCCTTACCCCATCAACAAAACTTGCACACATCTCTTCTGGAAGCCTCTAGGGATAGTACTAAGGGCTTGAGCCATGTCTCACTTGAGTATTACATTAAGGATTGACCGTCGCGCAAGTAACCCTATGTCGCGAAAGTATACTTTCCCAACCAGGACATGCACATCCAAACAGGACTAGTGCACCACCCTTTTTTTGGGTGCCCCTCCTACCTATTTCACATATCCTATGCCTATCCACCTGTCCTCTTCATTATTATGCCATCAGAACTCTCTCCAAAGCCATCCATGGCATGATTTCCTTATTGGCTTACTTATCTGAAAGGAATTCTGTGATGCATCTCTTAAAATCGAGTGATTTACATATCTTTATGTCACTAAGGTCATATATTTCATTTATTCAACCTCATCTTTGAAAATGAGAGAATCTCAAATCTGGGCATCCTCCATAGCAGTAAGCCCTAGTCCTAAATCCCAAATTCGAGCATCCTCATCAGGAATAAGCTACATGTTCCCAAATATGGGCATCCTCTTCAAGAGTAAGCCCCAACCATGGTTCTCTTAACCTTGTATTCATTTTTCAGAGTAACCCCCAGTCTCAAAGTCTATAAATATGGGTATACTCTTTAGGAGTAAGTGCCAAGTCCCTTAACCTGGGCCTCCTCCTTAGGAGTACGCCCCAGTTCTCAAAACCTTTTAACCTGGGACTCCATCGTAGGAATAAGCCCGAGTCATAATTTCTCTTAACCAATAATAATTTACTTTTTAGTTGGGCTTCCTTATCAGGAGTAAAACCAAATCACATCTCCCCTCCTAATTTGGGCATCTTCCTCAAGAGTAATCCCCAAGTTAGAGTATCCAAATCTCCCTAAAGAACATATACCTTTATGGACCTTGTTCCTGGGTTTCTTCCCTGAATTAAAACTCAATATTCATCTATTTTTTGCGAATTCATACATATATAAGCCCCACATAATTGCCTCTTTCATGGAATAATTGTCCGGTTTCACCAATACCTCTTGTTTCTCACACCGAGCATGATTCATGTGAGCTTATAGTGTGAAAGTAATCATGACATCTTTCTTTGTTCCATAAATAATGCATAAACATTATACTCCCTTACTCGAACTACGTGGTTTCTGATTCCTTTTATAAACAATGGATACGTAGGTAGCTCATCTGTGGGTACGATCCCAACTCTGAAATAATCCATGTCCTTATAAATGACAATAAACTTCAAGTTCCCCACTAAGTGGCATTAAAACCAGTATGATCATCATAATTACCAAGATAATTTTATGTATTGAAGGATACCATTGACTAAGAATCTCTAACAAATACAGATGATTCTCTATTGATGGAGAACCTCAAATACATATAAAAGATTCTCTAAATTTCATACATATCTAATCATTGATTTTCAGATCTAATGGAAAGCTTATTTTATACATGGTAATGTAATAAGGATTCATGAACATAACCTAAATCTATAAAGAGAGACCTAGAGTAGACAATAATTCCCCCCTAAATGGTGTGATGAGTCTGACCTACCATCCTCTTAACCAATGCGAACACTTAAGCCTCATCAGTTCATGACTAATGAGCACCTACCCTTGGAAAGTAGGTCCAAATGGATTTGGAATCATTGGATGTTTCTAGTTCTACGAAGAAATCCGTTAGAAACCCCATGGAATGTTTGAACCATAAATAAACGAGGTCATCCCTAATTCCAGAGGGAAAAAATATGGGGAACCTATAGTGAATCCTTAACCAAGTTGAAATGATGTTTTCCCTATTTGTTAGGCCCCTATTTAAACGCAATTAGAGGGCCAACAAGACAATCAATAACATATGTGCTTATCCAAAAGATGTAGTGGTTGGACTAATATTGATTATGTTTGTAATGTCAAATAGGCACTCTTTTAGAATATATATTGTGTTATAGAAATGGCTTCTCTTATGTTCACACCCATGAATACTTCTGCTCTGATTACTTCTGATGGGAAGGCCTCAGCTGCTACTCCTGCTAGATCGTCGTCCGCACTGATGATGATATCACCTACTTAGCATCTTCAACACTGGGTATCAAATGTGTTGGTTAAGGAGTATCGTCAAAACAGTACTATTCTGACTCTAGAGGCCGCTCGACATGCCCTCCAAGTCAATAATTAACACTAGTCGTCCGGACAACGATGACGAGCGATCAAGAAGCAGGTGGTTCCAACACCGTCTCCAACCGTTTTGGGTCGTTATCCTGAGAACACAATCACCATTTACTCCCATATTCTGGGGAGGTGAATGAGCAGGTCCCTCGGGGCCTTAATTCAAGGAGGCAAGAGTCCATCCCTAGGGCTCCCATAAACAATCACCTCAATACTCGTGTGGTAGTGTTCCCTCAACATGGTGAGGGTATCGAATCCAAGAATTCGGCTCAGGTTCCTCGAACCCGAGCAGGCAAGATGAACCACCAAAGGAGAAAATCGGTCAACAATGAGCAGTTTCTCATCTCTACCATCTCCAAAGAAGTCCACCATCCCAACTTTGTGGCAAGAAAAGAGCGGGCACACACACCCATCCGTTTTAATTCTGTTGTCCAGCAGACTCGTCTGGCATCATCACACCAATCCCATCAGGAAATTCCGGCGAAGTAATATAGACAAGAACATAGACCAGTTTATAAATAATAATCTAGTCACCAGGCTCGTCTAACTACATATGATGAAGACTGCCAACCCAATGTGTTGACAACTGGTAAACAGGCACATACACCTACTTACACTCCTCAATACTTCCAGCATCCTCATCTGTCAATATAAAAGGACGCTTGTCAACCACATTCAGTGGAGTTCAATCTGTAGGCACATCCACCTGCTAGTATTGATCAATCCTACCTACAATCTCATTTGGTAGCATTTAGATACGTTTTTCGGAAAGCTCGGATGACAAACAGGAGGCAGACTCAACTCTCTACCCACACACTTGAGTACTGTCAGGATTCACTGATAGGAGAAGGAGGACATGAGTAGGAACACACACCTACTCCAAGAATTGAATGGATGTATATCCCCATTCCGATAGCTGATGTCACCAAGAATATTCTATCAATGGTGAAATAGAAGAAGCAAATCCCAGCTCATATTCTAGATGTTTTCCAGGATATTATAACAGCTTTAGCAGCATCTCAGGTAAAGACACATAAATCTACCCCTACTAGTGGAGTGACACATCAACCGTTCACTCTGGAACAGACACACACCTCCATTATAGTCCAAGAGGTTTGTGGGGTGTACTCCCCCATATCATACGAACAACCAAGTCAGGAATATACACCTAATTTGAGCATAGATAATCATCCTAACCTGATCATTTCTCCAGAGTAGGCACATACACATGCTCATAATAACCACTTTGATCAACAAGTGGTTCCCAAATTTATTAAAAAGGCATCAAAGAATAAGACACACCGAGTAAGAAATCAAGGTCTAATCTGTTATAAGGCCCTACTCGATCCTGTAGTTCATCATGCACTCAACAAATTATCTGTTGGAACTCAAGATTCTACTCTCTCAGTTCCCAATAGTAGGGACATTAATTCTGAAGGTCTTCATGAGACACTTCTTCATGAAGGCTTACTTCATGATAGTTCGGTCGATCTCGATTTTCCTTCTTCAGATGAGAGGCACATGAACCATATCTGTGGACAGAAGACCAAAGATCAAAATGAATCATCTTTTACTGTATCCCACAATGGTGGTACCCACCCCCTAATGATTAATTTAGCTTCAAAAGTCCTCTCCGCAGTAGTAATTCACATTGTCTAGAAAATTCTTTAGAACATAACTCAATGAAGAGAAAACCCTCTTACCATGAGGCACTTGAAAATGTAAATCTAGTCATGTCTAATGCTTCACCGCTAGTAGGTGAAATACTTCTCAATCATAAGATAGCCCAGGGTATATGTCAATCTCCGAACCACCCCTGGGTCATTCATCTTCAAGTTTTATCAGTGAGGTCTCTACCAATATTTGTGAATCCAATGAAGAAAAAAAGAAAGCACCAACATTGGTCTAATCAGGTATAATAATATTCATTGAATGATAAATAGGAAATGCTGAATATGAGAAAACAACTGGAAAAAGGTGACGTTCCAGTCATGTTTTGGCCTTCTGATGACTCTCAGTATGACATTCAATAGATATTGACGGAGGATGGAATTCATGATATTCGTCTCAACATATGGAAAACTCTTTGTCAGTTGAAAAATAAAATATTATCTCATGATGAATATGAAAATCATATCAATATAATAGAAGGGTTACAATTCCATATTGACTTGGCATCTCTCTCAGTTTCTCGATATCCATAGTCTGAAAATCAGGAGAGAGCCCTTCAGCATTCATGACTTGGCGCACTATGAAGATTACTCCAGTTAATTTCCAATGCCCAATATGGTATTCATATCAGGGGATGTGGTGTTCCTGGTGAAATTCATTTAACTGTACTCTCCAGTAGGTTAAGGCTGTCAAAAATGGTCTCATGCAATGTTATTTCCCATTGTCGGCCATAGTTAATTTGCTTTGTTTGAAATCAACGTGTTTCTAAATAACATGAATCATCTAGTTCTTCTCAAAATCAATCACACAGAGAAAATGTTGTTGAATTACTCCTTCATCAAGTGAAAAATAATATTTAATAGGCCTCTCATTTGGAGCAAGCACATCTTCAAGTGACAGAAGTGTCAGAAATCATCCAATAGTCTTTTGTGCCGGTTGATAAAAGTGGATGCAGGTTGATGCATCCAGCTAATTTCTAGACTAAAGTCTGCAAGATTAGGAGAGATTACAAGATGGTCTCAGATATATCCTGTCAAGAACCACCCTAGCTTTCCAGACTTGGGACTCCTTCAACCCAACCCTCGGAATCAACAAATAGGATTCGAGGAGTTGATCATGAACAACAGGAAAAGCCCCAGTCCACCAGATTGGGGACTTTTTCAAATCCTGAATCACTACGTTAGAGAAATTCAGTTTTCTCCTGATTTGGGATGAATCCTCAAGTGGCACGAAGAGCCAAATTATCAGGAGATTCCCTAAAAATTACAGTTCATCAAGAAGTTTCCGAGGGATCAAATCGACAAAAGGAAATGTCTCATCAAAGACAGGGAAGAAGACAATATCACAGAAATGCCGATAAAAAGGATAAATGCATTATGAATCAAATAATGTCATCAATTCCATTATTTCTTATCCTCAAGATGAGGTTCACTCTGATGGATCAGATTAATAGATTCCTGCTCAAGAAGTTATATGCACAGACACAAATGAAGAAGGTGTGAGAACACGATATCAGAGGCTTACCGAGAATCTGGGTATTCCTTCAAGTAACCCACTTCCCCCTCTCCAAAAGGAATTCATCAATAGGAATGGAAAGATTCAGGTTACATACCCTTACCCTGGATAAAGCCAATCACTCTCACTAGAGCAAATATTTCCACAACAGGAGGAATAAATGAAGGAATTATGGAGGATGACTGCATGACTACATCTGGGTATTATTCCTCTTAAGCGTGATGGAGTCAATCATCCAAGGTAATTTATTGCAGATACTAAGATGGATCAAGAATATCCTTCATTATCAGTACACCCTCAGCGGTCTAATCCTATGAGTCAAGTTCAACAACAATCGGTGATCCTACCAACAGATGTAGTACCAGCTGCTAAATCTGTCGAAGCTCCAGTCATTGCACCTGTTCAAGTCCAAGCTCAACCGAATGTTTCTCAAAATTTAATAACTACTATTGAGTCGCTAATAGCTCGGTTGGAAGCTATGAATGGAAAGCGTGCTCAAATTCAACCAGAAAATAGATATTACACTAAATGGTTTAATGCAATTTCTCCCCCATCAAATTTTGCAAGTACCACATTCCCAATCATTAATGGGTCGGGAGATCCATAGAAACACTTAACACATTTTTTTTCTCATTGTGATCCTATGATGGGAACCCCTCAGCAACAAGAAGTAGTTAAGCTTTGGTGTTTTGTATAGTCATTACAAGGATCTTCCTTTTTCTGGTATACAAGCTTGCAATCCTAGTCCATTACCGGATGGGAAGATCTCCATCAATGATTTATTCTTTAATTCAGCTCAAAAATTCCAAAGACAACATTTTTTTATCGTACAAACTATAAACAAAGTGAAAAAGTACGAGTTTTGGATTTCATTGCTCATTGGAAGGGATTAAAATATTCCCTGAGCTTAGCACACTCTCAAGAAGAATTTTTGCCAACCTGGGTAGACTATCTTCTTGATGACTTATCCACGACGTTGATCAATGTGAAATGCACAGGAGGGTTTCGAGACCTTACATCAATCACTCAACAGATTAAATATTCTCTAATAAAGACTAAGGACAAAACTCATTTAATTCCAGCAGCTCCAAGAAGTAGAATGGGTAGAGCAGAGAATTCTACACTTATGCTTAAACAAGCACATGTACCTGCTTCTACTTCAAAACATTCATCATCCCGAAGGGCTCCACCTCTTGAGCATTATAAATAGTGTCCGTTTATTCATGATGATAAAAGACATCCAAGATGAGAACAATTTGAGGATTTGAAAAGAAATGTTTACTCATTCCGAAATGAACAATTAATTGGCTACATTATTTCGGATCTGAAAAATAATTTGGTTCAATTTCCAAGGCTATAAAGGCTGATCAAGGAAAGAGATGATAACCGTCCCAACTATTTCCCACTTCATCAGCTGTTGGGGAATCTCATTCAGGAGTTTTTTGTCTTCAATGACCTCCTGTGAAAAATGGTTGACTCGGGAAAAGTCAAATTGAAAGGTTCTTCAGCTCATGTAGCATGTGTTACAGCTACAGATCCAGAGGTGGAAGGTGAGTGGCATGAAGTCAAGAAAAAAATGCACAAAAATATGATGACTTGATGGTCAAAAAAAGTATCAACTGAACTCATTCTATTTTGCGAACACAATTGAAGAAACCAGTTGTGGCTTCTGTTATGAATTCCACAGCAAAGATACCATCATCAAAGGGAAAATCATCAATGAAACGACATAATTCAAAGAAAGAAGAAGAATCATAAGAATATGAGTATGTGTCAAAGCACAAGTTGTCTTTCACTCTGGCAGATTTTATGCCATCTACTTCGAAGAAACGGGCACCGTCCCACCAAACAGAAAAACCTAAATTGGTTAGTCAATCAGAGTCTTAATCATATGAAGAATTAATATTTGGTTCTGTTAATATGATTCACATAAAAGATCCTTATGCCAGTCACAGTTTCGATCTCGATGAACCTGGGTTCCCTGTATCAAATAGAGGAATCATAGGGAGTTCCATAGGCTCATGGTCTAGTGGAAGACGTGGATATCTCAGAGGCCACTATTACAATTTTTCCCCTTCTAGAACTATGTATGTAGCAGAAACTCATGGCAGAGTACTTCATCGAGCTCAATAGAAACAAGAAACTTCTTCTTCATAAGGCAGATTCAGTCCTGGCACAGTTATTCTTGAATATCGCTTAGAAGTTACACCTTCTTTCTCTCAGAAAGTAAATAAACCTATTCGGTATAATTATCCAAATCGAGGAGTATTACCAACTTCGACCTTGATAAAAGACACATCAAATTCCAAAGCATCAAATTCAAAGGCACCTACTAAACCACATGTTCATGTTGATAAATCCAGACCTTTGGATCAAAAGTATAATGTATTGAAACACCTGGCCCATGTACCAGTGAAGTTATCAATTTTGGATGCCATGAATTTATCAAAGGATCTTCGAGAGGAACTCATTGTGGCATTGTCAGGTCCTCGGGAGTTTTAAACTGAAATTGCTGCAGCTGAAGCCTACCACGTAGAGAATAATCCTACAGAATGGCATGCAGTGATATCTTACATAGATGAAGATAAAGATGATGTCGTGCAAGGACATATTAGACCATTGAATTTATCTGGCAAGGTAAATGGTGTAGAAATCCTAATATCTTTCATTGATAATGGTTCAGGAGTCCACCTCATCTCCATTTGTACACATCGTCGATTGGGCCTCACAAAATTTAATTTATCTCCTTCAACCATGATGTTACACGGATATGATAAAAATGAACAAGAACCACTAGGCGAGATTACATTCTGAACTATGTTTGTAGATCTTGTATTCAATCTAGATTTCATAGTTGTTGATCAAGACTCAGCCTTCAACATATTTCTTGGAAGACCCTGGCTACATCAACATGTGGCTATCACTTCATCATATCATCAATGTCTCAAAGATTGTTCTGATGTTCAATTTGGGACATTGTATGGTGATAAGGCCTCATTAAAGACATGTAAATCTCAGTACATTGAGGCGGAATTCTATCACATGAAGGGAAAGGAGAAATCCACAACAAGGTTGGTTACCTATGTTAATGCTCCATATGGTTTGGAAAAGATTCAAGTAAACCCATTTACACATGTGAGTACAGATTATGTGTTGCCTATCAGTCAAATTCACAGGATAGACTCAAATCAATATACTCTTATGTAAACTTCCATAATGTCAATTATAGAAATAAATCCAGATAACATGAGAGAAATTGGTGATTCACCATGGAATGATGAAATCTCAAATGGGGATGTCTTTATTTCATCCGCTAAAATTCAGAAAGTCTATGCATCACCAACTAGGCCAGAGGAAGTTATAGCAATTCCATAGGTGAATGATGATGTCTATTCACAATCCATAATATCCTCTTTAATACCCAGGTAAGACCCTTCATCTTCAATAGGGTCAGAAATGGAAGCTTCTTCTTTATGATGTTCAAATTTACACATCTCTTTTGATAATGAAAATTCTACTTCATCAACTATTATGCAAGTAGAAACAGAAGAAATAAAACATGTTGATGAAGAAGAATAATATCTCAGGAATTCTCCTCCATCATTTGAAGAGGGTATCTCTATAAACGTGGATGAACTCAGTGATATAAATATGGGTACAAAAGAAGATCCAAGCCTTACTTTAATCAGTGCTTTCATGACTCGAGAAGAGAAAGGGATGCATATTTCTTTTTTAAATAAAAATGAAGATATTTTTTCTTGTAACTATACAGAGATTCAAGGGCTTGATCATTATGTTTCCACTCATCGTTTGGGTTTTCCAGAAGAACATCGTGGATTCAAACAAGTTGTGAGAAGAACACACCCAACCTATGCTTCCAAAATTGAAGCTGAATTGGATAAAATTTTCAATTCTACCATCATCATAGAAGTTCAATATCCCAAGTGGTTGGCAAATATTGTCCCTGTGAAAAAGAAGAATAGACATATTATTGTTTCCATTGATTTCAGATATCTTAATCGGCATTGTCCTAAGAATAATTTTCTAGTTTTGATTACAAAACTCTTAATTGATGCAACAACTGGCTATGCAGCACTTTTCGTCATGGATAGATATTCCAGGTATAATAAAATCCGAATGGCTGTAGAAAATGAATAATCTATAGCCTTCAGATCCCCTCAGGGTGTGTTTTTCTATCGGGTAATTCCCTTTGGCCTGAGGAATACAATAGCAACGTATCAGTGTGCCATGCGTCGTACCATCAAACCCTTTTTGGGAAGTTTTTTGATTGTTATGTGGATGAATTGGTGGTTAAATCCAAGAAAAGTTCTAATCACTTGGCTGATTTAGAATTCATATTTCACAAACTTCGACAACATAATTTGAAGAAGAACCCCTTAAAATGTGATTTTGCTGTAACATCAGGAAAATTCCTCGGCATTACTGTATGCCATCGTGGTATTGAAATCAATCCTGAGATGAAAAAGTCAATCCTTGGTATGTCACCTCCTCGAAATTTGAATGAGTTGAGAATAATTAAAGGGCCCATAGCCTATATTAGGCATTTCATCACCAATTTGGCAGGGAAAAGTTTACCATTCACCAAATTGATGATGAAGGGAGTCACTTGCCAGTGGACTGAAGAATGTCAAGAAGCATTCAATGTTCTCAAGAATTATCTCTTGAGTGCACTGGTATTAATTCCACCTGTTTATGGAAGGCCACTTATCCTTTATGAGACAGCTTTAGAGAAATCATTGGGTTCCTTTATTGCTCAGAAGAATGATGTTGGGAATGAAAACAACCTCAACTATCTCATTTGAAGTATTCTTGATGCAGGAACCGATTATTCAAGTATTGAGAAGTGCTGCATTGCATTAATATTTGCAGTTAAAAATTTGAGATACTTCCTGCAACATCACAACGTCCAATTGGTATCTCACAATAACCCTCCCAAATTCATACTTTGTTGTCCAATGCTCACAGGACGATTGGCAAGGTGGGCAGTTTTTTTGCCACAATTTGATAATAAATATGTGTGTCAAAAGTCAATAAAGGGCCAAGATTGGCTGATTTTCTTTGCTGAACACCCTTCATTGGAAGATAAATCTATATATATTGAACTTCTTGATGATGAAGAATTATTTATTCATGATAGTCTTTAAACATGGGAAATGTACTCTGTTGATGCTTCCAAAAGTCCAACATGGAGGAAAATGGAATATCCTAAATTCAACAAAGTTGTCTTATGAATTGTGCTCATTTATCCTAAAAAGGATGGGATACCCTATTCATTATCATTATTTATAGGTGGTACAAATAATGAAGCAGAATACCAAGCTCTCATCACAGGATTGGAGTTGGTGCTTCGAGCACAAGCGAATCACTTACAGGTAGAAGGTGATTCAGATCTGGTAATCAAACAAGTCAATGGGCATTATGCCATCAGAAAAGAAAAAATCATCCATTTTTATGAATATGTCAGAGAGTTAATGGAGGAATTTCCTATGGAACGGACATTTTATTATGTCCCGAGATCACAAAATTCCCAAGCTGATGCACCGGCTAATATAGCCACAACACTGGTTGATCTAAATTGGGACGAGAAAACCATCTGTATTGCCCATCGTCATACAATTTCACCTTATTTTC
Source organism: Viscum album (assembly GCA_963277665.1). Lineage (NCBI taxonomy): Eukaryota > Viridiplantae > Streptophyta > Magnoliopsida > Santalales > Viscaceae > Viscum > Viscum album. The sequence continues at coordinate 811,604,582 of OY728140.1, read as the reverse complement.
AATCCAGAATAGAGGAAATCAATGAAATTATTCCCATTCATGAACCATGTTGTCATACTATAGGATGGATGACACCTATCAGGGAATACCTTCAAAACGGAACACTTCCATCAGATAGAGCCGGGAAAGAACAAATCTGAAGACGTGTGGACAATTATACTTTTTATGATAGCCCAGATCACCCATAGAAAATTCTCTACAAGAATGGTTTTGATGGATTTCCCTTCAGATGTATTGATGGTGAGGAGAAAATGGTTTTGATGAATGAAGTGCATGCAAGATTCTGTGGTGCACATCAGTCTGGGCATAGACTATCTGATCAAGATCAAAGGCTTGGATACTTTTCACCATCAATGATACAATATTATGTTGATTTCACAAAGAAGTGTAACTCATTCCAAGTATATGCCAACTTCATTCATCAGCCCCCAGAGTAGCTTCATAATGCTAAATACTCGTGGCCATTTTCCATATGGGGAATGAGTGTAGTGGGACCTTATCCTTCAGCTACATCCAAGCAGTTGAAGTATATTCTTTCAGATACTGACTTCTTTTCCAAATGGTCAGAGGCAATACCTCTCAAAGAAGTCAGTTCTAAATTCATTGTTGGATTCATCAATTCTAACATCATTAACAGATTTGGTGTCCTCATACCATATTGATGGAAAATGGAACCAACTTCTGTTCATTCGAGGTGAGTAAGTTGTATCAAGAATACAACATCAAAGACAATCATTCATCTCTGTATCATGAAGCAGCCAATATCCAGATAGAATCCTTCAACAAGACTCTTTCAAATATACTGCAAAAGATGGAGGATAAAGATAAGATGTCATGGCCTGACGAACAATTTTATGCTTTATGGACTTATCGGACCACCACCAGTAATGCAACACAGTCAAATCCATTTTCATTGGTATATGGAATAAAAGCAGTCTTGCCAATTTTGGTTCAATTACCTTCACTCAGAGTATCCATTTGTGATAATTCATCTACAGATGAACAATATCAAAAGTGATTGGATGAATTAGAATGGTTACACAAGAAAAGATTGTGCACCTTTAACCACTTGGAAGTCTATGAGAATCGAATAGCATGAGCTTTAAACAATAAAGTTCATCTTCATTCATTCATTCAGGTAGAATTGGTATTAGTTCTCAGAACTCCAATGATACCCGGACAGAAACCACCCAAGCTTGAGCGGAAATGGGAAGGATCTTATTCAATACATAAGGTCTACTCCAATGGAGATTATTCATTAATCAAAATGGATGGAGAACTCATCAATACTCCAACCAGTGCCAGATTTCTAAAGAAATATTTTGAATGAACAAAAAATACACCATGGTTCCATACATATGACCTTAAACTATTAGAATTTCTCTTGTCTAGAAAGATGTTAAACTCCATCATCAGTTACGGTCCATGCATATGACCTTACACTATTTGTATTACTTTCTTCCCACACGACGTTAAACTGTGACATCCTAGCTACATGACGCTAAACTGTACAGAATACCCTTATGTCCAGCAAGACGTTAAACTGCACCATTATGGTCCATGCATATGACCTTAAAATATTTTCACCATCGTTCAATATGATGTTAAACTGCGAAAAATTCCCTAATATGTCCAACATGACGTTAAACTATGCCATATTTTGTACTTACTGAATGAAATTAAACGACATAGTCCTCTTTTCATCCAACATGACGTTAAACTGTGTTGTCCATGTCGTATTAGCTACAGGTCGCTAAACTGTACGACACCCTTATTTTTCAAAATGATGCAACACTGTGTTCACTTCCAACGTGACATTAAACCGTGTCCCTATATTTGTCCTACATGACGTTAAAATGTATTTTTTCCCTGCTACATGACAATAAACTGTGCATCACCGAATGTCCTCACTGCAAGACATTAAACTTTATAGTCCATTCATATGTCCTGCATGACATTAAACTGTGCATTGTTAGGGTTGTTTCTACCACTTGTTTCTCACACCGAGTTTGACTCACACGAGAATAGAGAAAACATCAACCATAACACCCTTTCTGGGCCGCTAACCATGTGTAAGTCGCAACATTTTTTTTAGGTTTTTGTCCCCAAAAACAACTTGATCACTAACTCATTCTATAATTGAACTATGCAGACTTTGATCCTCACCTTCTAGGACGAGTATGTAGGAAACCTCCTGAGGTTCAATCCCAAAACCAATCTCTTCACATCGGTTCACCTCCATCACATACGATATTGATTCATGAAGCCACATCGAGAATAAATATCTTTACATCGGTTCACCATTATCCTTGTAATACGACATTAAACTGTACAACACCTTGGTCTTGTAGGAAAATAAAATACAATATTATTTGATACCCTCACCTGAGAGGGATTAATTATTTACATTGATCTCTAATCATGTTATATTCCAAAGACTACGTGCATACATGGAAATTCCTGAACCTTTTATCTTGGGTCAAACCATCATTGCAAAAAAGTCCCCTTTTCACACTTCTCTTTTACGAACTATATCTGTACAAAGGGTATTTCTAGAACTATATGGGCTTGATTCCCATCCTTATGGGATGTGTAGGAACGTTCGAGTGTCCCTTGAATCCAGCCCCAAGTCTTTTGGGACTAACCCAAAATTCCACTCTTAGTCCCATGGCTGAAAAGTACCTATGAAAACACACATTGTGTATTAATTATTATGGTCCTAGATCAATGAAAATAAACAAATATATCCATTACATTCGTCCAACATGAAGTTAAACTATATTTCCAGAACTATGTTTTGCTAGATTCCCACCCTTATGGGATACGTAGTGAAGTCCAACATTTCAATTCAGGACACAACCACAACATGATTATGGTTATCATTGATCTGTGTATCTCTACATACATTGGACAATACCCATTTTTTTGTGTCATAATAATAACCTTAAATATTTTCATATATTCTTAACCCTTTTATCGACGTCTAGTCACAAAATATCTGAAACCAAAGAGTTATTTTACTTGATTGTGCAGCACGTTCCCTTAGGCGGCCTTGTATAAGTAGTTTATATAACATAAATGTCATCCAAAGGATACAATTATTTAACTATGCAACAAATGTGCTTAGGTGGTCCTGCATTATTCAACTCCGTAATGTGTTTGTTAAATAATGGTATCTTTATTCATGGGAAGAAAACCACTTTTGTCCATATTGGTCTTAATGACAATATGTAGGGATCGGAAAAAATATCCATCCTTAACATATTTTTCCCATGTTCTTTTTCAGGATATGAAAGTATTCATGTCTATGGTTTATATTTATCTTCCATATGCTTGGGTCAGACCTTCATAGGAGTGACATTCAACCAGTTCATAGACAATATTGTTTGGAAATATCTTCTCCATATTCATGTACCTCTCTCCATACAACAAACTCTATGCTTTGGAAAATTTGAATCGCTATAAACGTTAACTGGATTTTGATTAGTAGAAATGTAATGTTCTGAGAGGACTTTTTCATGACTATGCAGCACATGTCCTTAGGAGGGCTTGCATAAGTTGTCTACATAAAGGACCTATTAGCCAAATGATGCTATTATTTGACTATGAAACTAATGCCCTTAGGAGGCCCTATATAATTCATCCCCTAAGGGTTTGTTAAATAATGGTAACTTCATTAATGGGAACAACTTCATCTATTTTTTTAGATCTTTTTTATGTCATCCATCAAATTCAATATTTCATAAGTCATAGTTTGCATACTTTTCATCATACATGAGTTTGGTAATATGTATTCTGACAAATTATCAAAGAATTGAGTCAATTTTAATTCAATATTAATGGGTTGCACAAGTTCCACCAAGGTCGCACAAGTATACTTTTGTGCCATGTAATGGTCATGCAGGTGACTTGCGCACCCTCTTTGAATTTCTCCCAGGGTCTTTAGCGGCCTATAAATACCCCCGGTGGGAACCCCATTAAAGGAGGAAAAATTCCAGAAACTCAGATTTGAGCTCCCAGCACCCTAGTCTCTTCTCAAAGATTCCAAAAACATCTAAGCTAATTTCATACCTATAACGGGAGATCTAAAGATGGCGGGAAAGGACTAAGTGTTGAAACTCATAAACACATGCGTGCCTAAGTGGCCAACCCTTATGGGAAATGGACACACTTGAATGCCACCTTACCCCTTCAACAGAACTTGCACGCCTCCAGGGATAATACCAAGGGATTGAGCCATGTATCACAGACGTATTACCTTAATGATTGATCATCGCTCATGTCCCCTTGTGTCGTGCAGGTATACCTGGACGACAGGACTTGCGCACCCACACAGGACTTGCCCGCCACCCTCTTTTTTGGTCCCCCTCCTGCCTATTTCACCTCTATTATGCCTATACACCTATCCGCTTAAATATTACACATTCATAACTCCCTCCAAATCCATACATGGTATGATTTCCTTGTTGGATTCCTTATCTGATAAGAATTCTGTGAAAAATCTCTTAAAATCTATGGATTTACATATCTTTATGTCACTAAGGTTAGATATTTCATCCATTCAACCTCATCCTTTAAGATGAGAGAATCCCAAATATGGGCATCCTCCTTAGGAGTGAGCCCCAGTTCTAAATCCCAAATATGGGCATCCTCCTTAGGAATAAGCCCTATGTTCCCAAATATGGGCATCCTCCTCAGGAGTAAGCCCCAACCATGGTTCTCTTAACCTGGTCTTCCTTTTCAGGAGTAAGCCCCAGTCTCAATGTCTACAAATATGGGCATCCTCATTAGGAGTAAGCCCCAAGTCCCTTAACCTCGGCCTTCTCCTATGGAGTAATCCCTAGTTCTCCAAACCTTTTAACCAGGGCCTTTTTCTCAGGAATAAGCCTTGGTCATAATTTCTCTTAACCAGTCTTAATTTACTTTTGATTTGGGCTTCCATCTCAGGAGTAATACCCAATCACAAGTCCCCTCATAATTTGGGAATATTCCTCATGAGTAATCCCATAGTTAGAGTATCCAAATATCCATAATGCACATATACATTGATGGACCTTGTTCTTGGGTTTCTTCCTTGATGTAAAACCTAATATTCATCTATTTTTGAGTAGTCATACATACATAAGCCCCACATCATTGCTTATTTCATGGAACAGTTTTTTGGTTTCACCAATACCTTTTGTTTCTCACACCGAGCATGAATCATGTGTGCTTAGAGAGTAAAAGTAATGATGAAATATTTCGTTGATCCCTCAATCATGTATAAACATCATACTCCCTTACTCGAATTACGTGGGTTCTGAATCCTTTTATAAAAAAAGGATAAAAAGGTATCCCATCTGCGGGTATGATCCCGACTCTGAAATAATCCATGTCCATCTGAATGACTATAATCTTCAAGTGCCCCACTGAGTGGATTTAAAACCGTTATGTTCATCATAATGACCAAGAGACTTTTATGTATTGAAAGATACTATTGACTAAGAATCTCTATCAAATACAAATGATTCTCTATCAATGAATTACCTCAAATACATATAAAATATTCTCTAAATTTCCTACATATCTAATAATTGATTATCAGATCTAAAGGAAAGCACATTGTATACTTCGTAATTTAATAAGGAATCACGAACACAACTTAAATCTATAAAGAGAGTCCCGGTGTAGACAATAATTCCCCCCAAAAGGGTGTGATGAGTCTGACCTCCCATCCTCTTCACAAAGGCAAACTCTAAAGCCTCACCAGTTCACAACTAATTAGAACCTACCTTTGGAATGTAGGTCCAAATTGATATGGAATCATTGGTTGATTCCAGTTCTATGAACAAACCCGTAAGAAACCTCTTGGAATGCTTGAACCTTAAATCAATGAGATCATCCCTAATTCAATAGGAAACACACATTCTTGGAAGTCATCTAGAATTCTCAGGTCTTATATAGTTTTGTTTTACTAGCTCTTCATCTTCATGAATGATCTTTTGTGGGCTTCATAGTTTATGAAAAAGGGTTTTAAATCAGCCTCAAACATGACACAATTATCCACAACCATGGATAATGAATCTGTTTTCTTATTTAATGTGTGTTGAAGAATCAAGAATCTCGAGTCTATACTAGGAAATATAGGGATAGTTCTAACAAGATTTTTCAAAGACTGGACTATAAAATCGTGTCTAATAGAGGACGATTCTGAATTAGAGATTTTTCATGTTGAGTTTTATTTTTCTAACTCAGCAGCGTTACATGTTGAAAAACCCCAAGATCTTTCTTTTTTACAACAGCCTTGGTAGGTGAATAAACTACTTCTTATTTTTTCTTATCAACCATCAGAATGAATTTCTTATTAGGAGATTCATGTTCACTATCAGATAGCTAAACGATTTTGTCTTCATCAAATTATTCCTTTTCAGCTCCTACCTAAGAATCCTCTCGGAGAATGAAATCATTATTGATTCATTATTCTTCAGATGACTTCCCTTCTTCGTCTTCAGCCTTCCATTAATCATTCACAAGAGTAGAAAGTTTTGACAATTCAATGTCAGTGGTTCGGAATGATAATTTCTCAAAATGGATATCCTACTCCTAAAAATCCTCTACTTCTTTTATCAAGTCTTCAGAATCACCACTGCCTTCTTCTTCTTCTTCTATTTCATTTTCATTGAATTTCTCTAGAGTCTCAAACTTCTTTCTTAGAGACTGTGGTAATGGTTCTATCCGGAATGATTCTTGTACCTGAATATTTGCGGATGCTTTCTCAGCAGCCTTATGAAGGGACTGAACTATTCCTACATCAGAAAACTTCATCTTCTATATCAGCATATTCTCTTTATCTTGATTTTCAAGGTTTTCTGTTGCATTTTCCTTCATTGGTTTTTCCACAATAGGAATGAAGCCAAACATAGGCTCCCCTTCTATCTAATTTTTCTTGTCTTATCTCCATTTTTCCACAACCTCAGTAGGATTGGATTTTTATTTCAATGTCTTTGGTGGTGTGGTATGGGTTTCCATAGCCACAGGTTTTTTTTCCTTCTCTTCCACATCCTTCAACTTCCTCATCCTTACACAACTTTTAGAGGACTCGGCTAACTCCTATTTATTTAAAATAGCTTCATTTTCTTCTTCAAGAAAGTCATAGAATTTTCTAGATTCTATGGAAAACACAACATTTATTCTTCTCAATGTGTTATCACTCAGCAACTTGACATTGAAATTTATTGAGATAGATCTTGCAAGAAATTTTGAAGGATTCTAAACATAAAACAATCATATTTGATATAATGGCTAGAATAATAATAATCTAAACCTTCAGATTCCCATTATTTATGTTCTCAATCATAACAAAGATATGTTTAACCATGTTTAACTTCATTTTATTTTCCAATATATATAAAATTTATATATAAATTTTCTTTAAAGTATCCTTATCTCATTTTCTCGGTTTGATGAATCCTTTAACCCACAATTAAATAATCCAAAATTTGTAGTTAGGTGAATAATCTTCGGAGTCTTTACTTCTCAGATACCATGGAAATCCTCGGCCTTCACCTTATCAAAACTTCCTTGAACCTCAGGAATCTTAATGGAACGAAAAACAGCTACCCCTTCATAAGGAATACCAACCAATCTTGCCACCTTGGTGTAACAAAGGGAATATGTATTTCTATAAAACTTGAAAGAAAACATACTCCTCCCTTATTCATTGATGATAATTACTAACTCATAGAATTCTACTAACAAATACAGATATACCAAAACCAGAGGTTTTGGTTTTGAATGGAAAAAACATTCCCACCCTTTCAGCTTTATATTCTTATAGATAATTGAATCATCCATTGCGAGAAACATCGGATGAACAAATTGTTCTCTGTATATCTGAAATTCAGATATTGGTATGATAGTTGAAATATATTTTTGAGAGGATAATTTAGAAGACATTCGATATTATTAAATATCATAGAATGGTCTTATGTAGGAGGGAAGAGCTTTAGTACACACGAGATTGAGTTTCAATTTAGGACAACAATCAGGGGGTCCTTTATATAGGCGTTTGGGTGACTGTTAAACATCCATCCTCAATCCAATGCTTTTGAATCCTTCTGATCAGATCTGATTGTTTAGATGATAGTCGGATGTAAATTTTGAAAGAATTTGATCTTTTGAGGTTTTTTATGGATATCATTCGAATTCAAGAAAAAGTGAATACAGTGATATAAAAATAGAAAAAATATCAACAAGTAACATTTGATTTATAAAATTTAATAAAGGAATCATACCTTTCAGATTACTGGGATGATTATTTGTAATGTGGAAAATTATTCTTGATAATCTTTAGAATCTAACAATTTTTATTAGGAATTTTTTTTAAAAAAACTTATTTTACATAAATTTTATATACCAAAATCATAATAAAAAAATTTTATTTAAAAAAATATTCATTAAAAAATTTTGAAGTATGAAAATCATCATTAAAATAATTCTAAATACAAATATTTTCATTACAAAAATTTTAAGACTACGAGAAATTTTAGACTACAAAAAACATCAGATGGTAATGATTTTGGGAAAATATCAACAATTTGATTTTGTGTTCCGACAAATTAAAGAGTGATATCTTCATTTTGTGTGTAATCCCCAAGAATGAGATGCCTAATATAAATTTTTTTTTCATGAGAGTGATGTGCATGGCTTTTAGTAAAGGCAATGGCACTGGTATTATCACACAAAATTTGTGTCGTGGTAATATTCACACCATAGTATGTGATTGTGTGTTGCATCCACAACACTTGAGCACAACAACTTCCAAGAACTATATATTCAACTTCATAAGTGGAATGTGCTGCTAAGTGTTGCTTTTTGCATGACCAGAGAACTAATTAATCTTATAAAAAATGACAAGATCCATATGTACATTTGTATCCATTCTATATCCACATCAGTCAGCATCGAAAAAACCATTTAAATTAAATTATTTCATGAATTGTAAAGGAGCCTTTGATACATGGTTCCCTTTATGTAGAGAAAAATATTTTTCACTACCTTTAAATGAGATTCCTTAGGATTAGATTGATATCTTGAAAATAAGCATACTGAAAACATTAAATCTGTATGATTAGTTGTCATGTAAAGTAGAATTCATATCATACCTCTAAAAGATGTCTGATCAACTGGTTTCCATGCTTCATCTAGATCACATGAATTTGAGGTACCAATTCGAGTACTTATTCTCTTTGTTTTTTCATATCCATACATTTCAAGATGATATTTAATATAAATATGTTGTGATATATATATTATTTCTAGTTTTTGAGAAAATTGAAAACCATGGAATTTTTTTATCACCCATCATACTCATTTCAAACTTCGATTTCATTTGATCCACAAATGAATCAGTTAAATATGCTAAGTTGAACAAAATGTAATGTCATTAACATAAATTTGAACAGTCAAATTTTTTTTCTTATCATTCATTATAAAAAGAGTTGGATCAACATTTCCCCTAACATTATTATTTTGAATCAATAATCCTGTAAGTATATCACACCAAGCTCGAGGGGCTTGCCTATGTCCATACAAAGCTTTGGTAAGTTTGTAACCATGTTTAGGATGTTTTGAATCTTCAAAACCAGGAGGTTGTTCAACATAAACATCCTCTTGTACAAAACCATTAAGGAAATCACTTTTAACATCATTTTGAATAATTTTGAAATTGAGCAATGCTGAAAAGGCATGTAGAATATGAATAGATTTAAGTCTATCTTCTAGAGAATAGGTTTATTCATAGTCTTTTACTTCTTCTCGATTATAGACTTTTTCCAACAATCTAGCTTTATTTCTTATTATGATTCCTTTTTCATCACATTTATTTCTGAATACCCTTTTTACTCTAATAATAGATGTTTCTTTAGGTCATTCAACCATGTTCTAGACATTATTCTTTTAAAATTCATTTAGCTCATCTTGCATAGATTTTATCAAATCATCATCACCTAAAGCTTCATTAGTGCTTTTTGGTGCTAATTGGGGAAGTAATGGTAGATGTTCAACATCATTTTGTAAGGAACATCTACCCCTTACAGGTTGATATACATCTGTAAAGATACTATCACATGGATGATTCTTTAGAAACAATAGATTTGGGTTGTGTAAAAACTATTCATCAACATATTGTATGATGTCTTCTAGGGTAAATGCTGCAGAAATATTTTCTTGGACAGTTTCATTGTCATAAGGATCTTATAAAAATCATTTAAAATCAGTTTTTGAAAAAAAAAATATCTGAAGATTTACGTTGTGGTAGTATAAAATCAAAAGGATCAGTTTCATCAAATTTGACATGTACTGTTTCTTCAAAAGTACATGTATTTAATTTGAAAACACTACAATCCTAAGAAGTTGTCGAGTAGATTAAGAAAATTCATTCGTATGATTTTAGTGAGAATTTGTGTAGATTATCTTTAGTATTCAGAATGAATAAATTGTACCAAAAAACCTTGAAGTAGGAAAGTCTTTTTTTACCATTCCATAACTCAAAAATAGTTTTATTATGAAAAGGTCTAACCAAATCATGATTTATAGTATTATAAGCAATACCTACAGCTTCATCCCAAAAAATTATTGTCTACTGAATATTCACTCAACATGGTTCTTGTTATCTCTTGGATAATTATATATCTTCTTTCAACAACACCAATTTTCTGAAGTGTTTTGGGTGTTGAGAAGTTATGAGAAATGCTTTTTCTTTTACAAAAATTATCAAAACTAGAAATTTGATATTCTCCTCCATGTACACTATGAATAGTTATCAATGGAAGGTTATTATCATTTTTATCTTGGGCTATAAAAATATTCAAGTCAAAAAAGGCTTCATATTTCTTTCCTAGAAAATAAAACCATTTAAATATAGTGTAATCATCAACTGACACAAATATATAATATTTGACTCTAATGATTCCAGTTTCTGTTGGACCAAAAATATCTAAATGCACTAACTATAATGCATCATTGGTTGAGACTTAACCAACTGATTTCAAACCTGATTAATGTTTATTTCCATATTGACAAGGATCAAAAACTGTTTAGAATCAAATCTATGATCTAGTACTTCCTTAACTAATATTTTCAAAGATATTTTTCATAGGTTCCTAAGGAAACAGAGTCCTATTCTTATATCCCATAAATTAGAATGATCATCCAATGCACTATGTCAAGGTAGAGACTGGATTCTATGGTCTTCTATGTTTAGTGAGTATTCATTCTCCTTCCGATGGGCAGAAAGAATAAACAATTCCTTGAATTGTGTACTAAGCACATGTCATTCCTAAAATTCACAAGGTAACCTTAATTAAATAATTTACTAATGATAATTAGGTTATGATTAAGACCCTTAACTAATAAAACATTTGAAATTGAAGTTTATCCATTAAGAAAAATGTTATATATACCAATAATTTCTCTCTTAGCATTATCTCTGAAAGTTAATTTTCCTCCTTTCATCTTGATAATATTTTAAAAAAAATTTATTTCCTTTCATATGCCAGGATCATCCACTAATCATGTACCATGTATTAATGCTGGTGTTATCTTTATTTTCCAGAAAATAAAAGAGTTCGACTTTTGGAACCCAATCTTTCTTAGATCCATAAATTTCAAAAAGAAAAATTTTAGGTACCCACATATTCATTTAAAAATATGCTTCATGAAAACCTAACTACTGATTTTTGTTTAAGAAACATTTTATTCCCAATCCCACCACACTGACACTTAGTATAGAAAGGAGCACTTTGAGGAACAAAATAATTGTTAATAAAAATCAGTTTTGAACTTGTATCACAAAAACCAGAAGTATTTAATTGAGGTTAAATTCGGGAATATATTTTATCCAAATTTTCTATAACTAAGGTATGGTTTGGAAAACACTTCCTCAAGAAAACGTTTCTCAGAATTTTGTCTAGTGATATAGTTTTTATTCTAAAAAACAACAGTTTTAGCACTAGAGTTATGCTTGAATTTTTTTCATAGAAATTACTTTTTCCAGATGCATAGAAAATTTATCCTTCTCAGAATTAACTTCCTCAAGGTTTTATGAAGTACTTTCAAAATCAACAGTTTTATTTTCATGATCTTTAGAAAGATCAATTTTTTGATTAGTATGAATATTAATCCTATAATTTTCCTTATCAAGCGTTTTCATGATTTTAGAATGTTCATTCTCAAGGATCATAGCAATCCTAAAGAATTCATCATTGGTAGGTAATATATTATCTTCATCTAATGAAGATTTTTTATCTGAGGATTCATTTTATTTACTATCACTATAGTTATCATTCAAGGATACATTAGTGATGGATTTATAATTTTGTACCTTGTCCATTAAATAATGATTTTCAATAGGTAGTCTAGTTGTAAGACCATGATTCTTCTATTTAGAAGATTCATAATTTGAGGATTCATCAGAAGAGTCTCGACCACAGGCACACTAGGTGTCATTAGCTTTCAAATCATTCTTAGCTTTAGCTTTGTAGTAATTCATTCTGTTCCTCTTAGAATGATTTTACTTAATATCTTTTCCCTTAAGCATTGGAAAATCTAGGCTTATATGTGTATCTTTTTTTCATTTATTAAAGGTGGCTTCATAATATTTCTCATCCTTTCATTATTTCTTCTTGTATCTATACTAAAACTCTTTCTTCCTTACTATCCTGATCATCCCTTGAGTAATATTAGCAAGTTCATTCTCAGAATGTTCACATTCACTTTATTCAGATAATACAATGACCTTTTTAGATTTGGATCTCATAACTCTCTCTAGAGTCTTAGATTTCATATGATTTGATGTTTTTGTAAAAGAAACACTTTCATTCCCATTCATCTTCTTAAAATTTTCAGTATCTCTCTTCATTCTAGTCTCATGTTGATGAAGATTTCCAAAAAGATCATCAAGAGTAATATGTGAGACTTTCCTATTCTCATCTATAACTATTCTCTTAGATTCCCAATCATTAGGAATGATATCTATAATATTGTCTAAAATTTTCTCATCATATACAACTTTTTCAGCCTTAGATTGTAAGCTGTTTATAATAGTCATAAATCTCTATTTTACAATACATGTAGATTCTCCATAAGGAAAGAAAAAACAATGGCACATAGATCTAACCATAGATCTTATAGTTTCAATATCCTTTGAATCTAAAAAATGTGTTACTTAAAGCTACTTCCAAATACATTTTATAGCTTCTAAAGAATAAATATCGCTATATATATTCCTGGTCATTGAATACAATAATGTATTGTGAACCTTATAGTTATGTTGATATTCTGATTTCTCTTGATTTGTAAAATTTCTGTCTTTCTTATCTAGAATATAGTAATCTTTGGTGAGAAAAACAATGTTTTCCACTACAGTTTTAATAACAAAAGTATTCATATGATATCTCTACTAGTCATTACCATTTACATCAAAATATAGGTGGTCTAGTAGGATTTTTATTTTCAATTGAACCATCTTTCATTCCTGCCATCTTAAAAAAAATTATTCCATACAAACATTTCAGTAATAAAAGTTTGTAAACTAGAAAAAAATAACCTAATAGAGGAAAATATAGAATAGTGAAAAAAATGAGCAAGAAAAAATATATTTGAATATAAGTATTTCAGTTTCCTCCTATGATACTAATTGTAGGATCGAAATAGTAAATATAGATGCTCAATATAAAAGAGGTGTGTAAATTGTATACATTAAAATTTTCCATTAGAAATTTTAAATATGGTAATGTTTAACAAAGTTAAACAAGGAAAATTCCTAAGGCCTCTTAGTTTTAAAAACTAGCTTTATTAAGAAAATGTTGTTCCAGAAATGAAATATAAGATATGTTTAAAAATATAAAGATACTTCCAAAAATCATATAGAATCGAGCTAATCAGTCTAGAAGTATTAGAAAATATAAGACTGTTATACTTTCCTCAATAACCAAAATTCTTTGGAAATCATGAAAAAATACAAGTAACAAATAGTAAATCTTTTAACCAAAGAGAAAGGTATACCACGTCATTGGATAAATGTCCCTTGATTTATACATTCAAGAATGTCTGCCTTTCCCACACTAGGGGAAGCCCTAGGTATGAATATCAGAGTCTGTCTTGCTATCCCTACAAGCCCTCGAACTTCAAGGTAGTCGGAACCTCTGTCTTTCTATCCCCGAAAGCACTAAAATGTACTCAACAACATTTAGAGTCTCACAAAGAAATGATGAATAAGATGGTCAGTACGCAAAATTCAATAAAGTCTCAATCTCTAGAAATCACTTCAGTAGCATGTAATATCTTTATAGATCAACCTTAGTCAATGTTATGAGCTCTATTAAATGAGCTCCAATTTTTAGGCACATCTTCAATGGTTGGCTCCCTCCTCTAATAGTCAAAATTTTCCTTCGATTTTTAGTTGAATCTATACATGATTTAGTAAAACAATGGCTGGTTAGAAACAGAAAGAATGAAATTGTTTTATAACTCAAACAAGGGTAAACAAAAAATATTTTTGCTTAACCAAATTAGTTTTTCAGAGTGTAAGGGAAAATAAAAGTTCGGTTTCTCACCAAAAAACCATTCGGTGTCTATAATACATGTGTATTCGGATTCTGTCTTCAAAATAATTTGAACCTGAATTCTATAGAAATCTAGAATCTGAATTTCAATGAAATTTGGCATCTGAATTAATAAGAATTCGGAGTCTGAATTTGTAGAATTTGGAGTCAAAAATCAGAATGTTCGGAGTCTGAATTCAGAGAATTCTGAATTTAAATTCAAAATGTTCATATTCTGAATGCATAGATTTTAGAATCTGAATTCCAATCCTAAAAATAGAATGCACTATATCAATGTATTTATAAGAATCTAAGGTTTTAGTTAGGAAATAGAATTTTATAATTAGAAAGAAAATGAGTTAGGTTTAGATAAACTATGAAAAATGAAAACAAGGTAAGGATAAAATTCCATGGGGAATGAAAATTTTCTTTATGAAGATAAAACATAGGGGAAATGAAATTTTCATTAAGATAGAGTGTTTATGATTTTCAAAACATGAATGAATGGAAAAGTCATATTGAAACCTTATTGACTCAACAATCTCCCCATATTTGGAAAGCATAAATATCCATATGAAAACAAATATAAGGACTTGGAAAATATTTTTCTAGACATTGAAAATAAAACTCATCTACCTTATCTGATGGGAAATTATGAATAATACTAACCCCCCTAAGGATTTGTAAACACTAAGGATCTTATTCATTATTTCTAGATTGAGACATAGCATTTTATTACATACGAAAATATTCTTGGATAAGAATGCACCATAAGATGAACACCCCCAAACATATAGAAATTTTTTCATTTACTTAGTATTATTTTTTAAAATTCCTTTCTCCCCCATTGAGATTTTAAATAATGATTAAAGGGAATGTAAATTAATATATAGTACCCGAAATATATGTACTAAACAAACAAAAAATGAGCAACAAAATTTTTTATTATGATTGGAAAAATTTATACAATGAATAAATACAACAAGATATCAGAATTGAACAAGAATATACATCCTTCTAGTTTGGAATAATCTTATTTATTATGGTTTTGTGATTCTTTTTCTCCTTCTGATCATCCTCTTCACGGTTATGAAGATGATCTAGATCTTCTATTTTCTTATATAAGGATTTGATTTTTTATTCCTGAACCAAAATAGTTTCTGCCTGACCATTTAGAAATTCTTCTTGTTTGGAAAATTTTTCCTCATGATCGAATATATGATCTCTTTCCCTCTTCTAACTCCGAGAAACTGAAAAAAAAATCAAATTCAACTCTTTCACATATTGTATCTGAGAATTCTGTTATAGATTTAGCTATTCCTCAAAACTATTTGAGATATCCTTGATATTCCCATCATCAGTGTCAAATGAATCATTGACACTTTCTTGGAACTCATCAATATTTCTCATGTGTTTTATTGTTTTCATTGACTATGTGGTCATCTCCATGAAATATCTTTTGTGGGATTTGTAATTTATGAAAAAGTTTTTTAAATCCACCTCATGCTTAAAACACATATCCATAACCATAGATACTGAATCTGATTTCTAATTTAATGTGTGCTGAAGCATCTGTAATCATGAGTTTATAGTGGGGAATATATGGATAGTTCCAACAATCTTTTTCAAATACTGGACTACAAAATCATGTCCAATGGAGGACGATTCTGAATCAGTAATTTTTCTTCGTGATGTTTCTTTTTCTAATTCAGAATCTTTCCACCTTTAAAAACCACTAATATCATTCTTATTTACTACAACCTTGGTAGGTGTATCAACTACTACATGTTTCCCCATATCAACCATTAAAATTACTTCCACATCAAGAGATTCATGTTCACTATCAGATAGAAGAACGATTTTATCTTCATCAAATTCTTCCATTTCAGCACCTACCTTAGCATCCTCTGAGTGAATGAAATCATTATTGATGATTTATTTTTCAGATTGTTTGTCTTCTTCATCTCTAGCCATCTCCTCATCCTTCCATAGAGTTGCAAATTTTGACAATTCGGCTTGAGAGGTTCAGAATTTTAAATTCATGGAAGGGATATCCTTCTCATGAAGATCCCCTACTTATTTTATCATGTCTTAAGTATCATCACTGCCTTCTTCTTCTTCTTCTTCTACTTCAATTTTTTTGGACATTTTCTGGAGTCCCAAGTTTATTTCCCTCAGTCTCTGTTAAAGGTTCATTCAGGAAGGATTCTTGTACCAAAATATTCTTGTAATCTTTCTCAGCAACCAACAGAAGGGATTGATCTATCCCAGCCTCAAACAACTTATTCTACTCATTCTTCTCTTTATATTTATTTTCAATCTCTTCTAATACCTTTTCCTTTAAATATTTTTCCTCAGTATGATCCAATCCAATCATAGGCTCCCCTTCTTTATAATTTTTTATTTCTTCTCTCCATTTTACCACAACCTCATCAGGATAGTAATTTTGTTTCTTTGGATTTCGTGGGGGTGGATTTAGTTTCCTTAGCCACTGTGGTTTGTTCATTCTCTTCCATATCCTTCAACTTCCACTTCCTTCCACCTTTTTTAGAGGTCTCAAAATTCTCCAATTTCATTTAAATAGATTCAGCTTCTTTTTCAGGAATTTAATAGAATTCTTCAGATTATATTAAAAAAAACATTCAATCTTCTCTTTTTGTCCTCACTCAACAACATGCCTTTTCAATTTCTTGACATAGATTTGCAAGGTATTTTAAGGGATTATAAAGGCTGAAAAATCCTCTTTGACAGAATGGATGGATACATAATAATATGAGCCTTCAGATTTCCATTTATTATGTTATCAATCGTAACCAAGATATGTTTAACCATGTTTATCTTCATTAAGTTTACCAAGAAATACAGACTGTGTGTATCAATTTTCTACAAAGTATCCTTATCTCATTTTCTCGGTACGATGAATCCATGAACCCACAATTAAAGAACCCAAAAAATTTCATTCAGGTGAAAAATCATCAGAGTCTTTACTTTTGACAGGCCAAGGCAAGATATGGCCTTCACCTTATCAAATCTTTCATGAACATCATTCAGCTTATGAGAACAAACCCAAGCTTCCCCTTCACATGGAATACCATCCATCCTTGCCGCCTCGGTGTAAGAAAGTAAATATATATTTCTATAACACATGAAAGAAAAATTACTCCTCCCTTATTCCTTGATGAAAATTAATGACTCATAGAAATCTCTAAATAAATGTGGGTATACCAAATCTTGAGCATTTGGTTTTGAATGGAACACACTCTCCCACCCATTTATCATTATATTCATAGATATAATTGAATCATACATTGCGAAAAACATCAGATCAACTAACCTTTCCCTATATATCTTCCATTCAATGATTGGGTTGTCAGTTGACATATCATTCTGAGAGGAGACCTCAGTAAACAATCAGATGTAAGAATGATTTGATAAGTACAGAACATGTTTATGTAGAAGGGTAGAGCTTCAGCACGCAGAAGCTTGAGTTTCGATGCGGGACAACCAGGGGGGGTCCTTTATATATTATTTTGAGGTGAAAGTTCAACTTCCATCATCAATCCAATTGTTGGGAAACCTTCTGATCAGATGTGACAGTTGAGATGATAGCTGGAATGAAATTTTGATAGAATCCGATTTTTTTATGTTTTTATGAAAAATATTTGGATTTAGGAAAAAGTGAATGAAAATATTTAAAAATAGATGAATATACACACATGTAAATGTTGATTTCAAAAATTAAAGAAAGAAAACATCCCTTTCAGATTCCTAGGAAGATTATTCATAATGAAAAAAATTCTTTTTTAAGAACTTTAGATTCTGAAAAAAAAAATTATTAAAATTTTCAATATGAAAATCTCCATTAATAATCTTTTATGTACGACAATCTTAATTAAGAAAATATTATGTATGAAAATCCTCATTAAAAATTTTTAATGTAAAAAATTCATCATTTCAATAATTCCAAGTACAAAAATCATCTTTAAAAAAATTTATGAATAGGAAAAATTTTACACTGAAAAATTTTGAACTATGGAAAAAAATTAGTCTACATAAGAATTAGAAATCTAACAAACAAATGTACTCCGCCTTTGAAAAGGAGTTTTGTAGTGTAAGGATATTAGTTTCAATAGGAATTTGACATGAAATATTATATTAAGGTTATCATTCCTAAATTCAGTTTAATGTATTCAAATCTATTGTATGGAAATGATTTTGTGAAAATATCATCAAATTGATCTTGCATTCCAATAAATTGAACTCTTATGTCACCTTTTTGGGTGGGATCCCTAAAAAATTGATGCCTAATATCTATTTGATTTGAATGATAGTTATGTATAGGGTTTTTACATAAGGAAATTGAACTAGTATTATCACACAAAATTTTATTTTCGGTATAACTCATACTGTAGTTTGTGAGTGTGTGTAGCATCCAAAACTCTTTCACACAAAAACATCCAATTGCTATATATTCAGCTTTACTAGTGGAAATTACTACAGAGTGTTTCTTTATTCCTAACCAAAATAAAAATAAATCTCCTAATAAATGTCAAGATCTGGAATTAATTTTCTTATCTATTCTACATCCATAAAATTAAGCATCCGAAAAACATTAAAAAAATCTTTTCTAGAAGTGTAAATGAGTCAAAGATCCATGGTTCCCTTTTAATAGATAAAAATCCTTCTCACTACCTTTAAATGATATCACATATGATTGGAGTAATAGCTTATTGATAAGTATAATACAAACATTATTTCTGGATTACCAGTTATCATGTAATGTAGACTTCCTATCATAACTCTAAAATATGATTGATCTACTTGTTTCCCTAATTCATCTAGATCAAGTGAATTTGAGGAACCAATGGTAGTATTTATGTGGTTAGTGTTTTTATATCTTTACTTTATAAGAACATATTTTATATACTTATTATGGGATATATAGATTCCTTTTGGTTTTTGTGAAATTTAATATCCAAGGGAAAAATGTAAACTCAACCATAATACCCATTTCAAACTCTTATTTCATTAGATACACAAAAGAATCAGCTAAGGATTTCTGAGTTGAACAAAATATAATGTCATCATCATAAATTTGAACAATCATAACATTTTTCTTAAAATTCTTCATAATAAGGGTTGGATCAACATTTCCCATAACATAATTATTTTGAAGGAAAAATCCAGTAATTCTATCATACCATGCTCGGGGGGCATTATTAAGTCCATATAAAGCTTTGGTAAGTTTTCAAACATGTTTAGGATATTTTAAATCTTAAGAAACTGGAGGTTGTTCAACAAAAACATCCCCTTGTACAAAACCATTAATGAAAAAACATTTAACATCCATTTGAAAATGTTTTAAATTGATGAATAATGCAAAGGAAAGTAGAATAAGAAGAGATTCGACTCTAGATATTGGTGCATAGGTTACATTATTGTATATTCCTTCTTGTTGATTATAGCCATTATCAACTAATCAATCTTTATTTCTTAATATGATTCCATTTTCATCACATTTATTTATGAATACCAATTTTACTCCAATAACAGAACATTACCTTAGGTCATTCAACAAAGTTCCAGACTTTATTCCATTCAAATACATTTAGCTCATCTTTTATAGCATTTATCCAATCATTATCACCTAAAGCTTCATCAGTGATTTTTTTTTAAAATTGAGAAAGGAATGCTAGATGTTCAACTTCATTTCCTAAGGAACATATATTCCTTATAAGTTGATTTAGATCACAAATGATACTACCACTTGGACAATTATTTATAAAAACTGATTTGGGTTTTGTAAAACCAGTTCATCAACACAGGGTAGGATGTTTTTTTGGTAAAATGATTCAAAAATATTTTCTTGAACACTTTCCATATCATAAGGATCTTATAAAAAATGTTGATAATAAATTTTTTAAAACACATCTAATGATATAGGTTGAGGTTGTTTAAAATAAAAAGGACTGGTTTCATCAAATTTGACATGTACTGTTTTTTCCATAGTACACTTATTTTAATTGAAAACTATATGAACCTTATAAGATGTCGAATAACCTAATAATATTCCTTCTTCTAATTTTGGTTCAAATTTGTGTAGATTATCTTCAGTATTCAAAATGAGTACATTGCAACCAAATACCATGAAGTAGTAAATTCTAGGTTTTCTCCCATTGCATAACTCATAAAGAGTTTTATTAAGAAAAAATTATAATCCAACCATGAGTTATAGAATAACAAGCAGTACATAAAGCTACATCCCAAATTTTTTTGGTAATTTAATATTCACTCAAAATGGATATTTTTATCTCTTGATGAATTCTATTTCTTCTTTCAAAAACATGATTTTTATGACATGTTTTGGGTACTGAGAAGTTATGAGAAATGACATTTCTACTTCAAAGAGTTTCAAATTCATAATTTTTAAATTCTCCTCCATGATCATTATGAATAGATATAAATGGATGTTTTTTTCTCATTTTAAACTTGTGATATAAACCTTTTGTCTTAAGAAAAGGATTCATATTTCTTTGCTATAAAATAGACCCATGTAAATCTAGTGTAATCATCAACTAAGTCAAATACATAATATTTTCCTCCAATTCTTCCAGTTTGTGTTGGACTAAAAAGTTCAATATAAACTAACTATAATGCGTCAATGGTTGAGACTTCAAAAAATTATTAAAAACATGATTTGTGTTGCTTTCCATATTGACAAGGATCACAAAATTTTGGAGATTCAAATATAAGCTCTGATATATCCTTAACTAATAATTTCTTAGAGAGTTTACATGGATTCTTAAGGTTGTAGTGTCCTAAACTTAGATGACCTAACTAATAATGATCTACCATTACACTAAGGAAAGGTATATCTTAGATCATATCGTCTACTATTTTTTTTTTGTATTCATTCTCATTCCTATGGGTAGAAAGAATAAAATCTTTCTTGGAATTATGTACTAAGAACTTGTTATTCCAAAAATTCACAAGGTATCTTTCATCACATAATTGGCTAATGCTAATGAAGTTATTCTTAAGAACCTTAATAATTAAATGATTTTAAAACATAATTTTTCCAAGAAGAACTATGTTACCTATACAAATAATTTCTCCCTTAGCAATATCTACGAAACATACTTTTATTCCTTTCATCTTTATAATATTTTAAACGATGTTTTTGTTACTAGTAATATGCTAGGAACATCAAATATCCATGTACCATGTATTGTGTGTGGTGTTATCATTATTTCCCAGAAAATAAGAGAGTTTTACATTCAGAACCAAAAATTTATTGGATACAGAAATTTCAGAAAGAAAATATTTAGGTACCCATATTTTCCATGAAAAATATGCTTTAAAAAACCTAAAGACAGGGTTTTGGTTAGAGAATAGGTTTTCCCAATTCCCACCACACTGACACATAGTGTAGAAAGTAGCACTCTGAGAAACAAAATACTTGTTATTTAAAATTAGTTTTGAACTTGTATAACCAAAACCAAAATTATTTCTTAGAGGTCAAATTTGGGAATACATTTTATCAAAATTTTACTTACCTATGGTAATGTTTGACAAACACTTCTTCAAGGAAAATTTTTTTGACATTAGACTAGTAACTATGTTCTTATCCCCAAAAACACAAATTTTAGAAGTAGGGTTAAGCTCCAAACCATTTTTCATATAAATTGATTTTTCTCGATCCTTAGAATGTTTATCCTTATTTAAATTAACTTCCTCAAGGTTCATTGAAATACATTCAAAATCATACAATTTCTAATCAAGATCATTAGAAATAATTGATATTTCATTAGTATGAATAGGAATCCTAGAATTTTACTTCTCAATCTTTTTCATGAATTTTTAAATTTCATTCTCAAGGAGATTAGAAAACCTAGAAACTTCATCATAGGTAAGTAATGAAATATCTTCATCAGAAGAAGATTCTTCATCTGAGGATTCATAGTATATACTATCACTATAATTATCATTCATGTATACATTTGTTATGGATACAACATTGTGTACCTTGCACATTAAACAATGATTTTCAATATGTAGTATGTATATTAGAACAATATTCTTCTGTTCAAAAGATTTGTAATCTATGGATTATTTAGAGGAGTCTCCACCAATGGTACTCTAGTTGTAATTAGCATTAAAAACATTATTAGCTTTATCTTTGTAGTAATTCATTATATTCCTCTCAGAATGCTTTACCTTCATGTCTTTTCTCTTAAGCATAGGACAATATAGCCTTATATGTCCATCTCTTTTTCATTCATAATAAGTGTATTTATATTATTTATTATCTTTTCATTCTTTTTTCTTGTATCTATACTAAGAGACTTTCTTCCCAACTATCTTATTCATAATTTCAGTAAGATTAGCGTGTTCATTCTCAGAATGTTCACTTTCACTTGAGTCAGATAAAAAAATAAATTTATTATATTTCGATCTTGTAACTCTCTCAAGAGTCATGGATTTCATATGATTTGATGTTGTTGTAAATGCAACACTTCCATTCCAATTATTCTTTATTACATTGTCAGCATCTCTCTTCATTATAGACTCATGTTGAAGAAGAGTTCTTAAAATATCCTCAAGATTTATTTGTGAGACTTTCCTATTCTCATCTATAGTCATTCTCTTATATTCCCAATCATTAGTCCTGATGTCCATAATGTTGTCTACAATTGCCTCATAATCTACACATCTTTCACCCAAATATTTTAATCTAGTGACAATAGTAATAAATCGTTATTGTACATTATATTTAGGTTCCCCATGAGGAAATAAAAAACCATAGTACTCAGCTCTAAGCATAGCTATTTTAGTTTCAATAACATTGGAAGTTCCAAAATGAGTTACTTCAAACTTCATCCAAATACAATTTTCAATGTTACCAGATGAAATATGGATATATATATTCCTGGTCATGGGACACAACAAATTATTGTTTACGTTATAGTTTAGTTGATATTATGATTTCTCATGATTAGAAGATGTTCTTAATTCCTTATCTGAAATCTTGTAATCTCTAGTGAGCATAACAAAGATGTCCACTCCAGTGTTAATAACAAAAGTATTCATAGAATATCTCCAATATTGATAATAATTTCCATAAAAAAATAGGTGGTATAGTAGGATTAAGATTGTCAATTGAACTAAAATTAATTCCTACAATCTTAATGAAAATATTTCCACAAAATCATGTTAGTAATAAACATTTGTGAAAAAAGAAAAAAAATATCCTCAGCAAAGAAAATATAGAACAATGAATAACATGAGCATGATATCTTATATGTGAATATATGTATTTCAGAGACCACCTCTGATACCAATTAAATGATTTAAATATTGAATGTAGATCCTAAATATTCAAGAAGGGGTGATTTGTATACTTTAAAATATACCTTTGGAAATTTTAAAAATTTTAATTATAACAATGTTAAACAATTTAAATTACCAAGTCCTCTTAGTTTTACAAATATGCGTGATTCTGGATATGTAGTTCTGGAAATGAAACTTAAGAAAAGTTTACAAAGTTAAAAATTATACCTTGAAGTGTATATAATCTCACTAATCGGAGTACAAGTTTATGAAATTATATAATTTTTATAGTTTACTCAACAACCAAAATGTAGCAAAAACCCTGAAATAATACAAGTTGAAAATAGTAAATATTTTAACCTAAAGAGATGGGTATTAACAAACTTTGTATAAAGGTCCCTTGATTTATACATTCAGAAATTTCTGTATTAAACACACGAGTTTAAGCCCTCGATACGAGTATCGTAGTCTGTCTTTCTATCCTCGCAAGACCTCAAAATTTAAGGTAGTCGGACCTCTCTCTTCCTATTATCGAATGCCCTGAAATGTAATCAGTAACATTTAGATTCATGCGAAGCAATTCTAAACAATATGTTCAGTATGCACAAATTAATAATGTCTCATATCTCAAAATCACTTCAGCTTCATGTAATCTCTACATTCATCAACGTCAGTCAATGTTATGAGCTCTATCAAATTAGATCCAATGTATAGGCACATATTCAACGGTCGGTTCACTCCTCCAATAGTCATATTTTTCCTTGGATTTAAGAAGGACCTATACAAGCTTCTGTCCAATAATGGTTGTTTAGAAACTGAAATCATGAAATTGTTTTATAAATCAAACATGGGTAAGAAAAAATATGTAAGCATAACCAAATCGATTTTTTTGTGTTTAAGGAAAAATTAATGTTCGGCGTCTAACCAAAAATCCAATTGGTGTCTCTAAAACAAGGATATTTGGATTTTGTCTTCAAAAGACATCGGAACCTGAATTCTATAGAATTATGGAATCTGAATTTCATGGAAATTCAGAGTCTGAATTCATATGAATGAAGTGTCTGAATTCATAGAATTCAGAGTCTTAACTCAGAAGGTTCGGAGTCTGAATTCAAAGATTTCAGAATCTGAATTCAGAGAATTTAGAATCTGAATTCAGAAAGATCGGAGTCTAAATTCAGAGAATTCAGAATCTAAATTCAAATCCTAAAAAAAAATCCTCTATATTTAAGTATTTATAATATTATGCGGTTTTTGTTATAAAATCAAATTTTTTTGTTAGAAATAAAATGAGTCAGGTTTAGAGAAATTATGAACAATGAAAACATGGTAAGGATATATTTCCTTCAGGACAGAAAATTTTCATTATGAAGATAAAACATATTGGAAAAAAAATTCCTTAAGAGAGAGTGTTTGTGATTTTAAAAATAATAAAAAATAGAAATTTCATAAGGAAACCTTATTAACTCATCCCCAACTAGGTGTGTGACTAAGGTGCAGCGTTTCTTGGGGTTGGTAGTGTACTACAAGAGGATAATGTCCAACTTTTCTTGAGTATCAAAACATTTTTCAATAGTGAAAAATAATGGACATTCCTTCATATGGATATAAAAGTGCCATTAGATTTTATTAGCTAATACGGTGACTGATGAGTGGCCTCATTTTGAGGTTTCAAGAAAATTGCATCCATTACATTGTACGCTGTGAGGCATTAAAAACAAGACTAGGTTGTGTCCTAATGCAGGAGTGAATAGTTATCACATACGGTTCATGGTTGTTGAGGCATCATGCGAAGGACTACACAACCCATGACCTTGTGTTAGCTGTTGTGGTCTATTCCATGATGATATAGTGGTACTACATCATTGGTGAAGACTTTACCATCTACTTTGACAACAAGAGACTCAGCAATATATTGTCACAAAATGACTTGAACATGAGAAAACCTCTATAGAGGGAGTTCCTCTAGGAAAATGACTTTGAGATAGTCAACACTATTGGGATGGGGAATGTGGTGGCAAACACACTTAGTATGGGGTATGGTTTACAGGTGTTGTGTGAGTAAATAGAACAGCTATCCGTAATGCAAATATCTATCAGGATAGTGATTTATCAGATTACCTTCAGTCAATGATTGTAACACATCCACTCATACAACGAGTTAGAGTAGAACATATTGTGGTTGTTGACTGTGAGTCTAGACATGCCTTATTATACTTATGACAAGATGTTAATGAGTTTATGATAAGTGGGGAGAATGTCATCCTTTTCAAATGACGAAAAATAGTATAGGTGATGTTACATGAAGAGGTGGGGAGAGAGTTACATAAATACCATTTGGTGGAATATCCTAGTGTGGTGAAGATGTACCAGGACCTCAGACGTCTGTACAGTTGGAAAAATTTGAAGAATGTGGGGGAAGAGTTTGTTTCATGATTCCTCACATGTCACCAAGTGAAGGCCAAGCCTCAAGTCCAGGAAGGCTTGGCACAACCACTTGAGGTACCCGATATGATTAACATAGACCACGACACACTCTTTATATCCAGATTTCGATAGGTATTTCAGGAGTCCATCCGGACTCTGCTGCGCTAGAGAACAAATTTTCACCCCCAGAATTATTGTCAAAAATACAAGACCATACAAACCATGGAAGACAATATTTGTGCTTGTGTCATGTAATTTGGTCGTAGTTGGGAGGACCATAAACCACTAGAAGTGTTTTAATATAATAATAGTTAACACTCTACCATTAGAATGGAACCATTTGAGGCCTTCTATGGGTGGCCATGCAGATCACCTCTATGCTGGACAGACCTAGGGGAGTCAGTAGTAATGGGTCCAGAATTGGTACAGGCTACCACTGAGGAGGATAAAATCATTAAGGACCGAATGAGGACTTCACAATGCCTCAATAAATCATATCCTTATAAGAGATGAATATATATGGAGTTTGTGGTGGGTGACAATGTTTTTGTCTGGGTCTCACCCCAATGGGGATTGCAGAGGTTTGGCAGGGTCAACAAGTTATCTTCGAGGTTCATTTTTCCTTTCCATATTCTATGTAGAGTTGGGGAGGTGGCATAGATCCAAATCGCCCCATAGATGCACATGCTTCATGATGCTTTATCACATGTCATAGTAGAGGATGTACATGCATGATCCAATAAACATCATTGACAAGGCCGAGATGGCCATTAACGATTGGGTGACGTTTGCAGAGTTCCTGATGGAGATTGAGGATCAAAAGAAGAAGGTCCTTATTGTATAGTCAATTCATCTAATGCAAATTTGATGGAATCACTGAACCTACAAGAGATCACATGGGAGTTGGATTCTCATATTTTTGCATAGTTTCCACACTTGTATGATTAGACTAGGATTTGGATTTCGATGAAATAAAGCCTTAATGTAGGGAGAATGTAATGTCCATGAATTTTTTTATATTTTTCTTAAAATAAATGGAAATATTTGGTGACCGGTAATTGAAAAGAAACATGAATTTTAGGATTGGGGTTTCAAATATGTATTGTTTTAATTATTTTAAATTATGTTTAGTAAACGTGCGAGCATGTTATTCTAATATTTAAACTGGTTGTTGGATCTAAAATGTGTGGGAACTGTTGAACTCAAAACACATGGATTGTCCTAGAAAGGATGTCACTTCGACCAGAAAGTGTCAGAAAGAAAATATATTTTTTTGATAATTAAGAAAATACTCTAATATCTTAAAATTATTATTTTATTTTTTTCTGAACCGTTGAACGGCAGACAATGGCGCAAGGTTGTGGTGATGGGTTGACAACAATGTTTATTAAAGGATGCCCCTTAATTGCTCGTTAAGATGCAGTTTAACCAAAGCACTATGACATGTTTACAATATTATTAGATAACCCATTTGAGGGGGGATAATAAAACGACGAACAATTCTCTAATGAACCCCCAACAAGTTTCCTCTCCAATAAAGAATTATGAATTTCGGCAGAATGTTATCGACGTCGATGTTTCACAAAGAATGAAGCAGGGAATCAATGATTAATGGTGACCTCTTGAACCCTCGAGGATGGAATTATACGAAATCGAACATAAAATGATGTAGGTTTTTATGAATTAATTTTTATTGTTATTCTTTCCATATTTTTTGTTCTAAAAAATGAATATAGATAAACCCACAAATAGTATGATCTGTGGATCGTGTGTTCTTGCGGGAGGGTTGTAAAATTCAGGGACTGGAATTTTATAGTGGAATAATGCACTGAAATCAAAAAACCTCCCCTGGATAATATACCTTTAATATGGAGGGAACATGATGACACCAAAAAGGCATGATCCCCTACGTCTTTCTTGTTCTTGTATGCTCTTTCTGTCCGAATTTTTAATGTACCTGAAAGGTGAGTTTGAGGCCATCAATGTGAATAGGGAATTCCCTTGAGATTGTTGGTGAAAGTGTCATGGGGAATGGGCCACTAAAGTGAATCAAGTGGTCTTCCAAAGTTCGTTCCTATGTGAAGGCAGTGGGGACATGTGCCAGCGCCAACCGTGTGCCCGACAGTGGGGTAGTAGGACCATCGGCTGTGACGACAACTGATGGAATGCATTCACCCGTGGGTCGCTGAGCGGTGGAGACCGTGACCATCGTGGTAACCACACTAGAGACCCGATGTGCCTCACTGGGGCCTTGTTGAATATTCAACACGCAGACATGGACACATGTTATATGTAGGTGCCACTGGTTTCATTATCTGTATATGCTAAAGCTGGATGTGGTTGTGTCAAGTCTATATGAGAGGTTTGGACGTACGACACATCAGTATGGGAAAAACAGGCCACCCGGACCAGCAGTAGCCCATCGGACCTGCCTTATAGGGCAGGGGCCTAGCCAGACCAGCATTAGGTTGGGTTGATCAAGACTATGTTGGGAGGGGTGTATCCTACCAGGTCAGATATGATCTGGACCCAACCGACTCCTATTTCACTAAAACACCCTTTTCTCTCAATCTTGGCATCTAATTGAAACGTCGTCTATGAATTTGTGACCCTTGTGAAGATTCAGTCCTTCTAAAATACTCTAATCGAGTTCTGTTGGATGTAGGAATACAACTATGTTGGATCCGACTTGAATCCATCTGGTCAATTTAAAAAATTCCATTATCTTACTTATTGGGTGTTTTTCCGACATTCATTTATTGTGTTGTGACACTTATAGTGACACGACCCATTAGGTTACTCAATGTGGGACATCTTGGCGGTTGAGGTATGACTGATTTCTTGAGGAGAAGATCATCTTGAAATTAATTGTGCTAAGTGGTGGAATCTAGTGGCTAGATGTTATGTGATAATTGAAGAGAGAACCTTCATGGATCAACATTAGAGTGACACATTATGGATTAGCATTAGAGAAAACCCTTCATGTATCCACAGTAGCACGAGCCATCGTGGATCAAATGTACAATGTCTTGTCATGGATCATTAGTAGAGTGACTCATTTTTCATAAAAAAAATAGCCTATTATCTGAATAAGATGATATATCATTAGGAATAATCATATATAAATTTGTACTTATGTTATACCTGGTGTGATATATGACCTTTTCATTTTGATTTACGTTGAAAATTTTCATTTTGGTATTTCATTTGTGTATTTTTTTTAGAGATCTCTATGTATATCAGGGTACCTACTAATTATTGTAATAGAAAACCATGAATGTGCTTTCCCCACACCTGTTGTGTCTTCTGCAGATGATGGAAAACTATTATTTGGACTATGGAGATCTAGGTCTATATAGTTCTTGAAAGTGAAACGATAGATGTGGTGTGCTGTATTGGCATCTAATAGTGAATTATACCTACACTTCCGATAGTATTTTAGGTGGAAAACCTCTAGATATTTTATTTCATTTTCTATACATACCATTCATTTGGGATTCTATTGTAACCCCTTTACATTAAATATGCACCTTTTACTCATCGTGGTGGTACTTTTTTTGTGGTTTTGTTAATATCTCTCTTTTTTAGTTTTCATTATGTAGTATGTTGTGTACGTGTGTGTACATGTTTAATGGAAAAGCCTTCCATTTTTGAGATATGCCTTTTTTGTGCTATTCAGTAGCACCTGGCCAAAGGATGGAAGGCTTGCTGTAGTAAAGGAATGGGCTCAGGGGTACAAGTCATGACAAGGGATTACAATATCACTTTTATATGGGATTGTTTATATGTATGTATTTTCTAGGGATATATTCATAATTAATGTACATGTTTCATAAAAATGTTTTCATAAAATAAAAACCATTTTCTAATGTATGTTTAATGACATTTTACCCATTTTTACTTTTATTACAATGTATGGAAGGAATCCTTCTTTTGTTTTCCATTAAAGGTTTTTTTTAATTTATCAATTAAAGTACGAGTTGAATGTTTTGTTAACGTATATGGAATGATAAAATTATTAAATACTATAAATGTTTTTTTTCATGATGCTTCCCATACAATATATTTATTTTATATTAAACTAAATGCATTTCTTTTAAAATTTAATAATATTTTTAGAAAACAAAATGTTTTTGAAGAAAATATGTTATTTTACTCAAGAATTAATTTCAAGTATTTTATCAAAATTATTTTACATCTAAGATAATGCTTTTTTAAAACGGTTATGTTAATATTCCTAATAGTAATATTATTTTATAGTGTTAATTATGGAATTATATTTTATATGTAATATTTTATGATGGAATGTTGTTTTAGAAACCCATTATATTTCATAGGTTATGTTATGGTGAATGTTATTATTTTTTTGGAACACATAACAATGGTTTCATTATGAGATAGGGGGGACCTATTTCTCACTCCAATGCATTGGGTATAGATTTATATCTCCTGAGAAATAATTGTTTGGAATGATAAGTACATCTAGTTCAATATTATAAGACTGGAACAACAAATAAACCCGGTTTAGTAATGGACTTCGTCCAAAATGATGGTCTTTCCAGTAATACCTTGGTTTCAATGGGTATTAAAATATTTTCTTATTTGTTTGGAATAATTAAATGTGTTATTAAAATGTAATTATATCATGATTAATGTTTATTTATGATCCAAGACATATATACTCCCAATATTTATGTCATTGGTCAGTATTTTTAGGTTTAAACATTATGTTCACATTTTTACGTAAAAATTTATATGGTTTTTATTATGTTCACCATGTTTACCATTACGAAGAATTTGAGCTCACCATTTTATGTTTTCTTCTCCCCATGATAAAAATAAAGGTTTTAGGATGGAAAAAGGGGGATGATCTTTATAGGAGACGTTCATCATCATTCAACATGATTTGAAGATTATGTTCTGAGATTCTAAAGACACTAAACTAATTTGTTCTTTGGGCAGTTTTTTACAATGGATTAAGCATTCCAAAAAAGTAATCTAATTTCCATGTAATTAAATCTAGGGTAACTATAGGTTTATAAAAATTGATATAAATTTAGTCATGGAGAAATCCAATCTATGTGATCTACTATTGTTACACTGATGTATTCCATCAATATTCCATGCTGGGGTCAAGTAATTATTTGTCATAATAATGGTCTGATCAATAATAATGACTACAATGTCAATGTTCATAATATATTATATTGATTTTATTCATTCCTAGGGATATGAGTCGCTCAAGGAAGTTCATATTGTACTTCATATAAAGAGAATAATATTTTAAAATATCATTTCCCCTGGATTGGTATTTGAACAAAATTACATATGTTTGGATTTATTTTTATAATATGGTTAATTATGAGTAAGAAGATAAATAATTATTCAAATTTAGAGACATATAAAGGTGGATTCTATTTCTTTAGAGCTATAAAAAATTATATTTCACCATTTTAGGATGATTCCCTTCCATATTATTGCACACACCATCTATTTATTGGGATTGATATGAGTATAATGGCTTTTTGTCAATATATAAAAGTCCCACAATCTTAATATTAGATTATATATGCACATATGACTTTAAAAAGTAAAAATACAATAATGATACATTAACGGTTTTCTATATTGGGTGTCGATGTGATGTCCTTATTGAAAACCATGAATTGTAAGTAAGATAAAAGATCCAAAATATATTTGTTCACCATTATTAATCCTATGCAATTCAACATAATATTATTATTAAATTGTATTATCATATTGGATATATATACGATATATTTATTATTTCTATCAATGGCTGGATTATTTATATATAATTCAATGATATTTATATTAAAAATTATAATAATTCATATTCCATTATCCACCACAACCTATAAATATTTCAACATGACTAGACATTTTTTATATATCGATGGGATTCATATGAACATTAGCTGTCTCTCAGATTCCTTTATCATTAATTATGATAATGATTGATAATTATTTAAACTGTATTAAGGTGTGTAATAATTTATTTGATGAATATTCAGTATATTACTTCATATAATTTTTCAATTATTAAATAAGGACATCTCTATGGTCTTTAGGAATGAGAAATTTTTCAAAAGTAATGACTGACAGTTAAATATTATAAAATTTATTCAATTATTTATATATTTTACATCTTACATGGAATAATTATTCATGTTTTTCATATGATTTCAATCATATAATGATATTGTGATTCCATTGATATCACACTGTGGTTTTATTTTGTCTACGTCCTATTTACTCGTGGCTACCAAATATAGGATATTTTGAAATCTAAGACTGAATGTGTCAATTCCTATATGATAATTGATATTAAAGTCATATGCGAGTAAGGTGAGCATGAAATGGGTCATTGGTTAAACTATCTATCACTATGATATCATTTAGATTTCCCATAATATTAATGATAGTGACATGTAATATAGGATTAAACATTAATTATTAAGCCCAAATTGGGAATCATGTTTATCTCCCTATACCTTAAACATTTATATTTTTTATTCCATGTGATCCATATTCTTAAAAATATTTTAATTTAGCAATCCTACCTAAAATAAATATGATACTAAAATGTTTTATTTATGTTCACCTTCATATTAGGGTTAGATTTGAAAGTGTGGTTCTTATCCTCCCATTGATATGAGAATATTATCCAATAAATTATGGATAAAATATTTTTCCCACATGTGGTTCTTTCATTTTATCTATATATTATTGAAATTGTTTTAGAGGTTCATATAATTCTTTGAAGTGGGGCATATTTCTATAAACTCACTATCAAATTTTTTTATTAGTTAATTAAATCAACGCTAAAAATAACATCAAGTGCACATTAGAGGGAAGTTTGGGTAAAA
This sequence comes from Viscum album, assembly GCA_963277665.1. NCBI lineage: Eukaryota > Viridiplantae > Streptophyta > Magnoliopsida > Santalales > Viscaceae > Viscum > Viscum album. The sequence continues at coordinate 811,571,353 of OY728140.1, read as the reverse complement.
TAATCATTATAATTATATAAATTTTTAACTTTCAACTTACATAATTTTTTTCGGATCCTATAAAACACATAGGTCACCTTATACATTGAATTTAAATGTTCATTTTCACCTTATTCGACCATTCTCTACAGATAACACATAATAGAAAACTCAATTTGAATTAGTTATCCCAAAAAGATATGGTATAAAAAGTAGGGGGTGATCATTTATACCTAGTTTTCCTTGATTCATTTAAATATAAAACATGATGAAATTATTCTCCATGGAATAACTGATTTTAAAAAAATCGTGATTAGAATATAATGTGTAAAATGTTCAATTACCACTCTCAATTTTTTTTTATATAAATCATATACACATAATACATTATTTGGGTTGGTAAACGGTAATTTTATTTTTCATGTATATTGTGTTTATATCAGGGAATATGTTATTTTTACAGAATAGAGTTACAATAACTGATTTTTTGAAAGTATGAATGTATATTTCATCCAAAACATTCATTTATTCAACATATGTTCTTATCATTAACTTGTTTTAGTTTAACATCTCGTGTTCTAAAAATGATTATTTTCCTCAGTAAATTAAAAAATATATAATTGAAATTCGATAAGAATTAATTTAAAGAATACTATTCATTCATGATTTCCAATGTTATTTTCAACAATTTATATTATTTATTACTAGTCATATGGGAAATTTTAGGCCCTTATATTTTATGTGGAGAATATATACAATATCATTCTCTCATTTTTTTCAATTTGAGAGGCTATAATTTCATTTAGACCATAATAGTAAGATTAAAAAAATAAGTGATTTCTTATAGATATCATCCCAAAAGATGATATAACCAAGCGCTAAGATTCTTTACCCAAAAACATGTCTCCATCCATTTTCTAAAGGTTGAATTTGAGCGTATACACCTCCAGTTACATTGGGGACCCTAGTAACTGGACAAATGAATATTTAAATGTAGTGAAATTATATTTTAAATCACTCATACCATAATTATTGAGAATATGAGCATTATAGAAATTTTAATTGGCGGAGTTATGTCCTCTATTCTGGGTATTACATTTTCATAGGCTACAAATGTGTGGGTCGAGTGTTCAAGAATATTAAATAGATATTTATTTCATCATATATCATATTATATGATGAAATCAGTGGGATTATAATCCATTATCGGTGGGATTCTTGAATCTTCTAGGGATGATGATTTAGTGGAGGAATATCCCAACACAAATACAACACTACAATTTAAAAATGGTCGCATAATGTCTTTCTTTTTTTAAATGAAACTAATTAGTAAATTTTTTATATTCAAATCCTACAATAAATGAGAAGTTTGAAATCATATGATCAATCTTATAAAAAATTGATATGTTTTCAAGTATGTTTTTGATAAAATACTAAATTGTTTAATGATTGTTTAAATTTATTTTCTACTATTCTCATCATTCCATAGAAATCCCACACATGCTTGTTTAAATTTAGGAATATATATATATATGGTGATACATGAACCTCATACCTCTTAGGTATTCTATAATTTCTTTACCACTCCACCATGTTGTTTATTTTGTTACCAAATATACTTTTATATGTGTGTGTGTTACTATTTATATGGGTGATTGAAAATATATATATTAATAATAAAAAAAATGAAAACAATAAGAAAAATTACATATAAATATCATTAAATATATATATAAGCACATAATATATATCAGTGAATATCTATATATATAAAAAGATATATGTATTGACATATGTATTTAAACATAAATAATGTTATAAAACTAGAAAAAAACTAATTATAATTACACATATAAATATATAAAATTTACTTTAATTGAATATATATATATAGATATAGTCTATATAAAAATATAAATACATATAACTAGTAGTAAAAAACAAAACATGATATATACAAATATATATATAATATGTCATATACATTTCAATAACAATAAATATATATAAATTCAAATAAATTTAAATAAATATAAATAATGATCTATATATATATATAATTATATATAATCATATATATACACATAAATATACAGATATTCATATATATATATATACACACATATATATATGTAAATGAAAATATATATCCACGTAATATAAATTAAAAATAACATAATTAATATAATGAAATATTAATAATGTACATATAAAAATAAGTAAAATTATACATACATAAATATTTGTAATATAACACAAAATATATATATCAAATATGAAATCTTATCTGAAAGAAAAAATCATCTTAATTAGTTTAAAATACAAATTTAAAAGTATAAAGAATCATAATTTTAAATAATTTCATCAAAAAGGATTTTTAAATCATTCAATTAAACACTAGTCAATGTGATAACATTAGAAAATATACCTTAATTATAAATCCTATCTATAAGGTAGATTGATACTCAATAATTATATATTATAAAATGAAACATGATTGAGAGAAGATCTAACGATTTGATCCAACTAGAAGTATTCTTTCTTGATTTATTCATTTGACCATTTTCCACCACTTTCCCAATGGTAGTGGAATCACAAGCAAGATAAATATTGTTCCAATTTTTTTTACTTTTAATGTCAACTAAATTATTCATGATAATAATCTATTCCTCCTTTATAGATGTAATTCCACATGGATCATAACGACTTCCAACTATATCTCCATCGTGATACCTTAAGATTTCCCAAATACAAGAGGTGAATGGAATTGATCTGATGGAAACATTCAAATTTCATTTAATATATCAAATATGTGGATTTATGTATATAATTTACAATTTTCTAGGTTGTTGTGGGATGTTTCCATCCATAATTGTCACGACCAGTATCCCAGGGTTTGTACTGTGACTACCCCCAAGCCCCCCTCCCAATGGCCAGGTGCAGGCGACTAGCAATGAATGCATTATCCCACTAGTGGGAGGTATTTTCCTATTTACATATATGCACACTCTCACAAACACACAACAACATCCCAAATAGATGGAAAGGGAACCATTAATTCTAAGAAACAACAACTTAGTAATGGTAAAGCAGTATGTCAAAGGGGCCAGAAAACAAACCAAACAAATGAAAAAACTAAAATAGGAAAATACAATAGATCTATGTAAGGTTTATGTATAATACACCTCCTAAAGGGTAGGTAATGAGTGGTTATCAGTAGCTCTAGAAGTACATATTTCCTATCGCATCCCAATGGGAACCAACTGATACCGGGCTTCCAAGGACATTGTAAAATCACATGTCCTCTACAACAGACACAACACGTGTTGGCAAAAACTGAGTAGGGGTGAGTAAAGCAATACAAAGTAGGAAACCCAAAACCAAAGCAATAAATTAAAAGTTAAAAACCATAGAGAAATTACAAGGCATCTCTACTACGGTATATACCAATATATATACTTTGGATATCTAGATATACTCATCTCACAAACAAAGAAACATGACGTCCAAACCTCATAGAAAACATTATTATTCTCATGAAAGGCCCATGTCGTAACACACAAACTAGGAGCCCACACTTCATGAGCTCAATCATCTCTCGTGGAACCCATCCAAGAGACACACTCTATTGGTAACATTGTACAAGTTCTAACTATAGTGTGCATAACTAGAGATATATTCATCACATTATTTCCCCCAATGAATGACTATGGAAACCGAAGTCATGAGTCCTTGCCCTCTCCACTACATAGATTTGAGGGAGCACTACTCCAAAAAATCATATGATACCCTTGTCGGTCCTGTTAGGAGTGACCCACTGCTCAGTCTCATCTATGGAGAACACTCTCATACCTATGTATAATTCATATCAAGTGGAGGGCCTTTCTCTTCATAGTTTTGTCTTATAGAAGATGGAGCTAAAACTCCAATGGAGGACCTGCTTCATGTTTGTACTCAAATGTGGTGGTATACTACTCCAAAAGAGAGGACCTGCACCCTGGTTCCAAAAATGGATTACTAATCTTGAAATACTATCACCCAAATATGACATGGGAGTAATAATTAATATATTGGGGAACTACCCCTACCGTATAGGGGGTAATAATTAGTGTCCAGAATAACCACACTATGTTACTAGGGTAGTACTGAATCTAATGGTTTATTCACTATGGGGGACCAGCACTATATTATGTAATGGGAGTAGAGATATTATGCTAGAGGACCCGCACCTTGTAACTATAGGAGATTCCATACTTTTCCATAACAATTCATTATATGTACCCTCACCGATGAACACTAGGTTAGTAAGGACTCCAATGTTTTGGAACCCGCTCCCTAGTCCCATAGGGGAGAACCTACTCGTCCTTCAAAAACATCTATGTGAACCTACAACCTAGACCGTTAGGGGAGTAAAACCCCTAGTAGAAACTACCAAAATGAAACAAACCCACTCCCAAGTCATGTGGAGTACTATCTCTACCTTAGTAGATGGATACTGAGTTCCCTCATACAGAGCCTTCAATGTAGTATCTGTCCTAGCCTCTCGTCAAGAGAACTACCCTGACTCAACTCAATGACTTTTTTTTAGGAGGTACTAAATTTCAAATTAGTAGAAGATCCACATAATTATTAAGAAAACAATGTTATAGTATCATAAGAGGATCTTCTCATCACAAGGTTCCCAAATTCATAAACGTCCTGGAAAACAGATGATTTGTTTGAATGTTAAATAAAATTTACCAAAACAAGGGTCGATTATGTTAGGATATGTATGACATGGTTGGACAGACCCAACCCAGTTCCGACTAATCCCATTAGGCCATAGGTCTGGCCCGACACTTTGGGATGGGAGTGGTCAACCTAAATCATCCTATCACACTAAGTCAGTCCTGTTTTTTTAGCCCTAATGCAGCAAAGTCATATCCATATTGCACAAAACGTTGCAAGATAGTGCTATCACCCTGTTTATCTAGTCCCCTAACGTGGACCATATATTCTAGAAATACATGTTTTTGGATCCACAGCTCTTCCACACGGGTATCCATGTTATGCGGCTGACACCACCTCGACCATCGTGGCACGCCACAATGACACTACATCTGAATCATCTCTGGACCATCGAATAAGCTTTGGTGGTCTGTTATTCGATCCATAGGGCTTTATGGAGACCTTAGTCCATGCTATATGTCTCCTGGGGTTCAAAACATCATTGAGATCCCTTCCACGTGAATTGGGTCGATTGTCGGTATCACATTCATGTCTTCGATCTACCTTTCATTGTCGCCACCACCACAACATCATGCTATGTTTATGTATAATCGACAATATCGATTCATTGCACCGTAAGGAGGACGTGTGATGCCATTTCAATAATATTTCCATAGAATTTGAATATTATGTGAGGGTAAAGAGGCATGTAACACAAAAATACAACTATGTGAATGATCTTTGGCCATTGTTTTTTACAATATTGATTCACTCCCATTAGAAGGATCAGGATATAAATAAAAACAATCACAAAAGAATGATCAAAACACAAGTCAACATGTTCATGGGTTGATCTATGGTTTTCATTTAATACCATGAATAGAAGAAGATTCTAATTAAAACAAAAACCAATACATAGATTTTGGATCGCATAAATATTATTGATGCAGTGTTTTCAGGTCTAAACTTATTCCAATCACATTCATCAATCATAAAACTGTTGATGTTTTATTTAATCCCTTTCATTGATCTCGTTGTCTTGGTCACATGGCCACAAATTTCATCAATAATTATCTCAAAAATCCAGTGTCTTTCACCCCGTTGATGGATCCTTGCTAATCCATTTTGGGGAAAATGTTATTCAACATTTTCTATTTTGATGAGTCATTGACATTACACTAATTAATTTATAAAAAATAGTTTCCATTTTATAGAGTTGGAGTTTTGTTGTGTCTCCATGAAATATAATGCAAAAAATATAAACAAATGAAAAAAACTTCATTAATTTTTTTTTCATAAAAATATCATGAAATTAATATTTTTGGTCTACCCCCATCAGTCAAGGTATGATCCATTCTTATGGAATGTCATTATCCCAAATGTAAAAATTCCATAAAAATTTCTATCAGGTCTCCCATTACGAGGATTCCAAACCACGCACACATTCCATTTTAATTTTCCTTAACAATTTTCAAAAAATATCTTTCACACTCGACCTGCACCGGTTGAGGTTATGCTCTGCCTGTAGAAACAAAACCCCCACAAGCTCAATGGTACTGTCATATTCACAATATCAGTTACAATTTATGAGTAATAAGGATTTGAAAATAAAAATTTTTTAACAATTTTTTATTTATAGCCAAAAAAACATCGTATGATGGCACGTGTTGTACAATTTTAGGCCCTTTATATGGGAATATCATCACTTTAAGTTCAATGGTGAACTAAATGATCCATATTTCAGACGGTCATCATATATTATTAATTAATAAAGACTACATGTTTATATGAGCCTCATATATTTTAAAATGTGTTTAGTTTATTTGACCTTATAGAGGTGATACAACATTTAATAATGAAGGCATGTTTATATGAGCCTCCTATATGATGGTTAACATATATTTTAAATTATATTTCATTTTTAATCCGAGAATAACAATAATCATAAGGGAGACTATCATATTTGTTATTTTTTAGTTAGACATTGTTGTGTTTTCTAGATTGATTATTCTTAGGCGAATATATATATATATATATGAACTTGTTAGGATCATTTTTTCATTTAATAGAAATTTAAATCTACATATTCATTGATATTGGGTTGAGGGATCTTGGTGAGATAAAATGAGTGGCGATACTCAATGTGGGGATAGTTTATTTTATTATAGTTGAAACATTTAAGGAACCATGAATGGATATGTTATAGGGGTGAGTAAAAAAACTTTTCCTTGATTAGTGAGTGATATCCTAGATGAATATTTGGATTTTTTAGAACATATAAAAATTCCCCTTGATTGATACCCTTGATGGGTGGACAAACTATTTAAAACTTATATATGTTCCCACTTGATTTTCCATTGTTATGGTTATTCACATTTATGATGATCATTTTATTGATTTGTGAGGAATTTATATTGAGAAATATTCCCACTATATTGATAATTTGTTGTACAGATTGAGAAATGGATTAATTTATAAAATTTATTTCTATATAAATATCATTGGGATGGAGTGGGTTTCATATGTTGTATTTTAGCTTACACTTGTTTTGTATTCTGGGACATGTGATCTTACATATGAGGTGGTGAGAATATCATGGAAGAAATATTTTGTGGGATTTTTCAATTGTGCTATGTGATATGTGGGATACATTAGATAATTAAGGCTTGTATATTATAGTATTATATTATTTACATGGGAGGTAACACATTATTTTAGATATACCCTTTCTAGATGTAATGCTTTATAAATCGTTATATTTCTAAGGATATTCGAAACATTGAGTGATTATATAAAAGACTCTAAATGGGTTTTAGAAGGATACATTGTATTACTAATATCTATAAACCATGTAATTATGATGTCAATACTATAAAGATAATCATAAAATAAGGAAATTAACATGGAAAATACACCTATTGATTATAATGTTTTTTATTTTAGATCTTTGTGATATATAACTTAATCAAGGGTGCTTCAACAAAATGAAGATTCCAACACATGTGAACAATTGTGATATATGGTTTTGACAAAAATAAATCTATCAATAATAATTTACATAGATCCGGTGATGAAAATCAATATGAGATGTGGGGTCGTGGGTGATGAGTTTTTTGTTAAACTCATTAAATCTGTATTAATTGTTGTAAATAATATATTTTATTGGATATTAAATTTTTTATATAATATATTCTTTAATTCTCTATCTATATAAATTTAATTTATAGTGTCATTTTCTACTGATTTTTGGGAATATATTGTTGGAACAATGATTTATTTATAAATATGATTGGTACATACATGTATATTTAATGGTTTTATTATTCAATGAAAATGGGATGAATGATGGGTTATTTGGGATGTATTTTTGTTTGATGTTTTATATAATATTATTATATATAATCCCTATTTTTTTATGATTCATTAACACCCATATGTTTTGGTTTTATGTAATTTTATTCTATTATTATGTGATGAGATTGTTTTGGTTTTATTCCAGTATTATTTGTGCAGTATTAATTTTGAAAAATCAATTTTTTGCATCATTGGGATCCAAAATATTTAAAAAAACATACCTCATACAGGATGTGGTTCTATAATATTTTTCTCTTGTTGTATGGTGATATTTTCATTGAGGTATATTAAACCACACTAGGGATCTTAATCTCATATTGTTTTTCACATGCATGGAGTCAAAATTTCGAAAATGTGAAGGTAAAAATTCCATAGTGAAGGGCATTGTGGACATGTTTGTTTTTGAATAGTCATAATAAAATTTGGGGTTATGAATTTATATGTGATAATAAATCATGACATATCCAATGATATGTGGTCTATAAACTTATTGGAAAAAGGACGATGAGAATGTTACAAATTATGAGGCAGACTATATGAGGATTGCAAGGCAAGCTGCAGATTATATACATAACCAAAGGAGAAGATTGATCAATACTTTTATGGGTTAAAACCATTTCTTCAGAGATCATTAGTCTCAAAATTCTGCTCATTGTATGAAGATATTGTGTCATGAACAATCATGAAAGGAAAGGAATTCTATTTTTTTTATTAATTTAAATCAAAGAAAGAAAAAGGAGATCTAGTGAATAGTCTGGAAATGAAATTAAGGGGAAGAAGGGAAGTGTTGAATATCTATCATATGGTAAATATGGAAGAAACACCCCAGTACGTTCTTAAAAATAATGAGAGTCTGTTACATGTGTGGTTAAAAAGACCACCATGCTTGGGATTTCAAATGGAAGAAAGAGGTGGTCCAGGTCGAATTCAATTATTGTAGATATTAGGGGAATTATGGAAATTAATGACCTAAGGACCAATGTAACATACCTCAAAAAAGGATAAGAGATCAATTCCATGCTTATGTGATAACTATTGTTGTGGGTGAGGCTCCGAAAGATGTGGTGGCAGGTAATTTAAGGGATTCTTGATTTTAGCCAATGCATTATTTGATTCTGGATCATCAAATTATTTCATATCGTCCCAGTTTTTTATTAAAATTTGATATTTTCAATTTTACAAAACAAAAGAGTTTTCCGTCAGAACACCAATGGGAAGTATCATCATAACAATGTATTGTGAATCAGTTCCCATATGTCCTCTACATACTGATCGCATCATCATTCCCATGATTTAATTAATATAATAATCATAATGGATTAGATTTCTGACCATGATGTGAAATTTTATTGTAAGAAGAAGATCTTTATAATTTTTTATGATTATATGGAGTACCTTATCTTTATAGCAGAAATGTCACCACCTGATTCTTATCTGGACCCACCCCTAGTGGCACTGGTAAATTAAATTATTACGGAGTATGAGAATGAAATAATTGGGGTCAGGAAAATAATGTTTGAAAAGAGGATGTACCTATTGTACATGAATATGTTGATGTGTTTCCAGAGGATTTACTTGTACATCATCCAAAAAAAGAAATTGAGTTTTCCATTGATTTAATTCTAGGTTCAAGGCCCATATCTAATACCCCTTATATAATGGCCATAATGGAAATAGTTAAACTAAAGAAACTACAAGTGGAATTGAGTAATAAGTGATTTCGTTTCCTAGTGTTTCTGTATGGGGAGCCCGTATAATTTTTGTTATGAAGAAATACGGCTCGAAGAGGTTGTGAATTGACTAATGGGAGATCAATGTTATAACAATAATGAAAAAGTATCCCCTACCTCGCATTGATAAATTATTCTACCAAAATCATAGAGATCAATAATTTTTAAATATTGACCTTTGATCTGGATATCGTAGGTTTCATGTGATGAAGGAAGACATTCCAAAAACTGAATTCCGAACCATGTATGGGAAATACGAGTTTTCAGTAATGCCTTTTGGTCTGACTAATCCACCCTCTATTTTATTTGATCTAATGAGTTGTGTTTTCAAGTAATATCTAGATGACTTTTAGTGATTTTTATTGATGATATCATGGTATACTCAAAAATATATAAAGATCATGAAAATCAATTGTTTATTATTCTAAAAAATATTAAATGAAATGAATTATATGGGATGTTTAGAAGGTGTGAATTCTGGCATCAGAAGATTTATTTTCTTGGACTTATTTTCTCTATGGAAGGAATTTATGTTCATACATCTAAGGAAAAGGCATTCCATGAATGGACAACAATGATTAGTATAATGGAGTTAAACAGTTTTATTTTTTTTTGTATATTTTTATCGTCATTTTTTCTAGAAATAATACTGATTGGCTAACACATTAACCAAGCTCACACATAAAGTGGTAATTTTTTTTTGAAAAAAATAGTATGTTGATTGTTTTGTAGTACTGAATAGTAGATTAGTTAATGCTTTTATATTGAATCTACCATGGATGAATGATGGGTTTTTTATTTATAGTGATTCTTCAAAGAAAGGTCTTGGTTGTGTCCTCCTGCAGAATGATAAATTTATTTCCTATGCATCACAACAACTAAAAATTCATGAAAAAAACTATCCCACTGATGATCTCGATTTAGAAGCTATAATCATTGCTTTGAAAATTTGGTGACACTATATCTATGGTGAAAAATGTGAAATTTATACTAATCACAAGACTTTGAACTATATTTTATTATATAATGAACACAACATGAGGAAAATGATATGGCTTGAAATAATCCAAGATTATGATTGAAAAATACACTACCAAAATTGGATGGAAAATATGGTGGCAGATGCATTGAGCAGAAAGGATCATGGATTTTTGAACAATATTATTGTTGAAAGAGTTCTTATTTTTCAAGATCAAGTAAAAATGGAAATGGAAATAATAATTGAAGGTGAAACATCAATACTTTTTGAAATGGTTACCAAACGATCATTACTAGCAACGAGAAAAATTACTCATGCTGATGATGAGGAGTTTCAAAAGAATATTAATGTTTTTAATGATTGGTGATTGATCAAAATCATATATGAAGACTTGATTTTGAATTTTGGGAAGAGTTTTGTGTTCCTGAGATACCATATCTGAAAATAGAATTGTTATATGATGCTCATAGCTACAATTTCACTATACAACAAGTTATCACTAAAATGTATATAGATTTGGAAGATAATTTTTTTTGGTATAAATTGAAGTGATAGATTTATGATTTTGGGTCGAGATGTATGGTTTCTCAACAACTGATAGGTGGAAGGAAACAACATGAAGTGGTTATGTAACCACTTCCCATACCTGAATGTAAATGGGATAATATTATGAAGGTCTTTGTCCTGGGGCTACCAAAGACTCCTAGAAAGAATGATCCAATATGGGTGATTGTTGATCATCTTAACAATTCAGAACATTTTCTTTCTATAAGTGATGATTTACTACTTGAATGTATGGAAAGGCTATATATTAATGAAGTTGTAAGACTTCATGGAGTACCACTATCGATTGTTTCTGATCATGATCCTCATTTTATATCAACATTCTAGAAAAGTCTTCAGAAGGCCTTGGATACTGATCATCATTTGAGAACTTCTTACCAACCTCAAACTGATGGACAATCAGAATGGACTATTCAAAACTTAGAAGACATGTTAAGATCGTGCTCACATGACATTAAGGGATGTGGGATCAATATTTACCTCTAGTAGAATTTTCATATAAAAATATCTTCCATTAAATAATTCAGATAGAACCATATGAATCTTAATATGGAATGATATGTCACACACCAACTTTCTGGGTTGTTGTTGGTGAAAGAAAACTCATAAGCCCAAAACATGTTGAGGAAACAATGGAAAAGGTGAAGGTTATCCAGTCCCACATCAATGCTAATCAAAGTCGATAGAAGAGCTTTGCCGATAACCGAAGGAAGAATTTTTAATTTCTGGTATGATATTAGGTCTTCATGAAGGAATATCCATGTAATAGAGTTATACGATTCGATAAGTAGGGTAAATTAAGTCACAAGTACATCTAACATTTTGAAATCCAAGATCGGATTGGGGTTGCATCTTACTATTTGGCTTTGCCACCGAGTCTCTACAAAGATCACGATGTGTTCCATGTATCACATTTGAGAAAATACATGCCTGACCCAACACAAGTACTCACCTATGAGGAAATTGAATTGAACAAGATCTGTCTTATTGTAAAGAGCCTTTCAATATTCGTGATACAAGAGTAAAAGTGCTGAGAAACCGGATGACTCGTTTGGTAAAAGTTCTATGTAGAAACCATAAGATGGAAGAGGCATCATGGGAACCCGAGGAACCTATGATGAAGAACCACACAAATCATTTAATACAGTAATATTCTAAAATTTTTGTGGAAAAAATTATTTTAATGAGGGGAGAATGTAACACACTAAACTTCCACAATACGTTTCCCTTTAAATAATATAATAGCTTGTGTTGTATTCAAATTCGAGTTCAAATATACCACAACCAATCAAACTAACCATTATGAATAGTAATACACATTTTTGGAAATTTAATAAATTTTTTCATTCAAAATGGAATTCAATTTTGGATTCAGAATTTCAAAATTATCTCAGGGTGAGTTTTTCGTCTTTTTCTCAAAACAATCATTTTTTGATTAATAGTTAAAAAACACGGTGTTATTTGTTAAAACCGAAATTTTATTTAAATAATTACTTATTTTATTTAAATTTATTTTAGGCCAAAATAGATATATAATACCTATATATGTTCATCATAATTCATTGGAGTCTTTATCTAATATTTTTAGATATATTATATTTTATCGAACTTTATACCAACTTTTACCCACCTCTTAAGAGCATTTACAAATTTGAATAAAACATAATTTTACCACTTCTGTGACTTCAATTTAAAAAAACCATAAAACATGGTTAGTATCAGAAAGTAATAATGGTTCAATAAGATGAAAACAATTTTGAGTTAGTAGTATCTTTTGACATTTATTTAACATGGTTAAAAGTAAATAGAGAAATTAATGATAAAAATTATATCATAATTACCCTAAAAGATGTCTTAATTCTATTGGATGAGAATAATTTGACCAAAAACAACCTTATTAATATAATATGATCCCCTTTGGTCCAATTGGAATAGATGAAGACATTAATTATCATTTAATTTAAAGAAGAGTTAAAATAGTTAAATTTAAAATTTTACATCTAAACCATTTTTTATATAGTGATACACACAATATAAACTTTACTACAAGTATTAATTATAAATATAAAATGATTTCCTACTTAATGTTATTTTATTTATAATTAATAGAAATTAACTAATTTAATTTATTAATGACAAAATAATTATGTACTAATTACTTTATTAATGAAATATTAAATTAATTGATATTATAAATATCCAAATAAAATAAATTTGAAGCTTTTGATAAATTGAAATAATTTTCTCGGTTAATAAGACTTTTTATAGTTGATTAAATAATTTTTTTTGAAATAATCATGAGTTTATTATTTTTTCAAAAAAAATAATACATAGTGTCAAAATTGATATATTTGAGTCTTTAAGAAAAATATTATATTATTAATTGATTTAATATCACTAAAAATAAAAATATAGGACAAAGAACATAGACAAGGTTATATATATTAATAATTAACAACATGGGGTTTTCTTTTATTCTTATTGTAAGTTTATTAACCAGATAATATAAAAATACAAAGAGACATGTTAAATGAAAAACAATTTAACTAAGAGTTTATTCTAAAAGATAAGGTTTATATGATTACCTAAATATTTATAAAAGCTATTGGTTGATATATATTTGACACAACCCCACCTTATAATTTTAATAAATCATTTTTGAGATATTATAATACGAAATTATTTTATTATAAAATAATATTTCAAACTTCTCCAAAAGTGACCCTCACCTCTCATAAAAAAGGGAACATCCTTTTCTATTAATTTCACACCTACAAAGCCTTTTGGATCTACCAAACCCTACCCAAATATCCTCCCATAATTCATTCCTTTATCCTAGAGGCATTGCAGTAGTCTCAATTCCAGCCTATGGAGCCCTTTTGATCAAATATATAGGAAAAACATGAAGGAGAGGTAAATATTTCCTCACCTCTTTCAAGTTCTTTTCTTCTTCCACTTCCTCTTTCTTTATTTTTCTAATTCTAAAATAATAACTTCATTATCTTCTATATATTATGATGTTATTATAAAAATGGTACAACAATATTGACTTTTCTATCCATCCAATAAATGTCATTGTCACCAAGGGTGCTTTCTTACGGATTACCGTCTCCACGTCATGGTTTAGTTTGTTATTTAAAGACATAATTATTTGGATGGTTATAATAATGAGTATAAATGATTTGAATAATACTTATTTCATGTTAAATATTATGTATATTTTCTATAAAATCCAATTACATAGTATTTCTCAATCAATATAATGATATTGTCGCACGTGCATAAGTACAATTTACCGACTCCACGAACGTGTTGAGATTCCATCCCCATTATAGTCATTATAGAATAATTTTCATTTTATGATTATAAATGTTTTTTTATTATCATAATATCAATATTTATATGAACCAAATACATCATATCCATAACAAATATTGCTTACCTAACCACGGATATAATAGAAAATGAATCAATTAACACCATAAACGATGATACTACTTAAATATTATTAACAAATAAATATTATAATATCATATATGATATCATATTTATGTATAAAGATCATGTATAATTTAATAAAAAACATTAACTATAATATGTGAGGAGAACATTCCATCGACTAAGGAAAAGTAAAAGGTAAGGGTTAATTTCAAAATCTAATTATTATCCAAGGTCATTCTAATTTAAGAATCTACTAGGACATATTTATTACCCATGTTCATGTTTTATAAAAAAATTTTCAATGGAAATATTTATAAGGGAATATTTTAATACAAAATAATTTTAAATTTTTTAAATATTTATTCTTCCATGCCTTTATCATTAATTTCCATGTTTTTAAAATGGATTTAAGGATTTATTTTTTTGAAGATGATTGGTTTTAGAATGTTAATTCCTTTAAAAAGATTCAATGTGTTATTGGACACATTGATTCCAAAATCCCTTTTAAATTTCTTCTTATTTAAATGTGTGACTTTTAAATGATTGCCTGAAAATGGTATTTTTCTCTAAAAGAGTTTTACAAATAATTTTCATCAATATCAACATCCATTGATGGATATTAAATTTTTTTGAATTTTATTTATTATGATAAAGATCATACATATTGTATTGAAGGATTAGTGGTATGTTTGACTGTGGATGTGTTATTTTTATATATTTCATGATTTATGGATAATGTATTGGAATTTATTATGCTATTTTTAATATGAATGTTTATGTAATCTTTAATAGTTTTCATATGAGGAATGAATTAGACTAAGTAAGAGGCGGGTGGAGCCCTATATAGCTCCTCGATGCATCAGTATGTCTCATTAGACAAACTAGTGTCTTGGAACAAGGCCTCGACAATGTATTATTTGTAGTCTTGGCACAAGGCCTTGACTATATGGTTATAAAGTATTTCATTATGCATTACATATTTTTGAATGTTGCTATAGATATTCCAGGTTATTATTCAACTAGTACAATATCCATGTAAATAAGTAAATGGCATTATTTGATTTTATATTTTCCATATTATGGGGATGTTTATATATAAAAGGGTATTTTTTTCATATACATTGCCTTAAATGTTTATTCTTATTTACGTAGGTTTCCGCTATATTGTAATCCTTACATAGTGTTTGAGGTGACCCCTTTCTTATGATTTATTTTCCCTGCATTCTAAGAAGTCTGTTATGATTGATAAGAAGGGTTAATCTAGGAGATTGATTGCATTCACAAAGGAACATTTTTGTAGTGTTTTACCTTCTAATGTGTAATGTAACATTCATGTATGTAATCTATTTTCCATGACTACTATACTGATCAGCCTTTCAGGACACGATTACTTGTATCATTCTAATGTATTAAAATTATGCACTGACTCTAGGCTTCTAGGGTTGGGTTGTTACAGATTTTATAGTGAAGGAGAGGAGAGTTTTCAAATATTTTAATCTATAGTTTATTAATAACCCACAAGACTAGAAAAAGTGATGATTAAAAGACACAAAATTGTAATAAATTAATATGAGTTCAAGATTTGGGTGCTTAAATCACTCGTGATGTTAGGAATAGTGTATTTAAATTATAATGTACATATATGATAAATAAATGTATGTTACTATTCACTAAAAATGCATGTATTTTAGAAAATAAAAGAAAACCCTAAGCATATTTCAACATGTAAAATCCAAAAATGAAATCCATTTTTCCAAAAATAATTTTATAAATATGATTAATTTAATATTTAATTAAAATCATAATTTAATATAAAAAACTGTTTCAAAACATTCATTTACTTATTATAAAATATAGTTATGTTTCACTTTCAAATTGAATATTATTTATATATTATCATAGTTAATGTTAGAATTCGTGACGGTATATTACTATTCATAAGGGTAAGTTAATATTTACAATGAAAGGTCACTATTCACCAAAAAATATGTTTTCCTTATTGGAATCCAAATAACTTACTAGTCGCAATCGTTTATGTCAGATTTCAAAAATTCAAATCACAGAACTGTCAAATTTATGCATACAGGCCACATAGCACTTAATAGTTAATTATGATGTAATTTCATGTGGCTATACGAAATAATTATATAAGTAAATTTCCACTAAAAACATTGGGTCGTTACATTCTCCCACCCTTATGAAATTTATCCATCAAAATTTCATTTTACAATCTAATCCGTAAATAGGTTCTGGTATATTTCCTTCATTTACTCCTATAGTTCCCATGTTTCCATATTATATTTATGGATCCACCATATTACTTTTACCGGGTAAGTATTCTTGTTACACAAAATATAATCACTATGATCCACGATCTTCAATGCTTCCTCCTCGTTGGAAGGATCATCACCCAATGGTACCATATTTGAAGAGAGTACATGTGAAGGGTATGGTATTTACTTCATTAATTGGGATACCTAAAAGACATAATGCACTTTGTCGATGGAAGGTGGATGTTCTAGACGATAGGCCACTTCTCAGACTCGATCAATTATCTCGAAGGGGCAGATGTACATGGTAGTTAACATCCTTTTCTATCCGAACCACATGACCATCTTCAATAGAGAAACACTTAGAATTATTGTCTCCAACTATGAACTCATGGTATCGTCAACAGTTATTTTCAAAAAAATTAGGATGAATTTGGGATGACTTGATATGCTTCTGAATGGTTTTTTCCTTCTCCAACATTTTAAAAAATATTTCTGGTCCTAGCAGCTTACATTCACTGATTTAATCCCCAAACACTGGTGTTCTACACCTTTCCACACAATGATATTTATAAGGTACTGTTGAAATGCTCGAGTGGAAACTGTAGTTTTAGGGGAATCCAATTTGTGGAAGATGTTTGAACCATACTCCTTTAATGTCTTTATAACATGATATATACATATTTTCTAGTGTCTTAATAGTAAACTAAGATTGGCTATTAGTTTGAGTAAGATATGCCACATTGAAGTTCAGTTCAGTGCTTAGATCATTTTGTAGTCTTTACCAGAACATCAGGGTAAATCTAAAAAATCTATCAGATACAATAGATATTGGTACTTAGTATAGCCTTACCACTTATTTTAAATATATCCATGCATGTTTATTTATTTATATGTCCTCTAGAATTCTGATAATGTGAGCTATTATTATAAGACGATCCAAAATGACCCATATAGTATTTCTTTCTCTCGATGTCCTTGGAAGTCAAGTGACAAAATCCACACTACTGTTCTTCCTCATCCATACAGGTATGGGTAGTGGTTGCATCATCCCCTTATAAATTTTCCTCTCAACCTTCACTTTTTTTTTCATACCAGGAATATTGATGAATATTCAGCAGCCTCCTTTTTCATATTGTCCCACCAAATGTTTTCTTAGAGATCTTGATACATCATGGTTCTCCCTAGGTTGATAGAGAAGGAAGAACTATGTGAATAATTCATAAGATACTTCATTACCCTGGACCATATAGTGTACACAATCGTGACCCATATCATACAAATACTTCCTTAGGAACTCTGAGGATTTCCCATTTATGATAGCATCCACACTTTTAATAATTTCCACTTCCTTTCTCTATGAATCATTTATATTCACCATGAGGGATGGTTGAGAAATCATTTGAAAATTATTGATGATATTTATACATTAATGATTCCCATTTCAATCCTATGAATATATAAGAATAATGGATCCTTTTTAATTCTCATCATTGATACAGATACAGTATTCTTTCTACATAGAGCATCTTCCACCTTGTTTTCCATAGTAGGATGGTAGTGAATTCAGATGATATAATACTTTATTATCTATATCCATATTCACTAGAAAATATTAAGCTATTTTTGTGTGAATATATATTTTATACTCTTGTGGTCAGTATATATCACACACTTCTCCTCATAATGATAATACAAACTGATGTTTTAATTCAAACATCATAGAAGCTAACTCTAGATCATGCATAGGATAGATTTTATCATGGATTTTCATCTACCATTTTTCATTGTCTTTTACTCTGTCATTTTTTATCATATTAAACCAATGGGTTACTTATAATATTTTCACGAACAACATTCCCATAAACATCAAAATTCAATACAATACTTATAGACGTATTCCCTATTGTTATAATATCATTTTAGGTGGGGACACAATGTTAAATAATAACACAAAACATATAATAATAGGACATTAATTAAATACATTATGATATATGATACATTTAAGTAGTGGTTACATGCAATTTATTCATCATTATCCTCCTTTGAATGAGACCTTCAGTGCTCCCATAATAAATGGAGACTGTTGATGCTCATCATTCTTCTAAACCCTTGCAATAGATAATTGTGTTGGATAATGTAAAAAATCTCCAAATTTATGTCATAGAACTATTTACTATTCCTTATTTGGAACAGTGTTTCCATTCACCACATTATTAATTTTTCACGGTAATTGGATACTTTGGACCAAATCAATCCACACATAGAACATATCCAAGTACCTTTGTGACATTCCCCTTAGGTCATCCTTCCACACTTGTTGCACAAAAAAAATGAATCTTCATTCCCTTACCATCATTATTATATAATCCTTAATGATATTTCATCTTCCACTTTCTTTAATCCATTGGGAATTCAACCATGTACCAATTTTTAATCGTTATTTTTTTTGCTGGTGTTGCATATGCATGATATCTATTTCATAAGTTCTTATATCATCGGTTATATAATTTTGGATATCATCATATTTCCAGTGACATCATTTGTAATCCAAATTCATTCTATTATTATCCATTGGACTTAATAGAATTAAAAATTGGAGAAGAGTATGACATAAGGGGGAAACAATGACATTAAAGGGAAAAAATATAAATTACAGTTATCTTCTTTAATTATATGTTTCCGGTCCTTAATCAATGTAATTCATAATCTATATCCTAATGTATATTATTATGGGATATTTTTTGTTCCAATAAAAAAATTTTTGTACTCTGTTTTTAATTTTCCAAAGAATATCCCCCAGGAGTTTCAATCCTTGAGTGCAATAAGGTGTGTTGATGGGTACTAGTATAACCTGGGTCAAGCTCGAAAATCATTGTCGTTGTATTCATTCCTAGGTAAATCTGTACCATGGCCAAATCTACCTTTTTGTATATAAACATGGATTTATTTTCTTGACAATCCACATACTCCATTCATACAAAAATTTATGGAGTATTTTTTATATATTGTCTAATCCTTCAGGTTCTCAGAAAGGTGTACTGTTCTAAATCTCCAAAAATAACTTCACAATCCTCTAATACCAACTATAAGGGCCCCAAAATTATTTCACATAATGTTACATGACTTTAATCATAATTATACATTAGATTACAAGACATGGATCGTGAGGTATAGTGTCTTTGAATACTACATACATAAAAATTAAAATAAGGGGATAAAAACCCTACTTATTTAATCTCCATAAAAAAGATCCTAAGTAACATTGATCCCTTACATCTTTAGAGGGTACAGAAGGGAACACATGGACAAAGGGATGAGAAAAATATCTTCGTAGGGGGACGAACATAAGGATATAGATTATTCACATGTGTTAAGAGGAATGTCATAATAATATCAAAAGAATGGAACATATGAAATCATATCTTATTATAATGGGATCATATAATCCTAAAATCATATAAATGTGGTAAAAACATAATAAATGACTTCATTATGAATCAAGGATGACATATAATCTCATTGCACATAGTTGTATGGGTCAAGGCAAACTGCCAAACCCGTTTCTATATTAGTATTTGTCAAGGAGAACCCCAATATAGTTTCATATCACATCTCATAAGACCTAACATTACAATATACTTGAAGTGCTATATGTGTTCACCCATATTATAATTTTCATTGATATTATTTTCTCATAAATAATCATACATAATCATAAGGGTACACATGGAATTAATTGGGTACCATAATCATGACATAAAGCATAACCAATGGGTGTATCATGAATGTGTCCATGAAAGAAAGGGATTAGAATATACATGGATGTTAATCAGGAAAAATAGGCCTATAACATGGAATTTTATTTCAAATTGAAATGACAAAATATAAGAAATGTAGTTTAGAAACCTTAACATTAAAACATTTTTGTGTGGTTTCCAGGAAAATACTGTAGTGGTTTTAAAATAGAAAAAAGGAGAATCTATTATATAAAACCACAATTGAACAATTAATATTTTCATAATAAAAAATTAAATTTTATAAATATAATTTTTGAATAAAATAGAGGATAGTGGTCACCTAAAATTGTGTAAAAATTTGGGAAGTTCACTTAAAACATGTTTGTTATCATAATGTTATATGGAGGGAATCTCTTAAAAACATGTATATCCCCAAAATAGAGTGATGAATGGTTATTCCTAAATAAAATGTTCAAAAATAAAAATAATTTAGAATATGTACCTAAAAATTTATGATAACACCATTTTTATATAAATTATGTTAAGGAAACCTAAATGAACAGAGAAGGTTTAAGAGGAATTTGTTAAGGTTTATCGGCATGGAATCTGGTGTACCTAATAGGGATTGATGTGAGAGAAAAGGGGTTTTTAATCAATTAGAAATCATGATGGAATTATGGGGGAGGTTTTTAATCAAATCTCATCATTAGTTGATTCACATAAAAGGGAATATCATAGAGGAAACTCTTGATTTAAGAGTTTAATGGAGTGGATCCCTTACCTTAAGTCCAGTGGAGATATCTGATTGAAGTTAATGAAATGTAAAACCAAATTAGGATAATTAATTATACATTATATTACCGATTATATATGTAATTGATTTATTATAACCCTTTATAATATCATTCATGACAATTTTTATTGTTTATGATGTTCAATTTCCTTGTTCGGGTCTGTTTGCTTACTTAGTTTTATTGATTTGTTCACTAATATTATAGTTTGGATAAACATGTCTGAAGAAAGTTGTTGTCTATAATTGATGTTTTATGATATTATTGAAAATACCAGAGATTACATTATTATAAAAATTCATTCATATATTTGGAGTGAAGTTGAATTATTATATAAAATCATAGTGATAACTGTTTTGGTTAATCAGTGGGATTTTATTTCAACGAACATGTTTTTCATTATATTTAAATACCATCTATACAAATGGATTACATAACTATTACAAAGACATATTAAATATATTATAATATTTTTTTAGACCTAACATAAATAGTTTCATCACCAGAATTAATGATAATAATATAAATTGATGAACAATTGTCCTTGAACGTGCTAAATTAACACATCTCAAACTGTGTTTTCATTTATTTCATATAAATGATGGGGAAAGGAGAGAATATATTTAAGTATCCAATTTTCAAAATATTATTCAATTAGTTATATGTTACTATATTAATAATAAATTGTTTTTGAAGGGAGGTGAAGAAAGAAATAAGAAATGAAAATTACTAAAAATATATAAATGAATTGAAAATAGAAAATTTTCACTTGTGTTTATCTCCTTTGGGAGCCTCTTAATGAGATATTTTTTGGTATTTTTAAGAGACTAGGGGATATTATAAGAGGTAGTGGTGATTGGGGAGATATTTTTTCATAATATTGGAATGGACCAAGGCATGAGAGGAGTGTAGAGAAGAGGGACTGAGGGTGATGGTGGGGTTATAGTGGAGGAGAGGATGGTTTTCATAAATTTTTAATCAATAGTTAATTAATTTATCTCAAGACCAAAAATATTGATGATTCCAAGACCAAAAGTATTATTAAATATATGTGATTTATAGATTTGGTTTATTACATAACTTGTGATTTCAGGAATAGTGGATTCAAATTATAATGTGTTTATAAAGTAAAATAATGTATTTTACAATTCACAGAAAAATCACATATTTCAGAAAAATACCAAAACATCACCCGAACCATATTTTTATGTGTAGAATCAAAAAAAAAATCCAATTTATTAAAATAATTTTTTAAATCATAATAATTAAATTATTAATTAAAATCATAATTTATTAAAAAAAATAGTATTAAAAAATTACATTACTTATTCAAAAATATAGGTATAATATACTATCAACTTGAATATTATTTTTATATTTTCATTAGTAAGGTATCTATTCATTTGTTTATATAACTATTTATAATTGTATGTTACTATTCATAAGGGAATGTTACTATTCAATAATGTTTTTTTCTTTCCTATTAGACTGTAATAAATTACTTGTTCAAACCACGTATTTATTATTTTCAAAATTCAAATCAGGTAAGTTAAAAAATTATGTTTAATGGTCTCACAGAACCAATTGTTCATTATGTTGTGATTTTATGTCACTATATGACATAATTATAAGAATTAAATTTATATTGAATTCTTTGGGTCTTTATGGCAATCAGCAATAGAATGATTTTAAAATGTTTTACAATAAAATTTAGTAAATTTTTTAGTTTTATAAATATTAATATTTTTGAATGGTTATTTAAAATTTTATCAGCAAAAATAAGAGGGATTAAATAGGGATAAAACACACCAATTGATATATATGTTACTTAATGTTTTTTGGGAATTTTCATGATTCAAATGGTTTTAGTGGAAAATTTCATGGATTTATTTTTGTTATACATTACGTTAATTTTTAAAATAAAATGTTTTCTTCATATATATTTTAATGAATTACATTATGAATTATGTTTAAAATTAATATTAATTTTTTTCTAGTGAATTGAATTGATATTTCACAACAAAATATATTTAATATTTTCTAAATAAGAGTTTACTATTTATTTTATCCAATGATCTTATATCAGTTAAGATGAAATGTGATTCCAATTAACACTATTTATAAAATTGGTATATAATTATTTAAATTATATAGGAAAGTGGTTTATTTTAATAATTGATTAATTTATTTTCCTTATAAAGGTGATCAAACATTTAATAATGAATTCATGTTGATATGAGCCTCATATATGATGGTCAACATATATTTTAAATTATATTTAATTTTTAATCATGATATAATAATAATCATCACAGAAACAATCCTATTAGTGATTTTTAGTCATACAATATTGGGTTTTCTAGATGGATTATTTTTATGATAATATATATAAGAACTTGTTAGGATCATATTTTTCAATTATTGACACTTAAATCTTGATATGAATTGATATAGGGTAGAGGGATTTTGGTGGCTATAATGAGTGGTGATAGTCGATGTGCGGATAATTCATTGTATTATAGTGGAAACAATTATGGAACCATGAATGGATTTGTTATAGGGGGAGTGAGTAAAAAAACTTTTCCTTGATTAGTGATTGATATCCTAGAAGAATTGTTTTTTTAGAACATATACTAATTAACCATGTTTGATACACATGATGAGTGGATAGACAATTTAAAACTTATATAAGTTCCCGCATTATTTTCCCTTATTATGGTACTTCACATAATAATTTGTCGATTTTATTGATTTATAAGGAATGTATATTGAGAAATTTCACACTATAATGATAATTGGTGGTACATATTGGGAAATATATTGATATTTATTATTTATTGGTATATAAATAGCATTGGGATGGAGTGGGTTTCAAAAGTGTGATTTTAACTTACACAAGTTTCTTATTCAATGACATGGAATTTAACATATGAGGTAGTGGGAATATCATGGAAGAAACATTTTGTGGGATTTTTCAATTGTGTTATGTGATATGTGGGATATACTAGACGATAAAGGTTTTTATCTTGGAGAATTATATTATTTACATGGGAGGTAAAACATTCTTTTAGATATACCTTTTTTAGATGTAATGATTTATAAATTGTTCTATTTATAAGGGTATTTGAAACATTTAGTGATGATAAAAAAGACTCTAATTGGGATTTATAAGGAATCAATGTATTACTGATATCTATAAACTAGGTAATTATTATGTAAATTATAAAAAGATAATCTTAAAATAAAGACATAAACATGTAAAATACACTTATTAATGATAATGTTATTGATTTTTGATCTAGGCGATTAATGCCTTAATCAAGTGTCCTAATATATAATGGGGATTAGTACACGTGTGGACAATTATGATATATGGTTTTGACTAATAGAAATCTATCGATAATCATTTAGATAGATCCCATGATGTAAATCGATATGAGATGTGGGGTCGTGTGTGATGAGTTTTTTGTTCAATTAATTTAATGCATATTATTTATTATAAATATTATTTTTTATTGGATATTTAATTTTTAATATAATATATACTTTAATACTACATCTATATAAATTTTATTTATAGTGTCATTTTATACTGATTGTTTAGACTCAATTTTTGGTACAATGATTTATTTCCTAATATGTTTTGTATTTCTATGTATATTTGATCTTTTTATTATTTTATGGAAATGAGAAAAAAGATTGGTTTATGGGATGTAATGTTCATTAATTTTTTTTATATATTTTTATTATACCTAATCCCCAATTATTTATAATTATTTAACACCCATATGTTGTGTTTTATGGTAATTTTATTCTATATTTATTTTTTGAGATAGTTTTGGATTTTTGCAGTAATATTGGAGCGGTGTTTATATTGGAAAGTGAATTCGTAGAATCATTGGGATCCAACATATTTAAAAAATTTCCCTCATACAAGAAGTGGTTTATAAAATTTTTCTCAAGTAGTATGGTGAGATATTCATTGAGGTATACTCAACATCACTACAGATATGAATCACATTTTGGGATTCACATATATGGAGTCCACATTTGGGAAACGTGAGGGTAAAAATTCCACAGTGATGGGCATTGTGGACATGTTTGTTTTTGAATAGTCATAATAAAATTTGTTGTTATGAATTTATATGTCATAATAAATCATGAAAAATCCTATTATATGTGGCCTATAAAATTATTGAAACATATATAATTCCATTTTTTAATTCATGTATACAATCATATCATTTTATAAAAAATAAAAAATACAATCACTACACAATTGTGGGTGATTAATATTTCATGAAATAATAATTAATTAAATATATTTTGGATTAATTAATTTTAATTTTGACTTAATTTTAACTTATGAAAATTACCATTCCCAATAATATTACTATGAATCCTAAGCTTGGTTAAATTTGATTACATTCTTGCTTATTAGATCTGACAAACCTCATAATTTTGATACCACGGGATATGAATCTTAGATGTTGGTGAATTTATCCAACTTCACTTCTATGTTGGAAAAATTTATGTCAATATTTCATTCACTCTTTATGATTTACTAAATCCTTATAAATGTACTGATTTTTGGAAATTGATTTCCAAAACTAATTTTGTATTTTTTATTAGATAGAGGAGGTGGATTTTTGGTCATTCATGTTTAATTGAATGGTCCCATTACAGTTTTAACATGTATATAATGATGAATATTGTAACAATAGGTTTTACTCCTCTCCAAATCATGTTGGTTCTATACAAATTTGGTTAGAGATAGTATTTTTTTAATCAGAGTGTCATAATCGATGGGGGATGCCTTGGGATCACTACATGTGTTTCGTACTAGAGGAAATCAATTCATATAATTTGTATGAACAACTATTTGTTCCAAATATATTTAATTTTCTTTGTAATTTCATGTTATATTTCACTGATTTATTTGTGAATGTTTTAAACAATTGTCAACATGATTCACTAGTATATGTGGGAAGACTACAATGGATTACCCAATGGGTTATATAATCTCCCACATATGTTCATTATTTTATGTATTCAAATGTTTTTCCTTATAACATATATAAATGAATGGTATTATAACATAATAGAAGCACATTACAATATGTTATCCATCGATGTTATATAGTGGATCTTGGATCTAGTTGATGGATATGGCTTGGTGTTGATCCACTTTGGCACATAATTTTGATAGATTGTAAATATTTTTTCCCCTGATTTAATTTTATTTATTTATGTCATGCTTCTCTATGGGATGTTTTTTAGTGGGTGTTTCCCGATTAGTTCATGCATCGTGGTAATTATTGAGTTTTTTATGTTCCTACAAGATTTATTGAACATACTATTAAATTTTCCACAAATGATGTAATAGTATATTGTATTGTATTTCATTAATTTTGTTGTTTGTGGATACATATAATGTATGTGGAATTATATTCAAACACATTTTTATCGGTTTTGGGAAATGGGGATTCATTTTTTAATAATTAATTTAATGAGGTTGATTTTGTCAAAATTTTATTTTTCTTTTGATAAATTTTTTAATTTATGATTTTATTTGATTTCTTTATTTTAAAATAAATTTATTTCAAATTATTATATTTATATTAATTTAATTTATTGATAAAAAATTAATTAATATAAAAGAGACTAATTTTAATATATTGAATTATATTTTAAAATATATTTATATTATTTTCTGATATTCTATCATGTATAAATAAGAATAACTTTTCCTCACATATATTTATATAAATAATTATTATTTATTTTATACATATTTGTATTATTGGTTATATAAAAATAAGAATTTTTTTTAATGAAAAATATGTTTTAATTATTAGTAAAATCAACTGATATCCATCTCCACAATATTGGGATCTACCTAACAGGTTGTGATTTAGAGAATATTCATAAATCACTTACATACTATTTTTTGATAGTGTAATTACTATAGGTATAATTACAACAGTCATTCCTTTTTCATTATCACTAAATTTGACATTGACTATATTAATATTATATTATTAGTTGATTTGGAGTAATATATAATTATATACCTTAACTATCCACTATCTATTATCCATTATGCCTTATTGTTTATTTTTACTCATCCATATTGAGTGAAATACAATTTCTTTTTTTCTGTTTTGTTCCCAATAAAATTTGGATCTATCAATTATATCTATAATGGATTTTATAACCCATATAAAATAGAATTTTTCAGAATAAATATGATAAATGAGGTAATTGTGTCAAGATAATCACATTCATTATTACTGATATTTATAGAATCAAGTATATAATTCACTTGAAGTAAAATCAATTATACAATGTTGAAATAATTTTATACTAGAAATATTTGTATTTTAATTCATGTTATAAAATAGTTTTCTTTATCCTAGGGTGTTCTCTATTTCATTCAATTCTATATTTCACTATTTTTATGTATTTTTTACAAATGATATTTTTTGGTAATAAATCACCATTGTAAAAACACATATATTATGTTATATAACCAAAACATTGATCTTTTTAGGCTCTAAATTTTGATACAATTTTCAATTCATAATGTGGTACAATAGTCTATCCTAACATTAAAATTTTAAATTCCTCTATTTATGGACAATTTAAAAAAATCATTTCAAGATCTTTTTAGGGATCTTTTTTCTTCTTTTTCTCTCTTTTATATTTGGCATAAACCATAGTAAAATATTCAATTATTTTATAATAGGAGTTATTTTTATTTTTTGACATAGATTATGGATCAGAAGAATAGAAAAAATACAACTTATCTAAATATTACATAATGATAATATTATACATTAGATTATGAATTTTAAATTATGAATCTGAATATGTATTATATATATAATCATAAAAATTTCACAATGTTCATTTCATGGATTTCGGGGAATTATTTTTAAAGAATATTTTTTGAAATAATGTTCTCTCTGATTTCGTGTTGTGTTGTATTTGGGGGTAGAAATGCATAATGATCATGAGTTTCTTACACTCATAAGAACGATACTCTTTGTGTTTTCTATAATGCTTCTTGTAATTATTGGTGGGTTTTAGAAAACTTTTTATCTTATTATAGAACTTCTTTGACAATAACAAAAACATTGAAATATCATTATTTCATATTGAATTTCATAAGACCGATTATTCCATATAGGATTCCTTGATTTGTAGAATATTGTTTTTCATATCATGTTTTAATATAGAATCCTTAAATAAAACATTTCCCTAGATAACTAATGTATTCTCTCTCACATCACCTTATATTTCACCCTCAAACATCATTAGACTTCCATTGAGAGGTTTTATTTTAAAATAATTTACCAATGTTCATTTCCGCATAATATTTGAGATTCCATTCGTTATTGGGTTTATAATTCAGGGAAAAATCCGATAATGATCCTATACAGTAAATTTGTGTTCCAAAAGAAAAAACCATATATATATATAAATATAATATCTATGTGTATCCCTTTCAGTTGTGTGAAAGTTTCTCTATTCATCATTTCAAAACTATCAATATAATTTTTAGAAATATGATATCCATGATATATGAAATAATACACAAATATAGTTTACTACATTTTAGGAGCTATTTGATAGTATGAGACACAATTAAACACATCTAGTCATAGTATCGATTCCTTATAATAAAATATATATTTTTCAAATCATATTCATCTATGGAGTCAGTATACCATGTGTTAGGATGTATCGTAGAAATGTATTACGGATTTATTACTCTTAAATAATCCTTCATTCCATTGTTACAATATTAATGTATCACATTATCATTGCTAAATCTATTATATTATCCAATAAATTATATTTCACAATCTATATAAATTTCTTCCCTTTTTTCATTCATAGAATTAATTATATTATTATATTAAGACATTTTACACTACTTTTTTAGAACTCAATAATTGATATCCTATAAAATATTTTAAATAGAATTACTATATTAAAACTCCATAGGGTTTTACGTTAGTTACTCATATTATCTTTTCTTAGGAAACACCATGCCTATGGAATGAAGTCTTCGATAATATCACTAGAAAAAAGTATATGAAATACAATTAAGATATAAAAAGTGTTAATATAGTACATTAATAGTTTGTTAGATAATATATAACCAATAGTTCACGGCTCCTACAAATTCCCAATGAGTTTGGTGATTTTCACACATATAGTCTATTATTCAGGCGATTACATGATAATAGTAAGAAATGGTTACCTATTACATTGGTCAAATAGATTGCATCCATAAAATCCATTTTCTAGAACAGCTAGTAAATTTATACTAGGCTACTTCAATGTGTGAAGATAATATCAACTATGAATAAATAATATTTGAAAATAATTAAACCATATAGTTTTATACAGAAACTGAAAAAATATCATGAAACATCATTTGAAGATGATAATATTGGATTTTTAAGTGTAAAGTTTATTTGAATCAATTTAATATGTTTTTTAGTATTGGAACATTAAATCTACTACCAATATTTTATTTTTTGATAATTATATGTTTCACAAGTCATTTCATCATAATGTATATTCTTACATATTCAATGGAAAGATGAATCTATAAATTGTTTTATTTTATTTTTAATATTGAAAAAATAAAACATCAAAATTAGAAAATTTTAATTGATGATACTTTCAAAATATTGAAGATAAATTCTCGTTATGTTTTGTTTTCTTTTTTACATATTTTAAATAATCCACATTGTAATTGATTGATCAAATATTAATTATCTGGTCATTCAATTATAAATAAAATGATTCTTAGTATAAATCTATATTTCATTATTTGGATGTATCCATTTAAGATGAATTAAAATTTATAACTTGACATTTCGAGAGGTCACAATAATGGTCAGGATTATAATAATAATGACCAGTAAGTTATATTTATTGTTAAAATAGAATCTTTTCATTTTACTATTATCAAAAGATAATTTAAAGAGGTAGTTAATAAGATAAAAATAGTTGATCCTTGTTTTATGTGCATCATAAGATAAATTATATATCTTAATCATTGGAATAACATAACTTCATTTTAGAAGATAATATACGAATATATTATGATAAAAGACCTGTATATATTTTTACTACTTCCATAAGATAAAATCTATTAATAAATATATAATATTATAGGGGTGTGATTGAATTTAAATTATAATATAATTATGTATTGGGTAATATAATCATGTAACACATGAGATAATTACTATGAAAAAAACTGAACACAATCATCTATTAATCTCTATGTGCCCTCATTATAAAAATTCTATTAATATTTATTCCTATAAGAGCATATAATCCTTATGAATAAATATTAATAAAATTTTGAAACAAATAATATAATAATTTTAGTAAATAAATGGGTTTTTTAAAATCAATGAACAATATAACTAGTTGTTTTTTATTGTAAACAAATATGTACTTAAAAGGCACTAGAATCCAATATAGGATTGTCAAATGTAATATTCATCCTCAAAACCTTGGTAATAGAATCCATAGATATATGTTTTGTCAAATTCTTCGTATGGGGAAAATTAATCAAATATTAATTTATGTTTAGATCATAATAATATAAAAAATAAGTATCATTTCAAAGGATTGATTTAATATAAGCATGAAATAATGATGTATATTGAGAATTCGGGATAAAGGGACCAACAACCTATTTTGAAGAAACATAACCATGGAAACAATTTTTATTCATTAAATAATAAAACATTATCCATGGGTCATAATTATATTATAATTTCATTAAAACATAGAGTAACTAGTAAATTACACATACACTAATGAATATTAATATCATGACATGATGGAAAAAAATATTTTCATGCATCATCTTATTAAAAACATATTTAAAAACTTTTTATTAGAAATATAGAATATGTAAAAACATCATGTTTAGAGTAAAAACATGTAAACACATAACATCATTATCTCATGATATTTAAATCCATAAAATTTTTATAATATGGTTATATTGGGCCAACCAATAATTATATACAGATATTTAGTATATATAAAAATAACCAGTCATCACATTATAAATTATAATTTTAAAAAGTGAGTATAATATTATATCCAATTTCTATCATAGAGAATAAAATACAGATATAGATTTGTTAATACAAAAATTCAATCACCTAATAGAAACATTTCATGTGGGTGAATTTATGATAATATGTGAATCATAAGTACAATGTATTGATATTTCATTGAAATTGGGATGCAAATGAATTCTAAATCATAAAAATATATTTTATAATGTTTTAAAAAGGTAATTATTATTACACTATTTTAAAATTTTAAATTTACAAAAAAATATTAGAATTATTATTTCAATAATTAGTTATAATTACAACCCCTTAAATAGACAAATAATGTTACTACATTTACTAATAATAAAGGTTGAGTTGAAGAAAAAAATTGAATTAGGGGATGAAAGGAAGAATTTTTCAACATTTTAAATCATCTTTTTAAAAAAAAAAATAATAAAATGGTGATAAATAAGAAATTAAAAAATTGGAAAATTATATTTTTAAGAAAAATATATTTGAAAAGAATAACAAATTAAAAATAGTAATAGAAAACAATATTTGGAAGAGTTTACATGGATACCGAATTTAAAGATATAATTTGAAAAGGATGAGAAGTATTCTTAACCTCAATGATACTCATAATTAATGAAATATGTCAACATAATAACCTAAAAATATTATAAGCAATGAAATCATAATATCATGAAATAACTAAACAAATTCATTATTTAAATATTAGGTAAACACTAATTTTGAAAACTCTGAAAAATAATTTGAGCCAAGAAACCCCCTAACAATTTTTTAACATGTTCTATAAATTATACTGACACACCTATATAAAATTGTAATCATGTTATAAATATAATTATAGTGATTATTCATATCTGTAACCCAATATATTATTTTTTAATGAGTAATTATTTTAAATTTTGTAGTTTTTTATATTTTATTTCCATGATTAGAATATAATGATTTAATTTTTAGTACAGATTATATAAACTATTGATGATAATACCCCATACTTATATTATTTTCATAAATCAATGTTTATTTTTATATATAATATGTAATCCATAATTAGTTTAAATGTTATATGTTAATTCCATGGGTGTTGCATCATTGATCTGTAAGGATGAAATTAGCATCTAGAAAGTTTTTACTAATTTTTTAATTTTATATTGATGTATGAAAAATATGATATATATTAATTTTACCATTATATAATAAATTATACCATTATTTTCTAAATTATTTTTAGTGACATTTGTATTTTTTTTACTTACGGATACTTGATATAAATTTATACTATTGTTCATGTTGGAGGTTAAGCCAGACCCAACAAGAAAATGATAAAATCGATTTGTCTTCATCGTTATGATATTGATTAATTTATCATAATATAATTGTAATTATTTTATTTACATTAATAATTATTGGTGAATTTTAGTTGGAAATTGTTGTATATAGATAAATGTACTAAATATATGACAATTGAAATACATTCTTTCATTAGGGTCGATGTCCACACATACACATTAAGTATGTTATTTTTTTATATATCCTAGAATGGTGGTTTTAATTTTATTTTATTTTTAACTTATGATTAATATTTTATTATAATCTTTATTCATTAAATATCCCCTTTATACCATCCTTTTTTGATGGTTTTGAAAAATGGATCACGTAACGTATGGATATTAACGTCCAATCATTGTAAAATTGTAATTCTCATTCATTAATTAGATTAAAGGAGGTAAAAATGGTCAACACATAAATAAAATAAAATTTTATTAAATTTATTATACTAATATAATAATTTCAAAATTTAATTATTGGATTTGGTGTAGGTGAAAGAATAATGGGATGAAAATAAATTAAAAATTAGTAATTGTAAATTATAGCTTACTCTACAGATGAGTTTCCATGAAAATTATAATATGGAGTTGAGATTATTTTTTGAAGACCAAATCCTCTAGGATGTTTCCTGTTTTTTTTTTGAACAGTTATATTCTGAGGGTACATTCAAATCTTATCAGAACATGGTGTAAGTAGGAGTGGGTTGGTATTAGATCCTTTTATTAATGAGAGGATTGAAATTTTGGTAGTAATATAAACTGTAATGTAATAAAAAAGAGGTCACATGGATATTGTAATAGAAAATAATGGATTAAAAGAAGGTTCATTGATGAGAAATCAATATAAAAACATTTTCACACATTTGTTTTTATATTTTTTTATGTCATTTTTTCATAGATATTTCAAATTAATAATTTTATAACATTTTATATAATTTTAATAAAAGTAAATTTCATTTAATATAAAAAAAATAAATTGGTTATTAATAAATTAATGAGAAAAAATTATATAGTAATATCAATATATTATCTGAGAAACGATTAAATGGGGATACAAATAATTTTAATATAAGCATACAAAAGGATTAATATTACTTTTAAAATAACTACGTTTTAATCATACAAATTATGATTAAGATATAATTAAAATTTTGAATAATTTTATTATATTGGTGGTTTTATTATTATTAAAATAATGTTTTTTTGTATATAAATAATCATTTTATAAAATAAAAAAAATTAATAAATTTAGTAATGATAAAAAAATAAAAAATATAAATGAATCCATTTTTTGAATAAATTTAATTTAATGTGTTCTAATTATTAATTCATATCAGCTTATAATTTAATGAAATATAACATTATAATTTAAGAATAATTATATTCTAAAAATATTCAATTACATATATATGGATATAAGATACATCACTAAAAAAATATATTTCATAAAGGGAAAAAAATTCAAATTAGATTATATTTTATATTTTTCATATAAGTGTTTGAAATTTTATTCCATTAATGTATTTTTTATATGATTTTATTATTATTATAATAATTATATTAATAAAATTCATCTAATATATAACTGTTGTTGGGCTCCTAATGTATTAATCATGTTTTAATGATCACAAATCTCATTAATTACCACAAATATCATTCAACCATGTTAAATCCAATAAATAATATCCAATCATGTGTATTTTTGTTTCAGGTTATCTCATGCTTTATCATGGTTATGCTCAATCCATTTCCCGCATATTACTGTTTAAGTCTGAATATTGTTATTTTCCTATGTACAAGACACCGTGAAGCCTAACACACTAAGCCAGACACCATGATGCCTGACACAGTAAGCCAGACACCGTGAAGCCAGACACTGTGAAGCCAGACACCATGAAGCCAGAAAACGTGATTCCATACATTTTAAACTAGACACTGTAAGCCAAAAACCGTAAGTAAGACACCGAGAAGCAACACATAGTGAAGAAGACACTGTTACACTTAGAAACCATGACACTCAGACACTATAACACTCAAACTGTGAAAGTCAGACACCATGTGAAGGATACACCGTTACCATAACATACTATGACACAGTTTCTTAATCTATTTAGTCATCTTTCAATTTAATGTTTAACGGTTATATTGGATGCCTTTAATGTATTGAAAAAATTAATGTTTCTTTTTAGACATAGCTTGAGGTACGAGGTACGAAACACATGGAACATATCAGCTAAAACCCATTCATTCAAGGATAAAGAGAAAAGTGTTCCCAATAACAATACGGCATGATACTAAATTATAAACAAGCCTATGAGCACGACCGCGAAGAACACATTGCATGATTTTCAAAGAAAGAGTTTTCTCATACATGCAATCTTAATCTGCTGATGAACATATTAAGTACACTGGAATCCCGAAAATAACTTTACATTATCAACACTAGTGAAGAACACAAGTAGAATTGTGACACTCTGTTTTTCAAGTGATAAATGCGAGATGGACTCAGAATCATTTCTGTTTAATCAATGGAGTCCAGAGATGCACTTCAAATAACTAGAGCATTCTAAACTCATATATACTCTCTACCAGTGATTCTATTATTTTCATTTTGAGCAGTCTGTGTACTCTATATATTCCATACACACACTGAGTCCTTTGATAATCTGAAGGATTTTTAAATCCTTACACAAAACACATTATAATTTGGTTTACCCATGAAAACTATGGAAGAGGTCCCAGTGTGGCCTTGTTGTTATTTTTGTTTAGACACGAAAACTGTGGAAGAGGTCACTGTGTGACCTGGACAGTCTATGTACTGTTGTTAACACTAATCCATGATGTGGATCAATGTTTATTTATATAAACTTATTGGTGGAAGGTGATCACCAATTGGAGTGTATTAGGTCTCAGCTTGAGACTGAACCACTTGTTTTATATCCAATTTAATATTTAAATTTATACTTCTCTATTTTAATGTTTCATTACATAATCTAGAAAACACTAATTTTACTTTTATTGTTAATCTTGGAAAGATGTTATAACTAATTTTCCTTAGTAGTATAACTTCAAAATTATAATTAATAATACATATTAGGATTAATGATAATTAATCAATCTTCTAAGATGTAGTTTAAACAGTTAAACTCTTATCAAAATATAACCTTGATTAAATTGGCTATATATATTTTAGTGGAAAACATTTCATTTAAAGTAATATTTTTGTTAAATAAATTTTTATAGTTACTCCATTCTCTCCTCCCACTTGAGTAATCTACTCCAACCAACATTTTGTATCAAAGGCTGCTATATTAGGACTCTGGGTAATCATACTCAACTGTGATTGTAATTGTACTTTAAATATTTGTAAATTTTTTGTAATTATAAATTTCTATATCTTTTAAAAAAATTTATTAGTATGTACAATTTTTTGGAAGTTTCTACAGCCAACAGACAACCATTCCTTAATAGAACCAACTATACTAAATGTAAAATTAAAATGAAACTGCATATAGAGATTTTTAGCTTCGAATTTTTTTCCTCCATTATAGATGAATGCAAACATCCCGTGTCTAATAGAATTACATGGGATGAACCTAAAAAACATTCTTACAATATCAATTTAAAATAAATAAATGATATGTACTATTCCTTAGGAGATGAATAATTTAATTGGATTTTTTCTTGTAAAATTCCCATGAAATTTGGGATACCATGTCTGTTTCACAGAACGAACATCTAGTGTAAAAGTAATGAGATAAAATATCTATAATATAATATATGATTATTTTAAAATGAAACCTGAGGAGTCTATTTCTGTCATGTATCTTAGGATCAATGAGAGTTTCAACATAATGATTTCTCTAGGAAGAGTAGTCACTGCCAAAGAATAGATCATGAGAATACTTAGATGTATACCTGACAGATGGAGGGGATCCTCTGTCTCTATTATAGAATCAAGCTACATCAACAAGCTACATGTAAAAGAACTCATTGGAAAACTAATGATATACAAGGAAGAGTTGAAAGTCAAAAAAGAAGAGGAGGATGAACCAATGAAGAAATCTGTAGCATTCAAAACCAGCTTCTTGAAGAACAAAGAAAAAGGGAAATTGGAAGCATTTGTAGAAAGCTCCACCACTGAACAATCATCACCTGAGAGTGAGGAGCGGATGGTTCAACTAGACTGAAGATTCAAACAATTCTACAAAAAATATAAATTTTTCAGAAAGCATAACTTCAATGGAAAATATGATCTAAAAGGAAACTATAAAAAAGACTAAAAAATTAGTGAAAAAACTAATGATATTCTATGCTATTAATGTAAGTGAAAAGGACATATAAAGGATGACTGTAAACAGCTCAAGTATATGATGAAATATGAGTACAAGGATAAGAAGTAAAAAAGGTAATGAAGGCCACTTGTAGTTCCTCTAAGGATATTTCAAGAGACATATATACATCACATGATGAATAGGCTAACAATGCCAATATGTGTTTTATGAAAAACACATCTGAGGTAACACTGAACTCTTATGTACATAATTCATACTATTCTGAAGAGGAATGTGACTCAAAAAATATGACTAATGAAGAAATGTTTGAATACTGTAACATGATTGATGAAAAATTCAATGATTTAAAAGAAAAATATAAATCATTGAAGAATCATCATGCTCTCACTGTAAATTTCAAATTTGAACTTACATCTAAAATGGATAAAAATTCTCAACTGCTCAAAGAAAAAAATGAATTAAAAATTTCTAATGAACAATTAAAAAGTGACTTAGAAAAGTTTACTAGTGGGAAAAACACCCTTACAAAAATTATAAGGAAAAAAAATTGCCCCCAAATATAATACTTGCATTGGCTATCAACCTGGAAAAAGAAACCATGCTAGAAAAATTTTTGTTTCCATGTCTAGGACATATTGTTTTGTTTCCCATTCATGAAAACTATCAACTATCTCATGTCATGATACATATTCTACTGTTTAAAGTTTTTGTATAAGAAATACAGTTTATTTTTAATATACGTTACATATTTCTTATAAGAAATCTATGAGAAAAATATGTGTTCCTAAAGCACTTATTACTAAGGCTACTGGACCCAAACAAGCATGGGTACCAAAATTTGACATTTCATGATCATGTTATAGTAAATCTTCTTAATGAGATCCTGAAAAAATGTATTGTACTTGGAAAGTGGATGTTCTATTAAGATGAAAAGAGACTACTCTTGCTTCATGAACCTGATAAAAGTAGTTGGAGGACATGTTACATTTGTTGACAATGCCAACTGTATGATCATTGGAATAGGCCAAACTAGTAACACTTATTCAATTTTAATTTCTAATTTGAAGTTTTTTAATGGAATATAATATAATATTCTTAGTATCTCACAATTATGTGATGATGCATATCATGTTAAATTTGAAAATGAATCTTGTAATGTCTTGAATTATAAATATGAATTAGTATTTTCTTCATCATGCAATGAGAATGTTTATTCTGTTAATTTAGATTCCTTAGCTTCTCAAAATGTTTCATACTTAATTTTATTTCATAAATAGTCTTCCCTTTCGCATAGGATACTATTACATTGTATTGTTCACTCTCTTGGAAATATAACTAGAAAAGGCCAAGTGAAAGACTTACCCAAACTCAAGTTTCCACATGAAAAAGTATTTCATCCTTGATAAAAGGGAAAACAACACCAAATCACTTTCAAAAAAATGGAATATGTTTCTACTTCTCAACATCTCGAATTGGTCCACATGTATTTGTTTGGACCATCAATAGTTTCTAGTTTAAATGGAAAGCACTATGTTTATGTTCTGGTAGATGATTTTACTAGATATACTTGGACCTTCTTCATGGCTCACAAAAGTGAAGCATCTCCTTATTTTACTATGTGTGTCAAGTCTGTAGAAAACCATAGTGGCCATAAAATTAAATATTTAAGAAGTGATCATGGTTGTTTGTGTGAAAATCAATAGTTTGAATCCTTTTTCTCACAATATGGTTTGAGTCAGAATTTCTCTCACCCTAGAACACCTCAGCAAAATGGTGTTGTAGAAAGAAGAAAGGGAACCCTGTATGAAATTTCAAGAACAATGCTTATTGAATATGACTTACCTATTTACTTTTAGGATGAATCTATTAATACAACATGCTAAACAATCAATAGAGTCTTGATTAGACCAATTCTCAAAAATACCTCGTATGAACTCTGGAATAACTGGAAGCCTGTGGTTAATTACTTTAGAGTTTTTGGTTACAAAGTCCTTATTCTCAACACTAAGGAAAATCTTGAAACATTTGCATCCAAAAGTGATGTAGTAATTTTCTTAGGATACATAATATTAAGTAAATATTATAGAGTAATAAATAAGAGAACAAAATGTGTGGAAAAATCTATTCATATCATGTTCGATGATACAGATCCACATAAGACTAGAACCATCCTAGAACATTAGGAGGATGATGTATCAAATCTGAACATCAACAAAAAATCCTCAAATTCTTCTGTGAAATAATCAGTGAAAACATCCAATTCTGTAAATTCCCATCAATCGAGTCATAATGAACCAGAATCTATTGATGAACCCAAAATCACTAGTCCCAATTTTTCTAGAAAGGTTATATCCCTTAAAAACCATCACATAAATGTTGTTGTTGGAGACATAGAAAAAATGGAAAACAAACCAGAGGTTCTCTTAGAAAAAAGGTTGATCATCAATCCTTCTTGTCACAACATGAACCTAAAAACTATGATGATGGAATCGATGATGATTTTTGGATGATGGCTATGCAAGAAGAACATAATCAGTTTGAAAGAAACAAATATTGGAAACTTATTGAATGGCCCAAGGACACATTAATCATAGGCACTAGATGGGTGTTAAGAAATAAGGTAGATGAAGTTGGAAATATAGTTAGTAACAAGGCTATATTATTTTCACAAGGCTATAGTCAAGAAGAAAGAATTGAATATGAGGAGACCTTTTCTCCAGTATCCAGACTTGAATCCATCATAATCATACTTGCTTATATTACACATCTGAATTTCAAACTATATCAGAAGGATGTTAAGAGTGCATTCTTAAATCAGTATATAGCTTAGGATTTCTTTGTTGAAAAACCCCCTGGATTTAAAAATCCTCATTTTCCAAATCACATTTTTAAACTATCAAAATCTTTATAAGGTTTAAAGAAATCTCCAAGAGCTTGGTATGACAGATTGAGTACTTTTCATATTTATAAAGGTTTTATAAAAGGAATAGTTGATCCTACCCTCTTAATAAAACGAATTTCGAATGATGTTTTAGTCATTCAAATCTATTTAGATGATATTATTTTTAGATCTTCAACAAATTCATTATGTATTGATTTTTCTTAAATGATGAAAAATGTATTTGAAATGAGTTTATTGAGAGAAATAAAATTCATTCATGGATTTAAAATCATTTAAAATAATTAAGTAATTATTTTAAATCAAAGTAAATACACTAGAGAACATTAAAAACTTTTTGGATTGGATAGCACTAAATATAGTGACAATCCCATGTGTACCACCTGTATGTTGGATCTTGATGAAGATAGAAAATATATTGATCAAACAAATTGAGGAATGATTAGAAGTTTACTATACTTAACTGCTAGTCATAGGGATATTAGGTTTAGTGTATGTATGTGTGCTCGTTTACAAGAAAATCCTAAAGAATCTCATTTAAATGATATAAAGAGAATTTTCAAATACCTCAAGCATACACGGAATCTAGGACTATTCAATCCTAATGGAAAATCATTTGTAGTGGTTAGTTATTATGATGCTGACTTTGGTGGCTGTAAGTTAGATAGAAAGAGAACCTCTGGAACACATCACCTTTTAAGAAAGTCACTAGTATCATGGTGTAGTAAGAAACAAAATTATATTGCTTTATCTACTACAGAAGCTAAATATATAGCCGATGGCAGTTTTTGTGCAAAAATTTGTGGATGAAGAACAAATTACTAGATTATGGATATCAATTCAGACATATGCCAATAAATTGTGACAACACAAGTACTATTAACATCTCAAAAATCCTTTTTCACATTCTAGAACAAAACATATAGATGTAAGACATCACTTTTTGAAGGATAATTATCAAAAAGGTGATATCACATTGAAATTCATTGGTACTAAAAATCAACTTGCTGATATATTCACTAACCCATTGAATTCTGAGAGAATAAACTACATAATACATGATCTTGGAATGATAAATCTCAAATAGATATCTTACTTGTATTATAGTTCAACATTATACTATGTTTTACATTACGGTTTCATGATTACGGTTTCTTAGTTACTATTTCACATGTTTACAGTCTCACCATTATCACATTGTATTTACAATCTGACATTTACTGCCTCACCATAACGCGCTCTGAAAAGTTCACTTATTGTTTCACCATGAAGACCGCTCACTATATCCCCGTGAAGTTCACTCACTGTCTCACCATGACAACAATTACTGTCTCACCATGAAAATTATTTATTATTTTCTATAAAACTGTATAATGTTAATTTTTATTTCACCTCTTTTACTTTCCCACCTTTTTGTTTTTGTGACAATTGGCATTCCCAAATGATAAAACAAAATGTTTCACTCAGTTCTTCACTCGGACTTTCTCTCGTTTCTAACTGTTTTAACCTTTCAACCCCTTCTCTATTTGTCTCTCTCGAAGCCTCAGTGGATTCCAAGAATGAAACTTCTGTCACCATCCACATCTAAGAAGCGCCGCCCGAAGAAGAATAAGATTGCACCTATGCTGACAACCGAAGGACCATTGAATCGGAATATTTTTAAACGAAGTTTTGTTCCTAAGAAATAAACATTCGGAGAATGGCTTCTGTCTAGAAAATCTCTGTTCTTGAATGTGTTAAAAGAACAAGGCTGGTTAGAGTGGTTCTCATGGGAGAATAGACCCATATATCCTTGGTTAGTATCTCAGTTCTACCAGTACGTGCAATTCTAGTTCGATTCTGTTGAATGTTATGTTTTGAGGAGCTATATTAATAGACAAAGATGCTCCTTCTTGTCGAGTATATGGGTTGAATTCCTTAGTATACCTCATGGAGGAATATGTGATGATTATCAAAGAGAACCACCACCTACAACTGATTTCATTGATCTTGAAGATTCTCTGAAAACCGTAATCAGAAATGGCACCTAGAGAAGGGCCATCACTACTTAACATGATAGAGAAACAAGGTTGTTGTTTATGTTTGATAAAAATATGGTTAGTCCAAGAAAAGTTAATTTTGTAATGTTAAAGTATCAAGATTTGTTCTTGATTAATGTTATGATAAATGGATACAATATCAACCTGTGCAAGTACATCATTCACCATATGGGTGAGTTGATCAAGGTTACATCCATGTCCACATAAATATTTTACTCTCAACAGATATCAACCATGCTTGTTGCAAAAGGCATGGATGGACCGAATAGAGAAGTGCTTGTGTACTATGAGTACTGTCTCTATAATTCCACAATCATGTGAATGAAGATAAACTGGAATCCTTTGAAAAAGGAGTGGGTGGAAGACAATGATATGGTTTGTGAGTTTTTTAATCCTGTGGATTATCCATCATGGCCAATAGAAATTTTTTATCCTGGTTGGGAAGAAGATGAACTTGGTGAGTATTCAGAAGAAGCAGAAGAAGGGGATTAAGTACCTCATATGGAAGAAGTTGTAGGTGAGGAAGAAAGGACTATTGTTCCTCAATTTGTTCTTGAAGAAGAAGTTCGTAACCCTATTGAATATTTCAATATGTAAATCCAACCCAAGGCTAAAAAATAATCAGTGGTGATCGAATCTGAGTAGTAAGTCCTGGAAGAGACTATAGCAGAAGAACTCCATGTTATGCAAGAAGAAAATCTATATGAACTCCCTGTTATGCAAGATGAAAATCTAAAAGAACTCCCTATAATCCGAGAAGACAATATGGAAGAAATCCATGTTCAACAATCTTTTTTTGAAATAATACACTATGATGAAGAGAGGATGGAGATAGCCTTTCAGCTGGCTATACAAGAAATTAATGAGGAACATTGAGATGAAACTGTGGATTTAGACCAAGCTCCCGAGCCTCTATGTACAGAGAATGAAGCACCTCTTGAAGGGGAGCATGCCCAAAATCTTGATATTGGTGAAACCTCACATCCAACTGAGTCAAGTCCTGTGGACACTCAGTACAAATTTACTAGTTTCTATGATGTGAATGAGTCTCATCATGTTACTACAACTGAGCATGATCTCTACTCCTTGTTTCAACTGAAATCAATCACTAACATTGCACCTGAGAAGGATCCTAAACCTGATCCTATCCTTATACCAATTCCTACACTTGAAAATTTACCTGAATATCTATCTCATGTCAATAAGGATGATTTAAAGGATTTTGGAGAAACTATCTTATCTGGAGTTGAGAAGCTTATGAACTCCCAACCTCGTCCTGTTACAAATCATAGTGATAGGGATGCCTCACTGTTACTGGAAAATATTATATGGAAAATAAAATCTAAGATGATTCATGAGATTTAAGAAGTACGAGTTGAAAATAAGTTGCTTAGTAATGAAGTCACAACCCTGTGAATCAAGGTTGAAGACATGCAGAAAGAGCTGCATTCAAGATTAGAGCTTGCTACTACTCCTCTAAAACCAATTCTTTCTCAAATATCTGAAGATGTTGTGTCTCAAATTCACCCTTATCGGTTTTACTTCATTGAATAGAGTGCCTAAAGGCACAAAACTATGTTGAGGTATATGAGAGAGCTTGTGGTGAACCTTAATATACTCAATGATGAGTACACTGGTTATCTTCAAAAGTTACAGAATCAGCTCAAATCTCTAACCACAATCATCAGTGCTTCTAATACCTCTGGTCAATACTCTACCCCTTCATTGGATTGTACATTACTCAGATATATATTCAAAGAAGAACTTCATAATTCTTTCTGTGGCTTTAATGTGGATTCTTTAAATGAAGATATCAAGAACAATGATAGAGTTCTTGAACTTGTGCAA
Organism: Viscum album; assembly: GCA_963277665.1. Lineage (NCBI taxonomy): Eukaryota > Viridiplantae > Streptophyta > Magnoliopsida > Santalales > Viscaceae > Viscum > Viscum album. The sequence continues at coordinate 811,527,256 of OY728140.1, read as the reverse complement.
ATTCACTCCAAGATTGCAAATGATGCCGAGTAGGATATTTCTATGAATGTGGATTTATATTAAAAAAGAATTTTCTCAAATATCGACCTGAAAAACCAATTCAAATAACTTTTATAGAATCGACGACTTCCGCTTGTGACTCAAGCCTTTAAAACCCAAGTCCAAAAGCTAACCGAGTTTACCCGATTGTTGGACAAGTTCATGGAAAACAAATTTGAATCTGAAAAATACCTCAAATATGGTGGTGGGATTATTGCAGACTTCATTAAACACTTGATTCCATATCTTCATGTCTATACTACAAAAATTGTTGCTCTAGCAGCTGCACCTCTCAGACCTGGGCTCTCTACCTTCACCTCTGCCTTACACTCAAATACCATGTCTGTTCACCAAGCTCTCAGTCAGATCAGGCCTATGATTTTTGACCAGAAACTTCCTATATCTTTTACTACTCTTACCTTGGCACCCTCAGTCTTTGAAGGTCTACCTTTATCCTCTCTATCAACAACCTCTTTTCCTTCTTCTATATCAACCACTTCCCCTATGGCTTCCACTTCTACTGATAATAAAGGAAAAGTGAAGGCCAATCCCTGAATAAGACCAGTGATTACTATTTTTTTTATGAGGATGTCATTAATTTTTTTCTCCTTTATTTTGTACTGAATGGTTTACTCTTATTGGAATGATCGATTTTTACCATCTCATCTTTCATCTTTTTGATAATCCAAAAAGGGGAGATGTTTCTGCTTGAAGTTTCTATACATTATTTTCTCTATATATGGATTAATTTACATTTTAACTGTGCATGATTTCTGGTCATCAAAAAGGGAGAGATTGTTGGACTCCTCATGTTTTAATCATGTTTTAGTGATCACAAATCTCATTAATGATCAAAAATCTCATTCAACCTAGTTAAATCCATATAAATTATATCCAATCATTTGTATTTAGGTTTTATGTACCCTCATTCTTTATAATGGTTAAGATTAATCCATTCCATGCATATTGTTATTTAAGTCTGAATATTGTTATTTGCCTATGTAAAAGACACCGTGAAGCCTGACATAGTATGCGAGACATTGTGATGCGTGACACCATGAAGCCTGACATAGTAAGTGAGACACCGTGAAGCCAGACACCGTGAAGCCATACACATTAATGCCAGACATCGTATGTCAAACTTCGTAATCCAGACACCGTAAGCAAGAAACCGTGAAGCAAGAAACCGTGAGGAAGACACCGTAACACATAGCCACCATGAAAAAGACACCGTGAAACTCATACTATGACACTCAGACACCATGTAAAGAATACACCATTTTCCTGACATACTATGACATTGTTTCTTAAACTATTTGGTCATCATTAATGTTTAACAGTCATAATTGATGTCTTTAGTGCACTAACATAATTAATGTTTCTATTTTTACATATTATAATGTACGAGGTTCAAAACACATGGAACCTTTCGGCGAAACCCATTAATTCGATGATAAAGAGTGAAGTGTGTCCAAGAACAAGAGAGCGCGATACTGAACGAAAAATAAGTCTGTGAGCACGACCGTGAAGAACACATTGCAAGAATATCAAATAATGTATTGTCTCATACATGCAATCTGACTCTACTAATGAACATATGATGTACACTGGAATCCAGAGAACATATTCACATTATCAACACTCGTGAAGAACACAATCTGAACTAAAACACTCTAATTTTTAAGGCAAAAACCAGAGAAGGACTCAGAAGCATTTTTTTTAATAAAAGGAGTCCAAAGTTGCACTTAAAATCACTAGAGCATTCTAAAATCATATCTACTTCTCTTAGTGATTATTTTTCTTACTTTTTGAACAGTGTGTGTACTATGTATATTCCATACACACACTGACTCTTGTGCTAAACTGAATGATTTATAAATAATTACACCAAACTCTTTATACTTTTGAGTACCCACAAAAATAAGGGAAGATGTCCCTGTGTGGCCTGGTTATTATTCTTGTTTACCCACGAAAACATTTGAAGAGGTCCTTCAATGACCTAGACAGTCTGTGTACTGTTGTTAACCCCGATCCAGGGTGTGGATAAAAGTTTATTTATATAAACTACTTGGTGGTAGATGATCACCAAGTAGAGTGGATTAGGTCTTTTCTTGAGACCGAAGCACTTGTTTTATATCCACTGTGCTATTTAAATTTTGTCTTCTCTATTTTACAACTTTATTGTAAAATACAGAAAGCACTAATTTCACATTGATAGTTAATATTCGAAAGAATTTGTAATTGATTTGTCTTAGTCGGATAACATCAAAAGTAATATTAATAATACATTTTAACATTACTTATAATTAATCAATCTTCTATGATGTTTTTTAAACCATCAAACTCTTATAACAGTATAAACTCGATTAACTAGGATGTATCTATTTTTAGGGAATCCATTTATTTTAAAATAATATTTTTATAACAGAAAGCTTTTTAGTTACTCAATTCACCCCTCCCCTTTTGAGTAAACAACTCTATCCAACATCTATTTGTTTTAGTTAAAGGGTATGTAAGGGGAAATTTTTTATGAAAATATTTTCAAAGAATAAATATTAAATAAATTTTGGTTTTCTACATTATCCCCCTATCAAAATAATTCATCCATGGAATAATATTACCCGGATGAAGAAACATGTGGATTATTTTTGTAGATTTTATTATTAGGATCCAACATATCTTCCTAAAACATTTTTCCATCAGTTAACATTTACGATATGAGTGGTATTATTTTTAACCATTTTTTCTCTTCAATACAAAATTTCCACAACTATTTCCTAAATTGACATATCATTGTCCAATTACATGCCTTTTGAGTTTAGTACATGTGATAATTTTGGTATATATTTACTGAAATTAAAGAAATGGGACATATGATTTACTTATTAAACATGTGTAAGGGAGTGCTATGTGTTTATAAACAACCCTAACATTATCAACAATATTAAATAGATAAATTTACCTTAGTATGACAACACATTTATTTAATGTCGCATAAACCACTTTAAAGGAGATATATGGAAGAATAAATTTTCACTAACATAAAAAAATAGCTCTCATTGATGTGTATCTACAGAAATATTCCTATTAATTCAAGTCCCAATCACATTTTACTAAGGTTTAGGAACATTAGTTATCATATCATCAACAATGTTGGGTCATATATTCTTATCACTTCAACAACATCTGAATTTGATCGATTCTAACATATCATTACATATGAAGCCCCAAATTGTTCCATATGAATAATATATTGTAAATTATTACTATATAAGAACACTATTAAGGGAAAGTGTTCATAAAAATTCATTGTAAACTATTTTATATTATCTTAGAACATCCCATATATCTTGAATGTTTTTCTCTAACAAAGATTATTTTATAATGTGATTGGAAGTTTTGATTTCATTCTCAGTACCAAATTATCACTGATGATTTCTCATTATCCATGAGATATACCACAGTTCCTATGTCAGTACGACTATAAGTGGTAATAAATTTTTCTTTAACACTTAATTATTTATATATCATGTTGTGTTGGTAAACTGATGAATATAATTTTACAATAATTAAAATAGCTAAATTTTTTGGAGATCCACTAAAAATGAAATAGAAATATTATAGTTTGATGAACTATTGATTCCTATGAAAAAATATATAGTGATCACTTTCCATTTTGATATATGTTTGGGTAATGATTTAATCCAAATTATTATTCCTTGATCATTGATAGTAAAAATTCAAATACTATATAAAATGAGGAATATATTATTATATATCAGTTTCCCCTTATCCTACAAGAAATTTACATTAGATATCTACACATCATCATGATTCTTAGATGGATAGATATTGAGGGCCAATTTGTATCATCTGAAATTTCAATAATTATTTTTCGTGTTAGGAGAGACTTATATATATTCTAAAACATAAAAAAATTTCTTTATTTATGTTGTACTCTTTATATTTTTACATAATTTTAAATATCTCCACATCATTGACCTATGATTCTTTTATCTACATCTTGATGGATGTTAGATAATGGATTTTTTTATGATATGTTTTTACCATTGTATAATTACTTCAACTTTCAGTCATTACTGATAAAGATTTTTGTGTATTTCTGTATCTATTTCAATGATATGTTATTACTATATTTCTTTTTCATAGTATCTACCAACATGTTTTCCATCCTTGGGTAGAAATGAAATCATAATCGATAGTTTATGATTATTTTGAAACATATCCTTGGGTGAAATTTTAAATCGTTATATTTAATTATATATTTCAGTAAATGTTTATAAATATAGATATACACATCGCACAAAATATATTATATTTTAATTATTATTTATGGTAATCACCACTACTGATAGATCTAAGACTTTCATTATGTATTTTATCCCTAATTATTCTTATTTCCATGTTGTATAATATATTACCTTGCGAATCCTCATGGGGATTCATCCAAACTCAATAATGCATCGTCACTATATACTTCACACCCTTCATAAATTTGTTTTTGAATTAGTAGGTGGAATAACCAATTTATTTTCAACTCATTTGAACAATTATTGGCAATCATACATCAAGAAGATATTTACTCCTATAAATGAAAAAACATATAGAAGATTCAACAATCAATAAAAAATTAAAACTATTATTCGGTTATATATAGGTGAAAAATGATGTCTTTAAATAACTATATCTATGGTAATTTGGGTACATTATTTTATTAGCATGTGTCATTGAAGGATCTTAAAATATTTCCATACATGTCCTTAACATAGTAATGAATAATAGTTCCTTTAAAAAAATTAAATAGGATATAGTTGATAATAAAATTTCTCATTTTTTTACTAATCAAGAAAAAATAAAATTTATCTTCATGATATTCCATTATTTAAAATTTATATGAGAATATCATCTATTAATTCAACCAAAAACATTCATGGTGGTGTATGAATATGTTATTCATTATATCAATGAAGATAAAATATGAATTTTCATATCCAGCATAAATAACTTCAAAATCACTATGTGAAGGCGTCATTTAGAACGTATTCTTGTATATATCCTCTATTTCCAGAATTTATTGATAATATCCATATCCTGGAAAACTCAATCATATTTAGTAATCGTCATTCAGTTGTCTGAATAAGTCATCAATAATTATAAATGGATACATATTATTGATCATAATTTTATAGAAATTAAAAATATTTTTGGGGACATAATAAATTATCTTACATCCTGTCAAAGGGAACTGGTAAGGCATATAGGGAAACACTAGGTAATAAATAGTGTTTTCTAAAAAATATTATTAATGAATATGTACTACTTCTAATTTAATGGGAACAATTCTGCATCAACTTGTTATGAATGTCATGTATCCTACTGCTTGTTCAATAAAAAACATTATATCATGATCGTGTGGATTACATGGAAGTTCATATGAAAATTAATATAGTATATTAATATAAAACAATTATTTTAGCAATATTTAGATAATCGATAAAAATTGAACATAAATTTCCCTAGTTCTTCTAATTATATCCCATATGGTAAAATTTTATTCTGAATTGATTTCATGATTGTCCTTATAGTTATATTTTATAATAGGATGGTTTGATATATGAAATATTATTTACATATCTTAATAATTCTTATATAATTTATGTATGTAAATCAATGAAGTAGTAAGAATTATTTACAACAAAATAATGACTGAATAACTAGATCCACACAAATTTTCATTCCAAAAACATTAATAGTTAATTGTTAAAAATGCATTGTTTTGATTAATATACAAACATGATTTTTTATATTGAATTTTTATGGTGGATAATAATTATACATAGAATATGTTCATAATTTAAAGGAATTCAAATTTCAAAAAATAAGTGAAGAGTTTTGATATTAATAATATTAAATAATTGTACCAATAATCACATTATTATTATGATCAATAGCAATTGTAGAAACATTATACAACCTTCCTTGTTCCCAGTTATAGGTATGTTACACGAGATATTTCATTTCATTAGATTTAGTGTATATGATTTTTTCAAAAATTATACAACACAATTAATTTGGGTCAGTGATGTGTGGCCTATCATATTATCTTACTAGATATGTAATTTTTCTTTCACCCCCTATAGTATAATGGGATCCCCAATTATTACATTTAACATTTTCACACACAAAAATATTCTATCTCGGATCCATGGTCCCTTATGAATATTTACCCATTAAGAAATTGAACAATAAATCTATAAAAAGTATCTATTTCACACCAATGGATAGTGATATTACATAGGGAGTAATATTTAATCCTAAATATTTTTTATTTTTTAGTAAAAGTTGATTCATCATTCTTCTATTTCATAAGATTAAATATTCTCTCTATCTAGTTCATTGACTATAAAGAAATTAAATTGTGATGAACAATTTCTTGGACTCCACAAATTCCATAGAGTCTATATCCTCCATTTTTTGTATTCCTAATGATAATATACCATTGGTCAGTTTCATATTTCAAATGATAAATGGTCCGGAAAAAAATCCCTTGTTATAATTATTTTAGAATAGAAAATATATTTTCGATCACATTTATCCACTAATAAACAAAAAATTTATATGATATTCCACTAATGGATGGTGGTCATAGTCTCATATAAGTAATGATAATATCAGTACCTATCCATATATAATTATGGATATCATTGTGTCCCACATTATTTTTCATATAATGATGGAGAAGAGTGAGAATATACAAAATATTACTCACACATTATACAAGTATTATTGGATTCTCATTGGTATAATAAATTTATTTCCCATCCAACCCTTCATTAAAATTATTTACCCTTAAGTCAAAAACTTGTATTGTAAATATAATTATTAAATTTATTATTTTGTTAATCAAATAATATTCTATACTTTTTAAAATAAATGGAATAAATCAAAACGAAATATTTACACTAATTTTTAAACTCATAAATTTTAATATTATTTATTCATTGTATTTATTAATATATGGTATTCAAACTAACTCATAAATAAATTTTTAAACAATTCATAATTTTTCATATGTATCATGTCAATTAATAAATAACATCACCAAGGAGTGTAAAACCACGTGTAAAATTGGGACACCTTTTTCCACCAAGGGGTGATTGTGTTAATATAGATACATATTTATTTCATATATAATTATCCCAACTAGTTAGTTGAATATTGAAAAAAAACATTTCCATACACACCAAAATCATATAGTCCTAGTGTCTTAGGAATCAGGGATACATAATAAAATTATTATTAAGTGATCTACATCATATTCAAGTAATTGATAACATAACTATTCCCATTATAAAAAATATACATATTAAATTTCATCATAAATAGGTCAAAAGAAACATATGATTTGGTGAGCTCAGATTAATTGTAAGGAATAATAAGGAAGATATCAACCATCAGAAGAACATTATATGAGAATAATTCTACGAGAATGTTTTATTAAAAATTTATATCCAAGCATTTCATTTCATTGTACTCAATCATGGGTCCTTGAATAAATTGTGGATGTTTATAAGACATGTATCATATTGAAATCAATAAACATGGACATTAAATGAATAAAATTATAATGAAAAAATATTTTGTGGAATACACATATAAATTGAAAATAAATTCATTTTTTCAAGTATCACTACTGAGATTATAATAGATGATTGTGTTCACCCCCAAATCCATCATATCTATAGTCAAGGATCTCTATTGTTACTATCTACCTAACATAGTCCTTTGCTAAAATAGATTCAGTCTCATTTAATGATTATATAATCACATTATATATCTATAATTACAAATTGAATTATAGGTATATATAATTAATTTTATAATATTACTATAATACAAGTACGACTATATTTTTTCATTGAGATCTCATACTAGTCATCATATATCAGGACTAATGAAATGTGATATGATTCCTATTCATTTTGATGTTTCGTAATATTATAATCCATTCAAAATAAATGGGTTTAATAAAAATAAAATATTATAAATATTATAACATATATTAAAAATTTTTGTATGTTATCATCAAACCTTATTCCTAGTGAAGGAATAGTAATGTTAAATCATGTTATCACTAATGTTTTTTTTAAATTAAGAGTAAGATTATTTCAAAACAAAAATAACATTTTCATATATAAATCTCATTTTAAATAAAAAATACATGATATGAGGGAAAATTTTACAAGAAAAAATTATTGAAAGGATTTAATTGATGTTTCAATGTATTTAATGGTCATCGTTGTAAGAAATTACATTCAAATGGTCTATTCATGAATAACTATTACTTTTCCTGTTTTTTGTTAAATACTAAAAGGGAACATGTTTATGAAATAAGAATAATATTACATTTACATAATATTTTTAAAAGAAAAAAATGGTAAAAATTAAATTAAACAATTCTTGGGGATTAATAATGATTATAAAGAAATCATATTAGAGAACATGATTTTGTAATAGAATATAATTTTTACCAAAGAGGGAAATAAATCTGATTTTCGACAAAAAAACATGTACATACCATAATTAATTAAGATTATTAAATTTAAAGGAATTAAAAATATCTATATTATATACCATGTGGGAAAAAAATTATTTATTGAGATATCTGTCAAAAAATTTCATCATCAAAAACATAATCCAAAATAATCATGTTAAATAATTCGATTTTAATAAAAAACACTTTCAACTATGGTAACATTAAAATAAAAAGATAATTAAATAGATAAAAATGTATTTCCATCTAAATCAACATAATTTTTATGATAATAGTCATAGAATTATATAAACAGAATTATAAAATCCCCATTAAATAAATTTATATTGAATATTTCATATATATTGGGAAAAAATTATTTTAAAACCAGTTAACTGATGTATTATGTTTACCATTATAATTCGAACATCATATATATTAAATTTTTACATATTATAATCCAATAAAAAATAAATATATATAAGTATAATATATTATATTAGTTGTTTAAAATATTTAAAATCCAATTAATTAATATAAACATATTAAATTTATCATTTTCAGGTGTTAAATTTTTTGTTTTTTATGAAATTTTGGGTCAGTAGTCATTTAGCATATACATTGACCATGGATAAATAATATATGAAGAATTGTTATTTATTTATAAATATATAATATATTTATAAATTATATGTATAATTAGGATCATCCTAAAAAATTTAGCTATTATAAATTAATTACACATTTCAATGATGTGACATACAAAATGTTAAAGTAAGAATATTTTATATGATAGCATGTATAAGAAGAAACACCAATCGAATAAATGAATATAGTCTCCCAACTAATTAATGTAAAAATAATGTTTTAAATAAATTAAAACTTTGATATAGAATCCAATTCATGGAATATTGATTTAATATGATTCACATACAACCACGAGATACATTGATGGCTTTTTTTACACTCGAGACCGAGTTTTACCAAACAACAATATATCATTAAAATATTATAATTTAATATAATAAGATATAACATAGAAATTAAATTATTATTAATTAATATAATTATCTATTAAATAAAAATATATTTTTTACAAATATAAAAATAATTCATTGGTTACAAATTAATTAAAAATTAAAAAAACAACTGAATTTAAAGGGAATATGATTTTAAAAAACAAATTGTTTGCCCTCGGTGTTTTTTTATCCTATTAATTTTATTAAATTAAAATTAGTGAGTTATATTGATTTATAATATATATTATATATTAAATAAAATATTTTTGACATTATTCCATTTAATCATATAGTCATAAGACATGTGTAAAGACAAAATTTTTCTGAAGTAACTTTTTTATCCTTTTAATAGAGAACCCATTGTAAATATAATTATTGAAACGTTTATATATATTAATTGTAAAAATAAACCACATTTTAATTAAATTTACAGTTTAAAATATCATAAGGTGGATTTTTGGTATCTTTATTAGTATATTTATTTTGAGTTAAATGTAAAAAAAATTAAATACTTTTCAAAATTGAATTTTCATCTAATGTTCTGTAGTATTAATTTATCATTTAATTGGGTTTATAGTAAAATTATTTCAATAATACATATATTAATCTATTTCTATAAATTTGAATCAATTAATATTTGAAATTGGATTTAGATACATAGATAACGTTAACAAAACATTACATAAGAAACCATCTTTATCATCTCATCTGAAAAAAAAAATCAATAAATTTCTACAATTTATATGAATTTAATTTAGATAAATTGATTCAATATTTTAAATAATAATTTATATAGTCCAAAATTTTCAAAATTGAGTTTTTTTAAAATATTATTATTGAATGTAATTAAATTTAATTCCATAAATTATGAGAATACATTTCATCACAAGGGACTAAATGATAAACAGAAGGGAAAATTGAAATAAAAATATTTATAAAGGATATTTTATGTTTATATATAGACAATAAACTACCTTTTGGTTAACTTAATAATTTCTTGAGTCATTATTCATTGGAAAAATGAGGGTGGTATTCCCCTTTAAAAAATTTATGGGAATGCCACTCCTCTTCCACTATAAAAAGGCAGTCAACTCTACCATTGCATTAAAACAATAAAAAACATAGTTTCAGAATCACAGTTCCAATATAGAACTTAAACGTTACTCTCCTCATCCGATAATCCAACCATTTTTAATAAATCCATCAAATTAATCCCTTTGGTGCTAACAAAATTGAGTTACCCGAAGAAGAGGTACCATCTTTCACCATTATATATTTTTTATTTCATTGGGAAACCCCCCAACTATTACTATGAAAATATTATATAATAAAATAAGTATAATAAGTATAATAATAATATTTTATTTTATTTTTTATACATACACTAATACACAGTTCCATATAATGTTTATTGAACCAATGCTTCGTTTATGTCGAACTACTACGTCACGAAATGATGATTGATTATTTTTTTCCTTTACCACATTGTAAGATTGTGAATTATGATAGAAAAAATATTTATATATGATATATATTATAGTTCTAATTTATTTATTCTTATTTAATTTTCATATATTAAATTCTTTTATGCTTTCTATATTGTGCGAATTTGATAACACGAATTTTGGAAGTGTGGACTACCACATCCTCAAAGTGATATGATTTGGTTACCCTATTCATGAAATGCATAAAGTATGTTTTAATAATAATATATAAAATAAATGATATAATAATGATAATTAATTTATAATATACACATATATCATTTTATTTTCAATCTTATAAATACAAATAATAAAATATAGTAGTTTGCATTCGTATATAGAGCTTACGATTTCAATGAATGGTGAAATTTATTTCTTATATCCATTTTTTATGGAATCATATAAATATATATATTTAGATACACACAAAATAATTTATTTTAACATTTTTACATTATTTTTTAGAGTAAATAATTTTCTAATTAATAAGAACAATAAAAAATAAGTTAAAACATTCTTGAAAAACTGGACAGTTAAAACGAGAAATAGTAAAAATAGTGAATGATTATTAACAAATGGGTAATATTATATTATAAGAAGATAATCTAGGATACTTTAAATAATAATATAGATCTATTTGGTTTTATTTACATTTTTAAATACAACATAGAATAGGATAAAATATGTTAACCTAAAAGGAAACACAAGGATGGGGATTTTTACCTCAAAGTTTACATCTATGAGATAAATGTATTATACACCACATAAAACATTTAGGTAGGGTATCTACATACCATTTATATTATATCATTATTTATTTTATATTTTTTTTATTTAAAATTTTCATTTTATGATTATTAATTTTTAGGGTTTCAAGTCAAATGTTACCACTGGTTCGTGGAACTTTTTCTAAATTCAATTCAGTGAGACATACTATAGTTGGGTAAAAATAATTTCATATATATGTTTTGAATAATACCGTTTAAATTATAATATCATGGTTCATTAATTATTTTGTATATTTTGATATTCAATTTTAATTATTTCATCTAAGTGGATTTTGATTAAGTGTTACCAAGTGGAAAATAATATAATAGCCATGTTTATGAGATTCTGTTTTATTACAACCTTATTTACATTAATGTTATATTATTTTATGTGAAATACAATTTTATTATATATATATTTTTGTTTCAACTTGTTCAACTTATATTTACATTTAAACATGTCTTCTATTTATTTATTTATTCTCACACAAACATTATGGTCTTTTTAAGGGTTTATGTTAAAATTTCATTTTGTTTGGGTTTTATTATACATGAAATCACATCAAAGTAATTTATTGGATAATTATTCAATAAACCATTTAATTTTCTTCTCCTCTAGTAATTCATGTTTATTATAAGGTAATAATATCATTTTCCTATAATTTTGTACTAAAAATATTTTGTAAAATATTTTTTGGATAACCAAAATATATTTATCACCTTATTCATATAACCTATTTTAGTATAAAAACCGATTCCCAAAAACATTATAATTTTTTTTTATAAAAATTAAAATTCGATATGTTGAAAAAATTATCTATTTTTTCTTTTACAATTGTCGTCAATGAAATATTCATGTCAACATAAAAAAAACATTTCTTTAACCATTTATGATGCCAATGCAATGTTATTTTTACCTTATATGAAAAATATGGATCTATCTAAAATCATTTCATCGATCCATACATGAATAATTTAAAATAATAATTTTTAATGAAATTTTATAATTTTATGTCAAATAATAGAATTATAATTTTATTTTAAACAAAAGTTTATTTTCTACTAGAATTTTGTTAGAGTTTATCATTTAATTCATCAAATACAACAACCATTTGTTTCTCTCCATTTGGTCATGTTTTCATTGATATCATCCCTATGATTACTCTTGATTTTTTATGTTTTATTTTGCCAAGTACAATATTGAAATTCACATACATGATACCTTCTTTACATAGCATTGAAATATTCAACATTTTTTGATCAATTGAAATATAATTTCCCATAATTATCATGTTCACATATCATGGATTTATTTATTTCCTATAACATATGCCATTGTTACATATGTATTTAATTTGACATGTTATACCATGATTCTTATTATTATCATGATATTCCATTTTTCATTTAATTCATGGTAAATTGTGATTCCATGGTTTCAAAGTAGCAAGCGACACTGTAAAATTTAAAATTATCATTTTCACGAAGACTGTTTTAATAATACTTTAATGGTCTATCCATTAATCAAAATCAGCCACCTTTACTGTTATTTATCCTAATCTATGTAATTATTGAAAAATAAGTATTCTTATTTGAATGTAGATATTTGGTATGTATTATTTTTTTTAATAAATAGATCAATATATATGAGGAATGCCTTAGATTTGTAATGAAATGTGGGTCCCAAACATTATATATCCTGTTGATGAATTGAGATGTTCTTATGAGACAAATTTATATGACAAATTAAATGTGTTTCAACATGTTGTTTATTATTATATAGTGGATATATTTTTATGGTATAGTTTTTCTTATTCCTAAGATAATATGTCTAATTATTTTTCATTGCATTCATTTGGTTTCAGTAATTATTATCAACGAAATTTTCACTATGACAAAATATGTGAATTATCTTCAATATTAGTTTATTTACTTAATGGCATCTGTTTTGAGTTTTTTATATTTTAATATTATTTATTCCACATCCAATTATATAAATGGAATTTGTTTTATGTTATTTTACATGGTATATTTCTAATGAACAACCATCTTATTTTATTGATTATATGGAGAGTCTGTAATGTTATTATCATTTCATGTTGGTTATTCTCATTGGGTCATTTTTATTTTTATTATGCATATACCTAACTAATATTTTGGTCCCAAATTTATTTTATATACATTTCCCAACTATAGAATAATTTAACTTTGAACGATATGAAATGATATACTAGAAGAAAAAAAATTTATTATCCAATAAAAAAATATATATTATAATTGGTTTATTTATTTCTAATTCAAGTAATATATATGTATTCAGTTTAACAAGACTACTAAAATATTTTGCACTTCACGTTTTAATTCATTGTAATCATGGAAATGTAATGGTAATAGAAACTGGATCTAGGAATTATAAGGTCTTGGGATCTAATTATGTTATCGAAGAATTTTTGTAGAAAAATTAATACCTAGATTTATAATAAAATTCATTAGAGAACATATCCATGATAAATACATTGAGGATATGTATTGAAAAACATCATATAATTTTAGTAAGATAGATATTTTTTTGGTCTTCCTATTAGTGAACATATATCTGTATAATAAACATGGATGTGGTTATAGAATAGATGCACCTATGATTAAAAAAAATTACGTCGTGGATTTTTCTTAGCTCAACATAACCTGGTACACGATAATAGGCATTACTTCAATCCAACATTGACACTCCCTTAGGATATTCTTATGATTGTTAAGAATTAAATTATAGCCCAATGTGAAGGATTTGAATAAATGATGAAATTAAATATATTATGTTAATTATCTAGTGTTTTTGAATGAAAATAATTTGTCAATATTTATAAATAATAAAACTGATATATATTTTTTTAAATTTGATAATTGGTACTCACAATATGTTTTTTGGTTTTAGAAAATGATTTATTCTAAAGGATACACTCTATTATATTTAATTAAACATGTTTAAGTAAAATTATTATTATTTGTGTATTATAGATTTATTTCAAAAATTAATTAAAATATTTTAGTGATTAACCTTATCAAAAAGATTCCCATCATATTTATTTATGAATGTATTGCAATATATTTTTAAAAAAAGGGACACATGTATACAAGTTGAAAACCAATCATGTACATCATGTCTACTAGTAATAAACCCATGAAAGATGCATAAAATATGGGTTTTTACTTAACTAATGATCAATGTAATGTACTAGTTAATATTACATTTATTTTAGATAGAAAATATTGACGAATAAATATAAAACAAGAACTAGTATTGTTACCTTTTAACCCTAGAGATTAACGTTTTAACCATATTGAATTTGGATAATACTTAGAGAGAAATAGTTTGTATTTTCCTTAATTTAAGGGACTTATGATCAAATAAAAGTGTATTTTAATTTTTTAGTCACCAATGTTAATTTTTTATATCCATTTATTTTTGTAATAGATGAAATTAAAATTGATAGAAGAACAAAAAAATAATGAATTTTTTTATAGAAATATACCAAGAAAGTGTATTTTCATATAAATGGATGCAGTAAAATAATTACTCAAAATTAAGGAAATAGTACATCAATGTTTTAATAATACCTTACCTTCTATTGAAACATTATTATTTTAAATTAACATATATTTATGGATTTGAGGCCCTTAAAATTCTATTAATAATTCACTATTTCGGATTTTTGAACTCAATAACTCACTATAAATATTTACTATTTTCCTCCATATATGTATTTATAATAGATTTCTCTTTTCATAAATTAAAATTAAATAACATTGAATGAATACAAAAAAACCTTAAAAAAATTAATTCCATATACCATACTAGTATAATGACTTTGGAAACATGGAAACAATAATATTGATACATAAGTGACCTAAATTATCTCCCACGGGGTTCTTCTTCCTTAGCGCCTTTGTAAAAAACAAAAAACATAAAAAATATAATCATATATTTCATATGAATCATCAAAATGGGTGAGTTTATATTCAAATTTTTTATTAACAAGGGGTATATAATTGCATAATCAAGATCATAAAGGTATGTTAACTTTATAAACAAAACATAATATCATACCCTGCATATTAATGATCAAAACTATAAGAACCATGAATTTTAGTCAGTTATGGGTCCATTATGTTTTAGTATATTTCTTTAATTTGGAATTATTTTGGATTCATATAAAGTTAGTGAAGGATCTAATGGTGTTTGGGGATTGTTATAATCCTAGAATATAGCATTTTGTGAAAACAAGTCTTTTGTATGGTTTATATTAAACTGTTTAAGAATGCCACACAGTTAGAGAAAACTGTGCGGATGGAATATTTTGCAATAGATCCTTAGAACATGCTTGGAAAAATGTTTACCAAATCGTGAGACCTAACCGTGTGTGTTTTTTCCCTTGGTACCTATGCATGGTTTCTGCAGGGTTTGTCAAATTGTTCAGACAAACCGTGAACTGATATTTTTTGTGTAAATTTAATATTTTTCATGTATTGACCAAATTAAGCATCCTCATTCCATTCATTATAAAAAAAGTAGGATTAACCTTTTTATAACTTTTGGGTATTATTAAATGAAAAAGGTAGGGATTGAAAGAGCTTCACTATATAGGATCTGACCATGATTTCAATGATTATGTTGGATGTGCAATGGTTAGCATTGAGTCCTTTTTTAGAAAATCTTCACCTCTCATGATCTTGACCTTTCAATCAAGGTGTGAGAATTTTTACCTTTTCTCAGATCTACTCTATTTTAATCAAAATAATATTCTAATATCGAAGGAGGATAGTCATATGATCCTATGGTGGGCGTTCTAAGACTCATCCATCAAGTTCCTTAGATGTGGAATTGTCAGGTGGGAAAACCCTTTTCAATATCTATAACATATGGTTTGTGTATGTCGCGTGTATAATCATTATCAATATGTGATTAACCTCACAACATAAACAGGATTTTTTTGTGGTTCTATTAAAAACAACCAACATACCATGTTTGAAGATATTTCATAGTTTGTTTTTTAGTTCATTGACAATTTTCATCCAACGTTCAGATGTCCTAGAGAATGATAACACTAATGGTAGGCTTCTGTATGAAAAATTATTTTTGTATCATATAATGGGGAATGGAAAGTACCATGTCAGTTCATGTTGACCCACCGAAGGTATGTTGTTAAAAAATATAATTTAATGTGAAAGAGAAATTGTAAGGTCTACATAGTATATGACATGATTAGATTAAATTTCTATGAATTCTTAATTTATATTTGTCTCGCCCTGTAAAGACCCGTAAATTTCACGTAAATTTTTTTCGTAATTTCTTTGGGATTTTATGAGTATGCAGTATCTGAAGGAACCTGATTCCATTACCAGGTGTGCCCGAAATCAATTTACGAAGTTTAGCTCGGGTACGTTCAGTGAATGAACAAGCAGGGCTTTCTAACGTTTTAATCGGTGCTCGGAATCAAAATACAAGGGCACCGATGAAACTGTTACACCGGTAATTGCATAATAAGACCTTTACTGGAGTCGTCTTTTCCTGGGAGTAATTGTTTAAAAAAGTGGATTAAGACTAAAGTTAAATAAAATTGTGTTACAATTTTATGTCTCTTCTCTATGTGCTTTTATCCTATGTATGGGTATTGGGGTGGGAACCACTAGATCCTAACTCATCTTGTTAGGATATTTGTGAGGTGGGACCCACACGAGCCCCACCCCTTCAAATTCATTTGACTCCTCTAACACATCATCAAATTTGTCAACTGACATCCAATTAATTAGGCTACTAAAAATTAATTTATTATGTGAGCATCAATTTTGCTGTTTGGAAATGTTTACATGAGTAAATAAAATATGGAAAAGCCTTATTTTATTTTGGTTGGATTTTCTTGTGGGAAAAAAAGGGGAGAGATCTCTTGAGTTATTTCAGAAGAACATCATCTTCCTCATTAAAGAACGCCAAGACTTCGAAGATGAACTCTGACACAAAGGAGAGACGACAAGTCGTTATTTTCTCTCTCTGCAGCCGGTGTGAGGCGTTGTCCCCTCCTTGGACATATTCCAACACCCTCATCAAAACCACCCTCGCGACGCTAGCTTCCATGGACTTCTTTTGAGGTAGAGGTTTTCTTCAATTAAGATTGTTCTTTATCTTCATGATTTATGATATGACCTCCTGTTAGTATTATAATGGGAGGAGTTCGGACCGAACAAACATGACCGATCCTCCTCCCCTTTTTTCTTGATCTTCGTGGATCGTTGAGGCGAAGACGGTGTGGTGCTGTTGCACCATGCAGGAACGAGAGAACCGCGGCCAGAGCAGGCCGCGGCAATGGAGCGTTGCACTGTCGCGCTGCGTCATTGAAGCTGAAAGAGGATGCTGCCAAGAGCGTGCCGTGATGGAGGGGTGTGGCGACGTTGCACCAAGACAGGGCACTATAGAGGGCTGCAGTAGGGGTCAGCCACGATAGAGGTGCGCGGCACCGTCGCGTTGCGCCATTCGGACAGGGGCCGCAGCCTATGGCTCAGGTGGTTCAGAGAAGGCGGCTGGGCTAGGCCGGCCACCAGCACACCAAGAGGCGGGACCGGTGGGTCCCGCGGCAGCCACAATGGCTGGCCATTAAGGCCGAACTTTTCCTGGGATTCTGGGGGTTCGAAACCCCCGACCAGCTCAGTTAGGCAGACCCTGTGGTCCGCCATTTCGGGATATGGGGGCGGCGCACCACTCTCGTGCCTGCTCGGCGCTCGGCCGCACACGTCGGGCCGTGTCCAATTGGACCAGACTCAGACCCGAGTCAGGTTGCCCCGGTTCTGGCTGACCCAGGTGGTATCAGGCAGGGTCGGACCGGGCCCGAACCCCCTATCTTTCGGAAATATCCTTTCAAACGACCATAAAGTGGTCTACATAACTCTAATTGATGCAACGTTAGTTGCTTAGCGATCCTTGGGTCGATACGGTCGTTTCGGTATATTACACTCAAGGTTTAGGAGAACATTGTGTACGGCCGGGTTGGTTCGAACACAAAACCAACCAAGCCCTCGGAGCGGAAATGCTTATAACATAAGCACATGACGTCCGATTAACGTTCCATCGAAATTGTTAGATTCCTATTAATGAGAAGTTTCTTTTGTCTTACTACACTCGAGGATTGGACATTTTTGGAGCGTGGTCATGTTTGTTTTAGGATAAAAACCAACCGGGGCTATGGGATGAAAAAGCCAATAACTCTCAGACCAGGTGTCTGATTGACGCACCGTCTATTGTGTGGAGTTCATACTGATGAGACGGAACATTGGGAATCATCAACTACGAACTTCATGTCAGTTGATATATCGACCCCCTTGGCTCATAGAGAGGACCCTCCCGGAGTCATGCGTGCTGTGTGCGGGAACCCTAGAGTTGGTTGCGACCGCGATGACGACGATGAATGTACATGGATCATGCGTAGGTTCGGCAGTGTGGACAATTGATCTTCTATACTACGTGGGTTCGGCAGTGAGGATGACTGTACTAGGATCCTCTATGGATTCAGAAGCGATGACGACTATACATAGATCTTACGTGGGTTCGGCAGTGATGGTTTCTGTATATGGATCCTACGTGGGTTAGGCATCGACGACTTCTGTACTTGGATCCTACGTGGGTTCGGCAGGGGAGATTATTCAGAGGCTACATCTATCATCTCCACCCCTATTCGTGAGTAGTGTACCCATGTGATTTGAGTCTTGATTTTCAATCATAATCTTTGATATGATTGACTTGTTATCCTGTGTGGATTGGGTTTTTCTTTCCTCTGTAGATTGGGTTGTACTTTCCTGTGTGGACTGGGTTGAACTTAGGCTCGTGAGTTAGAGCAGTAATGGACTTGATGACTTAGTTATATGTATGGGAATATAGCTAAGTATAGTTGGATGATAATTTTTGATTGTAACTTTCCATTGTGGTTTATGCTTCGTTTATTCCAAGATACCTTCGGGGGTCTTGGGGTCCCTACTATGTATCGTATACTCACCCCTGCACGGGCTATGCCCGCACTGCGTTGTGTTGGATGTAGAAGATGTAAAGCACCGATAGAGGTGGAGGCTTGTGGAGATGGACAGTACCTGGAGGTGGATGACTGGACGGGATGTACATGGAGCGGACGACCAGACCCAAGGGGCTAAGGAGACTATCTGTACCCACCCTTCCTGTGGTATTTCTAAAGGATGGCTTAGAGTTACATCTTTACTTTTCTACTGTTTTAATTTCTATTCAGTTGTACTTTATTTTAAGTTGGGTTTGTATTCTGGCCCATTTACATTCCAGCACATAATATTGAACTCAGTTTACGTAGTGTTTACTTCATCTTGCGAACTTTGTGGTGTTTGTTTACTCAATAAAGGCATTCCCTTCCCTTTTTAGCAGGATTTATACCTTTGGTGCTAGTCGCTAGCCCCTAGACTATGGACGGCGGGCTTGGGGTAGTCACGACACGATCCTCGAGGACAGGTCATGAAAAATTGGTATCGGAGCAGTCAGTTTTACCGCGGAACTAAAGTCTCTGATAAATACTTCTATGTGAGCAATAATGTGAACTGTATTGAGTGTGGTTATCAGTACAGGGAGTACAGTGTTGGTGCGCAGTGGACATATCCATACACCAGGACCATGACCTCTGATTTCTGACTCGGTGCCCGAAAACATTGATTGTATGTGTGTTTAAAAAGTTTTCTTTGTGATTACTTTGAGTCAGCTCACAAGGTATCTTGTATTAACCGTGGCGCACCTGTTTCTTTTCAGGATGGCCCCACAACGGGAGCCATCTACGGTTTCATGTTTTGTGAGAGATGGACGCCCACCGAGTGACGAGGCCTAGATGCAATTCCCCATTAAAGCGGAGGCACTGGCGGTACCTCTACCCGCCAAGCCACATATGCCACCAACCCTAGCAGCTAAGAGTGTGCGTCGCCTAAGTGAACTGCATGAGTTTCAGCATCAGAGACCGTCGAGGTTCCATGGGAAGACGAACCCTCATGCAGCCAAGGAGTGGCTGGAGGCTGTCGTTCGAGTCTTCAAGTTGGTAGGGACACTGGCAGAAATCATGGTGATCCTTGCAGCTAGTCTCCTACACGCGGCAGTAGGTAGATGGCAGAGCCTGATGCTCTAGGTGCATGACAAGGCATCTCTTCATTGGACGGACTTCGAGAGCCTCTTTTGCTCAGAGATCGTACCGGCCACCCTCCGTGAAGTGTGCATTCAGGAGTTACTACAGCTGCGGTAGGGAAACATGGATGTAGCCCAGTACTCGGCATGATTTACAGATATCTTGCGCTACTCCACGGACATGGTTCGAGACCCATTCTTCCGGGCCTGGACCTTCGAGCAGGGACTGAGGTACGAGATAAGTGATTCGATGATCTCCCTCAGTATTCTGATGTAGGAAGGAGTACTAGAGTGAGCCCTTATTGTAGACAGTTATCTTGCTGAGCCTACAATAGCAGCGAGACCTACTGTAGGGCGGAACGTAGCATATTCTTCTACAGCTGGCAGTCGACGGATGTCACAGGGGTCCAAGCAGACCTGACCATTAGGTGGGAGACCTCAAGATACTCGCTCGGAGATGCAGGCCAAACGCAGCAGATCCAGTCATATGAGAGGCAGTCAGTGCTACGCATGCGGAGGGCAGGGCCACATCGCTCAAGACTGTCCAACCCTCCATGCACAGGAGCAGCAGACGGTTGAGGGACCACCCATATAGAGGTAGAGGTTCGACCGTGGCGGTCCGCTGGGAGTAGGCGGAAGAGGCTGAGGAGCTGGTCAAGCAGTGAGTGTTTTGTGATTCTTTGAGACTCTACCAACACCACCACCATGAGGTCCACCCCGACCACCGGGAGCTGGAAGATAGAGGCAGGCTCAGCTTTAGGCAGTAGAGGCCTACGACCACAGTGCACCTGAGATGATTCAAGGTACTATCTGTGTGTACTAAACCCTTTTTTTAGTTCTTATAGACACATGAGTGATTAATTATTTCATTTTTTTCTACCCTTGTTCGGAGCTCGAATATTCCGAGGGAGCCGTTGTCTCGAACTTTACATCTAGAGACGTTTACGGGAGAATACATGATGATTATGCACTAGTGCCGACAGTGTGAGATTACTCTAGAGACTCCTATGGGAGCAGGTTTACCTTCACTGGAGAAAAGGGAGCCTTTGCAGCACAAGATGGACTCACGCAGAGGAGAGGACAGTCGATCACCCATCATTTTGCTAGTCTCATGCTAGGATCAGTTGATGTGCGGAGTTTGAGTTTTCCTATTGTGGTGGATTAGTATATGGACTTTTTTCCTAAAGATGTTCCCGAACTACCTCCTCGCAGAGATGTAGACTTATATATTAACTTGTACCCTGGGACAACCCTGATATCTACTCTAACATATCGAATGGATCTCTCCGAGCATTGAAATCTATTGGTATAGCTCGAGGACTTACAGGGAAAGTGATTCATTCGACCCAGTGTTTCACCCTGGGCTTCCCCGATTTTGTTCACCAAGAAGGGAGATGGGAGATTGCGACTGTGTGTTGATTATCTTCACCTAAACCAGGTGACCGTGAAGAGCAAGTATCCACTTCCGAGGATCAAAAACCTCTTCGATCAGCTCCAGGTAGAACGATGGTTCTCAAAGATAGACATCAGGTCAGGCTATCATCAGCACAGAGTTCGAGATGAGGATGTGTAGAAGATGGCCTTCATCTATTGGTATGGCCACTATGAGTTCATGGTTATGCCTTTTAGCATAAACAATGCTCTATTAGTGTTCACGAGTCTCATGAATAGGTTCTTCTAGCCTTACCTCGATCGATTTGTCGTAGTCTTCATCGATGAAATATTGATTTACTTGACTACTGAGAAGGAGCATGCCTACCACTTGCGGGTTCTACTGGACACACTCTGAGGGAACCAGCATTATGTAAATCTCTCTAATTGTCAGTTCTGGATTGAAAGTTCCACTTGCATTGGATCCTACAATGATCGAGGCAGTGCTGGCTTGGGAGGCACCCAGGAGTATGACAGCGGTGTGGAGTTTCCTGGGATTGGCTGTGTACTATCGGTGATTTTTGCTCGACTTCTCCAGAGTTGCAGCACCACATTCAGCATTGACAAAGAATGAGAAACCATTCGTGTGGTCAAGTTGATGTTAGAAAAGATTCAAGGAGCTGAGACAGACATTGACTAGCGTACCCATATTGAGGCTACTGGAGGAGGGCGTAGGTTGTGTAGTTTACTGCGATGCATTTGGAACCAGACTCAGGTGTGTCTTGGTATAGGATTGGGTAGTGATCACTTAGGGTTCACGACAGTTGAGGAAGCATGAGCAGAACTATGCTACCCATGACCTGGTGATAGCAGTAGTGGTATTCGCCATGAAGATGTGCCGAAACTATCTGACGGTTTAGTGCTTTACGGTCTACTCTGACAACCAGAGTCTCCGGTACATCTTCTCCCAGAAGGACATGAACCAGAGACAGCGGTGATGGATTGTGTTCCTCTAGGTCTATGACTTTGAGATAGTCTATACTCATGGGAAGGGGAATGTAGTAGCTGATTCTCTCTGCAGGAGGTTAGGCATCCAACTAATTGGAGAGGCGACAGATCGGCTAGCCGCATTGCAGAGAACCATCATGGATAGAGATGGGGCAGCCATT
This sequence comes from Viscum album, assembly GCA_963277665.1. Lineage (NCBI taxonomy): Eukaryota > Viridiplantae > Streptophyta > Magnoliopsida > Santalales > Viscaceae > Viscum > Viscum album. The sequence continues at coordinate 811,503,684 of OY728140.1, read as the reverse complement.
CTACAGTCGCTCATAGTCACTCCTCCACTACATCTGTGGGTCAGAGAGGAATATTGTGGGGATGTTGACTATGATACATGACGTGCACATATATCCTCAGGACATGCACCTGATGGATTCTCTATAAGAGGAAAGCACATTGTTTTTTCAGAGGACGTATTATGGTACCTGATGCATTACAGGAGGAGGTGCTGAGAGAGTTTCACACGTCCCCATTAGTAGTAAATCCAGGAGTGGAGAGGATGTACCAGGATCTCATACGATAACACTGGTGGCTGGGTATGAAGAAGGTTATGGTAGAGTTCGTTTCATGATCCATCACCTGCAAGCAGGTGACAGAAAAGCACCAAGTACTAGCAGGTTTGGTACAACCCCTAGAGTTCCCGGAGTGGAAGTGGGATGGGATATCCATGGATTTCATGATAGGAATTCCACATATATGAAAAGGTCAAGAATCCATTTGGTTGATTGTCGACCAACTCACCAATTCGGCCCACTTTTTACCCATCAGAGAGCAGGGCTCAGTGGATAGCTTAGGATGCCTCTACGTTCATGAGATCGTACGACTTCATGGTGTGCCATTGACTATCGTCTCTAATCGAGATTCTCACTTTACATCCCAGCTTTGGAAGGGGTTATAGGAGGAATTTGGGACGCGGCTACACCTGAGCACCACCTTTCACCCACAGACAGATTGTCAGATGGAGAGGACCATTCATAATCTCGAGTACATGCTTCTTGAATGTGCCCTCGACTTTGGTCGCAGTTGGGAGTATCACCTACCCTTGGTGGATTTTTCATACATCAAAAACTACCACTCCACTATCGAGATTGCACCATATGAGACATTGTATGCCTTACCATGTATATCACCTATGTGATGGACAGACCCTAGGGAGTCAACACTTGTAAGTCCAGAGATGGTCCAGGCCATGACAGAGAAGGTTCAGATCATCTAGGAGTGGATGAGGACTACTCAGAGCCCACATAAGCCCTATGCTAATAGGAGGCGAAGACCCCTAGTGTTCGAGTATTGTGACCACATCTTCTTACGGGTCTCACCTCGATAAGGAATACAAAGATTTGGATGAGGAGGAATGTTATCTATGCGCTTCATCGGAACATTCCGGGTTATTAGATCTATAGGAGAGGTGTCTTATCGCTTGGATCTTCCACCTCGGTTGCACAAGAGGCACGATGTCTTCCACATATCTTAGCTGAGGAGATACGTGCACGACCTGACGCATATCATCTACCATGGGGAGCTGGGCATCGATGACATGGCTACGTTTGAGAAGCATCCAGTGGAGATCGCGGATCGACAGCAGTGGGTCAAACGTGGATGGTCGATTCCTCTAGTGCGCATTAGATGGCAGCACAAGAACCTCCAATAGAGAACATGAGAGCGGGAGGCTCATATTCGTGCACGGTACCCTCATTTATTCTCCTAGTTTGTGATGTATCTTTATAGGGATGTATAGCCCTAATGTGGGAGTAATGTAAAGTCCCGTAAATTTCAAGAATTTTTTTTCATAATTTATTTGGGATTTTATGAGTATGCAGTTTCTAACAACACATGATTCCGAGTCCCGGTGTGCCCAAAATCAATTTACGAGGCTTAGCCCGTGTACATTCTGTGAATGAACGAGCGGGTTTTTGTAAATTTTGAATCGGTGCTCGGAATCGAAATCCGAGGGTACTGATAAAACCGCAGCGCCGGTAATTTCTTAAGAATACCTTTACTATTGTTGTGTTTCCTCAAGATAAGTTGTTAAAAAAATAGGATTATGTGTAAAGTGAAATAAAATTGTGTTACAATTTTATTTCTCTTTTCAATGTGGGTTTATCCAAAGTATGGGGATATGGGTGGGACCCACTAGATCCTAAATCCTCTTGTTAGGATATTTGTGATGTGGGACCCACATGAGCCCCACCCCTTCAAATTCTTTTAAATCCTCTAACCCCTCCATAAATTTCCCAACTGACATCAAATTAATTAGTCTACTCAAGATTAACTAATTAAGTGAGCTTGAATTTTGAATTTTTGAAATGTTGACATGTGTAAATAAAATAAGGAAAAGCCTTATTTTATTTTGGATGGATTTTTTGAGGGATGAAAATGGGAGAGAGCTCTTGAGTTATTTCTGAAGTACTTCATCTTTATCATTAAAGAAGGTCAAGACTTTGACGAAGAACGCAGACACCATGGAGAGATGACGTGACGTTCATTTCCCTCTCTGCAGCCGGTGTGAGACACCATCCCTTCCTTGGACGTACGCCAACACCGTCATCAAAACCTCCATCGCAATGATAGCTTCCACAAACTTCTTTTGAGTTAGGGTTTTTTTCATTTAAGTTTTTTCTTTATCTTCGTGATTTAAGATATGACCACATGTTATTATTATAACAGGATAAGTTTGGACCGCACAAACACAGACGATCCTCCTCCCCTTTTTTTCATTAACTTCATGGATTACTGTGGCGAAGATGGCGTGGTTTAGTTACATTGCGTGGGATTTAGATAACCATGGAAGGAGCGGGCCACGTCGAAGGAGTGTGGCACCGTCGCGCCGTGCTGGTGAAGCCGAAGGAGGTCGTGACCAAGAGTGGGCCATGAAGGAGGGGTGTGACTCCATCACCCCACACTGGATCACCATGGATGGTCGTGGCCGGGGCTGGCCACGGTAGAGGGGCGCGGCACCGTCCTGCCGCACCGGTCGGACAGGGGTTGCGGCCTAAGGCCACGGCGGTTCAGAGGAGGCGAGCGGGCTCGGTCGGCCGCTGGTGCACCAGGAGGCGGGACCTGTGGGTCCCGCAACATCCACAATGGCCGCCATTCTGGCCGGCCATTTCTTGAAAGTCTGAGGGTTCAAAACCCCCAGCCACCTCATCTAGACGGACCTCGCGGTCCTCCGTTTTGAGAGAAGGGGGCGCCGCCCCCCTCTCGGGCCCGCTCGGCAGTCGGTCGCCTACGCCGGGGCGGGCCGCCCGCGTCGGGCTGGGCTATTCCAGCCGGGTAGGGCTGCGCCCAATTAGGCCGAACTCGGACCTGGTTCGGGTCGCTCCGGTTCGGGGCTGACCCAGGGGGTATCAGGGCGGGTCGGAATGGGCATGAACCCCCTATTTTTAAAATAGACCCATTCAAATACCCATAACATGGGCTACAGACCTCCGATTGACACACTGTCAGTTCTGTAGTGATTATTGGATCGATCCAGTCATTTTGGTATATTACACTCAAGATTTTGGATAAATTTGGGTATGGTAGGATTGGTTTGAACACAAAACCAAACAGGCCCTCGGAACGAAAATGTTTATAACATAAGCTCCAGACAACCGATTGATGTGATGTCGACATTGTTGGATTTTTCTTAGTGAGATGGTTCTTTTGGATTACCCTGATTAATGTTTGGACTGATCTGGAGTATGGTTGGGTTGGATTTAGAATAAAAACCAACCAGGCCTATGGGACAAAATGCCAATAACTCTCAGACCGAGGGACTTATTGATGCGCCATCTATTGCGTTGAGTTCCTATTAACGAGACAGAACTTTGGGATAAATCAATATCAGACTTAGTTTCAGTTGATGTATCTAAACCCTTTTCTCATGGAGCGGACCCTCTTAGAGTCGAGTGTGAAGTGTGCGGGAACCCTGGAGCTGGCTACCACCACGACGATGATGACGACTATACTTGGATCCTGCGTGGGTTCGGCAGTGAGGACGACTGTACACGGATCCTACGTGGTTTTGGTAGTGAGGAAGACTATACATGGATCATCCGTGGGTATGGCATCGATGATGACAGTACTAGGATATTATGTGGGTTTGGCAGTGATGGTTACTGTACTTGGATCCTACGTGGGTTCAGTAGCGACGACTTCTGTACTTGGATCCTATGTGGGTTCGGTAGGGGAGATGATTCAGAGGCTACATCTATCATCTCCACCCATATTCGTGAGTAGTATACCTGTGTGAGATGAGTCTTTATTTTCAATCATTATGTTCGACATGATTGACTTGCTATCCTGTGTGGATTGGGTTGTGCTTTCCTATGTGGATTGGGTTGTCCTTTCTTGGGTTTACAGGGTTAAACATAGGCTCGTGAGATGGAGCAGTAATGGAATTGATGACTTAGGTATATGTATGGTTATATTCCTAAGTAGAGTTGGTTGACACTTCATGATTGTATCTTTCCATTGTGATTTATCCTTCGTGGATTCCGGGAGTCCTTCGGGGGTCTAAGGGTCCCTACTGAGTATTATATACTCAACCCTGCATGGGCTCTTCCCGCACTACGTTGTGTTGGATGTAGATGATGGACATCACTGATCGAGGTGGAGGCTCGTGGAGTAGGATGGTACCTAGAGGTGGATCACTGGATGGGACGTACACGGAGCAGACGGCAGGACCCAAGGAGCTGAGGAGACTATTTGTACCCACCCATCAGGTGGGATTTCTAGAGGACATCTCGGAGTTTCTGCTTTACTTTTCTACTTATGTACTTTCTTTTTAGTTGTACTTTACTTTCAGTTGGGTTTGTATTCTGTCACATTTACTTTCCAGAACATACATTTGTACTATGTTTACTTAGTGTTTACTTCAGTTTGCATACTCTGTGGTGTTTTTATACTCTATAAAGGCAATGCCTTCCCTTTTTATTGAAATTTATGCCTTTGGTTCTAGTCGCCAGCCCCTATCCGATGGAAGGCGGGTTTCAGGTAGTCATGGACCAGGCCCCGAGGACGGGTCATGACACACCCCATACAACATTAATGGAAGCGAAAATATTGAACCTTAATTATGGAATATTACATAAATTGATTTTATAAAGGATTCATGATACATGACAATGTAATACTTATTAAAGGAAAGGCTTGGAAAAAATGGACTTATTGATTTATTATTTCATGATTGAAAGGGTGCGTGCTACTAGTCCATATCACACTAATGAAAGGAAATACCTAAACAAACTGAAATATTACATGACATAATAATTAAACATAACTGTCTTAACTTTACCTTCCCTTTGATTGTTATCAGGGAATGTCTTGATCATTTTTGAAACCCATTCGGATACAAGGACACAAAATTCATAGGTTGAGACCAACCTAGATTCGGGTCCTTGTATACTCCTAGGTTCCCAGTATGACTTTATAGTATCTACCACATATTATTAAAGGATACATTGGATACACTCATTTGACCCATCATTGATATGTAGGTGCCATGGTTACAACCCTTTGGTCCATGCCTCTTTCTAGCCTTATTTTACCATGAATGATCACCTTGGATTTGGTAGGAATATTATTTTGGAATGAATAGAAATATTCTCCTTCTATTAAACTCTTACCCTTTCCCATGATGTCATGACCCGTCCCCCAAGCCCCAGATCGTGACATCCACAATCCCACCTTCCATAGGCTAGGGGCTGGAGACTAGCACCAAAGGTGTAAATCCCACAACTGGGAATTCATTGCCTTTATAAACTGAAACACACACAACAGAGTATGTGCTTGGAGTAAAACACTAATCCAAGCTGTATACAAAAGAGTACTGAAATGTAAAGGGGTCAGATATACAATCCCAACAGGAATGTACATTACAACTGAAATGCATGTAAAATAGATGAAATGTAACAAACTACTAGGTTATACTCTGGGGTTCCAACCTAAAGGTTTGGTACGGAATCCCTCCTCATCACTCCATGCCCATTAGTCCACCCGCTCCGTGTACCATCACACTGAGTGGTCCACCTATGGGTACCGTCTAGTCCGACTACTCTCTGCCTTAGTCATCACTGTCTGTCATCTGCATCCAACACAACGAGGAGCGGGCATAACTCGTGCTGTTGTGAGTATAACGATACTCAACAGGGACCCTGATACCCTCAATGTCGCACAAAATCCTACAAATATAAACAGAAAATTTTGGATTTAATGGATAACCATAACTTAGGTATATGACCATACATATACCAATGTCTTTGTGTAACCCATCCCATTAATAACGAAAACACACTGGTAATTGATTCCGTTCAAACCAAGATTTTTATTCTAGTGGTAGTATCAAGTAACAACCCCATTCACGCTGTTATAACCTCATTTGATGGTGTACCCCTCCTCTATCGAGTACAGTGGAAATTTTACATCAAATAGAGTCACTTACCACTATCCTTGGACTGCTAAGATACTCCTCCTATCGAGTACAGGGGGTCTTCTGCGTCAAATAGAGGCGCTCCCAACCACGGGTATGTGACGCTCATACAGAGATGATCCCCCTCGTATCCTGCTGAGGTACTCCTTCTGTAGAGTACCATGGGTATGCCGTGCTGACATAGAGGTTCTCCCCACAGTGGTTCTACCACGTCACATCGAGACACTCCCCACTAGGCCAGTCGAGTCACTTTGAGTCAAATAGGCCTAGAAGTCGTCATGTATCAGCCAGCACCTATGTCTATGTACTATGTCCCCTCCCCTCTAGAAGGATCTGCTCCACGATCTACTAGTCGATACTTCAACTATCATGAAGTCCCTTTTAAAATAATCTCAAAATTCAGCCTTGTCAATGGGGTCTCAATGAAATAGATGATGTGTCATTCGGACGCCCGGTCTGTGAGTTATTGGCATTTTTGTCATAGGGGCCCAGTTGGAATTTAGGTTCAAACCAACAAGACTGTAACCCAACTATGTCCAAACCTAATGTGGGGTATTCCAAAAGAACTGTCTCACTCTATGCTTTCGGTTTCTATAGACGGTTCATCAATTTAACACCTGTAGCTCATGATATGGATGAAAAGATGTATTCGGGTCAGATGGGTTTGGAGTGGGGTCCAACCCGGTCAGCGGGTCGGACCCGGACCATGGGGGTGGCCCGAATCGAGTGCATAGCCCAGCCCGAGGGGGGCCTGGCTGAGGGGGAGGCCTGGCGGCCTACGTTGGGTCTGGACCTGAATCCCGTGATGGGTCCAGCCCGCACTGGTTCTGGCCTGACGGCCTGGCAACCCGCGTGTCCGGACAGGCCAGTAGTTGGCCACACCCTACGGGCCCTCCTAGAAACATCTAGTGGGTGGAATCTGCCCTCTGGATACCCAAATCAATGAACTGTTCAGGTGGGCACAAAAAATGTGCCATGTGGAATCGTCCGGCTCAGGCGGGACCTAGCGGGGTCTCGCTCCTCCAGGATGGTCAAGCAGCCAATCACTCCGCATCGCCAGCCACCTCAAATCCACCACCTCTACCCACACAAGCCACAGTCTAGATCTTCCACACTGGATGACGTTATCGCGCCCTTCCACCGCGTCCACCCCTGGACGCGATCCTCCTCCTCTTCGCGCCGCGATGGTTTCACTCCCCTTCTTCTGTGTCCCGCCCTAGCCTCACCTCTCCTTCCGTGTGTCACGGCAGTGCCATGCCATTTTGGTGACTCGGTGGCCCTATTCCATAAGTTTCTACGCGGTCGGCCCTTCACCGCTCGTTGTGGCTCCGCTGTGGTCCATTCATCCGGCGGCATCATTGCGCAGCCATCGTCGTCAACAAATGAGGAGAAAACGAAGGGGGAGGGATGGGTCGTGTTTGTGTAGACCGATCCTTCCACGTTATAGTGGAAAAAATAGGCCTCAAAGAGTAAAACTAACAATGAAGAACTGAGAGAAACACTCAATCATAAAGCAACCCCTACCTCGGGATCGTTGATCATTGACGAAGATGTAGAACGGCGGGCATCAATTTATCAATTTCAGAAAAAAGAAGAAGATAACCATTGTTGGTGGATGGGAGTTCAGAGGTTTCAAAGCTGAATATGGCATTTTTTTGTGGTCGGATCCATCACTTTTGACACAGTTGATGTTTGTTCTTTGTTGGTGAGTTTCTTATCTCCCATGCATCCTCATTCCCCCAAGCTCTACCAAATGGAATTGCCATCCAGAAATAATGGATTATGTTAATCAGTTATTTATTTGGTGGCCCAATAAATTCAAAAAGATTCAAATGGGTTCAATTAATTAATTGAAAGGGTTAAAGTAATTAATTGAGGAGGTTGTAACATAAGGAGGTAATTTCAAGGGTTCTCCCAACTTAAATGAAAGGTTACAAGGGTTAGAAGCCCAGTTGGTCCCCACCATAGATATCGTCCAAAGGGAGGTTATGTGCGGGTGGGCCCCAACACCATAACCTCTTATTGGAGGTTATGGTGCGGTGTCCTCCACCTCTAACCACCCCTTGGAGGTTTTAACCACCAAGCTTAAAAATAATATTCACACTTTTTTTTATTTAACTGTATTCTTAAAAACTCTAAAACTTACTTTCACACTCGACCAACTACTATCGAGGTGAAAGTCCTCGTAAGTGAATATTGGTGTTGTGAGTTCAATGGTGCCCTTAGATTTCAATTCTGAGTACCAATTCAAAAGATATAAAATCCTACCCGCATGTTTCCAGAATGTACCCGAACAAAACATTAAAATTTGATTTTAGGCACACTGGGCCTTGGAATCAAGATCCGTAAATTTTCAAGGACTCGTAAAATTCCCATGTATTGAAAAACAATTAAATGGAATTTTCAGGTATTTATATTCTCCCCACCATAGGGATTTACGTACCCATAAGATATAACTCGAACTAAGGGAACAAATGGGGGTACTGAGCATGAATCTGAGCCTCCTTCTCCCATTTTCTCTTCTAGAGGATCCCGTGCTGCAAGCGATTGTACACTAGAGGTATCGACCATCCATGTAGGACCTGCACCTGTTGATCCACAATCACTACTGGAACCTCCATGAATGTCGACCCATCATCAACCTCTATCTCTCTGTGGTCGATGATGTGGGATGGGTCGTGCACATATCTCCTCAGCTGAGATATGTGGAAGACGTCGTGCACTCAGTGAAACTGAGGTGGAAGAGCTAAGTGGTAATCCACCACTCCTACTCTGCTAAGGACCATGAAAGGTTCGATGAATCGCAGAGATAACTTTTCACCTCGGCCAAATCCATCTTGACCTCATCGAGGTGAGACCCGTAGAAAGGAATGGTCACTATCCTCCAAATCCAGAGGTCTCCATAGCCTATCATCATACAACTTTTGTCTACTCTGTGCAGTCGACATCTACTCCTGGATGATCTGCACCCTCTCTGTGGTAGCGTGTACCATCTCTTGTCTCACTTATGCTGACTACCCTACACCGGTCCAGTGTAGTGGCGATCTGTAAGGTCAACCATACAAGGCCTCCAAAAGTTCCATACTGATGGTGGAGTGATAGCTTTTGTTGTATGAAAACACTACCATAGATAAGTGATCCTCCCAGCTATGACCAAAGTCGAAGACAAAACCTCGGAGCTTGTCCTAGAGGGTCTGAATGGTCCGCTCAGTCTTACCATCTGTCTGAGGATGGAAGGCAGTGCTCAAGTGAAGCTATATCCAAAAAGCATACAGAAACCCCTTCCATAGTCAGGATGTAAACTGCGTGTCATGATCGGAGACAATAGAAGAAGGTACTCCATGTGAACGCGCAATCTCCTGCACATATAGGCATCCCAAGCTCTCTACTGAGCCCTACTCTCTGATCGGTTGGAAGTGGGCTGACATAGTGAGCTGGTCAATGATCACCCATATCGAATCATGACACCTGGACGTACGTTTAAGACACATCACGAATTCCATGGATATCCTATCCTACTTCTACTGTAGGACCTCTACGGGCTTAACCAATCGTGCTGGTACCTGGTGCTATTCCTTCACTTGCTAACAAGTAAGGCACCGAGAGACAAACTCTGCCACCACCTTCTTTATACCTGGACACTAGTGATGTTGTCAGAAGTCCTAGTACATCTTCACCACTCCTGGATATATCGCTATAGGGGATGTTTGGAACATCCTCAACACTTCCTCCTGATGTGCAACTAGTACCAAGGTACGTCCTCTAAAGAGGATGATGTGCTCCCCACCTTCAGAAAATCCATCAGGTGCCTGCCCTGTGGATATCTGAGCACGTCATGTCTCACAGTCTACATCCCCATGCTAAGCCTCCCTAACTCACTGAAGATGTGGGGTAGTGACTATATGAGATTGTAGGAAAGTTACCCCATCTTGGTCCATATTAGAAATCTATAATGCATCTGGCTACTCTGTCGCGTCTCCTAGAAGCGGTATACTAGATATCCTACCAAGTGCATCTGCAGCAACATTACCCTTCCCATTAGTATAGTCTATCTCGATGTCAATGTCTTGGAGGAACTCAATCCAATGATGCTATCTTAGGTTCAGGTCCTTCTGGGAGAAGATATACCTGAGACTCTTGTGATCAGTGTATACTATGAAATGCTCGCCAATCAATTAGGGCCTACACATCATCAAGGAGAATACCACTACTGCTAACTCTCGTTCATGGGTAGAGTATTTTTTCTTGTGGTGTCTCAGCTATTGAGGTTCATTGCAATCATAGATCGCTCCGGCTTCAGGAAATGCCCGAGTCCGGTCCCTGATGTGTCGCAGGAGACTACGTACCATATGACTTCATCTAGAAGGTTCAATATGGGGGCACTTGTCAGCCTATGTTTCATCTCCTGAATGCACTGATGGAATCTCTCCGACCCCACGAAGGGTTTCCCATTCGTTGTCATGTCTGATAGTTGTACATCAACTCTGGAGATGTCTGGAATGAATCTCTGGTAGTATCCAGCCATGCCCAAAAAACATTGTACCTCAGTTAGACTCCTAGGTGTCTCCCAAGAACGTACCACCTAAATATTCGCTGGATCTACTATATCTCCAGCCTTCAAGATGACATTTACCAAGAAGTGAACCTCTCAAATCCAAAAAAAAACTTCGAAAGATTATAATAAATATGGTTATCTCAGATTCTGTCCAATACTACATACAAATGGAAGGAATTCCCCTCCTTAGTAGTTGAGTCGATCAAAATTTCATCGATGAAGACCATGACAAAGAGATCAAGGTATGGATGGATGATCCTATTCATTAGACTCATGAACACTCCTGGAGTGTTGGTTACGCCGAAGGGCATAAAAAAGAACTCATAGTGGCCGTACCGACACCTGAAGGTTGTCTTATATGCATCCTCATCTCAAAATCTAAGTAGGTGATAGCCTGATATGAGTTCTATCATCAAGAACAATTGTTCTCCCTTGAGATTATAAAAGAGATCGTCAATCCTCGGAAGTGGGTACTTTTTCATGAAAGTCACCTTGTTCAGGTGACAGTTGTCTACACAAAGCCTCAAGCTCCCATCCGCCTTCATGGTGAATAGAATTGGGGATACCTAGGGAGAAACAGTGGGTTGGAAGAATCCTTTCCCCTGCAAGTCCTCCAGCCATACCTGCATCTCATGAAGCTCAATAGGAGCCATTCGATATGTTGTAGTAGATATTAGTGTCCACCTGAGGTAATGGTAAATGTAGAATTCCAACTATCTAGGAGGAGGTAGTCCGGGTACATTGTAAAGGAAATCATCTGTGTACTGGTCCACCACTACAGGATATGTCAGACTCTCCACATCAACTTCTCTGAGGGTAAGGCAAGCCAACTGGTGAGTGATTGGCTACACCATCCTCATAGTAAGTCTGTCATGGGCTGCAAAGGTTCCCTTCTTGCGGGTGAGAGTATTCTTTGTCTCATCCGTGCGAACACACCTCACATTTCACCTAATACAGTCAATCTGAGCATGGACTGTAGATAACCAGTCCATAACCAATATGACATCGTAAGGCCTAGGTACCACTATGATTAGATCCCAGACAAATAACTTGCCTCCAAGGGTAAGCTCACACAGCCGTCTTTAGTGTGTAATTGTTAACTCTTCTTTCTTATGAGTCTCTATTCATAAGGATCAGGCCAACAGATCTGTCGGAATCTCTATGCTATGAACGAGGGTAGAGGATATGAAAGAATATCTGGAACATGTGTCTATAAGAACTAAAACTAAGGTGGAGTAGAAACAGATCATACCTCAAATCATCTCTGGAGTTCCATGATCATAGGCCTTAGCTTCCTGGATCTGAGATCACCCTTTTCCACCTGCTCCCTATGGCCGGGGTCGACATCTTGATCGTGGTGGCAGTAACACCTCAAAAAATTTCCCACCGTCAGCTGCACGACTAGCTCCTCTGCCACGTTCTCCTACTCCCTGGGGACAACCATGATCGAACCTTTACCATTTCCTAGGAGGTCCATTAACTATCTTCTGATCACCTGAATGCTGGGTCGGACAATCACGAGCCATGTGACCCTACCCGCCACATGAGTAACACTACATTCTCTAGGCTCGTAAGTCACTACCCTGGGTGCCCCGCACAACAGATCTTGGGTCCTGCAGTCACCCACCCATGGGTCTGGTCTTCTTGGACCTCTATGTCATTTGTCTACTGCCATCGGTAGAAGACTCTGCTGCATGTCGACTAGTAGTGGGTCTCTCTATTTGTGATTTCTCAGAAAAAAAACTATCCACTAGGAGGGCTCTCTCTAACACCCCCTCCTATTTCGGGATGCTAATGGTGATCATTGATGCCCTAATATTTCACATGAGCCACTGCTCAAAGGCTTGGGACCTAGTGAATGGATCATGCACCATATCTATGGAGTAGCATAGAGAGGTCGGTGAACCTCGCTAAGTACTACACCGCTGTCATGATACCCTATTGAAGAGTCACACCACAACCTCTTTCGAATCCTCAACCGCATGTGGGTCCGTCTCTCCACAGAACCTAGGTGACCTTTCACGTAGGGACTCTTGAAACACACCCAAGCGACATGCATATTCTACTGCCGAGGCTGGTGTCATCGGCATCCCAACGGGAAGTGGTACCGCCGGGGCCACCACATGTAAAGGGCCCTGCACTGAGGCCTCATTACTTGGTGGGATGTTAGATTATACAACCCTAAGGGATCTGTGAGGAGGCATCCTAAAAAAATAGATATGACACGGTCAGAAGATTCATACCTAGTGAGCTGACCTGGTTGAGATGACTTAAAGAAAAACCTTTGAAATCACACACTCAATCGGTGTTTTCCTAAACTATTTCTGAAATCAGATGTCAGGGACTTGCTGTATGGATACATAGGACGCCCGCACCAACACTGAACTCCCAAAACTGAAAACCGCACTTAGTACCATTAACACATTTTTTCACATAAATGAATGATCAGAGTTCTAAATTATACAGTAGAACTAACTCCTCTGATACCAATTTGTCACGACCTGTCCCCTCGGGCCCGAATCGTGACTACCTCATTCCGTCCTTCCATAGTCCAGGGGATGGTGACTAGCACCAAAGGTATAAATCCCTAAACTAGGATGGAAATCCCTTTATAAGGTGAAACAGACACAACAAAGTAAATACTGGATGTAAAACACAAAACAAAGTTGTATACAAAATAGTGCTAAAAAATAAAGGGGCCAGAAATACAAGCCTAATAGAAAATTACATTACAACTAAAATTCAAGAACAATAGAAGAAATGTAAGCAGGTATTGGGTCATCCTCCGGGGTTCCTACATGAAGGGTATGTAAAGATGGCCTCCTCATCACTCCATGTCTGTCCACCTGCTCTGTGTACCGTCACTCCAAGTTGTCCACCTCCGGGTCTCGTCCAATCCTACTACTGTAAGCCATGGTCACCATTTTCTGTCATCTACATCCAACACTACTATGTGAGGTCATAGACCATGCAATGGTGATTATAACGACACTCAGTAGGGACCCCGAGACCCTCAAGGTCTCACAATATCCAACAATGTTAAATAACATAGTATGGATTCAAAATTTAACCATAAATTAGGTATATAACCATACATAAACCTATTTCTTCTATTAGCCCATATCATTCTTGGGGAATGCAAAAAGTTCATTGATTCAGATCAAACCAGGATTTTTATTCTAGGGGGTAGTATTAAGTAACAACCCTAGTGACGCTGTCAGAACCCCGGCTGAGGGTCTACTCATCCTCTATCGAGTATATTGGGCCTTCCATATCACACAGAGGAGCTCCCCACTATCCTTTTACCGTTGAGGTACTCCACCTGTCGAGTACCATGGGTATGTTGTGTGACATAGAGGCTCTCCCCACCATGGGTTGACCGTGCTCACTCAAAGGCACTCACCCTCATAGCCTACGGAGGTACTCCCACAATCAAGTTATGTGGGTCTACTGCACTCACCCAAAGGAACTCCCCACTGTGGGTCTATCACGTCACACAAAGGTGCTCCCCACTGGGACAATTGAGACAATCCGAGTCAAATCGGTCAAGTAGTCGTCAGGTCACAGCCAGAGACTAGGTCTCTGCACTATATCTGCTAACCTCTAGAAGGATCTACTCCATGAGCTATTGGTTGATAATAAATTTTCACAAATTCTTATGTAGAAGTATCTCAAAGGTCTTCCATGTAAATGGGGTCTCATACTAATAGACGGTGCATCAATCAGACACCCGGTCTGTGAGTTATTGGCATTTTCGTCTTGAGGGCCAGGTTCGATTTTAGGTTCGAACAAACCCAACCGTACCCTAACTTTGTCCAAACCTCATGTGGGGTATTCCAAAAGAACCGTCTTGTTATAAGCTCTTGTTTCCATATATGGATCACCTATTGGACACTCATATCCCATTATATGGGATAAAACATATATTTCTGTGAGACGGGTTCGAACTAGGGTCCGACTCGGCACGAGGGGGCGGCCCCGCCCAAGGGCACAACCCGACCCGAGGGTGGCCCAAGCTGACGGGGCAGCCTGGAGGCCCGCGCCGGGTCCGGCCTGGTGGCCCGTGCTGGGTCCAGCTCATGCTGGGTTAGGCCTGGTGGCCTGCATGGCCTGGTCGACCAGCGGCTGGCGGCGCCCTATAGGGCCCACCCTAGTAGCGCCCAGGGGGTGGCGCACACCCTCTGGATGCTCGAACAGATAAATCATTCTGGTTGGGACCAAACCAGTGCTAGGTGGTGCCGGTCCATCTCACACGGGACCCATTGGGGTTTCGCTACTCCCTGCTGGCTTAGCAGCAAGCTGCTCCACACTACTGGCATCTGGCCCGACGCCGACCGCCTCAGCTCCTCTGATACGACTTTTCCTAGCCGTGATTATTCTCTTCCACATGGAATGACGTCGCTTCGCCCTTCCACCGCGGCCCGCCCTAGCCGTGACCCTCCTCCACCGGTCAGCGCGAAGGCACCACGCGCCATCCTGCACGGCCCGCCAATGCCGCGACTCTCCTTCCGTGCGGCACATTGGTGCCACCTCCTTTTTGCATCCCAGCGGCCTTGCACCGCCAGGTTCATCGTGGACGTCCTATCACTGGCCGTCATTGCTCCATTGCCATCCACTCTTCCGGTGGCATCGTTGCACCCTCCGTCGTCAACAAATGTGGGGAAAACGAAGGGGAAGGGTCCGACCATGTTCATGTGGCCCGAGCCTTCCACGTTATGGTGGATACAATCGGCCTCAAAGAGTGCAACTAATCACCAAGTACGGAGGGTAAGACAGAATCATAAAATAAACCCTACCTCTTTCTCATTAATCATTGGCGAATTTGTGGAAAGGCGGGTGTTGATTCATCAATGTCAAAAAATGGAAGAGGTTATATGTCGTCGGCGGATGAGCGCTCGGAGGTGACGAAGTTGAAGATGGAATTCTTCACGGTCGTCTCCTTCTCTATTGAAATGATTGATATTTGTTATTTTTTGGTGAGTTCGTTTTCACTTAAGATCACTGTTTCCACCATGGTCCACTAAATAGAATTTCCAACCATAAATAATGGATTAAGTTAATAAATTATTTAATTACTGGCCCCAAAAATTCAAAATTATTCAAATGGGTTCAATTAATTAATTGAATGTGTTAAACTAATTAATTGAGGGGGATGGAACATAAGGAAGGAATTTAAAGGTTTCTCCCACCTTGAATGGGGGGTTCCAAGGGTTACAAGCCCGGGTGGTCCCTACCTAAGATATCCTCCCAAGGGAGGTTATGTGCTAGTGTGCCCCACCACCATAACCTCTCATTGGGGGAAATGGTGTGGTGGCCTCTACCTCTAACCTCTCGTTGGAGGTTTAAACCAAAAAGCATAAAAATAAGCTTCACACTTATTTTTATTTAACTTTATTCTTAAAAACCCTAAAACAATCATTCTCTCTCTACTAACTTCTGTTGAGGTGAAAGTCCTCTTAAGACAATACTGGTGCTCCGAGTTCTACGGTGCCCTCATATTTCAATTCCGAGCACTAGTTAAAAAGTTAAAAAATCATGATCACATGTTTATTGAACGTATCAGAACAAAACATATGAATATGATTCCATGCATACCGGGCCTCGGAATCAAGTGCTGTAAATTTTCGTGGACTCGTAAAATTACCATGTATTAAAAAAAATTCTACGAAATTTATGGGTCATTACACATGATGTAGTATTTACTATGTTGGGGACCCTTGATGTCTATTCATCCGTGGTTATTACTTTGGAACTTCAATTTTACATGTCATTAATGGTTTCCTTGTCATAACATAGAACATTAACAATTTTTAATATGTGAATTATTTTTAACCATGTGATAATCAATTAATGGATTATTTATGTTCAGACACCACCTAAGGGATGGTGTGTTTACTTGGGTATTTAGTTACATTCTATTGCTTTAATTTATACATTAATTCTATCACATATTTAAATTTCTATTATAGTTGTTGGATTTTATAGACACCAATTGTGGCGTCCCACTGAGATTTATCCCACAGCCTCTCTAGGTGATGTTTGGAACCCGGAGTATATTACATTAATGTAGTTGTTGATAATTGAGATCACTGAGCCAGAGCTTGGGATGTTGGGGATTGAAATTTGAGATCATTTATAATTTTTTGGGGTGATGTTATGTCTACTGTATTGTATTCCTTTTTTATCATTTGTATAGTTACATGACATATCTTCCATATATGAATGTTTGTTATTCTAGTTATTTAACTTTTTTACTATTGTATCTATTTTCTATTGTTCCTTCAATTTACTTTTTTACTTCCTCTATTTACATTTGATTATAGTTATATGGTGGGATACACATTGGAAATGAGATAATAGTCTACCCATGAAAAAACCCAATTCCCACACTATATTTCGTCATCCTATTGAATTTGGGGAGATGCACAAAAGGCAATGTAGTCCATTGGGGTCGGGGACCCATTAAGTGGCTTCTGTGACAAGGATGTTAGAGAGTAGTATCAGAGGATGTTATTTTCATAATTACTATTCTGTGAAAATTGTCAAGAGATTTGGAATGCTATGGATTTGTTCATAAGTCATTATTGGGCACTATGAACCCATTTTCGGGGTAAAATAAATTTTTTATAAAATATAATTGTTGTTTTGCATTTTCCGGTTATAGTTAAAATTATTTCACCATTGGGAGACACACATGATATGTTGAATTATTGATTGTTATTCATATTGAGGATATCATTCATCATTGACCTGATTATATGAGGGAAATGTACATGGTTACATGCATCATTTTAGTCACCAAGGATTCGTATATCATGAATTTTCACATTCCATATCGGTGAATTTCCCTACATGGATTTCTTTATATGAATATGATTGTTTAGTGATGTTGTGATAGTTATTTTGTACGTGTATTAAATTTTTTTCTGATTGAGTGATTTTATTTCCCAATTCATTAGGTGTATGGGAACTCATGGGGTTGGTGTATTAATTTACTTAGTCAAGGAATTATGATATTTATAAATGGTTTTTTCTGGTTATAAGGTGCATGGGATATTCTTCTCTCATGATGGATTTCCATGATAATGTGACTAATGAAATATAAATTGTATTGGTTTTACATACATATCCTACCTTCTAATATTTATTGAAGTTAAAGGATTGAACCTGGTAATTAAATGTATAATTAAATGAAACTTATACCTGATCACATATTGATACAATATCTTCTATGTAGGTAGATGGGGTTTTATGCATTAGGTATCAATTTTTCCTACATTTATCTTCTACTAGTGATTCTATATTTATTCATAATCTTGTTATGAGGCATGTTACTATAAATTTAAAACCAATTCTGTGAAAAAGTTGTCCCATCATATACTGGGAATGTGGTGATGACCACGATCTTGACATTGTGAGACCTAAACCAAAACTATTATCTAAAGGAGTTCCACTCATGGAACCACACACTAATCTTGATAAGGGAACAAATTACCATTTCAAAAATAGTTTCATACATCTGATGAAGTCCATGAATTTTTTCCACATATTACACCTATGAGGGCTGATCTAACTTGTGAGTTCCACTAGCAGCAACTTCTTACATTCTCAGGGTATTGTGGTCCACAAGCTACTGAGTCTTATCTAGAATCCATCATATCAATATTTCATAATCTGGACACAACTATATAGAAGAGGGTTAATATTTCCACATACATTCATTGGTATTTTCCAAGCACTGGATGAATGTGATTAGACAAACCAATCTGTATAAGGGAATATTATGTGTTGATTCCCACACTGCCTTCTATGATTATTTCATTACTTATATGGTGAGAGCTGATAGATCTAGAAAGTTCATTAATATCTATTAGATATCTATGTAAGTCATGGAGATTCATCAAATTTCAATGATTTTCTGTTCTTTTCACCACATCATGATAGGGATGGAATTTCACATTAAATTTTTTTGGATATTCTCTATGATTCTACAGGTAAGTAGGTAAATGTATTTCCCCATCCAAAATTATCATCAATATTCAGTTATTCTCTTATCATAACTTGTAACCTGAGGAATATAAATTCTAACATTCATTGAGGACCAGTACTTTGTTAGTCTTGTAGTTATTATATTGGAATGAAGTGTTCTCTCAGGGTTTCTCACCAGGGCAGTGACTATCATATTTCTCATTTATATAGCTCCAATGTGTTTCATCATTGTAGATGATTTGGGGAAATGAAGCCTCATTTTTATGGAGACACAATTGAGATATATGCTTTTGGATGTATGGTGGATATCTAGTGTTTATGTATGTCATTTAGACCATCAGCATGATCAAATGGATCTGTGTCATCTCCATCTAAAGGAGCGGTTTCTTTTATGCCACGTCAGGAGGGAAGCTGGAATAGCATTAATACGACCAGATGAGGATGATTTCATGGATATGTAATATAGACCCATAGTCTCCAACAACACCAATATATTAGTTATGATCATTTAAGTCTATCTATTTCATAGGTATGTTTATTTAGTAAACCTACATACGACGTTAGGTGTATGAACATAGGGTATTTGCTAATGTAGGGACTATCCCCTTCAAGTGAGGAGCTTCCCTTTTATGGATATTCTTTTTCAATGAGATTACAAGATTTAATGTCATTATCTGCATGGATTGGTTGGTTATCAATCATTATTTTGTGGACTTCTACTACCAATGGTTATAATTTAATTCGGCAGTAGGTTGCAGGTATCTACATAATGGTTAGTGAGATTTTCATGCTATTAGAGATGGACTAATGAATAATTGTCTAGTTGTAGTAATTTCATAGATTAAAAATACCTTCATAGAGGATTATGGTTTATAATAAGATAATATCCCTCCTATAGTGGTTCATTTCATCGATGTTTTTCCTGAATAGTTTTTTAGATTATCTCACTAGAGAGCGTGGAGTTTTCAATTTTTCTTATTCTAGGATTAGCTAGTGTCCATTATTCCATACTAGATGTAACCTATATAACTTTTGTATCTCAAGAGGAAATTGGGGGGTTTAGAGGCCATATGTTTTATATGGACGACTACATCTTCTTGGGTTCTTCCTTTCTTTTCAACAGGATGATGGGGAACCATATATTTAAGCATGGTTTACAAAAGTATGAATCTAATCACAAGCATGAACTAATATTCACTATCTCAAATAAATGATATTTCATACTAGCTACAGGGTGATATGGTCTTCTTTAAGATCGACGTAATGTTATTTTTTCATCATGTGACAGTTTAGCCATCAGATATACCATGCATCACATTCTATAGTAGGTATAGTCTATATGAGTTACTTTTTATGATATTAGGTTATACAAACAAACACAAAATTTCCATGGATCTAATTAATAAGAGTTTTCATCCCTATCTCGACTATTTTTCAAGGTATTTTTTGGATGACTTCGTAATGTGTTCTCATCATCATTACAACCATTAACCAAACCATAATATTATTCTATGCACCCTGAGAGAGAATCCGGAATATTTATACATTATTATGTGCAAATTAGAAATAGAAAATTTTTACTTTTGCGTCTTATAATATCAGAATTATGATTATCTACACACATAGAAAAGTTTAGTGTTTTATTTTCTTGGTAGAATCCTAAGAACTTGTTTTATATACAAAGTTCATTGGGGATGGATAAATATTATAGGCATTTCACAGTGGGTTTTTATTTCCTTTCTTCACAACTCACTGGCCTTACAAAGATGGTTTCCAAGAACCTCTGTTCAGAATAATGAAACAAATCCTTTCAAAATATGAATGAGAGTATTTTCACAACACTGATTATAATTAATCCAGATCCTGGTGTGGGTTATACCATCTTCTATGATGAAACTGGCCATATCATCTGTTCAGTGATGATGTTGTAAGTAAGATTAATTTAATATGTATCTTGTTATTAGAGTCCAAATGTGATAAATTAACCATTTACCAACCATGATCTAGAATTACTTTTCCATGCCTTATGTTGCTGGAGATGCTATATTTTATTGGAGTACATTGTGGTGTACACAGAACACAAGAAACTCAAATATATCGTTACTTAAAATGAATAGAACCTTTGTCAATATTTATTTCACAAATATCAACAATAAATTAATTTGGAGCATTACTATATTCCTCGGAAGGGAAATGTGGTTACAGATGCACAAAGTGAGAAAACTGATGAACAAGTAGTAAGAGAAGGTAGTGATGATTAGATGTTAATGGCCCTCTTCTCACTACATCACCAAGAGTTCCATGATAGTCACAAGTAGTCATATAACTCATCATTGATAGTTACCTCCACCCTCCTTTTGTATTTGATGGGTAGTAAAGTTTCAGATTCCATAGGCTTGGTACTTCATGAGAATATATCTAAAGGTATGGAACCTCCAGATTGTTCATTAGAGAGAGATGACAACATATGTATTCACGGACCATAAATGGTCCGTATAGATAAGATAAAATAGTTGATGAGAGAATCCCATGACTCTCAATGGGTATTTAATCAATGAATCTTGAATATTATCAAGAAATGAAATGCATGTATTGGTTTCCTTGGCTATAACATCATATATCATGGTATATTACTTGGTTTTCCACCTATCAAAAGGTGAAGGAAGAGCACCAAAGACATGCATTCTTGTTATAGATACTTCTGGAAGTATAATGAAAATGAGAAGTTGTTTATATGGTAATTTTATTATATTTACCAAGGTTACATATAGGTATCGACATTGTATAGATTTTCAATTATATTCTAAAGAATGTTTCTATATTCATTCCAATTTTGGATAATTCATATGTTGATTAGCTGGGAAACTTGTATGTCTATATAATCATATGTCCCCATGAGGTATTGTGTACTATCATTTCAGATCGAGATTCTTATTTCACATCAAAGATCATTCATGGATTACAGAAGGCTTGGGGAATATAGGAGTATCTAAGCATAAGTTTTCACTCTCATATAGATAGAAAATTATAACTGATATTACATGTCATAAATTATATGATTTGATGATGTTACCTTTATTTTAAAGCTTCTTAGAAAAATAATATCCCTATCATTGAGTTCACCTATAATAACAGCTTCCAAGCAAAAAAATCAGATGGATCCTTTTGAGTCCTTGTATTGTAGGACGTGTCGTTCACCCCTGTGCTGGCTCAAGGTAAGTGTGGTAGCCATATTTGGTCCTCATCTCATTTAGGAGAAAATAGAGAAGGTTTAGTTGATTTAGGATCATATTTCTAAAACGCAGTCTAGAAATACATCTTATGTCAATGGTCATCGACAACTTCCAGATTTTGAAGTCAGGATCCTGTTTTCTTTTAGGTACCAGCTAGGGTTGGTAATAAAAGCTTATAGAAGTAAGGGGAGTTATTAAATTATTTTTTAGTTCCATTTGTGATTCTAGAGAGAGTAAGGCTTATATCCTAAACATTTTTACAACCTCAGAGGTACCCTACTATGCATGATACATTACATGATTCATAACTTCGACAATATCATGTTAACCCCTATCATTACTTGTATTCATAGAAATGTTTGTTGTATAAATAGGATAACATTGAGGGGTATTCAGTATGCATGGATGACCAGAGAAAGAAGTCTGTCTATGTCTATTCATTCTCACTAGTACGATTGATATGAATGCAGAACCACATGTCGGATGATACATGGAAGAAAGAGGCTGATTTATGTGCCTGATAGTCCTTTTTTTTCTCAGATATTGATCCTACACCTTTTTATGGTGAACTCAGGAATGAGTTCTATTATCTGGGGAAGATGTTAAGAACAAATTTTTTTCACTAGGGTATTGATCCTTTAAATTTGGTGTAATTCTTTATTTTGGACTTAATTTTGATTCCTAATGATTTTCAAAATTCAATAAGGGTTTTTAGAAATTTATTCAATACACAAACCAAACATTTTGGAAAAATAGTCAGGATAATTTTTTATGGTAAACAATTTCGGAATTAAATTGTTTTGATAAAATAGTGCAGGTGGCATGTTTTTTGATAGAGCCTTACTCCAAAGTTGGTGCATAGTTTACTGAATCGTGCAACCAAAATGTGTGAGTGCCATTTTCCAAAATTATCTCTTCATATTTTTCACATGGATTGTGAATGATTAACATTTTTTTCAACCATTAATGAGCTATTTAAAATCCTAAGGTTGGTATTGAATGATATTTTTCATCGGAATCTGATGTCTCTTTTGATCGTCACGTTGAATGCACAATGTTGAGTACTCGCTTCTAATTAATCTATTCTTATCCTCTATTGCACTCGACCTAGTTATCATGGTGTGTGTTTTTTCCTTTTTCATAGATATACATTATTATAAGCCAACGTATATACCAACATCAGATTAGGATAGTCGTATGATCCAATCGTTGGAGTTCTAAAACTCTTCCCTCTAATTCATTGATTTTGGAATTGTTCTTTGTGGCCCCCTGTTTTCAGCAGTTTTCATTTATAAAATTTATATGACATGATTGTAATATATATAACGATATAATTATGATCCATCCATATATATGATTTGTTGTTTGTGGTTATGCCCAAAATGTACAACATCCCATCAAGGATGATATTCCATATTTAAGATTTTTGTTCTTCGAAACTTTTGATCCATCTTTTGGATTTTCATGAGGTTGACCACAAAAATGGTAGGAAATCTTATCATAAATACTTATTGTATATTGTAATGACTAATGGAAATTACCATGTCACATCCAATTTACCAACATAAGGTTTATTCTTGAAAATGATAATTAAATGTGAAACGGAAATTGGTATGTATACTATGTATATTACATGACCGTATTAAATGTTAATGATTAATAGGTTTCATGATATTAATACCAGTTACCACATTAATGGAAGGCATCAGAATGAACCTTAATTATTGAATATTCCTTAGATGTAATTAATAATAGATTCATCCTACCTGGCATTATCAAACTAATGGAAGAAAAGTATTGAATCAAATGAACTTATATATTAATTATGAAATGATTAAAATGTCGAATGAAACATCACCTTATCCCACTAAGGAGAGGAAAGGCTTGAACCGGGTGAATTATTTCATTAAATCATATTTAAATAAGAGTATCCCAACTTGAGCATACCATGGATTATTATTGGGGAATTACTTGGGCACTTGAGAAGCCCATTTTGATTCTTCGATATGACATTATTAGGTTCAGATCCTCTTAGATCCCGAATATTGTTTATTATTGGATTCCCAATATTACACCATTGGATCTATCACGTAATATTTATGGATGCCTTGGATATAATCCTTGGATACAGTATTGATATGTAGTTTCCATGGATACATCCTAGAGGGACCAATCCATACTTATCAACATTTTACCTTGGACGAAATCATTGAATTTGATGGGCATATTATTGTGGGATTCCAGAGAATATGATCCTTTAATTAAACTCTTACCCTATTATAGTCAAGCATCTTTAATATGTTAGTGACGATTTAGGTATATGATTCCTTTTTTTGTTACTTTGGATCAATAATATTAAATGAATGTATGGGTTTTCTTATCATAACATATAACCTTATCTATTGTTAAGATGTGACTTACTTATAAAATGTAAATAATCAATTGATTGGATGGTTATGTTTAGATGACCGTCGAGGGCTGATGAAAGTACATGGGTATTTATTAACATTTTACATATTTACATTATAAACACATGATTGTACACAGAAACATTTCAATTAGATGGGCTATATTTTTTAAACACAGTTGGTTGTGGCATGTAGAGAATTTTCTGTCACCCTCTTTAGAAACTGTTTGGTAGACAGGGCCGAATACATGAACGTAGGAGTTGATAAAGGGAAGCATAAGGATTAAAACATTTTTGTTATAGTTTTTTCTGGTGGATCCTGATAAAATATTACTAATACAATGCTCTGGATGCTTTGTATTGTCTTTTGATTTCAAATATTCTTTTTTTGATCATGTTATGCCTACTTTATTGTCTCCATAATTACCAGTTTGTCAACATACATGAAATATCATCATATTATGCTTGTATATTTTTCTATTTCGTTCATTTGTTATTACTATTGTGTTTATTTTATATTATTCCATATTTTTACTAGAATTAATTTCATTATGTACCTATGTTTATATTTATCATCTATGCTACGCATTGGTAATGAGGGAATAGTATCCCCACAGACACACCCTAGGCCCTTACTACTAGTTGGAAGCCTCTGATATATGGAGAGATGATCTTGATGCCATATGGACCACCAGGATTGCGGGCCCCATTATGTTGAATCGGTGTCTCAAATGTCACACTAATCAAGAGTAAAGGAGAAATGATTTTCATTTTATAAGACATGAATCATTAAGAAATAACAGACACAACAGATGATTGTATAACATAGGAATAAAACATGGAATATTAGGCAACACATAAGAATGTAATATGATTTCTATTATAGACAATGAATAACATCCATGATTATCATATTTTTTTGTGTTCACTCCTGATTACATCTTAGTATTCATGGTATACTCCCACAGAAATCTTAGTAGAATGAGTCCACTCCTCACACCATCATAGCAGACATGGTTAAATCCCATTTCCATTTTTTTAGTCATGGATCACTCAATAGACCATATTGGTCTATCTCATGAGTTATTAATCTTTAACCAATTAATTTTCTGAAAATATACATCCCACCATTCTCATAGTGAATCATCCAGACATGTGCCCAATTTTCATAAATAATCAATTCATAACCAATGAAATGATATGGGTATTATAAAAATGTAATTATATAAGAAAAAAATAAAAAAATATATTTTATTAGAATTTTATCAGAATCATAACCCAGGAAAATAAGTGGGTTTCATCATAATACATAACTTTAATGAGAAATAGGGTTCATTAACACCATTCCACATAATCATAATCCAGTAATAAAAATAATAAGAATGGATACAATGAATAATAACCCAAGAGAGGTGTGAGTTACTCCAATGAATTTTATCTTATATGGGAAATAATTATGAATTATCTCTTAAAAAAATATTCTTCAAGAAAGTATCATCTCAGCATTAAAACCAATTTTTAATCATAAAACAATTGCCAAATAGTATTATTTGATAAATCATTTTGGATCATATTATGTAAAAATTAGAAATCAAAAATCGTCACTAAAATCATCTTACTAGAAAATTTTAGTCAAAGAAATATGAAAACAATATTTAAAATATTTTTGAAACATGATTGGATACATGTTTGTTGAATACAATAGATTTTTTTCTGTAGAGATAGAGAGTTAGATTTTACTTAATAAAATATCTAAGTACAAATTTCATGAAAATGGCACTAGTACATGAGGTAATATTGAAAAACAAGATTATAAGGAACTATAATAATGTTATTGGGATATGAATCATGAGATTATATTAATTGATTCCTATTCATTAAAAATCTTGAATAGTAATGAGATTGTTTCATTTTACACTTATCACTTGTTAACTTGTGATCATATTCTCCATGTAAGAAAATGAAATTACATGAATCATTAAATATTATGAAAATAAGTATATTAAAGATATAAAATGTAAAATGGATTTATATACACATAGTGAAAAGAATTTATGTCCACAAAAAAACTTGAATCTAAATTCAGACAAATTGAGACAAAAATATGTAATTGAATTACTACCCTTTGAAACATATTCCCCATGAAACAAATATCATAAAATGGATATTTTTATATCCATAATTATATTTATATGTCTAATGGTATAAATTCATTGTTATTACATACACCACAAAAAATTAATTTTGTTATAATTTAGGCATGTATCATTAGAAAATAAAAGTGTGTTGAAATTCACATATATTGTGACTTGAATCTTATCTTACACATTGAAACAACTTGTATAATATAAATAAATTTATTATAAATATTTTATAGAACCATATTCATATATATAATCCCATATATTTTTTTATTGATACCATTTATTACCCTCTTGTAAATAATCTTAGGTCTAGGATTCACTTCGGCTAATATCTGATTTGTTCTTCATAAGTGTTGTAATTTTTATATCATTTGTCATTATAATAATAAAAATACTTCACGAATTTAATCCACTATTTAAATAATTATAATAATAATAATAATAAGGTTATAAAAATAATCCTTATAATATAGAAGTATGAAACATAATACACTGTTCAGGGAGACTATATGCCATATGTACTTATGAGGGGCCTCAAACGAGGGGAAAATCTTCAATCAAATGAAGATCATTTTTTGGAACTGTCAGGGGCATGGGAACTCTCCGATGGTCAAGGCCCTGAGACATTTTATTGTGACAAATAGTCCTTTGATGGTTTCAACAGTAGATCCCAAAATGAAGTATGAAAACTGGAAAGACTTTATATGGGACCCCCTTGGGTAGTATTTTGTTTCTCAAAACTCATGTGATAGTGGGGCTAAGTCACTTTGGATTATTAAACACAATAGTATTTTCATTCAATCGATGAAAAAGATGCACCGGGTTGTTTCTGTGGATATTTGATTTCCTAGAGATATTATCTCTCTCTAATTGTTTTATGCCTGAAACTACTATATTAAAAAGAAGGGGTATCTATAAGGATCATGAGTTTATTTCTTCCAGGTTGTCTAAGAGCTTGGTGGTCTTAGGTGCCTTCAACAATGTCCTCGGACCTGATGAAAATACCGATTAACAGTTCAACAAACTAACTACAAATGATTTTTCAGTTTGTATTGACAAATGAAATTTGTCTAAATTCCCAGTTGTTGGAGCCGAGTGCACATGGCATATGTACACTTTGAATGGATGCCAACCATGTAAATTGGATAGGTTCTTTGTTCAGATCAATGAGAGGAATGATTCTATCACCACTTCTGGTCAAACCATGCCCAAATGTCAATCTGATCATAATCTGGTCCTTTTGGATATTTGGGTTGGTAGTACGCGGTCATCTCCTCTGCCTTTCAGGTTGAACAATGCATGGATTGTAGTTCTTGGATGCCCATTCATACTTGATTTCTCTGCTTCCAAAGAAAGAAAATGCATTGGACATCAAATAATTCAATGTTGTTGCTGTTGATAACACCATCCCAAAACATATCATCAAGATCATTTCCTTAAGGCTTGGACACATTATCAGCACAATGATTACTTCAAATCAGTTTGGATTTGTCCATGGAAGACATATTAAGAATTGCTAGATCACTACCTCAGAATGTGTCAATGCCAAGAGGAAAAATATGAGGAATGGAAGTTTCTACCTCAATAGGGACATTTATAAGGCCTTTGAAATGAAGCTTTAATTTTTTGGTTCTCGGAAAACATGGATTTTTGGAATTATTCATCAAAATTTTCAAGACAACTATCCATAAGGTGAGACTTTATATTATCATGAATCGATTGACCAGGGGTTATTTCAAATGCTCTAGGGGAGTCAGACAGGGGGACCCATTTTCTGGACTCCACTTCGCTCTGGATGAAGATTATTTGATTATTTTCTTGAATGATATGGTGTAGGCTAGTCTGTATAAGAGAATCAAGGTTGGAAGGGATCTCTTCTCACCCTCGCACCTCATGTATGTTGATGATATTCCTCTTTTTGGACAGTCCAGTATAGGTACAATATCATGCATTCAAAAAATATTTTCTCATTATGAGGATGTCTCTGGGACAGTGGAAAGCAAGAATAAATCCATTGTTGTATTTGGGAATGGAATGATCTTCTCCAAGTAGAATAGAATTGCCAAGAAGCTTGGAGTTAAGGGAAGCGTCCATCCTTTTATGTACCTTGGAGTACCCTTTTTTGGGGAAGGGTGAAAAGATGCTATCTTGGATCCATATAATCTATAATTATTAATCAAATGTCCTCCTAGAAAGGGAAATAAATCTGTCAAGTAAGAAGAATTTGTCTTGTGAACTCGATTATCACTTCAATGTTTATTTATTCTTTCTTGGTTTATCGGTGGCCTTGTGCCCTTATCAGGGAACATACAAGTTTAATCAGGAACTACATATTCACCTGGTGCATACATGAGAAGAAACACATCACTATACCCAAGAATGATGGCATCAAACCCATTCAAATGGGGGTCATGGGTGTTATGAACCTTAAAGGCTTAAAAGATGCTCTTATAAGTAAATTAACAGTAAACTTGTTGACTTATGATGATGATTCCCTTGATTTTCATACATAGAGAATAATATCAAAGTTGTATAATGGGTACTCAACATTTGTCTCCTCCTTCATATGGACTGCCATTAAACATTCTTATATTGGAATCATGTACTGCTCCTCCTGGATGGTTTCAAATGCATCCAGCCATAATTTCAGGACAATGAATTGGTTGGACATTCCCATCATAGAATGCATGGAGATCCCTCGGTAGCTGAAAGATATCTCAATTGGTGACATGCACCGATACAGTGATATTTGGAATTTTCTACCAGATCATACTAGGATGGATATGCAGCGTTATAACTTCATGGACTTTGACACTTTGACTTGGACACCCCACACCTATGGTAGGCTCACTTTAGGGGAGTATTATGGAAAATTATGTGTCAATAATGAAACTTCTCCATTGTGGTTGCATAATTTTAATAAACATTTCATTATTCCTTTTAATTACTTGATACTATGGAGGATTTGGAAAGGCAACATACTGGTGCAACATCTTCTGCAGCAAACATGAATGAACTTAGCCTCTTGCTTCTATTTGTCCACCCATGCTGATGAAACAATTCACAATATTTTCTTTTCCTGAATTTTCAACTGTATATTTTGGGATCATATTCAAGAGGTCTTTGGGACTCTATTATCATTGAACAGTTTTGATGATTTCTTGAACTCGGTCACTACATCTGGTCAATGTGAGCATATTTTTTCACTTCTTCTCACTAATATTGCAGTAATTTTTTATTATATTTAGAGGGCGTGAAATCAGGTCATTTTTTAAAACTGTAGGCCCTCTTTGAAGGCTGGTATGACTGTTGTTTATAGGGAAGTGAAATCTTCCTCCAGGATAAAAACAGTTAAATTGAATAATAATATTTCAAATCTCATCATGCTAAAAATGATTGGTGTGTCTTATAGGGTCAAGAAACCTTTGTTGTTAAAATATATTATATGGATTTCTCCCATTTCATCATGGTTGAAAGTGAATGTTGATGGTTCGGCATCTGGTACACCAAAACCTTCTGGGTGTGCTGGGGTGTTCTGTAACCATGGGGGCTTCATTAAGGGCTGATTCTATCATTATATCGTAATTAGTTCTGCAATTGATGCTTAATTATGAGATATGATTCAAGCTATCAACTATGTTGTCCTCCAGGGTTAGAGGTACATTTGGCTAGAATCATACTCTAGTACAGTGGTGCACATTTTTCGAGAAAGGTCCAGGGATGTTCATTGGAGGATTCTCCCATCGTGGACTACATGCCAGCGTCCCTTTGAGTATCTTCAGCTAGAAGTTAGTCATGTTTATAGAGAAGAAATCTAGGTTTCTAATGCTCTATCGAAGAGGGAGGTCATGGGAGTCTCCTCACAATGGTGTTTTGTCACCATAGAATTTTGTTCACATATTTTTGATTTGGACGCGCATGGTATGCTCTATTCTCGCCTTTGCAAACCCCCTTGCACTACCACTTTTTTATTTTTTTGTAAGGGACGGGAGTTGTCCAGATCATTGACCTGCTTTTTTAAAAGAATTATTGAATCATAAAGATATACAATATTCAATATATTACATATATAAACATATTTTCCATCTTAATATCTAAAAAGTCAAGTAGTGAAGTAAAAAAATTAACAATCATCATTTAGTGAGGTTGTAGTTCAATATAAAATTAATCAATATATTCGTTTCCCATTAAATGGAAGTGTGGGTAATTGTAGGAATTGTAAATAGAATAAAAACATTATTATTTAATGGGGTTAAAATATTTTTTATACCATAATGTAATAAAAAAATTGAATCGGGTGTAGAGAGAAAATAAAAAATGGATCTTGAGTCGAGACATTACCCATTAATTGGTTAACTACTTCTGGTTTGTGATAACAAGCTTACGTAGATTGTATTCGGCCAAAGGGGACTATTAAGGGATTTGAGAATGGATTTTCTCAAGTGTATTGGGGAGATATTGGTAGAACCAAATTTGTTTTAGTGGTGTGAAGAAGAGGGAGTGTCGTTGCCATATTTTAGGAAGTGGAAATAAGGCATTTGGTATTTTATTAAAAAATTTATGTATGAGAGTGTTTTTACATAATAAAATTAATTAAAAAAAATAATATATTGAAGATTAATGGACATATAATTTCTATAACATTGGTTTAAAATATGTTCAATAGTATTCATAAGAATTAATGTTAAGATTTAGTCCCACAATATTCTTAATTTATCATTAATCAATGAAATTAATTTTTATAATATTTATTAATATTTAATGTAAATATAGATTTTGACCTTAATAAAAATTAGAAATTATTCTGATTAAAAATTTGGAATATATTTTCACAAATTATTTTCACAAAAGTGGGATAAATTAATTTTAAAAATAATCTCATTGATGGGATGATGTTGTGGGTTTTAATGTAAAAATTTCCACATGTTTAATATTTATTTATACTAAATTCCATATTGAAATTGATTCCAATGACCTAAATAGGATTAATTGATAAAAAATTATCTAATTTAACTTTTAAACCAATTTAATATATAATTTATCCTTACAAATATATTAGATGAAAAGTAGGTTTTGATTTAATATATTGTAATTTTTAGTATAAATCCAAAAATGATGTTTCGTGGAAACATCTTAAATATTGTCCTTATGATAATTTCTTTATTACAAAATTGAAATATGATATTCATATTATTAAATACAATTTACAAATTTTTCAAAAATAAATTTGATTATTCATTATAGAATGATATTAATTGTAGTTAATTTGATATTATCATTTTTAAACATATAGGTACATTACCAAAAATTATACCATTCATTATAATATGTTGTTTATAAAAAATAATTATAAAATTTATTTTCAATGAAGATAATATTTTTCTAATGACTATGTTTAGTTGATAGGTTATAATTATCTCATTTAAATAATTATAACAATAATATAATGTTTTGTAGAAACATAATAGTTTTATGTAACATATGTGAGGTTGTCATGACACGTATCAAATTCCCATACAATTTTAGCTATAATTTATTCATATTTAGTTACATTTTATATGTATTTTTATCTTATTTCAATGCAATACATCAACAAAAAATCATTTGAAAAAAATTCTCCATAAAAACATAGGGTGTAACTTTCTACCCCACATAAAATGAATTTCTCCCTCGAAATTCTTTATTTTTATACAGGAAAATGAGAATGGTTCTACTTTATCATATCCTAATGATCCCACAAATGAACCTCTAACTGGTCATTTCTCCATTAAAATTGACATAGTCAGTGGCCTTATATCATAGATATTTCTCTTTTCCCTCCTTAACATCCCCTAGAAGTTCATCATAATAATGAAAATTCTCCAATGATGTGATTGATGGGTTTAGTGCATGATAAGAGTGGGGTATATATTACCTTAGTAAAGATACATGGAAAAAATCAGGGACATCAGAGAGATGTGGATGAAGTTACAAAAGATAAGTTACACTCCTGATGTCTACAAGAATATCAAATGGGCCGATATATATACAACTTATTTCCCATTATTTATAAAGATCATATACATAATCCACTGCAAGAATAATAGGAAAACTATTAAACAACTTCAAAGTATAGATTACATCAATGATTATTATACATATGTTCAAACAAGCTTTGCGATTCTTTGATTAGCTACTAAATATTTCCAACCCTATCAACCATTTTGTCAGTGATCTAAGGTACCAATATAATTCATTCTCAAACCTCATCCCAACACGTTAGGGATCAGTATTTTTTCCCATATAGGTCTTCATATGATTCCATATTAATTCTTGAGTGAATGATATTTTTATAAGAATACTAAAATTGAGAAAAGTGTTTATCCAAAAAAACCTTTCAAATCCAAAGAACATGTTCTAAATATATTTTCAAGGGTTTTAATTGTTCTTTTACAATAAAAAACTATATGTGGATGATAAGATGTATTGAAAATCATTTGTGTATCTTTTACATGCCAAAGACTTCAACATAACATTGATATAAACCAAGATCCCATTATCATTTAATAGAATTTGTTACCCAATGAAAACATACCACAGAATTAATGTATATCGTATCAATTTGATCTATAGGGAAGTTTTATTTGACAGGGATCATGTATGATGACTTAGTATGGTGATTGAACTAAACCCATATAGCATTAATATCTTTTTCTGTTTTTGGTATCCCAAAAAAAAAATCCATTGTGATGTTTTCCCATTTCTAATCTAGTATGAGTAGGGGATGAAACAACCCCTTTTAATTTTTTATTTAATCCTTAACTTATTGCCAAACCAACACTGATATAAAAAATCATTGATATCTCTATTCATTATATCCCACTAGAAGTATTATTTCACGTCTATATACTTATTCTTACTTCATGTATGAATATATATTGATTTAATATTTGTTTCATCTAATATGTCCTTTAAAAATGTTATTGATGGAACTCATACATGGTTTATAAAACTCCTCATTCCAACATAGTCATGTATAAATTGAGGAACACTTCTATCAATATTTTTTATTTATAAATATTCCATTTTGTGTCGTATGAATTTTCATTTGGATAGAGTGTTAAAAATTCATTTTATAAAGATATTATTTCCCTAATTTCCTTGGGATTTCTATATAAATTTATTCAAATATTCAAATTTTGGATCTTTTGTGATCCTCAACATTGATATGATAGCATTTTCAACTCAACTCATAGAAATGGTCACATTGTTCGCATTCATAGGGCATTAATGTGTTGGGAAATCGTAATCCATTATCAACTCTCACATCTTTTTTGGTGTTTGTTCTAATACTTATGGGTTAATATATAGTTTATAAATTTAGGATCAATATAAATTTATCTATAAATAACAATATTATACATTAATATAATTCCATATAATATTTAATGAAAACTATTTCCCCTACTAACTCCAAATCATGAGTTGTGTGATTTTTCTCATGAATAATAAATTTTCATAATGCATAATAGAAATCAATGTTATTCTAAAGAAGAAGACATCACAATCCCTTATTAGATGAGTTTTTAAAGAATAAATATTCTTTTTAACTGTAATGTACATTATGAATATGTGTAGTGACTAAATTTATATAATGTTTCTCAAACTTTTCATGTCATTCTTCTTTCATGATTAACCTCAACCCATTCCATGTTAAATTGGTCAATGGATAATATTTTGATAATAAATTCTCTAGAAACCATCAATAATATACAAATAAATCAAGAATATAATATATATCTTTCACCATGTTTGTTCAAGGGAAGAATTAAATATCCAAAATCTTATATGAATATATTTTTATTCAATATTTTGATATTATGGGACAAAAAAATGAATCATTTTGCCAAAAAAATTAACACATTGTTAATTTATCTTATAGATTATACTTCCTTAGGGTCTTTAGAACAATTCTATTATGATTGTCATGATCTTAATTATTCGTTGAGTAGATAAGAATATCATTTATAATGAATTCCACAAATTGATTGAAATAATCTTTGAAGATGCTATTACATAATCAATGAAGTTAGTATGGTAATTAGTAAGAAAAAATGGCAACATAATATATTCATTGTTTTAATACCATGTATAGAATTTCATCATGGGTATATCATACTTCATGACACTAAATTGATGATATCCAAACAAAGTTCAATCATATAAAGTAATTTAGCAACTCATAGTTGATAGAATAAGTCATCAATATGGTAAAGATGATACATGTATATGAGTGTGATCTTATTCAGCTTATATTAATCAATGAATAGTCGCATTGATCCATAATTAATTTTTAAAAATTGCATTTGTACTCCCTATAGTCACATACATGGCTGAATAAATACATTTTCATGGATATATTATATTTTCTTATTCAATTCATACAACTCAATCAGTGGAATTCTATATGGTGCCTTTGGAATTTGTGTGGTACCAAGTTTGAGTTCTATTGAGAACATAACTGTATGTTTTGTTGGAAGGCTATGAAAATCTTCTAGAAAGACATCCAAAAATTCTAAATGATGGGGATTATCATGGATTCCCATTTTCTCCCAAAAAATTAGCGATAAACAACCCTTTGGAATGGGATTTAAGACCCGAGTACTGGATGTAATATCCACATAAAATTCATGCTTATCATCACATTGACAGATGATAATAGGAGGGTTTTAATTATAAAACATAACTTCCCTTTCATATAAATTGATGTTGGATTTCTATAGAGAAATTTAATCTATGCCTATGATGATATCTAATTCATCCAAAAGAAGAATGAAAATTTTTACTGGAAGCACATTACCCCAAACATCATTTGGAGTGGAAGCATAGACATTAGAAGAAATAATCATACCATTAGGGGTACGAATAGATAATTACATAACTAACTATTTTGGTGGAATCTAAACAATATTAGAATATAATTTATATATGATCGAGTGGGTAGAATCAAAATCCCATGTGACATTAGTATCTTTAGAGTGGATGGAAAGTGTATCATTCATTAGCTCATTACTTCAGCCTTAATCCAAAATAGTGTATTCATGTGATTTCCCTTTATCCATCTACTTAATAGTTATATTAAGTAAATAATTACCAATGGACGTATATACACCTAGAAAAAAAATTAAGTTCATAAGAAACCCTAATTCTCAAGGAGTGTAAATTGATAGAAATGTATATTACCAAATTGGTAACTTTTGAAAGATAAACCCCATGAAAAAAATATCATAAATTGGATATGTGAGTATCCATAAATATAAATATATGATAAATAAAATTAAATAATGTTCAATAAAAACAAAAAAAATATGTTAGTGATTACTAAGGGATGTATCTCATAGAAATAATAGTGAGGTGGAATTCCCCTACCTTATGTCTTAACTCTTGTTGTACTCATTCAAAACACCTGAATAATAAAAATAGATTTATTATAAATATTATATAGAAACATATTATTATATATAATAATATTTATTTTTTTATTATGACATTATATTAACATCTTTTTAACAATATTATGTTATGTATTCACATCAAGTAATATCTACATTGTTCTTCGCATGTGTCCTACTTGGTTATATATTTAATCACTCAAAATATATAATGATTTCGATAATGTAAAACATGATTGAAATATAATTTATATTAATTATGTTTTCATTAAAATATTTCATATAATATTGATGTTTGAAATGTAATACATCATTAATGGAGATGGTATGATCTATGTATACAGGAATGATATTTCTCTTTCATAATGGTTATAAATAAAAGAAAGTGAATGAAATATATTAATATGTATGGATATATATCATTATAAAATTTTCGTTAATATATATTATATATCATATATATAAACCCAATTGATCCATAATACAATACATGGAGTGTGTGAATTAATCACATCACATTGAAGTGGTGGTTGTCCACAATGTATCAAATGAAATTATCATATTAACACATAATAAAATGTATAATGATTTTGTTGTAAATGAAAAATATAAAAATAAATAAATATTAATATTATAATATAACATATATAAATACATATCCCATCATAATTTTAACCATGACGGGTAGTAATAGAAAATGAACAATCACCATTTAGTTAGGCAATTTTTCTCTATACACATTAACAGTATGTTATTCACCCATTAAATTGTAGTGTGTGTTATTGTAGGATTAACATTAAAATTAAAACATAATATATTTTTGAGTACAATTAATTTTTTATACCATAAATGAATATTTATACCAGATTGTTTGGAAAATGAAAATAAAATAGAGGATTTCTTGAGAAGACGTTACCACTAAATTGTGTAACTCCATTGGATTTGTTAGAAACATTTTCCTTAGAATTCTATGTTCACTATATGATGATTTAGGATAGAATTTATGGATTCTGGGAAGTTAATTTTTTTGATCGTGGGATAACTGATGTGGTTAGAGAGGTGTGAAGAACAACGAATGGTGGTGACCCTCTATAGGGAAGGGAAAGAACTCACATGGTATTTTAGATAACAATTTAGGTGTATCCATGTTTTTACCTAACACAAGTAAAAAATTACTAACTTAAGTCCATGATTTAAGGTTAATGGCCTAATAATACCCTTTCAATTGGTGTTGAAAAATTTTACCAGTTATTTGGGCATTATGGTTACCTTTTAGTCACCTATTATGCTTATTTTAACCTTAGTCATCATAATTAATTTTTATCACATTCATTAAAATTATTTTTCAACACTATGTTGAAATTATTAAATAATATAAATTATTATTATTAAAAATATGAAATCAAATTTTTAAAATTACAATCATAGAAGTGGAAGAAATTGATTTTCAAAATAAACATGTAGACGAGATGACCCTATATTTTTTCAAATTAAAAACATCCAATGGTTTGCTATGTCTTTTATAACCAAATTTAAATTGAGATTAATTCCAATGATATATATTAGATTAATTGATAACAATATTATCAAATTAATCCTTGAAACCATATTGAAATCTATATTATACTTATAATTAAATTAGATTAAAAAGTATTTTGGAATTAAAATATAATATTTTTTACAATTAATGAAAAATATTACTTCTGAGAAAAATCCCAAAAATATAACTAAGATAATTTTGATATTATATGTTTCAAAATTATGTTTATATTGTGAAATTGAATTTCTAAATCAGTTTAAAATTTATATTTTATATTTTTTAAAAATATATATTGAATATAGTTTTTTAAAAAATAATATTTTTATGTATTTATGGACTTTAACCAAAATAATATCGTTCATTCAACATATATTTTATTTATATAAAAAACATATAAAAAAAATATTAAAATTAGTTGTTAATATTCATAAAACTACTTTTAATGGCTATAAATTTTTTATTATCAAATTTAAATAATTAAAACCACAAAATGGTGTTTCGTAGAAACCTCAATATTGTGTGTAATATATTTCAATTCGGTGTTGTGTGTAAAATATGCAATGTCAAAGATATACGTAATGTATGTGGTTTATCATCCATTGGAAAATATTTTCAACTTAGTAAAATTCAATAAATCAATAATAATTTATTCATTCGAGAAAATATTGTATCAAATATTAGGGTGTTATAGTAACTCAACATTCTTATAATGTTCCACTATATATAAAACTAGTAATATATTATTCCATGTAACATTTTAAATTCCATTATATCCATTGTATATTTTTTCATTTTCCTATATAATTATACGCAATTTCAATATATTAAATATGATATATATATATATATCCATGGTGTTGTTTAACTTACATGATGTAATGTATCAATGTTTTGTAGAAGATGTTTCCCCAAAACTATCAAGTAAGAACCTTGTCTTAGATAGTGTGTATGACCCCCAAAAACAAGAACATAAGGGAATATAATATCCCGTGACAATATAATATAATGAATTTATTAAAAAATTTCAATCTATGATATATATTTCTTTAAACATAATAAGTAATTTTTTATTTACATACACAACAATATTTTTAATCAATATCCGGAATTACACTCCAGATCGAGTGTTACTAAGCAACACTATATCATTAAAAAATTATTATTAAATATAATAAAATCATACCTAAATGATAAATTAATGGTTATAAATAAGCATAGATATCATATGATTGTTTATGGATTACAGAACTTTAAAATAAATTTATTAGTTACAAATTAATAATAAATAAATATAAGAACCAATGGAATATTAAGAAATGTTTCTAGAAAAATATTATTAAGCCTAGAAAAATATTTTATCATAATAAGAAATATTGAATAAAATTATAAAGTGATATAAATTTATTATATATATATATATATTAAATATTAATTTTAATATTTTTTAGATTTATCCAATATCATTGGTCGCCATAATATAAGAAGAAACTGAATATTTCACATAAAATTGATATTTATCTAATGGAGCTTTTCTCACCTTATAATGGAGAACCTATATTAAATCTATTTTTTGGGAACATTTAATATTATTATGATTCCAAATAAACATCATATTTGAAATTATAATGTTAGAATTATCATTGGATTATTTTTATGGTAGTTTTTCTACATAGTATCATTTTTTGATGAATAGTTAGAAATACTCATTTTAAATTCAAACCAACTTTTTCCTCTAATTTATTTGCAATTATAATATAATTTTAAAAAAAATTAAGTAAAATTATAAACATAATAACTATATTAATAATATTTATTCAATTTTATTCAATTTTATTTGGAAATTGGGCACATATAATAGTAATTTGTTGAATATTGTTTCTAATAAATCCATGCATTATCATCCCTTATACAATATTATATAAAAATTAATATCCCCCACTCATGTGATTGGAATTTGGTAAAATGGATTACATATATCTTTAATAATAATATGTCAAAATTTATATTAATTTTGATTCAGTTTTTTCCCAAAATGAATAAAGAATGCAATTATAATTAATTACAAAGCATAAGAGAAAAATTAGCATCACACAGGTCAAAACCTAAATATTAGGGGGAGAGGAGACTTAAAATATTTCCAAATTCTATTGTATTTTTATATTTAGACCATATAATTACATTTATCTAGTTCGGTTCATTATTGAATCCATGTTTCATAGGAAATACATGGTTGAAATTATGAATTAAATTTTACATGACTACCACTACTCATCCACTATAAAAAGGAACTCACCCCTCATACTTCCATTACCCTCTTAGAAAACATTGGATATTACAATATAAATAAACATATATCATCAAAAAAAATTACTATAATACTGTAATCCTCTAATTGGTATAAAATCAATCCAATGAATCCCTTTAGTGAAAACAAAATGGAGGTACCAAAATTATAAGAAACATCTTTCCCTGAGATCTTCTATATAATTTACATTCTACAGCTTCCATAATAATTATATTAAATGATTAATTAATAAAACCAGAATACTAAATATTCTAGAATGTTTTTATTCTATTTTTTATACCAAAACATAAACACAAATCGATCTAATATGTATTTAAATTGTTGTTCATGTGTGAAAATATACCGTCCCAATAAAAGACGATTGTTCATTTTTTTACCACCTCTAAGGTTTTGGAATTTTGATTTAAATGAATTTTATATTAGATATATATGAAATATATAATGTAACTATTTAAAATAAATTTTTTATATAACACTATGTTTTATTCTATCATATTTGTAGAAATATAACAATATTGTTTGTGGAATTGTGGTATATTACATCCTCAATGTGATGTGATTCATTGATGTTATCGGTGTAATGTATAAACTACGAGTTTAATAAATATATATATATATATTATATAACATATATTAAATATATATATAAAAATAGATTTATAAAATTCATATATATCATTTACATTTCATTATTTTAGATATGATAATGAAATGAATGTATGGTTCATGTGTACATTCGACATACCATCTCTATAAATATTGCATTTAATTTCCTCTCTCCTGGGTTTTATTTATCATTATCAATAAATATATTAAAAATATATTTGATATTAGAATCATAATATACATTAAATTAATGATGAAATCATTATTTAATTATTAATATGATCATTTAATAAGTGAAAACATACTCAATATTCTATGAAATTAACACAGAAAATATTGAATATAAGGATATATTATTTTCAAAAGGTTAATAGAATATTATAAGAAGATAATATAAGATATTAAAAATATTAAAATGGTTCTGGAATATGATTTTTACATCTTTAAAACCATTTAAATGGATGTTAAAGGATGTTCACAAAAATGGAAGTACAGGGTAAGGGATTTCTAACTCACTTTTTACATTTGGGAGATAATTGTCATATTCACCACATACATATTTGTGGGGATAATATACATCATGTTTTGGTGCATTATTTCATTAATTCATTTATATTAATATTTTTTATATTTTTCATTTGGTGACTATTATTTTGGAGGATTAAAATTGAAATCCTACCAGAGGTGTAAGGGAATCTGTCTTAAATTACATTCATTAAGACATTTTATTTTTGTGAACCTAATTTTGTACATCTTGTGCATATACATACCATTAGACTTATAATATCATGATTAATCAATTATTTATGATATTATGAGTTTCAATTTTAATTGTTTCATATAAAGTTATTTGAATTATGGGTTAAACTATTGAAAACATTTATAACCCAATTTCATTCATAAGGTGATATTACATCCTCATTAAGGTTAATATTATATTATTATGTGTGTAATAACTTCTAAATACTTATTTTTATATTTAACCATTCATATTTAGATTTAATTTTTATATACATAGTCTATTTATTGATTAATTCTCACATATGTTTTTTAGTATTTTATGGGTTTTACTTGATAATCGCATTTTTTTAGGATATTTAAACATGAATTTATAATAGTTGAAATTATTGGATGATTATTAAATGAAATATATGATTTTATAATTCTAATGTAATTCCATAACTTTACAAATTAATATTTTGAAATTAACACTCTTTTGAACTAAAATCATTTAAAAAATATTTTTGAGAAACACCAACGTCAATTCCCTCTTTAGTCCAACATAATATATTTTTATAAACACCATATATTCAAAAATGTTTTCAAAAAATGATTATATCCATTAGATAATAATTTATAATAAAACTGTTTACCCATTTATTTTGTAAAAAATTTTATAATAGAATCTTCTTCGATGTTCTCTGAAAAAGTCATTTTAATAAACATATACTATAAAAAATGAATGATGCTTTTACCTTTTTTACAATATGTATAGCTTTCTCCACCATTATATCATCAATTATAAAAGTAAGAATATAAAAGGAAAATTATGAAAGAAATTATAATTAAAATTTATTTTCAATAGAAGTTGTTTCAAAATGGTTTTCAAAATAATTTTTTTCTCTCAAGAATGTTTTTGTTGTTATTCAATTAATTCATAAATGACAAAAACCATTTATTTTTCACCACATTTGAGATTTCTTGTTGATAACCCCCCATTTTATTATTATAAGTTGTTTATGTATAATTTATCAAAGGATATTTGGGAAAAAAATTCCTTGATTAAAATATTATTACACATGAAATAGTAAATTTCATATGATCAATTAACAATGAATTTCCTTTAATTGTACACATAATTTATCATTTATTAGATTATTTGCACAACTGTATAATATTTTTACATATTGTATTTAATTTTATATTTATATATTTAATATATTAATAATAGATGAATTCTATGTTTTATTAATACCAAAATGAATAATGATTTAAATAATTAATTATGGTATAAAAAATATTTACATGTTTAAATATAATTTTACTCTAGAATTTTTTAACCATACATCAAAGGTATCTATGTTAATCAACATCAATCAGATATATTGATAGTTATTCTTTATATAGAAAATTCAAATAAATATTT
This sequence comes from Viscum album, assembly GCA_963277665.1. Taxonomy (NCBI): domain Eukaryota; kingdom Viridiplantae; phylum Streptophyta; class Magnoliopsida; order Santalales; family Viscaceae; genus Viscum; species Viscum album. The sequence goes on along the minus strand of OY728140.1, from coordinate 811,461,173 downwards.
TTTCTTATGTCAATATAGGTAATTGAAAATTCACATTTTCTATTAATTTTATCAATTAATCAATCTGATGAATGCTTTTGGAAGTCACTAATGGTTAGGTCCCAAAAGTCATACATCCCCTCTATGCATCAATAAGTTTTACTGGGAAAAATTATTTTTGAAAACTAAAAAGGTATCTACCGATTGATTTAAACATTATAGTGTATTGATGTCGATATTAGTATATTTCATGTTCCTCATATATAATTTTTAATAATTAATCACTGCATACAATTTTATTCTGAATTTATTATCTATTAGATTTTCTCTATGAATGAATTTATTAATTCGTATATATCACAGTTTATTGATAAAATGGAATGTTTTTTCAGTTTCTCTCCATTCCATATTTATTTTTCAATATTCATTTATTTATATATAATGTGTTTTTTGTTATATACTATTCCATTCTATTTAACCATTTCATTGTTAGTTTTTTGATATTAAGGTCTGTATGTTCTATTATTAACATGATATAATGGTTATTATCAATGATTCCTTATTGTTTCTACTATGATTAATCATTACCAAGATTTGGAGAACATACTTATTTTATTTCCTTTCCTTAGTAATCAGAGATGTGTACTAAAAGACATATTCAAGTATACACTAGATATAATAATGTAATTATCAATGATAAAAAGAAGTTTTTGTAATATGTGTATGTGATTTTAATAAATAACATATATATGTATCTAGTATACGATTAATAGTAACCTCATTGGACTTTTAGGTTTTGATTTCATATAATCATTACTATTTAATGTTAGTAGACATTGGATCTGGACTATTTGTGGTCAGGTATCTATAGTTGGGATGGTAGGTCATACATATGAATGAAAAATAATTTCAATTTTCAAAGGGTGGAAATAATGAAAATTAAAAATTAAACAAACAATATAGAAATATTTTTATCATATATATTAATTAAAAATATACTTATTGTAATCCTTTATCATGTGTAAATATAAAACAAACCACATAAAATTATTCAAGAAGTATTACACAAGTAATCTTGAGAGTTATTATAATTCTCCAATAGATTAGATTGTAAGTAGGAATATATGATACTATTTTTACAAAATGAAAATTATTACCAAAATAAAGTATATATTTCTTAACACTATCATATTGAACAGCTATGAAATATTATTACATAAAATGTTTTTTTATTCTTATGTGCTGGAGGAAGTCTAGATGTACACATGAGGGACACATTAAGATCCCATTTTATATAATTGTTATAGTATATTGCATGTTACGTAATGTTGGACACATTATTTTAAAGATAATGAAACGGTGATTATAATGATAGTAATGATTTAATTTTTCATTCTAATTATTTTAAAATTTTAGACAAGTAATGAAATATGATACGAATGGGTCACCCCAAATCTATTCTATGGATGATAAACTGTTAGGACTAATACCACTATGGATGAGTTACCCTAAATACTAACTCACCACCGGGATAGAAAACCTCTATACATTTCACCAAAAAGATAAATTCATAAAATGTCTAATACATTATCACATACGAGACTACTTTCCAATTCTCATTATCATCAAAAACATTTCACAAATCATGAGACACCATTTGAATACATAATTCCAATAAGAAGAATTGTTAATATACATGACTCAATTAGTAATCAATCTATATGAATATTAATATAGAATTGTGTGAGTCAACACCTATCTGACCGACCACCATAGAAGTCACCACTAGAAGTATGAACCACCATCTGCTAATAACCCACTAGTGTGAGTCACCAATAGCTATATTCCTTAGTCAAGTAAAATTCCATCATAATCACACCGTGAGACTATTAGAACACCACTATTTTCCTACATTAAATATTTGAAATTATTTATAACAGAAATATTATTAAAGGAAGTGAATATTTTTATTTTATCCCTTGTCTCTTAAATGATCAAAATAACTCAATTAAGATATATTTTTTGGTGTTTTTTATGATGATGGATGATTTCTAGCTGTACATGGATACCCTTACAACGAATACTGATGCAACATATATAGAATCCTATATTTATTAAGTTATCATTTATCATTAAAATAAAACAAGTATATTGATCTTATTGGACATACCGACATTGATATGAATATATGAAGGAATACATCGTTGTAATCATTCGACTGAGGAAGAAAAATCTCATACATGTTTGTTTATTTCCTAAAATCAAAAAAATATGAGTCTAAGATACACTATTCTCATGAACATTTCAAGAGGAAATGACTAAAGGGTCATATATAGATACATTAAAAGAGTCAAGAGCTAAACCATAATAAACAGATCTTTTTTTCTCTAAAACTATTGATTTTTAATTCTGTTTTATTATTTTTACATACTAATTAATTTATGTGCATACTCCATTTTAACACATTCACATTGTCTAATTTACTAAACTATAAGATTCATAATATATTCTTAAATTCATTTTATCTTTTTCCCATGAATCCTATGGTTGTGTTCCCAGTGTGAACTGTTTGATTTTACTCCCACATATAAATGTGGAAGAGGTTGTGTGTGAGCTGGTTAGATAGTTAACTATTCTAAAACCTAATTTAGGTGATACATTAACCCTTTAATTTAATATAAACTATATAGTAGTAGGTGATTACCAATTCTATAGGACAATGTATCCTCATTAGACAGATCTACATTAATTAAAAATTAGTCTGTGTGTTTTTTTTACTTTATTCCCAATTTTGAAACATAAAATGTTTTAAAAAAAACTATTACCTTTATAATTAATATTTATTAGTGTTATAATAATATTTAAATTAATTAAATTTATTTCAATAGGCTATGTGTATTTGTATTTAACATAACTAAATTTAATCATTCATGAACAAATATTTCAAATGAAGGGAACATCTTAAAATATTCTATATTAATTAAATAGTTTCTGTAATATTAAATTAGGTATTTCTAATTATTCAATTATAAATATAAATTTTTATTTTGTACTCAATTCACTCCCCCCATGCGATACTCACTCCCTCTAACATTTGTTATGAATTAAAATAATTAATTTAGAGTTAAATATTTCTAAATATTTTAATTATTATTATAGTTATAATTTAATGATTCTAAATTATTTTCTTATTTCTACATTTAGTTAATTTGATTTATAATAGATAAAAATGTTATAATTCAATAATTCAACAATATTTTAAAAGTAAAAAGTATTCTCTATGTAAAATTAGAATGAAAATGTACACTGAGAGTATGTGATTTGATATTTTGAATGTAGTAGAACATCAAAATGTAATACATAATACTGTAAAAATAACTTGTGATGATGCTACAGAGCATGCTTAAAAAAATAATTTTAAAAAAATGAATACCCAATATCTTTCTCAATGATATGAGGACATTAACATAAATAATTTAAAATATAACTTTTTATGAATTTTTTGATAGTTTTTCTATTTCCCATTAGAGAACTACAAATGCTAAAGAAATGAGGTTTAATAGTTATACCATTTAAAATGATAATTCTAAGATGATTCCTAATGATCCCATTTTTTATATGTACCATAGGTTCAATGATTTTGTTAATACCCCGTGCTCTCTTGGGAAAATAGATACTTGAAAGAAGCTGATTATGAGAATGATGAGATGTCTAATTTAAGGATGGTGAGGTTTATTTACCTATATTAGAGTTTCATTTTATATAATAAATATTCCAGTTAAGATTTAATTGATAATATTATGATATAAGAGTAGAATATTAAATAAATTCAGGAAGAATTTATAATTTTTAAAATAATATTAGAATCCTTCAAGACTACTAGATCAAAACAGAATGAAAATGAAATGGAAAAATTACAATCTACCAATACTATTGATATTCAATCATTACTAGATAGTGATAAGGAGACTAATCAAATTGATATAAGATTTAATAAATTCTATAAAATAAACTTTTTTTTTCTAGAATCCAAATTATAGCGGAAATTATGATACTAGAGGAAGCTAGAAGAAGGATTGGAAGATGGATGATGATTCAGAAGGGGTTTTTTTATGAATGAACTTGTAAAGGTCATTTAAAATAAGAATTTCCAAACATAAGGTACAATAATAAATGTGATAAAGATGATATAATAGATAAAATTTGTTTGAATGCCTTGTGTAATTCTTCTAATGAATGATTTTGTGAAACATATTCATCACATGAAGGGAAACATAATTGAGAAAAAGTGTCTTCCTCGCCCACATTTCTAAGGTACATATTATATATATTTTTACCCATTGTAACTATAATGTCATTTTTTCATAATTATAGTTATTATGGAAATCAGCATAGAGATGATAAAAATTATAAAGAAAACTGTATTAAATATTGATATATGTTTGACAATAGATGTATTTAATTAATGGATAAATTTAAAAAACTGAACAAACAATATGATTTTTACTACTAATAAGAAATTTTAACTCTATAATAAAATATGGATAAATGATCATATTCTCAATGATAATACTATACACAATCATTATAATATGGGTCTTAATAAATATGTTGAAATTTTATGAAAAAATGTAAAGAGAAACCCTCAAAAATTTTGGGTATGAAATTTTCCACAAAATAGGTTAATAGAATATGATACCAACTAGGAAAGAGGAAATATATAAAAAGTGATTTTGTTCATATGTCCAAGCCATAATGTATATATGAATATCATTTTCAAAATGACCAAATAAATTTTTAATATCAATAATATCAAAATCAGATTATAGGTTACCCGTCAAGAAATATTGGGTTCCAAAATATTTATTCACTAATATCACTTCACCCAAAATGAGCAGGGCACCTATTCCATTTCATGTATAAATTTTTTGGTAATAAATATACTTAAAAACAACCTATATAAATCCATATTACAAGGATAATTGTTTTTCCAAACATATGATATGATATTGTTCATTCATAATGATATTTATTAACGTTGATTGTAGTCATTTCACCTATGGTTAATATGGAAAATGGAAAATCATCATCCTTAGCCAAATCGATAATTATAATCCTGTTATTTTTTATAATGATTTATTTATAGATGTAGTAAAATATAATCTTCTTAGTATTTATCAGTTATGTGATGATGTATATTATATTAATTTTTAAAATACTTGTTGGAATTTGTTTGATTCAAATAATGTTTTAGTATTAACTTGAGAACGATATTTATTATCCTATTGATTTCAACTATTTATATTCTCAGAATAGTTCATTCCTATATTCCATTCATAGTTAATTTTTGTGGTGGAATAAGATACTAGACCATTTTTAAATTCACTCAATTAGGAATATTATTTGGAAATAACGAGTTAGGTATATACTTAATCTTGACTTTACAAATGATAATGTATGTTACCCTTATAAAATAGGGAGACAAAAAAATGTTCCTTTCAAAAAAAAATATTGTTTCAACTTGAAAAAATATCAATTTGGTTAAAATATATTTATCAAGACCTTCGAGAGTTTATATACCTAACATAAATCACTATGTTAATGTTCTTCTTGAAGATTTATCTAGTTATAATTGGGTATACATTCTAGTTTATAAAAGTGAATCTTATAATTTAAAAAGTATGATATTTATGATGAAAATCATTTTTGACTTAGAATTGTGAAAATATAATGTGATCATGTTTTTGTGTTTTAGAAACATTATTCTGAATCATGTTGATCAAGAAAGTGTAATGATTCGTAAATTTTATTTCTTAGGACTCCTAAGAAGAATGGAATGGTAGAATTGAAAAAAAAACCTTGAAATAACAAAATCATACCATGTTAAGTTAGAATCACCAAACATTTTATTTTTGAAAAGAACCCACCAATTCAGCATGATATATTATAAATATATTTCTGATCAGACATATCCTTAACCATAATCCTTGTGAAATCTTGAACATTAATAAATTAATGGATAATTAAAAAAAATTTGTTACATGAACTCCTTTATTTGTAACACAATCTATAATTTGGAATATCTTCCTCCAAAATAGATGAATAAGTTTTAATTTGTTTTTCAGTCTCTATGAAATAATATAAAGATTTCAATAAGAATACCAGAATAGATGGATAATCTATTCATTTTAAAATCAGAGACACCAATATCTATAAACTCTTTATAATATTATTAGGATGATATTTCTTTTGATGACATAAATTCTAAACTATTATATTTTACTATCAAAAGGTTATTCAAATCCACATGTTTAGAATAATTTCATTGACTTCCCGATCCTAAAACTATAGAACCATACGTAACCATTACATCTTTTTCAAGGCCTATTATACTCTAATGTACCACCCTTTGGATGTTGTTGTAGTAAATCTACATATAGGTACACAATATCGATCTTATATTAGAGATCAGATAAGATATCAACTATTATTATCTCAACATTAACCAATGGACATCAATGAATCTATTGATGATGAATTCTGGGTGATTGAAATGTAAGAATAACCAAATCAGCTCTACAGAAATAGTGTATAAAAACCTTTACATATAAGTAAGGACATCATGACCATAGGAACTAAATGGGAGTTTAATACCAATGATGATCAGCCATGAACATTTGTTAGATACAATGATAATCATATTAGACAATGTTGTTGTCATGATTAATTGATTGACTATGAAGAAACATTTTATCTAATATTGATACATGAATCAATTATACTTATTTTTACATATGAAACTCATCTAGACGTCAATATTTCCGAAATTGATGTTACAAGTGAAATTATGAATGGTTTTATTGTTGATTATGTTTTTATAAAACATTCCCATTGGAATCAAAAGCCTCATTTTTCAAATCATGTTTTCAAGTTATCTAAAGCATTATATGGTTTAGAAAATGATCTAACATCTTGGTATGAAATGATCATCAATTTTACTATTTCAAATTGATTTTCATAAGTTATAGTTGACCCTAACGATTTCATAAAAGGAATTTAAAAATATTTTTTTATTATAAATTATTATTTATAACATTTTGTTGGATTATCATGAAATTATCTATGAATAGCTTTTTTCCTAAATGATGAAAATATATTTCGAAACGATTTTAATGGGTGAACTCAAATACATTTTGGGACCTAAAACTTTTGAAAATAAAAATGAATTATTTTATATAAAAGTAAATATAAATAATAAAATTATTTTTTTTAAAATTGTATAGAATTAAAATTTGTGATGCCACTATGAGTACAACATATAAGATGGATATTGATGAAACTAGGGAATCCTTGGAACAATCCATTTATATATGTAGGATTGGCAGTCCTGTCTAATTGAATATTAGAAAACATGTTATTATATTTAGTCTTTATATGTATTCTCCCATTTATGAATATCCAAAAATATAGGTAAAATTTCATTTAGAATAATTTTCATATAACCAATTTATATAAACATATTTGATTATTTTACCCTATAAGAAAAGAATTTTATTAGTAATTTCCTCTGAGGCAGAATAATGTGGATGCTAATTATGTTGAAATGAAAATAAATATTATTTAAATTTTTGGGTAAGTCTGAAGTTTCATGGTGTAGTATGAAAAATAATTATTTTCCATTTTTTTCGGCTATTGATGAATAAAAAAATTATGATAGTAGCTCTGCATAATTTTTGAGGATAAAAATCACATTATAAGACTATGGATATCCCTTCCAACATTCCCAAATAAATATTGAAATCAATGTTCAACTAAATTTTCAAGGAATAAATTTTCACATTATAGGACAATGAACAATGATATAATAAATAGATTTTTTAGGGATGAATTTAAAAAAAGGAATTTCACACTTGAATTAATCAGAAAAATACGTTAGTTTGTGGATATATTTATTAGGCCATTGAATTATAAAGAATAAAATATATAAAATGTGAGATAATAATGATAAATTTTGGTTATGTTTAATTCATTGGTTAAGGCATCATTGGATGAAAAAATATTGAGTGAAACAACATTGTCTTAAAATGAAATGGGTGGCACACCATTGGTTGTTCATTACATTGAGAATTTATCTACATCTAATATTTATTAACCATGCAGTTAATTTTTTTCTCTATTAAGGACCCGATATGTAATCCTTACTCAATACTAAATATAAATTTTATTTTTCACAATTATTTGAATTTTAGGATATACCCAAATCCCAAATGACATATAAATGAATAAATTTTTATTTCCAACACTACTGGATCCTAGCATGATACACTAATTCTCCATTAAACCTCTATTATCCTAACAATAAAATTTCATTACAAAAACAATTTATCCCTTTCATTGACAGAGCATTCCAAAGAGATTTGCAATCCATGAATTAAGATCCCATTTATGACTATTATAGATGTGTTAATACCATATTTATGGTAACATAGCATTTTAATGTTCCTACTCCAGATGAACCATTACATCTATAACATTTAAAAAGACATGTAGTATCTATTAAGGATATTGAATAAAAATGTTTATTATATTATAAAACTCATATATTTAAATAGATACATAACTATGGAGGGTAATATTGGTTTTTCATAAATGAAAGAACATTATATCCTTGTTTGGTGGATCAATTCTACCATTATGATGAGATTTGATTTAATAATTATTAATAGTTCTATATTATTGGTATAATTGATGGAAATTTGTTTTCTTTCTTCAAGACATTATTCAACATGTCTAGTTGTACCATATTAAGATATTTATGGTGATAATCAAGGATCTATTCTTGAGGATAATAATTTTTTTATATATGAAGACAGCCTTGAAAAACTAACTATAAATTAGTTAACCATTATAAATATTCCCAAAAAATGGGATGGGAAATATATATTGTTGTTTATGTTCATACAACACTTTATATTCCACATGAAATGGGATTTTTAAACCCTAATAAATAATGTTTTATATCAAATTTATATAATGAAATTAGTTCATATTATCAATAAAATTAATTATCTTATGGTTCACATATCTGAGATGATAAAACCCAAATCCTGATTTAACTCATTGATGTATCCAAGATTATTTTTTCAATTTTAATGTCCATGGACATGATAAATAGAGGTGATGATACAAATATAGACTCTGGTATTTTTAAATTATAAGAGATATATACTCATGGACGATGATCTTCTAGAACTCCTCGAATAATGAATGGGTTAGAAAATTTATATATAATATGATGAGTTTAATGTAGTAGAAAATACATAAAAACAACTATATATTGTTTCCCATGTGAATATCTCAATGAATTTTTCTATTATTAAGATGGGGAAAAAAGAGCTGTTGAAATGTTGACGTGGATAAGGAACCCAATATTGATAATGGGAGTGACCCAAAAAAATTTACCATGCCTTCACGAATCAAATATTTACATCCAAATACATCATGGATGCTTCAAAAAAATGAATATATGAAAAATGTGATGATAAAGGAACATATGTTTCTGGAGAAGATCAATTTAATATTACTTCAAACTATGATGATGAAGATGATGATAATGTGTATGTGGAGCATGAAGTTGAGAATGGATATGGAAATAAAAGTGGTAATAACTATGGTTATGGTGAAAAGGGACTTGATAATAAATCTGATGACGATGACACTAAACATTATGATTCATTTGGAATGATTAGATTGAGAGAAGATGAGAATATTCCTGAGAATAATTATAATGATTCATTTATTGAGGGGGATAATTTATTTTATTTTGAAATAAATCAAAATGATAAAGATACTAAAGGTACTTAAGTGAAATAAAATGGAGATTAGACCATGTCTAATTCTATAATGGGTGAGAAAATGGGTGTTATTTCTCAACTGTAGTGACATGTGGACGACAAATTAAAATTGATAAAATATCATTTGTGTAAGATATTGATGAAATGGTTTCTATTTTACCTACTACTGAGGATTCTATTGGTATTCATGTATATGTTAAACCATGTTTTGCGCATAATGTGTATGTAAAAAAGAACATTTGTTCTTAAATATGATGTCCAAATGAATGAATTGCCAATTAGGAAGAAGTCTAGTACTTTACAGAGTATTGAGACAGCCACAGATACCACTACATCCCTTGTAATTTCCCATGTTATTATACTTCCCATCAATACTACCCCTATTTTTGAGTTATCATGTTGATGTTTTTACCTATTTTCTTAATAATGGTATAAACTTTTATTCTATGTAAAGATTCCACCAATGGATAGTGGAACTAAGGATTAAGATGAATGAGAACATAATGGATCTATGATACCTAAAATTGATTTTGATGAACTATTGTAATTGTATTCAATAATGAGTAAACATTCACATGAACATTATACAACAACAGCACCCATTGTTCCAATTGATGTAGTCACAAGGAGTGACATAGATAATTTTGGAAAAAAATTAATTTTATTTATGAAAAGTTTTTTAAAACTAATCTTCTGAAAAATATTTGTGAGAATGAATATATTAATATCATTGAGTTTTTTATTCAACACAAAAAACATAAAATAGTTCACCACATCCTATATATTGAAATTAAAAATAAGGGTTTCAGTGGTGAATGATAATAACTTATTATTATTATAATTGGAATGAAATCATCATTTGTAGAAAGCTTGGGTGCCTATCTTGAATGAATTGAAAATCATACCACATTGGCCTCTATCTCAGTTTATCTTCTTCATATATCGGCTTATTTTGATTCAATCATATTTTTTCAGAGATGATTTAAAATCTTCCTCAACTAGTTTTTCAAAGAGTGTCACTGATCAACCTAAAAATAAGTGGATCCCAAAAAGAAATAAATATTTCCATGTACGTAACATGATTCCCACTTACACCCATAACAGAATATTTGATAGTGGTCCTATCTCAAAATAAGTCAATTATTATTTATCATGGATTTACAAAAATAGATCCCTGAATGAAAATATAATGTTCATATCTAAAAATTTGTCGATGATCCATGTTACTCAAGATTTTTAGGAGTATGTTCTCCAAATAAATAAGAAGAAACTTATACTAAATTAGTTTATTAAGGATAATTTATATTTCATTAGTGCCATAGAATGTATTGGCTACATTAAAAAGGATTTGATAAATATGATGAATTCATTTCTTTAGGTGCATGGCACTATTGTTTTTATAATGATGTAATTATAATTAAACCTCAATAATCACTCAATGAAGAAGTTACCATAGATCGTCTACCACCACTTCTTTAACGATTCGATCATTTTGAAATGCCTCTTATATATGAATTGAATAAACCTTCCTGTTTTCATTATAGATGACCATTCTTTTTAATAATTCTACACTACCCATAAGTGTTCATTATACTTTTTCTATAGTAAATTAAATTCGTATAGCATTGTTCGAAACATAATAAAGGTAAAAGGAGAAGGACATATAGATCAATCAACAAATCCTTGAGTATTTGGTTGATTTTTGACAATATGTTCAATGATGTACAATTTTTTTAATATTTTTTTATACAAATTATTTGAATTCCTTCAATGAATATCATGATTTTTTTCTTATTTATTCGACCTTTTTGGAAAATACAAAAATGGTGGAGAAATATTTTTATTTTATTACTGTGAAGAATCTATGTTTCCATTTATAATATTTTTTTATTCCTTTAATATCTAATACATGATATTTACCTAAATTCTCTTATTATTTATCCTTGATATAATCTGTACCGACAGTTAATTATATATCATGATTTTTATATTTTATCGTACCATGGATAACATGATTTTTTTATCATTTTAATTATAGGGATTATTGAAGTAATAATTGTAATGATAATGAATAATGAATTATAATGATAATAATGAATTTAATGTTCTCTATATGTATTTCAAAATCGGAGATATATGGTGAAATTAGACAACTATAAGACACTGTCTGTCTCTTCTATGAACAAAACACTATTGAAACTAACACTATAAAAGATGATTCATTGACAAGACTGACTCATCATCGAGCAGAGACACCACTATAAATGTATCCATTAATTAAAAAATTTAAAAACACAAGATACACCATCAAAAAAGAAACCACTCTCTAGAAATCACAATTTGAATAGAAAACATGCTAACTGTGAGACATCTTCAAATTAAATAAATCCAATTTGAAATATAAATTAATTACTAGACATAGCCAAGATTCCATTACTCTAGAACATAAATTTGGCTTAGTGTGAGAAACCACCAGCCTGACCTACCACTAGATGAGTCACCACTACACCTATGGCTCACCAATAGTTGACAGTCCATTAGTGCAAGACATCAATATCTTTGTGTTATTATCAAATCGAGACCCCTCCACTGACCTCATAACTTATATATTTTTTAATTATTCAAAATGATATTTTATTGATTAAAAGTAAATTTCAATTTCTATGATTATGACATTAATAATTGATAAAATAAACTAATTTTAGTGTTAGATGTTTTGTATGAGGAAGAATGATATTCAGACAAAAGTGGATTTCCTCCTACTGTTGCTGATAAAAAAAAGTAGTATCCATCCTGTAGAATGTTTCAATATAAAATGATATTAAGAATAGATATCACAGATACACCTTTACTCCTATAGATCTTATGAGATGAAATACTGCATCCTGGAAATCACTCGACTGAGGAATCCAATGATCATGCACATCTGTTACATTCCTAATTTCAAAACCAATTGAGTCTATGAAAAATTGTTCATCGGTAGATTTTGAAATGAATGAAATCGATCTAAATTTGAAGAAACATTCATGGTTTCAATATTATCACTACAATAGTCTAATAATTTTAATTTCTACTCTTTTATATTTAACTATTAAATTGATTTATTCTTACATATCGAGCATGTGTGTGTGAATATTCTTTTTTATCCTAAACTCATTTTATCTTTAGAGAAACTATAATATACAAGATATCTTCTCAAACGTTTTTGTTCATTTCTCCCACAATGAATTTCTTATTGGCCCATGTGTATCATAGTTTTTTACACCTACATATAAATGTGCTAGAGGTTTTGTGTAAACATTATTGATTTAAAAATCATTTAAATCTAGATAAAGCATGTAGATAAAAATATTTAATTATAATGAATTCTTTGGTGGCATGTGATCACCAATTGTATTGGACTACGTCTCATCATGATAACTAACATCTTCTTCCAAAATTTCAGTTTTGTGTATTTGTCTAAATTATTTACTCATTCGTCACTAATTTCATAAAAATATTATTATATTACATTGATAGTTATTCATTATTATTTTTTATATGATTTTAATAATATATTTTTTTTTCAATGAACTAAGTGATATTTTATATTACATACATGAGAACTATTATATATTTATTAATTCTCTTGAATGATAATAACATATAACAATCTTTTTTATTTTTTAAATTGGAAATTTTAAATTAATCATGGGATATCAAAAAGATCGAATTAAAAAAAATTGGGTACTCAATTCACCCCACTCCCCAGATAATCACTCATAGATGGACATAATAATATTAACATTTCTTAACATTCATATTACTTAAATTATTATTTTTTTATCAATAACACTTATTTAGATGTGGATTATGAAAAAATAAATTAATTATTGTTGAGTAAGATAATTACCTCTTCTTTTATTGGCCCCATTTTGACCCATTCCTAATGACTTATTTAACTTCCAATTAACAATATAGATACATATAACTCACAGAATAATATTTTTATAATATCAATCATAATGGTTTAATTTAAATGGATGGATCAAAGTTGTGTTAAAATTAAAAATGAGGGGTGTCCTTTTATATGTCAAGGAGAGGACACAAGTGGAATTTCATAAAAAGGATTATATAATAATTTAATATTTATTTAAAAATCATTTTAATAGAAATATATTCCATAACGAGATAGTGTTCATTCCAAATTAGACAGTAAAATTGAATTTATACATTTTTAATTTAAAAAATGTTGTACTATTTTGGTATAACAATAATGAACCCATTTAAACCATGTCTCTAGTAAAATAATTTTTTAATATTTTTAATATCCATTAATAAAAGAAAATATTGAACATATTACATAATATTTAATAGGTTAATTATTGATGTGGAATCTATTTTATCAAATTTAATTGATACATGTTGTATAATTTAATTTCAAATTAATCTCGTAAAATATGAATAAATGTTGTTTTCCACAAATTTGACATCTTAAATATATAAGGGTTGTATTGAAAAATTGAACCAAAAAAAATCTAGTAACAAATTATGGTTATTCATAATATAACTCAATAAATAAATTTTTTACACAATTTGAGAAAACATTTAACTTCTCATTTAATTAAAAAAATGTTTTTAATATAAATAAAATAATAACAATAAAATAAACTATATCTATTTTGAAAATTTTATGTAAAATAACTCTATGATATTCATTAATTTTTTTCATAAATAAAGTTCATTTTTAAAAATAATTTTTAAAAATATTGAAGAAATTTATTTTATTATTTGTTCAAAAACTTTAATAGAAATATATTTTTTGGATGAAGTTATTTTACCTGATATTGAATTATTACATAAAAATAAGTACATATTTATCAATATATTTCTATTATCTAAATCCAGTATGATTTATTTTTTTAACCCATTATTCCAATTCATTTTGATTATTTACCACCAAATTTTTAATGGTATTTTGATAACACGGTTCATTTAGATTCAATCTTGCTTTTATCATAACCTATAGAATAATATAAATTCATTTGGATATAATAATATTAACAAATTATAGGTTCTTAAATTATTCCACCTTGAATTAATTTCCCATTTCAAATTATATAATTAAAATAAAATCAAATTAGTATATGTATATTGCATCCCATACTTCGGTTCCCATTAATAATCATAGAATTATGTATTCGTCAAATGTACATTGACTAAGTGATTATTATTTTTCAATAGAAAAATATCCCTATAGCCAAAATGGATATATGTTTTTATTCATAAAAAATACCACCCTCATGTCGTATGACCTTGGATATCAGTAATAGTTAATGATTTGGTATGTAAATCATGAGAAGAGATTCATGGAACACCTCTTGAACATTAGATAGGTTTAGTGGATCCACCAATCAATAAGCTATTTTCCAAACATGATCCAAAGTCATTAAAGGTAAAAAATATATAGGTATAATCACTAAATTATTTCCGAGTATCATAACCAAATTCAAAGGAAACAATTTAATAAAATATCATTTCAATATTATCAAATATACGGTTTCAATGATGTTTTTCATCAAAACCTTTATATCGACTATAATATAGATTAATGTTTAACTGAATAGAAATAGTGTTATAAAAAACATACACTATTAGATCCATTCTAAATAATAATATTTCTCCATTTTCAAACCATCATGTTGGAGTTAAAAAATAGTTTTTATATATTTTGTGGTAAAGAACCATCTGAATTATTGATTGAAAAATATTATTGTAAGAAAACTCAACCTTAAGAATTTATTGATCCCAAACACATTTTAAATCAATTAAACATGATCACAAAATTACTTAAAAGTTTTGAATGGTTTTAGCATAATATCTATCTATATAAGGATGATAAATGGTACACAAACAGAACTATAAATCAAGAAATTATTGAAGACAATTAAAAATCATCCAGGCAGAAAAAGTACATCTGTTAGATATAAAACAATATCATCCAATATGAAAACTTAAATATTCATTAATGTATAATTTATTGTAAATTCCATATTGAAATATTATTTTATTGAAATTAATTGTGATGAATAACTATAGGAAACAATTAAAACCGAATTTTCTTGATGACCATCAGAATTATTGGACATCGTAATGTAAAATTCCATGACGATTTTTCACACATCAATTAGAGTATGGGAAGGGGTTATATTATGTCATTGATATTGACAATGGCATCCTTTATATACATACATTCCGATAAATGACATGAATAATATTAAATATCTATCTTTTTGTTGTCCCCCTATAAGTACACAATTAGATCTTTATATATATTCACACTTATATGATTTATTGAGAGTGATGAACTATGATAAATCATACAAACACTTACACTTCAAGTATGTTATTAATGAGACGTGCTCTTTTATCATAATCCTTATTTTTAAAGAAAATCATGTACGATCTCACTAAGGTTTCTCAACTACTTTAATATTATACATATGCAATTGTAACATCTTCAATCATTACCATGATAAATTATTGAATACTTATTTAGGAATGAGAATATTTTTCAACATCCTTATATTTTCCAAGATCCATCCATTGAAAATGTTGAAATATTGGTGTTTTTTTGTGATCCACAACACCAATATTCTATGATGATGATTTCAACTCCAATCATCTTTCACAATGTTTTATTTTATAGGGTTGTAATTTATTTATTAGTCTTAATCGCTAATCAACTCTGACCATCTTCTTGGGTGTACATTGAACTCTTTATGAGCTATTATATAAAGTAATCTATTATGATCATACTGAATTTCAAAAATGTATTCAAAAAATCCAATCCAAAATATCATTAATGTAAAAATTACCATATCATAAATTAAATAATGAGATCTAGATTTTTTCTCATGGAACAACAATTATCATTTTTCATGAGGATATATCCCATCACATTATTTTATGCATCGATAATGATAAAAAAATAAGTCACTACATATTAGTATTGTAATAAGTGTTGAAATTTATATACATGAAATCATTTTTTTGGAAACTTTCAATAAATTATTCTATGTAGAGGATAATATATTCCTTCCATGTAAACATGGTGATTTAATTATAAATATATGACAAGAGTTTATCAATTTATAATAAACATCAAAAAACAAAAAAATATTATATCACTCAATCACAATATATAGTCTTTTCCAATATTAAATAACTTATATCATTCTAAGATCCAAATATATATTCTCTAATGAGATTGTGTGTCCCAAAAATCTAGACATTCTTAATAGAAAAATCACAAAGTATAAATTTTTTTATCACTTTTTCTACTTTTGGTCCTTTATTACATTATTCACGTTTTCATAATGTGTTTCATTTGTTTTTGATACATTAGAATAACATCTATAAATACAAACAACAACTAAATAGTGTAATCTATAAATAATCTATTCCTTAAATTCATTAGATAAAAGGTGTATTAGTATGAAAAAATGGAATCATTAACAATTAAATGTTTCAATACAATGTAAAAAATATTAACTTAATAATATCCACATTTATGATAATCAATTAACAATATATAAAAAATCGATGATTACATAAATACATGATGATTCTCATATAGGTAATCAATATTGGATTGATTATACTCTATCTTGATAGTGATCATGTTATGTTCTCAATATATATGGTAGAGTCACATTGATCAATATTTCCTCTTAGCATGAATAACTACTGCACCCCATGGTTTCACATAAGGCTTAATGAATAATTTTTCAATATTATACATAATTTTACCCTTCTATTATTACAACTATTTTGGTATTAATAAATATTGACCGTTCGAATACCACTATGAGTTCCATTTAAAATGAAACATAATGATTATGTGGGAGACATAAAATCATATCTAGAAAATCAAAAAAGATCTATAGTAAAACATAAATGCATTATTTATTAATTTTCTCTCTAACAATCAGATATATAAAAACCTCTTAAATTGGAATTGGGATCCATATAATGGATGTAATTGAAATTATATGTTTATTTTTATCATACACTAATATAATATCTTTAGTTGGTAAAAAATTACAAATCATAAATCCTTTCTTGTAAATTTATTTCATAATCATATAATAATTTAAAATCCATGCATACTGTAAAATCATGATCAACTCTGGCGAGACTAATAATTTTTTGGGAATTATATTATCATAATCATCAATCAATGAATAATAATATACATTTGATATAGTCATCATAACATTATGACTTTTCACTATTAATTCATCATCTAATCATAATGGACTATAATTACCATAATTAAATACATTTGATTATAAATTTGAATTCATATAACTATAATAAAATAATATATATATTTATATATTTGATCATTATAATATCGATATCATCATCATTATTCCTATTAATCCCATGTTAAACAATAGTATTTAAAATAACCTCCAAATATCATTGATCATAGTTATAAATCATTAAAGAAATCAAATAATGTATAAATCATTATTAATTATTTTCAATATATGACACCTTAGGTTTAAATAAGAAAATATATGACCATGATTTATTACATTATTTCATAGGATTCATAATGAAAATTTGATTTAACCAATGAATTTCCATAAAGAGTGTTAAACCAGTTTTATATTGTCTTACACACTCCATTGAACTTATTGATAGTTTAGATATACTCAACTATCTTTTTTCAATGTAAATTACAATAGATATAAATATTCTAAAACCTATTACATTTATTTTATCTAAACTCAGTTAAATTATTGGAAATCTTCATTCCACTATATATTATTGAATAGATGTTCTTCAATAAGAAGGATAATCCCTAACGTTCTCACTAAAGCTTCCACATCATAGTATAATAATTTATATACACTATTTTTTGAAACTTTCACTATAAAATCATACATTCTATATAAAAATATATCCTTTTATAAGTTAAATTTTCAATAAATAACATTACAATCTATTCTAGAATATTATATTTTTTTGTCTGATTAGAAGGATTGATTCCTTAAAAACTTGTTTTAAATAGATTCAAACAACCTCTAACTAATTTATTTATAATTAAGAACATTCATGGTTAGATAAAATTTTAACCATTTTTTTAAAACCTCATTAATTGAAACATAGTAAGGAGTGAGATAATAATTTCTATAATGGAATATAATGGGGAAATTAAAATAAAATAAATTATAATATGAGTATAATTTTATGATAACATGAGGCTAGTATTTGAATATCATACCCATCATTTAGAAAAAAATAGTCATGATTCATGGATAAAATAATTTTATTTAATAATACTTGATTCAAAAATGAATATACTTACATGATTTAAAAGATTAAAATATTTTCATAAAACATAATATTTTAATATAGAAAAAACAATATAAAATAATATACTTTTCTAATGATCTATAACATCCCTATAATATTTTATTAATTTACCTCCCCCATCTATCATATAATTAGTTGGTTTTCATTAAAATGACCATAATTGTGTACATAGTCGCATAATGAACTTGGTTCACACCCCATTCAAGTCCTTATTGTCTCATGATATATCAATATTTACCGAATGTATTTGATGGCTCTATAATTCATTCCCCCCTCAAAATAAAATCATAATCCATTTATATGTGTGAAACAAGGTCATAAACCATTATTCATTCAAAAAATTTCATGGGAAATTAATGAGTATCACAAACAATTAAAAATTTCATCAGATAATAACTAAAAAAATAAATTGGTTTCCTAAATAGATCATCATCGTAATCATAAACCATTCAAAACATTAATAATGGTATCATTAGATCAAATACTCTAAAATGAAAAATTAAGGTCAAATTATGTTTTCATAGATAAAAATTTCTATTAAAAATTTATATAGAATATTACTTAAGTAAATTTAATTTTTCATCTTTAAATTATTTCAAAAATATATATTAATTTCCAAAATTTTATGGAAATAATATTCATCCAAAAAAACCCTAAAAAACATGTAATGTATACATTAGTTCATTAAGTGATCATGATGGGAGAAATTTTTTTAAATGTTGTGTATGTAAAAAAATGATTCATTCAAACTTCTAGTAAAAATTAAATACAAAAATGTTCATAAAATCAATATAATATAACATTTATGTCATTTTGGAATAGTTATACATGGGTATATATAACATCCAAAACTCGTTGGATTTTATTGTTACAAAATATGTAATGATATAATTAATCACATTCATGTGTATTACTATGAATAATATAATTAAATTAATTATAAACATGTTAAATAATTTTTAAATAAAATATATATATATATATATTAAAATAATATATATATTTAATAATTTTTATTCAAAAATTTTAATTTAGATATTAAATAATTTATTTCAAAAAACTTAATATTGAAAACAAATTATTTTCTTAGAAAAGAGTTAATAATTTAATAGTGTCTCTCAATATTAAGTAATTAAAACAACCTATAACTAATTAATATTTTAATTTTTTATATATATTATATATCAATATATATTAGTTCAAACTCATATTTTGAATACAGAAAGTTATATTTTTTAATATTAGGTTATCATTTTATTGAAAAATACAGTTTGTGAAAAACCACTTGTTCACCCAATTTGCGAATTAAATTTTAAATTAAATAATACAAATAATATGAAAAAAAATTTAAAACTGGATTACATATTTATTATTATATTTACTTAAACTATCTAATTATGTTTAAATAATTTTTATTCATATTCAATAGTGAAAGAATGTAAAAATCATTAACCATAGTTAGGGTGAAAAAAATAATTGGCGGATACTCTAAAATGGTTAGGGTTAAATTAGGAAATTTTTTCAAAAAAGAATAATTTCAGGATTTATTTAAAACACATCATATCTATTTATTGTAAGTGTTCTATATTTTTATTTTCCATTTCTAAAATTTATGTATCTCCTTTTTATTTTAAAAAATTACAAGTATTTGAGTTACAACATTTATAAAAGGCTATGCACTATCCTCTCCTATCACACCTTAAAAGTCATTTTTCATTTACCTGATCTACAAAAATATCTACCATAAATCTTCAAAAATTACTTATATAAAATTATTTATGAGAACTATATACTAATAAGGATATTGGTACAAACCTATAGAGTTTTCCTAAAACATATATATCGTTATTTATCAAAAAAAAATTATTATTGATTCTTCCACATACTTAAAATATCATTCAATTAATATAATCTAATTTAAAAGATATTTCTTATTGAAAAAATATATATTTATTTTAATTTTAAAACTAAATTCCATCTCATTTTTTATCTAATGATAAGAAAACCATCATTGGTATGTGTTGAAGACTCCAGGCTCAAGAACAGATGTCCTATGGTTTTCAGCATACCTTCTCCCAAATTGTAATAATTATGGATATATATATATATAATACATTGTTTAATAATTATAAATGTGTAATTATGGAATCACATAAACCTTATTAATTTCTATTCAGTGTGTGATGTGATAATGTTGCTTGTGTGTATGACGGTGTACCACATCATGAAGAGATTGGATAATTTTTATTCACTAAGTCACAATGAAGTTGGTAATAAGTAGAAATATATTTAATATATGTGATAAAAAAGAAATCATTATGATATTCAGGAAATATAAATAATACAAAAAATAGAATATTTCATTTTATTCATTACCATTCCAAATAATGTAAAATGGTAACGTCCTTTATCTGAATGTGTTTTCAAAAAAATCAACGAATCGATGTGATTTTTTTGGTCATTAAAAAACATGGATAATATATATAATTATTTTTAATAGAATAATGAGGGATTATATCTATTAGGATTTTATATGTTGATAAATTATAACTTAAAACATTTCCATAAAGAATGTTGCAAAATGGAAATGTTCCTCATTTATACATAGAAACTACCATATCCAAAATTATAAAATAGATCAATTTTCAAATATATCATTAGTTTTTTTAATGACCCTAAATATAGTAACATGCATCAAAGTTATTAATTTAATACCTTTTCCAAAGATAAAATATTGTTCATCAATATTTAATAAATATTTTATTAGTAAAGTATATCTAGAAATAAAGAGGTTTCCCATTTTACATTTGAAACCCCGAATTAAAACATTGATTTTTTATGAAAACATAATACCTTATAAAATATCTAATAATATCAAACATAGAAGAATTCATGGATTTATGGAAATAAAAAAATAAAAATGTACCCAAATTATCATATTTTATCATGTACTGAGTAATATATGATTAATCGCTAAGTATAAGTGAAATGGAAATTAAAATAGATGAATAATGGTTTCATTAAAATAATTTTACAATAATAACTACATATGAAATAATCAATAGTGAATTGTAAATAACTTATAACACAATATGTATAATCATTAAATTGATAATGAAATGCATCTAGATATAATATCATTACAATAAAATCTAGGTAATAAAAATTAAATTTTCAATGAAGGAAATTATTAATAATTATAAATCTTGATCTTTGGAATTATGATTCAATTTCTGTCATGATCTTTCCCAATGAATATTTAAAACTAATGGGTCATTTTACACTAAAAATCATTTTATCTAGGGATATCTAACCATTTCCATTGATTATAAAACTACTCCGTTGAGGGGATTTTTATCACATTTCCCAGAAAATATCTACAGATCCAATTTATATCTAATTTAAAAAATAATGTATTTAATTTGGTGAACTTATTCCATTTCATCAAATTTCCATATTGATTAAATAATTTCGATTATTGAATATTTCCCGTGATTAGAAAATATCATCAAATATGGAATACTATATATTGAAATTATATACGGTTTAAGAAATAATCTTACTGATGTTATATAATATGGATATTCATTGAAAATTTAATTTATAATAACCTCTTGTAACTGAATATTTCAAGGGAATATTAATTTATAGAAAATGAAACAAATTATTGAATTTCAGTACTTCCTTATTCAACCTATTCATAGACCATTCGGGGAATGTATAATGATAGTATCAATCCAATACGTATATATTAGAGTAATGGAAATTTTATATTTTCATTGATTAATAAACATAACGTAATATGATATTTAAAAAAATTCTTGAGAAAAATATCCTATTTAATTTCAAAATCACTTTTTAAAACAATATTTTCACAACACATTTTAATTATAAACTTATTTTAAAATATTAGTTGAAAAATATATTTGATTATATTAAAAAATTAGTGGTTATGATTGGAGTATATTTTTTACATGACGAGTTTGTCCAATTATGAATTTATTTCCATTCTTTTGATAAAATCCATATCACCATTGTTTTGATATTTATATGAATATTAATGTAAAAAAAGTTCAAATTCAAAATCAGTATATATTATTTAATCCATCAATTATATAGTTTTCAATACATATGTTATAAGAAAATATTATTTTGGAAGTATAAGGATTTCTGACTGATGTGAGGAATGATGTTTTATTTTATTTAAAATATCTTCAAAATTATTTTAGATATAAAATATTGGAAAATTGGAACTAATAATTTTTAATTTAATGAATAACTATAGGTTAATATATTGAAATGTTTTATTAAAATATAATCACAAAATTTCTCCTAATTAAAATTAATTTCTAAATAATAGCGATTAAAATGAGATTATAAAATAAACCCTTTAAATGATCATAATGTTGAATAGAGAACATATAATTGAATAAAATATTTATATAAAATATAAATTCACCTCAATAAGTTGATAAAAATCATAATGGATTTAAAAAAAATTCACGCATAGTAATAAAATAACAACAACCATGGAAAAATAATATATCCCAACCAAAATAAATTAGGTTATGAAATTAAATTCAACATTTCAATTTTCATGACAAACACCAGGGGATAAAATAATTAATATTGAATCCTTAATGACCATTAATAATGGACTATTCATGAAATTACATCCTAATATGATATTATTTGAACTATTAAATAAAATAAGGTTTGTAATAATATAATTTTCCTCACCAAGGTTAGTTGAGATGAGGTCCCTTTCAACACATTTACTTTTGGTTGAACATGATTTATCACGATATGTAATGTATTTGAACATTTTATTAACTTAAAAAATTATCATATTAGTGATTATAATGTCATATCCGATCATTTTGTAACATCTTATCTTCTGTTCAATAATAATCAATTATTATTTTTAATGTTTATATTCTTATTTACATGTTCTTTCATTCATGAATTTTCATATAACTTTCAATTCGTGAAAATATTATATAGTTCAATCATATTGAGAATTATAATATTGAAATTATTAAAAAAATATGATTCTATTATAATTTTATGTCTAATAATGATTATTGGTTTTGATAAATTCATCTCTTTACAATCACATGGATGATATATTTTACAAATATATGAGTAAAATTTCAATTTGAAAGTTAGCATTATAGAATTGAGGTATAGAATATTTTACCAATTATTTTAATAATATCATTAATATGTAATTATTTTTTAAAATATATTTATATATATCATCTATATGGTGTTTTGATGTAAAGAGCGTAAAATTTATTTACTATTTTGGTAGTCAAGACATACAAAAAAATGATTCTATAATCTTTTAGTGAGTTAAATACTAAGATATATAATGATTTTAATTATCAGCAATGATTGATAAATATATCCATAATAATATAATTTCTCTATTTATATCACATATGTTCATTATCTTTAACTGTATTATCGTCCATGTATTGCATTACTAAAAAATGAATAACAACACTTCTTGAGGATATAGTTTGTCGTACAGATGTGCGACATTATCATACCCCCAATAGAACTGAATGTAAAAATGAATATATTATACAATGAATCATGAAATGTGATTATGTTATAAATATTTTAACTATTTTTTATATCATTCTTCAAACATATCTGTGAGATGTGTTGATGGAAATCAAGCCACATCGATTCGTGATGCTATAGTCCGCCATTCACATGAAAGGTGTTGTCATTTCCCATTTGAGTGAATAAGATATGGATATTGGTCGTTTAAATTATGTAATAATAAATAAATAATTAAATGGTAATTTGTTTTATATATTAATAAATGAAGCTGTATTGATTGAGGATAAATAATAAATTTAACAAATCACCTAGTTAGGAATTTATTCTTTTCTTAGACCAACTATATATGGTTGTACATAATATATATTAATAATGAAAATATTAAAAAAAATGAGGATACTATTTTGTTCAAATTTAATTTGTAAAATGATTTGTGACGGTCTTGGAAGATAAAAAATGTTTTCATGGAATTAAGTAGAGGGTATAATTGGTGGTTTTTATAATAGGGTTGAGTTGATCACTTGTAATATTTTAATATAAAATAATATACCAACATTTTTTCCGTGTCAAATGGGTTGAAAAAGGATTAAAATATAAAATTATACTTGATAAAGGTCAAATGTGGCCATAAAATAAAAATTTTATTATTTCAAAAGAAAATGATTTTTTCAGGATGAACAATATTCATAAGGAAAATATTATTTATTAATTATACCTGAATACACCGATAAACCATATTTTAGAAAAAATATAATTTTAAAAAAATTATTTATTTTAAATTATTTTTAATTCTTTCTAATCATTATATAACAATAATAATAATAATTTATGCAGTACTATTCATAGGAACCCACATAAATACTTGGACATAATGCTTATTTTAAAAAATATTGTAATATATTTTATCATTTAGAGAAAGGGTTTTATAAATCCAATGATATAATTAATATTTAATTTATTCAAAAAAGTTATATTGTAATGTCATTAGTGGTCTAATTATATAATAATAATGGTGTATTATTTAATACACGCTAGTAAACACTGTTCATATCTAAAAACATTGGTGTGTTACATTTTACTGCTCATAAAAAAATATACTCCTAGAAATATAATTTAGTTCTCGTTAATAATGTATTTTTCAATGGAAAGTACCTTTCTAATAACATGTGTATTAATAGAGAGTGATAGATATCATTAATCAAAATAACATCTACGATCTAGAGAATGTAATGGACCATAAAACTATAAATACGGGATATGTATAGGGACCATTTGATTCATTTGATATGTTGGTATTATGAAAATATTTTCACAAGATTTTTTCATAGTACTTATATATTACATTAGAATATATTAATTTATAAGAATATTATTATTTTTATTTCATCAGATCCACTGTATCCATTAGTGGAAATTCTATTAATTTCCAATTCACTCTTACCCGAAAATATGAATTCCCAAAATTGATTTTTTTAATCCCAAAAAAAAATCACATTCATATATCTTATGATCAATAAAAAAGTGAAATTGATTTACATTTATCTTTTTAAAATTTTCCATATATAATATGGTTAGCTAGACATATCAAATAGAAAAAATTAATCTCTATAACATAAAACAAACACCACTTTTCCATCATTAATATTTATTTTTTAAATGGTTTTATTAAAAAATTATATATTAACTAGAACATCATCTAGGACTGGGCTTGGTTTTACTCCCTTATAATTCATCATTAAATTGTATTTACTGTATTCTTTCTATAATCAATATTTTTTCACAAATTATGTATGTTTTGATTTTTCTAAATATTTATCAATTTAATTATTATAACAATCCAAACTTGCGTTGAGCCATACTTACTTCAGCCACAAGAATATGAAAACCATTAATGGTAGAAAATAATATAAAACTTATGCCCAAAATTTATTGGAATTCATCCTCTAATAACATTATCATAATGAAATTGACGGGGGTTATTCGAATAAATGGTTAAAAAAATTACCCTAATTTTTTTTATATTCCAACTAGAAAAATATTTAAAATATTTCATTTTAATATAAAATTACGATAACCGATATACTCTTAAAACAATTATTTTATCCAAATAAAAGTAACATATTATTATAATATTTAACTGAACCCATAATTGTCTCATGATTCTTATTACGAAAAAATATTATTTGTATAATTACTAATATAGTATAATTATGAAATCCAATTAAATACTGATACCGTTTTATTTCAATATAAGTCCATCCTTGTTATAATTGTTAAACATTTGAATGGGGAATTGATATATATAATTTATATGTTTCTAAAAGTTATAAAAATCAACAAAAAATTCTTTCCAACAATATTATAAATTTCATTCCATCGTACTCTTCATTTTTATTGGAAATTATTTTCTATATACAATTATTTTTTAAAAATAAATTATTTCATAGTTTCATTTCATTAAATTCCATGGTGAATTTTTCAACATTAAGTAAATAATAGAAATAATAAATTCTTTGTTAAATGTTGTCCACCACTCTATCACATAGAAAAATCAATAATTCCCTTCAATGGTGGGTGTGATTTTTTGGATAAGTCATCTCTTCTTTATCACATGAAGGGTTAATTGAATTAAAATAATCATGATAAAATTCAATCATATAATCGTTGATAATTTCTCATAACGTCCAAATTTTCCATAAAATTGAATGTTTTCATGATTCTATCAAGGTATAGGCATTTAGTAATACTAAAAATATCTGTGATAAAAATAATCATTTTAGGAAAACTATATAATCATTTACATGAGTTTTAAAACAGAAAATATTATTTTCAATCTAAAACAGATTGCATTTAATCTAGATTATTCATCATCGTCTTCTATTTAAATCATTCATAAGGATTGTAAAAATATTATTATCATAAAAATATCCCATGGGATTGTTATAACCAGTGAACCATAATTCAAACTGTTATATTGATAGGGCCATTCATGTAATAATTGATAGATCCTCTCTATAGTTATTACCCCAGGGTATATATATTCCCGAATGACATAAACTCGTTGAATACTAATAGGGATTTATTAATAATAAAAATTACATAATCTAGAAACTATCAAATCATTAGATTATTCATATATTATTATCCAAAACATCTATCATCTTATTTTAATCCATAATATATAATTTCATAAATCAAGATCCCATGGATTCTATAAACATTCTTTCTTGTCTAGCTGTAATGAAAAAGACTCCAATAAATTAGTTACTCTACTATCCTTTATTAATTTAACATAAGATTCATGTAACCACATCTTGAATGGATAAATTGTTAATTGGTTATGGAAAAAATGTTTGGAATATGTTTTATATATTATTTGTGAGATGAAAAATTATAAAATTTTTTAGAACAACATTATTTCCACTATAATATAATTTAATATCAATCATATTAAACATCATGGATTCTTGGGAATGTAAATAAAATATGAGTGAGCTCATGTGATTAGTAACATGTATGTACATTGGAATATATGATGAGTCCATAAGAATACATGACACTTTAAGGTAACTAACAAAACAATCAATACATTTAAATAATTTTGCTATGATAAATACAGAAGGAATATTAAATATAGAATGGAAAATGAATGAAAACACATTCAAATATTCCATAAACCGAGAATTTAATGTGTCGATATATAATAAAATTATTAATATATCATGGGTAATAATATCTTGATTCTTAATAAATTATTATTATTTTTTGATATCATGATCTATGGAATAATGGCACCAATACAGTCAATATCATTCCTATAGAATTTATAAAATTGATGTGTTGGAACACAACATAGACCCATTTATGTAAATCCATCCAATTGGTTGATCTCAAGACATCATCGATGCATTTAGGATCTATCTATTTTCATGCCCTGATAATATCTTCATGTCCATAGAGTTCAACATATATTGAATAATCAATTCAATTCATGAAAAATATACCCTCTTATAAAATATCCATATTAAATAAATAATATATATTTCTCAATATTTCACAATATAAAAAATAACATTAAATATAGAAATCAATATTTAGATAACATATATGGTTGAGAAATTAAGGATATTGTTGATAATAATATAGATATTTGGTATGTATTATATTTATAGAATTTATAGGGAAGTGAATATTTCATAAGAATGTTAATGAGAAAAAATGAACCAAGAATATGAATTTCAAATCTATCTTGAATCGAATGGTATTAAAACCATACATTGACAGAATAATGATAGTATTAATGCAAAAAAAATACACATTAGAGTACGAATGCGGTTTCTTTTTTAATGCTGAATACAGATACCATAATAATATATTATAAAAACTCTTAAAGAAAATTTTCATTTAATTTTGGATTTTTACAAATTAATATAAACAATTTAATTTATATTAAATTAATTTATAAATAATTTTTGAATTATATAATGTAATATTTAAAAGAAAATTGTCTCGATGGTAGGATATTTTTTTAAAAGATGAATAAGTTAGAACAACAATTCTATTAATATTTTTGGTAGATCCCAAATGGGGCTTGTTTTAAAAAATTCCCAAAGATCAAAATACTTTTTTTGGAAAATTGTAATTTGTAAAATATGTTATTAATTAATCAGTTTTAAAATATAAAAAATTATATTTCTTATAAAAAATGAATTAGGAAGGAAATAGATTTATAACTGAAAAGTGAAACAGTTTTATGTTTTCTTAAAATTATTTTCATAATTATTTTAAGTGCTAATTAGTAGGAAAATTTATATATTATTTCTATAAATCCACAGTAAATTGAAGATAAAAATGATATATTATTTTAAAAAACTATAAAATAATATCATTAATGGGTTTTCTAGAATTATTATATCGAATATAATGAAATTATGAAATAAAACATTACAATGATCATACATTTGAAATGAGACTGATTTGATGAATCAATAATATGAATGGAATAAAATTACATATAAAAAGTTTGTATACATAATTATTTATTCATAAAAACCACATAATAATATAATATCAAATACAATTAAGAGTTAATATAACCCTATGTAAAGATATTTTGTTTAGAAATACATTTTAAATTTTTAATTTTCATGTAAAAACAAATTTAGGGAAATAATTCAAATTTAAACATAAAATAACATTATGGATGAATAATCAATAAAAAATAATGATATTATTATTTAAAAAATTATAATAAATTAGCTGCATAACATTATAATATACCTCTAGAAAGTGAAATTTATATGAAGTCACTTGCCTCACAGTTCGTTTTGGTTGAACATCTTTTAAAGCACTATTTAGTGGTTTTTAAAAAGTTAAAAACATATAAAAAGAAATTATAAATATTTATTTTAACATTTATGATCCTTTATAAATATCATATCTCCCCTTTGTTGATAATTTTTCAATATTTTTTGATTTTAGGGTGATTAGTTTTTTATTTTCTTATTCTTGATTTTTCATGAATGTTATTCTTCTTTTGTATATTATATAGTTCCTTCATATATAGAATAATAATTAAAAAATATGTATGGTATGTATACATAAATTATAATTTTAACATGAGTATTTAATGATGGTTTTATGAATGTATGTTTTTTATGATCATGGAGACATTAGGTATTAAATATTCATGAGTAACATTGTAATTTTTGAATGATCATTATAGAAAGGAAGAAGATAGTAATTAATAAATAAAAATGATAATACAACAATACATGACATATTATTTCTTTTAATCATTTTTATATATCATCATTGTTGTGTGGTGATGAAAAAATAGTCACATAAAGTTTTGATGGTGGAATCCCCCACATACATGAACGATGATATCATATTATAGTGGGTGAAATGATATAAATGAAAATTATGTATATTATATTTTTAGATTGATATAAATTTTAACATAAAATAATTACTTAATTTACATAAAATATATTGTTTAAAATATCTATATTACCTAACTTGTATATTGTTAGTGAAAAAATAATCTTATCACTTTACGGGGAGGTAGTCCTCAATACACAGGAACGATGTTTTTGTATCACAAAATCAAGGGATCTAAATAATTAAATATTATATAATTACTAAAATTTATAATAATTTTGATAATTATCATATATATAAATTATATCTATCAATATAAATTCCAATAGAGGAGTTGATGGAAAATTCATCGCATTTAATTATGAGATGGTAGTCCTCTACATACATACGGGATGTTGTCATTTCACTTTTTATGGAAGAAGAGATATATATCTGTAATTTCATTAACATAAAAAATTCCAAATATATTGGATATAATGGAGTTATTTTATATTATTTGATAAATAATTGATGAGTAAGGTGGAAGATGAATAAAAATAAAACTGAGTAGAGAGGAATGTTACCTCTTATTTGACCACATCATTATTATTAAACCTAATGTTTTCTTAGAGTGATGTTATAAAAAATGATCTAGACTTTTGTTTTAGATTTTTTATGTTATATAGTTTTTTATTGCTAATTTGATAGGTTTTCTGGTCTATTAAAGATAAGATATGGTGGAATATAATATGTGAGGTTAGTAGAACACATTAAATTAATAAAACAAACTATGTACACATGTTTTTCAAACTCAGAAAGCATTAAAAATAATTTTTTTTGATTTTATTTAGAAATTAAATTTTATAATATAACAATATAACATGCGTTAGGCATGTTGACACATAATTTAGCCTTTATTTATCATTTACCCCCCCTCCCCTAGTAAACCCATTTTTTCCTTAACCAAGGTTATTAATTTTCACAATTTTCACAGTTTATTCTAGTCAAAATGTATTCAAATCATATTTGATAATATATACTATAATTATTCAAAATATTTATTCCATTATTTAAAAAAAATTCATAAAAATGAAGAAATTAAATTAAAATTAATCTAATAAATATGATGAGAAATAAATCTTTCAATGAGAAAGTGTTTAAAACGTTACCATGTTATAATATCATAATTAAATATGAAAATTATTAAAATGAAATAAATTTTCTAAACTGATATATAATTTACTGATATTATAATAATTCTTTTTTAAAATATAATATTACATCATAAATAATTTAAATGAAAAGGCAATTATCAATTAAAATACATTTTATTAATAATTAATATATAAATGAATTATTTCAAAAAAATATTAATTTTAAGACTATGATAATTTTGATATTATTATTTTAGAAAATATTTTATATTTTGATAAACATTTAATTAAAATGTTGGGTAAATGAAATTTTAATATATATTTTAAAGCGTTATGGAACAGTCTTTTAAAAAGATTAGTTTTTCTGATGAATAATATTTCCTTTTAAATTTTTATTATTAATTATAATAAATAGATAAAAATCATTTTAATAATATAATTATTTATATTCATTCACAACTATATGAAATCTAGTTTATAATTACCATATATATGAAACTTTTAATTATATTATTTTCATTTAAACATAATATTTCCGGCCTCACAAGCTATCAAAGTAGTTTAATTTTTTTAAAAAGAATAATGTTATATAATCTCATGTTGTTATTTTATATTCCAGTCATAGTGTTTCACGTTATACATGTTATTAGACAATACAATCCTACTATAAAATTATAGGTTGTTATATCTTTTAAAATTATAATTTCATTATAAATTTGATATATATTTCATTATTATATTTCTAGAGATGTTTATGTAATGATGTACTTGAACATAGTGAACATAAAAATAATTGCAAGATAATATTCATACTATAAAAATATTCAATGTAAATTTATATTATTAAATATTTATTTATATCATGGGAATATGTAAACAAAATTGAATAATAAACATTAAAAATATTCTTAACCGAGACATCAATTAAATTCTGTTTATCACTAAGGATGATAAAGAAAATAAATCAATAGGAAGACTCAACGTTAGGGACATCTTCTCTATTTCTATAAATTTAGTCTTATTTTGAAGTAAAAACCTCATATTCTTTAGTGAGGTGTATATACAACCCCCTTAGAAAATTATATATTTAATTTATTTATTTTCAAGAAACTTAATTTATTTTTAATATAATTCTTTCATGGGGATATAATTGAAATTTTTATAATGTCACTAGATACATTATTTTTTAAAATTACTCATTCAATGTTGCTAAAAATATATTTTTAATACATTTTAATCATTTTTAATATTTTTCTATGAATTTTATTATATATACATTATTATTTTGTAATTTATATTTGTTTATTTCATTCAATTGTCTCTAAAATAAATGTTTTTCATGTTTTTTAAGGAATTGTTTGACAGAATGAAAAAATTATAAATTTTTGTTAAGTCTTATAGTGAAGAATATTTTTTGTACTTATATAAAAATTATTTAATTTTGAATTACATATCCATGAATTTTCATTCCATCAAATAAAAATCCAATTTCCCTTATCAAGGATTTTTTTAAAATGTGGTTTTTAATTTTAGTGGATATTAAAATACGTAGAAAACCTAGTCGTATGGTTGAAAAGATTATAATATTAATGTACCAATATATATTTTATGATTTTATGTTTTATGAGTATTTTATGGTTCATAATAATTATTTCTGATTATTGGTGGTTTTATTATTAACATGGAAGGGTGGTATAATGATAAACCAAGGATGTGTGGTTATGTTATTATCCATGGATGGGTGGTAATGTTATAAACCATAGATGGGTAAGACTGTGAAAACAAACCAATACATTAGGATGGGAATTTTAGGGGATTCCTATTTCGTATGTAATAGTGATATGGTAAATGATGTATCTAAAAAAAATTCTTTTGTCAAATATTTATATGAATTGTTCTGTTAATATTGATATTTATAAACAATTTTGTAATGATATTATATTTCAATATATTTTATTTTGTAATTTTTATGGGGAAAAATTATTAATTTGTGACAAAAAATTCATGAGTTTTAAATTTTTTGAAATAAAAAAATTATTTTCTTATTTTATGATTTCTTAGCAAACGTTTATGAAAATTTTTTTGATTGAAATTTATATATTGGGTAAGAAAATTCATAATTTTAGTATAATGACTATTTGGAAATAATTTGATTTTATTTAATAATCAACTAACATGTTTTTTGTAACTTTTTTATATCTCTTAAAGTTATTCATAGTGTCATGACATGTTTTCAAATAACACAGTGTTTAATGATGCGAAAGAGTAAATATGTAATGATATTAAAAGTCATGAATATTTATCATGAACTGAAAACTTTTATATTTTAAATTTTTTATAATATGGGTAATTGATACTAATTAATAATTTCCACTTTGTATATATGTTTATTTTTATGTAATAGTTATGATCTATATATAAAACTATAATCCTAAACGATCATTTATAATATTATAATATGAATTCTCATTTTTAGTTAAATGAATAAAAAAAATTAAGGATGGGGTCCTTATAGATGGTAACAGTGAACTGAATATATTACATTAGAGAATAAAATGATTCTAATAGCATGCACCCTAATGATTATAATTTATGGATATATTTAAATTATATATAACATGATGATTACCATTTTTTCAATTAAACTATTATTTTTATAATGGTTTTCTGGATAGAAAATAGTGAACCAATACTGGAAATGTACCTAGTGGAAAATATCATTTCAATCCAGCATCCTAGAGAAATTTTAATAAAAATAAAAAAAATCGTAGTAATGGATTTGTTAAATAATGCTATAAATGGATTTGGAATCCATTATATAGATAAAAATAATACATCTTAGAGGAATATGTCGATAGTAGTAAATATTTTTGGGAAACTATCTCCAGTATTTAATGGATATTCTAAATAATAGATAGAATAAAACAGGATCAATGCTCTGGATAAAATATTGGAAGTCATGAGATGTTTATATCATCAATAGATTATAATTACCATTTTCTATTTAATATAATTGATGTTGGTCTTGTGATAATAATTTGAATGTGGTAGAGGGGGTTGATTCTATTAAATGGGACACATATTCAATTATGTTAATTAATAAACATTCCACTATATTTATTTTTCTTATGATGGAGAAACTATTATTGGATGTAATTAAAATTATGAAGAATACGTATCATGTAAGAAAAAAATTTCACATGATGTTGATGTTATGTCCCATATTATATCCATCAAAATTATAATAATATTATTTATTTTAACTCTAGATTGATACCAAGATAAATATATTATTGTCTACTATGTAATTAAAATTCAATGTGATACTTGTTTGATGTGTTAAGAATGTTGAATTGGAATTCAATAATGATCATTTATTTTATGATAACAATTAAAAATGTTATCTCGGTGGATATAAATGGGATAAATATATCAATGAAATATTATGGTATGAAAATAATATTCTCGTTTTGTGATGAATGTGGTATAAAGACCAAGTTAGTATCTAACAATTTCTAATAAATTAATTAAATTTAGTAATTGTGGTGACATTCTACAAGATTACAATGAGAATTATTATAAAAGAAGTGAAATTACAATGATAATAGGATTTAATTAAAATAGTTAGGGGAATCATTCCAAGGCATACACAAATTTCAATACTCATTTTTTAAATCAATATGATTGAATTTATAAGTTTATGGAAACTATATTACTTCAACTATTAAGGATGAGGTTAAGACATCAAGTAATGTAGTGACATCTAGGATACTAGTCTATTTGAATTATGATAATAAGCAGTCTAACTTTAGATCATCAAATTCATTCGTGTTTGGTTATATTTATTATGAAATTGAATATAACCACATGTAAAAAAGGAATCATTTTTCATTATAACTCTTAAATTAAATATGAATATAAAATATCCTTATATGAATATTTATTTTTTTATTATTTAAATGGGTTTTACAAAAAACTTATTTTGAACATCCCATTTCATAGATGGATATCATTTTTTGAATGGATTTGATGCCCAGTTTTCATGCTAAGATATATCAAACTATTAAACATATTTTTAATAATGATTAAATAACATTTACTACATACCAAGAAGATGATATATTGATTTTTAATGGATGTGAATGTTTCATATCTCACATTAGTTGAATGAAATAATCTACTAAAATTAGTGATGTCATATTAGTATATATTTACATGGTTGAATATATTAATGATTTTTATCTTGTTATTTATAATTAGTATGTTTAAATTAAATTTTACATAGGTCATAATACTATGACTATTTCAAAATACAATTATTGAATGTCTCTAGAGGAACATTTGAAATAGAAAATGAAATAAGAGAAATGTTTTTATAAATGATTCATTCACCTTAATATTTCTCCAGATCCAATTAAAAAATTGTAGTTATGTGCAGTTGGGTGATATTAGTAATAGGTTGGGTGACCAATGGGGATTTACTCATGTTTCAATAATGTTTCATTACATTAAAAATATTATAATGGTATAATAATAATTATTATGATAATGTACGTAAATGTTAGTACAAAATTTCATATTTCATGATTACGTTTCATTTTAATAATAAATATTGTAAATCATTGATTTAATGTTTTAAAAATGAAATATGGTTTCATGAGGATTTTCATTGAGTATACAGATTTGAATATCATATTTTTTAAGAACATTTATCCATTTCTTCAAATCAGTGATTTTTATCCTCTCTGGTGAGATCAGTATTTAATGGTGGATGGCCTTAGTTCTTTGTACCATTAGCTTTATGTGATTGATGATTAAATTAAAAATATAATTTTAATATATATATGAGAAATGTATATTATTATTAATTCACCTTCATTTATCTAATAAAAATATTTTATTAATTAAACTAAAGAATTGATATTTATATGAGTTCATAGACATGGTTTTATTTCTATTTGTTGATGATACTTTTATATATTCTAATCGATTGGAAGAACAATAATGATACCTCAGGTTTTCAAAAATACATAAAATGATAGAAACAATATGGAATATTTAGTATTCTTGAATTTAGATTACAATAAAATTTTTTCCATTGAAACAATATTTCCAAATATGGTATAACTGTTGACCCTACTAAAAAAAATGTTTTTGAATATTGTTGAAGTCCTAAATATGTCAAAGAGGATCATTATTTTAATTTTACTACACCAAATTTATTATAACTTTTTTTATATTGTGTATCCCACAAACATTGTTTTCTAAAAAATGAGTAAAATTCACCTAGAAAATAGAATGTGGATGATGTTACTAGCATCTAAAATGAATATTATTGAATTCCTTTGTTTTATCCCTTACAAAAAATGGCTATTTTCCCATATATAGTTATTATTTGATAAGTTAATAGTTTGGGTCCTAATGGAAAATGACAAATTAATTACTTATGCTTCATGTTATAAAAAACATCATGAGTTAAATTATAGTACACATGATCTGGAATTAGCTTGTTAGTTTATTCATTAAAACTATACATGTATTATTTTTATTGAGTATAAATTGAAATATATACTGATTATAAAATATTAAAGTATATACATAATCGAAATTAATATATATATAGATATAGATGATTTATAGAACATACCAAGGATTATTATTGGAAAATTCACTACCATCATGGAAAACTAAAAAAAGTTATAAATACTCTGATTCTAAAAAACATTTACCGTAAACATTATATATTTTGACCAAGATCTAATTTTTAATTATTCGATTAATTTGGGAATACTTTTTCAAATATAGGGATATCCACTATTTTTTTGTAACGTGTAGTCAACTTTATCAAAAAAAAATAAGAATGCATAAAAGAAAGATCATGTTTCAAAAGACACTAAAGAAACCATTATAAAGCATGTGATTCCTAATTTAAATATTGTTGAAGATAGTGTTTTATAATTTGGAAAAAAATCTCATTAATTGTGATTTCAATTTAAAGAAAGGGGGTTTTTAATGAATCATGCAGTTCTAAATTTTCCTTTCATCTTTGAAGAATGAATATTTATGTCGACTATCAAGAGTTTTGCTAGACGAATGAAATGAATTTATATATTTCTACCATTTTAATGATTTATTTGATTTGTCAGCAACATAAAGTAAAATATTGTTAACTGATTGGATCAACTCATCATTTTCCAGTGCAAGAGAAGAAATGGGAAAATATAGAAATGGTTAAATTTTTTGATATACAAATATATATTGAAGTAAAAATTGTATTTTGGTGATTATTTATTGACTAAATAATTGAAAAAAATTAATTTCTATTATAGATATTATATCCTTAGTATATATTTCCCAGCTGTAATGAAATTGATAGTCATGTTACATGGATTTCTACTATCAATTGAATCATACTATGATCCTAGGACCACATATATATTTTTGAGGGGACTTTAGATTCTACTGGGAAATAAATTAAATTTCAGAACATGTTTTCATCCTTAATCTAAGGGACTGTATAAGAAAATTATTTAAACCATGGAAGATTTTATTTGATCTTATTTAATTGATTATAATGGATATTCATATTAATATATTTCATTGGTAGGGTTCTACTATAATAACAGTTTTCATTCCAGTATAGAGGTGGAACAATTTATGGAATTATAAGAAAATCAGTTTCATATTCTAATTTTTTTAAAGAGAAGTGGGAGAATGCATGTTTTTGGGACCGTATTTTAGAGTGTAAATGGATGGAAATATATAGTAGATTTTACATATATCAGGATGGATAAAACTAATAATAACAGATATATGGATAATTGGAGTAATGATCATTCTTTCTTGTTAGGTGATAATTTATTTCTCAATGATTCTATAGTGAAATGTGTTATGAGTACTCTTATAATGTAAACATTAAGTACATGATTCATTGGAATGTATGAAATCCTAGAATATTTTGATCAGTTTCATATAGAGTTTATTTTCCCCTTTTTTGTCTCTCTTAAAGAATATATCTAATATTTCAATGTAAACTAAATTTTTACCATATTCATATCTTATTTAGTGACCTAATGTATTTTAGATAAAAATAATATTTCTAATAGGTAGTCTCCAAATAATGATAATTAAAATCAAGAGAATGTTTTGTGCAATAAATTGATTCTCCATGTTATGATTTTATGGAGATCCCATATGGTTAAGAATCGACCATAGAATATTAAAATGTTATGATAGAATGATATCCCTAATTTATAATATGTGAACAAATGTGTAGATGAAATTTAAAAAATGGGGAAGATTTTAACTACCTCATTAATGATAGAATAATTTAAATTCATTTTTAGGAATAATAATTAGATATGAAAATTTAATATAAAATTATTAATAAAATATTATATCAAAATTCAAATTGATATAAATAAACAAATATATTATAAAATTACATTTAAAAGTTTAATTTATTAATTATGTTAATTTAATATGAGAATTTTTATTTCATATTTCCAATTAAAATATCGAATTTAAGATAATGTGAAATATTTTTATTTCAATGATAATGTAATTATTTTGGTGAATAAGAAAAAATGAATTTTTTAATGTTGTCATTTTTTAGAAACAAATATATTTTTATTTTCCTATAATGATAAAAAAAATGATTTCCTATAACATATTATAGTTTATTTATATTCAATAATATTAGTAACATTTTGAAACATCTCTATATTAGATTTTATATAACGATTATTTTTGGGATACAAATAGTTATTTTTATCTAAATATTTTTATAAAGTAAATATTGATTCACTATTTAAAATACCAAAAAATACTATATTAATGATTTATTAATATGTAATTTATTTCTATATTTTTAAAAATAATCTTTTAAATTCATTTAATTATAATAATTTATATTATTTTTCATTTAAAAAATCATGAAAAAAGTTTTCTTTAAAATAAATTCAATATTTTTGCAAGATTATTTTTGAATTAAATTCAACAATATTTTTACATTTAATTTGAAAAAATGTAAAAAATAATTATAATTATTTATATTTATGTAATCTAATAATTTAATCTTATTTTTTTTATTAATGAATAGTGATAAAGATAAAATATTCTACTCTGCCTACAGAAAAAATAGTTTGTTAGGGTGAGGTATATATTAAATTATAGGAGTAAAAATATTGAAAGACAACACTAAAATATATTTTATCATCATATTTATTTCTTTTCATGTTTAATTATAGATAATTGTCTATTTTGGATATCTATTCAATATGAAAAAATGTGGTTATGCAATTTTATTTTCATAATATCTCATGTTCCAGCCACCTCATTTACAAAATGCCCCCACTCTCCACTAAAATAACAAATTAAATGAAATTCAGATAATCTAATACCTACCCAATTATCTATATTAATTTCCTACGTATTTCATAGATTAATTGTTTTCTCTACAATCCATCCAATGAATAATTTTGGTGGAAACCTATAGAATTTTTCTGTAGAAGTGGTGGCATTCTTAATATTGTTTTTATTTTTTTTATACATAGAAATCATTAAAATATTATTTAATTATGATGATATAAAAAATTTATATCCCATATACATATATTTTATTATTTTTATTTCATAATGTAAATCCATCACTTATTTCCTCAAATTGGAAATGAAAAAATAATTCATGTGTAAAGTGTGTTAAAACATCATGAACAGATGTCACTCATTTTTTAATCACACGTACTTCGTGAACTGATATAATGATATATTAAATGTATATATATTATATATATAAATAAAAAAATATATCTAATTATGATAATAAATACAACTTTTTTATTTTCTAATATTTGAGGGATTCAACAATGTAACTCATGTGTGGGACAGGCTATTGCCTAACAATGTGATGTAAATTATTTTTAACTAATTATTTAATGGGAGTATAATAAGGATACATTACTCATGTATAGATACATCCTACAGTCACAAGGATTGTAACATTATTAATTTTAATAAAATAATTCTTGATTGGTTATAAAAGTAAAAATTATTTATAAATATGATAAATATGTAATAATTATTAATCTCTATATATTTTTGAAATCACCACTTTAACTGTTGTAAACCTGCCAACATCATTTTAAACATAGAAGTGTGATACCATCAAAACATTTGATTTGTACTCAAATAATTAAATAATTGTTAATATATTTGAACAATAATAAATAAAATCAATAATAAACATTATAATACATATTAATAAATTTAAAAATTAACATATTTTCTATTTAGTATAATAGTGAACACAAAGGATGAGTTAGATATAATGTAATATACATCATTTCACTTTCATTTTATTGATGTAATTTTGGATATTGTGAACCTATGTTAATTTATGTGTTGAATAAACATCAAAATTGACATTTTATATCATTAATTTATATACTTTATTGATATTAAATGTTTTTTCTTTTTATTGTAGCATGGGGAAAACTATTGAAATGTTTTCCAATTTGAAATGGTCATTTGTTTTTTATAATAATCATTTAATATTCCATTTAATATAAATTTCTATAATCCAAATATTTAATAGTTATTTTTTGAATGTACATATATGGAAATCATTTTTTATAAAGATAATGTTTTTATTTCATTTATTTTTCTAAATGAATATATTAATAGGATTTGTATGAATCTTTTTGATAAAAAGAAAAAAAATATTTGATCTCTT
Organism: Viscum album; assembly: GCA_963277665.1. Lineage (NCBI taxonomy): Eukaryota > Viridiplantae > Streptophyta > Magnoliopsida > Santalales > Viscaceae > Viscum > Viscum album. The sequence goes on along the minus strand of OY728140.1, from coordinate 811,419,648 downwards.
TTAACTTATACATTGACAATGACAATACCGTCCCCCAAAAACAATATTTTTTGGCTTCCTTTAAATTCATTCTTATTTACATCGCAAAATAAAACACATTCCAAATTCATGGTATTGTGGTGTTCTGGCCCAAAACACTATGGTCCATTCCATTGAGAAAATATGGTGTTTGAGGTGTTCCATGACGTCATGGTGAGTTATCCCCAAGAATATGCCAATTTTTCTTTTCTGTGAACATTTCCATCGGTGTATATTTCCAACAGTAGATAGTTGTGAATAGTGAATCAGTAACCTTCTGTGAACATTTTTCTATCAGTGAGGTTCATCAATAGTGTTCAATTGGTGTGGTTCTAATGGTGAGGTTCATGACCAATTTTCTAATGGTGAGGTTCATGAACATTGTTCTAATGATGAGGTTCGCGAACATTTCTCAATCAGTGATGTTCTAACGGTGATGTTCATGAACAATGTTCTATCAGTGAGGTTCACAAAGAGTGTTCTATAAGTGTGATTTCTGAACAATGTTCTATCCGCAAGGTTCTATCGTTGTGGTTCATTAATAGCTTTCTATTGGTGAGGTTCTTATAGTGAGGTTAATGAATAGTGTTCTATTGGTGTGGTTCATGAATAGTGTTCAAATGCTTTGGTTAATGAAATGTTTTCTAATGGTGAATTTCAAAAACTGAGTTTTATCAGTGAGGTTCTACTGGTGAGGTTTCTGAATAGTGTTCTATCAGTGAGGATCATGAAAAGTGTTTTATCGGTGAGGTTATAATGGTGAGGTTCATGAACAATGCTTTTCCATTTCCAAATTTTGAGTTCATGAACACTTTTTTCAGTTTCCTACAATTTCTCCCCTTTGACGTTTCCTCTACCATAAAATGAATTCAATTCCTTATTTTAAGGACTCTATGGCCGATTCAAGGCCATAACTCCAAAATTAATTATTCCTAAGGAGGGAATTTTTTTACTTGGTCACATAGTGTGGTCTAATGTGATCCGATTTTAATACGACATTATGTGTATCTTAAACCATCTCTCTGTTAAATCATCAAAAGGGACAATATATCTTTCTCCATTTTTCTTCCTCCTTGTTATCTTGTTCGAGATACATGATCATTTCTTTCCTCCCCATAAGAATCACGAGACCAAACTCTTCACCATGGATTGGTTTTCTCGACATCCTTCTTCCTACAAGTGCACAAGATATTTTTGTACAACCTAGATGTACCAATAAATCTTTGAAATAAGTATGTTTTATCATAGTTATTTTGGGGTTAATATTATTATGTTTCCACTTTCCATATTATATCATGTGATAATCATGATTCTAATGGAGTTTTATTATGTTTCGGATGGAGTAGTCGTACTGTGGCATCCCTGAGAGGATACAGTTGTCACAGGAGGGGTAGATCTTGATTCATTTTGTGGATTGTTCATTTATAAAGAATGAAAAAACCATTTGAGGAAAGTGATTCAATTCTTCTCATTTATTTTATGTGAAACTATATAGTTATCATGTTTTATCCCACTAGAAGACAATGGAATTGACATAATAAATATTTAAACCGGATAAATAAATTGATATTGATAGTATGTTATTTCCACTTTTTTTTCTACATATTGTTATATATATTCTTGATTAATAAAGTTGCTCATTCTTGAAGGAAGCTAGTAAAGAACGTAAACATGAATTAATTGATAATTGTTTGTCTAAAGATAATGAGGCATGTAAATGAATATAGTTCTTCTAGTTGTAATTCTGATGATAATCAAAATGGTGCAGTAATCATGTTTAGTTTATTTTTGATAGATTACTATTTATGATTTCCAAATGTTGAACCAATGTATAATAAATTGGTTAATCAAAATGGATTATTTGTTTGATAATTCCTTGAAGGGTTCTAAGGAACCACCGTTCTTGTTTATGTTCCAAGAGACAACTATTAAGAAGTTTTTTTTCCTATAGCTTTTGTTGTCATGTGAGCCTAGAATGCAGATGTGATATATGGGGGCATGGAGGCCTTTTGATTATGGTAGCAGTTGATGCATTGGGTGAAGAGATGCATCGGTTTATTTATGTGGGTGTCGGGGAGGACACAAGGGAAGATGGAATGGGAGGGATGTGATTATTGGATGCTTGTTGTTTCTTTTTTGTTGATTATATGTTTTAATTTTCCCCATAACCTAAGGTAGTTGGTCATTCATACCCTTATTCCATAAAAGGTGATGATTTTTGGGGAAAGCCAAGTGATTTCCATTTTTATCTTCTCAAGAAAGGATGTGTCTATGGTCTTGCTATATGCAACAATGAATCGACAGGTAGTACATCTACTCACTATATTGATCCCCCTTGTGTTTAGTATCAAAAATGGTTTTCCTAGAATTAATAATTGAATAATTTGTGTTATCCAATGGGGTTGGAGTATGCTGTAAATAATAATGAGGTTGTAATTTTAAAGATACTCGGGACTTTGGGTGTGATGCTAAGGAAATTTTAGGTGAAATTGTAATTGGTTAATTATTGATGAAATAATTAATTAAAGTAAACTGAAATTAATAAAAATGTAATGAAATAATTTATTAAATCGATTTAAAGGGTTGTGTCCTTATAGGATTCCTAGTCTTCGAACTAGAAGCTAGGATTCCAAGAGACGTTATATGCAGTAGATTCTAAGACAAGGTTATACCCAGAGTGTGTTTTTAAGCCATAATATATTCTGCACTTTTTCTATTTCTATATGATACTCCACCCTATCAGTAAGGGAAACTGACACCCTGAGGATTTTGAGCCTAGGGGGTGTTTTTCCCAACATTCCAGTGGGAGGATGGATGGCAAACTACCCCCTTTGGCCTCACTCTATTCTCTTGGAATTTACTTATGCTGGTAGGCACAACAGTTAGTTTTCCCCATATATGTGTGTAGATGGATTTAATGGATTGTGGTTATTCACCTTCATATATTCTTGATATAGTATTCTATGGAATACTATCGGTGTAACCTGTATAGGATTTGATGTCTTGATGATCCTTACTTGGTGTATGGGTTGTAATGTCTTGAGGTATAATACCTGACGTATGATACATGTTATGTGAGTAATTGTGTCCCCAAAAAACTATATAGTTACTTTGTTGTGTGGAAGTGGTGGCTTTTGAAACACCCATAGATTTAATGAGATATATTATTTTTATTTTCTTTGATGTCTTCTCTTATACAGTACAACAAGATTAGGTTATACTACATGCAACACCGTATTAGCTTACAGTATACGCAACACTATTCTTGGCTTCTGTTAAACAAAATTTCAAGTTCATTTTATGGAAATTATTCTACGAAACAGTAAGTATAGATTTTGTTTAATGTATAAATGAAATAAGTTTTGATTATGTTATATGAAACACCAAACAGATCTTTCACTACACGCAGCCCTAACTTGACTTGCATTACATGCAATCAAGACCTTCCTTGATAACATGTGTAGTACGCAATACCGAGCTTCACTAAACGAGATATTATTATAATATTATTATAAACTATCCATTATGAATAGTAATAACAAATTTTTGAAATTTTATATGTTTTATATTTCAAAATGCACTTCATATTTGGATTTAGAATAGCAAAATTAGCCTAGAGTAAATTTTTGGTATTTTTCTGCAAACATTCAATTTTTTATCAATAGTGAAAACACTGGGTTACTATTTAAAAACCGACTTTTTATTTAAAAAATTATTTATTTTTTTTTAATTTATTTTAGATAAAAATAGATACATAATACCTATATAAGTTCAATTTAATTAATTTCAGTCATTTTATAATAATTTTAGATATATAAAAATTTTATTGAACATTTCACAGTCTTTTACTCACCTCATTGTAGAATTTGAAAATTTACATAAAACAAAATTTTACCCCACATGTGAGTGAAAGTTCAAAAATCCAAGACACATGGTTAATATTGAGGATTAAAATTTGGTTCAATAAGATAAAAACAATTGTTGGTGAATAGTAAATTTTTACTTTTATTTACCACTGTTAAAACTGAATTGGGTAATTAAGGGTAAAAATGATATTATTATTACCATAAACCATGTCCTAATTATATTTTATAAGTGTAATTCGACCAAAAACAACCTTAGGAATAAAATATTACCCTTTAGGTTCACTTGGATTAGATTATGACACTTATTATTTTTTTATTTAAAGAAGAGTTAAAATACATAAAATCAAAGCTCAATAACAAAAACATTATTAATATAGGGTTATACATAAGATAAATTCTACTATAAATATTCAATACAAAGATAAGAATATTTAATACTTAATGGTATTTTATTTCTAATTTTTATAAATTATATAATTTATTTTATTTATTACACAATGATGATGTCGTAATTACCTTATTAATGAAATATTAACATATTTGATGTTATAAATTCCCAAATAAATGTAATTTTATACTTTTTAGGAATTAAACTAATTTTATAGGTTACTATGAAAAGTTATCATTGATTAAATTAACTTTTTTCTAACTAATCATGCTATTATGATTTTCACTAAAATTAATTACCAAATAGTGTCAAAATTTACAAAAAATAGTTTTTAAAACAAAGATTATATTATTAATTGTTATATTATTTCTAAAAATCTATGGATCGGAAAAATGACTTAGATAAGGTTATATATATTAATAATGAACCACTTGGTATTTTTTTGTCTTGTTATAGTATGTTTATTAACCATATTGTGTAAGAAAACAAGAAGACACGATAAAGGATAAATTATTTAAATTAGAGTTAAATCTAAATGATAAGGTTAAAATATTAACCTAAACTAGTCTAAAACCTATTGGTTGAGAGTATTGCCACCCATACCCACATTATACTCTAAATAAGTCACTTTAGAGCCATTATAAACCCAATATGTCTTTATAATAAAATAATATTATAAGTTTTTCCTAAAGTGCCCCTCTCCTCCCTTATAAAAGGGAACCTCCTCGCCCTTCTCTTTACACAATTTTGAGCCTTCATGCTCCGTCAAACCCAGCCTATTTCCCTTATAAACATCCCTTGAAACATTATATAGGTTCTTGTCTCCTCAAAATCCCAATCTACTTCCTTAAGAGGAAGCTTAAAAGGCGTATGTTGAAGAAGATGTAATCTCTTCTACTGATTCTTTCAAGTTTATTTCTTCTTCCAATTCTTCTTCATTATTTGTTTCAACCTAAATTATTAACATAAATATAACTAATATATTGAGATGTTATTATAAAAATGAAACAACCCTATTTAACCTTCTATACATCCTACGAAAAAAGAAATTATCGTGCGTGCGTACGTATGGAATACCGTCTCCACGCCAAGGTGTATTCTGTTTTTCCACCACCACCATACTTGGATGGGTATAATGGTGTAATGAATAACTAAATATAGTTATTATAACATCATATTGATCCTATGATGGTATATAATCCACTCCACTCCAATTCAATTATTATGGGAACGATATCATCACTCGTGCGTACGTACGGATTACCGTATCCACGATGGGATGAGATTCATTCTCCATGTTAACCACTAAAGAATGATTTTAAAGTATATATAATGAATAATAATGAAATATATGAAATTATAATTCTACATGAAATATATATATATATATATATATATATGTCATCTACTTACTTCCATTCAAGTCAATAAGGAAAAGAAAACAACATTCATGCGTACGTATGACATATCGTCTCCAGGAACGGTGTATTTTCATTCATTAATATATATATTATATATATAATAAATATATATGATATATAAATCATGGTTTACATTCTGGAAGTAATTAAATCATGATATAAGTAATAATAATATTATTAACAACATGTCCAAACACGTACGATAAATTAAACGATTTTACCCAAAACGTTGTTTAACAAGGAATTTACAAAAGAACAGGTAATATAAAGTCATAAGTGAACCATATATGATATCATAACAATAAATATGATTCTATAATAAGTCAATGACATTATTTCACTAATTATATAGGAATTTAGGATACGTACGAAGCATATCAGACCAATGGTAAGGGATAACTTTTCCAATCTCGTTTTTATCTGAGATTGTTTATTCATATGTATTTACTGGGGTTATATTTATCATCAATGTCTCTATTTTCTAAAATAATTGTTTCATGTATGTTTAAATTCATTTTTACACTTCTTTGACTTCTACTACATGGTATGTAAGGAATCCATCTATTGTTTACCATACAAGGTACTTTTTGACTTTTCCGAAAAAAAGTACGAGAAAAATGATTTTTATCTTATATGACATGAACATATTTTTACAGTTTTATAATGCCTTATTTTCATGAAGTGTACTCTACATAATTTCATGACTATTTTCAACAAAATAATTATCTTTTAAAATGGAATGGAATTTTGTGAAATGAAATTTTTTTTGAAGAAGAAAGGATATTTTCATCAAAAATTCATTTCATGTGTTTTATCAAAACCATTTTCCATCTAAGATGAAATTAATTCATATTTTTATGATTCAAATATATTTTATCTATGATTTAAATTGTTTTAGTTTTCAAATTATGAAATTATATCCATTTTTTATATGGATTATGTTATAATTGGATGATGTTTATGAAACCTATTATATTCATTGGGTTATGATGAATGATTTATGTTTATGTTGTGGCACATATAAGAATGATTTCATTATGATATGGGTGGGACCTATATCTCCCTCCAATGCATTGGGTAAAGATTTATATCTCATGAGATAAGCAGGGATGGAATGGAAAGTTAATCCAATTCAGTGATATAGTTCTGGAATGAGGAGTGAACTTGATTCAGAAAGGGACTATGTCCAGTAAGATGGTCTTGGCACCAATGCCTTGGATACTATGGAAATTATATTATGTGATTAATGGTTTCCAAAATTACATGTCGTATTTCCATGATATTTTATAATGAATAATTATTCATTATATTATATGCCTTACGTACTGCCATGTTTTATGTCATTGCTCAATAGTTTTATGTTTAAACATTATGTTCATTTTTTTATGATCAAATGTATATGATTTGATTTATTTTCTCAATACTTACCCTTACTAAGAATTTGAGATCACCCTTTTTAGGTTCTTTCCCCAGGTTTTAAATAAATATTTTAGGTATGAAAACAAAAGGGGAATATCTTTATGGGAGATGTTAAAGATCTTTCACCACGACTAGATGATTATATTCCGAGTTTCCATGGACACTAAACTATTATGGTCCTTTGGTGTCTATTTTTATTATGTATTTAGTATTCTGCAAAAATTAATGTAATGTATGTGTACATCAAGCTTTGGGTCTCTACAGTTGGTATCAGAGGAAAGGTATAGTCAACCTTTGGAAACTATGATTCGAGAACATTAGTGAGATCCCTAGAGATATTTCTAAGGTATGTCTAGGTATGTCCCTACGGTTATATATACGTATAGGTTATAGTCCTAGAATTATGGTAACGATATTAGAATTAAACATAAGATGTTAGATATTGAAGGTACTCCCCATTTATTATGTTGTTTTCCTAGCATGATTTTTGCCTCTCACGCTATTATTTTTGGGTTTTAGACGATGGATGGAACCCAAAGGAACCATGTTGATCAATGTAAAGGACAATGCAATGATTGTCCTTCTAAACAAACCAATTTTATGTGATCTGGAGTGCAGAATCTTATTTCTATACTTACACAAGCTATGAATCATTTTGGACTTCAAAATGAGTAGAGAATGGAACAATATTCTATTTATTCCTTCATGAGGTAACATCCACCGTCTTTCAGTGGTCTTCCGATCCACTTGTTTCTGAACAATGGATCATTACCCTTGAAAATATATTCTCCATAATTCTCTTTTCAGAACATGAAAAAGTCATTATGTCTATTTACCGTTTATAAGGTGAAGCAGATCAATAGTAGAGTATAATTAAAAATACGAGGCCCCGAGATGAAATTCAATCTATGTAATGGGATGAGTTCAAGAACATATCTTTTAATAAGTACTTCCCTATTATTCATCAAACAATGATGGAAAAGGATTTCAATGAGCATAAGAAAAAAGATAATCAATCTATTGGTATATACGATTCGAATTTTATAAGGCTTTCAAGGTATGCATCTGGATTTATCATCCAACCTGAATGTAAAGTTGATCTATTCGTCAGTTGTTTAAAACCATGTCTTCGATGGGAATTATCTATAAGATACTTTAGTAGCTATGATGAAATTGTTTGTTGTGCTGTCAAGGTAGAAATGGAAGTTGTTGTTACATATCCATCTCATGGTTTTGACAAGAAACGAATGATGGAGTTCAAAGAGAAATCTCATAATAATGGTGAAAAGGAGATGAATGTTTCTTTATGCTCAGTGTATGTAAAGAAGAATGGTGGAGATTGCTTTAAAGGGACTAGAAAAAGTTTAATATATGGAAAATACGGTCATCGAGCATCTTAGAGTCAACGTAATTGAAGAAGGGTTTATAATGAGGTGAATAAAGAAAAGACTGCATAGAATGCACCACCAACACATCAATGCTTCAAGTGCAAGGAAATGGGGCATTATGATAATCAATGCCCTAATCCAAGTGTTAATGATGATCAACATGGGAAACCACTTAAGGCAAAGGATAATGGGATGTCACATGCGATCACTATTTGTGACGATGAGTATGACAATGATGTTGTGTAATGCAATGGGATTTCAAAATAGTATCATGGAATCTCATTTAGGGTATCGTGTAATTTTGGAATATCTATGTATTGGTTTTCAATAATTATAAGGTTCTGGTAACCATGGAAAGTGATTGAAATATTTTTGGAAAGAAGATTATATGAACATAATGAAGGGATAACAAAAAAATGAAATGAGCTCATGACTGATATAAGGATAAAGTTATATCATGGTTTGAGTATATTGAAATTTTGGGATTTTGGTATGTGGAAAGTGTTAAATTTTGATAGTATTCATGTTTTCACTAACGTTCAACGTGTATTTATTTTTTAAGACAATTCATTATTAAGGTATTCACAAGTTTTTAATTTGACCAACAAGATATATTGAATGATATATGGGGGATAAATGATGGTATTCACATGATCGACATATGAAATTTCTAGTAATTGTATTCTTTATACTATGAGCTTGGACAGAAGTATTTTGGATAAGCCTAAATATTGGAATGGATTATGTTGGATAGAAGTTAGTACTATGTAAGGCTATATCATTTTTTGATATTATGGATGGAATGTTATAGTAATGTAGTTTTAGATAAAGGACAAACTACAAGATGGGGGATAACCCATCACGTCAGACAAGGCTGTGGGAATGGAACCCACAACTGAAGTGCGACATGCATTTATCACCTTCCACTGGCCTATAGTAAGTTCATGCTTAGTAGAAACTAGTTTTATTATATTATGTGGTATGATATACAATGTATAAGTCCTTTTTAGGAACTATATATGATTAATCTCACTATAGAGGGACTTATATATATTTAATACCTTTTTCTATCCTTTTGTTTGAGACAGATGGAATGACCTATCATTCTATTGAATGATCTTCTAACACTTCACGGAAGACAAATTCAATATAATTATTTAAAGAGATGAAGTGGAAATTGTTCAAGGCACAAACACCCTTAAGATTGTACCAAAATCATGTAAGTATTTTTTTTAGTTCAAAAATTCTTCAAATTTAGGGAAATTATTTGAAAGCAAAAAAAATGTTCTCCTAGTGTCTTTATATCTGATGAATCAGATTGTATCTTAAATCATCACAAATTTATGGCATTGTGATTGTTGGTTTTTTGATAGCCATGTCCTCTACCCCTACCCATCAGAACTTGATGGTAAGATTTTTCTTCAATATACATATTTCCAAATATGTTTTTCTATGTGGAAACCCAGTAATGAGTTAATCTGGGTAACCATTACATTTCATACTTTACTTTTTAAAATTATGTTTTAGTATTCCTTTTATGATTTGGGTTTTTACGAATGAAACTTTCAAGTAGTAAATGATTTATAACCTAGATGAATTTCATGGACAAATTTCCTTTTAAGGGGGTACAATGTGACACCCTGAGATTTTATGAGATATATTATTTATAATTTCTTTAATATCTTCTATTATACACTACACCATGATTATATTGTACTAAATGCAACACCGTATTAGCTTGCAGTATACACAACACTATTCTTGGCTCGTGTTACACACAATTTCAAGTTCATTTTTTGGAAATTATTCTACGCATTATTAAGTATAGATTTTGTTTAATGTATAAATGAAATAAGATTTGATTTTGTTATACGCAACACCAAACGGAGCATTCAATACATGCAGCCCTGACTTGGCTTGCATTACACGCAATCAAGACCTTCTTCGATTGCGTGTATAGTACGTAATACTGTGTTTCACTAAAAGAGATATTATTATAATATTATTATGAACTAGCCGTAATGAATAATAATACCCACTTTTTGAAATTTAATATATTTTATATTTCAATATGAACATCATTTATGGATTTGGAATATCAAAATTATCCTAGGGTATTTTTTTTTTATTTTTTTGAAAACATTCAATTTTTGATGAATAGTAAAAACACTGGGTTACTATTTAAAAACCGACTTTTTATATATATAATTATTTATATAATTTAAATTTATTTTATGTAAATATTGATAATTATTAGCTATATAAATTCAATGTAATTAATTTGAGTCATTTTTAATAATTTTAGATGTATAAAAATTTTATTGAACTTTTCACAGTATTTTACTCACCTCCTAGGAGAATTTTAAAATTTACATAAAACATAATTTTACCACTTCTGTGAGTGTAATTTCAAAACTCTAAGAGACATGGATATGATCAAGTAATCAAATGTGGTTCAATGAGATAAAAATAATTTTTGGTAAAGCTTATCTTTTTACTTTTATTTACGACAATTAAAAGTTAATAGGGTAATTAAGGGTAAATATGATATTATTATTACCCTAACACAAGTCATAATTCTATTGGATAATTTTAGTTCTACCAAAATAAACCTTATGAATCAAAAAATACCATTTAGGTCCACTTAGAATAGATTAAGACACTTATTATTATTTTATTTCAAAAGGACTTAAAATAGTTAAAATCAATGTTTAATATCTAAAACATTTTTAACATGGGGTTATAAATCAGATAAATTCGACTATAAATATTCATTATAATTATATGAAGATTTACTACATAAGGGTATTTTATTTATAATTTTTAGATATTAAATAATTTTATTTATGTATGAAACAATGATGATGTAGTAATTACCTTATTAATAAAATATTATCATAATTGATGTTATAAATACCCAAATAAATGTAATTTGAGAGTTTTTATGAAATAAACTAATTTTCTAGGTTACTATGACAATATATAATTTATTAAATTAACTGTTTTTTGAAAATCATCATGTTATGATTTTCATAGAAATCAATTACCAAATAGTGTCAAAATTAAAATAAAATAGTTTTTAAAACAAATAATATATTATTAATTTTTATTTTATTCCTAAAATTATAAGGATCTTCTAAATGTCCTAGATAAGTTTATATATATTAATAATGAACCACTTGGGATTATTTTGGCTTGTAATAGTTAGTTTATTAACCATATAGTGTAAGAACAATATAAGACACAGTAAAAGTTAAATTATTTAACTTAGATTTAAATCTAAATTATAAGGTTAAAATAGTAACCTAAACTTGTCTAAAACCTATTTGTGGAGAGTATTTATACCCATACTTACTTTATCTTCGAAATAAGTCACTTTAGAGTCATTATAAGCCGAATATTAATTTATATTAAAATAATCTTTTTAGTTTTCAGTAAAGTTCTCCTCTACTCCCTTATAAAAGGGAACCTCCTCCTACTTCTCTTCACACAATTCTGAGCCTTCATGATCATCCATACCATGAAAATTTCCCTTCTAGTCTTCCCTAGAAACATTATAGTGGTTCTGGTCTCCTGAAAATACCAACTCTAGTTCTTTAAGAAGAAGCGTAAAAGGGGTGTGTCGAAGAAGAGGTAATCTCTTCTACCGATTATTTCAAGTTTCATTCTTCTTAAACTTCTTCATCATTATTTTTTTCATCATAAATTAATAAAATTAGTCTAAATAATATGCTGATATGTTATTATAAATATTAAACAACCCTATTTCACCTTATATCCATCCTACAAAAAACAAAATCACCGCATGTACGTATGTATGGAATACCATCTCCACGCCGTGGTGTAATCTTCTTTACCACCACCACCTTACTTGGATGGGTATAATGGTGTAAAGAATAACTATATATAGTTATTATATCATCATAAATATTCTGAGATATTATAGAATCCAATCCAATTCAATTCAATAATTATTTTAACAGTATCATCGCTCGTGCGTACATATGGAATACTGTATTCACAACGCGATGAGATTCATTATCAATGTTTACCACTCAAGAATGATTATAAAGTATATATATAATGAATGATAATGAAATATATGAAAAGATTAAGATAATATATTTTTAGATACCCAAAGCATGATGTACATAGATATTACATTACTCTTGTGTAATATGTAATACATAACAAAAATAGACACTAAAGGAATGTAATAGTTTAGTGTCTTTGGAAACTTGGAATATAAACTTCTAATCACATTGAAAGATCTTCAACATCTCCCATAACGTTCATCCCCTTTATGTTTTCAAACCTAAAACCTTTCTTTTAATCCTGGGGGAAAAGAAAACATAAAAATGGTGAGCTTAAATGCTCAGTAAGGTTAATCATGGAGAAAATAAAACGAACCATATATATTTGAACTTAAAAACATTATCATAATGTTTAAGCATCAAGATCTTGAGAAATGACATAATACATGGTTTTACGTAAGCAATGTATCATAATTGAACATCAATCAAGAAAAAATAGAACGGTAATAAAACTTTTAATTGTGGAAAAACATTATCCACATGATATGATTTCTATAGTAGCCAAGGAATTGCTGCCAAGACCATCTTAGTGGACAACATCCCCTACTGAACCAGGTTTATTCGTCGTTCTGGCCCTGTATTACTGAACTAGATTTACATTCAGTTTTGTCCATCTCTATCATATGAGATATAAATATTTACAAAATGTATTAGAGTGAGATATAGTTCCCACCCATCTCATATTGAAATCATTATTATGTGTTCCACAATACAATGTTAAATCATTCATCATAACCCAAAGAATAAATTGGGTTTCATAAACATCATTCCATCATAACATAATCCATAAAAAATGGATATAATTTCATCATAAGAAAAGTGAAACCATATAATTCATAGAGACATTATACTTGAAACATACTCATATGAAATAATGTCTTCTTAGATGAAAAATTGTATTGATAAGACACTTGAAATGAATTCTTGAGGAAAAATATCATTTCTTCTTGAAAATCATTTAATTTTCAAAAATTTCAAATAAATTTTAAAAGAAAAATATATTTTTTAAAATACTCATTAAATCATGTAGATTAAGCTACAAGAAAATAAGGCGTTATGAAACCATAAAAATATGTTCATGTCGTATAATTTAAAAATACATTCTTGTCATACTTTTTCTGGAAAAGTCAAAAAGTACCTCGTATGGAAAACAAAAAAATTGATTCCTTACATATCATGTAGTAAAAATAAAAAATGGGTAAAAAGTAATTTAAACATACATTAAAACATTTTAATAAAACTTGTACATGGATGATAAATATAACCCCGGTAAATACATGCGTATAAGCAATCTTGGATAGAAAACAATTGAGATTGCAACATTATCCCTTAGCTTAGGTTTGATATGCTTCATACGTATCCAAAACTCTTTTATAATGATTTAAATAATTTCATTGACTTATTACATAATCATATTTATTGTTATGATATCATATATGCTTCTCTTATGATTTATATTACCCGTTTGTTTGTAAATACATGTTAAAGTAGCATTTTGGGTAAAATAGTTTCATTTATCATACGTGTCTCGATTTGTTGTTCTTGATATTATTAATTATATCCTGATTTCCTTAATTTCAGAATCTAAAAAAGATTTATATATAATAAATATTTAGCGTATATGGGGAATGAAATACACTGTTCATGGATACGGTAGGCAGTACGTACACATGAACGCTGTTTTCATTTAATTACTGAATTGAATGGAATTAAATAGATGACATATGTATATATATACATAAATCCAGTACCATTATTATGTCATATATTTCATTATTATTTATTATATAGACTTTATAATCATTTATGAATTGTTAACATGAAGAATGAATCTTATCGCGTTCGTGGAGATGGTAGTCCGTACGTACGCACGAGCGATGATATCATTCCCATGATCGTGGAATTGTATTTAATTGTATGTATACAATTTAAGAATCAATATAACATTAAAATACTGACATATAGTTATTATTTACACCATTATACCCATCCATGTATGGTGGTGGTGGAAAATAGATTACACCACGGCGTGGAGACGGTATTCCGTACGTATGCACGCACGATGATTTCATTTTCCATAGGATGGATAGAAGGTGTAATAGGGTTGTTTCATATTTAGAATAACATATCAGTATGTGAGTGATACTGATGTTGTAGCATCATAATGAAACAAATAAATATGAGTAAGTAGAAGAAGAAATAAATTTGAAAGAATGAGTAATGGATATTACCTCTTATTCGACACTTCTCTATGAAACCTCATCTTAGCGCACTAAAATTGGTCTTTGAAGAAGACCAGGACCTCTAGAATATTTCTAGGGAATGTTTATATGGGAAATGTGCTGGGTTTGGCTGATCATGATGGATCAGTGTTGTGTAAAGATAAGAGGGAGGAGGTGCTCTTTTATAAGGGAGGAGAGGGGCACCTTTGGAATCGTCAAAAATATTTGTTTAATATAAATTCAATCCCCACATAAAAACCTCACAAAATGACTCAATTCTAATATTAGATGATATAGGGTTGTAATATCATCAAACAATCAAATTTAGACATGTTTTTATAATATTTTAAACCTTATAATTTTGATTTTTCCTTATTTAATCTATTTAATTTTATTTGTGGTAATAAAAATCTAAATTCTAAATGCTATAAATAATCACTTATGTTTAGTTAATTTTCCATAATTTGATACTTTATGACATTTTATAATATATTAATTTCAATTTATAATTTTTAAATATTTTTTGATTTTTAAACAATTTAATAATATGATAATTTTATAAAATAACAATCGTGTTAATTTTGATGTTATTCATTTATTTGAATTTAAATAAAATCCACAAAGAGGATATATTCGAACTAAAATATTCAATAGATTCCTAACAGGTCATATTAATCGATAAAATTAGTGTAGCACATTAATATTTTCATATAATATATATTTTACTATTTGTAATACCATTTATTTGATACTTCTCTTAATAAAATAATTTCTACAACAATTTTCTATAATGATTAAATATATATATTTTTTGCATAAAAATTTAAAATAAAATACTAGAATGAAGATAAATCTTATAGATTTTATTATAATACTTTTAGTTAGATTTATATTCTAAAACACCTATCTTTTAAAATCATATGTTTATTAAATTATGAATCTGAAAACTTTGACATCATTTAAAATAAAATAATATAAGTGTCATAATCACTTTTATAAGACTCCAAACAGTCATTTATTCGGTCATTGGATGATTATGATGTATATATACACTACCAATATGTTTTGGTCAGATTTTTGTTCTTTTAATGGGTATTATTATTTCAATAAAAACTATATTACTTATTTTTCACTAAATAAATTATTTCTGCATCATTAATGTATAAGCTATTAAGGTAATTAAATATCTCTTAAATATTATAAATAAATTACCATGATACAGAAAAACAATTATATTTCAAATGAGAAATATAACAGAATTTATATTATGTATAAACTTATTTTAAGAATACATTAATTATTAAAGTTGATTGAGACATATTTCACCTTCCATTAAATAAAATAAACTAAAGGTCTTAATCACCTTCAAGTGGGTTCCAATGGATTCCATTTCGACCCAAATATGCCTTATGACGAAATATAATCATCCAATTATATTAATTCAAGTGTTAGGATAATTTTATAATATTATATTGACCCTTAATTACCTTATTTTTCTTTTACTATGGTAAATAAAATTTAGCGTAGTTACTATTCATAATATCCAAAAAAAGTAGCCTATTAAAATAATTTGTACCAACTGATTCCAAATATGGAATCCATTTTTCTAAATTCAATACAAAAAATTTGCAGAAATTAATTTAATATTAATCCTGTTGTTAAGAAAATGAGTTTTTAAAGTAAAAACATTGCAAAAGATTGAAACGATTTTACCTATGAAATAAATATAAAATCAATGATAATGACATAAATTATATTAAATGGTAAAAATATATTATATTTATACTTTAAAACCATTAAATATTATAATTTAACAATATAAATTATTATGATGAAAAAAAGTTGTTTTTAATTAAAATATAGCATGTTTTTACTATTCATTAAAATATGAATGTTATCAGAAAAATATCAAAACATTATAAAATGTAAATTTTTATATCTTTATTCAAATAAAGAAGGTTATTTTGTTAAATTTAACTTATAAACGTGTCAAAAATTATATTTAAAATGTGTTCGCCATCAAAAGGCGGCAAAACTGCATTTTTTTAAAAATACTTATATTACCTGAAATTTTGTTTTGTTCTCATACCATGTTCTATAAAATGTGTAAGATGAATTATAATATCATAAAATAAAAAATTTATTTAGTACTATTCATAATGGCTAGTTTATATTAATATTATAACCATATATTGTTGTTTAGTGAAACCTGGTATTGCGTACAACACACGCTATTAAGGAAGGTTACGATTGTGTATAATGCAAGCCATGATTGGGTTGTATATAGTGAAAGACTCCATTGTTGTTGCGTATAACAATATCCAACCATATATCATTTATACATTGAATAAATGTATATATACACTCCATGTTGAGTAGAATAACTACTATCAAACAAACGTGAAATTGGGTGTAACACGATCCAAGATTAGTGTTGCGTATACTGCTTGCTAATACGGTGTTGCGTATAGCGCAAGATAATCATGATGTAGCGTACAACAGATGATATGAAACAAATTAAAAAGAATATATCATATAAAATCATGGTTTGTTACAGGATTTATGTATATATATATATTTCATCTACTTACTTCCATTCAAGTCAATAAGGAAAAGAAAATAGCATTCAAGCGTACGTACGACATACCGTCTCCATTAATGATGTATTTCATTTAATTTATCTATCTATTATATATATATATACTGAATATATATGATATATAAATAATTATTTACATTCTAGAAGTAATTAAATCA
Organism: Viscum album; assembly: GCA_963277665.1. Classification (NCBI taxonomy): domain Eukaryota; kingdom Viridiplantae; phylum Streptophyta; class Magnoliopsida; order Santalales; family Viscaceae; genus Viscum; species Viscum album. The sequence continues at coordinate 811,402,075 of OY728140.1, read as the reverse complement.
TGATATAAGTAATAATAATATCATTAACAACAAGACCAAACACGTATGATAAATAAAACGATTTTACCTAAAACGCTGCTTTAACAAGGAATTTACAAAATAACGGGTAATATAAAGTCATAATAGAACCATATATGATATAATAACAATGAATATGATTCTTTAATAAGTCAATGACATTATTTAAATCATTATACACAAGGTTCGGATAAGTACAAAGCATATCGGACCTAAGATAAGGGATAACTTTTCCAATCTCGTTTTTATTTGAGATTATTTATTCGTAAGTATTTACTGGGGTTATATTTATCATCCTTGTCCTTGTATTCTAAAAAATGGATTCATTTAATTTTAAATTCATTTTTACCAATTTTTTACTTTTAATACATGGTATGTAAGGAATCTTTCTTTTGTTTACCATATGAGGTACTTTTTGACTTTTCCCACAAAAGTATGAGCAGAATGTTTTTTAACATATATGGCATGAACATATTTTTATGGTTTTATAATGCCATATTTTAATGAAGATTACTCTACAATATATCATGAATATATTCAACAAAATCCCTTTCTTTTAAAATTTCATGGCATTTTGTTGAAAGAAAATGATTTTGAAGAAGAAAAGATATTTTCCTCAAGAATTAATTTCAAGCGTCTTATCAAAATCATTTTCCATCTAAGATGACATTATTGCATATATGTATTTTACAAATATAATGTCTCTATGATTTACATGGTTTCAGTTTTCTTATGATGAAATGATATTCATTTGTTTTATATGGATTATGTTAGGATGGGATGATGTTTATTAACCCCATTTTATTCTTTGGGTTATGATGAATGATTTATGTTTATGTTGTGGCACACGTAATAATGATTTAATTATGAGATGGTTGGGACCTATATCTCACTCCAATGCATTGGGTAAATATATATATCTCATGAGATAGACATGGCTGTAACGGAAAGTTAATCTGGTTCAGTGATACAAGACTAGAACGAGGAGTGAACTCGATTCAGAAAGGGACTTTGTCCAGTAAGATGGTCTTGGCAGCAATGCCTTGGCTAAAATGAAAATCAATAATGTTCTTAATGGTTTCCACAATTACATGTTTATTCACATGCTATTTTATCATGATTAATGTTTCTTTATTATCTATGTCTTACGTACTTCCATGTTTTATGTCATTTCTCAATATTTTTATGTATAAACAATATGTTCATTATTTTAAGTTCAAATGTATATGATTTATTTCATTTTCTCCATGTTTACCCTTACTGAGCATTTGAGATCACTCTTTATAGGTTTTATTTTCCCCATGATTTAATGAAAGGTTATAGGTAATAAAAAAAGGGAAGATCTTTATGGGAGATGTTGTTTTTTTTGTATTAAGTATTACGCAAAAGTTAATTTAATTTATGTGTATTTCAAGAATTCGGTCTCAAGAGTCTTGTTGCACAAGGTTCATATTTTGGTGCTTCACATAGGTGTATGTGGACAATAATTTTGGAGAGAGATTATAAAGATGTACAACGTTCGGGAAAACCGGGAAACTAGTGGGGATGTAGTAGCGAGGTACCCTTGATATTCATTATTATGTTATATAATCTTGTATAAGTTAATTAGTCATTCTAGACTTGGTGAGGTTGGGAACATAGTATACCAATTTAGGGGAAGTGTTAGTTTCACATATTGTACATTGTGCTTTAGCATGATTTAATTACTTTTTCACAAGAGAATTCAGGGTGGATCCTACTGAGTATACTGTTATAGTCACCCTTAATATATATAAATTTTTTTTCATGTCACATGTAGTAGGTTATATATTATGATGGTATCCACTAGCATGGGGTTGTAGGATTTGTTTGGGCTAGTGATTGTAGTTGTTTAACTTTTTTTAGGTACTTGTAGATTTCCCCTTCTAGTTGTTATAGTTTTTCATGAAACTAAATATGTGCACTTGTGTCTTATCGTTTATTTCAGTTATATGTTGGAGTTGGTTGGCGTATATGTTATCTCCCTCCTCAACATGTCTTCTCTTGGAGGATAATTCCTCCCATTTGTGTGTTTACTATACCCACAGTGTTGGTCGCCAACTCGGGACCTACTAGAGGCGGGACTCGGGCATCATTATCATCCTTCTCACATTGCCTACCCATGAATTGTACAATTTGTGGGGAGGGGGCCATGAAAGAGTTGTATCAATGGTCTAGTTGAATGATAGGATGGAGTTTGGAGTTAGGCAGAGTTGAGGTTTCATGGGTTGGTAGGTTAATGTTGTCTTTCATGTTAAGAAAAATATGTAAACACTAGAGACCAGCTAAGAAATAGGCGTTTAGTGCCCCCTATGATCTGATGAATTAACCATTATGTTTACAATGGATACAAAACAATGTGATTCAAAAATCAAGTTAGAGACCTAGAAGAGGATCATGCATCATTATTCTTTGTTCCAGTGTTTGAATTGGTAGACCATGGGATACGTTAATCTAAAATAAACGAAAAAAAATTAGTTAATTAATGTTGATTCTTCCATACTCCAAATTTAGGATCCCTAACTATTTTTTATTTAACAGGTATGGATTCATAACATATTTCTCATTAGGATCACATAGGATATGTCTATCATTATTTTATAGAAGATCGTCGCATGGTAGAGGTTGGATACAATGCCGATTGGGGGAAGGGACTCTGAGAGTTTCAGCACTAGAGTATGTAGAAGTACGAGGGCTCTATTTCATATGCAATCACAGAAGACTGGTTAGAGGGGTTGTAGATCATATTTTGTTCGATCCATGATAGGATGGAGAACTAGTTGTCCTCGGTTGTGATGAATCTATGAGGAGCAGTAAAGTACTGGTGGTTCTTGTTCCTCAGGGGTTATGAGGAGTCTATGATTTCATGAGAAGAGTTCTGAAACTAGTTTAGAGTTGAGTATCTTTCTTCGACCGTGAAGGTGTCCAGTTCCCCTGAGTTTCTTACCCTTCAACAGTAGACCTACATTGTGCGAGCATTTGGAATCTATTTCAGGAACCATTTAGGATATGATTCATACTTGATTGTAGATGAGGAGGCCAGGGTGAGGAATTTCAAGGAGTCTTTGCATCCAGAGATCGACCACCAGGTCAACCTATTTATGATAATGATATATCATGAGGTGTTGATGAGGCTAGAGGTTTTTGAAAAGAAATTTTCCATAACCATATCATTACGATAGGGGAGTCATCATGACTCCTCATGAAGCAGAGCTATGGTATGGGGATCCTGGTTTCCAGGGCAGAAGAGTTTCTGTTCAACTGGGGGTATGTCCCAGCACTTCACATCTCATTTTCATGAATTTAGTGACTCTTAGGCCTCTAAAATTTGATCAGGTGCTTGATTTTATTATGGCGGTCGAGGTGATCATTAGTAGGAGTGCTCGAACATTCATAGCAGTCATCATGCACTAGGTGCTCAACACCAGGTTCCTCTATTGGGGCAGTTCCAGCCAAGGTCGCAGCATTAGGTTTCACTCACTTTAGATCAGCAGAGGGTAGATGGGGAAGGAAGGGGAAAACACTGTGATGCTCTACATCAATAGAGAGAAGAGCACCGTCATGGTGGTTACCATCATCAGGGTCAGAGAGGCCGTAGAGGAGGTCATGGTTTTCTTCATCCTCCCGCATTTCCAGCACTTGGTGAGCATGACGTCATTCAAGGTACCCTTTTCTTGTTTTCTACAATGGAGTATGTCTTGTTTGATTCAGGAGAGACACACTCCTCCATATCTCCTACCCTTTTTCATACTTTGGGACTTGAGGTAAAGATTATTTTGGTGCCCTTGGTGTTGGCTATGCCTGTTGGAGGTCGAGCTGACCAGTTTGATGTATGTAAAAATTTTGATCTAATGTTGGCACATTTCCGCAGTTTGGGAGAATTCCTATGATTATGAATACGACCATATGATTTCATCCTTAGCAATGATTTGTTGTATTCAATGAAGGATATCATGGATTTATTCGGGAATTATGATATTTTCATCAATGTGGATGGAGTGTTGGTGGTGTTTGTTGGCGAGCGGGAACCTCAAATGGGTCATAGGTGAATTCTATACTTATCATCCTTGATGGATGAGATGAAGTTGAGTTCCTCAAAGGATCAGATGTTAGAATTTCATAGTGTCCGTGAAGTATACTCGGATGCCTTTCTAGAAGACGTTATAGCGTTAAACCTCGATGAGAGATAGATTTGGGATCGAACTACAACCAGTAGAATCTAACCTCTCTATGTCTCCATATTGGATGTCCCCTTCTATGTTACGATAGATACATATACAGCCTGATGTTCTGTTACTATGCGATTTAGTTCGTCTATGCGTATCACCGTGGGGTGCATCAATTTGGTTTGTGAAGAAGGACGATTTTATATTGTGGGTTTGTGTCGATTATCATCACTTAAACAAAGGGACAATAAATAATCGCTATTAAATTCCATGGATTGATTTTTTATTCGATCAAATGAATCGTAAAAGTTGGTTCTAAAAGATCGACTTTCGGTCAGGATATCATCAGATGCGTGTCAGGTATTAGGATATCCCAAAGAATACATTATGTTGTCAACATGGGAATTATGATTTCATTGTAATGTCATTTGGTTTGATTAATTCTCCACCTATGTTCATGACATTGATGAATGTCGTGTTCCATTAGTTCCTGGACATTTCTTGGTCCTTTTCATCGATGAAATCTTTGTGTATTACTTGTCTGAAGAGGAGCTTATAGATCTTCTACATATTTTTTTGGGAGTTCTTCGTCAAAATTATCTATTGGGTAAGCTTTCGAAGGATGAGTTTTAGGTTCGAGAAGTTTGTTTCATGGGGCATGTTTTTTCATAGTAGGGAGTAGTTGTGGATCCATCGATGATAGGAGCAGTTGTGTCTTATGAAACCCCAAGAAAGTGTCAGAGGTGCGAAGATTCCTTGATCACGCAGGATACTACATGATGTTCGTAGCAGATTTATCATGAGTTTTGACTCTTCCAACAACATTGACTAGTATGGATTAGGCATTCGTATAGACAGGTCAATGCTATGTAGCATTCTAGTGTCTAATAGAGAAGTTAGTAAGTGCCACATCTCTTTGTCTTCCGGCTGAGGGAGTTCAATTTGTTATTTTTGTGATGCTTCACATCTGGGGTTGGGTTGTGTTATGATATAGAAAAGATCAGTTGTTTCTTATGGTTCACGACAATTATGTCCCTATTAGTGTAACTATTCCACTCATGATCTGGAGTTGTCATTCCTGGTGTTTTCTATGATGTTTTGGATGCATTACCTCATTGGTGAGAACTTTGGGGTTTTCACCGATGATAAGAGTTTGAGGTATTTTTCTCCCAGTGTTACTTGAACATACAACAATGTCAATATAAGGAGTTATTATAGGAATATGACTTCGAAATATCATATAGACCTAGAATGGGTAATGTTGTTGCTGATGATATGAGTCGGAATTCACGTAGTCATACAGTGTGTGCTTCTCGTGACCCATAAAGAGTAATAAAAAAATAATCTGAATTACATCTTGATATGGGAGATGTTCGGGGCAGAGGTCATATTTTTAAGATGATGGTGCAGTCATCCCTCATGAAGCAAGTGGAGGATTCCCTATTTGGAAATCATGAGGTTGTGGTGTGGAGAGACCGAGTTTTTTATTATGAGGCCCCTGATGATTGGTTGGAAGATGAACAACACCCAATGTTGTATCATGAAAGGATTTTTGTTCCTTTGAGGATGTGTGCTATGGTTCTTATAATGTTTCATATTTTTCCTTTAGCGGTACATCCTAAAATGACAAAGATTTACCGAGCCTTGATGAGCCAATTTTGGTGGCCTAGGCTACAGCGTGCGGTTGCGATGTTTGTGTCTCGATGTTAGGTCTGATAGAAGGGGAAGGTAGAACACCTTGTTCCTTGTTGACTACTATAGCCATTAAATAATCCTCAATGGAAGTGGGAGTACATCACAATTGAAATTGTTACTGGTTTACCTCAATCAATGTGAGGGCATGAAGCTATTTGGGTGGTAGTGGATCACTTAACAAAATTGACCCACTTTATAGCAATCAAGGAGTTGAGCTGATTGGATGTTTTTCCAAGGTATTATATATATGAGGTGGAGAGACATCATGGAGTACCATGTACAATAATTTCTAACTGAGATCCTCTCTTTTCTTCAAGGGTGTGTATAGGTCCACAACATTCTTTTTCTTCTCAACTATTCCTTATCATTTCTTTTCATCCTCAAACAGATGGTCAGAAAGACCGAACCATCCAAACTATTGAAGATATGTTATGCACTTTTTTTCTTGATTTTGGAGGTTCGTGGATGAGGAACATACCCTTGGTAGAGTTCGCTAAAAATAATAGTTTTCACTCCACTATAGCTATTGTTCCATTTCAATCCTTGTATGGTCAACCATTCCATTCATTGTTGTGAGGGACATGGGTCGGAGAGTCAGCAATTCTCAGAACAGAATTAGTGTATAATACAAAAGATATTTTTCAGGAGATTCATGAGGGGATGAAGATAGCGCAAGATTGTCAGAAATCATATGCTAATCAAAGGAATAGACCCTTAGAGTTTAATGTAGAGGATCACTTGTTTCTGAAGGTGACTCACTGTCATTGGGAAATGATGGTTTGGTCATGGGAGTAAGAATTCTTCCCGGTTTTTAGGGCCTATCGTGGTGTTATCTCATGTTGGAGTTGTGGCCTACCGAGTAGCACTTCCCCCTCAGATGAGTCGAATACATGATGTTTTCCATGTATCACAACTCTGTCATTATCTTCATGATGAATATCCTGTCATCGATTTGGGAGATATTGATGTTGATGGTGATGCATACTTTGAGGATTGACCTATGGAGATCCAAGAATACAAGGAGAAAGTGTTGTACAGACGTTCTATCCCCTTTGTTCATGTCATGTGGCAACACGGTGGAACAGAAGAGAGTACCTGGGATCATGAGTCACAGATACATGGTTAGTTCCCAGATTTGTTTTATGTTTAAATATTTTAATGTATCGCTGTTGCCTTTGTGGTTATAAACTGTTTCCTGTTTATGAGATGGACTCCTTATATTTATTTTCTAACTTTCTCTCCATTGATAGAATCTTGTTGTGTGGTTGTTCGGACACCATTTCCTTTTCACATTTGGTGGGGTTTGAATTCTTGAGAAGGATAATTCTTTGAGTGGTATCTGGTGTAATGAACCTGACCTCACCAGTCCATTCCATTGTGAAAATATGGTGTTTGAGGTGTTTCGGGTGGTCAATGTGACTGATCCCCAACACTTTTACAATTTTCTATTCTGTGAACAGTTTGATTGGTGAACAGTTCCAACATTAGACAGTTTTGAATAGTGCATCTGTAACATTCTTCAAATAGTGTTCTATCTGTGGGCTTCTAATGGTGATGTTAATGAACAATGTTTTAAGGTGAGGTTCATGAATAGTGTTCTAACAGTGAGGTTCATGAACATTTTTCTATTGGTGAGTTTCTAACTGTGAGGTTCATGAAAATATTTCTATCAGTTAGGTTCATGGATTGCATTATATCAGTGAGGTTCATGAATATTGTTCAATAGTTGAGGATCATGAAGTGATTTTCATGAACAATGTTCTATCAGTGAGGTCCGTGAACAGTTTCCTATCGGAGAGGTTCTAACAGGGAGGTTCATGAACAGTGTTCTATCGGGGAGCAATGTTCTATCTATGAGGTTCTAAGGGTGAGGTTCATAAACAGTGTTCTATCGGCGAGGTTCATGAATAGTGTTCTATCAGTGAGGTTCTAACGGTGAGGTTCATGAACATCAATTATCATTTTTCAAAATTTGAGTTCATGAAAACTGATTCCAGTTTCCTACAGTTTCACCTCTTTGACGATTCCCTTCACATAAAATGAATTTAAAGCCTTATTTTAAGGACTCTGTGACCAAATCAATGGTTATAACTACTAAATTAATTATTCCTAAGGCTAGGGATGTTTTTACTTAGTCAAACCATGTGGTTTAATGTGATCCACTTTTAATGGGAAATTAAGTGTGTCTTAAACTATCATACTGTTAAATCATCAAAAGGGGTAATATATCTTCCTCCCTTTTTCTTCCTCCTTCTTCTCTGGTGCGAGATTCTTGAACATTTCATTACTTCCTTTAGGAATCATTATACCAAACATTTCCTTGTGGATTGGTTTCTTTGACGTTATTCTTGTTGCAAGTGAACCCCCTGTTTCTGTGCAACCTTGATGTATCAATCAATCTTCAATTTAATGTATATTTTATCATTGTCCTTTTGGGTTTTACCTTATTTGGTTTCTCATTTTCATATTTTATCATGTAATCACCATGCTTCTAATGGAGTTTTCTTGGTTTTCTATTGCTGCGGTCATACCATGGAATCCTCAGGAAGATACTGTTGTTATGGGAGGGAGAAATCATTATTCTTTAGGTGGATCATTCTTTTATAAATAATGAAAAAAATAATTTTAGGTAGAGGATTCATTGAGTCTATTTTATTTTATGTGAAACTTTATAGTTATCATGTTTTATCCCACTAGATGACAATGAAATTGGCATAATAAATATTTGAACCAGATAAATAAATTGATATCGATCACATTTTATTGTCTATTGTTTTTCTAGATAGTGTGATATCTATGCTAGATTCATATAGCTATTTTTCATGACATAAATTGATAAAGATCATAAACCATAATTAATTGGTAATTTTTTGGCTAAAGATAAAAATGCATTTAAATGAATCTTGTTCTTCTTGTTGTATTTTTGATGTTAATATAAATGGTGCAGTAAGCATGTTTAATTTAGTTGTGATAACTTACTATTTAGGTTTCCTGAATGTGGAACCAGCATATAATAAATCATTTAATTGAAAATGCATTTTTTTTAAAAAAAAATTAAAGGGTTGTTAGTTACCCTCTAGAGTGTTTACGTGCTAAGAGACAATTTTTAAGATGATTGTTTTCCTACATCTGGTTTTGTGATGTGATCCATGATGGATGTTGTGATATGTGGAGAATGGTGGCCTTTTTATTGTGGCAGTAGTTGATTCATATGGATGCAAGATGCATCATTTTATGCATGTGGGTGTCAAGGAGGTCCCCGGGGATGATGGAATTGGATGGATGTGATTATTGGATGCTTTCATTATCTTTTTGGTTGATTATCTGTTTTACCTTTCCCCACATCCTAAGACACATGTTCTTGCTTACCATTCTTCCAAAAGAGGTGAAGTAATGTGGGGTATTCCATGTGCTTTTAGTGTTTATATTCTCAAGGGAGGATGTATCTATGCTCTTCTTATATGTGGTAAAGACTTGACCGGAAGTGAATCTACTCATCGTATTTAGCCTGATTCTGTTTAGTAGCATATAATGTTTTTTCTAGAATTTTTGGGAATGTTGGAAAGTAATTCTATAATTAATAATTGAATAAATGGTGTTATCCCATGGGGTAGGATTTTTGTAGATCATAATGATGAGGTTTTAATTTTAATTGGATAGTGGATATTGGGTGTGATGCTAATGAAATTTAATTTGGAATTTTTATTGGTTAATTAATGTATAATGAATTAATTAACACAAATTGAAACAAAAAAATGTAAATAAATAATGTATTAAAGCTCCTCAAATGGTTGTGTGTATATATGATACCAAGTCTGAGAAGTAGCAGCATGAATTCTGAGAGACCTTAGCTGCAGTTGAGTAGACGTCTATGTTCTACCTATAAATTGGTTGTAATCTATGATATATTATTTACTTTTTGGGTTTTTGTTGGTTGGAGTGGATACTCAAGATGGGGTGGGGGGGGGGGTTAATTGTGTTCCAATTTAGAATTTCAGTTTAAAATATTAGTATTAAAATACCATAATTAATATAACAAGTTAAACTGTAGTGAATTTATAAATATGGTATGTGTTCAGTCAGTTCCTCTAAGATTGATTACATCTTAGTTAACGTAATTTTAAGATTAAGATGGATTTTGAAACTAATTTACTGGTTCACAATAATAAAAAATAGTTTCTAGCTAAACTATCTGAGTTTCTTTAAAACATATTTGTATTTAAAGTACTTAGTAGTGGAATATTCAATATAGTTTTAACAAAGGAAAAATACACAGTGTTTTTGAAACAAGAGGTTCAATCTCAAGCCAAGACTTAGTCCTCTCATATAGTTTATATGAACTATGATCCACACCATTGATCAAGGTTTTACAATAGTACTCAGACTGTTCGGGTCCTCATACCACTACAACATCTCTTCATGGGTAATCAAAAACAACGACACTCAGGCTGCCATGTTCACACTTGACCTCTTCCTCAAATCATAGTGCGATATAATATGTTGTTAAAGGATTGTTGTGTGGATTTAGTATCCTCTAATTCATCCTAGTAGTCGGTGTGCGTCTAAGGAGACAGATGCACACACACTTCTTATAATGTTAATCAAAGGTACATTTCAGAGGAAATAAATGAATAATGTGTATAGAATGCGCCGAGTGATTGCAGATGAGCTCTGGACTCATTTATATGTTCTATGTGTTATTAAACTCATTTCTGGTAAAGATGGCACAAAACAGAGTGTTGTTGTTATTCCCAACTACAGTTATCCGCCTTGTGTATATGATGTTCAGTAGGTCACAACCACTCATATTTAGTATTTTTTCAAGTTAATGATCTTCATGAAGCTCTCTAGTTTTTACAGGTCTTCACCATGTTCTTTTTTTTTGTTTCGTTAGCCTTCACACACACATACCCTCTTCTCATTTTTTTGTGTGTCATGTTTTTTGTCTCACTATAAAAAGATCATCCTTTTTATTCATTGAGATCAGGAAAAAAGAATGATTACTTTTTGACAGGTACAAGGTATGATTCCCTAACATCCAAAAACCAACATTAATTAATAACAGGTGCATTATTTTAAGAAAACATGACGGTTGGAATTTAATTAGGGTTAATAAAAAGTCAAACAGTTTTCATGACTATCGATGATTCATGAGATCGGTAGGTCGTCTGAATTTTCATTGGTATCGATAGATCATGTGATCAGAATCGGCTTTAGTAGGTAATTTGATCAGCAACTGTTTTGTAGGTCATTTGATCAACATCAGCATCAGTATATTATTTGATAAGCATCAGTTTCAGTAGGTTTTTTGATCATCATCGGCTTCGGTAGGTCATCTGATCATCATCGGGTTTGGTAGGAAATTTGATTAGCATCAGCTTCTGTAGGACATTGGATAGTCATCAGTTATAGTAGATCATTTGGTAATCATTTTTTCGGTAGGTCATTTGATCTGCATCGACTTTGGTAGGTCGTTTGATCAGCATCAGTTTCAGTAGATGATTTGATCATCATCGGTTTCGGTAGGTCGTTTGATCAGCATCAGTTAGACAGTTGTATCATTGGTGCGACCATTGTCATTGTTTTGCCACATCGGTGACTTTTCCATCAGTTTGTCACATCGTTGTCTCATTTCATTAACTATTATTTACTCAATAATATAACTAACGTTGAGACAAAAACATTAAAAACTCACAAAGATGTTTGATTAATCCAGGACACTTCCACATCAATAGTAATCCATAAATAATCATAGATAAACATATTTAGACCTAATTAAACATATATAAACGCATTTATACCAAATTTAATAATTGACAAAATTGACTTATAAAATAAAACAACAATTATTTGTGATTATTAAAATTATTATCGCACAAAGGGTTCAAAAATATCCCCCTTTTGATATTCCCAAATCTATGGCATAAATGAAGAGGGAAGAAGATATAACATTTAATATGCTCCCCCTATATAAAAAATAATATATGTATAAAGGTAAAAATGCCATCCGAGCATGGAATCAGATCATAAACAATGTAAGAGTATATCGACATTGAATCAGATCTAGCAAGCATGACATCAGTGCTATGATTAAATTATAGCTATGTACCTATTGGAGCCTATATAATCTATATCATGAAATTATAGCTTAATGCTTATTTAGAGCTTATATATTGTTCTGCCCTTTCCAAAATATATATATATTGTTCTCCCCCATAGATATATATTTACATTCCCTCCCATAGATATATATTTATATTCTACCCCTTAGATATATATGTATAATTTTCTTCCCCTTTGGGATTATCAAAAGGAGAAAGATAAAACAGAGAGAGAGAAAGAAGAAAGTTTCATTGAAATAACATCAGAAACGTTATAATAAAAAATACACCCTATAGAAGAGGGAGGAATGGATGGGCCAAAAGGTGGAATGGTGGAATAAATATCTAGCCAGATGGAAATATGAGGTAAGGCAACTCTGGAAGGAAGCACACTAGGTGCTAAGGTTACATGTTTTTTGCTAGAATATCGTCTTGAAGGTGGCTGCTGAATGACTGGAAGAATATTGGGAGAATCATGAGAAAAATATATAACTGACCAGGAGCAACACTGGATGGAGTGAGAGGTTCAGCAGTAGGAATAACAATTACCTTTTCTTTCACATGATGATATGGTTTGAGAATATTGATAAAATCCGGAATTACTTCACCACCATATTGCATAGCCTTTTCAAAATCATATTTATAATGCATGAAACACTCTAGAGTGGGAGTAAAATCATTCAAATCTTGAACCTAAGCCTTAAAGGATTCATTGAATGATGATAGCTTCAAATTCACAGCCATGACTTTATGCTAATGGATAAACTCATTATTGGTATAAATTATAGAAAAATAGTGATCCACTTTTTCATTGATATAATTCTGGGCTTTAATTGCATCAGCTAAATAAATCTTCACCATCTTGTCAATATGATCACTATTTTCATTCATCTTTTTCCATGAATCCATTTCCATAATCTGTCTAAGGGCTGCTAACCCCTCCTTTATAACATCTTTTAAGGCATTAATCTCATTTCTAGTTATTTGGTCACTTTGGAGGTGCTAGCCTGAGCAGCAATCTGAGTTATCTCAGCCTTCAATCTTCATAAATTAGATTACTTTATTTGTTCTGTCAAATATCTCAAAACGCTTATCATACCAGTGATGGAGGATCTAAATTCTCCAGACAGATATACTAATTCACTAATCAAATCCTTGAGTGCTTGATTTTGAGATGAAATGTGCATGCCAGTCATCTCACCAGTATTGCACAGGTCTGGCTTAATAATATTCACCACTCTTTGAGATATATCATCCATATCTCCCTAGGATATATTCAAAGGGTCAGGAGCATTTGATAATTCCTCTTTCATTGTTTCTTTATCAGTGTGGAGCAATTCATCTTTATACTTGTCAAAATCAGATTGAGAAACTGAAGAACCATGTCATTCTACAGTCTCTTTCACTTGCTCAGCAACTGGTCCAAACTCAACTGGATGTCTTGCTCTTCTGATATTAACTTCTTCTTCCACTTCCTCTAAATAATCCATACCTAGAATAGCAAAACCAGGGGTTCTTCCCATATTAATTACACGAGGTATACCTAGTCATTACAAAATCAACATTACCAAAAAAAATTAAGATAATCTTCCCCATCTACATCAATCATAGAATGCACTGTCCTTTCTGGATGTAGAGAAGTTTCATTCTCAACTAACTGTGGTTGTAGATCAGCTTGAATAATTTCATGACCATCCACTAGTTGAGTACTTGCATCATTGTCATCGTCATCACCATTACTATTTCCATTATTTTTTACTGAAGTCTCGTTGAAACTGTCTTTGTAACTAGATTCATATTTGTCAAAATTTGATACTTCAGGGATAACTTCTTCTTTATCACCTAGATGGGGTTCTGACTCAGGTAACATAAGGGGTGGACTTGCTGGTCCAAATTTCATTCTTTTCGAAGGACTTACTGTATCAGGGACACACATGTCATTAGAAGGTGACTCAGGTTCATTTTCTGTATCGACATCATCATCAGCTTCAGATTCGCATAATTCCTTCCAAATTGAATATCCAGTGTCCTTTGGAACTTATATCTCTTTTTTCTCATAATAATAATCCACTTTTTCATCATATTTTAAAAATGGATCTTTTATCCCCTTCTGTATCTTAGAGTGGTCAGAAGGATTATAAGAATCATATAACCTATCTTCATCAACAACCAATGTCTTCTTCCGTGGATTCTAGTTTTTCTACATTCTTTTGTAGATATCCTTTATAATACAAAAAACACTACTAGATGATATACACTCATCTCCATCTTTAACACAACCCAAGGACATTATCATGGTAGAGAATTTCTTATAATATATCAGGGGTGTAGCCTTCTTGGATGGATTTACCATCACCGTAGTATGAACAGTAATGTATCTACACATGTTTATTTTCTCAACATTTAGTAGTAAAACACAACATGAAAACATCTTGATGCATCACAGAGGAAAAATCACCCTTTTTGGGATATATTTGGTGCGGAATAAACTTAAACAAGATTCAACATTCTCTATCTAACGTAGTAGATGTTATTCTTCTAGATTAAGATTTTCCAGTAAAAATATCCAGAGCATACTCATACGAAATAAATTCAGTGGTGCGAGAAATATTTCCAGTGTAATCCTCATATAAACCTTAATGTGGTTTTCCCAAACACTAAACCCATTTCATTGATGAAAAAGTTATATTTTTCCTTTAATCCCTGTAGATAATCTTCAGCTTGTTCTCAATCCAATGCAATAATAAAATAAAAATAAAACTCAAGAACAAGAATTGAGTAGTAGAATCAGTTATTATTACAGAATTAGTCTTTCAATACATGTATCTCCAACACTTTTAAAAGAACAGACTAACTAGAGAACACCCGTTGGGAGCTTACATACTTTTCAGCAGCGACCACCCGGGACTCCAATTGAGTGTTCATATATTTTTTAATCATGCTACACAATTATCATCAAGCACATTTCACTGGTGAGGAGTTATAATATTCCTTCTCCTACCACTTTTTATTCTCGATTTGGAAGTTAGAGAGATTTCAGAGGGTCAAAAGTTCAGGATTCAGAAGATGTTGAGTTTAGCGGGAGATGGAAGGTCTACATTACCTAGGAATTGAAATAGTTACAGGAAAATAATTTTATCATTTGGGGTTACAATATATAATATAAAATCAATTAATTAAAAAAAAATTATAAAAATTAATAGTTTCAGATAATGTAGAACTCAATCGGTAGCACAGATCGGTTTCACAGAACATTTTCACAGATCGGTTTCACTGATCGATTTCACTGATCTGATTCATAGATCGGGTTCACCGAATGGTTTCACAGATCGGTTCCACTGATCTTTTTCACATATCTACTTCAGTGATCAGTTTCTCCTATCGGTTTCACAAATTGGTTTCACTGATCGGTTTCACAGATCGGTTTCAGTTATTTTTTTCACAGATCGGTTTCACTGATCAGTTTCACAAATCAGTTTCACTAATCGGTTTCACAGATTGGTTTCACTGATCCGTTTCACTGATCTGTTTCACTGATCAGTTTCACCGATCATTCATACCTAACTCTTGTTTAATAATATCGATCCTTTCATAGCTTAAGGTTATAGTGAAAATATCATCCAATTGATGTTCAAAGTCAATAAATTCTAGAGAAATATTACCCTTTTGATAATGATCTCTCAAAAAGTGATGTCTAACATCAATGTGCTTAGTCCTAGACTAATACCCATGATTCGTAGAGATATTAATTGTACTAGTGTTATCAAAATATATAGTAACATGTCTAAATTGATATCCATAGTCCAATAAGGTGTGTTTCATCCACATAATCTGTGCACAACCACTACAAGCAGCAATGTATTATGCTTCAGTAGTTGACAATGCCACACAGTTCTGTTTTTTACTACACCACGATACTAGGGACCTTCCCAATAGATGACAAGTTCCTGATGTGCTTTTTCATTCTAACTTATATCCAGCAAAGTCAGTATCTGAATAACTTATTAGGTCAAACGGTTTTCCTTTTGGATATAACCATCCTAAATTGGTAGTATGTTTATTATATTTGAAAATCCTTTTAAAAGTATTAAAATGATATTCTTTAGGATTATCGTGAAATATTTCACACATTCATACACTAAAAATGATATATGGGAGACTATCTGTAAGGTAATGTATGCTTCCAATCAAACATCTATAATTGGATTGATCAACTAGTTTCTTAGTTTCATAATCATCCAACATACACATGGTACTCATAGGTGTATCTCTTCCCTTATTAATAGCCAAACCAAAACGATTTAAATGATCCTTTTTATATTTACTTTGATTTAAATTAATACCATCTTTCTTTTCAAAAAAATAAAATCCAACAAAATACATGAGTTTTCCCATTAAACTCATTTCAAATTTATTTTTCTTAATCATTGAAAATTAGTACATAATGAATTTTTAGAAGATCCTATTATAATATCTTCTACATAGATTTTTACGATCAATATATATTTAGAAATTATATTATAAAAAATTTTGGGATCATCAATTCTATTATTAAAAACATTATAAATAAAATAATTTTTAATTTATCATTCCAATCTCTTGGATCCTGTTTTAAACCTTATAAATCATTAGAATGTTTAGAAATGAAATTTTGAAAATGAGGGTTGGTAAATCTAGGTGGTTTTCAACAAAAACATCTTCATCTATAAAACTTTTTAGAAATGAACTTTTGACATCCATTTGATATAAATTGAAATTTAGATTAAGTGCATAAGTAAGTAAGATCTTAATGTCTTCTAATCTAGCTACAGGTGAAAATGTTTCTTCATAGTCTATTCCTTCTTCATCATTGTATCCTTGTGAAACTAATTTAGAATTGTTTCTAATGATGTTTCCTGATTCATCAAATTTATTAATGAACACCCATTTAGAATCTATTTTCAAGGTATCCTTAGGTCATTCAACTAGTTCGCAGACATTGTTTCATTAAATTGATTTAAATCTTCATACATAGCCATTACCCAAAATTCATCATTTACTGCATCCTTGATATTTTATGGTTCTAACAATGAATAAAAGGTTTGATGTTCAACCTGATTTCTCAGAGAAGCTCTTGTTTGTATTCTTCTATCCAGGTTACCTACAGTTGCATATAATAGATGGTTATTTATAATTCTAGTTGATAAATTAATGGTAGGACTAGAAATTTCAGGTTCTTCTCTAGGTTCAGGTTCAACAGAAGCAGGTTCTGGTGTATTTCCAGAGCTAGATGTATTTACAACATGTCCACTGTCTTTATCATTATGATTCAGAATAGTCATTTCTTCTTTAAGATTTTCAACAGTAGGTTTAGGTTCATGTGGATCAGTTTCATCAAATTTGATGTGAACATATTCTTTCATGTATTTCGTTCTATTATTAAAAACAGTATAGGAATTTCTAGTAATTGAATATCTTAAAAATATTCTTTCATAGCACTTAGATGAATACATGTCGAGATTGTCATTTGTATTAAGAATAAAGACTTTGAAACCAAAAATTAGAAGTAACTAAGTTTAGGATTCCAATTATTCCAAAGCTCATAAGGGTTATTTTTAAGAATTGGTCTAATGAAGTCTCTATTGATAATGTAACAAGCTGTATTAACATCTTCAGCCCACAAGTAAAATGGAAAATCATATTCATTGATCATTTTCCTAGTAATATCTTGAAGAGTCATACTTCTTCTTTCTACTACACTATTCTGTTGAGGAGTCCCAGGGGAAAAAATTTGTTATTATAGCCATTTTCTGAGCATTAAGATTTAAACTCATAATTTTCAAACTCAAAGCCATGATCACTTCTAAAGTTCTTAATCTCAAGTCAACTAAGGATTTCTACAGACTTGGAGTATTTAGTAATGTAAGAGAATGTTTCAATTTTGTGAGATAAAAAATATACCCAAGTATATCTACAAAAGTCATCTAATAGAACATAAAAATAGTTCTTCCAATTTAAACTAGTAACTCAAGAAGGTACAAACAAGTCCATGTGAAACAACTCGAGAGGTTGAGAAGTTGAAACTTATTTCTTTGCTTTAAAAGAAACTTTATGTTTTGTTCCCTTTTGATAGGGATTACAAACATTATCAGCTGGGAAATAAAGTTTAGGAATGCCACATAATAAGTTCTTATTAGTCAATTTTTATGGGAATATATATTGTAGTGTCATAATCTTCAATTCCAAATCCATGATTATTTATGAAAAGCATTTAAATAGGTAATATTCTACTTAGCTAAAGAATTAAAATCTACAGCATATATATTTTCATTTAATAATGCAGAAAATACTAAAAAATTATAATTAAAAACATTAATGAATAATTTTCAAATTTAACATTAAAATAATCATCAAATAACTCAGAAATACTAAACAAGTTATATTTTAACCCATCTATAAATAAAACATAAGAAATTAATATTTAATCAGGGTTACCAATTTGTCCTAGGATAATGTTTTTCCCTTTAGAGTTATCACCAAAGGTGACATATCCTCCATCACCCATGATTAAGATTTTGAAGCATAAAAATTCTATGGTCATGTGTTTTGAACATCCACTCTCTAGAAACCATGTCTTCCTACAGGAATTTTTCAAGAAAGTTTCCTACAAAACAATTTTATATAGAAAATGATTTTGGTACCCATATTTTCTTATGTCCGGAAAGGTTAGTACGAAAAACATTTGGTACCCATATTTTCATAATGGGTCTCATACACTTAACAAAATCAGTAGATTCTGATAGATATAATTTGTTTGATCTATAACCATTTGAATATCTAGTTGAGGCATAAGAATTTTCAGAAATAGAACCAGAAACATGATGTCCAGATTTAGGAATAAATTTATTATTTGTAATCTGTCCTTGTCTAGGATGAAAACCTAAACCTGTAGTGTACTTTGGATCCACTTTCATTCCTTGTATCTATGTATGTGTGTTCCTTCCATTAGTAAATTTTCCCAAATCATTATTGAGTTTCTCATTATAAAAATTCATTTTAGTATTATCATTGTGTAGTTGAGCTTTATTTTTTTTTCTACTTCTAGTGCATATTTGACAGTGCTAGTTAAAGCATGTTGTTTTTTACGTCTTTATACTTTTCATTCAGCTCAATGCAGGTATCCTCTACATATTATAGTATTCAAATAAATCATCACAAGACATGTTTACAGGATTGGAATTATCCCTAGTATAATATGAGTTTAAGGCAGGAGTATCCAATGTTACCTCAGATGTGTTTGTCATGAATCACATATTATATTTTTGATATTTTTCATCCTAAGTGGAATCAAAATCACATGAACTTTCTTCTGATGCACTCAAGGTTACTTTCATATCTTTCTTTTATTTCATGTCCTTATAGTCATATTTAATCTTGAATATTAATTTTGGATAGTCAGTATTGACATGCCCTTTCCTTTTTCATTCGTAGTAGACTATGTCATCACTTTTATCTGTCCTTTTCCAATATTTTTTCCAATGATCTTTATTTTCATAATTACCCTTATAATTGGATTTTCTAAAAATCTTCTTTCTCATAAAATATTTCAAAACTCACCTATCTATCTGAGCCATCCCAACATCACTATCTGATGCACTTTCATCACAGCTTCAGCTATCACCCTCACTTTGATTTTTCCCTTTGTCCTTAATTTTTGAAGTAGAAGTCTTAAAAGCTATAGACTACTTCCTCTGTTCATCATCTTCTTCCTTGTTTTCGTTCAGTTCTTCCTCATACATCATTAACATACAAATGAGTTCCTTGATAGGAAGAGCACCAATTTCACAAGATTTTCTAATTGAATCTATTGTGCCTCTCCATCTTTCTGGAAAGAATCTGAGTATTTTCATGATTTTCTCCTTTACTAGAACATCTTTTCCCATTGAACACATTATATTGAATATCTCATTAAACCTGAGATAATTATCAGAAATTGATTTAACATGCTTCATTTTAAAATTATCATACTTAATAGTGTATGTGTTTAGTCTCATTTCTTTAACATTGGTTTTTCCCTCATGGGAAATAGCCAGAGTATCCCATATTTCATATGCAGTCTTACATAAAGATATTGGAAAAAAACTTCACCTCCTAAAGCACAATACAAGGCATTCATTACATTACAATTATTATTTATGCATTTTAGTAGGTTCATCCCAAGTAGTTCTAATAGTTTCTAGAATCATATACTTAGTCTTTATGGCAGTACAAATGACAAATCCCATACTTTCTAGAAAAATTTTGATTTAGATTATCCATTGGGCATAATTAACACAATTAAAGAAGGGTGTCATGTTGGTAGCTACACCTTCTAATCTATAATCCATAATTAGATTTTAAAAAATGTATATAAAGAGATAAAAATTTAAAAATAAGTGAAATTTTAATATCTTTAGGATACAACTAATATCACTGTTGAATGCTTTTCACAAACAGGGTGTTTTGAATTCCAATGATAACAAAAGTTGGTCAGATTTGATACTCAATAGGGGGTGTGAATTGATTTACAATTAAAATTTTCTAATTAAATGATATATATTAAAATCTCACAATTCATAAAAAAAGTTAAAATGTAGCGAATTTGTAAATATTATATGTTTTCATTCCATTTTTCTAAGATTGATTACTTCTTAGTTAACAGTATCTGATGATTATGTTAACTTTTGAAACTAACTTATTGGTTCAAAATAATTACAAACACTTGCTAGTTCAACTATCTGATTTTATTTACAACAGATTTTTATTTAAACTACTTAGCAGTGGAATTATCAATACAGTTTTAACAAAGGAAAAATGTACAATGTTTTTGAAACAAGAGGTTCAGTCTCAAGCTGAGACACAATCCTCTCAAATAGTTTATATGATCTATGACCCACACCATGTATCGAGGTTTTAAAATTGTACTTAGACTATTAGGGTCCTCACACCCCTACCACAACTCTTCATGGGTAAACAATAACAACATAAATTAGGCTTTCTAGGTCACACTTGAACTCTTCCATAAATCACAGTGTGATCCAATAAGGTGTAAAAAGTTTGGTGTGATGATTTAGTATCCTCCAATTCATCCCTGGAGTCATTGTATTTCTAAATAGACAGATGCCCACACACTGCTAAAAATGTTAATCAAAGGTACATTACAGAGGAAATAAATGGATAATGAGTTTATAATTCTTTGAGAGATTGCAGATGAGCTCTGGACTTGTTTGGATGTTGTAGATGTTATTTGAGTCCTTTCTGTTGAAGATGGCACAAAACAGAGTGTCGTTGTTATTCCCAGCTGTAGTTATCCAGCCATGTGCATATGATTTTTAGTAGGGAACATCATGACGACGTTAGTATTTATCGCAGGTGAAAGATATTGTTGAAGATCTCCCTATTTTACATGTGATCGTAATGTTCTTATTTTGTTTCGTGAGCCTTCACACACACGTACGCTCTTCGCCTTTTTTTATGTATCGTCTTTTTCCCACTACAGATAGATCTTCCTTTTTATTCCATGATATTTGAAAAAAGGAATAATTAATTTTTTGATAGGTACAAGGTATGGTTCCCTTACATACAACAATAAACATTAATTAATAAAAGGTGAATAAAATGAACTAAATTTGACTGTTGGAATTTAAAACGGGCTAATAAAAATTCAAACAGTTTTCATGACGATATGTGATTCATGAGATCGGTAGGTCATCTGAATTTTCATCGGCATCGGTAGATCATGTGATCAGAATCGGGTTCTGTAGGTCATTTGATCAGCATTAGTTTCGGTAGGTCATTTGATCATCATCAGCTTTAGTAGGTTATTCGATCAGCATCGGTTTCGGTAGGTCTTTTGATCAACATTGGCTTCGGTAGATTATTTGATCATCACCAATATTGGTAGTTGATTTGATAAGCATCAGCTTCGGTAAGTCATTGGATCATCATCAGTTTTTGTAGGTCATTTGACCAACATCATTTTTGGGTGGACATTTGATCAACATCGACTTCGATAGGTCGTATGATCAGCATCAGTTTCAGTAGGTGATTTGATCATCATCGATTTCGGTAGGTCCTTTGATCAGCATCAGTTAGACCGCTGTATCGTTGGTGTGGCCATTGTCATTTTTTTCCACAATAGTGACGCATCCATCAATTTGTCAAATCAGTGACTCACTCCTTTAAATATCGGTGACTCTAGAATATAAATAATGGTGAGTCAAAAACATAAAATTATCACAATGTTTTTTTAATCCAGAACACTTCTAGTTCAATAGTATACCATAAATAATCATTGATAAACATATGTTGACATGATTAAACATATATAAAAACATTTCTAATTGATTGAATAATTGATTAAATTGACTTATAAATTAAAACAATATTGATTTGTGATTATTAAAATAATGATGGCACAGAGGGTTCAACAGTTTCTATATGCTACTCCACTCTATCAATAAGAGAAACTAACACCCCGAGGATACTGATCCCTAGGGGTGTTTTCCCCAAAATTCTATTGGGAGGATGGATTACTGACTATCCCCTTTGGGCCCACTCTCTTCTCTTGGTAGTTACTTGTGATGGTAGGGACAATGGTTAGTTTCCCCCATATATGTTTGTAGAGGGCTGTAATGTCATATGGTTATTCCCACACATATGTTCTGGACATAGTATAATGTGGACTACTATAGGTGTAATGTATATTGGTTGTGATGGATTGAGGTTCCTTACTTGATGTATGAGATATAATAACTTGTGGTATAATACATGACGTATGATACATGTTATGCCAGTTGTGGTGGCTCCTGGAAACTACATGGTTACTTTTCTGTGTGGACTTGGAGGTTTTGTTGCATTAGGTTCATATTGTGGGGCGTCACCCAGGTGTCAGCAGCAAAGCCTTTTTGGAGAGTGATTCATTGGACTTATGATGTTTAGGAAAAGCGACAAACAAGTTGGGAAGTAGTTGTCGGGTACCGTTAATATTATTTAATATATTATATTTTCTAGTATGCATTACATGGTGAGGGTAGCCTTAGTGAGGTTGGGAACATAGTATACCTGTTTAGTTAATGAGTTAGTTTCAATTGTTGTTCACAGTGCGTTATCATGCTTTCATTACATTTGCATGAGAGGCTTCAGGGAGGATACTACTTAATATACTATTATACTCACCCTGTGTATATATAAACTGTTTTTATGTCACATGGAGAATGTTGGAGATCACGCTGGTATCTACTATCTTGTGGTTGGATTGGTTGTACAGGCTTGTGATTGCTGTTGTTTTACATTATTTTGGGTACATGTAGTTTTCACCTTCCAGTTGTAGTAGATTTTAATGACATTACATATGATAACTTGGGTTTTCATTTATATATCATTTATGAGTTGGAGTTTTTTAGTGTCTATCTTATCTCTTTCTTCTACATGTATTCTCTTAGTGGGTAATTCCCCCCATTTGTGGGTTAACTATACCATCGGTGCTAGTCCCAAACCTGGGGCCTACTTGAGGCAGGACTCGGGGGGGTCATTATCTCCCTTCTGACATTGCCAGCCCAAGAGGGGTACATTTTGTGTGAAAGGGGTCATGACACATGGAATTCAATATTGATGTCACAAACGTCCCCCGAGGCCCGTGTCGGGACAACCTAAAGCCCATATTCCATAGGCCATGGGCTAGCGACTAGCAACAAAGGCGTGAATCCATAAAATGGGAAATAATTACCTTTATAAATTGAAAACACAGACAACATAGTACAAGCTAGAAACAAAACACTAAATAAAATTGTATACAAAAGGAATGATGAAAAGTAAAAAAGGGGAAAAAAATACAAGCCCAATTGTAAAGTACGAGGAAACTGAAATTACATGTAATTGATAAAGGGAAAACAGATCCCCGATCATCCTCCTAGAAATCCAACCTAATGGGTATGTATTGATAGCCTCCACAACACTCCATGTTTTTCCATCTCCTTCATGTACCATCACATTGTGTGGTCCACCTCTGGGTACCGTCCAGTCCTAGTACACTGAGCCCCGGTCAGTGCTGTCCTTCTTCTGCATTCAAGATAATGAGGTGTGGGCATAGCCCATGCATGGGTGAGTATAACAATACTCAATAGGGACCCCGAGAGCCTCAAGGACTCACAAATCCAACAAGGATAAACCACAGTGTATGAAATCAACAGATAACCCTGTATAGGTATATGCCCATACATATACCTAGGTTATCAAGTAATCCATCTCAATAATGATGTAAAGACAAAAGTTACTAACTCATCTCAATCCAGGATCTTATTTTAGGGGTCTTATCAAGTACCATCCCCATTCACAGTTTTGAATCCTTGGTTTCTAGAGAACTCCTCCTCTATCAAGTAAAATGGGCATGCCACTTCACCAAGGTGCTTCCCACAAACATTGGACTACTGAGGTACTCCTCCTATCGATAACTGTGCGTCTTCTGTGTCACCATGGTGCTCCCCACCATGGGTCTTCTACGTCACGAAGGCGCTCCCCCTTGTAGCCTACTAAGGTATTCCTCCTGTCTAATATCATGGGTCCATCGCGACACCTAGGCACTCCCCATTGTGGGTATAATGCAATACAATGGCGCTTACCACTGGGCTAGTCAAATCACTCAGAGTCGAATTGGTTAGTAGTCATTAGGTCTCAGCAAGGTACTAGGTCTCCGCACTATGCTCGCTTGTCTATGGGAGGATCCGCTCCACAAGCCATAGTTTGATACTCCAACTATCACGAAGTCCCATGTATAATTATCTAAAAGGTCCTCCATGTCATAGGGGTATCAACACAACAGAAGTCGTGATAATTGGACGACCGGTCTGTGAATTATTAGCCTTTTAGTCCTGAGGGCCTAGTTGGATTCGTGCATGATTTAACCGGACCGTATCTCAACATTACCACGAACTATAGTGAGGTATACTCAAAGGGACATCATGTATGAAAAATACCGACGCCTCTAAAGGTTCATAAAATGGTCATTCAGTGCCAAAGATATGACCAAGGAAAGAAAGGGGTTGGTAGTGGGATCAGGTCTGGTCAGACTCGGTAAGATTGACCTGCTTTGACCTTATCTAGGACGACCTAGTTTGGGTCGACCCGGTCGAACCTGTTGGGTCTGGCCCGAACCATTGGGAGGGCCAGCTTGTAAGGAACGGACCAGCCTTTAAGGATCTGATTTTTTCTTTAAAAGTCTTTGGATTATTCTTGATGTTATTATGGAGCAGTTCCTTTAGACATCGTGTGATTCCAATCCCCGGTGTGTCCGGAATTAAATTTTCAATGCGTTCACACTAGGAATGCAAAATAAATGGGATAAATCCTAAATTGTGTTTCAGATTAAAAATCGGCGTGTATGGATGGATCTAAAATGGGGTTTTAAACCTTGGAATGACATAAGGCATTTTGTCATGTGACGTTTGGACCCATCTCCAGTTAACAGAACATTAAACGGATAAATAAATAAATTTATTTATTCGTTTAATGAATTCAATCATGTATCTCTTAATCGGTAGTTTGGATTGAAATAATGAGGGCATTGTTGCATCCAGAGTGTGTTGTTTACACTTGGATGGGTGTAATTTTTGTGGGTACGACGCTTATGTGGAAAATGGCCTCAGGGGAATTTTTTTAATTTAGAGGATTAGGACGTTAAATTTTATAACTTTTGAACGGGCCCTCCGATTTAAAATTATTATACCACTATTGTGTTCATGAGGTCGTGTTTACCCTAGGGGTGGTTTAACCTCGACCCTGCCGAGAGTTTCAGAGGTGGGTCCTTTCGGTGGTGATTAAAAAATAATTATGTTTATTTTGTTTATTTTCATACTTAATCCAAACCCACCCTCCCCTTCCACATTTCTTTTCTCTGGTGGATGAAGATCCCAACCGTGGAACCCTTCCATCTCCTCAAGCATTCCTCTTTAAGGTGCTTCCGGTTCCAGCAAGGGCAGATCGACGACGAAGCTTCGGGCTACACCCAAAGGGGTAGGAGTTCTTCATTTCAAATTTTAATTCCAAACATATCTTTTGAAGCTGAATTATGGTTTGGAATTTCTCTTTATTATACGAGCGTAGCCCATGGTTGCGTAGTACATATTTTGATCTATCTGACGCTTATTTCGAATTGAAATTATGAGTCTCGAGGCATCCACAGCTATTTGACAAAGATCCATGAGATTTTGGGCAGATTCCGATGGTTCTAGTCGGTCCGGTGGTGGCCCCCCAGGCGGCTGCGGTGGTTCGCGGAGGCAGCACAGTGACCCGGACATCGGAGCAGCAGAGGCACGGTCGGCTGAGGGCGGTTGAGATCATCGGTGCAAGCGGTGGCAGGAGGCGGTCTGGGAGAGCAGCTGCACGAGGTGGCCGAGAGAGCGGAGCGACGACGAGGGCGAGCGGGGACCGGCCACACGTGCAGGCCGCAAAGGCGGTCATCGCCGAGGCATGACGACGTGGAGGACCACGGTCTAGTGACCCTGGTCCGTAGACAATACCTGCGCCACACGGGTCCACTCAGAGATTGGACCAGCTGAGCTGGTCTGGGTAGTTTGTGGCGGTTCGTGCGGTGAACCACGGACGGTCGGTCCAGGGTGTCGGTGGTCTGGCCAAACCGACCTATCCCACCTGTTTCTGACCCTTAATACTAAAACAAGCCAAATTTTCAAACCATAAATTAGATTCATGTGCCATTAGCAGTGAAGCGTTACTTAGATCGAGACAGACATTTTAAGATGATCTTGGGATTTTTAATTCCCTAGAAGAGGGGCTCGATGGCATGACAAATATTTTAAGTGGATTGGTGTTATTCCAGGAGTTCATGTTTTGGATGACGCAGACACATAAGAAGTCATATTTAAGCATCCTCAATGGCGTTGGGACCCTGGCGCCAAGGCAGAGCATTCCAGGGTGGTTTCATGCATTGAAGCTGGAGTTTTGGTGTGCACCCCATGACCAGTCTTTTAAGCTGCATGCAATTCTTTACAACTTTTTAATTGGATTTTCGTTCGGGGCGTGCATGTAGTCTATTCTTGGTGTTTTTATGAGGGCATCACAACAGCGTAATCCGCCCGCTTTAATTCAGCACGATGGTGTGGGCATGAAGAGAGTTGTTTTGGGCGTTGATGGTGAATTCCATCATTTTCACTGATGTCCGTTTTGGACATGTGATTAGTCAATGTTGTGTACTTTTTCAAGAGGATTGCAACAATA
The DNA here is from genome assembly GCA_963277665.1 of Viscum album. Taxonomy (NCBI): domain Eukaryota; kingdom Viridiplantae; phylum Streptophyta; class Magnoliopsida; order Santalales; family Viscaceae; genus Viscum; species Viscum album. The sequence goes on along the minus strand of OY728140.1, from coordinate 811,374,828 downwards.
CGATCTGTTCATTGCGCTTTGGGACAGAGATGTGGGTCTCACGAACCACCTCTCGTGTGCGGTTCGGCCAAATGCATATTTTTATCCAGGAATTTTTTACATGCAAGTATGTTGTCAATTTAACGTGTCTTTTTGAGGAGATCGCAATGGTGTGATGTGGCCAATTATTTTCGGGACCGAGGCTCCGGACCACGAGACATCGTTCGGGCATAAAGTGTTGTTGGCCACATTTCCATCAGAAATATGTTTGAGGAAAGTAAATAGTCAATCTAATATGTTTTTTCATGAGGATTACAACGGTATGATCCATTTGGATGTGCAGAGACTCATTAGAGATCTCATTTATATAAGTATGAAAGTTGTTCTGGTGGAGGTTCTTCCTATGATGTTTATAGGGAAACCTTTGCGTGTGATTGCATTCACTCCTGTGAAAGTGAATTAAATGTTTCAGGTGGTTTGGTTGGCTTTCTAGGGCCATGGTGGAAGCAAGTTGGGAACTTATATTTTCACAATATTTTCTTTGACGTTGGACACCGTGTGCACGATAGCCTTTGGTCTGAAAATGTGGTATACATTGGGAGTGTACAAGACCACATGTAGGTATTTGTTATTGTTTGTACCTGAGAAAATTTGTTCTTGGTATGGAGATGGGTTAGGTCCAAATGTCATGTGTGCCCCATGTATGTGACGTGTTGTACTTTATGTATCTTTGACCTCTCGCGATGTAGAGGGTCACTTTGTTCATGATGGTTTCATCAGCATAGTCTTTTAGGTTCCCCTATTCATTCAGTATTGAGGGATTTTAGTATCATGTACCTTCATGTTTCCCTATGCAGGGATCTAGGTATTTGTGTGACCCACACTACACGGGTGCTGACTCTCTACTATGTGAGTTGTACTTGGTTTGGGTGGTTACGCGATGCCCAATCCATGTTTTAGTGGCCTGTGTTGTACCATCCAGTATGGATGTCCAGAGTAGTTTCGGGATTACCATATAGAAAGGCTGGTTAGTGGGTTTCTCATTGACTTCATCAGGTTTACCCCCCCAGTGTGGTTGGGTTGTGGGTTTCTCATTGACGTCTTCGGGTTTACCCTCTAGCGGGGCTGGACAGTGGGTTTCTCATCGAATTCTTAGGGCTTACCATCAATTGGGGCTGGGCAGTGGGTTTCTTATTGAGTTATTAGGGTTTACCCTCTATTAGATACTGGGAAGTGGGTTACCCGACGACCTCTTAGTGTTTACCCTCCAGCAGAAACTGGTTAGTGGGTTACCTGACGGCCTCTTAGGGTTTACCCTCCAGCGGGGCTGGGCCGTGGGTTACCCGACGACTTCTTTCATACTCAGTACTTTCTACCAAGCTAGATTGTGGCTTTTTTACGTGACCACCGGAGTGGGACCCTTGGTTGTACAGGTCTGTGATGTGATAGCTTTGACATTGAGAAGTCCTCTCCACTGTGTGATAGTGAAGAGGGCTGGTTTAACTTTACCCAGAACTCTCAAGTGTGAGGGGCACTTTCCCCACAGAGAGACATCCTTGTGAAACAATCTAAAACCATGCGGGTGAGTCAGTACCGCCCAAAGAGGATAGTGTCCTGGTGTGGTGATTTGAGCCCCTTGACTTGTAGTTCGGGGCAGACGTGCGGGGTGTTGGGCATTGATGGTGTTTACTACTAGGACTATTGGCTACTCAATTTCTTGGGTTGACCTACAGGACGAAGATCCCCTTATGATCTTGATCGGGTTTCTGAAAAGAGCATACATATATATATATATATATATATATATTTTTATACCTTGTTACAATACCCACTCCTTGGGATTTGGTTACTCTCCTTCCAGGAGAGGCGAAGACACATTTGGTATGCCACATGGATTCCCTGTCTAGCTTCTCATGGATCGATGAGTCTAGTCTCCTACTATAGGTAGTGAAGACTTGATGGGAAGTTCATATTCTGACTGTTTCTACCTCCTTGTGATAGGACATGTCTTCATCCATACTCTTGTTGGGTTGAGCTTTCCTCTTTACTACACTCTTGATTATACTCTACTTTTCCCTATTCGTTCTACTTCTCACCTCTTTAGTAACTCGTTTGTTTCTCCCTAGAGCCTTCGAGGAATCCTACTGATTATATTTATACTCACCCCTGCTAGGGATTTTCCCACACTTGGTGTGCCCTTATAGACAACAGACAGGTTGGTCGTGACTTCAGTGTAGCTTAAGAGTTCAGGAGCATGGACCCTGTGTGGTGGTCGTAGACGGGTTCTAGGTGTGGGACGCTCCCAACTTTTTACTTTTGTTCAACTGTTTCCGTTATGTGGAACTTTTTTTGTTGGGAACGTGTTTTTCCCTTTTCTTTCCAGTTTACCTTCAGCAAATCTTTGTATTGTTTAGAGGTCAGAGCACTTTTTGTGGTTTTTTGTAGCAGTTGGTAGTTTACTTTACTTTACTTTACTTTTTTACTATGCACTTCTGCAATAATTGTTCTATGTGTGTGTGTACAGGTACTTAGGCAAAGTCCTCCCCCAGTTTTTTAGCTTTCAGCACTTGTCGCCAGACCCTGGCCTATGGAGGTGGGCATGGGGTAGTTGCAGCTCGAGCCCCAGTAGGGTAGGGTTGTGAAACGACCTGCTGGGTACTGCCCAACAGGCCGTGTGGGAGGTTCGGCCTGGACTCTGGGATGGCAGGCGGCCGTGAAGGCGCGGTTCAATGCAGTTTGGGCCGACACGGGCCAGTGAGGTTCAGTCGTGGCGTATGGAAGGCTGGTGGTGGCCAGAAGCCGGGAGGCATGGGCAGTCCGGAAGGCTGTCGGGGAAGCCAGCTATGAGCCGGCTGGGGTGGGTCGTCTTGATTGACTGGCGGAGGGCAAGACCATGGCGGCTCGGCTGGAGGGCCACAGTTCAGCCCGAAGTGCAGTGCGGCTGGGGCGTGCTATGACTCGCGAAGGCTGTGGGAAGAATTCCGTTTGCCTGTTTCCTTCGTAGCCTTCAATGAAGCTTCGTTGTTACATCACCATGCCGATGATAATCACAAAAAAGAATGATGGAGGGGTCAGATCATGATGGTTTGGCCCGCACCCTCTGCATTAAGTGTGTTAACATTTGGCGTCACAAGAAGTAAGAAAGACGAAAATCAATTGTTTAACAATATCCACAATGATTCCTTTCCAACTGAAGAACAGAATAATGAAGATAATATTACTCTAATTAACACCCATCCTTGATCGTTTGTTGTCGACAGAGTCATGGGGAAGAAGATGGTGGAGATCATCATTCGTCGTGTCCGCTACACACATTCAATCCTGAGCACGTTTGTTGGTTCGTTGGTGATTATTCGGAGGGAATTCGGTCATCGAAGACGTCCCGCGTCGGTTTCCTCTAAGGAAGAAGTTGAAGACGCTCCTTGGCAGCGTTTTTCATTCGATAATTCTAATTCTCCCTAGCGCTCCTCTCTCCAATATTACACCCAAATGCCAAAAGTGAATAGATTGACATTATATATAATATATTGTCAATTATTTCAATTTTTTGCTTTAAAATTCAATTTTCTGTGTTAAATTAAATGATATGGCTCAATTAATTAATGCTCAGTATTTTTCATAATAAATTATGTGTTGGATCAAATAATTTATGGGGAGGTGGTGGCACCTTAAGTGGTAGAGGAAGTCAAGAGGATCTACCTCATTAATGAGGGGAGTTGAGAAAATTTTACTCTCCTCCCAAAAATATGGATCGGGAGGACCCCACCCATATTATTCAAATTGGGAGGTTATCTGGTCTTGGGTCGTCCCCACCACATTAACCCCACATGGGAGGTTGAGTCGTGGTGGTCCCCACAAACATAACCCTTCATAGGAGTTTATGGCCTAATGGTCCCCACTTCCAACCTCTACATGTAGGTTATAGATCTAGTGGAACCCACCTCCAAACACCCACATGGAGGCTCAAAAAATAACAATGATATGATCACTTTATTTTATTATTTTCCACGAAAACCCAAAAACTATCTTTTATTCCTGACCCTCTATCGTTGTACTGAAAGTCTCGTTATGTGAATACTGGCATTGTGAGTTCAACGGCGTCCTCAAATTTCAATTCAAAGCACCGGTTCAAAAGTTAAAAAAACTAGCTCGTACGTTTACTGAACGTACCCGAACAAAACATCAGAAATTGATTCCAGGCACACCGAGCCTTGGAATCATGCACCATCAATTTTTTCAGACTCGTAAAATTTCATGTATTTAGGAAAATATTTCCACGGAATTTATGAATATTTACATTCTCCCCACCCTTGGGATTTATGACCCTATAAACTACAACTTGAACTAAGGGAACAAGTGGGGGTACTGAGCACAGATGTGAGCATCTTTCTCCCATGTGCTCTTGTAGAGGTTCTTGTGCTGCCAGTGAATACAGACTAGAGGTATCGACCATCCATGTAGGAGATACTCCTGTTGATCCTCAATCTCCGTAGTAACCTCCATGATTGTCTCCCATCATCGATGTCCAACTATCCACGGTCGATTATGTGAGAATGTTTGTGCACATATCTCCTTAGTTATGATACATGGATGATGTCGTGCACTTAGTGTAACTGAGGTGGAAGAGCTAAGTGGAAAGCCACATCGCCAACTCTGTTGAGGACCTGAAAAGGTCAGATGAATATCAGATATAACTTTTCGCCTTAGAAAAATATCTGTATTCATCATCGAGGTGAAACTCATAGAAAGATGTGGTTGCCTTCCTCGAATTGTATAGGTCTCTATATGCTGTCAGCATATGACTTCTAGCTGATTTGTGCAGTCTTCATCCACTCCTGGATGATCGGAACCATGCCCATGCTAGCCTATACCATCTCTGGTCCCATAGGTGTTGACTCCCCATGGCCAATCCAGCACAAAGGTGATCTTCAAGGTCATCTGTATAACTCTTTAATAGGTACCATCCCTATGGTGGAGTGATAGATTTTTTTTGTATACAAACTCCAGCAAAGGTAAGTGATCCTACCAACTACGACCAAAGTAAAGGACATAAGCACACTTCATGTCCTTGAGGATCTGAATGGTCTGCTTTGTCTTTCCTTCAATCTGAGGATGGAAGGTGGTTCTCAATCAATGAAGCTTCCTAAAAGCCTCCTGAAACCACTTCCATAGCCGGGAAGTAAACTGTTCGTCATGATCGGAGACAAAAGATGAAGGTACTCCATTTAGAGACACAATCTCCTACAAATAGAGGCATCCCAATCTCTCTACTGAACCCTTCTCTCCGATCGGTAGGAAGTGGGATGACTAGTTGAGTCAATCAATTATCAAAAAAATCTAGTCGTGACCCCAGGATGTATGTGGATGTCCTGTAATGAAGTCAATGGATATCCCATCCAACTTTCACTCCTGGACCGCTAATATTTGAACCAAGCCTTCTGGTACCTAGTGCTCCTCATTCACTTGCTGACAAGTGAGGAATCGAGAGACAAACTCCACTATTTACTTATTCATACTTGGCCACCAGTGTTGTCATCGATGTTCCTGGCACATCTTCGCCACTCCTGGATGTACCACTAAAGGGGATGCATGGAACTCCCTCAACACTTCCTCTTTAAATGAAACTTGTACCATAGTACCTCCTTGGAATATTATGACATGATCCCCACCATTATAAAATCCATTAGGTGCATGCCCTGTGGATATCTAAGCATGTCATGTGTCGTAGTCATCATCCCCATGCTATGCCTCCCTGACTAGCTTAATAAGTAGAGAAGTGATTGTAAGGTACTAAAGGAAAGCTACACCAACTCTCTCCACAAAGGATATCTACAAAAGTGTCCAACTGCTCTGTCATATCACCTAATAGTTGTATACCAGATCTCTTGCAGAGTATATCTTCTAAAACTTTCCCCTTTCATGGAGAATAGACTATCTCGAAGTCATAGTCCTTATGGAACTCAAGCCATATCCGTTGTCATATGTTCAGGTCCTTCTATGATACGATTTACCTAAGACTCTTGTTATTAGAGTACATGGTAAAATGTTCTCCCATCAGATAGAGTAATCACATATTCAAGGAAAAGAAAAATAGTAATAAATTCAGGTCATGGGTAGTATAGTTCTTCTCATGTTGTCTCAGCTTCCAAGAACCATACACGATCACTTCTTTCTCCAACATTAGGACACACCCAAGTCCAGTCCCTGATGCGTCACAGTAGAATATGTACCCTACACCTTCCTCTGGAAGCCTCAATAAGGGGGCATTAGTTAGCCTATGCTTCGCCTCTAGAAATAATTGTTGGCATCTCTTCAACCACATGAAGGGTTTCCCATTATTTTTCAAGGATTATATTGGTGCTGCAACTTTGGAGAACTCTGGAACAAACCTCCAATAGTAACTAGCCAATCCAAGGAAACTTTTTACCCACATCACACAATTCGGTGGCTCCCAATCATGTACTACAACAATCATCGATTGATCCACTGCAACTCCATCCTCCAAGATGACGTCTCCCAAGAAGTGAAACTCTTGAATTAAAAATTGGCACTTCGATATCTTACCATAATGTTGGTTCTCTCAGATTGTGTCCAGTACTACCAACAAATGGTAGGCATGCTCTTCCTTAGTAGTCAAGTAGATCAGATTGTCTTCGGTGAAGTCTATGATAAAGTGATCAAGGTAAGGATGGAAAATCATGTCCATGAGTCCCATTAACACTGCTGGAGCATTGGTTATGCCAAAAGGCATAACAAAAAAATCATAGTGTCCGTACCAACATCTGAAATCTGTATTTTTCACATCCTGGTCTCGAACTCTGAGCTGCTAATAGCTTGATCTAATGTCTATCTTCGTGAACCATAGTGATACCTTAATATGATCAAAGAGGCTGCCAATCCCCGGGAGTGGGTACTCATTATTCATGGTCACCTTGTTTAGGTGACAGTATTCGACACAAAGCCTCATGCTCCCATCTACATTCTTGGAGAACAAAATTAAGGGTGACCAGGGAGAAACACTGCACAGAATGAATCCCTTCTCCTGCAAGTCCTCTAGCTATACCCACAGCTCGCGAAGATCTACATGAGTCATCTGATACAATGTTTTAGATATTGGTTGCATCCCAGGGTACATGTCAATGTATATTTCTACCTCTCTGTTAGGAGGTAGTCCCGAAACATCATCAGGGAAAAAATTCTCATATTGGTCCAACACTACATGATAACTCTGACTCTCCACATCAACTGATCTGAGGGTAAGGTAGGTCAACTGATGAGTGATCAGGTGCACCCTCCTCTGAGTATGTCTGTTCTATGCTGCAAATGCTTTCTTCCAGCTGGTGAAGGAAAACCTGGTCACATCCATGTGGACACACCGCACATTGCACCTAATATAGTCGTTATGAGAATAGACTTTAGAAAAAAACTCCATACCCATGATGACATTGTAAGGCCTCGAAACCATTACTAGGATATTCTAGTCGAAGCTCTCGCCTCCTAGTGTAAGATCAATCTTCCGACACTAGTGTGTAATCACTGATTCTGCTCCTATAGTAGTATCTAGCCATAGGGATCAATCCAATAGCTCCATTGGAATCTCTGAGCTCCGAACGAGGGCAGTGGCAATGAAAGAGTGACTGAAACCTCTATCAGTAAGAACTAAAACTAAGGTGGTGTAGACACATACCATACCTCAAATCATCTCTAGAGAACCTTGATAGTTATCCTCAGGTTCTTATAGTTGAGATATCACCTGTCTAACTGCTCCCTTCTGTCGGGGTGGACCTCCTGGTGGTGGCGGTGGTAACATCTTGAAATGTCATCCACCACCAGCAGCACGTCCAGCTCCATTTCCATGTATGCTTACTCCCTGCAGACCGCCTCGATAAAATCTATGTGTCTGCCTGGGAGGTCCATCGATTGTCTGCTAATCTTCTGAAAAATAGGTCAGACAGTCATAAACAATAAGAACCTTCCTGCCATATTTGAAACACTTACCCCTCATGGAATGTATGTTTCTTCCTTGGGTTCCCCAAAGAACTGATACTGAGTCATGCGGTCATCCACCCATCAGTCTTTTCTTCTGTACCTCTGAAACATCTTTCTACTACCAGCTACAGAATACTCTGCTACATGTTGACTAGTGCTGGGTCTTGCTGCTGGAGACTTCTCAGAAAAAAAACTCTCCACTAAGAGGGCTCACTCTAACACCCCTACCTATGTTGGGATGCTGAGGGAGATCAACGAAGCCTTGATCTCTCACCTGAGACCCATCTCGAAGGACTGAGACCTAATGAAAGGGTCTCGTACCATATCAGTGGAGTAGAGTGAGAGGTCGGTGAACCTTTCTGAGTATTGTGCCACTGGAATACTTCCCTGCTACAGGTGAAGTAGATCCTATATCAGCACTGCACATAGGGTGGCTGGGACAAAATCCACCTGAAACAGGATTTCTATGTCTATAGAGAGTAGTGTCACCTCATCATGGACATATAGAATCAGGATCCCCCATCTGCCTCCAAATACCTAAAGGAGACTCGCGACAAAGATAACCATAACATCGGCTAGTGTCCCTACCAGTCTGATGATTCTCACCATAGCCTCTAGCCAATCCTCCACTCCATGTGGGTCTGTCTCTCCCCTATACCATGGTGGACACTGGCGCTAAAAATCATGCAACGTTCCCAAGAAGCATGTATCATCTACTTCTTGGGCTGGTGGCAATAGTGTCCCAACGGGTAGTTGTACCGCTGGTGCATTGGTGGAAGAGGGAACTTCATAGAGGCCTCATCACTCAGTGTGATATTTTCACGTACAACTCTCGAGGCTCTATATGGTCATCCTAGGGGATGCATCCTGAAAGAAACTAATGAGACACTGTCCAAGATTATATCTAGTGAGCTGACCTAGTTTAGATGACTTAAAGAAAACTTTTAAAACACACATGCAATCAGTTTTTTCGTGAACTGAGTCTGAAACCATTAGTCAGTGTCCTGGTGTATGGATACATTGGCCACTGCACCAAAACTGGACACCCTAAACTGAAAACAACATTCAGTACCCATAACAAAATTGCTTCACAGAAAATATCAGAGACATATGTTCTACGGTAGAACCAACTCCTCTGATACCAATTTTTCACGACCTGTCCCCCAGGATGCGTGACGTGACTACCCCATTCCCGCCTTCCATAGGCTAGGGGCTGGTGACTAGCACCGAAGGTGTAAATCCTTAAACTGGGAATAAATTGCCTTTATAACTTTAAAACGCACACAAGAGGGTACGAGTTGGAAACAATATAATAAATAGAACTATATACAAATGGAGTCCTCAAAAGTAAAAAGGTAGACGGAAATACAAACCCAACTGTAGAGTACAAGGAAACTAAAATTACAAGTACTGGAAAAAGGGAAAATGACTCCTGGATAGTACTCCAGAAAATCCTACATGAAGCGTTGGTATAGATATCCTCCACAGTACTCCACATCCGTACATCTGCCCTTTGTTCCATCACACCGTGTTGTCCACCTCCGAGTTCCATCTAGTCCTGGTATACTCAGCCTCAGTCAGGGATGTCCGTCATCTCCATCCAACACAACGAGGTGTGGGCATTTTCCATGCATGTGTGAGTATAATAATACTCAGTAGAGACCTTGAGACCCTCATGGTCTCAGAATCCCAACAAGGATAAACCAAAAAGTATGAAGTAAATAGATAACCCAACTTAGGAATATTCCCATACACATACCAAAGTTATCATGTAATCCATCTCAATCATGAGGTAGTCAAAAATGTTACTGACATAGCTCAAACAAGGATTCTATTCTAAGGGTAGTGTCAAGTAACATCCCTAGTCGCACTATCGAAACCTCGGCAACTAGAGAACTCCTCCTATATTTTGTACAGTGGTCCAACCATGTCACCAATGTGCTTCCAACTAAACTTTGACTGCTGAGGTACTCCTCCAATCGAGTACCGTGGGACTGCAGCGTCACCAATGCGCTCCCCACCATGGGTCTTTCCCATCACCAAGGTTGTCCCCATCGTAGCCTACCGAGGTACTATGCTTGTCGAGTACCATGGGTCTGATGTGACATAAAGGCGCTCCCCACTTTTGTTATGTCATGACAACAAGGTGCTTCCCACTGGGCTAGTCGAATCACTCCGAGTCGAATCGGTCAAGAGTCGTCAGGTCTCAGCCACCTACTATGTCTCTTCACTATGCTTGCTCGTCTCCGAGAAGATCTGCTCAATGAGCTACAGGTCGATACAACAACTGTCACGAAGACCCATGTAGAAGAATCTCATTGGTCAGCCACGTTATAGGGGTCTCAACACAATAGACGACATGTCAATCAGATGACTGGTGTGTGAGTTATAATACTTTTAGTCCCGGGTGTCCTGTTGGATTTGGGCACAATCCATTCTGACTATATCTCTACTTTACCCCCAAACACTAGTGGGGTATATTCAAAGGGACCTTCACACTCAAAAAATATTATAACCAGAGACAGTTCGTCAAAAGGTCATCTTGTGCCAAAGATATGGCCAAAGAAAGTAATCGGTCAGTAGTGGGCCCGGGTCATGTCCGGCCCGGTCGGTCTGACCTGGTCTGACCTCGTCTAGGCCGACACGGTCTGGGTCTACCTATTCGGGCCTGTTGGGTCAGGCCCGACCCATTGGGTGGGACAACCTATTAGGTTCATCCCGGGATGCTAATCCCAGCCCAATAGGCTGCGTGGGTGGTTCATTCCCGGTTCCGGGCCGGCGGGCAGCCGAGCGGTGGTTGGGTAGGCGGGGTTCAGTGCGGCTCAGGGCGCCACATGCTAGTGGAGTTCATCTAGGGCACATGGAAGGCTTACGATGGCTGGGATCAGGGACACATAGGTAGGCCGGTGGGCGGACGAGGAAGCCATCGGTAGTGCGGGTCGGGGTGGCACTGCGTGTTCGGCCGACGGACGACGTGGCCAGGGGGGCTCGACCAGAGGGCCGGGGTTCATCTTAGAGTGTAACGCGACAAGGGTCACGGAGGCTGTAGGATGTGAAACCATTGCTTATTTCCTTCAACACATTAAACACCTCTTTGTTGTTACATTGCCATGCCGAAGATCATCACAAACAAGAACGACGGAGGGTTTGGGTCATGTTGGTTTGGACATTACCCTCCGTGTTAAGGGTGGTAACATTTGCCTCATCAATAAGTAATAAATATGAACATTAATTATTTCACAACCTCCGAAAAAATTCCTTTCCAACCGAGGAAGATAATAAGGAAGGCAATATTACTCAAATTTACCCCCTACCTTGATCGTTGGTCATCGACAGTGTTGCGGGGAAGAAGACGGAGGAGATCATCACTCCTCGCATCCGCCACAATATTTCAATCTCAATCTCATGCGTTGGTTCTTTGATGACTAATTAGGAGGTAATTTGGTCATTCATGACATCCCATGATAGTTTCCTCTGAGGAATAGGTTGAAGAATCTTTTTTTCCAGCATTCTTCTTTGGAGAATTCTAATTTTCCCATGCTCTTCTCTTCCCAATATTCCACCCAAATTCCAAAAGTTAATAGATAGTCCCTATAAATAATATATTGTCGGTTATTTTACATTTTTGTGTTTATAATTGAAAATTCAGTGTTTAATTAAAAAATATGGATCAATTAAATAATCTGTGGGATTTGGCATAACAAATTATGCATTGGCCCATATAATTAAAGGGGAGGTGGTGGTATAATAAATGGTACAGGAGTTCAAGAGGCGCCCCCTAATTAATGAGGGAAGTTGAGAGATTTTTCCACTCCTCCCATTAATAGGATTCAGGTGGTACACACCCATATTATTCAAATTGGTAGGTTATGTGGTCTCAGTTGGTCCCCACTACATTAACCCCACATGGGAAGTTGAGGCGTGGTGGTCCCCATAAACATAATCTCTCATGGGAGGTCATGGGATTGTGGTCCCCACTTCCATCCTCCACAAGGAGGTTATAGTTCTAGTGGAACCATTGTTAAGTCAAAAGTCTTCTTTTGGCTTTTACATCATGTTTTGGAAATCACAAATATATTCTGTCATGATTTGAAAATCTCAAATGTATTCTATCATATGTTTGTAAATAACAAGTTGTGTCTATCGTATCGTACGATGACTGATCGTACCGACCAAAACGTATCGTACTGACTCTGTCAAACGTATCGTACTGACTCTGTCAAACGTATCGTACTGACTCTGTCAAACGTATCGTACTGACTCTGTCGATCGTATCGTACTGACTGTTATTCAGATGATTATTTTTTGTTTTGGTACTTTAAAAAAACTCTCTCTGCATATGAATCGTACTCATGTTTTACATTTCCTATATCTCTTATCCTAACAAAACGATGTCGTTGAGTTAGTTATATACTAATCAAAACGATGTCGTGTTTTCTGTTTCAATATGACCGTTGGAGGCAATATGACCGTTGGAACCCGAGGCCTATAAATAGGAGGTCATTTGAAGCTGAGAAGAAAACGATGAGCAAACTGATGAACGAAGAGATTCTGTGAACTACGAAGATTCTAGAGAGAGACGCTGTGACTTCTCTCATCAGCCTTGTGCGTCCGATCATCGTATCGAGGGCTTTCAAGTAATTGAAAGACAGAGGTGCCGATTACCTGCAAAATCGAGGGCTGCCGGGGATAGGCAGACAGACGAGCCGATCATCGTATCGAGGGCTGCCAGGGATAGGCAGACGGACGTGCCGATCATCGTATCGAGGGCTCACCAAGGTGTTGGTGAGACAGACCTTTTTATCCTAGGTGAAAGGATAACCCTTCTCTTTGGGTTAAAAGAATTGTATTACTTTTACATTTCCGCTGTTTGTATTAGAAAGGAATTGTATTGTTTCCTTTCTTCTTTTACATATTCAATTGTAATTGTTTCAATTACAATCATTCTTTTACATATTGTATCAATTGGTTCTATACGCTTTTAAAGGTAGAACCATTCATTTTTGTATTACTCTGATTATTGTGTTCACCTTGAATACAATTGTTTTACTTTACAATAGTATTACAATACATCATACCTTTTACATTCAATACAATTGTGGGTGTTTGTATTTGTATTAGTTTAAGATCTTTTAAACTAATCTCTTTGTTTCTAAAACTCAAAGGTTTTTAAACCTACAATTCACCCCCCCTCTTGTATTGTTCCATCTAATAGACTTTTATATCAACTATTCGATCCAACAATTGGTATCAAAGGAGGTTTTCCACTGATTTGTATTATTAGCTTTATTTCTTATTATTTTTTTTTTAAATACTTACTACACTAACGTGTGGAGTGGAAAAGTTGTTTTTGTTATTAGATGGCAGGAATGAATATCGGATCAATTGATAATCTGAATCCTTCTAGACCACCAATCTTTGATGGGAATGATTATGAGTATTGGAGAGATCGCATGAAGACTTTCGTCATCAATACTGGTGTAGACAATTTTATTATGCTTACTGGGGGTTACAAAATTCCTGACAAGGAAGTTAGTACTTTCACCAATCAAGAGAAGCAAGAATATCAACTGAATTACAAGGTACGCAATACTTTATTATGCTCTATGACCAGGAATATATATAGTCAGATATCTTCATGTGAAGCAGCCAACTGTATTTGGAAGAAATTAGAAGTCACTCATTTTGGTACATCCAAGGTTATTGAAACAAGGAGAGCAATGCTTCGAGCAGAGTATCATGGTTTTGTTTTTCCTTATGGAGAGCCAGTTTGCAAAGTGCAACAAAGGTTTATGACAATTGTCAACAGCTTACAATCAATGGGAGAAAAAGGTCTTGATGATGAAGCTCTTGTTGATAAGATTATAGATATTATGCCAAATGAATGGGAGTCGAAAAGAACAGCTATTGATGAAAATAGAAAAGTTTCCCAGATTACTCTTGATGAACTCTTTGGAACTCTTCTACAACACGAGACAAGAATGAAAAGAGATGCTGATTTCAATAAGAAGAAGAATGGGAATGGAAGTGTAGCTTTTGCTTCTAAAGCTAAAACACCTGAAAGGGTTACAAGGTCTAAATCCAAGAAAGTTGTTGTTTCTGATTCAAGTGATTGTAATCTTTCAGACAATGAGTTAGCTAATCTTGCTCGAAGGATGAACAAGATTGTGGGAAAGAAAGATTTTCAATATAGATTCAAAAAGAAAGACAGGAAAGACAGGAAAGATTCAGAGGTAACTTGTTATGAATGCAAGAAAGCAGGACATATAAGGCCTGATTGTCCATTACTAAAGAGGAAAGATAGAAAGGAGAAACATTCTGAAAGAAACAAGAAAAGGTTTTATAAGACAAAGAAGGTCTTGAAAGCAAATGATACGTGGATTGCAAGTGGAGGTGATTCCTCAGATGATTCTTCAGAATATGAGACGTCAGGACAAAGGAATATTGGACTTCTAGCCAGACTACCAATTGAAGATCATTGTCTCATGGCTAAGGTACATAGTGCTGAAGCTGTTACAAATATCTCTTTAAATGCAAATTGTGTTGATAATAGATATTATGAATCTTCAAATGATGAACCCTCATCATCAGAAGATGATACTTTACCTTCTTTTGAAGAAGTCTCTAGATTTGCTAAGTTACTTGAGAATGAAAATTCTAAACTCAAAAAAAGATTTGAAAAAGCGAATTCTAGAATTTCTATCTTGACTAAAGAAGTTTCAGATCTTTCTAAAGATCTTGATGGGAAAACTTCTGATTTTGAAAGTATTTTGAAAACCCTTGAGAAAGTCAAATCTGAAAAGGATAAACTTTCTAAGGATCTTGAAACTGCTATTTCAAAGAAAAACATTTTAGAGTCTAACTCTAGTTCAAATTCAAATGTTTTAGAAAACAAGAATTTGGTTTTAAAACTAAAGTCAGAGATTTTATCCTTGAAAAAGTGTTTGTCAAACTTTACTCATGGAAAAGAAAACTTTGATAGGATGTATTCTCAAATTAGACCATTGAGAAATCGTTCTGGTCTTGGTTATACTTATTCCAAACCTGTTTTTAGTAATAACTATTTTGTTCCTCAAAAAACCATTTTCTGTTCCAAGTGTCAATGTGGTGGACATTGGAGAAGAGATTGTTCTCTTAACAAAACTCAATCCTTAGGATTTCATAAAGCTCATTTTGCAAAACAAATGTGGATTCCTAAAATTCTTTTATCTAATCCTTCTGGATCCAAACAAGTTTGGATTCCGAAAATCTAATTGTTTCTTTTTCAGGAAAATCAGAAGTGTACCAATAAGAACATTTGGTACATGGATAGTGGTTGTTCTCGACATATGACTGGAAACAAAGATTTCTTTGAAAAGGTTATCAAAACAAAAGGTGGAAGAGTTACCTTCGGAGATAATGCTCAAGGAAAGATTGTTGGTATAGGTAATATCATTTTTCTTGGAAAAGTTCTTATTTCAAATGTTTTGTTTGTTAAAGGTCTTAGGCACAATCTCATCAGCATAAGTCAATTATGTGATGAAGGTTACCTTGTGAATTTTAGAGATGATAAGTGTCTAGTTCACAATTCCAAGGATGAATTCATTCTATCTGCCCATAGGCAAGAGAATGTTTACACTATTAACTTAGAAGACCTTAGGAACCAAAACTTACCTTGCTTAAGTGTAATAGAAGACCAATCGTGGCTATGGCATAGGAGACTAGGACACTGTAATTTGAGAAACCTAAGAAAACTCTCAAAGAAAGGACTTGTAAAAGGGTTACCGGATCTTAGATATGATTCTTCAAAAGTTTGTGATCCTTGTCAATTTGGCAAGCAACATAAAACTAGCTTTAAATCAATTAATGAAGTTTCAACTTCTAATGCATTACAACTTGTGCATATGGATCTGTTCGGTCCTTCACAAACTGGAAGCATTGGTGGCAAATACTATGTATTTGTTTTAGTTGATGACTTTACTAGATTTACATGGGTCTACTTTCTCACAAAGAAATCTGAAGCCTTTTCCTATTTTAAAACTTTTAGAGCCCAAGTTAAAAATGAGAAAAACCTACCATTGATAACTATTCATAGTGATCATGGTGGTGAATTTCAAAACTCAGTTTTTGAAACCTTTTGTAGTAAGAAAGGTATTACTCACAATTTCTCAGCTCCAAGATCTCCTCAGCAAAATGGTGTTGTTGAAAGAAGAAATCGTATTCTTCAGGAAATGACTCGAACCATGTTGAGTGAATACTCAATTGCTAAGCACTTTTGGGCTGAAGCTGTTAGTACCGCCTGTTATACTATAAATCGTGTTTTAACTAGACCATTTCTTAATAAAACTCCTTACGAGTTATGGACTGGCCGAAAACCTAAAGTTTCTTACTTCAAAGTTTTTGGATGCAAAGTATTCATTCTGAATACAAAAGATAATCTACACAAATTTGCACCAAAATCTGATGAAGGAATCTTTCTAGGCTATTCCACAACCTCTAAGGCTTATAGAGTTTTCAATAAAAACACTTGTACTGTTGAAGAAACAGTACATGTAAAATTCGATGAAACTAACCCTTTTGTTTTCAACCAACCCAATCCTACATCCTCGGATGTGTTTTCTAAAAATGTTTATCAACGTATAGTAGGAGAACATTCTGATAGGGAAAATGTTCAAGAAATTATTCCTGAAACATTTACCACAGAAGATTTTCTACCATATGTTGAAGAACAGGTTTTACAAAACCCAAATCAATTGTTTCTTAGGAGTCATTCCAGTGATAACATCATTGGTGATATAAATCAACCTGTAAGGACCAGAAATTCCTTAAGAAATGAAATAGAACATCTTGCTTTTCTTTCCCAATTTGAACCTAAAAGTCCAAGTGAGGCCTTAGGTGATGATGATTGGATTAAAGCAATGCAGGATGAACTAAATGAATTTGAAAGGAATCAAGTCTGGTCTTTAGTTGAGAGACCTAAAGAAACAACTGTAATTGGTGTAAAATGGGTTTTCAGAAACAAGTGTGATGAAAATGGAATCATTGTAAGAAATAAAGCAAGACTTGTTGCTAAAGGCTATAATCAACAAGAGGGAATAGACTATGAAGAAACATATGCTCCTGTAGCTAGACTAGAATCTATCCGTATTCTATTAGCCTTCGCAGCATACTTCAATTTCAAACTATTTCAAATGGATGTCAAATGTGCTTTTTTAAATGGTTTTGTTCAAGAAGAAGTTTTTGTCGAACAACCTCCTGGTTTTCAAGACCCAAAACATCCTGAACATGTTTTTAAACTTACCAAGGCTCTATATGGTCTTAAACAAGCCCCTAGAGCATGGTATGATAGACTTACAGGATTTCTTTTACAAAACAATTATACAAAAGGTACAGCAGATCCAACTCTTTTTATCAAAATGGAAAACAAAAATGTTTTGGTTGTCCAAATCTATGTTGATGACATCATATTTGGATCAACTCAGAAATCTTTAACCGAGTCTTTTGCTAAATTAATGAAATCTGAGTTTGAAATGAGTATGATGGGTGAGTTAACATTCTTTTTAGGTTTTCAAATTTCTCAAAAACCAGAAGGAACTTATATATCCCAACATAAGTATATTAAAGACTTACTCAAAAAGTATGGATTTGACAAAACTAAAAGTATTAGCACTCCAATTAGTACCTCAAATACTCTTGATCTTGATGAAACTGGAAAACCAGTAGATCAAACAATTTTTAGAGGTATGATAGGGAGTTTGCTATACTTGACAGCTAGTCGACCTGACTTAATGTTTTCTGTATGCTTATGTGCAAGATTTCAATCTAATCCAAAAGAGTCTCACTTAAAAGCCGTAAAGAGAATCTTTCGGTATTTAAAAGACACTATGGATTTAGGTCTTTTCTACTCTTCTGGAAATGATTTTGTTTTAAAAAGTTTTTCAGATGCTGACTTTGGTGGTTGTAGAATGGATAGAAAAAGTACATCTGGAACATGTCATTTCTTAGGAGATTCTTTGGTTTCTTGGTCCTGCAAGAAACAACACTCAGTAGCACTCTCCACTGCTGAAGCTGAATATGTAGCAGCTGGAAGTTGTTGTGCTCAAGTATTGTGGATGCAGCACACACTCACTGACTATGGTTTGAGTTTCTCCAAAACTCAAATTCTTTGTGATAATACAAGTGCCATAGCTCTTAGTAAAAACCCAGCACATCACTCTCGTGCAAAACACATAGATGTTAGGCATCACTTTCTTAGGGATCACACACAAAAAGGAGATATTGTTTTACAATTCATCGGAACGCAAGAACAACTTGCTGATATTTTTACAAAATCTTTACCTTCCGATAGATTTGAATTTATAAAACAGAAGCTAGGAATGATTACATTAAAATAATCATTCATATCTACTTCCTGTTTTACATCTCTCCTAATAATAAGAAACTCCTCGTAGAAAGGGGGAGGACATTTCTTTATGTCTTTATGTTTCTGATATTTAACTATTTCAATTTTTCTGTTTATCGTATTGACTATTTCAATTTTTCTGTTTATCGTATTGACTATTTCAATTTTTCTGTTTATCGTATTGACTATTTCAATTTTTCTGTTTATCGTATTGACTATTTCAATTTTTCTGTTTATCGTATTGACTATTTCAATTTTTTTTTTTTTTCTGTTTATCGTATTGAAATTCTTTTCCATCGTACCATTCAAATTTTATTTGAATCGACCGATGATGGTATTGAAATTCTTTTCCATCGTACCATTCAAATTTTTTTGAATCGACCGATGATGGTATTGAAATTCTTTTCCATCGTATCATTCAATAATTTTTGAATCGACCGATGATAGTATTGAGATTGTTTTCCATCGTAATGTCACCAAAACCAGCAATCACCTTACGATCTTCGACAGGTATTCTTTTTCATTTTTTTTATTATTCTTTTATTTCTAACCGTTGATCTGCTTTTCTTTAATCCTGACCGTAGAAGATCAACCGTCATATCTTTTTGCCTATAAATACCCCCCTCCCCTCCCCAAACCCACATCGTTTGTCCAAGGATTTGAGGCGAAGCTCTGTTCAACTGGCTATAATCAATCGTACGATCTTCTCAATCGGCATCATCTTTATGTCTCAATCTTCTGCCAACACTCCCGCTGATATGTCTTCAAAGACCTTTACTGAGAAAGACTTTCACAGAGAAAGGTTAGTATCCCGAGAATTCTTTGATACGTACGATTCCACGATCAAGAGGATTATTTTGTTTCAAGGATGGGAACATCTATGTGTGGAAAAGCCTGATACTCAAGATCCAGTTCTGTTTGATGAAGTGTGTCAATTCTACAAAACCGTTTCTTTTGACAAGGATATGAATATTAACTTCGCTGTGTACGATAGGAAGTTATCTATGTCTGTGAAACAAGCGGCGCATTTTCTAAATGTTTCTATAGAAGGTGATGCATTCTGCCCATCTCACAAACTTCCAGAGGAAGTTGGTACTTTCAATAGAGAAAATGCTGAAAAGTCTTTGTTTGTTGTTAATGAGGGAAAGAGGAAAGTTTATCATCTTTCACCAGACAATAGGTTTGTCACTCTATGGATGAAAGGTTTCCTTGTTCCAAGGAAAGGGGATAGAGAAACCCTTAAAGTCTCTGATGTCTTTATGCTTGACTACCTTGTGAATATGAGAAAGGTAAATCTCATGGGATATATCTTTGAAACAATCAAGAATGTCAAGAAAGGAGGGATTAAATCCCAGATAATAATGTATCCGGCCATCCTCACAAAATTCATTCTTGAGAGTATGAAGTTCTGTAATATTCCTTTGAAAGGAAAACCTATGGATTTGTGGCCGTCTTTCATTAATAAGAGTACGATGAAGAAGCTGAATGTTTGTTTTGATTCGAATTCAAAACTTTTTGTCAGAGATGAAGAAGCTGAATTGCCTGAAAATCAATCGGCACCTATGCCTGCCAAGGACAATCAATCGGCCGGTGTTACTCGAAAGTCTGATCCGCAGACTAGTTCAAAGCCAAAGAAGAAGCCGAAGTACAGCAAAGAAGTTGTTGCAAAGTGGAGAAAGGACAAGGAACAGAGAAAAGAGGGTGATCCGAAGTTTGGACTTGACCCTGCTGAGGCCTTTGCAGAAAGGATAAGGGTAGAAGAAACCCTTCAAGCTGAAAAGAAAAAGAAGTCTCTTTTGAAAAGGAAGGCTCAGGACTTTGATATTTCTAAAGTCTTGAAAGCAGTTGAAGATGCTAGTGCTCAACTAACCATGGAAGTCCATCAAGAGCCTATCGTACAGAGTTTGCCTGAGAAAGAGAAAGGGAAACAAGTGATGGAAGAAGTGCAAGAAGAAGAGGATTTTCTTTTAGAATATCTTCAAAGTTCAAAGAAGAGTAAAGAGGAATCACTTCAAAAGCTGAGCGAAGGAGTTCAACAAACTCCTCACGCCGATCAGGAAAGGTCACCGGACAGGATGTCATCTAAAGAAAAGGAAGATACTCAATCTTCTCAGACTGATAAAATTGTTGTCATCAGTGATAGAGTAGAAGAAGAAAGAAAGCAGAAAGTAAAGGCAAAAGGGAAACAGCCTGTTGTTGAATCGAGCAGATCGTATCAACTAGCATCGTACGATGATGATACTGATTCAGAGAATACAATCTCTCTCAAGAAGAGTGATTACATTGTTCATGTTTTGAGGAGAATGGAGAAAACAATTCCTTATTTCCCGAGGCTGGAAGGAAAGATTGATTTTATCACTGAAAATCAGAGAAAGAAGTTTGGATCTGTGAAAGAGTTGAGGAAGAAAGTTTTATCTGTTGAAGCCGATTTAAAAGTTCTTTCAGAAAGCTCAGCTATTCATAAGAAGGCATGTAATAAGATGACTAAGTGGTCGTACAAAACAGAGAGCTCAATCAATGACCATGAGATTGCTATTGAAGACATAAGAAGGTTATCAAATGATCTTGCAATCGCTTTCAACAAGCTTGATAAAGAAACAGTTGAAAGGCTGAATCTTTTATCCTCTCAAAGAGCCGATGTCCCTTCAGTGAAAGACTTGCAAGAAAGAATGAATGCTTTCCAATCTGATTTTTCGAAGGTTTCATCTTTCAAAGATGAAATGGTTTTACTGAAGAAACAAAATTCTGAGTTGGCCAAGGATAACAAGACTCTGCAAAGCAGAATTGATACTCTTGAAGAGGTAATCAGAGTCCAGGAGGAAACCATCAGAAATCAAGATCAGATTTTTGCGGATCAACAAGAGCTCCTCAAAACTCAAGGTGAATCAATTTCTGAAGACAAGAAGGATATCAAGAAGATGAAAGCTGTGCTTCATGAGCTTATAAAGAAAGAGAAGGAAAGAGGAAAATGATTGTTGTATTTGTTTCTTTTGAAACTTGTTTGTGTTGTAATAACTCTTATAAACCTCTTTTATCCATTGTCTTGTATTACTTCACTAACTCTTTCAGACAATTCGAGGTTACTCCTTTCTTTTTGTAAATCACAAAGGGGGAGAATATTTACAAAGCAAAGATTGTTTTACAAAGGGGGAGAATGCAATACAATACTCTTAAGGAAAATCTATGAATACAATCCTTGGGAAAGTCAATACCTAAGGGGGAGTTAGTTGTATTCAATTTCTTATTCAGAAGAGTTTTCAATAACTCAGGGGGAGATAAGTATTTCTTGTTTCATTTACTTTGTGTGTTTGTGCTTTCCAAAAAGGGGGAGATTGTTAAGTCAAAAGTCTTCTTTTGGCTTTTACATCATGTTTTGGAAATCACAAATATATTCTGTCATGATTTGAAAATCTCAAATGTATTCTATCATATGTTTGTAAATAACAAGTTGTGTCTATCGTATCGTACGATGACTGATCGTACCGACCAAAACGTATCGTACTGACTCTGTCAAACGTATCGTACTGACTCTGTCAAACGTATCGTACTGACTCTGTCAAACGTATCGTACTGACTCTGTCGATCGTATCGTACTGACTGTTATTCAGATGATTATTTTTTGTTTTGGTACTTTAAAAAAACTCTCTCTGCATATGAATCGTACTCATGTTTTACATTTTCTATATCTCTTATCCTAACAAAACGATGTCGTTGAGTTAGTTATATACTAATCAAAACGATGTCGTGTTTTCTGTTTCAATATGACCGTTGGAGGCAATATGACCGTTGGAACCCGAGGCCTATAAATAGGAGGTCATTTGAAGCTGAGAAGAAAACGATGAGCAAACTGATGAACGAAGAGATTCTGTGAACTACGAAGATTCTAGAGAGAGACGCTGTGACTTCTCTCATCAGCCTTGTGCGTCCGATCATCGTATCGAGGGCTTTCAAGTAATTGAAAGACAGAGGTGCCGATTACCTGCAAAATCGAGGGCTGCCGGGGATAGGCAGACAGACGAGCCGATCATCGTATCGAGGGCTGCCAGGGATAGGCAGACGGACGTGCCGATCATCGTATCGAGGGCTCACCAAGGTGTTGGTGAGACAGACCATTTTATCCTAGGTGAAAGGATAACCCTTCTCTTTGGGTTAAAAGAATTGTATTACTTTTACATTTCCGCTGTTTGTATTAGAAAGGAATTGTATTGTTTCCTTTCTTCTTTTACATATTCAATTGTAATTGTTTCAATTACAATCATTCTTTTACATATTGTATCAATTGGTTCTATACGCTTTTAAAGGTAGAACCATTCATTTTTGTATTACTCTGATTATTGTGTTCACCTTGAATACAATTGTTTTACTTTACAATAGTATTACAATACATCATACCTTTTACATTCAATACAATTGTGGGTGTTTGTATTTGTATTAGTTTAAGATCTTTTAAACTAATCTCTTTGTTTCTAAAACTCAAAGGTTTTTAAACCTACAATTCACCCCCCCTCTTGTATTGTTCCATCTAATAGACTTTTATATCAACTATTCGATCCAACAACCATCTCCCAGGCACCCAACATGAGATATCAAATAAAAATAAAGTGAAGCTTGCTGTATTTTATTATTTTCCACAAAAACCAAAAAAAAAATTTATTCTCGATCCATTGTCCTTGAATTGAAATTATCTTAAATAGAATACCAGTGATTCGAGTTCAATATTGTCCTCAGATTTCAATTCCGAGCACCGGTTCAAAAGTTATAAAAACCTTCTCATACGTTTTCTGGACATACCTGAACAAAACATCCAAAATTTACTCAATGCACACCAGGCCTCAGAATCATGCGGCGTCAATTTTTATAGACTCATAAAATTTCCATGAATTTATTAACAAAATTTCCATGAAATTCATTGGTCATTACAATCGAATATAAATTTATTTTTATATTTTATTATCAAAAAAATTGTTTCTATTTGCATAATTATGTATTTTATTAGTGTAATTATGAATTTTTCAAGGTTTTATTTGTTAAAATTATGTTATGGTTACTAGAAGTTATTTATTATAATTAGTGATTCTTTTAAAAACCACATATGGACAGTTCCATGATAATCTATGAAAAGGTGGGACCTTGATATGCCCCTAATGAATTGGAAAAAAAAGTCTACAGTATAGTTATAATATGTGTTAGAGGTATATAGAAAATGATGTCCCAATTTGTAACACCCCGAGCTTCCACGATACGCTTCTCTTTTAATAATAAAATAGCTTGCATTGTACGCAACTTTGAGTTCTAACACACCGCGAGAAATCAAAGTAGCCGTTATGAATAGTAATACCCACTTTTTAAAATTATATAAATTTTATATTTCAAAATGGAATTCATTTTTGTATTCCTAATATTGAAATTAGCCTATGTTTAATTTTTTGTAATTTTCTGAGAACTTCCAAATTTTTATGAATAGTGAAAAATAATTAAAACAACTTTTTTAATAAAAATAATTTATAGTGATAAGTGATAATATTGAGTGGTTTTAAAGTATAATTACAATATATTTATACTATTTTATCCAATGGTGTTCATTATACCTAATGTCACTTTGAATTTGGACATAAACAATTGTCAATCTTTTGATATAAATTGTTTCTTAAAAACACGCTATTTGTTGTGACAGCGGGAATTAATTATAAAATTAATTAATGCAACTTATATTTTTAGAATTTTCTAAAATAGACATCATTTTTGAATTCGGAATATCAATTATATCTTTGGGTGAAATTTTGGCATTTTTCTGAAAAACTTCAATTTTTGATGAATAGTGAAACCACTAAGTGGTAGTTAAATAACTGATTTTTCGTTTAAATGAAATATTACCACTTCTGTGTTTTGATTTTCAAAAATCCGACATACATGGTTTTAATTAAGAATTAAAATGTGGTTTAATATGATTAAAATAATTTTTGGTGAATAGTAAGTTTTAAGTTCTTAATCGCGATTAGAGGTAATTAGTGTAGTTTAAGGTAAAAAAAATGTTTTAATAATATGATATGGGATTGACACTTGTCCTACTCCTATTGGATGATTAATGGCCGACCAAGACAACCCATGGGTCAACTTGGGGACCCCATGGAGCCACTTTGGTTGGAAAATGACAATAATATATATTTATTTAATGTTAAAATTAAATTGACACAAACATGAGTTGTTTTACTAAAACATTTTTTAAGTGTGGTTACACAAGTCCAAATTTTGATTATAAATATTCATTAAAAATATAAAAAGATTTCCTACATCATAGTATTTTTTTATAATTTTTATACATTACATAAATTAAATTATTTATGACATCATGATGATGCAGCGATGACCTCATTATTTAACGATTTTAATATAATGGAAAGATAATGTAAAATCCAAAGCGTACACTTGTCAAAAACCAATTGGATGAGTATATTTCTAACCCTTATCATCTTATACTCTAATTATATAAGTGTGGGACCTATAAAATCCGAAACTCATTTTATAATAAAGTGACTTTTCTTTACTTTCCAAGAGTGCCCCTCCTCTCCACTTATAAAAGGCCCCCACCTCTACCACCTCATTCACACTTTCAAGCCATTTTTCTCGGCCAACCTCTGCCCAAATACTCTCCCAACTTCCCCCTTTTACTCCTAGAAGCCTCACTTTGGTCATAACTCTTCCCAAGGAAGCCTTTGGCTCAAATCAAAAAGAGTTACCCGATTTTGAGGTAATGTCTTCTCTAATGTTGTTTTGTTTTATTTTTCTTCTTAAACCCCCTAAAATCTTTTTATTCATTTATTTTATAACAACTATAGTATCCTCAATATACTAGGATGTTGTTATAATAAGGATTAGAGCTGTAATTACACACACCTACATCTAATGGTTAAAGAACATACGGTTTCTGTGGATGGCGAATTTCTGCCTCAGGAAACGATGATTGTTCAACACTCATATAACACCTTCAAAGGTGGCCATTAATATGTAACTATATTTATATATGATACATAATATGTTTATGTTTTACTTATGCTTCTGTATTTCTCATTTATGGCATACTTTATGATTTCCATTATGGGTAAACGCGATAATTTCATTTTAGGAAGTGCGGACTACCGCTCCCTCAAAGTGATGCGAATCGTTAATGCCACATGTGGGATGTATAAAGGATGGAGTAAATGATATTATATATGATATAATACTGGAATTAGATTATAAATTTATATCATTATGATTTCATTCCATTAAATACGAAATAGAAATGAAAGTAGCGTTCATGCGTACGTATGGCTTACCGTCTCCATGAACAATGCATTCCATTTCATACCTCTAAATGTTACGTAATATTATAAATGAATGTATATACTGTATATATATGATATATATGATATCTACATCATTAATATAATTCTGGATATAATGGATATTTCACCACATGAACAACTTTTAAATATAAGAAGTTTATTTTTGACTCAAGTACCAAAGATCAACAAAACAACCGTTATTAACTTAAATAATTACATAATGTTAATAACATGGTAATAAGTGATATAAAACGAATAATGAACATGAAAAAGGTTCTTAAGTAAATAGAAATTAACTCTAGTTTATTATTCAGGAGGTTAAAGAACGGTCAAGTCAGGACAGGACGCAAGGTAAGGGAACTTCTTAACCCAACTTCCATTCTTTGGGTTAATCTCCTAATTTCAAATTATGTCATGATATTATTATGTATTATTTTGTATTTTTACTTTATTTATGTGTACATATAGTTAATACACATAATAGATCTATTTTATTTTAAAAATGATCTTTTTAAGGACTTCGTCTCAATCTCTTTTCATTGAGGCATATTTGGTTTTATACACAACTTTCTTTTATACGGTGTATAAACCCCTTTGACTTTTACGTTTATTCAAAAGGAATATTTTTATACGAAGCGTTTTACTAAAAGAAAAAAAGGTAAAGTTTTTCTTTCCGTACATATTCGGCGACAACGAATTCTCCGCCGCCGTGACCATTATTTGAGTTTCGGCTTCCTCTACAAGCCATCATATGTTTAATGAAAAATAAATACAAAGTTTTAACTTTCTTTTATTTTGGTATTGAAAATGGTTTCTAAAGAGTTTTTATTATATCAATGTGTTGTATTGATATCTTTTGATTGAAATGTGGAAATGTTATGTTTCCTTTATTCATGTTTAATGTGATACGATTATGCTATGGTTTATGGTATGTTTAAACCTATTCATATGAAGAATGCATTGGACATAATAAGTGACGGGTGGAGCCCGCTATAGCTCCTCGATGCATCGGTAGGTCTCATGAGACAACTAGAAGTGGAATTGGATGAGGCCCTTTCCCAATTTGATTTATGGTTTTGGCCGAGGCCTTAATCATTTTAGATGTCTTGGCCAAGGCCTTGACAAAATGTTTCAGAATGTCCGGCATTATACATTCCCTCATTATGAAAGTGGTTATTGATCTTTCATGTGATTATTCGTCTAGTAGAATATCCATGTGAGTAAGTAAGTGGCATTATTTGATTTTACTTTTTCCATATTATGCTAAAGTTCATGTTTTATAAGGATTTTGTTTAGTTATACATTGACTTAAATGTTTATGTTTATTTATGAAAGATTCCGCAATATTGTTATCCTTACTGAGCATCTGAGCTCACCCCTTTCAATGTTTTGATATTTTCCAGGATGTGATGAAGTATTTTATGAATGACCTGCAGGGATAGTCAGAAAAGGATATGAGTGTGGACTATGAAGACTTTGTTATTAGTTTTTTACTTTATGATGTAATGTAACACTTATGAATGTATCTAGTGTTTCCAAGGCTACTAAACTAATCGGTCTTTCGAGACTTGATCTTTTGTGATCAGGACAATGTTATGAGGTAGTGCACCGACTCTGGGTAGCTGGGGTCGGGGCGTTACAGTTGGTATCAGAGGCAGTTTAGTACTAACCTTGGAAGCTAGATTTAGATAAACTCTGATTAGAGCACATAGCCAAAAGATAGACATTGAGGATTAGTATAGAAGAACTTCCTAGAATTTTGGTATTATAGGGATTTTGCGTGTTTTCCGAGCAATACATCCCTTTCTGGATACGAGAAGGTAGAGGCGGCTCTGGCACAGATGTACCTAGGGTTAAAACACGAAAACACCGCTTTGAGCTAGACTCGAACGGGAACTAGTGCACGACAACGGGCCTTGCTGCACTCTTGGTTACAACACTCCCGGGGGATTTGCTTAGGATAATTCTCATTTTCTTTACAAACCACTATGAAGGGTTATGAGTATATACTTCCTCAAAGAAAACATTTCTTTTTATGATTATGGATTATATCCATAAATAGTTCAATTTTTGTAAAGTGTTTTACAAATATGGAATTATGTATTTTAATTCATAAACTAATCTAGTTTATGCCATTGTTTAGAAATGGAGCCTAGTGGAAGGAATGGAAACCGTATCAATGCACGCACTCCGTGTAGGGATTTCCCTACTTCTCAAGTTAATTATTGTGGATCTGGAGATACAACTGGTACTGATCAGCTTCTCACCGTACTGGGACAACTCACGCAAGTTATGAATAGTAACCTTACTCATATGGAGCACCCTGATCTGCAACGTGGAGTATCAATGCTAGACCGCTTCATGAGGCAACAACCACCAACATTTAATGGGGGTACAAATCCATTAGTAGATAAGCAATGGATAAACTCCTTAGAGAAAATATTCCACGCCATGGGGAGTAGAGAAAGGGAAAAGGTTATCATGGCAGTTTACCGCCTCACTGGAGATGCGGATCAATGGTGGTCATTGATTCAAAACACAAAGGAAGATGAAGAAGTATCAAGTATGGAATGGAGAGAGTTCAAAGAACTTTTCATAGCAAAATACTTTCCACATGGCCATCGAGCAGATATGGAAAGGCAATTTCTGAGTCTGAGACAAAAGGAGGATGAGAATGTCGCAAAGTATGAGGCTAACTTTACAAGGTTAGCGAGGCATGCAGCAGATTATATACATAACCCAAGAAGTAAGATTGATCGTTTCTTTGATGGGTTGAAACCGTTTATCCGTCGAGCTTTAGTATCACAATCTTTCTCAACATACGAGTATATAGTCTTGTGTGCTATCAAGACAGAAAAGGAATTCTCTAAGTCTTATGACAACAAAGTAAAGCAAGAGAAGAAGAGAACGGTGGAACAAGATACAGATAAAGGGAAAAAGGGAAAGAAAGATTTTCCATTATGTGATAATTTTGGGAAGAATCACCCTGGTACTCGCCTAAAAGGAATGAGAGTTTGTTATAAATGTGGAGAAAAAGGTCACCAGGCACGTGATTGTAAGGGAAAGAAAGAGGCTATCAATGTTGAATGCTACAATTGTAGGGAAATAGGGCATTATGCAAATGAAAGTCCTAAGCGTCGGGGAAACTTACCTCAGAAAAAGGCCAAGGGATCAAGGACAATCTTATGTTGTTACTACAGTTGAAGTAGAATAACTAATGTATTGGTGCTTTTGGACTCATGGATTATATTCTGGTTATTAGAATAATGTGATATATATAAGGATTGTACTACAGTACATGTTGATTTCAGTAAGGTTTTAATATGATGAAGGTAATTATATTTTTAGTATGTGACAATAAGAGAAACTTTACTTTGTTTGGGGAATCTGATAAATTGATTTTGGAATTAAGAGACCTTTTAGAGAAAGTCTGGACAAGGGTATTTTAGATAACTATAAAGGTTGGAGTGGATTAAGTTGATCTTTGGATAGTATTGTTTAATGTTAAAAAAATTTATGAAGATTATTTTTGGAATATTATAATACTATAGTTTTAGGAAAAGGACAACCTGCTGGGTGGGGCATAACCCGTCGCGTCGGACAAAGCTGCAGGAATCGAACCCACAACCATAGTGCGACATGCCTTTATTACCTACCACTAGCCTACATGAAGTCCCTGATTATTACAAAATAGTTTTTTTATTCTAAATGGTTTGTGGTAAAGATTTATTAATGAAAGTCTACATGACAAGTAAGTATATTTCCTTACATTCTTAGTAAATCTCTTAAATGAATTCCTCAACTTTATGAAAGGTGACTTGAAACAAAAATGTTGTCGGTTAACTTTTCCAACTGGGGATTCAATGATCGTTTAACCAACCACAAGTCTGTGATTTTCTTATTGTTAACTTTCTCCTAATCCTATTTTCTACAACTCTCCATCAGACCTTGATAGTTTGTTTCTCCTCCATATCCATATTTTCATAGAATCCTAGTATGGGCTATCTCAGGTGACCTTTGTACTTCTCTTTCATTCTTTTAATGTTATATTTTTATTAACTTTATCTCCGATGTGGGTTTTCCACAAAGGTATTTTCTATTTTCAACCTTTTATTTTCAAAGAAAAATTTCAAATTGCGAGGACGCAATTTATTGAAGGAGGGGAGAATGTAACACCCCGAGCTTCCATGATACGCTTCTCTTTTAATAATACAATAGCTTGTATTGTACGCAACTTCGAGTTCTAACACACCGCGACAAATCAAAGTAGCCGTTATGAATAGTAATACCCACTTTTTAAAATTATATAAATTTTATATTTCAAAAATAAATTCATTTTTGTATTTCTAATATTGAAATTAGCCTATGTTGAATTTTTTGTAATTTTCTGAGAACATCCAAATTTTTATGAATAGTGAAAAATAATTAAAACAACTTTTTTAATCAAAATAATTTATAGTGATAAGTTATAATATTGAGTGGTTTTAATGTATAATTAGAATATATTTTTACTATTTTATCCAATGGTGTTCATTAGACTTAATGTCACTTTGAAATTGGACATAACCAATTGTCAATCTTTGGATATAAATTGTTTCTTAAAAACACGCTATTTGTTGTGACAGTGGGAATTAATTATAAAACTAATTAATGAAACTTATATGTTTAGAATTTTTTAAAATAGACATCATTTTTGAATTCGGAATATCAATTATATCTTAGGGTGAAATTTTGGCATTGTTCTGAAAAACTTCAATTTTTGATGAATAGTGAAACCACTAAGTGGTAGTCAAATAACTGATTTTTCGTTTAAATGAAATATTACCACTTCTGTGTTTTGATTTTCAAAAATCCGACATACATGGTTGTCATTATGAAGTAAAATGTGGTTCAATAAGATTAAAATAATTTTTGGTGAATAGTAACATTTAAGTTCTTAATCGCGATTAGTGGTAATTTGTGTAGTTTAAGGTAAAAACAATGTTTTCATAATATGATATGAGCTTGACAATTGTCCTACTCCTATTGGATGATTCATGGCCGACCAAGAAAACCCATGGGTCAACTTGGGGACCCGATGGAGCCACTTTGGTTGGAAAATGACATTAATATATATTTATTTAATGTTAAAATTAAATTGACACAAACATGAGTTTTTTTACTAAAACTGTTTTTAAGTGGGGTTACACAAGTCCAAATTTTGATTAAAAATATTCATTTGAAAGCTAAAACGATTTCCGACATCATAGTATTTTTTTTATAATTTTTAGACATTAAATAAATTAAATTATTTATGACATCATGATGATGCAGCGATGACCTCATTATTTAACGATTTAAATAAAATGGAAAGATAATGTAAACTCCAAAGCGTAAACTTGTCAAAAACTTATTGTATGAGTATATTTCGAACCCTTTGCATCTTATCCTCGAATTATATAAGTTTGGGACCTCTAAAATCCGAAACTCGTTTTATAATAATGTGAATTTTCTTTACTTTCCAAGAGTGCCCCTCCTCTCCACTTATAAAAGGCCCCCAACTCTACCACCTCATTCATACTTTTAAGCCATTTGGCTCGGCCAAACTCTGCCAAAATACTCTCCCAACTTCCCCCTCTTACTCCTAGAAGCCTCACATTGGGTAGAACTCTTCCCAAGGAAGCCTTTGGCTCAAATCAAAATGAGTTACCCGATTTTGAGGTAATGTCTTCTCTAATGTTGTTTTGTTTTATTTTTCTTCTCCAACCCCCTAAACTCTTTTTATTCGTTTCATTTGTAACAAAACCAGTATCCTAAATATACTAGGATGTTTTTATAAGAAGTATTCGTTCTACAATTACACACACCTACATCTAATGGTTAAAGAAAATACAGTTTATGTGGATGGCGAATTTCTGTCTCACGAAACGATGATTGTTCAACACTCATATAACACCTTCAAAGGTGGCCATTAAGTTGTCACTATATTTATATATGATACATAATATTTTTATGTTTTACTTATGCTTCTGTATTTTTCATTTATTGAATACTTTATGATTTCCATTATGGGTAAACGCGATAATTTCATTTTAGGAAGTGCGGACTACCGCCCCCTCAAAGTGATGTGAATCGTTAATGCCACATTTGGGATGTATAAAGGATGGAGTAAATGATATTATATATGATATTATACTGGAATTATATTATACATTTATATCATTATGATTTCATTCCATTAAATATGAAATAGAAATGAAAGTAGCGTTCATGCGTACGTACGGCTTACCGTCTCCATGAACGGTGCATTCCATTTCTTACCTCTAAATGTTACGTAAAATTATAAATCAATGTATATACTGTATATATATGATATATATGATATCTACATCATTAATATAATTCTGGATATAATGGATATTTCACCACATGAACAACTTGTAATTATAAGAATTTTATTTTTGACTCAAGTACCCAAGATCGACAAAACAACCATTATTAACTTAAATAATTACATAATCTTAATAACATGGTAATAAGTGATATAAAAGGAATAATGAACATGAAAAAGGTTATTATGTAAATAGAAATTAACTCTAGTTTATTATTCAGGTGGTTAAAGAACGGTCGAGTCAGGACATGATGCAAGGTAAGGGAACTTCTTAACCCAACTTCCATTCTTTGGGTTAATCTCCTATTTTCAAATTATGTCATGATATTATTATGTATTATTTTGTATTTTTACTTTATTTATGTGTACCTATAGTGAATACACATAATAGATCTATTTTATTTTAAAAATGATCTTTTTAAGGACTTTGTCTCAATCTCCTTTCATTGAGGCATATTTGGTTTTATACAGAACTTTCTTTTATACTGTGTATAAACCCCTTTGACTTTTACGTTTATTCAAAAGAAATATTTTTATACAATGTGTTTTACTAAACGACAATAAGGGAATGTTTTTCTTTCCGTACATATGCGGCGACAACGACTTCTCCGCTGCCATGACCATTATTTGAGTTTCGACTTCCTCAACAAGCAATCATTTTTTTTAATGAAAAATAAATACAAAGTATTAACATTATTTTATTTTGGTATTGAAAATGTTTTTTAAAGAGTTTTTATTATATAAATGTGTTGTATTGATATCTTTTGATTGAAATGTGGAAATGTTATGTTTCCTTTATTCATGTTTTATGTGATACGATGATGCTATGGTTTATGATATGTTTAAACCTATTCATATGAGGAATACATTGGACATAATAAGTGACGGGTGGAGCCCGCTATAGCTTCTCGATGCATCGGTAGGTCTCATGAGACAACTAGACATGGAATTGGCCGAGGCCCTTTCCCAATTTTATTTATGGTTTTGGACAAGGCCTTAATCATTTTAGACGTCTTGGCCGAGGCCTTGAAAAAATGTTTCATAATGTCCGGCATTATACATTCCCTCATTATGAAAGTTGTTATTGATCTTTCATGTGATTATTCGTCTAGTAGAATATCCATATGAGTAAGTAAGTGGCATTATTTGATTTTACTTTTTCCATATTATGCTAAATTTCAAGTTTAATAAGGCTTTTGTTTAGTTATACATTGCCTTAAATGTTTATGTTTATTTATGAAAGCTTCCGCAATATTGTTATCCTTACTGAGCATCTGAGCTCACCCCTTTCAATGTTTTAATATTTTCCAGGATGTGAAGAAGTATTTTATGAATGACCTGCAGGGATAGTCAGAAGAGGATATTAGTGTGGACTATGAAGACTTTGTTATTAGTTTTTTACTTTATGATGTAATGTAACACTTATGAATGTATCTAGTGTTTCCAAGGCTACTAAACTAATCAGTCTTTCGAGACTTGATCTTTTGTGATCATGCCAATGTTACGAAGTAGTGCACCGACTATGGGTAGCTGGGGTCGGGGTGTTACACAATTCATCGTTATGTTTTATATATGATTTATATGAGTTTTAGGTTGATCTTATTATTTACAAAAAGGTTTGAGTTTAGAATTTTTAAAATAAAAATTTTAAAAATTCTAAAGGGTGAAAAATATAACATTATGAAGAAAATTAATATTTGATTCATAATTTTAATTAAAAAAATTATCAATATTATTTTTTATTTATGTTTTCTTGTAAAATTGTTTATGAATATATATGTTAACAAGGTGAATTATTCGGTAATAAATTATTTTTTTGAGACCAATTCATAATTTGAAAAGGAATATTTTTATATTTACTCATAGAATAATGTGTTAGTTTCATTACTTTGATTCCTATTGTTTATGTTTTTGTGATAATATCAAATTTAATTTTTTTAATGGGGATTATAGATTTGTAAAAACAAGGAAGATTTCTTGTTAATGTCTGTGAAAAAATTTCATTAAAATTAAACATGTTTTATTTTAAAATATTGTTATTGTTAAAAAAATATATAATGACAATATGTTTCAACTATATATATGTGTTGATTTTTTTATGTATGTATTTTTACACATATCTATGAAACATTACTCCAAAAATGTCATTGAAATTAATGAATTCTATATATAGATTAATTTCAATATAATATGTCATTTTCATTTCGGGGTCCTTATAGTTATTAAAAACATTAATTAATTTTTCTATAGAAAATGTATATAAATGGAAAATTATTTCCAATAGGGGAGACAAATAATATCAATTTACCTTAAATAATTATTACAGAATCAATAATTAATATAAATATAAAATTGAAAAAAAAATAATTCTCATTAAAGCACCATAGATGATGAAAACTTTTCTTTTTTTGAGATATAGGTCCTGTAATTTAAGAAAAATTATTTAGAAGCATACATAGTAAACAACTGTATTATTTAAAAACCCTTATAATATTGCTATCATTATTTAAACCACTTGTGTAAAGATATATCATCTTTTGTATATATAAATCCCCATATTATTCATCAGAATATTCAGAAAATAGATTCATGGAAAATATATATTGTACATTAATGAAATATGTTCTGAATATGGTTGTGTTAAATATGAATAAATATATGATTCAAACACCTTACCATATAATTAAATTTATTTGAAATCAATCTTAAATCATTGATATGTAATTTAAATTTAATATAAATATATAAATTAATAATTTTAATACTTATAATATATTTTATTATCTACTAATAAAATTTTAATATCCATCTACTTAAAATACTTAATTCAAATCATCATTTCATTATGTTAACTGATTACTTTTTTCATTATAATCTTATTTTGGTATTTCTGGTACTTGTACATTTGCAATGATTCCATAATATCTATATTTGCAATAAATATATCAATAAAATAGTTGTCTTTATAATTATATTTATAGTCATTCATAAAATGTTTCTGACAAAAAATGAATTTAACCACTGAGAGATATGGTAGGTGGATCCTACAATATTGTTCTTATATTTTGTTGAATGTAATTATAAAATTGTAATTTTATGTCACAATTATATGATCAATATTATATAATATATAACACATATATTAAATATATATATACTTATTACCAACAATGTAATGTGGAAATGATAATTGAATCACATTGACTTGTGGTGATGGTAGTTTTGTCAAACTCATAAGAAACATCATATTTTTACAATGAATTTAATGGAAAATATTTTGAAATGATATTTTAATTATATAATAAAAATTATTTCATAAATATGATATATATAATTAATCCAATCATAATTACCATCCATGAAATATGGTGTCATAAAATTAAATGCATCACTATGTTGAAGCGGTAGTCCACAGATATGCATGAGCAACAAATTCCCAACACATATATTATAAAAGTTTGGGAAACTTTGTTGCTATATGATATTAATAACATTTCTATATAATTAGTATATTTAATATATTTTATTATTATTAATACCATATATTTAGTGTTCGTAAAAGATGAAATAATATGCAATTGTTCAGTTATGACCATTAACACTTTTTTACGTAGACCTCATTTATATTCTTAAATAACGAACCATGGAATGATATTTTATGAATTAAAAATCTTAAGATTCGGGGATATGGAGCATTAAATGATTTTTAGTTGTTCTAGACTAATTTTTGTGATACGACAATGAAAATGGGTGGAGTTTTTTATAAGGGTTGGATAGGATAAAATTACAATTTCTTAAAGCAGTAATATATAATAAAGTAATATATAATAATAATTCCAAAAAATAGACATATATTTAAATGTGAGATATTATTAGGTCAAAATATATCAATTAAAAGGGTTATATAGAATTTTAAGCTGAAATGGTAAATATTTTCATTTAATCCTACCGACAAAACCATATTAACATTAACCATGATATCATAAATTTTATATCTCTACCATTCAACATGAAAAATAAAATCTTTAAAATATTAAATAATAATTTATTTTTATGATTTTAAATATTTAATCAATTATATTTAATTCAATTTATAAATGTTGAATAATATATTTTGAAATTAATTCAAAAAAAATGATGAAGAGTGGTTTTCAAAAACATGTATTCTTATGTGTAAATAA
The DNA here is from genome assembly GCA_963277665.1 of Viscum album. NCBI lineage: Eukaryota > Viridiplantae > Streptophyta > Magnoliopsida > Santalales > Viscaceae > Viscum > Viscum album. The sequence continues at coordinate 811,338,603 of OY728140.1, read as the reverse complement.
TATATTTCTAAATTGAAAATAAAATTCCTACAATGACATAAATTAAATAATTTATAATATATTTGAAAAAAAAATTTATTTTAAATTATTATAATAAAATTTAACTTTTTTAATATTTGAAATGGAGAGATCGTTTTTGATTAAAATTTGATTATCACATTATTTTTCGAAAAATCAATGATTTTATTGAAATCTCAGAATTTAACTCAAGGATAATTATGAAATTATTATTTTAAAAATCATTCTAATTTTATCAGTAAATTTTATATTATTGTATAAAAAAATATTAATTATTTCTTCAAAAAATTAAAAATATTTCTTCAAAAAATTAAAAATATTTCTTTATTTAAAAATGAATGTTTGGATCTTATAATGATTTAATAATAATTGTTTACATATTTATAAATATATTTTACATTTATTAGACCATTAAATAAAATAATAAAAATGTAATCATTCTTATTAATTACTAAAATGTATCATCTTTTTATAGTGACATAGTCTGTTATTGTTTACATATTCACGATATTCCATTGTAGATAGGTTGTTGAAGAAATTAAATTTATTCGAAAAAATATTACACAAAATCACAACTTATCAATGTCAATATGTAATTATCCTATTTTAGGGACACTAATGATTAGAAAATTTTATCAAATTTATGTATATTTTTCAAATATCAATATTATAAATTATATAAATTACCCAACTTTAATGAGGGCACCGTATATATAAATTTATACCTATGGTTTTCTCTAATTGTATCTCTTCAAAATCCCTAATAATGATAACACTAAACCTTAAAAATAACTAAACAATTTTATGATACTTACTGGGGAGAACGAATATAAACATATCCATTTTTTCAATTCTTTTCCACATGTAAATTATTTCATGTCATGCATAATATCAAAATTTAAGAACCTAAATGCTTATAGTTTTTAAGAGTACAAACACATGGGTCTTATTTTACAACACATTTAAACATCCCTAATTACTATTTCCACACAATTCTATCTTATATACTTCTCATATGTTATAATAATATTCAAAACATATATATACAAAATATAATAATGGGTCGATTTAAAATTATCTATATAGTAATAAATAATCAATATTTATTCAAGAGTATGGTTTTTAAAAATTACAAAAAATATATCATTAATGAATTATTATATTAAAAATAATATCTAATAATATGTTATATATATAATTCATTAATATATTTCATGTAATCTAATAATTTAAAACATATTACATGTTAAAAAATAATATTCATGAAATAATTACCATTGTCGGAGGATTATAAACATTGTTCAAATAATTTAAAACAAAACATTAAATACAACATAGATAAAAAATAATAATATAAAATTTATAACATTTTAAAAAAATAAAATATCAACCCAACATGTTGTTAATAATTAAAAAACCTACACATTCTATTTTAATAATAAAAACTCTCCACAGATCTTTTGGTGGAAAATGGTTCCATGCATATAATCACTATCTGTTGTGATATAAATTCTTAACCAATGAATTATGGGAATATATAGGACCACAACTAGCATTATGAGTACATGTTTTTTATATTTAATAATAATAAATCATAAAATCGTAATGAAAAAATGGAATGATAAAATAATTTATATCTTTTCAAATTAGTATCATATGGAATAACAATATGAGATAAATTGGTTGATACCCAAAGTCAACCAAAAAATATATAATTTTCAAAATTAAAATTACAATTAATATAATGGAATATAAATTAATATGGGATACAATTATAGGTGAATGTGTGGAATAATGAATACAAATTCTAAAATGATATTTCATAATATTTTGAAAATAATATTTGTTTTGTGTTATTTTATTTAAAAACATTAATAAGGATCGTTGAAATAAAATATAAAAAACTATTTTCAATTAATATAATATATTATATATTTTTATAGAAATAATTATAATGTTAATAAATTTTTTTGTAAATTAAAAAATGATCATTCATGATAGGATGTAAATCATTTCAACATTTAAAAATATTGTTAATAAAAACTCACATATTAAAGTGGGTGTCAAAATTATCCATAAAAGAGGTAAATATATTTTTTTTAACTATAAATGAAATGAATTAGGATTAGAAAACAATAAATATGAACATTAATTGGATGTGTGAATAGAGATATTAATGAAAATATTTTATTTTCAGAAGATGCAAACTATTCTTAAAATAGTAATGTTTTTTATTAATTAATTAAATAAATGTAATAATATATGATATATGGATAAAATATTTATTAATATCACAATATAATATAATTAAATCTCCTTATAAACTCATAAGGAAAGGGTTATCATAATTACCCAATAGATTAAGTTGATTAGAATAACCCAATATAGTTTACTCTTGACTACGATGAAATATATATAATAAAATATATAATGAAAATAAATAATAGAATATCCTATTGAATATAAATATTTTAAATTATTTCCATATACTATAATCTCTTATAGTAACTCAATAATCATTAATTAGTTGGTTATAATTTTTCAACATTAGGTGTTATTAATTTTGATTCACAATAATATGACAAGATGTTGGTCATTAAATTAATTTTAATAGAAATGTAGAATATTTTCAATAATTATTTTTAATTTCCTATTTTAATTCTAACAGAGATATAGTTATTATTTTTTATTAGATCTCATATGAGATAGTTTTATAAATTTTTTTTAAAAAAAGGGTTATATAAATAATAAATTAATACTTCACATATCCATTATATGACAATAAATATAAATAATATTACCTTAATGGATTATAATGTTGTTATTAATAAGTATATAGTAATCAAGGATAATATTTCATTTCAATTTTATGTAGGTATTCAAATTTACCAAAAAAAGAACATGTTTCAATAAATTGGATAATAATCTTAAGAAAGTTAATATTATGGAATTCTATCATTATAATAATATGAAATATTTTTTTAATGAGTTAAAATAAATAATAAAATATTTTGATAATTAATCAAACACATATGAAATGGAAAATTAAATATGTCACTTCAAGTGGGTGTTAGCCTCCATGTACACACATATGATGTTTTCATTTTTCAAAGAACATAATGATGGTAAGAAAAAGAATATATTTTGAAAAAATTAAATTTTATATTAGTATAAATTTTATCCATTAATAATACCCTTTTAACAATTCATTAATTGTATAAAGTAAAATTTATTAAATCACTTATAGAGACGGTAGTACACAGATAACACATATGAAATTTTAGTTTTTTATATGGTTGCGAAGATGTTACAAAATGATTCTATAATAATAAAAATACCATTTATGTATATTTTTTTACTTGTTTGATTATGTCAACAAGGGCAAAATTCTTTCTACGGAGGTAAAATTAAAATATACATAAAATAAATTTAATGGAATAAAATGATAATTTCAACAAAATACGTGGTTGATATCCCCTGGTAATTATATCAGTCCATAAAAAGGTGATTATTTGATAAGACTATAACTAATAATTTGTGTATATGGAATTTGGATAGCTATTTTTCAACATTATTTTATAGTTATTTGAGTGATAGATTTTGGGGAGAATTGGGTTGTTGACAATTAATTTTATAAGGGAGATGTGTGACATTTTTGTAACAATTCATAATGTAAGTTCATTATTAAAAAATAATGTGGAACAAATAATTGAGTGGGATGGGGGTTATGTAAAATAAAACCTTAACATTAAAATTTAACTCACATTTTTTACATTTTCAGACATCATTTAAATTTAGATTATTAACTTTTCCATTTTTTTGTTTTTTATACCTGTAACTAAATTTTACCTAAGTGTTTTACCATTAATTTTTTAAAATATACTATGAATTGTTAAATTAATTTCTCCGAAGGAGAAGATACTTTGGATCTCAAGTGCATCGGGTGTGGGGAATCATGTGGTTGGATGTAATCTAAGTAGCGACCCTATGTCGATCAACATCTATCGAAACTATGTAGATCAGCATCTTATGGACCCTATGTAACTCAGAATCATATCGACCCTGTATGGATTGACATCATAGTGACCATATGTGGATCAAAATATAGAGACCCTATGTGTATAATTATCATAGATAACTAGGGTGGAATAGCATCTAGAAACTCTATGTGGATCAACATCATAGAGAACCTATATGGATCATCATTCTAGAAAACCTGTGTGGATTAGCAGTGTGTGACCCAATGAGGAACAACCTTATAGCGGCCCAACATGGATCATTATTTTACAACCCTTTTTAGATCAGCAATGGAACAACTCACTAAGGGTTCAATTTTGGAAGCATCTTAACAGAATAAAATGATATAGCATAAGACTAATCATCATTATTCTTGAACTCTGAGTGGTGTACCTATTTTGAAATGATTTTATTTTTTTATTATTCATGATTGATATAATGATTATGGTTTTAAATTGTGGAATTCATAGAGACCTTAGAGAGTCTTAGGGTTCCCTACTAGGTATTGTAATACTCACCCCTACACAAGATTCACCGAAACCTTGTTGTGTCTTGTACAGACGATGGGAAACCTTGACTGAGACTCAGCGATCAGTGACCAGATTGTGGATGGTGGTGACGGTTGATGTGAAGAGATGTGGAGATTAATTGTACATTCCCTATAGGTTGGATCTATGGATGTTGAGTCTAAGAAATGTATAATGTTTTTTGTTGTAATTATATCTTTTAGTTGGGCATGTATTTCAGCACCTTTACATCCAGTGCACAGATTTAGTACAGTATTTTTACTTTTTAGTTTCATCATCATGTGTTTTTGGGCTGTGTGATTATAAATATTTAATTAAATGACTTTTGGTTTTCAGGATACGCCTTTCCAGTTCTAGTCACTAACCCTTGGCCTATGGAAGGTAGGCATTGGGTAGTCACGACATGGGCCTAAGAGACTGGTCGTGACAAAGTGGTATTAGAGGAGTCAATTCTATATTAGAACTAGGATACTGATATTTATATTTGTGAAATATTGTAATGTATTTTGTGTGTGGTTTTTAGTTCAGGAAGTCCAGTGTTGGTGTGGCGGCTGACTTATCCATAAACTAGGACCTTGAATTATAATTTATGAGTTGGTGTACGAAGACACTGATTACATGTGTTTTGAAAATGATTTAGTTTTTATCTCTTTTATGTAATTTCACGAGGGATAACTTATTGAGAATGGGACACCTGTAAATTTCTAGAATTCCCACTCACAAAAAATCCAACCATGATTTCTAATAGAGTTCAAGATGAAGGCTCACCGTACGATGACGCTTTGTTGAAGGGCTATCATAATATGTTAGCACATTCTGATGGTCTACCTGCTGCACCACCACTTGGAGGGAATTAGTTGCCACTATCCCCACTAGAAGATGGTGCAATCCAACTGAGAGTGTTGCAATAATTTCTATGGAGGACCCTCTAATTTTTTATGCGATAAAAATCCCCATGTAGCTAAGGACTAGCTAGAGGCATTGGCTAGTAATTTCCTCCCATTTTGGACACCAGCAGAGCAGATGGTTATCCTAGATGCTATCATTTTATAGGTAATAGTTTGGAGATAGTGAAGTATGAAAATACAGACACATGAGAATGTGACACTCTAATAGTTGGACTTCGATACCCTTTTCCGGGAAAGGATCATAACATTGAATTTATGCTCAATACTTATCTAGGAGCTACGACTCTTATAGTAGGGCAACATATCAATGGCCCAGTACTTGGCCTAATTTTCTGACCTCTCACCCTACTCCACCGAAATTGTATGGAACCCATTCTTCAGGGCCCAGACCTTTGAGCAGGGTCTCTGGTGGGAGATCAAAGCATCAGCAACACTTCAAAATATCCCAAAGGAGGCTGGAGTGCTTGAGAGAGCATTATTGTTGGATATCTTCATTGCCGAGAAGGCACCGATGGTGTGAGACACTACGAGAGTACATGTTGATGAGTCATTAGAAGAAGGTAGAAGACTGATGACACATAGTTCTATGTGGGTCATACCCTCTGGTGGACAACCCTAGGATGAATGGTCGGAGTTGAGGAGCTCGTAAGGCAGAGGGAGTCAACTGGGAAGTATATTGTGCTTCACGTACGGTGGGCAGGGTCACATTGCTCGCAACTGCATGACCCTTTGTATCAATGATTATTAGATGGTCAATGGACCCCTAAGGTAGAGGTATAGATTCATGGGATGAGGTCTATTATGAGTAAGACGTGGTAGAGGAGCTGGTCATACAGTAGGCGGTGGGCTGCGAATTGTGGTTATAACGCCACAACCCATAGGTGGTCCACCCCAACCACATGAAGTAGGTGGATAAGGGCGAGAACATATACACGTAGCATAGGACTATTACCATGGTTCACTAGGGATTATTAGAGGTACAATATGTGTATATTACACTATAGAAACAATACTTATAGACACAAGTTCCCATCACTCATTTATTGACACGACACTTGTTCGGAGATCATATATTCCAACACAGACGTTGGCTCGATCCTTATTATTCAAAACATTTATTGTAGAATATTTGATGAGTACACACTGATGTTGATAGTGTGATCTCACTCTATATGGTGAGTGCTACAGTTGGGATTTCTTAATGGTAACGTTGAGGCCTGAAGACATCATTTTGGGTATGGAATGGATATTCCATAGTGTATGCTCAGATAAATTTTTTTTGTTGCAAAGTGTTGTGTGTCTGAAAGGATGGGGTCATGATTTCTGTCACTAGTGAAAAGGTATCCAATGTAGTATAGGATTAACATTCTTGTAGGATGGTGCAATCAATCACACATCAGTTGTCTAGGCATACCCTTTGAGCAATAGACGTGACGAGACTGGGTAATCTTGTAGTGGTGGACTAGTAAAATTATGTCAATTTTTTTGATATTTCAAGACTACCTCCTCACAATGAGGAATAATTATACAACAACCTATACCACGAGATGACACTGATGTCTATGACATTATATAGTATGGCTACAATAGAGCCTCATGAGTTGAAGGTAGAACTGGAGGACATGGAGAGGAAGGGGATCCAAAATCCCAATGTTTCTCTATGGGAATCCATGATTTTGTTTGGCCAGAAGATAGATTAGATTCTAAGGCTTTCTGTGGACTCCTAAGGCATAAACATGTTGAATTTAAAGAACAATTACCCACTCATTAGGAATAAAGACCTCATTGACCATTGGATGGGAGCTCGATGGTTTTCGAATATAGTCCTCAGAATAGGCTATCATCAGTTTAGGGTATGGGATGTGTTAGTATTGAAGATGACCTTAGTATGTTTGTATGTCCATTACATGTTCTTGGTGAGGCTCATTAGCATGAACAATGCTCTGTTAGTGTTCATGGTGCTTATGAACATGATCTTCCAGCCATTCCCCAATCGCTTCATGGTGGTCATCATTGACGACATCTTGATATATTTTACAACTGAGGAGGAGGCCACCAAAAACTTATAGATGTTTCTAGATACCATCTGAGAAAAAAAACCTTAGGGAAAGCTCTAATAGTACCTGTTCTGGATATGGCAGGTCAAATTCCATGGGAACCTTCTCTTGGAGGTTAGAATTGTAGTGGAGTTGGCGATGATAGAGGATGTTCTTTCTTCAGAGACACCAAATAGTGTGACTGAGGTGATAATTTTCCTACGAATGGATGGGTAATACAAGTGATTAGTACCTAGAATTTCGAGAGTTGTGGTACCCTTTTCTGTTTTCAAAAAGAAGGGGTAGCCTTTCTGGTGGATGGAGATATGCCAGCAGAGTTTTCAGGTGCGGATGCATAGACTGATGATTACCCCCATCATGAGGCTACTAGAAGAGGGCAATGTTAATGTATTCTACTACAATGCATCAGGTACCAGTCTAGGTTGTGTCTTGATTTAGGAGAAAGTAGTTATCGCCTATGTCTCATGGTTGTTTGACAACATAAGTAGAACTATGCTATGTATTACCTAGAGTTAGCATTAGTGGGTTTTGCATTGATGATATGTCGTCACTACATGATGGGTGAAAAGATTACTATTTACTTATATCACAAGAGTCTTAGGAATTTCTTCTCATAGAAGGACTAGAACTGGAGACATCAGAGATGGATGGAGATCCTCCCAGACTATTATTTTGAGATAGTCTATACACTAGGGAAGGGGAATTTAGGAGTAGACGCACTTAGCGAGAGATCTGGAATACTGTTGTGGAGTGAGGTGATAGAGCAACTAGCTATTTTGTAGATATTAAATACGGACAGATATAGGGTATCTTATCTATATTCTATGACACATACTCCTCCACTACATCAATGATTCAAGGGGGTATAGCTTAGGACATAGATTGTGAGCCCTTACATGATCATATATCCTTAATATTGTCTCTTAATGGATTTTATGATGGTGGGGAGAACATGATTCTCTTTAGACGACACACTTTGTTACCAATGACTCCTTAGGAGTAGGTGATAAAGTAGTTACATACATCTACGTTGGTGGTACATCCTGGTCTGGTGAAGATGTATCTGGACCTCTAGTGTCAGTACTGGTGGTAGTGATGAAGATTGTGGTGGCAGAGTATTATCCTGATGCCTCACTTGTTATCAAGTGAAGGCCAAGCATCAGGATCCAAAAGGATTAGCACAACAACTTGAGGAACTATAGTGGAAGTGGGATGGTATATCCATGGACTTTGTGATAGGGATACCACATACGTCCAAGGGCCACGATTCCATATTGCTGATCATTGACCGATTAACAATGTTGACCAACATCCTACCTCTCTGAGATCGGGTATCGGTAGAGAGATTATAGAGTATCTACATACATGAGATGTTAAGAATTGATGGGGTATCATTGATGATCGTCTCAGATCGAAACGCTCATATTACATCCTATTTGTGGCAGATATTATAGGAGGCTTTCATGATACAGATACGCTTCAACACATCCTTTAATAATTAGATAGATGGTCAGACACAGCGGACCATACGAAAACTAATGATCATGATTAATGATTGTTTTCTTGATTTTGGTCATAGTTGGGATGGTCACTTTCCATTAGAAGAGTTTTTATACAACAAAAACTATCACTCCACCATCAGCATGTCACTATTTGAGTCCTTGTATAGGAGACCATTTAGATCACATCTATGCAGGATAGACCCAGGGGAGTCAATACTTAGGGGTCCAGAGTTAGTACAGGCTACCACATAGAAGGTGTAGATAATCCAAGAGTGGATGATGACTACAATGAGTAGGCATATGTCATATGATGACAGGAGGTAATTACCATGGGAGTTTGAGGAGGGAGACCATATATTCTTATGGTCATCATCACAAAGAGTATTACCAATGGTTGTCTGGGGATGAAAACATTCATCGAGGTTCATCGTACCCTTAAAGATCCTCATAAGAGTACGTGAAGTGGTGTACCATCAATCTCTTCATCCACAGATTCTCCTAGTGCATAATATTTTCCTCATGTCACAGCTGAGAATATATGTGAACGACCCATTTTATTTTATCGATTGGGGTGAGTTGGACATCGACGATGGGGTGACCATTGAGGTTTTCCCTATAATGATAGAGGATCGATAGGAGCGGGTCATTCATGGGTAGAATATTCCTCTGGTGTGATTTCATTGGCTGCAATAGAATCTATAAGAGAGTACATGGAAGCAGGAGGCTCAAATACATTATCAGTACCCCCATTTGTTCACCTAGTTCTGTTATATATTCCTTGGAAAAAAGTTCCTAAGGTGGAGAGGATGTAATGACCCATAAATTCCATATAATTTTGATAAATTATTTGGGGTTTGACCAAATTAACATCAATGGATTCTAAGGTCCAGTGTACCCGTAAAGGAATTTTGAACGATTTAATGGTACATTCAGTATACACATGGGTGGTGTTTTTTAACCTTTCAACCAATGATTGTAATTGAAATATGACTACAACATTGAATTATAATCACTCATATTCACTTAAGGTAGGATTAACTTCAACTATAATAGGTCATGAGAAAAAGAAAATTTTATTACATTCAAAAGAATAATAAAATTACATGATATCTTTATTTTGTTTTTCTCCAATGGTTGAGTTGTGGTGGCAGGATCAATGAGTTCTCAAGCCATTTAATGTCATTAATTTATGTATTTGTAACCACATTGATGAAAAAATAAATGTGTTTCATATATGAACCACATTAATTTTGTGTAACTCGATTCATTCTTCTGTCTATATAATTGATTCTCGGGTGTGGGTTATTGGTATGACTGTGAGGAACCTCTGGCGAAGTACCACTTCTCCTTCCACCGATGGAGGACAGAGTCTTGGGAAGCAACAAAATGGGATCAATGAACATAGACGACTTCATAAAACAAAGAACTCTCTTCCCCCACCGAGACGTCTCCATCGAATCCCGAGATAGGGGTTCGATTCGATTTAATTCTAACTAGATGTTGTTGAATTTATTGATGCTTGTCTATTATGATGCTAACAAAGATGGCGTGGGACAAATGAAAAAGAGCCAGATCCTCCACTGCTTTGTTCTTATCGTGTTCTTTTGGGAACAATTTTTCCACACGCTATATCCTTGAATTCGGGAGACGTGCAGCTACGACAGCTTCCCGAGAGGAATGTAGGAATGAATTGAAGGGAAAACTGACCACCAGAGCTAACCTAGTGGCCCACAGAAGATCTGTCAGTGCGGTACCAGCACTAGTGTTGAAGGCAGTGGCTAAATCTTGCTGGCTACATAAGAGGGTGGCACTATGACAGACCTAAATGGGAAGCCAAAAGTCGGTCAGCCGTGTCGAATAGGCAGTGTGCCATTGTGCGTTTCTAATAAGGGGTCACGACATCGAAGTTGTAGTGGAGGGGGACCCATGCCCAGCTAGTCTTATGGACCACATGGAGGCACAATGTGGCATTTCTGTTTGAATAGATGAACAACACTTTTAGATTTCTGGGGAGCTAGGCGGCTATCTGGAAAGCGAGCCCCACCAGTACATTGGGCCGCATCTCCCAGTAGGTCGCGCCCTCCGGTTGCGCAGGCTAGTCCGCAACATAGCAGGATGATTTCATAGGGGCCCAGTGCAACTGGGCCAGTAAATTCCATTTTGGGTTGGGACGGGTCAGACATGGACCATATCAGGTCAACCCAAACCGGGTCGGTTCAGACCAGACCTGGACACATTTGGCCCCATTTTGGCTTAAAGATATGTAACTGGTAAACTAGAAGTCTGCTTGATGATCCATCTACAGCATTGGGATCCATGTAGCGAGATTATCCATTTGAGATACTCCACCAGAGGTTTGTAGAATTCTAGAGTACAGATAGGTTTTGATTGTAACAAATAAAATCGGTTTATTGACAGAAAAATTACAACAAACAACAGACCGATCGTCTGGTTGACGTGTCGTCTGTTGTGTTAGAACCCTTATGACAAGAAGGCCCTTTGGGTTACTCCTTTTTGGAACTTCATGGATGTTGAGTATCCACATATATTTATAGTAGAAGATACTATGTAACTCAATCACATTCGGTGCATGAAATCCAATGGTTTGATGTCATTTTTGTAATGACCATATGTGGATCAGTATCATAACAACCCTGTATAGATCGACATCATAGAGAACCTGTGTGGATCAACATGAGAGAGAACCTTGTCTGTATCTTTGTCTAGATACCATGTGTGGATCAACATCATAATGACCATGTGTGGATAAGTATATAGACCCCTTGTGTGGATCAACATCATAGTGACCCTATGTCACTCTACATTATAGCGACCCTCTGTGGATCAATAGTGTGAGAAACAACGATGACCAACCATAGAGTGGCCCATCGTGGATAAGCTATATTCAACCCCATTTTGATCCATAATGGAAAAACTCCCTCATGGTACAGTTGTGGAAACATCCAAATGAATAAAATGATATAGCATAAGTCTAATTTTCATTATTCCGAAACAGTGAATTGTATACTAATTTTGAGAATAGTATTATATTTCATGATTATTAATTGAAATCATTCTTGTGGTTTTCCATTGTGGAATTCGGACTGTCCTTCAGGGATCTTGGGGTCCCTTCTGGGTATTGTTATTCTCACCCTCACACAGGCTTTGACCGTACCATTTTGTGTCTTTTATAGATGATATGCAGCCTCGACTGAGACTATAGGAGCTAGGACCTAACAGTTGATGATGGTGATGATTGACATGGAGATATGTAGAGAAGATCAGTACCTACGCTTCAAGTCAGATCATTGGTGAATGATTCCATGAGATGATTACTGGTTTCTATTGTAGTTGTAACTTTGAGTTGGGCTTCTATTCCGGCCCCTTTACATTCGTTATACAGTTTTATTATTGTAGTTTTACTCATTGGATTAATCTTATTGTGTTTCTGGGATGTGTGTTTGTATATATTTAAAGGCAATTCATTCCCATTTTAGTGATACGTCTTTCTAATGGTAGTCGCCAACCCCTAGCCTATAGAAGGAGGGCTTAGGGTAGTCACGACATGGGCCCCGAGGGACGGGTCATGACATATGGTACCTTCATTATCTTCAAATTACTCTCTATTATACCGTTTTGTATATACTCTAAAATTTTAAACAAAAACATAATTTTAATAATATTCCTTCTCAAAGACACATTTCTTCCTAAAAAAGTAAATATAGAGGATCTATATACTAATTCACGTACATTATATCTCTTCAACTATATTAGCTATTATTTCCAAAAATAAGACTCAATTATTTTAAAATATGTATTCTATTATAACCTTAGGTTCCAGTTGAGATGGCGATAAATGAAAATTATACAAGATTTATTAAACTCATTTTAGTCAGAGTACCTTCATCTATTCTTCATTTTCAAAATTGTAAGAGATGAATGTTATGGGTTATTATCTTTCAACTAAACACATGATATAGTTTTTTATTATCCACCCATTCAGTGTTTTATTTTTTTAAATCATGTTACAAATAATATGAAATGTAAGTGTCAAATTCTGGTTCAGATGTTATGATATCAAAATATTAACATAGATCATCAGTTTGGCTTCTTTCTGTATTAATGCTATGGATAATCTATTCTTATGTGTCCCATTGTTTTTTCATTCCTCAATAATACCCTCTTTAGGTTTTAAATAATATTTCTAAAAATTATTGAATGGTTTCTTGAATCATCTTATCTTATAATAAATTCATTTTAACTTCTTACTAATGTCAGAAAACTCACTTTTTAAAGAATAACTACCTGAGGATGCTTAATCTTTTAAAAATGTTATTTAAATATTTTTTCCACTTTTTATGTCATGAAATTTATATTATCAATCTAAATTTCAAATAATCAATATTCTATCTCTTAATCATTCATTTCACCCTCAAACATCATATGCGATCCAAAGAGATAATTAATTTGTAAATATTGGACCACTTGGGATCTCCCAATACATGATGATAATACACTACATCTTGTTGGTGAAATTACAATCATTTTGAAATATTTTTATGGTTTAGGAATTAGTTATCCATATGATGAAACATTTTTAATCACCTCATTAATTATTATATTAGGTTTAGTTCTTCTTTCACATTCAATCATTTTGAATGTACAAAACCAGAATTCAATAATATAATTCAAGAGGGATCACACATTATCAATTCCATAATATGAATCCCCTATATAATTCAACATATCATTGGTTTTTTGAAATTATAAAACCTAGTTTAACTAATTTAGACATATTTCATAAATAATAACCTTCATTATTTTGAAATTTATAGCATAGTTTTTTTAGTGTCTATGTCTTTATTTTCTAGGTGTGTTGAAGTAATTTCATAAAGATTAAAATATTTAAGATGAAAAATTAGACCCAGGATATTTAGATAGATTATCATTTATTACTCCTATAAATAATAATTATCACCATTAAAATAGGGTTTTACATCCATAGACATACCTTCAATGTCAAAAGATATAGCATCCAATTTTTATGATGATCATTAAATATAATATTTTTAAAGCATAATAATAGAAAATCAAAACTTCTAATAAAAAAATTATTTTCGAATACAAACTACACTATGAATAAAAATGGTTGGGGTTAATTAAATCCATTAAATTTTGATCAAATATCAAACAACACTATTAAATATGATTAACATGTGATGTTATTATTAAAAAATGATGTATTTATAATTAAATCCTAAAAAATGATGTCAAAATCACACATTGATAGTGGTTATGAGAATAAAAATCTCATAGTCTACTCCACAATAAATGCTTCTCCATGAGTGATGGGATGTTCACTATAATTGTACTTTTTTCATGGTCATACACTCCTTTTTCATGGAACTTCACATTTTAGATTAATCATTTGAAACTTACTGTAATAGAATATAATAATTCAATTGGGATCTAATAAGGTTTTACAAATATAATCCACCCACTTTATTTTTAGCTAGAAACCGGGAATCTAAAAATTTAAAATAGCGAATTTCTATATTAAGCACATTATTTTGTTATATAACTAATATAAAGGTTAATTTCAAGGATATATTAAATGAATATGGAGAAAATCATAGTGATACATCTAAATATGTAATGGATGACCCATATGACATAGCTATAAATCAATAGACTTCTTATTCATATCATGTAAAATAGGGAATCATGAAAAATATATTGTTAAATAATAGTTATCCCTGGTCATTTGGTTCATCTATTTTATTTTTTGTTAGATAAATTCTCTCTATGTTTCATGGAAAAAAAAAATTAAATCATAGAATCTAATCCAAAAACTCCATTGCATTTAGTTTAATAGAATTTTTATTATCACTAAAATATCTCAAAAAACATTTTCCCATTCAATTATCTGTCTATATTATTCCTTCATATGTAACTTCCACTTATTAAAAAATTTTTTACAATATATAGATAATTAAATGATTAAATAATTGATGAAACCATTCAAAATTAATAAATGTACTCTAATGGTAATACATACCATGTAATATATTGATATATCTAATTTCTAATCTTCATAGACCCAAAATATAAAAATTTGAATTCATTTTCTTTTATTGACCCATATTGCTAATTTTTTTCACAATGTTTTTATTCAAGAAACTAATTTACTTAAAATTAAAAATTTACATTGGATTTAGTAATTCATTTCTCAGTTTTATTTTTATATCTTATTATTTTACCCAAAAATTTAAAACACATTGATATTGTATTAATCTTAAAAACTGATAAAGTGGTGTGGTGGGGGAGATTAAACTAAGAGATAAAGTTCAAAATATCATTAAAACAATAAATATTATTATGTAAAATGAAAAACAATTTTTTATATAAATATTCATTTATTAACCCTTAGTACCGAGAAAAATAATTTATATATATTAAATAATTTATATTATACTTAGGTTGACCCCCCCCCCCTCTTGTATAATGTTACTCCAGTCATTCTATCTTAATTATTCTTGATTAGACACTTAGATTGATAAAACCCAAAAAACCTTTCCATTTCTTTAATATACATTCATTGGGTTATGGTATTTTTAAAAAATCATCTATATTATCCTTATTGCTGGTTTCAAAGATGGTTATTCAAATATGCATTAATCTTGTCGATTGAGAATTTTTTAACATTTCTTAGAATACATCATAAAATTATATCCTTATGATTAAAACATAATAATATCAGAATATACCGTATATTTAGAAGTATTTATGTTGATTCAGTTAACATTTTTATCTCAATTTACATCCAATAAGGAATAAAACAATCATTCATAATTATGGACTACCACATTAATAATGAATTATGTTTAATTTCTCATCACCAATAATCATGGATGGTTATTAATGTGTATTTAATCAATTAATATGATATTAATGAAAATGTTATGATTAAATAAATTTATTATATAATATATCATTATATCATTCTAATAATTAAAAATTGAATCATCACACCCATGATTGTATGGACTATCATCTCTACATAGTAATGTACTGAATTTCCAATAACCACAATTCATGGATAATAATGGAAATGGATTTAAGGATTTTACTTTATTTTTATATCATGATAGTGATTTGTAATATAATATTTAATTTTTTTTATTTTCCATCTATTGAATTTAAAATACATTTCTCACATGACCAATGGGAACACCACAACACAAAATGATATATTTTATTGATAAATTATTATATTATATTAATATTTGATTTTATTTTATGGATAAAAATAATAATTTGTTCTTATTTATTATCACATATATATTAGATCAATGACCTCTTTGATCACTATTTTCCTACCAAATTTATTTATCAATTTTTAGAGGAAAATACTTTGAACTCACAATGTTGATTTGAAAAAATAAGTTAATATGTAATTTTAATATATGAAGAAATTAATTTTGTAATAAATATATATTCTATTAGTACATTAATAAGAATTTAATTATTTAATATATATCTTTTATATTATATTTTAATGAAGTACATAGCATTCTGTGACTCGCGGAAAGGGTTTTCCTAACCAAATTTTCTTTCTTTATTTTATAAAACATCATTATTAAATTTTATTCCATAAATATTTGTGAATTTATCTAATTTTAATTTACATTATTTATTTTTTATTATGTATCTATGAATGTGATTAAAAACCCACATCATTTATTAATAAACACTTCAAATGATATGATATTCAAAATGGTTTTCTTTTTCACTATCATCAAGTCGAGTATCATGAATTATTTGTACAGTGTTCTTACATTCCCAAAATGAAGTTGAAATTTTAAATTATCCATCTAATGTGATTTATATATCCATATCATATTATTTGATTAAATGAATTTTTATACAAATTTAGAAAATGGGTAAAGGAATTAAGATACAACATCACTAGGGCCCATTCCAAAGGTACTATCTGAACATGGTGGAAATTTCTTCCAAACCAATCACTCTATAATTGACAACAATGTCAATATTTATTTTATCAATAGACGTTTCCCTCGGTTAATACCTATAATATTGTATATATAATATTTAAAAATAAATATAACATCCACTAATACCATCAATAGATAAGCAATCATTTAAAAAATATTTAAAAATTAATTTTAAAAGATATCCAATATACACAACTTGTTGTTCGAGATTCTTAGTTACTTTAGATGGAAAAAATATAAGTCAATAATATAAAATAAAAGTAAATAAATATTTATTAATATCCATAACATGTTCCTAAAAATTTTTATCACCAAAAATATTATAGGAAAACATTGAGAATGCATTGACCAAAGGTGTTATCTGTAATTACCAATAAGATAATATATATATAAAATAGTGAAAAACAAAATTTTAGTGGGACGACATAGCATGATATCATAAAATTAATGTCTAATGAATAAATACATCAAATAATAACATAAATAACATTTAAAATAATTATCATAGATCAATATGAATGTGAAAACAATATATATCCATCCATAAGAATAAGTTAAATATAACTACAAATTAAATTACACATTGTGGATGGAGTCCAAACCTAAATTTGACTTACTCATAAATAAAATATATATCATATCATGTGAAATAATGTATTTTTAATTATTTATAGATATATTCATGTGCACTAATAATAAATAATACTTTGAAATATATGAAATAATTAGAAATAAAATATAATGCATAAACATTTTTATTACCCACAGATGGATAGGGGTTGTATAATTTTTTCACATGTCACAAATAATTAATATTTCAAATATATTTTGATGCTTATAAGAAATTAAATATTTTAGACATTTCTATATGAATTCATTTTCATAGGGATCAAAATATTGTGTCTATATAAAACAATATCATTGGAAATGGTAGGGAACAATGTATAAAAATGAACATTAAATATGGTGGATTAAGTAATCCGTAAAATTCATTGAAGGAAGAATAACTATGTAATTGTATTTATGAATCTTTGAAAATGAAAAATGGTTAACCCTATAATATTCCTACTGTCATTTATATCATGAATGTGAACGATTTAATTAAAAGCATTTCATATAAATGTGTAAGGTGATATGAAATTTCCCCCCATTCAAGAATGATTTTAAAGAATACATTTTATAAATGAACATAAATCTTGTATACCCTATAAATGGAAGGGATAATAATAAAAGATTAAATATAATATTGATATATACATAATTTATTAGTATTATATAAAATGAGAGAGAGAGATAATACGATTCATAGATAGAATGTTCATAACAATATTAAATAATGGTAGTTCATAGAACACCTTAGCATAGGTTGTAGAATAATTCTTAAAAAAAACCTAAAATTAACGATTATGAAATTCAAAAGATTATATAATTATTTTTGAACTATATTAAACTAATTTTAATTTTTTAAAATATCATTATCTTCATTTATAAACATTTCAAAGAGATATAATTTTAATTTCTTTATTTGGAGGAAATTAATTGCATGGTTCAACAGTCTGACCACTAGGGGATAATTATTTTAGTTACATTCAAACAGGAATACAACTATAGAATTTAAAATAAATTTTATTATATCTTCTAGAATATTAACTATTCCAAAATATTATTTCATGTTCTTATATATTAATGATTCATTTAGTATATATTTTAATGCTACGCAGTATGTCTAATTTAGTAGATTTATCTACAATGAAGAATAAGATTACTTTATTTTTATAAAATGTATAAAAATAGAAAAAATAATTAAAAAACATATAATTTAAATATTATCATATTATTTTTAAATAATTATATTTTTATAATAATTCTTGAAGGAGATGAAGAGAAACAATGAACGGTGTCCGTAGAGGTCATTAAAGAACCATATTGTGATCCGTATTTAAATTTTTGAAATGGTTGAATGGAGGGTATAAGATAGATATTCCAAAATAATAATATCATATCGGTATATTTATCATACAATAGTTTGGAATTGTATGTTCATGGAGATCCTATGGTAGTGGTTAAAGAAGGTATAATTAATATAAATTTAGTTTAGATTTTAACTCTCATAGTTATTATATCCATTAGAGATACCCAATAAGGATCATTGAAATTGATTCCATATCTAAAGAAACAGACTAGGACAGGGGGGATTTTTAATGGAATTTAGATGAAATTTGAAAATAACCATTCCTTAAAAGTCACAAGGAAAAGCTGTTGTGATGGGTTTTATTTTAATGGTGAGGAGAGAATGTATTTTTGGATAAAATATTAATTTTATTTTATTTTATATCACAAATAATAATTTTGATGAATACAATGACCATTAACATTTATATATATATATAATTAATGGATTTTTACATTATCCCTTAAATTACTTCCATGTATTTAGTCTATAATATGATATATCAGATTTTACTACACATCACAAATCCACAATAATGTTCTCTGATATTTATATAGACACCAAAAATTCACTGAAACAATATTTATGTGTTGATTATTAATATTAAATTCACATTAATAATTTATTTTTATTACCTTATGATGTTTCATTTTTAAATAAAAACATTATATATAATAAAAATACTTATTTTTGATATTAAGATCAATTTCTTGATCCATTGAAAAAATTAATTTAGCCTCATAAAATTACATGATAATACATATTCATATTTATTTATAACACTATTTGATAAAAAAATATTTTTATTATTTTTTTAAAAAAATTCAAAGTAAATAATTTATCATTTAATAAAATCAGACAAATTTTATAATTTTATAATTTTATTTATAAGTATCATGATATAAATGTATAATATTCTCATTTTATATGATAATAAAAAATTATTTTACAGAACCATATGTGTAGTGACTATTCCATTGATCAGGTTATTATTCATAACATTTAGCTTACTATTCGAATTATCAGATTACTATTCACACAATAACATTTTTAATGGTCATATAAGTTTCCTATATTCTATAAAAGATGTTATTTTTAATTATTTATTTATTAACATATTTATTATGTCAATTATATATATAAATATGTATATTCATTTCCAATATTCGTATTTCAATAATAAAATTATTCTTCACATAAAAGGTGTTTTTAATTAGTGTGATAATTCTATGGGATCAAGAAGATCCATGTTTTCTTATTATTAATGATGATTTTTTTTTTAAAATCATATTTTTATACATTGAATCTATAAGGAAAATTTATCTCTTAAATTTAAGGTTTATATTAATATAGTAAAATATAGTGTGTTTTGTCATATAGTTCGTCTGTGTTATATTATAATTCATTAATATATAATACATATATATATACCCATAACGTAAATTGAATTTATAATATTCCATAATTCTACATTATTATCCTAGTATAATTTTCCACATTAAAATTTTACTTTAAATTTTCATGAGAAAATAAGTGAGGGTATTTATATTTATAGGAATTATCCAGTTCCCTAATCAGCCCATCATACTATTGGTTTCTATATTATTCTTGGACTATGTTAGTTGTTATATTTTATAATAAAATATCCTATATGGGGATAGATCTTAATATTATTCTCCTCATTAAAGAAATTATTTTAAAAATATATCACCTATAAATTTATTAAATGTGTGGGATCGTGTATGAATTTCATAAAAAGAGATATGTGGAATATT
This sequence comes from Viscum album, assembly GCA_963277665.1. Classification (NCBI taxonomy): domain Eukaryota; kingdom Viridiplantae; phylum Streptophyta; class Magnoliopsida; order Santalales; family Viscaceae; genus Viscum; species Viscum album. The sequence continues at coordinate 811,317,833 of OY728140.1, read as the reverse complement.
AAAGGAATTGTTTGAGTGACAGTTGATGGGACATATCACTAATGCATTTGAGAATCACATAGGGATTGATGTACATATGAATTCTATTTCCCTTTATCTCCAATATATGAACACTCTTCTATATATATCTATAGAATAATAATTTAACTCTAACCCCAAACTATATTTTTCATTATTGAATGTTAGCATAAATACTCTATGGACTCTAATTATCTTGGATTTTGATGATATATTTTCTTGGTATGTTATAGTATTTCCATGACACTTTTATGTCTTAATAAAATTTATTTGACAACATCATCCCATTAAATAGATATTTTCCCCACATCCAATATATATACTCACAAAGATCCATTTGGATTCTTGAGTGGAATCTATTATTTAATGATAATTCCAACATATGGACAAGATAATTCAATCCTTCATTGATGTACTTCTATCATTTTATTTAATATACCACAATGTGTTAGGATATAATTATTATATACACTTTTATGTATTTCTTATAAACAATTCTAATGACCAATTTAGAGTTATGACAATGCTGATGAATTTTTAATAATTTTTAAACAAAAATAAGTTCTTTATCATGTATAGTATAGAGAGGTGTTCCCATATGTCTCAAAAATATTATAATGAATATCCTTACATCTTAATCATGTGAGATTTCTCTAAAATATTATACAAAGGAGATTTATTTAAAAGAAGTTCCACCCAAAGTGAATAACATTATATCCTTTTGAGGAAATCATAGTACAGTTGAAAAATTCCATGATGATGTTGTCCAATTTTCCTATGTGTATTAGTCATGGTTGCACCATCCCCATAGTCATTTCTCTAATAAACCATAATATGATGGTATATTATTGATTTTTATGTATATTCTACTATCACTATTTCAATTGTGCCACAAATAGTTTTCATATAAATCACGATACATTACTATTTTCCTTTGTTATATGCAAAACGGTGAGATATGTGAATCATTTAAAAAATATTCCATTATCTATAGATTCTAGGGTTCATATAGTAATTAACAGAATATTAGAAATATTTATTAATTATTTTTTAATATTAGATATTTTTATTTTCTAATATATTCCTCCTTCGTCTTTATTTATATATATTCACTTTGAGATTCTACATTCTTCTCTATATGCGCTTCTTGAGAATCATTTCATAAAAGAATGAATATGTTCATTCATTAATAATCTACATGAAAATATTTTTCAATTCTAAAATGATTTCATTTTTCTCAATTACTGACAACAATATTGTTTCTATATTATATTTACACATAGAATCCCCCACATTAAAATAATTGTATGTAATTTAATGGATTGAAATGTAATAGTCCATTATTAGATCTAACCATATTCACCATATCATATTAAGATCCTTCTTTGTGAATATATATTTGATTTATATGATCCTTATATCATTAACACATATCCTAAGAAATATTATTCTGGAAAATTTTCATTGTAAATGTAACTAAAGAAAAATCCATTTCATGTTACTAGTTTTTTTCTCTTACTCATTAAACATCATTAAGTCACATGGTATCAATTTATCATTTGTAATTCTTTAATATAAAAAGGACTTATTTGGATCATAATTAATATGTGGAATAGATCCCCACTAGTGGGATGCATGAGGACTGATGTAGTGATAAAAACATTTTAATTCCCTAAATATATCCTTGTATTCTGTAGTCTATGAATCATTTAATGCCCATTATGATATCTTTGATAATTGTCTTGAAAATTATGATTTTTTTCTTGAAAATAATTTGTAATACATAGATATTCAAATGATACTTTAGATCACAATTAATGAAGATGTTTGAGCCCAATCATGAAATTATATTCTTTTAAAGGGAATATATATGACGCTTTTAAGGTGATAACATGCCCCGATAATGAGAATTCCCTCATCTCGAACTCACAATTATTGTACTCTACATCAACCATATCCTATAGTCAAGTATTTATCATAATACACAAGTTCACTTCAAACGTGAACTTTACATGGGATTATATCATAATATAATTTGTTAATATTTACAAAAGGAAATATTTTATGAAACTATTTCTTAACTCTATATTATTTTATAAATCATTATTGAATCTATAATGAATAACCATGAATTCATAGTTTCCATACCTATTTCAAAAACCAATAATTATAATATATTCATTCTTCACATTTAATTTCTCAAATCATAAAATGTGGTCTTCTTGAGAGGAATACTGGGAACCTTGTTTATTGTCAAAGAATCCTTCCATCCATATAGGGAATATATTTTATTTATCTTTGTTTTTAGGAGATCATGTTAATTAATGTCGAGGTGTATTGGATCATCCTCTTCTTGAAATATATAACAAGTATAACCCATGTTGATGTGGCCTAGAATAAAAAATCCATGAAGGTATTATCATATAAGAAATTAGTTCTCTCCAATAACACATAATTTCAATTAAATCAATAGTATGGGGTATGGGTAGATATCCAAATATATGATAGATTGAAAAAAATATCATAAACTTGAGGAAGACTATTAAAATATTCATATAAAATATCTGTATAGTCCATCACAATAGGTATTTATACATTGTTGATTTTCACATTTATCTCCATTAATGAAGCTCAATATTAGTTGTCATAATGATATAATATACATTAATGAGAATGATATTCTAAAGTATATTCATATATCACCTTACACATGTATAAAATCTAAGAATGTATTGATATGTGAAGAGTGATCTCCTCATATCAATAGTTATATTGGATTTATATTATAAAAACTAAAAAATTCTCAATATATAAAAAAATTCTACTAAATAAAGTATGATGATAGTTATCAGGAGGTTTAGTCAACTAACATTGACCCTAGGGGATTTATATACATGGGATGCATAAAATCTCAATATTTCAACCTCAATTATAGATCAAACCCCATTTTAGGGAATACTAAATAGTTATTCTGAAAATTAAAGATGTTTATAAATTAATATAATTATGATAATACTAGATAATTTATGTTCATTAATTTATAATGATATACCCACTAATTATTTTATTTTGGATCTAATAATTTATAATATACAAAATTCTAATAGGGATGAGAATATTGAACAAAAAATCATATTAGAGAAGAATTAATTATCATAGATTGATTATATTATAAATGAAAAATTTATAATTACATATGGGTCTTGATGTTTTGATCTTAGTTTTATATGGTAATTTAAATATAAGTTTTCTAACCAAAAAATCAATTCAATCCCATCATAATGGTACTTAATGTGCTAGTGATTTTTCAAACGAATATCACATAGGAGTGTCAATCTAGATGAATAAGAATGCATCATTGTTATTAAAGAGGGTAGGATCGTGTTAATATTTAAACTAGAGGTATTGGGGTTATATCCACTTTTAACAAATATTTTAGATCTTATTCAAGTAAAATATGTGAAAAAGGGTTATAGTTTCCTTGGAACCACTCACATTATATATATTCCAAGATTTATTGATATTGTCACGACCCGTCCTCGAGGCCCTTGCTGTGACTACCTCAAGCCCGCCTTCCATATGCTAGGGCCGGTGACTAGCACAAAAAGCATAAATCTATAAGCTGGAAAGGTATTGCCTTTTTAAAAGTAAACACATGCAATCATAGTACACAACTGGAAGAAAAACACCATGTCGATATTTTATATAAAAGATTTGCTGGAGAGTAAAAGGGGCCGGAAATACAATCCCAATAGTAATGTACAAGGAAACGAAAAAACAGGTACATCAAAATGAAAAACTGCTGGAAGGTGTCTACCAGCTCTTTGATCGTCCATATCAGATCCTACCAGAAGGGTATGTATAGATATCCTCACCAATGCTCCACGTCCATTCGTCTCCTCCGTGTATCATCACGTCGTGAGGTCCACTTCTGGGTACCATCCTGTCCTTGTATAGTCCACCTCGATCCGCACTGTCCATCGTCTACATCCAACACAATGAGGTTCGGGCATAACCCATGCAGGGGTGAGTATATCGATACTCAGTAGGGACCCCGAGACCCTCATGGACTGACAATATCCAACATGAATGAACCCCAATGTAAAAGAATCAATATAGAACCCATACTTAGTTATATTCCCATACATATACCTAAGTTATCTTGTATCCCATATCAATCATGAGGTAACACAAAAGTCATTGAATCAGCTAAAACTAAGATTTTAATTATTGAAACGAAGTTTGATGGAGAACTCCTCTTTTGTTGAGAACTGTGGGACTATCGCAACCCCAAGGCACTTATCACAACCCTTGTACTGCTGAGGTACTCCTCCTGTCGAGAACCGTGGGTCTGCCACCAAATACCAGGCGTTCCTCCACTGTGGGTCTGTCGCCAAATACCGGGTGCTCCCCCAAAAATATGCAGTGATACATCTCCTGTCGAAGATCGCGAGTCTTCTTCCAAATACTAGGTGCTCATCCACCATGGGTCTGGCTCTAAATACCAGGCACTCCTCACTGGGCTAGTCGGACCTCTCATAGTCAAATCGGTCAAGCAGTATTCAGATCTGTAAGCTACTAGGTCTTCGCACTCTGAATGCTCGTCACTGGAAGGATCTTCTCCACAAGCTACTAGGAAAAACACCAAATATCATGAAGTTCCACGAAAATGTAATTCAAATGTCTGCCACGTCATAGGGGTCTCAATACAACTTACGACACATCAATAGGACACCCAATTTTTGAGTTATTAGCCATTTATTCCCCGGGGGCACATTTGGTTTCTTGTACAAACCAAATTGACCATATCTCAAATATAACCTGAACACCAATGGTGTAATATCAAAGGGATGTATTCGTTCCAAGAATATTGTCTCCTATGATGGTTTGTCAAACGGACGCCCATAGCCCGAGTTATGGGCAAATAAGTGAATTCGTGTCTGACGGGTCCGGGTCTAGTCTGACCTAGTCAGACTGACCCGTCCTGAACCTCGTCTGGACCAGGGTGCGACCCACTCGGAAAGAGCAGCTCGGAACGATGGGACGACCCGGGCAGAAGCTGCAACCAGACCTGATAGCGCGGCCCGACATGCGGGCCGTGTGGCCCGGCCTGCTGGCCGCATGCTAGATGGTATTGTGGCTCAACAGGATGGGCCTGTGGCCTGGCCGGTAGGCAGTGTGGCCCAGCTGGCCACACCATGGGGGTGTGGGGGGTTCCTCAACCCCTATTGATTGTAATGGAACCGGCGCCTAGCGTCGTTTTAGAAAACTACGGGACCCTTCAGATCCCGCCTGTACCACGCACTGGCGGCCGGCTAAGCCGACCGCCCTCCCCTATCTGGCACAGCCTGCCCTGGCCGCGGCTCATCTCCACCACGCGGCGTGATGGCACTGAGCTAGCTTGGATATGACCATAAATTTATCCCCAAGGCATGACAGTGTCATGACTTTCCAGTGACCTGGTGATCTTGCACCGCTGGTTTCTTCACGGTCGGCCCGATGCCAAACGTCGTTGACCACTTCTATCATAAAAAACAATCAAGATCAAAGGGGGGAGGGTCAGTCCATGTGTGAGCGGTCTAAACCCTCCATGTTATGTTGATAATAATCGGCATAACATATTCCAAATTTTATTATGACATAGAATGGATGCAAAATAACTTAAACCCCTACCTCGCTTGTTGGTGATCGATAATAGATTTTAGGAAGGCAGACGTCATTCCGCCAATGTCGAAGGAGGAAGAGGGTACTAGTCATTGGAGAATGAGAATTTCAAGGTGATGAAGTCGAAAACAACGTCGGCATTCATCGTGGGCATAACGTCCCTTTCTTGCCCCGGTTGAAGATGTAAGAATATGCTGATGGATCTTCGTGTTCATCGTTGATAGGATATTCTCTCAAATTCTCCAAGGCTCCACAAGATGAATGTCCCAACAAAATAAAATAATAGCTTTTCCCAATATTTTATTGTTGCAATGAATTCAAAGTAATTCAAATATTTAATTAATGAACCATTAATTAATTCACGTGGAGTTGGCACTTTAATGTGGGAAGGAAGGTGAATAATTTTAAAAGTTTCCCCCACTTTATGGAGAGTTACAAGGGGGTTAAAGCTCATTTGCACCCCACACCATTTATTGAAAGAGAGGTTAATATTTCGGGTCGGCTACACCATATAATATCCTCCCAATGGAGGTTATTTGAGGGTGGGCCCCACCTTTAACCTCCATTTTGATCTTTTAACCATATCAAAAAAATAAGTACACATTATTTTTATTTAATTTAATTAAAAACCACCAAAAACTAACATCCATTCTCGTTAAAACACAACTGCGGTGATGGTATCACTATGAAATCACCGATGTGGCGAGTTCAACTGTGCCCTCATATTTCAATTCTGAGAACCGGTTCAAAACATATAATATTCCACTCATATATTTACTAAACGTACCTGAACAAAAATTCAAAAATTGATTCCAAACACACCGGGCCTTGAAATCAAGCGTCGTCAGAAACTACAAACTCATAAAATTCCCATGTATTTTATAACAATCCCATGTGAAATTCGAGTCTTTAAATTCTCCCATACATAGGGATTTACGTCCCCTTAAGATAAATATCAAACATAGAGTACAAAAGATGGTATTGAGCACCCATCTGAGCCTCCCGCTGCCAAGTGCTCTCTTGGAGGTTCTCATGCTGCCAATGAACGCACAACAGAGGTATCGACCATCCACGTAGGCCCTACTACAGTCAATCCTCGATATCTAATGGGGCCTCTATGAATGTCTCACCATCATCGATGTACAGCTCCCCATGTTTGATGATGTGGGATGGGTCATGCACATATCTCCTCAGCTGAGATACATGGAAGCCATCGTACACCTGATCCAACTGAGATGGAAGGCCTAGGCGGTAAGCCACATCGCCAACTCTTCTGAGGACCGTTAAATGTGTGATGAATCGTGGTTTTAACATGCTGCCTTGGCCAAATCTCCACAGACCACATTGAGGTGAGACTCATAGGAAGACGTTGTCACTATCCTTAAACACCAGAGGTCTCCTTCTCCAATCATCATACGACTTATGCCTGCTCTGTGCAGTCTTCACCCACTCATGGAAGATCTAACCCTTCTCCATGTTAACCTGTACCATCTCATGGTTCCACTAGTGATGAATCACTTGGGTCTATCCAATATATTGGTGATTTGCAAGGAAGACCATACAAGGCCTCAAAAGGAACCATACCAATGGTGGAGTGTTAACAGTTTTTGTACGAAAACTACACTAAAGGCAAGTGATCCTCCCAGCTTCGAGCGAAGTTGAAGAAAAAATGCACGAAGCATGTCCTTGAGGGTTTGAATGGTACTCTTGGTATGACCATCAGTCTATGGATGGAAGGAAATACTCAAGCAAAGATGTGTCCCAAAAACATCTTGCAACCCCTTCTGTAGTATGGAAGTAAACAGTGAATCATGGTCAAGAAAATAGAATAATGTACTCCATGTAATCGCACTATCTTATACACATAGAGGCATCACAAGCTCACAACTGATCCATGCTCTCTAATCGGTAGGAAGTGCGATGACATGGTGAGTTCATCAATGATCACCCAAATCAAGTAATGACACCTGGATATACATTGAAGTCACATCATGATGTCAATTGATATTGCCTCCCCTTTTCACTATAGGACCTCTATGGGTTGTACAAAGACTACTGGTACCTGGTGCTCTACCTTCACTTACTAACAAGTGAGGCATTGTGAGACAATATCTTCTACCGCCTTTTTCATACCTGGACACCAATGGTTTCGTCGATAGTCCCAGAACATCATCGCCACTCTTAGATGTAATGCAAGAGGGGAAGTGTGGTACTCCCTCAACACTTCCACCCGAATTGCAACTGGTACCAGGGTATGTCCTATGAAGAGGATGACATGCTCCCCTTCTTTAGAAATCCAACTGGCGCCTGCCCTATTGATATCTAAGCACATCACTTCAGACAGTAAGCATCTCCACACTATGCCTCTCACACTCGATGAATCGGTGGATGAGTGAATGTAAGAGACAGAAGATAGGCTGCTCTATCCCTATCCACAATGGATATAAGTAAGGCAGATAGCTGCTCTGTCACCTCTACTAGCAGCTGAATGCTTAATCTCTTGTTGAGAGCATCCCCAACAATTTTCCCTTTCCCAGGAGTATAGACTATTTTGAAGTCATAGTCCTGGAAAAAATCAAGACAACGCCATTTTCTCATGTCCAGTTCCTTTTGAGAGAAGATATACCTGAGACTGTTGTTATCAGAGTACACAGTAAAAGGTTCTCCCATCACATAGTGCCACCACATCTTTTAGGCGAAGACCACTTCTGCTAACTCTAGGTATGGGTAGTGTAGTTCAACTCATGTTGTCTCAACTGCTGAGAACTATATGTGATCATAGATAACTCTTGCATCAGGACACACCCGAGTCTTGTCCCTAATGCGTCACAGTAGACAACATACCATATTCCCTCCTCTAGAAGAATCAAGATGGGGGCACTAGTCAGCCTCTGCATCTACTCCTGATAGCTCTGCTGGCATTTCTCTGACCAAATGAAGGGTTTCCCCTTCTTCGTCAAGGTAGAAAGTTGTGCTACAACTCTGGAGAATTCTGGAACGAATCTATGATAGTATCCAGCCATGACCAGAAAACTCCTTACCTCAATCACACTCCTTGGTAGCTCCCAAGCAAGCACTGCCTCAGTCATTGTTGGATCCATTGTAACTCTAGACTTTGAGATAATGGTTCCCTAGAAGTGAACCTCCCAAATCCAAAACTGGAACTTTGAGATCATACCCTAATGTTGGTTCTTTCATAGTTAATCCAGTACTACCTGAAAATGGTAGGCATGCTCCTTCTCAGTAGTAGAGTAAACCAGAATGTCGTCAATAACGACTGTGACAATGCTATCATGGTATGGAAAGAATATCCTATTCATGAGACTCACAAACACAGATTAAGTGTCTTGTATGATGAAGGGAATAACCAAGAACTCATAATAGCCGTACTAACACCTGAAATTCGTCTTCTACACATACTCATCTCGAACTCTGAGCTGGTGATAGCCTAATCCGAGGTCTTTCTATGAGAACCATTGTGATCCCTTGAGTTGATCAAAGAGGTTGTCAACCCTCAAAAGTGGGTACCTGTACTTCACGATCACCTGATTTTTCCGACGGTAGTCGACATAGAGCATCAATATCCCATCTTCATTATTGTCGATCTGAATTGGGACTGCCGAGAGAGAATCATTGGGCCAGATGAATCCCTTCCCTCGAAATTCCTCAAGCTGTACCCTCAGCTCACGATGCTCAGCGGGAGCAATCTGATATGCTGGAGTAGATATCGGTGTCGTCTGGGGGTAAAATTCAGTTTATAAGTCCACCTATCTCTGAAGCGGTAGTCCTGGGACATCGTCCGGGAAAACATTCATGTACTGGTCCACCACTACAGGATAAGTCAGACCCCCCATATGTACTGCTCTTATGGTAAGGAAATCCAACTAGTGAGTGATCGGCTGCACCCTCCTCTATGTAATTTTGTCCGGCGCTGGAAAGGTTCCCTTATCACCGGTGAAAGTGTAGGAGTGACAGGAACCTATTTCTATAAGCACTTTAGATAAGGAGGATTAGACATAGATCATACCTCGAATCTTCTCCAGAGTTCCATGGTAATATGCCTCAGCTACATGATGCTGAGATCTCCCCTGTCCACATGTTCCATGTGGTTATGGTGGACCTCCTGGTGGTGATGGTGGGAACACCTCAAATCGTCGTCCACCACCAGCTGCAGAACCGTCTGCTCTACCACATCCACCTACTCCTTGCGGACCACCTCGATTGAACTTATACCTCTGCCTAGGAGTTCCCTCAACAGACTGTTGATCATCAGTACAACGGGTCTGACAGTCACAAGCCAGGTGACCAAGCCCGCCACATGAGTAACACTACCCGCTCCTGGAATGACTGTCTTTGTCTCCACTCCGGGTGCCCCACACAACCGATCCTGAGTTGTGCAGTCATCCAATTGTAGGACTACTCCTCTTGGACCACTACGACAACTGTCTACTTCCAGCTGCAGAAGACTCCGCTGTATTTTGACTAATGGTGGTTCTCATTGTGAGAGACTGCTGAATAAGGAAACTCTCCACTAGGATGGCTCTCTCTAGCACCCCCGCCTATGTCGGGATGCTGAGTGAGATCATCAGAGATCTGATCTGTCGCCTGTTCCCCAGCTCAAAGTTCTAGGTCCTAATGAATGGGTCTCATACCATATCTATGGGGCAGCCCGACAAATCAGAAAACCTCACGGAGTATTGTGCTAATGTAATGTTGCCCTGCTGTAGATGAAGTAGCTCTTGTTTCCGCACTTCACGAAGGGTGGCTATGACAATCTCTACCCAGAACATGCTCTCGTTGTCTACCCAGAGTAGCATTGCCTCATCATTGTCCTGGAGCATCATGCTCCTCCATTTGCATACTATTGCCTGAAAGAGGCTGGCAGCAACAATCGCCATGTAGTCTGCTGGTGTCCCTACTAGCTGGAAGACTCTCACCACAGCCTCCAGCCAATCCTCAGGAACCTGTGGGTTCATCTCTCACCGTAACCTGGGTGGTCTCTGGTGCTGGAACATGTGTAGTGTGCTCAAGTGGCGTTCATCATCTGCTGCTGGGGCTGGTGGCATTGTTGGCCCAATGTGTGGTGGTACCACGGGTGCCCCACTAGTTCCTCAACTGGAAAGGGGCCCTACACTAAGGCCTCATCACTTGTCGCGCTGTCAGTGCATACATCTCTCGGGGCTCTAACTGGTCATCTATGGGGAAGCATCCTAAAAGAAATAGATGCCACACCGTCAAACGATTATACCTGGTTAAATGACCTAGTTGAGCTGACTTAATGTAAATCTCTTGAAACACACACGCAATTAGTGTTATCATGTCCTATGTTGGAAATCAGTAGTTGGGGTGTTAGTGTAGGGATACGTCATCCGCCGCACCAATACTAGACACCATAAAATGAAAACAACACTCGGTACCATTAACACTATTACATCATAGAAAATAAATATCACAGTCCTATGTTCTTCGGTAGGACCAACTCCTATGATACCAATTTGTCATGACCCATCCTCGGAGACCATCCTGTGAATACCCCTAGCCCGCCTTCCAAAGGTATAATTCAGAAATCTAGGAAGGCATACCATTTTAAAAGGAAACACACACAATCAGAGTACACAACTGGAAGTAAAACACTACATAGAATCTTTTTCCCAAAGATGTGCTGCAAAGTAAAAGCGGCCCGAAATACAAGCCCAATAGTAAATTACAAGGAAAAGACAAAACATGTACAACTAAAATACAAATAGCTGGAAGGTGTCTAACAGCTATTGGATCAACCACCACAGATCCTACCTAAAAGGATATGTATAGATTGCCTCCCCAGTGCTCCACGTCTGTCTGTATCCTCTAGGTACCCTCTCGTCGTGAGGTCTACCTCAGGGTACTGTCCAGTCGTCGTGCACTCCACCTCAGTCAGCACTATCTGTCATCTGCATCCAACACAACGAGGTGCGGGCATAGCCCGCACCGGGGGTGAGTATAACGATACTCAATTTGGGATCTCGAGACCCTCAAGGTCTCACAATATCCAACAAGGATAAACCACAAAGAAGAGTATTCAATAGATATCCCATACTTATGTATATGCCCATACATATACATATGATATCTAGAAACCCATCTTAATCATGAGGTAACACATAAGTCATTGAATCATATCAATCTAGGATTTTCATTATCAAAACCACAGCTTCTGGAGAACTCCTCTTCTGTTTTGAACAGTGGCCTTGTCACGAGATCATGGCGCTTCTCACTAACCTTGGACTGCTGATGTACTCTTCCCCTCGAGTACCGTGAGTCTTCCACCAAATACCAGTCGCTCCTCCACTATGAGTATGCCGCCAAATACTGTGTGGTCCCCCTAATAGCCTACAGAGGTACTCCTCCTATCGATTACCATGGGTACGCCAACAAATAATAGGTGCTCTTCGGGAATGTGTCTATCTCCAAATATCGGGATCTCCCCACTGGGCTAGTCGAATCAATCCAAGTCAAATTTCTCAAACAGTTGTCAAGTTTTTCAGCTACTATGTCTCCGCACTGTGACTTCTTTTCACTAAAAGGATCTGCTACATGAGAAACCGGGAAATACTACAACTGTCACAAAGTGCCACAAAAAAGTATCCCAATGGTCCACCACATCCTAGGGGTCTCAACGCAACAGATGGCGCATAAATCAGGCGCTCGGTCTGTGAGTTATTATCTTTTTAGTCCCGGGGTCCAGTTTAATTTGTGTATGAACCAACCTAACCATATCTCAACAATACCCGAACTCAAATGGGGTATTCTCAAAGGTTCAGCTTCGTTCCAAGAATTTCAGTGCCATTGAAATTTCTTCTAACAGATGCTCGTAGCGCGAGTTATGGGAAAATATTTTTATTTGGGTCTGACGAGTCCGGGTCCGGTACAACCTAGTCAGACCGAGCCGTCCTAACCCAGGTCTGGACCAAGTTCCGACCCTGTTTATGAGTCCAACCCGATTTGAAGGGGTGGCCCGACCCGAAGGGACGGCCCGACCCAAAGGTGCAACACAACCCAAAGGCACGACCCGACCCAAAGGGGCGACCCGACCAATGGGGGATACCCGGCTGGTCGGCCGTGTGGCCCGGCTGGCGAGCCATGAATTGGATGGTCGTGCGGCCTGGCCGGCCAGCCGCATTCATGTTGGACTTGGGGCCTAGCCGGTGGGCCGCGAGGCCCGGCTACCCACACCATGGGGGGGGGGGGGGTTCCACCATTGACCGTAATGGAATTGGCGTATAGCGTCGGTTCAGGTAGCTGCGGGAAACTTCGGGTCCCACTTGTAGCGCACAGCAGTGGCCAGCTCAACCGGTCGTCCTCCCCAGTTCGCTGCGGCACATATTTCATCCGCGCGACACAACAATGTCGTGCCTTTCTGGTGACCAGGTGGTCTTGCACCGCTGGTTTCTTCATGTCCAACCAAACACGGGCCACCGTTGTCTGCATCAATCATCAACAACAAACAATATCAAATGGGGAGGGTCAGGCCATGTTCTATTGGTCTGAAACCTCCATGTTATGTTGATAATAATCGGAATAATGTATTCCAAAATATTGTGTAACACAGAATGGAATAAAAATAACTCAAAACCCTACCACAATTTTCGGGGAACGAAAACAGAGTCGCGAAATGTGGACATCGTTTCGTCATTGTCTAAGGAGGAAAGGTTACCCGTCATTGGCAGATGATCATTTGAAGGTGATGAAGTCGAAGACAATATCGACGTTCTTCATGTGCGTCAGTTCCCTTTCTTTCCCTTGTTGAAGAAGGAAGAAGATGTTGATGGTACTTTGTGCTCTTCATTGAGAGGATGTTCTCTCAATATCTCCAAGGCTCAATCATATAAAAGTGCCAACAAAATAAAATAATAGCTTTGCCGATTATTTTATTGTTGGCATGAAATCAAAATAATTCAAATAATTAATTAAAAAAACATTAATTAATTCTTGTGTAGTTGGCACTTTAATGAGGGAAGGTGAGGAATTTCAAAAGATTTCCCAACTTAATAGAGAGTTACAAGGGGCTTAAAACTCGTGTGGGCCTTACCCTTTTATTGTAAGAGAGGTTAAAACATAGGGTGGGCCCCACCCAATAATATCCACCCAAGGGATGTTATGTGTTAGTGGGCACCACCACTAACCTTTCTTTGGTGGTTGTAACCATATCAAATAAAAATAAGTACACCTTATTTTTATTTTAAATAATTAAAACCCCTAAAAACTAACTTCTATTATCGTTAAAAAGCAACTGCAATTAAGGTCTCACTAAGAAATCACCGAGGCCGCGAGCTCAACGGTGCCCTCATATTTCAATTCCGAGAACTGTTTCAAATGATATTAAATCCTACTCATATGTTTACTGAATGTACCTGAACAAAACTTGAAAAATTGATTCCGGACACACTGACTTCGTAATCAAGCGCCGTCAGAAAATGCAAGACCGTAAAATTCCCATTTATTTAAAAAAATTCCACTAGAAATCGGGGTCTTTAGATATATATTCTTATTCATAGTCATTTCCATTGGGTTATCACTATGATAATCTATTCCTCATACCCAATAATACATAAACCACCATATGATACCAATAATAGATACACAAGCCTTTCTACATATTGTTAACTCATTTTTTTTTATAAAAATATCCATTTATCTCCATAGAAGGACCGAGAAGATTAATGTATTTGGATGACTGGTTATATAAAAAACAACATAAATCTCAAATAAAAAAATATTTTAGTATACATAATGATATAATAAATTCTTTTCGGCTTAAAAAAATTTATTATATAACCTACTAAATTCATAGAAAAAATGGTTCACCTAAAAATACCATTATGGTAATAGACATGAAAATAATGAACTATATATTGGCTAAATGAAAAAATATGATATCATAAAATATAAGGCATATGAATAATTATTTTGGAGAATAATATAATAAAAATGGAAGCTCATGGTCATGGAAACATAAAAAATTGGAATAAACATATATCATGGAATAAGCATAAGACAAATTTAACTGTGAAGCCAACATTAGATTGGGGATATAGTCCCATCTTGGATTATGCTAAATCAATAAAACAATTCACATCATCACATTTGACACAATATTTAACCAACACTTTAAGGTTTTTTATAAATTAACCCATCATAATATGTGAATGATTATATATGTCACAACTCAAATCAAATATTATGCATAAATATATGAAATGACCTATGATAAAATGCGTTGGTTAATTTTGTCTCATATCACAGTAAAATTATATTTCATAACGATTTATTTAAGTTGAATTAATATAATATTTTATTGGATAATATCTTAATTAATAATAATAATTATCAAAATATTGTAGTCATTTAAAAGTATATCATAATAAGTGTAGGAAAATTGGCTTTAGAAATTCACTTTGAAAAAGGGGGGGTTAAGGAATCTATTATATACTTTGGTGCAAGAATAAATAGGTAATTTTTTATGAAATGAATAGGTAAATACGATTGTTTTCCCCTATAATATTTTTTTCCAATGAATAATGAATATAGAGATTGTATTTAAAATAGTTTTAAATAAAATGGTTATGTGATATAAACATTTCCTTCAATTTGGCTTGATTTTAAAGATCACATTTGTTAAAGGAATAGAAAGCATGTTTTACTATTTTAAAGGATGAGAGAATAATTTAGGTGAATCTATATTATTAATATATATAGAATTTTTTTGAATTGAAATATGTTATATTGATGGAGATAATTTGAATTATAGGTAGAATGGTCGTAGATTAATGAAAATCATGTGGTTTAGAGAGATCCCATACCAATGGTTTTGAGAATACTTCCTCGAATGCAGTTGACATATTGGATAATCAAATTGCAATAATTAATTAAATAATTCGAACAACATAGTATAATAATATTGTTATATAAATTTTATGATTTTTATTTATTATCATTTCAATGAGATATTGAAGAGTTGTTTATTTTTGTTTTGAAGTAAATCGTTTCATACATCCAAAGCCATATCAGTTATTGATAATTATTTATATCTTTTTAAAATAGTGATATAGCACTACAAGAAAAAATTAATGCTACTGTATTCATTAAAAAAATGATACAGACAAAAATAACCCTTTTCAACATAAGTATGAATCATGGACTAGAAAATGTAACTTTATACAGTTACTTCATTGAAGTTGTTTTGTCATCAAATAAGAACTAGATTCATTTCATTTTATAATATTCCAATATATTCAACAAAATGTGAGAAAATAAATAACATATTTTTTTATAATTTTTTATTTCAACAACAACATTACAACTATCCCTGATGGTGGTGAGGAAAAATCAGGTATGTGGTTAATTAAGTGAGTGAATTAATCATATTGAGAAGACTGTTTATATTTTGGAAACGAATCATGGGATAATGTAAGATAGATATAAAACCATAATAATAAGAAATTAAGATATTTAATATATTTATGTTACTATTTTTATGTAGATGATATTCATTGGTGGCTCTTTAAGAATATAAAATTAAAAGAAATTTAGTTTCGATTTTTTCCTCTCCCATTGTTTTTGTTCTTTTATGGTACCACATAAGGATCATTGAAATGGCCATTAGATGAAATCATCATAACCAAGACATGAGGGAGGAGAATTTATGTAAATATACATGAAATTGATAAATCCATTTTTTATAGAATTTTGTGGGTCGATGTGTGCAATTATAAAGGGAGTGTTGGGTGTTTTTTTGAATATAATATTCTTTATATAATAATTTTTTCATTGAAATGAAAATATTTATTAATATTCGGAAAATATAATGAAAATTTTAAATTTGTTTTTGACATAATGGTTACATACACCATTTATGAATAAAAAATCATTCATTTGACTTATAATATTTAAAATTTTATTTTTTGTATTTCAACATTTACTAAAAAACAATTTTGATAAAATTCCAAAAAATAAAAAAAATATTTTTAAAAATTTAGATTCCAAAAATGATATCCATTTAAAAAATAATAATTTTTTATATTATAGAAATTTATTTATAAACACATATCAAATTATATCATAAATAATAATTTTAATATTTTGATCATTTTTTGGGACCTATTAAAAGTTAATTATTATTTCATATAAATTTTTTATAAAAATTACATTACTTTTCAAACATATATTATAAAAAAATCATTTTTTAGATTACATAAATAAATAAATATATATTGTAAATAAAATTTGCGTTTTATAAAATTATATGAACTTATTTAATAATTTGTTGTTTTTATTTAATTTGTTCATGATATTAAAATGTTATACTATTATTTTATAAGTTTCAGAAATATTATATTTCATTTTTAGATGAGTTATCACCAATAATGGCTGTTAGAATACCCTAATAATGGTCTAGTAAAATTTATTTATTTGTTATATTTAAAATAATACACATTTATGGTGTTATGTGGGAACCCACATGCCTTTTACACAGAATAGAATAGGAAAAAATATTAAATATAAAAATAATACCCAACAACCCATCTTCAAAATTCATGCATTCCAAATTCAAAACCAAAATTAATTTTATAATTGAGGAATTAAAAATTCATCCTAAAAGGAATTGTGGTCACCCGCCAATGATCTGATGTATTGAGAATAGTTCAGAAAAGATGTCGACATTCATTTCTATACGACAAACTTCCCATCACCATCGCACACTATTCCAATGGTTATATTAATATTTCATTAATCATATTTGTATTTCAACAGTTATATTTGAAATGATCAAATGGGTTCCCTACATTCAATTCATACTTCATATTTCATTCCTTCTTCATTCACTTACCTTTTCTCTCTATTACACACACACACACACACTAAACACACACATATATATATAGTCATTTTATATTTTTTGATTATATGACAAATATTTAGATTATTTTTCTAAAGTGTTTTTCAGTACTATCATTATTGTAGGGGAGTGAGTGGATCATAATTTTCATATAATTGATATCTTTTTTTGTATTATTTAAAATTTTAATAATTTCTATTCTTATAGCCATATTTATTATATAGTTATAATGTACAAACTAATATATTAAAGTATAGTAGGAATTATCATCTTCTGTGTGTGGGAATTTTATATTATTAAATTAATATTTTTGAAAAAAATTTAAAATTTGGATGCGAAATTCCATTATCAAAATTCATGGGTGTTACAGATATGATAAGACCGTAAACAAAAAAAATATATTTAATGTTCAATTAATTGATGTTAATTTGAATGTATTATTTTTTATTAATCTAATGAACTAAGTCGGTATTGGAATTTTATTTTAGAAATTTTTTGGTTAAATGTATTATTTATTTGTATAATGGTTACTTTTGGTTTTAACATTCCTTTTTTCTATCAGTTTTTAACATTCTAAATTTACGAGTATTACCTTATGATTCTTGTTTATATCATTTCATATATATGTAGTTGATGCTTTAGGAGTAAATCGGATTCATCATGAGTACTAATCATATCTAATACTAGATAATTTGGAGGTTTAAACATGTTAAAACACATAACCATAGAATATAATATTTTTATAGATTATATGGAAACCATTAATGTTTACCATACAATATTCATAGTCATAATAACAATATAATCCTTCAAAAATATTTTGTTTTATTTTTTTAGACACATTTCAAATGAATTGAGGAACTTTTTCTAACCACATTGGCATATATATATATATATATTAATTTACTTTCTCATGATCACTAACATTATTATCACCAATGTACATTGTCACCCTCCACCAATATTTGGAAATTATTTTTCTCCTCCTAAATAACATTTTCATCTATGAGAAATGTTTTTCTATTTTTATACTATATCAACTGTTTTCCAATTTGATATTCCATATTCCTTTTTCTTATTTTAAAAGGGTTACATATATAAAATTATTCGAATGTGAATACTCAAAAATGACATTTCATTAATAATATATATTAAAATACGTTTTCCTTTCAGGATTATATGATTTCACATCCACACAAAGAATAGATTTTAAAAATTATATATAACTCTCATTATGATACATGAGGGTAAAAATTGATAACCTAATTACATTTATTAGTGGTTTAATATAATACCAATGGATTTTGAAAAAATATGTTATTGGGATATCTTATACGACACACAACACCAAGAATTTATGATAATAGAATATTCTTATTTATGTATCATAATTATAAATAATACATTAATTGTATTTATTTTTATTGTAGTGATAAAATTAATATATATATATATATATATATATATTTACTAACTAAAAAATTTAGTTCTTAAATAATTACAACATAATAACTCAATATTTTAGTATAGTTATTTTATGTTTAAGAAATATTGTTTCTTCAAAATGGGATTTTTTTTAGTTTTATGAGTGAATATTATATTTAATTTTTAAAATATTTGAAAAATTAATTTTATAAGAATTTATCTTTTATAAATCATCATTTGAAAATTTACTTATTGTGGTTATTTGTGATTTTTTTGGGAATATTGATTTTTCAAAAAGTATTTATGAAACCAATTTTATTGGATATTCGCATTTATTTTCAGGTATTTAGAATGATTCATTATGTTTTAAATTAATTTTAAAACATTATTAAATATTTTTTATAAATAAATACAATGAATATAATTTTTATATACATTATGCATTATTTTAAATTATAAAATTATTATACAAAAAAAGTCATATTTTGGTAGATCATTCTTTATCATGTTTTGTGGTATTTTTTTTAAATTATTTTCATCCCAATATATTAATTGAATTTGATAAAATATATTTCATATCCAGAATCATAAATCCATTTTTTGTAACTATATTTACTTTATTTTTTGTAATAAATAATTTATACCTTGGAAATATTATTGTTGAAATTTATTGGAAAAATAGGTAAAACAAGGACACAACAACTGAATATGGATTTAAATAATCCAAAAACATTACTATATTTCCCATATATGAAATTAATTATACCTAAATTTTCTACATTTTTAAAAATTATAATTTTTTACATCTTTTATTTGATAAGTACAATTAAATTTAATTATTTAAGGAATAAATATAAAATTTATTATCTTGACTTACTACATGTAATATATATTCAAAAGAATAAAAAGGGTTATCTTCCAAAATAATCTTTTGTTTTAAATTTAAAATATTTTATTAATATGGTAATTTATTTTTAATACTTATAAATAAAGTAATTATAATAAATTCATATTCAGTGCTGACATCAGGATTTATAAAATTTTAGAAAAAATTAATGAAATGATTTTAAAAGCATACATAATAATATATTTTTAATGAGTTATCATGTTAAAAAAATCAGAAAAATATTTCATTTGTTGATTTATGAAATATTTATATAAAATATATAACATCCTTTAAAATTTTAAATCTCAATTATTTGAATAGGCCAAAAATTACTTTAACGTTACATTTAATAAAAAGTTATTTTATTAAAAATTTTAAAATAAAAATTATTAATGTTGGTTTAATCAATTATACAATGGTTAAAAATAGTATAAACTTATATTTAATATATTTTATGATATTATTTGGACTTATAATTATATACAGTAATAAATATTTAAATTTTTTATAACATGAAATTAAAAATTAATATATATTTTTTTAATGCGTTAAATATTTGATAACATCCCTTAATCATATCTTATAATGTGAAAGGATACGTCCTTCCTTCCAAAATCTTCTGGAGAGATTTCGCTCCATCAAACCAAAGTAATTTCTATTTTTTATAAATTTATATAAAAATTAGAGGTGGTTTTTAGAAACACAATCCCAATTGTCCCAAAGGTGATATCTATTATATTTTCTTCAAAATGGAGTTTATCCACTGTACCACTCACTTCCAATTTACATATTCTACATCATTCAATTAAATTCGGACCATTACAATATAATAAGAACATTTTTATCTTTTATGATAATATTTTTACTAATGAATTTAATAACCTTTTTAATATCCAATTCCATACTATGTGGAATGAAAATATAATTAATTCTAACATGTTTACTAAAATTATAATGCTTTATAATGGAATAATGGAACATGATTATATATATACAACCACTTCCATATAGAGATTCACATAACTTTTTAAACACATCATATCATGGATGGTCAATGGGACACATTTAATGAATTTATTTTATTATTATTCCATTATAATTATTCTATAGAGATATTATATTATTTTAATTCTTCATTACTGAATCAAAAAATATGAAAAACATCACTTCTGTGTATGTTCTTACAAACCCCACATGAGATGTTTTATTCATTTTATAAATGATTTTTATGAATATTAAAATAGTATTTAATTTATATAGATGATTATTATGAATTTTTTATTAATCTTGACATTATTTAATAATATCAAATTAAACCACAATCAACATATAATATTTAATAATAGTTTATGAATAGAATGACCTCAAAAAACCCAACATGGAATTTAAAGATTAAGAAAATATTTATGTATGTCAAAAAATATTTAAAATATAATTTATTGATAATTTCATAACTATATTAAATTTTATTAAATAATTAAATAAATAATACAACCTTATTAAATAAGATTTTCTGGACATAAATATCAATTTTGGATTAGAAGAAAGGGGTAACAAAACAAAATTTTCGTTATTTCTGTTATAAAACATCATCATAAATTTTTTTTACATTATTATATATAAATATATTTTAAAAAATTTTTTCTTTTTACTTTTTATTAACATATGATAACAAAATATCTTCATGGACTTATTTTCACAACAATGGTAGTGACATTTGGATGGGATTTTTCTTTCTAACTCATTTTCCAAGTACATGTTTCATGTAGTGTACAATTATTTAGTTGTATAGTGATACTAATAGCCAATGAATAAATTTTATAATATTATATAATTTATTTTATTTTATTTATATATCCATATAATATTATATAATCCTATTTCATTTTAATTGAATGTTGTGTTTCCATTTCATTTATTTTCCTGATTTTTTATGTTATAGAATAATATGGGAGAGTTTTATAATATTAATATCTTAAAACATATACATATTACTACCATATATTTATTTATATGTTTTATATTGTTCCCTTTTATTTTCATTTTTTAGGTATTTAATATGTTCAAAAAAAAATTGGAAAAAGTTCATCCCATATTTCTTTTTTTGAATTGGAATATTTTCATTTCCAAATAAATGATATTTTAATGATTTCATAAAAAAATACTCGATTATTTATTGATTGATAACGGTCGTATTCTAAAAAATTTAAATACATTAAAATTATTAAAATTTACTTATTTATTATTTTCATATCATTTTTGTACGTTTAGTTTTTTAGGAATGTTTGTTTTTGATATTTTTTCTTAATAGTTACTAAATGAAGATATTCTCCTACCATGAAAAAATTTCTTTTTGATGATGTTTCATTTATAATATTTCATATTATTTTTAATGAATATTATTTCTCCTATTACTAATGGAATTATTTTTCAAAATTTTATAAAAATAAAATTATATCATAAATATTTTCATTGATTTTTTTTTATTTATATTTGAAAACAAATTTCCATCTATAAAAATATTAATTTTAGTTTGTTATGATAAAATAGAAATAAGTTCCAATTATTACTTCCTTATTCATTATCAAGATGTATTGTGATTTTTTAGAGACACTTTCACGGAACATGTTTCTTTTCCACATGTTAATCAAGATAAAAAATAATAATTATTGTTTTCAATAGTGTTATATTTAAAAGTGAATTATAGTAAATTATTAGTTTATTTTGTATTAATTTTACTTAGTTATGGATTTTTAATGGTTTTAAAGTTACAACCAAATGATGGGTGGACCCTATATAGAACGATTATTCATTGAATAATGTAATGTAATTAACTTCTGTATGTTACTACATAGGGATGATAGAATTTTCTATTGTATTCTCTCATAAGAGTTGATTTAGTTTACTAAATATATTAATCATTTTAGGAAAAATAGTGTTAACAAATATGTGTTACTCTTATAATAATGTTGGAGTTATCTGGTATTTTCAAATCAATGGTTAATATTTTATGGTTAATATAACAAGAATATATTTTTTATTCTTGTAGTGTATTTTAATATTTATATTATTTTGTAATTATTTTCCTATTTATCATTTTTATTGAATTCTATTCATCTCATAATTTAAAAAATAATTATCCCATATTGTAATTGTTTGGACCCTCCTGAACCATTACACTACCAATTTTTAGAGTTGGGGCACCCTGAACCCTTCTTAGAGTTATGTGGGTGGAGATATCATTGGTAGGGTGTCCCCATGGGGTCACCCATCATTGTGACCATTTAATTCCATGGGGTTGTCGGGGGTTTCATTCACCTGTTTCCCCATAAATCTACATTTATGTCTTTTCAATGCCCTATTATATTAGTTTAAGGACATTGTTTTTAGATACCGTAAATTAAGTTATAGATCTCTAGGAGTGGGGCGACCCTGAACAGACGCAAATTTTTTTCATTGTTACGTGTTTTCCTCTATTTAAATTAAATATTTTAACTCTCATCAGTTATGGACACCTCTACAATGAGAATTATTTAATAACAACTAATTCCATAATCTGTAACTATCCAACCATTTGGAGAATCCATGATCTGCCTTTAAATACATTCATGATTTCATATCCCATCACTCCAGTATCACACCTTTTATCACACATGGAGTCGTTTTTTATTCTTCTTGGAAAGCCTCATTCTTTTCTGGGGTGCGTTTGGATTCACCCGTCCTGAGGCTAGTGGTGCGCCTAAGTTAGATCCTTTCCCGCTAACTCTTGGTGCCCTCAGAGTTCCTCCCAAGCATTTCTTGTACCCTAGTTCTTGGTGTGTGGAGAAAAACATCGATCATTAGTCATCCAAAGAGGTATTATTCCATTGAAACTATTTACTTTGCATCATGAAGGGTGGGAGTGATGATGTTATATTAAAACAATGATGAAACCAAACATTAATGAAGATAATAAATGGGTTTTAAAGAATTATGGGGGTGTGTTTGATGGTGATTTTGTAGTCTTTTACCTTTTATTATATGATGTGATTTGTATGGGCTTATTTCCACTGAAAATCATGGTTGTTGGCGGTCCTTCCATGTGACCTATTGATACTCTGTTTTTATGGCTAATCATATCGTTGAATAGATTTAACATGAGAACATGTTAATCATGTAAACTCATTTGATCATTTGGATTCCTAATGAATAAGAATCCTTATTTGGTCACCCCGGTTAACCAATTGGAAAGACTGAACTATTTGAATGATTTGTTTAAATATGAAAAATTCCTTGTACTATTATGGTGATATGTGTGGTTGTTCATATGGATGATTGTGGGCTGACGTGGATGGAAATGGGATCCCCTATTCTGCTGTTTTTGATTTTGGAATCTGAGGTCGCATGAGGTCGTATGTTGGGGTTTGGTTTGGTTCTAGTTTATTTAGGGATCTCACAGACCCCATTTATTGTTGTGACATTACAAGAGAACCATGTGTGAATTCTTAATTTGATGCTTGGTTGTTTTTCCATACATTGGTTATGGATATGGCTATTATATTCTTGATAGTGAATAATTATTTAAAGAAACAACTTGAATTTGATAACATGAATGTGTTAAAAGAGTAAATTTTTTATGGACTGAGTTGTGACTAGGTTTTGGCTGTTGTTCTTTTTATGAATGAATAGTAATGAGGTTGTTTGTGTATGGGATGGTATTGGAAAAAATGTGATGGGATGAGTGGTTTTGAACCTAAATGTATAATTAAGTTAATATTTTTATTTTTCACACCACACCCAAGTTGAGCATGTTTTGACAAACATCCCCATTTCATGGGGGAGGGTGTTTTTTCCCATCACTCTTATAAGAAGACATTTATTAGCTCATTTTATGATCATTTTCCCATGTATCCTAAGACTTTTTGTGTAGCCTGTGAGAGCATTAGGACTATTATAGCCTAAGATTCATAAAAAAGGGTAGTTGTGGTGGTTCTCCCAGGTGTGTGTGGGTAGTTTGTAACCCAAGTGTCGTCTGGATGAGGCAAAGGTGTCTTTTGGGGGAGATAGCTGTTATGGACTACATGGCTTTGATCATGGATGTAGTTATTCTGGACAGGCTATCTACGATTGGGAATGTGTGTGGTTGTTGTAGCCCAGGTGTCTGCGGGCTCATTGTGTGGATATGTAGACCAAAAGTTTATTGTTTTGGTGGCAGTGGGATTGCGGTGAGAATGACGGGGGAGGTCTGATGCGTAGGATGTCTTAAATAACCATTGGGAATGCAGTGCGGGGTACCCAAATGTTGATGATCTATTACTATTACATTACCTGACTTTCATTATTTGGGTAGTGTTCCCCGGTTTGGAGGGGTGGATTTTTTACCATGTTGGCTATTTCGTTACCTGTTTTTTCTCATGGGGAAATAGATTATCTCCCCACTTGTGTGTGAGAGATTTTGGTTTCCCATACTGAGTATACTTATATTCTATCCCAATGTGTATAAAAAAACTTTTAGTTTTCCATGAGGACTTCGAGGACCATGATGGACTGTACTAGCTCAAACATTGGGACAATTGTCATTGATTGTTTCCTTCTTTTTGTACATTCCCTTTGGAGTTTTTCTTGTAATCGTATAGTTTTATCCTTGAAAAAGCATTTGGGAATGATCTTTTAGTTTTACCATACATATAAATTCAATTATGAAGTTGTATTGGTTCATACCATCATATCAGTTGATCCTATTAAATAAAAAGGTTAATTAATTCCATATAGAGTGTGATTCTATAGCCTTTTTTATAGTATCTAATCTGAATCCTATATATTATGGGACTCAGGGGTCATTATCTCACTATCAACATGAGTAAGGAAGGGTCTGGCAGTTTCATGTCCCTTCCCTCATCTCAGTGAAGGGGGGTTGTGACAGTATATTATCATAGGAGGGGTTGGGAGATAGGAGGGTGCTCGGAATTGGTCATAGTGAGGATTGCATGTGATATTATCAGAACTGTGTTATCAAATAATGGTGCATGAAATAGGAAAGGGAATACCGGCATGGACATGGGATTTTAGGGCCCCAATTAACCTACGCAAGGACATGGTACCTATGGAACGATCGAGTGAGTCTACACTAAATACAGGGTAAAGAGAATATGAAAGGTAATTACATTCTAATGAATTCTATTCTTGTGAGTTCTGGAAGTTCATGGAACTAAAATAATTAAACCGTTTTGGAAAATTTTAGTAGAAATCTTCTACACCACTCGAGCTTAGGCATTCCTTGGTTATCTTGTAGCTATATCACCCCAATGACGACCATGAGTAGTAAGGGAAATCGAGTCCATGTGGCTGGTCTAGGGGATTAACAGAGGACTTCTCGAGAGGAGGAGGGAGAACAATTGAACGATTACTCTTCATGCCTTTCATCGGAAGACCCTTAGGATGTTTGGGGATAATTTCACAAATGTGGAGACCGAAAGATGGATGAGGGAGTTAGTGATAGATTTCAACATGATCTGGGCTTCGGCTAGGTACTAGGTCCCATTGGTATTCAGTAATATGAGATGATTAGCGCATTAATGTTGGATGATCTACCTCAGAGAGTGAATGGAGAGTGAATTTTTTTTGATGACTTCGAGATGGATTTCCGGGTGGAATGACATTTATCTATGATGAAGGTGGAGAAGAGGTAGGATCTACTCTCCATTAAGTAGTGGAGTATTTTAATGAGGGAGTTGGGGTTTAAGATCATGCACCTAGTTCATTTCTCTCAATTAATTTTTCAAGATGAGGAGTCTCAGGTGAGGCATTTTTCGGAGGCAATCCAACTATTTATTTAGTATGTTGTTACTCCCTCCACCCTAACAACATACTTTTAAGTCTAGAAGAATACATAAGTGGTGTAGAGGTTGTAAACGATGCGATGTGTTCCCAAAGAGGGGAGGATGTTGGGCTCTTCAAATTGGAATGATGAATGAAACAAACCTCAAACTTAATGGCCTTCTAGGTTTTATAGAGTGGGGGGTAGGCCTTATCAGTTTTAGTTTTGATCTCCCTATCCTCTCCCTTTCCATTAGGGCCCAGGATATAGGTGATTCAGCTGTGGCAGTCATGGACACATTCAGAATCAGTGTACAAACCGACTGTTATGTAGTGGGGGTGGGAAGGTTTATCACGCACCTCAGTAGTAGTGGTTTCCAGCCAGACCCTTTCAGCAGCATCAGTTGGGACATCTAGCTCCCACCCCTCTAAGAGATCATGATATAGGTTGAGGTCGACCTTAGGGCACTCCTCAAGTACCTCGACCCGGGTGTGCTCAGGGAGGCGGCCGATAGCTGTGGGTAGAGTATCAAGGAATGGGTAGTTGAACACCATAGAGGTAGTAGTTCTAGTAGGGTCAGTTGTCATTTGAGGAACAATTAATAATTATATCACTGATTCTTTTCCATTTTTTCATTCAGGAGATTCATAGTCGGTTGTTACACCCGGTCTATCCCATTACATGGGCCTAGAAATAGAGATAATCTACATGCCCCTGGTGCTGAGTATACAAGTTGGGGGTCATAAAATCCTATTTAATGTTTTTTAAATATGCAGACAGATTTTAGGGCTAGAAGAGTCTAGTAGGGATCTCCTTCTGCTACAAATACAACCATACGATGTCAACCTAGGCATCGACTATCTATTTTCATTGCATGCTATTAACAATAGTTACTGGAAAAGAGTCATGTGATCTAATGAGGATGTTCATCGTGTGGATTTTATTGGTAAACAATGTTGTCAAGTGGGGAGATGTTGGGTGGATCAACTTCATTCTAAGTTTGCTGAGATTTTAGAAAAATTAGTGGATACTGAGATGATGGATGTTTTGGGGGGTTTTAGGGAGTTCCTATACATTAATCTCATTGAGGATTTGACTCTACCTGCCTGAGGTGATGTTGAGTTCAGGAAACTCTGACAACCCATTGCTCGTCCAATTTAGATGGATCTTTATTGGATGGTGCCATATGAGTTTCCATAGTTGTGGATATAGATCAACGATCTCATGAATAAGGGCTTTGACTGACCCATCATGTCGCCATGGGTTACTCTATTGTTGTTCTCAAATAAGGAAGATGGTTTTCAAATGCTTTTCATAGAATACTAGAGACTGGATTAGGTAATGATCAAGAACTTTTACACTCTCTCGAGGATAGACCGTCTCTTTGACAAGATGAGGGGATCATGATGGTTCTATAAGATCGATTTGCAGTTTGGGTATCACAAGATAAATGTGAAATACCTTTATATCCAGAATATTGCATTAATGCGAAGGTATGTGCACTTTGAGTTCTTAGTCATGTAGTTCATTGTTAATAATTCACCCACTGTTTTCATGGGGCTCATGAACTATATTTTCCATGAGTTTCTAGACCTGTTTATCATTGTTTTTAACTAAGACATATTTATCTAATCATGATCATAGGAGTATCATACAAAGAACCTTAGGATGGTCATGGGGATCCGTCGACATCTCCTTCTCTTTAGGAAGATGCCCCTGTGCAATTTATTGACACGATAAGTGCTTTTTATTGGGCACAATGTGTCTCAGCAAGGGGTAGCAGTTAGTCCATCAATGGTTGAAGTATTTTTTTTCTTGGGAAGATCCACAAAATGTTATGGGCATTCATATTTTATTGGGTTTGGCATGTTATTATCAGAGTTTAGTATCCACATTTTCTTGAGTGGTAGCTCTTTTGACAGCTCTGTCCATAAAGGACTAGGCCTTTGTGTTGAGTGTTTAGTGTCGGGAATATTTCAAGTATCTGATGGAATGATTGGTCAGTGCTTCAGTGATTAGGTTTCTGGAGGAATGGGTTTTTTTGAGGCATTTGGTTATTTTTCTCTACTTGGCCTGGGGTGTGTGCTAATGCATCCATGGGGAGGGATCTCTTTTTGGTCTGGGTAGTTATGTCATCATGAGGGTAACTATGCTAGCCACGACCTGGAGCTCACAATGGTTGTGTGGGCACTTATGTTTTGTCTGAACTACCTCATCGGGGAGCACATTGTGTTACATTGGATAATTAGATATTGAGGGATATCTTCTCTCATTGAGACATGAACTTGTGATAACAGAGGTGTATTATGTTTCTTCTGTACTATAACTTCGATATTTCCTAAAACTCAGGAATGGGAACGTGGTGGATGATGCCTTGAGTAAATAGTCATAGAAGTATGTGGTCTGAGAATCAATATATTCTTGGAAATAAATGGGGGAGCATTTTATCCTAATCCTGGATGTAAGGTTAGAGTATGGTAGATTTTGTCTGTTTCTAATGAAATAACATTCCTCTTTATTGCACGAGTTAGAGGAATCTTAGGGGGGGACAAAGAGGATGATGTGAGGCACGATCATGTTAGACCAGAAATTCTCTAGAAGGATTATCAAATGATGAAAAAAATTAGATGTTGTTTCATGGAATTTTGTTTCTCCAGGTGGAAATGCTTGAGAAAGTTCTTGGTGAGTTCAAAAAATCACCCCAGACGGTATACCCAGGGGTTTCATAGAAGTACCAAGGCTTGATGGGTCAATTTTGGAGGTCAACGGTGAAGCGGGCATGGGTATAGTTTGTGGAATGGTGCCTGGTGTGACAGTAGAAGAAGGCTAAACACCATGTCCCATGAGGTTTTTGGTTGCCTTTAGATTTACCTAAGTGGACGTGGTGTGACATATTAATGGATTTCTTCATAGGAAAACCTAGGGTTCAAGGGTGATGTGATTTTATCTATGTAGTGGTACAATGAATAATGAAATCAGCTCACTTCATGGTGATCACGGATTATGATTCCGTGGATGTATTAACACAAAGATACATGGATTGGGTGGTGTGATTTCTTGGAGTTCTGAGGTCAATGGTATCAGATAGGGATTTAGTGTTTACCTCACCAGTATGGAAGGCATTACATCATGCTTTTGGCACCCCGTTATGCCTTAACACTATTTTCCTCCCCCAGATTGATGGGCAGATAGAGCAGACCATCTAGACATTGGAGGATATTCTACATGAATGTGTTTTGGTCTTCGAGAGATCGTGGGTACGACACTTGCCTTTGGTAGAGATTTCCTTCAATAATTGAAATCAATATACCACGGACATGGCATCATTTACGCCATGTACGAGAGATTGTGTCACTCACCCGGTTGATGGAAAGAGGTCGGGGAAGTAGGTTTTTTTGTCTTTGTGGTGTTTTAGTGCTCCACGGTGGAATTTTAGCTCATACGATAGAGGATTAGAGCGGATTAGAATAAGAATAACTTGTATGACAATAATTGGAGGAGACCATTTGAGTTTGAGGTCAGGGACATTGTGTTCTTGAAGGTCTCCACTCAACATGGGCGGTGAAGGTTTGGAAATGGGAGAACTCCCTCTCCTAGTTTCATTAGGCCTCTCGAAGTGTTGGGTCAAGTTGGTGAGGTGGCATATCATCTATCATTTCCACCACAATTGGAATGTATCTACGACGTATTAAACGTCTCCCACCTTCTTCAATATCTACACGATGATTCCCATGTCATTGATTGGGGAGAGTTTGATATAGGGGACGATGATTCATTTATGGAGTGACCAATGAGGATCAATGGTCAAAAAGTGAATGTGACTCATGGATGAACCATCCATTTGGTTAATGTATTGTTGTTTCTTGGTATCCCCGTGGATAGTACACGGGAGAAAGAAGCTCAGATGTGTGTGATTTACTGAGAGATGTATAGAGTTTTGTTCTGTTTTGTTTTAGTGACTCATTTGTATTGTATTTCAAGACCTTGTAAACTATGAAATGTGATTTTCCATTGGTCATTGAATGTGTATGAGGCATCATGAATTTGGGGAGGGTTGGACATGATCCATAATCAAGATTCATTAGGGTGGATGTGATTATACCTATGAGGGTTAGTCAATGTCGCCCAAAGTGAATAATATTGTGACACTGTGGAAGGGACTCCCTAATCCATATGACTGGATGTTGTGATGTTTGTATGTTTCTTTACATGATGTAGAAGTGTTCTTAGAGGTTGAGGAGGTTCACTCCTATGTGGTATCTTCCAGGTGGAGGTTCAGACCCATCTCTTCTCTTCATGTATAGTTTTGATTATCGAGGATGAGAATAGTTTGAGAGGTATACGATCTAAGGGCCTAGACCCTCTTGGTCTATTACTTTTTCAATATATGGTGTAGGGCTACCCTGTACCCATCAGTGAGTCATGAGGGTGGATATATCGGTAGAAGGGTGTAACCCATCATTGTCAGCAATCAGTCTCACAGATCAATGTGTCCACAGTTGATGAGTCCCAGATTAATGTGTCCATGATCAATGAGTCACTGATCATGGAGTCACTGATCAGCGTGTCCACGATCATTGTGTCATCGATCGGTGCCACAAGGTTATAAGGGATTTCCTTCCCCAATTTTACCATAACCTAAATTTTATGTCTTTTTAGTGAATTTTTAACGTTGTTTGAGGTCATTGTTTTTAAAGACCATAAATGATGTAATTGATATCCAGGAATGGGGTGACCCTTGACATACCCAAAATTTTGGTCACTGTTACACGTCTTCCCCTATTTAAATGAAATATTTAACTCAAAACTATTATGGAAAATTATCTAAAGAGAATTGTTGAATAAAAATTAATTACATCATGTGTAACTACCCAATCGTGTGGAGAAACAGTGATCCTCTTTTAAAACAATTCATTATTTCACATCCCATAAATCTTGGATCTCATCTTTTACTACCATGGGATTTTTCTTCTTCTTATAGGTTGGTCTCTTCCCATTCCTTGGTGTGATTGGAGTCCCACATTCTAAGGCTAGTGGTGTGCCTATGTAGGCGTCATTCATTCTCACTCTTGGAGTCCTCATACTTCTTCACATGAAAGTCGTGCATCAAAAGTTATTGGTGCATGGAAAACAAATCGATAGTTGATCATCTAAGTAGGGATTATTCCACTTTCACTCTTTATTTTGTATCATGGTGGGTGGGTATTATGATGTCCCATCACAACATAGATGAATCCAATGCTTAATGAAGATAATAAATGGTTTTTAAATAATTAATGTGGTGTGTTTGATGATTCATATATTCTCTTTTAACTTTGATTACATGTCATTAATTGTATGGGATTATGTACACTAAAAATTGTTCACGTTGGTGGTCTTTCCTTGTGCACTAATGATCATTATTTTCTAGTAAATCCTATGATTGAATGATATAACATTCAAACTAGTTAATCAGGTATACACGGTTGATTAAATTGATTCCCAATGAAAAAGAATCCTTTGGTGGTCACCTCGGTTAACCCAATGGAAAGACAAATATAGAGCAATAGTGTGTTTAAATATAAAAAATCACTTTCTATGTATGGTGATATGTGAGTTTGATCTACTTTTTGACTATTGGGGGACGTGGTGGGGATGGGATCCTCTGTTTTGGCGTCATTGGTTTGTGAATATGAGGCTTTGTGGGGTTGTAAGTTGGGGTTTCATTTGGTTTTAGTATATTGAGGGATCTCATGGATCTATTTTTTGTTGTTGTTACATTACAAGAAAACTTTGTGTGAATGCTTAATTTGATTCATGGTTATTTTTCCAGCCTCAGCATGTGTTTATGCTTGTTATTTTCCACATAGTAAATATTTATTTAAATTAAAAAACATGATTTTGATAACAAGATTGTGTTAAGAGGGGAATTGTTTTTCAGGGAATGAGTTGTTACATGGTTGTGAATGTTGTGATTTTTGATGAATGAATTGTTACAAGGGGTTTTTTGTATGGGATGGTTTTGGAACCTTTAGGTTTGTATTTTATCTTGTTTAACTATATGTATAATTTATTTCTTCTCATTCTTATTCGCACACCACCTATGTAGAGAACTTCGTGACAAACACACCCATTTCATGGGGGAGGGTGTTTTTCTATATGCTCCAACGAGTGGCTAGTTATTATCCCCTTCTATGCTCCATTTACTAAATAGACCAAATATTTTTGGCTAGAATGTGATTTCCAAGTGTCCATTATAGCCCAATATTTATCAGGAAGGGTAGTTTCAGTTTCTTTCCTAGGTGTGTGCAAGTAGTTTATATCCAAAGTGTCTTCTAGATAAGGCCTAGGTGTTTTGGGCGTGGTGGTAGTCATTTTGGACCAGCTGTCTTCAGGCGTGGCTGTATTTTTTGTAGACCAGGTGTCAGATGGATTGGATGTGTTTGGTTGTTGTGGCCAGGTGTATGCAGGCGGGATGCATGGTTGTGGGGGACCAAAAGATTGTTGTTGGGGTGGTAGTGGGACTATGGTGAAAATTGAATGGTGGTCAAATGTGTAGGATTTCATAAATAACTTGTGTGAAAATAGTGCGATGTACCCAAATGTCGATGTTATATTCTATTAATTTACCTAACTTTACATTATTTAGTGAGTGTGTCGTGGTGAGACTTGGTGTATAGTTTTCTTGCTAGATGTTTTGGATATCTATATTTTTTCACAGGGCATTATATTGTCTCCCCAGTTGTGCATGATACCTTTTGGTTTTTCATACTGACAAGACCTATATACTCAACCAACATATTTAAAACTGCTTTTTGGTTTCCATGAGGACGTCAAGGACCGTGCGGGACCATACTAGCACGGACATTGGGACAATTTTCATTGTTGTTTTCTTCAATTTGGTACTTTCCCAATTGTATTTTTCACGTACAAGTATGGGTTTATCGTTCAACAAGCATATGGGAATGAATTTTTTATTTTACTTTACTTCTACATTCAGTTTTGTGGTAGTTTGGGTTCTTAACATCATATCTACCAAACATACTAAATAAAAATCCTAATTCCTTCCATATTACATGTGATTATATACCCTTGGTTCTAGTCACCACTCTGGGGCCTATTCATGGTGGGACTATGGGGTTATTATCTATCATTCAATAGAGGAAGGAAGTGTATCATAGTTTTTTCCCTTCCCTCATATCTGTGAAAGTGGGTCATGATATATATAACATTATTTATATTCACAATATCTATGGGTTAGAATTTTCTTATTATATTAGAAAATATTTTTAATATGATCTCATTCTATTATGAATATCTTTTTACAATCAATGATATAAAATGATTAATGCCTATATTAACCATTACTATGTAATAGAGCTCACCCTTTAATTTTACCCATGTTATAAGGAAATAATTCAATCATGAAATATCTATAAGTGTTTCATGTTGGATATGGTGAAGAATTAATATGGGAAAATAAAAATTTTGATATAGTGAAATTTAATTAATCTACAAATTAAATGTATAATGTTATGTATGATTATGTCATAAATCGATACATATGTAGACCTAAAATGTCATTCAGTATATAATTGATACAATATTTTTTATGTTGTCATATATTGGATGCATAAATTTGGGCCGTGTTGATTATTTGTAAATACAAAATTATTGTGATTGTGTTTTAAAACTGAATCATAAAGTATTTGTTTGGGGATACTATATTAATTAAATTTAAGAGTGTGCGATATATTATGTCACAATTTATATTGTTTTACTATATAGTTTTAAATTATTTAATCATGACTAATTCAAGATGTTTATGATTACTAAATATATTCCACATGTCATGTTGGTTTTGGTTATGTAAAATTTTCCTTGGGTGGAAAATACACTAAAAATGTATTCGATAAGTATTTTATGAATAAAATAAATATCGATAACAATTAATGGAATAGGTATTACACAAAATTGATCTATAATTAATCTTTATTGGATTAAATGGATGAATTATTAGATCAAACATAAATGTGAAATTCCCTGATTAGTTATCATAATTGAAATTAGGTTTTTAAAAAATATATTTATATGTTCAATGATTCATGGTTAGTATTTATATCTATGTAACAATAATATAGGTTATAGAAATTGTATATAGATAATGTAATGAAAATATAGAAAATTGTAAAACAATTAGGTATCGTAATAATATAGCCATGAAAATATTGTACCTCATATAGTATGTCAGGGATAGTAACACAAAACATGATGAATTCACATAATATTATTATTGGTATTTACAAACTAATCATGAATTATAGGATATAAGATAAAATAAAATATGGAAAATTTCATTCATGGTGATAGTATTTGATAAACCACCACCTGATTGAGAATGAAAACTGAGGTATGGTGAAAATTTCAAAGGATGTATTTTTATTTTCCATTTTTAAGAGAATTGAAAAATTGGAAGCCATTGAAAAAAAATGTAGTCAATAAATTATTCATTAAGGTGAACCAAAATATTAATAAAATACACATATAAAATGTATTTGAATTCTTGATTGTGGATGATTATGGAAATGTTAAAATCATATGAAAATTTGTGGTATGGGAAAAAGTATAGGGGATCATTAAGATATCACCTTCAGTGAATGTATAGGGAAATGGATTTATTGAGTAATTATATTTTAATTCTAAAAAAAGGGAATATATTTCCAAATATATTGTCACGGACCATTACTATGTTGTATTTATATAAGTAAAACATGAAGAATCTCATAGTTATCTATTATTCTTCTGTTTCCCCATGGATAAATATTTATAAATCACTCAATTTATATAATCATCAATTTTGAGTATTGGAAAATAATTTTTTGGTATGAGTATGGAATATCCTCATATAGTATTTGATTCATAAAATAATATATTTCTACCCATATTATATGATACATAGAATGTTTTATTAATTATAAATAAAACTGTACTTATTTTTCTTTTTATTTTGTGAAAATTGAGATATGATATTACCATGACATGATTATTAATATTTCAATGCATTATGTATTTAAATTGGGACATTTTTTACCATAATAAAAAATTATAATCCCAATTGATACGAGTTAGGAAACTCTAATATTCATTTGATAGAACAAATAAATATACTACAACTGATATATCAATTTCTATGGATATTAGTGACAGGGAAAGATATTTTTATCACAAAATCATTCAGTTGAATTTATTTCTCCATACATGGTTTTGATTTTATATAATTTATCAAAATGGGTTTTATATCTCATTCATTATATAGTATCATGATTGGTGAATTACGTTTATTCATATAATTCTTATGATAAGTGATCTATTCTACATGAATTTTAAATGGATTCATTTTCGATAATTTTATGATATGAAAGTTATTTTTTGTTTGTGGATTAATGTTATTATATTTTATAAATACATTTTATATTTTACCAAATCATAGTTACTCTTATTATGTTATACTAATTTATAATAGTTTCTAAAAAATTAGACAAATTTTTTGACAATTTTATGTATAAAAAGAGATATATAACAATGATTAATAAGTTTATTTTATGGTGATCGTGTTATTTAGTATTATTGATTATTTTTGGAATAATTTGATTATTTTCTTAGAACTGACTTGTATAAATCCTTTGAATAAGTATTATTTCATTTGAAATGGATTAAATATATATGTGTCAAATTAATTTTACTAATTTTTTTAACATGAAATTATTCAAGTGGTATTTGATAATATGATGATAAAACATAAATTATTTTATGAATGTTATTTAGTTTGTCAAAAAACATATTTATTGAAAAACATTTTTAACAGTATAAGGGTATTTTATCTATTTGAATTTAATAAAATATATTTTTACTTATTTTTCGTATAATATTTTTTTAATAATAACTTATTATTGTAAAATAAAAATTGATCATTATATAGTGGTTAATTATATAAATATTTTTTTTAATTTCTAGTTATTTTCTGTAATTTTTGATATAAATTATTCTAAAAATTATGTTAACAAGGTAAAATTGAATTTTAATTATTTAATTTCAATGAAATATTCTATAGGATAGGTAATGATATTTTCATTGAAAATATGATTATAGTGGAATTAAAAAACTTTAATAAATGTTTTATAATTTTTTCAATTATATTATGTAGTTTTATGAAGAAATAATTTTTAGTAAACGTTTAAATTATAGTACATTATAATTTAAAACACTTACATTTTATGATATATATTTAATTATTTTATTATATTAGATTTTAAAGTTGTTTAAATGTGATATATTTTTTATGATCCATAATATGATCTAATTTAAATTTAATATAGTTGTAATGTATTTTTCAATATCCTATCATTTATTTGAAGTATCATATAAATGTTTTGTATATCATTTAAATAATTTCTGAAATTATTGTAGATTATTTAGTAGTTAATATTTATATAGGAATATAATTAGTAATATAAAATTGATTTTCATAGAAATGGTTAAATACATAATGTTATTATAATTGATCTGAATGATAGGTGTTTGTGTTCGGACTACATTATTACATTCATCTTGGATGGGGGCGGGGGCGGTGGAACTGTTTTAATGTGAAAACAAATAATGAAATGTTATAATGGGAATAAGGGTTGGATGTGCCCCTAGGAATGAAAATTAATTTAATCGGATAAATTTTGGACATTCCACCCATTTAATATTTGATGGAGGTTGTAATTGAAAACATTTAAATCACATTAGAAAACATTCATGACAGATAAAAAGTATTGAGTTTACATCATATAATGAATATTCATTGGGGTAATGTATAGAAGAAAAACATAGTAAAAAATAAAATTTTTGTTAGATTGGGTTGATGATCATATCTAATATGGTTGAATTCATTTGATGTTAAAGTTCATCATGGATTTGTTTTTGATGTAATATATTTATTACACATCCATAAGAAACACATTTGGATTTTTTTTGTAATCAAATATTTCTTATAATTTATTTATGTGATGACTTATTATTTAGTGACCAAGATGTGCATTTTTATTAACATGTATTGAGTTTTCATTTTTAATAAATTTGTTATTTTGTGACTACACTAATTAAATATTCCAGGGAATTTTTGGGTATATCTAATATTGAAAAGGATTAGATATGTGAAATTTTTGATAAATGTATAAATATCTACTATAAAATTATAGTGGTTCTGTAAAGGAATATATTTTGATTTAATATAATTTGAGTCCTATTATAATTATTTCAATATATAGATGTATTATTAAGGAATTAATTATCACTTTTAGATATATCATTTTGATTAAAATAGATTAAAAATTTCTGAACACATGTAATGATAAATTTTTTATGATAAAAATTTCATGAGAGAACCTAAATTAAAATGTTTTTTTAGATTATGAAAATTGCGTATGTAGGAGGAAATAAATATGGTGATTGATTTTAAAATTTTTTTTCATGACAATGAATGATGATAACCTCGAGTTTGATAACTAGATTTCAAAATCAAGAAAAATATTTTATTCTAAAGAAAAGTTTATTCATTAATTGATAGAACATTTTCAATTACGAATACTGGGAACTCCAAAATTGCCCTTAGTACCCCAAATGGATTTCCATATACATTGTTCATGAGATTGAATAATTATTTAATTATATTAAATAATAAGTAGAAATTATGTAAATTATTGTAATAATTAATCATTTTTGTTTTTATAACATTACTGATTCAGAAAAAATTCATGAAATTTTCTTTTAAATAGACATAATATTTTTGAATCATTGTAATTTCATGGATTTCAGTGTTTGAAAATTCTAGGAGGAGTTTTTGGTGAGATGTTTTGATATTTTCCCATTATAGGGGCATATATTAGAAATATGGTTTATGTAGGATATCAACATAGTTATCCTAATAAATAATTTTTAGATATTTATAATATTATATTGGTTAGGGTTTTCAAAAATATTCATATAAACCTTGAATTATAGTGAAATATTTTTTTATAATTTATTTAAATTAATAATACCTCTTAATCTTCTATAAAATCTATATATTGGTATTGACTATAAAAATATAATTTTTAATATATCCTATATTTTAATTATATTTAGTAATAACATAATTATATAATATCATTTTAAAATAAATCAAATTTAATTTATTAAATTACATTGAAATGATGAGAACCAAATTTATTTTGGAAGAAACCAAAATTTAATTTTATGATAGCAACATAGCTTCATTAGAATTGAAATATTTGTGAAAGATATATTAAAAATATAATAATTTTATGTTTTAACATTTAATTATTTGATAAAATGAATTTGTTTTTGGAAAAAAATTTCTAAATTGTGTGTTTTTGATTGTTTAATATTATAAAAATCATTTTGGAATTAATTAATTTATAAAAAATTTCACTAACTAATATAAATATTATTTTAAATATGAAGTCAGGAAGAGTGGAGGGATATTAATATATTTTTTTAAATTCTTATTCCATCCCAAAGACTTGTAATATTTTACTTCTACAATCAGTACACAATCGCAAAATGATAGTCTCTAATGGTTACATTAAAATATGATACATTGTCCTCATTAATAATATTTTTTTGGGTATTATTCCTCTTTTGATGGGCTGTAACACGAGTTATGTAATTTAAAAAATTAATCTGGAATATATATTTATCAATATTAATTTTACAATACATATATTTATTTCATTTAAAACACAAAACAAAATAAACCAGGAATGAGAGATGAATATATAAATTAAAAAGATAAAAAAATTAAAAACCTTTATTAAATAATTATATATTTTTTTAAAAAGGATAATATAATGAGAGGATAAAGAATAAATGATATTTAATATTAAAAAATTAATATAAATTTTCTAAAAGGTATTGTATACTTTATCAAAATAAATAAACCGATCAGTAATATATGATGATACGTACTATTTCAACATATGATAAATTATATTATAAATATATAAACTATAAATTTATAAGATTTATATTATGAAATAATAACTATTAAAACTAAATTATTTCAATAAAATAAGTTCTTTATTTTATATTTTCAACAAAAATAAAAATATTTAAATAATATAAGAAGAAATATATAATTATTAATTTATTAATTTATTTATAATGTAAACTTATTTTACCATGTTATTTTTATATTCTTCAAAATATAAGAAATTTTATGTGAATAAAATGTTTTACTAATTATGTAACCTTTATACAATTATTTATATCAATTTTCAACATAGATACTAAAAAAACATTTCCCTAGAGACAATTGTGTTTTATAAAATGAATTATAAATTTTAATATATTTTTTATAGTTAAAAATCCATACCTTCATATTTTAGAACACTTTTAAAAAACTTATAAAAACATAATTTTATCATATTATAAGGGGTAAAGGTCATGAAATATATTTAAAATGTTTTTATCATTGAGATATTGAGAGATTGGAAACCATATTTCACATTCCATTAAATTTATATTTATCCACTTGACATGGATAAATTATTTTATATTTATATAAATTTTCATAATTTAAAAAATTCACATTTTACCATTTAAAAACAACGCATATGACCACACCACACACCTATACATAGAAATTATATTTCCCCTTAAAGAAAAACCTCATTTTAAATAATATATATATATATATATATATTAATATCATATTTTTAATTTCACATCACATTATAATATTCTCTCACGGTACAAGGAATCCTCTAAGAGAGTCCAAATTTTACCAACATATGTTCAGTCTATTCACTAACATCATGACTTTTTTTATTGAATTTCATATTTATATTTACAAATTATATTATGGATTAATTATATATACTATAATCAATACAATACTATTTTTTATTAAAACTTAATCACATATACTCATCCACTTATGAAAAGTTAAAATGTAAAATGTACGTATTGGAAAACTGAACCTCTATGACATAACCTTTTTAAATTTCATTCACCACCATTAAAAAGTAGTCATAATTGGAAATCTGTATTTTTTAAATGATATTTATAAAAAGTTCTATATTTTATAAATAATATAAAAACATTTCTCCATTTTATTTCTATATTTGAAATGATGTAATCACTTGGACCTCTCAGGTCCATTGCATTGTTATAATCTGGTGTTTGAAACATGGTCAGTGTTCATGGGGGCTGATTTCATGAGTTTTCCAAAATTCTAGTTTTTCTGATGATGACTCATGACTAGTTGGTGGTGATTGTAGCTTCTCTAATAGTTTTTAATCCACATTTGAGTCAGAAGAGTGACATTAACATGTGACTTGAAACAGTGAGTAACTAACTCTATGAAATGATCGTAGGTTCTTATCAATGAGTCAGGCAATAGTGACTCATGAACCAATAGTTTATAAAATTGTGAGTCACCCAATGATGACTCTTCCAACCATTTCTTAACAGACTATGATTAACCTAATGTTCACTCTTCCACCGGTATTTTTTCAATGGTAGCTTGCACCTTTGAGTCACCCAACAATGACTCATCCACTGGGGAATTTCTATGGTGATTCACCCAATGTTTATTCATTTCTAACAGTTTGTTCAAAATACCAAATTCATCCAGTTTTACATTTTACTACAAATTGGCCCCTATTAACTTTTTATTTGACCTATAATGATTTAAGTATCATTATTAATGTTTTTAGACCATTTAAAAGAATATAGAGCATCTAAAAACATGGAGATTTATTTCTCTCACAATCTATGTGGTCATAGCTTTAATGGAATTTAAAATAGTTTATCTTGTTGATATAGGATATAGACATTCAAAACCCAATACTCCTTGACTATATATTTCCCATTGCACATGATACATGAAGTTCCCCAAATCCTTTCTTCTTGAGGAGTCATGTGTTTCTCCTGTGGTCTTGGACCATCATTTCACTTGAATATTTCAACTCCATGTGAAACCCCAATTTGGGTTCAATAAGTAACTATTGATTTCTTCTTCTTCCAAGTAGGTTTTCATTCATCTCCAATACTACTGTATCATATGGGGTTGTGTATAAATGTATCCCTTTTCAAAGTTATAATAATACCTAGTTAACAAATATAATTGAATAAGGTTAAGATCGAAATATAGGGCAGGGAATAATGAACTATGT
This sequence comes from Viscum album, assembly GCA_963277665.1. NCBI lineage: Eukaryota > Viridiplantae > Streptophyta > Magnoliopsida > Santalales > Viscaceae > Viscum > Viscum album. The sequence continues at coordinate 811,275,969 of OY728140.1, read as the reverse complement.
TAAGATTTTATTGATGATGTTATGGTTGTATGTGCTATATGGATACTAAAAATAAAGGTCGTTGAGGATCCTTGGTTGTGAACATAATGTTTATGAATGAATGTTTGAGTTCTTATATTTAAGGAAATTCATGGAATTTGTTAAACACATATTTTCAGAAAAAATATATGGATTCCCCAGGATTATATGGTTTTTGTGATAACACCATAAAATATGTGGCATTAAATAAGGGATTCAATGCTCAATACAGAATCATGTCATTATCTGTTAAGAGATATAACCTTTTTGTATACCAATTGTTTTTTTGGTTCGTTTATATTGTATGGTGAAGGGAATATGACAATGTTGTGAAATGTAGGGGTATTGGATATGAATTTATATTAGTGTAGTGTTGAATGTTTTACGATTCATATAGTTGAATGGTGGTGATGAGTTAAGTATTGGTATACAATGGGGTTGTGTGATAGTTATGGTTTAGATATGAAGTATGGCTATGAAAAGGGGATGTGAAAATAAATGGGTGGACATGTAGGACTGTTGGAAATAATATAATGGGTAGTTGTGTGGTTCTACAATCTATTTGTTGGATATTGAACAATGTGAATTAAATCTAGTATCCATGAATTCTTAACAATAAAATAGTATATATGTTCTTTGGAGGAATTTTGAATAATGGTTTATTTGAAATGGATTTTTTAATATGAATATCTAATTAATGGATGAAATATTCTAGAATTCAATGAATAATGTGTTCTTAATTTGTGATATTTCTATATTTTGTGAACACTATTAAGAAGACAAATGTGGAATAAATGTTTAATGCGACAAGTGGCTTGTGTTCTTCTTGAATGGTGTCGTTCATAGTCTCTATGGTTGATTCAATTGTATATAACCAATTTTTAAAAGAATTAATAAAATATATATTAATGAATTTAAATGGATATGTTTAATAATGAAATCTAATATGTGTTGTATTGTTTCACTTATTGATGTTATGTATAAACAACTTGATGGGGGTATGAATTGTGTTTTTTGATTGTCATGTGTTTGTTCATCTAGAGGTGAAACAAAAGTTGGACACGAGTAGGTATTTTATTTGTGATCAATTGGTCGGGAAGAGTGTTTGATATCATTAAATATACTACATATATTTCCCAGTGTGATTTTTATACGAACCCCTGAGTAATTTAGCACTATGTTTCGAAACAACCATCAATATATAGGAGGGTTTCTTTATTAACATCCCAATGAGAAGATGGATGGGTAATTACCTACTCATCCCTACTCCATCATCTAGGCAGTGCTACCTCATGTATTGTTGGGTAGGATGTGTTGTGGTTTGTGAGGTCCTACTTTATATTGGAGTGTGTTGATTTTCCATGTGTATTGGAGATGAGAGGTGATGTGTTTAACATTCCAAGGTGTATTCGGGATGATATGTGGTGTGTTTTGTGTTCAAGGCGTTTGAAGGTGAGTATTATGGCCTAAGGGAATGGTGGATGGATGTAGTCATCTTAGTTTTCCCAGGTGACGGGACTAGCTTTGAGTCCTATGAGTCTATGTGTGCTATGCGACAAGCTTTGTTTTCTTAGGTTATGAGACTAGATTTGATTCCTAGTTGTGTGTAGGAGGGTTGGTATGCAGTTCATGTGAAAGAGGTTGAGGCATCATGTTGTTTTCATATAGGGTACGATCAGTTTAACCAGTGGTAAGTGGTGAGGGGTACCCAAACCTCGATATTCTCACTATATTACATTACATGGATGCATGATTTCATGAGTAAGCAATGGTGAGGTTGGGATTTTTGTTAGTATTCATGTTTAGGTGTTGTTTTATTCTACTAGATTCACAAAGGTGAATTATTGTGCTCTTTTCACATTTATTGAAGAGGAATTGGGTTTCCTACTAAGTATAATTTTATGGTAACCCTACGTATTTGAAATCTATTTTTTGGTTTCCATGAGGACTACTTCGACCATCTTGGGAATTATTATCTCGTACATTGTTACAATTTTTTTCTCGCTACAATGCTTTCGTTTAGGTACATAAAATGTTCTTATTTATTTTTTTAATAGTTTTTTAAAACATGCATTTGTGATGGGATTTATACATTTTATATATATATGTCACAAAGTTGATTGAGGTTGATAATTCATATATATTAATTGTGGTTACTAAGAAAGGGTAATTCCTAAATTTTGTAGAGTTTGTATACCCTTCTACAAGTCCCTATCCTGAGGCTAACTAGAGGTGGGAGTCATGGGTCATTATCTATCATTCTCCATTTCCATCATAGGAAGGTCATCGTTGGAGGGGGTAGGTCAGGATACAATGGTATCTAAGATAGCGGTTTAAAGATAAGAAAGAGTTTTGAGTTACAAAATGTGATAATAGAATTGGTTAATAGGGAAATAGTATAAGGTGATCTTTGTGAATGACATAGCCCAAGGATGTCTGATTATGACACATGATTTTTGGGGCTCCTATGATTTGATATATGGACTCTGAGAATATAGAATGACCAAGAAAGTTCAAAGTTTGTTAATGGTAGAGGACTAAGATTGGTGCATGCATCACAATGACTAGTTTACTTATATAATTTTTTTTATTTGTTTATGTTTGTATGAATTAAATGAATCATGATATTTTATGTGTGTTTCAGTGAATCTTATCATGTTTTCATTTCAAATATTATTTATTAATTTTATGGTGAATCAACCTTATAAATAAATTGAAAGAGTAATATTATGGTTAACTAGATATTTTTTTGAACCCTTAATGTTAGTTATGCATTGGAATGATAATATAAATTAATATGAATTATTCGTTTCTTGTGAGTGAATATCCCATCTATTTCCTTTAAAAATATTTATTAGAATCATGTGTTTTTGAATAGTTGTTAAACGTGGTTTAGAAAATTAAATAATAAAATTATGTAAAATGATAATATTAATTTTATATAATTCCACTATATTTTTCAAACTTGAAAAGAATTATATTTTCTTTATTTTTAAGGATTATAGATCCACAATATTGATATAACTATACATTTCAGGCATGTGGTAGGGTAGAAAATATTTAGTCATTTATTTCAATATTTGGAAACTGATAAGCATGGTTTAAGTTAAATTCTAAAGACCTAAAACTGTTTATGTGATTAAACATATTATATTATGACTGATAATATTTTTTATATACTAAAAGAACCACAAATCATATGTTAATTCATGATTATTTTGTCATGGGAAGCATGTGCAAATTTGAAATGATTCTTGATATAACTAGTTCAATTTTGTGTATGATGCATTTTATTATATAGATTGTTTATTATGTTCTATCTAAATATTAATGTATACTCATGTTACCCAATTTACACTATGTAAGACTGTTATTCGATGCAATGAAATGAATATGGAATGATTAGTTTTATAATTAAAATGCTTGAAATGTATTAATACAACATAAGTAGTCATATTTTTATCGATAGAAATAAAGTTCTACATTGATAAGAATTTCCCAATGTTGTCAATGAAATTTATTATTTAAATTTAACATAGTATAATATCATGTTGAATTTTTATATTATGGTGGAAGTGTTTTTAGTTGATAATAAGATGAACATTTGATGTCTTGTTTAAGGAAACAAAACATGGTGTGTGAGATAACATATGTGTAGTTTTTTATTCAACATGGACTCATTTTAGATCTATTTAAAATGAATGGAACAATAGTTTAGTAGAAATAATTTTGGAATTTTTTGTGATTTTAGTGTTTTTATTGTTACCATTTCACTGATTTAATGATATTCCCCATTAAAAATATATGTTGTTTGAAACCTGGTTGTTCTATGATTTATGTATATAATGATAACCTTGATATGACTATTTTTTAAAACACACAATTTATTAAAATTATAATCACTTATATATGGCTATTGAACTGATTCCCCATGGTAAATTATTAATTTTGTCCTTATACTCATGATAAATAATGAAATGTAGTTATATAAGCTGATTGATTATTAAGGAAGATGAAATGTGTTACTGTTTTGTGTGATTGTTCATTCCATAATTTACATGTGTTATATATGTTCTATGAACCTTCAATTATACAAAAATGGGTAACCCGATGCACAAGTAAGATGTATTATACCCTGACATGATTAAAACTGGAAGGACAAGTCAGTGGCACATAAAGAGGAATATATCTCTATGTGGAAGAGGCGATTCTTCAATTATTCAACATGCAGAATTATGTGTCATGTTAATTAGAATTGTTATTTGGGGAAGTGTGCAGGGTGATATGGAGAAGGATGTCATGTTAAAATAGTATTTGACTTGGGATGGAAAAGTGGTGGGGCGATGTGGTTATGTGAAAGGTCTGGTAAACATTTTTCGATTGGGATATGTGGCTAATGTTTGTGATATTTATAAATGTTTAATTATAGTGGTAGGAATGTTTTTTCTGTTAATAATAATTTTTTTGTGTATTTTTGTGTTGGTATTATGTTTATTGAATCCCTAACATCTTATAAAAATGATTTCTCACTTAATGTCAGCAAAAATATATACCATATTATTGGGGCTCACGAAATTTATAAGGATGTCCTTCTCTCCAAAGTGTAATTCTTCTTATAATGAATGTTATGGAAATGATTGACTTCTACATTGTTGGTTGTGTTTTTTTATATTTTATCTTATATTTATATCTCAAGATATTACCTCAAACATATTAATCTATAGAAACACTTTCCCCGCATCAATATTTGTTATGTTAAAATACATTTTAAAACTATTTGGGCTAGTCAATGGTTCCCAAAGCGGAAAATATCATGGCATGGTTCATTTTTTGTTTTGATTTGTATGCTTTTAGTATCTTTGTGTATATTAAAATAATTTTTCATGTTTTTTTGAAAATTCTAATTGAAACTCCTCTATGTAATTACATGAAATTGTACGAAATAGAAATTTGAAATATTGGAACCTTTTTTGTTTCTGCATAAGTATGTTCTAGGTAATTAATGTTGTGGTGAAATGTAGTGAATGATTTTAAACAAGGATACAATGGAATATTTATAACAGAAGTTAATTTTTTGCTGAATTCCATTTCATAAATCATTTTTTCTAAATATTTTATTAACATTAACTTTTTAAAAGGGCATGACCGAATTCTTTTAGTGGAATAAAAAAAATTCAATGCATGAACCATTCCAATTTTTGTATGTGGCATTGGGGTAAATGTTGAATAAAATTGGGTTTATAAACAAAATAATGTTTTTTCACAAATAATATTTTGATAAATTTCATGCAGTAATGGGAATTTTTAAATGGGTCCTGACTCAAAGTGGTCTTCATATCCTACAAAAATTGTTTATGATTTTATGGAATTAATTTAATAACAATGTTTCCAAAAATAACTTACTTCAACATAAAATATAATGATAAATTTATAAAATGTAATAAATTTATTACATGATCATGGTAATCTATTACTCGATAAATTTTTTAGAATTTAATGATTTAAATTTTTTGTATTTAAATTAAATATAATAAAAATGAATAAAACACATATAGAAATTTTAATTTTTGATATAAAATGTTTAAAAATGTTTTTTAATATTTGAAATAATCTATTCCAATTGAAATAATCTGATGATGTTTTTGAATGTTATGCCTCCCTTTCTGGAATTATTGATGTTTGATTATTATGAACTTAATTAATAATTTTTTATACCTATCAATGTGAATGTGTCCTTTTATGAGATTTATATTCATTAATGGATGGTTTTATCGTAACTATAATGTTCCCAATATATCAGGATCCATTAAAGGTATCTCATTGGGATGTTTTCTAGACCCCATTCATCCTTATAAGTTTGGGTTTGAATTATCGATGGAGAGAATAATTTGAGAGATATATTATTTAATGGAATGAACCTCCAATGTATATTAAATTGTAAAATATGGTATTTTAGTGTTTTGTGAGGTAATAGTGAATCAATTCTAGATTTTTCCAAAATTAATGTTTTCCCAATGGTGATTTAGGACCAATTGGTAGTGATGGTTGATCTTCTATAGGTTAGGCATCCACTGGTGAGTATGAATTTTGACATGAACCAGTGAATCACAACAATGATTTGAAGATGATAGGTCATGATGGATGGTTGCGATGGTACATCGCAAGTGGTGAGTCACCCAATGGTGACTCATCCCTTGATAACATTCCCAATAGTGAGTGACTTAATATTCACACATCCACTAGTAGCTCTTCCATGGGTGAGTAAAACAATGGTGAATCGTTTATCAATATATCTTCAACGGTATCATGCACCATTTATTCACCCAATGGTGACTCATTCACTATTGACTCAAGAAAATTACTCATCCAATGGTGGTTCATTTTGGAAAGTTTTTCAAAATTCCAAATTTCTCCAGTTTTCCAATTAATTGATTTATCTCCCCTTTATCATTTTATTTGACGTCAAATGTGTTGAATACAATATTTAATTGTTTTGGGGTTGTTTTAATGATTATTTATCTTTTTAAAACCTACGGCATCCTTTGACTCCCAAAATATATGATATTAGTCATGATTAAAAATTAACAGAATTTAAAACAATTCCTCATGTTGATATATGATTTAGAAATTCAAAATAAGTTACTCTCTCTATATTTGATTCCATATTCTCATGACATGGTACATTCCCCAAAACAATTCATCTAGAGGAATCATGTGTTTTTGTTATGGGAATATATATCATTTTCCTTGGAATTTCATTATTTTATTTGATCCCCCTTTTTTAGTGAAACCAAGAATTGTTGATCACCTCTTTTTCCAAGTTGGTGTTCCTTCATCTCAAATAGTTTTATATCATGATGTGTTGGTGTATGAATGTCTCCATTGTGAAGATAACAGAATAACATATTAAAAAATATAATAGAATCTATTTAATACCAATATGTGGGGTTGGGGAAACTGACCTATATTATTCATTGTTATTTGTTTATATTGTGATTATATTGGATATATTCCTATTGAAAATCATGGTATTTGGGGAACCTTGGTTGTTCATTGAGTTTTTATTAATGCAAGAGTGTCATGAATTGGTTAAAAAATTCTTGGAATCTCTTAACCATGTATATATATTCAAAATAAATGGATTCCATAGGATTATATATGTTTTATTATAAAACTACAAAATAAGTGGAATTGAATAAGGGATTACATGCTCAAATTGGAAGCATGTTTTTCTACGTAATGTGTTATAACATGTTTGTGGACAGAGTTGTGTGTCTTGGGTTGGCACTGGTGATATAAAAAAGTAATATGATTAGGTTGTGATATGTCTGGTTTGTATATGAGATGTTTTATGTATTGGGGATATGATTATTATAATTGTACATATGGTTGTACCATGGGTATGCTATGGGTATGGTTATATAATGGGTGTGTATGATATCAATATAATTGATTTGCAATAAGGCTATAAAAATGGGATGTGACCGTAAATTAGTGATTATGTGGGAATTTTGGAACAATTTTAATCAGATATCTTGTGGTGACACATCCTATAGGATTTTTATTATATTGAGTGAATTAATTATTATTTACTAGGATGTGTGGAACTAAAATTGTATATATATTCTTGGGGGGAATTTGAAATATCTCTTAATTTTAAATGGATGTTGGAATATGAATAGTTAAATAATGGTTGATAACATGATGGAATTTAACGATCTAATTTGTTTTTAATATGGGATTTTTATATAATTTTTTAAATCATTTAGGAATATAAATGTGGATAAAATGTGAAATGTGACTTGTGTATTTTGTACTTCTTTAATTGTGTTTTTCTTATGATATGTGTATGGTTCTATTATATCTAATTGAGTATTAATGGAATTACTAAAGTATTTTAATGACTAAAAATGAATAAATTTCAAGGGATAATTAATTATGTGTTTTATTATTTCACATGTGTGTTATTTATATAAAAATTGGATGCTGGTATAAATTGAGTTTGTGGATTTTGTTGATGTTCTTAATTGAAAGGTTGCATGAATAATGGATGGAGGTTGGTATATTGTATAAAATCCATAGGTTGGGTTGAGTGTTTGATATCTATATTTTTACTAATTATATTTCACACTGTGATTTCTATACAGACCCCACCCTAGTTGAGAACTATGTTACGAACACCCTAATCCATATAAGGGTGGGTTTATTTACAAGCATTCCGATGGGAGGATAGATGGATATATACATGCTCTTCACACATCACATTTGTAGGCATTGGCAGCCCATGTTTCCATGGTTACATTGAGGATTGGTTTGTGAGGAACATGTTTATATGAAAGGGTGGTTCTTTCCCTTGTTTCATCATGGTTTTATGTGATGTTTTGTTCATTCCAATGTGTCTTCAAGATGATATGTGTTGTGGTTTTTGGTATAAGTGTCTATGAGAAAGTATTACATCCGACGTATTGGAGATGATGATGTGTTCTTCGGCATTTTTCGATGTGACCAGACTAGCTATGAGGCCTAGGGTTTTGCAGGTACGGTGTGATGAGATTAATTTTCTTAGGATGTAGGACTAACTGTGAGGACCATGTTGGAGTGGGAAGGTTGTGACGTGGGGCTAATGGAAGTGGTAGAAGCTTTGAGATGTTTTTTGGTTATTGTATGAAAATTTATCCACTGGGAAGTTGTGTGAAGTACCCAAATATCAATGTTCTTACCACTGTAATTTACATGGATGCATTATTTCCTATGTGAGCATTGGTGGGGTTTAGATTTTGGTTATTATACTTATTTAGATGTTATTTGTTTCTACTACTTTCACAGCGGTTAATTATTATTATCATTTCAAATGTCTGTGAAGGACTTTGGTTGAGGTTGATATATTGTATCTCCTGATCATGGTAACATTAAAATGGAAATTCCTCACATTTCTAGACATTTTTATACCCATGCTGATGGTCGCCACCTCAAGGCCTACTGGAGGTGGGACCCAGGGGTCATTCTCTCACTTTTACCATTTCCAGCTCAGGAGGGGTAACTTTTGTTGAAGGAGGTCATGATCAATAAAATCCTCATCTATACATATATATGAACTTATATCTCCATATAATGATATATTAGGTTTTCCAATAATACAATAATGTATGAATTTATGTTATCATTGATGATTATATATGATATATAATATTGATAAATTTCATGAATATTATTCATGATGGATAAACCAACAATTAAAGAACATTAATATGAAATCCATCAGTGTTTATAAGTAACATAAATCTGGTTTAGCATGTGTTTCATCCAAAAATAATAATACTAGAACATTATATAATGGTATATTAAAATAACCAGTCAACATAATAAATAAATATAATTACCATATTTGAACTAATTATGATACCTAATATGTCAAATAAATGGGTACCCAAATAAGCATCACTATGTTTGTAAAATACAATTACTATTACTAAGAACCAATTGTGGAAAGAACCCTTTAAAACTAATATATTCATAAATAATGTAAAATGGTATATTTTTTTTGAATTATGTTTTGAAATATAAATTATGATAACAGTGACGAATATATAGGATATTTATTATCAATCTATTAAGTAGGAATAATGGTAAATGGATTTTATGAGTCCAATAATTTTCCTCTGTCAAAATAACTCAATAAATATTTTCATCTTTAAATGTTAAATATTAATAGCCAATAATGAATTTTGGTTATTTTTCCACTACTGTTATTGAGGATATCATTTTTTAGAATATTTTTTTCATCCTTATTAATATAATATTACACAAAAATTAACTTTTTAACAATAAATCAAATATCATTTACCAGTATTTCGTCCATATAAATGATATTAAAAACATTCTATGTTCTCAATTCCATAGTGGAATCTCAAATGTTTCTAAACATGAATGATTTATTTATCAATACTACTCCATTTAATATCAAGGACGAGGTAACATTTTAATTATTTGGGTTTTCAATAAAATAATATTAAACGAAATTTTTGGGTTTTCTTTATTATGATTTTTTTTCATTCCTTTTATATCATATCATAGAATATTTTATAGTTCAAATAAATTCTTCTATATATTACATTATTCAATGTAATTTTTCAGAATGTTTTTATCAGAATTTTAATATTTTTGTGAGGGTCACATATAAGTAACATCTTTCTATGATTATATCATGAAACAATATATTAGAAAAATATTTTTTTGTTATCTATAATCTATTTTAAAATGTTTATTATTTAATATATTAATGGTTTTGGAGAAATCCAAAATGTCTTATTCATAATTAATTATTTCGTGAGATTTGGAACTATGTAAAAAAAATTATTGTTATTTATGTGATATCATTTGGAGATGTAATCATACATATTTTTATTCTAATAGGTTTTCTATGAATATATGAATAATTTTATTTTCTGTGAAACTCAAATGTCTTTATGATGATGGCTGGAGCCCTACCACACGTTCCATTTAATTGGTTATGGATCTAGATTTCATGGGACATAAAAGCATTGAAATACATTTACATGTTCGAAATATAATTGGTTATCATACATATATTTTATCACAACGTAAAGGGTGAACATAATTGGTTTTTAAAAAAATGTTTATAAATACATAGGTTTTTTAATTTTTTCCTATGATTTTGTTTTTTATTATTATATATAATGTCTCATCATTAAAAATCAATTAAAATTATTATAAAATTAAACATTCTAAAAATGATATAATTTCTTATGTGGGGTTTTCATATTTTATTCTCTTTTTTAGATATTATTAAAAATCCATGATCTGAGGAAATTCATTTTTATTATTTCATTTTGACATGATCCATAATATGATCACTTATGATTATATGATCATTTATATAATATGTATGTTTTTCACCTATGTTCTACATTTCTAATAATCAACTAGTTATAGATAGTTAATAATATTCCTTCATTTATAATTCAATATCACACTATTCTTATATTTCCATTATATAGGTTATGATGATAATTATTTTATATGAGTTTTATATAAGTGATTTTATAAGAGAATAATTATGGAGAAATGTTCACAAGTGAAATAAAAAAATATTAATTTAAATAACCTCTAATACACTAATCCTTTCAGTCCTCAGTATTTTTTTCAATTTGTAATATGTATTATCTACAATATATAATTAATATACTATTCATTAACATTTACAATGTTTCACTGTATTTGTTTTCATATGAATGGATTATTTATTTTTTAGATTTATAATGTTACATTTTTATATGGTAATAGTACATTATTGAATATCATAGAGATTAGTCTATCCATACGATTATATTATGAAATATTTGGAATGTAATGATTATTTGGTGTACCTTGTAAAACATTCATGAATGGATACAGTTATGGGGATATATCTATGGATGAAATGCACTTTGGGGTAATCTCCATAAAATAGATTAGTATTCCATTAATGTATTCATCTCTGTAACACCCCATGCTTCCACGGTACGCTTCTCTTACAATAATGAAACTTCTTGCATTTTACGCAAGTTCGAGATTCTAACACACCAGGACCCATCAAAATAGCTGTTATGAATATAAATTCCCACGTTTTGAAATTATATAAATTATATATTTAAAAATGGACTTCAATTTTGGATTCAGAATATCGAAATTATCCTATGTTGAATTTTGGGTATTTTTCTGAGAACATCCAATTTTCGATGAATAGTGAAAAATACTTAAAAACAAATTTTATAATAAAAATAATTTAAAGTGATAAATTATTTGATTAAGGGGTTTTAAATTATAATTAGAATATATTTTTACCATTTTATCCAATGGTGGTGATAAGAATTAATTTCAATTTGAAAATGGACATAAACAATTATCAATCTTTTGATTGATATTGTTTCTTAAAAACACATTATTTATTTTGACAATGGGAATTAATTATAAAATTAATTAATGAATATTATAAGTTTGTAATTTAGTAAAATAGACATCATTTTTTAGTTCGGAATATAAAGTATATATTCGGGGTGAATTTTTAGTATTGTTCTGAGAAACTTCAATTTTTGATGAATATTGAAACCACTAAGTAGTAGTTAAAAAACTAATTCTTCGTTTAAATGAGACATTACCAATTCTGTGAATTGAATTTCAAAAATCTGACATACATGGTTGTCATTAGTAAGTAAAATCTGATTCAATGAGATGAAAATAATTATCTGTGAATAGTATCTTTTATGATTTATTAATCACATTAAAGGTAGTTAGTGTAATTTAAGGTAAATATAAAGTTATAATAACATGAAATTACCTTTTCAATTTTCCTACCCTTATTGGATTAGACATGTCCGACCAAGAAAATCAATGGGTCAACTTGGGGACCCTATGGAGCCCCTGGGTAAGGAAATGACATTAATAACTTTTTATTTAGTGTGAAAATAAAAATGTCACAAACATGTGTTGTTTTACTAAAATAATTATTACATGGAATTATATAATATAACCTTTTCACAATAAATATTAATTGGAACGATAATAATTCTTCGCACATAATGGTAAATTTTTTATAATTTTTAGTCATAATATAAGTAATGTTATTTATGAAACCTTGATGATGCATCAATTACCTCATTAAATAACAATTTAAATAAAATGAAAAGATAATGTAAAATATAAGACATAAACTTGTCAAAAAACTATTGGATGAGTAGATTTAGAAACCTTATCACCTTATCATAGAAATATATAATTTTGGGACCTTTGAAATCTAAAAATCACTTCATAATAATGTATCATTTCATGAATTTCGAAGAGTGCCCCTCCTATCCTCTTATAAATGGCCCTCAACTCTACCACCGTAGTCACACATTAAAAGCCAATTGGCTTGGCCAAACTCTACCCAAATACTCTCTCAACTTCCCTATCTTACACCTAGAAGCCTCACTTTTGGAATAAGTCTTCCCAAAGAATCCTTTGGCACAAATAAAAAAGTGTTACCCAATTATAATGCAATGTCTTCCCTTAAGTTCTTTGGTTTTATTTTGCTTCTAAAACCCCTTAAAATCTTTTTATTCCTTTATTTTGTAACAACACCTGTATATTCTATATACATGGAAGGTTTTATGATAATGATTTTATTTACAGTTAAAAACACCATCATCTAATGGTTAAAGAACATACTGTTTCTGTGGGTGGCGAATTACTGCCTCACGAAACGATGATTGTTCAATATTCTTTTAACACCACTCATTAAGGCCATTAAGATGTCACTATATTTATATATGATATATATTATTTTTATGTTTTCTTTATGCTTCTGTATTTTTCATTTATGGCCTACCATTACGATTTCCATTATCGGTAAACGCGATAATTTCATTTTAGGAAGTGCGGACTACCGCCCCCTCAAAGTGATTTGAATTGTTAATGCCAAATCTAGGACGCATAATGGATGGAGTAAAAAATATTATATATGATATTATACTGGAATTATAATATACCTTTATATCATTTTGATTTAATTCCATTAAATACAAAATAGAAATGAAAGTAGCGTTCATGCGTACGTACGGCATACCGTCTCCATGAATGGTGCATTTCATTTCGTACCTCTAACTGTTATGTAATTTTATAAATGAATTTATATACAGGATATATATGATATATATGTTATCTATATCTTGAATATAATTCTTGATATAATGGATATTTTACCACATGTACAACATGTAATTATAAGAATTTTATTTTTGAATTAAGTACCAAAGATCAACAAAATGACCATTATTATCTTAAATAATTACATAATGTTCATAACATGGAAATGAGTGATATAAAAGGAATAATGAAATTAAAAAGGTTCATAAGAATGTTGAAATTAAATCTAGTTTATTATTTAGGAGATTATAGAATGATCGAGTCAAGTTGGACATGAGGTAAGGGACATCGTCTCAATATCTTTTCATTGAGGATTATTTTGTTTTATACACAAAATTCTTTTATACAGTGTATAAACCCCTTTGACGTTTATGATTATTCAAAATGAATCTTTTTATATGAATTGTTTTAATAAATGATTAGAAGGAATGTTTTTTATCTTATGTATGTGGCGACAATGACTTCTCCGCCGCCGTGACCATTAATTGAGTTTCGGCTTCCTCTACAAGCCAAAACATTTATTAAAATGAAAAATAAATACCAAGTTATACTTTTCTTTTATTTTGGTATTGAAGATGGTTTTATCATATCAATGTTTTGTATTGATATCTTGTTATTTAAATGTGGAAATTTTATGTTTCCATTATGCATGTTTTATGTTATACGATTTATATTATGGTTTATGATAGGTTTAAAAATTTTCATATAAGAAAGGAATTGGACGTAGAATGTGACGGGTAGAGCCCGCTATAGCTCCTCAATGCATTGGTAGGTCTCATGAGACAAACTAGTGTCTTGGAACAAAGACAGGACAAAATATTATTTATAGTCTTGGCACAAGGCCTTGACTATGTGGTTATGATAGTCTGGCATTATGCATTCCATCATTATGAAAGTGGTTATTGATATTGCATGTGATTATTGGAGTATTAGAATGACCATGTGAATAATTAAATGGCATTATTCAATTTTTTTCCATATTATGCTGAAGTTCAAGTTTAAAAGGCTTTAGTTTTTGTTATACATTTTCTAAAATGCATATGTTTATTTATTAATGTTTTTGCTGTGTTGTTATCCTTACCGAGCATCTGATCTCACCCCTTTCAATGATTTATTTTTACAAGGATGTGAAGAAATATTTTATGACTGACCTGTAGGGACAGTCTGAAAGGGAAATGAGTGTGGACTATGGAGACCATGTTATTGTAATTTTTTACTTTAGAATGTAATGCAAAATTTATTTATGTATCTAATGTTTCCAAGGCTATTAAACCAATTGGTATTTCGAGGCATAATCATTTGTGATCACGAAAATGTTATGTAATAATGCCCCGACTCTAGGTAACTGGGGTCGGGGAATTACAGTTGGTATTAGAGGAAGTTTAATACAAACCTTGGAAGCTAGATTTAGATAAACTCTAATTAGATCATATAGCCCTAATATAGACTTTGAGGATTTTTATAGAATAACTTCCTAGAATTTTTGTATTATAGAGATATTATGATATTTCCGAGAAATACATCCATGTCTGGATATGAGCAGGTAGAGGCGGCTCTAGTACAGATGTACCTAGGGGTAAAACCCAAAAACAGTGCTTTGAGCTAGACTCGAACGAGAACTGGTGCACGAAAATGGGCCTTGCTGAACTCTTGGGTACGAAACTCCCAAAGTGATATGCTTAGGATAATTCTCATTTTCTTTACAAACAATTATGAAGGGTTTATTATTATATACTTCCTCATAGAAAACTTTTTTATGATTATGGATTATATCCATTAATTGTTCAATTTATGTTAAGTATTTTACAAGTATGGATTTAAGTATTTAGATTTATAAACTGATCTAGTTTATGCCATTGTTTAGAAATGGTGCCTAGTGGAAGGAATGGAAACCGTATCAATGCATGTAATCCATGTAGGGAATTCCCTCTTGCTCAAGGTAATTATAGAGGAGCTGGTGATACAACTAGTGTTGATCAGCTTATCACCATATTGGGACAACTCACTCAGGTTATGAATAATAACCTTACTCGTATGGAGCACACTGATCTGCAACGCGGAGGATAAATGTTGGACCTCTTCATGTTGCAACAACCACAAACATTAAATGGGAGTACAACTCCCTTAGTAGCTGAGCAATGGATAAATTACTTAGAGAAATATTCCATGCCTTGGGTAGTAGTGAATGGGCAAAGGTTATCATGGTAGTTTACCACCACATTGGAGTTGTTGATCAATGGTGGTCATTGATTCAAAACAAAAATTAAGATGATGAAGTATAAAATATGGAATGGAGGGAGTTCAAAGATCTTTTCTTAGAAAAAAACTTTCCTTGTGACCATCGATCAGATATTAAAAGGAAATTTTTGAGTCTGAGGAAAAAGGAGGATGAGAATGTTGCAAAGTATGAGTCTATCTTTACATGGATAACGAGGCATGTTTCTGATTACATACGAAACCCAAGAATAAATATTGATTTTTTCTTTGATGGGTTAAAACAATTTCTCCTTCGAGCATTAGTATCACAATCCTTCACATTGTACGAAGATATTGTCTCGTGTGCTATTAAGAATGAAAAGGAATTATCTAAGTCTTATGACAACAAGTAAATCAAGAGAAGAATAGAATGGTGGAACAAAATACAGATAAAGGGGAAAAGGGTAATATTGATTTTCCATTATGTGATAATTGTGGTAAGAATCACCCTGATACATGCCTAAAGGGAATGTGAGTTTGTTACAAATGTGGAGAAAAATTTCACCAGGATCATGATTGTAAGGGAAAGAAAGAGGCTATCAATGTTGAATGATACATTTGTAGAGAAATGGGGAATTATGAAAATGAATTCCCTAATATCCAAGGAAAAGTACTTTATAAAAGGCCAAAGGAGCAAGGCCAAGCTTATGCTGTTACTACAGATGAAGTTGAATAATTATTGTATTTGTGTTTTTGGACTCAAGAACTATATTATGGTTATAATAATATTGGTATATATATATAATGATTGTATTGTAGTACTTGTAGTTTTCATTACGGTTTTAATATGATGAAAGTAATCATATTTTTAGTATGTGACAATAAGGGAAACATTACATTGTTTGGGGAATATGATGAATTGATTTTGGAATTTATAGACCTTTTAGAGAAGTCTGGACAAT
This sequence comes from Viscum album, assembly GCA_963277665.1. Lineage (NCBI taxonomy): Eukaryota > Viridiplantae > Streptophyta > Magnoliopsida > Santalales > Viscaceae > Viscum > Viscum album. The sequence continues at coordinate 811,259,110 of OY728140.1, read as the reverse complement.
GGTATTTTGGATAACTATAATGGGTAGAATTTATTACGTTTAACATTTGATAGTATTGTTTATGTTTAAAACATTTTTTATGTTTATTTTTTCAATATTCTAATACTATAGTTTTTGGAAATGTATAACCTCTAGGTTGGGGGATAACCCATTGCGTCAGACAAAGCTACAAGAATTGAACACACAACCATAGTGCGATAGGACTTTATTACCTACCACTAGCCTACAGGAAGTCCCTAGTTATTACAAAATAGTTTTCCTAATCTTAATAGTATGTGTTAATATTTAGAACCTTGTATGATTAGAATAAATATAATATTTTTAATACTATTACCGTTTGGAAGGAAAGAGGAGTTTGTGGTAGGAATTTGTTGAAGGTTGAAACTCTACTTGTCAAGTATATATATATATACCCCTCTATTATTCTATTTATAAATAAATTCATAAACTTCAGGAAAGAGATATTAAAACAAAAATTTTTTTTATCCTAATACCTTATGTTTTGTTGAACGGATGATATTTTAAATCACCATAGATTGAAGTCTTCGAGGCCCTAAATTTTACACTTGTTTTGTGATTGATGAACTCAGTCACTCCCTGTAAAGACTCGGAAATTTCAAGGAAATATTTCTCTTAATTTTTTTTGGAATTTTACAAGAACGCAGTTTCTGACGGTGCCTGATTCCGAGGCCCGGTGTGCCCGGAATTAATTTTCGAAGTTTGGCTCAGGTACGTTCAGTGAAAGAGTGAGCATAAATTTATATCATTTGAACCGGTGCTCAGAATTGAAATCTAATGGCACTGATGAACTCGCAACGCCGGTAATCGCTTAAGGGAACCTTTACCGTAGTTGCGTTTGTGTGGGAGAAGAAGTTAATTTTTGGGGATTAATTAAATAAAGTGAATAAAATTGTTGAATCAATTTTATTTCATGTTATGTGGTTATCTTCTCCCATGGGATGTTGGTGGTGGGCCCACATCCATCCAACATCCCATGTGTGGATATTTGAAAGGGTGAGGCCCACACGAACACCTCCACCTTTTCAAATTCCTTAAACTCCCTAACCCTCTTAACCCCTCACTTCTCTAACCCTCTTAATCCCTCACATTCCAACTCCCCATTAACTCACCTTCCTTAATATTTGACAACATGTTGTAATTAATTTGGTGAGTTACATGTAGGTTTTTGAAATTCAAACAATTGAATTTCAAATTCTTTGTTGTGTTAATAAAATAAGTTTAGAACTTATTTTATTTGGGTTGGAGTTTAGTTGATTGGGAGCCTTTGGAGAAAAAGCTTAGGAAATCATGAGTCCTTCTTTATCTTTGACGAAGAACAAGAAGAACATCTCTTCCGCCACTGAAGCATGATGACTCCGTCTTCTTCATTGTTCTTCAACCGAGGCAAGGAATGGGAAGCGACGCTTGCGACATCTCTAACGACCTTCATCCTTGTCAAAGGAGAAGACGTCGCATGCGAAGAACGTCGTCAATGATGACGTCACCTCCGAACACTCATCTTCCAACGACGAGTACCCTTCTTCCTTTCTGACGCATGAGCATGGGATTTGGGAGTTTGTGACGAACACGACAATCGAGGAATCGATATCCGCCGTTTTTCCGAGATCGTCAAAGAACGACAATTACGAGGTAGGGGTTTTATTCATTTATAATTGTTCGGAAATTTCCGACTTGATGATCATTGTTGTTTAAAACCATTTGATATTGAATTTGATCTTCGTGGTTTAAAACCAAATGATATTGAATAACGTGAGGGGGCCGGACCGCACGAACACGGCCAGCCCTCCTCCATATTTTTTCGTTTTGGTTTCTTTGTGGTTGGTACGAGAAAGCATTGTGCCGTCGCACCACGCGGTTCATGCGGAAGGATACGCGCGGTGCCGTCGCGCCGCGCCGTGGAAGGAAGTTTAAGAATGAGACTCCGTCACGCCACGTTGAAGAAAACCAAAGAACCGCGGTCCGAGTTGGACCGCAGCGAAGGGGTGCGGCGCCATCGGGTCGCGCTGGAAAACTACAAGACAACGCTAATCATTTTGACGTGCGGATTGACGGGCGATGCCGAAGCAGGCCGTTTGGGCATTTGAATTCCTTCCCAGTGAAGGTGGGGTCTCGGGGGGACCATAGGCGAAGACGGCAGAAGTAACAGACCACCGTAGCGCGTCCGGTGGTCCGCGGAAGGCGGCGGCGGCCTGCCACACCGGCGCGGCGGCGGCGGCGCGCCACCGGAAAGTGAGGATGTCGACGAACCGCCGACCTCAATTAGCGGAGAAGGGCGGGGGAGCCGCGCACCCCACCCGCGATTCGGCTTGGCCATGCTGGCTGAGCCGGGCTGGGCTGGGCCCTGCCGGGTCGGACCCGGGTCGGGTGGACCCGGGCCCAAACCCCCGTTTTCGGGCCACTTTCGGTCAAATGCCCATAAATTGAGCTACGAGCCTCCAAACGACTCACCGTCAGTGGAAGCGTGATCCTTGGATCGAGATGGTCGTTTCGGTATATCGCACTCATGGATTCAGAAAACTTTGGGTTTGGCCAGGTTGGTTCGTACACGAAACCAACCGGGCCCTCGGAGCGGAAACGCTAGTAACTTGAGTTCCGGACGTCCGAAAGACGTGCTGTCGACTTTGTTGATTTCCTCTAAGTGAGAAGAATCTTTTGGCTTACTCCGCTCGAGGTTTGGATGCCATCGGAGTGCGTACGGGTTGGTTCTCTCATGAAACCTACCGGGCCCCTGGAACGAAAACGCCAATAACTCACAGACCGGGCGTCTGATTGACGCACCGTTTGTCTCGTTGTTTTCCTCTTGTTGAGACGGAACTTTTGGCATACTTTTCCTGAGTTTTGGATGCAGTTGAGATACGTACGGGTTGGATTGTACCCGAAATCCAACCGGGCCTTTGGACCGAAAAAGATGACATCTTTCTGACAGGACGTTCGTTTGACGAACCGTCAGCGGCATTGATGATCACGTTGAGAAATGGTCCCTATGAGTATACCCTATAAGTGTTTAGGGTATAATTGAGATACGGCCGGACTGGTTCGCACAAAAAACCAACCGTGCCCCGGGGACGAAAAGGCTAATAACTCGCAGACCGAGCGTCCGATTGACGCGCCGACTGTTGCGTTGAGACTCCAATGACGAGGCAGTCCTTTGAGATACATATTTGTGAGACATTTAGATACATGGAGTATCTACTTGTAGCTCGTGGAGCGGACCCTCCCAGAGACAAGCGTACGGAGTACGGAGACCGTGTAGCCGGCAGAGACCTGAAGACTGCTTGTCCGATTCGATTCGGAGTGACTTACGTAGCCCAGTGGGGAGAACTACATTGTGAGGTGGCAGACCCACAGCGGAGGAGCACTACTATGTGAGGTGGCAGACCCGCGGTACTCGACGGGAGGAGTACCTCTGTAGGCTATGAGAGGGGAGCACTACTGTGTTTGGGTGGAAGACCCCGGCGGGAAGCACTACTGTGTGAGGTGGCAGGCCCGCGGTACTCGACAGGAGGAGTATCTCAACAGTCTTAGTTTAGGGAGCAGTAACTCGGAGTCATTACAGGACCACTGTACACTCCAAAGACGGAGCTCTTCAGCAGTGACAGTTTCGATAATGAAAATCCTGGTTGAGCTAAGACTTTTGACTTTTGTGTTTACTCATGATTGAGATGGGTTACTTGATAACTTAGGTATATGTATAGGCATATATCTAAGTAGAGGATATCTGTTGAGATCTTCTTGTGGTTATCCTTGTTGGTTTAGTGAGACATTGAGGGTATCGGGGTCCCTACTGAGTATCGTTATACTCACCCCTGCATGGGCTATGCCCGCACCTCGTTGTGTTGGTTGCAGACGACGGGCAGTGCTGACAGAGGCCGAGTGTTCGAGGACTGGTCGGTACCTGGAGGTGAACTACATGACGAGTTAGTACCCGGAGGTGGAATACACGACGTGAAGACTCACAGTGGAGGTTGACGGACAAGAGCGTGGAGGAGGCTATCTGTACCTACGCTTCAGGTAGGATCCGTGGTGGACGACTAGGATCTGCGCTATCTGTACCTACCCTTCAGGTAGGATCTGAGGAAGACGACCCATGAGCTGCTTCCTTCTTCCAGCTATTTGTCTTTTTGCTGTTGTACCTTGTTCAGTTGTATTCGTACATTGTTTTGGGTTTGTATTCTTGCCCATTTACTTTTCACCATTTCTTTTGTACTTAGTGTTTTGCTTCCGCTTGTACTCTGTGGTGCTTTTTTTCTTTTATAAAGGCAATACCTTCCCAGTTATCGGGATTTTACGCCTTTGGTGCTAGTCGCCAGCCCCTGGCCTATGGATGGCAGGCTTGGGGTAGTCACGGCATAGGCCCTGAGGACGGGTCGTGACAAATTGGTATCAGATCAGTTCGTTTCTACCATAGAACTTATAATTCTGATGTTTCTATCTGTGAAGAAATAGTGTTAATAGTATCGAGTGTGTTTTTCAGTTTAGGGAGTCCAGTGTTGGTGCGGGCGGCTGACGTATCCATACAGCAGGACCCTGACAACTGATTTCCGACTTTGTGCACGAAAACACTGATTGCGTGTGTGTTTTCCAGAAGTTTTATTTTAATGTCAGCTCAAACCAGGTCAGCTCACTAGGTATAATCGATTAACTGTGTCACTTTGTTTCATTCAAGATGCCTCCCCATATATGACCAGCTAGAGCCCCGAGAGTGGTACGTACTGACAGCTCGCCGAGCGACGAGGCCTCAGTACAGGGCCCTATCCCACTTGAGGAACCAGCAGAGGCACCAATGGTACTACTACCCGTTGGGCCACCGATGCCACCAGCCCCAGCAGTAGAGGATGCACGTCGCTTGAGCGCACTGCATGAGTTCCAGCGCCAGAGGCCACCCAGGTTTCAGGGAGGGACTGACCTGCAGGAGGCTGAGGATTGGCTGGAGGCTGTGGTGAGAGTCTTCAGGCTAGTGGGGATGCCGACAGAATTCATGGTGATCCTTGATGCCAGCCTTCTTCAGGCAGCAGCAGTCAGATGGGGGAGCCTGATGCTTCTGATGCATGACGAGGTGACACTTCTATGGGAAGACTTCGAGACCCTATTCCGGGCAGAGTTTGTACCAGCCACCCTTCGAACGGTGCATATACAGGAGCTACTTCAGCAGCGGCAGGGCACCATGTCAGTGGCGCAGTACTCAGTGATATTCACAAACCTCTCGTGCTACTCCACAGATATGGTACGAGACCTGTTCTTCATGGCCCTAACCTTCGATCAGGGGCTCAGGTGGGAGATCAGAGCTTCGTTTGTATCGCACAACATTCCGACGCAGACAGGAGTGTTAGAGAGAGCCCTCTTAGTGGAGAGTTTCCTTGCTGAGTAGTATCTAGCAGCAGGACCCACCACTAACCGTCATGCGGAAGAGTCTTTTGTAGTGGGCAGTAGATAGATGACGCAGGGGTCCAAGAAGACCAGACCTACAGGTGGTCGACTGCGTGACTCAGGGTCGGTAGTGCGAGGCACCAAGGGAAGTGATAGAGCCAGACCTTCCATGAAGTGTTACTCCTGCGGCGGAATTGGTCACATATCACGTGACTGTCCGACCCGCCATATAGATGACCAACAGTTAAATGAATAACTTCCGAGGTAGAGGCAGAGGTTCGATCAGGGCGGACCGCAAGGAGCAGGCGGCCATGGCAGAGGAGATGGTCATGCAGCTGGAGGTGGATGATGCTTCGAGATGTTGCCACCACCACCAGGAGGCCCACCCCGACCGTAGGGGATAGGAGGACATGGGAGAGCTCAGCTTCAGGAATCTGAGGCCTATGGTCATGGAGCTCTGGAAGCAGATGAACAGGAGTTGGATTAGCTTCCGACCTGGAGGCTATTGATCCCGTTGCTTCTGGTTTGTTGATGTTTGTCTGTAGTTGCTTTGTGTCTTGTACTATGAGCTGCAATAATAAAAAGTCACTAATATTTGTTTTCTTTCTTGTCCTTTTGTTTGGTTGATACTGAGTGGTCCTAGTTAAACTGTTGACTTGACCCTCACTTTCGAGATTTCTACTGGAGGGGACCGAGTGACCTCACACTGATGCCGACAGTGTGACTCGACCCTTGGAGGCGAGAGTGACAGTTGGATCTCTTGGTAGTTACGTCGAGGCCTTATGACATCATCCATGGCATGAATGCATCATTCATGTCAGTATTGACTGTATTAGGCAACGAATGTGGTTCATCCAGGGGATGAGACCGGATTACTCTTATCGGCAATGAAGAAATCATAGCAGATCTTGTGAGACTAGAGAAGGTCTAGGTCATCCAAGAGAAGATGAGGACGGCAAAGGGCCGACAGAAGCCTTACGCTGATAGGACTTGGAGGCCTCTAGAGTTCGAGGATGACCATCACGTCCTTAGACGAGTCTCACCTCGACGAGGTTTACGGAGATGTGGCCAGGGAGGCAAGTTATCTCCGAGGTTCAACGGAACTTTCTAGGTCCTCAGCTAGGTAGGCGAGGTGGTTTACCGCTTGACCCATCCACTTCAGTTGCACAAGGTGCAAGACGTTTTCCACGTATCTCAACTAAGGAGATACGTTCTCGACCCTCCGCATATCATCGACCATTAGGAGCTGGACGATGGCGATGGGGTGTCTTTCACAGAGGTTCTAGTGGGGATCGAGGATCGACAGGAGTGGATCCTACGAGGACGATCGATTCCTCGGGTGAGCTTTCTTTGGCAGTACGGGAACCTCCAAGTGAGCACATGGGAGCGGAAGGCTCAGATGCGTGCTCAGTACCGCCTTTGTTTCCCTAAGTTTGTGTTGAAGCTTTACGGGGACGTAAAGCCCTGAGGTGGGAGTAATGTAAAGACCCGGAAAATTCAAGGAATCTATTTTCTTAATTGTCTTTGGAATTTTACAAGAACGCAATTTCTGACGGCGCCTGATTTCGAGGCCCGGTGTGCCCGAAATTAATTTCCGAAGTTTGGCTTGGGTACTTTCAGTAAACGAGCGAGCAGGAATTTCTATCTTTTAAACCGGTGCTTGGAATTGAAATCTGATGGCACCGATGAACTCGCAACACCGGTAATCGCTTAAGGGAACCTTTATCGTAGTTGTGTTTGTGCAGGAGAAGAAGTTAATTTTTGGGGATTAATTAAATAAAGTGAATAAAATTTTTGAATCAATTTTATTTCATGTTATGTGGTTAACTTCTCCAATGGGAAGTTGGTGGTGGGCCACATCCATCCAACTTCCCATGTGTGGATATTTGAAAGGGTGGGGCCCACACGAACCCCCCCCACCTTTTCAAATTCCTTAAACTCCCTAACCCTCTTAACCCCTCACTTCCCTAACCCTCTAAACCCCTCACATTCCAACTCCCCATTAACTCACCTTCTTTAATATTTGACAACTTGTTTTAATTAATTTGGTGAGTTACATGTAGGTTTTTGAAATTCAAACAATTGAATTTCAAATGCTTTGTTGTGTTAATAAATTAAGTTTAGAACTTATTTTATTTGGGTTGGAGTTCAGTTGATTGGGAGCCTTTGGAGAAAAATCATAAGAAATACTGAGTCCTTCTTTCACTACGACGAAGAACACGAAGAACGTCTCTTCCGCCACTGAAGCACGACGATGCCATCTTCCTCATCGTTCTTCAACCGAGGCAAGGAAAGGGAAGCGATGCTCACGGCATCTCCAATGACCTTCATCCTCATCAAAGGAGATGATGTCACCTGCAAAGAACGTCATCAACGACGACGTCACCTCCGAACGCTCATCTTCCAACGACGAGTACCCTTCTTCCTTTCCGACGAATGAGAGTGAGATTTGGGAGTGTGTGACGAACACGACAATCGAGGAATCGATATTCGCCCTTTTTCTGAGATCGTCAACGAACGAAAATTATGAGGTAGGGGTTTTATTCATTTATATTTTTTCGTGAATTTCCGACTTGATGATCTTCGTGGTTTAAAACCATTCGATATCGAATTTGATCTTCGTGGTTTAAAACCAAATGATATTGAATAACGTGAGGTAGCCGGACCGCATGAACACGGCCGACCCTCCTCCTTATATTTTTGTTTTGGTTTCTTTGTGGTTGGTACGAGAAAGCGTCGTGCCATCGCACCACGCGGTTCATGCGGAAGGATACGCGCGGCGCCGTCGCGCCGCGTCGAAGAAAACCAAAGAACCGCGGTCAGAGTCGGACCGCGGCGAAGGGGTGTGGCGCCATCGGGTCACACTGGAAAAATACAAGACAACGCTAATCGTTTTGACGTGTGGATTGACGGGCGACGATGAAGCATGCCGTTTGGGCATTTGAAATCCTTCGCAGTGAAGGTGGGGTCCCGGGGGGACCATAGGCGAAGACGACAGAAGGAACGGACCACCAGAGCACGTCAGGTGGTCCGCGGAAGGCGGCAGCGGCGTGCCACACAGGCGCGGCGCCGGCGACCGGCGGCGGCGGCCGACGCCGGAAAGGGAGGTGGCCGGCGAACCACCGACCTCAATTAGCGGCGAAGGGCGGGGGAGCTGCGCACCCCGCCAGCGATTCGGCTCAGCCACGCTGGCCGAGCCGCGGCCGGCCGGTCGGGCCAGACCGAGTCGGGCCGGGCCGAGCCCAGCCGGGTCGGACCCGTTTCGGGTCGACCAGGTGCGGCCAACCCAGGGGGGTCAGGCCGGGTCGCCCCAGGCCCAGACCCCCATTTTCGGGCCACTTTCTGTCAAATGCCTGTAGCATGAGCTACGATCCTCCAAATGACTCACTGTCAGCGGCAACACGATCCTTGGATCGAGAAGGTCGTTTCGGTATATCGCAATCAAGGTTTCAGAGAACTTTGGGTTCGGCCGGGTTGGTTCGTACACGAAACCAACCAGGCCCTCAGAGCGGAAACGCTCATAACATGAGTTCCGGACGTCCGAATGATGTGCCATCAACTTTGTTGATTTCCTCTACGTGAGACGAATCTTTTGGCTTACTCCGCTCGAGGTTTGGATGCTGTCGGAGTGCGGACGGGTTGGTTCGCTCACGAAACCAACCGGGCCCTTGGAACGAAAAGGCCAATATCTCACAGACCGGGCGTCCGATTGACGCACCATCTGTCTCATTGTTTTCATCTTGTTGAGATGGAACTTTTGGCATACTTCTCCCGAGATTCGGATGCAGTTGATATATGGATGGGTTGGATTGTACCCGAAATCCAACTGGGCCCCTGGAACGGAAAAGCTGATATCTTTCTGACCGGACGTTCGTTTGACGAACCGTCAGCAGTATTGTTGATCACGTTGAGAAGCGGTCCATTTGAGTATACCCTATGAGTGTTCGGGGTATAATTGAGTTATGGCCGGACTGGTTCGCACACGAAACCAACCAGGCCCTCGGGACGAAAAGGCTAATAACTCGCAGACCGGGTGTCCGATTGACGCGCCGACTGTTGCGTTGAGACTCCAATGACGAGGCGGTCCTTTGAGATACTTATTAGTGGGAATTTGAGATACTTGGAGTATTAACTTGACAAGCGTACGGAGTACGGAGACCGTGTAGTCGGTAGAGACCTGAAGACTGCTTTCCCGATTCGATTCGGAGTGACTTACGTTGCCCAGAGGGGAGCACTACTTTGTGAGGTGGCAGACCCACAGCAGAGGAGAAATACTATGTGAGGTGGTAGACCCGTGGTACTCGACAGGAGGAGTACCTATGTAGGCTATGAGAGGAGAGAACTACTGTGTTTGGGTGGCAGACCCCGGCGGGAAGCACTACTGTGTGAGGTGGCAGGCCCGCGGTAATCGACAGGAGGAGTACCTCAGCAGTCTTTGGTTAGTGAGAAGTACCTCGGAGTCGTGACAGGACCACTGTACACTCCAGAGACGGAGCTCTTTAGCAGTTACAGTTTCGATAATGAAAATCATGGTTGAGCTTAGATTTTGACCTTTGTGTTTCCTCATGATTGAGATGGGTTACTTGATAAAATAGGTATATTTATGGGCATATATCTAAGTAGAGGTTATCTGGTGAGATCTTCATGTGGTTATCCTTGTTGGTTTAGTGAGACCTTGAGGGTCTCGGGGTCCCAACTGAGTGTCGTTATACTCACCCCTGCACGGGCTATCCCCGCACCTCATTGTGTTGGTTACAGACGACGGGAAGTGCTGACAGAGGACGAGTGTTCGAGGACTGGTCGGTACCCGGAGGTGGACTACACGACGAGTCAGTGCCCGGAGGTGGACTACACGACGTGATGACTCACAGAGGAGGTTGGCGGACGAGAGCGTGGATGAGGCTATCTGTACCTACGCTTCATGTAGGATCCGTGGTGGACGACCAGGAGCTGCACTATCTGTACCTACCCTTCAGGTAGGATACGAGGAGGATGACCCAGGAGCTGCTTCCTTCTTCTAGCTGTTTGTATTTTTGCTGTTGTACCTTGTTCAGTTGTAGTCGTACATTCTTTTGGGTTTGTATTCTGGCCCATTTACTTTTCATCATTTCCTTTGTACTTAGTGTTTTGCTTCCTCTTGTACATTGTGGTGCTTGTTTTATTTTATAAAGACAATGGCTTCCCAGTTATCGGGATTTTACGCCTTTGGTGCTAGTCGCCAGACCCTGGCCTATGGAAGGCGGGTTTGGGGTAGTCACGGAATGGGCCCCGAGGACGGGTCGTGACACTCCCTACAAATATTTACATTTATCCTCCAATTATGTGTCTCTAATTTCCACCATTGATCTCTTAATATAGATCATAATTTGTTGGTGACTCTTTCATTTCCTTTTCCCTCTAATTAAGGCTAAATTTTATTAACCTTATTTTTGATATGGGTTTTCCACAAAGGTATTTTCTACTTTCAACCTTTTATTTTCAAGTAAACAATTTCAAATTGGGAGAACGAAATTTATTGAAGGAGGGTAGAATGTAACACCACAAGCTTCCACGGTACAATTATCTTTCAATAATGCAATAGCTTGCATTGTACGCAAGTACGAGATTCTAACACACAACGACCAATCAAAATTTCCATTATGAATAATAATACCCACATTTTAAAATTATATAAATTTTATATTTCAAAATTGACTTCATTTATTGATTTGGAATATCGCAATTAGCCAATGTTGAATTTTGGGTAATTTTCTGAGAACTTCAAATTTTCGATGAATAGTGAAAAATACTTAAAAAAAACTTTTTTAATAAAAATAATTTATTGTGATAAACTATACTATTGACTGGTTTTAAAGTATAATTGGAATATATTTTAACCATTTTATCCATTGGTGGTCATTAGATTTAATTTCACTTTGAAATTGGACATAAACAATTGTCAATATTTTGATTGATATTGTTTTTAAAACACGCTATTTGTTTTGACAACGAAAATTAATTATAAAATTAATTAATGCAACATATATGTTTGGAATTTTTTTAAAATAGAAATCAATTTTAAAATCAGAATACTAATTTTAACTTAGTGTGAATTTTTGTAATAGTTCTGAGAAACTTCAATTTTTGATGATTAGTGAAACCACTCAGTGGTAGTTAGAAAACTAATTTTTCATTTAAATGAAACTTTACCACATCTATGAATTGAATTTCAAAAATCCGACATAAATGGTTTTCATTAATAGTTAAAATTTGGTTCAATGAGATGAAAATAATTTTTGGGGAATAATAACTTTTAACTTTTATTAATCACGATTTAAGTTAATTAATGTAATTTAAGGTAAATATATTTTTATAATAATATGAAATAATCATTACACTTCTCTACCCTTATTGGATGAGTCATGGATGACCATGACTACCATTGGGTCTACTTTGGGACCCCATTGTGCCACTTGTGTGAGATAATTTCATTAATAACTTTTTATTTAAATTAAAAATATAATTGTCACAAACATGTGTTGTTTTACTAAAAAAATTATTACATGGGGATATATAAGTTATATTTTCCACTATAAATATTCATTGGAAAGATAAAGAGATTTACCATAGCATGGTAATTTTTTTATAATTTTTTGGAATTAAATAAATAAATTTATTTATGACACTATGATGATGCAGCGATTAACTCATTAATTAACGATTTAAATAAAATGAAAAGATAATGTAAAATAAAAGACTTACACTTGACCAAATCCCATTACATGAGTATATTTAGAACCCTTATCACCATATCCTCTAAATATATAATTTTGGGACCTTTTAAATCCGAAAATCACTTCATAATAATGAATCATTTCATGACTTTACAAGAGTTCCCCTCCTCTCCTCTTATAAAAATCCCCCAACTCCACCACATTATTCACACCTTCAAAGCCATTTTTCTCAGCCAAAATCTGCCCAAATAATCTCTAAAATTCGCTCTATTACTCCAAGAAGCCTCACATTCGGCACAAGTCTTCCCAATAAAGCCTTTGGTTTAAATCAAAAATAGTTACCTGATTTTAAGGTAATGTCTTCTCTTATGTTATTTTGTATTATTTTGCTTATCCCATCCCTTAAACTCTTTGTATTACATTATTTTGTTACAAAAACAGTATCATAAATATAAATGTATTTGTTTATGAGATGGTTTTGATTTTTACTTAAACACACCTTTGTCTAATGGTTAATGAACATACTGTTTCTGTGGGTGGAGAATTACTGCCTCACGAAACGATGGTTGTTCAATATTCTTTTAACACCTCTCATGGTGGACATTAGGGTGTCACTATATTTATATATGATATATATTATATTTATGTTTTCCTTATTCTTCTGTATTTTTAATTTATGGAATACCTTTATGATTTACATTATTGGTAAACGCGATAATTTCATTTTATGAAGTGCGGACTACCGCCCCCTCAAAGTGATTTGAATCATTAATTCCAAATTTGGGACGTATAAAGGACGGTGTAAATGATATTATATATGATAATATACTGGAATTATAATATACCTTTATATAATTATGATTTCATTCCATTAAATGTGAAATATAAATGAAAGTAGTGTTCATGCGTACGTACGGCTTACCGTGTCCATGAACGGTGCATTTCATTTCTTACCTCTAAATGTTATGTAATATTATAAATGCATGTATATATGGGATATATATTATATATATGATATCTACATCATGAATATAATATTGGATATAATGTATATTTCCCCACATGAACAACTTATAATTATAGGAAGTTTATTTTTGACTCAAGTACCAAAGATCGACATAACGATCGTTATTTACTTAAATAATTACATAATGTTCATAACATGGTAATAAGTGATATAAAATGAATAATGAACTTTAAAGGTTATTATGAAAGTATAAATTAACTCTAGTTTATTAATAAGGAGATTAATGAACGGTCGAGTCAAGTAAAAAATTTGGTAAGAGACTTCGCCTCAATATCTTTTCATTGAGGCATATATTGTTTTATACAAATCCTTATTTTATACGGTATATAAACTCCTTTGACATTTATGTTTATTCAGAAGGAATATTTTTATATGAATCATTTTACTAAACGAAAAAAGGAATGTTTTTTATCATACGTATGCGGCGACAACGACTTCTCTGCCACTGTGACCATTAATTGAGTTTCAGCTTCATCTACAAGCCATAATTTTTTTTATATGAATACAAAATACCAAGTTTTACTTTTATTTTATTTTGGTATTTGAAATGGTATTATCATATTAATGTGTTGTGTTGATATCTTGTGATTGAAATGTGGAAATGTTATGTTTCAATTATGCTTGTTTTATGTGATATGATTATGTTATGGTTTATGATATGTTTAAACCTTATCATATAAGGAATTCATTTGACTTAGTATGTGACGGATGTAGCCTGATATAGCTCCTCGATGGTTTTGGTAGGTCTCATGAGACAAACATGTGTCTTGGAACAAGGCCTTGACAAAATATTATTTATAGTTTTGGCACAAGGCCTTGAATATGTGGTAATGATAGTCTGGCATTATGCATTCCATCATTATGAAAGTGGTTATTGATATTTAAAGTAATTATTCGACTAGTAGAATATCAATGTGAATAAGTAAATTGAAATATTTCAATTTATTTTTTCCATATTATGCTGATGGTCATGTTTAAAAGGATTTTGTTTTAGTTATAAATTGCCTTAAATTCTTATGTTTACTTATTAAAGTTTCCGCTATATTGTTATCCTTACTAAGCATCCGAGCTCACCCCTTTATATGTTTTATTTTTTCCAGGATGTGAAGAAATAATTTATGACTGACCTATAGGGATAGTTTGAAGGGGATATGATTGTGGACTATAAAGACCATGTTATTGTTGTTTTTCACTTTATAATGTAATGTAACATTTACGAATGTATCTAGTGTTTCTAGGGATACTAAACTAATCGGTCTTTCGAGACTTGATCTTTTGTGATCATGCCAATGTTACGTAATAATGCACCAACTCTGGGTAACTGGGGTCAGGGCGTTACAATGTCTATGATGCACGATAATTGGTCTAAATAGTGACCACATGGGTTGATAACACCAATGGAAAATCATTGGTTTATTTTATTAACATTATGTCTCAGAATAACAAAATTGTTTTTTAATTACATTATGGTATATTCATATTAAATTATATTAGAGGAGGTGAGCTATCACAAACTAGATCGTGTCTCCTTCGATAAAGGTACCCAAACCAGTCTATGGAAAGGCCTGAAGGGCATTACTAATCCCCATGGGTTTGAAAAAATTATTGTGTATCATATATGTGTTTTTGGGAAGGATTTACCTGAGTTTAGAAACACAAGACAACCAAATACAATAATTAAACCGAATCTGAATTTTTTCCCAAAACAAGACATTAATAAAAAATTAGAATTCGGAAATAAGGTTTAGTCTATGCACAAAGACTGTAACAAATTAAAGACAACATGGAAAACCTGATAACCACCTCAAGGCAATGGGGAATAATCCTCAAGCAATCTCAACAAAACCAGTAAAAAAATATTACCAAGTCTAAATACACCCCAACGTGTAAGTGGGTTTGGAGTCAAATCCTAGTAGTATTCGACAAAAACAATCCATGTGATAATCATTATAATCTAAAAATATGGTTAGTTTGGTAATCATGAAATGACATTATATTTTTTTTATGTAATAGATATTCTAATAAAATAGTTTTTTAGTGGGATATTTTAGTGATTAAAAGAAATTATATAAAATTTACATGCTACATAATTTCTTCATCCAAACACACTTTATTCAGCTGATGAGTGTAAAATTTATAATTTCCACTTGCAACGATAACACCCACAGGCACTAGCTCATTCTTGGACCCATGTTCCCTGTATCTTAGTTAAAGTGACTATATAAATATATGTTCACATGCTCACGATCCAAAAAATCAGTTGATACCCATAACCTAGTGGACCCCCCAATATTATCATCATCATAGATTACTTAGTTTTTTCAATGTCAATATTTCTACATGAAACGGGGGCCATATCCCACAGGATCACTGATATACTAGTACACATCCACCCACCTATATACTAGGGTTTTCCTCTTGTTCTCAAACAAGTTACAAAATCCATGAAATACAATTTTCACATTCAAATTCCAATTACAAATCACATCAAATACAAAATCATCCCACATACTTGTCACATAATATCATTTTTTCATTAAAATTCATTTTGAATCTATAATCAAGCTGAAAATTACCACAACTCGTTTCAAATCTCTATCATCGATCAATAAATACTTCAAAAATTTTATAAAACATTTTCATTATAGTAAACATGAAATTACAGACCATTCACATTATAATGTACCATGTAAATGGTACCATCCTTCCAAAATAGTTTTATAAATTATTGTACCTCTTACATAAATCATGGATCCATTAAAAACATTCACAAAACAACGCCAAGGAGTGTAACCAAGCTTTTCAAATAAAATCCTTTAAACCCCCTATTTGGAATCCTAATTCTTTCCAATATAACATAAAACAAGAATTTTCATCCCTATGACCAATTCATAAAACCAAATCATGAACCATAAAATATCCCTTTTTTGTAAAACAAGAAACACACATGAAAAAAATTACAAAAAAATGCTACAATAAAATTAATCACTCAGACAATGCTTCCAAAAATAGTTTTCGAACAACTAAAAACATATTAAGAACACTCTATGTAAATAAATCAATAAATATAAATCATCAAGATGCTCTTGCATAATGAATCACCAATCACAAATATCAAACCACCACATTCATCTGTGAAGGTACACCCGCACCACCACCACACCACAAGAGAGTTAAATAAAACCTAAAACCACAATATTAGACCTAGAAAATAAGATATAACCCTTGGTTTGAATCCCAAATTCCATTAAATTAAGAACTTCTAGAAAATATGGATAAAACACAATGAAAAAAGGGAAGAAAACCTAATGAAATTAGGGATGGAAGGAGGAAACTAACTTTTTTGAGATATCATGGATAAAACGCACCAAATACACTAGTATCTTAATTTACAAACAACCAAAAAACTAATTTAATATTAAAATAAGGTTAATTAGGTTATGAGATAACTAAAATTGAGGTAAAAGAGTAAGCATTAATGGAGTTATGAATTAAATATATATCCTCTTCAAATCAGAATGATTTATGAAATCCAGAGATGTTTTTCACTAATTTGCAATGAAAATGATCGCCAATGATCTCTAAAAGAGAATGGGGGATCCGCCTTGGGTAAGTGGTATTGGGTGAGAATTTTACTAACAAAAAATCATATATACTGATTGAGATATTAAAAAATTAATTTTTTTAAACTAGGAAATTATCTTACAGGTTGGACCAATACCATAATAAAAAACAAAATCCATCATGATTATGGATCCCTATGAGTTTCAAATGGATATGGGGGGTTTTTATAAACAATTGGATTCCAATTGGGAAGTGTAATGGGTGTATAATGTTTAAAAAAGAAGTATTTATAAAAAATATTTGTGTTAATAATATGAAATGGCCTCATAGTTTGGCACAAATCCATAAAACAAACCCTTTTCCTCCAAAACTACATGGAAAACCACCAAAAAACATTAATAGTAATTAAATGAAGAAATTTATTTAAAATATTTAATGTATGTGATGAATATTCACACCATTAAATATTCAACCCCCATAATGCCAGAGCAAAGCCAAAATAAAAATCCAAGCCCAACAGAAACTCCCAAATGGACTCATTGGCCACGTTTTTCCGACCCCCCCCCCCAAGGCCAAAACACACCAAATTGACCAATAAAGGATGTAATACTCAAAAAAAATAAAACATAAACCACTTAATGAAATGATAAATCATAAACAAACTGCATCCCAAAAAAACACTTCAATCACTATCTGATCAAGACTCGTCATCATACCGGGAACGAATAACAAGAACGATTGAGGTCACCTCAGTCTTACTTCAACAAAACTGTTGGGCTCATTCCAATCCAAATGATTTCTAAAGGTGGAAGTTAATGGTTAAATAACTAAGAATGATAATACATTTTTCGAGATAAAAACTAGGGAAAACCCATGTTACTGATATGGCGATACACAAACAGACTCACCATCAAAATGGGAAACAAAATTTTTTTCCAGACGGAATCTGGACTCTAACTAGGGGAGGACTGAATGGACTCCCAACATTAGGGGAAGAATTTAATTAGACTTTCCCAAAATAAATTACATGAGAAACATATTGGGTATTCTATCCATAAGAAAGAAACATCTTAACTGACCAGCAACGGTCGACATGAATGGTCTTGAAAATATAAAGAGACAAAACGACCGCAAGGTTAGTCCAAAAATTTTGTAAAATGGGGCGCTAACTATGTGGATCATTATTTAAAAAGGAAAATCATATAATTTTTTCAGGGGTTGAGACACATATGTGTACAAAAACCATGAGGTAGCTATTATCTCCTATTATATAGTTTCCTTGGTTAGTGCACGATTACTGCTAACTATGCACAAACTATTCTCCTTAATATGCGTAGCCCAAATTTCATCATTTTCTCTAAAATATTCTTATGAAACCCTATGAAAAAATAAGAATGTAGGATATAACATGGAAATGAGGTCCTCCCACCTCTACCACAAAATGGGAACCATTTCATCAAGATGATGATACTCTATGTTTATATAATCCCAAATTTCATAATGAGGATAATAATTTGTCCAAAGGTTTGAACTACCTTGGGATTTCCCTTAACTATGAAACAGATTCACTTTGAGACCTATGGATAGATCTAAAATTAATGAAGAATATCCTACATCATAGTTAGGCTTTAGAAACCCAAAAATTAAACATATTCTTCTAGTTCCAAAAAAATTACATTGTGATCTCAGATGGGATCTTTGAAACATGATTCAGTTCAAACACACTTCACCTTAACCCATCATTTTACCAGAACAAGTGTTTATAGTATTCAAACACATCACCCCTAGTTTCATTGTAATGGAAACAACACAATTAAAGGGCACATAAAAACACCATCCTCTATAACATAGGATTTTATAATTCTCTAATGGAGATGTGCATCAGTCCAAATAATGTTTGTCCTAGTATTTCACAATCATCACCCCTATAATCAAAAGAACACACGACTTCTTATGGAATCAATGAGCATTATTATTGCAGCTAATAAATAACACAAGGAGAGGGACCTTATGATGAGTCTAAAACATCACAAGATTCTAGACAGAATCCATAAAATCCACTCTTGGACATATTTTCCACACTGGTGGCTAACATTAACTCTTTATTCTATGAGACTAATGAAAATACTAAAGGACCTTTAAGACATCATACTACATAGGAAACCATGAAATACATTCACCTACGATAATGTAGGAAACATAAGACACTAATGTATATTTTAACCTACCACAACAACACTCCCTCAATAAGGGGATCCACATGACTGAAAAAGTAGAGGTGTAAACTCAATCTCTCAATCTAAAGAAGAAATTCTTTATGTTGAGAAACACAAGGATCATCCAAAGGATAATCACCGTGGGCCACACATCAGCCTTGAATTAACTCTATATGGGGGTGTATTATAGCCAACAAGAAAACCTTTGGACCCAACGAAGTTGTTCTTTTGGTCAAAACATACCACAAACCCAAACTAAACACATGAGGTGAGCCACCACATTTGCCTCCCAAATTTTTTCTCAAAATAGACCACTAACCAACTCCATATTCCAACTTATCGATGAAACACAAAGAGAAAACAATTTTTAAAATAGTGGGGTTCTTGAAATCTAAACTTTCCACCATAAAAATTCTAAAAACACATAAGCCACAACTCCCGACCACACTTTATCAAATCAAAACACTTTACATCAAATGCATTCATAAAATATAGAGTTAATGGGATGCACATTTACAAACGAAATCTGATGAGTCTCACAGATGCATGTTTACATCCCACACCAGGATCCCACCACAAGTCCATCCCAAAACTCATCAAGTCATTCCATTAACCTTCCATATACCTATATAAACCCATGCATGGGGTCACCCATAAGAACAACCAAGACCAAAACCAAACCATTCATCTCTTCAAAATCAATACATTTTGACGAAAATTTCCCTTTAACAAACACACTAACTATAAAATAAAAACCCAAATTAAATCTTTCAAAAAAAATTAGAATGACATCCATCATTTAAAAAAACCCACTTTCAATCCAATAAATCCCATTTCAAAGCATTTCAACCAATTTCAAAACACATCAAATTTCATGGAAAACTAGATTTCATAAATCATTATTCAATTAAGAACACAAATCAACTCAAATATAAACAATGTAGTAAAATATGAGAAAATTTTTCAAATGCATATTACTTACCAAAAAGTCCATCTTCAAACCCCAGACATAAATTCTAAAACACCTTATTCCATTTGAATAAATTTTCAATAATTCAGAATTCATTATTTGAAATAGATTTTCCAAACACAATTTAACATAATCTATGATTTAGATGGTGGTGTAAAAAACTAATTACCATTTAAAAACAATTTTGATAAATCATTTTCCCCCATTTTGAATTGAAACAACTTCCACTTTATTTAAAAATCATTGCAAAAACAATTCATGTTTTTAAAAACCTGGTTATTTTTATTTTAAAACCAAATACCCACGATTCCAAATCAAAAAATAAATTATAATATCAATAGAGTATAATGTTCGTGGGTGAAATGAATATATTGTTAGAGACCTTATTCAAATCACTTCACCGTCATTGAGAGTGTTCTAAGGAAATATCCCTAGCTCTGCATGGCTTGTCAGGCCCTACAAGCTCATTGGGACCATCAGCCCAACTCTCTTTTTATTTTCCCCAATGAACAATGAACCATGTGATACAAATAACTAAGATAAATCCTAACATCCCCTAGTGACATGAATCTCCTCAAATGTTTTGATGGTCAGACACACTACTCGTAATTATACTTTCAACTAACAACAATCCTATTCCCAAACTATCCCAACTCTTCGCTGAATAACATGACCCAAGAGAGTGAACCTCCCATTTATACCATTTTGTCACCAACCAGGTCAAGTCACCTTCAAAACCAGCACCCGACCCTGTACATGGAACAACCCAAAGGGAATTCCAAATCCCCATGGGTTGGAACATGTTCCTGGGTATTATATATGATTGTTTTTGAAATATTTACCCGAGTTTAAAAACATAAATCAACCAAATACACTAAAAAAATAGAATCTAAAATTTCACCCCAAACAAGACCTTTATATAAAATAGAATTGGGAAACAAGATTTATACGAAGACCAAAGACAAAAAAATAAGACATCCAAAATTGATATCCCATGAACCACCTCATGGGAAGGGGGAATCAACATCAAGCCATCTTCACAATTCCACATGATAAAAGACAGCTAGAAACCCAGACTGTTAGTTCTATGAGCTTTACCCAAACATGAAACAAACATTAAAAGTAGACTTACACACTAAGCTGTAAGTTGGGTGTGAGACAAAGCCCATTAGGATCCCATCACAAAAATATTCATTGTGATAATCATTATTTGAAATAATATCATGGGTTGTAAACTAGGATTGAAAGTAAAAATCGCTAGGAAATGAAACATTCAATAAAATAAATATTCAAGAGGGAAATTTTAGAGAATCAAAATATTTAAATAAAATGGAGAATATACTGAAATTTTTCTCCAAACACACCATATGCGGATGATGAGTGTAAAATGTCTAATGAGCACTAACAAGGGGAACACCCCAAGGAACTAGCATGTTGTGGGTCCTATGTACCATGTCTCTTGGTGAAATTAACTATTCAAATATTTGTTTACATGCACCCAAGACACTAGTATGGATATTAATAACAACATAGTGGTCCCACAACAACAACATCGTCATTTTTCAGTTAGTGTTGTCATTGTCACACATTCTATGTGAAACAGGGGCCAAATCCCACAAGATCACTAGCATACTAGTAAAATACAATCCAACAAGATACCCTTGTTTTCCCACATGTGACAAAAAATTTTCCACTAGCAACAAAATGAAATTTTCAAATTAAAATACGCTTTTCAAATCACGCACACAGCAAATAGCCAACACAAATATCACCTAATTTAATTTTTCATTGAAATTCATTTTGAAACCATACTCACACTAAAACATCCCAAAATGTGTTACACATCTCTTTCACATTTTAATAAATACAATATAAAATTGAATAAAAATTTTCCAAGGCAGTAAACATCATATAAGTGCAATTTGGATTTAAAATGGACCATTTAAAATATTAAATCTGACCAAAACAATCTTACAATAGAGTTTCACCTCTTACATAAATAAAGAAACTATGTGAAACATTTATTTAACATTAAAAACGAATGTAACCAATCCATGCACAAAAAATCCTTCTAAAACCCATATTTTGAAACCAAATGCATGAAAATTTGACATAATACGAGAATTTAAATCTTGATAACCATTTATTAAAACTATTTCATGAACCATAATATTTACTATTGTGGTAAAACATGGAATACACAATATAAACACACATTTTAACAGAAAAATGATTCTTTAAAATTAATCACACAAGAAGTGGTAAAAAAATATTTTTTGCACAAAATTCATCATATTACGAAAATACTAAATAATAAATCAATCAATAAACTCATCTTTAAATTATTACACATGAAAACACATACAATAATTGCAAAAACACCAAATCCATTTGTGAAATTTCATCTGCGCCACCACCGCACCACAAGGGAGTTAAATAAAACCGTAAACAAAAATATTATATGAATACACAAATTATTGAACCATATGATCTAAAACATAAATTAGGGAAATTCTGAACTTCTTGAAAATATGGATGGAATATTATAAAAAAAGATGAATCCCTATGAAAATGGGGGAATGAGAAAAAGAAACACAATTACATGATATATCTTGAATAAAACGCTCTAAATACACCAGTTTTTGAATTTAAAAACAACAAAAAATGAACGTTATTTTAGGATAAGTTTGATTAGGTCATGAGAAAACTTAAATGGAGGGAATAGAGTAAAAATTAAAAGAGTTATGAAAGAAACAATTTACCTATTCAAATCTGGATCATTTGAAAAATCCTGAGAAGTAGTTCCATAATTCGAGATTCATATGACCTCCAAATAGAGGGAAAAGAGAATGGGATATAGCCTTGTGATTTTGGACCTAGGTGAGAGTTTGAATCATCATGAAAACATAAATATTGAATGATAAATTAAAGAATTAATTTATTTTAATCCATGAAATGGGCTTACGATTTGGACAAATAGCTTAATAAATAACTAATCTCTATAAGGATTATTAATTACTATGAGGTCAAAATGGATATATTTTTATTATAACAAGATATGTGAATTGGGAGGCAGAATTGGTGAAAAATGTGGAAATTCATGAAATTATAAAAAATAATTTTTTGAAAATCCTGAAATTGGATCACAGTTCTCTCCAAATCATGAAAAAAACTTTTGTCCAATACAACATTGAAATCCCCCAAAAACTAACAAGGAATAGTAATTAAATGAAAAATAACTTTCAGTAATTCATAGATGTGACATTATAATTGATCAAATTTACATATTATAGGAGTATATATATGTATTTTCTGATGAATTACTGAGTCTTTCCTTAGTGGGTGAAGATTATTTTTTATTTTTTCTCATACATGGTTATATACATATCTGAATGATTCCTTTGAAATTTTACCCCATAGATTTGGTAGATTTAAAATATAATCATCATGAAATTTTTTATAATGCATCTTAATTATCAAGTTCGTCACCATTGGGTGTGTATTGAATTTTTAATATGAATAATAGAACAATGTGACTCTACGTAGAAGATCTTAATCATTACAAAATTGTGATCATGAAAAAATACACAACAACCCATAATGGTGATATGATTGGCCATCTAAAAAGATATTAGTATTTTCAAAGATATAATTTGAACTATATATCATCTAATGATTTGATTGTGAGAAGATATAACCATGAAAATATTATAAAAAACATACAGAAATTTTATGTAAATAGACATTCCATTTGGGGAAAAATTATACATGTATTATTATATTTATTATTAAAAACGTATTTAGGGATTACAAGGTCTAATTATTGGAGTCATTAGTCAGGAAATTTTCATATATTCTCATAGAAATTAATAACAAGATGATAATTTTTAATTAACCATATACTCTTATTGAATGAGAAATCATATTCCTTGTTTATAAAGAATAAATTCTAAATTAATACTACCCTTAAAAATTCATGTTATCATTAATGTGTGTGTGTTTATAGGAACATCAATGATTGGTATAAGTAAAAATTATAGGTATTATTCACTATGAAAATGATCTAGGGATTATTTGATTAGATAAATAGTATTTTATTACAATAAAAAATTATGATATTTATCAAACATAATAATAATGTTTAAATATAATGGTGTGATGTTCTTATAGATAGAAGAGTATGAATGAAATAATATTTATTTTTAATTAGTAATTATTTATTATGTCTCTATATACCAAACCATAATTTTTAGAGATGTTCTAGATATATAGTGATGATTAATTGAAAGATTCTATATTCTAGGTTATGTTGAATTATAAGATAATTTCTTATTATTAAAATAAATTAATTTTTCTATAGTAGAACTACCCAACCATTGTTCTGGAGCACGAAAATAGTTGTCATTATATTTAAAATTTAGTGGTATCATATCTATGGTGAGATATGTGAAATTAATGCAAACCATAAATTTATAAAATATATATTAAAAAATGTGCTAAATATGATCCAATGATAATTATCAGAGTTTACTAAATATTTTTATTTTTTATTACATTATCACCCGTGGAAGGAATGGATGTTCTATGATTCCACGAGAAAGATGAAACATTATACATTTTAAATGATAAGGATTTAAAAATAATCAACACTCACTGATGTGAAATCGATTAATCATGAAATATATATATATAGATGGAGAAAAATAATTTATTTTTCAAATTAATGTCCAAAATTCAATAAATGTGATGATGAAATAATCCCACTATGAAGATACACAAATATTGAAAAATCTTGTCGGTATGTTAGTCTTCCTCCATTTCTTTGATATACTAATATCATTTTATAAAAAAATATATAACCCGTAATAAATAGAACTAAATAAATAAAAAATAAATAATTATCATAGAGCATCTAAATTTTACCTAAATGAAATATAAATATTAATATCTATCTAAAACAAAACATCCTATGTCTAACATAGAGGATTAAATTTCAGAATATTTATTTTGATGTTTCATATTATATCATATAAAGGCTAACTGTGACATTCATATTGGTATATTGCAACAACTAACCTTACAGTTTTCAAAATTAGAAAATATTTTTATGGATATTGTGGTGGGACACTGTAAGACATCTAAAGTCAACATTTACATTTTATGTTTAGGTGATCTCCTTACAATGTTCGCACATTTAAATCTATGACATGTGATGTAGCAGTTTATTAAATATAAATGATATACATATTAGGAGTGGTGATAATATATGGTTTTACACTATCCATCATATCTTATAATGGTCACTTGTTTGAGTAAATATTATGGAGTTGTCTCCAAAAATAATACTGAATAATGTCGTGTCTCTACACTCATTGTCACCCTCAAACATATATTCCTAAGAAGAGTAACAACAAACCTATAGATTGTATTCAACAATCAATGTTAGTTAAATTTAATGGAGGTTTTGAAAAACACTTACATTTTCCAAATTTTCAAACAATAAATGTTTACATCATATCATTTAGGTGAAACCATCTGAGGATTTATAAGGGAAGTGATTTATGAGTCCAAAAAGTTTAGATGGTGTTAGAGATAAGAAGCTAATAGGTCATGAAATTATCTATCACATGAGTGAGTATGATCAATCCACTCATGAGATATGAAAATAACAAAATTTTATATATATAAAATTTATATAATTAAAATCTAGTTCGTTAGATTGATATTTGTCAAAAGATAACCATGTCGATATATATATGGATGTGTTTTATAAGATACTTTAAGAAAGGGAAGCTGATAAATATAAAATCAGTCACTTTTAGTTCTTTTATCTTGTGGGAGATGTATCTAATTAATTATCACATTCATCTGACCAATACATTGTAAATGATGATTTCAAATTATTTAAAATGATGAATTATATACATGGCACATCCTATTTCCATAATCATTAATCTATGGACACAACCATGATATTTAAAATATTGTGATATTTGAAGAAATTTTAGAACAAAGATATAATGTGAAATATAATTGGTAAACCCATATGATCAATGATTTATTGTGAAACCATATGTCCATAAATTATTCATGGTAAAATGAGGATAATGACAAAAAAGTAAAACAGATTTTTTCCTTCACAGTAAAAAAATTAAATGATTTTTAAAATAGGGTTATAATGTAACGACGTAAAATTTTGGAATAATGTTTTCCCTAAAAAATAATTTTATATTCGATGTCTTGTTTCATGGGTTACAAAAAAATATCTGAAGAATATTAGATGAAAAATAATAAGAAATATATATGAAGGAATAAATTTTTTTAAATAGATTAATTTTCATCATTCAAAAAGTCAAACATTTATACGATAAATATTCAATGAAATATCATATCGAAATGAATTTTTCATAACCATTATTTAATAAAATAGTGTTTTAGATATTATCTAATTATTTTAATCATATAATATTTAAGGATTTCATATAGTATTTCAATATATGAAAAAATATTATATCATTTTATAATATTTAATCAAATATGATATAATATTAATACCACTAAATGATTACAAACATATTTACTTAGTAAAATATTTTTTTCTTCAAAATATTTTTTTTTAATAAAAAATAGTTTAGTTAAAATATTATTCTAAACTATATAAAACTAATTTGATTTTTGGATTTATAAATTTTGAAACAATATTAGAACTTATTTTTTTGCTTTCAATAAAGAATTGATTTTAGGTTAAAATTAAAAACTATTGATACAATGAAATTTTTACATAATATTTATATAAGAATAAAATAATAATTTATTGAATAATATTTCATGAAAAAATTTGTATTTTAAAATTTAAATTATATAGTTTAATACTCATGAATTTTTTATCTCAAAAAATGATTCCATACAATATAAAATAATTATATAAAAAATAATTTTTTAACACTTTTAGAAAATAGATCAGAAGAAAAGGATAGAAAATTTGGAATTATGGGGTAAAATATTTATAATTTGTACATAAATATCATTAGGAAAAAATATTATGTTATCCTTTGTAAAAACTAATAATTGTGATCAATGTTTAACATGGAATATTAATAATTATATGGGAATGGGTATGTATCAATTTTTTTAAAATATTCTCACACATGTTTTATGATAATTTCATACTTATATCCCAATAATGATAATTATATTATATTTTTCGATCCACGTAACATCATTAACTTGTTATCTTGTTATAATAAATTTAAATATTTATAAATAATACTTTCCAACCACATATAAATGGGTCCCTACACCAACCAAAAAATATTACCCTATAAACTAGGTATCATCATGAAAATTTCCCTTTATTCATTTTAATATCAACATATTTCATTCTAATTTCATTATCATCAGAAGGGATTATCATAAATCCGTTATTTTAAATGAATCATCCATGAGAAATATAATGTTCTTAGTGTGTGATCAACTTTTTCGCTATAAAAAATTTCCTTTCATATTTTTTTCAAAAATATATTTAACTAAAAATATATGAATAATTATTTAATTTTATTATTCCTAGTGTTAATTTTAATTTGGAAATAACCATTTAAAACATATCAAATTCTCATCATAAAATTTGTAAACATTAATCATGTGTATGTGCGGACTGCATCCTCCCTGAAATTACAAATGTAATTTTTTTACATAGACATAAAAGGATGGTAATAATATGGTAATTATTAAATAATAATGATTTTTATAATATAATTTAGGTTCCAAATATAATAATTTATATCCCCTCAATCAGTCATTCTATAGGAAATTAAATCGTCATAAAATAATACATACAAATGACCTCATCAATGGAATGTTATTTTTTGTTTTCAATACCACCATAATGGATTCATATATTTCATAATCAATTAATTTATATAATATATGGTTTCAAATAAAATCTTGAATAGAGTGAATTATAGATTAATTAAAAAAAATTGATTTTTATTATGTAATACATCGACATTGATGAATATTAGGAAAATAATTAATCACTAGTGTAGTTATTAATAAATGTAAACATTATCTTGTATAATGACATTATCAAATTTTTAGATTCTATAAAATATCTATTAAATTATATTATAATAAATATGAAGGAGAAATATAGTATCTATTAAAAGTGTATAAAAATTGATTTCATAAAAATTCATGGAACAATTGATGTTACTATCAGCTAGTGGTAAAAATTACACATAACGAAATATTATATATGAAATTGAAGTATTTAAAAATGTTATGTTAATGAAAATAGATTTTAAATAATGTGCTATGATAATGATATATCTTTAAATAATGTTATAGAAATCATGAATACTAAAAAATAAATAGAATGTTTTTTTGGACCTAAATATTTTTCATCCTTAATAATCACTCTAATTCCATTTTAATCATTAAATATTGAATTATTATAATATAATGTTATATTTCTTTCATTTTATATTTTTTTGGTGAAATTTGTTTTCATGGTTATTCATTAATTCATAATGAATCTAATGTTTTTGTATAATATATAATATTTTTTATAATAATTAAAACCATTTGTAATTGGATTTCCACAATATTCATTTTTTTATCTTCAAACAAATTTTCTCGATCACCTTCTACAAATTAATATTGTATTAATCTTCAATGATATTTTCATCCAATTTTTTTATTATCATATTAATGATTATGGTTTCAAATTATTGATTTTAATAATATTATAATTTATTTTACAATCCATGATAGTATATTATTTTCTTATATATCATGTTGTGAAATATGTTTGGTTTCATATAAATTTCCAAATATTAAATATTTGGTAAGTTAATTTTCAATATATTTTGTCTTAATTTTCAAAAATAATATGTAGATTTGAATGTTATTTTAATATAACACATTTTATATTGATATTTATAATCATTCATTTTGAAAAATATTTATTTTCTTTTTGTTTTTCATTTTCAAAGGATTCCACTAAAGGGAAGTAATTGTTCATAAATCATCATATATGAGGTTTTATTAAATTATAATTTTTCGAAACTATATTTTCACATGATATGTCAATCTTTTTTATATGACACCATTATAGAAACGTTATGAAGTCCATATCCTTCACAAGTGTTATTTTTGGTATGATCAATGATTAGTTTTTAAATGGTATTCATATGTTTGGATGATGATGATTGGGGTAATACGTGGCCCTCCAATTAATTGGTTATGGTTTTATATACTATAGTATATTGAATTATTGATATAATGGGATTTTACATATACTAAATAGAGAAAATACATGGATTTGTTTTCAAACTAATGTGTGGACATACATGCATTTATTCTCAAATATTAATGAATTGTATAGATGTATATTTTCCCATTGTTTTCGTATGATTATGATTGCACGAGTTCATATAAATGTTCATTATTTATGATATATTATTAATTTTTATTCCATTCCATGTTATAATGAATTTTTATTTATTTGTAATTGAATGTTTTTTTTATTTTTGTTATGTATTTCAAATACATGTTTTCATTACCTTTATTTTGTTTTATTTTTCTATAGAATGATATATAATATTAAAACTTATGATAAAATGATAAATGATCTAATTTTCCCGATTTATCAATCATTTAAAATTTATATTGATCATATATTTATGAATTTTTAATTAGGATACGTTAATGATAATTCAAGGTGAGTCCATTTTCAAGAAACAATTCCTTTGGTTATTATGTTTGTTTTATCGAATATTATTTCTATAGGGATGCCTTTTGGAAAAATACTATGGAAAAATGATAACATTTTCTTTATAATATGATTTTTATATTTCATGTATCCAGGACACTAAACCTTCTATTCATATATTTGGCCATCTATTTCATAGATATACTAATGAAAAATAAAATCCATATATTATTTGTGTCTATTTAGCTTAAGTGACTATACGTAGAATATTTTTGGTATTATTATAAAATCAATATTTTACACTATTAATATTATTGAATGTGAATATTTAGCATCATATATCTGTTATTAAATAAATGATGCAAATATTTTGGATTTATTCATCTCTTTATGTGATAATGTCCCCATATCATAGTGATAAATAAGGGTCCTGTTTTTTCTATTGATGTGAGGAATTTTTTCATATTAATGACCCATCCATATAAATATGCATCACCTCAATTTATTATCTAGCTTATAAAGGATGAAATTTGTGATGTTTATTTGAGTTATTATACACATAATTTTGATTTTTTTATAATTCCTTGTATGTGAGTAATTTTTCATGGATTAATTGAATTAACTATGGGAATATTTGTATCACAATCACTTCTAGTTAGTGGTTGTTATATGAAATCATAAATCATTTCTGAATGATGAAAATTTTTTATAAGAATATAATTTTAATGGACTTATTTGATTTATACACAATGATTGGATTTAGAAATGTTTATTCATCAATCAATGGAGAATATGAGTTAGTATGATATTGTTTAGAATACAAATGGATATGCAAATAGATATATATATATATATATATATGAGTGTGATGCGGAATTTTTTCATGTGGATTTAGGTTGAACCTATTTATATTATAAATGAATTAATGTTTTATGGTCTACAAAATAATTGGTTTTAATATATAGGGGGAATATAAAAATGGACTAACAGTGAATGTTTATGGGGAACCATGTTTAATCTGATTTTGTATAAAAAAAATTTCAACAAAATATTTATTTTAAATCAAGATATCTCATATCATTCAAATATTTAACTTTATATTAGTGATAATCTAATTATAGAATTATCATTTGACATTCAAAAATTACCCTCCCCTATACGAATCATCAAATCTTGGTATATCCAACCTCTATTTTTTTCATCCTCACTTATTTTTTGAATAATCAATGATGTATAGAGAATAATGTATGGATTTCTATATGGGATTTCTATAGGTAATACTGAATGTCCAAAAAGTAATTCATTTTTATTATGATTGATTTAGTAGTTGGCAGTTTTATTTCCTTTTATTGTCAATAATAATTTTATTAAATCCAATTTGGAGAATTATTTGTCTAATTTACAAGATTATGGTTTTCCCAAGTATTTAAATGACTATTAAAATTGAAATTTGTAATAAGTGAATTTTATATGGTTTTTTTAATTTTATGTATGGTTGATTATAAGTATATTTATTAAATATAATATACATTGAATAATTTTTTTAATATTAGGTAAATAATTTTATTTTTGAAAATTTTGGTTCATAAAATAAAAAATGTGTATTAAAATGGTATATGAATATTATTTAATTAAAATTATCATGGTCACGAAGATTTGGAATATATGATTAATGGTTATTTTGTATTAAATTTCATGGTAGGAGTTAGAATGATATTTTTGAGTGATGATTTGAGATAAATTATACAAGGATTATTAATCACACTAGATGTCTTTGTAGGGGATTTTTCTGTGTAATAGTTTATTTTCTTTCATAAGAGGTTATGTAAATAATCGATATTGATGGTTTTATTATTATTGTTTTTGATTATCAACATTATTAGTGTTTTTATAACCATTTGATATGTATTGGTAAAAATATTTTTATCATTTCTCTGTATCATGCATATTATGTCGATAATTATATTATAACCCAATAATTATATAAAAACAAAATGTTTTTATGGTTATGATATAACATTCTATATTTTTTTATACCCATAAGCATGATTTTCAATTTATTTTAGATAAATATGTTCCTTGGTTTTATTTATACATTGATATCTTTGTTTCCTGATTAGATTGAATAATGTAGTGGTCATTGGTGGGTTTAGATAATAGATGGAGTTGGTTGTGTTACAGAAATGTTTATTTTATGGGACTATGTATTTATTTTATATACTTCAGAATATTTTTGAATTACTATATGATTGGTTTTATAAATTTAATTAATTTAATAATTGGATTGTGATTTATTTTTATATATATTTTCTTGTTAGTAATAATGGAAATCTTCATATAATATTGATAATAGTTATCCAATGAAAATAATTCTCATCCACAAATGATTGCTGTCATGTAACAGGACAAGTGAAATTCATGAATCACATCTAGGAGGATATGAGAATTTATTCCAAGATGGGTATTTACATCAAGGAAACAATTATTTCATGTATGAAGTGTTTGATTTGATGAAAATATTACTCTAAAAGACAATTTGTTATTATATTACTGACCAATATATAAGTTTAAAAACACTTTTGATCATTTACATGGATACATTAATAAAATAATTCAATGGAACAAAAATGTGGTGAAATTTATTTATATAATATTAAGGATCATCATGACTTTATCAACAACATCAATTTTATTATCCACTTTATCATCCATATCGACCTCAAAATCATAGTTACTCTACTGTCATTATAATATTTAGAAACAATCCTAATAAAATATATCAATGTAAGAATAATTAATATAGTGAATTTTTAAAAATTACTAGTTTATGAAAATTCCTGAAAACTTTATATAATAAAAAATACAAATAAAAAAATCGAGTTCTATCATCAAATATTATAATGAAAATACCAATAAAATTTATCAGTATTAATAATGGTAATCCTAAGATGATCTAATGAGATGAGGAAAAATAAAATACATTATGTTTTTAATCAATATGGTAAATGTTATTAAAAAATTTATATATATATATATATAATAATGTTAAGAATAACAATTAAATGAAAAAGAGTATGCAGGTAGGGTTACATATTTTTTTCAAATATATAACATTAAAATTTGAAATAAAAATATATTAATTTAAAATTAATGAAGTTGATGTGAAACATTAAAACCCCCATATACTATTTTGATAGTTGATGATAGTGGAAAATGTATATATACAATATAAAAAGTTTCAAGAAATAATTTTTTTAACTTTATAAATATTTTATTTCCTGCTGGTATTTCGTAAATTTTGGCTTAAAATGTTTTTTTGGAAAATTTCTATATAAAATTAAATTTAAGGTCATTGAATTAAAATGATTGACTACTGTCACGACCCGTCCTCGGGGCCCATGCCGTGAATACCCCAAGCCCGCCTTCCATAGGCCAGGGGTAGCGACTAGCACCAAAGGCGTAAAATCTCGATAACTGGGAAGGCATTGCCTTTATAAAAGAAAACAAGCACCATAGATTACAAGCGGAAGCAAAACACTAAGTACAAAAGTAATGCTGAAAAGTAAATGGGCCATAATACAAACCCAAAAGAAAGTACGACTACAACTGAACAAGGTACAACAGCAAAAATACAAATAGGTGGAAGTAGGAAGCAGCTCATGGGTCGTCCTCCTCGGATCCTACCTGAAGGGTACGTACAAATGGCGCAGCTCCTGGTCATCCACCACGGATCCTACCTGAAGGGTAGGTACAGATAGCCTCCTCCACGCTCTCATCCGTCAACCTCCTATGTGAGTCGTTACGTCGTGTAGTCCACCTCCGGGTACTGACTCGTCGTGTGGTCCACCTCCTGGTACTGACTCGTCGTGTCGTCCACCTCCGGGTACCGTCCAGTCCTCGAACACCCGGCCTCCGTCAGCACTGCCCATCGTCTGCAACCAACACAACGAGGTGCGGGCATAGCCCGTGCAGGGGTGAGTATAACGATACTCAGTAGGGACCCCGAGACCCTTAAGGTCTCACTAAACCAACAAGGATAACCACCATGAAGATCTCAACAGATAACCTCTACTTAGGTATATGCCCATACATATACCTATGTTATCAAGTAACCCGTCTCAATCATGAGGAAACACAAGGATCATGAAATCAACGGATAACCACTACCCAGGTATATGCCCATACATATACCTAAGTTATCAAGTGACCCATCTCAATCATGAGGTAAACACAAAGTTCAAAAGTCTTAGCTCAAACCAGGATTTTCATTATCGAAACCGTAACTGCTAAAGAGCTCCGTCTCTGGAGTGTACAGTGGTCCTGTCACGACTCCGAGGTACTGCTCACTAACCTAAGTCTGCTGAAGTACTCGTCCTGTTGAGTACAGCGGGCCAGCCACCCAAACACAGTAGTGCTTCCCGCCGAGGTATGTCACCCAAACACAGTAGTGCACACCCACCTAGTAGCCTGCTGAGGTACTCTCCGGACGAGCACCATGGGTCTGCACTGTCACACAGGTAGTGCTCCGTCCGCCATGGGTCTGCACCTCAGAAAGCAGTGCTCCGTCCACTGGGCTAGTCGACTCACTCCAAGATGAGTCGGTCAAGCAGTCGTCAGGTCTCAGCCAGCTACACGGTCTCCGTACTCCGCACGCTCTTCACTGGGAGGGTCCGCTCCATTAGCTACAGGTCGATACTCCATGTATCTCAAAGTACCACGTAGAAGAATCTCAAAGGACCACCTCTTCATAGGGGTCTCAACACAATAGACGGCGCGTCAATCGGACGCCCAGTCTGTGAGTTATTAGCCTTTTCGTCCCAGGGGCCTGGTTGGTTTCGTGAGAGAACCAAACCCGGCCGTATCTCAACTGTACCCTGAACTCTCATAGGGTATACTCATAGGGACCGTATCTCAACGAGATCACCAACGCCGCTGACGGTTCGTCAAACGGACGTTCTGTCAGAAAGGTATTAGCTTTTCCGTTCCAGGGGCCCGTTTGGATTTCTGTGCGATCCAACCCGGCCACTATCCATCTGCATCCAAATCTCGGGCGGAGAATGTAAAAAGATCCGTATCGTCAACAGGAACTCAATGCAACAGACGTCGCGTCAATCGGACGCCCGGTCTGAGAGTTATTGACTTTTTCGTTCCAGGGGCCCGGTTGGTTTTTAAGGAAAAACCAACCCGATCGTACTCCACCTGCGTCCAAACCTTGGGCGGAGTATGCCAAAAGATCCATCTCCTAAAGAGGAATTCAACGAAACAGACGGCGCGTAAATCGGACGCACGGTCTGTTAGTTATTGACCTTTCCGTCTCACACCCACCCTGGGAAACTTTCCAGGAGGTCACCCATCCTGATCACTACTCATGGCCAAGCACGATTAACTATGAAGTTTTAACCAAGTAGGCTCCCGAAAATGAAGGAGCATCTTGAGTATAGTATACCGAAACGACCGTCTCGATCCAAGGATCGTGTTGCCGCTGACGGCGAGTCGTTTGGAGGCTCGTAGCCCAAGATACAGGCATTTGACCAAAAGTGGTCCGAAACTGGGGGTCTTGGCCCGGGCCGACCCGACCCGGCTTGGAAAACCCGGCCCGGCGAGGCGGCGCGGGCCGGTTCGGCGGCGCGGTCTGGGCGTCGTTCGTGTGCCGCGCGCGGGGGGCAAAGCCCCCGCCTTTCCTCAGCTGGCGGCGCGGGCCTGCACGGCAGCGTGGCCTGGGCGCTGTTCGTGTGCCGCGCGCGGGGGGCAAAACCCCCGCCTTTCCTCAGATGGCGGCGCGGCAACCTGCCACTCCTAAAGAAAAACGGCCCCCCTCACGTGGGGGCCTGCCTTCGAGAAACCGGGGGGCCGCCTGCCCCCCCCCTTTGTGAATCCGGCCCCCCTCATAATGGGGGGGGGGTCATTAAGGCTATCCGGGGGAAATTATTTCCCCCCGGTTTTCTCCCTTCCGGTCGGCCCGACCTGGCCGGCCGATTCTTCCTCAATGGGACCGGCAAGGCTGGTCTCCCTTCCGGCTTCGGACACCGGCAGCCCGGCTGGCCGCCGGTCTTCTCGTTCCGCCGCGGCCCGGAACTGGCCGCGGCCTTCGTTGTCCGGTGCGGTGCGACGACACCGCGCCCCTCCACCGCGGCCCCGCTCCGGCCGCGGCGCCTTCAACTTTTTTCGACGCAGCGCGACGGCGTCGCGTCCTTGCATTATTTAACGACACGGCGCGACAGCGCCGCACATTTCTTGCCGCATGATCATGCGCAGTGCGACGGCACCGCGCCACACCCGTTTCAATCCACAACAAAATCAACATGAATAGGAGGAGGGTCGGCCGTGTTTGTGCGGTCCGGCCCCCTCACGTTATTTGCTAACAATCGGCCTTTAATAAATGATAAACTTTCACAATCTTTTAAATTAAATAAAAAGATTTGGAATCAAGGCCCGAAAAATATAAACCTTCAAGTTCGAAGAAGAGATCCACATAACAATAAAAAGTTTAAACCCCTACCTTGATTTAAGAGGTGACGAGATTCGGCGTCGCGAAAAGAGATGTCACAAAAGAAGACGTCGTCGGTATTGCGGGTACGGCATCGCGGAAGGCGGTTCCCGAGAACGTGGCGTTCTTCGTCGATGTCCGATTGTTCTTCGCGTTCTTTGTCAAGAGGATGAAGAAACTTCAAGACTTCTAAGCCTTCTTTCCAAAAGATCTCAAACAACATAACCCAACCAAATGAAATAAGTTCTCCACTTATTTAATTAACTTCACATGGCTTTTGAAATTCATTTGGTTGAAATTCAAAAGACTAACACAACTCACCACAATAAAATCAACTCATTTAAGACATAAGTTATAACTAAGATAAAAATCAATTAATTGGGAGTTGAGGGGTTTTAGAGGATATGAAGAGGTGGGGTTCGTGTGGGCCCCACCACCATCATAACCTCCCAAGGGAGGTTGGGTGGTTACCCAACTTCCACCATGAGCTAACACTTAGAGTAAATTAATAAAAATTGTAGTGTAGTTATAAAATAAACTTCCCCAATTTTTATTATCAACACTCGTGTAAACGCAACTCTGGAACATGAGTTCCTAAGTAATTACCGGCACTGCGGTTCCATCGGTGCCCTCGGAATTCGATTCCGGGCACCGGTTCAAAAGAT
Organism: Viscum album; assembly: GCA_963277665.1. Taxonomy (NCBI): domain Eukaryota; kingdom Viridiplantae; phylum Streptophyta; class Magnoliopsida; order Santalales; family Viscaceae; genus Viscum; species Viscum album. Next base: position 811,222,368 of record OY728140.1, on the reverse strand, counting down.
AGAAATTTCTGCTCGCTCGTTCACTGAACGTACCCGAGCCAAACTTTGGAAATTAATTCCGGGCACACCGGGCCTCAGAATCAGGGCACCGTCAGAAACTACGTTCTTGTAAAATTCCAAATAAAATTAGAAAAAATAATTCCTTGAAATTTCCGGGTCTTTACATTACTCCCACCTCAAGGCTTTACGTCCCCGTAAAGCTTCAACACAAACTAGGGTCACAAAAGCGGTACAGAGCACGCATCTGAGCCTTCTGGTCCTATGTGCTCACCTGGAGGTTTCCGTACTGCCAAAGAAAGTGCACCCGAGGAATCGATCGTCCTCATAGGATCTTCTCCTATCGATCCTCGATCTCCACTGGAATATCCGTGAAAGACATCCCATCGCCATCGTCCAGCTCCTCATGGTCGATGGTATGCGAAGGGTCGAGCATGTATCTCCTGAGTTGAGATTTGTGGAAGTCGTCGTGTACCTGGTGCAACTACGGTGAATGGGTCAAGCGGTAAACCACCCCGCCTACCCAGCTGGGGACCTAAGAAGGTCCGCTGAACCCCGGAGATAACTTGTCGCCTTGGCCACATCTCTGTAAACCTCGTCGAGGTGAGACCCGTATAAGGACGTGATCGTCATCCTCGAACTCCATAGGTCTCCATTTTCTGTTAGTACTGGAACTCGAAAGGCTGCTGCCACGAGGGTAAGGATGACCGACTCAAGAGTGATCGGTCACACCCTCTTGTGCAAAAGTTACCCTGCGCTGCCTAGGGTTTCCTTTTCCGCCGACCAAGGAAAACCCATCCCGACGATTTCCTAAAACCGTCAATTTGAGTATGAACAGTTATTGCCAATTCCATAATCAAACTAACGTTGTAAGGCCTCGACGCTGCCACCAAGAGATTCCAACCAAAACTCTCGCCTCGAGGGTCTGACCACACCATCGGCATAAGTGTGATTATTGAGTCTCCTCCCAAGGTATCTCTAGACGTGAGGGTCAAGTCCACGGATTACCGTAAACTCTAGGTCTGGAACAAGATTTGTGAAAGCATGGAATGATTCACATCAACGTCCGTTACTACAGCAGCTAGTAGTGGACACGGACTGTCCATTGAATCATTTATAGAGCCATTGGGTCACACTCCTTGACCGCAAGCAGCCGCACTCTTCCTCCGCCCTCCAGCTCCCTGAGCCTGGCGGAAAAAAAACTAAGGTGGGTGGTTGTACCATGTTAAGATGTACACCACCTCATACTGCTCTCCTAGCTCTGCCTCCACCTCTGCTGCTTCGTAGACTCATCTCTCCTTTAATCTTCCTCTTCATTATCATTTAACACGCCCGGGTCTCTAATACTGCCACTGGTTTCTTGTTTCTTACCGCACTGTGCAGTCTTCATCCGCTCCAAGATGATCTGTACCTTCTCTAGTCTCATAAGAGCTTCTATGATTTCTTCTTTGCCGATAAGAGAAATCCGGTCTCATCCACTGGATGAACCACATTCGTTGCCTAATACAGTCAATCCCAAAATGAATTATGCATTCATGCCATGGATGACGTCATACGGCCTCGACGTAGCTACCAAGAGATCCAACTGTCACTCTCGCCTCCAAGGGTCGAGTCACACTGTCGGCATCAGTGTGAGGTCAATGGGTCTCCACCAGTAGAAATCTCGAAAGTGAGGGTCAAGTCAACAGTTTTAACCGGGACCACTCAGTATCAACCAAACAAAAGACAGGAAAGCAAACAAAGATAAGTGTCTTTTTATTATTGCAACTCATAGTACAAGACACGAATACAACAACAACATGGAACTAGAAGTACAAAGAACGTATCCACTAGTTCCACTCCTGTCCACGCACTGGGTGTAGAGCTACTGGCACAAACTCCACCCTGAAGAAGGTCTCGAAGTCTTCCGATGCGAAGTTCATCCCGTCGCAAAACTGAAACAAGTGGCTCCACCACCTGTCTGTTGCTGCCTGAAGGAGGCTGGTAGCAAAGTTCACCATGAAGTTTTCCGGCGTCCCAACTAGCCTGAAGACTCTCACCATAGCCTCCAGCCAAACCTCAGCCGCCTACGGGTCCGTCTCTCCCCGGAACCTGGGTGGCCTCTAGCGCTGGAACTCGTACAGCGCGCTCAAGCGTTGTGCATTGCCTACTGCTGGGGCTGGTGGCATCGGTGGCCCAACGGGTAGCAGTACCGCTGGTGCCACCGCTGGTGCCTCAACTGCAAGAGGGCCCTGTACCGAAGCCTCGTCGCTCGACAGGCTGTCAGCACACACATCCATCTGGGCTTTAGATGGTCGTCCATGAAAAGGCATCCTAAATGAAACATTGTGACACGGTCAAACGTTTATACCTGGTGAGCTGACCTGGTTTGAGCTGTTTTAAGGGAAAACCTTTGAAAACACACACGCAATCAGTGTTTTTGTTCACAAAGTCGGAAATCAGTTTTCAGGGTCCTGGTGTATGGATACGTCGGCCGCCCGCACCAACACTGGACTCCCTGAACTGAAATCCACACTCGGTACTCTTAACACTATTGCTTCACAGAAAAAAAAGTCAGAGTCATAAGTTCTGCGGTAGAACCGAACTCCTCTGATACCAATTTGTCACAACCTGTCCTCGGGGCCCATGCCGTGACTACCCCAAGCCCGCCTTCCATAGGCCAGGGGCTGGCGACTAGCACCAAAGGCGTAAAATCCCGATAACTGGGAAGGCATTTCCTTTATAAAAGAAAACAACCACCATAGAGTACAAGCGGAAGCAAAACACTAAGTACAAAAGTAATGCTGAAAAGTAAATGGGACAGAATACAAACCCAAAAGAATGTACGACTACAACTGAACAAGGTACAACAGCAAGAATACAAATAGCTGGAAGTAGGAAGCAGCTCCAGGGTCGTCCTTCTCAGATCCTACCTGAAGGGTAGGTACAGATGGCGCAGCTCCTGGTCGTCCACCACAGATCCTACCTGAAGGGTAGGTACAGATAGCCTCCTCCACGCTCTCATCCGTCAACCTCCTCTATGAGTCGTCACGTTGTGTAGTCCACCTCCAGGTACTGACTCGCCGTGTGGTCCACCTCCGGGTACTGACTCGTCGTGTCGTCCACCTCCGGGTACCATCCAATCCCCGAACACTCGGCCTCCGTCAGCACTGCCCATCATCTGCAACCAACACAACGAGTTGCGGGCATAGCCCGTGTAGGGGTGAGTATAACAATACTCAGTAGAGATCCCGAGACCCTTATGGTCTCACTAAACCAACAAGGATAACCACAAAGAAGATCTCAACATATAACCTCTACTTAGGTATATGCCCAAACATATACCTAAGTTATCAAATAACCCATCTCAATCCTGAGGAAACACAAGGATCATGAAATCAAAGGATAACCACTACCCATGTATATGCCCATACATATACCTAAGTTATCAAGTGACCCATCTCAATCATGAGGTAAACACAAAGGTCAAAAGTCTCAGCTAAAACCAGGATTTTCATTATCGAAACCGTAACTGCTGAAGAGCTCCGTCTCTGGAGTGTACAATGGTCTGTCACGACTCCGAGGTACTGCTCACTAACCTAAGACTGCTGAAGTACTCCTCCTGTCGAGTACTGTGGGCCAGCCACCCAAACACAGTAGTGCTTCGCGCTGAGGTATGTCACCCAAACACAGTAGTACACACCCCCCTAGTAGCCTGCTGAGGTACTCTCCGGATGAGCACTGCGGGTCTGCACTGTCACACAGGTAGTGCTCCGTCCGTCATGTGTCTGCACCTCAGAAAGTAGTGCTCCGTCCACTGGGCTAGTCGACTCACTCCAAGTCGAGTCGGTCAAGCATTCATCAGCTCTCAGCCAGCTACACGGTCTCCGTACTCCGCACGCTCGTCACTGGGAGGGTGCGCTCCACGAGCTACAGGTCGATAATACAAGTATCTCAAAGTCCCAGGTAGAAGTATCTCAAAGGACCGCCTCGTCATAGGGGTCTCAACATAATAGACGGCGCGTCAATCGGACGCCTGGTCTGTGAGTTATTATCCTTTTCGTCCCAGGTGCCCGGTTGGTTTCGTGAGCGAACCAAACCCCGCCATATATCAACTGTACCCTAACTCTCATAGGGTATACTCATAGGGACCGTTTCTCAACGAGATCACCAACGCCGCTGACGGTTTGTCAAACGGACATGCTGTCAGAAAGGTATCAACTTTTCCGTTCCAGGGGCCCGGTTGGATTTCTGTGCGATCCAACCCGGACACTATCCATCTGCATCCAAATCTTGGGCGAATAATGTCAAAAGCTCCATATCGTCAACAGGAACTCAACGTAACAGACGGCGGGTCAAGCGGACGCCCGGTCTGAGAGTTATTGGCCTTTTCGTTCCAGGGGCCCGGTTGGTTATTAAGGCAAAACCAACCCAACCATACTCCACTTATGTCCAAACCTCAGGTGGAGTATGCCAAAAGATCCGTCTCATCTAGAGGAATTGAACGAAACAGAAGGCGCGTAAATCGGACGTCCAGTCTGTTAGTTATAGGCCTTTCCGTCTCACACCCACCCTGGGAAACTTCCCAGGAGGTCACCCATCCTGATCACTACTCTTGGCCAAGCACGCTTTACTATGAAGTTTTAACCACGTAGGCTCCCGAAAAGGAAGGTTCACCTTGAGTATAGTATACCAAAATGACCGTCTCGATCCAAGGATCGTGTTTCCGCTGACGGCGAGTCATTTGGAGGCTCGCAGCCCAAGATACAGGCATTTGACGAAAAGTGATCCGAAACTGGGGGACTTGGCCCGGGACGACCCGGCCCGACCCCCCCTGGGTTGGCCGAACCGGGTCGACCCGCCCCGGGCGGCGACCCGGCCCAACGAACCGGCCCGGCTCGGAAAACCCGGCCCGGCGCGGCGGAGCGGTCCGGCGCGGCGGCGCGGCCTGGGCGCTGTTCGTGTGCCGCGTGCGGGGGGCAAAGCCCCCGCCTTTCCTCAGCTGGCGGCGCGGGCCGGCACGGCGGCGCGGCAACCTTCCGCGCCTAAAGAAAAACGGCCCCCCTCACATGGGGGCCTGCCTTTGAGAAAACGGGGGGCCGCCTGCCCCCACCCCCCTTTGTGAAACCGACCCTCCTCATAATGGGGGGCCATTAAGGCTGGTCAGGGGAAATTATTTCCCCCGGTTTTCTCCCTTCCGGCCGACCCGAGCTGGCCGGCCGGTTCTTCCTCAACGGGACCGGCAAGGCCGGTCTCCCATCCGGCTTCAGACACCGGCTGGCCGCCGGTCTTCTCGTTCCGCCGCGGCCCAGAACCGGCCACGGCCTTCGTTGTCCGACGCGGTGCGACGGCACCGCGCTCCTCCACCGCGGCCCCGCTCCGGCCGCGGCGCCTTCAACTTTCTTCGACTCTGCGCGACGGCGTCACGTCCTTGCATTATTTAACGACGCGGCGCAACGGCGCCGCGCGTTTCTTGCCGCATGATCCTGCGTAGTGCGACGGCAACGCGCCACACCCGTTTCAATCCACAACAAAATCAACATGAATAGGAGGAGGGTCGGCCGTGTTTGTGCGGTCCGGCCCCCTCGCGTTATTTGCTAACAATCGGCCTTTAATGAATGATAAACTTTCACAATCTTTTAAATTAAATAAAATGATTTGGAATCAAGGCCCAACAAATATAAACCTTCAAGTTTGAAGGAGATATCCACATAACATTAAAAAGTTAAAACCCCAACCTTGATTTAAGATGTTACGAGATTCGGCGTCGCGAAAAGAGATGTCGCGGAAGAAGACGTCGTCGGTATTGCGGGTACGGCGTCGCGGAAGACGGTTCCCGAGAACGTGGCGTTCTACGTCGATGTCCGATTGTTCTTCGCGTTCTTTGTCGAGAGGATGAAGAAACTTCAAGACTTCTAAGCCTTCTTTCCAAAAGCTCTCAAACAACACAACACAACCAAATGAAATAAGTTATCCACTTATTTAATTAACTTCACATGGCTTTTGAAATTCAAGTGTTTGAAATTCAAAAGACTCACACAACTCACCACATTAAAATCAACTCAATTAAGACTTAAGTTATAACTAAGTTAAAAATCATTTAAGTAGGAGTTGAGGGGTTTTAGAGGATATGAAGAGGTGGGGTTCGTGTGGGCCCCACCACCCTCATAACCGCCCAAGAAAGGTTGGGTGGTTACCCAACTTCCACCATGAGCTAACACTTAGAGTAAGTTAATAAAAATTGTAGTGTAGTTATGAAATAAACTTCCACAATTTTTATTATCAACACTCGTGTAAACGCAACACTGGAACAGGAGTTCCTAAGTAATTACCGGCGCTGCGATTCCATCGGTGCCCTCGAAATTCAATTCCGGACAACGGTTCAAATGATAGAAATTTCCGCTCGCTCGTTCCCTGAACGTACCCAATCCAAACTTCGGAAATTAATTCCGGGCACACCGGGCCTCAGAATCATGCGCCGTCAGAAACTACGTTCTTGTAAAATTCCCAAGAAAATTAGAAAAAAAATTTCCTTGAAATTTCCGGGTCTTTACAACTACTGAGTGGCTAAATATCTCTCAAAGAACAAAAGTTACTAATACAATAGGTATAAGAATATTTTCATGTGAGTCCTTTCTAATAGAATAACCATTATTCTCTAGAGTGTCTTGTCAAAAAAAAATTCCTCCTGTAGTTTAGATTAGACATTTAATATACAACCCATTTAAAATTTAACCATAGTAAATTTGGAACATTATTATAGATGTTATATAAATTATGAAAAATAACAAAATGACACTAAAATGTTTCTGATATTTTTTATGACTAGATCTATACACTTGTCATAAGCAATTGTTATATATATCCTTCTGATGAAATTAATTATTATTTTTACATATATATTATTTTAAATAATGGAATGTATATGATCTAATTCCCATAGTTTTATTATTCATATATTTTTGACATATGTGTTAATAGATAATATCATCAGTTCAAAATATTAATTATAATGATGAATGGTTTTTTTATCATTGTAAATTATTAATAATTTCAAAGGATGAAATAGAAAAAAATAATCATTACAAAAAATTGAAATTGTATTTTTTTCAATTTATAGAAAAAATGAACTATATTATACAAAAAAATAATAGATTTAAAAAACATTACAATATTAATCAAATACATAATGTTTTTAGATATATATAACATGCTATTGATGTTTAAAATATTAATATTTTAATCTTGTTGTCTTATTGATTATGTTATCATTGAAATAAAGTTATGTTTCAAATTTTTTTCCAAATGGAATTTTATGATAAATAATAATTTACTAAATAATTTAATATTCATAAAAATTTTCAATTTCTATATATTATTTGTATTTTGATGAAAATATATATTATGACTCTTTTAGGGAATATTTTTTGCATTTACAGTATCTATATTAACCCTTTAATTGTAAAAAATATTGATATCACCATAACATAAAAACATTGATTACATGGGGTTAGAAAAAAAATTTTAAGAGTGAAAATGGCATTTAAACATGCCCAAATGTTATATTATTTTTTTATATATAGTCATCTTGATTATATAATTGATTCATAATATTTTGGTATTATGTGGAGATAAAAAATAATTTATATTATTTTAAAAAATTTATAGTTCTTTTAATGCCCATACAAACTATTATAAAATGGAACCTATTATTATCTTTTGATCACTCATAAATAAAAATTCAGATCAGTGATGAGATAAAAAATAAATTACATACATAACATACCATGTCCTAGATGGATTTTCATTGTAAAGAAACTAACCAAGTAGAGATTTTTATATAAACCATATGAGTATTTCTAAAAGAAGTAATTTTTCATAATAATGATATTTGGTTTTACTTCTTCATCCATCTCCATTAAATATCAATTAAAAATTATCATATAAAAACTATATATAAACTATATAATAATATTTTATTTTTTAAATTGAAAAAACATTATCAATCTATAACATCCATCAAATGGAAATGAAATACATTACCATACTACCACGTTAGGAATATATATAATATATTTTCCATCGCTACCTTTTAGGGATGGTAATAAGGATCAATTTAATATATATATATATATATTATACTAATTAAATATTAAATATTATATAAAGTTAATATTGACACATATTTTCATACATATCCATTCACTAAAGAATGATAACACTATTTTTTTCTATGTGTGGACTAAACCCACTACAAAGAGATGTGTTTACTTTTTCATCCCCACATAATAATAATTAAAAATTTAGTAACATATAATGAGATATTATCTTTTTATTACATTATTATTGTTATGGGAATATAAAATTAAACTTATCTTCCTTCCATAATGATATTTAAAAAATATAAATGTTAATCTTGCATACGTACAATGTATCATCTTCATGATTATAATATAATTCATTTTTCATAATCATATTTGATATATTTTAATAAAAGTATAACTAATACATAAAAATGAGATTTATATCCTTTTCATTATTTTTGATATGATACAATAATAGCCTATTTGACCATATTCATCATACTGATGACATTTTTTAAATCTGAGTCGAATATCATCAAAACATCTTATGTAGACACATTTGATTAAGTAACTATGTATAACATAGTATTATGTAAAATAAAATAATTAATAAAAATGAAAAATTTTCTTATGTGTGTCATTAATTAACATGTTTTCATCATATTTCAATATAAGTAACACAGATCACAAGTCAAGAATAATGTTATGGATAATTTTTAAAACCTTTTTCCAACATTCCCTCCCAACTCATTCACTTCCATGACAACAAAATTTTAAATTATTTACATGTAAAAAATGAAAACATATAGTAATAATTATAAACATTTTTACATTATTTCAATGGTTTTCAAATTAAATATTTCTCTTGAATGTTTTACATTTATTAAAAAAATTGAAAATAATGTTTTATTTAAACTTATGTAGTGTTAAAAATATATCCTATGGATAAAAATATTATTTTATTATTTTAATACTTTACATTATTTACTGTTTTATTCAAATAAAAAACATGATTCGAATACCTTTTTTAGCACCCCATACATTTTATTGTATGTTTCTCTTAAATACACACTATTCATTAGGTATCCTATATTTCATGAATCACTGAGCCCCTAGGAAACAAAACATGGTTACTAAAAGGAGATAACCATAACATAGCCACTAAACATAATCTTACTAGCTCTGTGATTTGAGTTTTAAAAACGTGATATACATGATTGTGTTCAAGATGATATTTTGGGTCTGATAGAATTAACAAAGTTTTCGGTGATTAGTAAACTACCCTTATCACTAGTAACCTACCCTTATGAATTGTAAATTACCTTTATGAATTGTAATATGACTCTTATCAATGGTATCCATGCCCTTGAGTGTATAAATGAATTCAGACACCCTAATGATGTAGATGAATATTCTAAGAGATTATATATTCCAATAAAATGATGATTTGATTAAAAATTTAATTAATCATATTTATAAATTATTTTTTGAAAAATAGACATCATTTTTGGATTATACACGACTAAAAATAGTTAGGGTGATGTTTTTGGATTTTTTTGAATTACATGAATTTTTAATGAATAGTGACATACAATAAATTGAAAAATTAAGATAAATACACTAATTATAGTGTCATGTGTGATGTCGTACTGATGTAATCCCAATCGGTTCGGGATCACATGGTAAAATTACTATTATTGGTCATGGAATACTCACTATTCATTTTCTTGAGGAGAAATAATAAATTAATGAGTTTTATATTACAAAATAACCTCTCTCCTCCACTATATAATCGACCTCTCACCCCGCCTTCCATTCACTCCTATCAAGCCTTGTGCCTTATCAAAATTATGTTCAAATACATTACCTTCCTCCTACACCACGTCCAAAAAGCATTAGACTCATAAAAAGTCCAAAACCATTCTCCTTAAAACGTTTCTCAAAGGAGGAAGTCTCAAGAGGTAAATTCCTCTTTCAAATCCCTTCTTTTCTTTTATGTTATTTTATTTTTATTTCTTTTCTCACCTCCCTTCAACAAAATAGTATGATAAATCCAGTAACCTACATGTAGTCGAATGTTTTCATGATTAGGGTTTATATTCCATTATATTCTCTCCTTTCCCCACTATTATTTGAACAAAATGAAAGCACCATTTGAGATGTGCTAATTTTTCACATTCAAGGACAACGATTTATCGTTTTCTATTATAATAATTAAATTTGTTTAGGAAACCATTTGTGTTATGGTTGAACCAATTATTATGTAATATATCCTATTTTTAGTTCTGTAATACTTATGTACACATGGTATTAAGTTATAAATCAAATAAAAAGTTCATCATATTCAAACCCACTGATTAACCAAAACAGTTATCACTAAGGTTATATATATATAAATTCAACATTAATCTATGTAACCTAAATTAAATATAAAACCATTTAATAATTTGGATGTTCAATAATAGTGCATAACTTCATTTCTAGACAACCACAACAAATCTTATATATTTATCCGAACATGAATATAAGTGAACCAATCATTTAAAACCAAGTAAACAAACGAGCCTCAACAATGAAAATGAACCTTATAACCAATCAAAAAGCCTAGAATTAACTAAAATGGATAATAATAAATCAATTAAATATAAAATATGTTATGTACTTATGAATTTATAATATTAATTTGTTTATTCATGTATTTAATAACAACTCAAGAACACATTCAATCATAAGGAAAGGGATCCTCTCTCTCACTTTTATTCAAGAATACACCCTATCATGTGGGCTTTAGTTTCTATGATCTAATGATGGGTTATGTTTTATAATCTCCCGCATACTGTCCTTATGATATATATATCATGGGATGACCTTTTATCTCCCAGTATGACCTTGTAAGAACACTCGTTACCATGCCAAAATGTTTGTAAGGTATTTCTCATCTCACATTCAATTCTGTGGGATCTCTATTGTTCTCATCTTATTTTTTATATGTGGTATAAGTGTACTTCCATTTGATATATTTTATCATGGTTATCGTTATATTAATTGTATAATTTTACTCTTTTGGTTGTTATTATCTCTTTTTTCATACGACTGAATTGAATTGAACAGGGTAACAATCATTGTCTCAATTTTCACTTCGGTGTGACTTCCATAGTAATTCTGCACCTACTCTTTATTATGTGGTGTACCTAGTGACCATTTGATATCAATTTTCAATTGAACGTATATTCCTTTTAAATATCCATATTCTCTTATAATGGATATTATTTCTGTCTAAGCCATATACCATTTTACATACTATATTTATTTTGAATGTTGTTATGACTCTGGAAATGTGGACGAATCTATATCCTCTATTCTATACGGATAATGTAAATACATATTGATCTTTTATTGGATCGATTTTTAAATAATGGATTGGATGTTGAGGTGTGTGAGACCCACTACAGCCCCTTGAGGCATCGGTACGTCTCATGAGATAAAACAGTTTGGCGACAGACCCTTCGAGTTTGTTTTCCAAAAATTAGACAGGTTTCTACCCATATAACTAATCCATTTTTACGGTATTATGGATCAGGTTCTAGATAGACTACCTCCAATTAATAATCATTCACTTTATTCATTATCAATTGTAATTATTGTCCACGAGGTTTTCACTATGAAAAAATCTCTGGATGCAGTTTCATTCTAAGGTTATTAAGGGAATTATTTGTTCATTTATTCACTATACCATTTTGATTTTGTCAGATTAATTATGATTAACATATTATTTTACTCATGGTTAAATTATTTGATACCCTTATTGAGCATTTATCTCACCCCTTTCAGTGATAACATTGAACAAGTTATAAAGATGAGGAAATTTATTTATTTCTTGTGGATGCAGTTTTTGTTTTTCATTATGTATTGTATCTTGTAACCTTACAAAATGAAATTTATGTTAGGTCAATGTATCTAGTGTCTTTAAGACTACTAAAATAATTTCTTCTTTGGGATTTTCATTCCTTTTATCCATGCCAATATCATAAGTAATGCACCATCTCTAGCCTAGTGGGGTTGGGGTGTTACAGTTTGTATCAAAGGAAGTTTAGTAGGAATCTTGAAAACTAGAGTAGGAAATATATATTAGGGAACAAATCCCTAAGGTAGAATTTGAGGATTATATTACATGAACGTCCTGTTATTTTGGAAAGGAATATAGTATGTTGATATTTTAAGCAATATATCATAGTCTGGATACGAGCAGGTAGAGGCGGCTCTGGGATAGATATATCTAGGGGTAATACCTAAAAACACCGCTTTGAGCTAGACTTGAATGGGAACTGGTACACGAAAATGAGCCTAGCTACACTATTGTTTACAAAACTAAAGGTTTATATTCTTAGGATAATTCATATTTTATTTACAATCCATTATGAAGAAGTTTAATGTAAATTTTTCCCCAGAGAAACAATGTTTATAAGATTATCTATGCATAGAAATTAAATCTATGTTGCTTGATTTTATATGTAAGATTCATAAACTAATATAATTTATCCAATTATTTAGAAATGGTGTCTAATGGAAGAATGGAAATCAGTACTTGTGGTCAAGGTAGGTATCTCTCAACTAATCAAGTCAACACAGTCAATGTTAGAGAAGATCAGATCATGACAATATTGGGACAACTTACTCAAGTTGTAATGAATAACCATTTCACACCTACATTGGATCATTTCTTGTGGTAGAAGCCCACATCATTCAGTGGGACTACCAGTCCAGTGGTTGGTGAGCATTGGATCAAGTCACTTGAGATGATATTCATGTTATTAAGATGCAATGAGAATGAAAAGGTGGTGTTGGTAGTATATTGTCTGAAGGGCGACACTGACCAATGGTGGTCCCTAATTCAGAATAACATGGAGGAAGAAGAAATAAAAGATATGGAATAAAGGACTTTTATTAGAATATTCTGTGAATAATATTTCCCTCGTGAGAAACGAACTGAAATGAAGATTAAATTCCATAACATAAAACAAAGGGAAGAAGACAGTGTTGTAGAGTATGAGGCTACTTTTACAAGGCTGGCTAGGTATGCTGTAGATTACATATGTGAATCGGAAAACAAGATTGATCATTTCATTGAAGGTCTTAATCCATATCATTGGTGGGCACTGGATTCTCAAACATTTTCATCATATGATAGAATTGTATCATGTGCCATCAAAACAGAGGTAAAATTTGCTAGATCAAATATTTTCAAAGGAAACCATGACAAGAAGCGGTACTTGGATAACAATGGAAAAGGAGAAGCAACAAAGATGATCATGGGAACAAATAGTTTCACATTACGTGAGAACTGTATAAAGAATCATCTCAGGAAATGCTTGAAAGGCATGTGAGTCTGCTATACTGCGGAGAAAAGGGTCATACATCTGATGAATGCAAGGGGAATAAAAAATTCAATGATATTCAATCCAACAATTTTAGAGAGATGGGACACTATGCAAATGAGTCTCCTAAACTCCATGGAAAATTGAGTCAAAAAAGACCAAGAGATCAAGGGAGAGCTTATCTGATTACAACTGCGGAGGTTGAAGTTCCTAATGATGTGGTGGTAGGTACTTTAATTGTTTCCTCAAACATAGAAAAAAACTTATTTTATTTTGGATCATCACATTCATTTATAACTTCTCAGTTTTCCAAGAAAATTAGATATGTCCAATTTGATTTAATAAAGGAGTTTTCAGTCAAAACTCTTGTGGGCTATATCATTGCAATAGATGCATGTTGACTAGTCCCCCTAAAGTCACCAAAACGTGTTTTAGTTTATAACCTTTTCATCATACCAATGACTAAATTTGATAAAAATATCAGCATGGATTGGGTGTCAAATTATGATGCTATGATTTATTGTAATAAGAATGAAGTTACAATTTTGGAAAATGGAGTAGAATACCTTGTCTTTAGGGCAGAAACATCGCCACCAGATTCTTATCGAGAACCACCCCCAGTAGCCCTACTGAATACAATACTAGGAGAGGAAGACAATCTAATATCTATGGGCAAAGAAATAAATCATAAAATTGAAGATGTGCACATAGTGAAAGAGTACGTTGATTTATTTCTAGAGGATTTACCTGGACACCCTCTAGAGAGGAAAGTTGAGTTCTCTATTGATTTAATTCATGGTGTGAGGCCTATATGAATGAACCACCTATATAATATCCACTACGGAGTTAGTGGACCTAAAGAAACAACTAGAGGATTCGAGTGAAAAATGATTTATTCTGCCTAGTGTATCTCCATGGGGAGCCCCAGTCCTATTTTTAAAGAAGAAAGAAGGATCTATAAGGCTATGGATTTATTATAGGGAAATAAATGCTATTACAACAGTGAATAAGTATCCCCTACCTTGGATTGATGATTTATTTGATCAACTCAATAAAGACCAATACATTTCAAAGATTTATCATCGGTCTAGATATCATCAGCTGCGTGTGAGGAATGCAGATATTCCTAAGACAACATTTCTTACTCGGTATGGTCAATACGAGTTTACGGTGATGCCATTTGGACTGACTAATGCACACTCTATTTTCATGGACTTAATGAATATAGTTATCAATGAATATCTTGATAAAATTTTTGTGGTGTTCATCAAATGATATATAAGTATACTATAAAATCTATAGAGACCATGAGAATCGCTTACAGATTAATTTGGAAACTCTTTAAATAAATGACCTATATGGGAAGTTTAGAAAGTATGATTTAGGTCTTCAATCAGTTTCTTTTCTAGGCCATATTGTCTCTATGATTGGAAAACTAGTTGATCCTACAAAGAAAAAGGCAATCTAGGATTGGCCCATTCCAACAAACATAACTGAGGTACGTAGTTTTATTGGCTAAGCAGGTTACTATTGGCATTTCGTTCAGAAATTGGCCCGACTGGATAACCTTCTAACCAAGATCACACGTAAAGGAGTTATTTATTGGTGGACAAAAGAGAGTTCATAATGCTTCAAAGAATTTAAAATAATATTGTTCAATGCTCCAATTTTGACACTTCCATCTAGAAGTTATGGATTTGTGATATACAGTGATGCATCAAAGAATGGGATGGGTTGTGTCCTTATGAAAAATGGTAAATTTATTGCTTATGCATCATGAAAGTTGAAGACACATGAGAAAAATTATCCAACTAATGATCTTGAGTTAGAAGCAGTAATATTTTATCTGAAAATATGGAGGAATTTTCTCTACCTAAAGAGATGTGAGATCTATAAAGACCACAAGAGATTGAAATAATTTTTCACAAAAAAAGTCAACTTGAGGTAAAGAATATGGCTTAAGTTACTAAAATATTACAATTGTTCAATACAATACAACCCTGGAAAGGAGAATAAGGTGGAAGATGCATTAAGCAGGAAGGATCATATCTTTCTAACTAATATGAGGATTGAAAGAGATCTTATATTCATGGATCTTCTATAGATGGATATAGGAATTGTTAATGAAGGGGTAAAATATTTTCTCATTCAAATGATTGCTAATCCTTCTTTATTAGAGAAAATGAAAAGCTCTCAATCTGATGATGAGATTCTGTACAAGAAAATTAATGTTGTCAAAGATGGAAGATTGGAAAACTTCGTCTATGAAGAAGGAGTTCTGAAGTTTGGGAAGAGGTTATTAATTCCATCTGTACCTGAGCTAAAAAGGGAACTATTAGATGATGCCAAAAGCTCAAATTTCTCTATACACCCAGGTAGCACCATGATGTACAATGATATAAAGGAATATTTCTGGTGGGATATAATGAAGTGGGAAATTGCTGACTACTTGTCCAGGAGTCTAGTTTGTCAACAAGTGAAGGAATAGAGACAACATCCAAAAGGAGTGACGAAACCTCTACCTATTCTTATGTGGAAGTGGTATAACATTATGATGAAATTTATCACCAGACTACTGAGGAAACCTAGAAGGAACTATGAAATATTGGTAATTGTTGATCGTTTCACAAAATCAGTACATATCCTTCATATACGAGAGGATTTTCCACTCAAGTGCTTGGAAAGACTATATATTAATGTAGTTTTAAGACATCGTAGTCCACCTACATCAGTTGTATCCAATTGAGATCCCAGTTTACATCAATGTTCTAGAAAAGTCTCTAAAAATCTTTGAATAATGAGCTTTTTATGAGTACAGCTTATCAACCCCAAACTGATGGACAATCTGAAAAGACTATTTATAATTTAGAAGACATGATGATGTACTGCTCTCATGACTTCAATGGTATATGGGATCAATACTTACCTTTGGTGGAATTTGCCTACAATAATAGTTTCCATTTCAGTATTCAAATAGCTCTGTATGAAGCCTTATATGGAAAGATGTGTCGAACTCCAACTTGTTGGGACAATGTTGGTGAGAGGAAACTTATAGCCCCAAAACATCTTGAAGAGACCACGACAAAGGTGAAGAAAATTCAATCCCATATTAAGGCAGCACAATGTAGGCCGAAGAGTTATGCTGATAATAGGAGAGAGGATTAGGAATTACAGGTGGGAGATCATATATTTCTGAATGTATCTCCGTAGAAGTGTGTCCTATGGTTCGGTAAGAAAGGGAAATTGAGCCCCAGGTACAAAAGGCCATTTGAAATTCTGGAAATAATCTGAGTTGTAGGTTACCGCCTAGTGATGCCACCAAATCTCTCTAGAATTGATGATGTGTTCTACATTTCATTGTAAAAGAAATACATTCTACACCCAACACATGTTCTCACATATAATGAAATTGTACTAGAACCTGCTTTTTCATATTGTGAAAAGCCTATTGCGAATCTTGACACAAGGGAACAAGTATTGAGAAATCAGACAACTCGCCTTGTGATGGTTCTTTGGAGAAACAAGAATATAGAGGAAGCAACATGGGATCCTGAGGATGTTATAAAAAATAATCACCCACATATTTTTGGTGGTCTTTATACATAAAAATTTCAAGGATGATATTTCTAAAGGAGGGAATAATATAGCACCCCAAACATTATATGGTATGTTTCTCTTAAATACACTCTATTCATTAGGTAGCCTATATTTAATGAATCGTTGAGCCCCTTTTGAACAATGTATGGTTACATATAGGATATAACCATAACATAGCCACTAAAATTAAATTTACCATCACTATGACTTACATTTTAATAATATGAAATACACAGTTATTTTCACGATGATATTTAGAGTCTGATAGAATTAACATAATTTTTGGGGAATAGTAACCAACCTTTATGAATAGTAACCTACCCTTATGAATAATAACATAATCTTAGGAATAGTAATATGACTCTAATGAATGGTATCCATACCCTTGATTGTATAAATGAATTTAGACAACTTAAAGATGAAGATGCATATTCTAAGTGTTTATATATTTCAATATAATAATGATTTAATTAAATATTTAATTAATCATATTTAAAAAAATATTCATGAAAAATGACTTCATTTTTGGATTCAACACATTGAAAAATGGTTAGGGTGAATTTTTGAGATTTTTTTGAAATACATGAATTTTTTATGAATAGTGACATACCATAAATTTTAAAATTTAGATAAATAAACTAATTATAGAGTCATGTGTGATTTCCTGCTGATGTAAGCCCACTTGGTTCGGGATCACATGATAAAATTACTATTCTGGGTCTAGGAATACTCAATATTCCATGTCTTTAGGAGAAATAATAAATTAATGTGTTTAATATTAAGAAATCCCCTCTCTCATCCACTATAAAAACCCCCTCTCACCCCTTCCATTGACTCCTCTCAAGCCATGTGCCTTCTCCAAATTCTGCCCAAATACCATCCCATCCTCCTCCCCCACGTCTAGAAATCGTTGATCTCATAAATAGACCAAAACCTCTCCCCTTAAGAGGTTCTCAAAGGAGTAAGTGTCAAGAGGTAAATTCCTCTTTCAAATCCCTTATTTTCTTTTATGTTCTTTTATTTTTGTTTCTTTTCTCATATCCCTTAACTAAAATAGTATGATGAATCCAGTAACATACATATACTAGAATGTTTTCATGATAAGTGTATATATTCCATTATCTTATCTCCTTTCCCCACATTTATTTGAATGGAATGAAAGCACTGTTTGAGAGGTGCTAATTTAGAACATTCAAGGACAACTGTTTATCGATTTCTATTATAATCATTAAATAAGGTTGAGAAACCATTTATGTTATTGTTGAATTATATTATTATGTTATATATCCTATTTTTAGTTCTGTAATAATTTTGTACACATTGTATTAAGATATAAAGTAATAAAAATGTTCATCGTAATCAAACCCGCCGATTAACCAAAACAATTATCACTAAGGTTATATATATATAAATTCATCTTTAATCAAAGTATACCAAATTAATTTTAAAACCATGTAATATCCTGAATGTTCACTATTTGTGTATAAAAACATTTATGTACAACCATGTCCATCTTATATATTTGTCCGAACATTAATATAAGTGAACCAATCATTTAAAACCAAGTAAACAAACGAGCCTGGACAATGAAATTGAACATTATAACCAATAAAAAAAGACTAAAATGAACTAAAAAGGATTATAATAAATAATTTACATATAATAGAGGTTCTGGACTTATGAATTGTTAATCCTAATTTCTTTATTCTGGTCTTTAATAATAATCCACGAACACCTTCAAGCACAAGGTAAGGGAACCTCTCTATCACATTTATTCAAGAATCCACCCTATCATGTGTTCTTTTGTTTTTAATTTATAATTACGGTGTATGTTTTATCATCTCCCCCATACTTCCATTATGATATATAAATCATGGTATTTCATTTTATCTCTCATTAATCGCTCACAAGAACACTCTTTACCATGCCGAAATGTTTGTAAGGGGTTTCTCATCTCACTTTCAATTCTCTGCGATCTCCATTGTTCGCGTCTTATTTTTTATATGTGGCATATGTGTACAACCATTTGACATATGTTATCATGGTTATCATTATATTAATTGTATACTTTTATTCTTTTGGTGTTTATTAACTCTTTTTCATATGACCCAATTGAATACAACACTGTAACGAGATTTGTCTCAATTTTCACTTCGTTGTGAGTTGTTTAGTTATTATGCACCTACTCATTCTTATTTGGTGTACCTACTACCAATTTTATATCACTTTTAAATTGAAATTATATTCCATATAAATATCCATATTCTCATATCAAGTATATTATTATTGTCTAATTCGTATACCATTTTACATATGGTATTTATTTTGAATGTTTTTTTGACTATGGAAATGTTGATGATTCTGTATCCTCTATTCTATATGGATTATTTAAATACATATTGATAATGTATTGAATATATTTATAACGAATTATTTGTATTTTGAAGTGGTTGAGGCCCAATATAGCCCCTCGATGCGTCGGTAGGTCTCATGAAACAAAACGGTTTGTCGATAGACCCTTCGAGTTTGTTTCCTAAAATCAGACGGGTTTCAACCCAAAGATATAAACCATTTTTACATTTTTATGGTTCATGTTCCAGATACATGAATTCCAATTAATTATTATTATCTTTATTTATTATCAGTTATTATTATTTTCCCCGTGGTTTTAACTATGAAAAAATTGATGGATGCAGTTTCATTCTCAGATTATTAATGGAATTAGTTGTTCATTTATTTACTATGCCATTTTGATTATGTCATAATGATTAAGATTCACTTATTATTGTACTAGTGTGTCTTCAATTTGTTACCCTTAAGGAGAATTTGATCTCATCCCTTTCATTGTTTACCTTAAAAAGGTTATGAAGAGGAGGTCATTTATTGAGTGCTTGTGGATGAATTTTTTGTTTTTCATTATGTATTTTATCTTGTAACCATATCCAATGCAATTTATGTTAAATCAATGTATCTAGATTCTTAAAGATTACTAATCTGGTTATTCATTTGGTATTTTCATTCCTTTTAACCATACCAATATCACATGTAATGCACCGGCTCCATCCTAGTGGGGTCAGGTTGTTACACCTATAAGTATTCTAGTTTTAAAAAAATTATTAATTTTATAATATTTTATATCATTATTTGAAATTGATTAAAAAATGGGTTTAATGGAGTTTTCCATGTTTTTTTATAAATGTGGTAATCCTTAAATTATTTATTCTTGATATTATAAATGGACAATTTTTATGATAATAGGTTTCCCAAATTTAGAACATATTTTTGGTTTATCGCCATTATATCTCATGCTAAATTTTTGGGATCCCTATTATCCCACATGATATTATGGTTTTAGGACCAATGAATTTTTTGATATGACTAGTAAGCTCTTATAAGTATCACAAATGAAAGGGGTAATTACTATTATATCTAGTTATTTTTTTTTGTATTGTCCATATTTTAAATATAATTTTAAGGTTTTTATGAAGATAATGCCACATGGAACCGTCATGAAATTTCTATGATTTATTATTAGTTATCTTATAAATCATAATATTTATAAGGTAATGGAAATATAATATATTTTAATGAAATTATTATATATTATTTGCATAAAAAGCTATCTATTATGTAAATGTTCTTCATTACTTTATAGATTTTTTATAAAACCGATATTAGTTTCTTTTTCCACTCAAATATTCTTATAATTTTTTTTAAATTATCATATTGGGAATGAATTTTTATTTACTTTATCTAAAATAATAATTAAGAAATATTTTAATGGTATCATTTTTTTAATGTGTACTTATAATTTTCATTAATTTTATTTTTATTACAGTTAATATTATTTTGTTTTCGTACCAGATATTCAGATTTTTATTCAATGGTATTATAGAAGGATAATAGATGAAAGGAATTCAATTTAATTATTTTTATGATTTATCATGAACTCAAATAATGTTTCACTATAACAGATTATATAATGGTAAAATGAATATAAATTCAATGCTTCCACCATATAATGTAATGTATTATTATTTAAGATTTATTACATTGGACAATAAAAATTTAAACCCTAAATATCATTGTGAATGAAAGGGAATGAAATTTTCTATTCAAGCCACTAGATTATATAATGATTATATTTTGGTAGATATAGTTGGTATCAAATCCCATTTTAGGTAAATTTAGAGTTTATTAAGTTTTTATGTTTGATTAAATTTCATGATATATATAACACCACAGTTTTATATGTTTAAGGTTAATCAAAGGTCAAAATTATAAGACTCACCTTTTGAAAATTTTTGTGATGGGATAAACATTGTTTAAAGATATTTTGGGACATGTATTTGTGTTGTATTATATTTATTACATAAGTTTATCAGAGAATATTATTTCCGAAAAATGTTGAAAATGTATTAGTGATATTATCAGTAATTTATGAAATGTCCTTTGAGGTCAAAAAATCATTCATGATGACGTTATTAAGGTTTTATTTAAGGATTTTAAGGCCATTCTATAATAGAATTTCAATGGGTATTGTATTCAAAATGACCAATTTCAATTTATCTTGAAATTAATCAATTAATTTTTATTGAATGTTCATTAATAACTATAATAGAAACATTAAAACAATGAAAGGGAAATGATGTCACAAAATATTCTAATCTATTATTGATTATTTATTCATCATTACCTATAAGACCCCAGCCATAATAAAAACTTACTATAGTGTTTTTTAACAATAACCCAAATTAGAGTATCTGTTTTGATAAGTGTATTAGAGAATTCGGACAAATACTTACAATGTAAACCCATACATTATATGGGGACAATTACACTATGTATCCTATTTTTATCCCAATATAAAACCATTTCAAAAGAAAACATGATTTTTAGACATGACCTATATTCATTCACCAAAACATATTATTTTTCCTAAAAAATATTAAGAGTTGTAAAAAAAATTATATACATGGAATGAGAATAAAAACACACAACTGGATACACAAAAAAGAAAACTATTAGTCTTGAAAAGATGTAAACCATGAAAACATTATCATAATTTAATACTTCTCACCTCTAAGAATTAGTAAATACTGTCATTTAAATACAAGGTAATTGAATACCTTTTTATCACCAAGATATAACCATAAAACCCAAAAAAATCACATATACAATTTAAATGTAATATTAGACATAATTATACTTAAATGGAATGACTATACAGTCGACTTCCATACATATCACTCTTACAAATGAAATTTCCACACATCTGACAACTTTAACCAATGAAATGGTTGTTATAATATAACCACCCAACCTAGGTTTATCAAAAAAAAACACCACATAAAATGTCAATGTACAATTATATATTCATAACACATTAAATATTTCAATTATTAATAATTCACTAATAAAAATACATTTTCACTCAACAGAAATAATTTTATTATATTGAAATAATCTTTATAATTTTCATTCCAATTTCAATACCAAATTACACATAAAAGGTAATATGATATTTATTTAATATCTTAAAATGATTAAGGCTTTTAGTGGAAGGAAAATATAAAATAATGGTCATAGTGGTGGAGATGTTATTATCATTGTATATGTTAAAAAATAATACTTCTGCAATTTTTCAATAATCTATGAATAAAATATATGAAAAGATTAATTTATTTAAAATAAATAAAATAAAAATGTATAATAAAAATTTTAATTTTTTTTATATCCATATAATAATTTATGTATGTTAATATCTTGAAAAAAATATTTGATAATTAAATCTTGAAAAATTTAGGGTATCTTTATACCACTTTGAACATATAATTCATAATATTTATGAATTTATAAATTTAATAAAACATTAAATAAAATTATTATAGAAAAAATATGGATTTGAAATGCCATAAGGACTGTATGTCAACCTTATAAAAGAAAAAACGTTAATATTATAAAGAAATTCTTCTATGTAAGGACATCAATATGAACTTTTTTTCCTTCAGTCTGATTTGTCACATATATTCTTCATCTTCAGAAATAGTAATCATATATTTATTTTTAATTTAAATGGATCTTTTTCATGTTTAAATTTATTTTTATATCACTTATTGCCAAGTTATTTAGATTACTTAATTATGTATGTTCACATCGTATGTTCTCACTATATTCGGTATTTGAGTTGAAAAAGAACTTGGTATGATGTCAATAATCTATGACTTCATAACTATATCTTCTACATAATAAAATTAATTACTTATTTGAAATTTTTGACATATATTAAAATTTTAAATCAATTTATGATGTAATGTAAAATAAAATTAACAACATTATAATCATGGAGATGGTCGGTTCTTCATATGAATGAGTTGTATGTTCAATATTCATTGATAATAATTGGAAGAATTCAAGTATTATTTACATGTTATTTAATGATAATATGATCATTAGGATCATATTAATAAATTAAATATACCTATATATATATTCTATCAGTGACATATTTAATAAAAATGAGTCATATCACTTCGTGGAGATGATAGATTACCCATACGAATGAATCACGTTATCATCTCTATACACATTGAAAGTATGAAAATAATTGATATATTATTATATTATAAGGATTAATAATATATCACATATGAATTATTATTCCATTATTATGACCAATCAATAGAGCAGCTTATTGAATTCGAAAAAGATTCATTTGGGGATTTGATAGTTCACACGTATGCTTGCACTATTAACTTATTTCCCATTTAATGTTAGTGGTGATGGATTTTTATTGTAATATTAAAATAATTCCATATAATTATATTATTTATATAGAATTTATATTCTCATCATGTTTGATCTATATTTTAAGGAATATGATGAAGAAAAATAGAAAAACTTATATAAATACATTACCTTTCCTTAAGAAGATCAAAATTTTTAACACCTTAATTACATTAATTTGGGTGTAATGACTAATAGAAGTCTTGAATAATGTGGAGAAGAAATATATGAATTATTTTGGGTAGATATTGTATAATCTAAATGGTTGTTGAATATAATGGTCTATAGAATAAGAGTTCCTTTTTATAGGGCATAATAGGGGCAGTCATGTAATTATCAAATGTATTAAATTATTAATATATTTTTTATCTATTCATAATTGACCCCAGATGATTTATATCTAATATATGAAGAATTTGGGTCTAATACACATCATCAAATCGAAGTTATAAAATATAATAATAATATTTAATCATTATCTTTTTATATTAACCCTTTTAAATCATACAATTTTATTAATAAATATACACTAAGTCTTAAAAAAATTATATTAAAATTATAGAAGACAAAATAATGAGTTATTAAAGAAATTGAATGAGTAATAAAATTATTCTGGCTAGTTATTGGATTTTAAGAAATATTATATCACTTAATAAATTATTTTGTATTTTATGATATGTATTGGGACAATTTTAACAGTAGTCATTAATTGAATTTTTAAAAACAGCACACTAAGATGATTACATTTTAAAACCCAATTTAAATTATCAAAAATGAAAAAATAGTCAATAAAATTCATCGATGGAATAATATATTATAATTTATAATTATTTTAATATTATTAAAATCATTTTTTTGATTCAATCTTTAATAAATCTATTTCTGCATCTTCATTGGGTTATAATAAAATTTAATTATTTTATTTCTAAAAATTATAAATTGATTATAATTATGTAGGTAATAACTTTTCCTTTTGGAGGACTTTTTATTGTTGAATATATCATTTATATTACACAATTTTAAAATTAGTTTTCTAATATGTGACATGTTTCTAACATCTATTTGTACTTTAATGAAAATATTCTTTTTGTCATAATCAAAACCAAGTGGAATCCAAAGGCCATAATTTCGTCACATGTAATATATAGGTCAAAAATAAATCCTACAATAATATTATGAAAATATTTAGGGTAGTTTTATATTATTATAATATCATTTTTACCTTTATTTGTATGATTTACCTTTAACTGTTGCATATTAAATACATAAGTTATTATCCCCCACAAATTTTGTTGATCTGATTGGATTCCATTTTAATAATTTTTACAACAATGAATTTCTAGTTTTCAAAATTAAATTTCATAGAACCAACTAAATTATATTTAAAAATAATCATGTTGATGGATCAAGGAAATGGGTTTTTACTGTAAAAACATTCAGAAGATAACAATGTTATTATATCGAATATCATTTTTAAAAGGGTTCATATTAAATTAATTGGATTAACTGATAAAAATATAATATAAAATTAAATTTCAACTAATTTAATGTATTGTATAAAAAAATATATTGAAATAGAGTTCTGAATTCAAATGCGGTATTTTTTCAAAATACAGTAAAATAAGATTTTGGTCAGAAAAATACATAAAATTAATCCAAAATAAATTTTGATGCCACAATTAAAAAAAGAAGTCTCTATTTTTAAATAGAACTTATAAAATTCCCATAAATATTTTTAATATGGGTTCTCCATTAAAAGGTGGAAAATTGTATATTTAGAAAAATATTGATTATATACTTAAAATTTAATTTATACTTATATAATGTATATAGAACACATAATATGAATTCTAACCTATATGTTGAATAATATATATATATATATATATATATTCATAATTATAATATAATTATGTTGATTTATAATTTAATTAGTGGAAAACACACTTATTTATATATAAATAGAATTTCCTTAAAATATTTCCTTTAATTTTTAAAAAATATATTAACATTCATTTATAAATATATTTTCACTAAAAAATTTATTATATATTCATGTGAAATCCATTATTTCATAATTATATTAATATTTTTCAGTCCCTCTATTTGAATGGCTATGTTATAAAGGTAACGTTTAAAAAAAGAATATATAGTTTTTTTGATCTCACTGTGTATTATCATGTATGCTATCGAACCTCATAGTTATTTCATAAAACATAGGATGTTACATCCTTCTCCAATTTTGGAAATTATTTTATATCTTTTTAAACTTTTTTTGTACCTATGGTGTCACTTTTCAAAATAACTTAATTGAGATCACACATTATAAAATAAGTCAATAAAAGATTCAATTTAAAAGAAAGGAATTGAAGTAAAAACGTGACATACGATATTATGTATTATGGTTTCATGTAGGGGAACCAATATATGAATGAAAAAAATATCTATAATGTTATGATGGAGAGTGATTGAGAACATGGTCAGGAAAATGTTGACAATCACAAAACCATATTTTTCTTATTGGATAAATGGGCATTGATTTCATAGTATGAAATGTAAAAGTATAATGTTTATTTTTGTAAGTTTTTTTTCATCGAGTAATGGAAATTATTTTCATACTTAACTATTAACATAATAAAACAAACATACAAGAGATTTATAGTTTTATCCATTTCTAAATTTCTACCATAAACTCTTATTTAACTAAAATCTATGAGTTTTGAAGATGAATTTTTCATACATGAAGAACTACAATCAACCTAAGGACAATCACACATTCCAAAAATTATAACCGATATATTTTTATTATTTTGAATCATTATCCAAAAATAAAGTAGTTCATAAATGATAAGATAATTATACAAAATGAAAAAACAATTGTATGATAAAAAACTAATTTTAATCTCCAAAATTCTACAGTAATGCCCAACATCAAAATAAAATCTTTGAAAAATATCATTCCTTAAGAGTCGAACTGAAAAAACTAATTTATTTTTTCATATTGACTTACAAGATAAATTTTAGCAATTATATCAATGTAACATTCATTACACTTTTAGTTTCGTACCAAAAATTAATTTTTCCTAATTCACCTAATCTTTAATATAATCTAATTATTTCAATAAATATTTTGAATCACAATATTTCCATAATAAAATAATAAAGTCATCGAAAATATAATTAAATATTTACATCCCAAATATATTACCATTGAATTATATTGACATTGATTATATATATTTACCAAAATAGTTAACGTCTTCCAAGATAACATTTATCACTTAGTCCCCAAATAATTATAAAATACCAATGATATACTTTTAGTAAAACATATGTTCACAAAATCAAATAATTCTTATTCCTTCCTCGTGTTTATGTAAAATGAAAAATTTATTCTTAACAGGGACATCACGAAGGCTAGTAGTTGGTAATTAAACCTCCTCACCCTTTAAGTATGGGTTTCATTCTCGTGACGTTGTCTGATGTTATAGATTTTCACCCATCTTGTGGGCTGTCCTTTTTTTAAAACTATATAATTTTTATAACATTCAAAAAATGATATGAAGTTAAAAAATAACCATAACATATTTTATCCTTGATGATTATCTCATGCATTTAATTTTGCATCCCAAAATGTAATATATCATAATTACAAATCAATCAAGGATCCAATAAAACATTAATATTATTTTAAACATTCTGAATGTTCTACATAATAAATGTTAATTATTCCTTGATTATATTGTTCACATAATAGACTTCAAGGTTGCACATAATAATAAATCTGCCCACATATTCCCATCAAAAATAAGATTATTAATACTTTTAAAAATTTCATCATATATATATATATCTAATATATCTCTTGAATTCATAAAATATAGTTATCATAATCATGTAGAATTATTCATCACACCATAACCATTATTTTACTTTTGATTCCATAATACATATTTCCTATTAATAAAAACATGTTGTATGTTTTAAGATTGAATAATGTCAAAACATGAGTCAAGAAAATAATCCCTGCCTTAAATATTTCAATTTCAGTTTTCTCATTATCGACCATAACGAAATTAGGTATTTATAAACATGTATTTTTATGGTTAACACGATCTCATTAATTAAACTTATTGATTTTACATTGACTTTCATAATGAACAAACTCCACTCTATCAAAACATTCATTTAATAGTTCTATAAGAACCACATTACCTTTGAAGGGGTAAAGAGAATTCATCCTTTTTTATTTGGTCATTTATTGTTTTATGAAATTAATTAACATATCTATAACATATTATTGTACATTTCAAATCATATTCATGTTTTTTTCCACATCCATTACAAATATTCCATTTAATATACATTTCTTTAGGATCATAATTTCCAAAATTTTAATAGGCATTCGTCTCTTTCTTAAATGATGAATTAGAAAATATTCCAAGGATTAAGTGGTAAATTAGTAACCATAATAGTTGGTTTTGAATAACCATTAGTTTTTAAAATTTATATACCATTTAATTTTTTAATTCATAGAACCCCCTTATTTTCCTTTACATCAATTGTAACATTGGAGAATATTAGATCCAGCAATTTACTAAAACCAAAATCGTTAGTATGTGTAAAAAAACAAAACCAATATCATATAAAAACATAGGATGAAGGGGAAATATATGATATACTCATTAATATTATCTCAAACGCATTTAAATTATCTATAATAACTAAGAATCTTACTAATAAGATTAAAATTACAGCTATATACAACTTTTAACATATGATTATTTAACACCCTAACACTTAATGGTTTCTAAATATTATTTTGATACCCACTATAAGTCTATTTCATTAAACATAATATATTCACGTATTTTTTAACTTGAATAAATATTATTTCGTCTTTTCAGTTTCATGTTTTATAGAATATGTAATATTTTAAAACAGTAGACCATATATTACATGTGGATAGATATATTAAGTATAATCTTATTCTTTCCTAGGGAACCCATATAAAATTACCACATTAATTCGCGAAACATTACAAATTATTTCATCCTGAAACATTATTTTTTTCCTTTCCAATAATATTAATTTTTAGATCCTTTAGTAAAACATTGGACGAGTATAAAAATCTCAGTATAGAATACATAAAGAAGGGAAACTGTTATCCTTGAAAACATGTAATCCATGAATACTTTATCATAAATTAATAATTTTCATATATAAAGTGTTTTAAATAGTATACTTTTAAGATAATTTCATTTCTATAATTTTTTAAAAACCCCACATTACCATAAAACCCATAGAAGTCTCATATAACAATTAAATGTAACATGGGTTATAATCATACTTAAAGGGAATAACCATACGGTCAACTTCCATACATGTCACTTTTACAAATTTAATATCCATATGGATATCATGCATAACCAATGCATTGGATGTTATAAAGTAACCAACAATTATTGTTTTATCATGGAATGACCATTATTTTTTTATTCTTCTAACCACAAATCAAATTTCTAAGTACAATTATGAAAACATAAAACATTAAATAATGTAATTATGGACATTTCACTCATAAAATTTAATTTTAGACAACAAAATATGATTTCACAATATTGGAATAATTATAACATTTTAAAAAAACATTTTTAATAGCAAATTACTCAAAAAATGGGAATAATCGATTTATTTTATTATTAAAAATCATTCAGGCATGTAGAAAAATCAAAAAATCAAATAATTTTCAGGGCGTCAGAAAAGTTATTATCATTTAATATGTTAAAAAACATTTATTTTGTCATTCCTTAGAATAGTAAATATATAAATTATTATCGTGATGAAAAATATGTAAATTATTATCATGATGAAAAATATTTGATAATTATATCATTAAATGTTCATGGGGTCCAATACCACATTGATGATATAAATCATAATCTCCATGATTTTGTACATTGACCGAAATATTAATTAACAATATTATAGATAAAAATTAATATTAAATGTCATTCATGATTAATATGAACCTTATAAAAGAATAATGGGTTATATTACCATGAAATTCCTTAATGAATGATTATTGAGACGATGTTCCTTATATTGAGTATGAGTTTTTCTATATGTTCATTATCACCATAAATAATAAAAATATGTCAATTTATAAATTATTTTGAACCTTGTTCATTTTAATTATTTAATTAATTTACCTTATTACCGTGTTATATCAATTATGTAAATATTTTAATTTATATTAGACGATTTGGCTATATTCAGTAGCTAAGTCAAAAATGTAATTGGTATGATGTGAATTCTCCAGGTTTAAATATGTAAATAATTTAAATAATTATATTTATGAAAATATATTCATTATAATTCATAAATTATAATTTTATGTCAATTCATTATGTATTTTTATGAATAATCAACAATGTTTCTGTCTTGGAGACTGTAGGTCATACGTCGGAATGAGTAATGTCTTCCATTTTAATTGATCATTATGAAAGAAAATAAGTATTATTTTATTTTTATATAGTGATAATAACATCATTACTATCATAATAATAATAATATATATATATATATATATTAATAGTGACTAAATTAATAATAATGAGTCACAATGCTTCGTAGAGGTGATAGATCACACGTACACTCAAAAAAACATTATCATTTTTATGCGTACGAAAAGTAAGGAAATAATTGAAATATTATTATCATATAATGATTAATATGTCATGAATATTACAAATGAAAATTAATTAAATTATTATAACTAGAAACGAGATACAATTATGGAGAACAAATTAAATTAGTTCATAGAGGTAATATTTTACACGTATGCATGAATGATTAATTACATTGTTGATTAATGGATGTGGTGATGTATTTTGGGGATAATATAAAATTAATAACAAATAAATATATTTGTGAGATTTTATTTGTTATCACATATTTACTTAAAGATATCTTAATGAAAATTAATATGAAAATAGAAACACTTGTATAAAAACATTATAATTCCCTCAGAATATCAACATTCATAATAATATAACACCATTAAGGTTTTTTTTCTGCCAAACCAAATGAATCAATAAAGTATGGAGAGAATACATGAAGGGGATATGACATATATTTACCAAACCAAAAGGTTTTTCTTGTGTAAGGAATAAATAAGAAGATTTATTTTATATAAAATGAGAGAGGCACTCTGGACATAATTAAATGTATAAAATTAATATAAATTAGTTTTATGTATAAAATATTCACAAAATGATTTATTTCGAATATATGTTGATTTGTGGTCGAATCCCAATCATCAAATTACAATTTTATATGTATTTATTATTATTTTATCCATTTCTTTTTTGTTGTAATACCTTTTAATACATAACATTTTATAATGAAATTTACAATATGACTGTTAAAAAAGTTACCATAATATTGGTCAATGTAGATAAATCAAGAGTGGGTGAATTTAGTATCTATAAAAAAACATTAAAAAGGGTTCTTTACCAAATAATATCCCACAATGAATATAAACACAAAGTCAGTTTGTAGTGAATTAATAAAAGTATTGAAGGTTTAATTTGGTTCTCTGAAGACTAATTATTTCTCAGCTATCCCAATATAATGATTAGTAAATTTTTGGAAACAAACCTAAAAATTCTAACCAGATATAAACAAATGCTTAACTAACTACCAATGTTCAATTTATATTACTACAAGAAATACATAACTGATAAAAAATAACAAAAAAGTATATAAAACTTGAGGTTTAGTCTCAAGAAGAGACTTACTCCTCTCCACCTAGAGATCACCCCCCACCAAGCAGTTTATATTAATAAATTTTTGATCCACACCATAGATCGGGGATCACAACAACACACAAGCTATCCAGGTCACACATGACCTCTACCAGAATTATTCAATGGAAAATCAAATAAAAATATCTCATATGATCTCATCAATAGTTCTATGTGGGAATCAAGTGTAACAAATGATTGAGACTGAGGATTTTTTTATCTTCCAGTTTATCTCAATTGACAGTTTGTGTTATAAAAATAGATATACACACTTCTAAATATATTAATGATAATAACACGACATATTTAGGAAAGATAATATGGTTTAGAGTTCTCTATTCGTTGTGGAGTAATGCTGTAGATTCAATGTATGTTGAGGAAATGGTATTCGAGTCCTATTCTGAATGATGGATTCAGAACAGAGTGTCATAGTTTCTTATGAAAGTGTTCATCTCTTCTTTGTGAGCATGTTCAGAAAGCTACAATTGGTAGTTTCTAAGTGATCCCAAGCTTTGGGATTTTCAATTTTTCAATAATTTGTGTTCTCACATTATATATTTCACCGTGTTCTACATGCTCAATGTGAATATTTATATCTATGTGTCTCCATATATTATTGAGCTCTGATTGAAGTCCTTTTATACATCATGGTCTACTAGCCATAAAGATCTCTACTTGTGCATGTACTTCGTACTATCTACGGATAGTCATACAGATTTCATTAAATAATATCATAAATATTCATTTCTCTAAATATGATAGTTTGAAATAAAATTGATATAAAAAAATAAAAACATTTATTTATGACTATCTTTGAGTCATCTTTCTTATGTTGTCTTCTGTTTGGTAACATCAGTCTTGTAACTATGGTGTGTCCACTTTGGTGTGTCATCATCATTATGTCAACTTTGGTGTGTCATATTCGATGTGTCGGCTTCGGTGTTTCATCTTATGAGTGTCGACTTCAGTGTGTCATCTTTGGAGATTCGACATCGGTGTGTCAAAAATTGGTTTGTCAACATTGGTGTGTCGACTACGGTCTGTCATCATCTGTGCGTCGACATCGGTGTGTTATCATCCATGTGTCGACTTCAATGTGTCATCTTCGGTGTGTTGAATTCGGTGTGTCATCATTGGTGTGTCAAACATAGGTGTGTGAACATCGGTGTGTCGACTTCACTGTGTCATCTTTTGTGTGACGAACATCAATGTCATGGAATCAAAAAAGGTTACGAAGTGTCTATCTTACACAAATAATTATAAGACAAAGAGTTATACAATATTACATGTATAAATAAACTTTTAATCTTATTTATTCATGGATATAGGTTATTGAAATATTTATGAATATTATTATATATGATATAATTGATTTACTTAGAGATATTAAAATGGAATGAATGTATAGAATCTCTATATTGAAATTATTTGTGATTATTAAAACTACA
Organism: Viscum album; assembly: GCA_963277665.1. Lineage (NCBI taxonomy): Eukaryota > Viridiplantae > Streptophyta > Magnoliopsida > Santalales > Viscaceae > Viscum > Viscum album. The sequence continues at coordinate 811,189,294 of OY728140.1, read as the reverse complement.
TTATCATTGAGGGTCCAACAATATCCTCCCTTTTGATAATCAAAAATTATTTCATACATGCAAAAATATATAGAATAATGATATCTTGACATATCATACAACATTTAATGTAATTGTCAAATATAACTAATGATTTCCCTTGTGTGAAAATTGAAAAAAAATCCCCCCCTCAGTAAATGGAATAAAGAGAGTACATTCCATGTGTCCTAAATCATAAAATCTCCCCCTCAAATAAATAATGTATGCCTTATTTTCTCCTTATTTTGGAATTAGAAAAATGAAAAGTAGAAATGAGAAATAACCGGAAAGAAAGACAACATAATTATTTTCATTAATAATCATAAAAGTACAAGACAAACAAAAATACAAAATCCCTATAAATAACAAACAATCCATAACTAATGGTTTGGATGCTGAGGTGATTTTTCTTTTTCATAAGGATTTGAGGTAAAAGGAGAAGGAATGGGAGAGGAATAGGAAAGAGGTGGTCTGAAGATAACACCAGGCACAACAACACCTATTGGAACAATAACTGTAAAGGTCGGCTTCCATTCTGACCTAACTTGACATGGAGTTTTCTCTTTGATGATCAGTCGAATCTGGGAAAGGACATGAAAGACAGTCATTTGAGTAGGAGGTCGATAGTCAGTACCAATGGAAATAGCTGGAGGGAACACCACAACCTCGACCTGAACATGCATAAAATGTTTGAGTAGGTTGACGAAGTCATTAATGATATCACCACCATATTTGCAAGGCAATCTCAAATCCATCCATATTTTCCAAAAAAAATTACTTAGAAAAGGTGTAAAATCTATCAATTAAAAGACATTTTTCTTGAAATCTTCTATGACTGGCGGGATTCCATCCTTTTATGTAGGAAACATGATGCTATTGATGAGATCATTCTTGGTATAAATCATAGTGAAATAATTATCCAACTTTTCATGAATTTCATTCTTAGGTGCAGAGGCTTCATTTGTGCACGGTCTCACCATATTGTATACAAGATCTGTATTATGATGGGATTTTTAAAGGGTTTTATTGTATGAAACATATTAATGTTTTCGAATTCATTCTCGTATCACAACCTTGAGAGACTCCAAATCAGCAACAACAATTTTCCCACTCCTGGAACTAGATGGGCCAATAAATATTTTTCCAAGATCTTCTTTCAAAATTTTCATATCTAAACTATGTATATGAGTCACCATGTACCTATGAACTTCTAGAGAACCACTAAAGGAGGTCTTGAAGCCTGAGGTTAATAATTTAGCTCATTACTTATATTTCTTACTTCTTCCCTCATCATGTTATTGTGTCTAATAATGGATTATATTATAGTAATGAGATTCAGTTGAATCTCCTAGATCAAAATTCATGAAATCATTACTACATCAGCATATGTGATACCTATAGAGGAGGAGGATGCACTTCTGGATCCCACTGAAGCTATCATAGACTCACATATATCATTTTTGAATTTCTCCAAATCAGCCTTAGTGACGTAGTCACTATGAAGTGACTGAGCCACATCTTCTACAGGTGGAATAGGTGCTATATGTTTTGGTTCAGCCTAGACTTGCGAAGCAGAAGGAGGAGGTACCCTTTCATAATATGAGTCATACTCTAAAACAAAAATAATGTATCCAAGATCATTATTCCACTCTCTAGAAAATGAATAGTATCTTGGCTCAACAGTATCAATTCTGATCCTTATTCCCTAAGGCTCAGGAATTACAACATCAACATCAAATTCTTCATTCTTGATTAGGGGAATAATAAATTGTCTGGGAACAAGAACCAAATAAATGCCAGGTTCTGCTTGTGCTCTAGCTACTTTAGCATCACCAGGTACTTCCGCAATTTGACGCACTAGAACAACATTTTCTTCCATGTGGCAAGAAGCCAAAAGATCATTAAATTACTAAATTAACTCTTCATTTTCAGCATTATTAAGGGGTGATATGTCCTCATGTTCAACATCATGATGACCAATATCTTGTTGTTCAACATGCTCAACACCCTCACTTGCTACATTTATAGATTCCACACAGGATCTATCAAAAACTTGTTATACCATTTTTAGAGATTCACTCACATGATAATCATTTACTCCATTATCACCATCAGCATCATCATCATCATTATCTGATTCTTCATCATATAAACTAACATGGATTTCCAATCCAGTGTCTAGATTTTCTTCCACATCCTCATCACCTAATAAATATTCTCTTGAGGTAATGTCACAAGGTGGAATAATAGGTCCATAAAACATATCATTCGGTCTTTCAGCTATATCCGGATCAGTTATATCATCAATAGGAGATCCTTCTTCCCTTGACACTTTAGTGTGAGCTTCCTCAATGGATTAAACTGGAACCTATACCAGTTTGAGACCTATATCAACATGGTCCTTTTGTCTTGAAGGGGGGTCAACTTGTTTTAAATCCTCATTTAGACTTTCCTAATCATCTACCAAACATCTCTTCCATGGGTTCCAAAATATATTTTCCTCTTAAAAATGAATTTTTAAAGAAAAAAACCTCTACATGCACATATCACTTCATCGCCATCTTCCACACATACTAACAGTTTAAAAAAGGCAGAAATCAGAGATATTCACCATTATATACCTACATAAGTTTACATTTATCCCATGTTTCAACAAAAAGATCATGAAAATTTCTTGATACTTCACAGTAGATAAATCTCCCTTCCTTGGAATGATTTTATGATGTATGAACATAAAAACCGGTCTTACATTTCCTTTGTATTCATTTGCAATAGCCCTCCAAGAATCTTCATTTCCAGTCAGCTTTGTTAGAGTAGCATCATAAGAGAAAAAATTTGAGTATGGTTGAATATTAACATGATAGTTAGAATAGACACCTTCATGAGTCATTTCAATGCATTTATCCCATTCCTTATATGATAATTCTATCTCCTTTACCTTTACCATAGACGTCAACTTTTCTATGTTAGCATCATCCAGGGATATCCTAATATTTTGATAAGACTCATTCACTACATGGGGATTATAGGGAATTTTTTTATTGGAGAACGAACTAAGACATCCTTGAGATTACAGTACATTCAACACAAAGGATTGTTTTATAGAAGCCACTCAACAGACTCCCATTTCTGACACATAATAAAAGGATATTTTCTAGGTTCATCCATTTCATGATTATTTCTCACCATGATAAGGCTTTGGATTTCAACAATGTTGAGTGGTCTATATTATTTAGTGAGTGTGGAAAGGAGGTAGAACGATTTTTGGCTGAAGGGAAGGTGAAAGGTCAGGATGGATTGAACTAAATATATCATTTAGGGATTTCAAATCATAATTCATAAAAATTATAAATGAAATAAAAAATATGAATAAAAAACAATGTCTTTTTATTTAAAATAGATAGAATTTACAAAACTATCATTAAATACATCAGTGTCAATGAATCGGTTTCTAGGATCAGTTTCATTCGACCGGTTTCATGAAAATCAGTTACAAAAATATAAATTTCTTGGAGATCGGTTTCAAGAGAACAGTTTTATGAGATTGGTTTCCAGAGATCAGTTTCATGATGTTCAGTTTCATGTTATCGGTTTCATGAGATCATTTTCAAGTGATCAGTTTCATGAGATCATTTTCAAGAAATCGTTTTCAAGAGATCGATTTCATGAGATCGTTTTATGATATTGGTTTCAAGAGATCAATTTTAAGGATCGTCTACCAATTTATCATTCCTAGTTTATGTCTATTGTAATTTATTCAATTAGAATATATGTGGCTAGTGAATATATCTGCAAGATGATGTTGAGTCCCAATAAACTCAACAGTTATATCACCTTTTTGATAATGATCTCTCTAAAATTGATGTTTTACATCAAAATGTTTTGTTGTATAATGAAAAATTGGATTATTAGAAATGTTAATTTCACTTGTGTTGTAACAGTTTATGGGGATATGTCTGAATTGATATCCATAGTCTAATAAGGTGTGTTTCATCCAAATTTTTTTTCACAACAACTACCCTATTCAATGTATTCTGCTTCAGTAGTTTATAATTCCACTAATTTTTTTTTAAAAACCAAGATATTAGTGAATTTCCCAAAAAGTACAATGTTCTAGAGGTACTCTTTCTATCTTACATAAATCCACCAAAATTAAAATCTAATTATCTTACTAAATCAAAAGGGTTTCCATTATGATATAACAATCCTACATTAATTGTATATTTGAGGTATTTGAAAATTCATTTAACAACATTGAAATGTTACTCTTTTGGGATTGCATGAAATTTCACACACATACACACCCTGAACATAATATTTGGACTACTAGTAGTTATGTACAGTAAACTCCCAATCATTCCTCTATATGTTTTTTGATCAACCGTTTTTTCATTTTCTTCAGGATCTAACTTACATATCAAACTCATAGGGGTTTCACCAATCTTAATAATATCATAGCCATATCTATTCAAAAGATCAAATGCATACATACATTGATTTTAGATAATAACTTCTTTATTTTGAAATATTTGAATCCCATGATAATATTTATGTTCACCGATTAAACTCATTTCAAACTCACGTTGCATTATGTTTGAAAAATCCTTACATAATGAATTTATTGAATATCCCAAGATAATATCATCTACATATGTTTGGGCTATTAAAACATCATTGAAAACTATTTTTTTAAATTAATTAGCATCTTCGAGTTATTTTATAAAAACAATAGATACAAAATTATTACATAACCATTCATACCATGATCTTTGAGCATGTTTCAAACTAAATAAATATTTTGATAATTTGAACCCATGATTTGGAAAATGTGGATTTGTAAAACCTGGGGGTTGTTCAACAAAAAAAATCCTCAATTATATAAACATTTAAGAATGAACTTTTGACATCCATTAGATAATGTTTAAAATACATTACTTCTTCTTAGTAAAGTAAGATCCAAATTGCCTCAAGTCTAGCTACTAGTGACACAGACTCTTCATATTCAATTCCTTATACTTGATTATATCCTTGAGAAACTAGTCTATCATTATTTATAACTATATTTGCATCTTTATAAACCTTATTTATAAACAAACACATGGTTTTCATGGTCAAAGTATCTTTATGTCTATCTACACGATTACAAACTTAATTTCTGTCAAACTGATTAAGTTATTCTCACACGACCACTAACCAAAATTCTTCATTGGTAACTTCATTAATATTTTTATATTCAATATGTGACATGAAGTTATGATGTCCAACATGGATTTTAATGGAACATCTAGTTTGAGTTACTCTATCTAAATATCCAAAAAAAGAATCTAAGGGTCAATTCTTGTGGGCGCTAGTTGGACTAGAGAAAGTAGGACTTTATATTTCATGTGTGGTCAGGTTGATCTGGTTTACTACAGATAGGATATAAAGATTTTCTTGAACTATAATTATTCATAATTTCTATCACATGATGATTTGATGGTGTATCATTAATGTCTAGATTGGATATATCCTCTTCAACATTTATAGGTGAAGTCTTTGGCACATGTGGATCTACATTATCAAAATTGATGTTTAATGATTCCTCCACACATTTGGTTTTCATATTAAATAATATATAGGCTTTATTAGATATATAATATCCAAGAAATATTCCTTCATAACTTTTAGATGAAAATTTATCTAAATTATCTTTATTGTTTAGAATATAGACTTTACATCCAAAAAAATTATTATAACATACTTTGGGATTCTTAATATTCCACAACTCATAGGATATTTCTTATGAATGGGTATAATTAAGACTATTTTAGTTATGTAGAATGATGTATTAATATATTAAGATGAAAAATAAATTGGTAAATCATATTAATTTAACATAGTCTGTGTAATTTCATGTATGTTTATATTTCTTTTTTCTACCACACCATTCTGTTGAGGTTTCAAAGGTGCAGAGAAGTTATGATTATATCCATTATTTTAGAAAGAAGCTTCACAATCATGATTCTCAAACTCACAACCATGATCACTTTTTAAGGATTTAATCTTAAATCCACGGAGATTTTCTACTGTCCTATCATAAGTGTTATTGTGTGAATAGGCTTCACTTTTATTAACAAGAAAAATGGTCCAGGTGTACCTAGAGAAATCATCTACAAGAACATAAAAAAAGTTCTTCCCAATTGACAGGAATCACAAGATAGTCCAATAATGTTTTTGTGAGACAACTCAAGTGTTTGAGAAGTAGATACTACTTTCTTTGGTTTTAAAGTGATTTTATGTTTCTTTCCTTTTTGGAAATGATAACATAATTTATGTCCTGGAAACTCTAATTTGGGTAAGTATCTCATTATGAAATTTCTAGTTAAAATTCTCTCATATTATATATTACAATGTCATAGTCTTCTATGCCCGAGCCAAGACCCATTGTGAATTGCATTTAGGCAAGATACATTCCACCAGGCTACTATGTCTAGATTTATTGCATATACATTATCCTTCCTAAAAGCAGTAAATACTAAATTATTCTTCGCATAAAAAAATAGAATGAATCAATTTTTAATTTATCATTAAATAGTTCATCTCACAGATGAGATATTCTGAGCAGGTTATACTTTAGTCGATCATTGTATAGTGATTTAGAAATTAAAATAGTGTTAGGGTTACCAATCTGGCCTAGGCTAATGATTTTTCCATTACCGTTGTCACAAAATGTGACATGTCTTCTCTCATGCTTGATTAGACATTTAATTATTGAAAAATTCCCTGTCATATGTCTTAAAAAAACTATCCAACTACTACAACATTTTATAGAAACTCATTAGGCAGTTTACCTACAAAACAGTTTAACCAAGAAATGACTTTGGTACCCATATTTTTCTGGGTCCACATATATTAGTGATATAAGCTCTATGAACCCACAACTATTTTATGAGTTTCTCATATGAAGAATATAGAATGTTTGAAAAATAGAATATACCCGTTCCTGATGAATAGGATATAGTAAATGAATTTGTAGAACTAGAACATGTATTACAACTGTATTTTTTGAAATAGGAAGCCGAGTTTCCAGATTTTGGTACAGAATGTGATTTAGATAAATTTCTTTGACATGGTTGATATCCTATCCCCGAAGTAAAAATAGGAGCTATTTTATTATCATGAATTTTAGTAAGAGTATTTTTTCCCATTAGTAATATTTTATAATACTTTCTTCAATTATTCATTTTACATTTTTAACTCATTGTTCACTTGGAGATGTTTAGAATTATTCTCTTTTTCAGTTGTGAGTTCAGATTTATCAGTCAAAGTCAGAGCATTTTTTTCTTCAACGATTAATATTTATCATTCAATTAATTATAGGTTTCCTCAATATGATGCAATATTATAATAGTGAATCATTTGACATATTTTCAAACTCACTTTCAGAATAATAAGAATTTTTTGGAGAAGAGTCAATGGTTAACTCAGTTGTGTTTTCGATGAAACACATATTAGACATATCTTTCTCATTTTGAGAAGATCTAGATTCACTTGATAAATCCTTAGAGGCACTCCAGGTGGCCTTCATTGCCTTCTTGAAACTTGTATCCGTATTTTGATACTTTTTAACGTATTTCATCTTTTGGCAGTCAGCCTAGACAGGTCCTTTCCATTTACATTAATAACAATTTATCTCTTCTAATTTATTATATTTGTTCCAATCCTTTTTCCAATTGACCTTATTATCATACATTCTATTGTAACTGGGCTTTTTGAATAACTCATTTTTCTTACAGAATTTCATGAATTATCTAGCCAACTGGGACATTTCTTTATCACTGTCTGAAATAAATTCATCACGACTTGAGCGTCCGATAGTACATGGAATTGTCTCATTATCATTACATTTGGATGAAGTTTCCTTGAAAGCTACATACTTAGTTTTTGGTTCATCATACTGTTGATTTACATTAAATTATTTTTCATACATCATTAATTTTCCGATAAATTATTCACTGGAATTTTATCAATATCAGACGATTATCTAATAAACATAGGTGTTCCAAACCATCTTTCTAGTAGGCATCGTAGAATATGCATGATCTCCTCTTTTTTGGTTACTTCTATTCCTAAATAAATCATGGTACAGAAAATATCATTGTACCTGAGATACATATTTCAAATTGACTCACCAGGATTCATTTTAATTTTATTTTTTGATTGCATAACTATTCAATCGCATTTCATTAACATTAGATTTTACTTCAGGGGAAACTGAGTGAGTATCCCTAATTTCATGAGCCTTTTTTGAAGAAAAAATATGGTTATACACCTCATCTCATAGGGAACGGGGCAAAGAATTCATTTCTTTAAAATTATTGTTATAGAATGTCTTGGTATGTTCATCCCAAGATTTTCTAGCTGTTCAAATCCTATATATTCTAGTTGTATTTTTATTTTATGCTTCCACTGATCATATTTAGTCCCAATAAATAAATTTGGTTGATTAGTATCATCCCCTTCCAATATATTTTGTATGATGATGTTTTTAAAATAATTTTAAAGAGATAATTTTTTTGAAATAACCGTAAATTTAAGATCATTGAAACACAACTATAATCACCATTGACATGATTTAAAAAACTAACAGAATCATTCAAAACTCCTCTCAAATGAAATATTTGTCGGAGTAGATGACTCAATAAGGGGGTGAATTGAGTATATATAAAAAATTTCTGTTAAATAATGTTTTTTCAAAATAATTCCCGCTATGAAAATAAATACAATGTCAGTTTGTAGTGAATTTATAGAAGTCTTGTATGTTCAATTAGGTTTTTTTGAGGATTCATTAGTCCTCAAATTTCACAATCTAAAGATTTGTATAACAGTTGAAACAAACATTCCGATTCAAAATAGATATTAACACTTGCTAAACTAACTATCAAAGATCAATTTAACATAATGTCAGAAATACATAATAGATAAAAATTAAGAGAACACCCAAAAAACAAGAGGCTCAGTCTCAAGAAGAGACTTATTCTACTCTAGTTTCTGATCACTCACCACTAAGTAGTTTATATTAATAAAAAATTGATCCATACCCTGGATCAGGGATCGCAATAGCTCACAGGCTGTCTAGGTCACACATGACATCTAGCACAATTATTCGCGGGACCAACAAATAAACACATTTCAAAAGATATCTTCCACAGTTCTATGTGGGGTACAAGTGTAACAAAATATTGAGAGTGAGGATATTTTTTTATCCTCCAGTTTATCTCAGGATATTGTTTGTGATATTCAAATAGATATACATAGTTCTCAATACATTAATTAGAAGAACAAAATATAGTTATAAAAGATTATATTGTAAAGAGTTATCTTTTTGTTTTTAAGTAATCCTCTGGATTAAATGGATAAAGAAGAAATTTTATTATTTTCCTCTTATAAAAGTTGTCTTCAGAATAGAGATTCATAGTTTCTTATGAAAGTGTCCATCTCTTATTTGTGATGATTTTCGGTAAGATCTAGTAGGATGTTTCTAGGTGATCCCAAGCTTGGTTTTTTTTCTCTTTTTCAATATATCGTGTTCGTATATCATGTATTTTAGTGTGTTATCCAATAACTATGTGTATCTATATATCATTTTATCTTCATCTGTTATTGTGATCTGATTTAAGTCCATTTAACATCAAGGTCTACTCAGAATAAAAATCTCCACATGTGCATCTACTTCATACTAGCTACGGATAGTCATATAGAAAACATTACATAATGTAAAAATTATTATTTTATCTAGATATGACCGTTTGAAATAAATTTGAATTAATAAATTGATGCAGTTATGTATGACTATTGGTGAGTCATCTTTGGTCCATTGTCTTTGGTTTCGTTACATCAATTTTTCAACTTCACTGTGTCGACTTCAATCAGTCATCATCGATGTGTCGAATTCGATGTGTCATTTTCATTATGTTGACCTCAGTGTATCATCTTCGGTGTGTCATCTTCAGTGTGTCGACTTCATTGAGTCATATTTGGTGTGTCAACTTCGGTGTGTCAAACATCGGTCTATAAATATATATGTGTCGACTTAAGTATGTCGTCTTCGAATTGTCGACTTCATTGTGTCATCTTCGGTGTGTCGATTTTGGTGTTTCATCTTCAGTGTGTCGACTTCAGTGTGTCATATTTGGTGTGTCGAACATCGGTGTGTCAAATTCCGTGTGTCGACTTCGGTGTGTCGAACATCATGTCAGGGAATCTAAAATAGATACAAAGTGTCTGTCATACACAAACCATAACAAGACTAAGTCTTATGAGAAAGTACATGTATAAATACACTTGAAAAAATATTTATTCGTGAATATAGGTATTTGATATATTTATGTATATTTTTCTTTATGGCATACTTGATTTACTTAGATTTTTTAAATTGACATGAATGAGTAGAATCTATATATTGAAATTATTTGTGATTATGAAAACAATATTATCATAGAGAGTCCAAAACATAACATGAAAATTGACCAATTAATTAGTTAATGAAAATATTGGTAGTATTATTTAAAATATTTTTCTGATGCTTGGTCTTTCATAAATTTTATATTATTTAATTTATTTATTTATTTTTTCAGGTATGATTGTTTTCAATTTTGACACTATTCATTACCCGACTTTTTAAAAAAATATAACAACTTGATTTCATCGAACAATCATCCTTCACATATCAGAAACATGTAAATAGAAACTAGAAAATGTGTGTAGGGCATAAAATAATTTAACTTATACTTGGTTTAATATTATTTATATCATTTATTTTAATCCCCATTTAATAAATCTGTTATTGCATCACCATTATATCAAATATAATTTTAATTATTTTATTTTTAAAAAATAAAAAATAAATTATAATGATATAGGTAATATTTATAGATTTATATGGACTATTTATAGTCAAAGATATCACGTATATTACATAATATTAATATTTTCATAATAATAAGAGGCATGTTTATGAAATCATTTTTATTAAATTAAACAAATCATTATTAATTTAATAATCACTCGCATGTGGCTTAAGAAGCCCAATTTTTAGGACCATTTATTTTTTCAGTCGATTTTTACAATTTCAATATGATTAAAAAAATGTTATGGTAGATTTATATTATTATAACATTATTTTTATCTTTAATTAATCTATTTGCAATTTACTATGGTAAATAAATTAGAAAATTTACAATTCAACAATAATTATGTTGTTGTTGTTAGAAGATTTTTTTCAAACTAACTTCAACCATGACGGCCCAATTTTTAAAATTCAATTCATATAAATAACAAATTTTTTAAAATTTAATCCCATTGATAGATCCTGGAAACAAGTTTCTAAAAAAATGAACAAAAGTTTACATCGTTTTAATGAATATTTAAATTTGATAATTATTTCAATGACCTAAATTAGATTAAATGATAAAAAATTATCAAAATATATTTAAAATATGATATTCTATCAATTATATTGAAATAGATGATTTTTTTAATTAAAATGAATTATTTTTCACTATTCATTAAAATGTGAATTTTAAAAGAGAAATACCACAAACTCAAGCAATGTATTTTTTTTACAAATTCCAAATAACAAGTTTATTTTCTGAAATATATCTTCTATAATTTTCAAAAACAATATTTAAAATGGGTTCACAACAAATGGTGTTAAAATAATATTTTAGAAAAGTACTCCATTTATTTTGTGTAATTGAATTTTTTCATATATTACGTTTAGTAAACACATAAGATGAATTTTAATAAATAGGTTGAATATATTATATATATTAATAAATATAATTCAACATGATTTATATATTAATGTTTCAGAATAAAATATCCTTATTTACATTTAAATATATTTTCATTAAAACATTCATTTATTTTAAAGAATAATATATCAAAACAATTTATAATTAATTGTTCACCAATGAATTAGTTATATATACATGTATAAACCATATTTTCATAACCCAGTTAATAATTCTAATTACCCATATTTTAAGGACTATGTTTTAATGGTTATATTTAAAAAAAATTATTTTTTGGCTTGTTGAAACTTGTTCTGTCACATCATGTATGCTATTTGGAGTACAATTTCATTCCAAAAAACATAGTATGTAACATTTTCATTTCAAAAAATCATTGAAATGATTTATAATTTTTGTGAAATATCCAAATCTACAAAAATTAAACTATTTTAACTATCTGATACATTTTATTTTCTTCAATATTTCATTGATTCATTTTTTATATTTTATTTCCATTCAAAATACCAATTTTTTTTCTCATTTTCCTTGGAAATATTACTATGTCCATTATAATTTCATTTCTGGTGATATAGTCTTCATTCATGATGATAATGTGGATATAAATAACATAATGGAAGAACCCAATATCTTGATTTATGTTATGAATTATTCTCTTATATTATATGTATGAAACATTTATAAATTTTAAATAAACATATCCAAAATGAATAATAATTGTTTTTGATTTTTAGAATATTATATTTATGAATAATATTAAAAATAACTTTTAATGGGTTTTAAATGATGATATATGAATTTATTTTTTATTAGTGATATCATGATATATTATAATTTTTTTTATAATTATGAAACACAAACACATTTTTTTAAAGTGGGTTGTGTTTTCAGAATTTGGTAAAATAAGATGAATATAATTGATAGCATTAAAATGTGGTGTTCATAATGGGTGATAATTTTTCGATAAATTCATTTAAGGAGAAATGACAATGTGATAAATTAACACTTGAGTTATTATGTACTTGATCGTAAAATTTTTTTAGGATTAATGTTTTTTTAATTATATAATTTGAAAGCCTTTTTCAAAAAAATAATGACGTGATGAATAGTGATATATTAGAGTATGGTCATAATATTTATTGAGCATTATATTATTACTGTAATAAAATCTCATAGACTGATACTTTTGGATTTGTGGTCCAATTTTATTTTCTAATCATATATGATTTTAATATTCATATGTTAATTTAATGATTTGAATATAACATATATGCGTTTATATTATTAGGACTTATGAATATACATGTATATTATTTTATGACTGAAACTTCTTTTCTGATAAAATTTCAAATAACATAAAATTATTATTTTATAAAATAAAAAAATTAATTTAGATCTTATAGGGTATTATTTTTCACTTTTTTAATTTCAGATCTTTTTCGATTGATTGATTTCAAAATTTTGGTGTTATGGTCGAGGATTTGGTGATTAATGTTGTATTTTATCATATGATGACTTATTATCTTCAGTAATTATTCAGCCATGACGCCCTCCCCACAATGTTTAACCCTCCTAGTTCAAAAATGTGAAAAGGGGGATTATGACCCCCGAGTCCCGCCTCCTGTAGGCCCTGGGTTGGCTACTAGCACTGAGGGTAGAGTAAACACACAAATGGGAGGCATTACCCTCTAAGAGAACCCATGCAGAAGATATAGATTTAATGGACACCAATAAACTCTAAAACAAAACTAGAATTAAAATAAACACAATTGCATATATAGAATTTCATTCAAAATTACTACAACTGAAAGGGGAAAACTGCAAGTACCCAAAAGAAAGTAAAAAAACAGCAGCGACCACAATCTCGAATAACTCTTGCATCCACAAGCTAGTAGTAACTAGCATTATCTCCAACCTACACAATGTTACCTAAAAACAGTTTATATATACATAGGGTGAGTATTACAGTATACTCAGTAGGATCCTCCCTGAAGCCTCTCATGCAAAAGTAAAGAAAGCATGCTAAAGCCCATTGAACAACAAGTAAAACCAAATCATCACCCAAACTAGTATACTACGTTCCCAACCTCACCATGGATTCTCTCAAAAAGTAACACATACAAGAATATATCATATAGTAATGAATATCAAGGGTACGTCGCCACTAATTCCCAACCGGTTTTCTGCTTTTCCCCAACGACATACATCACGTTCATCTCTCTCTAATGGCATTCCCATAGACACCTGGGCTATGCTCCACAATCTGCACCCTGTGAACCACAAAGGCTTTCTTGCAGACACCTGTAAGAAGCACCACAACATCCTAAAACCAACAGTAACCTGGTAGTTTCTGGGAGCCACCATAGCTCGCATAACGTGTATCATACGTCGGGTATTATAGCTCAAGCCATTACAACCCATACACTGAGTAAGGATCCTCAATGCCGTCACAGCCTATACACATTACACATATAGTAGTCCATAGGATACTATATCTATAATATTTGTTTGTGAATATCCACAAGCCCTTATATCCCTCTACACACATATATGTGTATAACTAACCGTTGTTCCAAATTTCACTAGTATCTACCAAGAGAAGAGAACTGGGTCAAAGTGGGTAGTCACCCATTCATCCACCCACCAGAATGATGGGTAAAACACCGCCCTAGGGCTCAAAATCCTTGGGGTGTCAGTTTACCTTACTAACAGGGTGGAGTATCCTATAAAAACCCAAAAATTATAGAATAAACTATAACTCACAACCACACTATGGGCATAAAATTGTCATAGACGCAACAACAAAAAACGTCACTTGGACTCAGCGATGCCACTTCTAAGACTAGGTATCCTATAAGCACACAACCACATTAGGTCATTATTAGATTACTTCATTCCCTTTTTATCAATTCCACTATATGTTAATTAATTCTTCAAACATTAATTAACCATGAACAAGTCCACATTAAATTCCATTAACACCACATCCAAAAATTCCATTTTACCTTCAAAATTTATAAACCTCATCATTAAGTTCAATAAACTCCATCCCCATGGGTGGACATCATTTATTCAAACATTAACTACAAATATTCTTTCCCATATTCCCATGCATTCTCAAAAAGTATCCTATGCTACTAAAAACAAGGGGGCTCAACACGATGAGTAGATGTACTACCCATCGAGTCGTTGCTTCCAATAGTAAGAGCATAGACCCATTCTTCCTTGAGAGGCTAAACACGGAAAGCACGTGGCATACCATGTCTGTCTTTACCTCTTTCGAAAGAAGGGTAATTAAGACCAGCTGCCTTGAGCAGTGCGGAAAAGTAAAGTAAGTAAACAACCAAGAATAAACAACCATCCTACAATCACATACATCTCATTCAGTCATCCTTGGTGTTCTCCTCGAATCCCACATGCATAAACCTATGCCTATTTCCAATCTAGGTGTCATCTGCTGCCAGAACCAAAAGGCCTCTATGCCTCCATATATCACAACACACCTCCAGGGTCACAGAACAACAAAATCAGTAGGAAATTAAACATCACATCAATTGGGCTATGTCCCTTTCAACAAAGAATATGTTAACTCAGAACCCATCAAGGAATTATCAAGTAATCACATTCTTTAAAACATCTTGAATTAACAGATTTAATCCATTGGTTCCAAATTCAGGAACCTAACCAGTAAGCTATCACAAAAGATTATAAATGCTTACTATGCCAATTTGATCAACATCAAATTACAACACGAAAAAGATTTGTTTTCATGCCTCATTATATATAGAAAACCAAATATAAATTATTCTCGGTTTACGTTCTTTACCAATTTCCACCAAGAATAATCACTAAGAAAGGAAAGCATAGATATCACACTATATAGCAAAACATGAGGCAATAACATACAATCGATATGATTTCATTCTCCATTTAAAAGTACTTTATTAAGTCAATTCTATTTTCATCAAGTGGGATTCAATATTCTAACAATATAGTTGGATGTAAAAGAAAGAGAAACAATGAATCCCCTACCTCTATGGTTTTCGATGAAAACCACAACGGTCGAAGAACGACCAAGAAAATCAGGCCGATTCACAAAGGATCCAACTTAGATATCTTATGTAAACACAACCAAGAGAAAATCTCGTCATATATGGCATCCAACTATTAGATCTACACTTAACAGGTGAAGATCTATGAAATAGAGAGAAGAGGAGAAGTAAATCTAAGTAGATCTATTATACCAAACAAAAACTACCACATACCTCAAGAAACCGGCTTCAAATCGCCATGAAAAGTCGTCAGATCGACTCCATAATGCACCAGAGAGGTTCTTCTATCTTGAAGAAAGGGTAATTTTGAGTTATGACTGCTTAGTGGCATAAACAATCCATCAGATGCAAAACAATTTAGATCCACAAATTTAGGATCTAGATTTAAGTGCCCACAAGGTTAGTACACACAGTTTGACAAACCGTGCGCTAACTGTGCATTAGCTTCTACCTCGTGAAACACTCCACACATAGTTAGGCCGCATCGTTAGAAAAATCATGCGCTTTCCAAGAGTTAGCCACTGCATCCAACACCATCCTTGCATAGTTTTTCCGCACGGTTTAGGAAATCCATGTGCCAACCGTGCGAAATCTATATCCATTTAAATTTACTTAAAATTCCACCCAAACACACCCCCAAGTCACCTTAACCTCATGGAACACCTCCAATACCATGTTTTCAAAAAGGAATGTACCAGAGAGGTCCAGTCCATTACATCAGATGCCTCTCAAAACATTCTCGTCCTCAAGAACCCAAAACCAACATAAAGAGAAAACAAAACATGGTATGAAAAAACCCTCATCGGGATACCTCTCAAAAGAAATAATGACACCAAAGAAACAAAGGGTTCCATCTCATAAACATGAATGTTTCATAACCTCATCAGTTACATCGTTACACGAAAGAGATAAACATAAAAAAACTCTATGTACTGAGCACGTATCTCTGAATCATGTTACCAGGTACTCTCATCAATGCAACTATGTCTCCAGAAGACACGAACCAAAGGAGTAGAATTCCCACACAACTCCTTATCCCTGTGGTCTTGGATATCCATAGGTCACTCGTTAAAGGTTGCATCATCGTAAAGCTCAATCTCTCCCCAATCGATGATGTGAGAGTCGTCATAAATATAATGACAGAGCTGCAATACATGGAAAACATCATGTATCCAACTCATCTGAGGGGGAAGTGCTACTCGATATGCCACGACTCCAGCACGAGCTAACACATCGAATGGCCCAAAAAACCGGGGGGGGGGGGGGCATACTTCCACGACCAAACCATCGCTACCCACGACGGGGAGTTACCTTCAAAAACAAATGATCCCCAACCTTAAACTCTAAGGGTCTCCTTCTTTGATCAACATTTGATTTCTAAATATATTTTGATGTCTTCATCCTCTCATGAATCACCTGATCTATCTCTATTGTATTCTACAGCAGTTCTTGCCTGAGAATTACTAACTCTCTGACCCCTATCCATCACAACGAAGAATGGAAATGCCGACCACAAATGGCTTCAAACGACGTCATATCGATGGTTTAGTGAAAACTATTATTGTAAGCGAACTCCACCAAGGGTAAGTGCCTCATTGATGAGCCTCCAGAATAGAGAACACTAGATCATAACATGTCTTCAAGAGTCTGGATGGTTCGCTCTATCTGACCATTCGTTTGAGAATCAAAAGCAGTGCTAAGGCATAATTGAGAACCAAAATCTTGTTGGAGACCTCTCCACACCCTGGAGGTAAAAATATTATCCCAATAAAAAATTACCATCCTTGGGACTTCATGAAGTCTCACCACCTCCTATAGATACTGCCTTGACAAAAAATCCACTTTGCTCAACTTCTTGATCACTATGAAGTGGGACGATTTTGTTGAATTATCCAGTACCACACAAATAGCATCATATACTCCCAGAGATTGAGGTAAATCTGTAAAAAAGTCCAATGATATGTCCTCCCACTTCCATAGAGTAATATCTAATGGCTGGAGAAGACCACAAGGAACACCATGTTCAACCTTCACATTCTGGCAGACTAAACAACGAGACACAAACTCCGCAACCTTATGAATCAGCCTAGTACACAAAAACTAACACCTCAAGGATCGGTACATCTTTCTCACGCCAGGATGTACCACTAACGGTGAACTATGGAACACTTGGTGGACCATCTCAGGCATCATCATGTGAACAAAAAATCCTTCCATGATACAAAACTCGATGTTGTTCATCCTCTGACCAACCATGAGGGACCTCACCACAAAAAACTAGATCTATCCAAACCTCCACCTATAGATCACCCAATTGGGACTCTTCCACCTTTTAAATCAGGGATGGCATCACCATCATCACGAAAAGACATCATCTACCTCTGAATTCTTCCATATCAAGATGAAAAGCTAATAGTTCTTCCATTACTTTCCAAGAATCACTAGATTCACACACACTATCAATAAATGGCATTCATCTCAGCACATCAGCTACAACATTCCCTTTCCCATGTGTATACAATATTTCGAAGTCGTAATCCTGCAAGAACTCCATCCATAAAAATTGTTGTATGTTCAAGTCAAGATAAGGGTAATCATACCTCAAACTCTTATAATCGGTGAACACCACAAAGCGCTCACCAATGAGGTAATGTCTCTACATCTTCATAGAAAAAGAACCATGACTTTTAACTCAAGATCATCGGTGGAATAGTTTCATTCATGGGGATGTATCTTCCATGTCCCATAAGAATCAACTGACCTCTTCTGAATGAGAACATAGCCTTCCCCTAGATGTGTAGCATCGCAGAATACATCAAACAGAACTCTCTCACCTGGAAGACAAAATAATGGAGCAATTTCTGACATCTCTTATACATACTCAAAAGCTGCATGACACTGATCAGTCCGTATGAATGCCTGATCATTCCTGGTCAAAGCTATCGGAGGAGTTGCAACTCATGAGAAATTGATTACGAACTGCCTGTAGTATCCTGAGAGACCAAAAAAACATCACATCTTTCTCACTAACATGGGGGCTTCCCATGACACAACTGCTTCAATCTTTGATAGATCCACAGATACTCTATATTGAGACACAACATTCCCCATGAAATGGACTTATCAATCCCAATACTCACACATAGAAATCTTCCCGATCAACTAATGTTGGCGAATAACTCCATAAATGGCTAGTAGATGCTCTGCATTATCCTCTTCAAATGTAGAGTACACAAGGATGTAATCAATGAAAACCACCACAAACTTGTTCAAGAACTCCCGAAACAAGTAATTCATAAATCCCATGAACATAGTTAGAGCATTCGTCACACCGAACAACATTACAATGAACTCATAATGCCCATGACGACAGTGGAAAGTAGTCTTTGGGATATCCTCATTATTCACACGCATCTTATGATATCTGTACTTCAATTCAATCTTTCTGAACCGACTTTCATCCTTTAGTTGATCGAATAAAACATCAATCTGTGGAATAGGATAGCGATTATTTATTGTCACTTTGTTTAAGTGACAATAATAGACACAGAATCGCAAACTTTTGTCAGACTTCATTACGAAAAGAACTAGTGTAACCTGTGGGGACACACATGGTCGAACAAAACTACACTGCAAGAAACCATAAACTTGTATATGTAGCTCTTGTAACTCAGAAGGGGCCATCCTCTATGTAGACATAGAGATATGAGACGCTCCTGGATGTAGCTCTATCCCTAACTTGATCTATCATTGATGGGGTAATCCTACAACATCTTCTGAAAATATATAAGGGTACTCCTCTATGACACTAGGATATTCCAACTACTAAACCTATGATGAAATCAGCATCATCTCAGCCACGAAGGATGACAATGATGAAACACGCCTATGACCCATATGAGGGTCTCGCTCACCAACAAACACTACTTGCTCTCCATCCTCATCAAAGAAAATGACCTTCTCCTAAAGAAATCCACAATATCATGCACCGGATACAACCAATACATGCCGAGGATGACATCATATGGTTGTATTAGTAAACAGAGGAAATCTCCAAAATAGTAGTGTTTCCCCTACACTAGCTCACAGTCTCTACATAATTTAAACAAGTCAGCTCGACCTTCAACTAGCATAGTCAATGCCAAGGGCACTGGAAGCCTCTCTACCTCAGGTCCCAATGAATGGATAAGGGTAGGTGATATTAAGGTGTGTTTCTTTCCTGAATAAAAAAATTCATACACCAAGGTATAAAACAAGAAAAGGGTACCTCGAATGACATCTATCTTGTCTAGAGCTGGAAAAGCTAGAGCATGAAGCTAACCACAACCTCCTCCACAACCCCTATGACCCTGATGAAGACAACCAACACAACTGTGCTCTGCTCTCTGAGGATGGGGACATTCATGGAGTTGTCCTCTTCCCACCCCATCTACCGTCTGGTAATCTAAATCTGGTGCAACTGGCTACTGTTTCCTCGGCTGGAACTCCCTCAACAGAGGAACCAGGAGCGTAGCGACTGGTGCACGATAACTGCTCTGAATGTTTGGGCACTCCCGCTGATGATGACCACGAGCACCATAAGAAAAACAAGAACCTTATCACATGGAATAGGCCTACGAGTTGCTGTCTCTGGGGAAACTAGAAGTGAAGCACTGGGACCTACCCCCGGCGGAACGGATACTCTTCTTCCCTAAAAACCGGGAACCCCGGACCATAAACTTGCTTTATGAGGGATCATGACTATCCCCACCTCATGATGATATGGTCCAAGCCAAAGTCCTCTCGACAACCTTTACCTTCTACACTACCTCAAGATATGTCTTTAGCATAAATGGGGTGACCTGATGCTGGATCTTTAGACAAAAAGCCTCCTCAAAATTCCTCACCCTGGCCTCCTCATCGGGTAACAGGTCTAAAGCATATCATAAAAGGTTCAGAAAACAGATTCTAAACTCTCAAACACTGGAGCTCCACTATCGATGGGTAAGAAGCTCCTGGCGACTGGATGCCTTTGAATTCAAGGAATGAAACACAACTCTACACTTGTCTTGGAACTCCCCACATGAGGTCGCTGACTCTTCACGATCACCGAAGAACAAGAACCACAACTTCCTTACTGCTCCACACAGCATCCTCACAACCAAGTACACCCAGTGCTCCTTCCAAGCACTGATCGAACTGAATCCTATCTCGACCTCCTCTAACAAGTCTTCTGTGACAGCATCTGAAACAGAACCCTCGTACATCTGTATACTCTGGTGCTGAAACTCTCATAGTGTCTTCCTCCATGTGTCGTTATTGTCGACCTATACCCTATGACAATCTGCTGGAACAGCCTGCTGGACGTTTTTAGTGCAAACCTGATGAGGACGTCGACTTGGAGACATACCAGTAAAATAACAAACACCTAGAGCTCCTAATCCTGGAAAATGGAAGGCTCAATACTAATTAATTAATTGTTTTATTTTATTCATTTTAGGTTAACCTTTCCCAAGTTCTACCCATTCAAACATAGGCACAAGGAAGAATGATGCATGATCCTTTCCTAGGTCTCTGCCCTTCAACAAGTATCACCTCGTTTAGTAGACATTATAATATTAAAGGTTTGTGCATCAAATCAATAGGGGCCCAAAACGCCTATGCCTCAGCCGGTCTCCCGCATTTACCTCAATTTCTAAACACGAATAAAATTGTTTCCCTAACAACCCATGCATCCTCAGCTGTTCATAACTCGAAACACCATCCTATCCATCAACAAGACGTCTGATACCACTCTACCCTGACACCCTCCCCACAAAGTGTACCCCTCCTATGTTGGAAATGTGACAAGGGGGATAATGCCCCCCCCCCCGAGTCCCACCTCCAATAGGCCTTGGGTTGGCGACTAGCACCGAGGGTATAGTCAACACACAAATGAGAGGCATTACCCTCTAAGAGAACACATGAAGAAGGGAGATATAAGATTGACACCAATCAAATCAAACTCATAACTAGAATATAAAATAAACAAATGTGAATATATGTAGTTTCATGCAAAAGTACTAAAACTGAATGGGAAAAACTGGAATACCAAAAAAAAAGAAAAAAAAATAGGTGGCGACCACAAGCCCGAACAGCTCCTGTAACCACAATATAGTAGTAACCAGCTTGATCTCCAACCTACTCCATGTTACCTAAGAAACAATTTATATATGTGTAGGCTGTGTATAACAATATACTCTGCAGGATCCTCCCCGATGCCTCTTGTTCAATAGTAAAGAAATCATGCTAAGGCCCAGTTAACAACAAGTGAAACCAACTCATCACCTAAACAGGTATATTATGTTGCCAAAATCACCATGGATACTCTCACCATGTAACACATAAAAGAATGTATCATATAGTAATGAATATCACGGGTACCCCACTACTACTTCCCCACTGGTTTTCCGCTTTTCCCTAATGACATACGTCCGGTGCATCTCTCTCCAACGGCTTCCCTGAAGACACATGTGTTGTGCTCCACAATCTGCACCCCATGCACTACAAAGGCTTTCCCACAGACACCTGGTCAAAGCACCACACCATACTCACAACCAAAAATAACAAGGTTGTTTCTGGGAGCCACCACAACTCGCATAACATGTATCATACTTCAGGTATTATACCTCAATCCATTATAGCCCATACAATGAGTAAGGATACTCAAGCCATCACATCCTATATATGTTACACCAATAGTAGTGCAAAGGATACTATACCCATAATATATGTGTGTGAATAACCAGAATCCATTGCATCTCTCTACACACATATATGGGGAATAATAACCATTGTGGCTAATTGAACTAGTATCTACCAAGATATTAGAGTGGGGTCAAAGGGGGTAGTCAGCCATTCATCCTCCCACCAGAATGTTGGGGAAAAAACTCCCCAGGGCTCAGAATCCTCCGGGTGTCAGTTCCCCTTATTGACATGGTGGAGTAGTGTTCAGAAACACAACAAGTACTGAATATACTATAACTCAGAAACACACTATGGGCATAACCTTTTCTTAGACACAACTGCAGCTAACGTCTCTCAGACTCCGGGCTACCACTTCTAAGAATATGTATCCTGTAAACACACTACCATTTAAGGGCTTTAATAGATTACTTCATTCCCTTTTTATAAATTATAATGTACGTTAATTAATTTTTCAAACATTAATTAACCATGAACAATTCCACATTAAATTCCATTAACACCACATCCAAAAATTCCACTGTCCCTTCAAAAGTTCTCAACCTCATCATTAAGTTCATCAAAATCCAAACCAATGGGTTACCATCATTTACTCAAACATTCATTGCATAATTACATTAACATATTCCCAAGGATTGTAGAAAAGAATCCTATGATACTAAAAACAATTGGCCTCAATATGATGAGTAGATGTACTACCTGTCGAGTCTTTTCCACCTATAGTAAGAGCCTAGACCCATTCTCCATTGAGATACTAAACACAGATAGCATGTGGCATACACCGCGTGTCTTCACCTCTATCAGAAGAAGGGTAAGCAAGACCAGGTTCCTTGAGAAGTGGTGAAAAGTAAAGCAGATAATCAACCAAGAATCAACAAACATCCAACAATCACATACATCCCATTACATCATCCCTGGAGTCCTCCCTGACACCCACATGCACAAACTGATGCATCTCACCACTCTAGGCGTCATCCGCTGCCACAACCAAAATTCCTCTATGCCTCCATATATCACAACACACCTCCAGGGTCACATCACAACATAAGAAACCAGAAATAAATTATCACATCAATAGGGCTATGGCCCGTTCAACAAAAAAGAGTGTAACTCAGAACCCTTAAATGAATTATCAAACAATCACATTCTTTAAACCATCGTGAATTAATAGATTTAATTCGTCGGTTCCATGATTGGGAACATAACCGATAAGATATAATAAAAGAGTATACATGCTTACTATGCCAATTTTATCATCATAAAATTATAGCAAGAACCGGATTTGATTTCATGCCTCTTTATATTGATGCAACCACTAGTGTAGAAAACGTTATTTACGTCACCATTTTTTATGTGGGTTATATATAACCGACCTGATAATCTGTGAAACGTGGTTTTTTTACATCGGTTATAAAATAACCGACCTAAAAAATGCGGTGAGTAGATTTTGAACGTCAGTTAAATTAATAAATGACATTAAAAATCACGCGCATTCATTTTTTATGTAGGTAATAAATTAACAAACGTAAAAAACAAAAGTGTTGTGGTTTTACGTTGGTTATCAAATAACCAGCATAAAAATGATCTATGTATGAATTTTTTACGTCGGTTATCAAATATCCGACGTAAAAAAAAGCGAATTTTGAGGCCTTTTTGACGTCGGTTATTTGATAGCCAATGTAAAAAAACAACCCGCTGAATTTTTTACTTCAGTTATAAACTAACCGACATAAATAACTGTGATTTCTGATGTATTCTTTACGTCGGTTATTATATAACCGACTTAAAAACCCAAAATAAGGAATTTTATACGTCGGTTATAAAATAACTGACTTAAAAAAAGCGATACCTGATAAATTTATAATGACGGTTATTATAATAACCGATGTTATAAATGTAAAAAAATCTTTATAACATCGGTTATTAAATAACCATCGTTATAAAACTTTTAAAAAATTAACAGGCCCTTTGGATTGTCATTTACGATTTTTTGATCGATTTTCCGGTGACTCGTCTATCTCACGTGGTAAATCCTAATTGAATCGTTGATGTCGTTGTGTTAAACTTGTTTTTCCATCATCTTTTATCATCCCTACTCCCCTCAGATCTATCACCTCAAATCTCAACACTCAGGTAAGCCTCCCACGACTTTATTTCGTTCCTTTTCTTCCCGATAGTCTATATTTATGTTATGTGATTTTTTTAGTTAAAATATGTATGTTTCTTCGATTTCAAACCCTCTTACCTTGTTTTTACATCATCGTTTTATTTATTATCCCCAGATCTATTAGATCAACTCACAATATTCACATAAGCCTGACCTACTTCTATTTAGTTTTTTTTGTTTCGCAAATGCCTGACATTGATAGTAATTTTTGTTGTCATTGACAACAAATGATCTCATTCTCCTATATTACTGCATAGAATGGTTATTGATTAAATGTATGAATCATGAAATGATATTTCATGTGTCGTTGTTGATTTTGATTATCCTCTTTTATATGAGAAACTATTGTACATATAATTTAATGGTTGTTGACCTCTATTTCCCTTCGAGGTATCGCTATGTCTCATGATTCCAAATAGAATTGGGTTCTGCTGAGGGCTTACCATAGTATTTTTAGGCCTTGGAAAAGTCCTTGACAATATGATTAAGATTTCTAGAATTATCCATTACGTCATTATGATATTAGGTATCGAGAATACTTGTGATCATTTGAGTAGTTGAATATCAATGGTTAATTTTCATTATCATATGATAATTTAAGTAGCCATATTTAATAATATTTAATTCCATCTATTTCATGATGAAGTATATATTAAATTCATGTGTTTTTAGTTGTCCTCCATGCCATGTTTTTATATGTAAACCATTGTTTGTGGGTTTGTCTGGGGGTGGGGTGTTGTCCAGAGGGTTGGGGGTTGTCCAGGGGGGTGTCCAAGGGGGTGGGTGGGTGTGGGGGGTTGTACATGGTGGTGGGGGCCTGTCAAAAGGGTTTTGGGGGTTGTCCAGGGGGTGGGTGCTATCTAGAGGGTTGGGGGTGTCCAGGGGGGTGTCCAAGGGGGTAGGGTGGGGGTGGTGTCCAGGAGGGGTGGGGGTGCTGTCTAGAGGGGTGGGGGCTTTCTAGGGGGTGGGGGATATCCAGAGGGTAGGGGGTGTCCAGGGGGGTGTCCAATATGGTAAGGGTTGGGGGGTTTTCCTAGAGGGGTGGGGGTGCTGTCTAGAGGGGTGGGGGATTTCTAGGTGGTGGGGGTGGAGAGGGGGATGTCCATAGGTTTGCAGGGTGTCCAAGGGGGTGGGTGGGTGTGGGGGGCTGTCCAAGGGGGTGGGAGCCTATCCAGAGGGTTTTGGGGGTTTTACGGGAGTGGGGGGCTGTCAAGAGGGTTGGGGGTGTCCAAGGGGGTAGGGGGTGGTGTCCAAGAGGGGTGGGGGTGATTTCTAGAGGGGTGGGGGCTGTCCGGGGGGGGGCTGTCCAGATGGTTGGGGGGTGTCCAGGGGGTGTCTAAGAGGGTGGGGGTGGGGGGCTGTCTAGAGGGGTGGGGGGTGTCCAAGGTGGTGTCTAAGGGGGTGGGTTGGTGTGGGGGGGGGGGGCGTCCAAGGGGGTGGGTCATGTCCAGAGGGTTTTGTGGGTTGTCCGGGGTCGTGGGGGTTGTCCAGAGGTTTTAGGGGTGTCCAGGGGTGGGGGACTATCTAAGGGGGTGGGGGATAAGTGTCCGTTGGGATTGACTACTGCATCATTGCTTCTGAGATTATGACATGATGATTGTGCCGGGATGATTGGAATTACATTGTGATTTTCTCCATCTGAATTTTTATTTTATATATGATTTGATTCTCAGGTTTAATCAATATTCTCCAATTTTTATTCAGCCACTATAGGCCCCATGGTTTTCATTGATTCAATGGAATTTAAAACTGGTATATCTATTTATATTTTGTTTTTAAAATAATATGCAAGAATTTTTTTTTAAATACGCATAGATTTGTTTTATATTTGAAAATTTTTTTACATTCAAATTATGATATTTTTCATATAAACATATATTTGTCTTAACTTAAAAATATATTTATTTTTTATATTTGTTATAGGTAATAATTAGTCGATGTTGGATTACGGCACATCAAATGAGCAATGAATATGAGGAAGGTGTTGATGCCTTTTTGGAATTTTCTAAACTAAATGTTCCATGTAGTGACATTTTTTCTACCCATGCTTGAAATGTTTGAATATAAAGAAGTTGAAAAGTAGAGAGATAAAAGATCATTTGATTGTCATGGTTTTATTCCGAGTTACAGCCCGTCGATTTTTCATTGTTGAACTGGATGGAATGTCACTGATGATGATGATTCAAAAGATGGTAACTCCAATGGAATTGAAGAATGATTCACGATATTGTAGCAGAACAAATTGAGATAGAACAGACAGTTACGCGTCTATATGGTGATGCTGAAAAACCTTTATACCCTGGTTTTACATATTTTACGATTTTTTTGGTGGTGTTATGATTGATTAACCTGAAGGTGAAACATTGATGGAGGGACACAAGTTTTATAGAGCTGCTACAATTTATGAATGAAATTCTTCCATAAGATAATGATCTTCCAGATTCACATTATAAGGCCATGAAAATATTATGCCTGATGGGATTGGGATACATTAAAATACATTCTTGTATGAATGAATGAATTATATATTGAATAGAATATGAATTTATTTCAGAGTTTCCTAAATGTGGGACATCACTGTATAAGGTGAATGAAAAATCATAGGCAGATGTATAGATTACAAAGATCCCTAAAAATGTGTTTTGGTATATTCCTATAATTCATCATTTCAAACATTTATTTTCTAATTCACATAATGCAAAAAGGTTAAGATGGCATGTTGATGAGCGGGTATGTGATGAAAAAATAGGTCATCCAGTTGATTGTCCACAATAGAAGAAAAATTATGTGCATAATTCTATATTTGGAAATGAAATTAAAAATCTCAGACCAGGGTTGTACATAGATGGAATGAATCCATACCGAACAATCAGTAGCACACATAGTTCATGGCCTATTTTATTGCTAATTTACAACCTCTCTCTTGATGATTGTATGAATCAAAAATATGTCATGTTGTGTATAATGATCTCCGGTTCAAAGCAACCCGACAATGATATTGATGTTTACTTGTCACTAATGATTGATGATTTGAAACTGTTATGGGTTGATGGTATTAGGGTGTATGATTCATATAAAATGGAATATTTTCAACTACATGCAGTTCTTTTGTTCACTATAAATGACTTCCCAGCATAGGAAAATTTTTCTGGATACAGTGTTAAAGGGAATAATGCATGTCTACTTTTTGAACAATAGATGACATATTGTCAATTGCATCATGGGAGGAAAAAAATGTATATGGATCATCGAATGTTTTTTCCTATGTATAACCCTTAGAGAAGACTAAAAAAGGAATTAAAAGGCTCACAAGAATTCGATACTACTCCAAAACTTTTATCCACTGATCTGTATTTTGAGAGGGTGAAAAACCTTGATGTGGCTTTGGGAAAGACACAAAAATCTGGTAATGATAGACATATTTGGAAGAAAAGGTCAATATTTTTTGAGCTACCATATCGTAGGTATCATGAATTTAAACATAATATTGATTTCATGGACATGGAGAAGAATATCTGTGATAGTTTTATTGGAACATTGTTAGATATTAAAGGAAAGACAAAATATGGGTTGAATGCAAGATTAAACTTACTATCAATAGGAATACTATTGGAGTTAGCTCCCACTCTTAAAGGAAGATGAACATTTCTTCCCCCGACTTGTCATACATTATCAAAGAGGGAGAAAATTAGCTTTTGTCAGTGTCTTCATGATATCAAAGTGCCTCAAGGTTATTATTCAAATGTAAACAATTTTGTCTCATTGATGTACTTGAAGATGATAGGTATGAAATCACATGATTTTCACGTCATGATGCAACAAATTCTACCAGTTGAATTGCGTGGAATATTTCCCATTTGTGTTAGAAAGACTATAATGAAGTTGTGTTGTTTTATCAATTCAATTTTTAATAAAACGATTGATGTGAATGATTTGAACATTTTGGAAAAGGATGCAATTTTTATACTTTGTCAATTGGAAATGTATTTTCCTCTAACATGATTTGATATAATGGTGCATTTAATGATTCATATGGTTCAAGAAATAAACCATTGTGTACCTTTATATCATCATTGAATGTATCCTATTGAAAGGTATATGAAAATTTTAAAGGGGTATGATAAAAATCCATATCGACCTGAAGCCTCCATTATGGAAAATTTTATTTTTGAGGAGGTAGAAGAGTTTTGTATGAGCTACTTGGTTGCAGTGCAACAAATAAGTTTGCCGCCATCTCGCCATGAACGAGTTAATAACGAGGAAAAGGGGATTCATGGCTTGAAAGTAAAATCATTATCAGTTGAACAGATGCAGAAGTTAGAATCATACGTCTTGAATAACATAGATGATGCTCAACCGTATACCAAATTTCATATTAATGAGTTGAAATAATGTCATCCAAAGAAAAATGAAATGTGGATTTTGAATGAGCACAACAAAACCTTTTTGTCATGGGTTATAATGACCTTGATTGGTATATTAGATGTATTAGAGACATTAAAATGGATAGTGGGGCGTCTAGGATTATATGTGATAACATGGTCCAGTTATGACATTAATGGCTATACATTTTATACGAAAGCACAGGACAACAGAAGTGCAGTTCAGAATAGTGGTGTATTGGTGTTTGCAGAAGCAATGAATTTTTCGAGTTCTAAGGATAAAAACCCAATTTCTATATCAAGAGCATATTATGGAGTGATTGAAGACATATGGGAGGTTTATTACATTAAAATTAATGTTCATATTTTTAACTGTAAATGGTTTATCGGTAAAAACAGTGTCAGACACGATGAATTTGGAATAACACTTGTTAATCTGAATAGATTGGAAGAAACCGTTGATTCTATTATAATGGAAACACATGAAAAAAATATCTATATAGTAGATGAATCAGATATGCAGTGGGCTGATGTTTTGCAAGGGAAAAGCAATATGTTTTTGATGATGAACTTGATGAAGATGCTGATTTAAGTGATATCCCTACTTCAATGTAAAGATTAACAGAACATAATGATGAGCATGTTGATGACATGGTTTGTGCCATAAAGAATGATCACGACGAAGGAATTTGGGAAAACAATACATTTTTACATTCCTAAAATTATAGGTAACATGTGTTTATTTCTTGTTTACATTTATTTTTTTCATAAAATGTTATATATTTATGTTTTTATTTATAAAAACATGTATTAAAACAAAATAAGTATAAGTGTTTGTTTTTTACGTTTGATTTATGTTTTTTAGATTACTTTATCATGTTTAACATTACATGAATTATATATCTATTATTTTTGTTCAGTGACAATTACTTTACTATGTTTACCAGGTTTACCATGTTTACCATGTTTACTATCTTGACCATCTTTACCATTTTTACCATTGTTTAACATGATTACCATATTACCAATGTTTACTATTATGTAACTTAGTACATTTTTCTATTTTCAGATTACAGTATTATTAAAATATTAGAGTTTGTATATTTGTGAACTAATGTTTGTTTATTTTGATTTGAAGGATAATGATAGATCATTTAGTTGATAAAACCCATTATTTTGGAGATGAGCATATTGGTCATACCTCTAGGCAGGAACATTCACATGCTCCTCTTGATGTTCCCCAATCTTCCACATGTGCTCCTATTACGACAAAGAGTTCAATGGTTGGTAAACGTGGGTGCACACGTTTACCAAAATTAGCACTTGCCCTTATGAAGGATCAAAGGATACTCATTGAGTATGATGATGATGATATTCCTTGAGTTCCAAATGAAACATATTTTTTAAGAGTTTTGTAGCAACTCAGGCTAAGGGAAAAGTAATCATTATGTATGGTGACTGGAGAAGTGTGGATAAAGCGATAATCTCTCAGCTGTGAGAGATGATTATGGTAAGAGATTTTTCCATTTTTTAACTATTCATAAAATGTTTCTAGTTTATATAATATGTTTAACCTATTCTTTATCATATTACATTTGATATTCCAGACACTGGAGATGTCAGGAAGAAATGCTTATCATTGTCTTCTCGGAGATGTAGGGATTTCAAGTCAACCCTCTCATCTGATTTCATTTATGGTTATAGGAGTCATGATATTCCAAGTCATATATATCCTTTTATAGATGAAGACACATGGAGACTTTTTTTTGAATGTAGAAGAAAAGAGACATTTTTGTTAAGGGAAATGTAAAATTTTATAATATTTCTTATATAAATGATCTTATTATTGTTTTTTGAATGATTTCCTAGTCTTAATTTTCAGCAAACAAGGAAATCTCATCAAGAGATCCAATCTAAAAATGCATACATTCATAATTTATCTTGGGAAGGGTATGCATTTTTGGAAGAACAAATGATAGAGGTAAAATTTCCACAACTAAGAGATGAGTCTTCATGCTCTGTAGAGGTAGCCCCTCCATCCCCTCAATGAAGACATGAAATATATAAGAGAGCGCGGAAGGGAAAAAAGGGAAATATCTTTTCGAAGAATCAAGAATCCTAGCTGAGAGGATTATAAGATATCTATTTTATTTATTTAAGTTAACAATTTTATTCATATAATTTCAATCATTATAGAAATGTTAAATTAATTAATACAGGACTCTCTTGAGGAGCAGAGTTCATATGGGATATTTACAGCTACTTAGAGGAAAGATATTTTATCTCTAGCATTTGGAATGCTTGAACATCCTTGTCATGTAAGAGGACATCTGACAGGTGTATCGGTAAGAAATGTGTTTCCATGTTCTTCAACTTCTAACATTGAGGGGGTTTATAAAAAAAATAGAATCCTTGGAGACTGAAGCTCATTATATTAATGCGATGATGGAGGAAAATATTAGAGCATCGGTACAGTCTATGTTTGAAGACATGCAATGAAAATTTCAAAATATAGCTCTCACTCCTCCACCTACCCCTTTAAACCCCATTATTTATCCTCCACCTCTGCCAGTATCTCTCACTCCCCCACCTCAGCCTACAGACCCCCTTTTTTATCCTACTCCTCCGCCACAGCTTCCTACTTATTGCGATTTGTATGTTGATTATCTTCAACATAATATTGTTGCATATGGGTTGTTATATAGTATAGGAGATACAGTTCATCATAAATAACTAGATTTAGAGAATCATAGGGTCACTATACAAGATATTATAGATATATCATCTCGGGTACCATTACGTACAGATGAGGTGATGATAGTTGGACATAGTATCATCCATTTTTTAATTTTTCCATCCAGACGTCTTTGACTCATTACCACAAAGGTATGAATGTTATATTTTTTAATTTATTATTTTATTAAATTTGTTTTATCATTCAAAAACTAATTTATTTTTCAACTTATTTACACATGAATACATCAATGGTAATGAAATACTGTATAGACAACAACAAAGACAAATGGCTATGAAATCAGATACAGATTCTAGTAGTCTTGAAAGATTGTGAAGATATTCAAATTTGGTGGCGGGTCATTATGAGTTTCCAATGGATTCTCATGTTTCTGGACGTTAAATAAGTGTGGGGATTATGAAAATTGATACCATGGATCTTGTTACTGGAGAAAATTTGGGCATAAACGTGGTGCAAATGTTTTTCATCTATGTCTTAACACCTTTTCCCTAACATATATTTATTAAAAATGTTTACTTATGTCTATTTTGTATTAGGAATCATTATAAAATTTGTGAGAGGAATGAGCTGACAGATGAAAATGGATTCATGGACATGAATTGATTTACCCTGAAGCATGTGCATTAGATAAGGAACAAAGAATTCATTATATTGCTGAAAGACATGAAAAGAATATAGCCACATAATGTTGGATGATGCCTTTTTGTGAGAGGTATGAAACACATCTCTCTCAAAGAGGTAATTATCGTTTAACATAAAAAAACACTAATGTTAAATTTCCTTTTATCAGTGATAATTGGATGTTAGAGGTTTTTTTCCCAAGGGAGAATGCACTTTATTGGATATTCTCTGTACATGATGATGTGTGGGAAACATTTTAGAATAATTGGAAAAGTATGTTTCTATTTCTCAATAGTTTTATATATTATAATGAATTTTAAATTTACCCCATTCGAATTATTTCATAACAGGGCATGGGAATACTTTAAAAAAACACAATGAATAGGAGTGAAAAGATCAAATATGTAAATGCGAAGGTAAATATCCATTTATAATTTGTACTTTTTGATTTATTACGTAAAAATAATATATTGAATTTGAACTCATTCAAACATAATTGTCATGAACCACAAGGTGACATCAAAAGAGGATATTATATTTAATGATTTATGTATGAAATAATAACAACTGGGACAATGGTGGATTTTGACCTGGTAAGATTTCTTCTTAATCTTTGCCATAATATTTCAATTTTATTTATTCATTATACATGTTAAAAACGATCCTTTTCATTTATATCATTTTGATGACCCTCAACCCAATACTACTGAATATATAAAACACTAACAAGTGGAGTGGTTATGTTATTTTACAGGTTTGATTTAATTTTAGTTGTTTGTAATGTAAAATGTAATTTTGAATATATTCATTGTAATTGTGTATTTGGTAGTCATTTAGGTTGGATTTAGTTTTTTTGTAGTTGATAGTGTATGTTTTGAATGTTATATATGTGAATGTTTATTTTTTCTCTACTTCTTGTTTTGGTCTACTTATGATGGTTTTTCTGGTATGGATTTTGGTCTGGGGGGAGGAGTTCTAAAGCTGTGGGGGTGTTCAGTGGGGTTGGGGGTGTCCATGGGTCTGGGAGTTCTATCCGGTGGGGGGATGTCTAGGGGGTTGGAGTGTTTCCAGGAGGGTGGAAGGGTTGTCCAGGGGAGTGGCAGGCTGTCCAGGGGGTGTCCAGGGGTGTGGGGGTGTCTTGTGGGGTGAGGGGGCTTTCCAGGGGTGGGGATATCTAGTGCTGGGGGGGGTCCAGGGTGTCCATGGGGATGCGGGGGGGGGGGGGGTCAGTCTAGGGGTGTGGTGGGGGATGTCTAGTGGGTTGAGGGGGTTATGGTCTCTTTTTTGTATCATTTTGGTGTATTTCAAGGTTGTGGGAGGGTTGTCCAGGGATGTAGGTGTGCTCTCTAGGGTGTGGAAGGTTTTACAGGAGGGTGATGGGATGTCCAGGGGTGGTGGTGATGTCCAATGTTGTGGGGGGGGGGGGGGGGGAGTGTCCAGGGGTGTGGTTGGGGCAGTCTAGTGGGGTGAGGTGGTTATAGTTTATTTTCGGTATCTTTCTAGTCTCTTTCTGGGGTGTGGGAGGGTGTCCAAGGGTGTGGAAGTGCTGTCCAGGGGGTGGGGGCTATACATGAGGGTGGGGGGGTTGTCCAGTGGTGTTTCGGGCTGTCCGGGGGGTTGGGGGCAGTCCAGGGGTGTGGTGGGGCTCTAATAGGGTGGGGGAGGGTTGTCCAGGATGTGGGGGGGGGGGTATACATGAGGTTGGGGGGTTGACACGGGGTGTTTGGCGTTGTCTAGGGGGTAGGGGCAGTCCAGGGGTGTGGTGGGGGCTGCCAAGTGGGGTGAGCGGTGAGGGGGTGCTGTTCATGAGGGTGGGGGTTGTCCCGGGGTGTTTGGGGATGTCTAGGGGGTTGACTATCCAATGGGGGTGGAGAGTCCAGGGTGTCCATGGAGATGGGGGGGGGGGGGGTGCAATCCAGGGGTGTGGTGGGGGCTGTCTAGTGGGTTGAGGAGGTTCTGGTCTATTTTTGGTAACTATTTGGTCTGCTTTAGGGGTGTGGGATGGTTGTCTAGGGGTGTGGAAGTGCGGTCCAGGGGTGGGGGTCTATAGGAGGGTGGGTGTTTTCCAGGGGTGTATGTGGTTGTCCAGGGTGGCGGGGGCAGTCCAGGGCTGTGGTGGGGTCTCCAATGGGGTGGGGGAGGGCTGTACAGGGTGTGGGGGGGGGGGGGGGGTTTACATGAGGGTGGGGGTTGTCCGGGGGTGTTTGGGGCTTTCTAGGGGTCGGGGGCTGTCCAGGGGTGTGGTGGGGGCTGTCAAGTGGGGTGAGGGGGTTCTGTTCATGAGGGTGGGGTGGGGGGTTGTCCTGGGATGTTTGGGGATGTCCAGGGGGTCGGGGTGGTATCCAGGGGTGTGGTGGGGGATCCAATGCGGGGGGGGGGGGGGGGGGGGGGGTTGTCCCTGGGTGTTTGGGGATGTCTAGGGGGTCGGGTGGCAGTCCAGGGATGTGGTGGGGGCTCTAATGGGGTGGGGGAGGGCTACCCAGGGTGGGGGGGGGTATACATGAGGATGGGGGTTGTCCCGGGGTGATCGTGCTATGTTGGTGTATTTACCGCTGTCTGGGGGGTTGTCCCGGGGTGTTTGGGGATGTCCAGCGTGTCAGACGGCAGTCCAAGGGTGTGTTGGGGGCTCCAATGGGGTTGGGGAGGGTTGTCCAGGGTGTGAGGGGTATAAATGAGGGTGGGGGGGGGGGGTGTCCCAGGGTTTTTGGGGCTGTCCCGTGGTGTTTTGGGCTGTCCAGGGGGTCGGGGTGCAGTCTAGGGGTGTGATGGGGGCTGTCAAGTGGGGTATGTTTTATATGTTATCAATGTAAATGTTAAATTTGCATTACTTCGTGTTTTAATCTCCTTCTATTTCTGTGGTACGAATTTTAGATTTGGTTTCTGGTTGTTTATGGGGGATAGCAGAGGACTGCATTATATTTTTAAAATTTTTTTTTGTCTTCCACGTCTGTTATTTTATAACTGACGTGATCCAGAAATTGGGAAGGGTTTATCACGTTGGTTTTTTAATAACCGATGTGATAAACACCCTTGGCATGTTTTATCACGTTGGCTACTTTGTAACCAACCTGATAAAAGGCCTGTGAAAAGGTTTATGACATCGGTTGTTTAATAACTGACATGATAAACCCCCCTGGACTGGTTTATCACGTCGGTTATTTAATATCCAATGGGATAAACTCCCGCGCACATATTTATGACATCAGTTATATAATAATAGACGTGATAACCCCCCCAGTTTATCACGACGTTTATATAATAACCGGCGTGATAACCCCCCCCCCCCGGTTTTTTCACGTCGGTTATTAATTAACCGATGTCATAAAAATCGTGATCTCAAGTTTTTTACGTCGGTTTTTAAATATCCGACGTAAAAAACGTTATTTATAACATCTTCCGTATTAAAACCGGCTAAAAACGATGTAAAAAATGAAAAATAACTGACGTAAATAACGTTTTCTTTACTAGTGAACCAAATATCAATTAGTCCTTGTTTAAGTTCTTTACCAATTTCCACAATGAACAACTGTAGAGCAAGGCAAGTATAGATATCACACTATCTAGGAAAAATTGAGGCAATAAAATACAATCGATATGATTGCTTTATATTTTTCAAACTATTTTATTAGGTCAATTCCAATGTCATCCAGCAGGATTCAACATGCTAAAAATACCATTTAATGTAAAAGAATGTGAAGCAACAAATACATTACCTCAAAGGTTTTCAACAAAAACCGCAATGGTCG
The DNA here is from genome assembly GCA_963277665.1 of Viscum album. Classification (NCBI taxonomy): domain Eukaryota; kingdom Viridiplantae; phylum Streptophyta; class Magnoliopsida; order Santalales; family Viscaceae; genus Viscum; species Viscum album. The sequence continues at coordinate 811,153,038 of OY728140.1, read as the reverse complement.
ATGAACGCCCAAGAAAATCAGGCTGAATCACTAAGGATCCACCTTAGAGCTCTTCTCCTAACACAACCAATACCAAATATCATCATATATTGCATCCCCACACTTAGATCTAGCCTCAACAGGTGTAGAATTAAGAAATAGAGAGAAGAGGAGAAGAAGATCTAATTAGATTTATGAATCCAAACAAGAACGATCACATACCTCAAGAAACCATCTTCGATTCACCATGAAAAGCCTTTAGATCTCTTTCAAAATGCATGGGATAGGTTCTTCTACCTTCATGGAAGGGTAATCCTGAGTTACGACCACATAGGAGCTTAAACAATCCTTTTAGAGGCAAAACAAGTTAGATCCACAATTGTAGGATCTAGATTTATGTGCCCTCATGGTTAGTCTGCAAGGTTTGACAAACTGTTCACTAACAATGCATTAGATTCTGCCTCGTCAAACACTCCTCGCACAGTTAGGCCACAGGGTTAGTAAAATTGTGCACTAATCGTGCGTTAGCCACTGCCTCCATCACCAACCTTGTATGGTTTGGCCGCACGGTTTAGGAAAACTGTGTGCCAACTGTTCAAAAGCTATTTCCCTTTAACTTTCCTTAAAATTCCACCCAAATGCACCCCCCAAGTCACCTTCACCTCCCAGAACACCTCCAGTAAGACATTTTCACAAATGGAATGGACTGAAGAGTTCCAGTACATTACAAATCCTAACTTGTTTTCCAAATTGTTTTTTTAATTTCTAAAGATACAATGAATATGTTGGTATACTATTTTGGATTATGTTCTTTATTATTATTTTATTTTATTGCTTCAGGTATAAAAACATCATCTTAAATACAAATAATTTAGATAGAATGATGTAATTATTGTGAAATTGGATAAATCATGAAACTATATTTATTAAGAATGAATATTTCAATATGTTTTCTAATTTATTTAGCAATATAATTACTAAAATACAATGAAAAATAATAAGAAACAAAAAATCTATCATATTAATTTAATTTTGGATGAATCGTTAGCCTCATAACTAATCATTTAATTGAGATATTGTTCTAATTATCTCTCACCCCACCATGTAATTTCTGTTATTTTCTCTTCCATGTCCATATTTTCACTAACCACTAATGATATCCTACTCTAAAATGCAGCCTTCGATCATTTCAGAAGAAATTTAAATTTCCCTTCCCTTTTTTTAGTTGAATTTTTATTACCCAAATTTACCATTTGTGTTCCCAAATATGAGTTATCAAATATATAAGCCATTATTATATAGAATATATTCTAATTGTGAAGAATTAATTTATTAATGTTGGACAATGTAATATCATGAGAATTTAAAATACCAACTTAGATCAGTATAGTGAAAACTATAGAACATCGAGCATAAAAAATATTATTATTATTTAAATTTCACTATTATAAATGATGAATGGAATTTATGAAAATAGATATGATTAATAAAATTATTAAATATAAATAATTTATATATGTAATGTACATTTTTTGAGTAATTATTATATAATTTCATTTATATTTTAAATGATGATATTTTGATCAGAACAAAATTATTTCATAAAAAATGTATATTATTTCAATTTATATATTTTAGATTAGATTAAAAATTTAGTTTTTTCTTTTAGATTAATAAAAATACAATTGTTATCTTCGGAATAATTTTTATCCATGATTTTGTAATAAAATAATTGTTTAACTAAATAATGAAAAAAATGTCACTGGATTTTTTGGATGAATATAAAATTAAATTCTACCACTTCTATGAATATAATTTTGAATAAAGAATTGAATATTTTTGAATTAGGTTTTATAAATTATTTAAATAATTTTTTTAATAACGAATAGTAACTTTATTAATTTTGCTTATAATGGTATGGAGTAAATCAATGTATTATAATTGAATATAAAATGATACATACGATGAAATTTTATAAATAGTTGATTTAATTTAATTTTATGACTATATACGGTCCATAATCATCCAAAAGTAAAATATATGGCCAGTCGGTTCCATATATCTATGATTTTGAAAATTATATTATAATATATTTTTAAATTAAAAATGGTCTTCCTCATTGTTTTATTATCATTATTTTTTTGAAATATGGATTATCAAATTATGTGTACATTTATAGATAGTAATTTTAAAGATAATTTATATTTAACCATAATGGTTATTTATATCTAATTTTAGTGATGAAATATTTTCAATAATACATATGGAATACTAACACGAAAATTACTCAATTGATATAAAATGAAAATTAATAACTTGAAAATTATTTAAATTAATAAAATTTTAAATGAATATTGTAGCACATGAATTATTTTAATAAAAAATATATCGAGGATGCATGCATAAATTATATTAAAATAAAATTGTTAACTAGTTTTTATTAAAGTGAATATAAGTGAATAGTACTAAAATAGATATTAATGATATTTTATAATGAATGAAATTATATATCATTATTTAATATTTAATTATGTCAAATCACAAATCGTGTGATTATGGTATTTTTCATATATCTTCTTGTGCACTTTTTTATAATTTTTTCATTTATAGAATCTATATTAACCAATTAATAGTAAAAATTATCGATTCCACCATAATTTGGGAAAGGGTTAAAAGTGGGAGAAATATTAAGTGTAAAAATTCCCTTTATATATTTCTATATAATATTGAATTAAATTATTTTGGCTCATAATATTATTTTATTACAATATTATAAATATGGTGTCATTTGAGATTCAAAATAAATATATAAAAGTTTAATATTAAATTGAATTACAGGACTACCCCTCCACTCTCTAATAAAATAAACCTATTTTTTAATTTCATTACACATAAAACCCCATTTGTTTTAGAAGTTACCGGAAATATTCCTTTCCATAAATTCCTTACATATTATTATAGGCCTTTGTATGATTACAAAACATTCATAGTAGAGAAAACGGATTATACCATAATATTTCATCTGAAGAAGAGGTATCATTCTTAATCAATCATTTTTTTGTTTTGATTGATCTTACACTGCTTTAAAATCATCATTAATCATTTGTATAGAATAAAATAATAATATATAATATACTTATATTTTACTATTTTTGTGTGACAACCTATATCAATCTTGAAGCTGTATCAAATGGGAAATAAATCCACCATTCATGTGCACGGTAGACTACCACCTCTCAAAAATATGTAAATTTTTCAATCACCAACTCTAATGAATGTTAATAAAGCTTGAATTATTTTGTATATATAGTATTCATGATATATTTATATTTTGATCATGAATAATTAACACATAATTTCAACCATCTTCATTCACTAAATAATAATAACGTTGTTCATGTATAAAGGTCTACTACAACCTTATTCATGCCTTGTGACTCATTTATCATTACCAAATAACATGGTATATATATATATATATGTTAATATTGATATAAATAATATGTAATTTTTTATATATTTTTAATTATGCAATTAAAAAAAATAAATGATACATTCAATCATAAATGATATTTTAAAAAAATTAAATGTTACCCATTTGTACGTAAACCCTACCCTATCCATGATTAAAACATAGTTATATTTTCATTACCATATTTCATGGTTTGATATAAATGTATAAATGAAATTTAAATTGAAATTATTTTATAATTTTAATTAATTTTTATCATAGAATAATGACCTCATTGACTGTTGTATACTATCTGAAATCATGTTTGACATATGAGTTGAATATTATTCAAATATCAGATGTGATCTAAATTTATTAACTAACTATATATATTATTGTATTATTTGATGTAAAATTAATAATAATTTATATATATATTTTTTAAAAAACTTAAATAATTTTATTATTCATTTTGATATGGAACACACATGAGAATTCATGAACAACATATTGGATTGTCAAATAAAAATCATCATTTAATGTTTCACTTCAAACAAATTTTATTCAATTTTAATATTATATATATATATTCATATGTTATGAATTAATTATAATTGATATTATATTTACTTAACAAACGTACTTAGAATTATTTTAGGAGGAATCTGCTTGTTGAGTTTCCTATATTTCGTTACACGAGATAAATGTAATGTATAACTGTATGGTATATGGAGACAACATCTTTCCTATACTCCATAATCTTTATTTTATCTTTGAAATAAACTAAAATATTTTATGTTTTATTAAATTTAAACCCCTCTTCACCTTTTATCAATTGATTTTATCATTGAATACATGATTTCTATATAAAGGGGTATTTCAATAACTAAAATGCTTTGTATATGGGTATAAAATTATTTTTCAATGATTTTATGATGTAAATGTGAAAGAGAAATGTCTTGAATCCATGATGATATATTTGGAAAATGTTTATAAAAATATTGTATATAGATATAACTTCAATGATTTGATGATCCCCATTATGGATCATGATATGATTGGTTTAACCTGATTAAGGATTTTGTTATTATGTGTTCATCCCCATTATAACTCAATATATGAAACAAGATATATATTGTATATCTTAAATTCAATTTGTACAGAATTTTTTAGGTGGAGAAATATGGTATATTTAAATCTTATACTTATTCTAATTTTAAGGGTTCTATATGAGTTTAATAATGATATATCCCAAGGTTCCTACATTACACTTCTTAGATCTCTTTTGAGAATTCATGGAAATCACTAATTCTAGTAGGTAAGGATTATATCATTTGTTTTAAAGTAATGAGTATATCGTTTTAGTATAAAATATTCCTTTCATAATTATTTAGTTCACATATTTCTTAATAAACAATCATGATTATTATTTTTCCCTTATATTTTCATGTAATTGTTTTTTAATAATAATTTGGCATTACTGGTCATTTCATTGATCTCAATGTTTAAAGGGAAGCGCTACTTATTATATCACATTTTTAAAATTTACTAATTAGTTTCAATATTTATATTTTATGACCTCACTATTATTTTATTTTCTCATTACATTTTTTTAAAATAAAATTACTGTTTTTAAGGATGATTAACATAAAATAAAAAGTTATGTTAAATTTCCTAAATATGATTCCAAAAAAATTATTATTTTCCTTAAAAGATATATTATTAGAGAAGGGGATACCAATTGAAACTATAAATATTTTAATATATTATGTTGTTATATAATAGGTATGACCAATTGATTTAAAAAAATATTCCAAAAATATCACTGGGATTGAATGAAAATGAAAGCTAGTTATATTTCAATATATTATATAATGTATAAGGAATGTATTTACTGCTTAACCAGTTATTAAACTCTTCAACATAAATGATATGGGTTTAACCATCATGCACTTTATATCGAATCAATATGATATGAACATCTATATACAGAAAAAGTGTAATCTCAAAACATCTACATGAAATAATCTAACTCTCTTACAATGATATTCTTTGTAGGCATGAACTACATAAAACCAGTCAATACCCCAGATGGTATTATGATGTTTAACAACGATTTCCATGAGGTCCCGTGAAAAAAAAACCTCATTGTGTTCAAACATAAATTGTTTCAATATGTGAGATATATTATAACTACTAACTACATAAAATTCACATTAATCAAAGATCAAATAATGAATTAACTAAAAGATCTCTCTTTCACTGAAGGGATATAGATGAAAATGAATGTCTTACACTATATCTGTACATACACAGTAAGTGTATGAAATAAAAAATTCTATAGCAATTCATCTTATTAATATCCATTAAATATCCCTCCATATCATGAATCATTCCTCACACACATCCACCAATCATTAGAGATGGGAAATTTCCAATTTTGTGTTTTTTGGAAAATAACTTATGTGATTATTCCTCACACACAATGTTTCCTATTAACATGTTAGTGTATCTAATATATATATGTATATATTAATCTAAACATCAAGATATAGACTATCGAGCCAATATTACTACACCTGTCAGAAGCATTATGTCTCCTCCCGCATTGTAGACTAGATACCTATGTAACGGTTGCACTAAAAATCGTAATGTTATAGTCCACGCATGGGTTGTCTCTTATTCTGAGACCATAATGAATTAAACCTACAACATACTATATATAATTAATCCCCATGATGTTAATTTATACCTTCCACCTCCTTGAGAACCTCTTATATGTACCTCTCTATAACCATATCACACACAAAATGAATATTTTATGTGGGCGTGTTTAAGGAGACCATACTACCCAAGATATCTGTATGAAATCACAAATATTTCATCAATTCCTGTAAGTATAAATCTTGAAAAATATAATGGGACAGAGGAGTGAATTTTTTATACCTCAATAAATAATCATAATTTAATATATTTGACTAACACTCTCATGAATCACCAAAATCCATCAAGAGTGAAACAAAAATGAGAAGTGCACATCATGTAAGAAAAACTGGAAATTTTACCATGACAACATTGCCTCATTTTGATTCATCATTATCAAACTTCAGCAGTGAAACGCTTCTCCATAATGACTGATGGTTTCATGTGCAACCATTAAATCAGTCAAGATCCACACATCTAAAAAAAAACATATCACTACCTCAAGCCAATTATTAACTTCATGAGGGTATGGATCACCATGATTGTATAATGGAATCTATTAATGGAAATAACATAACATGGTATGACTATGATAATTATCATCTTAATGATCATGAACTATATACTAGTGTTGAAGAGATGTCCCAGATCTATATCCACCTAATAGAGACAAACAACGAGTTTATCAAGGAACGTGGCATCATAGTGAAAATAATAATCATCAGGGTCCAATATCAGTACCCAAGATAGATTGCAACACTATGTTATCCTAACTTTTTGTCATTGTGTACCATAGTAATAAGACAATATAAATACATGGAGATGACTCAAAATGAACATGTAATCAAAAATAACAAACCATATATAAAATAAATTACAATTTGTACTTTTAACTAAGTCTGTATATTTTTAGTTGAAAAGTAAGTTGTTTGAGTTTTGATGTCCGAATATGTTGTCCACTACACATGAGAAAAGGATACCTATCCTATGATCCTTAAATAAGATATTCCAACATTATTTTTCTATTTTCCACAACTGAAATACCAAAAGGAAAAAAACAAATCACCAACTGGAGGTGGGAGATGTATCCTTTTATAAACCTCTTTCATGAATCGACCCTCCATGACCCTTCTGTGATAGATAGTATGTAGGAATTGATACCACAAGAACACATACAATAGAAAAGGGGTCATTCTCAAGTTACAAGAATATATATAAATTAAAATTTAAAAATTAACCAAACACATATTTAGGTACACGTAAAACAACAATCACTATAAAATTAAAGAGATATAGTAGAATAAATGATGGAACATTGTGAGTAAAAATTTCATGGTAGAAAATCATGGAATTAAATAATTATAAAAAAATAATTAAAAAAATTCATAAAGTGGAAAACCAAATTCCACGAAATATTTTTTTTTCAAACAAGATAACAACTCTATAAATGGAAATATTATAGATGGATCATCTGACAATATCTATGGCTGACCACCAAACATGTTAAATACCTCTAAGTTCGAATATGCCCCAATTAAATAACTATTGAAATTCCTATCATATATATATGTCCCGCAATGTATTCTAGAATCCTTATATGGTGTGAGTATATACGCTTCCTGTAGGTCTCCCCAAAATCAAAAATGGGGGTGATAATAATTAAAACATTCATCTCAAAACATAATGTAAGTGTGTAAAGAGAAGCTCAATAGATATGTTCAATGAATCCCAAATGAGAGATAATGGGGGTTTCCATATCAATAATAGAATAATAATAGTTTGTACTAGTTTGTTCCTAATGATCTAACTGCAATACCCAACACCACGTGTAGATGATCGAGAATCATTTTGAGAGTCCCACACGTTGAAATTGTGGTTCAAATCCAATAAATAAATATATGCATTAGAAAACCTACTCCTTTACAAAGAATAAATACATGGGTACCTCTCCATATATAGATTTCTAGATCCATATGTATTATTGGGGAGTAACAACCTATCCTATGTAAATTGTTTGGGTGAACCATTCACTGGTGTGGGAGGGTGGGGGAGGGTAAAAACCCCCGCTTCTCTATAATGATCATTTCATATTATTTCAATTTTAAAAGATTCAGTAAAGGAATAGTCCCCATAAAAATATATATTAATATATATTTAATTTAAAAATTAAATCTAGAAACACATTCAATGAGGAAAAAATCATGATATAGTCTACTCGCTAGGCAAAATTTGAGTAACAAATAAGAAGTTACACCAAATATAAGTTCATGTGTAAGTTAAAAATCATGTATATATGGTCATATGGTGTGTGATATCTCAATAAAACATGTGGTGTTCCCACAATCACATAAAATGGATGACAACATAGATGTGGATGACTTGAAAATATAATAAACAGTGTATTTGTAACCATATGTATTCTTGTATCCTCATAGTATGTGATTTTATACTCATGCATTTACCTATTTACTTGGTTAATTCCTTTGTACAAAGACTCATCCTAGGTACAATAACCATTACCAATATCATAACCATGTATATAACCATTTACTTATACGGAAAATGAGACTCTTAAAGGATTTGGTAAGACAAAGAGTGGAGGTCAATGATGATGTTTGATATATGACGTTCTTTGAATCCCTAGATATAATCTTATTGGGAAAACATATCTTATGTTTTTGGACAACACACAGTGTATGTCAATATTTTAATTGTTTCCGAGAACACAACACACAACATTCTCATCATTCAATATCCACTATATCAGACACAAACCCCACAAAGGAGATTTGATATAAATTGGGTCAAGCCCCAAATGTTATTATTGTTCGGAATACAACAACCCAAATAACATAAAAATCATCCCATTTAACTATTACCCCACATTGTCGAACCTATTGATGAAAATCCATTAACCATCCATTGAACCCTATATTCAATATCTAAATAATAAATCTCATAATTATCTATTAGAAATCATGGATCTTTAAATAATTCAAGAATACACAACATATTATAGGGCTGGTCAGGAAAAATTCATCATTGAAAATGTTCAAACACCATCCATTTGGGAAAATAGAGAATAATATGATGAATAGTTTGATTAAATAAAATATATATCTTGAAAATTTCATTCAGTATTGTGATATAGAGTAACGATATTTCCATTAAAGTATCCAAGTATAAAAGTGAATAAACAAAAATAAGTAACTAGATAACCAATGTCAATATGTAACTAGAATAATGTGAACAATAAGAGAAAAACCAATATTAGATAATTAATCCACAATTATAATATAATACAATTAGGGTGGAAATCCATTAAATAACATAGGCGACATCTGAATTTTACTGTTCATTAGAGTAGAACACATCTATCAGTGATGAGAATGACAAACATTCTATATTTAGAGACCATCTCAAGATTCTCATTGATCATTCTTCATCGATCCCCATTCATGATCTAGAGACACCAATTCCTTACTACCCCCTATTTTCATAGGTTAATATATCTATCCATGAAATCTTGATTTAATTTCATATCTACTAGGAGGGTTAGAGTTTATTTTTTTAAGTAATGTATGAAACATAAATTAATTATTTTCGCTTAAACATTACAAATTGATTCCCACACCTAGAAAACCAATGTAGACCAAAATTATGTCACACATATGGTAAATCTCAAAACATTTATATTTTCTAATAAAACAACTATTTTATATCATACACAATTCATAATAATTATATGAAAAGAATAATAAAATTTTATAATTTATCAATGTAAAATATAAGAGAGACGGTAAATAGGAGGGTGTGAATATGATTTAAATTATTGTTAATTATACTATGTTATCTTTTAAAACATAAATGTATAAATAACATCATAGTAAATGTTGGCACAATTTTTATTTTCCCATTTTATTCATTAAAGAAATTATTCTTCAAAAATAATTTATAAATATTTAGGAAAAATTATTATAATGAAACTCAAGATTATATTTAATTTTTTTTGACAAAAATAATATTTAATTATAAATCCTATAATGAAATAATTATGATGGTAAAATTTCTATATTTTTCTGAAAGGCTTAACATATTAATGGATAAATAAAATACATATCTTTATTCGAAAATTTATCTTCATTTAATGTATTTTCAATAGAAAATTATATTAAAAATTATATTTATAATTTCATTTTAAATAAACGATTGAATAGAATTAAATTAATATTTTTGGAATTAATTTTTTTGTAGAAGTTGTATGAAATGTATAATTATACATAATTAAAAAATTTCTCTAAAAATATTATTCGTTACATTTTGAGCATTAATCTTAAATTAATTTTTTTCCACTTCTAAAAATAGAATTTATAATAATTTTTTAAAAATTTGTTATGAAGAGGTATTTATTTTAAAAAAAGGCTCACTTTTGTTTTTGTTATTTTGAATAGTTACTATATTAAATAATTTTTACAACAGTAAGGCTAAAAAAGGTAATTGAGGATTATTGTATTATGATAATCATAATTAATTTAACGTAACACTTTTGTTTATCCAATTTCAAGAAGTTATTTTTTCCATTCACATCGAAGTTTCTAAAAGATAAAAACACAGTGAAATATTTCTATAATTTGGGTCGTGATATTATTTAACAGAAAAATATGTCAATTATGTTATTCTCTTTTCTTCATTATGAATAGATATTTGGCATATGGATATAATAAAGATATGGGATTTACATGGATTTCACATGTATTTTTATAATTTTATAAATTATTTTAATGTATTTTAGTTTTTAGTTAATTTTCATAGTTTTGAAGAGGTTTAGTTTTTTTAAATGTTCTGGTCAAAGCCCACATTTATTATTAATGAAAATACCTCATTTTATTATATGTATATGAAGACCCATTACAGAGCCCAAAGGCCTAAGGCTAGGTGCCCTGAATACATGGCTTAAAAGCCCATTTTTTGGACCAATGAACCCCTTGGTGAACAGTGCTGCTATAGTGCCTTCACGGCTACAGTATATCCGTTACTACAATACTGCTACATCACCAGGAATTTCATCCCAGCCCGGATTTGATCATAGGTCTTTTTTATGCTAAGTAGGAGCTTGTACCCCATGGATACATACTCGTTGTCATGAAGTGTTTTAGTAAATATTATCAATTTTATATAATTATATAATACTATTTTTATTTTATTGTTATTTTTATCATTAATTTCTTTTTTAGTTTATTAAGGTTTACTGTTTTATTTAATTTAGAGGTTTAATAAATACAAGTATATTAGTTGATTTTTGTAAATAATTTTATTTACTTATCTATTAAATAAAATATGTATTTATATAATTCAACTATACGAATTTTTTTGGGAAATTTATATTTATTATTATTATTATTATTATTATTTAACATTAATATTATTAGATTATTTTAATTTTTATTTTTGAATTTAATTTTAACTTTTTGTTTGAGTTATTTATTTACACTTATGTCTATCCAATCCCCACTAACTACATAGCGCCCCACCCCTTTTACCACTTCCCCTATCCCACATCACCCCTCCTTATCACCCTTTGTTTATCTATACAATCTCATGCCCCTATTTTCCCTCATTTTCTCCAGTGCCTCCCCCTTTTGATCTCACTCACCATTCATCACATGCCCCCTCAATATTTCAAACCACCCCTATCATCCTCAACTCGACCTTCCCATGATCACCCAATTTCTACCCTCCTCACCTCTCCTTCCCAGGATACACTTTCCCTTAAACTTGCTAACCCCACTCGTCATCCCATCCGCACCCCCACCTTATCCTTCTACCCGAAAACCCACTATAAATACTCGGATATTCCAAATAATTTTTTTAAATTATTTGATATTATTACAAGTGATGGAAAATCGAAGGTGCTTGATTCTGAGGCCTGGTCTGCCTAGAATAGATTTGTAAAATTTTTTTAGGGTACATTCAATAAATGTGCATGTGGTGTTTTCTATCATTTGAATTTGTGCTTAGATTAAAAATATGAGGGAACTATTAAATCTGCAACACTTGGATTCACTTATTAGAGGCATAAATTCGACCATAGTATTTTTGGAGAAAAAGACAGTTTTCTATAATTTTTAAAGCATAATAAAACAACATTAAATTTTTATTATATTTTTTCTCTAAAGTTCAGTGACAGTGGTCGGACCGCTCAGTTTTAAGCCATTTAATTGATTTAAACTTATGTTTTCTAAACGCACCAATTGTAATTAATTGGATTATTTGTTAATGAACCTTATTAATCTTTAATTATGATAATAACATTTTTTCCTCTATTTAAATGAAGCTCATTCTTGGGTTTTTTTACACGGAAGTGTGGAACCTCTAACAAAGTGTTGTTGCATCTTCAACAGACAAAGACAGGAAGCATGGGTGACAATATTGGAGGAATCGATATGGGATTGATGAACGATGACAACTTTGTCATGCTGGATTCTTCTCGCATAACAATGATATCACTTATGTTTCCATGGTAGGGTTGTTATTAAATTGAATTAATGCCCTGATTCAATTCCTTATTATTTTAATGCTTGAAAAACTAAGATCTACCAAAATGAGATGATCCAAGATTCAGTTAAAATTTCAGGTGGTTGTTTTGGTTTCTTTTAAAGAGTTTAATCAATATATTTGTGATGTTTTTATTTAATACGTGCATGTCTTTATGCTAATGTGGAGGTTTAAAGAAGACTGAGCATGTCTCAGACCCTTCGCATGTTCACTTTTTCGCATTCTTCATGGATGAAGTTTGAGCTCAATGTCAATTCAAATCTGGGAGCCACGAGGTGACGAAATCAACCTGGGAGGCCCGTAGGCACATTATAAAGGGAAAACAGACCACCAGAGCTCACTCGGTGGAATGCAAAAGATATAATATCATGACTTCGTGCACCACAGAGGGGAGTTGCGGCATCGAGATGTGGTGGAAGGGGTGAACAAGTATCGGCTGGCTGTGTTGACTGAAAGTGGGGCATCGTCATGCGCCTTGGTAGAGGAATGGGTGAACGACACCCCGTGGGTCCCACTAATTGAAGTCTGGCACCACATGGCACCACCAATGTTACACATAAAATAACATTGTCATTCGGGAAGTGGGAGCGACCATGCACGATCACCTAGCTCGCGGACCATGCCAGTCATTGTAATGGGTTACCCGGGCGAGCCGCGCCCACCTGAGGTGGGCTGGGCCGGTCTATGGCCCAATGGGCCATTCCCACATCCCATCACACTGTTACTAGCCCATCAAGTTCAGGCTGGGCAAGGTCAGCCCGAAACATGGTCGGGTTGGCCAGGGTTTGGGTGGGTTTGGTCTTTTCGACGGGGTCAGACAAGACCCAGACCTATTTCCAACCCAGATATTCACAAAAGGCAGTTTCTCACAAACAAGACATTCATTTGATGATCCATATGTGGTGATCAAATAAATGGAACAAGATTATCCTTCTAATATACTTGAACTATGTTTGGGAGAATGTAGGAGTACGGGTGGGTTCGATCTAACCCAAATCAAACCAGGCCCTCAGCATAAAAATACATATAACTCATAGAATGGATTTCTGATTGACACTATGTCTGTCACTTTGGAACCCCTACAACCTGGAGATCAGTTGGTTTATTCCATTAAAGATATTCACGGTAGTTGAGGCATGACTGATATCGTGTGCATCAGATACTAAGAAACTTATGTGCACCGGGTAAGGGGGATACTTTGACATGATGCCAACTGAAGTGCGACCCTGTGTGGATCAGCATCATAGATATCATATGTGAATCAGCATCATAGAAACCATGTATGGATCATCATCATATATTCCCTTTTTTGATCATCATCATCGAAACCTGGTGTGGATCAACATCTTAGCAACCCTGTGCGGATCAACATCATCAAGACGTTGTGTAGATAATCATAATGAAGACCCTATTTTTATTAGCATCATAGAGACCCTTTTTGGATCATCATTCTAGCAACCCAGTGTGGATCAGTACTATGCGACCTGAAGAGGACTGGCCCTAGAGTGGGACCTCATTGATCTGTGACATACGACCCTATTTGGATCAATAATGGAACAACTCCTTCGTGGTTCAATTATAGAATCTTCTTAACAGAATAAATTTATATATATTTAGAGTAATCATATTTATTACTAAAAACTGAGTTTTATTGATCGATTTAGGTGAGTATTTTGAATTGTAATTTGTGATTGACATAATGCTTTGATGTTTTCCATTATAGAATTATGAGAGACCATCATGGGTCTTGGGGTCCCAACTTTTTAAAGGCATAGTGACTCTTATACAGGCATGGCCCAAACATTTTTGTGTCATTTGAAGATAACAAGCAACTCAACTGAGACTATAGGATCTAGGAACATGTAGTTCACAGAGGTGACATGTAGAAGAGGAGAGACTTGGAGACGTGTTGTACCTGTCTTTCCGATAGAATCTTTGGCAGATGATCTCATTAGTTGTTTTCTATTTTCTATTATATTGTATCTTTCATTTGAGTTTGTATTCTAGCCATTTATATTCATTTCACACTTTTACTACAATAGTATTACTTCTTTTTTGAATCATGTTTTGTTCATGGACTTTGTGTTTGTATAGATTTAGAGGCTAGGACTTCTATCTTTAGAGATATGCCTTTCTGGTGCTAGTTGCCAACCCCTGGCCTATGGAATGCGGTGTTTTGGTAATAACTCCACGTGCCCCAGGGGATGGGTCATGACAATGTGGTATCAGTGGATTCATCTCTACTAAATAAATAGAACACTAACATATCCAACAGAGTTATAGTGTTATGTGTTTCGAGTGTGGTTTTCATTTCAGGGAGTCCACTATTGGTGTAGAGACCGACATATCCATAAACCAAGACACTGAATACTGATTTTTGAATGGGTGCCAAAAAACATAGATTGCATGTGCTTCATAAATGTTATAATTTTGATTTCTTTTGAGTCTTCTCCCATGGTATAACCTATTGATCGTGGACCAACTGTTTCTTTTTAGGGTGACTCCACATTGATAGTCGGCCAGGATTCAGGACAGATTTCATGATGATGGCCCACTGGGAGATGAGGCTTCAGTTCAAGGCCCTCTTACGGTGATGACACCTTTGCGTCATGCACAAACAGCACCACTACCCTTTGGAAAGTAGTTTCCACCAGCCCCACTTGCGGGCGGTTCATGAAAACTAAGCATGTTGCATGAGTTCCAATGATAGAGGCCCCTAAGGATTCAAGGAGAGTGATATCCCCTGATGCTGAGGATTGGCTGGAGGCTCTGGCATGATTTCTTCTCCAATTTGGGACACCAATAGAATAGATGGTGACCCTAACTGATAACCTCTTCTAGGGCACAAATACGATATGGTGGAAACTGACACTTGAGTTACATGATGAGGCAACCATCTACTTGATGAACGTCGATAGCCTCTTAAGGGTGGTGTTCATTCTAGCGACACTATGATCGGTGGATATTCAGGAGCTCCAACACTTACAAAAGGGAATCCTGACAGTATCGTATTAATCGGTGAGATTCACAAACCTCTTGCGCTACTCCACTGACATGGTACGAGACTATTTATTTAAGGCCCATACCATTGATTAGAGTCTCCAACAAGAGATCATAGAATTGCTGATGTCACTCAGTATTCTGACAGAAGATGGAGGGATTTAGAGAGCATTATAAGTAGAGGGATTCCTAGCTGGGCAATCATTGATGGTGAGATCCACAACCAGATACAGGTAGTCGAGTCATTTGCAGCATGCAGTAGGAATATGATATTGAGGTTCAAGTGGGTCATACCTTCTGGAGGATGATCCCAAGACATAGGGTTGGCGGTGTAGAGTTCACGAGATAGAGCATGCCAGCAAAGGTGAAAACTGTGATTCACGTGCGGTGGGTGGGGCCACATGGCTCACAACAGCCCGACCTGCTATAATGATGAATAGGAAATGGTCAAAGTACCACCAGATTGAGTTAGATATTCGATCGAGGAGGTCAGTAGGTTGGAAAACATGGCTGAGGCGCAGTTCATGCAACAGGCGGTTGGCGGCGAATTGAGGTTCTACCGCCACCATCTCCATGTGGTCCTCCCTAACCTCATGGAGAATAATGATAGGTACAAGAAAAGATTTAGGTATCTGTGTCCTATGCCCACTGTTCTCTATTGATGAATCAAGGTACAATCTAGGCCTACTCCGACCTAGCTACAACACTAATAGAAACAGGTTCCTGTTCCTCTTTCATTTCCACATCTCTCGTTTTGAGCATGGAGATTCCAGTAGATCAATTGGCATTATCCAAATTAATAGATACTCATATGGGATAGTATTCGATGACTAAACACTATTTATGGTAGCGTGAGATTACTCATGTATGCAATTCTTTGGATGAGAACTCCTAGTAGTAGCACTGTTGCCATACGATGTCATCTATGGTAAGGATTGGTTATCAATGGTTCATGATCAGATCGACTATTTTAGGCACATAGTGTGGTGTGTCTGTGTGGATGGGATCACATTTTCATTAACCCGTGAGAAGGAAACCATTATAGCATCAGATAGACTTACACGGAGGAGGCTGTAACTGATCACTAATTAGTAGGATAGCCCTACCCTTAGAGTAGTTTATGTGAGAAGTCTATGTTATCCTATAGTGGTAGACTAGTATGCTAATGTATTTCATGCTGATGTTCTGGGACTACCTCTTGGTAGATAGTTAGACTTATACCTGACATGTACCCAGGGATGACATTTATATCTACACCAACATTTCATATGGCTCTTGCAGAGCTTTTTTAGTTGCAGGTACTGCTAGATCATGTGTTGAGGAAGGGGATAATATGGCCCAATGATTCTCTATAGTGATTGTTGATTTTTATTGCCATGAAGGAAGATACATATTAGAGGATTTTTGTGGACAATCATTTCCTGAACTAGGTGACCATGAAGAATAATTATACTCTGATGAGGATCAATGATCTCATTGAAAAGTTGAAGACAGCATGATGGATTTCAATTATAGATATCAGATTAAGCTATTATCATCTCATTTTACGGGATGAGGACTTACCAAAGACAACCTTCAGATGAAAATATTTCCATTATGAGTTCATGTTAATTCCCATCGGCATGACCAACGCACTGAAAATGTTCATGGTTCTCTTGAAAAGGATCATACAACCTTACAATGATTTCTTCGTGGTATTCTTCATTGAAAAACATATTGATATAATCATTGTCAGAGGAAGAGCACTCCACACCCCTACATATTGTTCTGGATACACTCTTAGAGCATCAACATTAGGAAAATCATGCAAATTTAATGTTCTTGTTATGGGGAGGTCCACTTCATTGGTCACATTATCATGGAGGTTGGAGTTATAGTGGATCATATAATGATAAATGATGTATTTTATTGGAACCAACCAGAAGTTTGACTGAGGTGTGGTGTTTCCTAGGATTCAGTGGTCACTACCAGAGATTCATAGCTGACAATTCCAGAGTTGAGACACACTTATCAACACTTAAAATAAAGGGACAACCCTTTTTGAGGATGAATATATTCTATTATAATTTACAATAGCTGAGGTAGATACTGACTAGTGCCCCCATCTTGAGGCTACAAAAATATGGCATCCGGTATGTATTCTACTACAACACATCAGACACCGAATGAGGATGTGTCCTGATGCATCAAAGAGTTGTGATGACCAATGGCTGACAAAAATTAAGATAGAATGAACATAGCTATGCTACCCATGACATAGAGTTAGTAATAGTGGTCATTACTCTGAAGATGTGGTAGAAGTACTTTATGGGTGAATGTTTTACACTCTACTATGATCAAAAGAGTCTCAGTTATATCTTCACATAGAAGAACTATAACCCGAGACAATTGAGATGGTTAGAGTTACTCTAGGACTAAAAATTTGAGATTGTTTACACTCCTTGAAAGGGGAATATAGTAGCAGATGCACTCAGTTGGAGGTCTAGTCTATATTTGCATAGTTAGGTGATATAGTATCTAGCCATGTTGTAGTTTTCCTATGGATATACTGATCGAGTAGCATACCTCCAGTCTATTATAGTTACTCCCGCACTACTTCTGTGAGTAATGGAGGAACATCATGGATATGTAGAATTTGAGACTGTATATCCTTAGATATCCTCAAGATAGGCTCTTTATGGGTTTATTGAAGGTGGGGAGCACTTCATTCACATTAATGGATGCACTATGGTACCTGTGACTTCCCGAGATGAGGTGATGAGGGATTTCCAATCATTAACTTTGGATGTATATCCTATGCTAGAAAATATGTATATGGGACACTTTTGTTAGTAATGGTGTCCAAGTATGAATAATGATTTGGTAGAGTTCATATTGTGAAGCCTCACTTATCAGCAAGTGAAGGCCAAGCCATGGGTACCAGCTAGCTTAACTCAACTACTTGAGTTAATGGAGTGTAAGTGGAATGGAATATACATGGACTTCATGATAGGGATACCACATACATCTAGGGGCCATGATTATATCTCAGTGATCATTGACCAACTCACCATGTTGGCCCACTTCTAACCTTTCCAATAGAAGGGCTCATTTGGGATCATGGGACGTCTCTACATAAACGAGGCAATACTGCTTCACAGGGTTCCATAGATGATCATATTTGATCACATTTATCGATGTAAAGTACCCATGTGGAAGGGATTATAGGAGGCGTTTAGGAATTAGTTACACTTGATCATCACCTTTCATACTCAGACATATGTTTAGATAGTGAGGACTATTCAGACTCTCTAGGACATGCTTCATTCTTGTGTCCTTGATATTGGTTGTAGTTGGGAGGACCACCTTCCACTGGTCGAGTTCCCTTACTGGAATAGTTGTCACTCCAACATCGGCATGGATTAGTTTGAGTCTCTATATGGGAGACCCTAAAGATCCCATTTATGCTATACAGTCCTAGGGGAGTCAGCACTCATGGGACTAGAGATGGTAAGGGTTACCACATAGATGGTACAGATCATCTAGGAGAGGATGAAGACCACACAGAGCCAACAGAAGTCTTATGATGACAGAAGATGGAGACCCAATGAGTTTTAAAAAGGAGGCCATGTATTCCTAAGGGAATCACTTTAAATAGGATTATAGTGGTTTGGATGAGGCGGCATGCTATCTACGAGGTTAATTAGACCTTTCTAGATCTACAACAGAGTACGCGAGGTGGAATACCATCTATCCCTTCCCCCATTGATGCAATGGGTGCATGATGTTTTTCATGTATAGATAAGGTGATAAATGTATGATCCATCCCACGTTATCATATGGGGTGAGCTATAAATTGATGATGGGGCGATGTTTTTGGATTTCCAAATGGAGATAGAGAATTGACGGATTATGGTCCTTTGTGGTTGGTCAATTATTCTTGTGTGAGTTCTTTGGTGGAATTGAAATACCCCAAATACCATATAGGAGTGGGATGATCAGATAGGTGCTTAGTTCTGCAATTTGATTCAGTAGATTTTTCATGTATTTCAGTGAAAAAAATCTCTACGGGTGGGGGGGAGTTTGTAAAGACTCATAGATTAACTATAATTTTTTAAAGATTATTTTGGAATATTACGAGTCTGTTAAAATTGATGCTGCTAGATTATAAAACCAATTGTTCCCAAAAATGGTTTTTAAAATTTTTTCAATATAAGTTTAGTAAACATACGAGCGACGTTTCTATATTTTCAAAAAGCATTCAGATTAAAAATTTGAGGGCTTTGTTGAATCTGTTTCACTGTGATATACTTAAGAGAGGCTTAACTTTTACTGTATCATGTCAAAAAAAAGATATTTTTCTATAATTTTTGAAGATTAATTAAATAACATTAAATTGTAATTTTATATTTCTACCATTTTGACCTGATGTGGTGAGACTACTGAGTTTTCAGGCCATTTAATGGATTGACACTCGTGTTTGGTATTTGCACCGTTGGGAATTAAGAGGCTCATTCATTAATTAACCTCATTAATATTTCATTGATTTAATCAACTTTTCCCCTCAATTTAAACGTATCTTAAGATCTGGTTTTTAACAAGGAAGTGAGGAGCCTATAAAGATGTGTTGTGGAATCTTCCACAGACAATGAATGGATTCTTTTATGACAATGCTGGAGGAATCGATATGGGATCGACCAACATTGATCGCTTCATCACGCGTGGATTCTTCTTCCACAACCGCGATGTCAGATCTGTTTTCGAGGTGGGGATTTTATTAAATTCAAGTAATCCCTTGATTACATTACTCATTCTTGAAAAAAACATGATGAATGTTGATCAACCAATATGAGCTAATATGTGATTCGTACAAAATATTGGATAATTTTTAAGGGATCATTGAATGGGTTTAATCAATATATTTGTGATGTTTTTATTTATTACATGATTGTTATGATGCTACCTTGGAGGGTGCATGGAAAACTAATATGTATTAGACCATCCACCAATTTTATTACCCACATTCTTTATTGTAGAAGTTTGAACTTGACATAATGTCGAATTCAGGAGCCACACAGTGATGGAAGCCACCCGGGAGGCCTGTAGGCACATTCGGAAGTGAAAATGGGCCACCAAAGCTCACCTAGGGGCACATAGAAGATCCACCAGTGACCAGTGCCGACGAGAAATAACGTTGGCTAGCATCGACCAGACTCGGTGGTAGTCAGTGCTGCACTGTCAGACATCATAGTGTGACACCATGACATTGAGCCACAACTGCATGGGTGGTAGAATCTCGACCAGCCGTGTTGACGAAAGGCGGAGTTCCATCACACACTATGTAAAAGGGAGCAGCGAATTTGATGTTGCGTAATAGGTGAATGAGAGCGGTGCCATGTGAGTCCCACAGGCAGTAAGGAAATTCCATGTGGCACAACTGATTTAATAACCCGAATGAAATTTTCATTCCGAAAGGGGGAGCGACCTCACACTATCACCCAGCTCGAGGACCGCTCCATCCATTGGGCCAGGTCACCAAGGAGGGTCGCACCCAGCCGTGGCAGGTCGGGCAGGTCTATGGCCCAACCCACTCAGTCCAACCCAGCTGGTTTGGGATGGGCCGAGTCTGACACAGACTTCGTCAGTTCGAATTAGGTAAGGGAAGGTCAGGTGGGTCCGACCAGGCCAGACCGAACCTTAATCTATTTCCGGCCTAAATAGGCTTAGAAGACTGTATCACACAGACCCGAAATCCATTTGAAAAACCATTTATGTCACTAAAATACAATTAATGATGAATTACATTTGAGTTAATTCAACTTAGATTTGAAGAATGTTGGATTATTGCCGGTTTGGATCGATCCAAATCCAACTGAACCCTTATCACTAAACAACATAAAACTCATAGAACGAGGGTACAATTGAAGCATCTTCTATCGCGTTGGAACCCGTAAGACATGGTGGTACATTGGGGTATTCCATTGTGGAACCATGATGCAGTTGACGCATGACCGATTTCTTGAGATGATGATACTACAGATCTCAAGAGCACTTGGTGTGGGGAATCCTATGGATGGATTTTAATTGATTAGAGACCCTGTGTGGAACAACATCATAGAGACCCTATTTGGTTCGACATCATAGAAAACCTATATGGAAAAGAATCATTGTGACCATGTGTGGATCAGCATCATAGTGACCTTGTGTGGATAATCATTATAGCTACACTATGTAGATCAGTTTTGGCGACCAGACGAGGACCCGCCCTAGTGCGACCCATTGTGGATCAACGAAATACGACCGTGTGTGGATCAATAATGGAACAAATCCTTCAACATTTAGTTTTATGATATTCCTAATGCAATATAATGATACTGAATAACACTAATCGTATTTATTCTTGATCTCCGAGTTGCATACCTAGTTTGAGCTGTGTTATTTTCTTTGTTCTTTGTGATTGAGATCATGCCTTTATGTTTTATTTTGTGGAATTCTGAGAGATCTTTTGGGGTCTCATGGTCCCTAATGGGTAATTTTATACTCACCCCTGCATGGGCATTACCCACACCATGTTTTGTCTTCTTCCAATGATGGGAATCTTGGCTGATAGTATTAGAGCCACGACTAGGTGGTATATGGAGGTGACATGTTGATGTGGAGAACTGTGGAGATGAGCTATGCCTTCCCTTCAAGTAGGATTCTTGGTGGATGATCTTTAGAACCATTTTGATTTTTTTTATTTTATTATATCATTCAGTTGGGACTGTATTCCATCACTTTACTATTATTACACACTTTTACCACAATAGTATTACTTCGTGGTTGCATCTTTTCGTGTTCTTGGATTGTGTGTTTTTATAGGATTATAGTTAATGACTTCTCATTTTAGGGATATTCCATTATAGTTCTAGTCACCAAACCCAGGCTTGTGGAAGGAAGGCTTAATCTAGTCATGAAACGTTCCCTATGGAATGGTTCATGACACCCCCAATCACATACACATCAGTGCATAACACCATGGCTGACCCATCCTCGATGTGAACAAGCATCCAATCATATTTAGCTTCATCATATTTCCAATCCAACCTCTTCCATGTAATAGAATAATATCTAGAAACTATTCCTCCTGTATTCCGTGAATACAACTATGGTTCCAGAATATCATTGACTTTTACATTTGTTATCTTGTACACTTGGACATTGACACTGCACAATGAGAGTAAGTGCACATCGTATAATTTTTTCAGTGCTGAGATGGTTTGCATCAATGATGTGGCGATCAATGGAGTGAAGATTTTTATTATATGATATTTAATGATGGATTGCGGTGATAATGGAAACAACACGACAAGAATTGTTTTTTTTTAATTTTTAGGAAGTTGGATTGAGGCTGTGGCACACAAGTAAGGGGATCCACATTAGGGTATCCTCCACTTGTTTTCTCCTACCTCACACATTCCCGATAAAATTATTCTAGAAACTTATGGCTGATGATCTCGTGGCATGGGACATCTCTTACGTGGCAGTGTCATTGGACTCCATGTGCTCATAATCTTGGTTATGCATTCAATTTTTTTGACATTATTATTCCATCTGCTTCGATTTGGACTGGGCTTTACATGGTAGTGTGATGAGGGTCCAATGTTCTAATTTTCAGCATTTCTAATGAAGGTTTTGGTCACATTGCTGCATTGGGTGTATGTGCATTGGGAAAATCTGGTTTTCATAAATTCTTGAAGGTGGTGACATGCTTTGCAATCTTCTACCAGTTTGGTATGGAATTAGGGTGAAAATATTTAGGGATGTTTGACATGTTTTTTAGTGCGGTTTACTTATGTTTGGATCCTGATTTGGATTAATTTTTGTGTTTTTTAATTGATCTCTATTTCTTTTCGGGGATAGATCAGTCATGTTACTGTGGTTATATCTCGTTTGGGGATTTTTTGATTCAAATAGTGGTGGAAGATTTCATGAAGTATTGTTGTTTGATCTATACCTTTGATCGGTTTTCATTTTTCATTCTTGTTGCCTTTCAGAGGTTACGGTGGAGGAATGAATTCTTGTGAATTGGATTTACAAAGTTTTTTGAGTGATGTTTTTCATGTTGGTTTTCTGTTTGAGGATGTTTTTAGTGTGTACCAATGGGGTTTTAATGGAACATGAAACTAGTTCATCTAAAGGGGGGTACTCTAGAGGTTGTTCAGAGTATAGTTTTTTACTTAGAACTTCTATTCTGATTCAGATGGTTTAACGATTATGGATTTGTCATTGGTTCTATACCTATACAAACATGCATGAGACAACATTCCAGATAGAGATATGTAGGTGGAATTTGGAAATCATGGTTATGATTTTGTATTGAATCATTTCTTTATAGTTTTTAATTATTTTTTTGTCCATTAACTAACTGTGGACACTTGGTTTTTATTTATGTCCTAATGTAATGATGGCTTCCCCATCATCCCATAAAAGGGGTTCAATAAAAAAAATTATTTTATAGTCAAAATTTGTTTATTATTTTTATGTGTTGTGTTGTCTTCGTGATGGTTTTATAATTATTTTTTTTCAGAGTTGTGATGAAATTGAATAAAACTACATGTCATTATTTTTAAACCATTTTTGATTGCCTTTTGAATTACATTTATTTAGATATTTATTTAATTATTTATATTTCTGTTTGAATTAGATTTCATTTTGGATATTCACACATTATTTGGTGCTTGTTCCTATGACACCAAATAGGTAATCATGGACTACAGTTCATCAACAAATTTATTTATTTGTAATTCGATCATGCGCACAAGTGATTTCTAAATATATAAAAATATTAATAAAAATATAAATATTTTGTATCAACTCTACTTGAAACATATATTAGTAATACTTCATAAGTATTCTCTTATGATGGAACACAAAAAAGTAAGTTACTTCAACATTGAGATAAAATGTTCATTGTTTTCCACTAAATGATTCAGTGCAACAACGACATGAAAATTGTTCATCAGGGAAGAGAAACAAATGAAGGATAATTAGTGTGAAATTTAGAATACTGTATAATATTACAGTAATAGACCCAGTACTATTTTGATAAAATATAGAAACATGGATAAATATATATATATAAATATTCATATATGGGAATTAAATAAAAGGTATTGCATGCAGATAAACGAATTTCACGACTCTGACACATCAATCTTCACTTGTTTATTCAAAAACATAATTATGTTCTCTTACATAGTTTTAGTTAATCTAAATAGTCATTTCAAAATTTTCATTTAGTTTTTAGTACATTATAATTGTTAATCAAACAATGAACTCATTTTCTGGAACAATTTTCAGGACAATAATCTTACGCTTGACTCACATTCTCTCTCTGGTTCGACCCAACTCACTGCATCGATAGTAGTTGTTAGGTAAATAAATATTCAAAATTTTCTTGCATTTCAACCATGTGAAAAGTATATTGAACTATTTCAATGGAGAATACTATCATTAATAAATACTTTAAAATGGTGAATAATGACCACAAAACATACAAAAATGGCTTCGTTTAACAATCTAGTAAATTTTGTTCATTTCATGTGACTTCAAGACACCCAGATGTTCTGAATAGAGTGGGTAACATTATACATAAACAATCAAGACCCTCCCCAAATGAGCACAACTCTTGTTATGATATATAATGGTTCATCACACATGAGATCTCTATGTAATCTTATTTAATATAATTATTATTATTCAATTACATGTTATGAATAATTTTATACAACTACTTACTATCTATAATTATATTATTTTTAATTATATATCATTCATAAATATTTATAAAATGGTAATTCATGTGAAATAAATGATTCAGTAATTGATCATGAGTGGAAATAGGGTATCACAAATATAAATAAGATGTTTGAACTTCAAGATGAATGTAATAAAAAGCTGTTATCCCCAACGATGAATCAAGATAATAAAATAACTCATCATGTCCAACTAGCTTTCTCAATGGCTGTCAATGATAAAATACCTAATAATTATTTTTACAAAAGTTTAGTAGTGGTTAAATTTGAAAAACATTCATTATATGATTATAAGGATGAAACTACATTGATTGATCCATCTTCATGTCATACCATTGAAAAATCATCTCAGCAATTATTTTAATTCATCCAATGAGATAAAAGTTTATGAATATGAGAGCTTAGAATTCCACCACATTGAACATAATTGTCCATCAGAAAATGTGATCTCGTGTGTTTATTCTATGAGTTCACAACCCTACCATCCCAATGTGAAAAAAGATAAATTCAATGTATATAATGCCATACCTTTTGATGATTATAATAACATTGAACTAGTATGATTCATTATAATGATATATTTATAATTAAATAAAGACAGAGTGGATTGAATAACTCAAGAAATAATCACTTCAAATTACATTGAATTCCCTTTTTTTGAAATAATATTTGAGCCTGATAATTATTCGAAAAAAACATCTGAAAAATTTATAGAGTCTGAAAATCAATAAAAATTTGTGCAGAATAAACTTCATTATTTTCCAGAAACAAAAGAAGAATGGGATTTCCTGGTGGATCCTATATTTGTGGGGACACATTCATGAATAGATAAATATGATAAAGGTAGTATAAAATAATCATTTATAAATGAGGTCATTAATGAATTTGTGGAGACATCTATTCTAGTTGTCCCTACTTTTCTTGTTTCACGCATTAAGAATTATTTTAATTGGAAACTGGTAAATTTTCTTATTTGAGTGTTAGTATGTGAAAACAATTTGGGATAAATCATCAACCTAGTTATGGATATAATCAGAACACTAATAGAATTTTGTAATGGAATTTTTTCACTTGTCCACATTCAAAGTAGAAATCTTTTAAATTATTCAACTTATTCAATTTGACCAAAATTCAGCTATTCAATGAGCATTTCTTCAGGTTATTTAAATTCATTCTCTTGTGAGTTGGACTATTTTAATTTCATTATATACATCCAATTTAATAACCAGATACCATTGAGATATTCTAATGCTTGCACGATGAATACTATTTGAATGGATGTGTTTGACACTCTAATTGATTGAGAATGAGATAAATGGTATACATTTTCATTCAATCCGGTCAGAGTTTCAAAAATTTCTAGATGAATAAAAATTATAATTAGCCCCCAATGATAGGAAAATCATGTTTTGTTTATTTTCTTTTAAGTAAATTTAATTTATTTTTCTTTCAGTTTTTTTAATAAAGTATAATGAATTAATCACAATCTATTTCTTTATGGAATTACAGTGGAATTGAATTCCACATAAATATTTTTATCACCCACAAGGATTTTTTATAATGTGACTTCTTTTATATGATGTGTGTATGTACTGTATATGTATAGAGTTTATAGGTATATCACTATTAGAGTTTCATCTGATATAGAAATCCATTCCACATCTATCTACACAGACACATTAATGCATTTATGTTTTTCCATATTTTAGGCTCCCAAAATAATCATGTAAAACGATTTACTGATTTTTTTTAATAAAAAGTGACATTATTGTCAATGATAAACCCAAATAAATGTTGATTAATTTTTATAATAACATGGTTGGGAACATAAAAGTTTTATCCCATTGATGATTGAGCACATTATTTTTGTTTTGAATGACTAGATCTTGGATCTCAGGACTTCGATGATAGTTGATATTATTTCATGGGTAAAAATTGTTTTTCAAAAATGTCTAAATTTATTGGGAAATTATTTTCACTCATGCTATTCTATGAAATCCAATATTATATTTCTATAAACATGAGAACATATGCCCATTTTACAAAATATCATATTTATATTTTTATTTAGAGAATCTATTCCATGTTATTTCTTTTAGAACAGTAAATGTTTTCTATTAATGTGATATGAATTTTTAATGATGCAAACTAATTATTAAAAAATATGTTTGATTATTCATACTCGTTGTCCCACTAAGACCCACATACATTAACTCTATTATTTATTCCTTAGAATACATGTGGTATCATTATAGGATGATCCCATAGATAATACCCTTCTTAACCAATTTGTTTAATATTTTTATGAATATTTTTAATCTCAGTGTGGGGTAAATATTTTTTCATGGAGAGGGTTATTTGAGGGGAACTGAGCCATTTGATTTAATGGATTGACATTATCTCATCGTGATCACACATGTTCTATTTCACAGTATCCACAATAATTAAATGTATTTCATTATGTTAATGCATATTGTTTTTCTGTTCCAACAGTGAGGATATTGGTGTTCATGATGTTGTAACTCTCCCTTTTGGGGATACATATAAAAGTTATTATACATTACTACAAGAGCTAGATAGAGTTAAATATGACATAATTTCATTAATTGGTTTCAAAATACATGCTAATTGTGTGTAAATATTTGGGATTATAATCAATCACTTATTTTATGGTATTTTAGAGTTGATACTCACCCATTTTTCTTGCCCATCCTATTTGAGCGTGTTGTGTCAAAAAAGGGAAAAAGTTGAGAAACATTGAATTATATTATTCTTGGGTATAGAAAAGTTTTATTTGTGGGGGAGTGAACTTTTTAGGGATACATTTAGATTGGCATCAATCATGCATTATTTCATGATTCAAGCAATTTTTTTCCAAAAAAATACACAAATCTTATTTACCCACCATTCAACTGCATTAGAGGCATTTAGATCAAATATAAACCTGTGATATTTGTGAATTATTTATATTTCTAGTAGTATTGATGGTAAATTCATGGAAACCGTATGGTAAGCATGAATTTTTAAACAAATTGTGCATGAACTTGATCAAATTTTATGATCAATTAGAATGATGGAAAGGTAAGTAACATGGTACATGAGTGTATGTACATGTTTGGAAATAATGAGAGTGGTATAAAAGTTATTTTCAAAAATTGAGGTTTAAAATGAGTCATGATATTTAATGGGTAAAAGGGAATAAATTTTTTTAACATATAATTTTGATGAATTTATTTGTCTACATGCCCACTTGTGTTTTTATTTGGATTCTTTTTCCCAAGAGTGATAAATATTAGGTGTAAGGGATTTGATGTACATGGATTTCTCATGTATTTTTAAAAATAATTTATCTTATTTAACCTAAATAATTAAATTTTTATTGTGTTTTTAGTTTTTTGTAGTTTTCTAGATTTTTATATATTATTATATATTTCAGTTAATTATATAACATTATTGGTTTAATATTTATTTTTAGATATTATTTATTTTTTACATTATTAACATTTAATTTTTTATTTTATTTATTAGTTTAGTTAATATTAGTTTATTAGCCTATTTAATTAAGAAAATTACATTTATTTATCTTATAAATATAATATTTTTATAAAATATATTTCTTATTAATTCGTATGAGTGTTTTGTTGTTGTTATTATTATTATATAACTATTCGATTATTAATTTTTTTTTTTAGATTTGTATATAATATAATCTTTTGATTTTGAGTTTTTTGTTTTATTTTGAATTATTTTCTACCCAATTCCCACAAACTACCCAGAAGCCCACCCATTTAACCCCTTCCCCTATCCCATGTCACCCCTCCTTATCCCCCTCCTTTTCTATCTTCAAAACAACACCACTACTTTTTCCCCATTTTCCATTATCAATATCTCAAATCCTATCACTCACCTACTCATCCCTCACCTCCCTCAGCAGTTCACCCCACCAATCTAATCTTCCGATCAACCCACCTCTACTCCCCCCATAGCCTTATATATTGCCCTACCCACTTAAGCATTAACCCCATTCTATATTCTATCCCCATCCCCTTCCCCTTATCATAATACATGAATAAATTTAACTATGTACCATTGTAATGTTCAGCAACTACGGTGACCACCTCCCTCGTCAAAACGAGTGGAAAGTATCCTCAGAATCAACATACGTCCAAAAAAACCTCCTTCACTATGATGAACATCGACTGATTACCACACATCAACCATTATTGGAGTACACTGATGGTTTAGGTGAATCATAAACATTAGTAGATTTTTTCTTTGGATTATGTAGATTGATGATGCACGGCGAGAGTGAGTTTACATCCAATAGATTTTATGGTGGCAAGATGGTTCCATTCAATTATTCAGCGATCAATTGAGAGAGGATGATTATTGTGTAATCCTTGATTGTGGAAGGCAGTGAAAAAAACGACAACATGAGCACTATTATATCAATTTATTATTTTATATATCATGTTGTCATTATAATGGAAGGATAATTATTTTCATTTGACTTTCAATTAAAGGGACAACAATTGCATGCAAATATTTTTGAACCATGTTTGATTTTATTTTAATAAATTGTAATTGTATGATTATTTAAGAAATGAAAAATGCAATTGAAATAATTTTCACATTGTATCTACACACATGCTTTGGGTCCCATTCCTAAGATTCTTAAAAAAAATCATGAATGATAGTTTATCAATGAATTTATTTATCTAGAATTTTATTACGCACATGGTGGAATTCGAAATATATATATATATATATTAATTTAGAAAAATGAGAAATCTCTTTAGAAAGTGAATTACTGATACATAATCAACAACCTCCAGTATGATAACTTGACGTAGGTAGATACATCAACATTGTGAGAAACATGTCATTGTATTTCACTAAGTGGGTCAATTCTGTAATGAAGTGAAAATTATTCATCGTGATTTAGAACAAAATGATTGATAAATTTTGTAAAAATTATAATACTTTCTAACATCAAAGAATGAGACTTGATAGTATTTTGATTATTTTTTTAATTAGTTAGAAATAAATTAATAAATATTATGATGTGAGAATGAAATATTTGGAATTGCATGCACCAGAACAGACATCACTTATCTGAAACATCCATCTCTTCCAGTTTACTCAAATTAAGAATTTAGTTAATCTATATAATTTTAGTTAATTTGAAGTGTCATTTTAAAATATACATTAATTTTTAGAACTTCATAGGTGTTAATAACATGAAGAAGTAATTTTTCTTAACAATTTCTAAGAGGATATTCTTTCTGTCTACTCACATTCCCTCTATGATTTGACAATGCCCCTCGCTTCTACCCATGTTTTTAGGTTTTTGAATATTTAAAATTTTCATGAATTATGATGCGTGTGAAAATATGTTTACTTATATATCTTTTTCACAAGTGACAATTTCTTTATCATTATTATTTATTTGTAATTTTTATTGAATTAAATTCTATCTTTATTAAATAAGAAACACCGACACCATGTTTTTTAAAATAACAAGAAAATATAATAAATTTTATTAAAACACTAAATTTATTATAACATTAATGAATTAATGTATTACACTAAATTTTAAACAACTAAAAAAATTAGTGAATTTTTTATGTATTATATTCACATTCCTCTAATGTCATTATTTTACCAATAGAAAATTGGTTAAATAGTCTTAAAAATAAATTAAATAAATTTTAAATTTTATAATATTTTTTTCACCAAATTTATAATAAAAAATATAATGAAAAGTGATAATTTGGATAATTAATGGGATATAATTTTGTACATACATTATTAATGAGGCATTTCTTCACGTTATAAATAAAATCATATCCCTTTAATATTGAAAAAAATCACTATCATAGTTAACGTTAAAATTTTGTAAAGATGGTTTAATTCAAAATTAAAATGATTTAAATTATATACAAACATAACCAAAAGTATTTTAAATTTAAATTAATATCATATATTAACAAGAATATGATAACATAATTTTTCCACCATTTTATGTGAGATGGAAATATATTATGTTATAATATGTTACGTAATACCAAAAATGGATTAAATGAAAATTTATAATAAATTATATCTTATTAAATAATATTAAATTTAAAAATGTTATACATTTTCAATATATTTCTATGTTGTTTTAAATATCAATTTTGGCCTATTTATTGGCCAAAATATTTTCATATTATCTATCGCGAACAATAATTAGAAAAGAAATGATATAGCAATATACATAAAAGTGGATAATGGAGGGTAAAAGTATTATGAAAACTACACATAAAAATTTCATATAAATATTGTATTAGGGGATATTTAGTCTTCATAATAATGTAAGATAATTATTTAAATTTATATTCATTTTATCATGAGATTCAATTTAGAATGATATAATAATTTATTGAATTTCTTCAATTCTCATCCCTCCATTATAAGATGGGAAAACCATATACGTACTTCTCTAAAATATTAAAAAATAATATTGGATTGAAAAATATCTACCAAATTAACTTTCCAATATAAATTCTCACAATATAGTGGAATTAGTTTGGGAAACCATTTCCCCATTATAAGGATAGAATTGTTAAGAAAATAATGTTGTCTCAATTAGAGGTACAAAATTTTATTGAATGTTTTAATTTTATTTATTATTATACACAATTAAAATAATTTCTAATCAAGATGTTATAATAAAAAAATTATCTTTTAGATATTAATAATTTATTCTACTATTGGATTAATTTATATCTATATCCTCGCACATGAACCTCAGCCTAGTTGTTGAGGTAACATTAAGTGCATCCATGAGACCATGGTTCAAACCCAGGAAGAGGAATATTTCTGGGGTACTAGAGCAGTACAATAGCAGGCACTGTAGAAGACACTTTGCAGGTACAAAGAAGGTATTGTATCATTTACTATAAAATCTACAGTATTGTACAGGAATAGGTGGAACTACTCAACATGGGTCACCGGTTTGGTCTTGGAGTCCTTATGTCCTTCATGCCACCCAGATCATTAGCCCAATAGGGATTTCAAGAAACCTTTAAGGCCATCAGGAAACCACAAGGCCATCTGGCCATATGTAGTTACCACAAAACTACTCTACAAAAATGTCACACCCCAAGACGAGGATTTAGAGCAGGCACACTCCCTAGAGTAGAACTAATAGATTTGGATGAATGAGACGGTTTGGCTATGCCATCGGGATCGACCAATGCATACATAGGAAGCATCGACATATGTCCATGTGATGATGGAGAGTTACCATCATGATGCAGATGCTTGGGAGGGGTATATCCTTGTAGTTATAGTCAGGTTTAATTCCCTAAGACCTTCGGCTCATGAAATGTATATCAATCCATTGGGCGATGTAATCACTAAGAATGAAAGGCTTGTAAGGGTTAAACCTCATCCATTGAATGTGGGGTTATAAAAAATCAATAAAAATAAGGACATAAGTCCAGTCAGGACTTATTCATATCCTCTTATACAAAATGTGATGTAAAACCATCATTTGTCTGTATAGGGGACTACATCCACGTGATCTGATATAGTTCTTTTCCATCACTGTTCCTCAAATGTCTTTATAATTATAAATTATATATATATGTGATATAAATATTAAAATAAACATTATATAAATAAAATATATAATTTCATTATTCCAATCTATCCATTGAGAAATAATAATGTCTTTCTTGTATACAATGAAATTATCACATCCTTGAATAGATATGATTCCATTGTCATTTCCAAGCCACATGGATTACATATATATGTTAATTTAAAATAATTATATAATATTTAAAATTTATTACTAATTAGGTAATGTTAAAATAACACATACCTTCTTTCCAACATTATCAATAAATAATAGAATCATTAGTCATGTCATTATACATCCTACCATCTCAATGATTATAACATTCATTATATTTTATATCTATCATTAAATCTTAGATTTAAAAGTATAATTAATGTATAAAAATATTAATTATATTGTGATTATAATTCCATAAAATATTAATTAATGTACTCATTTTCCATTGTTAATGCACTGATGTAATTTTGGATTTATGAGATGAATATCACTAAACATTATAATGTGGTGTAAATTGATTTATAAATTATTCAACATGGTATAAAATAAAAATAATAATAGCTAACATGATATTTTTACTCAATAGAGTAAATAATTAAAATTTGTTTCAAGACAATTCTAACTCGTGTAAATATACATATTATAATAAAATCCTCCTATTAAATTGTATACAGGTTTATTTTTAGTATCTCTTTTTTCTAAATCCATATTCCTTAAATTACGTTATTTATATATTTATATACACATTTATTAATTAAAAAATGAATTATATGTTACTTTTTTACATTCAATCAATGTTAATTAATAGAATATGTTTTTTATATATAATACATAATGTTTTTTTTAAAAAGGTCATATTTAATTTTCTATTTTAATTTATAAATTCTCAATTTTTTCTCTCACTAATTTATCTACTATTTAATGATTAGATTCATTTAATATTTTTCATTATTTATTCAGTGAAATACCATCAATTACAATTTATTTTTTTAAAAAATATTTTATAATTAAATGAATATATCAATAACTTGGAATGTTTTGTTATGGTTGAGAATAATATTTTTATGGGTATAATATTTAAAATTGAAATTTTTCTTATGTTATGATGAGGTTATGGTTATTGAGAAATGTTTATGATGATTGGTGGATCATTTAATAACATATAAGGGTTGTTATATTATATTCCATAGATGGGTGGATTCTATATAAACCAAAGGCCAGTGTTTATGAAATAAACCACAGATCAGTGGGTCTGTTATACTACTCTAATGCATTTGGTAATTATTGTGATATCTAATGAATTTTAATGGGAGTTAATTTATGTTCCAAGTTATGTAAATTAGTTATTTATAATTTATATTGATTATATTTAATCCACATTGTATTAATGAAATTTTGTTGAAATATTATGTAGGGATGTTTTTTTCCATAGTAATAAAATGATTATTCAATTCAAAAAAATTGAATTAAATAATTTGAAATTCTTATAAGTATTTATGGTATAAAATGTTGATTTATTTATTTTTAAATGTCTATTGATACGATTGATTTGATGAAGATGTTATAAATTCATATTTTCAAGGGTATAAGGATTTATAAAAATACTGATGAGGTTAACATGGAAATTGTGAAGATGTGTTTTCGACATAAATAATTTCATAAAATAATAGATTTATTTTTCGGGGAAATCATAAATTATGTAATAGTTCGCACAATATGATTTAATAATTATTACAATGTGTCTAATGATATTATGTGATACATTTTAATTGTTTTTGTGATAATAATCGAACATTCTATTATGATATATTACTTCTATTGAATACTATTACATTTTTTATTGATACTATATGAATGATATGACATAACCATTAACATTAATACATTCATTAATAATGATTAAAATAATATAAATTCTTAAGATGTTTATCATATATTTAAAAAATTTCATATTAATTATATTAATATTGTTTTTATTAAAATGACATCACATAGGTCGGGATACAACCCATCTCATCCAGATGGGCCTTGTAGTATAGACCCACTACCAAATGTAGATAATGATTAAATGCATACAATTGTACCAAATGATATCCTATGTTACAAAAAGTATATATTT
Source organism: Viscum album (assembly GCA_963277665.1). Lineage (NCBI taxonomy): Eukaryota > Viridiplantae > Streptophyta > Magnoliopsida > Santalales > Viscaceae > Viscum > Viscum album. The sequence goes on along the minus strand of OY728140.1, from coordinate 811,117,828 downwards.
AACAAAATACATTGAATGATATTGATTACTTTTATTTTTTGGAAAATTTTATTCATCTTATAGATAATAAAGGCATTGAAATCTTATGTGGTTATTAAGTGATTAATGATATTTTATAAAGAAATCACTTTTTTGGTTACTATAAATAATGAAGGTAAATATATTAATGTTATAATTTTTGGGATGTAAATCATGAATTATATTTTGGATGAAAGTATTATTTAATTGAAATGATTAACATATATTAAAGAATATTATATTGGGATCTAATAATTATTGTTCTAAAATGAAAATATTTTTTGATATTATCTTGAAAAATTTATAATATTTAAATATTAGCATATGCAATCAAATCATTATAATTTTTTTTATTTAATCATAGTTTATAACATAGTAAATATTATATTGCGTACTATTATTTATTTTTTGGAGATAAATATATTATTCAAATAATAGAAAGAAAATTTCTTGTTGAGATTTATCTTATATTATGATATATATTTTTTTAAGGAAAAATTATAAATATACTAAGAATATATTTTTTATCATTTCATTAAATTATATGATTTATTATATGATAATTTTTGTTCTTTAGGCATAAAAAATAGATTTTTATTATACGTCTCTAAGTGAAAATATGACATTGTGGTGAAATTTCCTTATTGTATTAAATTATACATGCATGTATATTTTATAATTTTATTAGTCTATAGTGTAATTAAAAACATTAACTCTAGAAAGAATAATGAGAAACAAAAATGTGATATTATAAAATTTAATTCTAATGAGTCGATGGTATTTTTAACATCTTTGGTTTATGATTTTCTGTCATTATTGTTATAATTATCATTAATTTAGTTTGATCAATGATATATATAGCTCTCAATTGTTATTTTTTTATTAATTTCTTATTTTTATTTTTGAATTTCGATTATCAAATATTACGAAATGGGATTCTAAAAATTCTTTTTTTTTAGATTTATCCACTCAATTATCAAGATCAATTTCAATTTTAGGGGATTCATTTTATTAAATGGTTTAATTTTACATCACATTATTATAATGAATTTGTATTATGGTTGATGGCATATTAGACATATAAATCTATGTATAAATTGAGAAAGAAATTTATTATTTAAATATTACCATAATGACATAACTATTAAACTAGTATGTATTAAAAATATTTACTATATTATTAAATATATAGGAAGTTTACCCTGAATTATAATGTCTTAGTAAATAATCACTCAATTTTTATAGAAGAAATTTAATTCTTATGAACAATGTTTTCATCAATAATGGTTTTTATTTATTTAGTAAAAAATAAAAGAATTCCATAACATGTTTTTTTATTACAATGTAATAATATTATAAATCATCATTCTATAGTTATCATATTTTGAAATTTTGAGATTATTATCATGTGATTAATTTCATAATGAATAGTAAAAATTACTGATTTATATGGAGAACATTATTTTCCATTAAGATTATTAAAATGTAAAATTCAATGATAGTTTATTTTTGTAATTTCATACGAAAATTTTGATTAAAATTAATCAAATTACCGTAATTGGATTTTTTTTAAAATAATTTGGTATGAAAACATTTTTATACATTAAAATATTTCTTTGATAAATCTATTTTCATTGAATTTTGTGTTTGAATATTCAAATAATTTTGTAGACTATAAAAAAAATTGAATTCTAGAAAATTGATTATCAATTTTATATTAGTAGGTCCAAATTTGGAAACAATTTCCCTATTATTCATGGAAATTATGAATAGTAATCATTGTAAAATATTGATACAATATTTATGGTAAATCAAGTTTCAAGGGATACAAATAATATGATAAGGCCAAAAAACTTCCCCTAACAATTTCATTTGTCATATTTGATGTATGTAGTTCGAAAAATGACGATCATTATCTAGAAAATAACGCATTTTTTAGAATATTTATTTTATTTTCCCGTTAATATTATTTTACGAAAAAAAATTCCCAAATATAATTCTCTTTGTGTTATTATAAATAAACTTATAATCATAATTATATAGATAATCTGTGTGGTCAAAAAATGCTTATATAAAATAAAAATTATTATTCTTATCATGGTTATTTTCTCATAAATTTTTTGTGATGATATAATAATATAAAAATTATACTCAATAATGAGAGAATCATATCAAAATAATAGATACATTACCACTACTAGAATGTCTGTCACTACTACTGGTTTCAAACTGTTGTTATATGTAGGAAACCCATTTGGATACCCTATACCAATGGTTTTACAAACTTTTGGGCAATATGGAGTTGGTATATTCTTAAACCGGTGTTTGTTCCTAAATTGTTGGTATATTAAAGATTAAATTTTAATATACCAATTGTATTAAAATAGTTGTTTTTATCAATTTATACCAAATATATTTTTGAACATTGTTTTTTTGCATCATTACATAGTTTACCAATGGTTGATAAACAATTGGTATCTCATTTGACCAACGATTTATTAAAACTTTTTGAAATCATTTTTTGTTCCACACTATACCAAAAGTTTAAAACTATAGGTATAGGATATTTGTTGAAATCCACAGTATGACCAGTTGACTCCCCCTTTTCATAAAACTACATATATCACTTAAAACACCACAAAAACACCACTGCAATAGCACATAAAAACAACACACACCCCACTGTACAGAATATATTATGATTATTCGGTTCAACCTCATTGAACTACTATAAAACTATTCTGAAAATACCCAGTAAATATTTTCATGTACTAATATTTTTTTTGTTTTAACAATAGGTAACTACACATTTTATCACAATATAATCCCATTTCATCATTTTTATTCGTATTTTTTATTCCCACAATGAAATGTACCACAACATAGTATTACCCTTTTCTATTGTTATAATGACTCAGCCTTAAAACATTACATAATCTTGAATTAAATGAATAATTCACATTGAAGATCTTTTCAGGTTAGAGTTTTAGAGAGTTAGGACAAACCAATACATTTCAAAATATTACAAATTAGATACTTCTACCTAGTACCCATTTTTTTACAAAGCATGAACTCTTGAAAAAAATAGTCATGTCTAGTTCCATGTTTAAGACAACATGAATTTTCCCCATCCCATCCTTGACCCTATTCCATATTATGTCCTGTGAAAAACATTTCATAAACATGGAATGTGCATTAAAAGCTCAGTAAGGGATACACAAAGAAGTAAAACTGTTAGTTTTATCAAAATAAAAAGTAAACCATGAATACATTAACATAATTAAAACTTTTCACCTTTATAAAGTAGTAAATACACTTCAGTGAATAAAAGAACATTACTTACCCTTTTATTACCAAAAGATTACCATAAAACACAAATATAAAACAAATAACTGATAAAGGTAACATGGGAGATAAACATACTTAAATGTAATAACCATACGGTCGAATTCGACACATAAAACTAAATGGAATAGGCATACGACTGAATTCCAAACCCAATGCATTGGAAGTTAAAACATAACCACCCGTCCTGGTATTCAAGGCACCACCCGTCATATGGTTTATCACGTAAAAACCCTTCAAATATCCATGTACCATCATTAAACATAAAATATTAATAATGTTTAAATTTCTCTAGTTATATTTCTTTTTCAATCACCGAAGTAATTTCCAGATATTGAAATAATCAATCCTTTTTCATAAACCATTTAAAACGATAGTTTTTCAATCAAAGTGTCCCATACCACATTGATTACATTAAATTATTTATCATTTGAAAACATTAATGTCCATATAAATAATTCTTAAGTCCCATTTTGATAACATTGACCTTAATGAGAAATATTTAGAAGAATAAATCTTTAAAACATTTAAAACGATATTTTAGTTACAAAGTTTTTTAACAAAAAAAGAGATGCTTGAATACAAATAATTGAGGAATAACATTTAGTCATAACTTCATAATATCATGAGAATAAAGGTATTCATGATATTATATGTCAATGTACAGTATATACACAACATAAGAGTGAATTAGTGTATAAAAACAATGAAGTCTCAGTGGAAATGTAAATTGAGATTAAATCCTACATAAAGATGGTATCATTAAATTAAGGATAAATAAATAACATAATTATGTGTGAAAAATATAAATACACCCAATATATTTGGACATTATTTGTAACACAATAATGTCTCATTCACACATATGCATAGTATGACATATTCAACCGAAAGAATAGAAATTGAGTTAAGAAGTTCCTTTGTAATCATTCGACAACCTTACAGTGTCACATTAAAATTCAGAAAATGACTTGATGAGAAAAAAAGGGTATCTCATAACATAGAAATAAGTTTTAATTCAATATAGATATATAATAACATATCCCAAAATAATATGTTGTGAATTAAAAGACATAACAAAAAGAAGTCTATTAAAAAGAGGAGGGTGAAAGGTTCCCTTACCGATTTGGTAACTTGAAAAACATACGAAAAATGAAAAAAGGGTCATACAATGAAGATGTATATACTCATAAAGGAAAGTATATTACACAAAGAGTACAATAATGGGCAGTACATACACCACAAAAAATAAAGTAGTGGCAAATATTGCATGAATCTCATGGGGGTAAAAAGTGTGATGAAAACCCCTTAACACGTTGTAATCAATCGATTCATTTGAACCAAAGTTAATAACCATAAATTTAATCGAAGAATAACATGTATATAATGATAATAATTATAATATTCATCAAAAGGAAGTACGAAATACACCACATGCAATAAATAAGTGGCGTACAATGGAAATCTCACAGAATTAAAAGTGAGATAACAAACCCCTTACAAAAATTTGGCAGCCTAACATCGCCGCTTAAAAATTCTTAAAATGAATTGATGATAGTAATAGGGGGTCTCTAATAATATGAAAATAAAAAATACAGTATGTTGAATATAAATTAACATAATCCAACATAATAACATGGAGCATAGATTAAATGACATAAAAGATAGTACTTGAAATAGAAAAAGGAGAGGTCAGATCCCTTACGCCGTGTCCGACTTGACTCAATCGTTCTTTAATCTCCTGAATAACAAACTAAAGTTAATTTATAATTTCTTAAGAATCATTTACAAATTTATTATTCCATTTATATATGTTATTACCATGTTATAAACATTATGTAATCATTTACGTTAATAACGTTCATTTTGTCGATATTTGGTACTTGAGTAAAAAATGGACATCTTATTATTACATGTTTTTCATGTGGTCAAGGATAATAATATCCAGAATTATATTAATTATTTACATATCTTATATATCATATATATCTAGTATATACATGTATTTATAATAGTACATAACTTTTAGAGGTAAGAAACGAAATGCACCATTCATAGAGATGGTAAGCCGTACGTACGCATGAATGCTACTTTAATTTATATTTATTATTTTAATGGAATTAAAAAATATTGATACATAGGTATATTATAATTCCAGTATTATATCATATATAATATCATTAACTCTATCCTTTACACATCCCACATAAGGCATTAACGAATCACATCACATTGAGGGGGCGGTAGTCCACACTTCCCCTAATGAGATTATCATATTTACCCAGTATGGAAACCATAAAATCTTGATATAATTTGGTAGTAAAAAAGAATAATTAAATCATAATCATAATATATATCATATATAAATACATTTCCATCATAATTTCCACCATGAGAGGCGGTAGGAGATAATCGAACAATCATCGTTTCGTGAGGTGTTAGTTTTCCATCCACAAAAACATTATTTTATTCATCAATTTGATGGAGGTGTGTGTAAGTGTAGCTCTAATAATTCTCATTAAACATCTTAGTTTATTGAGGATACTGGTTTTGTTACAAAAGAAATGATATAAAAAGATTTTAAGGGTTGGAGAAGTAAAATAAAAGAAAATAATTTAAGAGAAATCATTACCATTAATTTGGGTAACTTCCTTTGGATTGAACCAAAATGACAGCTTGAAGTGCCTTTTTCCTATGGTAAGGATTTAGGGGGATTAGAGGGATGTAGGGAGATTAATTGGGAAGATTTTGAATGATCCAAATTTCTTTAGAGGTCTGAGGAATTGGTTATATGTGGACTTCTATTATAAGGGGGAGGAGGTTCTATTTAGGAAAGTGTAAAACTATTATTTTATTATATAATTATATTCTGTTTGTAATGGTCAAACAATCATTAAATATTAATTATATACGACTCATGGTCGAAATAAAATCATCCAATTACAATTTGACATGTTTTGGATATTATTTTTATCATTATAATCTTATTTATTTAAATGATTTATTATTGAGGTAAATACTGCATCATTATTATGTCATAAATAATTTAATATATTTGTTTTATAAAAATTATAAAACAAATACCATGATTTAGGAAATCTTTTTATATTTCCAATTAATATTTATAGTCGAAAATATGACTTATATAACACCATATAAAAATTAATTAATAAAATATCATTGTTAATGTCAATTTTGTCTTTACATTAAATTAATTAATATAACATGTCATTTGGACTCCCATGTAGCTCAATAGGGTCCACAAATATACCCAAATATGACCATGGTCGTTAATGACTCGAATAATATGATTTGGACATGTTTTAAGGTAATTTTGAATTATTATAATATTCTTTTTACCTTGAATTACACAATTTACATTTAACCGCTGTAAATAAAAGTCAAAAGTTACTATTCAAAAATAAATTATAATCATCTTAATTAACCAAATTTTACATATTGATGGAAACCATGTATGTATGATTTTTGAAATTCAATTCACAGAAGTGGTAAAATTTCCTTTAAAAGAAAAATTCATTTTTTAACTACTACTAAGTGGTTGCACTATTCATCAAAAATTGATGTTTTTTCAGAAAATTATCATAAAATCAGCCTAAGATATATTTGATATTAAAAATTAAAAAATTATGTTTATTTTTCCAAATTCAAAACATAAAAGTGTTATTAATTAATTTTAAAATTAATTCCTATTGTTAAAACAAATATCGTGTTTTTAAGAAATAATAACTATCAAAAGATTGACATTTGTTTATGTCCAATTTCAATGTGAAATTTACTCCAATGACTAAAATTAGATTAAATGGTAAAAATATATTATAATAACACTTTAAAACCAATTAAAAAGATAATATAACCATACAAATAAATTAATATAAAACACTGTTTTGAATTTAAAGTACAATATTTTCACTATTCATTAAAAAATGAACTTCATCGGAAAATTTCAAAAAATTTACACAAATTAAATTTTGATGTCCCCATTATAAATAAGAATTTTATTGGTTCATATTTAATGTATTAAACTAACAAAAACTATAATGAAGGAGGGTTCTCCATTAAAAGGTGATAAATCAGTCGTTTAATGTAAATTATGCTTAAAAATAGATTCATTCACATTTTAAGCCTCTAACATTTATTGAATAAATGTAAATATATTTAACAAACATGTATAATAATAATTTAATTTGTTTTGGTAATTCATGAAAATATAACGTCTTGGAGTTGACTTCCATTTAATATAATAATATTATATTATTAGTGTGCACCGTATGATTTCAAAGAAACCCGTTGTTGCCTATCTGCTACGCTATCGAACATAGAAACTCTTTTAATGTAAACTTAATATTTTATAAAAAAAATTAATAAATATGAAAAATTCATATTGTTTATTTACTTGGGATGTTACATCCTTCCACCGTTTTGGTAATTTTGTCCATGTAATTTTAAAATCTGGGCTCAGAAACTTATTGAATGTCCCATATCGGAAAATGGAGTCAGTAAAAATATCACTTTAAGAGAAAGAAAGATAAGTACAACGGTCACCCTAGATAACCCATACTTAGATTCCATGAAAACATGGATATGGAGGAGAAGAAAAAATGTGTCATGTTCTGATGGAGAGTGATAGGAAACATGTTTAGTAGAAAGTTACCCACCGGAAAATCACAAACTTCTAATGGATTAAACAATCTTTGATTCCCCAGTAGGAAACGTTGACAGACAAGGTTTTTTAATGTTACTCTTTGTTGAGGAATTTATTTATGAGATTAACAATAAACATAAGGAAATATACTTAATATTTATGTAGACATTCATCTTTTACTATATTTCTAACACAAACTCATATTTTCTCCAAACGATGAGTATTCAGGATGAATTTTTTTCACATTAAGAGTTCTATAATCAACTTCAAGATAATCAAATAATCCAAAAATTATGAAATATATATTTCCCTTCTATTTAGATATTATATAATTCCAAAAATTTTAGTACAAGATCAGATAATCTCCCAAAAGGATAAACTTTTACATAATGAAAAACTACTCTTAATCTCCAAAATTTTTCTAACAAAACCCAAAGTTCAACAATGACAATTAAATAAAAATTGGTCCTTAAAATTCTTCAATGTAATCTAAACTATGATTGAATCCCAAATATTTTAAGGATTTAATCATATAGTCATCCAAGATAAATATTTACATTTATCTCTAAATAACAACAATTACTCTTTAAATCTCATGTTGAAAAGTAATTAACCTAATCAAATATTCTCCATACGTGGTTTTTCATTTCCATAGATAACCAAAAATAAACTTATTATGGATTCATGAAATCATCTAACTAAAAATAATTAGTCAAAATATCCAGGGACTTTAAGTAGGCTAGTGGTAGGTGATGCGCCCTTCTCGCCCTTCGGTTGTGGGTTCTATTAATGCTGCCTTTCCAGATGTGATGGGTTGTCACCCATCCTACAGGTTTTCCATTTTAGAAAACTCAGAAATAACCCCTAACATGTTTTAACCTCAATGGTTTCCTTATACCTCTCATTTTCATCCAAATTCATTATGGTCCCAACATCGTAATTCCTGAAGTCTTATTTCACCACCATATGATAAAATAAAACAATCCCCAAAATGAAGAACATCATACCTTATTCATGGTGTCCATTTGGTTTCATCGTCACCTTGTTCACGTAGGTATATGGTCCATGCATTGCAACAATGATTTAGAGATCCTACAAAATCCTTTTCTTCCTCTATCCCAATACACCTTTTACAACATGGGTCATATGAGTGTTCATAGAAAAATAGTTTTGGAAAATTATAATGTGTGACATATAATTTGAAATCATCTGATAATACACTATTTCTATAGTCGAACCAAATTTGAGTCAAAAAATTCAATTAACAGTCCTATTAAAATAACATAAGTATGTGCTCAGAGACTATATTTTAAAATCAAATATAAATAGCTAATGCAAGGGTCTAATTCTTCAGCAGATTTTATAAAATCATAATATGCTTCAAAATCTTGTGATAAGGAAAAATATTTCAAAATGCCTAGATAATATTTCCCTTTCATGAAAATATGGGAATATTGTGAAAATAGGATTTTTTTTAAATACAACCCATGACCAAAAATGTTAACGAGGTATAGTGGAGGTTTTTGATATCTCAAACAACTGCTTTCAAGTGAGTAATATGATAGAAAATGATTCACAATCATTCGAACATGACATTTCAACAATTATTGCAAGCATGCCATAAGGAAGAGATAGGAATTTCGTTTGAGATCCTCCACCTTCAATTTGTAATATGATTTTCCTTGATCTAACAAAGTTAAAATACATCGATTTAACTGAAATATTAGATAGGGACTAACCATATGTCTAACAAAAAATCATAATCTCTAATGCTGTTTAAATCGTCCTCTGATACCAACTATAAGGGCCAGACCTTAAATCATTACATAATCATGAATTAAACGAATAATTAACATTGAGGATCTTTTCAGGATTAGAGTTTATAGAGTTAGGCCAAAACATTTACATTTGAAAATATTAAAAAGTAAACACTTCTACCAAGTATCCATTTTTTACAAAACATGAACTCTTAAAAAAAAGTCATGTCTAGTTCCTTGTTTAAGACAACATGAATTTTCCTTGATCCCATCCTTGACCCTATTCCACATTATATCCTATGAAAAACATTTCAAAAACTTGGGATGAGCATAAAAAGCTTAGTATGGCATACCCAAAGAAGTAAAACTGTTAGTTTTTTCAATACATCAAGTAAACCATGAGTAGTTTAACATAAGTAATACTTTTCACCTTTATGATGTTGAAAATACTCTTCACTAAATAATAGATCACTACTTACACTTTTGTAACCAATATATTTCCATAAAACTATATAATGAACACATAACATATAAAGGTTACTTGGGACATAAACATACATAAATGGATTAACCATACTATCGACTTCCACACATATCACTAAAAGGAATAGCCATACGGTCGACTTCCATACCCAATGCATTGGAGGTTATAACGTTACCACCCATCCTGGTATTCACGGCACCACCCGTCATATGGTTTATCACATAAAAAACCATCAAATGTCCAAGTACCATCATAAAAAATAAAATATTGCAAATGTAAAAATTTTGTAATAATATTTCTTTTTCAATCACAAGAAGTAATTTCATGATATTGAAATAATCAATACATTTTCATAAACCATTTAAAAAGAGATTGTTGAATCAATGTGTACCATTCCACTTTAAAGATTTTAAATAAATTATCATTTGAAAACATTAATGTCCATATAAATAAATACATAATCCCATTTTGAAAACATGAAAATTAATGAGAAATATTTAGAAGTATAAATCTTTAAAACATTTAAAACAATATTTTAGTTAAAGAGTTTTTTATCAAAAAGAGAGAAGCATGAATAAAAAATCATTAATGAATAACTTTTAATCAGAACATTATAATATCATGACAATAATGTTATTCAAGATATAATATGTCAAAAGATAATATATAAACCACATAAGAATGAATTGGGGTATAAGAACAATGAAGTATGAGTGGAAATGTAAATTGAGATGAAATCATTTATAAAGATGGTATCCATAAATTAAGGATAAATCAATCACAAAATTATGTGTGAAAAATATAAATACAACCAATATGTGTGGATATTAAGTGTAAAATGATCAAAGGTCAATCTCACATATTCATAGGACGACATATTCCTGAAGTACAAGATGAACCCAAAGAATCGAAATTGGGTTTAGACATTCCCTTGTAAAAATTCAACAGCCTAACGACGTCACATTAAAATTCAGAAAATGAGTTGATGAGAAAAAAATGGTATCTCATAAATTTTAAATATTTGTTAAATCAATAAGGATATGGAATAACATTTCCAACATAATAAGATGTGAATTTAAAGGCATTACAAAAATAATTCATTTAAAATGACGAGGGTGAAAGTTTCCCTTAACAATTTGGTAACTTACAAAACATATGCCACATAATAGAGGGATCATAAAATGAAGATGTATATACTCATAAATGAAATTATATTTCACAAATAGTACAATCATGGGCAGTACATACACCACACAAAATAAAGTAGTGAAAAATATAGAATGAATCTCATGGGGATAAAAAGTGAGATGAAAACCCCTTAACACGTTTTAATCAATCGAGTTCTATGACCCAAAGTTAATAACCACTAAATATATCACATAATAAAATGAATATAATCATAATAATGATAATAAACAACAAAAGTCTGTACAATATACACCAAATGCAATAAATAATTGGCAAATAATGGAAATCTCACAGAATTAAAAGTGAGATAAGAAATCCCTTACAAAAATTCAGTAGCCTAACGGCGCCACTTAAAAATTCTTAAAAAGAATTGATGAGAGTAAGAGGGGGTCTCTCATAATATGAATATAAAATCTAAAATATGGTGAATATAAAATAACATCCTCTAATATAAAAACATGGAGCATAAAAGAAATGACATAAAAGAGATTACTTGAAAAGAAAGAGAGAGGTCTGATCCCTTACCTCGTGTACGATTTTACTCGATTGTTCATTAATAACATTAATAATAAACAAAAGATTATTTATACTTGGATAAGAATATTTTTCAAGTTTATCATTCTTTTTATATAACTTATTACCATGTTATAAAAATTATGTAATCATTATGTTAATAACGCTAGTTTTGTCGATATTTGATACTTGAGTCAAAAAAGGTCTTCTAATAATTACATGTTGTTCATGTTTTCAAAGGTTCATTATATCCAAAATTATATTCATTATTTAGATATCATATATATAATATATATCCAGTATATACATGTATTTATAATAGTACATTACATTTAGATGTAAGAAACGAAATGCAACGTTCATGGGGACGGTAAGCCGTACGTATGCATAAACAATACTTTGTTTTCTATTTCTTATTTTAATGGATTTAAAACATAATGATACATAGGTATATTATAGTTACTGTATAATATCATATATAATATCATTAAATATATCCTTTATACATCCCACATAAGGCATTAACGAATCAAATCACTTTGAGGGGGCGGTAGTCCGCATGCCCTCTAATGAGATTATCATATTTACCCACTATAGAAACCATAATGTCATGATATAATTGGGATTTAAATAAGAATAATGAAACCATAAACATAATATATTTCATATGTAAATTTATTTCTATCATAATGGCCACCATGAGAGGCGATATAAGATAATCGAACAATCATCGTTCCATGAGGCGTTTGATTTCCATCCACAGAAACATTATGTTCTTCATCCATTAGAGGGAGGTGTGTGTTATTGTATCTATAATACCTCTCATAAAAATGTAATTGTATATTTAGGATACTGGTTTTGTTACAAATTTACAGAAATAAAAATATTTTAGGGTTTGGTGAAGTAAAATAAAAGAAAACAATTTAAGAGAAATCATAACATTTAATTTGGGTAACTCCCTTTGGATTGAAGCAAAAGGACATTTGGAAGTGCCTCATGCTGAGGTAAGGCTTCTAGGGGGAGGAGAGGGATTTAGGAAGATTAATTGGATAGTTCTTGCTTGCGCCAAATGGATTTATAGGTCTGAGGAATTGGTTAGAAGTGGTCTCCTTTTAGAAGAAGGAGGAAGGGCTCTTTAGGAAAGTGTGAAATTATTATTTTATTATATAATTATATTCGGTTTCTATTGGACCAAAAATCATTAAATAAGAATATTAGATGACTCATGGTCGAAATAAAATCATTCAATCAGAATTTTACATGATTTGGATATTATTTTAATCATTATAATCATATTTATTTAAATAATTTATTAATGAGGTAAATATTGCATCATTGTTATGTCATAAATAATTTTATTTAATTTCTGTATAAAAATTATAAAAAAATACCATGATGTTGTAAATATTTTTAGCTTTACAATGAATATTTATAGTCAAAAATATGACTAATTTAACACCATATAAAAATTAATTTCTAAAATATTATTGTTAATGAAAATTTTTCATTTACATTAAATTAATTAATCTAAATTGTAATTTTCACTCCCAAGTGGCTCAATGGGGTCCCAAAATCGACCCATATATGCCAATGGTCGTTAATGACTCAACCAATATGGTTCAGACATGTTTTAAGGTAATTTTGAATTATTATAATATTCTTTTTTACATTGAATTACCCAATTTAAAGTTAACCGCGGTAAATAAAAGTCAAAAGTTAATATTCACCAAAAAATTATTTTCATCTTAATGATCCACATTTTAATTCTTTATTACAACCATGTTTGTCGGATTTTTTAAATTCAATTCATAGAATTGGTAAAATTTCATTTAAAAGAAAAAGTCAGTTTTTTGAACTACAACTAAGTGGTTTCACTATTCATAAAAAATTGATGTTTTTTCAAAAAAATAAAAAACAATTCAGCCAAAGATATATTTGATATTAAATATTAAAAAATTATGTTTATTTTTAAAAATTAAAAACATAAATGTGTCATTAATTAATTTTAAAATTAATTCTCATTGTTAAAATAAATAGCATGTTTTTATGAAACAATAACTATCAACAGATTGACACTTGATTATGTCCAATTTCAAAGTGAAATTAATTCCAATGACCAACATTAGAATAAATTGTAAAAATATATTTTAATTACACTTTAAAACAAATTAAAAATATTATCTAACCGTATACATAAATTAGATTAAAACACAATTTTGAATTAAAATACAACATTTTCATTACTCGTTAAAAAATGAACATTATCGGAAAAAATCCAAATATTAAAAAAAATTAAAATTTTATGTCCCCATTATAAAGAAGGATTTTATCTGTCAGATAGAATGTATTAAAGTAACCAAAACTATATTTATATAGGGTTCTCCATTAAAAGGCGATAAATCAGCCATTTAATGTAAATTATGCTTAAAATTAGATTCATTCGCATTTTAAGCCTCTAATATTTATTGAATAAATCTAAATACATTTAACGCACATGTTTAATCATATTGTATTTAGTTTTGTTCATTTTTTTCCAATACAACAACTAGTAGTTGGCTACCAATTATAATTATAATATTATATTATTAGAGTGCAACATATGATTTCAAAGAATCATGTTGTTGCCTATTGGGTACACTATAAAACATAGCATCCCTTTTAAATTAAAATTAATATTTAATTAAAAAATTAATAAATATGAAAAATTCATATTCTATATTTACATGGGATGTTACAATAGTCATATGAGAATGATTATTCCATCTAACCCATTCCAATTTCCTTGGTGTAATAATAAAAAAATTAGTTTTCTCAAAATGGTCACAAAATATTTTATCATTGAGTAGTTAATTTCATTTTTTGTTCCAAGAAACTTACTAAAAAATCATAATTTCTATTCTAAAATCGTTGTTATTACCAACTATTTTGTGTTATCTACTACACCATGACATAGATACAAAATATTTTATTGAAAATAACTTGAAAACTGAAAATTAATTTCAAAGAAAAGATCTTTTATTCCCATACATGAATCAATCATGCTTTTGGATTTAAATAATGTTTAATAAGGCCACCATCACTAAATCATTCCCAAAAAATTCCTCCAATAAAATTCTTTTCATATGTAATCATTCTTGTGCCGTAGAATAAACATAACCTCACCTGAAAAAATATGAATCAGTCAAGAGAGAATAAAATTCACAGATAACCAGTGAACTGATTTGTGTAGACCTATTTATATGAATTGTTGTAATGAAATTTAATATAATGATTACTTAATTAGAGAATGAAGACACCATACATGAATTTATGTATTATGGGAGCCAACATCATCACCATAATGTTGAGATAATAATTACATTTTGAAATTGTGAATGAGAGTAGATCAAAATGGTGTACCATAATATAATGTATCAATAAATAATGAATTTGGGGAAGATGAATAAGAAATGGTTTAATAAAAATGAATAATATCATGTTATTTGGATAAGAGTTTGGGTGTATTATTTAGTGCATCTAATTAATCACTTATGGATGTATATGTAGTCTGAAGGGACATTTGGAATCCTTTGGGATTCTAATAAACATCAGTGTGATGGACTTGTTTTCCACAATGTTGTAAAATGATGTTTCTATACCCATATTCACAAGAAAGTCTATGATTAGTGGAATATTTACCACCCCAATGTCTATGAATATATTTTATGCCACTATGATATATCATAGAGAAACAAATTAGGATTTGAAATATAAGATGACTCCAGAATGTGATTATAGAAAAAAATATGTTGATTGTGGTTGCACATTATAGAATATATATCACAGTAGTGGTATAATAGGAATTTATCCAATGATGAAGTTAAAAGATGGAGGATTATTTACCAAATGATAATCATGTACTATACCATAAAGATATATAATTACTATCTTTCTTTATATAGAAAAAAATTTATTTGATAATTGATCATACATAAGACATGTGGAGGCTTTGATTAGTTATATAAGACTAAAGATATCCTCCATGGCCCTAAAGGATATAGAAAACACAAAATAAAATTTTTAGTCAATAATATAAGTTGTTATGTAATAACTAGAAGCACAGAAAATTATCCAATTAAATATTGAAGTAGTGTTTTCAAAAATATTGTTTGTCACTCACAACATAGATACTAGCTGATACATCATGAGTGGTGGGACAGTAAGTGAACAAATTAGAAAAGAATTTGGTGGTATGAAGATAACATGGAAGGGGATAATAGGCTGGGAAATGAAAATTAGTGCTTTAGGCAGGGAGGGTGGTGCGTTGGGGAGGGTTTCATGTATAGGGATTGTTAAGGTTGTGAAATTTATTTGATAAAATATAAAAATATAATTCATAGAATCCATACATCCATGTCAGGTCTAGTTTGATTATTTATAGATATGAAATAAATATACAAGTATGACCACCGACCTAATAAAGCCTTTGAATGTTTTATTATATATGAAATAACAAAATAACCTAAATAAATATCAAAATAATATTACTGTATAATGTTTTGAGGGATTTTGATAAATACTATTTAGTATTTATTCTACAAAAAAAGTATAATGTTACCTACCTAATAATACATATATTCTATTGCATTAAATAATAAATCATGGAATCTCAGTAATATCAACAAAAAAATGTAATTGATCATTTTACCCTCATCACTTTCATTATCATCACCATCATAATAATCCTCCTACATGTCATCAAACATGTCCCCATAATCATCCCCATATTTATCCCCATCCTTATCCATGGACTCATCCTCACCCTCATCCACCAACTCAGCATCTGCTTCGGCCTCAGTCTCGGCACCATCCTCGTACTCGTCCTCTTCCTTGTAATCATCATCGCCTGGAATGAAATCATCTCAACCACCACTATTACTTCCCAATAGTTCAACATATAATTAAAATATCGACAAAATATATTCCCCAGAAGAGTCACTGGCCACTAGTTGATGTTATGGACATAAAACATTAATTAGTATCCAAATTTCTTTGTATTCCCTATCAACCCATTCTTCCACCCGTGTGACCATTTTACGGCATGTTCTACAATACCTTAACTGTTTTCCAATTCAATGGTATTAAAAATAGTACCTAAATATGGCTAATAAGTCATTGGTAGTTTACTCTTCCGAGGTGGGAAACATAATCTACAAGGGTTCTCATCTCTCAACACCTGATGTAAGTGATAATTTTTCCCAATATTGTAAGTTCATTGGGAATTGTGGGCCTCCAAACTAGCATGTTATGAATATAAATATATTATAAACTTCCAAAGATATATTAATATTTTTAATCAATAATGTAAATAACAAAAAATATTTTAACATCAATACGTAAACCAAACATCCATCATTTTTCTTTCCACTCGAGTGAAATAGTTTTTCGTGAGTCACACATCCTTCAATATTTAAACATGCCTCTACAATGATATTGATTATAGGAAACTATAAATGTGAATAAAATATAATTAATTTATTTCATAACTAAAATTATATAATATCATTATGAATAGATTATTTTTTGGGGGGAAATAGATATTGAATGACCTAAAAAAATTAAAAACATTTATCATACATTCTTTCCCTCATGATATGATATCATTGTACTAATTAATGTGTTGTGGTATTTTTTAGCGTTATTGTTTTATATTTATTTTTTTCAAAAGGATTCCTAAATAAAATTAAATAATAAAAAAAGATATTATTAATGAAAAACATGAAAATTTTCATTTAAAACCCACAAATGTGATTAATACCTTAATTGTGGTAGTCGAACATTGAGTAATCGATTTACAATACCGTTCTATCAAAAATCATTATTGGATGGTGACAACTCTAACTATACGCCAAACTCGTGTTTATAGGCAAACCAAATCTCACATGGCTTTATTTGTTATGCAAGTCGTGAACCCTCACCAACAGGAAAAATAATCTGAAGCGAGCACAAAAATATTAATTCATACAAATAAAAATAAATAAATTTAATATAATACATTTTTTTAAATATATTTTTTCCCATGAATTATCCATTTATCCATTTGGAATCATACTCCATTAGAGTGGGAAAACGAGAATAATGTCAGATTATTTGGAATGTGTCATGAAAAAAACTGACATTTCTACTCTGTTTTTTTCAATCATTTGGTTGACGTAGTTTTAGTCCACCTTAAACTGCTTATTGTGGTTCCACATTGAACTCATTCATGTACTCCTTATCTTTTTATTTGTATAAGCATCTATTAAGAAATAAATTAAAATATTATATCATTACATGTTATATTATAAATAAATTAATCTATTAAAACTTATTTCATTTCTACAATATTCCTATAGAATTAAGGTCATTAAGAAATATTAGATTTGTTGGAACTGTAGGAACATAAACCTATAAAAATGGGGTGGGTTAATGTTGTATACACTGTAGGTACCATTTATGCCAAAGTAGGAGTTGATGAAGAAATATAGAAGCATGGATAGAAATAATTATATGGAAAAAAATATGGCTGGAATGGATAGACAAATCCATTATATGGATGAGGAGTGGGAAGCATCACCAAATAGGGTAAATATGTGTGAGGATGATTAGATTTAAGGTCTCGTGAAAACATCATATTCCTAAATATCTCAGTTGGCCCAAATTACATAGAGGCATTAGAATATGTGGAAGATGGTACATTGTTGGGAGGTACATGGTCTAATATGGTAAACTGACTAGATCCAATAGCTCCTATTTCACCACTTCATACCACTAGCCTTAGTATTGGGACCACTACTAGGTTTCTATTCAAATAAATAGTTCCTATATGGTGGATCCAACATAAATGTTTTAAACAACATTAATCACATGACATAACATAATATATATATATATATATATATTAAAATAAAAACTAAAATCAAGAAATAATAGATGAATTCCCATCTCAGTCATTCCATGATTTTTATCCATCTTCCTCATCCTTTATTATTCATTAATAGGTTTCATATCCATAATTTGAAAAAAAATGTATAAAAAATTCGAAATGGATAATTAATTTGTAACCTAAAAAAATAATATGAAACATGACTTATTTGTGTTAGGTTATTTTTTTCAAATTTTTTGTTAGGTTATATAGATATTTTTTAGGTAGGAAATTATTTTCATTTTTATTTATTTTCATATCAATAATTTTTATATGACCAATTAAATTCATCTACTTTATTATTATTATTTAACTGTTACAATTGAGTTTGGCTATATGGGTCTGAATACATATTAACAAAATATTGGAAAATGAAGCTAAAATATATTAAATCAATAAACATTGAAAATTAACCATATGGTTATGTTTGATACAAAATATTTCTAATCAATATGAAATAATTTTGAATAGTAAAATCCTTAACAACCCATGTGGAGACCAACCAAAATACATGATAACATGGATTGATGATTTTATATATTTCCCACAACTACTTTAGATTCACAATAAACTATAACAATTGAGCTATTGGAATGATCGTTGGTAATAAATGTAATGTCTCATGTGGTAGAAGCCATGGTGTCAATTACATCATCTCCATTATAAAAAACATGTCTTGGAATAAATTTATTCATTACACCAAATTTAAGCATGCGATTTTATTTAACAAAAAAACATTGTCTCGTCTTTAATTAAAATACATATTGTTCAATAGTTGCAGGAGTGTGACTCATATCAATAACATGATATCCAAAATCATTAATAAAGTTGACCTACCACTATATAAAATGAAATCAATTTCACTTCATCTTTGTTAATCAACCATGAGATCAATAATCCAATAATATTATTTTGTTAACGAAACTAGAATATGATTTTTTTTTAAAATGAGTTATATTATTTGATATGCTAGTATAACATTACTATGTGGTAGCTAACGTAAAAGGATTATTTTTTTTATAATTTTCATTACATAAATAGTTATAATAAATCTATACATATTGATAAAAAATTATTTATATTCATGAGCCACAACATTGGGACCAAAAGACAATGATATTATTTTTTAAAAGAAGAGTCTGCATAAAAACCCTTTAAAAAATTAGAAAATTATATTAAACTTAATTAAATTTCAATTTCTTTCAGTTACTATAAGAATATTTCATCCGTTAATTTCTAAGATGTAGAAAATTCTTCCCTATGAAAATTATCTCTTCTTCACAAAGATAATGAACAATGATTTCTATTTATCATTTATTTATGATTATTTTAGTTTAAAATATAAATTATCTAACAAATATGTAATATTACAAGAGATGAGATAGGATATACATGTTCAATATAGATAATTTATGTAGTCATTTATAAAATCACCATTGAACAACACTATGTGAAGTTCCATCTCCCACTCTTCAAGGATTAGTGTCATCAATATATATGATCAATAGAATTCCTAATTTTTTAGGAAGATATGGAATGTTTTTCACAAATTTCTCATACTCATATTCTTCATTTCAATTTTATCTTTTCATTCTCATAGTAACATCAGAAAAATACATTGGGTAGGAATTCATATATTATTGATCACTATAACATTCATGATAAAAACTTTGTGACAATTCATTATCATGAAATAAGATTGCAATGTGTTCTTATTTCATTCATATAGATACATAGTAAAAAAGAAACAGTTATATTGTGATGTATTTCAGTTAGATGATGGACAGTAAGATGTGACATGCTTGTCCAAAATGATGGAGTAAGTACATATTTAAAATCCCACAATATTAATGGCGTCTCTACCAAATTGTTTTCATGAATTGCATAGAAATATTCATTCCATAAAGATATCAAATCTAATGGAACAAAAAAGTAGTTGACTCCATTACATTATTGGAAAATATTTGACATATTTCAATTTGATTCAACTCATGCAGAAGGATGTGATAATTATGAGTCTTCAAGGATTTAATCCTAAAAACTCTAATATTGACCAGTTTTTATATAATTCATTAATATATATCATGAAAATTAATAGTCTCTATTACATACAGAAATTGATTTTTTTGGAACAAGATTCATCATAATAGAATCTCACATAACATTCACATTATTTTCACTCATACACATAGAATGACGTTATGGTTTGGTCCACCAATCACCTATTTCACAGAATGATCAGAAATCATATTTGGCCTTTTCCTTGACATTTTGAATAATCAATATAAAAAGTTCACAAATATTATATGCAATGTTCATTATGTCTAAGCAATGATATAAAAATTTGGTTGAACAATAAGGCTATTTATAGATTTTAATCTTCTTATTCCAGTTGTAATAAGAATCAGTTGAATCATTTTAACTCTTTCTAGATTTCATTTGTACCTTCCTGAAAAAAGTAAATCTTATAAATCATTATGATAATAGGTTTCATACATATGGTGAGGTGGATTATTCATCTCTATGTTGTTGTTAAATATTTGACAATTATTTTTATATGGATGGTATATTGGAAATAATTGTCGATGTCCCAAAAAACTAAAACTACAATGATAATTCAATCTTTTGGATTGTGTATTCTACAATGAAACATAACATGAATGTTTTCCCATTTTGTTCAATCCATACATCATTACCTAATCCAGAAAATAATTGATCATCCATGTAACATAAACACATATATGAAAGATGTCTTTCGAACATGCTTCGTATGTCATCACACTTTCATACCAAAAGAGTATCAACTATTTTATTAATGGTTTAGTGCATATGTCTACATCTTTGTTGAGATTATAAAGGCCATATTTTATTATACTAATGAATGTGTTTGGTTTTTTCTTAAACAACCATGGGGGAATGTTTTAAATGTGTATGAAAACATACCATGTGAAATGAAAATAAATAATCTACCCAAATGGATTAAAACCATCACATGAAAGACGCAAACCCACATTATGCACATTAAGAGAAAAATTAAGACATCAAGCATAAAATATATTCCACAAAAATCATTATCTAGGGTGAACAAACTATGGATCATTAATCATTCTATAAATATCATTATATGACACTTTTATAGATATTTCATTAGACAAGAATAGATTTTGGTGTTTGTGGATCAAAAGAATGTGTCACATTAACTTCTTCAGCACACAGGATAACATTCCATCTGCTTTCGGAATCAATAGAAATGTTCCAAATTTTATGAAATAATTTATTTTAGAATTCTACTTCCATAATAATCTTCAATATTTTCGAAATCCATAAATTTGGATTTCATAAAATCCAATAGCATGAACTAACATCCATGCCATATACTTGTTTTAAGGAATATCTTTGTCTACTAAATGTATATACATAAAAATAAAAATAATGTAATAAATGGAAGTATTTGAAATCCCATACATTCTTTCCCCATGAAATAATTGGATTTAAAATTACATAATTTTCATTTTACCACATTTATGATATACTAGAGTCATCACTACATCAATAGTTTTTTTAATCCTATCAATAAGATCATTTTCATTGGATGCATCATGTGTGACCTTATAGAAGTCATCATGAGTCGACATCCTCTATTTATCATGTTGAAAAATAAATGCAATGTTGTCATCTATCAAATTCCTAAATCCAGTTCTCTCATTGTGATCAGAATCATTTTGATATTCTATTTTCCCCTATTATGTAACAACACATGTAGTTTGTTTGAAAACCATCTTTAGTTATATGGTATCTATGTTCTTCATAACTCAAAAAACGTCTTCCAACATAATTATTACTTGTTCAATGAATGTGACCCCTATCTGAATCATTGTTAAATGCTAAATATTCACAGTTCACCGAATTTTGTTGAAAATCGCTTGAGATCTGATCGGATTCATCATCCAACATCTAAACCATTATGTAAACAATTGTAATAAGTCATATCAATGGAATATATTCAACAATTTTTATTTTCAATCTAAAATATATTTAATTAAATGATAATTTCTCACATTATATAAAAAAAGACAAAATACTATATATGAGAATAATAATAAGAATGACAACAAAATATGATATATATAACAATATAATATAAATATAAAACATTGATATTCAATTGAAATATATTGTACATGATTTAAAATCATTATATAATGAATGATCTCTCTCTAAAAAATATCAGAAAATCGTTTACAATAAGTCTAAATTTACAGAGATCGTTGTTTTACATAAATAATGATATATTTCTAATCAATTGTGTTATTATAGCTTTAGTAATCAATAATATATTTTATAGGGTGTTTCATTTAAACTATAGGAATCATGGTGTCATGGACTATAAAAATAGTGTCTCAATGAAAATTAAATAAATAAAAACTGAGTTAATGGTGGGTTGATGGTATTCGATGAATAGAATAATGTTTTATATTTTACAAAGTCCAATACATGCCAATATTTTCAAGGGATGTCCAACATTAGGATGAGATCTTCATTCAAAATCTAGTGTTATATAATATTTATTGTTCTCCCTTAAAATAAAAATTTTACTTAGTCAAATGATTCAATGGTTTCAGAATTGTTGTGTCATATAATAGGAAAAATCATGGTACAAAAATGACAAATATCTCAAATATCCAGGCATCAAATTCATTATCTAAAATAAATAAATAAAATTCAAATCCATTTGGAAAATAGAATAGACAAACAATATTTTACTAATTTAGATGTACTTATTTTAATGTATCATTGATTAAAGGATTTCATGGTTCGATGTTGGGTAATTCTATCTCATGTGGGTTCTATACCATTGGACATGAATTTAGAAAATTCATGGATTATTACCAAGTCCCCCACATAGGTCACTTCCAAAATTCCATCCCACATAATGAATTTTGTACATTATTAAATGAAATATCAATTCATTATATAACTGAAATTTAGATTACATATTGAATTAATATTTCATATAGTAGGGTATCTGATAACAGTGTATTGCATACACTCATTGGAGATTACTATTACATTGTTTATTGAAAAATAGATTTACGTTGTAAAATTTATGTTGAATGTTGAAATATAGAAAAAATAGTATACTAATACATAATGTAATTAATTACTATTAAAATATGAAATATTCTTTATGCACATATAAAGAATGAAAAAAGTATAATTCATATTGAAATAAATTACTATTGATTAGTGTAATAAAAATTTGATAATATATTTCAAACATAGTTTAATATAATAACATATTACATAATGAAATAGATTTATATTACATCGTGTAAAATCATAATAGATTACATATTTAACTGTTTGTGATGCTTACTAAAACAAATTATATATGCATGTTGCAATAGAAAAACATAATACATATTACATAGGGTGATACAATTACATATTTCTTAGGGTATGATGCATATTAAAAAATTTCTATTGGATGTTATAATAGAAATACATATTACATACATCATAGTTTAAGAATTGATTATATACTTAAATTTATGATGTATATTAAAACATTTTACATGTACCAAATGTTCATGATTAAAATATTACATATTTCATAGTGTATGGTTTATATTGTAACATATTGTTCTTTCACATTGTAATATTAAAACCAATGATTTATACATATAAATTGTATAATGTTTTTATATAGATGCAATATATGTATACAAAATAGATGTAATGTATTTAAGAAAATGTAGTATAAGAAACATTACCAGATTGTTTGTGTATAATGATCTAGTGTATCTATACAGATTCAATATAATGGATTTATACAAAATTAGTGTATCTATGAGTATAAAAATTTCATATGTGCAATAGAATCAGGGAATATATGTGTATATAAATATAGTATATGCAATATAATCTAAACATCTAAATAATGAGAGATTACAGATTGATGGGGAACAAAATATAAATGTAAGAAACTAAAATCACCAATTTGAATATAAATTTCAGAGGAATCCTATTAGATGTCGAAGAATAAAATTGAATTGTAAGAAACTGATTTAAAACCATGAAGGATAACCTCTTATAAGAATAGTCGATGATTAGGATAGAGAAGCACTATTTTTAGAGGAAAAAAATCAGATATAGAATGGGTTAGTAGACTGACACTGTATTTTGAAATAATTGGTCCCAATAGTTTTTAAAAAAAGTTTGTATATAGCATATATACCAACAGTTAATAAAATCAATTGGCATAAACTGGATTTTTTCATCATATGTCAAGAATAATTCTAAACAGTTTCCAGATCCCTCAATTTCTCAATGGATTTTTAATACCATTTGGAAAACATTAAAATATATATATTGTTAACTCATTCTTAGAATACCATTAAGATATGTTACCAATCATAATGGTTGAAGAGAACCATTGGGCTAAGGGTGTTGGTATAGAGCTAAATTCCTGTAGTGAAGAAAAGATCCTTAAAACAAATTACAATTAAACTAATTTGAAGTTATTATTGTCTTCCTTGAATATTTTAAATAAAAATATCATATTATACAATTTATAAAGGATTTTACAGGAATTAATTTTCAACAATATTGTATTCAAATTCAAATCAGATAATTAGTGTAAAATTGGAAGTAATTATTTTAACTGTTAAATTATATTTTATAAAATTATTTAAAAATAAATATTTCAATATATTGATTATGATTTTAATTTACTGAAAATTTAACCTCAATTTAATTCTAAATCCAATTTTATATTTATACGTAAAATTGTAATCCATTATTTCTTAAAAATCCATTATAGTGGTTACGGTTAGAATTGGTTGTACAAGGGCTCAATCCAAAAACTATGGTATAAAAATATATTAAAACATGATCAAATGTTAGTTGATGATTAAATTGATACAATATATTTCATACCATTGAATCCTTGTCATTTGGGTACCATTTAACATGAGATATGCATGAGATACATTGTGTATTTTCATATCATTAAAAAATGAAATTACTAATATTATCTAATACATTAGGTTCTATTAATTGATTTTAAATTACTAACCTTTGAATATTCATACTTGATATTTTTATATGGATATAATTATCAAACACATGCAATTTATTATATAATATAATTTTAAATAACTACATTTATCTTTAATGTGAAGAAAACATTAGAATCACATTATTCTTTAATATTGTAAAAAAGTGGGTTTTGAAAAGGAAGGATTGAAAAGACAACGTAAAAATATAGTTTTATAAATGGATGAAATTTTTTATTCATTCTCATCACCTATTATATCTAATCACTTTTTTTAGAATCAGACTCAGAAATTAATTTATATCAGTTTAATAAATTATCAAATTATATTAATCTTATCCCCTCATTTTAAAAGTGATATCCAACCTCTTCTTCTCAAAAAACAGAAATTCTATTAGGGTTACTGTATTCATTCAAAAACACTTTAATAAAATCAGTAACAAAATTATATAGGTAATGGTGGGGGATAAATAATTTTTTATCGGTACTGTGTTTTGATGTATTGGATGTTTTCCGAAGAAGAAGTATATTTTTTTATCAATTTTTTTCATTTATTATTAAACCTCTTTAAAATAATCTAATAAAATTATGAAATAACAACACATATTTATTACTTATACTTAAATGTTATTATATTAATCAAACAACATATATCCAAATCATTTAAAATAAAAAGATAATTTAAACTGTCATGTATATGTAGAGTAGACAACCACAACATGAACAGATGTAATTAATTTTCTACCCCGCATGTCATTACTATATATAATGAAAAATAGAATGTCTATATAAGATATTAAATACATAAATAAAATTTTATATTGTAATATTAAAAAATATTCTCTCCCCTTTACATCAATTGAATAATTATAACGTCGTTCAATCGCATGGCTGGAATACATCAAACAAGAAATGATGTGATTCATTTATCAAAACCAAATCAAATGGAATCTATGTAATTGTATTTAAAAAATGATAATTAATTAATGAAATAATATTCACTGTAGATTGATAAAATACCATATACATTATTTCAATCACGTTCTATGAAAAATTGAAGCATTACTCATGTGTCCAAATAACCTACAGTCTCCATAATTGTAATATGTATAATTTTTCATAGCAATTATTCAAAGGTAGTGTTTAAAAGAATTATAAAAATGAAATTTAATAATTGAATATAACAATTATTTTATTAAATAATTACATCATAGATCATTTTTAATTGTCTATGAAATTTTGGACTTATGACCCTAATATCATCAACCAATCATTCATGAACATAATTGATCAACATAATGAAAATAAAATCATATTAAATATAATAAATATAATTATAAAAATTAAAATATTTTATAAAAGTATATAATATAAATAAATTTAATCCAGTAAATAAATCATAATATTGAGATAAAATAGAGGTAAGAGGGAATATACATTGAAATCCACATTTTAATGGTTTATAATGATTTTTTATATAATTAATATTCTTCAATTTTACCATTATTGAAATTATTTTATTAATATATTTTCTACTAATTAACTAAATTATAGTGTATATTTTATGAAAAAAATAATTTCATTAAATCTTATTATAATGAACTCATTTTTTCTTTTTATAAGTAATTTTTTCATAACGAGGAAAAAATAATGTTATATTTTACTATTTATAATGTCAATAGGTTTTCTTACATTCATAATCATTTTTTTATCATACATTACATTACATAGGTATCTTATTCAATTAAATACCCTCATTTACTTGGTAATGGGTTTTTTCAAAATGGTTTTTAAATATAACTATAAGAACCCATCCTTAAAACATTATATAATCATGATTTAAATTAATAATTCACATTGAGGATCTTTTTTGGTTAAGTGTTTTGGAGAATTAGGCCATAACTATTACATTACATCTCCAAATATTATAATCTAATCACTTTTACTCAGTTTCACTTTGTTTCAAAAAATAAAAACTCATGAAAAATGTGTCATGTCTAGTTCCATGTTTTAGACAGCATGAATTTTCCATGATCCCATCCTTGACCATATTAATCTTTATGTCCTGTGAAAAAACATTTCAAATCATGGTATGAGAATAAAAAGTACGGTAAGGGTTATAAAATAAATAAAGGAAACATTAACCCATCATTAAATAGAAATCAATGAAACTAAAATTTTCAATTATAACATTCCTCAAGAAGTCAAAAGATTTATGAATAACACATAGAAATAATAAATAATAAAGGTAACTTCTGGAATACATAACATACTTAAATTTTATCATTCAAATATACATAGGGAGATATGTTGTAATACACATCACTGTATATTCCATAAATCTCATAAGAGAACCATTAAAGATTACCTCCACCATGTTACCTAATGCATGTGAGAGTTATCTTTGTCCCACTCACCCTAGGTTTATCAAAGAACACGTTGTATATGTAAATAATGTCCAATAATAATGAAATATTCATAACACATAAAATAAGATTAATGGAATGTTAACATTTTCACATTTTAATCACAACATATCATTTCAATATATAATCATTATCAATGCTTTATCAAACCATTTTCAAATCTATTTAAATCATTTAATAAAGAGATTTTTGAATCAATGTCTCCTATACAACATAGAATCTTTTAATGGAATTAAAATTTTAAAACATTAATTCACATAAAAATTATTTAAAAAAACCATTTTTTAAACATGGAAATTAATGAAAATGTTTTAGAATAATAAATCATTAAAACATATTAAGCGATGTTTTAGTTAAAGGGTTTTTAAAAAAAATGTGAGATGATTGAATATAATCAATTGAGGAATAACATACATCAAAATTATAATATCATGAGAATATATAGATTCATGATATAATACATCAAAGGGAAGTTTATACTCCATATAAAAGATAATTGGTGTATTATAATAAATCAGTATCAATGGAATATAAATTTAGACAAAGTCCCTTTCAGGGATCATATCCTTAGATTAAGGAAAAATCAATGAAATATTTATGTGTAAAAAATATTAATACATCCAATATAAGATGATATTAAATGTAAAACAATTATATTACATTCACACATATTCAAATCATAACATAATCAATAATTATAAGTTTATCCCAATGAATTGAAATTGGTTTAAAATGTTCAATTATAGAAATTCGATAGCCAAACAGAGTCACATTAAAATTCATAAAATATTATTATTAGAGAGAAAAGTGTATCTCATTTATTAAAAATAAAATTTAAATAAATAAGGATATATAATAACATATATTCATATAAGAATGTTGAGATTAAAAAAGATAACAAAAATGTAGTCTTTCAAAAAGAGGTCAGTGAAATATACCCTCACCGATTTGGTAACATTCAAAATATACACCCCATAAAAGAAGGATCATACAATGAAGATGTAAATAACATTAAATTAATGTATATTAATCAATTAATACAACAGTTGGTATTAAATACACCACAAAAAAATAAATAGTGGCATATATTTCATGAATCTCAGCAAAAAAACTAAGATGAAAACCTCTTACCACATTGTAATCAATCGAGTCGGATGACCAAAAGTTAATAAACGACAAAATAATCATAGAATACCATGAATACAAATAGAATATTTATATTATAATTCAAATTTCTATATATAATACTCCACATTCAATAAATATGTGTTTAATAATGGAAATCTCATGGAATTAAAAGTGAGAGAAAAAACAGCTTACCTCATGTCTGACATGACCCATTTTTTCTTTAATATCTGGAAAAAAAAATAAAGTTAATTTATTCATGAATAATAACCCTTTTCATGTTTATAATTCCTTTTATAAACTTTATTACAATGATATATATATTTGTCAATATTTTAAGTAAAAAATGGTCGTTTGTTGATATTTGGTACTTGTGTCAAAAATGAACTTCTTATAATTACAAGTTGTTCATGTGGTAAAAAACAATTATTTCCATAGTGATATTCATCATATAGATATGATATATATCATACACATACATTATATATATGTATTTATAATAGTATAAAACATTTTGATATATGAAATGAAATGCACCATTCATGGAGACGGTAAACCGTTCGTACGCATGAACGCTACATTCATTTCTATATCATATTTAATGGAAAAACATAATTATAAATAGGTATATATAATTCTAGTATAATATCATATATAATTTCATTACCATTATCTGTTATGCATTCTAGTAGTGGCCTAAATGATTCAAATCACATTTAGGGGGTGGTAGTCCACACATCCTCAAATGAAATTAGCGTATTTACCTACATTGGAACCCATAAATGTATTCTTTAAATGAAAAATATAGAAGTATTTAAACAATATAGAAATAATATATATCACATATAAATACTGTTTCATCTTAATGGACATCATAATTGGTCATAGTAGAATATTGCACAATCATTGTTTAGTGATGTGTTAGTTTTTCGTCCATATAAACAGTATGTTTAATATCCATTAGAAGGATGTGTGTGTGAGTGTAGTTCTAATCCATATCATAACTAGAACCTAATATATTTAGTATACTATTGTATTTATATAATAAAGTATAAAATGAGTATAGGGGGTTGGAGAAGTAAAATAACACATATGAACATTAGAGAAGACACTACCATTTAGTCGGGTATCTCCCCTTGGTTCGAAGCAAAAGGATTAATTGAAATGCCTTCATCCTAATGGAAGACGTATAAGAGGAGGAGAGAGATGTAAAAATCTTAATTGTATAGGGTTTGGACGAGCCAATGGGCTAAAGTGGTGTGAGGAATGGTTTTCAGTTGAGGGATTTTTATAAGGGGGAGGAGAGGCTGTTTAGGAATATTAAACAATATAATTTTATTATATAATTATTTTTGGTCTCTAAAGGTCCAAAACTAATTACTGTCAAATATAAGAGAACTCATGTTTAGAATAATAGCATTCAATAAGAATTGGAATCATTTGGATAATGTTTTAATATTTATTATCTTATTTATTTAAATCATTCATTAATGAGGTAATCAATGCATCATTATTGTGTCATAAATAAATTTATTTATATGATGTCTAAAAATTATAAAAAATAACATGATGTAGGAAATATTTTTATCTTCCAAATGAATATTTATAGTCCAAGATATAATGTCACGACACCCCTTCCCCAAGATGTGGAATGGTACAATGGATTTTCAGACCCTTCCTTCGTCAAGTTGACGAAGAGATAATGACTCCTGAAACCCACCATCAATAGGTCCCATAGTAGAGACTATGACAAAGGGTATATAATCCCAAACAATTTTTAAGGAATTTTCCTTTTTATTTAGTAGTATTGGAAGATAAAATAGTATATCCCCAACAACACAAAACTAGAGGTTAAATTAAATACAAAACAAAACATTCCACCATGAAAGTTCAAAAATAAAGTGCTACAAATGAACAAGAAAAATCCAGAGGAAAGTTCCATATAAAAGAAAAAAACAACATAAACTACCCTAATGTCCAAAAACGTAGGTTCCAACAAGGTCCTTGAAGTCCTCCTAGAAAAATGAAAGCAGTTATATATAATTAGGGTTAGTATACAGGTATACCCGGCAGGGAAAACCATAATCTATTGTACACAAGTGGGGGGAAAACTAATGCCCTATGAGAATTGAGATATAAAATCACCTAGCAAGGAAACTATCCTCCCAAAAAAAAACTCACACTCTGAAAATATCATAGGTTATATAAATTAACATTAAAACACATCATTGTTTGGGTACCCTGAACCACTTTCCCACATGTTATTGAAGTCGTCATATGTGTCAAACCTCTCTCACCATTCTCACTGCAGTCTTACAACCACCCCCGCCCACACACAACAATGATTGCACAATGATATATCTTTCCCGTAAAAACATGGTCCAACACAACCACATGTATCCATGTCCATAGACACATTGGCTAGAAAAACAACTACCATGCCAGAGGACACATGGGCCTCATCTAGAAGGCACTTGGGAAACCACCTACCAATACACATCTGGGTCAACCACCATAGTGTACCCAGCTCAATGAATCTTGGGATATTATGGAATTCATCTCAACACAGCCTGCCCGAATAATCTTGGGCTACTCATGAAAGGGATCATAAAAGGAGCTAATAACAAGCCACTCAAATGAGTGTTAGAAAAAAACCATCCCCCATGAAATTGGGGTGTTCAGCACAGAGTGATCAACTTGGGTGGGGTACAAATAAGAACCAAAAACACTAAATTATACATATATGTTACAAGCACTCATATCAGCCTCGGGATTCCAAAACTAGACCATATACAAATACCCTCATTAATATTCATTAATAAGAAGCACCACTTCCACAACAATGTCATAACACATTCCTAAAAAAATATCATTATTGAACCCATTTTTGTTTTCATCATCAATTGATTATATTTAAATAATTCTTTACAACTAGGAAACTAACAGGCATAGCCACAAGAATTTATAGACATGATTCTTATGGTGAAAAGAATAAATACATGGATAAAGAAATTTTTTCATTATAATAATTTCAAAAAAATTATTTTATTCAATTAATAATATCATTGATCCATAAATTATATTTATAAATAAGATATCATTACCATATGAATAAAAAATGGTTTTATAAAACCATTTATTAAGGTTCTAGAAGTTTCTAATATAGGTAGTCTATCTTAATAGGAGACATAATATAGGAATAATTTGATATATTATTGTATGAAAAAGATTATAACCACAAAATTCTGTAATGAAATATAAAAATACCATTGTTTCGTTGTTTTAACATCCAATTTGTTAGGTCAAAAATCAAATTTCAGTTTCTTATAATTTTCGTTATGCTTATATAAAATATTAACATAATAAATTATTGTATAAAAACAGAATCAAAAACTATTTTAGATAGATTGAGTGAATTATGGGGGTTTATTCCACCACATTGTCTGGGGCCATAAGAACTTCATACCTCTTGGATAATTGAAGTCAATATCAAACCTCATGATCATTGTTTCATTTATTTTCATTTTAACATAAACTATATTTAATTATAGGACTAATTTTATAAATTAAAATTTAAAATATAGAATATATATTAAACCATGGGTTTCATATGAATCCTCATTAATTTGTAATCATTATTTTTAGATGTAATTTCTTTATATCTAGATTATGTCCCTAAAAATTATATTATTTTATGTTCTAATAACATATTACAATTAAATGAATTAAACTTACTATTTGGTACTTGCCATGTATCATGACTTGTAGGGGGTTGAAACATCATTCATCACAATTAATGATCTGTTTCTATCTAAGATTATATTGCTTTTTTGGTTTGTTATATTTTAATCATCAAGACCATAGAGGATAAAAAACTCCTTTTTCATATATAAAAAACAATAAGAAACCATTTCATGTGATTCAAAATTGATATATGTAATTAAATATAGATACCATTTTTGAGACCATTGAAATATAAATTATGAATTTTTTATAAGAAGATAAGAAATATACAAGTATATCAATCATACCATGTTAATTTATCCTCATATGTCCCTAACTATTCATTCTAGATATTCATTATTTCATCTAATTATCAATTTATCTTAATGAAGTGTGTTGTATAGAATTATTAGCTTTGAAATAATATATTTAATAGTCAAGACCATATAGAAATACTTTATTATTCTATATTTGTTATTAAATTAATTCTTATAAAAAATCATACTTACCCCCTATGTGATAATATTAATCGAAATCATTTTCTTGGCAATCCATTCTGAAAAACCAAAATTGTTCTTAATATAATTAATTAAATTTTAATTATCTAGTGTATCAATAGGTTATCATCAGGGATTTCATAACTATATAATTTATTTATTGATAAATTATTATCAATGAGGAGATAGTTTCATACATTACAAATGATTTTGATTGTTATCAACGATTTGTGTGATTAGAGTCGAGACACCCTAATTGTTCTATTTAACGATGATATAATGTGGATGGTGTTGTAATAATCAAATTTATTATTACCATCAATATGTTTCAATGAATGATATGAAGTTCTAACATCCATAATTTAAAATTAAATAGTATTAGATAATATAATATGGTCTGTAATATTATTATAAAAATCATTCAATAAATAATTTACATTACAAAGGATTTAGAAATAATTTTCATTTAAATAAAACAATAGTGAAATAAATGTCTTATATTATGGGATATCTATATTAATTTCCAAATTGAAGAAATCATTTCCTATATTTAATTTTCAATTCACTATAACCTCAACATTTGATCTATTTATTTATATATATCAATACATTAAATATCTTTTTTAATACATTTTATAACCAAAAGACTAGTGTCATTTCGAAAATGTATATATAAAAATATTAGACAAAACTAAAAACAATTATATTTATAAACATTTACTACATTACACAACAGATATATTGATTTTGATCAGTATATTAATCATAATATTTAGGATTTTATAGGGAAATGAGAGATATAATAAATGGTTGATTAGAGTCATAAATATTGTTTTTGTAATGACATGAAAAATGTAATGGATAGATACTCCTATAATAGTATCTATTTCAATATATGAAATACTTATCATTCATTCATAATTTGATTCCTATTATAATTTCATTGACTTTTAACACATTTTGATAAAGAAGTTCTATGACAGAATAGATTTTTTTGAAAGATTATTAAAATGAAAATATTATTTTCTAATAAAAATGAATAAAAATATAAATTGAGCATAAAAAAGTGGAGGACTTATAAAAATAATTTTTTGATTATTTTGGAGTTGGGTATTTAAATTAAGGTAATAACATAACAATTTTTAAATAATTTTATTATGGAGAATAATTGCAGTGAAATAATTTTAGAATAAAATAATTTTTTATTTAAAACATTTTGTCCTAGTATCCCGATAATATATTTACATTTCCAATGAATAATTAGGGAGAATTAAGATCAAAAAATTCCAACAATCTTATAGAATACACTGGAAGGTGGATTCTCATCAGGGATCAATGTGTCAATATAGCAATGAAATGGATCTTCTATTTTGATTAATCAATTTTTATAATGAACATAAATTTTATAAATTTTTATCACTTTACCTTGGAATCCTTCACTCTCATCTATGTTTATTGTTATTATTAGCAATAAGGATTTGATGGCCTATGAATATATAATGTCATATAGACATATAATTTAGAACCATAGTGGTAATTTTATGTGTTTATAATGTAACACTTACATTTTTATGTTTTTAAAATAATCTAAAATCATTTATAATGTTAAAATATTTGATGTTAAAATCCAATTGTTATGGAGTTATTGAATATTGAAAAATAAATTTTATTACAAGATTTATATGTTTTAAGGAAACTATTTAATGTTACAATGATTTATTTTTAATATTTTTTTTTTCAAAACCAACTATATATCATTGGAAATAAAATAATGTGAAAATTCCATGCCATATAAATTTCCCCAATGAACACAATTATTGATATATTTTATTAGAAATGTAGTAATTTTTTCTTTATTTAAAAATATTTAAATAAAATTACTATAATGAAATTAAGATTGATAAATCATGATATTTTGACATATAGTTTTAAGGATGATATCCCTTTATAAAATGAATTTTTTTTTAAGATCATATAATCATTTTATATAGGATCTCATTATGTATAGTTATTAGAGGTGTGATGTGGTGGCAATATAACCTATTATAAAAATTATATAGAATATACGTATGGACCATCATATGGTAGATATAGTAGAAAATTGATTTCCAAATGGACCATATAACATATAGGCCTGGGATGATTCAACATGGTCCCTTGGTCAAATATTTATAGACATGAAGGGCATTCCCAATCATCAATGGATTGACAGTAGTTTCTAACTATATTGATCATACAATAGTGATCAATTAATTCATTTTGTTAAGAAAATATTTATGATATGAACATTATATGAAATATAAAATGAACTATCCTAAAATTTGACTTATATGAATGTCATATTAGCATAAACAAAACATAAACATGAAAAATACGGAAAATAATAATAAACAACCATAAAAAATAATAAAATATGTTATAACATAGGTATACGATCTAATAATAAAAAAAGAATGGAACGATGAATAAAAATCTCATTTTAAAATATTAAAAATCATTTATGCCTTAATGGGAACATGATCAAAACCCCCGCACATCCATAAAAAACCAAATAAAAAAGTATATATGAAATTAGGGCTTGGATTTATAAAAGATGAAAGGATGGATACATACACACACATACTCCTGTGTCCATGGAAGATGTGGATTAATGTTCCTAGTAGTATACCTATAATGATTTTTTGAAATTTCATTAAGAAATTTTTTTTTTGATTTTTGGAATATAATATAGAATTTAATTATTTAAATTTTTAATTATTAAATATAAAGGAAATTCTGAAAACAATATAATAGTAAAATAATAAATAATGATACAAATCAGTAAAATATATATATATATAAAATTCCTTTCAATGAAATATGAAATAAAAATTTCATTTCACAAAATCATTACCAAATGATTTTTTAGAAAAAGGTTTCCCATTTTCATATATAAATTACACTACCCAAACAATTTAAAAAATAATCTAATAATTCCAATGGAATAAATATGACCATAAAAGGAACTAAGATGTATAGTATATAAAAATAGAGTTGAATAACTAAAGAATGGTTCTATAATAACAAATCAAGACTAAATTAAATAAGATGACCAGGAATCAGTATCTTCTAAATAGACACTAACTTCAATAATGCGTCATATGAAACCTCAAAATATATATAAAAATTGATGCAAAATTTTTTTTTCTTATATAAATATTTTTAGGACCCACCTAATGGTAACCAGAAAAATATTATTCAACACCCCTTCAGGTCTTCAACATCGAAAAGTATGACCCTAGTAGGGTAAACGTTTCATACTGAACTAGAGTATGAGTTCACAATAGTATATAATAACAAAAATTGATGCGATTAATTAGCATCATAGATATCCATAATTGTTCAATAAGAGGTTATCAAACATAAATTAATATGAGTTATATACTTTAAAACTATAATAATGAACATTAACATAAACCTCATTCCATAACTAACAGTCTCATAAAAAAACAGAATTTCTTATATTAAGTGAAAATAATCATATAATATATGAATAATATAACCCCCGCCCCTCGTGGAAGAAGTGAAATTTTTCCAAAAAAATCAAGTGATCATTGATAATGTAACATTTATTAAACCATTAACTTACTAAATTATAATTGACTCAATCAGAAAAAACCTAGATTTCATTAACAATTTTGATCATGTTAATTATCATTTCAAAATATACATTAAAAACAATTATAAAAACACACTTTCAAAACCATTGAAAAATGTACCCTATTATATAAAATCAAGTTTAATCACAATATATAATATATTCTATAAATCATTTTTATTAGATATTAAGTCCATTCTTATTCGAAACCCATTGAAAATGAGTAATATATTTTCAACCCCCTATTGGTAAAAATATATTTTTTGAATCAAAATGTTAAACATTGAATTCAAATTACTAATTTTTTAAAACACTTTATCTATCAAGATATTCCATTAAAAAAATTATTGGGAATCAATAGATCAACATTTAATAATAATTGTATATTTTTTTAAATTTGTTTCAACCGATCATTGATACAATATTAATATTTTAATTATAAAAATATGATATTATGAACACATAAACATATCATAATAATAATTATTAAAAAAATTATTTTGAAATACCATCCACGTACATGAATAAAAAACCACAATTGATCCCAGTTTTTTGAGAACACCGTAAAAAAAATGGAAACAACCCAAAAACTCCCTAAAAGTGAATACCTCATCATTAGAATAATTATAAAACATAATATCATTTAATATAGTAGATAGGCTATATGAAGAATTGAGAATCAATGGGTTGAGGGATAATAGATAATTATGATGACAACAATTAAAGGCATAACTGATAATATCAGAAGAACCCCAAATTAATCCAAGGTGAGGTGCTCTAAGAAAATAAGACGAATATTAGAAGATCTATAATTCATATTATACAAGATGAACTAAATGAATGATATATGAAAATTTTAACTTATTAAAAAAATATGAATGGGAAAATTTTCAATTCCATGTTTTTTGAACATGAGAAATAAGAATAGATATGCTACATTGTTTGGTAAAATATGTGCTAAGCATGTTCCATTAACATGACATGCCTTATAAACTCACATTTTTTGGCCCCATGTCACAAAAAACAACATTACAAACTATGAATAAGATATTTATTAATAAATTTAAACACATCAGTATTGTATACAACATTCATTCTAGAAATATTTTTATGGTATCGTTCTTAAACAACAATCATAATTAACATTGTGTAGTATATAAAATATTTCACATGGTTGAAACTAAAAGTTCATCCACCTATGAAATCTAGCTATGTAGATATATGTTGTAGTTTATAACTCTTCCAAATGATACCATACATGGAATCCCCATAATTTTTAATGATGAACCATATAAAGAGAAAACCTATTACCAGGACGTACAATTCATGACTATGATTTTAATAAATCCCAAACACTCATTATTTATATATATTAATATAAATAAAATGATATGTGGGTTTCAAAATTATAACAATCATACAATTTCCTTGCCCAAAATTTTTTATGTCTACATAAAATTCAATAGAAATATTAGACAAATTGAAAACCTACAATAGATTCAATGCAATCCTTATTCAAATGACTATAAGAAAAAGTGATAAAACCAAAAATAAAAGTGATAACTCGTTTTTTTAGTCATGTAATATTTTTTTTTTAAATTATAATTCTCTAAATAATAACATTTAGTGATTTCTTAAGTGATTATGAAAATTAATTTAT
The DNA here is from genome assembly GCA_963277665.1 of Viscum album. Lineage (NCBI taxonomy): Eukaryota > Viridiplantae > Streptophyta > Magnoliopsida > Santalales > Viscaceae > Viscum > Viscum album. The sequence goes on along the minus strand of OY728140.1, from coordinate 811,078,792 downwards.
ACCATATTTAGATATTTATTGAAAAAATGCAATCATATTTTCAATAATTATTTCAAAATTATCATAGGTTGTAATATAATTAAATTTGAAAACAGATTTATTTTCAATTGTATATTTAATAAAAAATATGTCATAAACAACTGTCATCTATTTTTATTTATTTAAAAATCCATAGTTTTTAATCTAATTATAATGAATAATTAATTCATAGTTTTTACTTATAATATAATTAAAGTTATTCAATTCTTAAAAATGAATTACATTCGAGAAAACAACATATAAAATTTGATTATTTGAGAGAATGTTTTTAATAATATTTTAATTTTTATATGTAATTTCTATCACTTATAGGAATTGAATTTGAATAAATATTTTTCATATTTTGAATCAGACTGTTCAAATTTGTTAGTTAGTTTATATTAAATTTTTGTAGTATGAATGAATGAACAATGTAAAATTTTTCTTGTTAGGATATGGTAAAAACACGTAAAAATGGAAATAACTATTGAAAATTATCTATTCACATGAATAATTTTATTTTGATTAATTTAATTCAATCAATCAATCATATAATTAAAAAAATCATTTTTTTCATTTGTAAAAGATAGAAATTTTATCATATATTACGTATATAAAAATACAAATTTTTTTTTTATTTTTCTTCATATATAAAATAGTTTTTTCAAAATGATAATATTGGTTATTAATGGTTTTAATTTTTTTAAATAAAATATAATAGAATAATATTATTCATTACACATTATTTGATAAAATAATTACATTAAACTCTTACATAACGTCGACATAGGGCCTTTTCATGTAGTATAAAAAAAAGCAAATAATTATAGGAACATATAATGTATTATTTTTTTTGAGTTATGGTGTTCCATTAAAATTTTTAGATATATAAAATATATTAAAATTTTCATAAATTTCAATATTTATATAGGATATGTCAATTTAAATTTTCTCAATGTCATTTTTTGATATATTATTTATACAAAATGTTGATTTCAAAATATCCCTCAAAAGGGTCAACAATGAGTTAAAACATTTGAGATGTAGCTAAAAACATCAACTAAACTTATATAAAATATATTTTATGGTAATTTTGGGATTCATAGTCATATTATCTTCTAAATATATCAATTTTATATATCTATATAAAATTAGTATTTATTAATTTAATTCATTATGGAATTTCATTGTTGTCTCCCTCCAATCATTATATGGGACACCATCCCTATGAATTTTAATGCACAAATCAAAAATATTAACTAATAAAAACCATAAAATTACAATATTAATCTACCTAATAATCATTATATATGTTTTTGGATCATTACAGGACCGTAAAAATTTCTTATGGAGATATATAGAAAATGGTTTCTTAAAAGAGAATGTAATTTCTCCAACTCCACATTTTCATTTTACATTTATATATACCATAATAAATTATATCATATATATTAATATATAATAAAAAATAGTATTCTATATAGTGATATCTAAATATGTTGATATAATAATGGTATAAATATTTTTTCCATCGTATTGGAAATAAAATTATCATTCATTTGTTCATGTGGACTACAACCACACTAAACCAATGTGGTTAATTTCTCATCACATTCATTCATGGAATTTTATCACGATTTATATAATATATATATATATATTAATTATATAATAATTTCTTTATAAATATTATATTTCATGTATCATCAATCCATTTTAATCATAACAAATAGAATCCTCTTATGTGTCTACGTATATGATATCACATCACATAGTAATGCATTGATTTTCGCAAATCCCACCCATTATGTTTATTCAAGCTGATTCATTAATAAATATAACTAATTTTTATAACATATTAATTATTATGAAAATATAATAATTTATTTATTTCATTATATTTATAGTAATGAAAAAGAAAAACATTAAATGCGTTTACATGTGAACTACCACCTCATCAGATGATGCATTTTGATTGGTCATATCTACTTCCAATAGACAAATATAAGATTATATTTGATATATAATAGATTTAATTATTAATTTTTGTATTAATTATTAATGTATGGAATAATTAACCCTTTAACCATGATCAACATATCAATGACATATTAAAATTATGAATATAACGTCCTCAAATTACCCATCATGGACTTAACCAATTATTTAGTTGATATAAAATTGAATTAAATATAGAAGATTGTTTTTTTATAAAACAAATACCAGGAAAATGTTTTAAAATACTAAATCATTAATTTAGTATTTTTATACAAAAATATTCGAACATACATAACATATCGGGACTTGAGGTAAATATTTTACTAATATAGTATGTTGTCACTAATATTTTACACCTCTTCCTTGAAATTTTAATTACAACAATATTTTCAATCTCATATAAAAATATTATTAAAATATATTTAAATATATTTTACATTTTTATTTTTATATTCTAAAAAAATCACATCATAGATTACTTATCACTTATAATTTGATTAACATTTTAGTAGTTTTCATTGTTAGAATCCAATTTTTCTTGAGAAATGTAGATTGTCATGTACTATGATTTCCCTTTATAGAGTATATACTATTCCATGAATATATTTTGACCATTTATATCATAATTTTATTTTTATTTATATATCAATATATATATTATTTTTTAATTATACATTTTATTTGAATCATAACAAATATGAAAATGATATATGATATAATTAAATTTATTCTCACAAAATATAATGAAAAAGGATCCTCTGAGAGATGTTTTATGATATTTATTTTCCCTAGGTTATCTTTTTTCTCATAAATAGTTATTTTTGAGTCTTAAATTATTTCATTTCACTTTCGTATCTTTGATACATAAGATGTCTAATAAATCATGTTTATGGAATGGCATTTATTATTTATTTTTTGTACATAGATCATATCTCTTCTATATCCATGAATCATAAAATGCCTTATAGATTATTATTCTCCATGAATTAATGATTCAATAATGAATTTATCAAATGTAATTTAATTTTCTTTAATCCTCTATGTATTTATTTTCATCATTTTCCGATCATGGTACTTTTAGTTTTTACCACAAGTGTGAAAAGGATTAATATTCTAAATATTAACCAAATGAAAGAAAATTACATAATGAAACTAGTTAAAATATTTTCTCATTGTATTACATATCTCAATTTTACTTTTATATGAAATTTTTTTTCTCATTTTTCATAAAATGTTTCATAAAATATTTTAAAACTAAAATGTAATTATCCTTAGTTTCATTTAATATTTTTATTTTTTAAAATATTTATTTAACTTCATTGATAATTTTCTTTTATTTTTTTAATTCTTTTGGGGATACATTTGAATGATACCAAACATCTTAATTCTCTTGATTTCATATGATTGTTTTTAATATTTTTTATAGGAACATATTTTTTTAATGGGATAATCAAGCTAAAAATGAATAATGGGGTCTTTAAAGGTCATTATTTGGGAATTTGAAATATTCATAATAATATATGATTTTGTTGTTACATGGACATATATATAGAATATTTATGGATTATTACTATATAACCTACGGAAGGGTGGGTTTGTTATATCTATATAACACATCGGGTAATGTGAATTTGTTAACAATGATATTACCCCCTAAAGAAATGATTGAGTTTCTTTTTATAAATGACTCATAAGAGAGAACGATATATGCATATAATTAGTAGACCCTATAATATAAAAATGTTATCTTTTAGGAGACGCTCTAATTTTTATTTTGGAATTATCCTATATATTTTATTTCATGTTGAATGATTGATTTTTAATGTTTCCAAAAAAATTTATTTATGATTGAAATAAGATGTACTGTTAACTAGGATGATTTATTATTTTAAAATGGTGTATGATTTATGGATTTATAAAATATCATATTTTTTATGATTTATTCTTGGTATCAATTTTTTTCATCAATGTTGTGATGGATATGAAGTATAATATGTTCTCTTCATTAACATTTAATATTTTCTCAGAAAAATATTAACATATTTATATAATAAAAAATATTATGTTTTTAATACCTATATTTACATTTAAAAATCTATTAACATATCATTCATATGTTTATTTGACCTACATTATATATAACTATGTTATGTATGATATATATAAAAAACATTTTATGTGAGGGATGATGAATAAATAGTATAAAATAACAATGGTTCGTTATATTTTTAAAAAATATCACTTAATGGAATACATAATTTAATGTATGAAATTATCCCCATACATAAAAACATGAAACATAATATGTTATGGTGTATTTAAGGGATCAAATATTTTTATTGGAACTTATAATACATATTTCTAAATATAGGAATGAATTATTTTTTTCAAAAACAAAATATTTAATATTATTTTTTATTACTGGATGTGTGTGTAAAAGTTAATGTACATTATAGTTTCTAACATGGAATAAATTAAAAAATATTTATATCCTTATGATTCCATTTATTTAATAATTTTGATATCTATATACCATAATGAGTTTCTACATCTATGGTTGATCATATGTTCAAAAGACTAGAAACCCCTTATGATATTTTATGTCAAGGAATTTAATGTTTTTAATGAAATTTTAGTTGAAATTTTTTATTGTTGAGGTAATTATAACACCTATTTTTAATATGAACTATTATTTAGTAAAATGTTTCTTCCAATAATATGATGTATACTGAAATCTTTTAGAATTCCAAGGGTGAAAAAATATTATTTAATTTTTTGTTTAGTGAGGTTAATTGTGATATGGGAGAATTTATTTATTTTATAATCGATGTTGAAGAATTGAGGTTTGTAAAAACATGGGTTTTTAAAACATGTCAAAATCTCAACCCAGTTTGAATTTTATACTTTTTTATGAGAAAAATAGGAAAATCTTGGTTGTTATAGAAATTTCCTGACATCATGTCATGTACTCTAAAGTACAAACCATGTTTGTGTTAGGTGTGTACCAGTAGTGTGCCCGCTGAGTACATGACATGTGATGAATGTGTAGGAATTTCCTACTACACAGCATGTAGTGTGGCTCGACACACCATTTACCCTTGACCATGTGGATACCATACAAGGAAGATATGAATTTTTTCTGGGTAGAATGTTTATATCAAGTACACGCTGTGTACTATTTGTAAACGGTGTGTTGAGGTTCCGTTTATCAGGATATATATGGCGGGTTGGGGATGATAAGAGGGTAGGGAATTACACGCAGTGTTCCTCTAGGTATATGATATATAGTTAGTCGGAAAATACTTGGAAAAATTGTATCCTAAAAATGATCAATAAAATTATACATGGAATGTAGTCTTAATTACCCGTCATGTTTATTTTTTTTGTTAAAAATGGATGGAGCATTGTTTTGAGGAGGAAACCCAAACCCCGATGGGTTTGAGTTGGTAGAGTTGGCTGGAGCTCATTGATTCTGCTGATCATTGGTCTAAACTCTGTTTTGATCACCATTGAATGCGTTATAACTCTCTCGGTAAGGCCTCGATTCATCATGAGTCGTACTTCTTGATTTTTGTTCTAAGATGAGTTATAGGGGTTTGAGTAGTTTTGATTCTATTGTATATCTACCACGTTTTTGACATAATTGGAGGCTTTTTTTTGAGGAGTATCATCGTATGAGTCTCAGGTAGTTGGTTCATACCTTCTTTTTTGTTTTCACAGTCCTTTGGTTGGTACGACATAAAGCGTGATTTCGTGTATTTTTAGTGTTACCTTGTTTTACCTATTATTTCATGTTTAACTATTATTTTTCCTATAAGATTCCTTTGGAATGCATTGTTACTTGTTTTTCTTGAGTGGGGTTGGGCGATTGTATGTTTCTCATCAGGTCATTTTTGCCAAGGAATGCCAAAATAGTTATAGTTGTTTTTTATGATTATACTGTTCAGTTTAGTTTACCAAACATTGATATGAATTGATAGATGAATTCAATACCTTAGTAACTTTTTTGATAAATGTTGTGCAAGTGCAATTAAACTGTTAAGATTCTTTTACCTTTTTATGTTTTTTGATTAAATTAGTTACCTAATAAATTGATGAATTGCATATACTGGAACATTTGGGATTTGTTAGGCATTTCCAAATATATTCTTGAGTGATATGATCACATGTTAGGTTTGTTTTGGGTTACATTTTGTCGTTTTGAAATCAGGATTGGGCATCATGGTCGTCAGCTTGAGGCAGGGTGATTGTCTGGTTGGTCATGTCCTATGTTACATTGATGGTGAGGCCATCATACTTGAGCAGCATGGTCACAGTGACATGAGGTTTCATAGGTGTTGTGGCTTAGGTACTCTTTTGGTGAATACCACTCAGCTAGGAAATTGAGTAGTGTGCACATAGAAAGACTCCATGATGAGGTTGTTTTGGCACCACATTTGGGTAAAGGACCCTGTTAGATGTAGTTTAAGTACTATTGGTAGCGGTGATTTCTATAGGAAGTCACGTGGAATGTCATGAGCCTTTAAGGGATTGCATTTAGGCTATGGGGTTTGGGGAAGAGGCTCATTGTTATTTGGTTGAATAAATCTCCATCCCTCATGTTACATTATTTAAGGGTAGACATTGATTTCCAACGGTTACTTTCTTAAGGGAATACATTGTTGTTCCTCAGGTTACCTTATTGATGGTATACATCACTATCCCTCCACTTACTTTCTTGAGGACATGAATCTTTGTACCTTGTGGTTAATATTTCATGGGAGTACCTTTGGGACATTGGTACATGAGACAGGTAGTGTCAGGGGGCACAAGGTGCTGGGTTACATGATAGAAATTCCGGCATTGGCCAAATTAGGTGACTCTCCTTGGTGGCTATTGTGCACCAGTGGAGTTTGTGTTTGGTTGTGTGCATTATATTGTTTAATCTTTTTTGTATAAATGAATTCTTACTAAAACACTTATATTTGGTACGAACCGTTTGGTGGTATCCTACTGAGATTCGTCTCACACCCTACATGGGTCCTTTGGGATGGGTGTAGATTTTATGGATCTACATGTATAAAGAGGCTAGAATCCGGAGCTGGACATCATTAGTTGTTGCATAGAGATGGTATGGACCTTGAGGTATTACCTAGATGGAGTTTACATTGTTTTTCATTATTTTATTTATTAGCATGATTAATTATTTTCAAGCTATAATTGGATATCAATTGAAACCCATTATAGATGGATATGTATGACCTACATTGGATGCATGTTTTCTTGTTCAGTAGTAGTTACCACTAATCAGCAAGTTGATATGTTTACATTCGTCTGCTTTTTTTTATATTTATTTCATCTACTTTTTATCTATATTGATTGTGATTCCACTATGCAGGTCTGGTTCGAGTCTGCTGAGTCATTTATTCTGCTGCATATATATTAATATACTCATACATGTACCATTATCATCCTATGATAGGGAATATCTTCCCAACAATACCTATAATTCCCTCACTACTAGTTGGAATCCATTGGCACTCTGGGAGATGCACCTAAGTTAGTATCTCTGAACCCGTTTAGAACTGTTCGGGTGTCTCTTTGGGATAGGTTCATTACAATATGGTATCATAGGAGTTATTGATAGGGATTTAGTAGAAGTTTTTTCCTGGAAAATAATATTATTGAGACTTCTTTATTTATTTCAAAAAGTTTTAGAATTTGGGAAATGGTAGACTGGAGATAGGTTGTTACAAGAATTAGATTTCTAGCTAAATCTTGGGCACCTACAGCCCAAGGTATATGTTTTGGACCAAGATTCCATGTGTGTGAATTGTTGTTTTCTTTTATCATAGATTACATTTTATATGATTTACAACTTGGTGGCTCACTTTGTGTGTGATGTTATTGATTGTGATATGTAACCCATGACCCGGTGCGGTAAGTAAGAATTTTTGACCTTGGCCTTGTATAGTAATGTTGTTTGTTTGGCTATTGATATGCACATTTTTAGTGTATTTCAATTTTATAACTGCATGAATTCTTTGTGATGTTAAAATTCATTTTGAATAATATCAAATTTCTATTCTATTATTCTTTGGAATGTCAATATATGAAATTCCAGAAAAAATTGTTTGTTGATTGCAGCATGTTATGCAATAAATTATATAGTTGTGGAATTGCATGTGATAGGGTATTTGGGTCTGGATCGTGTACGAGGAGGTATGTACTATTGGTAGAAGTGATTTTGATCACCAAGATTGGGAAAATCAGTCGTCAGTTTGTGGAAACATTTTTTTTTCAGGACATGCATGGTCTGAGGTACATTTTATACTTGGATCTTTTGAGGACGGGTAAAGAGGCCATGAGACTGGGATTCCATGGGCGTGGGTTGCGATAGGGGAGAGTAATGGTGGATGTTGTATACTACCACGTTACTACATTCATTATTTCTGTTGAATATGTATTATTATATATATAAGGGTTGTCTGACCATTTATAGTATTGAGGAGGTTCATTTTAGTCGACCCAGATGAAATGTTAGGTGGGAGATGGTACAGTGCCACCTGAGAAAGTTCAGGTCTAGGATCTGGTGTAGGCATGCGATGAGCCGTAGGTACAGGCTCAGGGATTGGATCAGTTTCGGGATCTAGTATAGGTAGGACATCAACCGGTTTTGATAGAATTCAGACTGTGGCTCGACGTGTAGCTACATGCTAGATGAGCACTTGACTTGTGGCGGATCAACAAAGGAGCTCTGTATACAGAGCCATCTATGGAATATCTGACACGGGAGTTCCGGTCACAGCACCCGCCACATTTTCAGGGTGACGGTGGCCCGCAGGCGGGTCATAACTAGAAACAAATATTCCAGATTATCTTCGAGTAGATTTAGACGCCTCCTCGGAAGAGGTTCGAGCTGACAATGTACATGATTCAGGGACCAGTTAATCGTTGGTGGGATGTGTAGGTTTAGGATAACAGACACGAGGGACTAGCAAGAAATACTTCGAGCAAAAGTTCTTCATGCACTTTATCCTATAGACAGTGATGGAAGTGAAATCCTAGGAATTCTTTAGCCGTCAGTAGAGAGACATGTCCATCATGGACTGTGAAAATACATTCATTATGCAATATCTCATTTTACCTAGTATGTTATGTGATGACATTGATAGGGAGAGGTGCTTAGATGATGACATATGACCTGCCATTCGGATCCTGGTTAATATCTTCAGGTAGAGTTATTTTTTAGAGGTAGTGAATCAGGTGCTCATAGCGGAGGAACACAAAGAGGGATAAGCCCTAGGTTGGTCAGGTGATGGTTTCAAGTGATTATTCAGATAATAGAAATTGAGGACGAGACGAATCCTCTCATTGCAGTATGGCCAAGGACTCTACTAGACCACATTGTAGCAGTTCAGTAGTGGTTTTCCTTCAGTGTGGGAAGCTAGAACATGTTTTGACTCAATGTGATAGTCCTATAAAATAGTTTTGAACTTGCGGATAGGTCGGGCTTCTTGAGATGATCTGCAGGTAGCCTTCTCAGACAGTCGGTTGGCAGGGACGAGGACAGACGGTGGAATCTGGTGTTGGTCCAGGTTCGGTTCCCCGAGAGGGTAGCTGTGTTTTAGATGCACTTAAAGAACATTATAGAGATAGTGGGTCCAGCTGAGGGGTCAGTGGCCTGGGACTGGACTAACATGAAAAGGACATCAGACATCAGGCATCCATACATCAGGCTAGGTGTTTGCCATGGAGCTATCTGGGGATGAGTAGGATGGTGAGACGATGACGGTTAGAGGCACTCCTCAAGAGTGGTAGTGACTTTTTTTCCTTTGGCATGGCCTATTGAGGAATGTCAATTTTGAGTAAATGTGGTTGACAAGATTCTAGTGGACTTACTAGATGATTGTCAATGGGATTGTCACCACATCCGGTGCGGGGTATATTTATATATACGTATGAAATATGTGGCATTGGGGAATCGATGATGTAGGTTACATGAGGTTCCTTGGGATTCGGGGCATTGATGATGTTGGTTACAAGAGGTGTCATGGCCGTCTGGGCATTGAATATGAAGGTTAGTTGAGATTCTAGGCATCCGATTCGTTTTGAGCATCCATGGGATGCAGGAGCTCATGGAGGCAGACACCAATGTGGTGGGAGATACATTTGGTGTCAGAAACAACATTAGAGCTCAAATGTGGCATATGGGTTAAAATGCATCACGAGTGGTCCAAGAGTCCGAAAATATGTTAGTAAGCTCGTGCTCTGTTGAGTTTTTAATGGATGTGACCTAGTAAACCAATTTATAAGGTAGGGAACCCCATAAAGAATTTATCCTGGAAAACTGAGACCGAGGTAATATAGGTTACCTTTATTTGAGTGGTATGTTCGGTGCCATCCTTGGGTATCGTTTGATAGCTTGGGGATGAGCTATGTTAAGGTGGGGAGATTGTATGAACCCAGGTTTTTCGAATGAGTCAAAATACCAAACCTGTTTGAATTTTTGAATTTTTTATGGGAGAAATGGGAAAATCGTGGATGTTCTGCAAATCTCTAGACAAATCGTCGTGTACTTTAATGTACACAACATGTATGGATTATGCATGTACTAGCCTTTTATCTCCATGTACATGATGTGTGATGACCATGTAGAAATATCTTACAATAAGGTGTGTTCTGTTTCTTGACATGCAGTATACCCAGGACCGTGTGGAGGCCATACATGGAATGTAAGCATGCTGGCTAGGTAGAATGTTTTTAACAAGTATAGGCCATGTACTATTTTTACATGGCGTGTATAAGGTCCATATATGAATGGTGTATTGGGGATTATGGTCGAGTTGATAAGTACACACCGTGCACTACTTGGTAAATGCTGCGTAGTCAGTTGGAAAATCCATGGCAAAATATCAGCCGTCATATGAACTGTAAAATGATACACGACCTTTATGCCTATGTTCACACAGTGTATTTTCTTTTTTTCAATAAAACTTACTGTATCCTCATTTTGACGTAGAAACAAAATCCCTCGATGGGTTTGTGCTAAGAGAGCCATCTGGAGCTCATTTTTTCTCTCGATCGTCCATCCGTACTCTATTCGATCATCGTCAAATGTGTTAGAACGCCCTTGGTAAGGCCATGATTCCTATGGAACCATTCTTCTTGGTTAATGTTCTAGGATGAGTTTTATGGGTTTGAGTGGTTTTGATTATTTAGTATATCTATTTCATTTTTGGCCTAATTGTATGCTATTATTAGAAGAGTACCATCGTATGAGTCTCAGTTAGGTGGTGCATACATTTTTTCATGTTATCATTGACCTTTGGGTGGTTCAACTTAAAGGGCATTTTCTACTATTTAGAGCATGACCATGTTTTACCTATTATTAAAATTTTAACTATTATTTGACCTATGGGATGCCTTTTAGTATGACCTATTACCAGGTTTTCTTGAGCGGTCCTGATTGAGTGGTCACTGCACATCTGGGCATTTTGGTCGAGGAATTCCAAAATGGTTATAATAGTTTTTGTTTATAAAACTATTGAGTATAGTTTTTTAAACCTTGATATGAATTGTTATAGAAATTCAAGACCTCAGTAATATTGTTTGATAACGACTGAGCCAAAGTGAAATTCAACGGTTAAATTTCTTTTTTTCATGTTTATGTTTTTTGTTTTATTTTTTTATATATGTACTTTTTGAAATGCATATGCTGGATCTTATGGGATGTGTTGGGAAAGGCCCAAATATTATTGAGTGATTCTAATCAAAGGTTGGGTTTGTTCTAGGATACACTGACTGGTTCTGACCATGAGATTGTGCATTATGACATCGACTTGAGGTAGGGTGACTATCTGGTTGGACATGGCCAAGGTTACATGGAAGGGGAGTCCGTCAGAATTGATCAGCATGGTCACATGGAAATGATGGGTCAAAGGTGTTGTGTCTTGGGTACTATTTTGGTTATTACCACTCACCCGAGACATTGAGTAGTGTTCACACAAAGAGACTCCGTGATGAGGTGGATGTGAAAAATCGTCTGGGTAGATGCCCCCATTGGTTATTGTTTAGGTACTATTGGTTGGGGGTTTTTTCAATAGGAAGCCATGTGGAAGGTGAGGATCCATTAGGGGATATCATTGAGGATATCAGGTTGGGTACATACGCTCTTCATTATTTGTGGGAAGACATTAATATCCCTCCGATTACTTTATTTGAGGGTATACATCAATGTATCTCTGGTAACATTATTGATGGAAGATATCATTGTCCCTCAATATAACATATTGAGGGCATACATCGATGTCCCTCAGGTTACTTACTTGAGGACATGCATCATTGTACCTCAGGGTTATTATATATTGGGTGTGCCTTCGAGACATTGGTACTTGAGACATGCTGTGTGAGGGGGCACATCGTACCAGGTTACGTGGTAGTGATTTTGGCATTGTCCGAAGAATGTGACACACCATGGTGGCTGCTGATCACTATTAGAGATTATGTTCGGTTGTGTTCATTGTACTCTTTATTTTGTTACTTATATATATGAATGTATGATTAATCTCTTATATTTGGTACACACCTTTGGGTGGTATCCTACAGAGATTCATCTCACACCATGCACAGACCCTACATGATTCGTGAAGACTATATGGATATACGTTTTGGAAAGAGGAAATATTTAGTAGACGGACTCCATAAGATATTGCATGTAGATGGTATGGAACTTGAGGACTTTTATAGCTGAAGTTTACTTTGTTTTTAGTTCTTTCCTATATCAGCATGCTTACTTGTTTGGTAGCTACAGTTGGATATCCACTGGAACGCATTACATATGGATATCTATGAACTGATTTGGATAAATGACCTGTTTTTTAGTAGCAGTTACCAGTTATTAGAATGTTGTTGTGTTTACATTCCGCTGATGTTGTTTATATTTATTACATTCATTGTTTATCTATATTGATTGTGCTTTTGTTATGCAGGTCTGGTTCGAGTATACTAAGTCATTTATTCAACTGCATATCTATTAATATACATGGACCAATACAATTATCATCCTTTGACAGGGTATAGCCTCCCAATTATACATATAAGACCCTCACTGCTAGTCAGCAGCCTTTGGTGTTCGGGAAGGTGTGCCTTTGGTACTATCACACGACACGTTTATCCCTGTTCGGGTGGCTGTTTGGGCCTAGGTTGTTACGGGTTACTATGAAAATTTTGATTTTAATTTTTATATTTATTATTATAAATCGTTATTGGGGTATTATGTTACATTATAATAACCAATTTGGATTTATTAATAATAATATAATTCTTATTTTTTTCCTTTTTGATATACAAGAATTAATAAAACATTAATGATTTAGTGATGAGAAAGATTCATCATTGGTATTAATAATATGAAATAAAGGATGATATTAATTTGGAAATGTTTGAATACATTAACTAAAAGGATGAAATTTGTGACGTCCAGACCCATGTGCCACAAAATAGTTCCTTGAGGCAATTGGCTACATGCCCTCAAGTGCGCCTCCCCATACGCCATCGGGCGCCGAATAGGAGTGGTGGTCTGGTAAGTCAGTCTTTAGTATACTATACCATATTTTATCAAAATAAAACACTTATGGAATTAGACAACAACAACCAATTGTAGATGCATTTAAATCACCAGAAAAATACCATGTTATATAATATTAAAAAAAAGAAAATACAATACTCAACTAGAAGTTAAAATGTGGTTTGGAAATGAATGTGTCATGTTTCTACAATGAAACTAAAATTAAAGACACAACAATTCCACATCGGGTTCTGAACCATGTCTGGTTATTTCTCCCATGCTCCAATCCCAAACTTCAATATATCACATTTTCGTTCCCTTATTTTTTCCACGAACAACATTGACTACTCAGCTGCTGATTAGGCATCCCGAAGTGGTTGTAAGTACAACTCTATAGGAAACTAAAATTGGAGTATAAAACAATTCATGTTCAATGATAGTGTATGAAATTTTATATATCCAAAAATACAATGAATAATTTATACAGAATCACATTTTCATTTAATCTTTAATAATTAAATTTGGACAATTTTCAATTCATGTTTCCCATATGAATTATCATTTATTATTATTAATCATACGGCATAGTTCATCATGAATAACACCCCAAATATCATAATGTATAGGTTTCCCTGCCTATCACTCTAAATCTCATTCAGCGAGGGTAATCATACCTAGCACCCCATAATTCCATTCAATGTAGTTTGTGATGCCTAGCACCCCATAATCTCATTTGGTGTATGTAGTCATGCATAGAACCACATTATCTAAATAATGGATAACTGTAGAGGAGGAATTCCATGTCCAAGTACCAACTTCTAATTATTCTAGAATATAATGTCTACTAACACAAAAAACGCAACCATTAATCATTTGTTATTTCACAAGAATTGTACACACGGTTTCATTACTAATCCAACGATTATTTAAACATTTCAAAGGCCAATAGTCAACTCAAGAATTAATTAAAAACATAACCCATTAAATAATTCATTAATTAATAAATCAATCTCCACAATTCTCCTTCCATAATTATTTATTCACAATTAATTACAATATAAAATTACAAAAATGTCATAATTATTTCTAAAAATTATTTATAATTAATCAACGTTGGGGGAAATAATTATTTCTCCCAATTAATTATCTTACATATCCAAACATCATTTATTAATTAATTTCCGAAAAATTAATTATCATAACACAATCAATTCAATATTTCAATTATAAATTATCAATCATTAACAAATCTATAAAATATCTATTTGGTCAGACCCCTTTTAGTTGTTCCATGATTCAGTTGTCAATTATTTACTGTGGGAAACACAAGTCAATTCGTCATTCCTAATTACTCCAAATTAGGAAACTTATTTATCATGGGAAGCTATAAAATCCATAAAATCACAAAAAAATATCAAATCATGAATATGGATGTTCTATTTATACCACTACCTTGGTTTATTTATGAACGTTAGCCCAACAGAAATCCATAAAACCTAAGAAGCACAATTTCTTTGGTCGTGATCTAGATCTAAATCCTTAAACCAATATTAATATCAATATCATAAAGCTATATAAAATATATATCTATGTCCAAAATCAATGATATAAATCTCCACCCATATGTTTAGATCCATGAAAATGGTGGATATATTCCTTGAAAAGACCATGAAATGATAGAGGAATGAATGTGCTATGGAACGAGATGAAATGCTCATACTTGGAAGAGAAAATATCTTCAATACATGATTCCGATATCAAAAAATGGTGTCCGAATCTCCTTGGAATCCATCCAAATAGTTGTGGGATCACTAAGAATTTTTCGCGCCCAAGCCACGGTCAATAAATGGGAGACCTAGGGGGTTTAGGTTGTTTTAAAAAGGATTTTTGTATTTTAAATTCTATTACAATGGTTTCCTGTCTAGAGGCATATGGTTAGGGAAAATTGTGCACCAACCATGTATACCCAAACGTTTGGGTTTTCACGGTTGGATCGGTTTGGTCACACAAATTTTCATACCATGTGAACCTCTATATTTGTTCCATTTAGCAACATGATTTAGTCAAATAATGAAAAAACCATTAACACCACAAATTCCATTAGATTTTATTAAAATTTCACCCAAACTCTTCCCAAGCCTCTACTAAAAAACAATAGTACATACAAACAAAAAAAAAGGTTCCTGAATACGCACCTGATATAACTTCAAAAAACGCTGGGATCTAACAATATCCACACCTTATAATAGATCATCCTAGATTTTCACTCATTACCTTAACTAATATTTTAATCCAAATGGATTGGGTAATTGATCCCTCATGTTATCTTCTCATTCCCATGTTTCCTCTTGAACCGTTCCATGTTTCCCTTACACATGAACTAACAACACTGTCTTTCCCTAAAACACATTCTCATTATGAACAAGCACACATATTAGATGATCCTCAATGGATGCATCTATCTTGATATAAACCTCTTCCACATCAATCACAAGAGAAGAGTTGGGGAGATACCATCATAGTTGTAACACATGGAAAAAAAGATGATTAGAGCTGAATTTATTTGTAAGTACTAATTGGTATGCCACTGACCAGTTTATCTCCAACAGTTCAAATGGCCCTATGAACTTGGGCACTAACATGCCCTACCTCCATATCATATGTTGATCCACCCTAGGAAACATCCTAAGGAATACTTGATCACCCTCTATAATCTCTAGGATTCTTATCCGTCTATCAGCATAAGAATTATTCCTACTCTAACCCAAAGCCATATGTTTCTGAATAAACTATACCTGATCCAATGTATCCTAGATGAGACTCAATCCCAATAGCTCTGAATCACCATCCTCTAATCAACATAGAAACGATCTATATATTCTATCGTAATGTTCCTCAGATGCTTCCATTTGTGTTTATTCATGATAACTATTGTAATATGTGAACTCCACTAAATCCATGTCCTTCTCCCAAGAACCACCAATGTGCAGAGCACATGATCGAAGCATATCCTCTAACACCTGAATGGTATGCTTTGATTTTAAATCAATTTATTAGTGTAAGGTTGTATATTACAAAACATGTGTACCAATCGACATCTATATGCCCTTCATGAAGCGTGATGTAAAGGGGAATCACAATCTGAAACTATAGTCTGCATCAAACCATGAAAATGAACCATCTTACACACATAATGTTATTAAAACTATTATACTGTAGTGGTTTCTCTATAAGGAAGTAAATGTGATACCTTCGTAAGTTGATCCAAAATAACTTAAATAACATTATTCTTATTATGATTATTTTGAACTAATGCCATGAAATCCATAGTCACGTCATTCCACATCCATTCAGAAATATGCAAGCTCTGCAATTGGCCTCCATATCGTTGATTATCTACCTTTACCTAATGATAGGTGAACCATCTTGTTAAGAACCATGATATGTCATTATTAAGTCATGGAAACCAAAAATATCATCGTAGGTCACGATACATTTTTTTGAACCCAGGATGTACCGCCCACATTAAAGAATGGAATTATCACATGATTTATTCTCCAATACTTATTTGAACAAAAACCCAATTTTTTATGTAGATGATCTCATCCTCATTTGTTATCTATCACGACGAGGACCCACCACCTTTGAGGAATTATATTTAGTATAAACACTCTACATCCTCATACTGCCTATCCCTAATCTATCTCAAAAGTGTATAATCCACTTCTATTGAAACTGTAGTCATCCTCTACATAATTTCTCGAACTACCACATGCAATTCAGCCATCAAAGTGACCATATTCCACTATACACTTGACTCATGTGCCAACTATGTATGAGTTTTCCTTCTCAAGGAATCATCTACACTATTCCCCTTACTGGGTGTATATTCCAGTTCAGAATCAAAGGACTACATGTATTCTACAAATCTCCACTACTAAATATTCATGTCACACTGTGAAAAGATATACATAATGTTTTTGTAATCCATAAAAACTGTAAACATTTTAACCAAAAGATAGTTTCACCAACACTTTATCGTATAAACCACTGCTTCAAACTCAAATTCATGCATTGCTTATTTCCATTCTTGTGGACTCAACTATCGAGATCCATAAACACCGACTTGATCCCCTTGGATAAACACAACTCAATGTTCAATACCATAAGATTCACAGTAAACCATGTACTCCTCGCCCAAATCATGTAAGATCATGATTGGTACTAATGTTAAATTATTATTCAACTCCTGTAAAGCCTTTACACATACTCTTATCCAATCAAACATTAACCCTTTATTTGTCAAACCTAGTAAAAGTTATGTGAATCATGAAATGTCCTAGATGAACCTAATGTAATAACCAGCTAATCCCAAAAATCATCGCCTATCAGAACCATTTTTTTCTACTCCCATGAAACCATTGTCATCAAAATTTCATGTTACACTGCCACACCATCTTGATAGCTAATATTCCCTAAATGTTTACCTTGTCAATTCAAAACTGATATTTAGATATCATGTCATATATATGATGATCTCTTAGTGTACCTAGGATGATGTCAGGTTGATGGCCATGATCATGAGTCTTAGAGTAGACCATGATGTCATCGATAAACACCACCATAAACCGGTCTATGTATATATAAAAAATCCTATTCATTAAGGCTATAAATACAACTGGAGTATTTTTCAACCCAAAGTGCATTACAAAAAACTAATAAAAGTCATACCTACTACAGAATGCAATTCATGGTATATCAGATGATCGAACTCTCACCTAATGACAAACATATCTTATATCGATATTTGAGAACACAGAAGCCCCCTTAATCTATTCAAATATATCATCGATGCGCGGATGATGATATATATTGTTCGCTGACATTTTATTTAGCATTCTGTAATCGATAGATAATGGAAAACTCTTGTCAGTCATCTTTGCAAACAAAAAAGATGATCCCCAAGGAAACTTACTTGGATAGATAAATTTCATCCTCCAACTCCTACAACTGTGTTCTTAGATATTGAACCTAAGTCAGTGTCATTATGTAAGGGGTAATAGGTACCAACTCAGTCCCTAACATGAGTTCAATAATGAATTTTACTTCTCTCTAAGGTGGAAACCCTAAAAAGTATTATGAAAAGAAATTATAAAACAGTTATACATCTAGTGGAAGGATGTATTTCCTACCACTCTCGTCATTCAGAAAAAACTACAATCGTGGGTTACGATGTCCCCCAATTGATGAGTAATTGTATCAGATTGTCCTTCATGGATATAAAATTCCACAAGAAGTACATACTGGTCACCCTTAAGAGATACAAAGGTCACTATCCTGCAATAAAAACATATGTGGCCATGGTATGTGACTAGCCAGTCCATACTTATAATCAGGTCGATGAATTTTATATCATGGACATAGATATCTCAAGAAATAGGATACTCTTTGATCTGTAGTGGACATCCCTTACAAAAAATACATATCACAAGAGTGTATTCCAAATGGTGTATTGATATTCATCACTATACTTATGTAATCCACCTTCAGGATAAAACTGTTAACAATATTTGCAGATATAAAGGAATGATAGGAACCGGTATAAAATAAGCAACTGCATAATGTTGAAGAAACTAGAATAGTAGCTCAATCTTTCGATGGAACAACCTATATATCATCAAGTATAGGCTCCACTACATGTAATGTTCTAGACACTCTTCCCAATGGTGTTTTATGACTCCCCTGAGTAGCACTACTCTACTTATATGGGCACTCAAACCCTAAATCACCACATCTACTGCCTCTACCACCTCTACTAGTAGAACTCATGATACCAGAACTATATGGTGTTGAAAACCCATTTCCCGCACTCTGACTCTAACCAGATGCTCCCTTTGCACCAGCATGACACTGCTTCCTGCAGAACATCTGTAGGTGTCCCATCTTGGTGCAAAACTATCACTATACTTGTGGTCTAGGAAAAAGTACATGATGTGTCTCAGCCTTCCAGACTAGTGAGAAAGTACATGAGTAAGATCCGGTGCTACAATTATTCCTGAACAGCCCCCATTTTTTCCAATATCCTAACATATTATTACTTTAATGGAATGTACTACACTTGGAAGGAACACTCTATAATATTATACTGACAGCTACCTGTCCTGCACTATAATCCTCCTTAATCTCCGTCTTTTAAATAAGATACTAATTATCCACTTATAATAATTTCATTAGTGTAAATGTATTCACCTGAGACTTAATTTCACACAATATTTTTTCTTGAAATCATTTTTTCCATAGATGCATCTTATACCACTAAATATAAAGAAAAACACAGAGAATCAATGAAAAATTTAGCATAATCCATTATGGTCTAGCTTCTTAATTTCAGATGCATAAACTCTAAAGTCTTTTCTTATAATAGGGTGTCTGGATAGAAGTTCTCCATGAACTATAAAGACCCATACTTCATATACATTGTTAATACTTGAAAATTGAAGCTTACTTATTATAACATATAACAAAACCAATAAAGGACCGTATAAGTATAGTGTCTTTAGAAACTGGGAAACATAAACAACTGGTTCATAAAGCATCTACATTGTCTCCCATTTATTTCATCATATCTATAGAACCTTTTGACATATCTTACTTAATAACCTTCTTCCTGACCCGGGGAATGAAAACATACAAAAGGGTGAGCTCAAATGCTTAGTAAGGGTAAAAAAAAGAAATATCAATCACATCATATACATAAGCACATAACTTTTGGAAATCTAAACATGCAAAAGAGATCATAATTTCAAAACATGGGATAAGTCATGGCCGTGAAATGTAATCACAATAATCATATCTTAAAACATGAAACTTTGTGTCAGACACACATAATCATAGAGAATCATTTCTTGTTAGTCAATACTCATTGCCAAGACTATCTTAGTGGAAAAAGTCTATTTTTGAACCGAGTCACCCTCGTTTAATTCCTGTTTCACTGAACCGGTATAACCTACCGTTCCAACCATGTCTATCTCATGATATATAAAAGCTTTACCCAATGAATTGGAGGTATATATAGGTCCCACCCATCTCATAATGATACCATTCTTATGTGTGCCACAAAATCATAAACCATACATCATAGCATAACCCATGCAATAAATATAGGAATCTTAAACATCATGACATCAGAAAACAATTCATATAGGATAAAGGAATTCATAAAAATATTTCCATCACAACATAATCAAATCCATGTAACAATAAGGATAGAAACATAACCCTTTATTATCCTAGATGGAAAATAATTTTGATAAAACACTTGAACTCCATTCTTGAGGAAAATATCCTTTCTACTTCATAAACACTTTTCCTTTCTTAACATGTCATACAATTCTAAACTAAAATAAGTTGATTAAAAATAAACTTGAAAACTTGTAAAGGAATCTTCTTGGATATAATGTTTTAAAAATCCATTCATGCCGTATAAGTTAAAAAAACATTCTTTGTATTTTTGTCAGAAAAGTCAAAAAGTACCTCGTACGAAAAACGACAAAAGATTCCTTTCATATCCTTTACTAAAAACTCACCTAAGGGTAAAATTGTATTTAAACTATTTTAGGTGGGAGGAAATAATATTACATATTGAGGAAACATGGATGTGGATGATAAAATACACCCCAGTAAATACCAAAGTATAAACAATATCGGATAAAAATTGAGATTGCGAGATTTTCCCTTACCTTAGGTCCGTTTTTCTTCGTAAGTGTCTTAAACTCATGTATAATGATTTAAATAATGTTATTGACTTATTAAAGAATCATAATTATTTTTATGATATCATATATGGTCATTTTCTTAGATTCTTAGTAGTAATATTTCATTGCTACTTGTTATTCAGGTGTTTATAACTTTTTGTTCTTATGCGTGTCTTGTCAAATAAATTCTTATTCTTCTCTTTAGGTTATAGATACCTAATTTCTAGAATGTTATTAGTGTAATATATACCATATTAATTAATTCAATTAATTTTTATCATCATTATGAAATGAAAATCATGTAGAACGAGTCGCATCACATCGTGGAGACGGTATTCCGTACATACGCACGAGTGATGATATCGTTCCTATGATTGTGGAATTGTATTGGAGTGTATGTATACTATTTTAGAATAATTATCAAATTATTATAGTCTTATATAGTCATTATATACACCATTATACCCATCCAAGTAAGGTGGTGGTGGAAAATAGATTTCACCACGGCGTGGAGACGGTATTCCGTACGTACGCACGCGCGGTGATTTCTTTTTTCGTAGGATAGATAGATGGTTAAATAGGGTTATTTAATAATTATAATAACATATAAGTATATGAGTGATACTTATGTTATTACTTCATAATGAAACAACTAAAGAAGAACTAGTGGAAGAAGAAATAAAGATGAAAGAATCGGTAACGGACATTACCTCTTCTTTGAAGTTCTTCTTTGAGACCTCCTTTTAGGGCTCTAAAATGGGTCTTTGAAGAAGACCAGAACCTCTAGGATGTCTCTAGGTAAGTGTAGAGGAGTAATTGGAAGGGGTTGGCTGAGGTTAAAGGCTCAATGTGGTGTGAGGAAGAGGGGGAGGATGTGCCCTTTTATAAGGTAGGAGAGGGGCACCTTTGGAATAACTAAAACTATTATTTTATTATAAAGTGAAGTTCAGTTTTAAATAGCTCAAAATTGATATATTTCAAAGCTAAGGTGGGGATGGGACGAAATAATCTCATCGAATAGAATTTATACAGGTTTAGGTTCCTATTTTAACCTTATCATTTAGATTTAACATTATGTTAAATAAGTTTACTTTTACCGTGTCTTCTTGTGTTCTTATACTATAAGGTTAATTAACATACTATAAGAAGCCAAACGAATACCAAGTTGTTTATTATTAATATATATAACCGTATCTAAGTCATTTGGCCGAACCTTATATTTTTAGGAATAAAATAACAATTACTAATATAATATTTGTTTTAAAAACTATTTTATGTCAATTTTGACACTATTTAGTAATTTATTTTTGTGAAAATCATAAAAGAATTATTAGTTCGAAAAAGGTTAATTAAATCAATACTAACATTTCATATTAACCTAGAAAATTATTGTAATTCATAAAAAGTCTCAAATTATATTTATTTTGGTGTTTATAACATCAATTATGTCAATATTTCATTAATAAAATAATTACCGCATCATCATTGTGTCATAAATAGATTAAATTATATAAAGTCTAAAAATTACAAATAAAATATAATTATGTAGGAAATATTTTTATATTTCTAATGAATTATTATAGTCGAATTTATCTTATGTATAACCCCATATTAAAAATTATTTACTTATTAAACTTTGATTTTAACTATTTTAACCCTTCTTTAAATAAATTAATAATAAATGTCCTAATCTAATCCAAGTGGGCCTAAATGGTCATATTTTATTTATAAGTTTGTTTTTGGTCGAATTACACTTATCCAATAGAATTAGGACATGTGTTAGGGTAATAATAATATAATCTTTTCCCTTAATTACCCTATTTACTTTTAACTGTGGTTAAAAAAAGTAAAAAGTTACTATTCACCAAAAATTATTTTCATCTCATTGAACCACATTGTAGTCCTTGATATTAACCGTGTCTCTCAGATTTTCGAAATTCCACTCACAGAAGCGGTAAAATTAAGTTTTATGAAAAAATCAGTTTTTTAACTACCACTTAGTGGTTTCACTATTCATCAAAAATTGAATGTTTTCAGAAAAATACCAAAATTTCACCCTAGGATAATTTCGATATTCCGAATCCAAAAATGATGTCCATTTGGAAAAATAAAATTTATAAAATTTCAAAAAGTGGTTATTACTATTCATAACGGCTAGTTTTAATAATATTTTAATAGCATATCGTTGTTTAGTGAAACTCGGTATTGCGTATGATGCAAGCTATCAAGGAAGGTCATGATTTCGTGTAAATCATGCCCAGAAAGTGTTGTGTAGAAAAAGATTCCTTTGATGATTTATATAACATAAAAGTCTCGGGTGTTACATTCTACCCCCCTTAAAATGAATTTCGCACTCTAAATTCTTCACTTTGTAACAAACAGATGAGGATACCTCTCCCTCATCATATCATCAAGCTCCCATGTAGC
Organism: Viscum album; assembly: GCA_963277665.1. Lineage (NCBI taxonomy): Eukaryota > Viridiplantae > Streptophyta > Magnoliopsida > Santalales > Viscaceae > Viscum > Viscum album. Next base: position 811,055,047 of record OY728140.1, on the reverse strand, counting down.
TTTTTCTAATTGGTGGTTCCTCCATAAAACTTTCACCAATCGATTGGTCTTGTTTCGTAGGACTTTTTCTCTACGATCCAGAATCTCTATCGGTTGTTCTTCATAAGAAAGATCTTGCTCCAGCGGTACAACTTCTGAGCTGAGTACATGGGAAGGATCAGGTATGTACATTATCAGGAGAGATACATGGAACACATCGTGAACTTGAGAGAGATTCGGTGGAAGCGCCAATTGGTAAGCTACCTTCCCAACATGATCCAGTATTTCGAAAGGAACGATATATCTATGGCTCAACTTCCCCTTCTTTCCAAATATCATAACCCTCTTCCAGGGAGATATTCGTAAGAACACTTTATCACCCACTTCAAACTCTAGGTCTTTTCTTCGGTTGTCGGCATAACTTTTCTGTCGACTCTGAGCTGCTCTTATGTGTCGTTGAATAGATCTGACCTTTTCTTCCATTTCATCAACGAGATCATGTCCTAATATCTTTCTTTCCCCAACTTCTTCCCAGCAAGTTGGAGTCTTGCATTTCTTTCCATAGAGAGCTTCATAAGGAGCCATCTGAATACTGGAGTGAAAACTATTATTATAAGAAAATTCCACCAACGGTAGGTGTTGATCCCAACCACCTTTGAAATCCATAGATAAAACTCTCAACATATCTTCTAGGGTTTGAATTGTTCTCACAGACTGACCTTCTGTCTGAGGATGATAAGTAGTTCTGAAACTCAACTCTGTATCCAGAGTATGCTAAAGACTTCGCAAGAACTTCGAGGTAAATCTCGGATCCCGATCAGATATAATAGAATGTGGTACTCCATGCAATCTTACCACTTCCTTTACATATATCCTGGCAAGCTGATCTAGAGAGAAATCCTCTCTAATAGTAATGAAGTGTGCAGACTTTGTAAGACGATCAATTATGACCCATATAGCATTATTGCCTTTGTATGTTTTAGGAAGTCCTGTGACAAAGTCCATAGTGATGTTTTCCCATTTCCATTCGGGTATGGGTAATGGTTGTAACATCCCCTTATACTTCTGTCTCTCATCTTTAACTTGTTGACAAACCAAGCATCAAGAGACAAATTCCGCAACATCTCTTTTCATGCCATCCCAGCAGAAGTACTCTTTCAGGTCCCTATACATCTTCGTGCTTCTAGGATGAATAGAGAATGAAGAACTATGAGCCTCATCCAGCAGCTCCTTCTTTAATTCGGGGATGTGAGGAACAGAAACCCGATTCCTGAACTTTATTATCACATCACAATCAAGTTTGAATTCAGGAACATTTCTCACCTTCTTTTGTAACTCGTCATCTTCTTTCTGTGCCTATTTAATCTTCACATGTATAGATGGTTGAACATTCATTTGAGAAAGATAAGATTTTCCCCCTTCCATTATAATTCCACGATACATCCTTTGTATATCCATAAATATTTGATCTTTTGTGATCCTCATCATGGATAAACTAGCATGGTCTTGTCGACTTAATCAATCTGCCACCTTGTTTTCTTTCCTAGGGTGGTAATGGATTGAGCAGTCGTAATCCTTAATCAGCTCCAACCATCTTCTTTGACGCATATTCAACACCTTTTGTGTGAAAATATACTTTAAACTGTTATGATCAGTATAAATATCACACCTTTCACCATAAAGGTAATGCCTCCAAATATTTAATGCAAAGATTACCGCAGCTAACTCCAAATCATGTGTTGGGTAATTTGCTCATGGATTTTCAACTGTCGTGAGGCATAAGCTATCACCATATCATTTTGCATAAGAACACACCCCAATCTCTTCTTGGATGAATCACTGTAGATCAAAAACCTTTATCCACTACAGGGAAGTGTGTGCACAAGTGCACTGGATAACCTTCTTTTCAACTCCTTGAAATTATCTTCACATTCCTCCGTCCAAACAAACTTAACTCCTTTTCGAGTCAACTTGGTGAGTGGATTAGATAATCATGAAAAATATTCCACAAAACGTCGATAATATCCAGCCAAACTAAGAAAACTTCAGATCTCAATTACTGTTGTTGGTCTCGACCATCTTTCGATAACCTCTGTTTTTGCGGGATCTATAGATATCCCCTCTTTTGAGATTATGTGACCAAAAAATGAAACTTTTTGAAGCCAAAATTCACACTTATTAAATTTGGCATAATGCTTCTCCTTTATCAGGGTCTTCAATATAATTCTCACGTGATCTTCATGCTCTTCCTTTTTCTTTGAATAGAAAAGAATATCATCTATAAAGACTACCACAAATTGATCAAGATAGTCTCAAAAGACTCTATTCATTATATCCAAGAAGATAACAGGGGCATTAGTAAGACCAAATGGCATCACTATAAATTCAAAGTGTCCATACCATATACGGAAAGTAGTCTTTGGTATATCCACCCTTTTGACCCTTAATTGATGATACCCTAAACGGATATCAATCTTGGAAAAGTATTGAGCTCCGCGTAGTTGGTCAAATAAGTCATCAATGCATGGGAGAGGATATTTGTTCTTGATAGTGATCTTGTTAAGATCTCGATAATCAATGAAGAGTCTCATTGATCCATCTTTCTTCTTAACAAATAGAACAGGTGCTCCCCAAGGTGACGCACTAGGGCGTATGAATCACTTATCAAGATTCTCTTGGAGTTGCTTCTTCAATTCCTGCAACTCAATTGGGGCCATTCTATAAGGTGTCTTTGAAATAGGCAAAGCACTCGGTACAAGTTCTATTGAAAACTCAACTTCACGATTTGGTGGAAGAACTGGTAATTCCTCCGGAAAGACATCATCAAACTCCCGTACAATGGGCATATTCTTAATCATGAGTTTCTCACCAACCATTTGAGATAAATATCCTTCATTTAGTGGAATCAATACCCATAAAATGGAAGAAATTTCCACTGGAAGGTTATGTTCATCCTTGCATCGATAGATGATTATAGATTGATTTGGAATATGAAATGTGACTTCCCTTCATTGGAAATTGATATGATCTCCATGTAGAGAAAGCCAATCCATGCCAAGAATCACATCCAATTCCACAATAGGAAGGACCACAAGATTTGCAGGAAGCACTTTCCCACAATCTTTGATCGGAGAAGAATTAGAAACTTTTGATGCGACTTTTGTGCCATTAGGTGTTGTCACAGCTAACTCAACATCTAATTGTTGAGGTAATACGGTGATACCCATAGAAAATTCTTCAGAAATAAAAGATTGGGTGGATCCATAATCAAATAAAACATTTTCTAATTTAGAGTGGATGGTAAGTGTACCTTTCACCACATCGTTATCATACTCCACATCGCTGATAGAAATTGCATGTGAATTTCCTTTGTCTTTAGCCATAAGAGTTTGTTGACGTCGACCATCATCATCAACCCTTGGATTAGGGAATTTATTGGCATAATGACCCATCTCCTTACACTTGAAACATTGAAGTATAGTAGGTTCATTCTGTGTATCCCTTTCTTTGTTTTCATCATTAGACATCTTCTTCCCATCATCGCATCATTCAAATGCCCGATGACCATCCTTTCCACATTTGAAACATTTACTTGTCCGTTTAAGACAACTCCCTCCATGTTTCTTTCCACACTTTGAGCATAAGGGAAAGCTCATCTTCTTTTCAGTGGGCTCTTTAGATTTTCCTTTTAATTCCATTTTCCTCTTCTTATCAAACCGATACGACTGATGGGTTACTCTGATTTCCATCTCAACTTTGAGAGTACATCGAACAATTTCCTCATAGCTATTGAAGTCCCTTATGGCTAAGGCCCTTCGAAGACTTGGTTTTAAGCCACTAAAGAATAGATCGATCTTACTCTCAGGTTGGATAATAATTCCAGAAGCGTACCTTGCAAGTCTTGTAAAATTTGCTTCATAGGTACCAACAGATTCATCATCCTTTTGCTTCAGTTCAAGAAACTCTTTCTCCATCTTTGTTCAGAGAATACTAGGGAAGACTTATTGAAAAATAAGTTCTTGAACTCGTCCCATTCCATGGACTCAATTTCATCTCTTTGCCTCATATTCTTAATAAGATTCCACCATTGATCAACATATCCTTCCAAACGATACACTACTAGGATGACTTTATCATGTTTAGAACATTGAAGAACTGAAAATATCTTTTCAGTAGTACTAATCCATTGTTCAGAAACTAATGGATCAGTAGACCCGCTGAAAGAAGGTGGACACTGCCTCATAAAGGATTCAACAGAATGTTGCTCATTCCTTTGCTCGTTTGGAAGTCCATCATGATTCATAGCTTGAGAAAGTTGTGTGATCATGGCTACAAGATTTTTCATTCCATCTCCCATAACGTTTGGTTACTCAGGGGGAAAATCATTTCATTTCCCGTCGCATTCCGCATTAACACGATTCCTTCGGGTTCCAGCCATTGACTAAAACCAAGAAGAATAGTGTGAGAAACACTAATTATAATAGGAAAACCACATAATAAAGAATAAAATTTCACACATAAGGTCTTATCCTAGGTTATTCATGGCCATTTCAGAAACACTAATATTGTGTTCTATGCTTAGACTTATCCTTAGGGTTCTTACTAAGGTTTTAACATCCTAGTTTCCAAAGGTAGACTATACCTTTCCTCTAATACCAACTATAACGACCCATACTTCACATTAATTGTTAATACTTCAAAATTGAAGCATACTTATTACAACATATAACATAACCACGAAAGGACCGTATAGGTATTGTGTCTTTAGAAACTGGGAAACATAAACAACTGGTTCATAAAGCGTCTACACTGTCTGCCATTTATTTCATCATATCTATAGTCCCTTTTGGCATATCTTACTTAATAACCATCTTCCTGACCTGGGGATAGAAAACATACAAAAGGGTGAGCTCAAATGCTCAGTAAGGGTAAAAAAATATCAATCACATCATATACATAAGCACATAAATTTTGGAAATCTTAACCTGCAAAAGAGATCATAATTTCATAACATGGGATAAATCATGGCTGTGAAATGTAATCACAATAATCATAACATAAAACATGAAACTTTGTGTCAGACACACATAATCATATAAAATCATTTATTGTTAGTCAAGACTCATTTCCAAGACTATCTTAGTGAACAAAGTCCATTTATGAACCGAGTCACCCTCGTTTCAGTCCTGTTTCACTGAACCGGTATAACCTACCGTTCCAGCCATGTCTATCTCATGAGATATAAAATCGTTACCCAATGCATTAGAGGGAGATATAGGTCCCACCCATCTCATAATGATACCATTTTTATGTGTTCCACAAAATCATAAACTATACATCATAGCATAACCCACGTAATAAATATAGGAATCTTAAACATCATGACATCATAAAACAATTCATATAGGATAAAGGAATTCATAAAAATATTTCCATAACAGCATAATCAAATCCATGTAACAATAGGCATAGAAACAGAACCCTTTATTATCTTAGATGGAAAATAATTTTGATAAAACACTTGAACTCCATTCTTGAGGAAAATATCCTTTCTACTTCAAAAACACTTTTCCTTTCTTAACATGTCATACGATTCTAAACTAAAATAATTTGACTGAAAATAAACTTGAAATATTGTAAAGGAAGCTTCTTGGATATAATGTTTTAAAAATACATTCCTGCCGTATAAGTTAACAAAACATTCTTCGTATTTTTGTCAGAAAAGTCAAAAAGTACCTCGTACGAAAAACGACAAAAGATTCCTTTCATATCCTTAACTAAAAACTTACCGAAGGGTAAAATTGGATTTAAACAATTATAGGTGGATGGAAATAATATTACATATTGAGGAAACATGGATGTGGATGATAAAAAACACCCCAGTAAATACCAAAGTATAAATAATATCGGATAAAAATTGAGATTGCGAGATTTTCCCTTACCTTTGGTCCGTTTTGCTTCGTAAGTGTCCGAAACTCCTATATAATGATTTAAATAATGTTATTGTCTTATTACAGAATCATAATTATTTTTATGATATCATTTATGGTCATTTTCTTAGCTTCTATGTAGTAATATTTCATTGCTACTTGTTATTCAGGTGTTTATAACTTTTTGTTCTTATGCGTCTCTTGTCGAATAAATTCTTATTCTTCTCTTTAGTTTATAGATACTTAATTTCCAGAATGGTATTAGTGTAATATATATCATATTAATTCATTAAATTAATTTATATAATCATTATGAAATGAAGATCATGTATAACAAGTCACATTACATCGCGGAGACGGTATTCTGTACGTACGCACGAGTGATGATATCATTCCTATGATCGTGGAATTGTATTGGAGTGTATGTATACTATTTCAGAATCAGTATCACTTTATAATAGTCATATATAGTCATTATATACAACATTATACCCATCCAAGTAAGGTGGTGGTGGAAAATAGATTTCACCACGGCGTGGAGACGGTATTCCGTACGTACGCACGCGCGGTGATTTCATTTTCCGTAGGATGGATAGATGGTGAAATAGGGTTGTTTCATCCTTATAATAAAATATCAGTATACGAGTGATACTGATGTTATTACTTCATAATGAAACAACTAAATAAGAAGAAGTGGAAGAAGAAATAAAGATGAAAGAATCGGTAACGGACATTACCTCTTCATTGAAGTGATTCTTTGAGACCTCCTTTTAGGGCACTAAAATGGGTCTTTGAAGAAGACCAGAACCTCTAGTATGTCACTAGGGAAGTGGAGAGGAGTACTTGGCAGGGGTTGGCCGAGCTTGAAGGCTCAAAGTGGTGTGAGGAAGAGGGGGAGGAGGTGCCCTTTTATAAGGGAGGAGAGGGGCACCTTTGGAATAACTAAAACTATTATTTTATAATAAAGTCAAGTTCAGTTGTAAATATCTCCAAATTGATATATTTCGAAGCTAAGGTGGGGATGGGTCGAAATACTCTCATCCAATAGAATTTAGACAAGTTTAGGCTCCTATTTTAACCTTATCATTTAGATTTAACATTAAGTTAAATAATTTTACTTTTACCGTGTCTTCTTGTGTTCTTATACTATAAGGTTAATAAACTTACTATAAGCAGCCAAACGAACCCCAAGTTGTTTATTATTAATATATATAACCTTATCTAAGTCATTAGTCTGATCCATATATTTTTAGGAATAAAATAACAATTACTAATATTATATTTGTTTTAAAAACTATTTTATGTCAATTTTGACACTATTTAGTAATTTATTTTTGTGAATATCATAAAAGAATTAATAGTTCGAACCAAGTTAATTAAATCAATACTAACATTTCATATTAACCTATAAAATTATTTTAATTCATAAAAAGTCTCAAATTAAATTTTTTTTGGTGTTTATAACATCAATTATGTCAATATTTCATTAATAAAATAATTACTGCATCATCATTGTGTCATAAATAAATTTAATTATTTAAAGTCTAAAAATTACAAATAAAATATAATTATGTAGGAAATCTGTTTATATTTTTAATGAAAATTTATAGTCGAATTTATCTTATGTATAACCCCATATTAAAAATTATTTACTTATTAAACATTGATTTTAACTATTTTAACCCTTCTTTAAATAAATTAATAATAAATGTCCTAATCTAATCCAAGTGGGCCTAAATGGTAATATTTTATTCCTAAGTTTGTTTTTGGTCGAATTACACTTATCCAATAGGATTAGGACATGTGTTAGGGTAATAATAATATTATCTTTACCCTTAATTACCCTATTTACTTTTAACCGTGGTAAAAAAAGTTAAAAGTTACTATTCACCAAAAATTATTTTCATCTCATTGAACCACATTTTAGTCTTTGATATTAACCGTGTCTCTCGGATTTTAAAAATTACACTCACAGAAGCCGTAAAATTAAGTTTTATGAAAAATTCAGTTTCTAACTACCACTTAGTGGTTTCAGTATTCATAAAAAATTGAAAGTTTTCAGAAAAATACCAAAATTTCACCCTAGGCTAATTTTGATCTTCCGAATCCAAAAATGATGTCCATTTTGAAAAATAAAATTTATAAAATTTCAAAAAGTGTCTATTACTATTCATAACGGCTAGTTTTAATAATATTTTAATAGCATATCGTTGTTTAGTGAAACTCGGTATTGCGTACGACACAAGCTATCGAGGAAGGTCACGATTTCGTGTAAAGCAAGCCAAGCAAGTGTTGTGTAGAAAAAGATTACTTTGATGATTTATATAACATAAAAGTCTTGGGTGTTACATGAACGTCCATAGAAATTCCTTTCATTACAAAAAATTATCCTGTCTAAATCGTACCAGATTGTCTCAGCAGATCTTCGCTGATCCCAATAGCATATAAGCAGCCAATAAGACCATCCTCTCATTGGATGTATAGAAATGGTCATATCTCATATCAATTTATTGTATGCAGAATTTAGCTCCCTTATGTCCACCCTCTATAGTAAAAGTTGTTGGGGGTTGAATCTGAATCTCGATTGTCAACTAAGACATGATATTCATAAATCATCCTAGGTCTCTCTCTATAAACTACATGAAACTAGTAAAGTTCACTATATTTTGTTCCCATTCCTCTTCCTATTACACAAATGCGGGCTCATGTGCTCTATTTGAATGTTCATTTTGGGACATACACATTTGTCTCTCCCTCAACAAGAATTATTGAGGAATAAATCTACAAATCGAAACACACGTATTAGGTCTCATAAATATACCATATTACTTGTACGTAAGAGAAGGAACTAAAACATCAATTTTGAACATGTCATTCAACATTTTACTATCTCTGCGGTCAACACTAAGGCCTTATCAATACCCTTAACCATCCTACACATTATTCTTTGTTTAAAAGTGTACATTAATTCCCATTAATTAATCAAAACCTTTATTAATCACACTATCTCAAATTAATTAGTTCATAAATTATTTAATTAATAATACTCATTTTATAAATCAAGACTCTCATTACACACACATTGATTATCAATTTTTAATCATTATTTCATTATCACAACATGGAAAAATTGTTCATGTACAAAAACATACCCATAATCCATTTTGCTAGGAGTTCCTATAATTATGCATGTCAAAACAACCCTGAGTGGCTATAATGATTCATGCAGACTCATGTATTGTGCCTCATTAGGCCAGAAATCAAAATTCATCAGTTTTCAAAAAAAATATCACATTACACCACAACTGAAACACCCCTGTTTCAATAATATCCAACAATAAAAAAACCATTAATCACAACAATCCCACCCTGATTACGCAGATTTCCCCCATATATGGGTTTGGAACTTCCATGCACATGCATATTAACAAATATTGAATCTTTGTAGTCTCATGTCTACCTTTAACAATACAGTAAGACAAAAAAATAGAATGAAATTAAAATCCATCTAATACAAGTTTGTGAGGTCCTAGCCTGGGTTCTATTAAATGGTGCCATGAGCTAGTTGTCCACATTCCCTCAAGTGTGCATCCCCATATATTAGAGGGGTCGAACTAGCTGTGAGGGTATAGTAAGTCAGTGTTGGGGGAGACTATACCATCATTTACCAGAATAAAACATCAATGAAATAAAAAAATAACCATGTGCGAAGCATATAAATCAATAGAAAATACCATGAAATATAATATTCAAAAAGAGGAAATACAATAATCAACTGAATGGTTAAAAATATTATGATAATGCAAGTGTCAATTGTCAATAAAGATACAATAATTAAAGACAGAAACACTCCAAACAGGGTGATGAACCACACCAGGTTCCCTCTCCCATGCTACAATCCAAAATCGAAACTTATCCTAGTACCATTCCCATATCATGTAGTACAATAACAATGATTACTCGGGTGCCGATTAGGCTGCCCGTATATGGTGTTAGTACAACTCAGTAATCCACCACCATGGGTGTCTTATAAAATTCATGTCTAAAGATTGTGTATACAATTTTATGAATCAATAAATACAATGAATAATTTAAATTGTTATCAAATTTTAATTTAATTTTTAATCATCACATTAGGCCAAGTTTCAAGTAATGCTTCCCATTTGAATCATCATACATTTTTATTAATCAATTGGTGTAGTTCATCATTGACTTTCACCCCCAATCTCAATATGCGATGGTCACCATGCATATCACTATATATCTTATTTAGTGTAGGTCATCATGCTTAGAACCCCATAATCTCATATTGTGTATGTCGTCATGCCATGCAATCCAGAATTGCATTTAGTGTTGGTCTTCATGCCTAGAACCCTATAAAAAAATCTTGTATAAATTTTGTGGAGGAATTCCATATCTATGTACCATCTTCTAATCTGTCGTGAAGGCAATGTCTATCTCGAAAAAAATATTAGGTAGTTAATTATTCATTCATTCACAAGAATTTTCTACTTCATTCCATTTCAAAATAAACAAATAGTTAATCATTTCAAAGGCCATATGTTAACTCAACAATAAAAAAATCATATAACAAATTAATTAATTCATCAATTATTAAATCAATCAACATAATTCTGATTCCATAAATAATTCATTAGAATCAATTATCCATTAAAAATCAAAACATTTCATAAATCATTATCAAAATTAATTATCATTGATTAACATCATGGTTTATAATTAATTCTCACAATCAATTATCTTACACATACAAACATCATTTTGGAATTATTTCATTTGAATTAATTATATTAACCCAATAAATTAAATATATCAATTACAATATCATAATTCATATAAATTCTCGAAAATATATATTTTAGAATCACCCCAAACAATCAATTATTCCTTGATTAGATTATCAATTAACACATATGAAAACACATGTCAATTCCTCATTCCTAATTACACCAATTTAGGAAAAATAAATATCAAGGGAAGATAGAAAAAAAACTCACATACACTTATAAATTATCAAATATATGAGTAAAATTAATATCACCTACCTTTGATTATTTATGGAAGTTATCCAAATAGAAATACCAAAAATCCGAGTAACATATCGTCATCAGATAAGCTCCAAAACAAAATCCGAAAACCAAAATTAAGATCAAAGTCATCATGATCATTCCATTGTTATTCTCGATCCACAATAAGAAATCTAGATCTCAAATCATAGGATTAGATTCATGAAAATGGTTGAGAAAATAAACTATAAGATCAAGAGAAGATATATGAATAAATAAGAGAAGCAATGTGATGAAATCCACATACCAGGAAGAGCGTTTGTTTTTAATCTGGTATTCTGATCTTGAAGAATGGTGATTCAATCAAAATTTAATCCCTATAAAAGAATCTGGGATCACATAGGATTTTTAATGAACTAGACAAGGTGAATATATGGGAGTATTATAGGGTTCTGGTGTTTTTTAAATGTATTTTCTAATAATAAATTTTGAATGCCCAGTTTACTTGGAAGAGGTTCATGGTAAGGGAAACCTGTGCGCCAACCATGAAAACCCCTATGTACTGGTTTTTATGTTTCGCATGGTTTGTTCACACGATCTATCAAACCATGTGTAAACCTAGCAGACCTCCCTTTTAACAAGGTTAAGCCACACCGGTTTGTCAAAACCTTCACAAACCGTGCGAACCCCTCTGTCCACTAAATTTTCTAAAAGTTCTTCCCAAACACAGCCCATTCCACTACTCTAAAAAAGGTAGCTAAAATATAAACAATGTACCTAAAACGTGAATGGTATGATTCCAAAAATTATTTGATCTATGAAAAGTTGTATGTGTTAATTTGAATAGAAATAAGTTAATATATTTTAAATTTTAAAACTATTTATAAAAAAATTACTTCAAACATAATAACATTATATTTTTTATATGATTTTAGTGAATTTATTTTCCATTTAATGCATAATTGGGTTAGTTTTTATGTTTATTTATTTCCTCATGATCAGTCAAATTATTATGATCAATGTTATTTTTAGTTTAACATGTTATCTAGAAAATACTCTTCTCCTCGATGTCTATGTTTTTAATTCTCAAAATTTATCTCCTATTTGAAATCTGGATTATGTGATATTCATTATTACAACCATATTTAAATTATCATATTTTTATATGTGTGTTATGTTATCCATTTTTTCGGTTTTTAATAATGACTTATATTTTGAAATGATATATCATAAAATGTAATCCATATAATTTTTTTTAACTGACACTCAATTGATTTTTTTGGATTTTATTAGAATTATTCTTATAGAAAATTATATTAACATAATTGTACTAGTTTACTCATCGGTTTTATAGTTTAACATGAATAGATATATATCAGAAATCTTCTTTTTATGGTGTATATGATGCAAAACATTGATATTTAATGATTGTTATATATTTTAATTTAAATATGATAGTTATAACATTTACATCTAATTTGAGGATATAAATAAGACTTACTAAATTATAATATATATATATATATATGAAATAATTAATATAATTTTTTTGATCCATTATTTGGAAATTACAACTCATTTGTTTGTAAAGTCATTTTACGCTTCAAATATATAATTTCTTCACAATTTATTTTCCTTTATTTTTTGTAGTAAATATTAAAACTATTTTATCCTAATTTGTAATATTATATATGATTTAAATTATATAATTTTTTATTTTATGGAAGTAATAATTAATATAAAGTATAATTTAAAAAATTTTAGGGAATGATTGATGATTTAATGATTTGTAAAAAATTAAGAGATAATAAAAAATATAATTATTATATAAATAATTCAGAATTTGAAATTATATTATGAATTTTATTTAAATTTAAATTGGTTCATTTTTATTAAATATGCTTCAATAAATTTGTGCGTGATTGTAATTATTCTTAAATTTATTTTGAAAACAGATTTATAAATAAAAATACATTTAATAGAAAAAATTATATTCAATTTAATTTTTGTGTTTATTTTAAATGTTATCTCTATTAATTATACTAATTTAATTTGATAAAATAAAGTAAATGTTTTTGAGTCAAATTATTTGAAATTTTTAAGGATGTCAACTTTAAATTTTTCTTATGATGAATAGTATCATTATTAAAAATGTTGTCAGAGTAATAATGTAAACTAGGTAGAAAAAGGTCAAATTACAAAATAATGAATCAAATTAATCGAGGAAATTGAATATATTTATTTCTACAAAATTATTTCCAAATAACAATTCATATATTTCAAAATATGGAATTTTTATGAAATTATGTAACAAATAAATACAAACACCCACCCTCCTAGATTTTATATACCTAAATGTTTGTACATAATCATATAAGGATGTTCTGCGTCATTATGAAATATTATTTTAAATATAAATGACATTATTTTAAATATTAATTTATTTAAAAATTTTCATCATAGAGTATGTGATTTAATTTAATCGGAAAATAGCATATAGTACTCAATCACATAAATGAAAAATCTAGTATTTGAATTTATTAACATACAAATTAATATATTTTGGGTGACTTATAGTACTAAATGAAATTTAAGATACATATAATATATTTTTCATGTGTTAAAATTTTGTATTTTAACAATATTATTTTCATGGTATTTTCGTAATTCCAAATATCTTTATAGTACCCAAAATTACTTATGTGATTTTAAGTACAATAAAATGTAATAAAATGATTGTAAAATAATAATAGTAGTGTATTTAGACATGTAAATGATATATGGTCTACCAAATCAACCCTATTATATTTATGGGTTACACGTTCATCTATATTTTATTGTTTGACCATGATTTTTTATGAAACCATGATATAAAGTTAATTATAAAAACTGTTATCGAGGATTAAAAATAAAACATAAGAGTTAAATCACCACAAAAACATGCATAAATGTTTTTTAGATTATATATAGTATAATAATAATAATAAAATTATCAATTAATTGAATAAATTTTTTCTAAGTTAAAATAAATATTCATTTATTTTAATTTAATACACTATAAAATTCATATGGAAATCATATCATCACATATAAATAGATACCTATAATACTATCTACTTTATTATTCATGAGACACTCCTACAAAAATGAACATACAAAAACATTTTGTTAAGTTATACAAACATATTATATTTATTTTATTCTTATTTTAATTGTATACATAAAGCCTTTACGTAGAAATATAAATATGTTTATTCATAGACGAAATAGTCATCTCATTTGAGAGTTTTATTTTTGCATACTTTAATAACTCATTCGATAATATATTAATCATTAAAATATTATAACATCATTATATCAAATTTACTTTTATTTTATTATGCTAATTTGATGACCTTATTCAACTCATTTTACATCCTATTTTAAAGGGAAACCAATTTAGTTGAAACATGTGGAATACCACCTCCATGATATGACGTGTTACATTTCCCATCAACGCATTTTATAGATGATTATTATGGTGGATTTAATGTATAAATACTATAATAATAAAATAGTAAAAAAGTCTATAAAAATAATATATTATCTATCGTCATACCATTGTAATATTTATAAAAGGAATCATCGCATGTCTGTATGAGAATACCACCATATCCATGTATCGATGTGAATCATTTTTCAAAACAATCCTCTGATGAAGGATTAAGGGGTTTTATTTTAGGAATGTATTGATATTTATAATTGGTTAATTATTCTAGAATGGTAATATTATATTCTCATTCATTATTCTCCATCTAATTATTAGTTAAAAAATCACTCATGTGTATATGCAGTCTTCCTCCTCTCTAGATGATGTAAATTTTTTATTTTTTATGAATTTATCTTTAAAGAAGACATTTTATTGAGATAAAAACATTATTATTCTCTAATAATTCTTTTATGGAGATCATGGAACAATTTACCCTAATAACAGTATTAGAATACCAATTTTATTTTAAATTTATGAATTGAACAACATGAAAATACTTGACATGGACATAATTTAATATGTAATATAATATTTTAATAAAATAAATTGAATTTATTGTATAAATATAAAATATGAATCATGTAAATGGTTTTAAATAAATTATAAAATTAATATAATATAATTATAAATTATTTTTATAAATTATTTATGAATTTGGGGCGTGATTAAGTGGTTTCATAACGTGAAATGTGGTCATTGGCTAACATGTCCTCTTAATTAACATTATTACCCAATTATAATTAGAAAATTTATTATTTAACAAGTTTAAAACGTATTTTTAATTTTTTTATTTATATATGTGTTAAAAATAACTTCAATTGACATCAAATGATAAAAATTTTCTGATATATGTAATGGTTTATATTTTGACAATCTAATTTTCCGGAGACATGTTTCAAGTTGTGAACATAGATTTCTTAATTTGGTGTAATTTTTTCCACATAAATTAATTAAATTATATTAATAAATTTAGATAATAGTATTTATGTAAGAATATAATTTTATTTTATTCCAATACATTTCATTTAAAATTTACCAATGTTTTATATATTAATGTTATATTGTCATTTCTTTTTCAGATTGTTTTTTTTCAATTAGACTTATTGAGAAATTGTGTGGCATTGACTTCATTCAATGAATATATATATATATATATATATATATTATCCAATATTATTTTATTGGTATTAAATTATTGTCGTTTATTTTCCTTTATTTTCAACTATGTAATATTAATGGAATATTTTTACAAAAAACTGACCATAACTGCTTTTTTTGATTGTCAAGATTTTATCTTCCCTAGCCATTTTGTTTAAAATTCATGAATGTAATTTTTTATGAATTAATGATTTCCTAAATTTATATTGAAGCATATTATAAATTATTTTTTATTCCTTTAACAGATTCTATATTTTCTTTTTGATGTAGGGTACTTTTTTGTTTTTACTAAATTTGTGAAAATGATAGATATTAATAACACTTAAAAAATTATTGGAATTTAATTCCATAATAATTATTCCTTTAAATTATGTACTTATAATGGGTTCCATGGTTGATTTGATATAAATTATTTTTCCAATAATATTAATGAATGATAATATAATGTTTTTCCATAAGTAATATATATTTACCCTTTTCTAAAGTAAATATATTAAATCTTATATTAAATTATTCTTTATTATATGATAATATATTATATTATTTAGCTATGATCCAATGGGGTTAATTTATAATTATAAAATCCTAATTTGTCTTCTATATTTCTTTTAAATTTATAATTATATTTTCTTGGAACATATTTC
This sequence comes from Viscum album, assembly GCA_963277665.1. Classification (NCBI taxonomy): domain Eukaryota; kingdom Viridiplantae; phylum Streptophyta; class Magnoliopsida; order Santalales; family Viscaceae; genus Viscum; species Viscum album. The sequence goes on along the minus strand of OY728140.1, from coordinate 811,038,780 downwards.
ATTCTTACATGATAATCGGTATTAAAAATAATAGCCCTTATTTTAAATAGGGTTATGTAGAAATGTTATATTTCTAAATTTATTTTTCATTCTTTCATAAATTTTCATATATATGGATGAGTAATGGGTTGTTGGTATATATGAGAAAAAAGGGTGTGTTCTTCATATATCTGTAATGAGTTCAGTAATGTCATAGATTTTATTATTGTTAGTCACACATAAGTGATGATATAGTTAAATGTTTTATGTGGATTTGAATAGATTATAGAATTTATAGAATATTAGTAGATCCTTAGTGAAGATACTGATTAGGGTTTTATGTAACTCATAAATAAATACCTTAATTATTCATTTATATTATATTATGATGAAATTTGATTGTTCTAAACTATAATTTGTGTTTTTCTTTTCCTGTGATATTTTATAATGTTTACTTTAATAATTGATTATTTCCATATGCATAATGATTATTTAATAGTATATAAAATATTTTTTTAAATATTTTTTTTCTCTTTATTATTTTTTTATGTTCTTGTTTTCATGGGTGTTTCTTTTTTTATGTTATGATCATGCACTTTTAATAGGTTCTAGTACCCTACATCACATATTTTGATCAATGAAGAATTAAATGATTGTTGAAAAAAAAATTTAATACATAAAATTTATGGTCACCCTTATAAAATTTAATTTCCACAAGTTATGTATAATGATTTAATAATGATATCCATATAGGGGTATCATGTGTATGTAATTGTATTCATACTATGAAATAAGATGTTATAGGTACAATGGAAACAATGATCACTTCAATTCATGAATAATATTACCTATGTGTATTTCTTAATTATATAAAAATATATAACATTAAAATCCATTTGTGTGTAAAAAATAAAATATTTTTTGGTTGATGTTTTCATATATTTCATTGGTAATGTTGGGAATTGTTTACTGGATTAAATGATTAAAATTTAATAATTACTTTTTTAGCATCAAATCCATGTGTTCAAGTTATGACATATTATATCATCTAAAACTATTCAATAATATATTATATCAAATTATATATATATTTATATCCAAAATGTAAAATAAATGACAAAATGATTTATTCAATAAAACAAATTATTAAAATAATATTATGAATAAGTTAAATCGAACCATGAATGACTAAAGAAAATTTAAGTATAACCCTTGGACATGAAACTTATTTTTCATTAGACTAAGGTTCAAGCATAGGGAACAATGTACTACAGTTATACTTATCTAAATAATCAACAAGGGGAACCCATAAACAAAAATATTAAAACCATAGACCCTACTCACCCATGCTCATACCCCATGCTTTCCCATATAATATCTATCAAACTCATACCCATTCAAATATGTCACAATAAATATGGAATTAAAAATGGCCTATAATTAAAAACCAAATGAATGAGTGAGTATCCCAATGAATCCACATCTCAAAAAATATCATCAAAACATGAATATAAAGCACACATAAAATGATATACACCTCAAAACTACTATAATTGAATGCAGAATGGATATAAAAATAGATCACCACCCCCCATAAAAAAAGATATATCCTGAGAGAAGTATTATAACCCTATACATCCCAAATAAACCATATGTAATCCAAATGATATGGCATTGATAAAAAACTCCATAAAAGTTTATATGAATCACTAATATAAAACTAATTAGAGAAAACAAATACATACACTCCATTAGGTATAAATTAAGTGCTATGAAAATAAAATACATCATTAGATATATCAATCCACTAATATATAAATAAGAATGTATGGAAGTAAAAAAATGATATTCCTAAGTCATGAACTCCAATAGTATTCATTATCCAAATGCATCGAGTTTCCCCAATATTAATCCAGACATAAATTCAAGGGAATAATATACTATACTTAAAATTCTATTTTAAATCACCATATTAAAATTATTCATTACTTCCAAAAAATTATTTAAATATTAAATAATATTATTTAATATGGAAAAAATATATCATTAAATTAATAATTAACATATTTTAATTCACATTTTAAAATTTAAAAAATTTATAGCATTCTGTATTTTAATATCTAAAATATTATTCCCATAAATACAATTATAAATTAAGCACCACAAATACACACACCTAATAGCATAAATTAAAAAATATATATTTATTAGTTTATAATCTACAAACACCCTTAAAAATTATTAATTACCACATTTTAATTTTCTCTAATAAATAAAAATTCAATATCCTAAAAAGAAGTATTTTTTTATAATAACAATTTAAAAGTGATAACTCATGAATACATGTTACTAGAGGATCAAAATTGAATCGTCCTGGATAAAAATGTTTTATCATTTTCCTATGTATGTGTTGTAAATTTATTTTTATTAGTGTGAGTGATATTTTTTGGGTTTCTCTACATTACATGGGACTGAACCTTCCATCATTGGTAATTTAAATACAAAAGGTATAATATCTGTTGTAAATGTGTATATGGGAAATTATATTAAAATGGTTTAAAAAATACAATATTTATATAAATAAAATATCACTTTATTAATGATATTTACCAATATATATGAACTCAAAGGATGTGTTTTATTATGTACATGAATTATGGGGAGTTTACACTATTAATATTATATTTATGATGTTATCCACACATTTATATCTGATTTTATATACTATAATCATAGATCATTATTCATTTTATTTTAATTTCTAGAACCTTGTAACGTACTTCCCATCCTATAATGTTATGGTGTTACATCCACTATAAATCAATTTTTCTTGTGCCCTTACTCTATAGAATGTTAGTTTGTCTTCTATTATGTAATAATAACATTTTTCCTTTTATATTTATATTGTAAAATCATATTTTTTTCATTTATATTATGATTCTATAATCATGTGATGATGATTTTTCTTTCTATCCCTCCATGATAAATTCTATAATTGTTTTCCATAGGCCATCCCCTGAGATTTTTAAGGAGTTGTATGTGAGTTCATTAAGGTATGTTTTGATATTCCCTCTTCCCTAATGGTTTGAATTTTTTTTTTAAAATATGATTTTTATGAATCATTATTTGTTCCTCTAAGGATATATCTTCATTTGTACTAGAATTTTGGAATCCAACTGAGTGTTCACTCTGACCTGAGTTCGTTGTAGATTGTTCTATATCTATCATATATTTGATGAACCATTATTGTCCAATATATTAAATGTTATTTATAATAAAATGCACTGATTTAATTGTAGTTGAAATTTTATTTGGGGTAAAATATGGGTTTCAAATTATTTTGGTAACGGAAATTGTCTTCTGAGTGAAATCACGCATGTTTTATGAGAGGATTTTTCATTTCATTTTAGAATAGCATAAATTGTTTTTTGAATTATTTTTTTCAGAAAAGTGAATCACATAGAATATTTTTGATAAATTATAAACATGGGGATACATTGGTACTTAGATGGATGTTATAATATAGGTCCTTGATTATTTTATTGATAAGGGGGTTACTCATGGGGTGTTATTCTACTCAACAGACTTCTGTTCAAGGGAATTATTCTGAAACTTCTTATGTTTAACTCAAGGGGTGTTTCTATAATCAATTGGAATGTGTTTTGTGTAATTGAGTTTCCATAAAGAATATTATTATGGATTGTGTAGTATTATTGGTTGAGAATGTTTACTACTTTTTTTCTTTTACATTTAGAAAATTATTTTTACTAATATTGATTGATATTAATTCTTTGGGGAATCTTCTCTACTTTATTGGACAAATGATTTGAAAACAATTTACCTTCAATTTTTAGAACTCTGGAAAAAGGGAAATATTTAATTTTTTATAAGACACATAATTACTACATATCATTATATATTTTTTTTTTCAAAATGATCATATATGAAATATTTTTATTAAAGCAAGACATGGAACACCTTATATGAATTATGTTGAGCCATTTTCGATCACACCTTATATACTAATTCAACAATGTGTATAATATCCTTTAAATGATGATATTTGGATAACTAATGGTTCCATATTGAGGCAGTGAGGTTTATATTGGATGGGTACAGGATGCTTTTAGAGAAATGGCTGAATATTTTTGAAACATCACATCGATTCTTGTTTGTGGATGATTAGATATCCATTATGGTTTTATTGGAAATATTCCTTTATTTATTATTGGGATTTCATGTTTTATAACATATTGTATTTATCTAGGTTTATGGAATATTTTATTATAGTATTTTCCTTTATTTCTAGCATTTTTATATATTTGTATTTGTTTGTTTAGGATGGGTGAAATCATTTTTTTGAAGTTTTTTTGATTTCTGGGTCATATTCGCCAGTAGTTGGAGATAAAAGACTCCATTCAAGTATGTAGAAAATTTATATTTGGTGCCAATTTGGACATTTATCATAGTCTATTCATTAATAAAATTTATCATACAATAGTAGAGATTTTTATAGGGTTATTGGCATATAAGAAATATTATTTGTGGAACAAGATATGTAGTTTTATATGAGTTCTTGAAAAGAACTATCTATAATGGTAGATAATTCACAGCGTGATATTTTCATGTGTGTCACATGTGTTGAGATTTGATAAACTCAATGTTTTAAATACATATATATTGAGTTTATGTTGATGTTATTGTATTTTATTATCACTTCCATCTATTATAGTGACTGTAAATATTATTTTGGTACATCTTCTTTGGGTTCTATAGGAGGGTGAAGTAGGATATTCCCCCCAACGAAATCTTCTTCTAGATAACAATCATACCGTGGGAATCATACAAGAATTCCATGTAATAAAATATAATATACCATGATTTTAATACTATATTATTGAGGCACAGCCATGTTCCTTGGGAGATTTTTATTATTCTCAATATGATATACTTGGTAATCCGCCATCGATTAGTGTTATAATTAATCATTTAGAGGAGGATGATTAGATAGACATGATTGATATGAATTTTGACATACTCTACACAAAATACATTTTCAATGTGATTTTTTGGTAATTCATGTCATGGGTACCATCGAGTAAAGATTATATTACAAGTGACATTGTGATAGGAATGTGGGCATGGATTATAATGGCTTTATAAACATATTATTCTAGATGATTTTCTAAGAGAAAATAAAGATGAAAATTGTGTGATTTTTCTCTTGATGAAGCTTAAAGAAAGTTATGTTTTATATTAAATCAATGAATTTTTTATGTTAGTTAATTTTTCTCTCGATGTAGTAAGGGAGGATCAATGAGAATTTTAAATTTACCTAAATGGTTTGTTACAAATTATCTGATCACAAGAGTATTTGAAGATTTTGTACACCTATGTTATGAATGTTGAGATGGATGTTATGATATAAATAATATTTTTTGGAAAAATTGACTATAATAAACCTCCCAATTAACCAAGTGGAAATATTTTAGGAATAAATGGTATGAAAATGAATTTTCATGATAAACATAGTGTTTTTTTAGGTTTCTATTCACATTAATCCTCCTCCTCACCATAAAAAGACAATATTAGTTCACCCCAAACATTCTACCTAGGTAGAATGATTTGGAACAACCATCGTTATTTTCACTCTTATGTGAAAATTTGAAATATTTGTTTCCACAACAACCACTTTTAGATTTTATCCAAGTCCATGTAGATGCCTCATTATTTTCTTGGATCAATTACTCAAAAGACCGCATTTTTCAATTTAAAAATATAAATTCACCAATATCCAACCAAATTCCATATGAGTGATATATATTTTCATAGTGAATTTTCATATGATGGTTGCTAACATAGATCTGGTTAAGGTGAGAGGACCCATTTTTGCACATAATATATAAAAATTTATTTATTTGATATTGGCTCCTCAAAATAATTTATATCAATTAGTTATTTTTATGTTATAAATAATCCAATAAAAATTAATTAATTTCTAATGGAGTTAGAGAGAACTATTTGATAGTGGAAATAGTAGGGGATGTAGTTTCATTATTTTTCACTGATGATAGTAAATAGTGATCTAGTATAGGATTTTTTAGTTCTTTATCTGTATTAATTTGATGAAATAATTTGGATGGATTGGCTTGTTGAAAATCATGATAATATTGACTTTTATCATTGGTATATTTCATTCATTGTTTTAGATGATTACTCTATGGTGTTTTATGTATATTTGGATCTATTTTTTTATAATGGACCACCCCACTAATAGATCAAGAGTTTTTGTCTTCAATTTTAGTCAATTTTTATGATGATTAATTTTTTATATGAAATTGGATTTGTGGTATTTAATAAAATTCGTTTGAGATGAAATAATTAGTCATCCTCTATATAGTTATTAATAGTTAATGGAAAATCAAGATACAAGTAATATGTTGATCTCAATACATTCATCTTGTTTGAAACTAAAGTGTTTTTAGGGATCATGATATAGTCATTTGATTTCATAGAAAATGTTTTTCACCTAGTGTTTCACTATTGTAATCCCTTTTTACCTTTTCTAAGAAGGTTGATGGATCACATTGATTTTTCATTAAATGTAAATTGTTTTATTATATTATAGTTAATAAGAAGTACTCTTTTCAATGGGTTGATTATATATTTGATCAAATAAAGTTGGTAATGTTTTTTATAAATAAATCATAATATGGTCAACATAGTCCTATGGATTAGGCGTTTGATATTCAGTAGACCAATTCTCGGAGTAGGTGAGGAAATTTGGAAATATTCTGATGCTTTTTTGTCACAATAATTATCTCATTATTTTTTAGGATTTCATGAACATGATATTCCATCAGTTTCATAAAACTATTATTATTGTGGTTTTGGATGATATCATGGTTTTTCATTATGAAATCATATCCATTGGGACCAGTTGAATATAGTTATAAAAATCATGTGAAATAACCCACATTATAAGAATATTTAAATTTAAATTTTTTGTATTGAATATTAATATTTCATGGGGGACAATATTTTTGATTGTGGAAAATAAACCTATCGTGATATGGGGATGGATTTCATATTTTGTGAGGAACCACGTGATGTCTTCACGATTTAGAGATTAATTATTTATGATGTATATAATCAATTTTTTTCACGTATTTTTCTACGTTGGATTCACCTCTAACTGTTATTGTTGTGAATGTGGTAGAGTCCACATGAGATAATAATTTTCATGATTCATTTTATAAGTTTGAATTAAATATTATATTGTCACTTATTATGATATAATATTATCCATGTAAGGTTTATTTTGTGTGAAATTATTCTATAAATTCTATAATGAGTTTCATGATTATACAGTATGGTAAATTTATGGACTATGGTTCACTTATTATTTTGATGCATGAGAAAAATTACAACACTCGTGATTTAGAGCATGATGTAGTTGTAAACACACATAATTGGTAACAATATTGTATTTCATTATATACATTTATATATATATTCATCAAAATTTCCTGAGAAATTTCATTTATTATATTGGAACATATTCCAAAAAATAGTATGGATGAAATTTCATTAGATTTTTAGTGTGTTATCACATAATTCCTAGTAAAGGTGAATTTCATAAGAGATACTATAAGTAGAAAAAATACACCTAATGATATATTGGAATTGAATGTAGAGTTGAAAATGATTGGAATCTTTACTCAGATACATAAAGAATATCATAATGTTTATTTTGGTATTGTTTTATAATAGTTTAGCTACTATCATCTTCCTATAAGACTGATCTACAACATTATTAATAGGATAATGATTTTAGATGGATGATGAAAAAAAATTAATCATTGGGGATTGGATTCCTTATTGATCACTATATTATAATAGTATCTCTTATTTATTAATTGAGTTATTTTTCCTTAATTTATAAGTAAATAATAATTTTATTGTGGTTATAATTATTCATAGTATATTCATTAGGAAAAATATGAGGATTTATTATGAAAAAAGATGACCTATGTAGTGTTCGAGTATGAAATGAGACATCATTAATTTTATGACCCAATATTACAACTAATAAATTAAGGAAATATCATATAAAACATATTCGTACACTAAGACATTATTTTATTGGATTGTAACTACTATATTGATTAATTGAACATTGTGTATGATTTTCCATGTACTATCTTTTGTAATAATATTTTCTGGGTTATGATAAATCAATTAATGAAATTAGTTGAATATTTTTTCAATCAGAAACTCTACCAACATTGAGGATTTGGGTCGGTTGTATATATATGAGAGCATTTCGTTACAGAAGGTTATTTCTACAATTATATAATATTGGGATTCCTAGTTTACTTCATGATATTTGGAAGAGTCTTTATGAGTTGATGGGGACTAAGGTTATTTTGATTCAAGATTATCAATCACGAAAAATAGAGAGATATAGTATACCGATCTAATTTAAAATTATATTCTCTCTAATTGCATCAAGGATTTTAATAGATCATGGGATATCTATATAGTTCATGTTTTATTATAATATTTATTATTTTACATCAATCAGAATGGTTCCTTCTGATTATTTTCTGGTGTTCATTTAAGATCACTTCTTTTGGGTATAGATTAGTGAAACCATTATTATGGGACCTAGTGTAGATTAATAGAGTTCAATAAATATCTATTATATGAATTGATTATTTGATATATCTTATAGATGGAATAAATCATATGTTGGGTGTCGGCAACGTCCTTTGGAGTGACCAGTTAGTGGCCATTATTTGTTGATTATTTATCCTTTTTTTGACTACCACGATATGTGAATGTAATGAAATATATATCTATGATACGTTGGACCATTTTTGGTCCCTGAGTAAAATTTTAATCCAACATATTTTTTGGAATTTATCTCATAGTTGACATGTATGCATGTTTTATTCAAATAAATATTATAAAAATGTTCCATTCTAATCATTCCCCAAATCTTCTTTGAGAAGAGATGAGTAAGAGGTTAATATGTGAATTATGGTGAAACCAGTGGGAAAACATAATACTTTTGTGAATTTATTTTATTGAATATACATTCCTCTAGCTAGAGTGTTATGAGGAAACATATCTAATCGTCATAATACAAATGAGTGTGATTTATTATTGAGGGAGTATGGACCTCGTCAGTATAGATAACACTTGTTTCACATGACACATATAGGGAGAAATGTCATATTGTGGAGATATTATAACATCATGGATAATTATTCTCATATTATTATTTAGTATAGAAAATTTTATTTTAAATATTTTAGAGATTTTTTTCTATAGTTCAACAGATTCCCACATCCCTATAGCGAATATTTACAAACTAAATATCATATTTTCACAGTTAATTGTACATGGGGACCAATATATGAATACATTTTTTTATAATAAATTCCTTAATTCCATAAATAAATTTATTATTTTAAATTTTACTCATACGTTAAATTTACCCAATGAGACGTGTGTTATTGTATATGTGAGTTCCTATGTGTTTACATATTATATGTAATAATTACATTATAAAACCCTCATGCAATGATGGTTTTAGTTAATGTAATTTTTATTGAATTTTAATTTGGTTTCCTCCTAACATCATCATACAATAAGATTCTTGTAGTTTTTTTCTTGTGTTCAATCCCCTCTTGATAACATTGGTTGGAACATTTGTTCTTTATTTTTATTCTTTTCTTACATAATGTATGAGATACATTTCTTTTAATTGTTTTCACTATACATAGAAATAGTTATTGGATGCGGTTTTTGATATTGGATAATGGTGAGATAATGTTTCTTTTATCCATTATAGTACAATTTTAAAGTCATCTTCTAAAGTGAATCCCCAATGATGGTTGTTGTGAGGTTTCTGATTTTTATGAGGTATGTTCCTAGTCATCCTTATTATATATAGTTTTTTTATAATATCCATATATGAGGAACATATATTTCGAGCCTTGATTAGTTCCTCTATTTATCTACTAGGTGTGTTGATATAATTTTTTGGATGTTTTAAAACTAATTTTGAGTTCGATGGTTCCATCTCTATCCTATAATGAATTAAATGTAATTGAAGTATGTTTAGAAAATTATTTCTTAAGATAAATATAATGATTAACTTTTCTCTATAAAATTATTTTAGATATACTATTGTTATTACCTAGTTTTTTTAAAATAATAGGGGTCTCAAAATCATTTTCAAATGTTTTCCAAGAAGGGTTTGGAATACATGTATTTTTTGAATATTGATTTTTATTATTTAATGTGAAATTTGAATCTCATTAAAATTTATTGGTTGATTAAAATAATGGGATTCTGTATCTACATAGGTGAAATGTTAATTGTATATAATAATAAAATTTATTTTAAAAGGGTTCACTCTTGGGATGAATCTCTCCTCTATAAACATGTATTCTAGGGGCATGGTCTAGAAATTTTCAATGGAATCACTCATGTGATGTTCCTCTACTTCATTGGACTATGTTCTAAGGAATTGAGTGAGTTGTAATCACTGATTGTGTTATGAGTAATTACATTTTTTCCCTCTCATAATTATGGTACTATTTACCATTTTGATTTTTTTTATATTATTTTATCATTATAATATTAATATGATGAAAAAATGGATTCTTGGTTGTTTTTTATACATGTGTTTGTTTTAGAACATTTAACAAAGGGTTATATTTACAATTATTTTGATACAAAACCGATTAACTAATATAATATCCTTTTTTTATTAAAATGATATTATTAAAATTATTTGTAATGATATAATATATAGAAAACCGAGGACGAAACCTAATGAGCCTATTAGTCTTACACCCTGCACACCCCATCAGTGGTGAGTACTCCTAGTATTATATTTTGATACTGGAAAATAATATGTTTCATAGTGAGGTTACATGGTTTATTTTAGTTGGGAGAAGTTATCTATGGGTGAGAAAGGTTGTGCTTTCTCACATATAATATGGAGTTGTAGTTTTTGGGATTTATGTTTTTATGCTTTTTTGGACATATTCCATTTATTTGATATGAATATGGGGTTATATAAATACCAAAACTTTGATTTGGTTTTGGAATATTTTTATTCTGGTTTTTTTCTATATCATTTAATTGAATATATATTCGATGTAATTTGGTTTATATTTGTTGAATTAATTTCCTTTGGTTGATTTTTGATGCCCAAGTGCTAGTCTCAAGTCCTTGGGGATTGAGCACACCCATTGGGTCAATATATAATCAATTAAACAACTTGTTTGGATATTTGTTCAGGTATTATCATTAAAAAATACATCACTGAATAATTCAGCATTAAATTTTAAAAATAATCCACTTTATGGATTTAATGTTGATAATATAAATTAAAAAATTATTTTTATGAAAATAATTACATATTTACTAAAGTGGGCATTTTCTCCGTCATGTGTCACTCTCACATGAACTCCATACACTATCCCATAACCAACTTCTATAATTATTTCACCTTCCCGACTTGCCCTGTCATAACATACCTCTTTAATTTCTATAGTTTCAAAACCTCTAGTGGTCAACCGTCAACATCATCGAATGCTTCCACTAAAATCAATATCTAAAAAAAATTCATTATATCTCATTACTCCAGATTCCCCTCTTCCTATCTACACCCTAACATAACTGCACTACATTATATTCAAGTCTACAGACCTCCTCCCTATCCTCACTTTAATATTCCAGATCCCCTGTTTGAAAGCCTCCACTATCTTCCCTTCCTTGATGATAGACGAATTCACTAAGATCATTTTCCCAATTCTAAATTTACTTCTAATTGTAAACACTCTGTCTTCACCTTTTCAAATATCTATAATATATGGTATGGTAAGATACTCTATTCCATCCCAAAAATATGTGGTTTAAATTCTATCATGGTCATCTACAAGGGCTCCACACTAAGGTTTCATCGGAAACCCCTTATAGTTTCCTCTATTCCTTTAATCCTTCTCAAACCTCTGGTGATTTTCTTTTCACTTCACCGTAAATAATTTCGACAACCTTCCCTTTAGGAAAATTCCTCTATGAATGACCATCTACATCAGTTACTATATCTTCTCCTCCATTTCTGATATCTATATACTATAACCACTGAAACAATATTCAGATAGTAAGAAAATTGATATCTCTAAAATGCAGGTTTTTCTAAAATCATGGAATTACCCTCCCTTATATCCATAATATTTTAATTTATTTTACACACTATATGATGTCCGTGAATTAGTACTAAATTTTTTAATTATTCATTTCTTCTATCAAATATATGAATGCATGTGATTTTTTTCACTATTGAATCCAACAAATATTGTTCTGTCTGCACTAAAAACAAACTTCAGATAGCCTATATATCTAGAAAAATCCAAGAATTATGTTTTCCTAAAATTTTGGAATTAAATTCCCTCCCTTCTATCAATTTTTATTTTCATTTTCACACTATATGAATGTAGGTAATTTCTCCCACCATCGTGTAGTTAACATCCCTTTTGTCCGAAATATGAATATGTGTTAATGATTTCACAATTAACTCTGTTGTATATTGATTTTTATACACTAAAAACATATGAAATGGATAATTATAAATAATTTATCCATCACTAGAAAAAATTTTCATCCAGTCATTTGAATATATTGGTAACATCAAAACATATATCAATGTCAATGTCATAGATTTACCGTATAGAAATCATGATATGTGAAAATGGTGTTCTACCCAAATTTTATGATTTTTTTCCTTATTTTCAAGATTAAATATTTATAGTTCGTTTTGATTGATTTATTATTTTTTCTCAGTACATGTTAATACAAAAACATGAATTAGGAATACATGAATTTAATTTTTTCAAAAATTGTGGAGCCTTTCTCCATTCAATCCAACATATGAATACAAGTAATTTTTTCACAATTTATTCCAATATATACATGTGATGAAGTGAAAACATAAGAAATATATTATTACGAACTCATTTAATCTAGTCCTACAATTTCATTTTTATCATCAAAACATAAATTAATGTGAAATATATAGTTTCTACCTATAGAGATCAACATCTATAAAAATGTGTTTTATATTCATTTCAGGATAAAAAATTTCCTTCTATTCATGGTTAAATATTACCTGTTATATTTAACTCTTTTCCAATTTTTTCCTCAATATGAATGTTGAAAAATATACTGAAATTGGTAATGTGATAACATACCAACATTCAAATAGATTCCATTAAAAATATGTATAAAACATCATTTCATTGAATTTTTTTATGGACTCCCAATTTCAAAAGTTCATTGGCAGTAATTAAGTTCATTGGTAGTCATCTGGGAACAATTTCAACATAGATTTCATCATATAACTAACATAGTAAACATAAATTCATTTATGTAATTTTTAATTTCATTATTATGTTATTTTTTAATGTACATATCAATAATTTATAAATAAACCATTTCAATTTCAAATTATTGACTTCTTTATGAGTAATTAGGTATTTTTTTGATGAAATTGTCACCATGATTCGTTAGGACCTAAAGTGTAGAATACTAAGGAAAAAAATACAAATAATCTTTCAAATATGTAATAATATTTACAATATTTTATTTTCTATATTATTATTCATTTGAAATATGGATTAAATTCAAGTGGTATAATTTATTGATTTTATTAAATATTAATTTTCGATATTCTTGTTATATATTTATCCTTTTTTCAAGATGAAATTATTTAAGGATTTATGTTCAGTTTATATTAAATATATCAATTTTTTAGAAAAGACTAATGTGATGATTTTATGTTTTCTATTTGAGTTCAATATAAAACAAATATATATTAATACCAGATGTTCGAGGAAACTGGTAGATGGTATATTGTTCCTATTTTTTTCTCAGAGCATGTGAATACATAAGGAATCAATGGAACTGTATCTGTTTAAAAACCATTTAATAATTTTTGTTAATATTTTTATAAACAACCACATCACCAGAAATTTTAACATGAATCCCAGTCTCCATATTTCTATCAAAATCATCTATAATTTGGTTTATTATGCATTCCATCAGAAGACTTCCAATGTAAAATTCAATTAATCTATGTAAATTTATCTTTATTGTTATTTTTCATTAATATTGTAAATTTTATGAAAAAAATATTTAGAATAACATCTTCCAAATCCTTAACATTGATTTTTTTTATATAATGATATTACGATTTAGTGGGAATTTTCTATGTTATGGCATATTGATCTCATGGGAAATTTCAATGGAGTTGTAGAAACATGAAAAGGTGAAGATCAATGTGTGATGTATATGATATTCTGGACATAGTTCTATTTTTCTCATCCTCCCATAGTTATGAAAAGAATAACATAGACATATAATGTTTTGATCATGAAGGTTTGATCATGTTGTTTTATTAACACCCAATTCATCATCAGTATTAGAAATATGGTTATGGACTTAACATTTTAATATTGGTTGGAACACTAGGGATTAATGAAATATTATTAATCTTGTGCTTCATAAATGTAACATGAAAATAATTATGTTATTCTAAAAAATAGATTAATGTTTACCTATAATAATTAATAAATATTTTAATATATTTTATGCCCAGTCTCATTAGACAATTAAAAATTATTAATAACGTACATAAAATAGTACATATCTATCATATTATACTTTGTTGTAATTAATTATATTGAACTCAAGTATCAAAAAATTACATACTTCAGTTAATAATATTTGATTATCCAAAATCTATTTTAATGTTTTTTTAAATAGATTTATTTAGTAACCCATATCAAATAATCTTTCTATGAGACAAGGTTTGTACATAAAAAAATGATCATATATGTATTCCTACAACTACTATTTGTATCAGAGATTATTATAATCATAAAATATTCCTATTATATTTTATTAAATATATTATATATGTTTTCCAGATCAGATTCTATTTTTATTATATTGTTTTCTCTTTTAATGTTTGTATAAACCTGAATAGATTGTATAATTCATTTATGAAGTGTTGATACTTGGAAATCTATTAATATAATTTATGATCAAGTAGTTTGGATTGAAATATTTCTCAAGTAAATAACCATTTGGCTCATACTAGATATTTTATAATAAGTATAAGGGCTTGAATCATGCACAAAAATGTGATAAATTTCATTCTCATAGGACATAGTGCATGATTGCACTCTCAACCAGTATCAATTAAATTAAATCCTAATTGAAAATATTATTAATTCAGTAATATAATCACATCTCATTTAACATTAAAGAGTATTGAGACTAGAAGAAATAATGTCAGTAGACAAGGGTGAATGAGTGGTCTGTAAACACACTATAGGCCATGTTTTATAATAGTGATTAATTTAAAATTGTATAATATTAAGATATATTTCAATTCTATTTGAGATTGGGAATATTAGAGGAGGTATGTCTTATGCTTATATACAATAAAAAATTTACTATCTCTTGAAAGACTCTTTTTCTGGAAATTTATACATAAGGCCTCTAGATAAGATCATTCATCATGGATTATGAAGTTTATTAAACTTATGGAATATGATGTATTTTCATCGACTATTTTTTCCTAAAACATGTTTCATGCTTGGAGAAATATGATATGGAACAAAATATTTTTATAGAATTATACTATTAAGATTTGTTTTGATTTGTGATAATGAGATTCCAATACCAAGTAATAATCTTATAATTTTTCCATATGGGAATTCTTCTCTTCATAACTACATAAGTATGGTACCTAGCTTTAAAATTTCATATGTAATTAAATTAATAATGTGTTATATTATTTTGTTTCTAAACTCTTTACAAATAATCATCATCTGATTATGTTGATGATTTCAATTTCATTAATACAATTATATATTATTGATTTCATAAAAATATGTTGTAGAGATCATTGATAATAATAGTTCCATAAATTTGTATTCATTGGTTTTTATAATTTAGTTGATTAACTATAATCTTTTTTTATTGTTGATATATGGAAATAATTTTTCAGGATATAAATTATCAATCCCCATAAAATCTAAACTATATTGTTCTCCTCCTGCTTGTTGCATGAAATATTAAAAAAATTATTTCTTCCCATAAATTTTAATGGATTATTCATCATAAAATCTTCACTAATTATCTTTAGGTTAGTCATTATAGAAGTCGTTTTCATTGTAATTAGACTAGAAATATTTCATTGTTTAGTCATTGATTAACATAATAGTTCTCTCTATCCATGTTACCTATTACTCTTTATTCTATTTTCTTTTATGGGTTCTATTGAACATATTTAAATTTGTAAAACAATTATACTATCAAAATTATATTACTCAGTATTGTAATTATATTTTTTAAAATAGAGACTTTAACAAACATAGAGATGAATTGATGGAAATAGTTGGTTAATTTTCATCCGAACAGGTGCAAAGGCAAAGCATCATATGCGAAGAGTAACGAACTATTTGATCTATTAGAATCCAAATAAGAATTTAATTTCACTACCATTAAACACTCTATATATATCTTAGATTCATCCAATAGGGTTTCCTCAAAAATCTATTTTTTCTCCCCATTGTTAGAGACCATCAGATATAGAATTTAACCAATTCAGAACCAATATTGGTATGGGTTGACCAACTTAATTTATTTTTTCTGAGGATTTATCTCCAACTCCTATTCTATAAATCATATATATCTATTGATCTTTATTTTATTTTATCAAAAATAGGACCATAGAATATGGAGGATATCAAAATATGAGGCCCAAGAATTCTAACAATTTATGCACCTAGTGTTTTAAGTGTGGAAAGTCTATTGGTTTCAATAATAGGTACCAAGTGATGTATTTATTTTCACAAAAATAAAAATTAATTTGAAAGAATTATCATGATAGAGTCTGTAATGGATATGTACGAAGAAGATAGATAAGGTGTAATATGTTGTTATTAATATTGAAATATAATCCCACGAAAACATTGATGGCACTAGATTATTCAAAGTAAGCATTCACAAAGTGAAAAAATTTTGGAAATGATTTCCACACATAGAGGGAAATCTTTGGTCATAGAGACTTCTTCTTTGTTTATAATTGGGTATTCAATATATCACATTTGGATTACATGTCATGTCTTGCGCAGGAAAACTCAATTTATGGCTGGTTAGAGGAAGATAGTGTGGAAGGGTATACTACTGGGACAGAAAATGTCATTTCCTCCTCACCTACTTGAGATGCTGTAGTGTACCATCCTTCCGTATTTTGATGTTTTCAATAAACACTGCTCAATGGGGAACATCTAAATCATCAACAATGTATTGGGGATGAAATCACATGGATTCCAGGGAGAGTTCCCCATGGAATATCTCGAGGCTCCCATAACCCCTCGAAGTCAACAGATCAGAGACTCTAATGTTTTCTCACAAAATATTACTGAACATATCCTAAACTGGAATAACAAATACATATGTTTTGGTGTATGTATTGTTCACATAAATAGTGTTCTTCTTGTTACCCCGGTCGATGCCCCCTCTTTCATCATTGTTCTGCATGGGTGATTTGAGAAATCAAAAAGATAATGGAGACCTTCATATGGGACCCTTCCATAGAAGGGAAACATCATTGGGAATCATGGCGTAGGGTGGTGTGGTCGGTCAGGGAAGCAAAATCAATGTCTTGGGACTTGAAAACACCATCAACTACAGGCATGAAAAAATTTCATAGGAAGTATAGGAAAATTAAATGCTCTGGGGTAATACCATGAACCTGTATCCCATTGATGACCCTTCAATAAGATGATCTGGCACTCTACAATCTGGTCCAATATTGTTATCATCATCTGAAATCTACAAACTCACCCTAGATGGTTGGTGGGGAATGGATATATCCTTTCATGGAAGAAATAATGGTATAGTAAGGCTATTATGTATTTAGAATTCCATGGTCCTACTATATCCATCAGGGAAGCATGTCGCTACTCCATGTTTATCCATGCGAGGTTGGACGAATGTCAGCAGACCATCTTTAACTAGATTGAATTTTCCATGGATCAAGACCATTGTGTTTTCACCTGCTCATCAACGAGGGATTTCACCCCTTTAAATTATCATTGAACATGAAGCACCCATGATAGTTCTAACAGTTGGAATGAGATCATCTGGCCAATGTCTCTACCCTCGATGTTAAATTTACTTTTGTGTCGCATCAAAAATAGAGAAATTCCTATAGAAGAAAATATTAAATGATGCATGATTTCACTTGTTTCAATATGTACCTACAACATGAACATTAAGGATGAATCAGTTGATCACCATTCCATTCGGGTGTGACTGGGCAAGGTCATTGTGGCGCGCTCTCAGCGAGTTTACGACCCATACAGATAGTTGTAGGTAAGGCCTCCCGTTCGTGCAGATGATGTTCCATGGCTTGGGAGATAGGGGTCCGGAGAGTGAGGCTTGTTCCATGATTCTACATGGAGGCTTCTTGAGCATCTAGAAGGCTTGAAACAATATTAGTCATGAAAGGGTCATCTTTTCCTCCTCTTCAATAATAATTAAGACAAAAAAACATCTTGTATACCTTTCCCTTCTCTTTAGAATATGGTGGGAGGCTCCTTCCCTCATCCTTATGTGAAGAGCATCCACTGTTGCCCAGAGTGATATAGACATTTCTAGGGGCCATTGGGTTCATTGGAAACCCCCATACAATGGGCTTAAAATCAACACTGATGGGTCCTACATCATGGGGGTGATGGGCGGAGAAGACACTATCCAAGATGCCAATGGGTCGGTGATTATGGTGTTTTCATTTGTCTTGGTCAGTGGATCATCACTTCAGGCTGAGTAAAGGGTCCTTTTTCAGGGTATTAGACGTTCCAACCTAGAAGGAATTGATATTTTATAGCCTAAAACCGACTCCATGACTCACTAGAATTTACTTAGTGTCCTATGACCCCACATCTATTCAATTACATTTTCAATCAGAAAGAACATGAGACATCTTATCAATATAACCAAAGTGGTGCACAAGTGGTGGGAGGGTAATAAAGTTTTAGACCTCCTTTTCATCGATGAAATTCTTTGTCTGATCCTTTTTCCTTTATAATGTAACATCCCTTAATCCTGAGGGGGGTAAACATGATTAGAGGGGTCACCCTTTTCCTTCATTATTTCAGGACTCTATGAGGAGGTGTGATGCCTTTAGTCCATTTTTGTTGGCCTCTTAATAAACATCTACTTTATGATGACGATGAGACTGATACTCATTATGTTACTTTTGTTCCTCATTTTTTTTTCTATTATTCCTTCAATATTTATGAAAGTCTTTTTCAATTATATTCAATATTAATATGAACTAATATGTTTTATAAATAGTATTCTATAGTTAATAATAAATATTATTTTATAGTGTCATGTTAATGCACGCGTTGAGTAGTAGTTAATTTTATGATCAATCCCAGAGGCATAATATTAATCAAAAAGTGTGTTTTATGAAATCTTAATTACAAATAAACATCTAATAAGAAAAATAAATTAATAAATATGAATAAAAAATTCAGTTAAACATCTTAAATATGTCATAATACATACATTGATACAATTTCCTTGAGAATCTCTCAAAATATTTTTGATTCTATTGGGTAAAAATTAATATAATGGGATATGGAATAATGCATGACTTGGTAGTATTATTTGATGGTCTAGGGGATAATCATGCATCATTTCTGGAAACTGTTCAAAAATCCCATGTTTGGTCACAACATAATTTATTTGTATTTGTAAGTTATCCTCACACATCTATTTCATTTTCTATTTTATTCCAAAATACCAATTGAACCATAGTAAAAGCTTATAAACTACCATAAATCGAGTAAAACATCAATAAACTAACATTAAATTAGTCAACATTTATGATTAAAGAAGGATTTAGTAAATTCATGGTTACCTTCAATATAGGTGACATAATTCATTAGATTATCTGGTATCGAAGGATTTCATTGATGTCATATGATATTAATGGTTTCTTAAGAGAATAGTTTGTATTAGATATTGCAATATCGGAGTCAATTGAAAATAGAATTAGTGTAACAACTCAATGGAATTCAATGATTGGAAAATGAATCTATCCATAGTTAAGAGTTAAAAAAATTCAGGTAAATGTAGGGTTCCCTCTAATATAAGTGACACATTTCCCTAGCCGAATCATTATCAAAGTATTTGATTGATATTGTATGAAATTGGATGATACTGAAGTGATTCATTCTGAGTAGATAGTGCGAGGTCTAAGTTGTACATAATATCATATTATATTATGATTTTATCAGTCTAATGTAAAGAATTCCCATTGAATAGGAGGACTCAAACAGAGAAGAACATCTGCAGATGCTTTGCAGTTGAAGAGGTGGTGTTCAGGAACCCTAGGGGAAGAACATCACAATGTGTTTCCAAGAGGAGGATCAAATGATGTGATCCTTATGCAGGGAAGATTGAGAAGATATTTGTGGTGATAATGATCCAGAAGAGGTTTGCGGGATGATAATTAGATTTCACAAAACCTAGATTAGTGAAAACTAGATCGGTGAAATCAATGGATGGTGATGAAGTTAAATGATTGAAATCAGGACACCAATATATTTAGATTTCAGTAAACCTATATTGATGAAATAGTTGGATGATAAAGAAGATATATCTATGGTGGTTTTGATATAGTATTAAACGAAGAGGAAAATATGATTAGGGAGAGAAGGTGAGGCACCAGAATGAGGGAAGAGGGTTACAAGAGGGTGGAATGAGTTGATGTGGGAGTGACATGGGGTAGAAAAAACCCAACATTAGTAAATATATAGTTGATTTAAAACATTTTAAATATCATTATTATTAATATAAACATATTAATAATTTATTATGTGATACATACTTAATGGAATGTGAATAAATATATTGGGATTTCAGTTTTACTTTGATTTTACTCCGATAATTAGAAGTAAAAAAATTTATTTATATATAATTTGTCTAACATGAGTGAAATTGACAAATAAATTAAATTATTTAAATATGATATTGATGTTATATATTTTTATGTGTTGATAAATTAGTGGGTTTGAATAAATCTGGTAAAATAGAAGAAAAACATTTCAAAATAGTATGATTTACAATAAATAATTTCAGAAAAAATAAAAATAGTTTATTTATTTAATTTCGCACTAATAAATATCAAAATATTAACTTATGTTACAATAATGTAAATGAATACTGTGTAAAAGTAAAAACGTTTAATGTACATAAATTGTGATAAATGTGGAATACACTCTAATTACTGTTAAATAATACTAATGTAATACCAGATATGGTTAATTACATGATTGAATAATACTGTTATAGATAATTTACATTTAACCTAATGATTTTCTATGGATAAAACTGATTATGTTTTTACTATTTATTATTAATCAATTCTTATATATGATGAAATGATATTTATTATGAATAAAAATGTTGATGAAGAAGTTAAATTACAAAGGATGACCATAATGAGTAATATTGAAAGTCAATAAAGGACATAAAATTGTAATAAGTTCTAGAAAAATGAATTGATACATTAACCTTGAGATACAATGTCATTAGAATTTAAATAATCCAAAAATTTGAAATAATTTATATATTGAAAATGAGGATTAATTTATGGGACTCTAATGGCTATGGTAGTTGAGTCATTATGAAAATAATTTACATAATATATATAATTTATTAATTAATATCATATTACTAAAAACATTTAATATTAATGATAATGATATTACATGTTGTTTATAAATACAAAGAGATACATTTATGAAGTTCCAATAAAAAATATTCAAAAAATATATCTATTTGTTAATGAATTATAACTTCTAGCGTATAGTAAAATGATACTAAAAAATTAAATTTAGGATGATAAAATATCAATTAATTATTATGTAGAGGACCTAGTATAACTAGTAGGATGGCCCATGAATAATAACATGGTTATTTCAATGTACTTATGTACCATGCTATTTGATAACGCATTTTATGAATTTTTATTGATGGTGATTGGATATAGTAATAGTTTCCTTCACACTCACCCTATAATATGAGATTTAGTTTAATGATATGGATTATAAAATTCTCACCATTGATATTAATATTAAATTCTAAAAACTTTATATGTATATGTTTCTATACAAGTAAACTGACTCGGGTTAATGTAAAATAAATTTTATATACACGATATATGGATATTAGTAATTATTTTTTCCCATCTAATATTTTTATGGAATGGTATATCCTCCATTATCCATGATATGAGATTCCAAAGGATGAAAATTTAATTGATAATTTTAAAAAATACATCTGGATTTTATAGGATCAACATGGATAATGATGCCCTATATATTATGTCTTCCAAAACAATGAACATGTAGATATAAATAACATCATTAATAGATAATTTTGTTGAGAAATATAATTCCCCCAATATTTATATTTATATCTAAGCCTATAAGGGCATATATACCCTCATGCTATTTAATGATACATGTATATATTCATTTTTGATAAAATAATGATTGGGTCATTCAAGGAAAATTATCTATAGGAATATTTATGATGGATTTTTATATCATATGATTAAATATTAGTATTAATTATACTTTTAAACTACAATCCATTTGTTGGTAGTATATGTTCCAATATCCATAATCTAATGGGATGAAATGATTAATGTTATTCATAGTATCTCTAATATAAATCATCGGATACAAAATTGATCTTCCAAATGAAGTAGACATTTTAGTAAAACATATATCATTGGGTAAATAACCATTCATTTATAAATACGTAAAGATATATAGTATAGTAAAATAATTTTAGTTGCAAGGAATAATATAATTGATCATTGACTTTGTTAATATTGTTTTCCATGAATATAGTTATATTTGATGATGTTGATGGGTGAGTTTTTTATAATCAATAATTATTATTAATTCACATAATCCAATGATTTTAGTGGGGTTATCTCAATGCGTGGTAAAAACAATGTATTATTTATCATCCATTTATAGGGACTCCTGTATTATTCATAATTTGTCTATGTATATTAATAGGATAAATATGGATGAATATATAGTCTTGATATGTTCAGAATACATGATGGCTGGTAGGGTAGAGTTTACTTTATTAGGCACGATAATTTGTTTCTAGTTTCTAATTTTACAATAATTCATGATGTGCTGGTTGTATCAAATTATTTCATTTATATCATTTTATAATATATATTATTTTATTATTTTTTACATATATATCTCTGTGTGTCTGTGTCTGTGTATATATTTTTTATAAATACTATGTTATTTAGTCCATAATGGATTATATTTCATTACCGATTGTAAAATTTATACAATGTGGTAATGCCTCCAAACATTTTAATGATACATCTAAACTAGTTTGAAGAGCTTTGACAAGTATAGGATTTATTGTGGATTTCACATAATAGTATCTTAAGATGTACTATATTTTTAATGTATTATTAGGCTAGATTTTTGTGATAGGAACATGTGAATCTTGCTTAGTAATGTTTATAATATTAATTCAATTGTAAATTAGTTTGTGATGTTATAATATATGACTATATTAATTTTGTAGGTGATTAGTTCATTCCTATGAATTAATGAAATTGATGACAAAAAATAATCAATTTGTATATTAAAATGGATTGGAATATAGTGGAAACATTATTGATCATTATCCAATAAAAAATTCTATGACATTGTGATTAATTTTATTGAATTCATTTGTAGTATTTATCTTCTTGTTAAGTGATTGATTTTTTCCCATGCACATCATTTTCTTTTGTCTCAGGATTGATATATTTCCATACACACAATGAGATTTAAAAAATTATATTTGGAAATCCTTTTTTATAAACATGGATGTGATTATGATTTGGTAATATCTTAGTTTATGGTATGATATTTCATAAATCCATATAAATAATTTAAAATTATCTTATCAGAATCTGCTAATATTCATCTAATATATGATAGTGAAAATATAAATTTATCATTATTTTCCAAATTTATCTCATTTTATATAATAGTTAATTTAATTTTTAAATATAATTTTCATTATATTAATGATTTTATATAGTTATTTAATGTGTCTTGATTTGAAAAATCAGTTTTAACAAATTATAAATAAAAAATACTATTTATTTAACATGTTGTATCATTAGGATATGATTTAAACGATTGAAGAATAATGGATATATTGTATACAATTGTGATTATCCTTTTTGTGATTGAAATTTATTTTGTATAATGATCTATAAAATTTCTTAAAAGGGGTGTAAATAGCTCATTTTATCTCATTTTCAAAATGATGGGAATCCACATGAGAATGTAATTTTATTATTATTTTTAAATCTAGTTATTTTTTGTTATTTTTATATCTATGTATATTTCATGAATACCTAATGTATATAAATGGGACTATAATAATAATATGTATGATGAGTCTCCTAAATTCATTTTCAATTTCACTCTCCCTAATTAAGGTGTTATGTGTCTTTCTGGGTTAGAAGTATTTTCTTTCTTTTTATAAAGATAGGAATTTCTATTATTGAAGTTGGGAAATGGTTTACAAAAAATTTAATTAAATTTCATGAATATTTTTTTATAAATTTTTAGAGGATTGAATACCTACATAGTTGTTTATTATACAATAGAGTGATGTTAGATAGGCCTTAACTTCCCTAGGAATTATGAAAATTATAATTGACCATGTTTTTGTAGGTAAATTATGTACAATGATAGAATATATGAATGAAGAGTGTTATCTATGTAATCATGTGATTTTGTTAAATTAATAAAAAACAGTATAGGGTTTTTTTTATTTAAGAAAAAGTTGATGATGTTATGTAATCATAATTCCTAATGGTTAATTAATTATGAGTAGATATACAGATATTCTATGAAAATGACTAATTCCAGTGAATTATGAAATACTGTATCATTATAAGATAATGATTATTAACTGGTATTCAAAAGTTCTTTTGTTGAAATTTACAATTATATTTGGGTGATTTCTCATTAAAGTGATATATTTTTATAAAATTTGTACTTTATATTTACTGATAACCAAAGAAATGATGAGTTAAAACATTTATCCATGAGTTACTGATAAGAAATGAATGTTATTATCTTTGATTAATTTAGTAATAATAAATATCTATAAAATAATAATTATGAATTTTATTTAAATTTAATTTTGAAAAATATATGATATTTTACATATTACCCAATCATACATTGATCACTATTTCCAATTAAATGGTATCAAATTTAATTTATTTTGTTTTTGTCCAATCCATGCAGATTGGATCATAAAATGGATGTGTTTAATGTTATATCATAAAGCTGCACTACTATTGTTTGAACTGTGGTTAAGATCATGATCAATTTTTGAAGGTGTACATATTTGAAAACAAGTGATAAAATATAATTTTGAAATATTGAGTTGTATTAGGTGTATTATGTGCGTGAATTAAGGATGGAATAGGGGGATATACTTTATCTTGTATTTATGGTCATTATATTTTTCTATAATTTCATTTGAATTGTTTAATTTTTTTTCAATTATTAAAAAATACTATAATAAAACCAAGTCTTAAATAATAATGTTTTGGAACATGATAATCCATTAAAGGTTGGAGAATAAATTATTACATGATATGAAATGTTTTGTTGAGAAAGTATGAAGCATTAAAAAATTACATAAAACATTTATTAAAATTTATTAATATATTATTTGTCTCTATGTATTATATTAATTTGTTCACTGAGGTTATCAGCACTATGAACACATATGATTGTTATATTAATTTAAGATAATATTTTTAAAAATTTGAACTTCATATCATGAATCATCAATAATTAAATTTTACTTTTTGGAAATCCATTTTTTATTCAATGAATTTGTGAGATGTGATATCTATAGTTGTAGTTCTTTTCAAATAATAATATTTTAAATATGTGATAAATGTAATAATATTAGTTTCCAATCATAAATGAATATGTATTTGATAATAAGTCTATTAATATTTATCTTCCTCAATTTTATTATCACCCATTTTGATTATGTGATTTTGTTGAGTGGGGGAGTAAAATTATTTTATTATTTTTAAGAATAAATTATTAATTTGTAACAAAATAAAAAATGAATTTTTATTATTTATTGAATGTTGGATTGTGAAAGATTCTTTAATAATATTAATGGTATTATGTATTTCAAATATATTAATATTATTTAAATTTTTTATGTTGTTATGATGGTGTATCAAAATGGTGATATATTTATTAAAAAAACAATACTTTATTTAAAAGTTGATTTTTCACGGTTTATTACATATATTCGTATTAATGAATATCTTATATGAAGGCTTGGGTTTTATGGAATGTATTAATATTTTGGAAGACCCTTTATGGGGTGTCATCTTTATGAATTTAATGATAATTATGGAAAATAAATAGTATCATGACTTTGAAAATAGTTTTTGATATCTAAATAACCTCTTCAGTTTCAATTTCATTACCTAAAAATAATAATTCCAATAAATATCTGAAAATATCTCAACCCAATACAAGGCATAATTCATAGAAAATATATAAGGTATTTTTGGATGCCCATTAGTTAGAAACTAGTTGATATAATCAAAAGCAACCCATTGGATTTATTTACCCCCATAAAAACAAAATAAATAATAGTAACAATGAAGATATATGAAATTAAAATACTTTATAAAATATTCAAAAGTTAAACAAATGATAATTAAATATATATATATATATAAATATATATCTAGAAAAGATTATCTACATATAATCGGGGTGTTGTATATTGGGAGATAGTACACGAAGCCTAGTATGATTTCACCAATTGAAATATATAATACATTGTAAAATAATACAAATCATGAATGTTTTAAATGCACATATAAAATTAGAAAATTAATTATTTAAAGGAATAAATAATTTTTTTTAAATATTAAGTAATATTTTTATTCTAAATAATTACATTCAATTCAATGAGGATTAAAAATAAAGAACTAGTTTCATAATTTAATGAATCATGGGGGTGGGATTAGATTCTTATAAGGGATTCCAAGGGACACCATGACATATTCATATAATAAAATGTGGTTATTAGCGTATTTCCATTTTAATGAAAAAAAAATTGGGAGTACACTTTCCCACATTACAAATGAACTGTGAAAGAACCATTTCATAAGAATAAATATCAACATGATATTTATATCGAAATAATATTAATTCCATTAAACAACCATATAAATCCTAGGATCTATCTCTAGAAATCAATTTACCAACCTGTGAGGTTTTTCGGGGATATTAGGTTCAATTTTGATCAACCAATATACCAATAAATAGAACATAAATATTAATGATCACTAATTTTGTATTATTTTTTAATTAAAAAAGGCCAATCTCTATCATTTTTGAATAAAATCATTTATAAAATGAACAGATTCATGTTCAATGAATTCATTGTTATGTGTAGGTGAATAATATTTTATAATGATATTATTATGCATTTGAATATTTAAATTACATTTTCAATTAAAATTTAATATATAAATGTTAATAACAGAAATGAATATAAATATAACCTTAACACCACATCTGATTTTGTTAACATAAATAACTTCATTGTGGTTAAACAATTTATCAATGTTTACATATGTGTTCTCTATAGTTTGGGACACTTCAAAAAAAATAATTGGTATTAGACCTGCAATACCTATAATTGGAATATAAAAAGTCTTTAAAAATTAGTTACAATAAACTAAACCCTAAATGTAATATATATTGTAATTGAATCGAAGTAAAAACACTAATAAATGATCCATGGATTAAAAATAAAACCTCTATTATTTTTAGAATGAAAATTAAAATTCTAAACATACCACTTAGAATACAATACATAAATGATTTGGGTGTCTCAAAATTTGGGAAACTCTCAAAATACAAGATAGATGTATATACTATGTTCATGGACACAAGAAGAGATTTTTAAGTGGAGGTAGAGATAATTTAACGGATGATGAATAAATAACTTCTTCTAAATAGATATCACATAGTGGATTGTTGGGAAACTAAATATGATGGGAGGGGGTGACTATCATGATTTAACCCCCCATTAACATGATCACGAGAAAGGGAGAGGGGTATTTTCCTCTTAGGTAACAGAAACAGATATCACTAACAACATTAATATTAATAAGAAAACGATTGGGTAAGGATCCAAATATTCATACCCCAATGAATATATAAAAAAATAATACAATTATGAGGAATATAGATTTCAATATAAATTTAATATACTTATCATAAATCATGTATATATAAAATCACTCACATCATTACAAGACTAAAAAAACATTTTCCATAGAAGATACCTTTATGAAATGATAAACAAGAAAAATAAACGTATTTTTAGTATGAGTCACCAAAAAAGAAATTTATCATATTATTTTTTATAGTCATACCAAATTGAGAATGTTATGTACTTGTAAATGAAAGTATTCTAATTATAAATTTCAACTATAGGCTTTGATAAAATTATATCCAATATAAATTTTACAAAGGATGGTAATATTACTTAACAATAAGTATACCATCCAAAATAACTTGTTTGATATATTTTCCACACTAAAAATATTATGAAAAATATATCTAAAAAAACTATAACATGTCCTAAAGGAATGAATTGAATTATCATGTATATTTACTAGCCTAGACACCCAAATTCACCACAATCAATGTTATTTTGGTGTACCCTTTAAAACAATTTTGTCATCCTTGATTTTCTATGAATGAAATACATGAAATGAATTGTTGTGATGATGAAATAATACTATGATTTTATTATGACATTATTTTAGGCAATAGAAAAATGTTAGATATGCTTCGAAATACATAAGAATAAATTTTTTATTCACTAACTGAGTCATTGAGCGTATTTCCATTTCATTGATTCATGATGATGTGGAATGTGCATTATAAATTGGGATCCTCAATGTTGAATATCATACAACTAATTAATTAGATCATGATATTAATCCTAAATGTTGAAATTTTCATTTTAAATGGTGAATTTTTCCTGAAACATATAATTATATTACTATAAATATGATTTAAATATCTCTATTTCAAGAATATAAGATAGAATAATTTTGAATAATTAAAGAAAAAAATCAATACCATAATATATGTGACATTTTTAAATGAATATATAATTTCTGAGTGTACAAAATATTGGGTATGTCACTAATAGAGATTTTGAATATATTTAATGTGTAATTAAAAAAAATATCATAATGTCCTGAAAGGAAATACAAATTCCATTGTAATAATTCTAATACATGCATAATATAATATCATTTTTACAGTATCTATGAATGTTAACTTTAATATTGTTAAATTTTATCATAATTTTACAGTATTTTTTTATTTAAATTCAATGTAGTTATTCATGTGAAATTTTGTTTTGGGATATGGAAATTTTCTGCACTTTAATTATTTATTACCTCATAAATCCAACGTAAGAGGAATTATGTAATTCCATGTTCAATTTAATAGATGACTAAATCATAATTTTTAAATTATTGGAATAAAGCATACTAATAAAAAATATTTTCCACTAATGACAACAAATTGAATATTAATAATATTGGATGTCACTTGAAGACACTTCCATTCATGGGATTCATCCCATCAATATGAATCATACACATGTATATTTAATAACAAATTATTTTTTAGAGGAATATAGAGATAACATGACCCACCTTTACACAAACATGATTGGATGTAAGCTACGAGTTCACAAATATCTTTTATATAATAGTCATGGGGTTAAGGACTAACATTGAGTTGGAATATCTCATGATATGGGAGACCATTACTGATTACAACATATACATATTACATATCTATATTCAATAAAATATTTAATAATAATAGATGATTATCGAAATATAATCAACTAACTAAATAAATAACAAGCATGTTACATCTAATGCAAATATATCTTATAATCCAACATTTCAAAATTATATTATAAATAATTTTTCGTACTTTGATGGAATTCATGTTTTTATGTGAGTATTGAAATCACCATATTTTAGATACATGAAGAAAATTATTAACAATAATATTATAATATTGACATAAATATGTAAAAACAATTCATAAAATATATTTATATAAGAAGAAAAAAATAATAAATAAATGATATATTGAATTTATAAACAACTGATTGAAATTTTGGAAACGATGTGACATATTATTCTAATAAAAATTATTTTTTCCACTTTCCAAGATATTAGTTGTATAAATGTACCATTTTTAATTTATTTTAATCTTATTAAGCTCTTATTTTTTTGTCAAAAGCATTATAATATAATTGGAATCAATAATATGCATGATTATATTGTAAATTTATTTTCCCCAAAAAAGGGAAATTTTCTAAATAATTGATATTGAACTACTAAAAATATATATAAAATCTATTTACTACCATGACATGAAAATTAATATCTAATTATTGTTTCTTTAACTGTAATAATCACATTTGAATAATTCGATAAATTATATTTCATTTACATTGAAAAACATTTAATTATCATGGAAAATTTTAACCACCCCAATAAATATAAAACTGTTCATTAATGATTAAATAATTATTTAATAAAATTAGAACTAAAAAAATATCTATATAAAATTTGATGAGTATATTATTTTATGACCATTATATAATATTCATAATTTGGATAATTAGAAAAATAAATTGAATGGATACCCTTTAATATTAATAAAAAACTATTTAAAAATATTTCACAAAAATTATTTATAAAAGGAGTTGTATGTTACTCGATTTTTAAAAAAATACTATCTCTAATAATAAGAAAAAATTCATTCCCTATTATGTAGATATGAAATTATTGATCTTCTAGTCTAAATAAAAATTCGTTCTCCTATCATTGCCTTGATGCCTTTCAAGTGAAGATTCAATCTCACAAATAATGTTATATATTCTTTATGATTATTCATCAATATAATATTTATAAAATTTAATTTCATTAAATCTACCTCTTTTTAAATATGTTTAAAATTCATAATGATTCTAGAAATTTAATATTATTACTATACAATAGCATGTTCACACTTTTCAACTATTATTACATGTTTTTTTTTTTTTTTATTTACCACCTATAAGAAAATAATTATAATATTTCACTCAATATTAACAAAATAACATAACTATATAATATAATTTATAATAAATAATAAGATATTAATTTTTCAACTTCATATTTGTAATATTAAAAAAACCAAAAAATTTAGTACATTCATTAATTGAATAGTAACTAAAATGGGGAATCACTATTAGTTGTAATAGAATCATCAATATCAATTACCTTAAATTAATATGTGAATGTAAACAAGTTTAAAAATATATAAAATATATTAAAAATATTATGTATATGATAATTTTTTTAAGAAGAATCATGAATCACAACATCCAAATCTAATTATGAATAGTTAATTTAACATTAATGACATGTATGTTAATTATAACAAAATAGAATTTTTATATAAGTAATAATGTTTTGTTAAATTAATATATAGAGTAGAATCACTGTTAATAATTTTATTATTAATACGAATTATAAAAACAATTAACCTTACTAGAATTATATATATTACCTCAATAATTAGAAACATGATATATGTGTGTTTTTTCTCAATTACACATCATTGAGACATGATTAATTTTTTATAGATATAATTATTTATTTGATGTACATACAACCACATCTAAACATTAGATCACTAATATCATTACACATTAAGTATTTATGATCCTTATCAAGTTCATTTTTCTGAGGGTATTCTTAACATACATAAGTTTTTTTCAAATCATTGATACAAAAACTCATTAATTTTAGGCAATTCATTTCAATCAACTAAATATGTTTTATTATTATATGAAATTTTTTCATTAAAGTTGAATTTTTTAACTGTATTTATGATTTTATTAAATTTTTCAAAAATAAATTATAATATTTTTTATTGTGGTATCAAATGACATTTTTCACAATAGTTTGAAAATAATGGTTTTTAGAATTTAGTAAGAGAAAAACATTTCCTACATCAATTTTTTCTATTCAATAAAATATTACACCCTTTATTTCAACGGTGTTTTAATGAAAATCATATTCAAATATTTTGTGATTTTTTAATTTTCTAAAATATACCAAAGAAAATTCTTTTTTAAATTTTTTCAGTTAATATATATAATTTATTTATAGTGATTTTTTTCGTTAATTTTAAATACATATTTTGGTTTATACATCACCAGGGTCATTAACTTATTATACAATAAACATTATTACAATAGATTTCTTATGATAGTGAATTAAAGATCCTTTCAATAAACATATTTATTCTCTATGGGTTAATTAATCTAATTTTTATTGAATATTTACATATAAATATGTCAAAAAAAATTTGGTATAATATTATGTGTCATATAGACACTATAAATAACTGTAGTGAAATTTATAATTATTTAATATATCTAATGGGAAAATCATCATAAATGTTTTATAATTCAAGAACCATTCTATGAAACATGCAGTGATGCCTCATCCACAATGAAATGTAAAATTTTTTTGATGCCCAATATATAATGTTATTATATTTAGTTTAGTTAGCCTTTAAATTTTGTATGGTTTATATTAAATTTATTTATTCAATATTTCTCTGTTATCTCACATGCTTGTGTTTTTCTATCATGATCATGATAATTTCATCATGTATCAACATTCATATTTTAAGGAATATATTTTATCATTTGCGGTAATATTTATTTTTAATTCCTTATTTATTAATACAATGATATTATTTTCCTTTTAATAAGATATTTGTCCCATGATTATCTTTTTGACACATGATTATGATCTAACCATTAATTATAATTTATTAAAATCTCCATTTTTACTCTTTATTAACATATTAGATCCAAATTATTTGGTTTCTATTTCCCCAAGTCATGATGAATAGTTGAATGTATGAATTCTATATATGGGTATCATGATTGGTGAATTTTCTTGACATTTTGGAGAAATATTTTAGAGTAATAAATACATGTTATTGTGTTACAATAAATTTTTTTTTGAGAATGATATATATTTTGTTAGTAAAATGTTTTTAATAATTAATAACAACAAGAAACATTTAATTTCTTTGGTATTTATATGAATATATTTTTGTTATTGATAACATTTATTTGGATGAATACATTTTTGGAAAAATGGAAATTTTTGGGACATATTGGGAAAATAATTTCTAATAAGATTATCTTGTAGATAACTATCATTTACATTAATATTTTGTGTTAAATACTTATGAGATTATATATAACATGTAATGTTTAAATTGTGAAAATTATATATAATTTAGACATATTTATACTCATTTCAACTCAGTTTGATCTATAGAAGGGTTTAAATAAATTTTATTTGTATGATGTCATCTAATAAGGATACTTTATGAGTATTGGATACCATCATGGGAGAATAAGATTATTTATGTTCATAAGATTAATGTGAGATATAACTAAGATTATTTCATATTTGATTGAATTTTAAGGTGATTAATGAAATTTGACATTATATTTATTAGGATATTTAAATAATTCATGATTGTAGCCTGGAAGTCCGAATTTATTATATTTTTATATAAAATTTTTGTAAATATAGTCTAGTTATAAAATTGGATAATTGATTTCAATAATATAATTATAGTATTATATATAACAATGAGAGTTGAAAAGCAGCTTTTTGAAAATAAAATTCTATTCATTTTTGGAAAATATTATTATATTCATTGGAGTATGTCTGATTAACATATATTCTAAGTAGTATTTGTTTATTTTAGTGATTATCATTTTTGGTGGTACCGGTTTTGTTGAATTCTAGTTTCCTAGGTTTCAAATAAATTTGGATTTAATATATTTTATGATGGTGTATAATAAAATAATGATAATAGTGTATTTGGATTATTTTATTTATATATGTTAAATTAAATTAAATATAATGAATTAAAATTTTAACTGATATGGGATTATATTGACTTTGTTAAACCAAATGTATCATTGCTGAAAATCAATGTGTTATTAGATTCAACTTTTATAATTTACTTTTCATAATAGCAAGATTATTTATTTTTTTAATATCCCACTTGTTTTAGAGTATGTTTTTGTACATGATAAGGTATATTAAATTAAGATAAATTCCACAATATATATTGATTCATATATCTATATATGGAATTATATTTTCACAAATGTTCATAAGTGATTAACATATTTATATATTATTATTATGATGTGAAATATGTTTTGTAAATATAATGGTAATTTAGATACCTCATTATAAGTTATATAAATTGTATTCTATATATTATGAGCATCATAATATTTTTCAATGATGTGATTAATTAATAATGAAATACCTCATTAATTTAAGGGGTATAATGTAACACAGTGAGATTTTAGAATAAGTTTATTTAAAAATATATACATTTTTATTGTAAATATCAAAAGTATCCCGAAACATAAATAATATATGATATAACATATTATAATATATAATAAATATTAATACTATATGAATACATATTTTGGAACTCCCCTATTAAAAAATATAATAATAATAAAAGGTAATGTAAATAAAAAGATAAAAAAAGTAAATTATTAATATAAAATAATATATTTCAATTTATGGTTTTTTATAATAATAATTATTATTCAACTACTTCCAATTCCATTTAATTATTAAAATGTAATGAATAGATGAAAAATAATAAATTTGATATTATTAGAACAATTTAATATTAAACCCTGTAATTTTTCAAAGATTTTATTCATATGATTAATATATTTTTCATTTAAATTTAATTTATCAAATTAAAATTATTTTTGTAATTAAATTTTTTAATGTAAAAATTTTATTTATAATATTTAAATACGTAATTTATTGAGAAAAATATTAAGAATATTTAATGTTAAAAAATTATTATTTTTATGAAAAAGGTTTTCATTAAATATTATTTTTTTACAAAAGTTAACCTCTCGAATTTTATCATTTCAAATTCCGAAAATGAAATAAGTTTTGGAATTTATGCTAAACAATTTATCTTTCATTTCATTATGTTTTTTATGAATTTGTTTACTATAAATACCCAAATATTCATGAATAAAGTCTATTTATTTTTCAAAATTAAATACCTTGTAAATATAGGCCAAGCATTATTTTTTATTTAATCAAAAGTGTTTAAATGGACACAATGTGTCATTACTGTTGAAAATATAGTCGATTAAGACTAACCCCATAAATATTATTAATTTATGGTTTTTAAATTTATTTTTTCAACATAGACAAAGGAGAGGATGACCCCATCAAATAGACATGAGCCTTACAATGTTAATTTTTTAGAGCTCAAAATGGACGAAGAATCATTCAGATTCTCTCTTGACCTGGTCCAAGCCTAGATTCATCATGTTAAGTACGAATGAAATATCCTATGGGAGAAGCGGACATTAATAAAGATTACCACCCAACGATATTATCCAAGACACCCCAAGAATATTTCACAATCTCACACATATGCCTTAGGTATTATGCTGGTGTTATAAGGGGTTATGTAAAATCATATAAGTTGCCTTTTTGTGTAATCCCATTGATAAATAAAATAATTTTTCCATCAATTCCTTTATAAGAATTGTTTTTCTAATAAATATAATGAATTATGTAAATTGACATATTAGGAAAAATGGTACTTTTTTGAAATATATAAATTATTATATTAAATTAGGGGTTTATTAATATTATGATTATAATAGTGTAATAATGTTAATCCTTTTAATTATATGTGGTTATTATACTCGTTATTGTTTTCCTTCTATAACAGATTATTTATTCAGTTTGATAAAAATTGTATTTTCTATACGATAAAATTGAAATTTCTTTTTTTTAAATGAATTTATTTTGTTGAATTAATGATTTTGTGGACAAATAATATTTTAATAAAATACTATTATTATATAATTTTTATCAAATATAAATGATCGTATAATTTTTTTGAAGTCAAGTGTTACATTTATTAAGGTTTGAAAATTGTTTTGCTCAAAACCCGTCAATTTTAAATATATGAATGTTTTTATATAAGAAAAGAAAGTTAAAATATTAAAAATTTATTTAGATAAAATGAATATTACTTTTTGAATAAAGACATATAAATTATCCGAAGAATAATTTTTCATAATTTTCTCAGGTAGTCATTTTTTTGGTAGAAGTTAAATATCGAATAAATAAAATATGTGTTTTATAACAGCATAACAACCAAAAATCGTGGTAATAAAATACCATAAATGTAATATTCGTCCAATATATATTTTACATATAATATAATTTGATTTTATATTTTTTTGATTAATTTTATAATGCCTTAGTTGACTCAGCATGACTTATAAAATATTTTAACTTTTCAAAAGAATTTCCTTGACCGTGTGACTCACACACACATAATCAATCTAGTGTATTAAAATGTTTAGATATTGGCCATATAAAATGTTTTATACCACAACCCTTTTTCCAAAACTATGGGAAAATGGATGTTTTGTTATTTGGATTTGATTATTATGTAGTGTCAAAAACATAAATAATAAAGAATTACCTCTCCTTTCCTGTATAATCCATTCAAACATACCATTAATCTTCATGAAAACTATTTAGAGAATTTCCAAGCTCTTACCCATACTCCCTAGATTCCCCCAAATCCACCCCAAAATATACCATGAACCCTAACCCAATATTTTCGGATCCAAATTCCTTGTAATTGATCCCCAATTTCCTCTCCTCTGTTCAAATTCAATCATCTTATTTGAAATTAGTTCATGTAATTTCAAATGGAAAAACTTTATTATTTTATAATAATTATATTACTATCCATTTTAGTTTATATTAACAATATATTATTTTTCTTCTCTCATTTTTACCCTTACATATTTCGTTTCTACACCAACATTTGTTATGGGATTTCACTCGTCTCATATCCATTAAATCTATTCTTTTACATTACCCTTAATATGTTCCATATTTATATGTTGTGTTATTATTTTCTATGACCCCCATACTGACTATTTGATTTATATATTTATATATCTTCCGTCTCTCTCATCAATCCCACAATGGTCATTTAAGAACAATCATTACATTGGTGAAATTCTATAAGGGGTCCTCCACCTACTCTTTTATCGAGCATTATATTCATTTTATTTCTTTTAAGTGATTTGATTAATATGTTGTCATATATTATTATATATCCTACATAATTACCATTTTATTTATATATGATTGTATACATTTTGACTCTAATTTTTCCCTCTTTTGAGCCCTTTTTTATACTCATTACCATGCCGAATTTTTGAAAATGAGTATAAAAAAGGGTTCAAAAAAGGGATAAATGAGAGTCAAAGGGTATATCCAATGGAAATTAATATAATTAAAATGGATAAAAACCGATGTGAAGCACATTTTAATGGATTCACGAGTGAGATTCCTAATAAAATGGGAGATTAAGTAATATATATCGTGATTATGACAACCATGTTATAACAAATCATGATTAATAATTGAAACTTTGTTTAATTCCAAAGGAAATCAAGGAACAAGGAGAATAAATATCATGAAATATTATTTGATAAGGTTGATAAGGGTAAAAATACACAATTTCTATCATGAGACACATCTGGAATGAGGCGCCAACGGAAATGTCATAAAGGGAATAAGAGATGTTTTAAGTGCATAATAGATGGTAAAAAAGTGTCCAATTTACATAAATTAATGGATAATGTTATGGATGGAAACAATGTCCCATCAAGTGAATCGTACATAGTTATGTGTTATAAATGTGTAAAATTCATGCATTATAGAATACAATGATTTATTTAGGGGCTGAGAAGCATGATGAGATTAAACAATCCCAATGATCAAGGGTGAATGAGAAGACCAATGCTAAGAATGATAATTATGAATGAATCAAATTTATCCACTACATTAATGTATTTTATTTTAATCCTGTATTTAATTTTATGTACTATTAGTATAACATTTCTATTTTATACGAATATTGAGTCCCTAGATGAGAAGATATTAAATCTTTATGGAAATAATTTTTAATCATTGTATCACATGTTGTATTTTGTGGAAAGTTTCTTCATCAAGATATTATACATCTCCCTTGTATTGAATATGAAGAGAAAAGAAAAATCTATTACTTATTCCACAAGGTTTTTAAAAATTCATGAATAAAATTATCTCGTACATGATCTAGATTTGGCAGCAGAGATATTTGTGTTAAAAATATAGTAAAATTATCTATTTGGGTAGAAGTGTGAAATATATACGTATCAGAAAAGTCTAAAATATATATATTCACATATAAGGTGTTGAATATGTGAAATAGAATATAGTTACAACTGATCAAAGTCTATGACATCTCATGTAGAGACCCAAATCATGACGTACATGGACAATACTTTACATTGCTGGAGTACATAATACCTAACAAAAAACAACACTCAAGGATCGTAACGGTTTAGTGTCTTGGGAAACTAGGAACAAAATCATCTAATCGTTGTGAATGATCTTCAACATCTCCCATAAACATCATCCCCTTTGGTTTTATTACCTAAAACATTTCTATATATCCTGGGGAAAAGAAAACATATAAAGGGTGAGCTCAAATGCTCAGTAAGGGTAAACATAGAGAACATAAATAAATCCATAAACATTTGAATGCAAAAACTTGAACATAAAATCTAAACATCAAAATCATGAGCAAAGACATAATTCTTAGAAGTACTTTAGGAATATATCATAATGGAACATTAATCCTGATGAAATAAACTTTAAAATAACACATGTAATTTTGGCAACCATTAATCACATGTTATTATTTCCATAGTAGCAAAGTCATTGTTTCCAAGACCATTTTAGTGGACAAAATCCCTTTCTAAATCGAGTTCACTCCCCATTTCAGTCCTATAACACTGAACCAGATTAACTTACTGTTCCAGCCATGTCTATCTCATGAGATATAAATCATTACCCAATGCATTGGAGGGAGATATAGGTCCCACCCATCTCATAATGAAATCATTCCTTCGTTTGCCACAAAATCATAAATCATACATCATAACATAACTCATGTAATATAATAGGATTCTTAAACATCATGCCATAATAACATAATCCATATAAAAAATGGATATGATTTCATCATAATAAGAATCAAAACATGTAAATAATGGAGAAATTATACTTCAAACATATACATATTAAATAATGTCATTATATATAGAAAATATTTTTGATAAAACACTTGAAATGAAATCTTGAGGAAAATATCCTTTCTTCTTCAAAATCATTTTCTTTTCACAAAATGCCATGAAATTTTAAAAGAAAAAAATTGTGTTGAAAATAGTCATGAAATCTTGGAGAGTAAGATTAATGAAAATAAGGCGTTATGAAGCCGTAAAAATCTGATCATGCTGTATAAGTTAAAAAAAATTCTCCTTGTAGTTTTGCCAGAAAAGTCCAAAAGTACCTCATATGGTAAAAATAGAAGATTCCTTACATACCATGTTGTAAAAGTCAAAAATGAGTAAAAATGGTTTTAAAAATACATGAAAACATTTTTATAAAACATGGACGTGGTTGATAAATATAATACTAGTAAATACTTACGTATAAGAAATCACAGATAGAAAACAATTGAGATTGCAACATTATCCCTTACCTTAGGTCCCATATGCTTCCTACGTATCCAAACCCACTCTTCATTGACACACCTCTTCTTATCCTCCTCTTAGGGAAATAGGGTTGGTATTTGAAGAATACCAGGACATATAGGATGTTTCTAGGGAAGTGGAGAAGAGAAATTGGCAGTGGTTGGCCAAGCGTGACAGCTCAATGTGGCGTGAGGAAGAGGGGGAGGAGGTGCCTTTTTATAAGGGAAGAGAGGGGCATCTTTGGAAAAACTCAAAATATTATTTTATTATAAAGTCATATTCAGTTTTAATAGATCCAAATTGATTTATTTCAAATCTATGGTAGTAA
Source organism: Viscum album (assembly GCA_963277665.1). Lineage (NCBI taxonomy): Eukaryota > Viridiplantae > Streptophyta > Magnoliopsida > Santalales > Viscaceae > Viscum > Viscum album. The sequence goes on along the minus strand of OY728140.1, from coordinate 810,998,435 downwards.
TGGGTCTAAATCCTCTTATCCAATAGAATTTGGACATGTTTAGGTTACTGTTTTATCTTTATCATTTAGATTTAACTCTAAGTTAAATAATTTAACTTTTACCATTTCTTTTAGTTTCTTTACACTATATGGTTAATAAAAATACTATAATAAGCCAAACGAACCCCAAGAGGTTCATTATTAACATATATATCCTTATATAAGTCATTTTCCTGAAATTTATATTTTTAAGAAAAAAATAACAATTAATAATATAATATTTGTTTTAAAAAACTATTTTATGTCAATTTTGACACTATTTGGTAATTGATGTTTGTTAAAATCATAATAACCTGATTAGTTATAAAAATGTTTATTAAATCAATAATAACATTTCATATTAACATAGGAAATTATTAGAATTTATTAAAAGTCTCAAATTACATTTATTTGGGTATTAATAACATTAATTATGTCAATATTTCATTAAGATGATAATTACTGCATCATCATTGTGTCATAAATAAATTAAAATATTTAATGACTAAAAATTATAAATAAAATACAATTATGTAGGAAATAGTTTTATCTTTATAATAAATATTTATAGTCTAATCTATCTTATGTATAACCCTATATTAAATTTTTTTTAGTTAATAAAAAATTTTATCACTTTTTTTAAATAAAATAATAATAACTGTCCTAATGTTATCCAAGTGGACCTAAATGCTCATATTTTACTCTTAAGGTTGTTTTTCGTCGAATTAAACTTATTCAATAGTGTTAGGATATGTGTTAGGGTAATAGTAATATCATTTGTACCCTTAATTACCCTATTTACTTTTAACTGTGTTAAATAAAAGTTAAAATTTACTATTCACCAAAAATTATTTTTATCTCATTGAACCACATTTTACTAACTAACATCATCCGTGTCTCCCGGATTTTTGAAATTCCATTCACAGAAGTGGGAAAATTTCATTTTATGTAAATTTTCAAATTCTACGAGGAGGTGGGTAAAAGACGGTGAAAAGTTCAATAAAAATTTTATATATCTAAAATTATTATAAAATGACTCCAGTGAATTACATTGAACTTATATTGGTATTATGTATCAATTTGAACCTAAAATAAATTTAAATAAAATATATAATTATTTAAATAAAAAGTCTGTTTTTAAATAGTGACCTAGTGTTTTCACTATTCATCAAAAATTGAAAGTTTTAAGAAAAATACCAAAATTTCACCCTAAGGTAATTTCGATATTCTGAATACAAAAATGAGGTCCATTTTGAAGGATAAAATTTCAAAAAATGGGTATTACCATTCATGATGGCTATTTCGTAATAATATTATAATAATATCTCGTCTAGTGAAACATGGTATTGCGTACTACACACGCTATTGAAGAAGGTATTGATTGCGTGTAATGCAAGCCAAGTCAGGGTTGCATGTAGTGAAATCTCCATTTAGTGTTGCATATAACATAATCAATACTTATTTCATTCATACATTAAACAAAATCTATAATTAATGTTGAGAAGAATAATTTTCACAAAATTAACTTCAAATTGTGTGTAACACTAGCCAAGAAGAGTGTTGCGTATAGTACAATCTAATCTTGGTGAAACATACAACACAAGACAACAAAGTAATTAAAAATAAAATCTCGGGCTGTTACATTCTACCCCCTTTAAAATGAATTTCACCCTCGAAATTCGTCGGGGTTTTATATGGTTTACTACATGAAACATTCTTTCATAGAAACCCACATCATAAAAAGGAATACTAAAACGTAATTTTAAAAAGGAAAGTTAGAAATGTAACAATTACCCCAATTAACTCATCACCGGGTTTCCACATAGGAGAACATAGGTGAAAATATTGATATGGAAGAGAAATCTAACCATCATGTTCTGATGGAGAGTGGTAGAGAACATGGCTATGAAAAAGCCAACAATCACAAAGCCATAAATTTGTGATGATTTAAGGTACCATCCGATTCATCAGATATGAGGGCACTAGGACAACATTTTTGGTTTTTAAGATCATTTCCCTAAAGTTGAAAATTTTGAATTTAAAGGAATAATTACTTTATTTCCTTATAATATCACCATTGTCCGTGCCTTGAACAATTTCCACCTCATCTCTTAAAGAAATGAAGTTGAATTTTTCATTCGTGAATTGCTAGCAGATCATTTTATAGAATGATGGGTCATTCCATCTGTCTCCAACAAAAGTTTGGCAATAGTTATATACATAAGTCCATATATTGTATATCGTTTCAAAAAATGGACTTATACTTCATCTATCATATCACTTAATAATATAAAACTAGTTTCTACTAAACAATGAATTCATGTAGGCCAGTTGTAGGAAATAATGGCTTGTTGCACTTCGGTTGTGGGTTCGATTCCCTGAACATTTTCTGACATGACGGGTTGTCTCCCATTCTGCAGGTTGTACCTTTTCTTAAAACTATACTATTATATCATTCCAGAAAAAAGTTCAGGACTTAATCAATACTATCTTATGTACACATAATCCATTCCAACCTTAAGACTTATCAAAAATACTTCATTCCAAAACTAGAGTATAAATAATACTATTACTATAGAGGTATTATAACAAGCATGTGAATACCTTCATTTATCCCAGATATATATTTATAATTGCATGTGAATACCTTCGTCATGTATTCTCTTGAAACATGAATAACCATAGAACCATATGCTGTCAAAAGTAAATGCTTTCCACATCCTAAAATATTTATATACTCAAACCATGATATCACTTTGTTTTTATATCATCCATGAGCACATGAACATATTATTTTCTTCTTATCCCTTCATTATGTTCATATCAACTGCTTTCCAAAAATATTTCAATCACTTTTCATGGTTACCGTTACCATACAATTATTGAAAACTAGTAAACAAATATTCCAAAATTCCACAATACTATAAATGAGAATCCATGATACTATTTTGAAATCCCATTACATAAACACTTAATCATTCCACAACATCATTTTCATATTCAACATCAGAAATACTGATCGCATGTGACGTTCCTTTGTCCTTTGCTGTAAGAGGTTGCTCATGTCGATCATCATTAATCCTTGGATTAGGGAATTGATTAGCATAATTCCCCATTTCTTTGCACTTGAAGCATTGAAGTGTTTTTGGAGTGTTCTCTAAATTCATTTCTCTATTCACATCTTTTGAAACCCATTTCCCATTACTTCGGCACTCACCTACTCGATGACCTTCTTTTCCATACATGAAGCATTTTCTATTACCTTTTAGACAATCTCCATCAAACTTCTTTCCACACTTTGAGAATAAAGAAACATTCACCTTTTTATCACCATTGTTCTGAGATTTTTCCTTGAACTCCATATTTCATTCCTTGCCAAAACCATGAGATGGATGCGTAACACCAACTTCCAGTTCTACCTTGATCGAAAAACGCACAATTTCTTCATATCTACTGATGTCTCTTATAGCTAATTCCCTTCGAAGAATTGGTTTTAAACCACAAAAGAATCGATCAACTTTACATTCAGGTTGAATGATAAATCCAGATGCATACCTTGCAAGCCTTGTAAAATTTTCCTCGTATATACCAACAGATTCATAATCATTTTTCTTAAGCTCAAGGGACTCCTTTTCCATATTTGTTCGAAGAATACGAGGGAAGTACTTTTTAAAAAATAATTTCTTTAACTCATTCCATTCCATAGTTTCAATTTCATATTGGGGCCTCATATTCTTGATAATATTACACCATTGATCAGCTTCACCTTCATAATGATATACTCCTAAGATGAATTTATCATGATCAGAACATTATACAACTGAGAAGATCTTTTTAGTGGTACCGATCTATTGTTCAGCCACTAATAGATCAGAAGACCCACTGCATGAAGGTGGACACTGCCTCATCAAGGATTCAACAAAATTTTTCTCCTTTCTCTGCTAATTTGTAAGTCCAGAATGATTCTTAGCTTCTATAAGTATAGAAATAAGGTTTTTCACTCTATCTCCCATAACATTGGTTTGTTCCAGAGGACAATAATTGCATCTCCCATTACGTTGATCAACATGGTTCCTTCAGGTTCCATCCATCGTCTAAAACCCAAAAAGAATAGCGTGAGGCAAACATCATGATAGGGATAACAACATAATAAAGGGGGAGTACCTTCTGTATCTAAAATACTAGGTTTAATTATAATATCGTTACCATATTTATGTGACTATAACCAATGCTTATACTTATCCTTAGTGACATCCCTAGACATTCCTTAGAAATATCTCTAGGGATCTCACAAAAGTTTTTGCATCCTAGTTTCCAAAGGTTGACTAAATATTTCTTCTTATACCAACTATAGAGACCCAAATCTTGACATACATGGACATTAAATTACTTTTGTGGAATAATTAATACATTAAAAAAACCAACACTCAAGGATCATAATGGTTTAGTGTTTGTGGAAACTCGGAACAAAATCTTCTAATCGTTGTGAAAGAACTTCAATATCTCCCACAAAGATCCTCCCCTTTGGTTTTATTAACTAAAACTTTTCTTTATATCCAGGGGAAATGAAAAAATATAAATGGTGAGCTCAAATTCTCAGTAAGGGAAAACATAGAGAGCATAAAGAAATCTATAAACATTTGAATTCAAAAACTTGAACATAAAATCTAAACATCAAAATCTTGAGCAAAGACATAAATTTTGGAAGTACTTAAGGCATAATCATAATGGAACACTAATCCGGATGAAATAGCCTTGAAAATAAAACATGTAATTGTGGAAACCATTAAGCACATGTTAGGATCTTCATAGTATCCACTGAATTTCTTCCAAGACCATGATAGTGGACAAATTCACTTTCTGAATCAATTTCACTCCTCGTTTCAGTCCTGTAACACTGAACCATATTAACTTATTATTCCATCCATTTTTATCTCATGAGATATAAATCTTTACCCAATGCATTGGAGGGAGATATAGGTCCCACCCATCTCATAATTAAATCATTCATTAGTGTTCCACAAAATCATAAATCATACATTATATCATAACCCATGTAATAGAATGGGATTCTTAAAAATATTTCCATCATAAAAAAATCCAAATAATAAATGGATATCATTTCATCACAATAAGAATCAAACCATGTAAATAATGGAGAAATTATACTTGAAACATAATCATATTAAATAATGTCAGTTTAGATACAAATTATTTTTGATAAAACATTTGAAATGAAATATTGAGGAAAATATCCTGTCTTCTTCAATATTATTTTCTTTTCACAAGTTAAGATGATATTTTAAAAGAAAAGGATTTTGATAAAAATAGTCATGAAATATTATAGAGTAAGCTTCATGAAAATAAGGAGTCATGAAACCGTAAAAATATTCTCATATCGTATAAGTTAAAAAAAATTATCCATGTACTTTTTTCTGAAAAGTCAAAAAGTAACTCGTTTGGTAAAAAAATAAGATTCCTTACATACCATGTTGTAAAAGTCAAAAAATGGTAAAAATGACTTTAAACATACATGAAAACATTTTTATAAATCTTGGACATGGATGATAAATATAACACCAGTAAATACTAACATGTAATCAATCTAATATAGAAAACAATTGAGATTGCAACATTATCCACTACCTTAGGTCCGATATGCTTCGTACGTCTCCGATCGTCCTCTTCTTTGACTCGCCTCTTCTTACCCTCATCTTAGGGCACTAGGGTTGGTCTTTGAAGAAGACTAGGACCTCTAGGATGTTTCTAGGGAAGTGGATAAGAGAAATTGGCAGGGTTTGGCCGAGCTTGATGGCTCAATGTAGTGTGAGGAAGAGGGGGAGGAGGTGCCCTTTTATATGGGAGGAGAGGGGCACCTTTGAAAAAACTCAAAATATTATTGTATTATAAAGTCATATTCGGTTTTTAATAGCTCCAAATTGATTTATTTCTAATCTAATGTGGGTTGGGTCGAAATAATATCATCCAATAGAATTTGGACATGTTTAGGTTACTATTTTAACCTTATCATTTTGATTAAACTCTAAGTTAAATAATTTTACTTTAACCGTGTCTTCTTATTTCCTTACACTATATGGTTAATAAACATAGTATAACAAGCCAAACGAACCCCAAGTGGTTCATTATTAATATATATATCATATCTAAGTCATTTGGCCGATGCTCAGATTTTTAGAAATAAAACAAAAATTAATAATATAATATTTGTTTTAAAAAACTATTTTATGTCAATTTTGACACTATTTGGTAATTGATTTATTTGAAAATCATAAAAACCTGATTTGTTCTAAAAAAGTTTATTAAATCAATACTATCATGTCATATTAACCTAGAAAATTATTGGAATTTATAAAAAGTCTCAAATTACATTTATTTGGTTATTTATAACATCAATTAGGTCAATATTCCATTAATAAGATAATTATTGCATCATCATTGTGTCATAAATAAATTAAATTATTTAATTTCTAAAAATTATAAATAAAATACAATTATGTAGGATATCGTTTTATCTTTCTAATGAATATTTATAATCTAATTTATATTATGTATAACCATATATTAAAAATGTTTTAATTATTAAACTTTGATTTTAACAATTTTAACTCTTTTTTTAAATAAAATAATAATAAGTGTCCTAATCTTATCCAAGTAGACCTAAATGGTAATATTTTATTCCTAATGTTGTTTTTGGTCGAATTAAACATATCAAATAGAATTAGGGCATGTTTTAGGTTATAGTAATATCATTTTTACCCTTAATTACCCTATTTACTTTTAACCGTGGTAAATAAAAGTAAAAAGTTACTATTCAGCAAAAATTATTTTTATCTCTTTGAACCACATTTTACTTACTAACATCAACCATGTCTCTCTGATTTTTGAAATTACATTCACAGAAGTGGTAAAATTATGTTTTATGTAAATTTGTAAATTCTCCTAGGAGGTGGGTAAAAGACGGTGAAATGTTCAATAAAATTTTTATATATCTAAAATTATTATAAAATGACTCCAATGAATTACATTGAACTTATATTGGTAATATTTATCAATTTGTATCTAAAAAAATTAAATAAAATAAATAATTATTTAAATAAAAAGTTGGTTTTTAAATAGTAACCTAGTGTTTTCACTATTCATCAAAAATTGAATGTTTTCAGAAAAATAAAAAAAAATCACCCTACGAAAATTTAGATATTTCGAATCCAAAAATGAAGTCCATTTTAAAAGATAAAATTTCAAAAATTGGGTATTAATATTCATAACGGCTAGTTCGTAATAATATTATAATAATATCTCATCTAGTAAAACATGGTATTGCGTACTACACATGCTATCGAAGAGGGTCTTGATTGTGTGTCATGCAAGCCAAGACATGGCTGCATGTAGTGAAATCTCCATTTGGTGTTGCGTATAACATAATCAAAACTTATTTCATTTGTACGTTAAACAAAATCTATACCTAATGTTGCGTAGAATAATTTCCACAAAACGAACTTGAAATTGTGTGTAACACTAGCCTAGAATAGTGTTACTTATAGTACAAGCTATTCTTGGTGTAGCATACAACACAAGACATAAAAGAAATAAAAAATAAAATATGGGGCTGTTACAGCTCAATCCATTACCACCCTAGGAAAGTAATCAAGGTGGATGATGCTCTTTGTAGAATAGACCAAGTTATTTTATCATTGATGAGAATGGAAAATGATCCTATATTTTTAGAATTGAATAATATGGACATGGGACACATAAATGATGGAATTATATCAATTAATTCACAAATGATTACTCAAGAATCGTTTTTTGTAAATAATGATGGACTCTTAAAATGATGATGCGGGAATTCAGAAGAAAGTTGAAACTATAATAATGGGAAATCCTCAGAGTTCAATGTTAATGAAGATGAAATTATGAGATTTATGTCAATACTATGTGTTCTATAACATATGGAGTTAAAGAATAACTTTTTGATGATACAAATTGTTCGAATATCACCATTCCCCCCAGAGACACAAAGATGTATCGAGATCATTGAGAGAATTATTAGTGGGATAATATGAAGAAGTAGATCGATGAGTATACATAAAACACACTACTATGTCATAATGTGAAGGATGATAGGAATATGTATAAGGGGATGATTCAACCATTACCCATACCAACATGGAAATGGGAAAACATCCACATGGAATTTGTCACTAGACTTTTGAAGACGTCCAATGGAATCAATGTTATCCCTACTATTGCGGATCATCATACAATGACTGTAAACATCATTTTAATTCGATCAGATTTCTCATTAGATCAACAAGAACAGATATATATCAGATAAGTGGTAATGATTCATGCAGTACCACTATCGATTGTATCTGATCATGATCCATGATTCTCCTATATGTTTTGGAAGTGTCTCTAACATTCTATGAATATTGTGCTGAACTTCTATATTGATTATCATCCTCAATCAGATGGAAAATATTAGTAGACTATCCAAACATTAGGGGACATGTTTACAAAATTCTAAATGGACTTCAATGGAGGATGGGATCAACATCTTCCTCAGTATGAGTTCTCTTACAACAATGTTTTCCACTCAAGAATCCAAATGTATCCTTTTGATCCCTTTTATGGGAAGAGGTACATAACACCAGCATGATGGGATAATGTTGGTGAGAAAAACAATTATAGGACAATGATTTTTTGATGAAATGGTTGAGTATGTTAATACCATCTATCCATACATAAAAGATGCTCATATTAGACCAAAGATCTATGATGACAATCATTGACATGACCGAGAGTTTGATGTTGGATACATGGTATTTCTCCTTATATCTCTATGGAATATAGTTATTATATTTGCGAAAAAGGTAAAGCATAATACAAGGTATATAGATCATTTTTATGCCATAGATCGCATTGCAGTAGTGTCTTATCGACTATCACTCCAACCGAACATATCTAAAGTACATTATATATTCAACATATAACACATGAGAATGTATATACCGGACTCGTCTCATGTACTCAATCAAACGGTGGTGTCATTGGAGAATAAGATCTCATATGATTAAAATCATTGAAAGTTCACATATCATTGTGAAAATTTTATATGAAATAAAAAAATGCCCTTCTGTCAATGTGTTGTGGAGAAACCAAATGTTTGATGATGCAAAATGGTAACTAGAAAAGGTGGTGTTGAAAATTCACCCTCAACTATTTTATAGTTGGAAATGAAAAATTCAAGGGAATAATTTCTTTAGGGGGAGAAGGTTGTAATGACCAAAACATTCGTGAATAAAATTACCGTGATTTTATTAATTAATTGTTTTATAGATATAGAAATCATATGCACTATTTTAAAAAATCCATTTAAATTATTATTAAGTATCACTACCATTAATAATATAGCCATTTAACTGTTATCACATGACTAGTAAAAATATATATTTTATAAAAAAAATCTCTCGACACTGAAAAGGGAGAGGATGGAATCATCTAGTAGAATTGTGTCGTACGTAGATCATTTTTTGGAGATCTAAAAAGAGGTAGTGTCACAAGGAACACACATTACCAAACCCATGACAAGCATCAATGCATTAATCTAGAAAAGAAACACCTATGGGAGAAGGGGAATTTAGTAGAGATTATCACCTGAGTGATGTTTTATATGTCACCCCAGGAGTTTGTCTCAATCAAAAAAATTACCCAAGGTCTTATGAGGGTGTTATAAGTGGGAATGTAATAATGTATTTGTAAATTTTTTTGGTGTAATCAACTTTATAAATTACATTTTTTTCCATAAATTACATTATGAGAACAATTCTTCTTAAAAATATAATGAATTAGATAAATTGAATTTTCGGGTAAAATAATACTTTTTAGAAATATATATTATAGTATTAAATTGAGGTTCTATTATTATTTATATTAAAATAATGTTATATTAACACCTATTTTAATTATATGTGGTGATTATATTCCATATACATGTTACTCTATAAGTTATTGAGTATTCAGTTTGATAAGAATTATCTTTTAATACAATATCAATGTAATTATATTTTAGATTAATAAAATTATTATGATTAATTAATGATTTTTTGGAATAAATAATTTTTATTAAAATATTATTATTATATAAATATTATTAAATATAAATTACCATATAATTTTTATGAACTCAGATGTAATATTTTTATGGTTTGGAAACTTTTTATTCCTAAACCCGTCAATTTTCAATAAATGTTGTTTTTTATTTTGAATGTGAATATTCTCAAATATGAAAATATTTTTAGAAAAATGAATAATATTTTGGGAATCTGGATGTTGAAAATTATCTAATGGTGAATTTTCATAATTTTATGAGATTGTCGGATTTTTGTGTAATAATTAAATATGGTATAAATATAATATGTGTTTTATGACATCATAATGACCAAATAGTGATGTAATAAAATAATATAAAAGCTCTATATGTACTATATATGTATTAAATTTAAAATAATGAGAGCTTATATTTGTTTGATTAATTTTATAATCCCTTAGTGTTCCCTCAATGACTTATAAAATATTTTTACATATTAAAATAATTTCTTTGAGAGTGTGAATCAAATCAACATAAGAAGGAATGAAATTTTAATATGTGAAGATAATTTCTTTATAAAATATTTTATATCTATCCCCTGTGGTAGAATCCATAGTAATACCGTGTGATGGTTTTTGGATTTGATTAGTTTAATGTTTAGTTACCAAATCCTAAATAATAATGAATTCCCTCTCATTTCCCATATAAACCCACCAAAACTCCCCTTCATCTCCAGTCAAAACATTGTATATCAAAAAAACTCTATACCATACACCATAGAGTCCCACAAATATTCCCCCAATCTCTTAATAATCCATTACCAAGCCTTTGATATCACACATCACAATAAAAGATCCCCACTTTTCATAGCTCCTTTAAAATTCATTAATATTATTTGAATGTAATTATTGTAATTTTGAATGGTTATAATTAGATTATTTTAGAATAATTATATTAATCTCCATTATATGTTATTTTAATGAGGGATTATTATCCTAACTAATTTTGACCCCTATCTAAGCTATAATTATACAATCAAATCGCACGGTGTGTCACTATTCTATTTTGTATTCCAGCTACTCTTTCACAATATGCTTCTTATGTTGCATATTTATATGTTGGTTTATGATGGTCCTAGACACCTATATTTTGCATTTTATTCTTATATGATGAGGTATTCCATAAACTCTCATCAATCCCCCCAATGATCCTTTAAGCATACTCATAACATTAACAAAATTCCATAAAAGATCTTTCACCCTCAACTTTTTTGAAGAAAACTTTTCATGTTATGTCTTTTTTTTCCTATCTTGGAGTATGTTATTATATATAATCCATACTTCACATTTTATTTATAAATTATGAGATCACCTTTCACTCTCAGTTATCCCTCTTATGAACCCTAATGTATACTCGTTACCATGATAAATTTGTGTATAATATTTCATCCTTTTTCATTTATTCCTTGTTTATTTATGTTGATATACCCTATTATTTTAAATTTAAAAAGCTGGCTTATGATTTTATCCTCTCCCATATTTACCTAGTTTTGTTTTAATAATAATATACCACATTCCCTATCATCAGTTCCTTCCATGTACACCTATTACTATACTTAGAGTTTGTAAGAGTTATTCCATTTCTCCTCTTTCTTAAATTTTCATTATTATGTTACTCATTATATTTTAGAATTACATGTGTTGGGACATGTATCTATATAACCCCCTTACTGTTTGTTTTATGTACATATTATGTGAATACACTTTATCTCTCATCATCGATTTTTATGATTATTTATGTCACGATGTTATGGTGTCGAAATTGTACAACTGTCACTCTGTAGTGAATACCAAATCAATTTATCTATCAAGGGTATTCAAATTTATAAATATATATATATATATATAATGGTACATCCATGTATTTATTCCAAATTACGTAATCATGGAATAAATTATGATTTCTAATGATTCCATGTTATATGTTCCATGTGGAAAACTTCTGAATGAAATGAAATATTTATGAAGGGTGTGCCCTGATAGCATTGAAATGTTGTCTGTAATTTTTAGTGTCATAATACACTATGTGAAATAAGGGTTTAATTAATCAAATTCATGTGTAATGAGGTATTTCTCATGCTAATTAATTTTTAATGAGGGTTAACTCATGATAATTTATGTGAAATGTGGGTTTACTCATGGTAATTTGGGTTCAATGAGGGTTTACTCATTATATGACATGTGTGAAGAGTTTTTGATCATGATAATATAATGTTTTATGTTGTTACCATATTACCATGTTATGATAATCATGATATATCATGCCTTTATTTTCATGTTTCTCTTCACCTCCATTGATATTCCTATTTCATGAAATGTACTATTTTCTTCTTGTTATGATGTGTTTTCTCCATTCATGGAATTTATATCTCAACTATATCATATACATGTCTTTGGTTATCCCATGCAATGTAATATATGAACGAATATTGTGGTAATGAAAAAAATAAATTTTCAATAAAGATGTTCTATATTGAGGTCTTAAATTATCATGTAATTTTCTTAATTTTCCAAGACACTAGACCTCATGATCATAAGAGTTGTCTTAATTTAACAATTTTGAAACAAATCATGTTTAAATATTTAATAAAGACTAGGGTTGTTATATAGACATTTTTTTGAATAATGATAATAATTTTTTTTTCAAATACATAATTTTTTATGACATCAATATGATATTAATGTAACCTAAAATTTATATAAACATTTTCAATAAAGAATATGAATTTAATTTTTTTAATATACATTAAACAATTATTATTTTAAAATATATTGACTTGTTTTTTATATTTTGAATCCAAATTGATATTATTCACATATAAAGAACTATTTTTTATAAATATTTATTCTTTATTTTCCAATAATACTATTTAGTTAAGTATTTATTTGAAACTAAAACAATTTATTTTAGATTTTATTAAAAAATTAATATCATGATAATCCATAGTATATATATTTTTGTAATATATTTATATCTAAAAAAGTTTATATAAATATTTGTATTGAAATCAGAAGACTTATTTTAAAATATATTTTTTAAAGTTCTTCGTAAAATCATTAATTTTATTTTAAAAAATTGAAATACTAATTTTCAAATCATGAAATACTTACTAATACATTTTATTTTAAAAATTTTGTAAAGAAAATATTTTTTAATCAGCAGTGTAAATGTTAAAATGTTTAGGGTGATAAATCAACATATAGGTCTATATATATGATAAAATATTATATAAAATTGATTGGATGAGTAAATATTTGATGTTACATAATTTATTTTTAATTTATTTGTCATTTTATGTAACATTCCATGAAAATGAACTCCACATTTTTTATTAAAAAATCAATTTAATAAAAATGATAGTCTTATCACTTAATGAATCACCCCCCTCAAAACCAAAAACTATTTTGAAAATATTTGAATTCAATAAAACCTATAATTTAGATGAGTATATCGAATTGGAGAATCAAGAAGAAGTAATTGGAGATATATTATTCTAGATTAATATTCTATATATTAATTTTCAAAATTAAATCTAATTTTATTTGTTAAATTAATATTTTTAGACTACTAATCTTATAGAAATAGTAAATCATCAATATAAAATAAAATTTCGATAATATATATACATAAAGGAACTAAAGAAGTATAAAATGGAATTTTAATTTAAATTAACAATTTATATTTTTTTATTCATTAAAATTATAAATCTATAATTATCACATAGGGATCTTATTGAAAGTATAACTAAAATTAGGTCCATGATAAGGGAATCTCGGGTCAATTTTATATTATTAAGACAAGATTCACATATTTTACATATTTTCATTTATATATATTATATATTTGAACTTTTAAAAATTATATTGTGATACAGTTTTTTAAAATATATTATTATCCTTATTTTGTAATTTCATTAAATTATTTTCTATAGTGTAATATTTATATTTTATATAGTTTTTAATCATTCCTATACATTTTATTAAAGTCGATTACCAACATATTTTATCTCCATATATTTATTATGATAGTAACTAATTATATTATATAATATATATTAATAGGATTCTATGGACATTTTAAAATATCTATGAAATTTTCACTATGGATTAAAAACCCTATTTTTAACATTTTTTCACTAATCATTTTTTACTCTCTAGTCAAAAGTCTGAGGAAATATTTTTTAATGTTTATCCCAAGATATACTTATAACATCACTATTTTCATTATTTTATGCCTTTATATATTAATAATAAACTATGTTATTATTAAATAAAATCATATTTCTATTGTTCTGCGAATGTGTTGTTTTTAAAATGATGTTTAATGAAGGATAAATATATTTTTTTTCAAATAATATTACTAATTCATTCATAGCTATTTTTTAATACATTTCAATTTAATTTAATAATTATTTTGATTCCATGAGTTTTTGAATTAATTAATCCATCCACAATTTACTGTATATAGAATATGGTGATCATTAAAAGATTTTTTCATAAAATATATTTATTTTCCACTAGTTAGTTACGATTTAAAGGAAATATGAATGTTACAATAATATTAAACAGTACATATGTATGTTATATCATTATGTGATTGGTGAGAACTATATATCTCTCTCAAAAAATACCCAAAAACATTATATATCTCATCAAAAAAAATTTGATTCTTTCTCAAATATATGAATAATATATGGTCCTTTGATTCCCTATGATATTAGAGACATATTTTAATAACTAATACACTATGTTTTGATAATACATGGAGTTTACCATTTTCAAATATATTGTTTATATGATTAACTATTCCATGTTTATTTTTTCGTTCACCAAAAAATATATGACCCATTGAAAATGTATAGCGAACAATGTCTTGACTTTTATGACATAATAAACATAATATGCTTTAAGGTGATATGTCTTTTCATCAAGACTTATAAAAAACACTTCTAATCCCAGAATCCTTTTAAACATATATTTTTACCATGTTCTCATTTTCCCACATGATTAGGATTTCACCCTCCCTAATCATTGAATTATATCTTCCATGTTTACACTTACTGAGCATCTGAGCTCACCACTTTTATGATTCCATTTAGTCATATTAAAAAGGTTATTATTATATATAAAATATTATGGTAGGTTTAATGTGCATATAATTATATGAGATGTATTAAATATTTATTTTTAAATAATCGATTCATGAATTATGGGAAAAGTTTCTATTTTATGATAAATATATATTTTTTAGTTAATGGACTATCATAATTATGTAAAACATGAAACCTAAATTATTTTTTGTATATAAGTTACTCAATATTAGATATATATATTATACTTATAGTTGGATAAATTTTGATAAAAGATTATATTTCTGAGAATTTTTTGAAATAACCTATAATAAAACAATTATATAGTTGATCCATAATGAAACTAGTAATTTTTAGGAATGTGATATTATTTATGAGATGTATTGTTTAAATAATTAAAATGACAAAAAATATATTCATGTTAATTATTGGGATCCATAATATATCTTATATATTACTATCCATTATCATTTAACAAAAAATAATGTAGAACTACTATCTCCAATCAACACATGAAAACTATTTGGAACCATATTCATGGATCCCAACATCCATACATGTCACATATGTTGATGGGAATAACAAATAAAGTGGTTGGTATCTTCAATGATTGCGATATTTTAATAGGGGAATACTGAATAAAATGTAATAGTATCCTAACCCGGGGAATGATGCATGGAAACTGATCCTAACAAAAAAATATTTATATATAGGCGATCTTAAAAGTAAACATGTTTTGGGAATTATGACTCTACCTATAGTGTGAGAATTCATTTACTGTTAGGATTGAACCCTATATTTTTTCTAACAAATAGAAATTATAAATCTAAATATATCACCAAATAAATGGACAATGATTTTTTAATATATCAAAGAATTTTTATGAGTGTAGAAAAATAAATAAGAGAGTATATGAAATAATTAAGAAAATGAATTAACTGAAAAACATACAATTTATTGTATCACATGTTTGAGGTACTAAATGACATCAAAATATATGATGTAATGATAAAGTGTTTTATATACTGTATTCCCATTAAATTTTTTTAAGGATTTCATGAACATTATTCCTCATTAAAAAAATCTAAAACTTTAATTCTAATATAAACTTATGAAAACCAATTTTCAAAAAATTAATAATTAAATTCTCATTATATGTATATATATGTGTGTGAAAAGGTAGAGGGTCCATGTGGGCCTAATACCCCATGATACCCCAACTCAATGTATTTTCTTTGTAATTTCATTATATATTTCATTATAGAACAATTTTCATGCACAAAAAACAAATGGACCACTTCACACAACACATCGGGTTCCTCACAACACGACATCATACTGGCACCGCCCTTCCCATATTAATTTCCTCCTTGATTATTTCATTCATCTCTACAATCCCAAATTATAACCCACCCTTGATGATATAAGATCACATTTAGTTACCAAAACATACAACCTCCTCTCTCTTATCACTCCACACATGAGTTTTCCACTTCATTCCAGCCCTCCTACATTTTATACATTACCTTTCCCAATAACAGTTTTCAATTATCTTATAGATAAAAAAATTGAAGTGATAGTGATAATGAGAGAAGAATATGTATAAAGATAAAAATATGACAACTTATTGTCCCTTAATTATTAATAAATTTTTAACAAAATAATTCAAAAATGAGAAATGTTATAAATAATCAACCCTAAAAAATATTTATTTTTAATTTCCCTACCATGATCTAAAAAATGAATATAAATAAATATATGTGTTCATGTTCAATATTAAAAATATATTTTATTTTTTAATTATATAGTTTGTGAACCATATTAAAATAATACTAACTATATGTTAATGAATGTGTAGAATTGGGTAATTATGAAAAAACTCCATACCATTATGGGGAAATGTTAATGAATTCATTCTTTTTTTGATTGCACGTTAAAAATCAGTTTAATGGATCAATATTTTCTTATTTGAATTGATTTCAGACAACAAACATCTAGGTTTACCACTGTCCCTCTCTATTGAGTCTGTGAAAAATATTAATGGATCACCCTAGAGATAAAATATGTCCATTCATTTATATATATGATACTAGTATATTGAAATCAATAAATGAAATATTAAATCAATTACAAATATATTATGATCTAAAATCTATGGACTTATGAAAAGACCAAATATATTTCTTAAAGGGTATAACTCCCCTCCCCCCATGGACCATATCCTGATCCTAATTTCCTATATTATAATAAATTTTCATTATATAATCAGATGATCCAAAATATAAACTTCTGAAATACAATTATAATTTTCATACATAATATATTTTTTGTCAATGTGATGCTGAATGATTTTTTCATCTAATATGAGATGTAAAACATAACCAGAAATCAATAGAAACATAGAATAATATTATCAATGTGACTAAAAATTGTAAAATTTTAATTTTACTACTAGGGTGGTCTGGAGAAATTAAAACTCAATATTGAGTTGTGCCATTAATAGGAAAAACAAACATCACTACACAAAGAACCCCATATATCCATTTTCATCTATGAAAAGATAATTAATAAGGAAACAAAATATTTATAAATAAAAACAAATATCTTGTGTTAAAACACCACTATTGAATATACATTATTAAATCTTGAGGTCTTGACATCTAAATGGAAATATTACCAAACCAAATCAAATTTAAACAACCAATTTTGTTCCTCAACATTCCATCTCTGATTCATCTTAGGTAAAAAATTAATAAAATAAATCTATGAATTATGATTCTTTGTTCATGAATAAACATAATAAATATGTTCTCCTTAAAAAATTATCTTAATACATTGTTCAAAATGAAACCATGAACTATCAAAACCTATCTCAAATAGTTCTGTTGAAATGGTTATCCGTTGAGGGAGTGAAATGCTCCATATATGTAATATAAATAAATTATAATATTTATGTATTATAAAACCATCTTCACAATAAAAAGTATTGATAACATACAAAAATCACACACTAAAATAATAATGGTTGAGAAGATGGATGAAAATTTGGTTTAATGATAGCTCCTCTGTCATCTCCCATCCTTAAGGAATATGCACTTGTTCTTATAGCTCGCATTATAAATCCTAAATAGTCATTCTTTGAAAATATTAATATTAATGATAGTCATCCATGAATATCACATTCCGTGATAGGATTAACCTACTCTATAAATAACATATTAACATTATTGTAGTCAAATATTCACAAAATCTCCAAAATAAACCATAGGTGAAACATCAGCCTCATTAATCATCTCATTAAAAAACACTATACTTTTGATGGCCCATTCCTCCCCAATGTGTAGTGTAATATCGTAAATATTTTTTTAACATAAACTCATATATCAAGGATCAATTTAAACATATACCCCAATAGAAACAATTACATAACATTATGAGAAAAATCCTAACAATAATATATAATAATTCAGTTAATTTTATGGTTACAACAATAATGATCTAGTTTACATTACACACATTGGGTACTTCCAAAATAGGCATGTAACCAATATGGATTCCCATTATGATTCATAATAGTCACACATATTGAAATGATCGACCCTCATTGGAATGTTGATGACGTGATCATCACCATTTAGAATGCCCATTTGATCTTACCCTTGAGTACATATCATGTAGCTATTTTACAATGTCATAAACATCAACATTGAAAATATTCAAAAATACGAAAAGTGTTTCCTTGATACCATTGGATGAATGTAATAATATATCCTTACCACATTTGAATCATTAACCTAAAATTTCCAACTCACACCCCTACTCCACCATCAAGACATGAAGTCCCATACAATATGTTCTATTTTCCATGGTACTTTTACATAATGGATATTTCATGAACTACAATAAAATAAAATAATCAATGATTAATTTTATCAAGTGAATCTAGATATTATATATTGGGGGCATACAAAACAGATAATACACTCTAGGTATCACCAAATAATTTTACTTAAACAATCCATGCTCCATAAAAACATAATATGGATGATTATACCATTGTTTATTTTTAACACCACATAAATCACAATTATCACACCATATAATATTTATAAATATTATTCAATCTAAAAAATTGTTCAGATGTCCACCACATGATAATGGTCTAACCTAGGACTCCTTAAAAATCTATCTATGAATTCTTTACCATTTTCATGAAATAACATTCAAATTCCTGAATGTTGATCATAAATCCATATATAATAAAATGACTTGTATTTGAATAAAAATCCTTATGGGTGGACATTACTCCCCACAGATATTAGGATCCCACTAAACGATATAAGTAAACCACTCTTTATAGAAATCTCAATAAAACCATGTAACATAATAATCGATACCCTAATCACATCGATATAAATACTTTTGGAACTCCACGTTTTCATGATGTAATGGTTTAATATTCATATTATAATAAATGAAGATTCATAGTATCTATCAATGTTAAATATTTTAAACATGAATTAATATCAACATTTAAGCCCCTCCATAGAGTATGATTGTATTTTACTTGATGATTTCATGAAAGGATGAGAACCATTACTAAAAACAATTGATCTAAGAATGGATTGGATTTGGCTTCCAATTCAATCTTAGAATAATATCATTACAATATGGAAATTATTTCTAATAATTGGATCACATAGTAAATGGGTCCCTATAATGAATTATTTGTTTAATAATTTAATCTTTAAAATCGTAATATAGAGAAAAAAATTAGATCTCAAGAATCTGTTATTAAGAGTCAATACCTATAATAGGGTGGTCTATGTAGTTTGTTATATACCCAATTGAATGATATCAGTCCTTCGGATGGATTTAGGGGAGTATATAAACATCTACCATATATCCGTTTCATTTAATTCCAAACTACTTTTAAAAAATATCAAAAATATTATTAGTGGGACATTTAAAAATTAAATATATTCTAAAAAAATCTCATTAACTAAATCACTCCATCTCCAAATTCACTACAACAGTTAGCGATGTCAAAAAATTACTATAGTGACCCAATCATTACATAAATTGATTTTACCTCAGAATTTTAGTATATTTATTACATCCTTACACAAAACCATGATACAACCGTATATGTATTTTGAAATTTGAAACTGGGAAAATGAATCAACTGGTTCATAAAACATCTAAATTTTATCCTATTTATTTCATCATAAATACACATATTTTTTGACATATCATACATAATACCATTATTCATGACATGAAGAAAATAATCATATAATATGGTGATATCAAATGAACATTATGTTTAAAAAAAGGAAATATCAATAATATAATATTAATAAGAACAGAAAATTTCAGAATCTTATCATGCATATAAAAGATAACAATATCATGTTAGGTGATAAATCAAAACATTTGAAAATATTATCATGTATATAAAAGATCACAAAATCTTTTCATGGGGTAAATAATAAAATTAAAATCTAAAACCAATAGTCAAAAACTAAGTCATGAAACATTTTATAATAAACACAGAATCATATAAAATCATTTCATATTAGTCAAGGATCATTTCTAAGACCATCATTGCAGACAAAGTCCATTACTCAACTGAGTTCATTCATTGTTCCATTTATTTATCACTAAACCTGATATACATGTCATTTCATCCATGAATATGTCATGAGATACAAATCATTAACCAATGAATTGTTGGGAGTTATAGGTTCCACTCATAACATAATGAAACAATTCTAATGTGTGCCCCAAAAACATAAAAATGTTTGTGATAGCATTAAACATGTAATAAAATGGGGTTCATAAGCATCATTAATTTATCATTAATTAAGAAAATGTATTTCCATAAAAATATCATTATAAACAAAATAAAATCATTTTAATAACATTGATTTATATATAAGAATATTTAAAGAGTGACTTATTAGATGGAATATAATTTTGAGAAAACAATTAAAATTAATTCATGTAAAAAATAACCTTTATGTTTTCAAAATTATGTTCTTTTAAAAAAATGCAGAAAAATTTAAATGAAAAAATGCAGTTGAAAATAATATTGAATTCGATTAGATGAAGATTAATTTTTATAATATTTCATTAAATCCAAAAAATCTATTCATTCTATTTATTTAAAACAACATTCTTCATGATCTTTTTCCAGCAATTTACAAAAGTACCTTGTACCGAGAATGAAAAAAGACTACATTCCAACCATTTAGTAAAAATTCACTGATGTGTAATATTGGAAACAAAAATTATAGAAGGATATAAAGAATATTTTGAAATACATATTTAGGAAACCTGGATATGGATGATAAATAAACCCTCGTATAAACATATAAGTAAGCTATCTCTCATTAAAATGAGATTTTCAATGTTATCAAATGCCTTAGGTCTGATATAATTTTTATGTATTCATAACTCACATATAATTATTTAAATAATGTTACATATTTATTATAAAATAATAATAATTCTTAATATAACATTTATGACCAGATTAACATATTATTGTTATTAAAATTTTATTATTACTCATTATTCATGTATTCACTGCTTGATGTTCTTTTGTATGTTTTGTAGGATATGTTCCTGTTAATATTTTATATATCATATTTATATAATTTAGAGAATGTTAATATTATTATTTATATCATATTTATTCATTCTATAGATTCATATAATCGTGGTCTAATAAATATTCTGCATAATGAATCACATCACACTGTGGAAACTTTAAGTCATTGGTTTTCATGAGAGATGTTATCATTCCCCTAATTTTTTAGTAGTATTGAAGTATATGGTGTATAATATATATGAATTATTTTAATTTCATAATACTAAAATATATTTATTATTTCCACCATTATACCCATCCAAGTAAGGTGGTGGTGAAAACAGATAACACCATAATGTGGAGATGGTAAGTAGTATGTACGTCCACGCGGTGATTTCGTTCGTAGTATGATAGATAGAAGGTGAAATCAGGATATTTAATATTTATAAAAACATATAAGTATATGAGTGAAACTTATTTTTTTTCTTTATAATTAAACAAATAACGGATAAGATGTATAAGAAGAATGAAATATGAAATAGTCAGTATAAGAAATTATCTTTTCCTTAACGTTCCTCAATTAAATTTAATCTAAGGGTACTTTAGTTGTTCTTTTGAGATGACAAGGACCTCCATAATTTAATTGGGGATGTTGAGAAGAGAAATATCAAGGGTTTGGCAGATCATGAAGGCACAATATGGAGTTAATAATAGAGGGAGGAGGTGCCCTTTTATAAGAGTTGAGAGGGGAACTTTAGGAAACTATGAAAAGACTAATTTATTATATATTAAATTTCGGTCAAAAATTGTGAAAAGTATATTTAATTTTAATAAAAGATGATTTTCATTCAAATAAAAATATTCCAATAGTTTTTAAAATTATTTTTAATATGATTTTTTTCCAAATATTTTTTGTTTAACCCTTATTTTACTGTTTTCAATCTTACTATGATATCATGTTATTTACACATTATGGGTTAATGTAATTACCATATCATGTATGAAGAACCATAAAAAGTTATTTATAAGAAATTTGGACTTATATGGTACATTTTTTTAAATATTAGATATTTAAAATATTAATATCCATTAATAAATTATTTTATGTTTTATGTTATATAATATGTCAATTTTGGACACTATTCATACTTGTCTTTTTGAAAAATTCAAAACAACCAGATTCATTAAAACCAATGGAATTATGTCATTCATTGATTGTTAATTTAATCCAAAAATTATTATATGGTATTAAAATGTTCAAATTAAATTTATTTTAATATTTAAAAATTTGTTTATCTAAATCATTCATTAATGAGATAATAACTACAGCAGAATTGGGTCACAAATAAATATATTTATCTAAATTCTAAAAATTATTAATAAAAAACCATGATATATAAAATATTTTTATATTTCTAATGTCTATTATTGAAATGGTTATCATTTATATAACAATATATTAAAAATGATTTAGTAAAATATATATGTTATCTTATAAATATCATTACCTTAAATTAATTTTTATAAAATGTCATTTTTACATCCATGTGAATCCATGGGTTCCCAAAATTGACCCATGTATTTTGAATGTGGTAAATAATTTAATCCAATTGAAATAGGAAATGATTTCAGATAGTACTATACTATTAAATTATTAATTTATTACACTTATTTACAAGATTTACCCTTAAATAATGGTTAATAAAATAATTAATGATGTTACTATTAATAATTTCAAAAAATTAAATTTAAATATTCACAAAATTTAGAATTTCTAATTAAAAAAATGTAATCAATTTTTCCAAATTCATTAAATTTATGTTGAAAAAAATATTTTAATATTATTCTTGTTGTTGAAATGAGAAATCGTGTTTTAAGAGTTGAAACACAGGAAAAGATTGAAATGTTATTTCATATGAATTCAATGTAAAATAAATTACAATGTAATAAATTATATTAAAAGGTAAATATAAATTCATTTTATTCATTAAATACATTCAATATTACAATTTATCCATATTAATTATCTCGATGATAAAATTGGTTTTTAATTAAAATTTAGCATACTATTACTATTCATAAAAACATGAAATTTATCAGAGAAATATTAGAAATTTATAAAATGTAAACTTTTATATCCAAATTAAAAAAACATATTGATTTTGTCATATTGAAATTATTAATGTGCCAAAATATTAATTTAAATTGGGTCTTTGCATTCAATGGTGTAAAAATTATCCATTTAGTAAATTTTCTTATAAAGAAGGGTTATATTCGTACCTTATGACTAAAATATTAAATGTATGAATATAAAAATATTTTATTATGTATATAACACATATATATCTATGTAATTTAATTATAAAAAATAATTTACTCACAAAAATACAAATATCAATTTAATTTATATATAGCATATGTAATTAATAACCAATGAATTAATAAAGCATTTTCAAACATTAGTTATAATTATTCCCACTAACCATTTGGATAGGATATAACTGTAATTTTATAATAATGTAATATCATAGTTCATTTAAACTGAAAATTATGTCAAAATCTAGCTACAAAGTATGAAAAATATTTAATGAAAATATTTCATAAAAATTCCCGTTGATACATTCTACCCCCTTAAACTGTATTTCACCTTCGAAATTCATCACATGGAACCAAAAATATTAGAGTACATCTCCCTCAACATATCCTCACGTTCCCATGAACCTTTTTAAAATTGGTGGTTCCTCTATAAAACATTTAACCATTTAAGTTATCTTTTTTAGTAGAACATTTTCGTTATGATCAAGAATCTCACTCGGTTGTTTTTTATAAGAAATATCATGTTCCATCAGTATGACATCTGATCTTTTTAATTGTGAATGACCAGGTCCTAATATATTTCCTTCCCATACATCATCCCAACAAGTCAAATATTTGTACAACATTTTATAGAGGGTTCTATAAGGATCCTTCTGATATTGGATTGAAGGATATTATTATATGAAAATTCCACCAATGGTAGGTGTTGATCCCAAAGACCTTTGAAATAAATAGAAGAAGATCTTAACATGTATTACATATTTTGAATTTTCCTCTTTGAGTGAGCTTCTATATGAGGTTGATATGTAGTGCTGAAACATAACTATATATCCAAAGCATACTGAAGGCTTCCCTAGAACATCAAGGTAAACCACAGATCCCAAGTAGATATAATAGAAAGTGGTACTCCAAGAAATCTTAACACTTAAATTACATATATCCTGGAAAGATTATCAAGATATAAATCTTATCAAATTGTATTGAATTGTGTCAACATCATTAGATGGTCAACCATAACCCTAATAGCATTATTTTCTTTAGATTTTTTGATATTTTTGATAACAATTTCCGCAATGAATATTTAAAATTTCTATTATGGTATGGGTAATGGTTGTACCATCCACTTATAAATCTCTTCATCGGCCTTAACTTGCGGACATACTAATCATCGAGATACATATGTTGTGATATCAATTTTCATGAATACCACCTTAATGTACACTTTCAATTCTATGTACATCTTAGTGCTTCTAGGATGAATTGGGAATGAAAAACTATGATCCTCATCCAATATCTTCTTCTTTATTTTAAGTATGGTAGAAATACAAAACCGATTACTGAACCATATTATTTCATCATAATGAAAATTTAATTCATGAATATTTCATTCCTTCTTAGTAACTCTAAATCTTCCATATATGCTTCATTAATAGTCACATTTATAGATGTATAAATAATAATTTAAGATAGATAATATTTCTCCCCTTCTCTTAAAAAACATGATCCGTCCATTGCAAATCCATAAATAATAGTTCTTTCATGATCCTTGTCAAGGATAAGCTATCATGGCCTTTTCGACTCAATACACCTACCACCATATTCGATTTCACTTGGTTGAAATGTATTGAGCAGTCATAATCTTTTATCAACTCCTACGATATTCTTTGTCACATTTTAAACTCCTTTTGTGTGAAAATATATTTTGAAATTTTAGTGTTAGGATAAATATCACACCTTTCACCATGAAAAAATTCCTCCATATTTTTAATGCAATAGATTACCAAATCAAACTATAAGTCATGATCTAGGTTATTTATCTCAGATATTTTTTACTGTCGTGAGGAATAAGCTATCAACATTTTATTTTTCATCGAAACACACCACAATACCTTCATGGATGTATCAGTGCATATAACAAAGCGTCCCCCTCTATTAGGCAGTGTGAAAATAGGTGCACTAGCTAACATTCATTTTAGCTCCATGAAATTATCTACATATTCTTCCTTCACAAGGAGAATAATTATTTTCCAAATCAACTTGGAGAGTTGATTAGATAATCATGAAAAATCATTCTTAAACAATGAAAATATCCATCAAATTAAAGAAAAATTATATATCAGTTATTTTTCATGGTATCAACCATCATCTAATAACCTTTTTTTGTTGGATCCAAAGGTACCTCTATTTATATATAATTTGACACTATATATAATTTTTTGATGAATAAATTTACTCTTGCTAAATTTGGCATAAATATTCTCCTTTCTCAGGGTCTTTTGAAAAATTCACAAGTTAAATTCATGTTATTCCTTACCCTTTGAATAAAAATGAATATCAACTATAAAAACATCCAAAAATTGATCACGATAGTCTCTAAATACTATATTCATCAGATCTATGAAGATAGTTAGGGAATTAGTATGGCTAAAAGGAAACACTATAAATTCATATTGTTCGTACCTCATACAGAATTCTATATTTGGTATATCCACATTTTTTACCATTAATTGATTATATTCTAAATTATGATCAATCTTGGAAGTGTATTATGATCTTTGAAGTTGGTGAAATAATTCATCAATGTGTGGGGGAAGATATTTTTACTTGATGTCGATCTTGTTATGTTATTGATAATCAATGTATATTCTCATAGATCCATATATATTCATAAAAATAGACAATGTTCTCCCAAAGGAGACACAATAGGGTGTATGAATCCATTTTCAAGATTCTATTAGGGATTATTCGACAACTCCAACAACTCAATTGGGGCCATTCTATAAGGTTTCGTTGAAATAGGCATTGCATAAGTAACAGGTTCCACTGAAAACTCAACATTACGATATGATGGAAGACTTGAAAATTCCTCTAGAAAGAAATCATCAAACACCATTACAATGGGAATATTCTTAATCATCCATTTCTACCAAACCAGTTGAGATTAATAACTTTAATTTATCAGATTTAAGTCCCATAATGTAAATGAATTTTCTACTGTAATGTTATATTCATCCTTGCAACAATATATGAGCGTATAATAATCTGGAATATGAAATGTGACTTCCATTAATTGACCATTGATATTATAGAAATCCAATACATGAAAACAATCACATAAAATTCTACTATAGGAAGGATCACAAGATTTATAGGAAGCAATGTCCCAAAAAATTGAATCAGAAAGAATTATAAAATTTTGATGCGAACCATATTCTATTTGGTGTTGTCACAACTAACTAAACATCTAATTTTTGAGGTAATACGATGATACCCATATAAAATTTGTCAGAAATAAATTATTTATTGGATATATAATCAAATAAAACATTTTACACATTATATGGAATGAAATGTGTACCTTTCACCACATCATTATCATACTCCACAATACCAATATTAATTGATTGTGACATTCAAAATTCTTTGGACATAAGTGTTTTTTGATTCCTATAATCATAAATAACACTTGGATTAGGGAATTTATTAGATGAATTTCCCATTTACTTTCACATGTATCACTGATGTCTAAGAGGTGAATTCTGTGAATCCTTTTCATTGTTTGCGTCATTAGGCATATTTTTCCCATCACTTCGACATTCAATTTACTGATGTCCTACTTTTCTATACATAATTAATTTACATGTAATGTTAATAAATTCATTCATTGTTTAATTACAATCATTTATAATAAGGGAAAATTGATATTCTTCTCAGGGTGGTCTTTAGATTTTCCTTTGAATTCCATTTTACTATTCTTATCAAACACATATGACTGATGTGTTACTACAATCTCCATCTCAAAAATAAGAGTACATAGAATAATTTTAATGTATCCATTGAAGTCTTTTATGGCTCATTACCTTTTGAAAAAAGGTTTTTTTCCACTAATGAATCAATAAAACTTACTCATAGATTAGATAATAATTCTCAAAGTGTACTTTCCAAGTGTTTTAAAATTTTCTTCCTCGGTAAAAATAGTTTCAACATCATTTTTCTAATGTTCAGGTATATCCCTCTCTATTGTTGATCAATGAATACTAGGAACATACTTATTTAAAAATATGTTCTTGAACTCTCCCCATTCCCTGGACTCAATTTCATATCTTTGGATTATATTTTTGATAATATTACATCACTGATCTATATAAACTACAAAATTATATACTAAAAAAATGACATTATCATTTTATGATCATTGTAGAACTGAAGATATATTTTCAGCAGAATGAATCCATTTTCATCCTTTAATGTATTAGAAGTCCTACTGAATGAAGGTTGACGTTGTCTCATAAAGGATTCAACATAATATTTCACCATAATTTGATCATTTTGATTATTGACATGATTCATAGCTTGAAAATGTTCTGTGGGATTGGATACAAAATTTTTATTTCTAGCTCCTACAACATTTTTTTGATTAGGGGGACAATAATTTCATTATACATCACATTAAACATTAACTCAGTTCATTTTGGTTCTATACATTTACTAAAACAATAAATCATAGTGTGAGAAAACCTAATCCTAATAGTAAAACCACATAACAATGAATAAAATTTCAATATAGTACACTTTAGATTTTAGCCTTGGTTAATCATGATCACTTCAAAAACAGTTGGATTTTACCCTATACGTTGGAATATCCTTAAGGATTTCTCATGCTAGTTTCAAAAGGTTATCTACACCTTTCCTCCAATACCAACTATAGCGACCCGTTAATTATATAAATTACTATTACTAATTAATTTAAGTATATTTATTAAAACATATAAAAAACCATGACAGGACATTATAGGTATAATTTAATTAGAAACTATTAAACATAAACAACACATTCATAAAACATCTGCATAGTCTACAATTTTTTTCATCATAACTAGACACCATTTTGGCACATCATACATAATACCATTCTTTGTGAACTTGGGAAGAGAAACATATAAAATAGTGAGATAAAATTCTTAGCAAGGGAAAACAATGTAAATATCAATCTTATTATAATAATAATTACATAACATTTGAAAATTTAATCCTTCATATAAAATATCACAATATCATGTCATGGGATAAATCATAACATTCATAAATATTAACCTGCATATAAAAGATCAAAATATCATGTTATTGGATAAATCATAAAAGTGAATTGTAATACAAATATTCAAAACATAAGATATTAAACATTAAAGAATACTCCAATAAGAAAAAATAACATTTAATATTATTCAAGGCTCATTTACAAGATCATTATAGTGGGAATGTCAATTACCAAACCCAGTTCATCCTCATTTGATTCATGTATCACTTATCCAGATTAACTTGTCATTGAAACCATGTCTATATCATGAGTTATAAATTATTACACAATGAATTATATTTTGATATTTGTCCCACAAAAATTATAATAAAACCTTTTTTATGTGTTCCACAAAATCATAAAAACATTTATCATAACATTAGGAATGTAATATAATTGGTTTCTTAATTATTATTCCATCATAAATGATATATAACAAATAGATTTCCTAAATTAAATTTTATCATTTAGAAAATAAATTTATGGTAATATCATGGATAAAAATATAACGCTATTTAAATAGTGGCATACTATATGGTAAATAGTTATCAGATAACACTAGAAATAAATCCCGGAGGAAAATATCATTTCTTTCTTGAAAAAATATTTCTTTTCTAATAATTGCACCTAATTTAAAAGAATAAAATTTAGCTAAATGTAACATGGAAATATTTTTTATGAATATTAATTGAAATAATATTTCATTAAACCAAAATATCCATTCATTTTGTATATGTTAAAAAAAATCATCACGTGCTTTTGCTGGAAAGGGAAAAAAGTACCTTTAGCTGGGAATGAAAATATCTTCCATTCATACTATTTAGTAAATGTTTACCAATGGGTCAAATTTAATTTAAGAAATTATAGAAATATATAATAAATAGTTTTAAATAAATATTTTGGAATCATTTATGTGGATGGTATATATACCACAAAAAATACTTCTGATATGTTTTTATGATAACAATTATGATCATATTATGATATGTTTTTTAGTAACATTTCATTGTTACTCGTTATTCGGGTATTAACATTTTTTTGTTCTTATTTATGTTTTGTCATATATGTTCTTATTATATTTTTAGGTTATAGTAATATCATTTAAAGCATGATATTATTATTATATATCTCATATATATTCATTAAATTCATTTATATAATCATGTTTTATTAAATATTATATAGAATGATTCATATCACATCGTGCAGATGGTATGTTGTACGTACTCACGAGCGATGATATCATTCCACTAATTGTTGAATGGTTTTGATGTGGATGGTGTATAGAATTTCAGAATTAGAATCATGAAAAAATAATAATATATAGTTATTATTTCCACCATTATGACCATCCATGTATGTTGGCATGGAAAAACAGTTTACACCACCTCATAGAGACGATAAGCTGTATGAACACACACGTGGTGATTTTTTTCTTCATAGGATAGATAGAAGTTGAAATAGGGTTGTTTCATATTTATAATAAAATATAATTATATTAGTGATATTGATGTTATTAATTTAAAATTAAATGACTAGATAATAGGAAGTTGAATAAGAATGATATTTGAATTAATGGGTAGAAGAAATTACATATTCCTTGATATGCCTTAATTAAATTTCATAACAGGGGACATAAGATGGAATTAAAAAAACCTCATGAATTTAACTAGTAATGTTGAGAAGAGCAATGGGAATGGTCTGGCCAATCATGAAGGCTCAAAATGGATCAAAGAAGAGAGGGATGATGTTCCCTTTTATAAGAGAGGAGAGGGGAAATTTTGGATAGTCTGTAAGTATTAATTTAATATTAGTTAAATTTTTATTAAAAATGGTCAAATTCTAATTTAATTAGAATATAAGTATATTTTGGTCTGAATACCCAACAAAAAATAATTTATTTAATTTTTTTTAATATATATGTAACCTTATCTTTTTAATTTGACCGTTATTTTACCCTTTTTTATGTTACCACAATATCTTTTTATTTATACATTATAGGTTAATGTAATAACTGTATCATTTCAAAAGACCAAAAAATATTATTTATTACATATTTAGACTTATATTATGCATTAATCCAAATTGTAGATTTTTAAGATTTTTATATTATTTAATAAACAATATAATGTTTTCTATTATGAATTAGGTCAATTTTAGAAACTACTAAAATTGGAAATTTTAGAAAAATTATATTAACCTGAGTCCTTTGAACCAAAAAAATCTACTCAACATAATTATGTTAATATAATACAAATAAGTCATGTATGATGAAAAAATGTTCTAATTTAATTAATTTTAATATCTATGTATTCATTTATTTGAATCTTTAGTTAATGAGCTAATCAATATGTCACATTTGTGTCATAAATAAATTTATTTATCTTATGTCTAAAAAATATAAATTAAATACCATGATCTAGGAAATATTTTTATATTTATAATGACTTTTTTATACTTATAAATCAGTTATATAGCCTGATATTAATATTGATATAGTAAAAGATATAGGTTTATGTTATAATTATCATTAAATTAAATTAATTATTATAAAATGTTATTTTCCCGTAAAAAGTAAATCTATGGGGAACCAAAATCAGCCAAATTAGTCCAATGGTCATAAATATCAAATGAAAAAATATTATGACATATTTTAGGGTAGTTTTACACTATTAAATATTATTTTTAACATTATTTACTAGATTTACCCTTTAACGATGGTAAATGAAATAATTATTGATGTTACTATTTATAATGTCCAAAAAACGAAAGGTACCTATTAAAACAACATGTAAATTCTGTTTACAAATATGAAATCCATTTTTCAAATTCAGAACAATGATTTTTTAATAATTAACAACAAATTATTCATGTTGTGGAAAGGATAAAATGTGTTTTAAAAGATAAAACATTTCAAAAGATTGATATGTATGTACATATTAATTAAATGTCAAATTTTGTGATAATAAAAAAATTTATATTAATCATAAAAAATATATTCTATTTATATTGTAAACACATTCTATATTATAATATAACCATATAAAATATATAGATGAAAATATTTTCTTTTAATTAAAATTTAGCCTATTTTTATTATTTAAAAAAACATGAATGTTATCAGAAAAATATCACAAATTAAACCAATGTAATGTTTTATATCCTAATTAAAAATAACAGGAATTTCATTTCAAATATAAATTATTAGTTTTTCAGAATATTAATTGAAATTTTCTTCTCCATTCAATGGTTTAAAAATTATCCCGTTTAAAAATGTTCTTATAAAATAGCATTTTATCATACACTATGACTAAAATATCAATTTGATGAATATCAAAAATACATTTTCAAATATATATCATTTATTTTAATAATAAAATTTAATTTCAAAAAAATACTAATATCTAGTTGATTTATATTTTTCATAAGAAATTAATAGACAATGAATTCGTAATGCATTTTTATAAGTTAGTTATAATTATTCCGGCTAACCTAACTTCTAGGATAAAATGCTAATTTTATATTAAAGGAATATCACGGTTCATTTAAGCTCAAAATTTCTTACGATGATTACTGTTAATGAATAAAAATTATTTGAATAAAATATTTTATAAATACAACCAGCTGTTAAGAAGTTCCTAGGTAGGATCCAAGTATCACTAAGAGGTGGAGGAGTGAATCAGTGATATCTTTTTCTTTTTATGTTTCCCCTTTTTGAAACAACCTTCACCTCCTGTTAAATAGATTCTTTCGTGTTGAACACACACAATCACAAGAACACAAGATTTACAAGGTTCACTACTCAACAAGATTAGCTACATACTCGGTATGGTACAGAAACAATCCAGTACCACATAATCCACAAGAAAAAAATCCGTTGATGTGGAATAAAATGAGTAGCATATAACCTTACACTCGGGTAGCACATTGAAGACAATCCAATAGTGTGTGTGATCCCTATTACCACAAATATGGTAATTTTATGATCATGTGCTTCATAATTATCTTTCACAAATCAAATATTTCAAAACAATTCTTCACATTCCTTCCAAGAATCTTTTAAGAACCTCCTCGTGCAGACAACTTGCATGCCACTACCTACTTGCACCCCTCCCTAATTGTGTGCCACCTGCTTGTCCACTGCCCTGCTTGCATGCCTCCTTGAATGGGCACCTCTGGAAACTTTTACAGAATAAATTGCATGGAAAAACATGAGCGACAAAACATGCATGGAAAAACATGCGTAGAAAAACTTTCGTGAAAAAATGTTCCCAACAAAACATGAGTGGCCCCATACTTTCCCACCTGGTCAATAAACCTCATCTTGCGCGCCACTTCATCTTACACGATGCCCTCTACTACTTGTTCGATCAGAGCTATAATTTTATCTTACGTTTTGAGCACTATAGAAATGAAGAGGCTAGTCATCTATTTATAGGCATTTTGGTGACTTGTGTGCCATATATTTTGGCACGCCGTTCGTAATTGCACACCGCTTAATATCTTGTGTGCCACTCCATCACTTGCGCACCCTTCCATCACACAAGAGACACTTTATTTCCTTTTCCATATTTTGATCTGATGATACTGGAATATTACTTGTGCGCATCATACACTTGCGTGCCACATATACTTGCGCTCCACACTTGCACGCCACTTATATTTTTGAATCACTTTTGACTTGTGCACCAATATTTAATGTGCACACCACTTTTGACATGAGCTCCAATATTTAACATGTGAACTATTTTATTTAATTTGTCAAATTTTGATGTGATGATCTTAAAATATGACTTTTGCACCACTTTATTTCCTTTTCCAAAATCACTTCATTAATCTCTACTCATAAGGATTTCATCACAAGTTCTCCAAACATATGATATTTGTAAAATAAAAATAAGTAAAGCATCATCATAGTTTCTAGTCCTTTTACAAAGAGAATTGATTTATCTTCTCTGAAAACAAATTCAACACTCTGCAAAGGCTAACTCTTCAAAATCCGTTCTCCATCCAACTTGGTCCCAATAATCACCGCCTTTGGATTTTGTTGTCAACCATGATTCATAAATCACTGAACTTTGTAACATTATGAAATGGATTTCTAATCAACAATTATAAGCCTACGTGAGCTAACTAATTGTTGGAAACAAGAATTATTGACATAAAAAATCATGTTGTATGAAGGTAATGACTATGAAATCTCATTATTATATATCTGCAGCCTACATCAGAACATCTTTCAGAAAATATTTCACGCTTCTAATTCAGCATTCTTCACTTCCTCAACATTCCTAGAATAAAAAAAATATTGATTCATACAACCAATCCAAAAAACAGTTAGAACATTCACACACATACAAGCCGAATTCACAGCTTACCCACAACTTCACCTTTTTTCATGAATCTATAAGAATAGATTTATGAATCATTTCACCCCCTTAAAAACACTATCCAATGGCAATATGAGATATGGTATAGAAACAAGTACCATAATCGTGATGAGAAGGAGGTTGGACACCCATGTTCAACTTCAATTTTTCAAATGGTTCCTTCGGTAACGGTTATGTGAATATATCGGCAACTTGTTCAGATGTTGGAACATACTCCAGTCTCAAATAATTGTTCTCCACCTTCTCTTTGATGAATTTGTACATTATATGAATTTTTTTTTGAATGAGAACTTAGTACTGGATTTCGTGTAAAATTTAGTTCACTGTCATTATCACAACCTAAGATAAATGGAAGCATTACTTTGACAAGTAGATCATACAGCAGAGTCTTCATCCACATTAGTTCAGTTAAAGCTTGCGTATTTGAAACATAGTCAACTTAATCTTCGCTAAGATCTACTGAATTATGTGTCTTGGTATGCCAACTAACACAAGTTTTACTCAGAAAGAAAACACCACAATATGTGGATCTTCGATCATCAACATTTCCAGCCCAATCAGTATCAGAATAACCAAAATTCAATATTTCATGATCCATCATACCTAATTCCAAAAATTGTTGTTCCTTTGATATTTCTTAGAATTCCTTTTCTAGTAGTCAAATGTGATTCTTTAGGAGCACTCTGAAATCTTTAACATAAATTGGAAGTATATACGATGTTGGTTCTTGAGGCAGTCAAATAAAACAAACTTCTAATCACCTTTAGAAACTCTTTACAATCATCTTCCGTGTCTTCTCCATCTTTAGACAACTTGGTTTCCATTGAAATCGTTGTGTAAACTGGTTTTTATATTCAATGTGAAACTTCTTCGGATGTTCTTTAGCATAATATTCTTGAGATAGAAAAACGTGATACTTCTTCTATAAAATTTGTAGCCCAGGAAAGTACATCATTTATCCCAGCATAGACATCTCAATTAACTTCTTCATAACCTCATAAAATTTTTCACATGATCTTTCATCATTTCTAGAAAATATAATATCATCGACATAAACAGTAATGATCCATGAAAACTCCTGACATTCCTTGATGAAGAGATTGGTGTCAACTCACCCTTTATTATATTTCCTCTTCTTTACGCAAGTATCTAATTTATAATACCATTCTCTCAGATCCTGTTTTGATGAAATAAAAATCCTTCTTCAACCTACACACATAACTTTCATCCATTCGAATAACAAATCCACAATGTTGATCAATGTAAACTTCCTTGTCAAGGTCACCATTTCAGAATGCGGATTTTACATCCATTTGAAAGATTTTGTAACCACGTTGTGTAGTAAATGCAAGAAAGATTTTTCTTGTTTCTAATCCTGCCACCAGACAATGGTTTCATCAAAATAAATTCATTCAATTTGTGAATACCCTTTGAAAACCAATCTTGCTTTATTTTCTTATTACTTTACCATCATTATTCAGCTTGTTCCAGAAAAACCACTTTGTACCAATAATGTTCTTGTTGTCTAGCTTGGGTAAATGTTCCCAAGTATCATTCTTCTCTATCTGATGATGCTCTTCATTCATTGCATGAAACCATTATGGATGCTCAAATGTTTTATTTAAATAATTCAGTTCAACTTTCTAATAAAGAGAATTATGTGATATAGCATCTGTTTTTATTATTGTTTGAACCATCTAATGATTATCTCTAATAATATTCAGATCGTCCACATGTTTCCTCAACCTAGGATGAGTTTTTCAATCATCATCCCCATCACTCGAGATTTCTGAGTAGGATTCCTCTTAAATGGTAGGATTAACAAAGTCTATAGCATTATCAGAATCATTAAAAAAAGATTCTCTATCCTGCACAACTTCCACATAAAAATATGACTACAGTTCTTTCTCAAAATGTTGAACAACTTTTAAATCTGAATAATCAATAATTCTTCCTATTTCATTGTTCAGACATCAATATCATCTTCCTTCTTGAGCATAGACAAGAAAAATTCCATCATCTCCTCCTTTCTAAAACTTTCCAATGTTTTCACCTTTCTTCCTTATAATTCATGGAATCCAAAATACTCATAAATGTCTCAGACATGGAGTTTTTCCATATAAAATTTCATATAGAGTCATATCTGTGTATATCCAATAGAAGCATTGGTTATGAATATAAATAGTAGTGCTCATGGATTTCCTCCAATAACATTGAGAAATACTATGTTCAAGTGACATAGTTCTCCCCATTTCCCCCAGACTTTGATTCTTTCTTTCAGCAACCCCATTTTGAAGAAGTGTGTGTGGTGAACTGAACTCATGATGAATTCCATGTTTCTCAATGTATCTTTCAAACACTTCATTCTTACACTCACCACCATTATCAGTTCTCAATTTCTTCACTGAATACTCACATTCCTTTTCTTCTTTCCTCCTGAAACTCTTAAACATTTCCAGAGCATCTGACTTATATCTCATATACATAACACGAGTAATGTGAGTAAAGTCAACAATGAAAGAAATGAAGTACTTATCTCCATTTTTTATTCAATTCTCATTGGTCCACATATATCAGAATGTATAATTTCTAAGGGTTTTTTGAACTAATTTAAAATCTATTATGAAAAGAGTTTGTAATCGTCACTTTTTTCACAAATAGTGCCGCACCAATATCTTCTACTTGATATGTCAGGCATATCTCAGACACTGTCTCGCGTTGATAACTTACACATATTTCTCTAACACATATATAGCAACATTTTATTCCATCACTGATTTTCATCCAATACACCCATGTAACAAGTGCTCTGCACTTCACTAACTTGGAACAAATTCCCTCTTTTATTTTGGCCCTTTGTAACTATAATTATATCATTTTCACATTTCACAACAAATTCATCTTTTCTGAATAAATTTTTTTCCCTAATTAAACAGTTGTAAAACACTCAGATGATTATTTTTCATCCAAAAAATATATAATCTTTTCTTATATTTTATATTTTCTTTTTTGGAGATGGCTGATCCATCACCTTTGATTCTCAAAGATTCATCATTTCCAAATTTAACGGTTACATCTTTGAAGTCTTTCAGATTATTTAGAAACATTATATCTCCTGTCATATGAGAAGAACATCCACTATCAAGAATACATGGATGTTCTCCTTTTCTATCTTTTAAAAGTGTTTCGACAATAAGATCTTTTCATTTTCCTTTTCCTTCAGTTTCTTTTGTGATTTCTCCAATTTCATAGCCAGTTCAATGTGTTCTAGATAGATAACCATGCAGTCTTTTTTTCGGACTAATCAGACCTGTACCTCTTTTCTTTTAAAAACTCTGGTTTTTTAGAAATATTAATATTTTTTTTATCTATAGTAACACACAATGGGAGCCCTTGGAATGATGTCCAGGTTGACCACTTCATTCACAAATAGTTTACAGTGGCTGGAAACTATTCTCAACTTTCACATAATTCTTCTCAGATATATTCTGAAATTTAGTTGGATACTTTCTATTTTGAAAGGATTGACTCCACCTCAATAATTTTATTTAAAAACATGTGGAATATTTGTAATGTTGTTGGTTTAACGATACATATTTTTCATGTTTCCGAATCCACCATAATACCAGCAATAACAATAGAAATAATATTTTCCTCTGAAACTTCTATACTAACCAGATTTTTTTAACAGACTTCTCAACAACCTTCTTAATAAAACTGTTCTGACCATTAAGAATCATGTTTTCATTTATAAATCCCATTGTCATTTCAGATTTAACAGCAGGAGAACTATTAGAAGTCTTTCTCGACTCAGGATTTTTATGCGCTTCTGATTTTTCTTCATTTCCGTCATTGAACACATACATGGTTTTTCCTGCCTTGTACTAATCAGAACCAGTTATATCTTTCATTTCGACCTTCAAAGTTAACTTTTTTAGATCCTTGTTTGTTTCATTCTTACTGGGACATTCACCAACTTCTGAGGTAGAATTTTTTAATCTGATATTCATTTTTATGCTTTATAATGTTTCTGTTGGACAAGTTCCCACTCATCTTCTTTTTTCCATCAGCATTACTTCAAGATGTTCATTACGATTCATTGTACTATCAATAGAGTTTTTCAAATCATAAATCTCCTTTTCCATCTTGAAATTCTCATCATTAAAACCTTCTTGATTTTTACTGTGGAATTTTCATTTATCAGCCTGTTGTTTTCCTTCTAAAGCATTCTGATCTTTCTCAAGAATTATTTCAACTCTTCTTTCAGATGATATTCAAGTTGAGTTTCTTCTTCTTATAAACTTTTTCTCTCATGCTCATAATTATTAACTATAGTAATAAAGGTATTATATCTACCTTTTTAGAAAATAATTTATTGGATTCATCTTAAATATCTTCTTCATCTTCATCTTTAGATAAAATGCTTCGTCTTTTTGAATTGAAGAACATTTTATCCTTCCGCTTTGATAAATATTTATCTTTGTCACCTTGTTTCTTCCACAACCTTCTTGGACTTCTGTTATCATCATCCATGTCTTCTTATTTATTATTTTGAGGACATTTAGTCGCAAAGTGACCAACGTCACCACACTCAAAACATTTCAAGGGAATTTTACCCTTGTATTTCCTTGTACCTCTTTTAACAATCATGTAAAACAAGGATAAAATTTCATCTAAATTTTTACATACCTAATCTTCAGAATCAGATTCACCAATATCATCTTTAATAAGAGTCCTCTTTGACTTCTTTTTATTTGTATCCTTGAATGACATTTATTTATCAGTTTTTGTTTTCCCTTCATAGTCTTCTATCTTCTCATCTCATAAGTAATGAGAGTACTATGAAATTCATCCAAATATAATGTTTCATGGACTCTCTCTTCTAATGAAGACACTTTAGGGTAAAACTTTTCTAGAATAATTATCAAGATCTTTTCAACAACTATAGATTCCTCCAACGTTTCAAAAAGTCATCAGATTGTACAAAAAATATCAATTATCCTGGTAAATAAATCCCCAACAGATTCAGATTCTTCCATTTTCAAATCTTCATACTTTAGTCTTAAGATTTTTAGTTTAGAATTATTCAATTTTGTATTTCCTTCAAAGATGTTCTTCAGTCTGTCTCATATTCCTTTAGCTGTAGAAACACCTTTCACTCTAAAAAAATTATTCTCAGAAAGAGATGAGCGTAACAGATTTTAGCTCTTCCACCATTCTCATGGTTCTTAATATCGAGAGGATTAAGTGGAACCTTATCATCAATAGCAAAAAATCCATATTTTGTAGTTTCAAAAACATCATATCAATGACACATAAGATAAGGCATCATTCTATCTTTCCAGATGTGATAGTTATTTCAATAAAATATCAGAATTCCCTTTTTATTCATGCAATTTAGATTCTCCATCACAAATTCTCTTCAACAACTAAGGAAAAGAAAAAATCAAGGGATCTTGTCCCTTTTATATCAATTGAAGTTCCCAGTCAGGATCCAAGTATCACTGATAGGGGGAGGGGAAATCATTGAAATATTTTTCTTTTTATGTTTCCATTTTTTTAAACAACCTTCACCTCTGGTTAAATTGATTCTTCCCTAATGAAAACACACAACCAGAGGAACACAAGATTTATAAGGATCACATCTCAACAAAAGTATCTACATCCATGGTATGGTACATAATCAATCCATTAACAAACAATCCACTAGAAAATAATCCTTTGATGTGGAATACAACGAGTAGGATATAACCTTACACTCATGTAGCACTTTGAAAACAATCCAATAGTGTGTGTACTCCCTCTGCGCTCAAATAGTGTAATTTAATGATTCAGTGCTTCTTAATGAACTTTCACAAATCAAATCATTGAAATAACTTCTCCACATTCCTACCCAGAAGAAGG
Source organism: Viscum album (assembly GCA_963277665.1). NCBI lineage: Eukaryota > Viridiplantae > Streptophyta > Magnoliopsida > Santalales > Viscaceae > Viscum > Viscum album. The sequence continues at coordinate 810,957,875 of OY728140.1, read as the reverse complement.
TAAGAACCTCCTGGTGTAGACAACTTGTTCACCACTCCCTACATGCATGCCTCCCCACTTTGGTGACACCTACTTACGCACCTCCCTACTTGAACGCCTCCCAGCATGCGTGCCTTTGTCAACATTCACTGAATGAAATGCATGGAAAAACATGCGCAGAAAAACATTCATGGCCAAACCTGCGCGGAAAAATTTTCATGACACCCTACTTGCACGCCTAATCAATAACCCTCAGCTTGGTGCCACTTCAGCATGCAAGCGTTCCTCTACTACTTGTGAGATAAGAGCTCGAAATTTCTATTAAGTTTTGAGAACTCGAAAAATGAGGAGTCTAGTCATCTATTTATTGGAATTTTGGTGACTTGCAGACCATATACACTAGCCCATCATTCCTACTTGTGCGCTGCTTCATCACTTGCATACCGCTGCATCACATGCGCGCCCTTCCATCACTCACACGACACATTATTTCCTTTGTCATATTTTGATATGATGATGTATGAATATGAATTGTGTGCAACATACACTTGTGTGAAACTTATACTTGCATGCCACACTTGCGCCACATATACATGTGTGACACTTTTGACTTGCGCGCCAATCATTAACTTGCGTGCCACTTTTGACTTGCGTTCTAATCTTTAAATTGCGCCCCATTTTATTTCCTTTGTTAAATTTTGATGTGATGATCTTGGAATATGAATTGCGCACAACATTCATTCCTTTGAAAAAATCACATCTTTACTCCCTCTACTCTCAAGGATTGAATCACAAGTACTCCAAACATATGATATTTGTGCAATAAAAATCAGCAAAGAATCAACATAGTTTCAGGTCCTTTTACAATGATAATTGATTTATCTTCATTGAAAAAAAATACAATACTCTATAAAGCCTAACTCTTCAAACATCCCTCTCTTACAAACTTGGTCCCAACATGTTACAATTACACTATAAATCATTTATTGATAATACAATTCAATATCTGTGGACATGTAATATTTATTATAAATTATATCCCCCCATAAAGTGGCTTAAACAACCCTGTATATTTCCATTCCAAAAAAGTGGTCAACAATTTGTACCAGAGGGAAATATAAAAAAATCATGTGTCAATTATATACTATAGACAAATTGATTCCTGTAGGGAGATTATTGAATAAATCTTTTTCCATTGAATGTATGTATAAAATAAAACAAAATTTGCATCCTAGACTCCTACTATTCCCATATCACTAGATGGTAAATACCATCTTAGTATCATAGGAGGCATCTTATTAATGGACCACATTCAACATTTATAGTCATTAGTAGACTCATCCAACACAGTGGGAACAATGGAAAACTTTAAAATAATGTTCCACACTGAGAAAAATGTCAAGAGGATCTTCATGTTGTCTTGTGAAACAATAAATCTAAATAATTTCTATGAATAAATGTCTTATCACCTTATAAAATAATAATGTGTAACATGAACCTCATTTGAAAACCAAAAATTCATATTGATGAACAAAATAATTGGGATTTGAATATATAAAATGATAGTGATCACTCAAATAATTGCATGGAACATTGATATTGAGGGGTCAGACATTAATCCAATGAAACGCAAATAAGTTGATATAGAAATAAACCCTCATAGAATATATCGTATCTGATGGGGGTGGATCAAATAAAAAATTTTTGTCAAAAAATACATGTTAGACCAGTCAAATATTATTTTACCAGAATGTTGAATAACTGGAAAAAAATTACTACTAGGTACGTCGAATTTCCAATTACATGTTGAATGAAATCAAAATTAAATGAATCATCCTTATGTTTCCAATAACAATGTGCTATATCAGTAAGTAGAAAACGTTAAATGATGGCCTGGAAACCCAAGGATTGGAAAATATCTAGATGATATGACATATGAATGACATGATTAATCACAACTTAATACTAAATGAATCACGAAATATCATGATTATACATTATAATGATGACTCATAACTCATCGGTGACAATTAGGTTATATAAGTCCATTGAAGTTAAATAGAGGCAATTACACATCCATATATCTCCCTGATATTATATATATAACAATGAACCCCTATACATTTTTTTTATAAATTAACATCTTAGTCCCCCCATGACTTCTATCATTAAACATCATCGCTTGTGGTAATGCTCATTGAAGATTCCTAACAACCTTAGAGCCACTGGGTCCCCGCCCATTCCTACTTTATGTGGGGAATGATCCCAAATCCCACTTCCTATATAATAAGGGAATCTAACTCACATATATTATGCATATATCATGGTATAAATGGTCTTACAAAGTTACAACGTACAAAACAATACAGAAATGAAATAATTATACAAAACCATAAATGTTAATTTTTTTCCCCAATGCAAGTTTATACAACACATCAAGGTGGAATTAGATATAAATCATTCATAGAATGTGTAACAATGAATAATTATATAATTTTTACTCCTTTATATCCTACCAATTCATGATATCATAAACCGCCTCCATATTTTTGATCCCCCATAATGACGTAATACCATAAATATTTCCACTACTTTCCAAAGACACCATGTTGTGAAATTCATCGCCAATAATTAATATCTATTAACATTGAAAATGATGCATCATCCTCACATCTAACAAGATAATATCTGATCGTCTGTGTCATACACCCCTAAAAACCATTTGGAATAATGATTATATAGGGGAGTGTATAGGAATACACTAAACAGCACCCCAAAATGATATTAGGAAAACAAACTTACATATCTACCCCCTACATCATTATTGAGTGTGAATAACTTGAAGGAAAGAAAAATAAATAATCATGAAATTATCTAAAACAATAACATTCAGGAACTCTATGAATTCAAAACAATCAATACATCAAATAATTTAGATCTAAATATAAATAGAAATTTGTGATACCGAATGTATAGAAACACACACACAATATAACATACATAACATGGTTGTAGGTCAAATATCATAGGAATCCATGGGGTCTTAATAGACTATGTAAGAACCCAAATCTTTGTTTCAGTTATGTCTTTCCTTTTCCTGGGGTTTTTTTGGAAAAATAAGGTTTCTGGAAATTTTTGAAGTACACGGCGTGTACATTCTGTGTACACGCCCTGTACTCTTTTCCTGCTCGAAGACGTGTGCTGGCTGTGTCTGGGCCACATACACGGTGTGTGGGGGTGACATGGAGGCCAATTTTGGCAGAGTAAAGAAAAACCCACTACATGTCGTGTACTCTAAAAGTACACGTCATGTACTTTCCTTTTTTCATTAAATGGACCGTGGTCGTGCCTAATTTCCATAATTGTCTTCATCTAGGTCAGGTTTGATCAATAGCCATCATACGACCTCAAAAATTCTCTAGATTCCTGAGCCACCATCCATTCTACGATTCAAGATCTGTTGATTATGTTGTAAGAACAACGGTGAGTTCTCCCATTTGCTTGAGCCTTGTTTTCCAATTCATCCCCCTTCCCATGTTATCTAATGAAGAATGTTTTGTGCCTTTTCTCTGATATAAGATGTTATAGGGAGAATCAGTCATCGTGGTTCGAGTATATCGATCTCCTAGGATCGAGGAAGGTGGTTTGTGCCTTACCATTCAATGTCTCTGAATTTTATGTGCGAATTTCCATCGATACCTATTAATGGGGTATTACATGTTTTCCATTTTACTTTTTTGTTTTTATTCCTTGCTTGTATGCCTGTGTAGAGGTAAATTGACCATGTTAGTGGATAAATTTTTGTGCTTGGATGTGTTTTCCATTGCTCTGTTTTTTTTACGACCTTTCGCTCTCATTTGCCTTTGGATGTCCCACCTGTTTCCATGCCTTGAAGCAATTGGATGAAGTGAAAATCATGACATGTGAATTTCCTTGTAGAATTTTTAGCTAAGTAGCTTTATAGGTGTACTGTAGTTATCCATGTAGCTCTATAGGTGTACTTTGGCCTTATAGAATTATTATCCACTGATAAGTGCGGTGATGATAGAACATGGTGCTAATGAGAATAAGGGATAGACCGAGTGAGCTTCCTAGAGAGTCTTGGATATTATAGATTACATGAGGTTAGACTGAGTGAGCTTATTCAGAGAGTCATAGCTTATTTGAATCTCTTTAAGAACCTTCCCATGCTAGAGAAGGAATTGACCGAGTGAGCTTCCTCAGAGATTTGTGGTATACCTAAGGCTATTTGAGGAATTTACTAAGATAACATCCTCAGAGAGTCTTTAGACCTTGGGGATAAGAGGGATATACCACGTGATCTTCCTCAGAGTGTCTCTAACTACCATAGACTATATGGGGAATTTACCGAGTGAGCTTCCCCAGAGAGTCTAATAAATTCGTATGAACAATCCAGAGGGTTTAAGCGAGTGCACTGCCTAGAGGGTTGTGGTAATTCTTGGATAGAACCAGAGGGGATGGATGCGAGTACTTCTGAGAGGGTTTCTAGCTAGTAAGAAGTTTTTTCACTGCTTTTTATTGGTTGTGGATTGATTGCTTCTATGTATTATCTCGTTGTACTACCTACTGCATTGTTGTTGCTGTTTATTTCTTATTGTACATTTACCTTCCATACACTCACTGACTATTAGGCACAGATCTTCAGGTGAATTCTTACTGGGATTTATTCTCACACCCTGTTTGGGTCATGCTATTGGGCCCAAACAAATTATGTTTTTTCAGGTATAGACAAGGGCAAGCACCCTTCGACTTCTGGTACTTGATTGCATGGAGAATGAGAGCATGGGACCATGCTTTGGTTTGCGATGCTATGGAGTTGTTTTTTATTTTCTTTTGTACTTATTTTGGTAATGTAGTGTTTTCTATCATTGTGACTTGTTTGGATGCTCTACTAGATATGTATCAGCCATCATTTCATATATACATATGTGCTCTAGTTTGTTGATATAGTCTTCTGCTATTTATGTTGTTTGCTATTACTTCTTATGATATTGAATGTATTTTTCTTCTGTTGTGTACTCTGCCAAAGAGGGCATTGTTTCCCCACTATCACACCCAAGGCCCTCACTGCAATTTAGATGCCTTTGGAATTTGGGGAAATGTATTTGAGGCCATGTGACAAACCGGGTACGGGGAGCCTTTGGGTGGCTTCTGGAACCATGACGTTACAAAGTTGTATTAGGGGTGTTCTTTTCTCATGAATTACTATTTGGAGACTATATCCCGGGATAGGACGGATTAGGTACTTGGTAATAAGCTGTTCCTGGGAATAGAAAACATGTGTACTGGTAAAATCCATACTTCCTTGTTTGTTGTAGTTTCTAGTTTTGATATATTATGGTTGATATGATATCACCTAGAGTGATTCACATGATTTGTGCTGTTATTGTTTTGGATATTATGGTTCTATTTCTGTCGCAACCTGATGAGATGAGGGGATTCCATCTCATGCATCATATAGGAACATGTATATATCACATTCCATGCATTGTTGACACACCATCTATGGTTCATTAGTGATTGCATATTGTTGTGATAGACATTGTGTAGATTATGCATGCTGTTGTGACAGATTCTTGATAGAATATCGACAGCTTTGTTAGAGGATTGTTGTGTTGTACTTTGCATAAATGAATTCCAAATTTTTATTCTTGAGTTGTTATGGGCCCTCTTGTATCGAATGTTGATGGATCATGATCATGTTTTCTCTTGTACATGAATGCAGGAGATGCCAAGATTTGGTTCACATGGAGTATGGGCCCTCACAGATCGAAATTTGGCACCTCTTTGCCTTGTTTTCAGAATTTCTAGGCTTCTATGTTGTTTCTAAGCTACTGCCCAAAAAAACCCAGAATACACGGCGTGTACTTTCTGGATACACGCCGTGTAGTTTCAGGCCGTGTCTTTGACCTTGTGGGCAGAAACACAGTGTTGTGAATATAACTTCACGAACATGCCATGTACGGCAGGTACACGCTGTGTAGTTTAGTGCCTTGTACTCGGTTGTGTCACTAACAACCCAGGTCGGGGAAGCTCAAGTAGAACACGCTGTGTTGTTTTTGGAACACGTCATGTAGTCTTGTTCAGTTACCCTACCGTTCATGAGCAACACAGGTCGAAGTTACGTTCTCTTAGACACACCGTGTTGTTCCGGAACATGATATATTGTCTTGTTCAGCTACCAGGCTGTGTCACAAACAACACGGGACGATGTAACCTTCTCTTATGAATGCCGTGTCTTTTCGGAAAACATCGTTTTTGGGCCAACCGTGTAGAAGGTCGTGTTACTAACAACACGGGCCTACGTGACCACGTCTAGTACACGTTGGTTCCCTATGGAACGCGTTGTGTAGTCTGGGGTTATTTGGACCATGTGGGTTATTTGTGTAATGAGATTCTGGTAAGTGTTTAGGGTTCATGTACACACCATGTGTGGGAACAACGCGCCATGTAGTTTGGGGGTGTTACCCGACCAGTATTGGCTGGAGTACATGCCCGTCTTAATGGCATAAGCAAACACGCAGGGTAGTTTTTATACACATTGTGTAGTCATTTTTTGTAAAGTTGGATATTTTCTTTTCCCTGTTCCCATTTTATACTCCTGTGTTTTCTCCCTTTGTTAATCCTGATCTAAGGTGTGATTTTTATCATTCAGAGTTATGCCTCCATGACGTCCTTCGGTCGTAAGTCAGTTGGCAGATGGTGACCAGACACCGGATATGGCCGATCAGGGACCTCCTACAGATCCTCCTATTGTGCCAGCATTGGATCCAACAGTCATACCCATCACAGGCGCCGAGGCGCAATTTAGGGAGGATTTCCTAATGATGATGCAGACCTTCTAGGGAGTGCCACCTCCTGCCCGGTCGATGTTTGAGTTGACATATGTTTTATAGCACCATCATCCTCTGACTTCTTCAGGGGATGGAGGACCCCAGGTTGTAGAGTCGTGGATAGAGTCCACACTGACTATATTTGAGAACCTAAAGATCCCTCTAGAGAAAAGGGTAATGCTGGAAATATATATGCTCCAGGACACCGCCTCGAGGTGGTGGGAGGTGATATCACGGTCAGGGCGTCAGTAGGATATGTCTTGGGACGAGTTTCGATGCACCTTCGATGACTACATCTATTCAGAGACCCTGAGGGTCGGTTGAGCCCAGGAGTTTATGAGTCTTTAGCAGGGTACTCTTTCTGTTATGGAGTACTCGTCTCATTTCACTGAGCTGGAACATTTCACACTGATCCCAAAGGTGATGAGTTGTTCCTTTCTTGAATGTTGGAGGATGGTCTCAGGCAGGAGATCTGTTCCCAGGTGAATATCTTCTAGTTGACTTCGATATCCTCCATCATCAATGAGGCACTGATTACTGAGAGCAATCTAACTTATTCTAGAGTAGTGAGCAAAGGCGGTTCGATATCCAGGTTTGGTGTTTCTCCTACGGACAGTAGGAAGTTTCACAGATAGTCTTCTTGAGGAGATCGAGGTTCGTGGGATGTTTCTTCTAGAACCCAGGTTGTATGCTACCAGTGCATTAGGAGTGGGCATACTAGGCCTCAGTGCCAGAGTGATTTGATGGAGTGTTGATCTTGCGATAAGATGTGCCATCTTCAGCGCTTCTATCATATCTTCTCACCTTCAACCAGTAGTAGCGGTTACTCAATAACCCCATGTTCTGGTGATGCTTCACCAGTTTCCCACTAGTCTGAGATCATGAGTTCTTTCGGCCATTCGGGCCGAGGTGGAGGTTGCGGCCATGGTGGTCAGTCACCAAGTCATCAGTGACAACAGAGTGGGTCACCTCAGAACGCTCTGCCAGGGATGTAGGGCCGCAATGTAGGCCAGTCTTTCGCCGAGGAGCAGACCTATCAGGATCAAGATCTCATCCCTTCTATAGTTCGAGGTACAATATTAGTTACCTCAGTTTTGTCTTCATCTATTTTCGATGCTAGTTCTTCCTATTGCTTTTTTGTATTTGCGGTTGTGGAGAGTCGTGGGCTCTATATCTTTTCATATTCCGAATTATAGACACTTGACACACCCTCAAGAACGAGGAAATCTAGCATAAGTCAGTGCAGAGAGTGCCCTCATATGGCTGCGGGGTGTCGTTTCATATGGGACCTCTATGTCCTAGAGATGACAGGATATGACGTCATTATCGAGATGGACTGGTTGGTTCCCTTCCAGGAAGACAATGATTTCTATTGCCGCAGGGTGAGTATCATATCACCAGGGGTGGATCATTCCTTCATAGAGTCGAGTGGGATATCTAGGAAGGTATAGCTAAACTAGAGCATCATGGTCTAGGGGATATTACAGTCCATATTTCCAGTATTTGTCTGTATAACTAGGAGACTTTACAGTTAGACTTTCCCCCAGTGGTGGACCATTTCAGGGATGTCTTTCTAGAAGACTTTTCAGGTTTTCCGCCGGAGCGTGAGGTAGACTTCTTGATTGAGCTCGTTCCAAGAGTGGTATCAGTGTCCATTCCTCTTTATAGGATGGCTACACCTGTGTTTCAGGAGCTCATGAAGAAGTTGGAGGAGTTGCAGGCAAAGGGTTTCATCTGACCCAATACTTCTCCTTGGGGTTTGTTTTTCCAGTTCACGAAGAATCCAGAAGGTACCCTTCGGCTTTGTGTGGATTATCAGAAGCTGAACCAGTTAACGGTCAAGAACCGATATCCCATTTCAAGGATCAATGACCTCTTTGATCAGCTTCGAGGAGCCCAGGTGTTCTCAAAGATATAATTGAGGAATGGTTATCATCAGTTGCAAGTTACACCATCCGATATACCTCTTGCATCTTTCAGGAGAAGGTATTGTCTTTTCGAGTACACAGTCATGTCATTCGGTCTCATGAACGTGCCTGTAGTTTTCATGGCCTTGATGAACCGAGTGTTCCATCCGTACTTAGAAACCCTTATTGTGGTCTTCGTGGAATACATCTTGGTTTACTCTCACACTCAAAACGACCATTCCATACATCTTGGGATCGTTTTGAGTACACTGAGAGAGGATTGGATATATGCTAAACTCTCGAATTGCCACTTTTGGAAGGATTAGATTAACTTCTTGGGTCTCGTCATCTCAGAGACAGGGAAATCAGTGGACCTATAGAAAGTGAGAGTTGTAGTTTCCTATGAGCATCCGAATAACGTTTTTGAGGTAAGAAGTTTTCTAGGGATGGATGGGTACTACAGATGCTTCATTCAGGACATCTCGCGCCTAGCAGCACCATTGAATGGTCTGACCAAGAAGGGGGTGATGTTTTTATGGTCAGATTCTTGTGAGTCCACCTTTCAGGAGCTTAAAGGGAGTTCGACGTCAGCGGTGATACTAGTTTTGTTGGAGCCTGGAAAGGGCTATATTGTTTATTGTGATGCTTCAGGTATCGGGCTGGTAGTTGTTCTTGTGCAGGGAGATGGAGTCGTTGTGTATGCGTCTCGGCAGTCGAGGCCACATGAGAGGAACTACCTGACACATGATATGGAGTTGGAAGCTGTTGTTCAAGCCTTACGTTGTTGGAGACACTATCTTTTGGGAGATCACATTGTGGTTTTCTCCGACCATAAGAGTCTCAAGTATATCTTAACTCACTGTGATCTGAATCTGAACCATCGCAGGTGGGTCGGGTATCTTCATTACAATGATTTCGAGATCACCTATACGCTGGGAAAGGGAAACGCAGTGGCAGATTCGTTGAGTAGGGGAACTCAAATTCAGGCAACTCAGGTGGCCAGCAGTGAGTGGCAGCTAATGGCGCTGTTCTCTAAGATTCACATAGAAGTGCATGATAGGCAGGGATAGACTGTCCTATCTTATGTATCTGTTACCTCTACACTTCATGATCGGGTGTGGATGAGGCAGTTATCAGATTCAGAGGCCTTGGACCTGTGGGAGAGTGTTTTAGGAGGAAAACCTCCTCCTGGATGGACAATGGGTGAGGATGAGATATTTCATTTCTTGGGACGTGTATGGTTTCCAGCAGGCATACGCAAGGAGCTAATGTAGGATTTTTATTTCATAGATTGGGAAGTTAATCCTGGCGTCACCATGATGTATCGGGATATTCATCGTTAGTATTAGTTCCAAGGTATGAAGAGAGATGTTGCTAGTTTTTTCATGAGATGTTCTACTTTTCAGTAGGTGAAATCAGAGCATCAGTGACCAGCAAGGCTTTTACAGCAGTTACCCATTCCGGAGTGGATGTTTAATGATTTCTCAATGGACATCGTGACTGGGATGCCGAGGTAACATCGTGGGTGTGATGTTGTTTGGGTTTCCATTGATATGATTACGAAGGTTTCATACTTTTTTCCAATCAAGGAGACCTTAAATGTTGATGATCAGGGACGACTGTACATCCAAGAATTTGTACGTCTACATGGAGTTCCACACTCCATTGTTTCGGACAGGGATGCGCACATTACCCCTCAGTTATGACAGGGTTTCCATAAGGATTTGGGTATACAGGTACTTTTGAGTATAGCATACCATCCCCAGACTGATGGCCAGTCCAAGCACACAGTCCAGGTGTTTTAGGATATGCTCTGAGCTTGCATTCTAGAATTCAGCGGTTCTTGGGAGAAGCATATTTCTCTTATGGAGTTCGCCTACGACAACAGTTTTCTAACAACCATTCAAATATCTCATTACGAGGATTTGTATGGTAGGCCATTCTGATCACCGTTATGTTGGCTGGAGTTAAGAGAGGAAGCTCTTCTGGGTCCTCGTCTTGTTTAGGAGACCTCAGAGAAGATAGAGTTGATTCGGAAGACGATGGCTACAACATAGTCTTGACATAAGTCTTATGCTAATTAGTGGAGGTGACCTCTGTAGTTTGAGGTCGGAGATCATGTTTTCCTGCATGTCGCACCGAGTTTCGGATAGTAGATGATTCTGAGACAGGGTAAGCTTTCACTGTTGTACGTCAGGCTGTTCGAGGTGTTGGAGAGAGTGGGACCGGTTTCCTATCAGTTGAAACAACCCCAGAGGTACCGGGCTATGCACAATTGCTTCCACATCTCCCAACTCCGACGTTACTTTTTAGAACAGTCTCATGACTTCCAACCTATGGAGGGTGAGTTTGAGGCGGATGGATCGTTTGTGGAGAATCCTATCCAAATTGTCGATCGTAGTACGACTGTTCTCTGGGGTCATTCTATTCCACTGGTACGAGTGCTATGGCAGCATGGGTTAGTACAGGACAAGACTTGGGAGAGGGAGGTCAAGGTTTGATCGCAGTGGCCAGATCTGTTCAAGGTTTCTTCTTCTACACCCATCTTGGGAAATTCAGGGATTAATTTCTTTAAGAGAGGAAGTTTGTAAGAACCCAGATCATCATTTTAGGTATGTTTTTCCTATTCCTGGGGTTTTGGGAAAAATATGGTATCTGGAAATTTTTGAAGTACACACAGTGTACTTTCTGAGTACACATACTGTACTCTTTTCCCGCTCAAAACTGTGTGCTGTCCGTGTTCAGGCCACACAGATGATGTGTGGTGGTGACATGGAGGACTATTTTGGTAGATGCTGGAAAAACCCACAACATGTAGTGTACTCTAAAAGTACATGCCGTGTACTTTTCCTTTTTTCATTAATTGCTCCTAATATCCATAATCGTCTTATTCTAGGTCTGGTTCGACCGAGAGACATTGTGTGACTACGAAACATATCCAGATTCCTGAGCCATCATCGCTTCTCTGATTCGTGCTCTGTCGATTTCATTGCCAGTTCAATGGTGAGTTCTCCCTTATTCTTGAGCCTTGTTTTCTAATTCTTCATCCTTCTCAAGTTATCTAATGTTGAACTATATTTGTGTTTTCTCAGAGCTACGAAATTCTAGGGAGAATCAGTAATCGTGGTTTGAGTATATCAATCTCCTAGGATCGAGGTAGGTGGTTTGTGCCTTACCATTCAAGGTCTCGGAGTTTTATGTGTGAATTTCCACCGATACCCGGGAATGGTGTATTGTGTGTTTACATTTTTACCCTTGTTGTTTTCCTGCCTTGATTGTATTCTTGTGTAGAGAAAAATTGACCATGTTAGAAGATAATTTTTTGTTCTTGGATGTGTTTCCATTTCTTTGTTTTGTTTACGACCTTTGGGTCTTGTTTGACTTTGGTTTTCACACCTGTTTCCATGCCTTGCGGATATAGGTTGAAGTGAAAATCTTGACATGAAAGTTGCCTTGTAGACTTTTTAGCCAAGTAGCACTATAGGTGTACTTTGGTTAGCAACGTAGCTCTATAGGTGTACTTTGGCCATACAACATTATTATGCACTGATTGTCACCAGGATTAGAGAACATAGTGTTATAGACAATAAGGGATAGACCGAGTGAGCTTCCTAGAGAGACTTAGATATTATAGACTCCAGCCGGGTAGAACAAGTGAGTTTCTTCAGATAGTCTTACCTTGTTTGAATCTCTTTATGAACCTTCGCATGCTAGAGGAGGAATTGACCGAGTGAGCTTCCTCAAAGTTCTTGTGTTATACCTGAGTCTATAGTAGGAATTGACTGAGATAGCTTCCTCAGAGAGTCTCTAGACCTTGGGTCTAAGAGGGTTAGACTGCATGATCTTCCTCAGAGAGTCCCTAAAAACCCTAGACTATAAGGGGAATAGACTAAGTGAGCTTCCCCATAGAGTCTCATAAATTCATATAACCAAGGTAGAGGGGTTAGGCTGAGTGAACTACCCAGAGGTTTGTGGTACTTCTTGGATAGGACCAAAGGGGATGGCTGTAAGTATTTCCCAGAGGGTTTCTATCTTGTCAGCTGTTTTTTTCACTATTGTTGATTGTGTTTGTATTTATTGCTGCTGTGTATCATCCTATTTTACTGCCTACTACATTGTTGTTGTTGTTTATTACATATTGTACTTTGTCTTCCATATACTCACTATCTGTTAGGCACAGATCTTCAGGTGAATTCCTACTGAGATTTAGTCTCACACTCTATTTGGGAGATTGTTTTGGGCCCAAATAGATTATTTTGTTATAGGTATAGACAAGGTCAAGCACCCATCGACTTCCGGTAGTTTATTTATTGGAGGAGGAGAGTATAGAACCAAGCATTTGCGTGCGATGCTGAGGAGCTGTTTTATTTTTTTTGTACTTGTTTTGGTACTGTAGTGATTTCCAGCATTGTGACTTGTTTGGATGCATTCCTAGATATGTATCTTGCATCATTTCATATATACATATGTGCTCCAGTTTTTTGATTTATTCTACCACTTTTTTTGTTGTTGGCTGTTACTACTTCCACTATTACTTGTTTATTTTTTATTTCGCTGTGTACTCTTACATTGAGGGAATAGTTTCCGCAATATCACAAACAAGGCCCTCATTAATAGTCGGAAGCCTCTGGTGATTGGGGAAATGTGCTTGAGGCCATGTGACCAACCGGGTACGGGGCGCCTTTGGGTGGCTTCCAGAACCGGGACGTTACAGACTCACATCCTAGAATTATTTGATCTTATTAACCTCATCATATTTTATATCACCACATGAAACACTAATCGTGAAATATTGTTTGATAAAATCATTTTCCTTTATAAAGGGATCACCACTAATATCTTCTATAATAATCATAACACTGAAAAGATTAAAATATAAAAATTACATTATAACTAACAATAACAAATGAAATATTTTTGTGAATTTCATCAACATTGTTTTTTATTTTATTTGTAATTCCTACTATATTGGAGGATCCAAAACCATAATGGGATATTATATATTGTAATGTTTACCTGATGTATAGAGGATATGATCCCATTCATTCTTGGGGAATAAAGATATGTCCTTTTAGGTAACCTATAATTAATGGAGTATAGCTCAAACCGTTTGGAGGAATAATGATGGTTAATGTAGACTGGTATCTCACCAATAATTACTCATTAACCCAATCATCAACCATACGCTGGTAACATAAAAATGTATCTATCTCAATGAATATATGACCATGTATGGTTAAATAAATCAACACAATGTGATTTATGTTGAAAAATAATTTTGATATTATATATATAGATATCAAAAAATTGATTTTGTTAATATAAATGTATGTTAGTAAATCAAAAAAAATTGTATCTACGGGGAAAAAAAAGGGCCCAGGAAATATTTTTTTAATTATATATATCATGTTGGTCAAGTTTCATGTTTTAGGATTCCATTAATTTGATGTTGTACTCATGACATCAATTAGACACCCAAAATATTAGATAATATTTTGTCAAAATTATGCATTAATAATTTTAATAATAATATTTACACACATAAATGTCCGTGTTCTAATGGAATATGGGAGTCATGTTACTTCTACCCCATAATACCCCTTGTCATTATTTTATATTTTAATTACATTTGAATTGAAATTTATAGAATTTTCATCTCAAATCTAAGGAGGATGAAATCCCCACACCATGTGAATCTCCTTAGGTTTTTCCCTAAAAATTTCAATATTCTTCCCAAAATGCCTATCTCAAATTTCACACTTTTGATAATTCCATGATCTAATCACCATACTCCATTTTCGATATATCATAATCATGATACACAATATATGCATATTCCCAGTAGTTAAATTCACAATATTTATTAAAAATACTATCATATCATTCCTCCACCATTGACCATTGACCACAAATGTGAATTAAATCCATTGTCCACATGACATGAAATAATGGGAGAAAGAGTGAAGAGATAGAGAGAGAGAGGTAATAATTAATAATCTAATTTTTTGATAGTTTTTTCACTCTATGAATGATATTTTCTCTATAGAATATTTATGGAAAAAATATTGTAATTTAATTTCTAATCATAGTTTGTCTCAAAGGATTTATGAAATGGATAATGAAAATGGTGGTTTGTTGTTGATGTTTATAATAAATGTCCAAAAAATTAATGGACACTCTATAATTATAAAATAATTTATTAATATTATTGTTATATTGTGGAATATAAGTATTCGATAAAGGATGTTAACAATCAATCTCCCCCATATTTGGAAACTATCTATCACATTAACTGACTATTAATGTCATGGACTCAATTATTATCATTGTAATACTCAATTTCATTTCGGTATATTATATCACATACAAAGAGAATGTAGTTTCTATTACCATCCTCAATCTAAGTTGATTTAATATTATGATAATGTCCAAATATAGATGTATCCAAATATTGTATAAATATATATAATCCTTTTATTTTCCAGCCAAATATTATATATGAAAATATTTATTTATGAATTTAATCTCACAACATTGATGAACTTGATTTTAGAACCTAAATGAAACTTCAAATTTATATATCCTAGAGGAAAATCCAATTTAAGAGTCATTCTATTTGTTCATATTTAAATTTTCCCCGCATTTAGAACATATTTAAAAATAATCAAGAATACCTTCACTTGAACCAATAATAAATTTTTTAAAATTAATATATTTTTATAACTTCCCTATCATTTTAGTAAATTAGATTCAACCCAACATGGTTAAACTCCACAACATTGAACAATTAAAACCAACATATTTTTTTTTCCAAATTATGTATTAGGGTATGTGTACCATTTTACACAAGGGAATGATTTGGGGGTTTAAATTTTAATGAATATCTATATATCATAAGTGAAAAACGCATGTCATGAAAAATACTCCCCATTATTATATAACCCCATTTATTAAATGAAATATTACCAATGAACAATTATATACTTCATTCATAATTTTATTAATTATAAATTTTTAAAACTATTTCTTATTAGGTTCAAAAATAAATATTTACATCACTAAAAATTATTTTTTGAATCAATTTATGTTTTGAATATTCTAGTCAAATTGAAATTTTATTATATTAAACCTCAATTTTAATATTTAAAAACATAGTAAAACCAATCTTGAAAATTATATAATAATACATGAATTTAACAATTAATAATCAGAAATTGGGTTGTTGAATATACATTATTGTCTGAGGGGAATTGGAGAAATATTATTACTAATGAATAATTTTGTATAGAGTACTATTGAAATATAAATTTCTTAGATCTCATTTTAATACATTATATAACAACTCACATAGAAACAATTATAACCGAATAAAATTTATAGGATTTTTTATGATGGAAATTATTTTTTAAATTCTAATAAAATTATTGAGGTCTCCAAGTACCTTATTCAAAGGATAGAATATTTTATAGTTTTTATATATTTAAATAAATATTGAAGAATTATTTTTTGAAAAATAAATTCATATATTATGTCCATATATATATTTATAAAATGTAAAACACGTTAATGAAAATAATCATATCTTCATTATTTTCTTTTAGACCCATGAAAGGTATTAGAAAATATATTTTCCTATAAATTTTTAGAATTTATATTCTAAGAGACCATAAATCTGAAATTTATCAACCTACTACAAAATGAGTACCTTAAAAAACCACATTTCACATGTTTTTATATTTTTTAAACACAAATAGTTTCTTAGTCATTCTATAGGTACAATTACATCAATTTTTTTAAATATCATTACAAATAATAATAATATTTAATGATTTTTCAATATCAGATAAATAATTTCATTTATATATTAGAAAATATTCATTATTTAAGTCGTAATCAATGATTTAAACATGTAAAAATGACAATTATTATTCATTAACCTTTATTACAAATCCCAAAAATGTTTTTGCCTTTCAGAAATGCATTATATATGAATTATATGTTTTTGAGACATGAAAAATCAAACAATCATATGACTAGTAATTTTTATATTATTGTTTTAAAAACCACTAAAATTCACATAATGAGGACACATCATTATAATTTATTTTCTATATAATTTAATTATAATAAAATAATGAAATTTTATATCTAATATTTTAATAATATCCCAAAAGGATACAAATTAGAAATACCTTAAATTAAATTATTTTCTAAATATAAATAATTTCCACCATCTAAATAATTTCAGTAAATAAATTTAAAAATTTACATCACTCATCAGAAAGTATATTAGAGTATTAATTAAAAAAACCTAAAGTATTTAATATCCAAATGAGTTATGATACAAAAAACTAAAATCTAATAAATATATATCAATATTAAAATTGAATACATCCTTTAATGTGATCATTTTACTAGAGAAGAAATAATGGATGAAGAGTGTACGACCAAATGCCCCTTCTCTCACTATATGGGATCAGTTGGGTCTATCATTCGTTAATTGGGTATTGTAGTCCATATTATGTTAGACCGGATTTTAGTATCTATTTGCATGAACATATAATATTATAGTATTATTACATTACTTTTTATATATAGGGATTGAAAAAAATTGATTATTGTGGTGATGATTGATCATCAATAAGATATATGAGGGTTTACCACATGAAAATGTATATCACTTGGTCAAAAATTGGATCATATGATATATCCATCACATGAATTGAAGGTGTAATTAGAGTTATTTGGATTGATTTTTATTAATATATGTATTTTTATTATCCCCAAATGGGATGAGAAATTTAATATATTAGAATATTGAAAGTAGTCTATTAAACATTGGATCAGGTTTTACTATCTTAATTCATTTCATTGCAACCCTATAATCATTTATGATATTGAAATGTAAAATGATGTGCCAATAAAAATTTAAAAGGTATAAAAGATCAATTAATTTGGCCTTTTTACCCATTATATTATCGAAGTTGATATGAGTTATCCCTTGGATGGATGTGTGTTGATTTTTTCTGAATATGATGAACATGATTTCAAATATATGTATAAAAAAGAACCAAAATTATTTATTGATTTTACAGAAAGTGGACATAAAATTTTGAAATGAAAGATATATTATATTATTGTATACTTTTCTATGAATGTGAATGAATTTTATTCCTATATTTATATGAATATAAACTCTAATGTTGACAATATTATGATGAAAGTGCTCAGGTAAGGTCACAATTTGGTGGAAAAAGAGGATGATATATTATTCAAAATGGGATTCGAGACAAGGATATTAATGATAGACATGATGTGCATGTTAATACATATAACAACGTAGTGTTATGATATCAAATAATTGTGTTGTATGCCTCTACTAATGGTATCCTACAGACATCTACAACAATATCGATGGGTGCCTCCCAACAAGAAGAAATAAAAAATATTTGCAAGTCTTTTCTTCTATCAAACAACATGATACCAAAGTTATCGGGACAAAACATTATGGAATTGTGATGGTCTTAAATGGTTAAAATGTTTATAATACTTATGAATATAATAAGAAAACATAGGCTATGATATTTTTTAAGACAAAAATTCACATGATAATTGTGACTGTTTAAATTATTGGTATATTTTTCTATACAGAATCAAGTGGTGGTATTAAATTTTCATAACAAACTATGGGTAATGAAAAGAATATACTAGATGATCATTCTATTAATGAAATTTTTGATCAATAATTCATGCTTAACATGTTTATTTTTTTAAGAAGTTGTAATGATATGGAAAAAAATTGATTATTGATTCCACTATGGAGGTTAATGAAAATATAGTAGAAAATGTGCTCCAATAAAATGTTGTCGAATCTAGTTCATTTAAAAAAACATTTCGATGAATTTTGAAGAATAAATTGTGGTGTAGACTTGGCCTCTTATCGAAAATTAAATGAACTGAATTTTATAAAAATATTTTTCTATATGTTCTTAAATCACATAATGAGATTGAAGGGAAATCATAAGGAGATTATGCTGAGGATAATCCACATTTGGTGGATACAAAATTTTATCCTATAGATGTTGTCATTGATTTAAATGATATTATATATCCTTCAATTATGATCACTGAAGAAGAGATATTATAGTGGGATTTTAATGATATTATGATTTCAAAATTTTTCAATCATACATGAAATTTAAATAATGACAGGGGATCTAGAGTATCTAGTACATATCTCAGTGACAAGGATATGACACCAATTGAGATGATAGAATCAGTTGTGAATGAACATGAATCATAGGTACTCAAAAAAAAGTTATGTATTTTAAACAACATTGTAATCCAAATTTTCATCGATGTGGATGTGGTCTTGTTGATTGGGCTTCTAAGAATAAGGAAATGCAACCAGAGGATCAATATTTGGTTGATGCTAACATTAAATCCCACTACATTATGAAGAAGGATTCAAATAGTATTAATATATACATCAAATCAATGGATATGATAAATGAATTTATTGGAATTAATTTCAAGAATAAGAACAATGAGAATTGATACAGATTATCAAAAAATATAATATTTTATTTTTGATGAGGGAACTGATTATTTTAATGAAACCATTTTCAATTTCATTATTTTATTGACTTATATTTAAATAATGGGAATTCTTCACTATATTTTTCAAAAAAAAAATTAAAATAAACTTTCATAGTGAATTAAATTTTAAAATACACCACAATTAAAAATTGACATATTTGTTAAAATACACTCTATTTCAAACAATATTTTAAAATGAAATTTGAAAACAAAAACACCTCTACACAATTTTCAATATAAAATAATATATTAATTGAAAATATGTTTTTAAAATAATTCAATCTGAAATATATACAAGAAAACATCAGTTAACATTGATTTTAGCATTGCGATTCATTATTCAAGACACAGTTTTATTTTTTAATGAGAATAGGAATAAAATAAATGGCCTATATATAAATGTAGTTATTTAGAATGTAGAACACAATACTAGTTATTAATATAATTTATTTTTCTTTAATATAAATTTTGGAAAACCAATTATTTTTCCTAATAAATAGAAGCCAAAATTTAATATACTAATATAAATTATGATTGAACGATCGAATGAATTAAATGAAGATCATTATTTCGATGAAGCATATTTTATGGAAAAAAAGTTTGGTTTAAAATTTTTATATTAATATTCTGATAATTATGTCACCCACTCACATTGACTAGTATTCATGATTTTTTATTCATGAATATTTGATTATAAATTTTCATATATACTTAAAATATTTTCCAGATGGAAATTTTATTTTCAATTTCATTAGGAAAATTTAATCATTATATGTTGTAATGATATAAAGGTATCAAAATATATTATGGTTGGGACAGAAAATATATTTATATAGAACATTGTTTCCTGAATTTACTTTAAAAATAATAACTTTATGATCATATTTCCATGTTGAAACTCATGGATATGTTTTTGATTGATCATTCAATTTATGGAGTAGTGAATGTTACATTAAATCCAATATATTATAAGGTATTATAGTTTTATATTAATGTATAATATAAATAAATATAATAGTGATTCTATGATATCTTCTCTATTTGATATTATAAATTAATATGATTTATATTGCTTTTCCCACTTTATTGTACTTTTTTTTGACACACTCAAAAAGTATATAAATTCTAATTATTGATATTTCAATGTTTCTATTTTCGGTGTAATCTAGTTATTGTCTAATAATTCCAATTTTTTTAAATCAAATGGTTTATAATACATTAATGATTTAAACTATTATGTTCTTTGGTTGTTATAAAACATTATGGAAACATCATATTAATATTATATTGGTGTTTATGTAAGGAAGATCATACTAATATATATTTTTTAAAAACTACATTGATGAAAAAGTGTTATCATTATAGTAGATTTAATATTATAATGATATGAATATATTATTACGTAAATAATATTAATATGTAAAATAGTTTGGCACAATGTAAAACTTCTTTGCAATGTTCTGTTATATTGAAAACAACTTATTGACTGTTTTTCCTAGAATATATTAAGATGAATTTTTATTGAAGATGATATCATGATTACTCTATTGAAGCATAGGAATATAATAATCAGGTAAACATTGGTTTCACTAAACGTGTGATTGAAAATAATTAATGTCATTATTCATTGAAGATTTTGGATCCAATTATTATATACAAAAAAAATGTTGATTCAATTTCTAATTATTATGGTGATTCATATGATGTGAATATATTAGAAAGTAGAAAATTAAATAATGTAATTATATATGATTTTAATGAAAATGAATCATTTAATAGCTATGAGGAATTATTCCTGATGATTATGAATACATTTCATTATATATTTATTTGAACACACCCTAAAAATTAGTGGTTTGATAGATTTTATTTAATAATCTCTATAATTTTTATCAATAAAAAATATTGTTCAATTTTTGTAAATGGTGTCATTATGAAAAACATTCTTAGATAATGTGATGAAGATGAAATAAGTCATAATTCCTCCACTTATAACTATAGTATTATGGATATTTTCTTTACATTTTTTAGAGAATATAATGTTATTATTTTTTTTCTATTTTATGAAACAAAAAAATTCTATTTTTTTATAACTATAAATTTTAGGGGTTTAAAAATTTGTTGTGAAACTTAATGAAATGTTGCATTATATAATTTGTAGTCCAAAAACAATGAATAAATTTCTAATTATGTTTTGAATCTATTCTAAATTTATTGTTATTAGATGGTTCGATAATTCTCATGGAGGAATTGTTTTTGAAATGTAATCGTATGATATTTAATACATTAAAAACTATAAAAATAAATTTTGGTCACATTAAATTTATTTTATTTAGTATTTTTTTTGCTATACTATTATTTTTAGGTATGTTAAATTCTACACTTATTGATCATTCAATCGTCTAAAATATTTTAATACCACTAATATGCGTGTAAGTAATTTTATGTATTATTTTTCATTTATTTTATATAATATTTTAATTTTTAACCATATAATTTATATAACAATGTATAATAATGATATCTCAGGATGAATGTTCTAGAATATAATTTTTTAGGGATTCCTAAATAATAATAAAATATATAAACAAATTACAATTGATATTTTCAATTTATGTGTCATTACCCATCCCCCTGGGCCAGTGTCATGACTACCCTAAGCCCGCCTTCCATTCGATAGGGGCTAGCGATTAACACATAAAAGGTGTATCCATTACCGGGAAGGCATTTCCAATAATCCATTAAAAACACATAATCCAGGAACAAAATAATAAGAAAAGACAAATTGAACTAATATAGTAAAAATTGTGCTGAAAGAAAATGGGGTTTGTATATAAGCCCAACTAGAATATAAAAGTTCAACAAGAAAAGGAAAAAATTCTCCTAGAACATCCACCAAGGATCCTACAAGAAGGCTAGGTACAAATTGTGATCAGTTGTCCTGTATCATGTCATGTCAGATGGACAACCTTTGAGCACCGTCATGTCCTAGATACCTCAGAATATATCAATGTTGTCTATTGTCCGCACAAGAAACAACATGTTGGAGGTGATTTCCATGTAGGGTTGAGAATATAACAATACTCAGTTGGGACCTCAAGGCCCCCTAATGTCTCCTATAGTTCTAATAAGTAAAAACCACAAAAAAAGACCTTAGTCACAAATCATGAAGTAGTCATCAACTATACATAGGTATATTCCCATATATATACCTATGTTATCAAAATATACTCATCTCAATCCTGAGGAAACATAAGGCTACAATTTTTTAGCCATATCCAGAATGGATCCACAAAGGAAGAAAATCATAAAGGAAATACTATGTATGTAACCACATGAATGTGATTGTTCCACAAAGGTATAACCACAAGGTAACACAACGAAGGTAACACCACGAAGGTAACACCATGAAGGTAAAAGACTCAAATAACACTAGGTATAAGTGAAGAACCTAATAAACTTTGATTGTTCGATAATATTTGTCATCTTATTCTATCAATAGGCCCTTATTCTAACCATATAGAGTCGGAACCACACATTATCGATAGGTACTAACATCCAAGGACCCACACAGGATCTGACACACACAATATTAGTATGCGATGAACCACACAAGATCGCTTTACACTAAAACACACGAGATCTGACCAACATGGAATTGAAGAGCATTGACCCACAAAATATTGGACCCACACATGATCGGTGAAGATCTACAAGGGATAGCACAATAATATCCTTTGAAGATATGTCTCCAACCTATTACTCACTACCAGCCACTAAATTCCCCCTCATAGAAGGTTTGGGAGAACCGCTCCTAAATAAATCGATCATACCTCGACATCTAGGATGTTCCAGGAATATTTATTCCAGAGTACTTCCATGTCGTAAGTGTTCTAACGCGACAAAGGTCATATCAATCGGACGTCCGATCTGTGACTTATACGTGTTTTAATTTCAGGACCCGGTTGGATTCAGGTACGATCCATCCCGACCACACTACAAAATTATCCACTACTCATGTGGATTATACCAAAAGGATCACCTTATCCTTAGTGTTTTGGAGCGTCACCCAATTCATCAAATGGAGACCCATTAAGTTAGTTACACTGCTTTCCGTGATACAAGAGTGAACACATCTTGGACTGGACCGGCTCGGTCAGGACCACCAGAATATTCCAAAGGGACCACTTACCAAACAGGATCTCAATTCCACTGATGATGAGTCAAATATAAACCTTCTTCATTAGTTACATATGTTTATTTATTTGGTGGACAGGTTGGGGCTGGGCTTGGGATGACTCAGTCGGGCCAGCCCGACACAACAGGTCATGGGGTCTACCTGACCTCAAATAGGAATTTCATGCTAAGGGTGGGAATGATTTACTAGTTCTGGACCATTGGGGTCAGCTTAGTTCAGTTTTTGTGTGAGGACATTGTTGGACCATCCCTTCAGGTGAGGCATGACCTACACGCATTTTCCCACTGGGATGCGGGTCCGACCCTCTCAGCTGCCCCACGTCGATCCTAGTCTGCCAGAAGTTGGATTAGTCTTCCCAGCTGGCCCCATGTGAGAAGGGTCATTTCAGAGAGTAGGTGGGGAACTGTCCCACTGCATAATTGATGGTCATTTTGGCCAACCGAGGCTTCACCAACCTGGCGCAACGTGAGGCCACATTCCTCTTTACCTGCTACAGCCTTCTAGCAATGACAGTATCCACTAGCGGCACCTGCGGGCACCTCCCCTTGTCCCACATGTACGACATGCTTTGGCCACCTCTGGAATCCTTGGTGTGCCATTTCGTGCGCCCCTACACCACTCGTCTCCAGTTTCCATAGGTCTCAGCCTCCCACTGCCGAATTGGCACATCAGAGGTTCTGCAGTTTCTTCCACGCTGCCTCTACCTTCTGGTTTCTGTCACACTAAGGATAATATTCCCAAATATTTCATCCAAAACAGGGCGGAATAGGGTGAATTCATTGTTCATTTGTGCCACACCCTCCGTGTTAATATGATAACAAATAGAAACTAAGAAAATATCAAAGAAGAAATTCAAACAAACCCCCTACTCCATATAATTGGAGAATGCCCACGGTTGAGTAAGAGTCAATGTTCTTCATCCCCACAACTAGCTGTGAACGATTCTGCTCTAACACCATCCTTCAGTTCATGATTCAGTTTTACTCATCACACCCCTTTAGAAGCAGAAATATCCTCCAAGTGAATGGCTTTTCCGCACTTGGTTAAAACTTCATCTCTTGGTGATGTCATGCCAATACCTCTCCCAAATCTCCATATAAATAGGAGAATCATTGGTATAGTAACACAATGGAATTAAAAAATGTTCATTTAATAGGAACCTTCTTAATTCAAACTGCAATGTTATAATGGATTTGGGGGGTCAATCCATATAATGGATTGTAACGTCGTAGGTCCCTCCATTGCCACATGTCCGTTATACGAAAAGAAAGAATGAAATAAAATAATAAAGTTATTTTATTGTTAGTTTAGAAAGTCTAAAATCTATATTTTTCTCCACACACAATGTGTTTGAGCGAAAGCCACCCATAAGCGAATCTTGGATCTATAGATTCAATTGTTCCCTCAGAATTTTAATCTATGAACTGGTTCAAAAGATAAAAAATTCCTCCCACGCATTTACTGAATGCAGCATAAAAAAAGTTCATAAATTAGTTCTTGGCACACTAAGGCTTTGAATAACACTCCATCAATTTTGTCAGACTCGTAATAATTCCATATAATTAAAAAATATTAAATAGAAAATCTGAGTCTTTACATTCTCCCAAACATATCTATTTTCATACCTAAAAGGCAAAATATAGACTAAGAAAACAAATGGGGGTACTAAACATGAATATGATCCTCAGACACCAATGTGCTCTCATAGAGGTTCTCATGCTTCCACCAAACACACACCAAAGGTATTGATTTTCCACAAAGGACATGCTCTTTTCAATCCTAAATCTCCATTGGAACATCCTTAAACGTCTCCCCATCATCAATTTTCATCTCTCCATGGTCGATTATGTGAGATGGTTCATGCATGTATCCTCTCAACTGGGATACGTTGAATATATGCACCTTGTCAAACTCCAAGGTCCTTCATCTCATATCATCAAAATATTTATGTATGATCTGTGCAGTCTTCATATGCTCCTAGATGATATGAACCTTCTCAGTTGAGGTCCATACCATCTCTGGACCCATATATGCTAACTCCCCTAGGTTTGTCCAACATAGAGGTGATCTGCATGGTCAACTGTATATGTTCTAGAATAGTGTCATACTGACTGTGGATTTATAGATGTTGTTGTATGGAAACTCCACTTAGGGAATTTTATCCTCCGAACTATAGCCAAAATCTAGGACACACGCATGTAGCATTTCCTCAAGTGTTTGAATGGTTCGCTAAATATGACCATCCTTCTATGGATGAACAATGGTGGTCAAATGTAGCAAAGTATTGAGTGCATCCAATAATCCATTCCACATGATGGATGTAAAACATATGTCATGGTAGAGATGATAATTTATGGAACCCCATGATGTCATACATTATCATGTATGTAGTGGCGTCCCAAGAACTCTACTGATCACTACTCTCAGATTGGTAAAAAGAGTGATGACATGGTGAGTTGATCAACAATTACCCAGATGAAATCATGTCCCTTGAACGTATGTGGAAGACCAATCACATATTACATAGAGATACCATCACACATCCACTCTTCAACATTTATTGGTTGTAATAGGCCCGAGGGAACATGATATCCAACCTTCATTTGAAGACATGTGAGGCATCGTTAAACAAACTCTACCACTAACTTCTTCATCCCTGGACACCAGTATAGAAGATGGAGGTGCTCGTACATCTTCACCACAACATGATATATTTACAAAGGGTATGTATGGAACCCCCTCAACAGATCCTCCTGTATCACCTTTGGTACCATAGAGAATCCTTTAAATAGGAAGACATGCTCGCCACCTTCATAAAATACAGAAGGTGTCGGTCATGATGATAACTGAGCACATCATGCCTCGCATTCAGGGTCCCCAAGTAATTCTTCCAGAACTCCCTAAATAAATGGGGAATTGATAGTCATAGACTGGTGGTATGATACACTATATCTTTCCAAAAAGGATATCTACAACACAACTTGCTACTATGTCGCCTCACTCAGCAACTGTAGACCAGACCACCTACTGAGTGCGTTTGACACTACGTTCTCCTTCCCAGGAGTGTAAAAAATCTCAAAATCATTATCCTGGAGAAATTATATTCATAGTAATTGTCTTAGGTTTAATTCCTTCATGGATAATATATTCTTGATGCTCTTGTGATCAGAGTATACTATAAAATGTTCACCCATCAAGTAATGTCGCAACATTTTCAATGCAAACCCCAAAGCTGCTTACTCCAAGTCATGGGTTGCATAGTTACACGCTTTTTGACATAGCTTCTAATAGAAGCACGTGATCACTAATCAATCCTTCATCAGGACATATCCATGACAAACCCCAAATGCCTCTCAATAGACTACATACCCAACACTCTCATCTGGTAGCCTCAATATTGAGGCACTCTTAAATCTCTACCTCAGCTCTCAAAAACATTGTTAGGATATCTCCGCCAATAGAAAGGGATTTACCTTCTTTTTCAATACTGACAAGTGTTACACAACTATGTAAAATAATGTATGAATCATTGGTAGTACCCTTACAACCATAGGAAACTCTACACCCCAGTTCCACTTTTTGGTGCTCCCAAGCTAGCACAACCTCTATCTTCACCGGATCTATTACAACACCAACCTCTGAGATAACATGTCCCAAAAATAAAACCTCTCATATCCATAACTGGCACTTTTCGAGCATACCATTAAGCTATTTCTCAAGGAGATTATGAAAAACTATCTGAAGATTATAGGCATGATCCTCCTCCATCAATGTGTTCCCCAATATGTCATTGGGGATGACCGCCACATAGTGATCTAGGTAAGGTTAGAATATCTTGTTCATGAGTCCCATGAACACTTCACATGAATTGATAATGCCAAAATGAATAACCAATAACTGATAGTTTTCATAACGACATATCTTGTTCTTCACGGTCACTGGGTTCGGGCACCAAAAATCTACAAAGTGTCTGAAACTCCTATCTCCTTTCGTGGCGAACAAAATAAGGGCTACCCATGGAGACACAATGGCCCTTATGAACCATTTCTTCAATAGGTCCAACATTTGTACCCGTAACTCACGAAGAAACATGACATACATCCAATATTCTAATGTATTTATCGATGTCATCCCATGGTACATGTTGACTTAAAAGTCTACATCTCTGCATGGATTTAGTCTCAGAACATCCTTAGGAAATACAGCTATATAAAGGTCCACCACTACAGGATAGGTCAGACTCCCATCATTAGTTTCACTGTGGGTATGGCTAGAAAACTGATTGTGATCTGCTGCACCATCCTCTGTGAATTTTCACCATGTGGGGAAAATGTCCCATTATCATCGATGAAGGAAATCATAGTCTCATCCTCACAGCCACACTTCACTTTATTCCTAATATAGTCAATTTTATCATGGATTGTGGATAACCAATCCATCCCCATGATTTTGTCATAAGGCATCGATGCCGATACAAGACGATCAAAGCTGAATCACTCACCTCCTAGTATAAGACCAGTCTATAGTATCCTATGTGAAATCATCGAATCCCATCACGTAAGAGTCTCTAGCAGCACTGATCGAGCCAACAACTCCGTTGGAATATCTGAGATATGAATGATAGTCATGATAATAAAAGAGTGACCAGAACCTAGGTCTATAAGTACATAAGATAGGATAGAATATACATATATTGTACCTCTAATAATCTCCAGAGAACCATGGTCATAGGACTTTTTTACTGTGAGCATAGCTCATCTCTATCGTCCTACTCCGTATGGTCGGGGTGGACCACCTGAAGATGGTGGTAGCAGAACCAAGAATCACCACCCATCGCCTGCTGCATGGTCAAATCCTCTTCCATGTATGCCTCCCTACGATCCTCCACTCTCAAACATTTTCCTCTACCATGGTAGTTCCACCACCATCATCTAGTCATTTATATGAATGTTTGGGCAGTCCCGAGCCATTTGACTCTTCCCACCATATGAGTTGCACTTCATAATTCTCAATAGTACTCTTATGTCCCATGTGTCACTCACCACCGAACCTGTATCTTGAGGTCGTTCACCAGAAGGTCTAGACTACAGGGCAGCTATTTCTCCTATCTAGTGCCTGCTGTGGATGAATCCACTACCTGACATCTTATGTTTGATATCACTGTCAGTGCCTTCTCAGCTAGGAAGCTGTCAGCCTAAAGTGTTTTCTCAAGCACTCCAGTCTATGTCAGAATATTGAGTGATTTAATAAATGGTCTTATCTCCCATCACAGACCATTCTAAAAGTTATTGTACCTAATGAAAGGGTCACATACCCTGTTTGTGGAGTAGTGGGAGATATTAGTGAACCTCAACGAGTACTGGGCCACTGTCATGTTTTCCTACTATAAGTGCAGCTACTCCAGTATTCGCACAGAGCTAGAGTCACTAAGACAAACTCTTCCCTTAAAAGGACCTTCACGTCTGCCCATGTGAGGGTCTCCTCATCATGTAGCTATAATTTAAGACTCTACAATCTACGAAAAACTCCCTGTAAAAGAATAGAAACTGTGATCACTATCAGATTAGCTGGTGTCCCAACAAAGATAAAAAATCAGCCCATGACCTTTAGACAGTCTGCAGCCGCCTGTGGATCAATCTCACCTCAGTTCTTTGTATCTCTCTACTACTAAAACTCATGCAATGTGCTCAGTAGGCATGATCACTCTACTGGTGGGGCTAGTGGAATCTGATTACCAATGGGATGTGGTGCTCTTGGGGCACCACATGATGGTACAATCGCCATAAGAGGGCCATACAATGAAGACTCATCGCTCGGTGGGCCATCATCATGTACTCTCTTAGAAATTTTGGTGACCTGTCTACGTGGGTGAATTGTGAATGAAAACATGTTAAATATCGTTAATAAGTAATACCTAGTGAGATGACACCATGAAAAATCATAAGAAGCCCTTTTTAAAACACACGCAATCAGGTTTTTTGTGCGGTGTGTCAGAAACCAGAATTTAGGATCCCAGTGTATTGATTTGTCAGCGACTGCACCATACTGGATTCCTCAATATGAAAACCACACTCATTACCCTTAACACTATTTCCACATTGAAATGATCACAGTGCAAGTTATTTGGTATAAATGACTCCTCCAATGATACCACTTTGTCATGACCCGTTCACCGGGGCCAATGCAATGACTACCCCATGCCTACCTTATATAGGATCAAGGCTGCCGTCTATCACCAGAAAGGCATCTCCCATAATGGGAAGGAATTTCCTTTAAACCTATACAAACAAAAAAACCATTGAACACAACTAAAATCAACCATTATGTAAACTAATGTAGTAGAAAAATGCACTGAAATAAAAAAGGTGTTAGAATACAATCCCAACTTGAATGTAAAAGTATAACTAAAAAGGAACAACGGATCATCTAACGTCCACAAAAGATCATACCAGAAGGGTAGGAATATCTCATGATCATTAGTCATGCATCACATCATGTAAAATTGTTCGTCACTAAGCATTGTCCACTCCTAGCTCTCTCATCCTCAATCAATGATGTCTCTCATCATTACAGGATACAACATGGTGCAGGAGAATCTCATGCAGCCGTGAGTTTAATACTACTCAGTAGGGACCCCGTGATGACTGAAGGTCTCCCCGATTTCCACAAAATAAAAAACCACAAAGCATTAACTCAATCAAAATGCACAACTCAATTATCAACTCTACTTAGGTATATTATAATACATATGCCTTTGTTAACAATAAATACACGTCTCAATCATGAAGAAACTTAAGGCTCCATCATTTTAGCCATTTGTTCAAGTAATCCACAAAATAATTAAATCACTAATTTAAAACTTCGATTGTAACACCATAATGGTGAGATAAACACAAAGGTTACACAAAAATGGTAACACCACAAAGGAAACGCCTTGAAGGTAACACCATGATGGTAACACATTTAAGGTAACACCATGAAGGTAAATCCATGAAGGTAATGCCAAAAAGGTAAAACCACAAAGGTAAAAGGCTCAGCTCACACTATCTATATGTAATGAACATAAGTACATATGATTAGATGAGAATATAGATCATCTTATTCTATTGAGTTGAATTACTACAAACCATACATATTCTGACCCACACATGATCAATAAGTACTAACCCCCATAGAACCACACATGATCTGAATCACACAGGATCGATATGCGTTGACCCACAAAGGATCGATGAGTGTTAACCCATATAAGATCTAACCCACACATGATCAGTATGCGCTTAACCACATTGAATCACTTAGAGCTAACCCACATAATATATATCCCACACAAGATCAGTGTTGTTCCAGGGAGGATATATCGGTACTAACCTCTGTAAAAATTTTCTCCAACCTACGCCTATTGGCTAGACACTGAATTACCACTCATAGCACGTTTGGGAGAACCTACCATCATGTTAACAGTCATATATCAACCTCCACTAATTTACATAATGAAGTATCCCAAAGTACAACAATGTCGTAAGGGATCCAACGCAACAGATGGTGCATCCATCAGTAACCCTATCTATGACTTAAAAGCATTTTTATTCTGAGGGCCCAGTTGGATTCATGTTCATTCAAACCCAGTCACCCACAATGTTTCGGAAAAACTCTTGTGGATTATACCAAATGTATTACCTCTTCCTAAGGTTTCTATCACCATATAAGGTTCATCAAACTAATGCTTGATATGTTAGTTAAACCCATTTCAGTAAAAAGAGGGTGATCACACCTTGGTCTTTCATGGCTCAGTCGGGCCTTCCAAAATTTTCAAAAGGGACTACTTCTCAAATGGAATCCCAATGCCACTGACAAAATGTCAAAAAGATTCCCGGTTCTTTAATTACATGTGTTTCTTTATTTGTGGACCGGTTGGGCATAGGGCCGGACCGACTCGGTTAGGCTGGTCTGACGCAACGTCTCATGAGTCTACCTAACCTAGCTCATGTCCATCCCTCTAAGGGTTGGCCAGTTAACGAGATCTGTTCCATCGGGGTCGGCCCGGTTTGGTTTTCGGGCCCGGGAGGCAGTTGGCCTGACTCGTCGGGTGGGGCTTGGCCCACCCGCATTGGCCCACTGGTCCTTGAGTACATCCCGGCCAATTCTGATATTAGGTGGACCTGTCTTCCCATCTGGACCCATGGGTGTGGGTCCATTTCAGCAAGTCGGTAAGGCACTACACCACCATGCACCGTTCTTCTGTTTTGGCTCACCAGGGGTTAGCCAACATATGGCATAATGGAGTCGATAAACTATCCTCCTGTCGAGGCCCACTGTCCAAAAATGTAGCCATCAGCGTCGCCAATAGGCGCCACCCCTTGTCACATTCGACCGGCTTGGGCCGACCACCTCCAGCCTCCACAGTACGTCGACACACTCCATCCTCCACCACCTATGGTTAGTTGCCACATGACTCTTACGACCACCACTGACTTGGAGAACCTTAATTTCAATGGTTTTATTTGCACTAACATCACCATGTAATTATCAACACCCTGAGGAAAACATCCCAGGATAACACAACATAAAAGAAGAGGCGGGGGGTCTAGGCCTTATTAGTTTGGACTGAACCCTCGACATTAATATGATAACGAACAGAAGTAAGGGAATGTCCAAACATGATCTTTAAACAAACCCCCTAGAAATGATCGTTAGAAAACACCCATGATTGAGAAAGAGTTGGTTTTCATCATCCCCACAACATGCTACCATCACTATCTCTCAAACATCATCATTCGGATGATGATTCAGTGTTGCACGTCACCAACCACTAGAACTGGCTCCGTCCTCGAAGTGATAGGCACCACGACACATTATCATATCATCATCGCTTAGTGCAGTTTTGCCAACACCTCTCCCTAATCTGTATATTAATAGGAGAGGGGGAGGGAAAGTAACACCCATGGAATTTTAGGGGATTAATTTAATAGGTATCGTTGTAATTCCAATGGCACTGTTGTAAATGATTCGTGGAGTCAAGACATTTAATTGCATGATATGTCATTGGTCCTGCCACTACTACCTGTCTATTTGAGGAAAACAATGAATGAAATAAAATAACAAAGTTATTTTATTATTATTTTAAAATGACCCAAATCATACTTTTTCTCTTGATATACTATATTCGAAGTGAGACCTCCCTTAAGCGGATCTCAGTGTTATAGATTCAATGTCCCTTCATATTTTTAATCCATGCACCAGTTTAAATGATATAAAATGCCACACACATGTTATCTGATCATACCATTAAAAGATTCAGAATTTCCTTTCAGGCATACCATGCCTCTTAATCCCACGTTTTCAATTTTTTCAGACACGTAATAATTCCATATAATAAAAATATTACACGTAAAATACGGGTCTGTACATTATGATTAAATATAACCTCAAAAATTTCTTATTTGAACAATATACCATCATGGTAAATCCTTATACATAATTTGATAATAAATTAAATTACATCCAATGTAAAAAATTCATTTAATACCATTTATATTATGTGGTTTATAATATTTTCTATAAATATACAATAATAAATGATGTTATTCATGATTAAAATATTAAAATAGTTCATGGAATATAGAAAATTGTACAAAATAGTAATTATGTTTAAAAAAAGTAATTGAAAACCAAGATGACAATGTTTATAGTTAAGTAGGTAGACTTCATGATAGTATGATAAGAGATTGTAAACCTATTGATCCTCAGATTAATGGGAAAAGATAATTATATGAGCAGTAATGGTGATTCATTAAAAAAAAGGATTTGATGAGTTTATATGTATTTTCCAATGAATAATCATTCTATAATTATTTTCATTAATTAATGAAATAATTTCATAGAGTACACACATCTTTAACATATTTCATCATAAAAATAAATTGAATTGGAGTTAATTAATGAATTTGAATAATTTCTAATTGAAACAATTTTATTAAAATCATTTCAATAAATTTAATTTCTCAATTTTATGATTATATGAAATTGTTAAGGTAATTTTCTGAGGTATTTTAATTTTGGAAATGTATGGAAGAGGACATAAAAATAAATAAATTTTTATATTGACGATTTATAAATTTTTGCATTTATATAAATTTAATTGAATTAATAAGTGAAATTCTGGTTGAAAATGCAATTCATCTATTATAAAATATAATGAATTTTTAAATAAGGATTCATATAGATAAGGATATCCCATAATGATCAACGAGGGAAAAGAAAAAAATCAAAAAAAAGGTAAAGTGGACTGGTTTT
This sequence comes from Viscum album, assembly GCA_963277665.1. NCBI lineage: Eukaryota > Viridiplantae > Streptophyta > Magnoliopsida > Santalales > Viscaceae > Viscum > Viscum album. Next base: position 810,924,042 of record OY728140.1, on the reverse strand, counting down.
TGGTTGGAGTGGCAAGAAGACATAGATTCTAATAAATAATATTAGTTACAAAATTAATCTAATAACATATAAATATTACATCTGTGAATCATATTAGTGAAGCTGGATTAAAATATTAATATGTTTGTAATACTGAATTTTAATTATTATTGACATTCTATTTATGCAAATAATATATTTATTTTAAAAAAATTATGAGTTATATAAATATATTATTTGAGTATTAAAAGTAAAAAATGTATTTAATAACATGTATATTATGAAAAAAAGGTTATTTCTCAAGAGAATTAAGTACATGAGAAAATAATGTCCATTAGAAATGAATATTTTTTTTGTTATTAGAGGAATATTATAATGCAAAAATAAATATTATTCAGGATATTGAATGTTTAAATATTGGTTTGGGTATTTTTTTAAATGTAAATGGTTATATAACATAAATATTTATAAAATAAACACATAAAATGGATTTATATTTGATCAAAACTAAATGAGATATACAAAATTTTACTGATTAAATGAATGATATATAGTTTCAATAATTCTAATTTTTTTCTTTATAAAGGGGAATTATTCTAGTGAATGTTCACATAGTTTTTCATAATTAGTGTGATGAATATACATAACATTAATAGAATATAAATAATTGTTTATTACACAATGATACACTAAATATAACATCAAATTATATAATGGGACACACAAATTATTTTAAATTATATTTATAAATTAATAACAGAAAAATTTGTTACAACAAATATTTTTAACACCAAAAAATCAACTTAAATTTCATAGATTTTAAAAAACTACTAGAGATATAATGGAGACGTACATAAGGTAGGGTCTAGCTTCAAAAAATAGATGGGAATAATCAATTTATTACCTGATTAAATTTATACAGGTAAATTATGAGGAATATTGTTGTATTATAAAAGTAGTAACAATAAAAAGCATAAAAATCAAAGCATTATATAAGTCGATAAAATCATGAAATTATTAAAATGTTGCATCATCATATAATTGAAAAAAAATAAAACATTTCATATAAAAAATAAAAAAATTATAAATACATATGAATAATTTCTTATTTTTCATTGGGTAAACACACAAGAAACATAAACTTTATATTCCTGATATAAAAATAGTATTAAATTCATTGAATGGTTATATAATTATTGGCCCACACATCATAATAATATCAAATACATGAATTTAATAACCACATAGTTAAGATAAAACAAAATGTTCCAGTCATGAATTTCATTCTAATTATTATAGAGTTGGGTTTATATATATTTAATTAACTGATAAATTAATTATAGTTATATCTACTAAAAATTCCTTGAGTGGAAATGTTGATTTTTATTCACTAAATAGATATTTTTCTTGTAAAACCAGGAGGATAAATTCAGATATGTAATGGGTGTACTTATTAAATAATTCAAGGGATTAGTGTTATAGGTGGGTGGATTATCATTACAATAATTTCAAATAGATTGAATAATGGATGTTTAGTAAAAATGTTCAACTCTAAACAACTATAAATCTAGTGGTATAATATAATTAAAGTTAAAATACAACAAGAACAATGAGGTAATCCCCTTACATTGGAAAAGTATAACATTAGGTAATAATTATAACTAGATTTGATAAATGATCTATCATTATTATAATATAACATTGACAGAAATATTATATTTATAAAATATTTTCTATATAATTAATTGATATTTTAAAAGATAAATCAAATATTTGAGATTTAATGGAAACATATCAAGAGAGAGGAAGCATGGTTGTTTATATTATGTGGAATGAACTAAATGAATTGGATGCGATTTTTAATAGATTGGGGACACATTGGGGAGGCTTTAAAGATATATAGAGATTGGAAGATCGTCATCATTGGGTATTGAGAGAAGTGGATTGGGATTATAGGTGGGTATCAGTAACAAAATTGAGTGTAAATCATTAATAATATTTAAATAAAGGGGTTGCAATCTATATTGTATAATAAATAAAACCTAAACCATTGATTTTTTTTTGAAATGTGTTGACAGGGACAAGTGATTTTTAATAATTTATATATCCACGGACATAAAATTTAAAAATTATACATTGGGTTATTTTGATGTTATTCATGTGCATAAATAATTGATTTTAATATCATAGAATATAATATATGCATTTGGGTATTAATTAAGGATTTATAAAAAATATTATTTAAATAAAAAAATATTTGAAATTGTATTTTTTTATTATATATTCCTTTAATGGAATTTATTATATATCTTTTCATTTTCTAAGACATCATTCAACGAATGGCATATCTATATCATTTTTAATTAATACAAAAAAAATTGATTTAACTTCGAAAATTATGAGAAATTTCCTAATATATATTTTAATGTGTTGTATCAAAAATTAAATTAATGTTGTTGAAAATTATTTTCTATGTATCAAAATTTTGATAATTAAATTTAAAAAAATTGTTGTTATAAAATACATATTTTTACTTAATTTTTTCAAACCCATATTAAAATTAAAATGAATTTCAAAAAATTAAAATTTCATTTTTATATTATTAAATATTACATAATGTTATAATTATAGGAAATTAATATTTATTTCAAAATTAATGAATTTATCAAAATTATTTTTAAAAAACAGATTTTTTTCATCATATATAATTCTAATTTATCTTTAAATAATATATATTATGTAATAATTAAATTTGAAAAAAAAATAACTTATTACAATGATAACTGATAAATTCCTACTAACATGGTACATATAAAATATCTATTTTAGACTATAATATATTCCATGTAAAAGTGGTGTGACTGTAGATCATTCATGATGTTATTTAATGAACATAGTTTGGGATATATTCTCAATGTGATTAAACCAATCCCTTTTACTTTTTTGTTCATGTTTTAATTTTTTTATGTCATCTTGGGAAATTTCAAGGGTAAATCCTAGAGATTCCATATCCCAAAAAATCTCTAATAAATAAGATTTTGAGTGTATGGTTCTACTGGTTGTGGCCATTTATTATTCCATCTCTAGTAATTATGATTTATAATAATCTGTAATATATTCTCATATTAATGGTAAATATATAATTTATATATAAAAATGTTAGTATTGATAATTGAATTTTAACTCTCACTGACTATAATAAATAATTGTCTATAATAACAACTGACGTGTATTTTATATTACAATATATTAAAAATAATCTTTTTATTCATTAAAAAATGTAATTCACTATATATATTTCTTGGAAAATACATTCTTCCCTATTTAATATCATTGACCCATGGATTTTTATTTCATATACTAAAATAGTTTAGTGTTCTTCTTTTTCATTATCTCATATTTTTTAATTGTTTCTTTATTAAACATGTGTTTTTACTTTAGTACTTCGACCAGTTGAGATATATTGTTTAATTGAACAATATCTCTATGTTTAGGGATCTTCTTTGAAATATCCTCTTATGAAATGTCATTTTCCAATTATTACACAAAAATGATTTAGTATAACTGAGTGGTATGTTTTGTACTTCCTTATGGGGGATACATGGATTGCATCATGTAATTAAAATATGAGAGGTGACTTTTATAGTTAATAGTACATGGAATTGATGAGATCAAGGATCACAATGTAGATGATATATCAAGGACATGGCTTTCCATTCATCTTAACATTCAGGAGATTCTTCTATAATGATATATGAAGTATGAATTTATCTCAATCCTATATCACTTTGTCATGTGTTCGAATATCTCCTTTTATCTTATATTTATTTTTCACGTATGTAATTTTATATTTATTGAGGTTAACTTCTTTTCTAGTTCTTGTATAAGATTGTTTCTTGTATGATTTGGTTCTCCATATTTATCATACTTCGATGGATTCTTAATCCTCTTCAAATACATAGCCTCATATGTTTTCATTTGATTGTTCTACTATAAGATATTTTTATATGGGAAATCCATGAGGGGAACATGTCAATCCCAATATCATATGATATTCATTTAATAGGGTCTCAATATATATTATAGAGTTCGAATAGTTCTATTAGATAGTTCATCCATTTGTTGGTGAAACTGTAATGATCCATAATATTATTAGTGATATTTCACTACATATAATTTGAAACCTAGTAAAAAACACATATATCACATATATTACCCAATAAACACATCATTATCATAATTAAATTATGATGTATGTGGTATTTATATAAATTACGGAATAGATATCTATGAAATAGTAACATCACTTTTTGAATAATAATAATAGAATTATAAATAGTATTCTATCCAATAGAATATTACCCTCACCATTAAAGGTATGTATAAAATTTAATTATCTTATAAATAAAAATATGATATAATTATATTATATTATCTAAAAATTTATGTTTTATAATGATTATTTAAAGGATGAAATTTATATATAATGTTAATTACAAATTAATATTTTAAAATTAGTAAAAATAATAAAAATAAAATAATTTTCATTAATTTTTTTATTAATTGGTATTTTTTTAATATTATTATAATTTCTATTTTTGGAGACATTATTTAATTTTTCAATGTGTCTTAAATTTTGTTATAATATTAAAACAAATATTTTTTGAATAAATGATGATTTACATTATAAATATACATTGTCAGATTAATAAATTATTTGAATAAAATTGGTTCTACTCTAAAACAAAATATTTAAAAATACATTTAGGGTATTTTTGAAAATTTTCAATATTAGTAGATTTTTGGTAGTTAACTATAATAATTTACCATGTCAACTAAATACATAAATTTTTGAAATATGTAAGATTTATGTATAATTTAATCACCAATATTCAATATATAATTTAATAATTAATGTATTTAGTTGTGGGAGTCACTACTACTGAAAATGTTGTACCAAAATATTTAATAAATTTATAAAATAATAAAAACACCCATCTCCACCCCGATAAATACAACCACCCATGACCACTTATTATAATACCTTCTATTCATTATTTATTGTCTAAATTATTCCAAATACCATAGAAAATCTTTTTCCACATATGGAAGAGGTGATGTTCTGAACAAAATAACAAATCCATGTTCTTATAGGAGGCTTTAGGAAAGAAAAACTTTAATATGTAAAATCCACAATCCTTCTAATTAAATTTATTTTCATTTATTATCCTCTATTCACCACCCCTTTTCCAATGTGTCATGATGACTCTAGTATCATTTATATTATATAATTTTATTGTGTTAATATAATATCCCTCATCTATTCTATTCTCTTAACCATTTTTTCTAACAAAAAAAATATATTCTATTATGAATTGATTCACCGCGTTTATTGATGATAGGTTCTCATATTACATTAATTTCTATAATGACAATCATAAATAAAATACTTTGGTTAAAACATATATTAATATGAATATTATAAAATATCAAATTTTCAAAAAACATAATTATTGAATAAACTTGAAATTAATAACGGGGGTTCAAAACCCATTAGACGCAGGGCACTATCTGTTACTGTAGCATTATTTTTTCCAGAATGGGATTTGGGAAAAAACTTTTGTCCTATGGTCTATGTAATTGGCTATATGCCCACTAAGCCTCTGGGCAATGTAATGAGTCTCCCTCTACCCAGTTAAAAGAGGGATTTTCTTTTCTTTAATAATAATTGAGGCTTCAGCCCTACCTTAATAAAAATCTATTTATTGATTGTCAAAAAACCTTCCATACTAAACAAACATTGTGTAATTAATATTTTATTATATATATAATCCACATATTAGAGAAACAAATGGTATATGAGAAAATTTTATATTTTTGAATTGAATTAATATAATATAATTTCATATCTATAGTATTATTATAACGTTTTCATGAACATCAATAATTATATAATGGTAAACTCCCCATGATCCATGAAAAAAAACACTCCTAGAACAATGAAATTTAGCATTATAACTCATCATAACAGCTATAAATGAACATTAAAAAATTATAAAAAATTAAATAAATAAATGAAATGTTCTGAGATCATTCATTAATGAATTTAATTTCATTATCTTCAATATTAAGTTCCTGTGAAGTGTTCATTCAGAAATAAGGTTTGAGGATTCTCAATCCCAATCCACCTTCATTGGGTTATTACTCTTTTTAGAAAAAATATAGTGTGTGTATTCTTTTAATATTGTTTAAATATAATTTAACATTCATTTATCTTTTTTTAGGGGTACAATTTCTTCAAATTTATTTCATGAAGAATATAATTATTTTTCAAAATAATTGTTCATTAAAAACACATATAGGAAACTCAAGACATTGTTTCTTCTTTAGTCAATAATAATAATTGATATACCAAATAATATTCTACCATTATTACTTGGTAACAAAAATATTTATTCATAAATTTATTATAAATGAAATTATAATCCATCCCAATCATTGACATTGTTTATTTTATGACTACAATTTTTATACATTCTATAATGCATGCGAGATTATGTAAATTTCATGTAGTAATGGGTGGGAATAGAAATATATACCACTCCAATGCAATATGAAATTATATGTATCTCATGAGACATAGCGTATTATGGGTGAAGATAATTCCATAATTGTTTACAATGATGATGTTATGGTTATAAAAATATGGTATGTTCGAAAATGATGTGATCTTCTTTCACATCAATGTGGGGTATTAGACCACTATTAAATGATCTTCCATTTTTAATGAATTTAGACATCTCATTACATTAAATAATGTTTCCGATAATGATTTTGGGGATAATAATATGATTATGTAATTCTGATAAGGATTATGATTTGTAATTTTATATTTATTATTATCTTTATTTATCCACTTAATGAAATTTTATCTCACACCATTCATTGATGTATGTCATCAGGAGACTTCATGTACTATGGAAAAAATTATATTTAGAAGTATGAAGGAAAAAATTTAAATCCATTTTATTTATTTTATTATTCATAAGTGATGTATTGTCCTATATTTCAAAATATATTAGTCTTTTGGATCTTGAATTATTATGCTTTTATGATTAGTATATTAAAAATGATGTAAAAGTTATTTGAGAAAAGTAAAATTTTAAATAGTTGGTTACAAATTATAGTTTGGTAAATATGAAAATTAGTAATAGTTAACGTCTGTGGATACCCATCGGATCAGAGTTTGTATATGCTAACATCCATGATGTATTATTTTAGAATGTTTCAAAAAATATAGATCTATTAAGATATTTGTTTTGTGTTAAATATGTAATAGAATTACATATTTTTTAATGAAATATTTTAATACCATTTTTTAACCATTTATATATATGAAATTTGTGGGAACTAAGAGAAAACAGGACCAAATAACATTTTAGTGACAATTCAACAGTCTGCAAAATTAAATCCCCAATTCCATGGGTTGTGTCATTCAAAAATATCATGAAAATGCATACAAAGGTATCATAGGCATTGAATAATATCTTCAACCAGTATGAACATAAACCTTCAACCAAGAAGGATCAACTAGACATTGATTATTTTATGAATCAATAACCAAAAATATTAATTTTTTATTATTGAAAATGTTTTGTGGATGAGTGTTTCCATCGAGGAAATTTATTCAATGATCGAATAATTTTTAAAGTAGAATGATATTGTGAGTGAATGTCATATTAATGGAGATTCCATTAAATTTTTATAATTGATAATGAACTCAATTATAAATGAATAAATAGATTATATTTTGTTGAATTAATTTAATAAATTTGTTGTTAACATGTATTTTGCACGAACACTGGATAGAAAAATGGGGAGAGAATTTATAAAGAATCTCTCTAGCAGGAGGGAAAATACCCTTGACGCCAATATGATTAGTAGAAGAGGGAGTTTTTCTTTGGATTATCTCAGAGCATCGGTTAGTCCTAACTCTCTCCATGTGCATCACTTTGATAAAATTATTATTATGATCACATGGTGCATATGAAAATGGAAGAACATGTATTTCCATTTATTGGTCACATAACACTCGTCAATAGTGTCCTAGTGTCTATCCCCATGTGCATTATTTCCACCCGGTGGGTTCCCAAGTGTCATTGCAAATATAGAGAGGATTTTTGTGGCATTTATATAGTATGGTATGTTGGAAGACAAGAACCACTGGGCTTTGGGGTAGCACCTAAAAAGACCTATTTCAGAAGGGAAATCAATTTGAGGAGCTTCTCTTTGACTATGTAAGGGTTACATGCAAAACTCTCATGTGATAATATGGATGGAAAGAATATTTGGAGAATGATCATGAATTATAGATATAGTTAGGATGTGAATATACATATATCAAACCCTTTGAAGATATGAAAGTTGTTCAATCCATTTTTTGAGACATTGAGACCTCTATCATGTTGGCTGGTGGGAAAATGTTATATAAATTTCTGGGAGCATAACTGGGGGGGTGGTATGTTCTGGTTCTGAGGCTAACCCACTCTTGTAATATCATTCAGGGTGTCTAGTGATAATTCTAGTTTTATTCTGGCCATCCGTGTTGCGGACGAACAAAATTTTTTCAATAATATAGTTCGTAGAAATGATCCGGACAGATTCATTTTTCTTTGTTTCACATCGGGAGAGTTCTCAATCAAAGATTTTGTTCATGTGAGGATGGTTTCAATTAATTCTGACCCATAGTGGGAGCTGTTGTGGTGTAAATAGGTTTCTTCTAAATTTAATTTACATTTGTGTGGAGTGAGATATAATTCTCTACCCACAGATGACATAATTCAACACCTGGGGGTTATTCTGGATTCTATGTGATACTACTATAAGGATAAAAAAAATGAAATTGTGGGACACATCATTATGGATAGTGGAAAGGCATGATTGGTGTGGCAGGCTCACAGGTCCTTCACAGACTGTGAAAATCAAGGCGGAATGTTGGACAATTTATTCATTTTTTTGTTCTAGGGGTAGGTGATTGGGTTCCTGAGAGGAATGGTCGAGCTGTTATCCTCAGGATAGGATGTTGGATCATCTCAAAGGCTCTGAACGATGATCACCACAACATGAAAATATTTTATCATTCCAAAATCACCTTCAAAATGAGGAATACACTATAAGATCCTTCCAGTTTGTGCATTGATTTCCAATCTGCTCCTTCAGCAAGGCCTTCTCATCTGAATAATGTTGTATCTAACTGGGACAGCAGGTAAGGGCAGGGGAACTAGGTCCATTGGCATCGTCCCTTCTGTTTTTTCCAACTAAATTTGGAAGGTTCTCTTCTCAACGGGGAGATGCGTGGTGGAGGCGTAATTAACGATACGAAGGGGCCAGTCAATGCTACTTTCTCAACAACTTATGGGAGGGGCGATGTTGTGCTGGTAGAGGCAATGGCCAGGGTCACCAAGCTGGATTTATGCAAACAAAGCCATATCAACCTTAAGGCAGTGGAGACTGACTCAATGATCCTCTATAAATAATTTTCTGGCACGAATATGTACCCTTGTGACATTGCTTACATGATTATGAATTGTAATCATCTCATGGGAGTCCACACAGAAATCACTCATACATGGAAGGAATGCAAAATAGCCACTGATTTTTTGACCTCTACTGGTCTGTTAAACCAATGTATATCCTACATCCTTCACATGTTCTCTTTTCCCACCATGGGAATTAATTTTATTGTTAATTATGTTTTGGGCCTTCACTATTTTAGGCCACTTTGATTCATCTTTATGTGTCTTGCTTTATATAAAACAATAAAAATGTTAGTATTCATTCAGAATAGAATAGAAATTGAATCTATCAAGGATTATGAAGTAATATTCAAAAGGATGTGAAGATATTACATGGGTTTTGTAATAAATAATGTTACAAAAATATGTATATTATTTAGTGTTTTAAAAAAGATCCTTCTAAATAATATAGAGTTCTAAGACATTGGGTGTTATGAAGAAGTTGTTCAATGTTCACTCAATGTAGATATGGATTTCATATAATTGTTACATGATTATGTGTATAAGAAGAGAAGAATATAGATTCTAACTATATATTGAATTAATAAATACTATGAAATGAAACGACCACCCACGTATAAGAAATATGGGAATAATCATTTTGTGAACTTCCTAAATAGGATGTTGAATGTTTTAAAGTGCTTGAGAGAAGACCACCAATCACATGAGTGTCAATGTGACATGAATAATCTATCCAATTATGTGGAGGTATGAAGTAAAAACCCAATGGATCAATATATCAACTGTTGGGAAGAAAGAAACTATTTAGTCTAGCTCACAACACTATTGGTATTTCAGGGTAACATGCTACATTAAAAATCAATGAAAAAGCTATATAAGGAAGATTTAGACATAACTACCAAATATGCGATGAAAAAAATAAAGTCATAATAGGCATATATACTATTCAATCATAAATAAAAAAAGAAAATTTTTATTGTGGTTATATGATTACTTTTTTCTAGTAAGGTTTTTTGAAATATTGAATCAAATCCATGTTAACATCAAATAGATATATCACTAAATACACATAGTGGTGAGATCATTAATAAAAATTTTTTTTACTATTCAATATTTTGAAAATGTGGGACTATTCCCCATGAGATCCCATAGTACTTCATTTAGTTTAATTTGATTCTAAATATGGCATGGATTTGATACTGTTGTACAGACTGGATGTTAGCTATTAGTGAAAGGAATGATATCTTCAAACCATAAATCATCTTACCATCCTCTAAAAATGAATTGAGTATAATGAATATAATTTAGAGAATTATCCAATTGTGTGTGTTTTTATTACTAGTGTGTAAGCATAAATCACTCTAATGGTTTTGGAAATGGAAGTTATCAACCTAGATTAAATTATCATTTTGAATTAATAAAATGGTTTATTCCACTAATGGTTAGTTGATATTCACCAATAAAATGATGTAGTGTTTTCATTATATCTAATAACTTGATTCACAAATATCTCAAAATTAATCTATAGGTTATCTCCGATCGAACAGGTAGAGTTAATAATGCAGTTGCAAGACCACTAAAACAAAGGGTTATTACACCCTGTGGAATTGCATTTTGGTGCGCTAGTGCTCTTCATATAAAAAATGGTAGATCAATTAATCTATTTGTCAATTAATATTATCAAAAAAAATTTCACCATAAAAAACAAGTGTCCCCTTCGATTGATTGATGATGTGTTTTCTCAATTATGATAATCTCAATACATCTCAGAAGTGGTTCTTCATTACTGATTTCATCATATAATAGTGAATAAAGATGATATTTAGTAGATTGCAATCATACAATTGTATGAGAATTATGATTATCTTGTGATTCAAATTGGATATACCAATTACCCTAAAATCATGATGTATTTGATGATAAAAGTCTTTAGGGAATAATGTGAAAAAAAACATGGTAGTGTTTATTGATGATATTATAATCTACACAAAGAGAAACGAGGGACCTGGATAATGTATTGCTATATTTTGAGACATTAAGGAAGAATACATTGTATTTAATGTTAATAATGTGTGACATTTAAATGAATCAAGTCATATTGTAGGAAATCATTATGAAAACCGACAGAATGTTTAAAAATACTTTAAAAAAGAATCTTATTTATGAATGTCATGGACCCCCTATTATCATGAAAATCTGTAGTTTCTTTTGTATTAGATAGATACTAATACTGTTTTGTGAGATATTTCTCTTGAATTTATACCATTCAAGCAATGTTAATATGGAAATGGGTAAATTATTTCTTTATTAAAAGGTTATGGATATCATCTATGAGTTCCAGAAGAGCTTAATCACTATATATGTGTTCACATTACCAAAAAGTGAAAAATGTTTTGTGATATAACATGATGATACATATAAAGGATTTATTTTTTTACTCATGAATAATGATAAAGTGATATCCTAGTCCTCAATGTAGTAGATGATCCATGTGTATGATAACCTAACAAATGATTTTGAGCATAATACTATAGTACATGAAAATTTTGAGGCACTACCTCTTTGGCGAGGGGAGTGATATATATAATTCACTCAAGATTATGATTTATATATTCCCAAATAAAGACCACAATATACATAACTATGTATGGTTTGAGGAATTTAAGGACTATTAATTATTTATTCATTTCAACTTGATGAAGGATAATAAGTTAGACGCTGCTCTCATAAAAAAATAACCTACTCTCTATCTATGATTAAAATAGAGACATTCCATATTATGGGATATTAAATGGATAGATATAGAAATAATATTTTCATGGAATAAATTCTCCTGTTCATAAATAATTTCAGAACCAACTATCCAAGAGAAGATCAAGGAGGTATATAGTGATGATCTGGTGTAACAAAATAATTTGAACATGGGAAATAAAGGGAATCTAATTGGTTTCCACATCAATGAAGATGGTGTCCTCTGATTTAGAACATCAGTTTTAGATCCTTATTCACATGAGATAAATATGGTTCTAGAAGATAATTTATATTTACCGTATTTCTATATATATCGAATTAACTGAGATGTACCATGATCTTCAGGAACAAATCAATTGGGACAATATAATGATGGATATTTCGAATTATATAATAAGAAGATTGGTATGTCTGCTACATAAATTAGAAATATAGAATCAAAGTGAGATTATGAAAACATATCATATATCTATGTGTATATGGCACAACATTACAATGAACTTTTCCACTAATCTCCCAAGGACATTCAAAGGAATCAACAGGATATGGGATGTGGTGGATGGACTCATCTAGAATAACAACATATTTTCTATCTGTGTTAATTTATTTCATAAAAAGATTCTAGTATATATTTAAATTATGTTATGAGGTTGTATGTTGTTCCATTTATGTTCTTTTTTTTACCAAGATCCATGGTTCACGTCTAAATTATTTATAAATAATCAGTATTATATTAGTACTAAATTGAATTTTATTACGACTTATAAACCCAAACTAATAGCCATGTTGAAAAGACTATTTAGACACCTATGTAAGTGTTAGGACCTTACTCATAGTAATTACAATGATTATGGGATTATAATATCACATTGTCTAATATCACATACAATTATAGATTCTAATGAAGTATCTGGATGTCTACATGTTAAAGGGATGATTAGACCTAGGTACAATGGTTGATTTGAGATCCTTTATTGAATATAAGAAGATTTATAGTGGTGTGAACTTCAAAAAAATATGGTTCATGTCTATGATGAGTTCCATGTACTCCCTGGAGAATGTACACAGTAGGACCTTCACAAAAAATGATACCATTGGTGGTAAAATATGAAAACCACCCCTCTAATTAAGAGAGGCTATCAAAGAGCATGGGATACTGAATAAATGTCCCATGGCACATGATTAGTCACCATTCCAAATTGTTGTGGTGGGTTAACAGGTATATTGAATACACATGGGAACCAATGGAAAAAAATATAGACATATAACATCGCCTAATTAACATTAGTATTTAATAAGAAATTTCATTGTTAAAATTTAAAACGATGTAAGAGTTTTATGAACCAAATGTTTTATAAAATATATTTCCCTTATTATAATTATATCACAATGTATAAAACACATTATTCACAGATAGAACAAAATTAAAACATAATCCCCTCAAATGAATAATGAAATAAGTTGGTTTTATATAAATTTAGAAAACTACATTAATGGAATATTGAACTGAATTTTTGAATAATTATATGTCCATCAGAAATAGTAATCTAGATAATAGAAAAGTAGCCTCTCCTATTAAATAATAAATAATATTTAGGAACCCCATAAGTGAAAAAATTAAATCATTATAAAATATTCTAAGTAAATAATTGTTTTAAAAACAATAAATAATGTGTTGAATTTGTTGGAAAAAAAAATATTGACATGAAAATTAATAATTTAGAAAAACTTTTATATGGATATTTATTTTTGTAAAATGTATTCATAAATAAATATTGTATTTACTATAATAATAATTTTATTTTAGGTGACTCTAATTAATTTATCAATGTGTCAAAATATCAGTAATAATATTTAAAAATGTATTATTAGAATAATTGATGATTTTTAAATAAAATTAAATTTATTATATATAAAAAAATATTTCTACAATAATTCTTCAATTTTGGAAATATATAAATTGAAAAATTTATTATATGAATTCTATAGGAATTTTAAAAAATAGTATCATTTGCATGCATAGTAAAATATGAATATAAAAATTTATCATCCAAATTTAGAAATTTTTAGTGTCATTGTTGATGTATGGATGATGTAAGAACATTTACCTGTAACACTCAGTCCCTAGATACTATATTTAGTCCTGGAAAAAAATATATTGATCCATAATAATTTTCAAATGAATAAAATAATCATAAAAACCCTTATCCTCACCAATAAATACAACCCCCCACCCATCTCCACTCCCCATATACCATTATCAAAGGTATAATGATAACTAAATTATCTTTTATATTTGATAATTTTCTTCTATTAATGTAATAACCAACAATAAAACATTTTACTTTTCATTTTAATCTATAAACGAAAAATAATATATTATGTGTCGATTCACCACTTTCATAGACAATATGTTTTTATTTTCCATTAATTTCTTTAGGGATGGACATAATAAAATTATTATGTTTAAAAAAATTATAATATGTATATTATATTATATTTATTATATGCTTAATATTTTATCCTAATATTAAATATAATGAATCTAATTCACAATGGATGAAAAATCCCACAAAAATAAACTAAACTTTTATCATTAATGTTTTCTCCATAGAATCATTCTAATATCATAAAAATGACATATGAAAAAATTTATCTCCTAGAATTACCTTAATAATATATAATTTCTCTTATGTATAGTTATTATCCATTTAGTAGAACATACATAATGATAGATAAGTAGTCCAACCATAAATCAATGTAAACAAACATTAATAAATCTAGGAAATTGGAAACTATAATTTAGGATAAAAGTATAGATGCATATTCTCTATTATAAGACTGGAAGAATATATGTTTAAAAATGTTTGTTTTCATCCTTAAGATATTCAATGTTTAAAATGTTTATACAGTATATATTTACAAATCCTTTTTAGTTCTTAACTATGAAACAATATTTATTAGGATTCAAAAATATCGATATGAAAAAGAAACATTAAACAAGATTACATGGAGAAAAATTATAAGATAAAGAGTATAGAATCTTGTTTTTCAGAGTATTCAATTATAAAAAGGTATAATAATGTTATTCTCTATTTCTTTAACAAGATAAAGTGGAATTAAGACTTCTAACAACAACAAGTAATCTAGTTTGAAAAAATCTTTTAACCTAAATAGATGTGTATCCAACAACATTTGATAATCGTCCCTTTATTTATATATTCAAGATGTCATTTCATTACCACACAAAGGTAATCCCTCGATAAGTGTATCAGAGTCTTTCTTTCTATCCCCAAAAGTCCACAAATAGTAATGTGGTCAGCACCCCTGTCCTTATATCGCTAGAATCCCTCAATTGATCAGTAATAATCTGAATCTCACTAGGTATGCTGATCAAGTTGTTCACTGCTTGAAAAAGTTGTTCATTCCATTCTCCCAAATAAACATAGTCTCTCTGTCTAGATATAACATATCAAAATAACATCATGTAATCTCTAAATGTGTGTTGTATTTGGATCATTCTAATTTCTTGGTATTTATATGGGCAAAATCCCGAAGTATAGCTCCTCCTCCAACAGTAATATTTTACCCTTAAATTTTCAAGGATCTTGTACATGTGTCACTCTGAATAAATTTAACTAAAATTAGATAGTATGAAATCATTTCATATAAGAATATTTGGGAAGCATTACAACGTCTGAGAAAGAAAAAATGTAAAGAAAACACATTCTTTAAGAAACATTTAAATGTTTTAGATCCAATAAAATGAAACATTACATTATTGAAATGAGGTTACCTTATGAAAATAATTTAATTGGATTATTATGGAATTAAAAATCATAATTAAAAATATAAACTATCATGTTATTGAATAATATAAAATCGGAGTATGATTTTGATGGAATCTGAAATAAGATTTTGCGAATATTTCAATGTTTGCAATAATGAATTATTGGTGTCTGATTTCCTATGAATTCATAATCCGATTTATGAGGGAAATCTTGGTATGATTAATGGATAAATCGATGTTTGATTTTAAAGAAATGGGAGTCTGATTTTACAAGAAATTGAATATTCATTTCATGAGAATTTAGAGTCTAATATCAGAAGATATTAGATGGTTGTTTTATAGAATTTTTTTTTTGATTTCAAGTGAAATTGGAGAATTATTTTAAAAGAAATAAGAGACCACTATCAGAAGAAATCAGTCACTGATTTAAGAATAAATAAGAGGTTGATTTTATGAGAAATCAGAGTCTGGTTTTAAAATAAATCAGGGTCTGATTTCATATGAAATCAGATTCACAATATTTGTGGTAATTGAATTCTAAGAAACTATAAGGATTTGAGTTACATAATTCTCTAATTTTTGGTTTTCAAAAAATATGGTTAGTCATGGATTAGGGAAACATGAGAAAGGACAATACCATACATACATAATGTCAAAAATGTATTAAAAAATGAAAATTTCCCTTAATAATATAATTCATAGGTAAGGATAAATTTTATATTAGAAACTCCTTTCTGACTTTCATTGCATAAAAGGAAGAAAAGGTCACAATTGTACTTAATGACAAATCAATCTCCCCCATTTTTGGAAAGCACAAAAAACCATTCTTTAAAGAATATCTGGGATATGATTTTTATTTTTTATACAGTTATAGAAAAGGTAATTTCCATTTACTTATGACCCATAATTAATACAACTATCTACCCCTTATTTATTAAAATCCCTATAGATTGTAATATTTTTTTTCTTATAGAAGTTACAACTTTTTTAATAATATTGAATTCTTTATGTAATCTCCCCTTTTCATGGAAATATTATTTCTTAATATTATTTGTCATCATTCTTTTTCCCCTACATGATTTTCAAAAATGAATAAATGTATAGAATAAAATAGTACATCAATGATTATAAATTTAAAATAAAGAATAATGGAATGTTAAAAAATATAATTAATATTAGAAGAAATTTTATATATGAAAAACACATCAAAATATCAGATTATAAGAAATCAATAATCCTTATTTTCCTTCAACATCATCTTTATCTGAGTAGCATTAAAATTTTCCTTCACATTAAGATCGTCAACTTACATATTGATCAACTGATCTTGATCCTGATGTTTCATTTCAAGAAAATATATTCATTCTTCTTCAGACTAAAAATTTCACATTGAAACTTACCATCCCTTATTCCTCTTTTAAATTTTTTGGTCATATCTTTCCTGAGATCTCAATAGATTTTTAATTTGAGAGTAATTGAATTCAACATTCCAATTTGGTATTTATCATCTTAGATCTGACCATCTTGTTCATGATAAAACTTCCCTAAATGATTTATTTTAATTTTTTGGATCGTGTCATATGGAATATCAATGACATCTCTGACTAAATCATAATATGCATCCATGATTATAAAATCATCAATCGAAATCTTATATAGCGTGGTTATTTCGATGCATGATCTTTTTTGAGCATCATAACAAATTTGAAATGTCATAAAATTGAAATCATGTTTTACAAAAATTTCCATGAGATTTATAGTACAATCAGACTTCACATTGATTGTTTGTTGAAGAATTCTGAATTTATAATCTATATGTGTAAATAAAGGATCGATATTTCCTAGCTTCTTCAAGGACCGAAAAAAAAAATATCGCCAAATAATGTTGATGATCCCAAAGCATATTCTTTTTCTAGAGAGAAAACATTATCTTGGTAATCTGATTTTCCAATAGATATTCCAAAAATAGCTTCATTCATCGATTTTTAAAAAAATTAATTATTTGTAGAATCAATAACTACATTCTTATGTTTCTCAACATTTGATATTTCATTCCCAAATTTCATAGATTCAAGATGACTATCATAAAATTGAATAATTTTATCATCATCATTAGATTCATTTTCACCAAATTTATTAGAAACATACATAAGAACATTTGGATAAAGAAAATCATGATTACTAATTTCATCAACTAATGGTTTATGAACCCCAACTTTAGCATCATCATCTTTTGAAACTGATTGACGTTCTGAGATTATTTTGGATGATTCAATAAAGTATGTTATAATAAACTTATTTCTTAACGAACTATCTTTCTAGAGGTATTCTTCCACCATTTTTAATACAAAATCTCATTCCTCTTCTTCTTCGTCATCTTCTTATTATTAATAAATATCAACTTCATCAATAATGGGTTCCAAAATCGATATGAAATACATTATTTTATATTATATTTGAGTTTCAATTTTAATTTATTCTTGTAAGAATAATTCTAGTACCTAGATTTTTTCAGAAGCATTCATAGTATCTATAAGAAAATATTTATCAATATCATATTTTAATATATTATTCTTTATAAACTTCTCTTTAGATAGATTCTCAAGCTATTTAGTATCATAAATATTTAAGGCCTTTTCCACTGCATGGTCTAACAAAAAATCAACATCTCCCTCTTTATTATTATTCTTAAACTATCTGTATTTAGATACATTGTCATCGGAAAAATCCTTTTTCAATTTTGTGTTGGGAGGAGTAATTTTTGATTCATGAGATAGTACATTATCTTGAGTTTTTAGTTATTTTTATTTTATATTATTTTGGTTTTTCATGGATCTTTCTCATGCTACACCATTCTTCTAGATAGAAATAACATCACTATTATGAAAATAAAATAACTCTAATATCGTAATACTGAAAAAAGAAATTTCATCCTTCTCAGAGTAGCATCAATAAACATAATTAACATAAAAAAATTTGGTTTTGAATAACAAGGAATTTTGATAGATTACAGGAAAATGACAATAATCATCAAAATGATAGTTGGATACAATCTTATTTGAGATGTGAAGATTCCATTCATGATATTTTTTAAGGTAAAGACAATATATTTGATTAGTTGATTAATTCATATATTCATGATGAGATCCATCGTAACGATATCTCGTCTCTTAACTGAATCCATTCCTCCCTTTATTGGAATGTAAAAAACTTCCATCCTGAGATCTATCAATCTATAGTCGGTTAAAAGATGATTCATCTTCAGTGACATAACAAATTTATGCCTATGTAACTCGATGGCCTTAACCTTCTCATAATAACTTTCCTTTTCAAGAAATTTGTGTGAAAAAAAGTTATTCTATCATTTATATGGTGTATCCAAAATTCTTGCAGTCTTGATGAAATATAAAGAATAAGTCATTACATAGCTCTTGAAAGAAAAAAATTATCTTCCTCTTTGTTCATAAGAAATCATTATATCATAGAAATCTATAATTAGATCATGCTAGATCCTGATTTTTTTGTTTGGAAATGCAGTGACAATCCCATCCATTAATCTTAATGATTTTTGGAATCAAAGAAACATACAAGGGAAAAAAAGTTGTCTTCACCAAAATTTCATATTAAATGTATCAATCCATTAGTTCCTCATAGAAGGTCATCATATTTTGTGAGGAAACATCAATATAAATTCATGCATAAGTATATATAGAAAAATTAAAGGATAATGAATCCATTATATGTATATATAATATTATTAATTAGAAAAATATCATATATATAAAAATTATATATATATATATATAATAAATTTATATTTAGATAAAAGAATTAAATTCTTTATAGAGATAGAAAGCTGAAAATATATATTTACGATATTTTATATTTTTGTTTGTTAGATGGAACAAATATAAATAATAATTTAACTTTATAAGAACATTTTCATATCATATAAATAATGTATATTTATTAATTCCCTTATTTTTTATATAACACGCTATGATTTTGTGAAATATTTTCTCGTTTTTAATTTTTATCTATTTTTCATTTCACACATCATAGAATTGAGGTGTTGTTATAATTTCATCGTACACTACACTATGTGAACCTTGTTCTACACGCAACATTGGATTATCTTACTTTACATGCAACACCAAGTTTCTATGAGACATAATTTTATTAATTTATTTATTTAAATATGATATTTTAAAATATCTGTAAGAATTATGGGAATGAAAAATGTTAACAAAATTATGAAATTATGATTTGAAAATGTAAAACCACTTTGCATAAAAGGAAACGCTTCACTAAAAAACTATGTAAATGATAAAAAGGTGTTTCATAATAATAAAATATACAAATCACACTAGATTTATTATTTTATAATATATGTATAAATATTCAATATATTTTTAAACACTCATCACATAGTTTTTCTATAAACGATATATAAATATATCCAATTTTACACATAAAAGAAGTATTTTAAAAAAATATAGTTTTACCCCCTTTAATGGTTAAATTTTTAAAAATAATAATTTCTGGAACATTTCAAAATTATATTTAAAAATAATTCATACTTGAAATTGTAATGTAAAAATTAAATTTGAATGAATTTTAGTTTTCTATATAATATGTTTTTTGAATAATTCAAAATAAGGAATTATCATTAAAAAAATTTCATCAAAATAATTTATAGTGTTATGTTATATTTTTTATTGTTTTTAATCTAAATTTAGATAAAACATTTATTATTTAATCTAGTTTAGGTATTTTTAAAGAATTTCACATCAAAATTTAATATAAATACATTTCAAAATTATAAATATTTTTAATATAAAATCATCATGTTTTGTTTCATCTATGATTTTAGTTTTAATTAATTTATCAAATAATGCCATTTAAAATTAGAAAAATGGATTACATACAGTCACCAGAAGTAAAAGAAATATATTAAATAGTTACGTTTTATTTTTCTATAATATGAATAGTAACATGAAAAATTTCAATTATCATAGTTAAGAGTAAATTAGGGAATTGGGGGGAAATGATATTATAAATAATAAAAATATATCATAAATAATTATAAACTGTTATTAGACTACATTATTTCGACACATAAATAATTAAACAATGATGATTTAGTAATTATTCAATTACTAAATAACAAAATTAAGTGGTACTAAAAATATTAAAATATATAAACATTAAATTAATTAAGGTGATAAACAAATTTATCGGCGAATATTACATATAATGGGTTTATTTTGACAATGAATGTTATGTTATATTGTGGAATTTATTTTTGTAAATTCAATGAAATAAATAGGGTCAAAAATGAACATTAATGATGTTTTTTAAAAATAATACTTTATTAAATTAGTTAAATATCATAACAATTATAAATAATGATAAATAAGATAAAATTTTGTCTAAAATATTGTTAATTATTACTTTATGGTACATTTTAAACATTATAATTGGAATTCAACATCTTTTAATATTGATATTTTTGTTAAGATAATTAAAATACAAATTAGTTAACTAAGGTTTGAAAAAACAAATATGGTTTAAAATACAACATAACATGTCTAAAATATATTATTTTTTGTATTTCCACCATATACCATGTTATATTGGAATAAATTTACATTTGGAGGTATTTTTATTGATATATAATTTAATAAAATTTATTATATTTTCATATTTCATATCTACACCTCAACTTCATTATAAAAGGATACATACTCTCTCATCTAATGTAAACTAATTTCAATTTCATTATCAACCATAATCTTCCATATTATCTTTTACACATGCATCGTAACAGTTTAGATGCTTTTTATGCCCATAATACCGACTAAAATGTTTTTTAAAGGATATTAATGGACATATTTTAAGAGAAAATCAATCCAACCGATCACTCCCGTATTATACATGCCTATAACTCATACAATCCTTTAATATATGTCATAGAATAATAAATTCATAATTCTAAATACATTTAAATGTTATTATAAATTTAAAAATACTATTATTCCACCCCCTTCCAATCCAAAAATATGTTAATTTATCTCTCCAGTGTGCGTATGACATTCTGCCTCCACAAATTGACACTATTTAGTTTTTATCATGATATTTTATTACATGGAATTAGGAAAGGATTACTATTTATATATTATCATTGTGACATTATTGTAAATATGTGATTATAATTTAATATCTACCTTTTTACAACCTGAATATTAGTGAAATTATAACACCACTCATGAATACATATAGTTTCCCATCTCCATAATGCGATGTGTTTCGTTTTTCAGCTATATTTCACATGGGTGGTAATAAGGAAAAATATTATGAATAATTATTATATATATAACATAAAAATTATTCATTAATATTTCATTTAATTTTCATTTATTTAATGTGATACTAAAATTAAAACAACATTCACCCGTTTATAGGGCTCACTATATCCAGGAAGGATGAATTTTATTTTCTATATCTATCTTTTATGAGCCCCTATGACTAAATATATATTTTAAACATAAATTTTTTTTATATAAATGTTATAACTATGGAGGTGATTTATTAATGATCTATTTAATAGTTTCAAGTATAACATGTCAAAACATGTGTGAAAAAGAAAGTGGGCATTACCTAAAATATAACATCAAAATGAATTTTTTAATGATTGAGTAATATAATGTTATGATTAAATGGTATATTTTACTATATATATGATAATTTTTTTTATTATGTTTAAAATAATATTAGGTTTGTTATACATGAGGTATAAATGTATTATATGGAATTCAAGGCTTAAGGTAAGGAATTTTCAACTGACTTTTTATGTCCCTGAGATACATGCCATAATCCCAACACATTTTTTAATATAGTGAATATACTAAACTATTAAATTTTATATTATTATTGTAATTCATTTAATATTATTATATATTTCAATTTATTACATTATTTCATGGATCTCATGATTAAAATTTTACCCAAGTATTTTGAGATTTTCATCTCACTTTTATTTTCTATGACATACATGCCATGGTTACCACCTATTTATTATATATATTGTATATATTTCATATAAATTTATTTTTTAAGTATAATAAGGAATATTATATGTAATTAAAAATCCATTTTATGAATTTCCATTCAGGGTATGTACAAAGAAAATTTTCCAAATTGGAAACACAATTTTTCAGGAATTTTCCGTCATTAAGAATAATGATATGTTATTCACCTATAAATTTTTTGTATATTTATATAAATATAATTTTCAAGTTGATTCATGAATGTAAGTATTTTAATGGAATAGTAAGCTTCATTTTATTTTATTCACTCGTCGGCTATAAATATGTGTTCCTTCAAAACAATGTTATCTTTATATGATTTAATTTGTTTCAAATGACATTTTATGAATTTTCAAAGAAAATATATAAAATATGTGTATAATATGATTAAAATATTTTTTATAATTTTTAATGATATATTTTAAATAAAAAATTATTTCTAAAATTTTTATGTTTTAAAAATGGTTTACCAAAGTAAAATTGATATTGATCTAGATATTTATTTCAAGTGATCGTTCAACATTCATTTTTCATTAAATTTGTCTTTTGTTGATATAAAAATGATTTAATGGTGAAATTATACATGGAAAAAATTATTATTATTGTTACAAATATTATATGTTTATGATGTAATGATACATATAAAACCTATTTCTTTTCCTTAATTTATGATATGGTGTACTATTTATAAAACACATTTATTTATATAAATAATTAAATGATGATTGATTTATATTACTATATAACACATATTTATGGTTTTTATTATGGGATGGGTTGGTGATATATCTCCTTATAATTCATTGTTTAACAATAAATGTTCTACGATCTCAAAGTATACAAGGGAGGTCATCATAAGAATATAAGAAGAGTTTACAAGAGAGTTGATCATAATCCCTCCACAAGTGGTTACACATTACATCATCATAATCCTGAAACTATAAGGTACATGAGTGGGAATCCCATGCCTTAATATTCTACATAGGTGATTAAAGAAATCCCAACATATTATGAATATTTTTAGAGTAAAATAATATATTCTAATATTCAGTGTATGACACAATTTCTTTGTCATGAGATAGTGTATTACTCTTATGGAATATGTTCATTTATTTTCAAATTATTCATGGATTATGATATTCTTGTATTTATTCCATGAATCATTTATATGATCTTAAATATCTAGGATAAATAGTATAATGTCATTATCATGTTTTCCTAACCTTATTATAATATTATGCTTATATTTCATCCTTGTTTAAACATACTGAGAATCTACGTTAACCCTTTCTTATGTTTTGATCCATTATATATTAAATAATGGTATTAAGTTGGAGTAAAAATAGAATGATCATAATAGGAGATGATAAATAATTTTAACCAAATTAAAAGAATATGTTCCATGTTTTCAAAGGAACTAAAAATTATGGTCCTTAGATATGTGTTTTTTAAACATAATGCATATTCCTATAAAAATATGTAATATCAATTTTTTAAATACCTAAGTTGTGATAGTTGCTATTTGAGAAAATGTTTTTCAAACATAAGAAACTGATACAAAAAAACATTAGTGAGATTCCAATGGATATTTTTATAGATATTTTTAGTGATTTCAATATGAAAAATCATAAGGTTTCATAGATTACAAATTATGTCATAATTTTGACCTATATAATTGATTTATATAATTTCTGTGGTTTTCCTCGATGATAATTGTTACTCACTTAGGATTTTTATTCATAGTAAATTGTGGAAAATAGAAGGGAAAATGTTAAAATGAATTTTTAAAATTTGTAAACTATTTCAATTATGAAAATAAATGTCCCATGTCTAAATATCATGATGATAATATGGATGGTGGCATAAGTGTTGTTTATACTATTAGGGAAAAAGATAACTAAAATGACATGGGAATGTTATGTGAGGTTCTAAAAAGTATTTCTTATAATAAACACATGCTTAATTAATATATTGAGGATGAGGAACCATATGACATGATTCATATTTCAAATTCTATGAAATATTAAATGACGATGTCATAGTAATAGTTTAATATTTACTATGATGATTACAACATATATTATTTTGTCAGAAATGATTATGTTATACGAATCATGAAATATATATTTATTTTCATTATTATTTCTTAATTATGTATTTAAAAATATATGAAGAATGGTTTTAATGATATTGAAAATAGTATTAATGGAATGTTCATATTTTTATTAATGGAAGGTATCCTTTAATGTGTAACTGAGGATGATAAAATTATATTTATTTTGGATAAAGAGAGAATGATATGGATAACGTAAATTTTTTTTTTCACGAACTCATCACTGATAAATTTATTTCTAATAATTATATTTATACTATCATAGATAAAGATTTCAAATTTATCAGAATATGTCCATTGATCATTATAATAAGAAAAAAAATTATTAAGGATATATGGTTTTTTTCTTAATTATGATGTTTCAATATAATACAAGATGACGGTATTCACATGTCTTCAATGTGACAAACAAGATTACATTTATGATACACCGGAGATTAAGTCTAATATGTTTTGAGAATTTTTTTAAATATTTCTAATGATTTATATATTTTTCAATTTAAAGGGTTTTAAGGTATTAAATTTTTGGAATGGTTAATATTAAACATAAGATGAGGATTCATTTTTTAATGTATTATATCACCAATTGATACATTCAGAATATATGATATATTTTTCTATCTTTTTTTCTCAATTAGGAAAAATCATTAAATTTATAGATCTAATTTTATTCAAATTATTTATGATTTGATAATTAACAGTAATTTATTGGAATAAAACATGATGTGAAAATTTATCTAGGTATAAAAAATGGTGATTTTTCCTGAAATAATGAAATTATTCCATAACACATTAATTCATCAACTTTTAGAAAACAGTATTGAAATAAAATATAATCCTGTTATCATCTTTTTTTATGATATTAAAATTTTCATTTATAATATTATCATTATTCTATAATTTTTATTCTAAACATTCCCTTAACAATTATCTCTATCACTATCCATTGGAACCTGATAGTTATATTTTTTCATTATGTACAAGTTTACACTTTCCACATTTTTCCTATATATAAACCCAATTATAATTTACATTGGGAATATATTATGTTTCAAATAATTCCCTTTTTAGAAGGATATTTGGAATTCAATTTTATGGTGTGGGAACATTCATGTATTAAACCTAGGAAAATCCAAATAAATTTTGAGGGAAAATCATTTTAATGGGGGTAGAATGTGATACCCCCTTATATTGTTATTTTTTAATTAATATTTTTGATATTTTTATTTTATGAAAATTTTAATATATATTTTCTAATTCAATCATTTTACATTACACCAATTTTATCTTGTGATAGAGAAAATAACATCTTAGATTGTGTTACACCCAAAAACTTGTTTCTAAGAAACACCATATTAATATAATTATCATTTAAGTAAGGAAATAATAACATATATATAATAATTTAGGGTATGAAAATGACTAGTATAATTATTAATTTATGATTTGTACATGTAAAAACAATTTAAATTACTATAAACCCCATTTTATAAAAATTATTAAAATGTTAAATAATTGTGTTTTAAACCTAAAAATGAAATAAAATCAATGTTTTTGGATTATATTAAAGAAATATACATATGTATCTATATATAATTAAATTAAATTTCTATAATTTAAAAATTATTTTTTCTCGATATATGAAAATATCTAATATTATGCATAAAAGAATTTCATTTCTATAATTGCATTTTATATAGCTTTTAATGGGGACAATTTAGTAATTTAGCATTTGAAGCATCAGTAGATTCAATTAGAAAATTAACAACATATTCAATGAATTTTTTATATGAATATATAATAATTTTTAAGTTTTTATATTTTTATGACATATTTCATGTTTTTTTTGAATATTTAAAACTACAAAATTATAATTGAAATTTTTTTTCAGTGAAATTATTTGTTAAGTAAAATTATATTGTTGATTGATCATAATTAATAATTAGATAAAATTTTTTAAATTTAATTCAATTTAGTTTATTGAAATATATTTCACATTGGAATTGAATATAAAACCATTCAATACTTTTGATCATTGTTACATTAAAAAGCCATTGTTTTATCTTATCTTGTGAACTAATTATTCATTAATTTCTAAAAATATGACAATTGAATTTGAAAAAATGGATTACATATTTTGAAACAAAATTTATAAATTTATTAATCATTTTTATTTTTAGTTTTGGAAAATAATAATTGTAAATTTAATAATTTTTATTACTATGATTAAGGGTAAATCGGGTAATTGGGGGAAACATAATATTGTAAATATTTGTAAGATAGCATAACACATTCGAAAATGTTATTTAATGGTACGAATTATTTAAATTACATGTAAGGATCTAAATTTACTAATTTTGTGTACACAAGGCCATCAAAATGAATTAGATAATGTTAAAATTAAAAATAATTACAAAATGTCACACTTGTACTTTAAATAAGTAAAATATTTTTAACATCACTTGAGTTAAAATATATTTTCAACTGTATATATTATTCTAAAATATAAAAGGTTTATTTAAATCAAGGTAACTAATTTTTAAAATTTAGCGAGGAAATAATTAACATAAATATTTTTAATCAATAATGATGCATTAATTATTAAATTAATTGATACCCAAAATTAGTGGAATTAAATAATAAAAATAATAATTTTTTTAATTAATTTAATTTTACAAGAATTTTTTAGATGATTATTACTTAATATTGGTGATTTTAATATAATTTTAAAATTTTATATTGATTTATTTATTTCACTAAACTCAATATAATGAATAATAAGAAAATTTAAGTGTAATAAAATTTATTAAAATAGTATATATTTAATTCAGTTATTAATCATTAAAATAATTAATAAAGAAAAAAGATCATAAATTATGTTTTAAAATATCATTAATTTAAAATTAATGATTCAATTCACACCTTATATGTATAAATATCCACCTTTTAATATTTAGAATGTTGTTACAATAGTTAAAATTACAATTTGTTATGAAAAGATCAAAAATAAAGGCATTGTTTAAAATTAAAAAAATCCCTAAAATATATTGGATGATGGATTGAACACCCTATATCACATTATATTTTAATACATTTCAATTTGGATGAATTTTTACAAACATTTAATTTGTTATAATTAAATCTATTTTGAGACTCCAACACTTCACATCACTATCTTTTTAAAAGGACACCACTTCCCACATATTATTTAAGAAAATTGAGCCTTGTATATCAAAAAACTCAAAATTATTATTTTATCAACATCCAAATTCATAATATAATGTTTCTCGTCTTCCAAAATGTTCATATATAAATTCCTTTAAATTATATTTAAAGGGGTTGTTTAGAATAATGTGTAATCACTCTAACTGATCACCCTCATTTTCAGCTAATATATAAATCTATCAAAAAATAAATAATATATAATAAAATTATAAATTATTAGTCTAAAATATACAAAAATTTTATTATTATTATGAATAAACTATTATAAATCATCATCCCTACTGAACAATAAGTGGAATTAATTCTCATGCATTAGCCTGACATACCATCTCCATGTAGGGACACATTTTCATCCAAAACAATCAATTATAAATGGAAATAATGATGGTTTTAATTGGTATATATTAGATGTAAAAAATTATTATACATCAATATTTAAAATAAATTGTTCATCCTTTTACCACTTAATCTTTTTAGAAATGATAATGTCACTCGTCCACATGTATAACTTACATTCTTCATTATGTGATGTGATTTTTTATTCATATATAGTTTACATGGGTATTAATAAGGTTGTGATTTTAGAATATAATGTATATTTACAACATCAAAAATTATTTTGGAAAATACCATATACATTTATTTTTATTAATATTTCATTAATATTAAAATTGTGTTCATACATACATATGACCTACCATCCACATGAATACTGTATTTTATTTTCAACCTATATCATTTATTAATAACCATTAATAAATATATGGTGAAAATATATATTATACTTATATCATGGTTATCATTCATTAGATGATTAAGTCATTACCTATTTAAGAGTACCAATGATAGAAACATAATACATGAAAAAAACAATGTGTTTTTAACTGAAACATAATGTTAACATAATATTGTTAATAATATGTAATATATATTTATAGGTAAATCGTTTATTATATAATATATAAGAATATTGTTATTTTTAATATTAATAAAATATATATATTTATTATATAGTAGGGTTGAATGCATACAAATGAATTCAAGACTTAAGGAAATGTACTTTCATCATACATTTTATATCTATTATATTCATTAATAATAACCAATAAATTATTTTATATGTTGTATATAATGAATGTTAATGTCTTATATATTGAATTTACATTATTTAGTGATATTATATGTTTAAATTAATGTTTTTATTTAATGGATCTCATGATTGAAAAGTTACTCATGTAATAAGGGATTTTTATATCACATTTATTTACCTTATGATTCAATCCATGTTCACCACCTATTTATTCTATTGAGAGTATTTATTTCCCATGTATATAATTTAATAGTATTATCCTGAATATTTTGTGTATCTATATATCTATTTTATGATTTCTCATTCATGGGGATTATGATTCAAATGTCAAAAAATATGTACTATAATTTTTTATCAATCATAATTATTTAAGGCAGATGTTATGTTATTCAACTATTATATTTTTCTATGTGTATATTACACCCAATAAAAAAATTATCAGAAAGAAAATCATTTTAGTTATACTATAATAATTATTTAATATTATTCTCTCTTCAGTTTTAATTCATTCGCTATAAAAACAATGTTTTCCAAAATTGTGTGAACTATTTTTAAATTGTTCATCTATGAAATTTCATTAAATATATATCCAAGATGTTTAAAATGGTTTTTAATTATTACATTATTTTATTTTAAGATCACTTATAATGATAAATGATTTATATTGTTTTGAAATATATTTTTTCAATTAATAATGTATATTTCCTTAAAGAATCATTTCAAGTCCTACTTCCATAATATATTTATCAACTAAGACAACTTTTGTTGAAATTAAAGAAGCATTAATGGGTATATGAACCAAGGATACCATTATTATACTTTTTATGAATGGTTTATTTATATGACCGAATGATAATTATGAAACATATTTCATTACCCTAAGTTATGTTATGATTAATGGTTCTTCAAACACATTTAATTACATGTGTTATGATGTGATAAATGATTTATGTTATTATGGAACACATATGTATGGTTTTTATAATGTTATGGGAGGGTCATTTATCTCCCTCCAATAAACTGGGCAATGATTAATATTCTATGATATCAATGGGTACATGAGATGTTTTAGTACCACCCGTTTCTAGTATGTAACCATTAATTAATGATTTTAATTTTTATAAGGTTAAAGGTGATTAATAGGAGATTCGGGTGAACATTGAATGATAATTTGAGGAAAAAGCGGTAGTTACACTGGCAGCGCATGATTTCTCTAAACAGTGCTGCCAAACCATACGTAGTTGGCACTATAAGGTAGATGCATCAATAAGGTTGGACCACAATTTGGGAGACCATTCGAGGAGGTCGTACGAGGGTCTACTGAGGTAGTGGCTAATGCATGGTTAGTGGACAGTTTGTCTAAATTGTGCGAAGTAACAATGCTCGAACTTAAGTGATATCCTAAAAAGGTGGATCTCAAACGTTTTTCCTCTAATGAACTCATGTTTCCATTTAAGTGGACATAACTTGGGATTGTGTTCATCCTTAGTCCAAAAAAGGTTCATCCATCATTCCAAGGGCGTTCCAAAGGCTTCCCTTGGGGAATCAAAGCCCGATTCATGAGGTATGTGATCGTTTTTTATCGTTCATGATCGGTTTCATAGATCTACATAGATCTACATCTCATATTTTCTCGTTTCCATAGATCTACCCATGTTATTAGTATATCTACATGTCTTGATGCCATATATGATGTGATTTGGACTTGGTCTTACTAGTAGATCTGATCTATGAAGGGTTTTTGAAGAATCAACCCAGTTTCATTGTGCATTATTCATTCATTGTGGTTTTTGTAAAAAGCCTAAAGGTATAATTCTTTTTTCTCGACTGCACTTAGTAGAACAGATTGGAATGCATTCAAATTGAATGTGTTATGTTGAATTGATTGTGATTTGGTTTTTGAGATATTGTTGGAATCCTTCTTTATTGGTGGTTGTGAAATCTGGAAAATTGGGAATTTTTAATGAGTGCTCTGGTTTATGATATTAAATTGTGGATTTTAAAAAGGGGATTTTTTAGAATTGTGGCACATGATATGGGACTATATTTCTTCAATAATAGGGGAAAGTTTTATTGAAATTAAATGTTTCCATGAAATTGGTTTTGCTTTGGGTTTCAATAAAAATGGTGTTTTATTGAAATGGATTAGCATTGAAATGGTTTTGATGGAAATGGTTTTAAAAAAATGTGTTTTTTGAAAGGGTAGGTTTGAAATGATTCTTGGGAATTTGTATTGTGTTTTCATGTTGCATATATGGGGCTTGGTTGAAATATGATCTTCTGCATGGTGCCAAAGGAGTATCGGAACATGCAAAACAATTACCTTGTGACGACATGGTAGATCAACGAGCAACCGCTCATGAGTATGTAACTATCATAACATGCATGCATGGGTGATGGCATGGGTTTCCAAAAATGTTGGGTATGCCAAAAAGGGATATTGTGAAACAATTTTAATGGATTCATAGTTATTTTTCTGGAAAAATAACTTGATGGAAAAGTTGGCTTCTATTTAACTTGTATGCTTTTGGATATAAAGTTTTTTGGAAACTTGTTTTTATTTGGTTATAAACTCATTTTGGTAAATTTTTTTATATAATCTGTTTTATATAAATGTGGATAACATTTCTATCCTAGTAGAATGTCTAGGGAATTCATTGGGGGGGGGAACTATTGAGTTGTATACTCACCCCTGATTTGGAACATTGGTGCTTTTGCAGATGTCATATTGTGTGAAACATGTAAAGGTAAGGAACCTCATTAACAGTGGTTCGTTGTGATGCTTGGGATAGGTGGTGGTGGTTCGAGCTTGGAGCTAGGTGTGTTGCAGTGGATTTTTTCATGGGTTATTTTGGGTAATTTGTTTAGTCTTTCACAAAGTACTTTGATACTGTGTTTGCTTGTATTGGTTTTGGTTTGTATTGTGGAACAACTTGGTTATCTCTTAGGAATACATGCTTGAATACATTATTGGCATGCATTATATTTTGGTTGTAAGTGGATGGTTTGTTTGGTTTCTTTCTTAAGGGAAAATCGTTCTCCACTTTTCCTTGAAGCCCTTGGAATTTATTTTATGCCTTCGGCACCTCTGGAACATCACCTAAGGCCATGTAACCTTCACTGCCTCCTCAAGCCAACGAGGTTGGGGGTGTTAAAAGTGATATAAGTTTGGTCCTTCCTTGGTGGTACAAATAGTCATCAGTTTTCATGGCCTAGGAGTTAGAATTCATTTGTCTATTCCTAGGGTTTGAATGTTATACATGAGTTGGATTTTTGGAACATGATATGTATATCATAAAAGGACATATCTAACCCGTTTATGTTTAACCTCAAGTTACCAGGGTGTTGGGTACATAAGTATTTGGGATACACTTCTAGAATGTTGGAAATCTTATTTTCATGGGTTTAGCCAATGAGATGAGCATTACATTCGTGGTAGAGGAATGAATTCCCACTAGAATTTCATATCTCATTGTGAGGAATGATTTATGATTTTTTCCAAGGTGAAATTTTTTGAAAATTGAAGAAATTTTTTTTCAGATGAATGATTTTTGAAAAAATTACATTTAGTTATTTTGAAAGTGGATAAATTTTCAAA
The DNA here is from genome assembly GCA_963277665.1 of Viscum album. NCBI lineage: Eukaryota > Viridiplantae > Streptophyta > Magnoliopsida > Santalales > Viscaceae > Viscum > Viscum album. Next base: position 810,890,872 of record OY728140.1, on the reverse strand, counting down.
ATGCATGTTTAATGTGTTCAAAGTGTACAAACATTGAAAAAATATATTTTGGAAAAATTTTTTATGTTAGTTGATGTGATATATTTTGACATTCAAAGCCATAAGTTGATAGAGAGTAAGATTGTCAATGTTTTTTGTTTGTTTAGAAAATGGAAAATGGTAGGCGTCATCGAAACCAACCTGATGAAGCTATAGAGAATGTGGTTGCACTAGAACCATGGGTGAACGAAGCAATGGTTCAGAGTACTGTCCAGGATTTTTAGGTGGTGGATACGGGGAACCATAGGAATGAACCAAGATATGTGGATCATACTATCCAGTTCATGAAGTGGAATCCACTGAACATTTGGGGTGTTGGTGAATCCGAGAAGGCGGAGATGTGGATAAGTAGGATAAATTGTATCATCGATTTCATTGGCACACCATCAGAGCTCATGGTCATGTTAGTGACATATATGCTTGAGGATCTTGCACCTTAGTGGTAGCATTAGGTAATGCATGAAAAATTGGATTAAGGCCTTACATGTTAGGATTTTGAAGACTTGTTCAAAAAAGAATTCGATCCTCACACGTTCAAAATCATGAAATTGATGGACATCTTCAGCATGTAGTAAAAGTGCCTCTCTATCCTAGAGAATGCATCTAATTTCATAAATTTAGACTATTTTTCACTAGAGGTTCTGGCATGTACGTCTTTGAAGTCACACATCTTCGAATCAGGGATGAGGTAGGAGATTCGATCGAAGATATTGGTGATCTATATTACGGGTTATACAGAGATTGTGAACATAGTGGATGTTGCTGAACGTGATATCTCAGGGTCAATAGGAGGAGGAATGATGATACTTACAGGAAATGGTGTGAACACAACTACTGGGAACAAGATGAAAAGGGACAACTATTCCCATGGTGCACGTTGGAATCAAAACTCAAAAGCTGAATCGGTAAACCATCCTCCATGACCCCAGAGCAATGAAGGTTGTTTTCAATGTGGTTTTTTTTCTACATAAAGCAAGATTGTATGGATGAACATATAAAATGTCATTATTTCAACAATATATGACATCTTCAACACTATTATCACAGTGATCCAAGGTCATGGGGTCGAGATACTTCTTAGTTATCGCAAGCATCATATGCTATGACTAGACAATGAAAGCAGAATTAGTCTCATCAGCAGAGCATAGCTAGCCTGGATGATTCAAGAAATACCATGACTCCTCAACTAGGGAAACCTTAGCAAGGAATCAAGGTGAATAGTATAGTGAAGAAGAAATTGTATGGAGCGAAAGAGATGATTGTCGATGATCAGGTTGGACCATCTATAGTAATAAGTTTGATTATTTTTAATTCAACCATTGTGCAAGTATTTTTTGATAATGTTGCATCACATTACTTCATTTCCTCCCATGATATTGACTGGCTATATTTTATACTGGAAAAGATGCATTCTGTTTTGAAATTGAAAACTCCTCTTGTTGAAATAGAATTTCAAACCATTGCCTATAGAGAATGTTCTATAACTATTGATAGAGATGAGCGAAAATGGGACTTCTCAATGTTTGATATAGATTTTAATGATGTATTCCTCAGTATGGGTTAGATGATAATGTTCAAGGCTCAAATTGACTGTAATTGTAAAATAGTTAGATTCATGACTGTGGACGGCATCGAGCACCTCATTAGAGGAGAGAGGATCATAATGAATGATACAATGAACTTGTTGGCACCAATGTGGGGAACGATATCTTACCAATTTTTTGCATTGACATTGGCATCAATTGAACAGATCATGGAAAATAGTTTTCTAGCTGTTATGGCTCAATTTCTAGATTTTTTCCCAAGAAAATCTCAAGGTTACCAACTCTATGGGAAGTGGAGTTTACGATTGATCTCCTTTAGGGGACCTGTCCAATTTCAATCCTATATTATAAAATGGAACCAATAGAGTTACGAGAATTGAATGTGTAGTCATTGGAGCTGGAAATAAATGGTTTCATTCGACCATGTATGTCTCCATGGGCAGCACCGATTTTGATTGTTAAAAAGGAATATGGAACTCTTATTCTATGTTTTCCTTATCATATTATTAACCATGTTATGATAATGAATATATAACCCCTTCCATGCATTGATGATCTATTTTATCAATTAAGGGGTGATCAGTGGTTATCTAAGATTGACTTCTGATTAGGATATCACCAATTGAGTGTTCAATAGGAGGATATTACAAAGATATATTTCAGAAGCAGATATAGGCACTATGAATATAAAATCATGACTTTCAGTCTGACAAATGAAGCAGTAGACTTCAAGGATTTGATGAATCAGATATTTCAACAATATCTAGATTATTTTGTTGTGGTGTTTGTGGACGACGTTTGGTCTATTCCAATACAAGGGCTCATCATGAGGTGCACCAGTAAACAATGTTGCAAATTATGAGAGATCACTATTTTTATGCAAACTTATCAATGTGTGATTTTCTGATACAGGAAGTATATTTCCTTGGCCATGTCATTTCTGAGAAATGCATTTTGGTTCATCCTGAAATGTTAAAAGCTTTTATCACTTGGAAACTACATCAGAATGTGATCGAGATATGATGTTTACATAGTATAGCTGGTTAATACCAATGTTTTGTGCATCATTTCTCATGACTTACATCTCCATTGACATCTATAAAAAAGATGAATTCTCCATTTCAATGGATAGAAACATGTTAGAAGACATTCCATGAACTAAAATTTCAGGTTAAATAAGCAGTTATCTTGTCCATTCCAGAATCAGGACAAGGGTATTTGGTGAATTGTGATGCTTCGGGATCAGGGTTGGGTAGTGTTATCATGAAAAGAGATCATGTGGTTTCTTATGGTTCAATGTAGTTGATGGTGCATGAGATGAATTACCAAACGCATGATTTGGAGTTAGCTACAGTCATCCATGCATTGAAATCATGGAGACATTATCTCTTTGGTGGGAAATTTATTGTGGGTATGGATCACAAAAGCTTGGAACACATTTTTCTCACAGGGAGATTTTGAATCTGAGGAAATGGAGGGGGATAAAGTACCTCCAAATGTTTGAATTTTATATGATGTACACACTGGGGAATGAAAATTCGATGGATGATGCATTGAGTATAAAGGCATATGCTTTGTTGGAGAAAAAAGGATTAGATGAGTGGCATTTGATTTCGCTCATAGCCGACATGCATGGTGAATGTGAAGATTGAGGTGATGTTGTAGTTTTCATTTCTTCTATTCTTATTCATGATTTAGTAAGAATGATCAAAGAGGCAGAAACATCTGATGTAGAATGTCTCGTTTTTATGTTCACGACTCAATGGTGGGAAGACCATTGGTGGTTGGAATCTTGATGGGGATTCAATTTTGTATTTCAGAGAGTGGATGGTTGTACCTATGCTTTATGAGGAAAAACTCCTTCATGCTAACCACCATTCAAGATGGAGTATACATCCACGTACACAGAATATGTATAAGTAATTGAAGTATCATTTTTGGTGGAGTAGCCTAAAGAGAAAGGTGGTTGAGTTCATCTGGACATGCTTAACATGACAGTAATATAAAGTACAACATTAAAGACTAGCTGGTATGTTACAATCATTTCCCATACCAATGTGTAAATGGGATCAAATAGGAATGGATTTTGTACAGGTCTTCCAAGAATGGTCTGAAAGCACTATGCCATTGGGGTGATAGTTGATCGTCTAACCAAGTCGGCTCATTTCATCCATATTCGTGAAACTCATACAGTAGAGGATATATCAAATATCTATAACTAAGAAGTGGTAATGAGGTATAGTGTACCTGTGTCTATAATATCTGATAGATTTCAGATTTTCACATCTCATTTATATAAATCATTACAGAAAGCCCTTGGAACTCAGTTGACTATGAGCACCGTGTATCATCCTCAAATGGATGGGCAATCTGATCGGATGATACAAACATTGGAAAAAATTTTGTGGTCTTGTGAAATGGATTTTTTTGGCTTAAGGGAGGATAATATATATTTATTGGAGTTATCATACAATAAAAATTATCAAGCCTCGATACACATGGCTCCGTTTGAAGCATTATATTGTCGTCCTTGTCATTCGCTAATATACTCAATGGAAATGGGTTAAAAATCACTAGCTGAGCCATGACATGACCAAGAAAAAATAGAGATGTTACAATTTATTAGAATGAGGATGGAGAAAACTCAGATTCATCAGAATTCTTATGAAGATCATTGTCAAATACCATTGTCATTCATTGTGTGTGATCATGTATTCTGAACGATCTCTCCAAGGCATGAAACCCATCATTTTGGGAAGCAGGTCATGTTATCTTCTAGATACAATTTCATTTTTGAGATTCAATAATGGGTCAGATAGGTGGAATATTTGTTTGCATTATAACTACGGTTTAGTAATGTCTATAATGTGTTCCAAGTATCTTAGTTAAAAAGGATCAGCCTAATCCTGAAAATGTGATCCGATGGGATCATGTTGACCATTAGCCGGATTCTTCGTTGATTCATATCGAGGTAAGGATTTTGGAAAGGAAAGAGAATGTGTTGCATGGAAAAAGAATTGGTCTAGTGCAGGGTTAATGGAACCATGGTTAGATTCGAGAAGAGACTTGGGAATATGATAAGGAGATGAATGAATAGTGGGCGAAACTCTTTTTAGCCAGCAAGGGTTGTCACATTCTAAGGATGGAAATAAAAATGGCGGGGAGAATTTAGCACCCACAGTTTCTATTATGTAATTGTTACTTAATTCTTTTAATGGTTATACGGTTAAAGGTGTTGAATGGGAGAGTCGGGAGAAAGTTGAACGATGTTTTGAGGTAAAAGAAGAAGTCAAACAAGCATTGCACACTTTGTCTAAATAGTGTGTCCAAACCGTACATAGTTGGTACTCTGAGGTAGTTTCTTCCACAATGTTAAAGTATTTTTCCGGAGTCCATGTGAGGAGGTTGTGTGAGGGTCTGCCGAGGTATTGGCTAATGCATGGTTAGCTCACGGTTTGTCTAAACTGTGCAAATTAACCATATGGCCACTTAAATGATATCCTAAAAAAGTGGATCTCACATATTTTTTCTTCTAAAGAGAACATTTTCCTCATAAGAATCTTAACTCGATATTTTGTTTATCTGTAGGCCAAATAAGGTTGTCCCATCATTCCGGAGGTGATCCGAAGGCTTCACGCGGTGAATTAAAGTCGGATTTTTGATGTATGTGATCGTTCTTCATCATTAATGATCAGTTTCTTAGATCAACTTATAACTACATCTCATATTCTATCATTTCCTTTGATCTACACCTATTATGGGTAGATCTATGTGTTTGAATGCAAAATATTATGAGATTTGGTCTTGGTCTTGTTAGGAGAAGAGATCTATGGATGGTTTTTGAATAATCAACCCAGTTACCTTGTGTGTTCTTAGTTCGTTGTGGTTTTCATCAAAACCCTAAAGGTAGGTTGCTTCAATCTCGACTCCACTTATTAGAATTGATTTTCACACTTTCAATTTGAATGTGTGGTGTTGAATTGATCGGGATTTGGTTGTTTAACTCTTTTTGGAAACCATCAAGAGTTATGGTTGTGAAATCTAAAAAATTTGGGATTTTGAATAAGTGTTTTGGTTCTTGATTTTAAAATGGGGATTTTAAAATGGGGATTTTCTGGAATTATGGAACATGATTTTTATACTAGAGGGTTTCATTAAAAGGGGAAATTTTAATTTAAATTAAATGTTTCCTTGAAATTGGTTGTGCATTGATTTTCAATATAATTGATTTTTTATTGAAATGGTTTGAAATTAAGATGGTCTGGCATTGAAATGGTTTTGAAGGAAATGGTTTTCAATAAAAATGTGTTTTTATTAAAAGGGTTGTTTTAGCATAATCATTTGGAATTTTTGGTCAGTGTTCATGTTTCATATCCATGACTTGGTTGAAATATGATCGTGTGCTCTGTGCCGAATGTTTAATGGCACATTGGAATTTCATATATGGTGCTTGGATGAAATATGTCCATGTTCTTAGTGAAAAATTTATAATGGCACATGGGAAACAATTACTTTGTAATGACTTGGTAAATCGATGAGAAACCTCTCATGAGTATGGAACATTCAAAACCTACATTCAGGGTTGGATGCATGGGTTTTTGTAATCGTTGGGTATGCCTAAAAGAGATATTATGAAATGGTTTTAAAGGACACTAAGTTATTTTTTTAGAAAAATAACTTTTTGGAAAAATTGGTTTCTATTGCACTTGTATGCTTTTTGTTATAATTGGTTTTGAAAACTTGTTTATATTTGGTTATAAACTACTTTTGTTTAATTGTTTTATATAAACTGTTTTATATAAATGTGACTATCTTTTCTATCGTAGTTGTGTGAGTAGGGAAGTCATTGGGGGAATCCTACTGAGTTTTATACACACCCCTGCAATGGCACTTTATTGATTTTGTAGATGTTTTTTCTGGGATAAATGTAAAGGTAAGGAACCTCATTACTAGTGGTTCGTGGTGATTCTTGGGATAGGTGGTGCTTCTTAGAGCATGGAGCTGGGAATGGAGCTGTGAAGTGTGCCTTGGCTAATTTTGGGTCCTTTTTTATTATTCCACATAGTACTCTGATATTGTGTTCGGTTGTATTGGTTTTGGTTTTTATTATGGAATAATATGATTGTCTTTTGGGAATACATACTTCAATGTTGAATTTACATGCATCATATTGTTTCTGCTAGAGGATGGTTTGGATGGTTTCTTTCTTAAGGGAAAATTGTTCCCCACCATTCCTTAATTCCCTCGTCATGTATTTCCAGCCATTGGTGCCTTGGGAACGTTGCTTAAGTCCATGTAACCTTCACCGCCACCTCATGAAAATGAGGTATGGGTGGGGTGTTACAGATGTCATCCGACAACAATAGTGAGATTTTAAATATGAGTCATCCAAATTCTATAAAAGGAGGGTACAAGGGAGGTAACTGTAAACCCAAATGTTGGGGGTACATAGGATGACTTCCCAATGAATTATTTTTGTACTTGGTTGATACACCAAGGAAAACATAATGTGAGTAATTTGTTGGGTATCATTGACATATGATAGTATAAACCTATGTATATGAAAAAATATTAATGTAATATGTGATTATTATACTGTAATAGATTGTGTTATTTTCTTTTCTTTTTATCCATGACTTATGATATGTTAATAATTATTCCTTGAATCTTTTATATGGTCTTTTATGTACACTGTATAATATTGAAATGTTATTATCCTATTTATATACAATTATGATCATATTATTTTAATATATCATCCATGTTTACCATTACTGGGAATTTGAATTTAATTTTTCTTATCTTTACATTTCAAGAGTAATAAATAATGGTTTTATGTATGATTACTAATGGGTGACATCCGTATGTGTGATGTTGAATATCAATAACCAAATAAGAAGCACATGATCCTTATTTCCAATTGAACTAAAATATTAATGTACACATGAATATTTCTTTATATCATAATGAGTATTAATATAATAATAAGGGATATCCTTGTTTTATAATTCTAATTGTTATAATTCTCATCCATTTAAATCATTAGGTACAAACAAATCACATCGATTTGTAGATGTGGTATTCCATGCCTATACTAGTTAAAAAGGATCATTTTAAAATGGAATTCATGTTATGAAAGTTGATATAAAATTATAAATCTATAAGAATACCTCATTAATAAATATAATTTATAAAAACAAAACCTTCAATAATAAACATCCATGAAATATATTAGTGTAAAATTAAATGAATCTATTTGTGGAGATGAATGTTTATAGATATACATTTGTGATACTTTTACAACCCATATGTCATAAAAATTGGATAACGATTGTTATTTCATTATCAAAATTTAAATTTTTTAAATTTATAATTCAAATTTAACTAATTTATAAAAAATAACCAACTTTTATAAGAGGTATAAAAATAAATTAATTGAAATATGTCTTGTGTGATGATTACCTCTTATTTGAGAGACATCAATTTTACCCTTTCATGAAGATTATAAGGATTGTCATTTGGGTGTAAAATTATATTCATAAAATGTAAAAGGGTGTTGTGATAATAAATTGGAAGGTATTGATTGATCTAGGTTTCATACTATAATATTTTGATGATATAGAAGGGGCATCCTTTTATATGGTAGGAAAATGACTTAATTTGACTTGAAATAAAATTCTAATATAATTATTTTATTTTCAAAGAAAATAATTCAATAATATTCATTATTTGAATCCTAATTTTCAATACACATAATACTATTGGGAAATTAAATTTAGACATGTCATGGTTTCATTGGAATATTTATCATTTATTTTATCCAGTATGCTATCCAATTTTGGAATTTACCATTACAACATATTTTTCAATAATAAATTGTTAATATTTTTAATTTGACTAAAAAATTGAATTATTAATTCAACAGAGATGAATTATTAATACATAGTACCCCTATTTTCATAATTAATTCCTTTTATTACTTATAATTAATTTAATAATTATTTTTCATAAAATACTAGTTTGGTCAATTTTCAAACCATTCATTTGAGTGTTGATAAATTAAATCATTGAAAAGATGGTATTTGATAAAATAACATTAAAAATATCTAATATAATATATGAATCTCTCTTTTTTTGAATAATAATTCCTAAAAAGTGTTTTTATTTTTATAGTTTTAATAATGATTATATTATTTTTCCATTAATTGAATATATACAATATTAGAATTGTTTAATAAATTTGGATAATTTTATTATCAATATAATGTAGATATAAATTTACATATAAAAAATAAATTTAATATACAAAATATAACATTTAATATTCATTCAAAATATATTTTTACCCATCATTGAAAGTAAAGGTTGACATTAAGGTCAATAAAGTGACTTTTGAATATTACCTTCCAAAAAATTTTATAATGGTAAATATAAATAAATAGACAGAAGTGGACATATATAAGAGTTTTGGATTGAAATTTTATTTCATTACACATCCAATAGGATTGAGGCTTGATTTAAGCAAAATTTTAATATTAATCCAACATTCGTAACATGGTTTTACATGTTTTCTTCATAGATCGAAGATAACAATTTTTCAAGGATAATATTCATAATGACCAAAAATAAAATAAACCTATTTAAAATATCTTGCCTATTTTTAATTATTCAATATATAGATGTTCATGAAATTAATTGAATATAAATAAAACACAAGGAAAATCTAATTTTTTGAAAATTTTCTATTTATTTAAAGAAATTTTTTTAATACAATATTGCACCTTAAAAAATAACTATAGTGAAAATATTTAGATTTCTTGTAATATTGGAGAAATAATTATAAATAAAAATCATTTAAATGTAAAATTTATCTTAGTGTATTATTGACAAAATAAAATAGTTCTTCTTAAATTTATGATTTTTGAAAATTCCTTGGAAAAAAAATCTTTTCAAAATTATCAAAAAATATCTATAATATAATTTTTATTTTGTGATTTCAATAACTAATATCATTTTATAAAATAAATTACCTACATGTAAATTTTTTTTAATATAATATTTTTGTTTTGAAAATAAATGATATTTAGGTAATTTTTTTTATAGGAAGAACATATCATTAATAAAAATTCAATTCTTATTTCCTACGAAACAATCAATAATTTGTTTTTGACAAATAATGGTCTAAATATGTATTTCATACTTTTTTTTCAAATTCATACCATCAATTCAATGAGGTGTATAATTTATATAACAACATTTTAATATTTTATATTTCATTTGCGATCGAGGTTTCCTCTCTTATACAATGTTGACAATATTTCGTCATATTATGATTCAATGGTGTGAAATTCAAAAAAATTGTTGAATTGCACCATTAGAATTTTTTCACAGTAATCATGGAATCGATATTTGAAAATTTTTTTGCTGAAACCCCAAACCATACAAAGGAATAATGAAACTTATTTTGAAAAATGTATGTGGGAGACACGATGGTTAACCAAAATATAACTTATTAGTGTTCCATGATAATAGAATAATTATTGTAAGATAAAATACATGAATGTAATCGTAAAGTAGTTTCTATATTGTTATAGTGAGTTATATATATGATCGAGATGACTATTTTAATAACAACAAACCTTAAATCATTGACATGTTAAAAGACCATCAATTTAATAGTTATAAAGGTAATATAATATCATATATTTTAATAATTGTTTTCTTATATTATTATTTCACCTTATAAAAAATACTAAATTACCAAAAAACTTGATAATTTTCATAATTAATGTATTTATAACAAACCTCTTTCCAACTGTTGGATAACTGATCATGTTCACAAATAACTCCAGACAACTATATTCAAAATACAAGTCAGAAACAATAATTATTTCTGTAGAGTCCAAGAGGGTGTCTCTTTGTAAGTGTAAAAATTATATTTTTTATAGATATATATGAAAATAACCCAGTATCTCAATACCAAGGAAATTTTAATCACAATTTATGGAACATTGATTTTAGTTTTAGCGCTTGGTATAATCTAAACGTTGATAATTTATCATCTAATCAGCTATATTTACTTGAATCTTGGTTATTTTATTTTGTACAGTTCCCCATATCTATACAGCTAAACATGGAATATTATAGGTTTATACAGTTTACATTAATTCATTCTCTCATTTCAATTTTCCTCAAAAAATGTATAAACTCTAATTCCCTTTAAAAAAGTATCAGGCTATTAAATTCAACAATTATCATATATGGGATTTTTCATTCGTTTCATCATGAATTCTACTCATTTATTTTTCCATGTTTCTCATTCATCCTATTCGTGTCCTTTTGTCCATTTTTAATATATTGGTACTATATATTTTTGTATTGATCCTAAACAATGAAATATGATTATATTATGAAAATTAATGATAAATTAATACCCATTATAAAATTATATTAATTATATCAACGAAATAATCAGTGGTACTTTCTAGATAACATATTTGGTCAAAAAAATACATTTTCAGCCCAATACTTTTTCCTTAATCATAGAAAAATGTTCCATTTCAATCAATCATAGACTGAGGAATTGGATTTCCATATCATCTCATTTCACATGAAGTATGTATTTTTCGTATAATATGTAAATATTATTTTTCCATTTAATTATATCAACATCATCCTCTTCCATTTTTTAAACAATTAAATATATATATATATATTCATCACCCTTTAAAACATTATCTACCGAAATATTAGTCCCCCAGTCACTACTTATAATATATAGAAATATATTTTCTTGGTACATGAACCACTGTTCTACTAACGATGATGTTTTTTACACTAAACGAATGATTTCTCTATAGTATAAGGTAATCCAACCTCAACTAATCAAGTTGTGGGATATTTTTTTGATGAATATGGGCATTTTTTCATTCATAACTGGTATTAGATATACTAATATATTCACATTATTCATATTTCCAACACAATTAAAGTTAACTTTTTTCAATAGGGAAACATCAAAAATGGTTACAAATGGTCAATACATCCACTAAAAAAATATTGTAAACAAAAGAATAAACTAAATTATATAATTTCACTATGAAAAATATTGTTTAAATTAAACTATTGAAACAATTAAAAAATTTAAAATTTATGCATAACTCATCTTAGAATATTAAACACCATTTCCTAGAAAATATTATCAAATAGAAATTTTAATTTTAAATATTTTATAATGATCAATAAATAAAATAAAATTATACAATGAATATCCCCCTTCACTATAAAATAGATAAATATTAAAGTAATAATTAACGTATATAAAAATTATGGTGAATATAAAATTTACCAACTCTTTTCATGGATATCACCGATAAAATAAATTTATATCAAAAACACATCTATATATTGTATCAAAATAATTATTTATTCCTAGAAATACCATAGAATTTATACATTAAACAATTATAAGACCTTTTTATATATAGATATTTATCCTCAAATTCATTCCCAATGCTATTATTCATAATCTACATTTTCATAAATATATATCCATTGATTTCTACAAAACATTAACTGATAAAAACTATAATGTCCATGATTCATGTATCGAGGATAAAAGATTTATCTTATTAAGATTTCAATAGATTAAATTGATTTTATACAAAAGGATTTAGTATTTTTGTTCTATTTGTAAACCTGATATAAATATGAATATAAAGATATATTTGAAAAAATAAATTAAAACATAATGTTTTATTTGAAGAAATAAATATTTTTCCTATCATATCCCTCAATACCAATATGAATACAATTACTTGAATAATATATAATGGATAGTATGCGAATGGTGTAATAATATCAATATATAGGGTTACAAACATTATAAGACATCATGAACAAATAATGAAATACCAATATGATACGGTTAATATCAATAAATCTGATTTAATCAACAAATTGATTGTGAATATTAATTTTACGGAATTGAATGTTAGACTAATACATCCATATAAATAATTAGAGTTTCTGGAAAATTATACATGGATATCATAAATAATTCTACAATAACATGGTAATAAATAATCAAATTAATGTTTAAGAATACATAATGAAAAACATATGATTAAAAATTTCAAGGCCATGTTCAAATCCATCATAAAATACTATAAAGGACTATGTAAAGAAATTTATATAAATGTTTAACACCTAAAAAAATAATAAATAATATTTTTTCACATGATAACTATCGATAAACTGAGGAAGATGTATTTTTGGGTTCAACAAATAAATTAAAAATTCTAATTCAACAATCATTTGGTTAAATATTACATTAAAATCAATATACCTAAACAATCAATAATTATATTTATTAAGGGACCTATTATACGTAATTTCAATAATCTATCATGTATAAGTAGACATAAAACATCCATAAAAACGAATTAAAATAAATAAAGGATATTGGAATATATGAAAATTCAATAAAAATTGACTCTAAATAATATTTTTCAAACAACACTTTATTAATCTAAAATGATGTAATTATAATATTTAAAAATTAAATTGTTTTAAATATTATTTCATAAAAAATAACTATTAATTTTTTAATATAATATTATAATCAGTATGTGTTCATTATAGTATCTTATTCTCTACATTAATTATATAATGAACAAATATTCCATTTATTCTTTTTTAAAAAGGTAAAAAATTATCTCATTTTGATAAATAATAGAACAATACATTTAACATTTTATGTAAAAATTAAATAATGTATGGAAATATGTTTATCAATTTTTCTCTAAATATCATAATACTCATTGCAAAAAGTTTATAAAAAATAAGGGCAATTAATAAAATGTATTTGGATAGATTATTAAAAAAATGTATTTCTTAACAAAATTATTTTACAATCATGACTACTAAAAGAATATATAATGAGTGTAGTAGTATAATTTTAAAAATAAAAGTTATAATAAGAATATTTAAAAGTTTCAATTTAATAATACCCAATAATTCACTTAGTTTAGTCTGATATATAAATAATAAATAATAATGATGAGATTTAGAAATATACACATAGAGATTTTGATTTTTTAGTCAAACCGATGATAAAATAAAAATATAAATTATTATAAAATTAGATATTATGAATATAATTGGAATCATGAAATTTCATGTAAATGGGTTAGTACATATAATAAATTAAATAAATATTATTGGAATTTGAAAATGTCTGATGGAAACAAAAGAGGGATGTATAAGCCTTACCACTAGACCAACATCCTTCATATGTATTCTATAAACATAAATAATATTAAAAAAATTATTATAATTCATTTATATAACAAAATATATATATATTATATCATATAAAAATTTGTATATAACATTTTTCATTGATTAACTATGAGATATTTAATACAATCTATTTCTAATGTAATAAATTCAATTTTATTCACATGTGTTTGACATTTACTTGTTTTATACCATGTACGTTGGTAATTGTTCTAGAATAAAATAACTTTTTTTGAGGATATAAATATATTATACGATAAATATATATTAAATAAAATTTATACATATAGTGTAATTATATTAAAAATAATTAATCCATACACTAAAAAGGTAGTCTATACAAAGGCGTGGTTTTTTTTAAATGCTTGAATGTTGGAAAGAAATTTAATATAATATTTAAAACTAATAGAAATCTTATAAAATCATATATATATATATATATATTATTATCATTAAAGCCTTCACTATTACCATACATGTATTTACTAAATGTAAAATGAACAATCTCAATTTGTGTAGGTGGTAGTCCACACCTAACCAAGGGCAACAATTTAATTTTCTAATGGATTAGAAGTTATGAACGTATATAATATTTTATAATTCTCTATGTGTAATACTTTCCTAAATATCATTTTTAAACATTAAAACAATCATAATAACAATCAATGAATGAAGGTGATGGGAAATTAATTACATCGCTACGTGGAGACGGTATGCCTTACGTATGAATTAGAATTAAATTCACTTTCCATTTGAATAAAATACAGATTATAATGTTATTTATTATAATAATAATAAAATATTATATATTTTATAGTTAAGACATTATTTTTTATTATTAAGACATATTTTCTGGTGATATAAGAATATAAAAATTGAAGTAGGATGGGTAAGACGATTCACTCTTCTTAAGGATATCACATATATATCTTATTATAGAATATAGGGTTTTTATTTTGTTATGATGAAAATATATTAAATTGTTATAATTATTTTTTTAATATAAATTAATAGGAAATGTTTTCTTTTTTTCCCAATTTCATGAAAAAATAGAGAGATGAGGTTTCCTTTTATATGGGAGGGAATATATACAAATTGAATTTAAAAAATGGGAATAATATAATTAAGTCAATCCCAAGAAAAATTCTTCCAAATAGATATTTATTTTATGAAAATAATTATTGTGTGTAAATATTTTCATCAAAATAAATTTATATATGTCTCAGTGTGATTTTATATCTAAACTTGTGGTTTATCACATTGTTTATTAAATTTTATCTTTAAGCATATTAATGTATTTTTCTACAATAATTGATTATAATTTTTTCATTAAGGTAAAAATTGTTTCATAAATGAAAATGAAATAACATTTTAGAAAATATCATATCTCTCTTGCAATGTTTATTTATTTGTTACATTATTAATAAAATTTATGAAATATTAAATTATGAAAATATAATAAATTTAATTTTTAACACTACGAATTTAATTCTACACCACATATAACAAGAAAAATATTGAATAAAATATAATATTCAAAGAAAAATATATAATTTATATTAATATATATAATTTATGGAACAAAATAATTGTTAAAAATTTTATTGTATATAATATGTCTAATATTCTAATCCTTTATTCTATTAAGTGAATAATTATTCTGTCATCAGTATCAATGAATATAAAATATGAATCTGATCAATAAAATATATAAATAAACAAAAATCATAAAAAATTGTCAATATTCAAAAAATAAAAACTAATATTATATAAAAATTATTTTTATGGTTATGATAACATTATTAAAATATTTAAATTGAAGGGAGTGAAAATTTCTATTTTCTATTAAGTAAAATAATATAATAGTCAATTTCATAGAGAAATGGAACCAAGTGTTCTTTTATTACATATTTGGAATAAAACAAAAAATATATTCTCATATAAAAAAAATGTATAGTTTATGGTATGTTTTAAATCTTTAACATATTGATTTTTAAAAATCGTTCCAGTTTTATCGTTACCGATATAAGAAAAAGTAACCCTTGTTACAATTATTAAGGACCATTAATTATTTGAATGAATTAAAATATTTTAATATAATAATTGAAAATATTATTTTCATTACTCATTTTTCATGATATCAAAAATAAAATTAATTTCATAAAACTGTACAAAAAATATTTAATATGTTCTCAAAACACTCAGCAAAAATAAATCATTAATGTAATTTTTTTATTCAATATAATTGAAAATTACTAAAAATTTATTTATTATTTCATAAAAAATAATAGAAAAAAATTTATCTATTAGAGAAACTATATATATTATATAACGTTGTTATTCATATTAAAATATTCTTATTCATTAAAAAGTTTATAATATTCAATATAATATAATAATATTTCATCCTTCATTAAAGAATAGTGTTGCAAGTCGTATACACTATAGAATATATTTTTGATCATTAATAATCAAAGGGTGTTATATAAAGGACTATTGTTTTGGATAATATTATAAATATCATAATAACATGTTTGATAATGATGATTTTATTATTAAGAAAATAGAAAACAATCCCTTAAATTCCAATGATCTTATGAAACTCTACCAAAAACCCGGTGATATATATATGAATGTGGGGATATCTGAATCCCTATAAGGGTTTAATCAACTAATTAATTGGGGAAAGTCATTATTATCAGTCTAGTGAAGTATAATGGGTTCGTAAATGATGTGGTAATCAAACAAAATAACATAAATTCACGATATGCGGTACCATCGTTATGGAATCATGGGAATGTGCAAACAAACTAAAATATGATATCATAAGAATATATCGTCGATAATATCATAGAAATCATAACATTCTATGATTAGGATAATATTATATACCTCATATATATGGTATCTCATTAGATAAATACAAGAACCAATTAATTTAAGGTATATATATTTCATGAATCGCATATCTAGTTCATATCATGTACATACATCTGTGTGCCACATAGATCATACAATATTTGAATTAAGTTCATAATTTCATATCAAATAATTAATGAATGTGAGTAACGTAAATGTAATTAAAAAATAAAATATAAATTAGTATATCTATGTAAATACCCTATAGGTGTTATGATGGTTGGTATTCAGTATACAATTTGTTGGCATGGAATTATTAGAACATAATTATAGATGCATAACTGGTGTACATAAAACATTTTGGATGGTTATGTGAAATTAATAGGTTGTATTTCATTAAAATTAAATAATAAGGATAAAAATATATATTTCTTTTATAAATAATTATTACACAAATAATTTTAAATCATATGGAATAAATAGATGAATAATCTTGAATAATGAGTGTGTTGAGAAAATATGATATTTTATTCGAATTAATAACTAATGTTAGTGTTATAAATATATGTAAATAATTATATATAAATCTTTGAAAATAATTTTACGCATAAATATATTATTATAAATTCATGGAAATATAATAAATTGAGATTAAATATGCTAAAATAAAGGAAGGTTCTTAAACTGAAAAGAATGAGTTATATCTTGCACCTTGAAAGGGTTCTTCTAAAATATTTGGAGGAATAAATTATGATTTATGTTACACATGAGGAAGTATTTAGAGATGTATGGAGAAATTAAATTCATGATAAATGGGTTTTTAGAAAATATGAGTGGGATTTGGTTATGGTTTTAAAATAAAACAAAGGGAAATATTGTAATAATGAAAAAAACACATGTTCTGTACTCTGTATATTTAATCATTCACATATAAAAACGTTAAAAAATACCAAGATTTCATCAATGTGGAAGGGTTTTAAATATATTATATGTCCACATACATATAATATTTAAATAATAAATTGTGTGATGGAAAATATTCTAATGTTTGTAATGAATTTTTATTGAAACAACAATATTTAATATATCATTTGGAATATTGCATAAGGGTTGATAATTTTTTTAAATAATATTAAAAAACAATATTATAAGGTGAGAATATAAAGATTTTCATATATGTCAGTTTTGGAATTTATTACATCAGTTTCATGTCATTATGATGTCGTAATACAAATTGAATATTTATACATTATAAAAGTTGTTCCCAAATATTCATCTATCTTATAAATTTAGGAAATAATAAATAGGTGATAAATTGAATATAATTATTTTGAATGTAATATTATCCAGATCAAATTAATTATATAATTAATATATATTACACTTTTTAATAACAATTTCTTTATAGTCAAAATTACTTGTCTATTAGTCAATAATAATTTTCTACCAATAATAAAAATAATATAATATTACATTAAAATATATTATAGTTTTTATAATTAAATAATAATTAAATATTAATATCATATTAAAGTAATACATCTTTTAAAATTATTAAAAATTTAAAAATATGATAAAATAATATTTATTTTAATTTTTTTATTCATAGTATGAAAATAAATTTTTACACCTCCCATAAAAATATATATATATATAATGTACTATGGAAAATTGATAAAAATAATAAATTTAGTAAAAATAAAACATAAAATTTCATACTTCTAGGTTATATATACATAATAAAGTATTACAACATTGTAAAAGTTTTGTTTATGTTGCGTGATGGTGGAACATTATTGGGGTGGTATGAAGAAAATATATTTAAATGTGATCATGATAGGTATAAAAATATCCTTTGCATTGTTTTTTCATTTTAGTATTATTAAATTTAATCATTATCTTGGACAATTGAATAGCCCTATGATTCCATCTCCTGCAAAAGCACTGATAAATGGGCATTATGGTGTACAAATATACATTGTTGAGATCAACCTTTTTTTTCTATATTATTTAACTGTATTATTTTAGTAAATATATTCCCACTCTAATTAAAAAGTTTAAATGGACATGTTATCAATGGTTCTAATAGATAATTTCTTTTTAAATTTTGTGATCTATATTTCATAAAGGTCCAATATATGCATTATAGTACGTTTAATTTAAACAATTTATTTTTATAATAATACATTTATTCATTCGGAATGGGAATTTCATTAATTGATGATATGTTAATTTAAATTGGGAAACATAAAATCATTTATTTTCATATAATTATCTATTTTATTTTATACTAACATCCTTTTAAAATCAATATTCATTCAGAATATTAGATTCACTAATATGATAGTACCAGACTTAATAGATGGTATAAAAATGGCAATTAACTGATTTTCTCTGATGTATTAACTGAATTTTTCAAAATGGATTCATGTTATATATACATTTAATAATACACACATACAAATATATATATATATATATATGAATATAAATTCAACAAATTATATTTATTATAAAAGATGTGATTGAGGTAGTATCACTATTGGTGATAATTCTAATGACACGATGAATGGTTTTGTGATGTTTTTGAGAAAATATTGTTTTTACATGTAATGTTTTAAATGTTAATGGTTACATCATAGCATGATTGTCAATAAAAATTTATGTAATAATTTAATGAATTCTAATTTTTAGAATTTTATATTCCATACTTTTTATGCTAAGTCCCTGCAATTTTTCTATTATAAATAAGTATTATATTTATTCAATTTACTTGGATGAATTATATATTGAAAATTTAAACTGATCAAATTATTTAGGGATTGATGTTAAAAATTAACATATAATGATTCATCATATTTATTTCAATTTTAATGAAATACCTTTCCAATGTAAAATATTTCTAAAATTTATAGTACTTAATGGTGACACATATCAGGTATATAATTATTTTATGAATTGAAATAAGTATAAGGAGTGGTTTAAATAAATATAAAACACTATCAAACCTTATACTTTTTTATTTATATTTATATCGATATTTTCATGTTTTATTATATGGTTGAAAGAAATGTGTTCTTGTAATTTAAAATAACTACAACCAATTTACATGGATTTATTTATATCACATAAGAAAGGAAAATTATCAAAATTTACTCAATATTATAATTTATAAAAGAATTAGAAAATTTATATGACATTTTTTATTATAATTTATATAATATAATGTTTATAAAACTAAATAATTGATAAATTCATTAAAATTAAGATTTACTAGCATAACATTTCAAGAATATGTAAATATTAAATAAAAGTAATAATAGATATGTGTAACTGAAATCTTCCGGAAATAAAATGAAATTTCGTATGTGAGTTGTATTTATCATAATTTTTTTTAGATATTAGTTATTCATATATATCATGATTGTTTAAAAATATTCTGCATCAAATATATTGTATAGAAAACCCTAGATGAGTTTTTAAATGTAGAGAAACCGATTGATGGTAATATTAGAATATGTAGATGAATGGTTATTAACTAAAACACTTAAAACAGTGTGGATATATTTCACAAAATGTATAATAATTGACCATTTTTAAGATATAAAAATTTAATTTATTATTATAAAATTTATAATAAATATTTTATAATTGTTGATGAAATTACTCATATAAAAGATTATTAAAAGGTTTCGAGGAAGAATAAAACTTCTGAAGAAAGTACTGAATAATATTTTATATATATAAATTTTAGTGACCCTCATGTTGATGATACATTTTACGAGGGGGGGATTAATTATATAAATAAATAATTTGGTAGACCAATTTTTTGAGCCAATAGAAATGATTAATTATCGATGTTTTTTTAAAGTTGAAACAATTTTATATATAAGATAATTTTTCCACATTCTAATATTATTTCAAATATTTTCATTTATATGATAATAAATCACTGAATAACCATAATTTGACAATGGACATGCATGTTTTGTTTTTTAAATTTAGGGAATTATGTGTTATAAATGATTAAACCATTAATTATAAATATCATAATAAATATATGGTTATTTTCATAAATAATATATATATATATAATATTAAATAAGGTTTCAATTGTATATCAATGTTATCTTTTACAGAGATACATTTATTATGGTGTAACATTCACACCTGTTGTAGGATTAGAATATATTGGTACATTAAAAATATATTTCCATACTCTATAGTTATTTTTTTATATGAGATAATTTTATATTATAAATCATTCAATATCAGATATTTTTTGGAGGAAGGAATGTATTATGATATATAATTCTTTAGTGTTTTAATCAAAAAAATTTCTCTTTATTTTAAATTCAATGTTAATTGGATTTTAAATTTGGTAATCATAAATCATGATTTTTTGTTTCATCGATTGATATAAGTAAATCATTTATTGTTTTAAAAATTGAATGGCATGTTTTGTGTTTCAAATTATAAAATGGTGAGAATATTGAGTGTAAAACTTATTTTTAAAAAAATTACCTTTCCCCTCTTACATTGGATTATATTCCTATGATATGAATATGAATTATGTTTTTATATGAATTCATTCATAATATAGATATTTTAATTCTGATTGAATTATAAATATGATACATTACAGTTTCTCATAGTGATAATTGAATAACAAAATATTAAAATTTCTAATAAAAATATGGGTATACATAACATATCATAATGGTTATTCTTTTTAATGGATATCTTAATGATCATACATTTTCATTGAAACTCTAGTAAATATTTAGGATCAATCAATTTTCTATTATGGAATCTTATGTTTGATTATTTATAATGAACCAAGAGGTATTTAGATGAAAATTTTAAGTATAAAAAATAAAAATGTGGTTACAATATTCAATTTTTTCGTCATTACTTATTCTTATATTAAATTATTTAAACTAGTTAGTTCTATCAATATTTCATGTATTAGATTTATTCATTTTATTTAAAACAAATATTCATAATTATTTTATGTTTTTACTTTATATCTACTAATGTTGTTTGAGGAAAATATCAATCATTAATATGGAGACGATTAAGTATAAATATCTGAAATTCAATGTTATTTACATTTATAATAAATGGTTATGGTAAAAATTTCATATCAGGAAAACATTTAAGGTTATATTATGGTCATTTTACAAAAACATATTATTGTGACACTTGGTTGATGATAATAAATTATAATCCTTTTAGTGAGATAGAGATGATTAAATGGATACACTCAAATGGAAATGTTGAGAATATGTTAAGTGAAAAAACTCAGTGTTAAGAATCTATGTGAGGTTATGTTTGATATATAAATATTTATTAATAGTATGTATGATAATACATTATTAATAATATATTTTGATGAATGATGCAATGAAATAACGAAACATGTGACTATGATAGTCAGATACACATGAATCTCATTGAAGTGAGTATTTAATGAAATGATGGTATTCATTCATATAACTATTTAAACTAAATCATTATGGGAAAAAAATAATGTGGATAGAAATATATATTATTATGATAAAAGATAAAGAAGACATAATTATGAAGTGGGTAATTTACATAATGATTCAACATCATATATTTTTTATATGTGTATTATTCAATGACTATAATGAAATTAATGTAATAATTTTGAAAAAAATATATCAATGGATATTAAAAAACAAAAACATGTAATTATTTTATATGAATGAGATACAAATGATTCAAAAGATTTTTGATCATAACCAAATAAAAAATCTTGTGAATTATTCCATCATGATAAAATCCTCATCATAATGTGATTGAGCTGATAAATCTGTCGGTTATTCATCTTCCAACTCATTATTTATAGTTATGTATTTATTGATAATTTTCATTATTTTTATTATAAATAATTAATAAATTCCAACACAAAATAGAGATAATTTTATTTATGTATTAATAAAATATAAGAGTCTATAAAACAGTTGGCACTCCCCATGAAATTTCATGTTTTGTGTTGGTTGGGCCTCCACATAAAAATGCATGTTTTAATTTGGTAATGTATACCTTTGAAAAGTCATGTTCTTAGTAGATTCTATACATCTCATTTAGTATAGGGATTCGAAGTGTAGATATCAGATCATTATGAATTGAGATACTATAAATAACATATTTTCATATTTAAATATCTATATTTAGTATTATCTTTATTTTAATTACAATTTTTGAATTATTTCATTTCAAACTCATTTGTAATCGTATTTTATCAATTTTTTTGTTCATAAAATCACATGAAAAATTCTTATTTTACCAGATTTTTTGTTATGAAATTACAAAATAAATAATTTATACTCATACATAATGAATTAAAACCAATAAATAATAACATTGGTATGATCACCTCCCATTATTGTAGTCAAAAAACTATAAAAATCAATATATATTTTATAAATCGTAAAATTAATTTTCCAGAATCACAACATAACTAAAAATATAAATCATTCTTCTTATTATATATTGAAATTTATCACTTTATAATGAATCAATATTTTTTGTTAATGAGAAAAACAACCCCATTATCAAAAAGAATATTTAATTTTTAATAGTTTACAATCATAATATGATTATAGAATTGGTCATTAATTGAAATAAAAAAATTTATAATAAAAAATAAACTGTTGATAATGATTTAACGTAATAAATTGATCTTAAATAGAAAAATCCACTAAATTTAACAACATACAGATATTTTACAAAAAACACCCATATTTAAATTTCATTATACATACATTTATTAATTTAAATTATTTTTTTACAAAAAAAATTCCCCACAAACTAATAAATGAATAAATAAATTACTAATAATTATAATAACTATTATCTAGCACATGATTAATCAAACATATAACTATTTATATGATTTAACATAACATATTGTAACCCAAAACATGAAATTTTAATGACTCACCAATTAAAATATTATCGAAATAAGCATTTATAAATGAGTGTGTTATTATTATCAAAAATATATATTTAACATAGGTCACATAACACCATCATAAAATTATATAATAATATTTAAATATTCATTATAATCATTGGGAAAATAAATAGAATACAAATAATTTAATCCCTATAATTTTAAACAGGAAACAAATAATATATTTTTATATTACCAAAATAGAAAAAAAATTATAAAAGTAATAATTAGACAAAAATAAAAATATATATCATTATTTTATATTAATAAAAAATTGTTATATATATCTCATACCAATAGAAAATTAAATAATTTATTAATCTTTAATATATATTATCAAAACACTTTTTATTTTTTAGTAACAATTTATAAAGCTAATATTTAGCAAAAAATATTCATATAATGTAATAAAATATTATTTATAATTTTAATGATATATAAAATCATTAAATTTAAATTCATTGTAGTGGATCGGGTTTTAGGGGTCCATTACATTGTGAAAATATCATGTTTGGTATCTGGTCAGGGAATCTCGGCGAGGTTTTTCATAACAATATGCCTACCGGTAACAAGCCTACCGGTAGCTTGGTCTACCGGTAGCCACAGCCTATCGATAGCTCTGTCTACCAGTGGCTCGGTCTACCGGTAGCTACAATTACCAGTATCTATGTCTACCGGTAGCTCAATCTACAAGTAGCTGCAGCCTACCGATAGCTCGGTCTACCGGTAGATGTAGCCTACCGGTAGCTCTGTTTAGTGGTAGCTCGGTCTACTAGTTGCTGAAGCCTACTGGTGGCTTGTCCACCATTGGCTAACTACCACTGGTCGCTCTCAGCTACCGGTAGCTGTCATCCACCAGTGGTTCTCAGCTACTACTGGCTCTCGCCTACCCCACGGGTTATTTCCAGTAGTGCTACTTTTTGTGCTAATTTGGTTTTATACCATATTTTGACCCCTTTAAGCTTGTTTTAAAGCACGGTAACACCCATTAACGTTTCAATTAAATATTTATTTTATTTACCCTGTTTGTGAGTCGTTTTAAACCACCCAACCCTTTAATGAAGTGTGGGGCCGCGTGGTGAACACACGACCCCATGCCATACGCGGTTTCGCGTTCTAATCTCAATTGTCCTCGGCCTTATAAATAAAAGAGTTCATCGTAGGGTTCTTTTCTCGTTCAACCTGCGCTAGAGTACCCTTCGTTCTAATAAGCCACTTTTCGATTCAGGTGAGCTGCATCGCTATCTGTGAAGTTTCGTGCCCGGACATAGCATCAATCGTTGATCAACAGGTATGGAATTTCTCATTCGCCACTCTATTTTGTGTATCATGCAGGGTGGGCGTGCTTTTCATTCTATAGAATTGGATAAACCAGACCTAAATAAAAATAATGAATGGATTCTATAAAGAAAGAAGGGTGGTTGTGATCGTTGCTGCTTTTTTTATATTATGATCTTCTTTTTAAATTGTGCAGGATTACGCCAACTGAAAATCATGGTCGGTGGTGGTATTTCTATGTGAAAAAATGAACCCCTGGAGATGTTTTAAATGACTTGTTTTGTAATTATGAACTCATTCTTTGAAAAGGAAATTGGTTGATCACGAATATCTGGCTAAATAAATTGAGGCATCAGGATAACACCTGCTTAAAGCACACAGAAATTTAAATCATGGAGTGTGTTAAATCTTATAAATCTAAAAATACCGGCATGGCCCTGCCTTGTGTTGTTGGTAGTGGTTTGGTTTTTTTCATTTACGAAATGATTTCTGGAGATGTGGGAGGAGATGGGATCCCCCTTTTTTATACTCTTGGTGGTTATGAAATTAGGTATGGGATCCCCTGTTGTTATGGGTTCTGTGGTTATGAGTTTTAAGATCGGGTGGTCAACTTTTTTATATCACGATTTTGGGTGGGATCCTCTATTGTTGAGAAACCTTTGGCTCCTGGATTTTGGGCACAGGGCTATAAATTAGTATTTTCTTTAGTTTTTTTGGCATTACGAGAGAACCTAGTGTGGATGTTGTAGTTAATTCCCGACTGTTTGTTTTCCTAGACTTGTGGCTATGCTTTCTAATTTCCCAAGTAGGTGAATAACTTAATTAAACATCACTACTAAAATTTCAACGAATGGGGAAAATGAGTTTTGTTGGTGATAATTGTAACTCGAACTTGAGTGCTGTTGTTTTCCTTAGGCTGGCAAAAAAACCTAAACGTGGGTGAGTGCTTGTTACCTATACATATACCTTTAGTTTTGTGTTTCTTGTTCGCGCCCCGCCCAATTTGAGCACTTAGTGCCAAACACCACCATTTCATGGGGGGAGGGTGTTTTTCCCAACACTATTCTTAATGGATGGTTATTAGCTCCTTTTCTGCTCCCTTTCCTGGATAGACCAAGTATCTTCAGGAAAGTTGTGATGGATTGAGGTCCATTATTAGCCCAAAAACCTTTGAGCAGGGTGGTTTGGTGGTTATGGACCAGGTGTGTGCAGGCAGTTAGTTTCCCAAGTGTCATCGGGATGTGGCCCAGGTGTCTTCGAGCGTGGTATTGGATCTTCTAGCCCAGGTGTCTTCGGGCGTGGCGGTGGTTGTTCTAGCCTAGGTGTTTGCAGGCGTGGTTACATGTGACAGTTGTGGCCCAAGTGTTTGCGGGTGGGATTCGGCAGTTGGATTTTGTGCGGTTGTGGCCGAGGTGTGTGTGGGTGGGTGTGGCAGTGGGACTATGGTGAGAATGGCGGGATTAGTTCGACGCGTAGGATCTCTCAATAACCAGTGGGAATGTAGCGTGGGGTACCCAAACATCGATGCGATCTTATTATATATATTACTTGTCTTTCGTTATTTGGGGAGCGTTTCTTGAGAGTCTTGGGTGGATAGTTTACCTTGTTAGGTGTTTGGTTTACTACTATTTCTCACGGGACTTTAGTACGTTCCCCCACTTGTGCACTAGAGTCATTGGTTTTCCCTACTGAGAGTACTTGTATTATAACCCTATATATATAAACTACTTTCAGGATTCCAGGAGGACTTCGGGGATCGCACATGACCTTACTACGTCGGAACATTGGGGCAGTTGCAGTTGCTGTTTTTCCTTCCTTGGTACTTACCTTTGTAGTCAATTTTTTTACATTGTGGCTTTTACTTTTGGAACATGCATGTGGGAATGGTTTAGTTTTGGCTATACTTTTCTTGTACTTTTGGTGTTGTTGGGTTTCATAATCTTGTCTCCTGATCCTATAAAATAGAAAAAGTGTAATGCCTTCCATTTAGTGTTTGATTCTATACCCTTGGTGCTAGTCGCCACTCTGGTACCTATTGAAGGTAGGTTTCAGGGGTCATTATCTCTACTTCAACTTAAAAAAAGGAAGGGCCTAGCAGTCTGCTGACCCTTCCCCCCTTTTGATGAAGGAAGTGTCATGACAGAATGGTATCAGAGGTGATGGTATGGGATATAGGATGGAATATGGAGTTATCAAAGTGAGGATTGCATGGGATGGTAGGGCAACAGTGTTGGGTGACCTTGGTGAATGAATTAGGCCAGGAAAGGCCGACTAAGACATAGGATTTTAGGTCCCCTCGTGATCTGGTGCAAGGACTCTGGACCTACCGAACGACCAAGGAAGGACACACTAATTGAAGGGTATAGAGACCCTAGGAAATGTACATGCATCATAATGACTTGTGTTCTCGTGTTTCTGGTGTGTTTTGGGATTTATGAATAACCAAAAAGTTTACGAAGTTTTAAAGACAATATTCTGCACTACTTGGGCTTACACATTCCTCGTTTACCTTGTAGTTATGGCACCAAGATGGTGACCACGTGTGGTATTGGCGATTGAGGACTCAGAGACTACCTTGGCCGATCGACAGAGGGATAATTGAGAGGAGGAGGACGAACAGTGGAAGAAGACACTTCGGGCCTTCAAGTGACAGACCCTCGAGAAGTATGAGGGAAACACCTCTGACATGAATACGGAGAGCTGGCTAGGGGAGCTGGTGTTAGCCTTCGGCTTGATCCGAGCTCCGACTGACTACTGGGTTCCTTTGGCTGTCAGCCAGATACAGGGAGTGTTGCGTCAGTGGTGGATGCTTTACCTGGGGGAGAGGAGAGAGGCTGAGATGGCATGGGATGATTTCAAGAGAGAGTTCCGGGCAGAATTCCTCTCCTCGACGATGAAGGAAGAAAAGAGACCGGAGCTACTCTCTCTTCAACAGGGGAGTATGTCAGTGAGGGATCTAGGAATCATGTTCAAAAACCTCCTACATTTTTTCCCGGACCTCATTCCTGACGAGGAGTCTCGGGCAAGACGTTTAGAGGAGGCGCTCCGACCCTCCCTCCAGTATGATGTTACCCCCTTTACCCTGCCGACATACTTGGAGGTCCAGAAGAAGGCCGAAGTGGTGGAGAGGATGCACACTCTAGGAGGAGTGTCACGAGAGGGTATCCAGCTGGGACCATCGAAGGGGAAGGCCGTCAGCACTAGGCATCCAGCATCAGTGCCCTCCAGGTTCCGACCAGCAGGGAGCAGGCCGCAACAGTTTCAGTTCTGATCCCCTAGTCCTCTTTCTTTTTCATCGGGCCCAGGGCCACAGTGCATCGTCTATGGGAGCCATAGACTTCTCAGGATTCATTTCCCGTACCAGCTATAATATGGTGGTGGTGGACAACCCTAACGAACACCCTAGCAGCAGCTTCCAGCCAAGCCTTTCTAGTAGTAGCAGCAGGGACAGCGAGCTCCCGCTCCTCCGAGGGCAGACATAAGAGGAGGAGGCCGACCTCAGGGTTCTCCTAAGGGACCTTGACCAGGGCGCGGCCGGGGTGGTGGCCGACAGCCGTGGGCTGAGTAGTTGGTCATGGAAAGTTACACTTTGTGGAGGCAGCAGTTCCAGATGGGCTGGAGGTTGTTCAAGGTACGACCAGTTTTTTCAGTACCCTTTATTATGCCTTGTTTGATACCAGATCTTCACACTCCTTTGTTGCACCCAGTCTAGCCCGTGGATTGGGTCTAGATGCCGAGAGACTTCGAGTGCCCCTAGTGTTGAGCACACCAGTCAGAGGTCAGACTGACTTGTTTTTTGTTTGTCGGGGATGCAGAATGATGATAGGGCCACATCAGTCGGTTAGGGATCTTCTTCTGCTATAGATACAACCATACGTTTTCATCCTAGGCATCGTCTACCTATTCTCTGTGTGTATCATCATCAACAGTTATTGAGGAGGGGTTGTGTTCTTAGAATTGGGTGACTGGCGTGTCACCTTCACCGGCAAGCGAAGCAATTAGAAGGGCAGCATGTGAGAGGAACCCCTCCTCTCCTTGTTAGCCGAGCTGTCAGCGGAGTCAGTAGATGCTGAAATGGTGGAGGTTCCAGAGATCATCTGTGAGTTTATAAACTTCTTCACTGAGGAGGTGACGACTCTACCCCCCCAACGTGATATAGAGTTCAGCATAGACCTGCAGACCGGCGCTCTCCCGATCTCGATGTCTCCTTACTGGATGGCACCATCAGAGCTACGGGAGTTGTAGATCCAAATTGATGATCTGATGAAGAGGGGTTATGTTCAAATGAGTGTGTCACCATGGTGTGCTCTAGGATTGCTCGCAAAGAAGGAAGATGGTGGTCTCAGGTTGTGCATAGACTACAAGAGGCTGAATCAGGTGACGATCAAGAATCACAACCCTCTTCCAAGGATAAACAATCTTTTCGACCAGCGAAAAGGTGAAGGATGGTTCTCAAAGATCGACCTCCGGTCTAGGTATCACCAGCTGAGATTGAAGGAATGTGTCATTCCAAAGATGGCGTTCAGGTGAAGATATGGACACATCGAGTTCGTGGTCATGCCCTTTTGTTTTACGAACGCCCTAGTTGTGGTCATAGGGATTATGAACACCATCCTCCGGGAGTACATGGGTCGGTTCGTGGTTGTGTTCATCAACGATATCCTGATCTATTTGTGATCAGTGGAGGATCATGCAGAGCACCTAAGGACGGTTTTGGAGGTCCTCCGATAGCACCAGCTCTATGGGATGTTTTCGAAATGCAAAATCTAGACATGAGAAGTGCAATTACTTGGGCATGTCGTGTCCAAGCAGGGGGTAGCAGTGGACCCATCAATGGTTGTGGCAGTTGTTTT
This sequence comes from Viscum album, assembly GCA_963277665.1. Taxonomy (NCBI): domain Eukaryota; kingdom Viridiplantae; phylum Streptophyta; class Magnoliopsida; order Santalales; family Viscaceae; genus Viscum; species Viscum album. The sequence continues at coordinate 810,861,014 of OY728140.1, read as the reverse complement.
TTCAGTAGCACCTAGGAATGTGGCAGAGGTCTGATGTTTCCTACGGCTGGTAGGTTACTATCAAAGGTTCGTACCAAACTTCTCCCGAGATGTAGCCCCTTTGACATCCCTGACCTTGAAAGACCAAGATTTCGTGTGGAGTGAGCAGTGAGTGTCAGCCTTCATCTATTTGAAAGAGAAGTTGGTTAGTTCCCCAGTACTGAGATTGCCAGAAGATGGATCGGCATATGAGGTGTTCTATGATGCTTCAAGACAAGGCCTCAGATGTGTGTTGATGCAGAGACAAGGGGTGGTCTCTTATGGGTTTATGAAGCTACACCCTCAAGAGCATAATTATTCCACCCAAGACCTGGAGCTTGCAGCAATAGTTTTTGCGCTAATGTTATGGCGGAACAACCTCATTGGAGAACACTTTGTGGTCTTCACAGATCACAAAATCATGAGGTATATCTTTTCCCAGCGGGACCTAATCTTGCGACAATGGATATGGGTGGAGTTCCTTCAGGATTACGACTTTGAGATCTCTTATACTGAGAGAAAGGGAAATGTAGTGGCTGATGCAATGAGTCGGAGGACGCAGAAGGATGTGGTCCGAGAGTCGGTGGACACCTAGAAGGCGTTGGATGAGTTGGTTGCCTTACACCTAGATGAAAGAATGGATAGCAGTAGAGGTTTCCTTTATCAGATGATAGTGCATTCATCTCTGTTTCAGCAAGTGGAGGAGTCTCAGTGGGGAGACCCAGAGTGTGAAGTGATGCGCGACCGAGTTGACTAGGGCAATGCCCTAGAAGGATGGATAGAGAATGGACATAACATGATTCTTTTCTAAAGAAATCTTTTTGTTCCGGAGGCGATGTGCAGAAATGTTGTAAATGAGTTCCACAACTCACCCCTAGCGACCCATGAATTTCCAAGATGTACCAGGGACTGAAGAGACAGTTTTGGTGTCCCGAAGTGATGCAAGTAGTGGCAAAGTTTGTGGCCATGTAATTAGTATGTCAGCAAGTGTAGGCTGAACACCAAGTTCCAGGCGGCCTAATAGAGTCTCTAGATGTCCTCGAGTGCAAGTGGGATGACATCTCGTTGGATTTCGTCACGGGACTACCCAAGGTCAAAGGGGAATACGACGTCATCCAGGTGTTAGTGGACCGATTGATGAATTCGGCTTACTTTCATGCAATCAGGGAGTCGAGTGAAGTGGATGATTTGGCACGAAGGGAGGTGGATAAGGTGGTGAGATTGCCGGGAGTTCTGAGGTCTATAGTCTCGGATAGGATTACACAGTTTACCTCGCGAGTCTGGAGAGTATTTCAGCATGCTTTTGGCACCCAGCTACGTCATAGCACTAAATTCCATCCCCAAACATATGGACAGACAGAGCACACCATCTAGACCTTGGAGGATATGTTGTGGGCATATGTTCTGGACTCGGTAAGATCATGGGTACGACACTTACCTCTGGTAGAGTTCACATAAAATAATATCTATCACTATAATATTCATATGGCCTCATTTGAAGCCTTGTCAGGATTCCATGCTGCTCACCTTTGTGTTGGACCGAAGATGTAGAGGCGGGAATCCTTGGCCTAGAGGTGGTGCAGAGCACGACAGAGGAGGTTCAGCTCATACGGGAAAGTTTGAAGGTGACCCAGGACCGACAGAAGTTGTATGATGATACTAGGAGGAGGCCCTTGGAGTTTGAGGTTGGAGACCATGTGTTCATGATGGTCTCCCCTCGGCGTGGACAACAAAGGATTGGAAAGGGGAGTAAGCTTTCTCCCAGGTTCATCGGGCCCTTCGATGTATTGTGGCGGGTCAGCGAAGTGGCTTATCAACTAGCATTACCACCGCCACTACTGAGGATTCATGATGTGTTCCATGTGTCCCAACTCCATGGGTATGTGCACGATGATTCACGTGTCCTTGATTGGGGTGTGATGGACATCGAGGATGACGTGAATTTTGTGGATAGACCAATGATGATCGAGGAACGCAATGAGAAGGTGCTTCATGGGTAAACCATTCTGTTGGTTCGTGTGTTGTGGAGACATGGTGGGCATAGGGAGAGTATGTGGGAGAAGGAAGCACAGATGCGTACCCATTACCTAGAGTTTTATTGAGTTTTGTTCCTTGTTGTACCTATTGTTGTAGAACGTTTTGTCTTTTTGTCTATGAAATGTACTGGTTTTCTTTCCTATGCATGTGTGTGAAAATCCCTAGCTATGGGGGAGGAAAAAACCTGACCCCTAATCAAGACACCTTATGGTGGGTGCGATTAAACCCGTGCGGGTGAGTCAGGGCCACCCAAAGCGGATAATATCTTGACCTGGAAAAGGAGACACCACAACCCCCACATGCCTGGTCAGTATGACATGATATGTTGTTTGGTTCTTGAACGAAGGTCATTTTTAGTGAACATGAGGTTCACTCCTAAGAGGTATCTTTCGAGGTGGTTTTTCGGACCCTATCTTTTATTCTGGGTCGTTTGGATTCCCGAGGAAGAAAACCGTTAAAGAGTTATCTGATGTAATGGCCTGGGTTTTAGGGGTCTATTACTTTGTGAAAATCTCATGTTGGGTTTCTAGTCTAGGAATCTTGGTGAGGTTTTGTGTAACGGTAGGACTACACATAGCATTAACCTACAGGTAGCAGGCCTACCAGTATCTTGGTCTACCGATACCTGCAGCCTACTGGTAGTTCTATTTTCCGGTAGCTCGTTCTACCGGTAGCTGCACCTAACGGTCGTTGTAGCCTACCGGTAGCTCGGTCTACCGGTGGCTGCAGCCTACAGGTAGCTTAGAGCTGCTGGTGGCTGTCAGCGACCAGTAGCCAAGCTACCGATAGTTTTCAGCCACCGGTGGGTCTCGGCTACCGGTGGCTCTCGCCTACACCACAGGTTCTTTCTAGTAGTGATCCTTTTGGCGCGAGTTGGGTTTTAAACACTATTTTGACCTATTTAAGCTTGTTTTAAAGCTCGGTAATTCCAATAAACGTTTTAATTAAATATTTAATGATTTAACATGGTGTGTGTGTCAGTTTAAACTACCCGACCCTTTAATGACATGTGGGGCCGTGTGGTCAACCCACGACCCCACGCCTTACATGTTTTCACGTTATAATCTCAACCATACACGACCTTATAAACAAAATGTTTCTCTGTAGGGTTCTTTTCACGTTCACCCTACGCTAGATTACCCTTCGTTTCGACCAGCAAATTTTAGATTCAGGAAATCTGCATCGCAATCCGTGAAGTTCCATGCCCGGTCTTAGCATTGATCATTGATCAACAGGTAGGGAATTTCTCCTTCACCTCTCTATTTGGTGTATCATGCATGGTGGGTGTGATTTTGATTCTGTAGAATTGAATAAACTAGACCTAAATAAATATAATGAACAGATTATATAAACAAAGAATGGGGTTTGTGATCATTGATGCTTGTTTTTTATATTATGATCTTCTTTCTGAATTGTGTGGGCTTACGCCGAATGAAAATCATGGTCGTTGGTTGTATTTATCTGTGCACAAATGAACCCCTGTTGATGTTTTAAATGACTTGTTTTTTAATTATGAACTCCAATTGTGAAAAGGAAATTGGATAATCACGTATATCCGGCTAAATATATTGAAGCACCTGGATAAACCCCTCTTAAAGAACATGGAAATTGAAATTCATGGAGTTTGTTAAATCTTATAATCTGAAAATACCGGCATGGTCATGCCTTGTGTTGGTGGTAGTGGTTTGGTTGTTTTCTTTTACGGGCCGATTTCTAGAGATGTGGTAGGGGATGGGATCCCCAGTTTTTATACTCCTGGTGGTCGTGAAATTGGGGATGGGATCCCCTATTGTTATGGGTCGGTGGTTATGAGTTTTAAGACCGAGTGGTTACCATGTTTATATCACGAATTGGGGTGGGATCCTCTGTTTTTGAGAGACCTTTGGCTCCTGGATTTTGGACACGGGGTTGTAACATAAGATTATCTTTGGTTTTTGAGGCTTTACGATAGAACCGGGTGTGGATGTTGTAGTTAATACTTGACTTATTGTATTAATAGACTTGTGCCTATGCTTACTAGTTTCCCAAGTAGGTGGATGAATTAATTAAACATCACTACTGAACATGAAAATGAATGGGACAAATGAGTTTTGTTGGCGAGAATTGTGACTCAGATTTGAGTGTTATTGTGTTCCTTAGGCTGGCTGAAAAACCTACACTTGGGAGAGTGCTTGTTACCTATACATATACGTGTAGTTTTGTGTTTCTTTTTCGCGCCCCCCCCCCCCAAGTTGAGCACATAGTGCCGAACACCCCCATTTCATGGTGGAGGGTGTTTTTCCCAACACTATTTGTAGTGGCTGGTTGTTAGCTCGTTTTCTTCTCCCTTTCCCGGATAGCCCAAGTATCTTCGGTAAGGCTATGATGGTCTGAGGTCCATTATTAGCCCATGAACCATTGGGCGGGGTGGCGTGGTGGTTATGGCCCAGGTGTGTGCAGGCAGTTAGTTTCCCAAGTATCTTCGGGATGAGGCCCAGGTGTCTTCGGGCATGGCAGTGGATCTTCTAGCCCAGGTGTCTTCGGGTGTGGCAGTGTTTGTTATCGCCTAGGTATTTGTAGGCGTGGTTACGTGTGATAGTTGTGGCCCATGTGTTTTCTGGTGGGATTCAGCAGTGGGAATACGTGTAGTTGTGGCCAAGGTGTGTGCAGGCAGGTGTGGCAGTGGGACTGCGGTGAGAATGGCGAGTTTGGTTCGATACATATGATGTCTCAATAACCAGTGGGAAAGTGGTATGAGGTACCCAAACATCGATGTGCTCTTATTATATATATATTACATGACTTGCGTTATTTTGGTAGTGTTCCTTGGTGAGTCTTTGGTGGATAATTTACCTTGTTAGGTGTTTGGTTTACTGCTTTTTCTCATGGGACTTTAGTACATTCCACCACTTGTGCATGAGAGTCTTTGGTTTTCCCTACTGAGTGTACTTGTATGCTCACCCTATGTATATAAACTGCTTTCAAAATTCCAGGAGGATTTCGGGGATTGCACAGGACCTTACCAGCTCAGACCTTTGGGGCATTTGATGTTACTGTCTTTCCTTCTTTTGTACATACCCTTATAGTCACTTCTATACATTGTGGATTTTACTTTTGGAACATTCATGTGGGAATGGTTTACTTTTGGCTTTAATTTTGTTTTAGTTTTGGTGTTGTTGGTTTTCATCATCTTATCTCTCGATCCTATAAAACAAAAAAGGGTAATTCCTTCCATTTAGTGTGTTATTCTCTACCCATGATGCTAGTCGCCACTCCGGTACCTATTGAAGGAGTGTTTAGGGGGTCATTATCACTCCTTCAACATAAAGAAGGAAGGGCCTTGCATTCTGCTGACCCTTCCCTCCTTTTGTTGATGTTGGGTAGTGACATTTATACCATGTTTTATTTCATTAAAATAAAATTATACTTAAATTATATGTAATCGATATTACAAGAAGGATCAACATAAATCCTTTTTGATTACTAAATAACTATGATAAAATATTACATTAAAATTAAACCTAAAACCCAATTAAAATGGTACATGTACTCAGTTATAATTAGAAAAAATACACATATCATTAAAAATCAATGGAAACACATAAAAACCTATTATTATACATTAATATTACAATAATATACTAATTTAAAAGTATTGACCATTTTTGGATGACCAAATGTTCAATAGAGACTTATAATGAGTCAATATTAATATTTTAAAATTTAATATGTTGTCAAATTTAGATAGCCAACATATCCAATATTTGAAAATATTTTCTTTTCTAAAATAAAATTTAATATTTCTAACTGGTATATTATTGACAAAGTAAACTGATTTCTAGATACAATTTTTTGAATGATTTCACTATGAATTGGATAATTAGTTTTTTTCTGTATAATATTTATCTAGTTTTGATGATCCTACTTCCACCAACACCTTACTGGACTTCCTACTCTCATCGTGTTACAATGTTGTCCAAATCTAACAAGATATATCACATCTCAATACATTTGTTGGTATACCAAAATTCCCAAATGGAATTATAAAAAACAACAAGATATAAGATATATCCTAGTATATAAGAATAAATAATGGGGATGAGTACACTATAAAATAATAAATAAATAAAGTTATCAATAAATTTAATCAATATAATACTCTATAGTATATATTCTACTGATAATTGAAATACCTAAAAAATTAAAATAGCCATCATGATTAGTTAAAAAACCCATAAAATAAATAAAATATTTACAAAATATAGATCAAAATAATTATAAAATTATTATGGAATATAATATCTATTTTTATAACATTCATTGAACGTATATGAAAAAAATTTCGTAATTCCAAATGTTGAAGGGATGTTTTTCAGACATGTGATGTAGATCAAGAGAATATTATGTACTGATACCCTGGCGAATAAGTATGATGTAATCATAAAATTATTATATGGATATCACCAATCACCCTATTAAATAACATAAAATTCATTCAAAATAATTCTTAATTTAATTATATATATAAGTAGTATATTTAATCAATTAAGAGAATGAATAACGATGATAGAATTTTGAAAGATATGATAACTATATTAAAAAATGATATTAAATTTTAATAAAAAAGGATAGACATGTATAAATATGTAAATAATAATTGGGAATCACTAGGGGATAAATTATAGGGTTTCCAATGTTTTTCTATAATCATCATATTCTAGAAGTTGGTCCCAATGGTGGAGCCATATCATCTTAGTGAAAATTTTAATGGAAGAATCATGTCTTAAATAATATCCAATCATGTTAGATGTCTATGGAACCTAATATATTACCATTTCTCAATACGATTAAATCCATTACATATCCTCATCCCATCTAGCATTACATATAACCACCCAATGTACCATCTTAAGGAGGCCATGAAAATAAAGTATGTTCAAAGTATAAAAACATAGATATCACGAATAAGAATCTAAATTTTAATATTAATTAGTAGTGGAACCTTTTATTAAACACAAGGATCTATTTATATCATCCCATGAGAAAAAATATATTATAAAATTGAATATTTAGATAATTAATTTGAAAAAACACATTAACTAAATTAAATTGAAGTATAATTTTATTCAACATTTAATCATGAAAACTCCATCCATGTGAAAATTAAAAAATAATAAATATAGTAAAAAAGAATTCATATTAAAAAAGTCAGAGATGTAATTACATTAATATTAATAAATAAAAAATATTATAAAATGTAATGTATTTTACTAAGTTTTTCCTACCCATTGGAGAATCTAGAATGAAATTAATGGTGTATTATCCTTGTAATAAAACTCTTGGGAACATTTTTAGTCCTTAATAATTTGTTAAAAATAGAATTAAAAATATTTATTTTAATATTATGAAAAATTATAAATTCTGACCCATTCTAATGAGATATATATTGAATTAAACCCCTTAACAAGTCATGGATGTCATAAGTCATGGTATTTATACTTTAGAGGGAAAAAACATTTTTACATTTTAATGTTTTAATTTCACAGGGATATATTAAAAGGATTTATAAAACAAATATGTAGGATGTAAATGAGATACAAAACATAATTTGAGTAGTTTGTAAATAAATATTGTATAAAGAGTAAAATGATCCATTATCTTGAGAGATATTCCACAGAGCATACTGGGGAGATAAAATGAGATGGTATTTGATGATCCCCCACACCAACAAGCCAATTATCCTTTGATCTTATAATGATGTAGAAGGGGTGTTTTATTCCCATAATAATCAATGAAAACTGATTATAATACATAAATATTAATAATAATGTATTAAGAATATCAATAGTTCTGGAATGTGCAATCCCATCGTTATTAGCTTATTTAAAACACACATATTTATCTTATATTTTTTCATCATGATCATGGAATTTAAATATATATATATATATAATCAATATATATTAAAAAATGTAACTTACAATGAAAACATATAGATATATATATTTAATGAGTATTCTAAAATTTAATCTTTTTAGAAGCATTGATTAAAATTTTTATAATATTAAATGATTAAATTAAGGATATTATATGATTAACTAATGAAAATTTGATATCAAGGATCAAAATTCTATACATGCATGGCCACATTTCATTTTTAGTGACATAGTTCCTAGAAATTGTCCACAACATTAATTTAATCAAATATATTTGAAGCCTCACTATTGAAAAACTAACATACTATATTAAAATTATATATTCTATGTGTCGCACATGCTTGAAATATCTAATTTTTTCTAATTGATTAGATTTAATGCCCCTTAAATATCATCGATTTCATATATGAAATACATAGAATTAGAAATATTTTTTGGGTGGAAATTTTGTCCCACAATTATGAAGTGTTATTTATTTTTAGGACCAATTGAGAAATTTTTTAATTGAATGAATATTTAAAATGTCATTAAATTCATTATAATCTAAGGACTAATGTTTTATAAATATTAAAAGATACTTTGGTTCTATTTTATATATTTTAATGATAACTATTTTCTTCACATGATTCAAAATATATATTATACAACATTATAATATTCATAATGTTGTGATTTAAATGCTTTTAGAACCATATAGTTTATAATTATATTTTATGATAAATATAGTGATTATTCATGAATATATATATTAGTTGAGAATTTAATGGCACTAAAATTTTGAAATTTTTAAATAGATATATAGATTAGGGGATACAATAGAGAGAACTATAATCATATATAATTTTAGTGATGCATTTAGTCTCCCTCTTTTAATATATGGTTTCACCATGTATTATTGTCAGTGAAAGTATTTGGTGGCTTCTTTTACCATGATTAAAACAATATAGTAGGTACATTTTCATTTATATTAGAGGGATAGTTCTATGAAAACATATACCTACAATGGGGTTGAGATTTGTTTTTTCCGAACCACGCAAATATTCAATCATTATTTAAAACGACAATCTATTTGGACTGATTGACAAAAAATGTGGGTGTGGTTTATCATTTCTGAAAGAAATCCCTGTGATAGAGGACCATCCAGACTATATATTGAATAGTTGATGTATATCATGGTCGATGTGTCTAAAATTAACTCATAGTTATATCATGTATTTATAATACTATGAATATTCTTTTTGTTTATATTCATACTAATAGTGTGGTTATTATTATATAGTGAATCAGAATGGTGGCAGATAAAACATTATTATTTGTCTCAATCTCCTAGAGAATTTTTAGTACTTTGTTAAATTTTTTAACAACATAAATAACATCAGACTCCTATATATATTTTAGATTTAATATAACTATGTTTGGGCTAACATAGAGATATTTTATGAATGAAATTATCTATTAATGAATAAATTAATTACAAAATTGTAATTAGAAATATAATATAAAAAATATTTTTTAATTATTTTTTAATATAAATTAATGGGTTTAATTTGTTTTGGCGGATAAATATATTGTAATATGAATTACTAAAAAATGATATAATATTTTTTTGTGTTTTCAATGAAAAATATTATTATTACTTGTTATAAATAATAAATTATGTGATAATGAGAAATCAATATGAGAATATTTAATTATTCAATTTGATATGTAACATCAATAGGGAATGATTAGATTGGTTATTATAAAAAATTTAAAGGTTGTGGTAAAATTTTAATTTTATTTTAATGATTATAAATAATTATTATGAATTTTTCTTAGAAATCATATTTTAATAACTAATTGAGTATATAAAAATCATTATAATGAAAATAAATTAAATTATGAAGATTTGTCAATGGCGTTGATTATAATATTAAATTAATGTGAAATTGATTATTTATATTAACGGATATGAAATATGGGTGTTATTTGATTTTTTTATGAAAATATCACAATATGATATTAATTTTATAATTTTAATAAAATTTATTATCATATGGAATTATTTAATAATATAATATTTTTCCCTATATAAAACTAATTGTGTGTAAATTATAAAATGTAAATTCATTATTATATAAAAATACATTAAATTAATTAAAACTAATCATTTTAAATATATAATTTATATTATATGGGACTGGAATAATAAACAATTTTGAATTAAATTAATGGGAAATAAATGAGGACCGAATATCAAAAAAATAATATTATCCTTATAAAATATATACATCATGGAGTAATTAAAATATGCCAATGATTTCCCTATAATTAATTGAATGATAATGTATAATGGGGAATGAAAGAAAAACTATTGTATTGGAGGTTCATTATAAATATAATTTATATTATGTATGTGAATGATTGAGTAATATAGTTTTTGTAATTTTTTTAAATTTTGATAATGCTCATGTTACACGATGTATTATAAGTGATTGTGAAATTATTTGAAAGAGGGTGGATTAATTATAACATAAAACTATTACCCAATTATATAATTTATAAAACTAGATTGTAGTGTGATGAGATTGTGGAAACTCTATAAATATAATATGAAATATTGGGAATATCATGTAGAAGGTCTATTGGTACCCATAGATGGATCATTAATTTTGAATGTATATATTTTTATGTTTTAATATACCTTAGTATTTATATAACATATAAATGATTTATTATTTATAGAGATAGGATACTATAGTGTATTTTTTAAAATCACCCATTGATGAGGTATACATTGATATGTTAGGGATATTACCCTTCTCACCCATTGATCCTAGAATAAAATAGTGATCAATAAAAAAATTATCATTCCATATATATGGAAAACCATGTGTTAATATAAACAAAATTATAGTTCATGGATATATAGACATTATTAAATAATCCAGTGCATCTAGTTTGAAATATATGAAGATTCATTGTTAATTAGCATCACTGAAATGAGAATGTGAAGGATGATAGTAAACCTATGTGTTCAAAGGCATTCTCTAAAACTATTCTTAGATCGAGGTGGATGCTAATTTGATAGATTTTATTTTTTCTTACTGATATTAGTAGTATTGGATAGTCAATATGTAGTACTATAGTTCTGAATGTTTCTACTTACTCTAATATAAATTAATAATGTAATTTTTATGGATATGTGTATTTATCCCAATATCATATAGTTAATTAGAGAGATCCCTTTATTCCCTTATCCTTATTTGATCATATCGTGGGAAATAGTTTTTCAAAATTATATGAATAGATTTAAATTATGATAATTATTTTCTATTAATATATTTAATTTCCGACCACCATATATATAGGTGTGTGAATGTTTTACACTGTCCAGGATATTGTGGGAATAGATGGTTTGTATTGTGACATGGTTCTCCTGAATGATTATAGTTATTAAAATATTATCATTTTGACCCTGGTGACTCTCAATCATGATTCTGATTGCATGGGCCAAATTTTCCTTTCTACAAAATATGTGTATATTATATAATTAAAAAAATTTATTTTGTGTGAGTGATAGAAGTTATATTTGGACATAATGATGAGTATTAATCAAAAATTATTTTATAATTGATGATGGCATAGGGTAATTCTTTTCCAAATATTACTTTTTACCAATACACATTGACATTAAATGTTGATGGGGTCATATCAATACTTTCAATAACTATGTGGGAGATTAATTTTCATTACATAATTCAATCATAAATGTTGTTTTCCATATGTCTATAATGATTTTGATAGGGATAATGAATGGAAATGTCAGAAAGATATGGATGGATGATAGGATAGCTAATAGAGTGAAATTTTAAGAATGCAGGTTTCACTCAATTATTCAGTGTATTAGTTTAAATATATTTTTTATTTTTGACTAAATTTTTTGATTTCACATGTATCATCTAATATCATATTTAGATGATGTATTTATAAAATTCTGTGTTATATTGTTTAACTAATGATTAATTAATTCTGTACTAGATGTCGTTTCATGACAATAAGTGGCAGGGTTTTCAATAGGTAATTCTTCTCTTATTTTTGAGAGAATCAATATAATCAAAATAATGTCGAATATAATAAAAAATACAGACTAAAAATTAAGGGGGAATATCCATTTACTATGAGTAATAAAAAATATATCATTGAAACCTAGTTATGTATTGATCTGAATAGTTAATCAAGAAATCAAATTTTCAAATTTTTATGAAATGAATAATAAATGAATGAATACGAAAATTGTAAATTTGTTTCCATGGATAGATATAATGGTATTGTAATAAAATTAATTAATAAGACCATTATGGTATCACAAATATCATACCAAGGCTCGTAACTTAGGTATATCATTATCTTACTAAGATATGTCACCATGTAACCATAAATGCAAATATAACTATATAAACAAATAAAATCATTTAAGATTAATTATTATTGAAGTGAAAAATCATAACAAGCATGAAATTAACTCATTTTAGATTAATATTCATTTCAACGCATTGTATTATATTCTGTAAAACCATATAGGATTGGTATCTTTGGATAAAAGATATATAGTAATCATATTTATTAATTATCATCAACATTTCATAGAAGTTTAATATGATATACTTCATATAAATATCCTAATTAATAAAATTCATTGTTATCTTTCAAAAATAATCATAGGATATGATGATATTAGATGGTCAATATTGATACTCATGGGAGATAGTCATCAATCGCGGAAAAAAAAGAATTATCCAATTATAAAGATATATGATAATGATTTTTATATATAGTATTTTTACCCAATGTGTCATATATCATAAAACATGAGTAATGATATAAATATTTAAACTTTTTTATAGATGAGTTATATGATTAATGAATCAAAAAAATAAATATTGATCTATAATTGCATGGAATAAGAAATAGAACTTGTTCTTTGAATTTCTTGTCACAATTAAAATTAAATTAAATAATTTATTTTATCATGGATTTCATTCATTAATATGATAATGGACTCTTTTCTCTCCCCATTGAATTATTTCCATAATGAATTTTCATATCAAATAACATCATTGTGGAAGACGTCTCATTTAGAATTTGGTTCATTACAAATTCTATCATATATTATATCATAAATTATAAATCATTGCCCAATACATTCATGGGATGTATAAATGTTGGACCACATGTTATGTAACGCCCCAACCCTAGTTACCCAGAGTCCATGAAATATTACATAGAATTGGCATGATCACAAGGAAATAATGTCTTGAATGACTGATCAATTTAGTATTATTGGAAACAATAATCATACATAAGTTCTACTTTACAACTTGAAAATAAATACAACATGAATTTATTCCATTAGAAACATCTAAGCCTCCTAGATTATGCCTGCAAGTCACTCATAACTACAATCTACATATCATGGGAGAATTAAAAATAATAAAGGGGTGATCTTAAATGCTCAGTAAGGGTAAGCAATACAGAGGAAGATAAAATAAATATTAAGCATGGTGAATAATTGAAACCACATGCATTTACTAATAATAAACATGAATAAATTTATGGTAGTAATATTGGCTGAGTAAATAATGCCATAAAAACATAATCATGGGTATTTTACTAGTCGAATGACCACATTGACCATCAATATTATTTTCATAATGCGAGAATGTATAATTTTGGACATTCTGAAACATTTTGTCAAGGCCTTGGCAAAGACATCTAAAAATGATTAAGTCCTCGGCCAAAACCATATATTAAATTGGGAAATTCCTCTACCAATTCCATGTCTAGTTGTCTCATTAGACCTTATGAAGAATCGAGGAGCTATAGTGGGCTCCACCCTTCACATTCTAAGTCCAATACATTTCTCATATAAAAAGGATGAAATATAACATAAAAATTAGTATTAAGACTAGCATATGAAAGGTCAATACTTTAACCATAAAATATGAATGGTATAAAAATATCATATCCATAGTCAAAAATATTAGAATAACTTCAATTAATTATGGATGTTTTTGGTCATAATAAAAATAACTTCAAATAAACTTGAAATCCATCAATGGATATTAACAAAAATGAAATCAAAACCATTTGTTGAGAAAAATATCTTTCTATATTAAAATCACTTTAGAGTCACATAATTATTAAAAAATTATTTTGAAAATATTCTTATAATATTATAAGGGATGTTTTAATGATATTATAATTGTGGAAAATAGCCACACCCACCAAATAAGTTAAAAAGACATTCTTAAATTAGTTTTGTCAAAAAGGTTTTAAAGTTCCTTGTTTGGAGAATGAGGGAAAGATTCCTTTCAAAAAAAGCTTATATAAGTAAAACAATGGAATAAATGAATTTATTCAATAGTCTAGTAAATATGAATAATGTTTTTAAATAAAGTTTTAAGAAAACACTAATATGGATGATAAAGAGGTCCCAATAGATACTTACGTAAAAACAACTTCGGATAATAACGAGATTGTGAAATTAACCCTTACCTTGTACATTTATTTAGTTAATGATAGGTTAACCTCCTGTATAATGGTTAAATAATAGTTATTAAATTATACTAGAATCATATACATTAATATGATATCATATATTATCTTTTAACATTGCTTTGATAATAATATCTTAGCATTATCGTCTTTTCTTGTATTATCATATTCGTTTTACTTTATATTATTTGTTAGGTGAGTCATATTTTTCATGGATGGGATGTATCTTATTCATATACAGAATGATTAAAAGTATTGAAAAATTATTTTTTATCATATAATGAATATTAGTCTTCAAAAAATATGATGTGGAACAAATCTTATCGCGTTCGTGGAGACGGTAATCCGTACGTACACACGAGCGACAATATCATTCTTTTGATATTAAAATAATATATAATTGGATCGTATATAATATATAAACAATAATTATCATGTTATATTTATTATTTAAATCAATTACACATCATTATTATACCTATCCAAATAATAATGTTTTGAATAACAATTACACCACGACGTGGAGACAGTAAGCCGTACATGTGAACGTATGATGAAATTTTATTAAAAGTATTGATAGAAGAATGAATATGTTTGTACCATTTTTATAATAACATTACAGTATATATAAGATACTGGATTTATTATTTTATAATGGAAACAACATAGAAAGTGGATGTTGAAGAAGAAAGGAACTTGAAAGAGGTGGTGAAATATTTACATCTTCTTCAGGTTCGTCCTTTGGATTTGATCAAAAGGTCTCCATAGGTTGGATTTTAGACTATATTAATTCTTTTAAAATGAAGGGAGGATAGTTGAAAGGGTATTTGGTCAGGGTTCGGATGAGCCAAATGGCTTTGATTTTTTGAATTAGAGAGAAGGGGAGTGCCCTTTTATAAGATGGGTGAGGGGCACCATAGGAAAAGCTAGAAATTTTATTTTATAATAAATTCATTTTCGGTTTTAAATAGCTCAAAAATTGATTATTAAAAGGATAAGGTGGGTATGGGTCAATAACCACTCATACAATAGGTTTTAGACAGGTTTGTGTCACTATATTACCCATATCATTTAGATTTAACTCTTAGTAAAATAGTTTGAAATTTTCCATATCTCATTATATTTAAATATTATATGGTTAATAAAATTACTATATACTTCCAATAGAACCCGAAGTGGTTTATTAATAATACTATTACAATTATTTAAGTATTTGGGACCTACATTATATGTTTAGTAATATAATATAAATTAATAATATAATATTTGTTTTATAAACTCTTTTATTAAAATTTTGACACTATGGACCTTTTTTCCTAAATTCATAAAATCATTATTACTTCAAAAAAAATTCATCTTATAAATCCACAAATATCACATTAACGTAGAAAATTCGTGTATGGCATCAAAACATTCCAATTATATTTATTTTAATATCTATAATACCATTTATTTGATTCTTTCATTAATTAGGAAAATACTTCATCATCATTGTTTCATATATAAATATATTTATTTTGTGTCTAAACATTATATATAAAATATTCGACGGTAGGAAATAGTTTTATCTTTTTAATGACTATTTATAGTCTAACAGATTAATTATATATCCTTATATTAAAATTTCATTACTAAAAGATATTTTATTTTTTTGTTTTTGTTTCTACATTATATTATTTAATATATAATGTCATTATCACTTCCATGTGGTTCCATGGGGTCCCCAAATAGACCCAAGGATTCCCATGGTCGGACATGTATCCAAAAATTAGGTTAGGACACAAGTTAGGGTAATTTAATATTATTATAATACTATATTTGAACCATATTTACTTGATTTTCCCTTTTATCAATGGTAAATAAAATATTTACTAAAGTTAATATTCCTAATGTCTAAAAATAAAAGGTACCTATTTACAAAATTTGGACCTCCTCATTCCAAATATGTATGCCATTTTTCTAAATTCAAAACACAGAATTTGTAGAAATTAATTTAAAATTAATTCTTGTTTCCAAAAGAAAAAAGTGTGTTTTTAAGAACTAATAAATATTAAATTATTTTCACTTGCTTATGTCCAAATTAAATGTAAAATTACATCCAATTATCAACATTTAATTAAATTGTTAAAAAATAATCTAATTATACTTAAAAACAACTCAATAGTAAAATTTATCACTATAAATTATTTTGATTAAAAAATAATTTTTTAATTAAAATTTAATATTTTTAACTATTCATCAAAAACTAAATGTTTTCAGAAAAATACAAAAAAATCACCATAAAATAATTTATTTATTCCAGACCCAAAAATGAATTCAATTTTGAAAGATAAAATTGATAAAATTTCTGTAACGTCCTGACCCCAGTTACCCATAGTTAGTGCATTATTACATAACATTGGCATGATCACAAAAG
The DNA here is from genome assembly GCA_963277665.1 of Viscum album. Lineage (NCBI taxonomy): Eukaryota > Viridiplantae > Streptophyta > Magnoliopsida > Santalales > Viscaceae > Viscum > Viscum album. The sequence continues at coordinate 810,844,091 of OY728140.1, read as the reverse complement.
ATCATGTCTCGAATGACCGAATAGTTTAGTGGCCATGGAATCACTAGATATATTAATAATGTTTTACTTTAATTCATAAATTAATAAAACTACAACAAGTTCTTCTCTCTATATCCCCTCATATTATTCCTGCAGGTCATTCATAAATTAATTCTTCACATCCTGGGAAAAATTGAACATTGAAAGGGGTGATCTCAGATGCTCAGTAATGATAAAAATATAGCAAAAATATTCTTAAATAAGTATAAACATTTAAGGGAATGTATAACAAAAACAAAAGCCTTATAAACTTGAACTTCAACATAATATGGCCAAAATAAAATGAAATAATTACATTTACATATTCACATGGATATTTTACAAGTCGAATAATCACATGCAATATCAAAAACCACTTTCATAATGATGGAATGCATAATGCCAGACTATCATAACCATATATCCAAGGCCTCGTGCCATGACTAAAAAACAGATTTTGTCATGGCGTTGATCCAAGACACTAGTTTGTCTCATGAGACCTAACGATTCATCGAGGAGCTATAGCGGGCTCCACCCGTCACATATTAAGTCCAATGAATTCCTCATATGAATAGGTTTAAACATAACATAATCATTCATATTAAAACTAGCATATGAAATTTCAACACATTCTCCAAAAACCATGAATGGTATAAAAATAACACATCCACAGTCAAACATTTAACAAAACCTTAAATATAATATAGAAGTTTTATTTGATAATATATAAACATCAAATAAGCGTAATATCTATCAAAGGATGTTGACATAGATGAAATCAAAACTATTTGAGAGAATTATCTTTTTTTTAAATAATTTAAAAGTCACATAATTATAAAATAAAACAATTAATTTTAAAATAATCTTATATGCTTTTAAGGGAAGCTTCAATGATTTTATAATGGCAGAAAATAGCTGCACCTATTGTATACGTTAAAAAGACATTGATACCTTAATTCTATCAAAAATGTTAAAAAGGACCTTGTTTGGAAAACGATAGAAATATTCCATTATAAACATCATATAAAAGGAAAAAAGGGTATTAATGACTTTATCCCATATTCATTAATATATTAAGAATGATTTAAAATACTTTTTTTAAGAAACATGGATGTGGATGGTAAAGAGTTCCTGGTAGATAATTACATATAAACAATCTCGGATAAAGAAGAGATTGTGAAATAAATCCCTACTTTGTACTTTTCCTTGGTTGAGGGTAGGTTAACCTCTTGGATAATGGTGAAATAATTTATATTAAATTATACAATAATCATATACATTAAAATCATATCATATATGATCATTTAACCTTGATTTGTTAATAATATCGTAGTATTATCGTTGTTTCGGGTGTCAAATTATTCGTTTTTTATATGTTTTGTTAAATACACCATTTTTTATGGATACGTTGTATCATATTCATATCAAGAATGATATCAAGTCCATAAAAATTATTTTTAATCATTAAATGAGAATTATTCTTGAATGGATACGATGGGGAATGAATCTTATCGCGTTCGTAGGGACGGTAGTCCGTACGTACGCACGAGCGACAATATCATTTTTTTAATATTAAAATTATATATAATTGGATGGTATAAAAACTATAAAAAATCATTATAATGTTATATTTATTATTTAAATTAATTAAAAATCATTATTATATCGATCCAAATGACAATTTATTGAATAACAATTACACAACGACGTGGAGACGGTAAGCCGTACATACGCACATATGGTGACATGCCATTCAAAGGATGAATAGAATACTGAATATGATTGTAACATAATTATTTTAACATCACAGAATATATAAGATACTGGAGTTATTATTTTAGAATGGGAATAACAAATAAACAAGTTGAAGAAGAATGGAACATGAAAGAGGGTGGTGAAAACATTACCTCTTAATCAGGTTCTTCTTTTTGATTTGATCAAAAGGGCTCCATAGGATGGATTTATTATCAAAATATGTCCTCTAAGTAGAATTGAGGGATGTTGAGAGAGTTTTTCGGTAGGGTTTGGCCGAGCCAAAGAGATTTTAATGTGTGAATTAGTGGGAATGGGGAGTGCCCTTTATTAAGAGGGGTAAGGGGCACCATTGGAAATGCTAGAAATATTATTTTATAATAAATTCATATTCAGTTTATAATGGCTCTAAAGTTTATTATATGAAGTTTAAGGTGGTAATGGGTTGAAAACCAATCAATAAATATGTTTGAGATAGGTTTGGGTCACTAAAATAACCTTATCTTTTATTTTTAACTCTTAGTTAATTAGTTTTACATTTACCATGTCACTTTGTATTATTATATTATATAGTTAATATACTTACAATATACATCCAAGCGACCCCCATGTGGTCCATTAATGATAAATCTGTCATGATACAAGTCCTTTGGCCAGGAATTATATTTTTATGAATAGAATATAAATTAATAATATAATATTTTTTTAAAAAAACTCTTATGTGTCAATTTTTACATTATTGGGTATTTGTTTTTGATAATTTCATAACAATATTATTAATTTGAAAAAAATTATATAACCTTTCCTAATATGTCATATTAACCTATAAATTTAGTGGAATTCCTAAAATTTCTCAAATTTCATTTATTTTGATTTTTAAAATATCTATTATTTTAATATTTCATTAGTTAGAAAATTACTGCATCATCAGTATGTCATAAATTAAATTATTTGTTGTCTAAAAATTATAAATAAAATACAATTATGTAGTAAATATCATTAGCTTTCTAATGAATATTTACAATCAAATTTATCTTATGTATAACCTTATATTAAAAATGTATTAGTTATTAAACTTTGATTTTAACTCTTTTAACTCTTCATTGAATTAAATAATAATTAATGTCCTAATCTAATTCAAGTGGGCCCAAATTATAATATTTTATTCCTTAATTTGTTTTTGGTCGACATAAAATTGTCCAAAATAATTAGGACATGTGTTTGGGTAATATTAATATCATTTTTACCCTTAATTACCCTAATTACTTGTAACCGTGGTAAATAAAATTAAAAAGTTAATATTCACCAGAAAATATTCTCATCTCATTGAACCACAATTTACTACTTGATATTAACTATGTCTCTCGGATTTTGGAAATTCCCATCATAGAAGCGGTAAAATTTCGTTTTAGTTTAATTTCCAAATTCTCCTAGAGGTGGGTAAAAGGCGATGAAAAGTTCAATAAAATTTTTATATATCTAAAATTATTCTATTCTAACTCCAATGAATTACATTAAACTTATATAGGTATTATGTATCTATTTTGACCTTAATTAAATTTAAATAAAATAAATAATCATTTAAATAAAAAATCAGTTTTACACTATAACTCAGTGTTATTTTCACTATTCTTCAAAAATTGAGAGTTTTCAGAAAAATACCAAATTTTTAACCTAGGATAATTTCGATATTTCAAATACAAAAATGATTTCCATTTTGAAAGATAAAATTTATTAAATTTTAAAAAGTGGGTATTATTATTCATAACGGTTAGTTTGATTGGTTGTGGTGAGTGTGTTAGAACTCGAAGTTTCGTACAACACATGCTATTGTATTATTCAAAGGGAAGCATACCATGGAGTATTGGGGTGTTACATTTTCCCCTTATTCAAATAATTTCATCCTATAAATTTCTAGAATACTAAAGCATGAAAAGACTTAGGTGGTTTATCATCACAATCTCCTCAGGTTCACACGTTGCCACTTCCATCTTATGGATTATCCACAAAACATTTACCAGACAAGTCGTCCGGTTTCTCTGTAATTGTTCTCTCATATCATGATTCCTGATGGGCTCTTCGTAATAAGAGAGATCGTTTTCTAGTTATAATTCCTCATAGGTGAGTACATGCATTGGGTCAGCCATGTATTTCCTCAACAGTGATATGTGGAACACATCGTGAACTTTGGAGAGACTTGGGGGCATTGCCAAATGGTATTCTACATCCCCAATTCATTATAGAATTTCGAAAGGTCCGATGTACCTAGGACTCAATTTACCCTTCTTACGGAAACATATAACTCCCTTCCATGGAGATTCCTTCAAGAAAACAATATCTCATACATGAAATTGAAAATCATTCCATAGGTTATCCGCGTATCTCTTCTTCCTACTTTGAGCTGCTTTGATGTGGTTTTGGATTACCTTTACCTTTTCCTTTGTTTCCTCCACCAGTTATGGGCCTACACGTTTTTTTTCTCCAAGGTCATCCCAGCAGGTTGGTGTGAAACATCTCTTTCTGTATAACGCTTTATATGGTTCCATCTGAATACTCTAATTGAAGTTATTGTAATTAAAAAAATTCTACCAGAGGTAATTATGGATCCCACATACCCTAAAAGTCATGTGAGAATGATCTCAATATGTCATCTACGTTTTGAATAGTTCGTTCTGATTTTCCATCAGTTTGGGGGTGGTAGGAAGTGCTCAAACGATGTTCAGTATCCAAGGCATTCTGAAGACTTTTCCAAAATCATTAAGTAAAATGGGGATCACGATCTAAAATAGTCGATAGGGGTCCTCCATGATGTCTCACAACTTCATTAATATATAGTCTTTCTAGACGTTCTAGTGGTATATCTTTTATTATTGCACGAAAATGTGATGACTTGGAAAGATAATCAACAATAACCCATATTGTATCGTTCCTTCTAGGAGTCATTGGTAGCCCCATTTCAATGTCCATCGTAATATTGTCCCATTCCCAATCCATTATGGGGAGTGGTTGCAAGACTCCTCTAGGCTATTTCCTTCTAGCTTTCACTTGTTGACAAACCATACATCTTAAAACAAAATCAGAAATCTCCCTCTTCATGTTGTCCAACCAAAAATGTTCCATAAAATATCTATACATTTTGGTGCTCCTAGGGTGTATAGTGAAATTGTAGCTATGAGCATCATCTAATAATTACTTTTTCAGATCAGATATATCGATAATAGAACGTATCTTCCAAAATTTCAAAATTCCATATTCATACACAAAGTCTTTCAATCTCCCATCATTCACAACTTTAATATTCTTTAGTAACTCTTCATCACTGATCTGATATCTCTTTATCCTTTCTAGTAAAGATGGTTTGGAAACCATTTAAAAAAGTATTGATGATTCACTATCCATGGGAATTCCCATATCCATCTTCACTAGATCCATGAAAATAGGATCCCTTTCAGTTCTCATAATGTTCAAAACTCCCTGATATTTTCTACTCGAAGCATCTTCCACCTTATTTTCCTTCCTCGGGTGGTAGTGTATCGTGAAATAAATGATTACAACAAATAACTCAAGATCATGAGTAGGGTAGTTTTTCTCATTTATTTTTAGTTGTCGTATTCTGCATAAGTACACAACCAAGTCCTTTTATTCCTGCATCACAATAAATAACTAACCCATTATTCCCTGATGGTAGAGTTAGTAATGGAACATTGACTAATCTTCTCTTCAGTTATTCGAAACATTCTTCACACTCTATTATCCAAACAAATATAACCCCTCTACATGTCAGCATTATTAATGGGTTATCCAATTAGGCAGTGTTGTGGATGAAACATCGATACAAACCTCCTAAACCAATAAAACTACGTACCTCAGTTATGCTCTTTGGTGCTAGCCATTCCTGGATTGAACTTGTCTTTGAAGGATCAATGGTGATTCCATGATTAGAGATAATATGGCCACGAAATGAGGACACCTGAAGCCAGAATTCATACTTGCTAAACATCTCATATAATTCATGTCTTCTAGGAGTCTTCAGGATAATACACAAGTGATTTTCTTGATCTTCATAGCCTTTGGAGTATACCAAGATATCATCAATAAGTACTACCAAAAAATCATCGAGATATTATTTGAAAACACTATTCATTAGATCCATGAATACTAAGGGTTCATTAGTCAATCCAAAAGGCATTACTGTAAACCCGTAATGCCCGTACATGTTTTGAAATGCTGTCTTCGGAATGTCTTCCTTCTTCACACACAACCGATGGTATCCAGATCAAATGTCAATCTCTGAAAAGTATAGAGATCCATGATGTTGGTCAAATAAATCATCAATGCGGGTTAGGGGATACTTGTTCTTTATTATTATATCATTGATTTCCCTTTATTCGATATATAACCTCATAGATCCATATTTTTTAAAACAAAAATAACAGGGGCTCTCCTTAGAGAAACGCTAGGGAAAATAAATCCCTTATTACTCAATTCCTATAGTTGTTTTTTTAGTTCAAATAACTCTATAGTGGTCATTCTATAAGGGGTCATCGATATAGGCCATGATCCAAGAATTAAATCAATGGAAAACTCAACTTCTTATTCTGGAGGATTTCTAGGTAAATCTTCCGAAAACACATCTACATATTCTTTCACAATTGTTACATAATATATTTGGACATTCCTTTCCTCACCCACAGTCATTTCATTATCTTCCTCCCAAATAATTGAATCCAGTTGAGCTACTGGGGGTGGTTCTGGGTAAGAATTATGTGGTGATGATTTCCCTCTAAATATAAGGTGTTATTCATCATCATTATAAAAAATTGTAACCTCCATCTTCTTACAATAAATTTTTTCATCATGTTCTGAAAGCCTATCCATTCCAAAGATTATATCAAATTCAATCATAGGTATGACGATGAGATCAGCAAATAAAGAACATTTATGTGCTCTAATGGGGAATGATTCGCAAAAAATTATTACAATGATACTTCCCTTAGGAGTTTTAACTGGAAAATCCCTTCTTAAATATAATTGGAGATATATAATTTTCTTAGAAAACTAGGATGATATGAAATAATGCGATGATCCATAATCAAATAATGAATTTGCTATACTTGAGGAAACCATTAAATTACCTGCCACCACGTCTTTCAGAGCTTCTACCTCAATAGTATTGATAACATAAGCATGTCCTTGATCCCTAGGCCTTTTCTGAGGTAAGTTCCTCTAACGCTTAGGAAATTCATTTGCATAATTTCCCATCTCCCTGCCATTGTAGCATTGAACATCGGTAGCTTCTTTCTTCCGCTTGCAATCCCGATCTTGGTGGCCTTTTTCACCACACCTATAACAGACTCCCCTTCCCTTCATGAAAATAAGAGGGTGTTTCTTACCACATTTATTATAGGATGGATATTCATATTTTTCCTTCTTCCCCTTATTTACATTCACAGAGTGATTAGCAGATCTATTCTTCTATTTCATTGCTTTAATGTCATAAGACTAAGAGAATTCTTTTTCTGTCTTTATAGTGCTTGTGAAAATATCTTCGTACGATGAGAATGATTTCAACACTAATTATTGAAGATGGAATGGTTTTAACCCATCAAATAAATTATCAATATTACTTCTTGGGTTACATATATAATCTCTAGCATACCTTGATAACCATGTAAAGTTAGACCCATACTTTGCGATATTCTCATCCTCCTTTTGCCTCAGACATAGAAATTGCCTTTACATATCTGCTCGATGGTCATGATGAACGTATTTTTCTTTGAAAATTTCTTTGAGCTCCCTCTATTACATATTTGAAACTTCCTCGTCATCCTTTGTGTATTGAATCATGTACCGCTGTTGATCAGCATCTCCAGTGAGGCGATAAACTTCCATGATAAATTTTTCCCTTTCATTACTCCCCAAAGCCTGAAATATTTTATCTAGGGAACTTATCCCTTGCTGAAATACCAATGGATTTGTACTCTCATTGAATTTTGGTGGTTTTTTCCTCATGAACTGATCTAAAATTGATCCTTCACACTGCGGATCAACGTGCTCCATACGGGTATGGTTATTAATCATAACCTGAGTGATTTGTCCCAGTATGGTGATTAGCTGATCAGCACCAGTTGAATCACCAGTTCCAGTATAATTATCTTGAGCAGGAGGGGAATCCCTGCATGGAGTGCGTGCATTGATATGGTTTCCATTTCATCCACTAGGCGCCATTTCTATACAATGGTATAAACTAGATTAGTTTATGAATCAAAATACATAATTCCATACTTGTAAAACACTTAACATAAATTGAACTATTTATGTATATAATCCATAATAATAAAATTGTTTTCCTTGAGGATGTATATACTCATAAACCATTCATAATGGTTTGTAAAGAAATTCAAAATTATCCTAAGCATATACCCCAGGAGTTTCGTAACCAAGAGTGCAGCAAGGCCTGTTTTCGTTCACCAGTTCTCTTTTGAGTCTATCTCAATGTGGTATTTTCGGGGTTTACTCCTAGGTACATCTATGCCAGAGCCACATCTGACTATTCGTATCCAGACAGGGATGTATGGTTCGGATAACTCAGAAAATTTCTATAATACCAAAATTCTAGGATGTTCTTCTATACAAATCCTCAAATTTGATCTTGGGTCTATGTACTCTAATCAGAGTTTACCTAAATCTAGCTTCCAATGTTTGTACTAAACTTCCTCTAATACCAACTATAACGCCCCGACCCCAGTTACTTAGATTCGGTGCATTATTAAATAAAATTGGTATGATCACAAAGATTAAGTCTCAAAAGAATGATTAGTTTAGTTGCCTTGGAATCACTAGATATATTCATAATGTTTTACATTACATCATAAAGTAAAAACAAATACAACAACATCTTGTCTTCATATACCCTCATACTACTCCTGTAGGTCATTCATAAATTACTTCTTCACAACATGGGAAAAATTAAACATTTAATGGGGTGATCTCAGATGCTCAGTAAGGAAAACAATATAGAAGAAACTTTCATAAATAAGCATAAACATTTAAGGCAATGTATAACTATAAAAAATCCTTTTAAACATGAAATTCAGTGTAATATGGAAAAAATAAAATGAAATAATGCCATTTAATTATTCACATTGATATTCTACTAGTCGAATAATCGCATGTAATATCAAAAACCACTTTCATAATGATGGAATGCATAATACCATGCTATCATAATCACCTAACCAAGGCCTCATGCCATGTCTACAAATAATATTTTTCCAAGGCCTTATTCCAAGACACTAGTTTGTCTCATGAGACCTACCGATGCACCGAGGAGATATAATGGGAACCACCCATCACATTTTAAGTCCAATTCATTCCTCGTATAAACATGTTTAAACATAACATAAACATTCGTATAAAAACTAGCATAATAAATTTCAATAAATTCTCCACAAACCATAAATGGTATAAAAATAACACATCAACAGTCAAACATATCACAAAAACTTAAATAAAATATGGAGGTTTTGTTTCTTAAAAAATAATCCTAAAATTAGCTTAAAATCTATTAAAGGATGTTGAAAGAGATGAAATCAAAACTATTTGAGAGAAATATCTTTTTTTGAAATCATTTAAAAGTCATATAATTATAAAATAAAACATTTACATTGAAAATAATCTTATAATCATGTAAGGGATGTTTCAACTATTTTATAATGGCTGAAAATAGCTGCACCCGCTGTATAAGTTAAAAAGACATTCTTACCTTAATTCTGTCAAAAAGGTAAAAAATGACCTTGTTTGGAAGACGACAGAAAGATTAATTTATAAAATTCTTATAAAAGTCAACAAGGGTATTAATTCCTTTATCCCATAGTCTATAAAATAGTAATTATTATTTGAAATACATTTTTAGGAAACATGGATGTGTATGGTGAATTAGTCCTAGTAGATAATTAGGTATAAACAACCTCGGATAATGAAGTTATTGTGAAATAAATACTTACCATGAACTTTTCTGTGGTTGAGGGTAGGTTAACCTCCTATATAATGGTGAAATAATTGTTATTAAATTATAAAATAATCATATACATTAATATGATATCATATATGATCTTTTAACAGTGATTTGAGGATAATATCTATTTATTATCATTGATTCGGGTGTTAACTAACTCGTTTTATTTTTTTTTTGTATTGTTACGTATGCTTTGTTTGTTATGGATAGGTTGTATCTTATTCATATCCAGAATGATATGAAGTCCTTAAACATTATTTTTAATCATTAAATGAGATTTATTCTTGAATAGATACGATGGAGAATGAATCTCATCGTGTTCGTGGAGACGGTAGTCTGTACTTATACACGAGCAACAATATCATCCATTTGATATTAAAATAATATATAATTGGATGATATATCATATATAAATAATCATTATCATGTTATATTTATTATTAAATGAATTACACATCCTTTTTATACCCATCCAAATAATAATTTATAGAATAACAATTACACCACGACGTGGAGACGGTAAGCCGTACGTACGCACGTATGGTGACATGTCATTGAAAGGATGGATAGAATATTAAATATGGTTGTAACATATTTATAATAAAATCACAGTATATATAAGATACTGGAGTTATATTTTGGAATAGGAATAACAATGAATGAAAAAGTTGAAAAAGAAATGAACTTGAAAGAGAGTGGTCAAAACGTTACCTCTTAATCGGCTTCTTCCTTTTGAATTGATCAAAAGGGCTCCTCAGGATGGCTTTATGATCTAACTAAGGCCTCTAGGTAGAATTTAGGAATGTTGAGAGAGTAATTTGGAATGTTTTGGCCTAGAAAAATAGCTTTGAATGTGTTAATTAGTGAGAATGGGGAGTGCCCTTTTATAAGAGGGGTGAGGGCCACCTTTGGAAAAACTAGAAATATTATTTTATAATAAATTCATATTTGTTCTCATATGCCTCCAAAGTATATTATATAAAAGTTAATGTTGGGATGGGTTGAAAACCACTTAACCAATAGGTTTTAGACAGGTTTGGTCACTAAATTAACATTATCCTTTAGTTTTAACTCTTAGTTAATTAGTTTGACATTTACCATGTCACTTTGTATTTTTATATTATATAGTTAATAAACTTACTATATACATCCAATAATCCCCCAAGCGGTCCATTAATGACACACATATCATGATACATGTCCTTTGGCTGAACCATTTATTTTTAAGAATAGAATATAAATTAATAATATAATATTAGTTTTAAAAACTCATTTAGGTCAATTTTGACAGTATTGGGTATTTTGTTTTTGATAATTTTATAAAAGCATTATTACATTGAAAAAAATTTATATAACCAATCCTAATAAGTCATAGTATCCTAAAAAATTAGTGGAATTTATAAAAAGTCTCAAATTACATATATTTTGATATTTATAATATCAATTATTTTAATATTTCATTAATTAGATAATTATTGCATCACCATTATTTCATGAATTAAATTATATAATGTCTAAAATTTATAAATAAAATATCATTGTGTACAAAATATTTTTAGATTTCTACAGAATATTTACAATTGAATTTATCTTATGTATAACACTATACTAAAAATGGTTTAGTTATTAATCATTGATTTTAACTCTTTTAACTCTTCTTTGAATTAAATAATAATTATTGTCCTAATCTAATCCAAGTTGACCTAAATGATAATATTTTATTCCTAAGTTTGCCTTTGGTCGAGATACACTTGTCCAATAGAATTAGGACATGTGTTAGGGTAATATTAATATCATTTTTACCCTTAATTACACTATTTACTTTTCACCGTGTTAAATAAAAGTAAAAAGTTACTATTCAACAAAAATTATTTTCATCTCATTGAACTAAATTTTACTCCTGGATATTAACTGTATCATTCGGATTTTATAAATTCCTCTCATAGAAGAGGTAAAATTATTTTTTATATGAATTTCCAAATTTTAATAGGAGGTTGGTAAAAGACGGTGAAAAGTTCAATACAATTTTTATATAACTAAAATTAATCTAAACTAACTGCAATGAATTACATTGAACATATATAAATATTATGTATCTATTTTGACCATAATTATATTTAAATAAAAATAATAATTATTTAAATAAAAATTTGGTTTTAAACTATAACTCAATGTTTTTTTCACTATTCATCAAAAATTGAATGTTTCTAGAAAAATACCAAAATTTCACCCTAGGCTAATTTTGATATTTCAAATCCAAAAATGAAGTAAATTTTGAAAGATAAAATTTATAAAAGTTGAAAAAGTGGGTATTACAATTCATAACGACTAGTTTGATTGGTTGTGGTGTGTGTGTTAGAACATGAAGTTGCGCAGAACACATTCTACTATATTATTCAAAGGGAAGCGTACCATAGAAGCATGGGGTGATAAAATTTAAAAAAGTGGATATTAATATTCATAAATACAAGTTTTATTGGTCACGATATGTTAGAATATCGATGTTCCGTACAACACAAGCAGTTGAATTATTCAAAGGAAAACATACTCTAGAATATTGCGGCATTACATTCTCCCCTCCTTTAAATAATTTCATCCATGAAATTTCTAGAATATTACTTCATAAAAAGACTCGGGAGGTTCTTCATCATATGTTCCTCAGGATCCTACACGGTCTCTTCCATCTTAAAGTTTCTCCATAGAACTTTTACCAGATGAGTCATCCAGTTTTTTCAGCACATGTTCTCTTATATCAAGAACCTTGACAGGCTCTTCTGATGAAGATAGATCATATTCCAACTCTAATTACCCATAGGTTAGTATATGGGTTGGGCCAGGAATGCATTTTCTAAATAGTGTTATGTAGAAAAGATCTTGAAATTTGGTGAGACTTGGCGGCATTTCTAACTGGTAATCTACAACCCCAATTTGTTCAAAAATTTCAAAATGTCTGATGTTACTAGGACATAATTTTCCCTTCATACAAAAACGTATAACACCCTTCCATAGAGATACCTTCAAGAAAACATAGTCTCCTTTTGGAAATTCCAAATCATTCTTTTGGTTATCGACATAGCTCTTCTACCAACATTGAGTTTCTGTGAAGTGTGGGTTTGGATTAACATTACATTTTCCATCATTTCCTCCACATTTTTGGGGACTACGAGTTTTCTTTCACCAACAACATCCCAAAAGGCTGGTGTGCGACATCTCTTTCTGTATAACGCTTCATATGGTTCCATATGAATACTTGAATGGAAGCTATTATTATAAAGAAATTCTACCAGAGGTAAATATTGATCTCACATACCTTGAAAGTCATGTGAGGATGATCTCATCATTTCTTCTATAATTTTAATATTCCGTTCTAATTTTCCGTCAGTTTGGGGGTGGTGGGTAGTGCTCAAACTATGTTAATTACCCAGCGTTTTCTGAAGTCTTTTCCAGAATATTGATTTAAAAAAGGGATCACGAACAGAAATAATCAATAGATGAACTCCATTATGTCTCACAGTATCATTAATTTATATTCATTCTAGATGTTCAAGTGGTAAATCTTATCTTTTATTAATGAAATGTGATGACTTGGTAAGAGGATCAATAATGACCCATATTGCATTATTGCTTCTAGGAGTCTTTGGTAGTCCCATTAAAAATCCCTTTATAATATTATCTCAATTCCACTCAGGTATGGGAAGACGTTGCAAGACTACTCTATGCTATTGCCTTACAACATTCACTTACTAACAAACCATACACCCTAACACAAAATCAGCAATCTACCACACCATTATGTCCCAACAAAAATGTTCCTTAAAATATCATTACATTTTGGTGCTCCTAGTGGGTATTGAGAAATTGGAGCTATGAGAATCATCCTAAAATTAACTTTTTAGATCTGATATATCAGGAACACAAATTATCTTCCCAAATTTTAAATTTCCATCTTCATACACAAAGTCACTCACTCTCCCTTCATTCATAGCATTAACCTTTATTTGAAACTCCTCATCATCAATATGAGAAATTGTTATCCTATCTAATATAGATGCTTTGGTAACCATTTGAAACAGTATTGAGGATCCACCATCCATGGTTATTCCAATATCTATCATTACTAGATCCAAGAGAATTGGATCCCTTTCAACTCTCATCTTGTTCAAAACTCCATGATATTTTATTCTCAAATCATCTTCCATATTATTTTACTTCCTAGGGATGAAGTGTATCATGAAATCAAAATGCATGATTCTTAAATCCATCATCTTTGCCTCATGTTGAGTTCTTTCATTGAGAAAATATACTGAAAACTCTTGTGATTAGTATATATCACACATTTTTCAGCATATATGTAACGACATGAAATTTTGAATGAAATCTTCTCCTTTTATTGTGTTTGGTTTTATTTTATACTCCAAAAAACTATATTCTTTAATTAATGATGTGAGTATAATTAAAATGAGACCATTTGGTTTCGACTGTTATATTATTGTTGGTCAATATGACCATTGGAATCTAAATGTTGCTATTGTTGTCTTGGGACAATCAAATACCATCTGACGAAACCTGAGAAAGAGGTAGCACCACTAGGAATTTCTCTAGAAGAAACCCATGTAGATCTTCATCGTGTGAACCTGGAGGGGAATCAACTTAGAAAAATTTAAAGATAATTGAAATCACTACTTAGGAAATGATGGCCGAGCCACCCTCAGATTCTCTCACCATAGCACACCTTGCACATAAGTACTATGTTGTGGTTATAAGGGGATATATGAAGACACCATAGCTACATTGTGTAATCCATTGAGATAAATTTATTTTTGATTTCATCCTATGGTGAAGTTTGTTTGTTTTTTTCAGATGTCTGAGTTAATATAGGATGTATAATGATGAATTTGGGAAAAAGGGGATATTTTAAAATGTTTATGTAAAGCTTAAATAATTAATGATATGTAATGATTTTCAAAAAATGGTCTTCTGGAAATGTGTTCAGTAAGAAATTTTGAGTCTAATATGATCAAATTAATTTTCAATGAATAGTAAATAATAAATAGTTAAATACGATTAGGATTAGTAATGTGACCAAATGGATTAGTGATCACTATTAAAGAAAGTATTAATATAATCTAGGCACCTTGATTATGTAATGTGATTCTATAATATAGGTAATGAACTGTTTCAGAAATTATTAGTCAGGAACTATTTTTTTCGGGTGAATAATGTTTTTAATTAAAAATTTAATTAAAATAATTAGTCAATTATTTTTATAAAATGGAGTTCATATTTGAATTCAGAGCATTGATATTAGGATAAGTTTTTTGGGGATTTTACTGGAAAAAATAAATTATCATTGAATAAGTAATATACAGTTTTTAGGTTCAGGTGATTAATGACACCATTAAGGATTTAACAATTATGTAATCATTTTGGTCAACATATGAACAATAATATAAGGTATCAAGTGTCCTATGTGGAAAATACCATATGAAAATACCATGTGAATTCCCATGGTTTTTCCAATACCATTGATGAGGTGTCCCTTGTCCATTAATGACTTTTCCCCTCACCTCTCATATAAATACCATGTCTATCTATCATTATATTCATTTAAAAATCATCCTCAACAATGATCTGGCCTCCATACCACCCAAGGAGTCCTCCCAAAGTTCCCTCAAGCCTACCAAGGTCCGACCTTCATGCTTTCAAAGTTACTATTCATGGTAAGGGATTATTTCACCCTCTTATTTTATGTCATGACTTCTTTTATGATGTGTCTTATATTTTCCATCTCTTTATATTGAGGTTATGTTCTTATATGTTTTTATTACTTCCCATTTCATGTCTAAATGATGAGAGACCCTTTCTTCTCTCATCAATTTGGTTTCTGAATTTTTATATGACGCTATTAGGATGCCGAATTTCTCTTAAATTAAATCGCATCTTCTCTTTTAGTTCATGATTAATTTTCATGTGGAATGTCATTAAAATATGCATAATAAGATCTTATTCAATACTAATATGGTATTATGAATTATTTATGAGTGGGTGACCCTTGTACCCTCTATTTTTAATGTTTTCTAAAACCATGATATATAGTGGTTATGCTGTAGAAATTTCATCTCAAAATTTATATCTCTTTCTCTCAAGAAATTCCCTTATTAATCTATGTGAATACCCATACCTATTTCATTTCTATAGGTGTTCGTAAATATATTAATATTATATATTTGATTCTATAATGGACATAAATATAACCCTCACTCCCATTCCATGGGTTATAAATGACATAATGATCTTATTTTAAAGAACTTTATAAACTTAACGATTTTGACATGAAACCCATTTCAGTGATTCCATTTGGGATAATTATGAAATGTTTTATTATGATCTATGTGTATCACATGAAAGTATAGACACATTAAGGGTGCACCCTGATAATACTCCTATGAATTGGGTAATGATTTAATCACTAGAGATGACAAGTTTCACGATACCTTGGTGAATAACCTTGGTAATGTTTATGACACCTTGGGGATGAACCATGGTGATATGTTCATTAATGTCTAAATGAAATTTTGTAGCCACATATTCATGTTTTGTTTCATGTTCTTTTCATTATGATATGCCTATATATCCATTTCTCATATCCGTAAATTTTTATTCATGTTCGTATTTGTGTCAGAAGTAAACTGATTCCCTTGTTTACCCTTACAAGGACTTCTACTCACCCTTTCCTTTAAATTTATGTTTCCAAGTTATGAGATACAGTAATTATAGTTGTGATGAACTTATGATGAAGCTGTACAAGTGGATTAAAAGAATGTTTTATGTTTTTTTTCATGTATTATCTTTCTGATTTCCATGATACTAGACTATAAATATCCTCTATTTCAAAAATGTAATGAAAAGTTAGGTAATAAAAAGGCCGGATGCCAAAGTTGGTATTAAAGGATAGATTAGTTATTTATGGAAATTTGTCTATGAAAAAATTTGGATTAACCCTATATAAATGTTTAAATATAGGGAAAACTTCATCATATTTTGGTGACTATTGATTAAGTGATTTATCAAATTAATAAATCCCTATCTGGATACGAGTAGTTGGAGGTGAATTTTTTCACAGATGTACATAGGGGTAAAACCCGAAAACACCTCTTTGAGCTAGACTATAATGTGAACTGGTGCACAGTAACAGGCCTTACTGCACTCTTGGTTATGAAACCATTGGGGGATATGTTTGGTTAGTCACAAGATTTTTATGAATCATTATGATGGAATTATAGTGTCATATAATTGTTTAAGAAATATGTTTTATGATGTAGAATCGTTTATAGTGAAAATATTCATAAAAGAAACAAGTTTCTCACTACGATTTTATTCTTTTAGAATACAGCAGGAAATATGATGAACCGTGCAAATGGTGACCAAAATGGACCATGCGCTGACAGCTATCTGATGGAAGTTGGAATGGAAACATTCTTGTGAATGATGAACCAACTGACTCATGTTATGAGTAATAACTTGAATCAAGATGAGTGGATGATCTCACCATGAAGGTAACACCATTCTTTTGAATTTTTTATCCACCAACGACCAACAACCTTTAGTGGATTGACTGTCCCATTGATTGTTGAGCAATGGATCGGCTCCATAGAGAAGATATTTTTTTGCTACTTTGTTTAGAGAAAGAGAAGGTCACCATGGGTATCTATCACTAAGAGGGAAAAGCTGATAAATGGTGGGAACTCATAAAAAAAATGAGTCAATGAGTGGAAGTTTATTATATGGAGTGGGAAGAGTTCAGAGGGATCTTTTTAGTAAGTATTTCCCTCGATCCATGAGAACAGGAATGGAGAAGGATTTTATCGAGCTGAATCAGAAAGAGAATGAATCAGTGTGAAGCAACGAGATGGACTTAACAAGGCCTTCAATAAATACCTCTGTCATTTTCATGGATCCAAATGGTAAGGTTGATAGATTATTAGTGGACTGAGACCTCATTTGCGGAAGAATATAGCCAACCATGATTATGATAGCTATGGGGAGATTGTGCGGAGGGTGATGAAATTTGAGCTAGAGTTTGGTGAGATGTTGTGGTCTCATAAATCGAATGACAAGAATATATCATTGGATCCAATATTAGGCAAGACTTTTGATTAAGGAATATAAGGAAAGAAAGTGAAAATTCCCACGTGAAATAAATGTGGGAAGAAGAATTCAGGGAACTACCTACCTGGGAGTGGGAAGTGCCACAAGTGTGGAAAATATGGCCACATTGCGAGGAATTGTCATGGTGAGGTGAAACATGAACTTCCAAACACAAATGTCAAGGGGAAGCTGGTGCAGGACCAACCTGATGTTCAGTGCTTCATGTGTGGACAAAGTGGACACATTTCCAATCAATGTCCAAATCCGAGGGCAGTGGATGAGTAACACCATTTGCATCTGCAAAGTCCAAGGGATTTAGGTCGTGATTTTTCTATCGCGACATCTGAAGTCGATGCTACAAATGATGTGGTAGCAGGTACGCTTATTGTACTCTCAAAGCTATAAATTACATTTATTGATTCTAGTACCACATATTCATTTATTTCCTCCAAGTTTGAAAGTAATTTAGAATCGAACCCCAAATTTCTAAAAGTAGTGTTGTTAGTCCAGAATTCTGGTGGGACTATCCAAGCGTCGTTAGTGTTTAGAAAATTTAGCATTTAGTTTAGTGAGAACAATATTATCACAAATCTTGTTGTCAATACGATGAAGGAATTTTATATTATACTAGGTATGGACTAGCACTCAAATTATAATGCTAAGATCAATTGTTGATGCTAGGAAATATCAGTAGTCTTGAATGGAAAAGCTACATTTATCTTCCGTGGAGAGATATCTCAAACTCATATTTTACTAAAAGAACCCCCTAAATCCTTCTTTATGGAGTTCAACGGTGAAGAAGAGGAAGGATATGAGAGTTTTATGATAGAAATTGTCCCCATCATCCATGAATACATTTATGTATTTCCGGAAGAATTTCTTGGACCTCACTGAGAAAGAGAGGTAGCATTCTCTATAGAACATTCACATGGATCTCATCCTATATTAAAGACCCCATATAGGATGGATAATGTGGAGATGGGGGAATTAATGAAACAACTCTAAGATCTATTGGTGAAGGGGTTTATCCGACCAAGTGTGTCTCCTGGAGGAGCACATGTTCTCTTTGTGATGAAGATGGAAGGATGAATGTGTATATACATTGATTATAAAAAACTGAATGGAATCCCAGTAATCAACAAATACCATCCTATAATAATTAATGACTTATTTGACAAGATTCAAGGGGCTCAATTCTTCTATATGACTGACCTTCGATCTAGTGATCATCAACTGAGGGTGGAGAAAGAATATATTCCAAAAACTACCTTCCGATCAAGATATGGGTATTATGGGTTTGTCAATATGCCCTTCAGACTGACTAAAGAACTTTCTATTTTAATGGATTTGATAATTAGAGTTTTATGGACTACCTTGATAACTTTTTCTTAGTATTTATTGATTTTATTCTGATAAATTCCAAAATTCACGAGGAGAAAGAAGATCATATAAGGAATATTTTCCAAATCTATGGAAGGAGAGGATTTTTTGGAATGTTCAGCAGATGTGATTTCTGGCTACAATATGTCACTTTCATAGGGCACATTATAACAAATGAAGGAATCAAAATTAACCCTGCAAAGGAAAAATTTGTAGAGGAGTTGCCCCAACCTACTAAAATAACTTAGATTAGTAGATTCCTTGGATTAGTAGGATATTATAGGAGGTTTGTGAAAAACATTTCACAACATTCAAATCCATTAACTAAGTTAACTCAGAATGGGGAAAAGTTCCTCTGGACAAAGGAGTGTGAGGAATGTTTCCAAGAGCTGAAGAAGAGATTGGTTACTGCACCTGTGTTAACTCTGCCCTCAATTAGATAAGGATTCGTTATTTTGAGTGATGCATCTATGAAAGGTCATGTGTGCATCCGCATGAAAAATGATAAGGTCATTGCTTATGCATCTCGACATTCGAAGATTCATGGGCAGAACTATCCTACGCGTGATCTGGAGATGGTGGCAATCATTATTTCTCTAATGATATGGAGGCAGTTTCTTTATGGGGAGAAATGTGATATATACACATATCATCAATGTTTGAAGTATATTTTCACACAAAGTTAATAAAAAATGAGACAAAGGAAATGGTTGGAACATTTTAATGACTATGCTTGTTCAATTCATTATCACCCTGGAAGAGCAAACAAAGTTGCTGATGCTTTATGTATGAATGACCCAGTAGTTCTTTCTATGATGTGGATTTAAAAAGATACTTTGGTCAATGACCTTGTAAATATGAAAATGGTAATTATATGTAATGGGAAATCATCAACCCTAACCCAAATGATTTCTCAACCGTCATTAATAGAGAAGATCAAGAAGTCTTAGAAAAACGATTCTTTGTTACAAGAGAAGTTTGTGGCTGTAAAGGATGGAATGTTTCCTGAGATTAATATTGATCAAGAAGGTGTAATAAGATTTTATACAAGAATTTCGGTTCCATCTATTCCAGAAATAAAGAAGGAGTTTTTTTATAAATATCATAGCTCTACTTTTTCTATACACCCTGTAAGCATAAAAATATTTAAGGACCTTTTGTGATGATGTTTTTTAGATAATATGAAAAGATAGATTGTTGACTACACTTCATGGTGCCTGTTATGTCAGAAATTTAAGTCAGAGTGACAACTTCTCAACGGGGCATAGCAACCACTACCCATACCACCATGGATGTGGGACAATATCACTATGGACTTCATCATTGGTCTCTCGATAACTTCCAAAGGAAATAATTCAATATGGGTTATTATGGACCATCTCACCAAGACACACTATTTATCTTCATTAGAGAAGATCTCTCTCTTGATCAACATTGAATGATATACCTGAAGGAAGTGGTAAGGCTGCATGTAGTTCCACTTTCTATCACATCGGATCTAGATCCAAGGTTCACATCAAAATTCTGGAGAAGTATTCAACAAGCACTAATCACTGAATTGAATTTCTGTACGACCTATCACCCCCAACTGATGGGAAATCTGAAAGGACTATTCAAAACTCGATGAAATTCTTGAGAATGTGCTCAATTGAATTTAAGGGTGGATGGGATCAACATCTCCTTTTAGTGTAGTTCTCTTACAACAACAGCTTCCACTCGAGAATCAAATGGCACCCTATGAAGCTCTATATTGGAAGAGATGTATATGACCTACTTGTTGGAATGAATATGGTAATAAAAAACTTCGTGGGCCTAATCATTTTCATGAGATGACAGGAAATGTCCATGCCACTCAATAACACATTAAGGCTTCTTAGAGTCAGAAAAATAACTATGTGGATAACCATTGAAGGGACATGGATTTTGATGTAGGTGACATGGGCTTTCTTAGAATTTCACCCTAGAAGAGAGTCATGAGGGTTGAGAAGAATGGGTAGCTCAACCCTATGTACATTGGCCCCTATGAAATCCTTGATTTCATGAGAGCAGTGGCCTATCACCTTTCACTTCCTCCAAATATAGCGCAAGTTCATGATGTCTTCCACGTATGCCTCTTGAGGAAGTACATACCTGACACTTCACATGTACTAAAACCAAAGTACGTTTAACTGCAACATGCCCAATCTTATGAGAAACAACCGGTGGAGATCTTCGATCATATATACAAGGTTATACACAACACAATTACCCACCTTGTTAAGGTGTTGTGGACAAAAAAATTACGAAGAATCCATTTGGGAACTAGAGCAGTCTATGAGGTAGATGTACCCACACCTTTTCTTTTCTGAGGATACGTGTTAAAATTTCAAGGACACAATTTCTTAAGGGGGGAAGAATGTAACTACTCTGAATTTTGAATGAATTTTTGTTTCCTTTTTTTTGTGTGTTGTTTTATTTTATACTTAACAAAACTATATAATTTAATTAATGAAGTGATTATAATTAAAATAAGATAGTTGGAATGTTGCACAATGAGTTTATATTAACAACTCCATAAATATTTATTGTATTAAAAATACATATATTTTGTTCTTGTATCATATCATTTAATGACAATCATGGGTGAACTCAAAATAATTTCTCAACTTATTCTATAGTTCCTCATCATCCTTATTTTTATCTTTAACCCTAACATGCGTGATTGGAATAAAATCCATCCAATAAGGATATGATCAATCCATTTTTTTCATAAAAAAACTAAAGAGTGAGATTTTGGTTATGAAATAAGGAGTTTGAATCCCTTTACAATACGTTTTTGCAACAACATTCTTCCAAACATTGTTTTTAGATATTGTATAGATTTTTTTTGAGACCATGAGATATGATGTAAAGAGATTTCAAGACCATATGATTCAGAATACATGAATGAAATATATAAAACATATAAAAAGCACACACATTCATAGATTACCATAACATGGGGAATAAGTTATCATTTGAGTCTCTGATAAATAATATGATGCTATCATTGATTTTAGAGCATGGTATTTTCCCAAGGGATGACATAACCATGGACTTCAATGGATTTTTATGTTGAGTTTCATTATATGATAATTAAATAAAAAATAAATTATACATTATACATAATGAAATGACCTATATTAATTACATAAAAATATGCATCAATTGGAAATATTAAGGGTTATATACAAAAGCCTAGTGATTTATAGGATATACGTATGAGTGCTTCCATTACCGAATGATGACTGGATCAGATTTAATGATCCCTTTTTTAACGGGACATATGGACCTCACCAATGACATAGATGTGATGTAAATATTCACCAATGAATGATTAAAATTGATATAGGATGATTTTTCATTTTTATTCCTTCACAATTATATAATTATTTTGTTCCACAAATCACTTATCCAAAGTATGAATTTTTTGATCAGTCATATTTTGGTTATGTGTATTTTTGGGTATTTCAGGGTGAAATGATATTTTTTGTCTCTTTTCATCAATATAACCTAAATTTATAAATTCCAACAGAACATTTATATGGTTCATTCCTATTTTCATGTATTCAATATGTCTCAAACTATTCTTGGATGTTCATCTTCATATTTTTTATTGAATAATGTTTCAACCACAATATAAAGCATTAATCAATTATGCACTAATTTATTGGAACAACATATTGATATTAAAAATATGGGTTTTTTGTGATTTTTCGATTTTAAGATGAATGTTTTAATGAAAGAATAAAATTATATTGGATACATATTGGTTGAATTTTAACATGAGATGCAGATATATAAGGAGGATAACTAATTTTTTATTAAATATGATGACCAACTCCTAGAGAGCGGTGATGGAGGAGTAAGATTGCAATAGAACATTATTTCAAGCAATGATTCTCAACCATATTTATGGGTTCGTGGATTGGATGAATCCATAGAAGAAGAACCCAATGGTTCTAGAAAGGGAAATATACATAGTCCATATTATAAAGATACACATCGTGAGGGACACCTAGCCTATCACTATGATTTTATGGTGGCTTTATATATCTAACTATGTCTGACAACTATGAAACCTGATGTGGAACTATTCCAACACTCAACATGTATCATGGATGATAGAATATTATTTATACATTAAAAAATATCTCCATACATGGACTCATCTAGTTAGACAAAGACATTTTTAGGAAAACACAGGAATAAAAAATCCATTTACTCTAGAAAATATAAGTACTTGAAAAAGGACTGTTTTACTATGGAAAACAAGGATGTCGATGGTTCATATTGTTTATAACTAGTAGAAAACCAAGTGCTCATTCAAATAATGCTTATATCTCTTATCATCTTAATATTTGACATTTTTTTATGTTGTGTACACATTATCTATTCCCTATGGTTTTGTACATACTGACATCCTATGCATAGTACAATGATAGCTTTAATATGTAATAATGTATCGAGTTGTTGGAATCCTTTTATGAGTCCCAATGTAAGATCATATATCACAATCCTTCCCTAGTTGGAGTTATTTGTATCCTTATGATAAATAATATGTGATCATCGACCCTCATGTTAATATCTTATTCCATATTGAGTTTCTTTAATACCTCATAGGCTTGGGGGTTATCCTCACTAATGCAATTTTAACATTAAAAAACTAGTGTATACTACAATTGGTTAGACGTTATGAGGACGAAACCTCAGATAGACACCATCAATGTAATATGACTCATGGATGTTCTTCTAGAGTTTTGATATGTGCAACACTTGATCATGAATCCTATAGTGAAATTGTGATTGTAATTTTTCACTAAGATTTTGTATATTAGTTATTATATATTTATTTAATTAATTTTTTTGTAGACCTATACCAATTCATAGCTTTATATAACAGTTATTTTTTATATATAGTTATTTCATATCTCTTTATTTGGTAATATTATACCCACTCCATCATTTGATTTCCGTACAAATATCACATTATAGAAAGTTGATCATTCTATTGATACTGTTATAGAGGGGTACAGAGAATATTATGAATATTGATATAGAAATACTTTGTTGTGTTCATGAGGTCAAACTAGAAATAATGAATTTTATACATTTAGTTTGGACATTGTTTTTTCAGAATCTATGTTGTGGGATTGAATTTGGGCCTTATTGTTTTCCAAAATCTATTTTCATTCTATGATAGTTCTATTTTGATGTATTCATTCATAGTTTTTTAGTTTTTTATCATTTTAGTATTGTATGGTATTAGAGATGTGTATGTGTATAGGTAGATTATTATATGTCCTCCAGCATTAGTTATATTCCCAATCAATGCTATTCTATAGACTCTATCTTATTGGATTCTAGCATGGGGTTGTTGAGGATTGAGACCTATTGCGAAGGGTCATGAATGTGATGTTATCATAGCTATCATTTATACCATAGTACGTGATTATATGAGTTCTTTTGGTAAATAGTGTAATGATTTTCAATATCACCATTCGTCTTAGGGACTCTAGTGTTGTTTTGAAGGCGAACGTATCCATACACTGAGAATCCGATCACCTTCCTCTTCACTCTGTACATATAGAAAATGGTTTTGGATAAAAAATTTATATATGAATTATATTGCACAACATGTTGAGAAGAACCTGCTACACATTGTACGAATAGACTAGGTTCATTTAATGATCATTATTCACAAGTTCCACTGATAGTTACCCCTTAGTTTCAAAAGTGATCCCCACCATAATGTGTATGAGGTCATGATTGAGGATGTGAAACTATTATTAAACATTTTGGGACACTAATATATTATAAAGTTATTTTGGAATCTAGAATTATCCACGGTTTTCTTGGACATTGGTGGAACATTGTGACACAATAATAAATATGTTCTACACTAGCATGGTAAGAGTTTGAAATCCTTTTAAGATATGAGTTGTTAAAAAGGCCCATGATGACAAAATGCAACAAATATCCTTCATATATTTATATGGGAATCATGATAGTGTGTATATATCCATCGAGGTTCACCAACCCCTCTTGTTACTGGATAGAAATGGTTCATGATCAGTTCTTTTGGACTGAAAAAATTGTTGAAGGACTATTTAGAATAGTTAATTACCTAATTATACTTATGTTATTTTCTATATATATCAGTTTTCTATATCTACCTTTTTTGGTTGAGATTTTCATGGATGATAAGATTTAGATATTGGTTGTTAGTAATGTGCACATAGAAACATAGACTTCAATAGTTAGGATCTGATGTCAGCCTCTAGGACCTAGCAATTCAATTGAACTTTTTAGGAGGTAACATGATATAGGGTTTTCATTTTAGGGCTCACATGATGGGTTTTTTCATCAAAGTGATAAGTTTCTCTAATATTGTTGTGGTGTGGGATATCTTTCATAAGCTTTTCCATCCAATTTTATAGCTGACATAGAGATAATGGATGGGCTACTAAGGTAGTTTAAGTAGCAGGAACAGACTTGTATGGTGGGAATTATATGTGTTAGAGGAAGTTATACAGTAGATGGAGGTGTTAAAAGCTCCAACCTATAACCACCATTATCCCCCATGTAACCCACCATATTCATTGGGAGTTGGATGATAAAGGGGGAGAATAAATTAGTTGAGGCATATAACAAAAATGCTCAATGGATGATAAGAGTTATGATCTATAATTCTTGTACCTTAATTATTTTACTTATAGTATTAGAATCGAGTCATTATTTTTCTCCCAAATATATATATTGATACATATAGATTACAGTTGTACCCATGGATTTACCCATGTACTCTGGAAACCTAAATGGATATGACATTGTGATCACTTATGTATGTAGACTGTGTGACCTAACCCTTGGAGGTGAGTGTTTATATTGGAATCACTATATAGTAGGGACGACATATTATGATTCCATGTTAGATATAGAATGGTAATTTATATTTCATTCCAAAATAGGATTTTTTTTGTGGAGTGTGTGTTGTATTCATAGAAATGTGACCCGATTTTCACTTATGGGTTAAAATGAATTTCAAGAGATGTAGGATTGACTCATTCATAGGTGGGTGTAGTCAATAACATAGTGGTTGGAAAGAATGAACCACAGAGTAGATGTTATGAGTTTTTAGTCCATATATTGGTGTTATAGTATTCACACTTTTTTATTGTGTTTGATCTAGGTTTATGACCTCATCAAGAGATATATTGTTTCACTGACATACAACCTCATAAGTCTATGATTTTAGTATCATCATTTCAGATTACACTCATAGAGATTCATCCAAGAAGTTAGAAGAGCATAAGGTATGCGATGACCAACATCCCCTAAAACATTTGATAGTAAATATTACCCACATTGAATGACTTATGTCTTCATTAAGCATTTGATAGGGTTATGATTTTTCCCTAAGATTAACCTAAAATATGGGTATCTCACAATTTGTGAGTAAGACATGATGATATACAGAAAAAAGTAAATTCAGTGTCACTGTAGTAACTATTTGTATTTGGTGATGCACTTTGGAAAACAAACGCCCTATATGTGTTCATTTGACCCATAAACCAAATATTATATCCATTAGTAGATGATTTCATGGTATATTTTATTTATTATATCCAAATTTTTAGTATTTTATGAGGATTAAATTAAATAGTTGCATGTGGTTATGGACATAATATAACATCCCTAGATTTACAAGATTCTCTATATAATCTAATTATGAATTTATGATGTCCTAATAATAGGTCATAATATCTCAACAAATGGTGTAGTAGTGGAATCGAAAAAATTTCGTTATACTATTTGATTGGGATCTACCAAAGAGTGTGATGATAGTGAGGATATTTTTTCTATTAGTATGATGCTATTAGATGGTCATACAGGTTTCCTCTAAGATCACAGGTACAATGATTTCAACGAAGTAAATTAGAACACATTCTTTTTTATAGATAATCTGTAGATCGTCCAAAAGGATATTAAGACAACCTAGTGCCACCAAAAGTATTATATTTAATGATAAAAGAGGTCATTGGAGTTTATTGAGGGTGGAAAATTGATTATACTAGATTCACCTCAACTTGGATTGTTAGTTTTATAAAGGGGACTCATTTTATCATTACGATTTATTTTCACTTTATGATCCTATGTATATTTGGTGAGGTAGAGCACTTAAAAACTCTACCACCATAGTTAGGCAAGGTAATGACATCTTCCACAAGTTACAACTGAAGAGGTACAGGCACGACCCTTCAATAATTGTTGACCAGGGAGAGTTTTTAATTTATGATTTATTAACTATATAGAGTATGAGATCAATGATCAACATGAGAGGATAATTCATGGGACATAGATTCACCTAGTAAGCGTGTAGTGGTATCATGATATTTTTTTGGAATGAACTCATGAGATGGAGTATCATATTTTTACTTAGTACCAGAAACACATTGTGTATTTTCTTGGTAGGTTTTCAATGTAAATATACAATAAAGGGCGTATGATGTGACTCTTATTTTATAAGAATTATTTATTAATATTTTATATATTATTTTCAAAACAATTTTATTAGAGGTCATGATATTCTGATCATCAGTGATCATTGAAAAATGACTACAATATAATATATATACCAATTGAACAAGTGCATAGTTTTCTTAAAAAATTTGAATAACATATTACTTGAATATTGGATCTAAAATAATATGAAACCATTGATTTTGGTGTGTGGGTTTTAAACTTGGAATAACATAACAATCGAGCATGTTTGAAGTTGGTTTTGAGAAGCATAACATGGGAATTAATAAAATAAACAAATTACTCTTTTATTAAATGATTCCTCGACTAATTATAATTCCTCTATTAATATATGTCATTATTAAAATACATTGGCTACCACTTGATCAAGTAGATTGATAAGATATTTTTGAGGATATATTTCAATAGACAATAACAAATTAATGAGTCTGAGGCATGGTGTGCCAAAAAGAAGTTTTGATATCAATAATGATAGAGGCTTGCAACTATTTTTCTCCATTGATCGATTCAAATAATGGTAGGATGTTTTTTGTGTGGAAATACCTACTATTATATAATACTATTTTTAGTAAAAAGATTTGACTATTGGATTGAATATTTGATCCTTTGTATTGAAGATATGAGTTTTAACTATGGTATTATTTGAGAATAGATTAATTGTTATGGAAAATTATTTACCATTCTTATGGAAAATATTCGAGGCCAACTAAACATGGAAATGTTTCACTCCTCTTTGTGTTTTTTTCTATATTTTTACCACCGTTGTAGATTTTCATCATTTATGTTTCTATTGATCGATTCTTTGAATAAAATATTTATTAATAATCTAGTCCACACCCAATTCCTTTTGAAATGATTTTATGAAAGAGATGCATTACCAATATAATACATGGATCATTTGATGTTGATTGTGATGATAGAATAATGTTTGATTAGAGATATGAATGATAATGCTATTTATGCCTTGATTTTCATGAACTATCCCAGGTAAAATGGTACCCTAGTAACCATTCCTAACCTGACATAGATCAAATCAAATTTTTGATCCACATATGTTGGCGAATAGAACATAGAATAATACCACATGAAATAGGGAAATGATTATTCCACTGATAATTAAGATGTAAAAAAATCAGTACAATATGCATATAAAAACTCCACTATGACTAATGTTCCAGAATACAATAAGGTTTAAAAGGCCCAAAGTACTAAAACCCATGTACATAAATGGGATAATAACTCCATGTTCCCTAAGGACAGAAATTAATATGTCTGAAGCTCAATAAGTGGTTCCACCTCTTATTGATCTCTTCCCTTTGCATGAACTGGAATGAAAAATGCCTAAAAGCACCTGAAGGAAAAATTAGGGAGAGATCGTAATCCCATTAGGACACTACCAATGATTCCATATCAGATTCCATATATATCGTATTCAAAAAAATATTTCAATTTTAAAATATATAGGTTTATCAATTAAAAATTCATATTTAAACAAAACATGATATACATTTAAAAAATGCTGCATAAACTACTTTTAAATCATAGGTGTTACATTACAAGGGATTGAAAATTTCTAAAATAATTGAATAAACATAAAATATACGAAAGATAGTTTTTATATCTCTAAAAATTCATGTAAAGAAGTATTAAAAAATGGGAATTTATTAATATATAGAATATAAATAATATAGTTAGAAACATAGGCATTTTCCAAGTAGGTGTGATAGTATTTACCAGTTATAGGATTCTACACTATAAATGTGATAAAAGAAAATGGGTATACTAATGGCCTCATAGCATTGACATAGACGACTCATCACCATTAAATTTGGGATGTGACCCACTGTAGGTATATTCATGAATTTTGTAATAACATAGAGTTTATCAAAATAAATCACCATGAAACATAGTATTTCAAGTACACTTACATGATGGGTAACCTATTTTATTAGTGCTTAAAACAAAAACTATTTTTTATAAAAAAAACATTTTTATTCCATTAGATACAACCACTAGGTTTATAAAAAATTATTAGATTACATTTTCTCATGTTTGAAATCCATTAATGATAAATTACATATTTTTTAAAATCCATTTCAATAATTAATGTGAAAAAATTATTTGAATATATGTCCCTAAAATATCTGAAAGTTACGTTCAATAATCTTCATCAACCAATTTCCACAAACAAGACCCAATTCAATAGAATTGAAGGATTTTATAATATACATACCCTAACCATTTGGAATAACCTGGTTCATTAGAATTAGGTTTTATAAATTTAGTTGAAATAAATTTTATGAAACTGAATTTAAATAAAATATTTAAATAAATCAATAAGTAAATGGATAATCAATTTGGATGAGCATGACAGAACCACATTCCTCTTCCTGAAACAAAAAAAATTCAATGACACCCATTAACAAGAATGAAGGTGAACAAGACCTCCAAAATAATCCCATATGAAAAATCCAAAACTATATGGAATAGATCCATCAATTCCAATATAATTTATTTAAATCCCAATAGAGGAGATAGAGATTAACAAATAAAAAATAAAGGAGATCGCTTACCTAAATATCAAGTATCAATTAAATAATGATATAATCTTGAAGGAATGGATATTGTATGGTTATAATCTATTAAATAATATGGAGAAGGCTTTGTATTGGAGGAGTGGAAACAATAGAAGAGGATGAGATAATATGACATCCCTCATTTTTATTAGACAAAATTTCATTACCTTTTAGAAACATAAGATCTTTAATATCTAGTGTCTTGAAAATCAGGAAAATAAAACATGAGAGAAACATAAAACATAGTTCTAAACCACTTGTAAGGATTCATTATAGGTTCATCCTATGTACATTTACTGCATCTCATATCCTGGAGATAGACAACAAAGGAAAGGGTGAGCATAATGCCCAGCAAGGTTAAACAAGGGAGTTAATGTAGTTGTGATATCAATAATAGCTGGAATAAAAACATAAAGACATGAGAAATGGAAGAATAATAATATCATAAAGAAAATAACATGGATAAAAACATGGATATGTGTATACAACGTTTATACATTCATGATCATATCACCAAGGTCTGTCCCAAAGGTTTCAAAAAAATTACCATTGTTATTCACCAGGGAATCCTAAAACATGTCATCTCTAGAGATTAATTATTTAACCAATACATTGGAGTGCTATCAGAGAGAACCCTTAATATGTCTTTAATTTCATGTCATCCACATAGATCATAAAAAAAATTCAAAAATATCCCAATTATAATCAATGATATGGGTTTCGTTTCAAAACTGTGACTTTTAAAAAGTGCATAAAAATAAGATAATTATATCATTTATAACCCATGGAAAGGGAGTGAGGGTTATATGTATGTCAATTAAAGTATGAAATATATCATATCAATATATTTATTAACCCCAATGGAAAAAAATATGTCTACGTATTCACAATAATAATCAATAGAATTTATAGATAGAAAGAGATATAAATTTTGAGACGAACTTTCTGCAGCAAAATGGCCATATAACATGGTTTCAGAAAACATTGAAAAAAGTGGTGAAAAGGGTTACCCACTCATAAATAATTCATAATACATTATGAGTAACGAATATGATCATGGTATGAATACTTTAAGGACATACCACAAGAAATGGAAACGTGAAATAAAAGAGAAGATGTGATTTCTTTTACGAGAAATTCGCGACGTCACTTAAAAAATCAAAAAATAAATATATGAGAGCAGAAAGGGTCTATCATCAATTATGAATGCAATTGACAGAAATGAGAACATATATGAACAAACCATCAACATAAATATATGGAAATTAGAAGACACAACATATTGGAAGTTGTGACTTAAAAGAGGAGGGTGAAAGGATCCATTACCTTGAAAAGCATCTTCGAAATCATGATGGTCAGGACCTTGGCAGGCTTAAGGGATCCTTGGGAAGACTCCATGGGAGGTAAAGAGTCCAGATCATAGTTGGTGAGGATATAGAAATGAAATGAATGACGCAAAGGCATGGAATTTATAGAAGAATTGAGGGGACAAAGCATTAATTCCCAAGGGACACCTCATTGGTGGTATTGGAAAAACCATGGGATTTCCCATGGTATTTTCCCATGGCATTGGCCACATGGGACACCTCAAAAAGTATCTTTCTATGCAAACGTCTAATAGATTTTTTGCTTAATTATTACATCCCCAATGTTTTCATTAAACACACAACACTCAAAAACTGTATTTTCACTATTCTATGAAAACTCAACTATCTTAGAATATTCCAAAAATTTCACCATAACCAAATATCAATGCTATGATTTCAAAAATAAACTCGATTTTATTAAAATAATAACCTAAAAATTTTCAATTTAATTTTTAAATAAACACAATATTCACTGAAAATTCAACTTTTCCAGAAAAATACCAAACATTCACCTTAACCAAATATTGATGCTCTGATTTAAAAATGAACTCGATTTTATTAAAATAATTTCCTAAATATTTTTAATTTAATTTTTAAATAAAAAAATTATTCACCCAAAAAAACTAATATTTAAAAAATAATTTTTGAAATTGTTATTTACCTATTTTATTAAATCACATTACTTGATAAAGGTGACTAAATTATATTAATAATTTCTTAAGAGATGATACTTAATCCATTTGGTCACATTACTAATCATAAGCATAAAATCACTATTCATAATTTACTTTTCACCAAAAATGATGTTGATCTGATTAGACTCTAAATTTAATACTGAAAACAGCTGTAGAAGACTATTTTTTTAAAATAATTACACATTATGAATTATTTAAGGTTTAAATAAATATATTAAAATATCCTTTTTCTAGAATTCGTCAATAATATAAATATTATATTTATCCAAAAATTTCAAAATTCACAAACATTACCATAAGATGACATCACAATTTTTATTTAAATCAATGAATTACACAAGGCAGTTACTGTCTCGTTACATAACCCCTTATAACAGCAGCATAGGACCTAAGAGTAAGGTGTGCTAGGATGATAGAATATTGGGGCGGCTCGACCAATAGTGCCCGATTAGTGATTTATATCAGCATGAACTTCTCGAGAAGGTGATTCCGTTACAGCTTCAGACAAATTAGTTCGACTTGTGTATGGTCTAGAGCAAAGACCAATGGTGTTGCCTCTTTTACGAGTTCCATATGATGGGCATCGATCGGCCTGAGACTAATGGATGTGGCCATCAAATCTTATTTCTATATTAATAAATTAAGATCACTTGTATTTATAGACAATAATCGCACCATTTAGTTTCCAATAGACATATTGAAAAACGGTCATATAACAGTCAAAACCCAATGGTATAATTTTAATTAAACTCAATTTATTATATGAAATAGTTTTTTTTAGTATAAAATAACAGACAATGTTAGGAAAAAAAATTTCAAATTTTCAGGACGTTACATTTTCCCCCCTTAAGAATTTGAATCCTCATAATTTTAAATATGGTCTTGGAAATTTCATTGAAAGTCCCACATTGGAAAAAGAGTCATTAAAACTATTATTCTAAATGAATGAAAGGGAAGTACATAGGTCACCTGATTTAACCCATAATAGGATTCCATGTAGGAAAACATGGATACGGAAGGGAAAAAGGGTCATGTTCGGATGGAGAGTTATAGAAAACATGATTAGTAGAAAATTAAACGCAATAAGATCACAAATTTATTTTGTGTTAAATGATCTTTGATTACCTAGTTGGAAACATAAACCAACAATGTTTTTGATTTACATTCCATTTCAAAATTTTCAGGAATTCATTTACTACATAGAATAAAAACATAATGAAATATATTTAACATTAATTAGAGATTCATCCCATAATATGTTTCCACCAAGACTAATCTTTTCTCCAAACAATGAGCATTCAAAGACATATGGTCTCATCAAAAGCACAAGAATCATCATCTTGAGAATCACATAATCCACAAAAGAATAACTATATTTTCCCCCTATCTTTATTTTTTCAACAAAAAACTTAAATGGTTAGTATGAGATCATATAATCCCAAAAAATTATATTAATTTATAAAAAGAAATATGATTATTAATCTCCAAAATTCAAAAAAAGTACCAAAAGGTCCATAAATAAAATTCAATACACATTCTCCTTAAAATTCATCAGAATAATCCAAATTAAGATCAAAACCCAAAAACCAGAAGCATTTAATCACAAAGTCTTCCCCAATAAATCTTAACATTTATCTCCAAGTCAAATCGACTACTATTAACGTCTCATAATAATGTGTTGTTAAACTATTCACACATTCTCTATGCTATGTTCATCATTTTCTAGAAATAACCCAAATCACAATGTGTCCACGATAAATACTTAAATTCTTACAAAAGAAAAAATTCAAAAATTCCTCCTCAATTTAAATCCCGAAGTATTTTATTTCCTTTAGGAATATTGTACTCCAAAAGTGAAAACATCGTCCAAAATAACCATTATCATTTAATTAAAAATCATTTTCTTATATAAAGGATATCCCATTGATAAAACATACATTTCAAAAATCAACTTATTCTTGATCCATTAAAATAGCATGTGCATTAGTCAGTCTAAAGGGATTAACAACAAACTTGTTATGTCTATATCTTATTTGCAAAGTAGTTTCTGGAATATCATGATTCTTGACCCTTAATTGATGATAAAATGTATGAAGATAAACCATAGGGAAAAATTGAGTCCCTAAAAGTCGGTCAAATAATTCATCAATTTGTTGAAGGGAGTATTTTTTCTTCATTGTGATCCCATTTAGTTCTCTATTAACAATGCATAGTTTCATCGATATATCCTCATTCATCACAAAGAGAACCGGGGTGCTACCCAAAGAGAAAGACTTGGTTGGATAAATCCATTCTCCAATATAACTTGTAGTTCTTTCATTAATTACTCTACCTCCACATTTTTCATCCTATAGGGTTTCTTTGACATAATATGTGATCCTGGTATGAGTTTAATGGAGAACTCTTCCTGTCTTTTTGGGGGAGGTCCGGGTAACTCCTCAAGAAATAACTCAACATATTCCTAGACAATGGTGACATTTTCTATAAGAATATATACTTCCTAAGAATCTTATTTCATTTATAAATCTTTTAACTAAAAAAGATTTTATGTCTTAAAACATCATGTTTAGACTATTACATTTTTCTATAATTCCTTTATAATGATTCATAAAAACCTTGGGATTAACCAAATATATCCCCCAGGAGTGTCGTAACCAAGAATGAAGCAATGTCTGTTGTCGTGTACCAGTTCCCATTCAAGTCTAGATCAATGAAGTGTTTTCGAGTTTTAACCCTAAGTACATCTGTGCCACAGCCACCTCAATCATCTTGTATCGAGATTGGGATGTATTTTCATGATAATCCAATTTCTCAATACTCACAAGAATACCAGAATGATTTCATATATTTAAATTTTAATTTAGGGTTCTTCCTAAAGTTTTAATATCATGGTTTCCCTATATAACTAAACTATCCATTGGTACCAAATATGACATCCTGCCTTTTTATTACATTACATATGGTTACATTTTTCAAATAGAGGATCTTAAAAGTCCAGTGTACTTGAAATAAGGAACATAAAACATGATAACTACGTAAAAAATTCTTCGAAACCCTTTATAAGACATAATAATAAGTTCATCTTATGTACATTTCCTGAATCTCATATCCTGGATAAAGACATCGAAGGAAGGGTCGACGAGAAGGCCCAATAAAAGTAAACAAGTGAGTCAATGTACTTGTGATATCAATAAAAACATGAATAAAAACATGAAAACATGAGCAATAGATGAAAAGGAATATCATAATAAAAGAAATAGAATCATAACATGAATATGTTTCTACAAAATTTCATTTATACATTCATGAACCTATCACCAAGGTCCATCCCCAAGGTGTCATAAAAATTATCAAGGTTATTCACCAAGGCATCGTAAAACATGTCATCTCTAGAGCTTAATTTTTTGCCCAATGCATTGGATATCTATCATGGCGCAACCTTAATTTGTCTTTAATTTCATGTGATCACGGAAGATCAAAATCAAAAATTTCATAAATAACCCAAATAGAATCCATGAAATGGTTTTCATGTCAAAATTTTGACGTTTAAAAAGAGCGTAAAAATAAGATCATTATATCATTTATAACCCATGGAAACTGAGTGAGGGTTATATGTTTTTCAATTCCAAAATAAAATATATAATCTATATATATTTATGATCACACATGGAAACAAAATAGGTCTGGGTACTCACATGAATAAAAATAGAATTTATATATATAAAGAGATAGAAGTTTTGAGACAAAATTACTGTAGCAAAACGGCTATAAAACATGGTTTTAGAAAAAATTGATAATAGAGGGGACAATGGTCACCCACTCATAAATAATTCATAATACAATATGTTTACTGAATAAGATAATGGTATTACTATTTTAATGACATACCACATGAAAAGGAATAGCGAAAGAAAATAGAAGATGTGATTTCATTTACGAGAAATTCTGCACCATAACAGCGTCACTTAAATATTAAGAAAATAAATTGATGAGAGCAGAATGGGTCTCCCAAAAATTAAAAATAAAATTTACAGAAATTAAAATATATACGAACATACCCTAAACATTAATAAATGGATATTATAAGACACAACATAACGGAAGTCGTGACATAAAAGTGGAGGGTGAAAGGATCCCTTACCATGAAGAGTCACATCAAAAGCATAATGATCGGGACCTTAGGAGTATTGAGGGAAACTTGAGAGGACTAATTGGGATTTAAAGAGTCCATAACATCATTGGGAAGGATTTGGAAATGAAATAAATTTGGGAAAGGATTAGTATTTATAAGAGAAGTAAGGGGACAAAGCATTAATTTCCAATGGACACCTCATAGATGGTATTGGAAAAACCATGGGTTACCCATGGTATTTTCCAATGGAATTGGACACATGGGACACTTGTACATTATCTTACTATTCATAAGTCGACTAGAATTATTTCATAATTATTACATCCTTAATGATTTCATTAAACAACCGAAACTCAAAAACTATAATTTCGCTATTCACTGAAAATTCAACTTTCTCAGAAAAATCCCAAAATGTTACCATAACCAAATATTGATGCTCTGATGTCAAAAATGAACTCCATTATATGAAAATAATTATCTAAATAATTTTCATTTAATTTTTAAATAATAACACTATTAATTGAAAATTAAATAGTTTTAGAAAAATCAAAAAATTCACCTTAACCAAATATCGATTCATTGATTTCATAAATGAACCCCATTTTATGAAAATAATTGTCTAAATATTTCTAATTTATTGTTTAAATAAAAATAATGTTCACCTGAAAAAACTAATACTTAACAAATTATTTCTGAAATAGTTATTTAACAATTTTATTGAATCACATTAAATAATCTAGGTGCCTAAATTATATTATTACTTTCTTAAGAGATGATACTTAATCCATTTGGTCACATTACTAATCAGAAGCATAAAATCACTATTCATAATTCACTATTCACCATAAATTATGTTGATCTCATAAGACTCTAAATTTAATACTAAACATAGTTTTAGATGACCATTTTTTGAAAATCATTACACATTATCAATTATTAAAGGGTTACATAAATATTTTAAAATATCCTTTTTCTAGAATTCATCAATAATATGCATAGTATATTTATCCAGAAATTTGAAAATTCCCAAACATCACAATAAGAAGACATCACAATTATTAATTAAATCAATGGATTACACAAGGTAGTTACAGACTCGTTACATAACCCCTTATAACACCAGCGTAGGACCTAAGAGTAAGGTGCGCTAGGGTGATAGAATCTTTTGTGGCTCGGCCAACATTTCCCGAGTATTGATTTATACCAACGTGACCATCTCGGGAAGGCGATTCTGTTCCAGCTTCACATGATGAAGTTCAGATTGGGATTGGTCCAGAGCAAAGCCCAACGATGCTACCTCCTTTTCATGTTCTATTAGATGAGTTTCGATCATCCCGAGACTACTGTATAGGGCCATCAAATATTCATTCAATATTAATTAATCAAGATCACCCGTACTTATATGAAATAATCGCAATACTTATTTTCCAATGGTCATATTGAAAAAAATTCATATAACAGTCAAAACCCAATGGTTTCATTTTAATTATACTCATTTAATTAATTTAAATAGTTTTGTTTAGTATAAAATAACACAAAAAGTTAGGAATGTTTTTTTTTCATAATTTTTGGTTTTTACATTCTTCCCCCCTTACAGAATTTGTGTCCACACAATTTTAAAATTGGTCATGGAAATTTCATTGAATGTCCAACATCATAAATAGAGTCATTAATTCTGTTACATTAAAATAAATATATAGAATTACAAAGGTCACTTGAGTAAACCCATTCTAGGATTCTATGTAGGAAAACATGGATTTAGAAGAGAAAACAAAGGTTCACGTTCTGATGGAGAGTGATTGAAAACTTGATAATGAGAAAATTAACAACAAGATGATCACAAAAGTAAGTTGTTTTAAATGGATCTTGATAACCCAATTGGAATTGTAAACAAACAACATTTTTTTAAAGTACCTTTTCATAATTTTGAGGAATTAATTTACTATATAGAATAATAACATAAGTAAATATTCTTACCATCATGTATAGTTTCTACCCTTAATAATATTCCACCAAGACTAATCTTTTCTCTAAAATACGAGCATTCAAAAAGACTTGGTCTCATCAAAATCACAAGAATCATCTTCTAAAGAATAACATAATCTACAAAAGAATAACTATATTTTACCCTTTTCAATAGTCATCAACTAAAACTATAATGGTTAATACAAGATCATATAATCCCCAAAATGGATAATTGATTATAAAAAGAAATATGACTATTAATCTCCAAAATTCAAAAATAGTATCCAAAGTTCTAGAAAGACCATTCAATACACAATAATCCATAAAATTATTCAGAATAATACAAACTTATATTAGAACCCAATTCATAGGAGGATTTATTCACATAGTCATCCCTAGTAAATCTTAACATTTATCTCTAAATAACATAGACTACTATTAAAGTCTCATACTAATGTGAAATTTACCTATTTACACATTCTCTATTCTAGGTTCATCATTTTACAGAATTAACCCTATTCACATTATTTCCAAAATAAATACATAAATTCTCACAAAACAAAACTCAACCATTCCTCCCCAATTTAAATCCTGTAGTATTTTATTTCCCTTAGGCATATAGTACTTCTAAAGAGAGAAAATCATCCAACAAAACCTTTTTCATTTTATCACCAAATAATTTTCCTATCCAACATATATACATTTGATAAAACATATGTTTTCAAAATCAAGTTATTCATGATCCAAAAAAATAGCAGATGCAATACTCAGTCTGAAGGGCATAACAACAAACCCATAATGCGCATATCATGAATAGAACGTAGTTTTTGGAATAACACCATTCCTCAACCTCAATTGATAATAACCAGAACAAAGATAAATCTTTGCGAATAATTGAGTCCCACGAAGCTGGTCAGATAAGTCATCAATTCTTGGAAAAGAGTATTTGTTCTTCAATGTGATAACATTCAGTTATCTATAAAAAATACATAGTTTCATCGATCCATTGTTATTCTTCCTCACAAAGAGAACTGGGGCTATCCAAGGAGACAGACATGGTCAGATAAACCCATTCTCCGAATGATCTTGGAGTTGTTTCTCTAATTCCTATAGCTCCACATTTACCATCCTATAGGGGGTTTATGAAATCAGATGAGATCCTGGTACGTTTTTAATGTAGAAATCTACCTCTCTTTCTTGGGGAGGTCTGGGTAACTCTTAAGGAAATACGTCAATGTATTCCAAGATGATGGGGAAATTTTGTAAAATATTAAATCCATCATGAGAAGCATATTACTTATACAAATATTTTTACTAAAAAGTATTTTATGTCTTAAAAATTCATGCTTAAGTGTTTAAATTTTTATATAATTCATTCATAATGATTTATAAAATGATTTCGATTAACCAAACATATCCCCCAGGACTGTCATAACAAACAGTGCAGCAAGGCCCGTTTCGTGTACCAATTCCCATTCAAGTCAATCTCAAAGTGGTGTATTCGGGTTTTACCCTTATGTACATCTGTCCTAGAGCAATGTCTACCTACTCATATCCTGATAGAGATGTATTTTCGTGATAAATAGCATACTCCATACTCACCAAAATACGAGGAAGATTTTCTATATTTGAAAATTCCTATTGGGTTCATAATAATGTTTTTATATAAAAATTTCCATAAATAAGTATACTATCATTTGATACCAACTATGAAATCCCGCCTTTTCATTAGATTACATATCATTACATTTTACAAATAGAGGATCCATAAAGTCTGGTGTCTTGGAAATCAAGAACATAAAACATGAGAACAACAAAAAACATTCTTCTACACCACTTGTAAGGTTTCATCATAGATTCATACAATGTACATTTAATTCATCACATATCATGGATACAAACATCAAAGGAAAGGTTGAGCAGAAGGCCCAGTAAGGGTAAATAAGGGATTCATTGTACTTGTGATATCAATAAGAACATGAATAAAAAAATGAAGACATGATAAATTGAAGAATAGGAATATCAAAAAGAAAATAACCTTGATCATAACATGAATATGTGGCTACAAAATTTTATTTATACATTCATGAACATATCAGCAAGGTCCATCCCCAAAGTGCCTTAAAAATTACCATGGTTATTCACCAAGGTATTATAACAGTTGTCATCTCCAGTGAATAATTCATTACCAAATAAATTAGAGATCTATCAGGGAACACCCTTAATATTTATTTAATTTCATTTGAGACACATATATCATAATCAAACATTTCAAAAATAACGCATATACAATCAATGAAATGGGTTTCGTGTGAAAATTGTGATGTTTAAAAAGTGAATAAAAATAAGATCATTATGTCATTTATAACCAATTGAAATAGAGTGAGGTTAATATGTATGTCAATTCCATAATTAGATGTATCACCTAGGTATATTTATTAACACCCATGGAATAAAAATAATTGCGGTTATTCACATGAATAAACTATATAATTTCTAGTGAGAAAGTGATAGAAATTTTGAGACGAAATTTATGTAGCATAACAGCTATATAAAATTGTCTTAGAAAACATTCAAAAGATTGGGGACAAGGGTCACCCACTCATAAATAATTTTTAATATAGTATAGGTACTAAATAAGATCATGGTATGAATATTTTGATGACATAGACATGAAAAGTAAACATGAAAGAAAAGATAATATATAATTACTTTTAAGAAAAATTCGGCAGCATAATGACGCCACTAAAAAATTCATAAAATAAATTGATGAGAGAAGAAGGGGTATCTCAAAAATTAGAAAATGTATGTACAGAAATGAGAATATATAATAACATACCCTCAACATAAATATATGGAAATTAGAACACACAACATAAATGAATTCGTGACTTAAAAGAGGATGGTGAAAGGATCCCTTACCTTTAAGTATAACTTCTAAATCATAATGTTTGAGACCTTGGGAGGCTTGAGGGATCCTCGAGAGGACTCCAAAAGAGGTAAATATAAAATAATTTCGTTAGGGAGGATTTTTAAATGAAATTAATGAGGTAAAGGTTTGGAATTTATAGGAGAAGTGAGTGGACAATGCATTAATTTCCAAGGGACACCTCATCCGTGGTATTGGCAAAACCATGGGCATTCCCAAGGTATTTTCCCTGGCATTGGCCAGTTGGGACACGTCATACCTTATATTTATTTTCATAAGTAGAACAGAAATATTACATTATTATTACATCCATAATGATGTCATTAAACACCAGAAACTCAAAAATTGTATTTTCGCTATTCAATGAAAATTCAACTTTCTTAGAAAAATCCCAGAATTTCACCATAACCAAATATTGATGCTCTGATTTGAAAAATGAACTGCATTATATTAAATTATTTTTCAAAATAATTTTAATCAAATTTTTTAATGAAAACACTATTCACTGAAAATTTAATTGTTTCAAAAAAACCCAAAAAATTCACCCTAACCAAATATTGATTCTCTGATTTCAAAAATAATCTCCATTTTATAAAAATATTTTTTGAAATATTTTTAATTTAATTTTTTAATAAAAAAAACTATTCACACGAAAAAACTAATACATAACAAATAATTTTTCAAATAGATATTTAACTATTTTATTGAATCACATTACTTAATCAAGGTGCCTAAATTAAATTAATACTTTCTTGAGTGTATTTACTTAATAAATTTGGTCACATTACTAATTAGAAGCATAAAATCACTATTCGTAATTTAATATTCACCAAAAATTATGTTGATCTTATTAGAATCTAAATTTCATACTAAACACAGTTGTAGAAGTACATTTTTTGAAAATCAATACACATTAACATTAGTTAAAGTTACATCGGTATTTAAAAATATCGTTTTTCTAGAATTCATCAATAATATGCATACAATATTTATTCTGACATTTGAAAATTCACAAACATCACCATAAGAAGACGTCACAGTTTTTATTTAAATAATAGGATTACACAAGGCAGTAAAGGTCTCGTTACATAAACCCTTATAACACCTGTATAGGACCAAAGAGTAAGGTGTGCTAGGGTGATAGAATCTTGGGGTGGCTCAACCAACATTACCCGAGTAGTTATTTCTATCAGCTTGAACTTCCCAAAAAGGAAATTCTATTCCATCTTCACACGATGAAGTTCGGCTTGGGTTTAGTCCAGAGAAAAGCCCAAAGGTGCTACCTCTTTTCTGTGTTTTGTCAGATGGGCTTCGATCGGCCTAAGACTACTGGATGGGGCCATCAAATCTTCATTCTGTATTAATTAATCAATATAACTTGTATTTATAGGCAATAATCACATCATTTAGTTTCTCACGGTCATATTGAAAAACATCCATATTACAGTCGAAAGCCAACAACCTTATTTTAATTATACTCATTTTATTAAATGAATTAGATTTGTTGAGTATAAAATAACACACAATGTTAGGAAACAAAATTTATTCAAAATTTTGGGTCGTTATAGTGAAATTGAAAGATCTCTTCAACATTTATAGGCAATTTTCGGCATATTACATGACATGTAACTTAGTTACACAATAATATAGAATTAATTTTCTTAAAATAAAATTTGGATAAAATATGTAATTATCCTTAACAAGAGAAAAGTACACAACATGTAACCGTAATTAATGTCGTGTAATGATTGATACGTGTGGCCGACAATGCCCCCATCATTATTCATTAAAAACAAACATGAATTTACTTCACGTTATGTAAAGGGAATTCATTGTGTATACCAAACATGTTGTGAACCATGATTAATTTCTTGCACCTTATAGCAGTTAAACGAAGTGTAATATCCAAGAAATTTACAAAATAACCCTATATAAAGTAGAAAAATCCTACATGTGTGGGAATTTATAATTATAGGTATCCTTAAAATCCAAATTTAACCCATACTCAAACAAAGAAATCGATAACCAAAAAAGGATTAATATATACCTTTTTGACATACTTCTATGGGGATAAATGTGAGATCAAATATCCTTATCTTTCCCGGGGAGGATTTCATGGTATCAACATGACCAACAATACATGGGAGTCAATCGTCTATAATACCAATTATTCAAGAATATGTGGTTCGTTTACCCACATGGAATTATGTATGATCCTAAACTATGTATCAGTTACTTCAAAATTCCACTGTATACTTTTTATAGAGAAATATGGAAAGAATGAAGCCTCAGATAGATTCCATCATTGATGCATGACTCATGGAGTTTTTTCACTTAT
This sequence comes from Viscum album, assembly GCA_963277665.1. Taxonomy (NCBI): domain Eukaryota; kingdom Viridiplantae; phylum Streptophyta; class Magnoliopsida; order Santalales; family Viscaceae; genus Viscum; species Viscum album. Next base: position 810,800,212 of record OY728140.1, on the reverse strand, counting down.
TGATGTTCTTTTTGGAAACTTTTATAAATATTCCTAAAAAAGAAATATGGTTATGATGTTACCTTGAGAGTCAGTGACTTTTTAAAATTACGTAGATATTGTTGATATATGTTCTTTATAAATATACATATGTATTACTAACTCTAATTTATGTTCTTATATGGTTTGGGATTTTTGGGTGTCATACATGGTATTGTTATACTCACCTCTACATGGTATTTTCCCATATGTGTTATGTCTTATGAAAACAGTCAACAATTTGACGGAGTTCGAGAGGGACTGGGAGTAGGTAAATCATAATGATATATATATACAAAGTCATGTTCCAACATTCACCATAATAGTATTCCACTTCTAAATAATCACGTTATACTTTTTTTCAGATTCATTTTGATAGGCTAGTATTTTTTTCAATTTTTCTACCAATACATGTTCTTATAATCTAGTTGTGCGATACATTTGTATTCATTCATGGTTCATCAATTATTTTACATCTCATAATTTTATTAGGTTTGATATGTATCCATGTATACATGATGATTAGGCTATGTTCTCCCATGTTAGTGACATTCCTATGTAGTGCTACTTGTTCTCCATTGGCATAATGTCACATGGCTTGGTGTAGATGAAGCATTGGACCAATTGATAATGGTCGTGAAAATTTACCAATAGTTAATTCTTCCATTACGACAACATAATCAGGTTAATTCAATATTTAGCAATCGAAAGAAGATTAATACTATGGATTATTTCCATATAAAACACACCATCACAAAACTATGTAATTCTATAATATTTTTTAAAACAAATATCATCATATTCCTAAAAAATAGGTATATATTCACTTTTGAGTTTCTTCAAAATCATATGATATTTATATCCTTCAGGAATAGGTAGTAAGAATAAAATAATGAATTTAATATCTATTGGATGGTTATATTCTTACTAGCACTAATTGATCATTATAGGTGCATTAAAAATTTAAAATATAACTCCCTTGAAAAATGTTGTGGTGTAGATATAATGAATTCCAATAAATGTGTTGGACTCCTCATGTGTTAATCGTGTTTTAATAATCACAAATCTCATTACTATTAATTAATATTGATCTTCAGTTCACATCTTGGAAATTCTCTTCAAACTCAACAATAGGTGCATATCATGTTTTTATAATAACAAATCTTAGGGATGTTAATTACTCTTTACAAGTTTTATGCATAATAACAATTCTCTCATATATTATCTCTAAGGATCAACCTTAACCCATATTCTGCATATCACTGTCTTAGTCCAAATATAGATTTTTTTTCTATGTATGGAGACACCGTGAAGGACTCACCGTGACAAGACACTGTAACCCAGACACCATGAAGGAGTCACCGTGACCAGACACTGTGACCAGACACCGTAACCTAGACACCATGAAGGACTCACCATGACCAGACACCGTGACTAGACACCGTAACCCAGACACCGTGAAGGACTCACTGTGACCAGACACCATGACCACTCACCGTATCCCAGACACTGTGATCAGACACCGAGAAGAAGACATCGTTTCCATGATCACATTGACACCATTTCTTATGATTTTTTCAATATTATTTTATATGATGCTAACGGTCATATTGGTTGTTTTTAATTTAATTAATGATATTTAATGTTAGTTGTTGGCTTGACAGGAAACCGTATCTTGTACCTATGAAAATGTAATCATTACTACTGCTAGAGCTCGTGGAATATAAATAAGATTGAGCTGCATTAGAGAAAATACGTGCGCTTGACACGTCTCGACACATATACTACAATACATGCGAGCTCTGTACTGAACCGAAGAACAATTCGGAGCACAGCTATAAAGAACACATTGAACGATCCTCAGTGAAATTCCATTCATGCAATCCTACATTTCTGAAGAACACACGATGAATCAAGAGACTGTAGAACACAAGCTGAACTACGACACTCTGTTTTTCAACAGAAAAACCAGAGAAGGACTCTGAAGCATTCCTGCTCAATCCAAAAAGCCCAGAGCTATATTGAAAATCACTAGAGACATTTCTAAACTCTACATCACTTCTCTGTGATTCATTATTTACTTTTCGAGCAGTGTGTGCCATCTTTTATATTTGTACACACACACTATCTCCTTAACATTAACTGGAGGATCTGTAAATCCTCACTCAAACTCTTACATCTTTTATTTCCCACTGGGATAGTGGTAGAGGTCATGTGTGACCTGAACAGCTGGTTTGCTGTTGTTTTGTTTCCCACGAATAATAGTGGTATAGGTCTTGGACCTGGACAGATTTTGTAAAACTGTTGTTAACCCTGATCCAGGGTGTGGGTCAAATTCTTAAATATATTTTAGAGGACTAAGTCTTGGCTTGAGACTGAACCTCTTGTTATATCTTCAGTGCATATTTTATTTAAGTTTAATGTATATGACATATATTATATTTATTCCACTACTATAAATTTAAAATAAAAAATTATTTTGAAGCTACTTTTATAGTTTGATTAGCAATTGTTTACACTTATTGTAATTCATTAGATTAGTTTCAAAAGTTAGTTTTATCTTGTGGTTAAACTAACTGAGACATAATCAATCTTTGAGATGCTAAGTGAACATTTACAATATGTATAAATTCACTATAGTTTAACTTATTTTATAAATCAGGTGATTTTAACTAGACAATATTTTAACACAAATTTTAATTGGAACTCAATTCACCCTCCTATTGAGTGTCCACTCCGACCAACATTCGGTATCAGAGGTTTAGTTTTTTGTTCAAAGATTTTTGAAATACTTTATTTTTCAACATTGATTTTAGTTGAATCTTTAAAGATCTTAAATATCTATTAGTTATAAATTTTTTTATCTCTTTAAATTGTATTTCTAAAATCTTGTTATGGATAATAGAATAGAGGGTGTTGCTACTAACATACCACCTTTCTTCAATGGTACCAACTATGCTCAGTGAAAACTTAAAATGAAAATTCATTTAGAATGCATAGGTTTTGATATTTCGACTGCCACAGAATCAGAATATAAACTTTCCACTACTGCTAGATCCACATTGGATGAACCTACAAATATTTCTTACAATAATAATTATAAATCCATGAATGCCCTGTACTGTTCTTTAGGAGATGAAGAGTTTAACAGAATTTCTTCTTGTAAAACTACTATTAAAATTTGGGCTACCTAGGGCGTTTCTGGTGAAGGACCAACCAATGTTAAAGAAATGAGATTAAATACTTATACTATTAAATATGATTATTTTAAAATGAAAACTGATGAACCTATTTCTGACATGTATCTCAGGTTTAATGAGATAGTCAATACAATAAATTCACTTAGAAAAGTCGTTCCAGCAAAGGAACAAATTATGAGAATCTTGTGATGTTTACCAGACCGATGGAGAGGCACATCTGTTTCAATCAGAGATTCATGTGACATTGCTGCTCTACCTATTAATGAACTCATTGGTAAGCTTATGATGCATGAGGAAGAACTCAAGGTGAACAAAGAAGATGAAGATGGACCTAGAAGAAATTCTATTGCTTTCAAATCTTCAACTTCAAAGAACATGGATAAAGAGAAACTTCAAGATATAAATGAGAGTTCAAGCTGTGAAGACAGTGAAAGTGCTTCTGATAGTGATGATGAAATGGATCACATTTACAAAAGGTTTAAGAAGTTTCATAGGAAAACGAAATTCTTCAACAAATAAAATTACATAGGAAAGTATGACAATAAGGGAAATTAGAAGAAGGATTGGAAAAATCCAGATAAAAGTAAAGAAGTTGTCTATTATGAGTGAAAAAGAAAAGGAAACATTAAAGCAGACTGCCCAAAGATCAAATTCAAGAGAAAATATGATTACAAGGACAGTATGTACAAAAAGGCTATAAAGGCTACATGGAGCGCTTCTGAGGATTGCTCCACTGAATCTGAAGTTTCTGAAACTAAACACAGAAATAAGGAAAACATGTGTTTTATGACAAACACTTCTGAGGTAACAGGTGAAACTACTACTTTAAATTCTTATTATTCTAGAGACGATACTGACTCTGATAACATGTCAAAATCTAAACTATTTGAATATTGTGATATGTGAGAAGAAACATGTAATGATCTGAAAGAAAAATACAATGGTTTAAATAAACAGTATGCTTTAACTATTAAACATAAATCTGATCTTGATATTGAAATGGAATAGAATGCTCAGTTGCATAAAAAAAATACTGAACTAAAATTATCTAATGAGTATCTTAGAAAGGGTTTAGAGAAATTCACAAATGGAAAGGTTATGCTAACTCAAATGCTAGGAAAGAATGTTTCACCAAATACACTACTGGAATAGGATACAAACCTGGACACAGACAGTTTACTAAGAATAGATTTATTCTTAAATCTGGATATAATGCTGATAATTCTAGTTCTGGACATTTATATGCTTCAACTAGTTATATTCATAGTAATGGATCTAATAATGTTTATAATTCAAATCCTTTTAATTCTACAACTTTCATGAGACCCATAAGACAAATTTGGGTACCAAAGGCTTTGATTGCTAACCTATCTTGACCCAAGAAGATCTGGTTACCAAAATCATTTCCTATCTAAATCTGTTTTGTAGGAAACCTGCTTAAAGATCTCTTGTAGGAAGACGTGGTACTTGGAAGGTGGATGTTCAAGACATATGCCTGGAGACCTCTCACTCTTTAAAAGATTAATCAGGATTGATGGAGGTTTTGTCACCTATGGTGATAATTATAAAGGGAAAATGATCGGATTAGGCCATATTGGTAACATTGACTCAGTATTAATTTCTAAAGTTTTATTTGTTGGTGGACTTAAATATAATCTGTTAACTATTTCTCAGTTATGTGATGATGGTTTTAATGTTAAATTTGAAAATGATTCTTTCAATGTTTTTAATTCTACAATTGCATTAATATTTTCTGCCCTGCGATATGAAATTTATTATGCTGTTGATTTAAATTCTTTAGCTATGCAGAATATTACTTGATTAAATGCTTTTCATAATGATTCTTGGATTTCGAACAGAAGATTAGGACACTGCAATATACACTCACTTAGATAACTTACTAGGAAGAACATAGTTAGGGACCAACCCAAACATGAGTTTCCAAATGACAATGTTTGTAATCCTTGTCAAAAGGGAAAGCAACACCAAATCTCTTTAAAACCAAATAATGAAGTCTCAACTTCTCAACCTCTCGAGTTGGTTCACATGGATTAGTTTGGACCATCTAGAGTTTCTAGCTTAAATGGGAAGCACTATGTCTATGCCTTAGTAGATTACTTTTCTAGATATACTTCGGTATATTTTCTAGCTCACAAAAGTGAAGCTTGTTCTTACTTTGTTAAATATCCCAGATCTGTATAAAACCTTAGTAGACTTAAGATTAAAACTCTGAGAAGTGATCATGGCCCTGAGTTTGAGAATCATGAATTTTAATCTTACTGCTCACACTATGGCTATAGTCACAATTTCTCTGCCCATAGGACACCTCAACAAAATGGTGTAATAGAAAGAAGGAATAGAACCCTGGAAGAAATTGCTAGAACTATGCTTAATGAGTATGACCTACCTGTTTATTTTTGGGCTGAAGCTGGAAATACAGTTTGTTATATTATCAACAGAGTCTTAATCAGACTTGTTCTTAAGAGGACCCCTTATGAGATTTTTAAGCATAGGAAACCTAAGGTTTACTACTTCAAATCTTTGGCTGCAATGTCATTATTCTTAATACCAAAGATAATCTTGACAAGTTTGTATCCAAGAGTGATGAAGAAATTTCCTTACGTTATTCTATCTCTAGTAAAGCCTATAGAGTTTCCAATAAGAGAACCAAGTGTGTGGAAGAATCTGTTCACATCAAGTTCGATGAAACTGATCCACATGAGCCTAAAAACTCTCTTAAAAATCTTGAAGATGACCTCTCTATTTTGAACCTTAATGATAAAGACAGTTGACCTATAGATAAAACGTCCAGTTCTGGAAATTTCACAGAGTCTGCTTATGTTGATTCCCAACCAATTGATGAACCTGAAATTTCTAGCCCTACCTTTACTAGATCAAATAGAATTCTAGAGAATCCTCTTTTAGATGCTGTTGTAGGAAATCCTGATAGAGGGACACAAACTAGAGCTTCTCTTAGAAATTAGGTTGAACATCAAGCCTTCTTGTCACAGATTGAACATAAAAACATTGATGATGCTATTAATGATGAATATTGGGTAATTGCAATGCAAGAAGAACTCAATCAGTTTGAAAGAAATAAAGGTTGGAATCTTGTTGGAAGACCTAAGGGCACTTTCACAATAGTCACAAAATGGATGTTTAGAAATAATGTAGATGAATTCGGAAACATAGTTAGAAATAAAGCTAGACTAGTTGCACAAGGCTATAGTCAAGAAGAAGGTATTGACTATGAGGAGAATTTTTCTCCAGTAGCCAGATTAGAAGCTATTAGGATTTTACTGGCTTATGCTGCACATCTAAATTTCAAACTATATCAAATGGATGTCAAGAGTGCAGTTTTAAATTGATATATTGCTGAGGATGTTTTTGTTGAACAACCACCTGGTTTTTCAAACCCTCATTTTCCAAATCATATTTTCAAACTATCAAAAGCATTATATGGTTTAAAGCAATCTCTATGAGCTTGGTATGATAGATTAAGTACATCTCTAATTTATAAAGGATTTACAAAAGGAATAGTTGATCCTACTCTTTTTATAAAACAAAATTTCTAAAGATGTTTTAGTAGTACAAATTTATGTTGATGATATTATGTTTGGATCTTCTGAACATTTTTTATGTAATGATTTTTTAAAAATGATGCAAAATGAATTTGAAATGAGTTTAATTGGTGAACGTAAAATCGTTATTGGTTTTCAAATTTTTCAAAATGATGATGGAATTATTTTAACTCAAAGTAAATATACTAGAGATCTTTTATAACGTTTTGGAATGGATAGTACATAAAGTAGTGACACTCCCATGAATACAAACTGTAAGATAGATCTTGATGAAAATGGTAAATCTGTTGATCAAACCACTTATATAGGAATGATTGGAAGTGTACTCTACATAACTTCTAGTCATCCTGATATTATGTTTATTGTGTGTATGTGTGCTAGTTTTCAAGAAAACCTTAAAGAGTCACATTTAAAAGCTGTAAAGAGAATTGTCAAATACCTCAAGCATACTCCCAATTTAGGACTGTTCTATCCCAAAGGACAATCATTTGAACTAGATAGTTATTCTGATGCTGACTTTACTGGATGTAAGATAGATAGAAAAAGCACCACTAGAACATGTAATCTTTTAGGCAAGTCACTAGTATCATGGTTTAGTAAGAAACAAAATTTTGTTGCATTGTCAATTGTATAAGCTGAATACATAGCTGCTGGAAGTTGTTGTGCACATATTTTGTGGATAAAACACACAATACTAAACTATGGATATCAATTCAGACATGTCTCCATAAATTGTGAGAACACAAGTTCTATTAATATTTCTAAGAATCCTGTTTCTCATTCTAGGATAAAACATATTTATGTAAGACATCACTTTTTGAAGGATCATTACCAAAAAGGTGATATCACTTTGGAATTCATTGGTACTGAATATCAACATGCTGATATATTCACTAAACCATTAAACTGTGAAAGATTATACTACATCATACATGATCTTGGTATGATTAATCATAAATGAATATCTTACTGATCTTAATGTTTAATACTTTACTGTAATTTACTTTACGGTTTTATACTTACTGTTTCTAGGTTACTGTTTTATGCTCACAGTCTGACAACTCAGTGTCTCACCGTGACTATATAATATGCTCACTGTTTCACCGTGATGACTATAAACTATCTCACCATGATGGCTTGTTTTCTGTCTCACCATGAGAAGTATTTTAATTTTTAGTTTATTTTTACCCATATCGTGGTAATTTTTTTTCACCACTATTTGATTTCCCGTGTTTGTGTTTTTATGACGTTTGACATTCCAAAATAATAAAACATAAAGGTTTCATTCGACTCCTTACCAAAATTCTCTCCAGAACCTTCTCTTCCCTCTCGCCCGATCCTTTAGTCAATGCCAAGGATGAATTATCCATCTTCACCCTCATCTGAGAAGCGCCGCTCTAAGAATCAAAGGAGGATACTGAGGATAGCTCCCAAAGGACCTCTAAACCCAAACCTGGTAAGCCGTACCATTGTACCTGAAAAAGTGGTTTTCCCTGAATGGTTGTTGTCTAGAAGATCGTTAGTGTTGAATGTTTTAAAAGAACAAGGATTGATTGAATGGATCACTAGACATAATAGAACGATTTACCCAAGGCTTGTATCACAATTCTATCAGTATGTGATGTTCTCTATTGAGTTTGGGGAAAGATTTTTCGTGACCAGCTGGATCGATGGTCAGAAGTGCCCTTTCTCTTCAATGTTGTGGGATGCATGCTTAATAATTCCACAAGAATGAGTGTGTGAAGATTACCAGAGATACCCTCCTCCAACAACTGAAATCTTTGACCTATAAAACGCTTTGGAAAATATAACTAGAAATGTAACCAAGAAAAGGGCCATAGCTACTGAACTGGATGGGGAGACAAGACTTTTGTTCATGTTTGTTCAGAATTTGGTTAGTCCAAGAAAAGGAGATTTTTTTGTGATGAAGTATCAGGATGTGTTCCTGATTCAGCTGTTGAAGAAAGGCCAAATGATCAATCTGTGTATGTATGTTATCAACCATATCTGTGAGCTGATCAAAGTAACTTCCAAATCCACCTCCCTATTTTATTCAAGGATTATTTCATCAATGTTAGTCTCAATAGGAATGGTTGGATCGAATGAAGAAAAATTAGAGGACTTTTATTTCTGCCTATCCATGCCTATCATCAGAAGGATGAAGATTAGCTGGAATCCCTGGAAAAAGAAATGGGTTGAGGATAGTAATCAACTGTATAAAAAGTTTAATACTGTTTACTATCCAAGAAGGCCTAATAACCTAGATGACCCTTGTTTGGAACCAGATGAAGTGGCTGAGTACTCAGAAGAAGAAGAACAAGATGAAGTAACAGCTGAAGTTCCACCTAGAGAAGAATCGGTAATACCTCCATTGGAAATAGTTCCTGTTGAAGAGGAAAGAGGTGTTATCCCTACTCTTATCCCTACTAAAATACCTCAAGGAGAGGAAGTTGTTGTTGGAAAATAAAAGGTCTGAGGATCCTTCAGTTGTTCTTCATGATGAAGAAGCTCATCCCAATGTTGTAAGGATACTAGTTTTTCATGGTTCAGAACAGCAAGCAACCTTTGAGGAAGTTTTTGTTGAAGAGACTATTTCGGTTGAGAAAGAAGCAAGTCTGGAAGCTTATCGAGTAGAACAATCTGTTCCTGATATTATTCCATCTGCTGAAGAAAGAATGAAAATTTCCTTTCAGTTGTCAAGGCTAATGTTTGCTGCAGATATTAGGGATGATCCTGTGGATCTTTTCCATGTTCCTGAACCTCAAGAATCTGAAAGGGAAGCACAAGGTGAGGGGGAGGAAACTCGAAATATTGATATTGTGGAAGCTGGATCTGGTGAAGCTTCTCAACCGTCTGTCACTTTCTCTGTACACTCTTGGTATGAGTTACCAAGATTTTATGATGTGCATGAGTCACAATAAGTGACTGAAACTAGAATGGATCTTTCTTATATGTTTCAACTGAAGTCCTTAGCTCATTCAGAACCAGAACTAGAGCCCCAACCTCAATCGGGATCAGAATATGAGTCTGAAGATGACTCTGACACTCAACCAAAATCGGAACCTCTACCTTTACATGCATCATTACCTAAGCTTCACTCCTTTGTAACCAAAGATGATCTAAAATTTTTTGGCAAGACTTTTTTATCTGGTTTTGAGAAAATTGTCTCCACTCAACCTCGCCCAGTGACTCAATTAAGTCAAGAAGATTCATCAATTATCTTGGAAAATATTATATTGCATATTTATCCAAGGATGATCCGAGAAATTCAATAAGTCCGAGTAGAAAATAAGCTGTAGAGTGCTGATGTTGAAAATCTGAAAAGTATGGTAGCAATTCTATAGAATGAGTTATCTGTGAGATTAGAGCCTGCTCCTGTTTCTGCCCATGCACCTGCTATTGTTTCTCCTCAGTCTTATGATTCCCTTCTTTCTTGAGAGATTGTGTCTCAATTTCATCCTTACCTACTATCGTTTGATGAAAAGATTGGAAAAAGGCACACGAAGATGCTGGAACGCATGAGAGAGATTGTGGAAACTCTGAAGAAGCATACAGATGAATACACTGGATGTCTGCAAAAAGTCCTGAAACAGATCAAAGATCTAACTGAAGGTGTCAAGGCTTCACCTGCTTCTGTTCAGACCTCCACACCTGCTTCTGATGATTCTCAACTGAGATACATAATTAAGGAAGAATTACAGAATGCCTTCAGTGGCATGGATCTATCTTCTTTGTCAGAAGTGATTAAGAACAGTGATAGAGCATTGGACTTGGTTAGGATTCATTCAATGATATCCAATGATTCTCAACAAGAGATCTCAATGAAAATAGATTTGTATCTTTCCTGGATTTTCTCTAAATGTCACATGAAAAATCACTTTAGATATCTTGTGGAATACTTGAGAATCCCTTCGGTGACTCAAGCATTTAAATCACAAGTTCAGAAACTTTCAGATTTCACCAGATTGTTGGCCAAATTTCTGGATAATAAGGATGATTTTGAAAGGGCTATGCAGTATGGTGATGAAATAATTACTGATTTCATCAATCTTTTGAAGTCGTATCTTCATGTGCAGAGTACTGCTATATTTGCTCCAGCTGCTGCACCCCTTAGACCTAGACTACCCGCCTTAGCATCAACTACCATTACAGTTAGCCAAGCCATGTCTTAGATCCGTCCAGTCATTCTTGACCAACCTAAGCCTAGATCTTCTACTGCTCGTACATTGGCACCATCTGTTTTTGAAGGTCTACCCTTACCCTCATTGTCTACCACTTCTATGCCTTCTTCTACTTCATCACCATCTCCTGCTGCTGATAAAGTCACGATAAAAATGGATCCCTAAAGAGTTTACCGACTATTTTTCTTTTTGATGGGATGTCATTTCTTGTTTAAAATTTGTACTACTCCTGTACTTTTTATTATGAATCCTTTTTCTAATGACAACTGCCGAGTTTCATTTCCTTTTCTCTACTTTTGGTAATCCCAAAAGTGGGAGAAAAAACTTCAGGTATCCGTTCTATAATAGTATAAATGGGGGAGAAAAACTGCAAGTATCTGTTCTATATTGTTTTTTCTATTAGAGTATCTTTAATATTACATGTCTTTTATATTCTTCATATATATGATTTGTGGTCATCAAAAAGGGGGAGACTGTTGGACTCCTCATGTGTTAATCATGTTTTAATAATCACAAATCTCATTACTGTTAATTAATCTTGATCTTCAGTGCACATCTTGCTAACGCTCTTCAAACTCAACAATAGGTGCATATCATGTTTTTATAATAAAAAATATTATGGATGTTAATTACTCTTTACAAGTTTTATTCATAATTACAATTCTCTCATATATTATCTCTAATGATCAACCTTAACCCATATTCTGCATATCACTATCTTAGTCCAAATACAGATTTTTTTGTCTATGTATGGAGACACCGTGAAGGACTCACCGTGACCAGACACCGTGACCAGACACCGTAACCCAGACACTGTGAAGGACTCACCGTGACCAGACATCATGACCAAACACCGTAACCCAGACACCGTGAAGGACTCACAGTGACCAGACACCATGACCAGACACCGTAACCCAGACACCGTGAAGGACTCACAGTGACCCGACACCGTGACCACTCACCATAACCCAGACACCGTGAAGGACTTACCGTGACCAGACACCGTGATCAGACACTGTGAAGAAGACACCGTTTCCATGATCATTGTGACACTGTTTCTTAAGCTTTTGTCAATATTATTTTTAATGATGCTAACGGTCATATTTGTTGTTTTTAATGAAATTAATGTTATTTAATGCTTGTAGTTGGCTTGACAGGAAACCGGATCTCGTAAATATGAAAATGGAATCATTCCTACTGACAGATCTCATGGAATATAAAAAATATTGAGCTGCATTAGAGAAAATACGCGCTCTTGACATGTCTCGACACATATACTACAATACATGCGAGCTCTATACTGAACCGAAGAACAATATGGAGAAAAAATGTGAAGAACACATTGCACGATACTCAATGAAGTTCCAAACATGAAATCCTACATTTCTGAAGAACACACGACGAATCAAGAGACTGTAGAATACAAGATAAACTACGACAAACTATTTTTCAACAGAAAAACCAGAGAAGGACTATGAATCATTCCTGCTCAATCCAACGAGTCCAGAGCTACATTGACAATCACTAGAGCCATTTCTAAACTCTACATCTCTACTCTGTGATTCATTATTTACTTTTCGAGCAATGTGTGTCATCTTCTGTATTTTTACACACACAATGTCACCTGAACTTTAACTGGAGGATCTGTAAATCCTCACTCAAACTCTTACATCTTTTATTTCTCACTGGGATAGTGGTACAGGTCATGTGTGACCTGAACACTTGGTTTTTTGTTGTTTTGTTTCCCACGAATAACAGTTGTAGAGGTCTTGGACCTTGACAGTTCTTGTAAAACTGTTGTTAACCCCGATCCAGGGTGTGGATCAAATTTTTATATATATTTGAGAGGACTAAGTTTTGGCTTGAGACTGAACCTCTTGTTATATCTACTATGAATCTTTTATTCAAGTTTAATGTATACAACATATATTATATTTATTGCGCTGCTATTACTTTAAAATACTAAATTATTTTGATGCTACTTTGATAGTTAGATTAGCAAGTGCTTACACTTATTGTAAATCAATAGATTAGTTTCAAAAGTTTTTTTGACCTTGTGTTTAAACAAAATGAGACCTAATCAATCTTTGAGAAGCTAAGTGAACATTTACAATCTGTATAAATTCACTACAGTTTAACTTATTTTATAAATCAGGGGATTTTAACAAGACAATATTTTAACACGAATTTTAATTGGAACTCAATTCACCCCCCTCTTGAGTGTCCACTCCGACCAACAAAATGGAAAAAATATCATCATAATAAACTAGTATTATAATTAATAGATTTACCATTACAAAATACCCATTTATTTCTATCGGAGATTTTCAATAAACTATTGTTTTTATCATTGAAACATTTATTGATTTCTATCACTCATCATCAAATAATTTCATTAAGTGATGTGATAAATATAGAAAAATATTTTTATATAAATTAATGTTTATATAAAAAATAAATTTAAAATAAATATAGTTCATGGTTGGATACTATGTGTACATTTTATATCATCTTTTTCATGAATTATTTTGATAGTTGTGATCACATGAGAAATCTCTGTCTCTCTTTGGTTCATATTTTACTAGTGATGTTTTTTGTTTATAAACCTATGATTAATTAATTTATGTGAAAAATTTCCACAATCCTTGTAATTTTCATATTGGAGGGAGGTTTTCACATACATCTATTATTTCTCACAATCATTTGGTGGACTATTCCAAACACTTCAATTTATTTTCATGATAGCCATATTTTCAATCCAAATTTTTTTTACCATTCCATAAAATAAAATTGTATCCGTTTTTCCTTCCACATGTTACACATAAAAAATTATTATTTCTTATATGGTGTTTATTATTATAATGTCATTGAAATTCAATATTTCTATTATTATCCAAACCATTATGTTAAAATTTTTTTAAAGGTTGGGGTCGAAGCCTCAATTTATTATATGAAAGAAAAGACCTCGTTACACTGGGTAGAGGGACACCCATGACATAGCCCAAAGGCCCAAGGCCATGTGGCCAGATGACAAGGCTTGACAGCCCAATTTTTTTGGCCCAAAGGACCCCTCGGTGAACAGTACTACTAGAGTACTTGTGCTTCAACAGTAACTGTTATAGTACCTGTTACAGTACCACCACCACTACAGTATCTGCTATAGTCCCTCCGCGACTATAGTGTTGCCACTGCTATAGTTCCTCCACTGCAACAGTACCTGCTACAGTACTTCACAGTACCTAGGAAATTTTCCCTTGCCCGGATTCGATCCTGGGTCTTTTGGATGCCAAGCAGGAGCCTGTACCACTAGGGTACAGACTTTTCGGCACCAAACCATTATGTTAAACGATTACATCAATCATTATTTATACCTATAGAGCATTTCGTATTATATTTGAATATATACTATAGTCTCTTAAAGATAATGAACTTCAAAGACATGTTTTTAATCCAATAAATAAAAAATCGACATTACAATCAATTGTATTGTTTATGTTATATAAATAGATAGAAACTATGGTAAAATATTGTGATTGGGTACCAATGGAATCATAATCCTTATGCACTAGATCAAGTAATTACCTCACCAATTTCAAATAATGAACACACAGAATCTAAATATAAAAAAATAATCATAAAAAAGAATCTATCTCAAGGGAGTGACATTTATCTAATTGCCTCATTTTAAAAATAATATTCAAACAATGCATTTTTTTATAAACCAAATTGATAGAAAGAAAAAGAAAATTACAGTTCGATCATTATAGACAAGAAAATGACATTTAATTAGTATTGATCCATTGATTAATAATTACATTATTAAAAGTCACTCAAATAGATGTTGTATTTTTTCACATGAATGAATTAGTACTACATTTTTTCCTCCATTGATCCTTTAGTTGATCATCCTAATTATAATATTTGTATTTTTTATAATAATAGTAGTAATATTTTGAGTTTAATGTTCTATAACATTCAATTTATCTTGAGGGGAAATCATGGATTTTCATTCACAATAATATTTCATATGGTTCATCTATGTTCTATCCATTGAATAAAACAACAAATCATAAAGCTAGTATTAAGTTTCTGTTATCATAGTTTTAGATCATGTGTTATTGAAAATAATTATAACCATTTACTAAAATATTAGTCATTTATTCAAACCAATGCACTTTAGGATCAATAAATATAAAAGTATAATATAATAAGTAATCATATGTTCTATCCTCCTTTCATCAAAGTGGTTAATAAAGAGAATTGGAATAATACAAATTATATCTTGGGGGATTGTCTAGAATGGTGTGTATTCGTTGGCTCACTCAACATGAACATGTGATGATTGAGATAATATTCAATCCCAACAATTCATTATGTCTGATATATCTGAATCTATTCTATAGTGACATGTATTATCCAGTATGTAAATGATTCACAAATGTTAATTAAACCTACTGTCCAAAAATAATTATACAATTCACTAATTAAATGTTTTCATGATACTATACCACACCTAAACATTGAATCATTTAAAATTTACATTCAATATATTTTATATTTATACATCTAGGTGAACATAAATAATTTAAATATTTAGTGACCCAATTTTCAATATTCATATTTCATGACTAATCATCGGCTTCTCCAATAATATTATTCTCATATAATTATTCAACAAAACAGAATTATAAATTTTCATGATATAATTTTTAATGGAGGCAAATGAATGTGTTAGCTCGGATGCTCAGTAACGGTAAACATAAATGATATCCATTGATAATAATATAAAATAAGAATATATGTATAATGTTATGATATCATTGATAAATTTTAAAAGTTCATTCCCAATTAGACATATCTTATAATATTTGAATCATAGAATACAGAAATATAATATCAATTAACATATGTAAAAAATAAAAATCCCCATAAATCACATATGAGCTAGAATAAAAAGTAATAATTAATATAACAAGACATTGGAATTTAGAGGAACAATAATAAGATTATAAAATAATTTAATTAGTAATGTTTTAATTCTAGTACTACCATATTATATTGAGTTCACTCCACATTCTGTTGTTTTCATAGTTAATGTCAAATCTAACACTATATTAGTGTTCATAATCAACTTATTAACATCCTTAATATTGACTTCCTAAATATATTCTCTCATGATGTATCAGACATTCAATAAATAATTTGATTCTTATATATTGTTATGAAATGAATTCTTATTTTCAACAATAAGTACTGATGAAATGAGTTCCCCATGAATTTTAGTATTTCATGAGTGCAATCCATGTGGAAAAGAACTAAATATCAAAGCGGTTTCATCAATATATTTGTAACCCATAAAATGAAATTATTTTAATAAAATTAGAATCAATACATCATGAGTATAATTTATATGGAGAGAAGAAGTGGATTATATGATAATATAATAGACCCAGTGTATAATATTTATTCTTTGACTATAATGAGTATGACAAAAATAATTTTCAATGATATCCTGAATCATTCTCTAAAATAATGAAAAGAATATAATTTTATTTAAATAATTTTTTAATCAAAATACTAGAATATCAGGAATACTTATTTTATGTGAAAATAAAAATGGGTATATATAATGGAATATTCATATAATTTTGTGTTCTTGATGGTTAGAAAATCCATTTGAATACCATGTGTTAAAATTAAACAAACCTTTCAATTATTTTTATATTAATTCGATAGTTCTTCATTTGGATAACATTAATAACATTCATATATAATCATGAACATATGGAAAACGTTTGTTGAAAATAATTTTAAAATGGAATAAGATAGTATAAATATAATTCATTGAAAACAGTATATCAGAACAAGGATATTAAGGTGAAATATTCTTGACCAAATTTATATATATGATTAGAATTATTAAAAAAATATTATTTTTATTATTTAAGAAAGAGAAGAAAATTAATGGAAAATAAGGAATCCCATTAAATAACTAGTTAATAAGGAAATACATTCTCTTTAACATATAAGAAATATTTACACATCCTCAATTGAAACACATATATATGAAATCCAAATTAGAATGATATTAAATCATAAATCTCTTACACTATGACTCAAATTTCATCATTCATTCTCAAAATTATATAAAAAACGAAGATGGATCTACTATCCATATAGTATAAATAAATATTCACAAACAAATTTATCAATGTATGGTTTTAAGTACAAAAATATTTAAATATAATTCACTCGATACCTTGGATTAGACAGAACACTGAACCATAACCAACCACAAAAATATATTTTTATTATTATTTAAACATAACCATTATAAAATTTCTGTTAAACTTATAGTAATGAATATGAATAAAAAAATTTTAAAAAATTATTAATAGTTTTATATGATGAAATTATATTTTTCAATATTTTCCTAATTTTATGAAAAGATTATATGATTCAAAAAAAACTAAACTAAAACAAAATTTTTGTATTTCATTAACAATAGAAAAAAATTACATTCTAAAATATTTAGAAAAAATATATAAAAAAATGGAAATTAATATTTTATTAATTATGGTAAATTTCTATTTGGTTCAATTTTTGTATTTTTCATAAATAATTATATTTTAAATGAATTGTGAAAATTAAAAGTATTTCTGGAAATACAAAATTTTATTTATTTAAATTATAAGAATTTATTTTTTTAAAGAAAAAATAATTATTAATTTTAAAGGAATTATATTAAAACATATACAATTTAATTCATTGTAATAATATAAATATTTAATTTTCATATAATTCTATTAATTTATTTAGACATTTCTCTGTGGAAAACATGTTTAATCACCTATCGAGATTATTTTTGTATATAAAATTTTCACTGTAATGAATGAATTTATAAAAATGAATTTTTTTTGGAATTAAAATAATTAAAATAAATTAATAAGTAGTTATTAATTATTTTTAAAAAAGTGAATACTAAAAAATAATAAAATAGTTATAACATTTTTGGTTAAATTTAGTTTACAAGGGTGTTAAACTGTAAAGGGAATAATAAAATGACATAGAAACAATTCCAACATTTCTTTTACTGCCATATAATTACCTTATCACCTATAATGATTAAAAATTATCTACGTTTTATTGATTTATCATTTTAAAAATGTGGTTTCACAATATTATTTTAAAATATTTGTTGTCTGCCCTCTGAAATAGTTATAAATGTCCACCATCTATCATGACTTCATGATATATAAAAAACCATTTGTTTGAGAAATTACAAGTAGAAATAAATTACCTACATTCTTATTCACCACCCTATAGCCATTATTTGATTAAGAAAAAATCTAAATAAGGATTTATGTATATTCATATATATGTTATCCAAATAATATTTAAAACAATTTGTCATTTCTTTTATTTATTTCATCTTCCACTTCCTTTAAATTATGTTTAACAATGATTATATTAATAAGCAGTCGATTCCATATTATGATATGCAATTATGTAAATATACTAACCTATATCCATATATCATTCAATCAAATTAGAAATTAAATTATTGATCATGTGGACGGACGACCAGAGTCACTCGAACTGATGGTATTTGTTTTCTATGACCACCTCTCATGAAAAGTTTGAATGTAAATTTTTTATATTTAGGATATTATTTTAACTCTGGACTTATAATTTTGCTAATTCCAGCTTAATGCTCTACATTTGGAAAATAATATGTTTGCCATCGTGTTTAGTGGTCTATTTCCGAAATAACCAATATGATGTAAATTTAATTTTTTATATGGACTGAAATATAGAAAAATTTTTTAATTATATATATATATATAATATTTTAATATAATTATAAAAATGAAATTTTTACCTCACAATTAACTTCATACATTCAATTCCATTGGGAATATGATAACATCATTCATGTGTATGACATAATACCACCTTTTGAAGCGATGCAATTTGTTTTTAATCAATGCTCTTAATGAAAGGTACTAAAATAAATTTTAAAAAATATATGTGATATATAGGAAATGAATATTATATTATAATTTTTATATTTTATTTACCAATATTTCATTTCATTTATTGATATAATTTAAACAATCTTCATGCATGCTTGTGACATAGCATCTCCCAGAATGGTGTAATTCATCTCTAACCTATAACAATAATGGATTACGCCATATTATTATATCATAAAAACATGTATTGTTATTATAATGGATGAAAAGTTTGAGATCATGAAATCATGAAAAAAATTAAATGATCAATTATACCAAAATAGAATATACATGTTATGAAAACCTTTATTAATGTAAATAATATGTTATAATGGAAATTTTTATTAATGAGGTAATAATTTATTTTGTATTTATAATACCTGACATCATAATATGATTATTATTATATAATTTATAAGTAATAATCCAATATTTATTATACATTATGTTCTAATGTGTTAAAATTATGTTTATAATTAATTTAAGATATATTTTTTTCACAATTTGACTTATTTTTAACATATTTTGTGTTACGAACTATTCCTATTTTATGAGGATTATATACATCCCATATGAAATTTTATTTTATTACAATACTAATATTCATGATATTTAATGTTTATTCCATATATTTATTTATTATGTTTTACAATAAAAACATAAAAAGTTTCAAATTATTTTTGATATAATCTCATTTTTATCAGAATTGCCTATGATTAAGATATCAATGATGCATTATTATGAAAAAAAATTCTGGAAAATTACAACATTATTTATCCTTGGTTTTTATATTTGGAATAAAATTTTCAGCTTCATTTTCATCATTGTATGACATCAATATTCAAAAATATTGTTTTTAATGAAAACATACTTTATTTCCCTCATTGGTTGAACAAAAACTCCCATTATAGTTCATTTCATAGAAAAATAATTTAAATAATGTTATAATTTAATAAAAATTCCTTTTAATTTCATTATTAATCATGAATTAATTTATCAAAATTGTTTTAAAAATATTTTCATGTCAATTTATTAACAGGGGCCATTTTGATTTCTTTGGAAATATGAAAGGAATTGTTTCTTTATCATTTTTACAAAGAATAAAATTTCTCACCATCATAACCACTAAATGATTTGATGATTACTTTTTATGATTCAAATATTAATTTCAATGATATTACATTTTCATAAAATTTAATGTTTTATATCATAAAAATATTATTTTCAATGAAATTTTATTTTCCTCAAGAAATATTTCAAATAAATTTTAAAATCATTCTATATCTATAATGAAGAATATTATAGATAAATTTTTATTTAATAATTATATAATCAAATTATTAATTTTTAATTATTCTTATTGATGGTTTTGTTCTATGAGGACATGATTTTTATGCATTACAATTTTTTCAACTAATAATATATTCATGCAATGTTTCTGAATAACATTGCATGTCATGTGTTTTGATATGAAGAATGTATTATTAAATTGTAATGCACATATGCATGACATTTATTTATTGAATTTTATTAAATTTTAAATATTTATCATCGTCCATTTATTTCCAAAATTGGTGTTTACATTACAACCAAGTACACTTATCGTGTAATAAGAATATATGGGTGGGACATATATCTCCCTCCAATGCAATGGGTATTGACTTGTTATGTATAGACCTGATTTCACATCCTTAATAAATTTAGTGTTACATATATCTATTTATATGTGTTCATAATGTTTTATGTTAGTCTATATGGCAAAAATTAATATCTTATGTCAGTATTATTCACTCATGGATTATGTAATTTAATCATTTACAATTCACGTCTAATTCATTTCCATGATACATTCTATAGTAATATTTATGAGATATGATATTCCAACATATTGTATAAAAATATTAATCTTATATTATCATTCTATTATAATAATGTTATTTTTATGTGATCATTTATATTTATGTCTTCAAACAATCAAATGAATCTATGATAACGTTTTATTTTTTATTCCACATTTTATAAAAAATGGTTTAATGTATGATAAGTCTATGATGGGTTATAAATATGATTATGTATGTGAATGAACATGTAGATCACCTACAAACCCACTTTTTTATGATTCAATGAATCCTAAGGGTATAGAAAAGAAAAATTATGATTCAGATCCTTTTTATATAATAATTTTTTTTCTTTTAAGAGTTTATGTTAATGTTTGATATGTTTGGGCCATTAATATTGGTGTCAAAATAGGTTGTGATTATTCAATTGAAAATATGATGGGAAAAAATTAGTGAAACCCATTTGGACATGCTATATCATGGGATTACATCCAAAATATTCATTAATGTGAAACTTATATAGTTTAATGAGATTTAAATCCCATTATGAACACTACATGTTCATGTGGTTCTATAAAAGATGTAGATTTGGGTAATAACAATAAAAGTTGTTCATCAGGATTGACATGAGCACTACCTGTTACATAAAAGTTGGCCATAAGGTGTATATGATTTGAAACATCCAGGGGATATTCTTTGGGGGTTTCAATTTTGTTTACAAACCATCATTAAGGGTTTGATTTGATTATGACAATGAATAACCTAGTTTAAAACTACGATATCTTAGATTTAAAAGATGTTTTCCTGATGAAGATATCATATCAATTATTTTTCATGATTTGAGGTTTCCCCACATCGGTTATTGTTTATAACATTATGATTTTTCCTTTAATTAAATTTCATAAACATGAAGGCTAAGTGTTGATATCAAGTGTGATGGAAAAAGAAATTATTTTACTATAGTGAAACCAAACATTATTAGAGTTAGAATAAAAGAACACATTTTTGTGCTCTCATAAAATTATAAATTTATAAATCATGCAGATATTACTAAACAAAAAAGGTGGAATATAATTTTTTTGAGTCCTTGGTGGGAAAAAAATAATCCTTCATTTAGTGGTAAAATAGTTCCACTAGTTTCTGAGAAAAGGATCAGCACAACTGAAATGTTATTTTTAATTATCTAGAGATTGGTTAATGAAAATTAATATTGTCTTATTTTCATTTGGAAAAATATTTTAATAAATTTCCTAATCTTGATATTAATATGAACCAATGTAGTTAAATTTAATCCTTGAAATGTATAAGTGTGATTCAATATGTTTCATTAATAACTTTCCTTGTATTTTATGCACAATGGTGCGGAATGAGTTGTATGAATTCAAGTAAAAATATGATAAAAATATTGGTAAATATATATAAAATTTTACTATACATTCGGGGTATGATTCATTTTATTCATCATCCGTAAATTAAAAATAAATTGATTATATTTTGGCATAAAAACATGTCATCAAACAAGATTATCATTAAGAGAGTCTAGTATATTTGATGAATTTTTTTCAATTTATCCTTAGGGTATAAATTGATGTTTGGGAGACACATAAATCATGTTTATTTATAAGAAATTATATATAAATTATCATGTGAACATGGATAAATCACATGATGAAATGCAATTATAGTATCCTAGAATCAATAAATATTTAGAAAACATCATTTGACTTTTTTAAATGAGTTAGAAAGTGTTTTCAATGTAGTATGGATGGTTATAAAACCTGATAACATAAAATGGAAATATATTTGATTGTTAGAGTAGTGGATGTGGATTGTACACACTAATTCTATTGGGAAACAATCTATATGATCAAATAGAAATTGGCGTTTTTCCCATTTATTAAAACATAAGTTATTCACAACCTCTATAAAAAAGAACTATAACAATAATTATTGAGTTCTTGAATTTTTAGATGGTTAAAAGGTTATTTAGAGAATTCATAATAACAATAATGTGATGAGACTATAAAACAATAAAAAAAGTTAATAAGGTATATTTTTCCAAATTATATTTTTGATCATATCAATTTTGTAGCATATCAATTATTGGTTCCACCAAAACTATCTCGAATTATAATTTTGTTCCATGTGTTCCTCTTGGGGTAAAACATAATAATCCATCACTTTTATTAATCATGGAGAAATCACCATTAGATCATTACCAATCTTAGATGAAATAAATGTGTAAATTATTAATTATATATTGAAACACCTAAAAAAGACCACTCAGTTGGTTAAAATTTATGTGGTTTAACCACTAGCTTGGGGAATCTATATACGAATATGAGGATATAATTAGATTGAAATATATTTACATTATTCTTCAAAAGTACTACAATTTTAATGTATAAAATCAGTTTATAGATGATATAATTTATCACTGAGTGGTTTAATGATTTTTGTTTAAATTAAATTAATGTTACTCGATAGATTGAGTTACATGCATCACTATGTCTCTACAAATCATGAAAAATCATTAATATTTTTATTTAAATAAAAAAAATATTACCTAGAAAAAATACATGGTGGAATTAATTTCCATCAAAAATAATAGAATTCATGTTTTATGATTTTATATAATGATACTTAATTTATTGAAAAATGTACATAATTTATAATAAATATTTTATACTACTAGAAAAAACACTTCATTTTATAAATAAATTTATATTTAATTAATTACAATTTATTTAAATTTATTTTCCATTTTTAAGAAAAAAATTAATAGAAATAATAAATTTTTTAATAAAAATATCAACAACATATTAGGATGAATTTCTTGGTCTACCCTTAAATGATTTATTTTTTGATTAATATTGAATAATACTCTGCTTTTCTTGAATCTAAATTTTCATTTAATGAATTTATAATATATTTTTATAAAATGTTTCAATAAGTATGAACATAAGAACTATGTGTTACATTTAATCAAATATATGCAGTTCCAATTACATCTAGATTGAATTTTATTATGGAAAATTTAAATATGTTGACATTTTATTTAAGGAAAACAACTTTATCATCATTTTTTATTATTTTTTAATATATATTTCAAATTATATGAATTTAAAAAATATATTAATTTTTTTAATATGTTAATTTAATACAATATAATATGTTAATGTCATTTTTTTTCAAAATAATATAAATAATTGTAAAAAGTAATAACCACATTTGAGGATATAATAGGATTAGAAATGGATAAAGAAGAGTAGTAAAATGACCAATAAACTTGTCAAATATAATTTTATATCAATATATATACAATAAATATTATAAGATATGATAATAAACAATCTTAATTCTTTTTCTTATGAAAAAACTGTTGCGTAATTTTTTTTTCAAAATTTTCATGTTATTCCTCTTCCTTGCATATAAACAGCCAAATCTCACCACAAACTAAAAACATTAAAAACACAATAATAAATAAAATAAGTACCGAAATAACATTCCTACATCTGAAAAAAAAACTTTTTATATTATTTATTTTTATTTTTAATCCATCTAAATGATGAATTAGTTATAATCCTAATAGGGATCACCACAGAACGTATATAATTATTAATGTTTCCATTAGTATTTTTTCTTACACCACCTCCATAAAATATATATCAATTAAATATTTACTAAAAATAAATTTATAAAATATTTATAGATATTTATATTTTTTACTTACTAACTTATATTCATTACATTTTACATCAACTGTGAAATGTAATTAATGATGGTGATTACAATTGACTATTGCCTCAGGAACTGATGTTAATTGTTTTCCATCAACCCCACTAATCTATTGATATAAATATAGAATTTTACATATATTTTTTATTACATTTTATTCCTATGTAATTAAAATACCAAATATACACTCTTTCAACCATGCTCGTGGAAAAAAATAAAATCAGTTCTATGTACCGTGTATTACCACCTCACAAACTGATGTGATTAGTTTTTAATATTTAGTTTACATCAATTATAATAATTATATCTTAAATCAATATATATTAAAAATTTAAAATTATTATAAAAATTTAATTTTAATATCACATATAAATTCTTAGGTTCCAATCTGTAGGTGATATAACAATGATGTTCGAGTGTAAAAATTACTACAACTTCACGAAGTGATGTGATTCAATTTTTACAAACACTTTTCATGAAATATAATATGCATAAATTTAATTATTATATGTGGTGTACATAACATAAATAATTTAAATATTTAGTGACCTTATTCTCAATATTCATATTTCATGACTAATCATCGGCTTCACTAATAATATTATTTTCATATAATTATTGAACATAACTGAATTATAAATTTTCATGATATACTTTTTAAAGGAGATAAATGAATAGGTTAGCTCGGATGCTCAGTACTGGTAAACAGAGATGATATCCATTGATAATCATATAAAATAAGAATATTTGTATAATGTTATGAGATCATTGCTAAATTTTAAAAGTTCATACCCAATTAGAAATATCATATAATATTTGAATCATTGAATACAGAAATATAATATCAATTGACATATGTAAAAAATAAAAATCTCCATAAATCACATATGAGCTAGAATAAAAAGTAATAATTAATATAAAAATTCATTGGAAATCAGTGGAATAATAATAAGATTATAAACTCATTTAATTAGTAATTTTTTAACTCTAGTACTACCATATTATATTGAGTTTACTCCACATTCTATTGTTTTCATAGTTAATGTCAAATCTAACACAATTTTAGTGTTCACAGTCAACTTATTAACATCCTTCATATTGACTTCTTAAATATATTCTCTCAGGAGGTATCATAAATTCAATAAATCATTCGATGCTTATATATTATTATGAAATGAATTCTTATTTTCATCAATAAGAACTAATGAAATGAGTTCCTCATTAACGTTAGTATTTCATTAGTTAAATCCATGTGAAAAAGAACTAAATATTAACGTTGTTTCATCAATATATTTTTAACCCATAAAAATGAAATTATTTTAATAAAATTAGCATCAAAACATCATCAGTATAATTTATATGGAGAGAAGAAGTGGATTATATGATAATATAATAGACCAAGGGTATAATATTTATTCTTTTACTATAATGAGTGTGAAAAAATATACTTTTCAATGATATCTTGAATCATTCTCTAAAATAATGAAAAGAATAAAATTTTATTTAAATAATTTTTTTAATAAAAATATTAGAATATCAGGAATAATTATTTTATGTGAAAATAAAAATGGGTATATATAATGGAATATTCATATAATTTTGTCTTCATGATGTTTGGAAAATCCATTTGAATACCATGTGTTAAAATTAAACATACCTTTCAATTATTTTGATATTAATTCAATACTTCATCATTTGGATAACATTAATAATATTCCTATATAATCATGAACAAATGGAAAAAGTTTCTTGAAAATTATTTTAAAATGGAATAAGATAGTATAAATATAATACATTGAAAATAATATATTTGAAGAAGGATATTAAGGTGAAATATTATTGACCAAAATTACATATATGTTCAAAATTATTAAAAAAAATATTATTTTAATTATCTAAGAAAGAGAAGAAAATTAATGGAAAATAAGGAATCCAATTAAATAACTAGTTAACAAAGAAATACATTCTCTTTAACATATATGAAATATTTACACTTCCTCAATTGAAACACATGTATATGAAATCCAAATTAGAATGATATGAAATCATAAATCTCCTACACTGTGACTCAAATTTCATCATTCATTCTCAAAATTATATAAAAAAAGATGATGGATTTATTATCCATATATTATAAATAAATATTCACAAACAAATTTAACAATGTATGGTTTTAAGTAAAAAATTTATTAAATTTAATTCACTCGATAGCTTGGATTAGACAGAACAGTGAACCATAACGAACCACCAAAATATATATTTATTATTATTTAAACATGACCGTTATTAAATTTCTGTTAAACTTATACTAATGAATAAGAATAAAAATAATTAAAAAAATTCTTAATATTTTTATATGATGAAATTATATTGTTAAATATTTTCATAATTTTATGAAAAGATTATATTATTCAAAAAATATTTTTAAACAAAAACAAATTTTTTGTATTTCATTAACAACAGAAAAAAATGACATTTTAAATATTTGGAAAAAATATATAAAAAAATAGAAATTAATATTTTATTAATTATAGTAAATTTATATTTGGTTCATTTCATTGGATTTTTCTTAAGTAGTTATATTTTAAATGAATTGTGAAAATTACAAATATTTTTGGAAATACAAAATTTTATTTATTTAATTTATATGATTTTTTTAAAAATATTAATAATTAATTTTAAAGGAATTATATTAAAACATATACAATGTAATTCATTGTAATAATATAAATATTTAATTTTCATATTATTATATTAATTTATTTTGAAATTTATCTATTGAAAACAAGTTTAATCACCTATTGAGATTATTTTTTTCTATAAATTTTTCACTATAATGAATGAATTTATAAAAATGAATGATTTTTTTTGGAATTAAAATAATTAAAATAAATCAATATGTAGTTATTAATTTTTTAAAAAAAAATTCATACTAAAATATAATAAAATTGTTATAACATTTTTGGTTAAATTTAGTTTACAAGGGGATTAAACTATAAAGCGAATAATAAAATGACCTAGAAACAATTCCAACATCTCTTTTATTGCCATATAATGACCTTATCACCTATAATGATTGAAAATTATCTAAGTTTTATTGATTTATCATTTAAAAAAATGTGGTTTCACAATAACCTTTTTAAATATTCTATGTCTGCCCTCTCAAACAGTTATAGATGTCCACCCTCTATCGTGACTTCATGATATATAAAAAACCATTTGTTTGAGAAATTACAAGTAGAAATAAATTCCCTATATTCTTAGTAACAACCCTGTAGCCATTATTCGGTTATGAAAAACTCTAAAGATGGATTTATGTATATTCATAAATATGTTATCCAAATAATTTTTAAAACAATTTGTCATTTCTTTTATATTATTTCATCTTCCACTTACTTTAAATTATGTTTAACAATGATTATATTAATAAGTAGTCGATTCTATATTATGATATGCAATTATGTAAATATATTAACCTGTATCCATATCTCATTCAATCAAATTAGAAATTAAATTATTGATCTTGTGGACGGACAACCAGAGTCACTCGAACTGATGGTATTTGTTTTCTATGACCACCTCTCATGAATAGTTTGAATATAATTTTTTTATATTTAGGATATTATTTTAACTCTGGAGTTATAATTTTACAAATTCCAGCATAACTCTCTACATTTGGAAAATAATATGTTTTCCATCGTGTTTAGTGGTCTATTTCCAAACTAACCGATGTGATGAAAATTTAATTTTTTTATAGGGACTGAAATATGGACAGATTATTTAATTATATATATATATATATATGATATTTTAATATAATTATAAAAATTGAATTTTTACCTCACAATTAACTTCATACATTCAATTCCATGGGGAATATGATAACATCGTTCATGTGTACGACATAATACAACCTTTTGAAGCGATGCAATTTGTTTTTAATCAATGATCTTAATGAAAGGTAATAGAAGAAATTTTTAAAATTATATGTGATATATAGGAAATATATATTATATTATAATTTTTATAATTTAATTACCAATATTTTATTTCATTTATTGATATAATTGAAACAATCTTCATACATACTTATGACATACCATCTCCTAGAATGGTGTAATTCATCTCTAACCTATAACAATAATGGATTACGCCATATTATTATATCATAAAAACATGTATTGTTATTATAATGGATAAAAAGTTTGAGATCATGGGATCATGATAAAAATTAAATGATCAATTTTACCAAAATAGAATATACATGTTATGAAAACCTGTTATTAATGTAAATAATATATTATAATGGAAATTTTTATTAATGAGTTAATAATTTTTTTTTGTATTTAGATTACATGACATCATAATATGATTATGTTTATTTAATTTATATGTAATAATCCAATATTTATTATACATTATGTTCTAATGTGTAAAAATTATGTTTATATTTAATTTAAGATATTTTTTTTCACAATTTGACTTCTTATTGACATATATTGTGTTATGAACTATTCCTATTTTATGAAGATTATATACATCCCATATGAAATTTTATTTTATGACTATAATAATATTCATGATATTTAATTTTTATTCCATATATTTATTTATTATGGGTTATATTAAAAAACATAAAAATTTTCAAAGTATTTTTGATAGAATCTCATTTTTATCAGAATTCTCTATGATTAAGATATCAATGATGTATTATTATGAAAACAATTTCTGGAAAATTACAACATTATTTATCCTCGGTTTTTATATTTTGAATAAATTTTTCTGCTTCATTCTTCTCATTTTTATGACATAAATATTCAAAAATAAGGTTATTAATGAAAACATACTTTATTTCCCTCATTGGTTGAACAAAAACTCCAATTATAGTTCAATTAATAGAAAATTAATTTAAATAATGTTATAATTTAATAAAAATTCTTTTTAATTTCATTATTAATAATGCATTAATTTAAAAATATTATTTTAAAAATATTTTCATGTCAATTTACTAACTGGGGCCATTTTGATTTCTTTGGAAATATAGAAGGAATTGTTTCTTTAATATTTATAGAAAGAATAAAATTTCTCACCATCTTGACCACTAAATGATTTGATGATTACATTTTATGATTCAAATAATAATTTCAATGATATTACATTTTCTTAAAAATTTATGTTTTATATCTTAAAAATATTATTTTCAATGAAATTTTATTTTCCTCAAGAAATATTTCAAATAAATTTTAAAAACATTATATATCTATAATTAAGAATATTATAGATAAATATTTATTTAGTATTGGTATTATCAAATTATAACATTTTTTTTATTCCTATTGATGGTTTTGTTCTATGAGGACATGATTTTTATGCATTACATTTTTTTCAAATAGTAATATATGCATGCAATGTTTCTGAATCACATTGCATGTCATGTGTTTTGATATGTAGAATGTATTATTACATTGTAAAGCACATATGAATGAAATTCATTTATTGAATTTTATTAAATTTTAAATAATTATAGTGGTCCATTTATTTCTAAAATTGGTGTTTACATTAAAACCAAGGACACTTCTCGTGTAATAAGAATATATGGGTGGGACATATATCTCCCTCCAATGCAATGGGTATTGACTTGTTATGTATAGATCTGATTTCACATCCTTAATAAATTTAGTGTTACATATATCTATTTATATGTGTTCATAATTTTTTATGTTAATCTATATGGAACAAATCAATATCTTATGCCATTATTATTCACTCATGGATTATATAATTTTATCATTTACAATTCAAGTCTAATTCATTTCCATGATACATTCTATAGTAATATTTATGATATACGATATTCTAACATATTGTTTAAAAATTTTAATCTTATATTATCATTCTATTATAATCATGTTATTTTTATGTGATCATTGATATTAATGTCTTAAAACATTCATATGAATCTAAGATAACGTTTTAATTTTTATTCCACATTTTATAAAAAATGGATTTATGTATGATAAGTCTATGATGGGTTATAAATACGATGATATATGTGAATGAACATGTACATCACCTACAACCCCACTTTTTTATGATTCAATGAATACTAAGAGTACAGAAAAGAACAATTATGATTCAGATACTTTTTATATAATAATGATTTTTTCTATTAGGAGTTTATATTTATGTTTGATATGTTTGAGCCATTAAATTTTGTATCAAAATAGGTTGTGATTATTCAATTGAAAATATGATGGGAAAAAATTAGTGAAACCCATTTGGACATGCTATACCATGGGATTACATCCAAAATATTCATTAATGTGAAACTTATATAGTTTAATGAGATTTAAATCCCATTATGGACACTACATTTTCATGTGGTTCTATAAAAGATGTAGTTTTCGGTAATAACAATAAAAGTTATTCATCAGGATTGACATGAGCACTACCTGTTACATAAAAGTTGTCCATAATGTGTATATGATTTGAAAAATCCATGGGATATTCTTTGGGGGTTTCAATTTTATTTACAAACCAACATTAAGGGTTTGATTTGATTATGACAATGAATAACCCAGTTTAAAACTACGATATCTTAGATTTAAAAGATGTTTTCATGATGAATATATCATATCAATTATTTTTCATGATTTGAGGTTTCCCTACATTGGTTGTTGTTTAGAACACTATGATTTTGTCATTAATTAAATTTCATAAACATGAAGGTTAAGTGTTGATATCAAGTGTGATGGAAAAAAGAAATTATTTTATTATAGTGAAACCAAACGTTATTAGAGTTAGAATAAAAGAACACATTGGTGTGCTCTCGTAAAATTATAAATTTATAAATCATGCAGAACATACTAAGCAAAAAAGGGGGAATATAATTTTTTTGAGTCCTTGGTGTGAAAAAAATCCTCCTTCCTTAAGTGGTAAAATAGTTCTTGTAGTTTCTCAGAAAAGGATGAGCACAACTGAAAAGTTATTTTTCAATATCTAGTGATTGGTGAATGAAAATTCATATTGTCTTATTTTCATTTGGAAAAATATTTTAATAAATTTCCTAATCTTAATATTAATATGAATCAATGTAGTTAAATTTAATCCTTGAAATGTATGAGTGTGATTCAATATGTTCCATAAATAGTTATCCTTATATTTTATGAACAATGGTGCTGAATGAGTTGCATGAATTCAAGTAAAAATATGGTAAATCTATTGGTAAATATATAAACAATGTAACTAGACATTCGGGGTATGATTGATTTTATTCATCATCCCTAAATTAAAAATAAATTGATAATATTTTTGCATAAAAACATGTCATCAAACAGAATTATCTATAAGAGAGTCTAGTATATTTGATGAAATTTTTTCAATTTATCCTTAGGGTAAAAATTGTTGTTTGGGAGACAAATGAATCATGTTTATTTATAAGAAATTATATATAAATTATCATGAGAACATTAATAAATCACATGACGAAATGAAATTATTGTATCCTAGAATAAATAAATATTTAGAAAACATCATTTGATTTTTTTTACATGAGTTAGAAAGTGTTTTTAATGTAGTATAGATGGTTATAAAACCTAATAATATCAAATGGAAATATATTGGATTGTTAGAGTAGAGGAAGTGGATTGTACACAGTAATTCTGTTGGGACGCAATATAACTGATGAAAATGAAATTGACGTTTTCCCATTTATAAAAACATAAGTGATTCACAACCTCTATAAAAAGGTAATATAACAATAATCATTGAGTTCTTGAATTTTTAGATGGTGAAAAGGTTATTTATAGAATTCATAATAACAATTAGGTGATGATACTATAAAACAATGAAAAAAAGTTAATAAGGTATATTTTTTCAAATTATATTATTTATCATATCAATTTTGTAGCATATCAATTATTGGTTCCACCAAAACTATCTCGAATTATAATTTTGTTCCATGTGTCCCTCTTAAGGTAAAACACAATAATCCATCACTTTTAATAATTATGGAGAAATCACCATTAGATATTTACGAATCATAGGTGAAATTTTTTTGTAAATTCTTAATTATATATTGAAACTCCTAAAAAAGACCACTCAGTTGGTTAATATTTATGTGCTTTAACCACTAGCTTGGGGAATATATATACGAATATGAGGATATAATTATATTGAAATATATTTACATTATTGTTCCCAAGTACTACAATTTTAATGTATAATATCAGTTTACGGATGATATAATATATCACTGAGTGGTTTAATGATTTTTGTTTTAATTAAATTAATGTTACTCGATAGATTGAGTTACATGCATCACTATGTCTCTAAAAATAATGAAAATTAATTAATATTTTAATTTAAATAAAAAAATTATTACCTACAAAATATACATAGAGGAATTAATTTCCATAAAAAAATGATAGAATTTATGTTTTATGTTTTTATATAATAATACTTAATTTATTGAAAATTGTACATAATTTATAATAAATATTTTATACTGCTAGAAAAACATCTTACTTCTATAAATAGATTTCGATTTAATTAATTACAAGTTATTCAAATTTATTTTCCATTTTTAGTAAAAAAATTAATAGAAATAATACATTTTTTAATAAAAATATCAACAACATATTAGTATGAATTTTTTGGTCTACTCTTAAATGATTTATTTTTTGATTAATATTGAATAATACTTTGCTTTTATGGAATCTAACTTTTGATTTAATGAATTTTTAATATTTTTTTAAAAATGTTTCAATAAGTAACAACATAAGAATTATGTGTTACATTTAATAAAATATATGTAGTTCCAATTACATCTAGATTGAATTTTATTATGGAAAATTTTAATATGTTGACATTTTATTTAAGAAAAACAACTTTATCATCATTTTTTATTATTTTTTAATATATATTTCAAATTATATGAATTTAAAAAATATATTAATTTTTTAAATATATTTATTTAATACAATATAACATGTTCATGTCATTTGTTTTTTTCAAAATAATATAAAAAATTGTAAAAAGTAATAACCACATTTTAGGATATAATAGGTTTAGAAATGGAGAAGGAAGAGTAGCAAAATGACCAATAAACTTGTCAAATATCATTTTATATCAATATATATAAAATAAATATTATAAGATATGATAATAAAAATATTTAATTATTTTTATTATGAAAAAACATTTACGTAAATTATTATTTTCAAAATTTTCATGTTATTCGTCTTCCATGCATATAAACAGCCACATCTCACCACAAACTAAAAACATTAAAAACACATTAATAAATAAAATAAGTACCCAAATAACATTCCTACATCTGAAAAAACCCTTTTATGTTATTTATTTTTATTTTGAATCCATCTAAATGCTGAATTATTGATAAACCTCATAGGGTTCTCCGCAGAACATATAAAATTATTAATGTTTCCATTAGTATTATTTCTTACACCAGCTCCATAAAATATATATCAAATAAATATTTACTGAAAA
The DNA here is from genome assembly GCA_963277665.1 of Viscum album. Classification (NCBI taxonomy): domain Eukaryota; kingdom Viridiplantae; phylum Streptophyta; class Magnoliopsida; order Santalales; family Viscaceae; genus Viscum; species Viscum album. Next base: position 810,766,131 of record OY728140.1, on the reverse strand, counting down.
ATAAATATATAAACCATTTATAAATATTTATATTTTTACTTACTAACTTATATTCATTACATTTTACATTAACTGTGAAATTTAATTAATGATGGTGATTACATTTAACTATTGCCTCGGGAACTGATGTTAATTGTTTTCCATCAACCCCACTCTCGTATTAATATAAATATAGAATTTTATATACATTATTCTTATGAACTTTTATTCCTATGTAATTAAAATACCAAATCTACATTCTTTCAACCATGCTCGGTGAAAAAAATAAAATCAGTTCTGTGTACTGTGTATTACCACCTCAAAAACTGATGTGATTAGTTTTTAATATTCAGTTTACATAGATTATAACAAGTATATATTAAATAAATATATATTATAAATTTAAAATCATTATAAAAATTTAATTTTAATATCACATATACATTCTTAGGTTCAAATCTGTAGGTGATATGGCAATGATGTTAGAATGTACAAATTACTACAACTTCACGAAGTTATGTGATTCAATTTTTACAAACACATTGCATGAAATGTAATAGCGATAAATTTAATTATTATATGTGGTGTATATAACATTAAAAATATTCTATAAATATAGTTTATTATTTTCTTTTTTCATCAATAATTTGTGGAAATGGACTCAATGTTCATTCTAACGTACTTCTTACTCTATCTATGTACATAGTGATGCATTTTTCATTAACAGATTTTTCTATATAATTATATAACTAATATATATGATTTCTATATGATGGAGAACATTATATGGGTGATATGAAAATGATAAAAATAATTTTATTATATATTAATAACCAAATCATTCATGAAAGACAAAGAAATTATTACATGGGATGTGATTTAATCATACACAAAATTAATAAATGAGAAATAAAATGTTGTAAATAGAACATATATGGGTTGATTAATATGAATACAATTGTTTAATTTATTTATAAAAAACCATTTATTATTAAAAATTATTTTGAAACCAATATATTGGAATATGATACTTATGTTTAGTTGTTTAATTCTTAATTTGTTTTGAGACATCTGTTGAGTTATGAACATATATTTCTTTATGAGTAGTATACAATGTCCCTTTAAAATTTCTGATTATTTTAAATACATCAAATAATGAGAACATAAATATAAATAAACATTTCATGTGATCATTCAATATTTTATTCCATCAATGATGACATGATTTTATGTCACTAATAAATTAATAAGGATATTACCCAATGTTACCATCATTATTCATCCTCCAAATGGTTTATGTCTATGATAATATTAGTTATACGAAAACCATTTCTTTTGGAAAACATTTTTATGGGTTTCATTATGTGATGGTGGTTATGTTTTAACAAATTATAGTAGTAACATTCTATCCCTGGACAATGATCATGTTTTTAGTGATGATTATTTTTGTGTTATAACAAACTATGGTTTTCACATTATATGAAAACTATTGTGGGACATATATTTCTCTTCAAGGAATTGAGTGATGATATATATGAATAAATATGATTTTGTTTCCTTATCTAAATCTATAAACATGTATCATTTAATACAAGGAAAAAATGTTATAGTTATATGTAAATGAAAAGATCTAATTCTATTTCCACTATTGTGATCTATAGGCTTTTGTAATTTTAATCAATATAATTTATGTCTTATTATATTCCATGATTTTAATTCAGGAATAAGATTATAATATATTATATAAAATGAATGGTTCATGATTTATATGTCTATGTTCACGTACACTTATTTTTATGTTTTTATTATGTGATCATTTTTTATACGTTTTCTACCACTGTTGAGTATCTAAGCTCAACCATTATAATTTAATCATAAATAAGTTATTGATAATATTATTATATTTGAAAATCCATTAAGTGGTGGTATATATAATTATATTAGTTGGATAAGATGTAGTTCTCCTATTAAACAACTGTTTTTAATTCCATTTTTCTAATGGGAACTAGACCTAAATGATTCTGGCATGGATCATTATCTTTTATAAATAATTTTTATTTATTCTAATAATTTATTTATGTAAGATATGGTTGGTTCATTGAATTAATAACTACGCATAATAATTTTTTTCCTACAAATTTTCATTCATTAATAATTCTTTTAAAAATTTAGATTTCTTGTGAAAACATCTACGTTTTCCTTGAATGATTTGTTTTTACAGTTTCAGTCCCTAAACCATATGCATGGTGTCACAATATATAGGTTTTTAATAATTTTATATGAATTATATAGATAAAAAATATATATTTTTATAAATATTTGTAAAATAAATGGGTAAAATTAATCATATTATTTTGTAGAAATTGTAGTCCAGATATATTCAATGGTGATATTTTATCAATTTGAATGATAGAATTAGTGGAAGGAAACTAATATTTTCCCAATCCAAATAAAATTAACATGTCATTAATATCCAATATATCTCCCAAATATATTGTTATAAAAATCCATGTCTTACCAAGTGATGTTATCATATTCTAGAGGATGGGAGTGTATAGAAAATGGTTTTCCCTATATTTCCCAATACATTTAAAACATAGATTTAACATCACAAAATATTAATATTCAATAAATAACATAATGAGATACACCATAATAATATAGGTTATAGGATACATGGGAACATAATTTACTAATACATAAAATATCGGAATCATCTCCCATTATATTCTTCATAATTATCACCCATCTAAGACATAGAATACATAGTAAAAATATTCATAACAAGGTGAAAGGTATCATATAAAAGGGTGATATGAGATGCTCAAAAAGTGTAAAAAATTTAGATATGAACACTAAAATTGGAATAAAATGTTCTTTTTTTCAGGATAATAAGATGATACTATTTAGAAACATACCCTTAAATTCATACATCCAAAGCATGAGTCCTGGAATAAATCAAGGTCAGTTGTAATTCATGATTCATAATGTAATCAATGAAAATAACCAAAAAAACATTAATTATCATTATACATATGTTTATAAAATATTAACCCTCATATAAAATCATTTATATAGTATTATGATATCATTTCCATGAGTATTATTGTGGAATGAATTCATTCCCAAAACCATCACAATTGTCATGTTTCACTCTGAAGACTGTTATTGTAGACAAAGACCATTCCTTATCTAGGTTCACATTCAAATCCAAAAAAATATTTTTTATTATATATCAATCATTACAAAATTCCATGGAGGGAGATATATGTCCTAACCATCATTTTATATAATGTGTTTACAATATACATTTATAAAAAATTCACGATCATTAATTATAATTTATCCACATTCCATTGTTCTAACATTACCCCCAATAAATAATGAATCAATAAATCTATGTGGTGTGAGATAGTAAAATATTGAATATATTAAAAAATATATATCATTCAATGAAAATTTGTTTCATAAACATTTCATCTATCACAAACCAACAATGGAATTTTAGTTGTTTTAATATTTTCTTTGTGTATGATCTTTTGGTTTAAATTTATTTCGACTTCCATGTGTAAAATTTTCAGCTATTAGATATGTTAGATTAGTTTTTCACTATTCACATTTACTACCCAATGTCATAGGGTAAATCATTATTGTTCATAATAATAAGTTTTTTATGTATTTATTTTGTTAAAAAAGTTTTAAAGACATGGTTTTAGTATGGTTAGGGAAATCCATATGAGGCCATGCTCAACTCATGTGTTATATTTTTGGTTTTCTACAAGGAGCATGGAATTCTCGTAGATAAGGGTATAATTAGAACATGAATTTGAGGTGTTAAGATTGTTTTTAAGGACACATGGCTCATAGTTGGATCATAGATTCCCAAACCATATGGTGATAAAATTTTATAGATCACTCCCTTTAGTATGGTGTGCACATTTGGCACACTGTTTTGAAAAGTAGCTATCCAAACACTAGGACAAGACATGGTTTTTTATAATTTGAAATGATCATTTTTTCCCTCTTAGGTTTTAACACCATATATCCTCCATTCAAATTTGACTCAATCCTGAGATTCAAGTGGATCCTTAGGCGTCTTCCTCCTCATCCCCTCTATGAATTTGGGTTCCCCACAATCTATTATATTGTGTATTCCTCATTAGGTATTAATTGATATTTAACATTTTTCTTAATTATTTTAGATTAATAGTTCCATATTATTGAATTTTTAATACTTTGAACCATTAATGATATGTTTGATGTTTAATTTTTTTTCCCTTAAATCTAGGTTGAGTAGATTCTTACATGTTGATTGTTATTTCATCTTTGAAAGAATAATTATGTGGATGTTCTATTGACATAGGTTTTTTCATACATTACTTTCCTATGTATGTCAATTTGTGATTGTGATTTCTTAAATGGTTTCTAAATGATATTATCATGGTTTTTGTGTGATCTACAAAATTGTTTTAGTGTTCCATAATATAAAATTTAGGGAAATTGGTTTTTATGGTTTTATATAATTAAGCCATTATATATTTGTGTATGAAATGTCTAATAAAATGAAAATTTCTATTTCAAAAATGAAATTGGGTATTTTTTATGTTTTTTTGTTAGTTATGTCTTCTTAATGGGGTTCTCAATGTGAATTTATCATTTTATGTGGTTATATATTCTCTTTATGTTTTAGATCTTATCCATGGGATAATGTTTTTGTGGAAATTCTAATGGGGACCTATTAATTTTATTGTTTATTTTTATTGTTTCTCATTGTTTTAAAATTGAATGTGGTCATTCATATAGATTCATATCCTGAAAATATGTGTGGTAATAGTAATTATAATGAATATTTATAGCATTTCACACCATAACAACTCGATTTCATGAAACATATCAATCTATCTCTTTTCACTTATCTTTCATTCCCCTCTTTGTTATCATGAGTTTTTTTAACATTATTTTTCTTAAATAGAAACTTGTTTTTCTAATGTAGTTTTCAAATTTATTCCCCTTTGATTTTCTATTTGAAATCTTGATAGTTTTTTGGTAAATAAATGAGATGCATAATCCCTATGACCAATTTTATAATATTTTATGATTTTATCTTGGTTTTTTAAAGGGTATTGAAAGTTGAGTTTTATTTTTAATTGAATTTCTGGGATACAAATTATTATTTATTAAAGAATTTATTCAAAATTAATATGATCTAAATAACAAGTTTTGACACATGTAGGGATGGACAGGTGATGTGAAACATTATAGTGGCCCCACAAATGATATGTTAATCACATATGCAGTGTTGAAGTTTGGAATATGAAATCATGGTTGCATATTTGGGATATCAGTTTTTGTCACACATGTGAGGACCTCCTCATTCTCCATATGTTATTAACAAAGGATTCCAGTGTATCATTAATAGGGTTGAGTGATGGTTTCATTACGGACCCTGATTAGATAGTTTGGTGAACCCTTGATTTGATGAGAGGTTAGATTGGATGTTCAACTAGTGAGTTCTAGATTAGAACTATGAGGTTGGCTATTGACTACCGAGTCACACTATATGTCGATAGGTTATTATAATCTAAATATGTATGTCGATTTTATCTAGATATGTTTAGGAAATACCCCTAATTATAATTTATAGGTTTAAATTTTATTTTATCTACACATTCATTTTTTCTAAGCTAATCACTTTCCTTGTATATTTGTTTCTTCTATTTTATAACAAAAACAATGATCGCATTACTTGCTTCCTCAATTTTATTTTTATTTTCTAAACTGGTTTTAAAAAAGGAATACTATTTTGAATAGAGGATGGTGGTCGGTATGTTTTTAAAAGGGAACTATTGGAAATATTTCATTCGATATTAATATTGATAAAAAATTTATTCTAAACATATATCAATCATGTGTTTACATTAATTTTTAGGAAATGATATATATAAATTATTTAGTGCTTACCTATATGGTTGTTATGCTAACACCCTACTTCTGTAACCTGTTATTTGAAGAAGATCAATATTTTGTATGATTGTATTTATGGATCAGTTTTTTCTATGGAGCATTATGATCATATTGTTGATTGTGAGTAAGAGGTCACATCGAGATGTCTTCAGTTTTCAGGAATGGTCCATGATATGTTTTCAGTTTTTTCTATAGATTCATGTGTATCTTGTGTTCATATTTATTGATTTTATGTTAGTATTATTTTTCTCTCTGTGAACATATTTTTATTTATTAAAAATATTTATGGGATAAGTCCATTAAATTTCCATAAAAATGATTCCTAGAACAATCTACCAACCTAAGAGGACTGAGAAGGACTCTCGAGTACTGCTTCATGCTAGGTGGGATATTGGGTTAGAAGAAAGCTGAAATAGTTTGGGAACAAATTGATGTCAAATGGAAATTTGTTCATTTTGGGAATAAGATATTTTATAGATATGTATTATTGGGTCTCAATAGGTAATTACATGAATTATATCATGAAACCTTTCTTTTTATAAGTCTTACATTTATAGGGTAGGTCCATGATTTGAGTGTATTATTTGTATGTATTGGTCTGTTAATTTTGATGGATAATAGAGGTGAACTATAATTTTACTGTGGGATTTCATAGAGTAGTGACACAATTATTTCCTGAGTATATAGTTCAATGTCTATATAGTAGTTGGTGATTTCATGAGGATTGGTCTACTAAACCATGTGACCAATTATTTCATGTCCCGTAGTTTCCAAACCAAATATTTTTTTTTTCATCTATCATGATTGACTTTTGTAGTGCAATTAGATTATTTTGGAATGTGATTTATAGAGAGAAATTTATTTTTGGTAGGAGAATTTTTTTTAATTGCAGTTGTTTTGGATCCTGAAAACTGAATTTCGAAGGATGGTTTCGAATTTTGAAATTTCACAATGAAAGAAGGTGGCCTTAAAATTAAAATAGCAGTGGTGTCTTTTAAAGAGAATATCAGATTATTTTTTTTGTTTTGATTTTTTGATTGGGTTTTTTCCTTGTATATTATATCTGGATTAGTTTATAATACATAATTTCATTTTTTTTGAAAAGACTATACTTTTATGAAAAGTCCCCATGAAATCCAGTGAGTTTTTTTATCAGTTTTTTCCCAGATTATAATCTCTTTGAAGTGAAGGAGTCACATTATTCCTAGTCATTTCATATTTTCTATGCTAATACTAAAAAATTCGAGGCACCACATTATTTGTAGAATGTAGAATGCTTTTTCATGTCATTAGAAACACAAAAATCCATGAGGGTGTAAGATATTTTATGTTGATTCAATGGATTGTGTTTGGATCAGTTAAAGGCGATCAACCAAATTTTTATTCAAGATGTGGTGTATTAGGATGTTTTTATAACTAAATTCATATAATGGTCCAACCCTATGTTGGTGAAGGTGGGAAATGTTGTAGATGTGTTGGTTGTTCCACATGGTCAGTGGTTGTTTAAAGCTTATGTAGATAATTTTGATGAATTGGTTACATTCCCACCATATATAGATTTATAGGATATGTGGTATGATCTTATATCCACTTGGGGTCTTCATCTAGAGAAATATAATCAGATAATATTGTTTTGGGAGTTTCGTTTTGGGAATCTGGTTGATGAGTCATTTTAATCCAAGTTGGTTTTTTGAGTGCAGTTTGTTGTTTTGAAATGACTAGTTTGTTCAGGAAATCATGATTGTTACCAAACCAGTGAGAAGTGTGATACAAATTAATCTATCCGTGTGGATTCTTTTGTATTAGCTCACATTATCTCTCATTGAATTAATATCTCATATTCTTACAGTTTCAAATGTTTTCTTATTTAAAGAAAACATTTATAATCCATCAAAACCCTTTCGTTGATGTGGCCATCTAGTCCACTTAGATATGACTTAAAAGTACATTCACAATAAGAGGAAATTTTGATCATAGTATTTCAACAAATTTCTATGATGTAGAAGATATTTCAAGACATATTTTTGCTTCCATAGTTCCTGAAGTAGATCTTTTTAAACAGTAAATAATATATGGGGGTGTGGGGAACATTTTTTCCACTTTTATCTCCACCACAAGAGTGATGATTGTTTATTTTCCCTTATTATAGATTCATTCATCTATAAAAATTCCTTGTTTTTTAAATATTGATTTTATCATCTTCTATGTATATTGGTGGACACATTTATGAGTAGTTAGTATAGTAGGTGTTATTGTGAAGAATTGTTGATTAGATTTCAGTCATTTGGATTAGTTACTATTTTGGGTGGTTCTTGTTGTAAAAATTATTGTTTTGTGTTGGGATGACGAATCATGGATAGGTTTACCATGTGGTTCAGGTTAATTAATTGGGTTCCCTGTTGTGTTATGGGTTGGTTTGTGTTGGTACATTCTATAATGATGTAATTCTGTGGGTCTATTCTTGTTGTCCGGAGAAACCTTTACTCTTGCATCCTTATATTTTTCCTTATAGTATAATTTTCGTGAGATGGTCGAGAATGAATTGAGGAGTTAAAATGGTCACCCTGTGTTTTGTTCTTCCATTTGGATTAATTCATTTTTTTTCTTTTTTTTCTAATTTTTCTGTGGCATTCTTGGGGTAGTATATTGTTTTGCTCAGTAAAATTATAAATCCATGAAATTAGAATTTATTTTTTATTATTTATTATTTATTTAAGAAATTTTGGGTTTTTATCTATTTCTGTTCTCAGTGGTAATTCAAATGTTTTCTAGGTTTTTGGAGATTTTTTACCTTGAACATGATTAATGTGCATTGTTTGAGGGTAATAACGTTTTTGGTAAGAGATGATAGTTTGTTCAATAAATATTCATCTTGTGTGTATTTCCAAGAATGTTTTTCCCATAACATGGACAAACCAACAAGGGATAATGGAAATATGGGTGGCCTCATTAGGAGACAATGGAAAGTTAAACAATAGTTGAAAATTAGTAGTAAAAGTGCATCAAGTCATTTAGGTTTTTTAAAATTTTTTATAGAACCATGGAGCACTATTGGAACACATTTTCCCAAACCATATAACTAGCCCATGAGGGTGTTCTCTCTCAACTCTGGGGTTCTCACTCTTGATACATGGTTTGGAAAACCTTACAGCCAAACAATTTAAATTTCACAGGTTCTTAAAAAATTTAAAAGGCCCCTTTATCCAATAAGTTGTTGTTTCCAGATCCCCTCATTTTTATTTCCCTTTCATTTATTCAACCCTAAAGGGCCTTGTATAACTTTCTCTGTATCCCATCCATGTATTTCTGTGTATTTGCATTATTATTTTGTTTATTTCTCCCAGGGTAATTCCACTTTATTATATATTTTTCTATTCTCGATGTTTTATAGTTCCTTATTTTTGGGATCCATATTGGATGAACCAAATGAGTTAGGGTTTATTGTGTGTCTGTTTGTGTGTTTGGTTCTAGTGTTTAAAGATTGTTCCTTCGTCGATGTTCTTCATTCATCTCGGGATCTTATGAATTTGAACATTATTGAGGCAGTTTTTCTATATATTTATATCCAAAATCATGTCGATATGTGCTTAAGATTGAAAAATTGGTATCAAGATTTTTTTAATCATGATTGGTGTGCGTTTTGATAAATAGTATTACTATTTTCATAATAGTAATTTTTGGAAAATTTATTATAATTCAATTTAAATTGTTATTCCCACAATTATATATTATTTGGGGAAAAGTGTTTCATTGAATTATAATTGGATATTTAGAATAATTTTTTTCATTTTGTATTGTGTATAGACATAATTGTGTATTTTTAATTGGTATATCATTTGTAATTGATAATTCTGTGAGGATATAATTCCTCTTTTTGTTTTGTTGATTATGTGTGGGATAAAGTTTTTGGTGGAAATGATAATGATAGATAATTCAAAAGGTTTTTTATTATTTAAAATGATTTTTATTATTGGTAAATTAGATGTTGAAATATCCATATATATATATATTTCACATTTGTGAAAAAAGAAAATTGATAATGTATTTTTATAAAAGTGATAACCTTAATCCCAAAATATCAAGACATCAGTATATTATTCTGCATCTCTTCCTTAGGCCCCTTCATTCTAAATGGTTCTTTTAAAAAAAAAAATTTAAAATTTTTAGTTTGTTCTCAAAAGTGGTTTTCAATTGTATTCCATAATGTTTATTTATGTTTTTAAAATATGATATTTTGGAAAATGGTTTTAAATATCTTGTGACAAGAAGGCACAATTGGTACAGTTGTATGGTTTTATGTGTGGTAGGGAACTGTACGATCTTATTTCCAAAGAATAGGTTCATCACATAGGTGGTTTTAGAATTTGGGGTAGATAAAATAGTGTCATTTGTGGGTTACTATTCTGTACCTCATATTTGAGGGCCACTGCATTCTCCATGCATCATTATAATTGTATATATGGGAATCATCTATATTTGTTATGTGATTGTTTATTTATCATCATGATAAAATTAGTTGTTTCCCCCATGATTTTTTACTTGATTTTTTTGCATGTATCAATATTGTGGCTAGTATAGGGAATACATGTTTGTTATTGTGTATGGAGATAAAAAACATACTATAAGTAGAGATTGTAATGGGAAAATTTAGTAATTTTATCTAAATATGTTTATAAAATTATCATTATTATTATTTATATGTTTATACTCCATTTCTACTTCTCTTTGATAATTTTAACAGTTATTATATCATACATTATCTATTTCCTTTATTTTATGAAATATCTCTTAATAACATGGTTCCGTTTATCCTTTTTTAGTTTTTGAAACTTGAATAAAAAAAATAAAAAATATTTTGAAAATAGAATGGCGATGTATGTTTCATTAAATAGGGTGGTTCCTGAACATTTTTTTCTTTATTTAAAATAATAAAATCCAATTTTTTTAATTTATTTCAAACCAGTGTTAATAGAATATTTTATGCAAGTATATGAATAGATTATATTGTTCTTCCATACTCGATCATTAAAATAATGACCTATATTCCCATGTCAGAGTTATTATAAGTTATAAATTTTGTTATTTTAGGATTTATATTTCTCTTTTCAACTAGATGAGGTTGGTATTATAGTTAGAGTTGACCAATAGGTTACATACTGATTTCTTTGTTATTAATCATGGTCATGCTTATTTCATTTTTCATTATGTAGGTTCATTTGGAGTGGGATTATTTATTTTTTGATATTAATTCATCTTTTTTTTCACTATAATATCTATTTTGGTTTTTATTGTTTGTTGTTATTTGGATATCGTTTTTCCATTTTTATAACTATGATGTATTACACTACTCAGTATCCCAATAAGATTGACAATGATGATCAGGTTTTGTTGCGTGATATTTTGGGTGTTGGGCTTAATAGAAGACCGTCCAAGTTCATGAAATTATCAATTCATCATATTACAAATGAAGGAAAAATAATAGGTCCCTTAAAAAGTCATGAATATAATCATAGAAAACGAAGATAAATAATTACTATTATTTCGCATGATCATATTCTAAATAATGTATAATTATCATCTGAGGTAGTTAACACATATGATAATTGCATAAAAATGTAACTAATTTTTTTAACCAAAAATGAGCATTAAATTTTCTAAATAAATTATAAAATATATTATTTATTATAGAAACAAAATAATTTAAAATTAAAATTGTAAATTTTTAATGGATTCTTAAATCATTTTTTGTAATATAATGAATTTTTTTGATTCCATATAAGATAAAAGAAAAACTTCCTTTCATGTTTTTTTTAAATCATGAAAAATTAAATCATTTATAAAATAATGAGAAGATTCATTTTACAAAACAATATAAAACATAATAAAATAAGTAAAAAAATAAAAAATAATAGAAGAATATTATAAACAATCATTAATATAATTTTAGAAAAAATTTATTTGTGAGAAATATTTTTTTGACTGAAGAGAGAGCTATGATTGATATTCCATAAATTATTATTGTTGATATATTGAGAACATAAGGTGAAACAAATAAATGTAAAATATTTAGTATTTAAAATAACAATAGGATATTAAAGTTACTGAGTTTATTTTTATGTGTATCATATCATATAATCATCATAAAAATTATCATAAATATTATAAATTAAAAATGATAATTTACACTAATTCCTTAACCACGTTGTTATATTTTTAATTCAACTACACATGAATCACAGAACCATATATGGAAATGTATTTATCATAATATTTATGAGTATTATTTTAATAGTTATTCATCTATGGTATATAGACCATAAAATTGAAAGGAGTTCTTTCTATGGAATGTGTAATATAGAAATAAAAGTGAGATGAAAATCCAATTCATATTAGGGAGAATTTGAATCATGATAAATATTAAATAATAACATGAATTGAATAATTAGACATTATTAAAATTACTATATTCTAGACAATATATTTAAAATGGGTAGAATATATACCAGCCAATTGAAACGAGTAGTAAATTTGGAAAAAGTTTCCCAAAATTTAAATCCTGACATTAAATATTTTACCTTATGTATGCCCATTTTTAAACATATTTATATGCAAACATTTACCACGTTTACTATTCATAATTACAAAAAATCCCTCCTATTATATATGTCTAAGAGTTATCTTGTTGAGTGTTCGGCAGATGGGATCCCGACTCTTCTGGATGGCCTGTGTCAGGTTCTCTGCTGGTTGGGGTTGTTGGTTTGCAACATGAGAATTCCTTATTCTTCATATAGTGTCATTACACGGTCATAGATGAAATCCTTAGGAATACTTAGATACGGATACATCCACTTGTTAGTCATTCTCCCGACCCTTCTATAATTTCATCTCGGAATCTATGTTTTTCATTCCGTGGTTCTGTGTTCAAGAGTATTTTTGAAAAATCCTTAAACATCACTCACCCTCCATCACTAGTTTCTGTGGATTTTTGCATCCTTGTTTTCCTGTGGCCATGTTATGTTTTGGTCTGGACCTTCGAATATTTCCTTTTTTCTTTCCCTGGTATCAGATTTCTCTGGTTACCGGCATCTTGGATCCACTATTTTATAGTCTCCCCCACTATTTCTATCTACTCCCTCATGAAAGAAATCATATAGTGTAGTTTGATTAATCCCCTAATGATTTGGGTGGTGCTGGGGTTTTTTAAGGGTGTTCTGGTCAGGGAACTAGTGTTTTGGACGTATTGGATTGATAGATTGTGTTTGGTTCATCGAAGGTGGTTCTATATTGTACCATGTTGTAATGTTTTGTAGTCCTAAGGTACGGTGGTGGTGCTGCAACCTAAGGATGGTGACATTATTGGCTACTGACAGGAGTGATCTATGGGATACCAATATGTTATGGGTAATGTTTCTTTGTGTGGACTAAAGCATAATTTAGTTAAGGGTGGTGTTAGGGGAATTCACTGGAAAAGTTTCATTTTGAGGGGTTTTTCGGTAGGTCAATCCTGGACATGGTCACTTGGTTTTCTGGTTGTTTTTTACATATTAAGCTTTTGGGTATTTCAGTTTATTGATGTGAATTCATAACCAACCATCTTATATTTTTTATTGGAATTTGTGGTCTTCATTTTAGTTCTCAATTCCCCATAAGGTGTTTTTATAAAATCCCAAAAATTGATTACAGTATGGAAAAATCAATTGATAATAATAAGAAGATATATATTATTATTACATTTCCATATATAGTTAAATTATAAAATAAATTTTTTGTATTTTTATATGTACAATATTTAAAATTTTTCAGAAATAGTGAACCATTAAAATTAATAAGATTTAAAAACATTGTGTGCCTATTTTTTTAAAAAATTCCTTATTATGTATAAAATATCTATTGTACTAAATAAAAAGTTAAAATTTATTATAACAATTAGTCATATTGTTTAAAATATAATAGAACAAATTTTTTATTAATACAATTTAAAAATTATTGATGTATATTCGTGAAACAACAATCAAATTTTCAGAAATATTATTAATTTTCAATATTAACAAGAATATAAATACTTTCATTAAGTGATAAAACATTAAATATTATCTAATTAGAATAAAAAAATTAAGTAAATTATGTTCAATTTTTCAAATTTAAAAAATTTATATAATGGTTTAAGAATATTTTCTCACAAATAATAAGAAATAATTTTTAATGAAAATGAATATTTGAAAAATTAAATTATATTTCAAAAAATGGCCGATTATTAACATATGTAATAGAAATACATTTATAATATAATTACATTTATATATAATTTAAAAAATATCAAATCATATTAATAGTGTCAATTTTTAAAAATTATTATTAATTAATATATTATATAAAATTTTTAAAGTATATCAATTTTTTGCTAATGTCTTGGTTGTGTGTAATAAAGTCCATCAAATAAAATAAATTTAAATGAAAAAATAATTCCAAAAATATAAGGGTATCAGATTATCACCCACAATTAAATAAATTTCTTCAACAAAAAAATATTTAAATTATTGTCTATAATTAGGGGTTTTATATTTTTTAAATTACTTTATTGAAACCGAATTTCATTTAATATTATAGTAATACATCAAATTGATAATATATAATATGAAAAATGATTGTCATTTATAAAAAAACTAAGTCTCCATACAGTACAATGATAGTGGGAAATAAAAAAATCAATATAGCGGAGGAAACAAGCCTTCAAAAACTAGTAGATACTGATGGGAAACATTGTTAAGAGTATCATATTTATCATTAAACCATGAATTAATGAGTGTATAAAATACCATCAACTTAATGAAATATTTTGTTGGAAGTTAATTTTTTCCTTAAGAAACTCTTTCATATTGGTGGGGAACTAACTCACCTTCTAGAATATAAAGAAAATTAAATATACTTATCTAAGATGTATAATTTCATCTATTAATCATTTCCACCCTTATCTAATAAATTTCACCAAATGTTGAGTTTATGTGTATAATTGTTTTATTCCAAAAGAAATAAAATAAAAATATAATTGATTGAAAAGTAATATCAGTATTCTAATGACATAGACATAAATAAATAAAATTTCCACTTTCAATTTAATTAATTGTTTAATTAGCTAATGTGGTTATAGAAATCACATGGACTTATTTTTTTATCATAATTTATTTAAAATTCTATTTATCATCATTACAAAATATAATATAGCCATTTAATATTGGTCACACTGTTAGTATACATATAGGGTTGTAAAAAATATAATTAACCTAAGGAAAAGAAGTTATGGACTCAACCAATTGGATCGTAACCTATGAAAACCATTTATCAAAGATTCTAAAAGACATATAATCACAAGGATTATCCCTTAACAAATAACAATATAATATCCACCAACATAATAATGATTGAAACCATTAATGGGATTTGGTTAATCTCATTGATATCATGTCCCAAACCATTTACGCCGAACCACCCCATGAATATCTCGTCATCACACACCCTACACTGAGGGTGTTTTTGGCATATTATTGGGATATGTATCAACTCCATAGAAATAAGAGTTTTTTCATTATATTCCATATATTAAAAATAAATTTGTATCCAACTATTGTTACTTTATAAATATTTTTTATTCCAGAAAAAATGAAACAGAAATAGAATTTTTTGTTCAATGAAATTTAATTAAATATCTTTTTTCGATGAATTAATTTATTTTGATTCAATAAATAATACTATAATAAAATAAATTTAATAAAAATGGTTATTAAATAATCCTATTCATATATTTTTTAAGAATACAAATGTAATTTTTAAAAGGGTTTAAAAATTATTATTGTAAAAACACCCAACATTTCTCAATAAATGTTGATTTTTATTTTAAATGTGAAAAAGAACCTGAAAAAATCTATTTAGATAAAATTAATTTTATTTTTTTAATCATAATATCAATTTTATCTGACACATAGTGTAACAAAATAATAAGAGACAACTTAATTTTCATGTAAAAATTAAATTATGTATAAATATAAATTGGGTATTATGAAATCATAGTGACCCATCAGTGATGTAATATAATATATAAATGGGATAATAGACTAAATAAGTGTTTTAATTATAGAATAATTATATTTTATATTTTTTTTGTTTTCTGTAAAGCCTTTATGAATCCACCAATACCATAAAAATATTTAAATAATTTTAAATCATTTCTTTAATAGTATGACTCACGTCCTAATAACAAAGGGTATTATTTTTTTATCATCAAACCTAGTAAATATAAAATAATTAAAACTAGTAACAATTGGTTGAAATCTAGGGAAAACCCATCGAATGTTTTTTGGTTTTGGTATTTTATTATATAGAGTCCTAAACATAATTTTGGGAAATATTATGAAAACCTACACTCATTTTCTATATAATCACACCCATGATCCAAATTATCTTCACTAAAATTAAATTGGGAAATCCTTACATTACTCTCCTATATATAGAGTAATTCCATGTCTCCCTCATTCTCATAATAATTCCCTACCATGCATTTTGAGTCACACACTCTAGTAGATGATCTCCCTCTCTCATTTTTATTAAATAACCTATATTATTTTATGACTTTTAATTTCCATTTTTTCATCATTGATGTGTTCTTCCATACTACTAATACTGTCAATATTTTATATGTTGATATACCCATTTATATCTTAGTATATCCCACCCATGACCCTTTATGTACACTTATTGCCATACTAATATTTATTAATGGATTTATCTATTCTCATTTCCGTTGAAGCATATATTTTATTTTATGATTGTTAGATTAAATTTTTTATTTTGTTTTAATTTGTTTTTATAGATCCTACTTACATTCCATTTTATCTATAAATAACTATTGACCCCTTTATCTCTCAATTAACACCAATAATTAACCATTATTTACACTATTGACCATGTCGAAATTTAGTATGGGATAACAACCTTATCTTCTATATTCAAATATTAATATTATCATATTCATTATATTTAAAATTATTTATATTTTGATAATAATTTATGTGTATCTATTAAATATTATACGATTTCCTAATTATGAAAAACCCATCTCTCTCTTATCAGCTCATTTTTATGAATTGTTGTGTCAGATTATTATGAAAGTGAAATTTCACTTGGATTTTACATGTTAAAATAATTGTCGATTAAATTTCATTCCCATATTCTATCATGGGAGTTCAAATTCATACAATTATAATTCCATGAATCATAACTTATATGTATTTATTCAAAAATCCTTCATAATGGAATAATATATTATTATGTTTGAATCTGTATTGTATGAACTATATGCCACTGTTTTTCTTGAAAATCAAATGAATGGGATGGGAGACCACAAAATTATACAACACATAAATACATTGGTTAATGTTTAGTATCATGAGACATCATTTTGGGAAAAGGGGTGAACCATATTCCTTTATAGGAATCTTTTCATCATGAATTCATGAATGTTTTCCTTGAACTACATTTATGATTTATTTCATTAATTTGTTTCCACAATTCCCCATGATACCTTTATGAATATCATTACATATCATGTCTCATTGTTCCTGATTATGATTATCACCCCTTTTATTCCACAATGATATTCTTATTGTATAATATTTATTACTAAATTAATGTTATAACATTTTTTTAATTAATGACCATTATGTGTCACCCCATTCTTATGAATGTCACATGTTTGTCTTATATAGTTATAGGAATGATCATTTTAAGGGGTTTTTAATAAAGATTATTTATTTCTAGTTATTGATGTTTTATAATGTACATAATATCCAAATATAACAATCTTATCGATATTTCAGGTGGTATTATGTGTAATCAAATATTATATATCATGAATTTGTATGTAATAAATATAAGGTTTTTCATTAAGATATTCCTTGTGTAATTAGCCATTAACCAAAAATTTGTTTTAAAAAAGATACTTATGAAAATAAATAAACCACCATATTACAAAATGAATGATATATCTCTAAACAATAATTAAAATAAAATCATAAACTTTAATTATTTTTTTAATAACATATCATACCCTTTATTTTAAACCATAAAAATTAATTAATTGTATTCTTCCTAAATAATATTACAAGATAAATCTCATGTTAAACCTTAGTGTAACATATAATTAAACACAATTAGAAAACTATATAATGTCATTTATCACAAGGATGTATTATTTTATAGTCATGTAATTTCATGCACATCACCAAAATATATTGAATTAAATATTGATACTAAACTAAAGGATAATACACAAGACTACTATGAATATATCTGAAAATATCACCTTGTCAATGATTCAATTTTCTACATTCATGATTATATATCATCCAATATCGAGTTGAACATTAATAACATATCACAAAATCATATATCAAACCCAAGTATTTTTCAATCCCCAATATAGATGCCATTATAATCCATAGAAATAGATTAAAATAACTTCAAAATCAAATAACATATAACATTAAATGGGGAAATGGATGGCTTTGATAAAATGAACAATATAACACTTCTAAACCCATAATGGTATACATTTCACTAATGATATCATCACATGGAAAAAAAATTATTTAATATAATTAATATAATACATATTACGTAAATAATTTCCGAAAATTTTGAATGTATTATTCAAATCCAAAATTATCAATAATAAAATTTTATGATGACCAAATAAATTTTTTATGACCTAAATTTTTTATCTTTTACCAATAATATAAATTATATACATCTATTTATCCAAAAATTCTTATTAACTAAACATCATTCAATTTTTGAGGATTATATTTCCCTTAATAATGTGGTATTTAATAATATTTCCTCACTAAAAAATTATATTTATTGGTTTTTAATAAAATATTAATATATTTTGAAATCTAATTACAATTGATTTAGAAACATTCTTAGATATTTGTAGATTGTTCTACCTTAATATCATTACAATAACAGTTATAAACCATTATTAACTTATACCAATATATAAGCCCATAAATAAAAACAATTCCCAATAGAATCATATAATGGATATCATTTTATCATTCATTAATACATCATCCATATAATATGATATATGAATCATATATTAAGAGTCTAAAACCTCAATATAATCATTTTTCTTAATTGTAACATAAGTAATATTTTTTAAACAAACAATAAATTTTATATATCATTCAGATACTCATCATTTTCTTTTGTAAAACCATTAATTATATAGACTTGATGATTATATTCATGAAAATCACCATTGGACATCAGTTTGAATAATTTCCCTACGTTCCACTTTTAAAACATTTATTCATTGATGATACATTAGAGAGACCATTAATAATTTCCATTTTCTAACAGATCATTTCTTTTTTTAATAGTTACATTCATTGTATCATTTATTTACACACTAAAGACATCTCATATTTCCTTAGATACATTCATTGTGGTTCATGTTACAACATTATAGATGTGTTGGATGATGAACTATCACACCCAGACCTGTCTTATTATTTTATATTATGATTTCTTTGGTTTTTTTAAAAAATATTGTGTTGAGGTTCGGGTTGAATCCCGAAGAAAACTTTTTAGTTTTGTAAAAAAGTTTGGGTTTTTGAGTTGATGTATTTGTGCGCACTGGATGAGTGCATTTTCAAAATCCCAGGCGGGTTTGCACGGGTATTGGCACGATCCACCTATTATTTAAATTGTGAACTGATTTGTTAGTCAATTAAATTTTTATTAGTATTATTATTATGGTTCTAATTAGAATTTCTATTAATAAAGTTGTACAATTATTATTGTTGCTGTAATTAGTGTATTATTATTATTATTATCATTTTGATATTATAGTTCTTTTTAAAATTATTAATAGCAGTGATAATATTGTTGTTGTTATTATTATTGTTATTATTGTTATTATTATATATTATTATTAATATTAATTTTATTATTAGTATTACAATTATTCCTCTTATTATTTTTTTGCGTATTATTTTTATTATAATCCAATGTTTTATTTCATTTATTTGTCGTAGTTTTAGATTTATTTTTTTCCATTTTTTCTTTTCTATCCCTGGTGTGGTTCTCCTTCCCTCTCATTTATCCCACATCAAACCCTCATGCTTCCTCTCTCTAGAACCCCACCACCCTCTTGCGTCCTCTCCCTACTGCAACCGCCTAGTGAAACAGGACACACCACTCTCTGGATGCCTCCCTCAGGCCGCCTTATCCTCCTACCCGCACCCTCTGTTGTGCCACTGCCTCACCAGCCCACCGTCCGCCTCGAGCAGCCCAACACCTGTGACCTCCCCCCCCCACAATGCGTTACTCTCCTCAATAGATCTCTTAATCAGCGAACCTCCTATCATTATGTCCTACACCTGCGGTGACACCAGCTCCCAAACACACTCCCATGTCATCTCGTTCTACTGTTTTGACTTCATGAACATGTATCTTCCCCCACCACCTCATTTTTTAGGTTTCTCCAGATAGAATTTTCCTTATGTGCACACATGTTTCATTGTATATTGAGGAACATTTTCATGGGTTCGATATGTGTACCTCGACAGTTATCTACTACACACCACTTGTGATTTAGTATGCCCAGTTTTTTCATCTGATTTATCTCCCCACTAACAGCATCGTCCTCTGTAACTTAGTATCAGATCCCCCTTCATTCAGGGATGGCCCTTTCTACTACATAGGACCACCGACAAGCGATCCTCCCTGCCACAACATCGGTTGTTGCGCCACCTACCGGACCTACTTCCGAACGCCACACCCCTAACATGATGCACACTCCAACAACTTTTGTGCAACTACACTCTTGTTCACCGGTTCAAAGCCGGACGCCACTCGCTACTCTGACCAACAGCCATTGTGCTCCTCCCATTGGTGAGTGGCCAGCACCGACCCCCGTTTTCCATCACTTGATCTTCGCACGACACATCAAAACATTATACGACCCCATGCTCCGGTTGTGATGCATCATTACCGCTTTATTCTATATTTTTCCTGACCAGCCACGCGCCTCCTACCCAATTGGGAATGAGATGCACATATCCAACGTAGGTGATCATTTTAGTTTTAATCCATTTTTCCAACAAAAACATGGAGGTGAGATTGAGATGTTCAATTGTTTGAGTGATTTTTAATCAGCTTTTCTTTGTTGTATTTTAAATCTTTTGTTGGTTTGTGTTTGCACGATCATCCCAAAATATTGCGGTCATCCACATGTAGTGTGCACTAGTATGACTATGTGATGTGTTTTACATGGTTGTGAGTGATCTGTGAATTGAGGTAGGTCCCCCACTACAATTTCCATTATAAATAGAATTTATTAATTTATGAAATACATGAAACTATTTTGATATATGTACAGACCAAGTGTTTATTCAATTTCATGTTTTTCCTTTGTAATCAAATTGTGTTTTTAGATGACTTTAGGTGAGAATGTGTTCAAGTTTTTAAGATAGATTTCATAAATGATGTTTAAAACGATTAGAAATTGATGGTGGTGTTTATTTTATTTTTTAGAAGCGATTTGGTGTGTGTTAGTTCATAGGGAAATATTTTTCTGTCGGGTGTTTGGCTACGGACCATTTGGCACATTGATAACATAAATTATTTTGAAAAAACATTCTTCAAGGTGATTAAGGGATGATCACGTTGTGTACGTCAACTGTGTGAGTTTTTGTGTGTCATTTTACTGTATTGTGACTTGCTACATTTTTGACATTTTTGACTCAACACTTTATTTATTACACCTGTTGACATGGGACCCCTAGCATTGTAAGTGAATAATCTTATAATGATTGTATCACTAGTTTAGATTACACATCATCATGTGGCCCTTAGTACATACATTCCTTAGATAGGATCATTGGCCCAAAAGATAGGCCATATATTGTATCACCAAGTGTTAGGGAGTTATTACATCATTTATTTGGGAATGAATTCATGATGTTTCACATATATAGAACATTATGGATTATTCATGTGCTCCTAGGTTCAACCGATGATATATTTAGTGCTTATTTATATGTGGTAGACGATTGGGAGGCCTAGTTCAGTTTCTTGTCCTAGTTTTCAACATTTCAATTGCCTTTATTGTGTGTTGTGTCTTGTGTCCTATTTTCCTCTTAACTAACAACTAAAACATGGATTTCTAAATTCTTTGAGAAAATATTTTTTAAATATAATTCAACAACTCATTTCAAACATTAATATTTTTTTATTGAAAATTGAAATATTCTTTTACAAGTCTTAAAAATGAATGTGTGTGTGAAAAAACATATTTTATATAATGTAGTTCAAATATGAAATTTATAAAATTCATTATTTAAAGGTAGTTCTTTGGGGATAGTTTGTTGGCCACACCTACTTAGTTAAAATATACATGCCTATATTGTTTCCTTTTTCTAGTTTCTGTCATATGTTTGAATCGAGATTTCTCACCGTGGACGGGAGTTCGTTGAGGGTGGGTGAGTGACTCTCATCGTCAGGATGAGTTTTGGTCATGATCATGTTAGTATGTGTTGTTGGAATTTATTACTCATTCGTTTCATTTATTATGTTTCCATCATTATATTTTATTTCCACTTATTATTTCATTTTTATTCAGTGAAATGTTTCCCTTGTTGTTCTCTGTTGAGGCCATGATGCTTTTCACCAGCCTAGGAGGATTGGGAAATCCTCTCGGGACTTGCTACAGATTCACTTGTGTCACAAACCAGGCTTCTTCAACATTCGACCAACATCCTGACCAGGTTTGGAACATGGAATGAAGGGAATTCCCAATCCCAAAGGGATGAAAACTAGTGTTAGGTATCTATATAAACTCGTAGGGAATAATTTGGAATGTTGAAAATCAAGATAAATAATCATAAACTAAACAAACAAATAAATAAATGAATGCTAACCAACAAACTAGAATAAATAAATAACAACTCATGGAGACATACCTTTTGTGACCTCATGATTCACCACGAAAAATGACATCACTCACTCCATGAGAGACCGAAAACTAGAAAAACATGGAATTGTAAAGTAATGTAGGGGAGAGCACTGAGATGCTCAGTATGAATGCCAAGAAAAAACAACTCCTGATGACCCTCTCATTCAAAATAAACTCAATCATGATAATTTTAAAATAAGTCGTATTGAAATAATTTGATCCATTTGATTAAAATTCGAGTAACATGATTTTAAATTAATAAAACATATAACTTCCAATATATTTTCAATGTTGATTTCTAGAATTCATTTACCTTTCAAAATAAAAGGAAAAAAATTTAATGTCATGAATTATTTTCACAGAAGAGGGAAACACATGTAAAACAAATGTAATGAAAATAACCCCATAAGAACTAAGTCATAAGTGATCACCATGGATAAAACACCTAAGGTCATCATGCTCATTTGGGTCCCTATGTTATCATGTCTTGGTATAAGTGTAACCACAAAAAATATATGTTCTCATGCAGGATCCATTAGTAGGGAAACATATCCATAACATAGTGGTATCCAACATCGTCATCAATGTTTAGTTAGTATTGTTAGTGTCATACATTATAAGTGAAGTAGGGGAGAACCCCTTATAATCACTAGAACAGTTGATCTATTCTGGCCACCTAGATGTCCTGGGATTTCTGTGTTCTCTATTTCCACTTCTCCCATATCATATATACCAACACTTCCACTTTCACACACTATCAATGTGAATAGTCAATTAAAAATCACCATTTCTCATAATAATTTCCTTTTCCATATTTACATTCCCTCCAAATCCTCCTTCAAACCACATGCATCATAAAAACATTCAAAAACACATTTTTCATCGTACACATATGTCATGAGAGCTTCATAATCTCAAATAAACACGTTCAAAATCATTTTTAAATCTCTAAATGAACAACAATAGAATTACACATTTAAAATAAAGCATTATACCATGTAAAATTAAAATTATTCACCTTCTGAAGTTAAAAGGAAAGAATGAAAAACTAGTATGAAAACATTTTTTAAAGACTATGACCAGTTATTTATATTTATATAATGCATTCATTTCATATGAATATTAAAAACATATTTCAAAAAAATAAATCAATCATGGAATTCCTATAAAAGAATTTATCATGGGGAACATACCTTAAAAAAGTCTCTATTTGTCGACAACCACTCAATCCGACCCTTGGTGCATACAACACATGAATTTATACACATATATATATACACCCCCTAGCAGCATTGAACATATTCATTTCACGATGATGGAATATACCCAATGAAGGAATTTATATATGTCTTACCCTATAAATGTACATATAGGAAACATTGACAACTACATCGAAAAACCATCACAGTGTGATCCAATTAACTACACATATAATTTATCAAAAAATTAAAACACTTTAAAATTCTATAAAAAATTTCAAAATAACACATCAAGTGTTTCCACAAATAACACCCTCAACATCAAGTTGTAAAATCCACTTTAAACTATAACATACCACAATGAGACATAAAAATATACTTTCCATATTTCAAAAGAATTTACAATACCTATTGGGAAATGTACAACCAGGTACACACACACAAACACCATTTGGAAAAAAAATGATGGCCACTAAAAACCTTTGAAACCCCATCTGCATAATAGATAAAATTAGTTAATCCAATCTCACACTAATCCATTTTGAAATAAATTCCACATGACATACATAACTCATAAAACCCGTTTTGAAAAATTAATGTAAAATCATATAATCAATTCCATCATTTCCAACAGATAGGCCCACATAATATAATTGCAATTGAATAACACATCTAAAAATTTAAACAATCCACAAACATCAATAAAAGTGGACGATAAAATCCAATTTGACTAGGTAATCCATTTTCTTTTATAAAAACCTTCAAACACAATCACACAACCATCAAAATACATACATAACAGTCATCATTATACATTGAATAAAAATTTCTACATGAACTCATGCCAAACCACATCAAAACATTATGTTTCAGACAACAAAATTAAAACTTATAACACATATAAACACTCAAAAAGAAAAAATAAATTATCCAAATAATGGTTAATCACGTAATCAACAACATTTGATGCCGAATTCCCCACAAATTTGAGTGATACTCAAATCGAACCACTAACACACCACAAAAAGATCAAATAGAACCCTAAATCGAACAACCAAACCAATGTTATAAAAAATTTACCCTAAATCAACCATCATACCCACTCAAAACTTAAATCCTGAAATATAAAAAAATGACACAAAACCCTAAGGAGAAAGATGTGTCTACTAGTATTGGTCACACTAACAAGGGGCCTCACCAACACAGGGTCGTGCCACTGATAAGGGGTTCACAACAGATGACATCTAAGCCAATGGTTTGTCACATTATGGGGTTGTAAACTCCAGGAGGGGGTCATGACCTAGATGGCTCCCAAAGAAGGATTGAGAAGGTCGAGGTCTCACACTAGAAGACTGCTAGGCGGGCTCTAGGCTGGGTGAGCTGCGCACGCAGGAGTTGGGAGGAGGAGGGGAGGGGCGATTAGTTTGAGAAGAGTAAGGGGAGGTGAGTCGCGATGATGGGGGTGACAAAACCCTAAGAAGAAAATGGGAAAAAATACTATTTATAACATTATTAAAATCAATAATAATAATTATAATAATACTAATAATAAAAAAGAAATTAATAATACGATTAGATTATGATAATTGCAATGACATTTATCATTTTATAGTAATAGTTACAATAATAAGAAGAATAAATTACCACAACAATCACTATTAAAATATTGTAATAAACTCTATTTTATCTCATTTTCATTTCAAATTATCAAAATTTTATTATTCATTTTATTTTATTTTATTTATTTATCTCGAACATCTGAAAATCCACACAGTGACCCAGGAAAAGCTGCATGGAATTGATCGTGCCATGCTGTTGCACTGGATTAAATCAAGGAAAAAAATATCCCCCTACCAGTAATAAAAAGAAATTTTCAATCGAGCTCTGCCGACACCTCTACAAAAAATCATAAATCTAGATAAAATAAAAAAATATTATTATTTTCAACATTTGGGTGTGACAATTCTTAAAAAAATAGGTCTTTCTATCCCAGGAAATCCATAACCATGGATTAACACCAAATCATAAATTTTTACCCCCTAAGGTTTTAAGAGGTTCCATAAGAAAAATGAGAGAGAAGGGGAAGCACACCCTGCTGAGTGGAAGACACATACATGAGAACCTCAAGTAACTCATAAAAATACTTTCTGATATGTGTTGGTAACCCCAATGATTAATAAAACTATTAGTTGATTAATCAAGGAAATGAACTCTTACAACCTTAGAAACCCACATCATAACCTAAAACACATCAATCACCAAAGAATGAAAACCACTCCATTAGGATCTATTAAACACACTAGATCAAACCACATCATAGAACACTCTTATCAATGCCACCAAGCCATCACTATGTATAGAACTAAAATCCAACATGGGGACACCATAAAGCTCCCCACCCCAGCATTATAACTGACAGAAGATATAGAACATTGAAAGTTTCCCAATGGTGACCAAACACTCCACCAAAAGAGGCAGGGAGGGAGGGACCCCACCACCCAGCATCAAAACCATGACCTAAGACCAACTAATATCTCCATGTCCCAGGATGAACATTATTCCATCACGAGACATATTTTCCTAACATACCCTATATGGACCACTAAATGCAATTTAACCCAGTGGTATTCGACCCCCATGACTTTAATATACGAGACAAACATACATCCTCTTAGCTACAAGAAACTCACCCACCCAAACAGGTCATTTGGAATAGAACAACTATATGAAACGATTAAAACTCCATTTATATTCAATACTGACAATAGAAATAATGCTTGGGTCACATACACTCCTGGTGTTCCTGACCATACAACGGTTTCACTTCAAACCCAATGGCTGGAGCCCTATTGATTGAAGCATATCCTGCCTCTCATTTAGGAATCAAATAATCCCATACAAACATCTTCTTTTTGATGCCACACACAACCACACCACAATCGAGCAACTCCAATAAACACAACAAACCCAAACATCCAAATACTCACTCATAGCACGTCTACCAAGATATGGGTTTAGATGACGGACATGCATCACCTCTTTACTTTTAAACATCAAAAGGAAATATGAAAAACAGACAATCCCTTTTGAATAGAAGAATTAGAAATCCCTCAAAGGAGGACACAGTCCAATGAAAACATAGATTCCAGAAGGTTTCATTGAAATATACTATGGCACCTCAAAGAGAACTCATGCTGTAAGATGTCACTAAACATGACATTTGTAGCTAACGAATGTAGTAAAATGCCTTTTTAGACAGTGGTAATCATTGATAACCTATAAAATCCTTTACCCTTCGCAACTAGAATTCCTTTCACCATTTCTAGCGGAGGTTCAGACACAAACATGATAAATTTCATACACGACGACTTGGACACCTCCGAGAGAACAATACATCCTTCAACTCCCATCACTTTTTTCATCCGACAGTGAGAGGATCTGATTAACCCAAAATGAAAAATACATACACTTAGCACTATCACCCAAAAGGGAGTTTCCTAACATTAATCCATAGGAGGATCAGCCAGCGAATAATTACATGTCCTCACACATCAATCAAATGTTAACGCTTTATGGGGATGTGAACTAGTCATGAATGAAAGCCATAGACCCGATCATGCTTGTCCAATATCAAAGAAATTCCGTGAGTGAACACCCAACATATATGGGGATCCACTACAAGGTCTTCCTGAATCACTTTTCAAAAGACACCACTAAACACATGCTTTCTCACCAACTAAACAATTATAAATCAAACTAAAGACACAAATTAGTCGAAATGGATTCATGGATCAAAACATGTCACAACCAACACTTATATAACACATGGACACACCAGACAATCACTGGATATTAAGACACAAAATTTTCTAATAACAAATTTCATTGAAAATAAACGATTTCTGTGGGTTGCACAAACCCAAATTGGTGTCCCATGGGTCTCACAGGTGCATGTTCTCATGCCACACTAGCACCCACCGAATTTCAATCTAGGAACTCATCTGCTCATTCCTTTGACCATTCATATTTCCATATATAACAATGCATCTAGTTTTCCATGTGAATACTAAGGATTAAAATCGAACCTTTCTATTTATTAAAAATGAAAAAAATTCAACCTACTCATTTCAAAACACTGACATAAATTTATTTTCAAAGCACTTCATTGCAAAACATTTTCCAAGTTCAAATAATTTTTATATAAAAATCATATTTCAATGATTCCAAAACAATGTGATGTGAAACCATGCATGATAAGACTAGTGTTGGTGGGTGACTGACAGATATGGTTGGTGGTCATACATCAAACATGCCACCGGCACAGAGAGTATTATAGGACAATGTCCCCATCTCAACATGGCTTTCTAGACTATGAGAGCTCATTGGGACAACTGAACCTACACCCTTGTAATTTCCAATAAACAAGATTAATGACAAGGACAAACGAATCGTAAAAACCTCAACTTACATTGGTAAATCCGGTCCCTCCATAGCGTGTGCTAGTAAGGAACCTTTCTCGTTGATATGATGTCAAGTTCCAACACCCAAAACATTGGTCTACATGACACTGTCACAAATGGACATGACTCAAGAGAGAAAACCTACTTTGATACCATTTTTTCCTGTTCCAGGCTTGGTCTATGTCCCAACCTGCACCCTACCCGGTCTGCAAAATGGCCCTAATGGTGTTCCCAACCCCCGCAGGCAGACAACTAGTGTCAGGAATATAAATAAACTAGTTGGAAATGATTTACCCATAACAAAGACATATATAAAATCAAAAAATAAATAAATATATAAATAAATATAGATAAAACAATGAAACTATCAATAAAAAAATTAACGAAGCAATGAGTCATAACTCAATTGACCTGGTGTATCACCATGGAACATACCAACACTCACTCCAAGAAAGACACAAAACTGGAGGAACCTAAAACTAGAATGTAATGTAAGCATGAGAACTTAGATGCTCAGGAAGAATGGAGAGAACAAACAACTCTATATTCCCTTTTCATTAAAAATATTCTTAATCAATAATGTTAGAAAATAAGACCAATTAAAAATAATTCTCTCCATTAGATTAATATTCAAGTAACATTATTTTACTTTAAGAAACATTTCACTAAAAAATATATATTTCAAATTCTATTTCATCCTTGTATTAATGTTTCCAAAAAAATGGAAAAAAATTTATATTCATGTACAATTTTCACAGAAAAGCGTAACATGCATAAAACAACTATAATGAAAATCACTCCACAAGCACCATGTCACAAGTGATCACCATGGTCAAAACCCCTATGGTTCATCTAACTCTTGTGGGTCCCGTGATCATCATGTCTCAGTGTAAGAGTAACCATAAAAAATATTTTTTCTCATTCATGATCTAGTAGTACCGAAACACATCCATAACCTAGTGGTATCCAACATCATAATAAATTTTTAGTTAGTCCTGTAACTGTTATACATGCTATGTGATGTAGGGACAAACTACTTATAATCACTATAATGATAGGCTGACAACCTATATAACCCAAGTTTCCCAGGTTCTATATCTACACTTCTCCCATCACATATATACCACAACTACCACATTCTAACAATTGAAATGTGAATACACAACTAAAACAGCCATTTCTCATAAGAATGACCATTTCATTATTTACAGGCACACCAAATCCACATTCAAACCACTTACATATTAAAAAAAATTCAAAAACCCCTTTTCCACCAAACACATAGGTCATGATAACTTCATAATACAAAATAAGAATTTTCTAAATCATTTTAATTATCTAAACAACAACAATATAATTACACATTATAATGAAAGATTTATTCCATGTATAATTAAAACTATTCACCTTTAGATGTTAAAAGGAAAATATGACAACTGAGTATGAATGCATTTTTTTAAAGAGCATGAAACATTATATATATATAATGCATGAATTTTATATGAAATTGAAAAACACATTTTAAAAAGAATCAAACAATAATGGAATTCAAGTTAAAGAATTAGGCATAGGCATCCTACATCAACCATGTCGCTACTTGAAGTCAACCAATCGAACTAAACCTTGGTTCATAAAGGAACATAAATTTATACACACACATATATACACCCATAATTGAATTTCACATATTCCCCAAGACATGTGGTAATATTAACAATGAGATAGTAAATCAAAATAACACATAAAGGGTTTCCAACAATAACACACTCAACCAAAAGTAGTACAATCCACATTAAAATGTAAAATAAAACAAGGAGACATTAAATCAAACATTATATCTTTTAAAATAATTTACATTACCTATTGGTAAATGACCAACTAGGAACACACACATAAACTCCTTTTTGAAAAACAATCATGTACACTAAAACCCTTGAAAACCCAATCTACATCACTCACACAATTAACTGAACCATTCACACACAAAAACATGAAAATAAATTTCACACAACTTACATAAATCATAAAACCCATTATAAATAATTAAAGGAAAATCACATAATCAATTCCTTTGTTTCCGATTGACAAGCCTAGATAATCCATTTTCACTTTAAAAAACACTTCTCAAAATTTACATAATCCCTAAATCGCACTAAAAGTTGACAATAAAATATAATTTCAAAATATAATACATTTTCCATTAAAAAATACCTTCATACATATTTAAAAAACCATAAAAACACATTCATAAAGTACAGGCACAAGACACCTACACACGTTAATCATATTAATTTTCAAATACAATTTTATCGTAAATGAATGCCAAAACACTTCCAAAAAACATGTTTCACACAAAAAAAAATTAAATATAGATCACATATAAACACTCAAGAAAGCATGAATAATTATCCAAATAAAGGATATGCATGGAAACAACATCCATTGATTTCTAATTTCTGGTAGGTAAGAGACGAACTGCAATCACACCAACAACGCAACACACGAAGGTTATATTGAACCATAAATTGATCAACTGAACCAAAGTTATCATAAATTTACTCTAAATATATCATCCTACCTACTCAAAAACTAATACCCCAAAAAAGAGGCAAAACGCTATGGAGAAAAAAGTGTCTATCGATGGTGGTCTTGCAAATATAAAGACTTTTCTGCAGGGGGTCACGTGGACGATAAGGGGGTCACATCATAAGGGAGATCGACCAAGGGTTCAAGGTGTCGTAGGGTTTTGAACTACAAGAGGGGTTCGTCACTCAGATGCCTCTAGGATAAGGCTCGAGCAGGTCAGGTTGTTGCACTGGAGGACTATCAGGATACTCTTGGTCTAGTGAGCTATGCCCACTAGAGCTGGGAGGAATAGGGGAGGGGTGGAGAGTTGGAGATGAGGAAGGGTAGGTGAGGCACGATGGTGGGGGTGACCAAAACCGAGCAAACAAAGGAAAAAAAATAACTAAGTAAAACTTAGTCAAATAAATAATAATAATTATTAAAACAATATTAATAAAAATAAAATAATAAAATAATTAAATCATGATAATTTAAATGACATTATGAATCTAATAATAATAGTAATAATAATAAGAAAATGAAATTACCATTATAATATCTCTTAAAAAATATATTAAAAATCCTTTTATATTTATTCACTTTATTCTCATTTAATTATTCCTTTCATTTTATCATATATATTTATCTTAAACATTATGATGACCACACATTGACCCAGGCGAAGACATATGGCATTGAACGCACCCTGTCAGTGCGCTGGACGATGTTAAGGCCAAAAATATTCCTTTCCCAGCATGAAAACGTAATTTTAAATTGGACTCTACCGAAAACACAATAGAAAATATTATATCTATATAAAATAAATAAATAATTTTATATTAATGGTATGGATGTGACAACATGAGTGACCAGTTTGGGGTCGACTGAAGTTGGTTCATGACAAAATGGTATCAAAGGGAAGAAGGATTCTCAGCAGACCATGTTCTTCAGAGATCCCATTGATATTTTGGGGTTGTCATGGTAGAAGGTGTCAGATTTTCAAGACTCGAGGCATAGGGAATAAAATGATGTCATGAACCCTTTCTCATATTGAACCTTAGGTTACCATTGGATGTCTGGGTTTGTTATTGTCCTTTGATTGTTTTGAATTGTTTTATATTGGGAAATGAAAAAATAGACTGGAATGTATCCCCATGATCTCACAGGGCCTGGCAAGCCATGTGGTGGTTGGGAAATTACTATATAATTCATATATTTATTATGGTGTGACTAGAATATGGATTCTAACAATATGTCCCAGTGACCCATTAGTACTAGTTATCACCTAGTGAATCATTTGGGTTTTCCTTAATTATGAAATTTTTATTAAATGGATTATTTTGGTATTTAAAATTATAATTAACATGTTTTTATTATGTTAGTTTTTTTTCCACAGTGTTCACCCCTTTGAAGGTTTGATGGATGCCCATTGTGAATCATTGGGTGGTACACCCAAAGTAAAATCCTCCTGATGATCAACCAATAGACTATGATTGGGATCCTAGATGTTGAACCATACCCCATTTTATTATCATATATATCCACATGTTGTGGAGGTGTGGTTGCGAAATATAGAGAGTTCGTTTTGTTTCATTGGGTACCGTAGCTCATTGAATGTGATATTGGTCACCATTATTCAAGATGGTCCAACCTGGAAAAGGTGGAAGTCCCTGTCTTGAAGGAAGCCTCGAGATGATCTAAAAATGGTTTTATTAAAGTCGTCATTTATAAAATAATATTTCTCTAAGATGATGAAGCGGAGTAAGAGGATGGATTTGTGTTGTGTTAAACTAGGTGTTGAATCGGTAGAAGAATTATATCAATGTTTATTATACCTAGTTCGTATGACCAATGGTTTTTTTATTTGTTCCTAGGAAGGATTAAAAATTTTAGTTTTGGGATATGACCTAAATAGAGAACGAATGTGGCCGAGATCATCCTAATCACATTATTGGATAATGTGGGGAAAGACATTCTTGCTGAATTTGAGTTAGCAGGTGGAATTCAGGTGGTGAATTATCCAACATTGGGAAGTAGTACATATGATGGTGATAATAAAAATGGGAAGAGACCTGATGTTGTTGGCTCTAGTAGAGGAATAAAGTGTCATTTAGACCATCAGTCATCTTCCTCATAGTGTAATGCCTTGATTATTCAATAGTGCATAATGTAAGGACACAAGAGGCCTATGTTCATGAGTTCTATGTGATCCTGAAACACCTATGGACGTCTAGGTCACCTGTAGTGATTCTTTTGAGGTGTTTTCAAGAAGCTTGTTATACCCGAACATGGATCATCGAAGGTCACCTCATCTTGTCAGCATGAGTAGAGTGATGTTTGGGGATCAGTTTGAGGCATTCTCTTTGTAGTGTTTATTTGATGTAGTGGTCGTCTCGTGTAGCATATTTGTGGCTTTTATTTTTATATTTTTGTAATAATGGTAATTATTGAAGCACTTAATAACTCTTATTTTATTGGAAGTGTTCATTGTGAAATTATGATTCATGTGTTTTGTATAGAAATTTTTTAATCCTAATGGTGAGGTAGGAAATGCTATAATAATCATTGGTCTAGCCATAGGTCCCAATGTGAAGCTGTTGTGTAGTTATGAGAACCCCATTAGTGAAAAGGTCCTTGGTATAATCACTATATTTGGTGTGGAATTTTTTGTGCTGTTATGATGATTTGAGGTTGTTGATATAGATAAGGAATTAGTGTTTTTCCCATTTAGATTGGCCCTTCCCTTTTCCCCTTCGTGTTTGGTGGTTTTAGCCCACATGGATAATCTACATGTCTGGATAACCTCATAATTTCTTATGTTGGGGAGAACCAAAATGGATCTCATACAGTTATACTAGATGTAATTTAATGTTATCACAATAATTATTGTGGTTATTCCATTTTGGACATCTCATGTCAGTACCATAGTTTTGTTTAGGGTATCGTTTTGGTGGTGGGTGGTCTCTTTTGGAACCAATTAATACTATGTTATCCCAATATAGTAAACGTTGGTATTAAAGTACACCCAATTGTTCTATTGGATGAGGATAATAATAATAAGTGGCAGAGATGGTTTATATTCATTCACTCTTTTGTTGAAATGGATAGTCTATGTTCTGTTTGGTAGTTTTTAAGGAATTTTGGATTTGTGAATGATATTTGTGTTATAATAGTTCATTTGTTGTTTGGAACGATCAAATTGAGAGGCATAAACATTTGGAGAAAGGTAACACTTAAAGGGGAGTTTTTTTGTCGCCTGATTTCCTCTTCTTAATCTCTCTCTTATTGGTAGTGTTTTGGGATATCTTCGTTGTCACTCTTTGGACATCTCCCTTAACTGTAAAAAAATTTCTATTCCTATTCTGTGTTTTAGAGATGTTATGGCATTCCAGGGGAAGAAAGTGTTATGGTGAGGATCATTTCTACACCGCGACATGTCTAATTACATTATATCATTATTTCTTTAGTTTTTTAAAAAAAATGTGTTGAGAATATGATTGAATCCTGAAAAAAAACACTTGAGTTTTTTCAAAAAGTGCACATTATTTAGTTGAAGTTGTTGGGAGCATGGGCAGAGTTCATTTTGGAAACCCCACAGGTGTTCGCCTAGACATCACGAAGATTTTATTATCTTCAAAAAATTAAAATGATAAATTTTTATAATTTATGGTTTTATTTAAAATGTTTATGTTTAATTATTTTATTATTATTATTAAAAATAATTGTGTAATTTTATTATATATATTTTTATCTGTATGATTATTAATATGATTCTTAGTATAATTATAAAAATTCATTATTATAATTATTATTATTGTAATGAAGGAATTATTTTTATTTTTATTATCATTTTAATATTGAAATTGTTTTTATTATGTTTAGGTGTAGTTATAATATTGTTCTTTTTTATTTGAATTGTTATTATATAATAATGTTGTTGTTATTATTATTATTATTATTATTATTATTTTAGGTCATGTTATTTTTATTATAAACCAATTTTTTATTTAATTTATTGGTCTTTGTTTTATGTTTATTTATTTTTTATTTTCATAAATCTCGTGCAGTTCTCCCTCCCTCTCTTCTCTCTCATAGAACACCCTCATGGGCCCTTTCCGTAGCATGCTGCCACCCTCCAATATATTCTCCTTTATCCATCCTTCTAGTGACAATGTCTGCACGACCATTGGCCTACCTACCTTAGACTGCCTCCACCTCCTACCTGCACCCTTCGGTATGCCTCCAGCTCACCAAACTGTTGTCTGCCTTGAGAAACCCTGCACCCGTGACCATCCCCCTCTCTCTTTATTCCCTGCCTCCTCAGATCTCTCAACAAGCTGGACACCCTCTCTTCTGTCCTACACCGGTGGTGACACTCCATCCCCATCACACTCCCAACCCATCGCCATCTTCATGTTTAATTGACAGATCATATCTATTACCCCACCACCTTAAATTTTTAGATTCTATGGTACAATTTTCCACTATGTGCAC
This sequence comes from Viscum album, assembly GCA_963277665.1. NCBI lineage: Eukaryota > Viridiplantae > Streptophyta > Magnoliopsida > Santalales > Viscaceae > Viscum > Viscum album. The sequence goes on along the minus strand of OY728140.1, from coordinate 810,730,456 downwards.
ACATGCACCATTGAATACTGAGGACCATTAGTTTCTGTTAAATTTTAATACCTCGGCAGTTACCACCTCCACACCCCTTATGATTTTTCTTAGACAATATTTTTTTTATTTTCGACCTATTTTTCTCCCCCACCAAGACAGCACTGTCCTCTAAAACATACAATAAGCTTACCCTTACCACTAGGATTACCCTTTTAGTAGTGCATGTCTACCGACTAGCGGTCACCTTCCTTTAAATCATCCGTCCTTCCACCTTTTAGACTTCCATCTTGCGGCCACAACCCTGACCCATTGTGCACTCCTCCGACCTGTGTGCAACCACCCTACTCACCACCAGCGCAGATCCCAATGCTACTCACTTCTCTGACCAATAGCCACAGCTCTCCTACCTATGATGAGTCATTGGCACTGACCCCCCTTTTCCAACCATTTCTCATCACAAGCTGTAGTGCAATGTTCTATGACACCTTGATCCAGTCACGATGCATCTTGACCACCTTGTTCATTCTATCACGTAACTAGTTCAACACCTCCTTCCCAAGAGGGTACAAGATTCACACCACCGCCGAAGGAAAGCCTTTTATTTTTGTTCTACTTTTCTTGAAGTAGGGTCAAGGTGAAAATATGATGTTCAATTTGTTGGGTTATTTTTAATCAGTGTTTCTATTTTTTAGATTGTTTTATTATTTTATGCATTTTTTGTAATCCCACAATACATCAGTAATCATTAGCTTGTGCTCACTTGTATTCAAGTGTAATATGTGTCACACAGTAGTGATCGAGCTGCGTATTGATGTATGACCCCCACTTCACTTTCAATTATATTTAGAATTTATTAATTTATTATTAATTAAATTATTTTAAATAAATGGTAAATATTATTAAATAATTATTATTAGAATAAATTTTTGTTTTGTATGGTTCCCTTATCATTTCCTTTAAATTACATTAATATTGATTTCTTGATTTTCACGCTTTTATTTATGGATAGTTTGTAATATTTGGGTTTTTTTAAATAAATGCTTATTTTGATGTAGAGTGATTTCCATTTTTTGAAAATGATGAATCTATTTTGATAAATGTATATACCATTTGTTTACTAAATTTCATGGTTTTCCAATGAAAGAAAATTATTTTTAATGGATTTGGATAAGAATGTGTTTGTGATTCCTATATAGATTTTTATATGGGGCTTCAAACGATTTGAAATTGAATGTGGTGTTTCTATGATTATTTGGATGTGAGTTGGCATGTGTAGGTTCTTCTGATACATTTTTGTGCCATGTGGTTGGTTAAGGCCCTTTCTGCAGTTTGATAAAATGTATTATTTTTAAAAACAGTCTTCATGGTGAATCAGGGGTGATATATTTGTGTACGTCGATTGTATGAGTTGTTGTGTGTGGTATTTTTTCATCATGAATGCCTAGAATATTGCCATTATTGAATCACCACAATTCTTATTATTGTGCTGGAATAAGAACCTCACATAGTATGTGAATCCTATAATAAATATTGTTGCACATGTTTAGATTATGTATTTTCTAGTGGCCCTTAGTATTGACTTTTGTCTACTAGGGGATAGAGGCCCTAGGTTAGTCATGGTAGGGAAACACCATCTGTTAGGGAATTATGACGTTATTGAGTACAAAATTCCAAAATGATGAGTCACACGTAAAGTAAATTATGGAATGTTAATGAGCTCCTAGGTTTGAACGATGTTCCCTTTAGTGATTATTTTTATTTAGCTAACGTTTTGGAGGATTTGTTAAGTTCCCAGTGCTCATTTTCTTTCTCTCATTGCCCTTATTGTGTGTTTTTTGTTGTTTGTGTTTTTCTTCATGACTACCTACTAAAACATGGATATTTATTTTTTTTCAAAAATGATTTTAAAATATAATTCACCTTTCCCCTTCAATCATTAATTTTTTAATTAAAAATGAAAATGTAATGATACTTTTTTATGAAATGACAGTGTGTGTGAAAAACAATATTTTATATAATTTAGTTCAAACATGAAATTAATATAATTATTTATTTAATGGTAGTGCTTTGGGGATAGTTTTTTGGGAACTCCTACTGGGTTGAAATACTCACATTAATAGTGTTTTCTATTTTTTAGTTTATGATGCTGGTTCGACTCAAGAATTATCTCCATAGAAGAGAGTTGGTTGTGGGTTGGTGAGCGACTCAAAAGGTTGTGAGGAGTTTTGGTCACGGTAAGGTTAGTTTGTGTTTTTGGTCATTCCATATCTGTTGTGTCATTTAGTTTTTTGTTATACATTATTACCACTTCATAGATCATTTTTATTGGGAACAAATGTTCCTATGTTGTTCTCAATTGATTCCACGGTGCTTGTCTCCAGTCAGGGAGGATCGGGAATGCCTCTCAGACATTGATGTGAATCGATTCGTGTGACTAGTTCAGGGTCGACCTAGGTAGGTTCGTGACATTAACATTAATTCTTCAACATTTATTATGAAACTCCATCTTTCTCTTTCTATATGGGTTAGTAAACTCATCATATATGATATTGTAATTAATAAAACAATATGTATTTTTTGGAATAATCATAGGATTTCATATTACATATCATATTTAATTTTATTTACTCTGAGTAATGTGATTCCATTGAAAATAAATTTATTTATTTATGTAATTACATCACTTTTCATTAGTAATATAATACCGAAAAATATAGTCCGTGAAATGATAATCATAGAGAGAGACCTGATAAACACGAAAAATTAATGGATTTATAAATCATGATTTCTTTTTATATAACTATTTATGTTTAACCTTGTACACTCATGATAATTACCATAAGAATATGACTTTATACTATACATGTCCATATACCTAGTCAATTATTTTTTTGGTCTAGTGCCTTTAGAAAAAATAGAATAAAAACAGACTAGTTCATAAATATCATTAGTATTTTAGACTATGTTAATCCTAACTAAAACCCTTAAGATATATATCATAATTATTATATTTATTAATAACATGGAGGAATTAATTAGAAGAATGGTGTGAATAAAATTAAAATTAATGGTTGAAAAGTGAGATATATATGATCAAATGATAATAACATGACTCTAACAACATGAGAATATTGACATGGAATTTAGATGTCATAGCCAAAAAATAAAATATCATAATATATCATCATGGAATAATACATTTTAATTCATAATTCTAGAATAATAATGGAATCATAAAACATGAGAAATGAGATCATAATATTTTCATAAAAATTATTTTTGGGGAAAATAATATAAAAAAATTATAATTTATTTAGTAGTAATGAATCATTTACAATACTATCATGGTGGAAAGGGTTCTCACCCTAAATCATCATAATGGTTAAGGATAAATCACAAGAATATCATAGTGTACAATATACCATAATGAACTATGTTTATTTCATATTCCATTATACACTATCTAATGAGATTTAAATGTTTACCAATTTAATTTTGGTAGATTTATGTCCCACCCTTCATTGATTATAATTGTATAAAAATACATTTATCAACATTACCCCGATACATCGTGATTACATATCAAACAATCTCATTTATAACATTAAAATAATTTTGTAATTAAAAAATAATTTTTTTCTGTTATATCATAATACAGTAGTCATACCATCACATAAAAGGGAGTGAAAATATAAATGGTTTGAAAAACATGTTCTCTATACATATTAATATAACCCTGTGAAAATAAATGGGTTTTATAATCTTCTAAAAAACACAAACATTAACAAAACAGAAAAATACTAAGGTTGGATGCACTGGATTATATTCCTATTATGGATTATATAACATAAAATAATTTAATCATATGAGAAAATTAATTTTAAAAGGACAAACAAACATTTTTGGAACAAAATATGTTAACCATTTTGAAAATAACTTTAAAAAAAAAATATATCGAAACTATTATAGAAATAATTTATTATGATAAAAATATTTTTATAATTTAATATTTAATTCCAAACTATATTTTTCAATAAAGGAGAATTTTTTTTTCGTGTTATATACATTAAATGAAAAATTTCCATTCACAATTGTTGAATGAATATTAAAGAAAAAATAAAAAAATAGATCATTTCTTAAATTTTTTTAAAAAACTCAAGTAGTGGTAACGAAAACACTAAAAATATTATGAGAATTTTAAATTCTATCTTTAAACCAATTTTGAAAAACACGAAAATTGAATAATAGACTTTTTTATTGATGGGATAAATAATGTCAATTACTTATAAAAACATATTTTCAGCCACACGATTATAGAATGTGGAAACAATAAATTTAAAATTTGATTATTAATGAAAAAAACATACTATAATATAATTAATGACATTATTTATAGGTATATTATTTTATTTTATCCTTAAAACAAAATTATAATTAATCGCTATAAATAATGAGATTGTGACATAAAACAATTAAATATTTTGTAAAATTTAATCATAATCCTAATTTAAAAAATAAAAAACTATGGAATTTTATTTCATAAAAATTTCATGATATGAACCATTTACATACATTCATTTTAATTATATACATCACAAAAAATGTTTCAAGTAGTGTATAAGACATGTGCCACATTAAAATAAATTTGAGATAAAAATATCTTACCACATTGGTAACCATTGTATCCTGAGAAAAATGAATGTAAAAATTAAAAATGTTAAATATCATGAAATGATATATATAGACAATATAAAAAGTAAAATGGGTGGTATAAAATACAAAAAAAAAATGAAATTTGTTTTGAATTATGAATATGTCTCCCAAATATAATAGTGAGATAAGAAATCCCTTAGCATCGGTATGACTTCTATCATACTCATTATAAGATATTATATTATAAATATTTATTTTTAATAAGTATATTAATTATATATAAACTTAAATATCAATTAAATTTCCAATTACATATAAATATTTATCATTCTTTTGTTAGCAATTCATTATTAAAATTGTTTTTCCAGGTGATATCGTCTTTGTTTTTCATGTGGGTTTTTTTAGTAGTTTGTTGCATGTAATTTTATCACATATACATAAAATATATAATTTTAGTAATGATAGAAATAAATTATTTATTAATTCTCTAAATTTTTAGATTCATTAATACTAGATATATATATATATAGACAAATTTATTACACTATTGAAGGAGACTGTATGTAGTATGTACACAACTACAAAATTATTATTTTTTTCTTTATTGAACAAGAGAATGACTAAAAAGAAATCTCTATTAGATAATAATTATTGTATAAAAAATATCATATATATTCATTATATATATCATTTTTATGGTACCTATATTATATAAATGAAAATAAAATTCCATTGCTTTGTGGAGGTTAAAGTCCACACGTATCCATGATAAACGTTACTGTTTTCCAATAGTATGAATATAATGAAGATATATATGTTATTAGGGAATAAAATTATTACTATGTCAACATTATTATTTATTAACATGAATATCCATTATTATTCCCCTACATAACAAATGTTGGTGAGAAATAAATTTTATAACTATGTGGATATATTATGTCATACACACACATGAGTAATTTTTCGCTTCTTATTTAATTGAAAGAGGTTTAATAAAGTTGGTTTAATAATATTCAATTCATTTATAGTAATTAAGAGTACATTATTTATATTGTTTTGGGGAATATAACACATTTATATTTTGAAATAGAATAATTTAAATGAAAGTAATCATTTATACGATCACCCTTTCTTTGAAATAATTTATTTAGATATACTTTTATGGAATCATGATTTGATATTGGGGGATTAAAAGTACAACAGAATTGTGAATAACTATGTTTAGAATTCATTTTCATATTGAATTTTTGGGATAAAAGGATTATGGTTGTGTGCATAATTTATATATGAGTTCCACTTTTTTAATTGATGTTAGGGGAACACATTGAATTTCATAAAATTTAAAATTAATATAAATATACTATATTTCAAAACACATCCATAAAAATAATATTTAAATATTATATGATTATTTTTTAAAATTATAATATCCAATTCAAAATTGATAAAACATGGATCATATTTTTACGATTATTTTCATTATTTTAACCCTTTGATAACACTTTAAACAATTTAATTAATTATAAGGTTTACTACCACTTAATTGTTCGAAATGTTAAAAAAATTGAAAAATAACCATTAGTGGATCATATTTTATTTTTAAAACCATTTCCGAATAATTTTTTTGAATCTCGAACATTTATGAATTTTTTATTTTTTAATAAATTATAATTTAGTATTAAAAATATGTAATGTTATTTTATTCCATATTCTTTATTGAAACATCAAATAAAACAATGAATTATGAATATTTATAATATATTTAAATAAAACCAAAATAAAATTTCAATTAGATCATTAAAATATTTTTTAATATTTAAATTATTAATATTATCACATTTAATATTTGAAATATCCTTTATTTTATTTTAATATTAATTGAAAAAATACATAAATATGGTTTCGACATCATCCCATGTTATTAGTAATTTTATTACATTTAATTTTCAATTTATATAATGAAAAAAAAATAATTTTTAAGAAAATTACATTTATATTTATTATAACATTATTTTTTCCATAAGTGTATATGTATAAAAATATAAAAACTATGAGAATGTAATTTTGTAAAAAGCGTTGAATTAAATATTTTATATGTCATATTCATGGACTTATGTCCATTAAAAAAGTAAAATTTGAGACCAAGGTTAAAATGTTATAATTTAATTAATCGATTAGTAATTACGATGGAAACGTATGGCCTTATAACATGATTTTAACCCAAATAATATTTATTTACCATTATTAATGCGATAATTTTATCGTTGGTTCCAATTCATATTGATAATAAATAAAAGTGTCTTATTAATACTATTTGAATTATTAGAATTTTTGAATAAATATTATCAAATTAAATAACATTCATTGGAAGTAATTCATTTTAAAATTAGTGTTAAACATGCGATGAAAACAACATTATGAAAGGTTTAGTGGTTAAGTGTAAAAATAGATTCATTCATATCCCATACCTGGAACAATAATGGTTAAAAGTGTAAAAAATTATTCATTAAATAGTATATATATATATAATTAATATAATCCACCAATTGTGATAAATTTAATTTATTATGACTAATACACATTGCACAGATAATATTAATTATTTCCTGAAAATTCCTATTTACATAAAATTATCATTATGTAAAATATAAAATTTATTTCAATGAAAATAATAATATTTTATAAAGTAATATATATATATATATTTTAATTTGAATCCGTTTGATAACAAATCCAAACATTTTACAAGCCTCAAAAAATTAAAATTGTCAATAAAAACAAGGTGGAGGCAAATTTCCGGGCCATTGTAGTAGTAGCTGAAGCAGTCATTGTAGCAGTTATTGTTTGGTATTGTAACAACCAGAACAATTCACCTGATTTTGTAATTCGGCCCACTGGTTTGGGCCTATGGGTCCCAAGGGACTTCTGGTTATTAAAGGCCTTTGGGCCACAGGTCCTTTGGGTCACGTGGACCATGGAATAGCCCAGTCCACACAGAATAGGCCCCAGAATATGATCATAGCAACAAGAGTAGCAGCCACCAAATGCAGAGCTAACCGAATTGGATGAATGAGAGGGTATGGTAGCCGCCATTGGGACCAGGCACCATGCAGCTTTGTACAATTCAATGCTAGTCGATCAGCAATACAAGGTGGGGAGCTAAGGAGATCAATGAATCAAGATCCTGGGGAGGGGCAGTTCTAGTGGGCTAGGCCTATGGGTCATGTAATTTGCATGGTATGCCTCTAGGCCTTCTGTTCATGTATTGCAGGTCATGTCAGTCCTTGTGCCTTGGGCCTACGGGTCATGTACGGGTTCCCCTTCGACCCTTAAAATGGGGATCATCTATATTAAAATAAAAAGTAGGCCTTCGGGCCATTCTGGATAAAATAAATTCTAAATAATAAAATGGCCAAAACAAATGGAATGATTATTTTATAAGTATATGTCAATTAATTTATATATTTTTTAAAAATTATTTATTCACATTCATATTTTCCAATTAAAGGGATAAAACTATATATCAAAATAAATAATATTTTATATTATATTGTGTTTTTTATGCTTGGTGTTTTATGAAATGCATGAAATTGAAGAATTTTTAAATAATTGAAATTGTTTTCAAAAATTCATAATCTGTTAACATCTAATAAAATTTATTATGTAATATAATATTTTTTAATATAAATTATTTATATTAATATTGATTCAACTTATCATGAATTTATAGAACAATATATACTCATTGAAATACCCGAGCATGATGATTAGCTCTTCATTGGGAGACCTTGTTCAGTTTGATGCTTAATCCCTTGTAGTATGGTTTTAGTAGAGGAATATAATATCTTGTATTATGTGAAGGAATATTAGAAGGTAATATATTATTACATGATTGAACTAGATTGATTTAATTATATGAATATTGAAGGAGAGGAGGTGAAATTTTAAAATTAATGAGAGTACATAACAGAATAACATATATGATTTAAATATAGTTTGTGACTATAATAATAATAAATACTATAAATGTTCATGGAATAAATCAAATAAAAAATAAGTTTGAATTATAACTATTCAAAAAAATAGAAATCTTTTCGTTTCATTTTAACCATTTCCTTTCGGTTTAACCTCATAAGTAACTATTGTTACACAAAACTATTATAACAAAATTATTTAGTATTTAAGGGTCATAAATTGAAATAAAATATATAAATTAGACAAAAAAATCAATTGATGAAATTTCATACTATTTTAATTTTTTCTTTCCACATTAATTTAATTTATTTTTTGAATGATTTGACAAAAATAATTTAAAATAAAATATCAGTAAATTTTTTTTCAGAACTATTAATTTTATTTGAAATTATAGTCATAAAGACAAATATGGAATTAAAATATAAACATGTTTATCATAAATTAATTTTTTACTATCCTTAATAATCATGGTATACCATAATTTAGAAAAATTATTATTATTTAAACATTTTAAAAATAAATATTTATAATCATAATGATTCAAGAAGTTCTCATTTAGCATTTTTTAAAATATAAATGTAATAATAACATCACAAAAAAATAAAAATAAATTATCTTTTGAAAACCAATTTATTTAACTTAAAATTACTCATATAGATGCAGTCATAACTAATTCTTACCACTGTAGAATCATTTAAGAATGATTTTACTCAAGAGGGAGATAATTTTTATTTCCCATTTCATTAAAATAATTTTAATGTTATAATAAAAGAAAACTGAATCACAAAATTCCATTTTTTTAAATAAAGATGGTATTTGGTTGATGAACACATATTTAATATGGAAAGAGAAATTATTGGTGAAATTTTATGGAATTACCTAATAGTTTTAAAATTGGTTTACCTGTTTTTGCATAATCTTGGTGGTCTCGTATTAATTTTTTCTATACACATTAAGATAATTAATTTATGTGGGAGAAATAATATACATAGAAATTATGAAAATAAATATGGAATCCATTTTTAAAATTATATTCCACCAATGTTTATATAGTAATTTTTAATTAATTCAAAAAATGCAATAAAATTGTTTTTTAGAAATAAGTTTTATTTTTTATAATTTATTTAGTATTAAAAATAATTATGTGATTGATAATTATTTTTATTAAATATCTATAATATATAAATTTAATTATATTCATTCATTAATTATTATTAATTTCTTTTATTGTGTAAAAAACATGTTATCCTTATGAAAACTATTTTTCATAAATCTTATCATTTTAATTCAAATGATTATTATGTTCATATATAACCAATTGACTATCAATGATTTCATTTTCCAAATGTTTTCTCAAATATTTTACATATTATTATAAAATATTATTCACAACCTCTGAAAAAATTATCTATGAGATAATTTTACCATCAAGAAATATTATTTCCATGATATATTTCATTCATTTAAACTTTTTGTTGCCTGCAATAAAATCTATCAAAGTAATGAAATTTATTTAGAGAAAATTATATAATAAATTATCATGTGCCTATAAATAAAAATTCATTATGTTTATATATAATACTAATAGAAATAAAATTATACATGAATTAATTCAATAATTGAACTAGAAAATTATATTTTACCATATATCAAAATATATCCATCACATGGGCAGAAGAAAATAAATTGAACCATGAAAAGGGAAATTATGATATAATTTATTGAAATTATAACTTAAAGTATAATATAATATGGGTAATATTTTACATTATAAGATATATATATATATTGAAAATGTTCATAATGAAAATTAATCTCATGGTTGAATGGAATACTATAAAAGTTTTAAAACCATGAATAACATTAATTTTCTTATTGTTAAGGAATTTAAAGTTAAAAAACTATATTAAGTGATGATTTCTTAAAAGTGATTATAATATTGAAATTTAAGTGATGTGATGGAAATATTTTTTAATGAATTGGTAATTTTTATACCATTTATTGATTTGGTGTGGGAATAAATAATTTATGATGAACGAACTATCTTGAAGAAGACTATTCTCACAAAATGTTCACTTATTTGAATATATATACTATTTTCATTCTAGTGCATATAAAAAATAAAAAAGATAATTCTTAACCCCACTCAAATATATTTAAAAAAACTATATCCATAGTATGTAAAATACATGGCATACCATATTTTTTATATAAAATTAATATAATTTCTATTTATATTTAAGTAACATCACTCTTGTAACATTACATAATAATTTTTTCTTGATGAATAAAATATTTTAGAAATAAATAATCAAGATAAAATAAAAAAATTAACTATACTAGATATAAATCCATTCCCATGTGAGAAACAAAAATAAAATTATTTTATTATAAAATTAACATACAATGAGAGAGATAGTAATAAAACCCTAAAAATAATAAATAAATTCCTAGATCACGAGAGGTTTTTAAAGCCTATGTTGATTTATAAATATATACATAATATCTAAAATTATATTAAAACACTATATTGAGTATTTATTTTGAAGATAATAGGATAAATATGATATAATTGTCAATAAAAAATATAAAATAGAATAATGATTATTTTTCATAATTCTACGACAATTATAATTATAAATTTTAATATAATTTTCACTAACATATTCTCAACTATAATTTTTCCCTTGAAAAATTGTGCATTATTCTTTTTTCCCAAATGATTATAATAAGAGTCTCAATCAGATTAATATATTTTTATTGATGGTGATGATGTAATTTAATATTAAATGAGGAATATAGCAATGAAATATTCATCTATCATTTGATTTCCCACAAATCAAGGGGTGTTGATTTCCCCAAAATGATATTTATATTTGTGATATGTGATAAGTATCCTCCATAGGAAGTATTAATTATATATTGTCATTTTTGTACTTTTTTTAAAAAAGAAAACATTTTTGTGGGGCTTATAAAAACTATTTCACATTGGAAAACTCTTTTTTTGGTGTGACCAAATATAATTATTATTGTTTTTTACACAATTTTATTTTCGAGCTCATGGAGTTATAGAAATTATATAATTAAATAATAATGATTTTCTTAAAGTGTGTACCATTTCAGAATAATGTTATGATTCTACATATGAAATAATATCATATGTCATGAAAATCCACTCATTTATAATGTTATAGTAAAGTCCCAGCACGTTTTTAAACACCTACGATTTTAGAATGTTTTACACATTAGAATAATGTAAATGTTTTAGGTACAATGTGATTCACCTACAACAAAAACAATTGGAATTAATATTTATAAAAATACAAATCCACTTTCAAAAAAATAACTAGAAAAATATAAAAAATAAATAAATCATGTCAAATTAAAATTTTCTAATTTATATTGATTATACAATAGTGATTAAAGTAAATGAATTAATATATTTCAACATTTTTTTAATTATTTCCTATTTTTTATAATTTATGTAAATAAAATTTATTAAAATATAATTAAAATTTCATTTAAAAAATTTGTCTCATATTTTAAATAATTATGTACTAATAAATAAAGAAAATTAAAATATTCAAGACTAATTAGAAACATGTAATTATAAAGGACTATTTTTATTTAAAATTGAAATATCTGTAAATATTAGTATAAATTAATTGAAAAATATAATTATTCATATAAATATTTTAACAATTATGTTTATTATTATTATAAAATATTCATAAATGATAATAGTCTCACTTGATGGTGATGATAGATATTTTTTAAAAAACAATTTTTTTACACGATTTTGTATCCACATAAATAAAATCAATTACTATAGTGGCTGAATATAATTTAATTTATATATAATTTAAATCATCAAAATAGAATAATGTAACCTTAATTATTATTCTATATTAATGAAATAAAAAAAATAATTTTTATTGAAAAATATTAAATTTTTTAAAAATGTAATTTTTTATAATATTGAAATTTATATTACTCTCTAAAAATATTTTTATTTCTGAATATTTTTTTTTAGAATAATGATATTAAGAATTCATATTATAAGAAATGTTTTTAGTAAAAAAATATTTTTTCATTGTAAACATTTGTCACCATTGTGAAGGTTAAAATATTATGAAATGGTTCAAAAATGTGAAAGGGACAAAAATGTCACAAAAAAGTTATTTATAGTTGATTGGATGAGTTTATTTTAGAATTACATATATTATTTATAAAATATTTAAAATTTTCAGGAAATTTCCTAGGATGATTTAATTTAATTTTATTTTATATAAATGTTTTTTAAAAAAATCAACCCCTTAAAAATATAAAAGGGAATATTAAAACTCCACAAATACAACATAATTATTTGGAATTAATTAGGGACTCCTAACCAACTTAACTATAATGTAATTCTATATAAATAGAGGTAACATTTAATCCCATGAAATAGTCTTAAAGATCATATTTCCAGACAGTTCTTTAGGTTTTGATAGAACCTATCAACATAAGTTATATATAAGTCTTGATTTTCAAAATACATCTTCTTAATCAACCGGTCATGAAATATTATTTAAAACATTAATAAAAATTTTATTAAATTATTAATATTATAAAATATTATATAATCATCATCAAGATACATGTTCATTCTCATTCAGTGGTTATACCACACTCTTATTTGACTCATATTTAACACATACATGAATGATGTCATACTTTATTTTTGTATGACTGATTTTGGAATGATAGATATTTTAAATGTTATGTAAAAATAAATATTTTACGATGTTTAATGACAATAGGTTGGTGAAAAAAAATATATATATCCTCATTAAAAATTAATTCCTTTAATGGAATGAAATTTAAAAATTATGATATTGTTACAAATTAAACATAAATCAATAACCCATGTAACATGAAGTATCCATACTACTATAGATATAAATATAAAAAATTCAATAAATAATCATAACAAATATATAAAATATAATACCATGACTAAGGTGAAGGGTTAGAAAGCATCAAATCAGACCATTTATAGGGAACCCAATAGTTAATTCAGAAATATTTATATTAAGAATACATTATCAGTGAATGTTTACTAAGAAACTATAATTGAATTGAATATAGTAAAATATAAATAAATATGGTTATTTTATTTATTTATATGAAATCAAAATTATTATGTATAGTTTTAAAACATGCCCGACCACGTACCGGTCGCAGATAAGGGTTTTTATCATCTAATGTTTTTTCATTGAGATGTGATTTATATTCACTCCCTTATTTATTTATTTTTTATATTATATTCATCCCTTTAAATTATTTAATTTTGTGTATCATGGTAATTACATGGATTTTCAATTATATCTAACATTTTAAAATTCATTATATTTTGATTCAAATTATTCTAAATGCCGTAATGGTTTTTTAATATCATAAAACATATAGTTTTGAAGATTTTTCACAACAAATTTATTTAGATATAAATAAGTTAAATAAATTTTCCAAAAAATAATCTCTAAAATTAATAATGTGATTTATATTATTTTTAATATATATTTTAATTTGTATTCAATGGTTTTAAATGGAATAATTTCATGGTTAAATGTATGGTATATTATTTCATTTCCTCTCAAAGGTGAATAAATATTGGGTTTTCAACATTGATAGTTTGGGGGAAACATACCAATGTCATGACGTTTCTCCATTATCTCTTTTAAATGGTATTTTTGATTTTTAAATTGAATTAAAATTTTGTTTTCATTGTTATGTGAATTATTATTTTAAAAACAATTTCTAAAAGTGAATAATACTTTTTATTTTTTTTCTAAATATAATTCCATATCATTAAAAAAAATTATTCTTACTTCTTAATGAACATTAATGATTCCTATTATGCCCTTTTGATAGATTCTATTGAATCTTTAATCCTTCTATATGTTTTTGATATAATATTATGTAATATTAATATTTTCATGAAAACAGTAATTCATTCCCACAAGTTAATTATTCTATTATGAAAACATAAATATATTTATGTTATTGTGGAACAAACACACACACACACACACACACACACATATATATCATTATTTGAGGAGTGTAAATGAATTTTAATTATTACTCTAATTTATTTTGTAATGATTTATATCTCCAAAGATAATATATAAGGGGTTAGGGTATGAACACAATCTAATATGGGGCATTACAATCCATGGTTTAATAGAAATGCTGATTAAACCAAATCCATTATATAAATCATTCCACTATGTGTTGATGGTTTTGAAATATATCCATGTGAATATAAATGGTCATTATTCTTATCCATGTAAAAACATTATTATGTATTATTAAGATTATGTTATTCCCTCCTAGGTAAATTTTATTGAATTATAACCCAGGTTTAACGATTAATAAGAATCATATATTATGTTGTTCCAAACAATTGTTACATGACTACTTGTCTATGTTATATGACATACTGGGTATGATTGTAGTGACCCGAAACGTGACATACATGGACATTACATTACTTTTTCAGAATACTTAGTACATAACAAAAACAGAAACACAAGGACCGTAATAGTTTAGTGTCTTTGGAAACTTGGAACGTAATCTTCTAATCGTGGTGAAAGATCTTCAAAATCTCCCATAAAGATCATCCCTTTTTTCTTACCTAAAACCTTTCCTTATATCCTGGGGAAAAGAATTCATAAAAAGGGTGAGCTCATATGCTAAGTAAGGGAAAAATAGTGAACATAAAACAATCCATAAACATTTGAAAGTGAAAACATGAACATGAAATTTAAACATCAAAATCTTGAGCAAAGACATTAATCGTGGAAGTACGTAAGGCATATGACATAATGGAACATCAATCATGAGAAAATATAATGGGAATAAAACATGTAATTGTTGCAACCATTAAGCACATGATATGATTTCTATAGTATCCAAGGAATTGCTTCCAAGACCATCCTAGTGGACAAAGTCCCTTTTTGAATCGAGTTCGCTCCTCATTTCATTCCTGTAACACTGAACTTGATTAACATAACATTCCAGCCATGTCTATCTCATGAGATATAAATCTTTACCCAATGAATTGGAAGGAGATATATGTCCCACCAATCTCATAAAGAAATCATTCTTACTTGTTAAACAACATAAACATAAATCATTCATCATAACCCAATGAATAAAATGGGTTTCATAAACATCATTCCATCATCACATAATCCTTATAGATGAAATGGATATCATTTCATAATATGAAAATTTAAAGAATCTAAATCATAGAGACAATATACTTGAAACATACACATATGAAATAATGTCATCTTCGATGGAAAAGGGTTTTTATAAAACAATTGAAATAAATTCTTGAGGAAAATATCCTTTCTTCTTCAAAAATAATTTCATTTCACAAAAGGTCATGCAATTTTAAAAGAATGATATTTTGTTGAAAATAGTCATGAAATATTTTGGAGGAAGCTTTGTGAAAATAAGGCTTTATAAAACCGTAAACATCTGTTCACGCCGTATAAGTTAAAAATTACAATCTCCTCGTACTTTTGTCGGAAAATTAAAAAAGTACCTCACATGGAAAATAAAAGGAAGATTCCTTCCATACGATGTGGTAAAAGTAAAAAAACGGTAAAAATGTCGATAAACATACGTGGAAGGAAATTAAAAATTTTATTAAAACATTTTGAGAACATATAAACATGGATAATAAAAATAACCCCTAGTAAATACTTAGAAATAAACAATCACGGATAAGAATGAGATTAGAATAATTATCCATTACCTTAGGTCTGATATGCTTTGTACGTATCCGAACCTCCTTTAATTTAGGTTACTTATTTTTTTTTGAACCAAAATGACTTCTTGGAGTGTCTTCTGCCTAATTTAAGGCTTCAAGGGGGAGGAGAGGGATGTAGTGAGCTTAGTTGGGCAGAGTTTGGATGAGCCAAAAGGCTTGAGAGGTGTGTGTAATTTCATAGAAATGGTCTCTTTTTATATGGTAGAGGAGGGGCTCTTTTGGAAAATTTGAATACATTATTTTATTATTAACTTATATTCGGTTTCAAGAGGTCCATTAAAACATTAATGTCGAATGTAAGATGACTCATATTCAAAATAAAATCATCCAATTCGAATTTGAAAGGTTTTGGATTATATTTTAATCATTATAATCTTTTTTATTTAAATCATTTATTAATGAGTTAACACTGCATCATTATTGTGTCATAAATAATTTAATTCATTTGATGCCTAAAAATTATGAAAAAAATACCATTATATAGAGAATATTTTTATCAATCCAATGAAGTTTCTAATCGAAAATATAACTTATATAACCCCTTATAAAAATTAATTACTAAACGATTTTTGTTAAAGTCAATTATGTCTTTACATTAAATTAATTAATCCAAATTGTCATTTTCACTACCAAGTGGCTCATTGGGGTCCCAAACTTGGCCCAAGGATGCCCATGGTTGGCCAATACTCATCCAATAAGGTTAGGACAAGTCTAAAGGTAAATTTTGAATTATTATAATATTCTTTTATCCTTGAATTACCCTATTTACCTTTAACTACATTAAATAAAAATTACCGTAGTTACTATTCATAAAATAAAAAAATTAAAAGTAACCTACTAACATAATTTAGAACCACTAATTCCCAATATGGAGTCCATTTTTCAAAATTCAAAACACAGAAGTTGCAGTAATTAATTTAAAATTAATCCTGTTAATAGGAAAATAAGTTTTAAAAGTAAAAACATTACCAAAGTTAGAAATGTTTTTACCTATTAATTCAATGTAAAATTAATGATAATGACATAAATTATATTAAATGGTAAAAATATATTCTATTTATAATTTATTAGCATTCAATATTATAATTTAACAATATAAATTATTTTGATGAAAAAAAATTTTTTTATTAAAATATAGCGTGTTTTTACTATTCATTAATATATGAAAGTTATTAGAATAATATGGAAAAAATTATCCAAAGTAAATTATTGTATCCTGATTCCAAAGAATAATTTTATTTTGTCAAATTAAACTTATTAACATGTCAAAAACTAGATTTAAAATGGGTGTGCCATCAAACGGTGGTAAAATTGTATTTTTTGAAAAATAATTCTTTTACCCAAAAATTTATTTTATTCTCATACCATGTTCTAGAAAATATTTAAGATGAATAATAATGTTATAAAACACAAAATGTAGTTAATTATATTCATAACAGATAGTTCATAATAATATTATAATAATATATCGTTGTTTAGTGAAACCAGGTATTGCGTAGAACACACGCTATCGGGGAAGGTCGTGATTGCGTGTAATGCAAGACAAGTCAGGGTGACGTGTAGTGCAAGACTCCTTTGATGTTGTGTATAATAAAATCCAATCCATATTTCATTTAAAAATTGAATATATTTATATATATATACACTCAATGTTGTGTGGAATAACTAATATCAAACAAATTTGAAATTCTGTGTAACACGATCCAAGAATAGTGTTGCGTATACTGCAAGCTAATACGGTGTTGCGTATAGCGCACGATAATCTTGGTGTAGCGTACAACAGAAGATATGAATGAAATTAAAATGAATATATCTTATAAAATCTCAGGATGTTACTATCTACTTCCCTTAAAATGAATTTATCCCTCTAAATCATCGGGGTTATAAATCGTTTACTTATTCATAGAAACCCACATCGTAAAAACAAATACTAAAACATAATTTTAAAAAGTAATGTAAGAATCATAATGGATACCCAAATTAGCTCATCACTGGGTTTCCACATAGAAGAACATAGATGAAAATATGGATATAGTGGAGAAATCTAACCATCATGTTGTGATGGAGAGTGGTAGAGAACATGGTTATGAAAAATCCAGCAATCACAAAGCCATAAATTTGTGATGATCTAAGGTACCATCTAAGTCATCAGATATAAGTGCACTAGGACAACATTTTTGGTTTTCAAGATCATTTCCCTAAAGTAGAATAATATTAATTAGAAGAAATACTTACTTGATTTTGGTCCAATGTTACTATTGTTTGTGCCTTGAACAATTTCCAGTTCATCCCTTAAAGAAAATGAAGTTGAATATGTCTTTCGTGAAGTGTTAGCAGATCAAGTGATAGAGTGACAGTTCATTCCATCTATCTCGAACAAAAGAATAGCATAAGTTATTAAATATAAATAAGTCCATCTATAGTGAGATTAATCATATATGGTTCCAAAATGGACTTATACTTCATCTATCATCCTTCATAATAAATTAAGACTAGTTTCTACTAACCAGGGACTTCATGTAGGCCAGTGGTAGGAAATAAAGGCATATCGCACTTCGGTTGATGGATCGATTCCCGCAACCTTGTCCGACACGATGGGTTGTCGCCCATCCTGTAGGTTTTACATTTTCTAAAATTACATCATTATGACATTCCATCAATAATATTGAAAAAAATGTTCTAGCCTTAAACAATACTAACTTGTGTCCAACGTAATCCATTTCAAATCATTAGGCTTATCCAAAATACTTATGCCCAATCTCATAGTATAAGGAAAAAAATTACTAGAAATTTCATCTACCGAGCATGTGAATACCATCATTTATCTCTTATATATCTTGTTGATCACATTCCAATCTTGTGAATACCTTAATCATGTATTCTCTAGAAATATTAATACCCATTGAAACTTAGTGAAAACATGAATTATTTCAAAAGTTAACACTTTCCACATACCAAAATCCCAAAAATTCATTATACTGAAATCCTGATATCGCTTTTTCATTATTAAATTCATGAGCTCATTAATACTATCAAACATTTCATTATCTCCTTAGCACTTCTTTATGCGCATATTAGGTGCTTTCCAAAAATATGAGAAACACATTTCATGGTTACCGGTACCATTCGTCATACACATTCAAAACTTAAGGAATGAAAATAGTGTCATAGTCCTTATATGTCTCATTATTCCATAGTACCATGAGATTACTTATACAACATTATTTTGGAATCCCATTACATGAACACTAAATCCTTCCACCACATCGTTGTCATATTCAACATTGCAAATAGTGATCGCATGTAACTTCCCTTTTTCATTTTCCTTATGTTGTTGCACATCATTAAACCTGGGATTAGGGAATTTATTATCATAATGCCCCATTTCCTTTCACTTGAAGCATTGAAGTGTTGGTGGAGCGTTTTCTGTTGCCTTTTCTCTATTCAAATAATTAGCAACATTTTTCCCATTAATTCGACAATCAACTGCTCGATGACCTTCTTTTCTACACTTAAAACATTTTCTAGTACCTTTTAGGAAATCTCAACCATGGTTCTTTCAACACTTTGAGCATAAATAATTATTCAATTTCTTTTCACCATTGTTCTGATATTTCTCATTGAACTCCATCTTTTGTTTCTTGTCAAAACAATGGGATGGATATGTAATACCAACAACGATTTCTACCTTGATAGTACAACGCACAATTTCTTCATAGCTGCTGAAGTTTGTTATAGCTAATGCCCTTCAATGACTTGGTTTTAATCCAATGAAGAATTGATCAACTTTACTTTCAGGATGGATGATGAAGCCAGATTCATACCTTGCAGGACTTGTAAAATTCACTTCGTATATACTAACAGATCATCATCCTTTTTCTTAAGCTCAAGGAACTCCTTTTCCATATTTGATTGAAGAATACGAGGGAAGTACTTATGAAAAATAATTTATTGAACTAATCCAATTCCATAGAGTGAATTTCACATTGGGGCCTTGTATTCTTAATTAAATCCCTCCATTGATCTGCTTCGCTTCTAATCGGTATATAGCCAGATTGACATTTTCATGTTCTGAACAGCGAAGTATGGAAAATATCTTTTCAATAGTACTAATCCATTGTTCAGAAACAAGTGGATTAGAAGACCCACTGAAGGAAGGGGGACGTTACCGCATGAATGACTCAATAGAATATTGTTCCATTATCTGATCACTCGGAAGTATATAATGATTCATAGAATGAGTAAGTATAGAATTAAGATTATGCACTCCATATCCCATAACATTGGTTTGTTTAGAAGGAAAATCATTGCATTGTCCATTACATTGATCAACACGGTTCATTTGGGTTCCAGCCATCGTCTAAAACCCAAAAAAAATAGTGTGAGAGGAAAAAATCATGATAGGTAAAACAACATAATAAAGGGGGATTAACTTCAATATCTAACATATTAGGTTTAATTATACGATCATTACAATAATTTTAGGACTATAACCTATACTTATACCTAACCATAGAAACATCCCTATAGATACTGTAAAAATATCTCTAGGGATCTCACTAAAGTTCTCCCATCCTAGTTTCCAAAGGTTGAATAAACCTTTCCTCTGATACCAACTGTAGCGACTTGAAACTTGACGTACATGGACATTACATTAATTTTGTGGAATACTTAATACATAACAAAAATAGAAACACAAGGACCGTAATAGTTTAGTGTCTTTGGAAACAAGGAACATAATCTTCTAATATTGGTGAAAGAGCTTCAACATCTCCGATAATGATCATCCCTTTTTTTCTTACCTAAAACAATTCCATATATCATGGGGAAAATAAAACATAAAAAGGGTGAGCTCATATGCTCAGTAAGGGTAACATAGTGAACATAAAACAATCCATAAACATTTGAAAGTAAAAACTTGAACATGAAATTTTAAAATCAAAATCTCGATCAAAGACATAAATCATGGAAGTACGTAAGGAATATATCATAATGGAACATCAATCATGATAAAACATTATTGGAATAAAACATGTAATTTTGGAAACCATTAATCACATGATATTATTTCCATAGTAGCCAAGGCATTTCTTCCCAGACCATCTTTGTGGACAAAGTCCCTTTCTGAATTGAGTTCACTCCTAGTTTCAGTCATGTAACACTGAACCGGATTAACATACCGTTCCATCCATGTCTATCTCATGAGATATAAATCTTTACCCATTTCATTGGAGGGAGATATAGGTCCCACCCATCTAATAATGAAATCATTCTTACTTGTTCCACAACATAAACATAAATAATTCTTCATAACCCAAAGAATAAAATGGGTTTCATAAACAACATTCCATCATTACATAATCCTTATAAAAGAAATGGATATCATTTCATAATAAGAAAAGTGAAACCATGTAAATCATAGAGACATTATACTTGAAACATACACATATGAAATAATGTATTCTTAGATGGAAAAATGTTTTTGATAAAACAATTGAAATTAATACTTGAGTAAAATATCCTTTCTTCTTCAAAATCAATTTATTTTCACAAAACGTCATGCAAATTTAATAGAAAGAGATTTTATTGAAATTAGCCATGAAATATTTTGGAGGAAGCTTCATGAAAATAAGGCTTTATAAAAATGTGAAAATCCTTTCACACCGTATGAGTTAATAAAAACAATATCCTCGAACTTTTTTCAGAAAATTCAAAAAATACCTCGTATCGTAAATAAAAGAAAGATTCCTTCTATACGATTTGGAAAAAGTAAGAAAAAGGTAAAAATCCCTTTAAAAATACATGAAAGGAAATTAAATATTTTATGAAAACATTTTGAGAACATATGGACATGGATAATAAACATAACCCCTAGTAAATACTTACGAATAAACAATCTCAGATAAGAATGAGATTGGAATAATTATCCATTACCTTAGGTCTGATATGCTTCGTACGTATCCGAACCTCCTTTAATTTTGGTAACTTTCATTGGTTTGAACCAAAAGGACTTCTTGGAGTCCCTTCTGCCTAATTTATGGCTTCAAGGGGGAGGAGAGGGATGTAGGGAGCTTAGTTGGGAAGAGTTTGGATGAGCCAACAGGCTTGAGAGGTGTGTGTAATTGAATAAAAGTGGTCTCCTTTTATAAGGGAGAGGAGGTCTCTTTAGGAAAGTGTGAATACATTATTTTATTATAAACTTATATTCGGTTTCAAGAGGTCAAAAAACACTAATGTAGAATATAATATGACTCATATTCGAAATAAAATCATCCAATTAGAATTTGACAGGTTTTGGATGATATTTTAATCATTATAATCTTATTTATTTAAATCATTTATTAATGAGGTAAACACTGCATCATTATTGTGTCATAAATAATATAATTCATTTGATGTATAAAAATTATGAAAAAAATACCATGATTTAGGGAATCTGTTTATCTTTAAAATGAATATTTATAGTATAAAATATAACTTACATAACCCCTTATAATAATTAATTATTAAAAGATATTTGTTAAAGGCAATTTTGTCCTTACATTAAATTAATTTATCAGAATTGACATTTTCACTAAAAATTGGCTCATTGGGGTCCCAAAATCGGCCCAAGGACGCCCATGGTTGGCCAATACTCATAGAATAAAGTTAAAAAAAATTTCAAGGTAAATGTTGAATTATTATAATATTCTATTAAACTTGAATTACCTTATTTACCTTTAACCGCAGTAAATAAAAATTACCGTAGTTACTATTCATAATATAAAAAAATAAAATTAACCTATTAATATAATTTGTACCCACTTATTCAAAATATGGAATTCATTTTTTGAAATTAAAAACACAGAAGTTGCAGTAATTAATTTAAAATTAATCCCGTTAATAAGCAAACGAGTTTTAAAAGTTAAAACATTGCCAAAGATTGAAATGTTTTTTACCTATTAATTCAATGTAAAATTAATGAGAATGACATAAATTATATTTAATGGTAAAAAAATATTCTATTTATAATTTAGAACCATTAAATATTATAATTTAACCATATAAATTATTGTGATGAAAAATGTTGTTTTTAATTAAAATATAGCGTGTTTTTACTATTCATCAAAATATGAAAGTTACCAGAATAAAATGAAAAAAATATCCAAAGTAAATTTTTATATCCTGATTCCAATGTATAATTTTATTTTGTCAAATTGAACTTATAAACATGTCAAAAACTAGATTTAAAATGGGTGTGCTATCAAATGGCGGGTAAACTGTATTTTTTAAAAAATAATTCTTTTACCCGAAAATTTATTTTATTCTCATACCATGTTCTAGAAAATATTTAAGATAAATAATAATTTTATAAAACTAAAAATTTAGATAATAATATTCATAACGGCTAGTTCATAATAATATTATAATAATATATCGTTGTTTAGTGAAACCTGGTATTGCGTACAACACACGCTATCAAGGAAGGTCACGATTGCGTGTAATGCAAGGCAAGTCAGGGTGAGGTATAGTGCAAGACTCCTTTGTTGTTGTATATAAAAAAATCCAATCCATATTTCATTTATAATTTGAATATATATATTTACACTCAATGATTTTTAGAATAACTACTATCAAACAAATTTGAAATTGTGTGTAACACAATCCAATAATAGTGTTGTGTATACTGCAAGCTAATACAATGTTTCATGTGGCGCACGATAATATTGGTGTATCATACAACAGAAGATATGAATGAAATTAAAATGAATATATCTTATAAAATATCAGGCTGTTACATTCTACTTCCCTTAAAATGAATTTCTCCCTCGAAATTCTTCGGGGTTATAAATCATTTACTTATTCATGGAAACCCACATCGTAAAAACGAATACTAAAAATTAATTTTAAAAAGTAAAGTAAGAATCATAATGGTTACCCAAATTAACTCACCCTTGGTTTTCCACATAGAAGAACATAGTTGAAAATATGGATATGTATGAGAAATCTAACCATCACGTTCTAATGGGGAGTGGTAGATAACATGGCTATGAAAAAGACAACAATCACAAAGCCATAAATTTGTGATGATCTAAGGTACCATCTAATTCATCAGATATAGGGGAACTAGGACAACATTTTTGTTTTTCAAGATCATTTCCCTAAAGTAGAAGAATTTTATTTAGAATAAATACTTACTTGATTTTGGTATAATCTTTCTGTTGTTTGTGCCTTGAAAATTTCCAGTTAATCTCTTAAAGAAATGAAGTTGAATTTTCTTTTGTGAAGTGTTAGCAGATCAAGTGATATAATGATAGGTCATTCCATCTATCTCAAACAAAAGGATAACATAAGTTATTAAATACACATAAGTCCATCTATAGTGAGATTAATTATATATGGTTCCAAAATGGACTTATACTTCATCTATCATCCTCCATAATAAAATAATACTAGTTTCTACTGACCGGGGACTTCATGTAGGCCAATTGTAGGAAATAAAGGCCTGTCACACTTCGGTTGTGGGTTCGATTCTTGCAACCTTGTCTGACACGATGGGTTGTCTCACATCCTGTAGGGTTTCCTTTTTCTGAAATTACATCATTATGACATTCCATAAATAATATTGAAAAAAAAAATTATAGCCGTAAACAATACTAACTTGTGTCCAACGTAATCAATTTCAAATCTTTGGGCTTATCCAAAATACTTCTGTCAAATCTTATAGTATAAAGAAAAAAAATTACTAGAAATATCATCTACCGGGCATGTGAATACCATCATTTATCTCTTATATATCTTGTTGATCACATTCCAATCATTTGAATACCAAAATCATGTATTCTATAGAAAAATTAATACCCATTGAACCTTATTGAAAACACGAATGATTTCAAAAGTCAACTCTTTCCACATACCAAAATCCAAAAAAATATTTATACTAAAACCATGATATTGCTTTTTCATTATATAATTCATGAGCACATTAATACTATAAAACATTTCATTATCTCCTTAGCACTTATTTATGAACATATTATGTTCTTTCTAAAAATATCTGAATAAACATTCATGGTTACCGGTACCATTCATCATACAAATTCAAAACATAAGGAAAGACAATAGTGTAACCATCCTTAGATGTCTCTTTATTCCATAGTACCATGAGAATACTTATACAACATTATTTTTGAATCCCATTAAATGAACACTAAATCATTCCACCACATCGTTGTCATATTCAACATTACCAATAGTGATCGCATGTGACATCCCTTTGTCATTTTCCATAAGTGTTTGCTCATCATTAACCATTGGATTTGGGAATTTATTAGCATAATGCCCCATTTCCTTGCACATGAAGCATTGAATTGTTGGTGTAGTGTTTTCTGTTGTCTTTTCTCTATTCACATCATTAGCAACCATTTTCCCATTACTTTGATAATCAACTACCCGATGACCTTATTTTCCACATTGAAAATATTTTCTAGTACCTTTTTGGCAATCTACACCATGCTTCTTTCCACACTTTGATCATAAAGAAACATTCACCTTCTTTTCAACATTGTTCTTTGATTTCTCATTGAACTCCATCTTTAGTTTCTTGTCATAACCATGAGATGGATATGTAATACTGACATCCATTTCAACCTTGATAGAACAACACAAAATTACTTCATAGCTGCTGAAGTCTCTTGTAGCTAATGACCTTCGAAGACATCGTTTTATTCCACTGAAGAATCGATCATCTTTACTTTCTAGTTAGATGATAACGCCAGATGCATACCTTGCAAGCATTGTAAAATTCACTTCGTATATACTAACAGATTCATCATCCTTTTTCTTAAGCTCAAGGTACTCCTTTTCTATCTTTGTTTTAAGAATACGATGGAAGTACATATGGAAAAATAAGTTCTTGAACTCATTCCATTCCATGGATTCAATTTCACATTGGGGCCTTGTATTCTTAATTAAAGTCAACCATTGATCTGCTTCGCCTACTAATCAATAAATAGCCATAATGAATTCTTCATGATCCGAACAACGAAGTATAGAAAATATATTTTCAATGGTACTGATCCATTGTTCCGCAACAAGTGGATTAGAAGACCCACTGAAGGAATGGGGATGTTGCCACATGAAGGACTCAATAGAATATTTTTCCCTTCTCTGATAATTTAGAATTCCAAAATGATTCATAGGATGAGTAAGAATAGAAATAAGATTTTGTACTCCATCTCCCATAACATTGGTTTGTTCAGAAGGACAATCATTGCATTGTCCATTACATTGATCAACACAGTTCCTTCAGGTTCCAGCCATCGTCTAAAACCCAAAAAGAATAGTGTGAGAAGAATAAATTTTGATAGGTAAAACAACATAATAAAGGGGGAGTAACATCAATATCTAACATATGAGGTATAATTCTATAATTTTTACCATAATTCTAGGACTATAACCTATATTTATACCTAACCATAGGGACATCCCAAGACATACCGTAAAAATATCTCTAGGGATCTCACTAAATTTCTCACATCCTAATTTCCAAAGGTTGACTAAACCTTTCCTCTAATACCAACTGTAGAGAACCGAAACTTGACATACATAGACATTACATTAATTTTGTGGAATACTTAGTATATAACAAAAACAGACACAGAAGGACCGTAATAGTTTACTGTCTTTGGAAACCTGGAACATAATCTTCTAATCGTGGTGAATGATCTTCAACATCTCCCATAAATATCTTCCCTTTTTGTTTCTTACCTAAAACCATTCCTCATATCTTGGGGAAAAGAAAACATAAAAGGTTGAGCTCATATGCTCAATAATGGAAACATAGTGAACATAAAACAATACATAAACATTTGAAAGAAAAAACTTGAACATGAAATTTATACATCAAAATCTTGAGCAAAGACATAAATCGTGGAAGTCTCTAAGGCATATATCATAATTGAACTTCAATCATGATAAAATATAATGGGAATACAACATGTAATTGTGGAAACCATTAAGCACATGATATGATTTCCATATTAGCCAAGGCATTGCAGCCAAGACCATCTTAGTTGACAAAGTCCCTTTCTGAAACGAGTTCACTCCTCGTTTCAGTCCTGTAACACTGAACTGGAATAACTTACCGTTCCATCCATGTCTATCTCATGAGATATAAATCGTTACCCAATGCATTGGAAGGAGTTATAGGTCCCACACATCTCATAATGAAATCATTCTTACTTGTTCCCCAACATAACCATAAATCATTAATCATAACACAAATAATAAAATTAGTTTCATAAACATCATTCCATCATCACATAATCCATATAAAAGAAATGAATATCATTTCATAATAAGAAAAGTGAAACCATGTAAATCATAGAGACATTATACTTGAAATATACACATATGAAATAATGTCATCATAGATGGAAAAATGGATTTGATAAAACCCTTGAAATGAATTCTTGAGGAAAATATCCTTTCTTCTTCAAAATCAATTTCTTTTCACAAAATGTCAGGCAATTTTAAATGAAAGAGATTTTTTTGAAAATTGTCATGAAATATTTTGGAGGAAGCTTCATGAAAATATGGATTTATAAAACCATAAAAATCCTTTCATTCCATATAAGTTAAAAATTACAACCTCCTCGTCATTTTTTCGGAATTTTCAAACAGTACCTCGTATGGTAAATAAAATAAAGATTCCTTCCATATGATGTGGTAAAAGTACGAAAAGGGTAAAAATGTCTTTAAACATACATGGAAGGAAATTAAACATTTTATGAAAACATTTTGATAAATAGACATGGATAATAAATATAATCCCCAGTAAATACATACGAATAAACAATATCGGATAAGAATGATATTGGAATAATTATCCCTTACCTTAGGTCTGATATGCTTCGTACGTATATGAACCTACTTTAATTTTGGTAACTTCCTTTGGTTTGAACCAAAAGGACATGTTGGAGTGTCTTATGACTAATGTAAGGCTTCAAGTAGGAGGAGAGGGATGTAGGGAGATTAGTTGGGCAGTGTTTGGATGAGCCAAAAGGCTAGAGAGGTGTATGGAATTGCATAGAAGTCGTCTCCTTTTATAAGGGAGAGGAGGGGCTCTTTAGGAATGTGTGAATACATTATTTTATTATAGTCTTATCTTCAGTTTAAAGAGGTCCAAAAAAATTATTGTCGAAGATATGATGACTCATATTCGAAATAAAATAATCCAATTAGAATTTGACATTTTTGGATGATATTTTAATCATTATAATATTATTTATTTAAATCATTTATTAATGAGGTAATCACTGCATCATTATTGTGTCATAAATAATTTAATTCATTTGATGTATAAAAATTATTAAAAAATACCATGATGTAGGGAATCTTCTTAACTTTCCAATGAATATTTATAGTCAAAATTATGACTTATATAACCCCTTATAAAAATTAATTACTAAAATATTTTTTAAAGTCAATTTTGTCTTTACATTAAATTAATTAATCCAAATTGTCATTTTCACTACCATGTGGCTCATTGGGGTCCCAAAATTGGCTCCAGGATGCCAATGGTCGGCCAATACTCATCCAATGAGGTTAGGACAAGTGTCAAGGTAAATGTTGATTTATTATAATATTATTTTAACCTTGAATTACCTTATTTACCTTTAACCACAGTAAATAAAAATTACCGTAGTTACTATTCATAATATAAAAAAATTAAAAGTAACCTGTTAACATAATTTGGAACCACTGATTCCAAATATGGAATCCATTAAAAAATTCAAAACACATAAGTTGTAGTAATTAATTTAAAATTAATCACGTTGTTAAGCAAACGAGTTTTAAAAGTTAAAACATTGCCAAAGATTGAAATGTTTTTACCTATTAATTCAATTTTAAATTAATGATAATGACATAAATTATATTAAATGGTAAAAATATATTCTATTTATACTTTAAAACCATTAAATATTATAATTTAACCATATAAATTATTCCGATGAAAAATGATGTTTTTAATTAATATATAGCGTGTTTTACTATTCATCAAAATATAGAAGTTACCAGAATAATATGAAAAAAAATATCCAAAGTAAATTTTTATATCCTGATTCCAAATAATAATTTTATTTTGTCAAATTAAACTTATAAACATTTCAGAAACTAGATTTAAAATGGATACACCATCAAACAGCGGTAAAACTGCATTTTCTGAAAAATACTTCTTTTACCCAAAAAATAAATTTTATTCTCATACAATGTTCTAGAAAATATGTAAGATGAATAATAATGTTATAAAATAAAAAATGTAGTTAATACTATTCATAATGGCTAGTTCATAATAATATTATAATAATATATCGTTGTTTAGTGAAACCCGGTATTGCGTACAACACACGCTATTGAGGAAGGTCGCGATTGCGTGTAATTGCAAGCCAAGTCAGGGTGACGTGTAGTGAAAGACTCTGTTGTTGTTGTGTATAACAAAATTCAATCCATATTTCATTTATAAATTGAATATATATATATATATTATCAATTTTGCGTAGAATAACTACTATCAAACAAATTTGAAATTGTGTGTAACACGATCCATGAATAGTGTTGCATATACTGCAAGCCAATATAGTGTTTCGTATAATGCAAGATAATATTCATGTAGCGTACAACAGAATATATAAAAGAAATTAAAACGAATATATCTTATAAAACCTTGGGTTGTTACAATGATTTTCAAATGTAATTTTCATGTTTCATGATTATAATATCATTCCATTATTCTAATTTGAGGATATGTTATGGTTATTTGTTGTCATTTAACATTATTATATTTATTGATATTCTATTCACACCACTTTTAATTTTTCCATTTCCTTGTTATATATATGTTCGTGATATGAATTATAATTAAATAATTTTTCAATTTTTTGTGATTATTTTATGGGAATATTGAATAAAAACTATAAAATAAATTTAAAGTGTATAAAATCATTGGTAATAATGAACTATAAGATATCACTGTTTGTATTTATATTTTATTTATTGAATATTCATTTAATATGATGCAATTTGATTTTAGGTTATTGTTTGGTTTCCATTGTTTGAATGTGATCTTGGTTTAGTTATTTATTATAATTTAAATATGTATAATATGAGTATTAAACTACAAACAACCTACGATAAAACAATGATGATGTATGATTAATCTATAATTCAATTAGATTAAAATTCTGGATTAATTTTATTTCATCATATGAATGATTATAATTATTAAATGATTTTTTAGTTTGATTATAAATAAATTAAACTTCTAATAGCCAAATTTTTTTCCCTGTATTGAACAATGTGGAATAAATTTATAAATAAATGTAACAACGAATAAAGAAGATCATACTCATTAGAACCCAAATGTTATGAGATCTAGAATGAATAATATTATATGTATTACCACCCAATTATCTAAATATACAAACTATAATAAAAATAATTATAATATTTCATATGATAAACGGATGTAACAAATTACTATTGAGTCTTCCATGTTCCAAATTCCATATTCAATTTTTTTGTTTATTATAAAATAATTGATGAGAAATAGATTGATATAATATAAATATTCATTTTCTTCTGATAAAACAAAGATAATGGAATTTGATTGTACCTATTTATCATTTTCATGGATAATATGATTAATGATTTAATAATAATATTAAAAAAGATGACAAAAGATACTCAACTAATGGAATGCTATTAATAAGAAACTATTCAATAATTATTTTCCAAAAATAATTTCACTAAAATTTAGATAACATTCCAAGATATTGACAATATTTTTGATGAATCTACTTATACATATGAGTAAAACAAACAAGGATGTAAAGGTACACTACTAGTTTTATCAACAACCCTGTAATCAATATTTATTATTGATTAGTGGATATAAACGAATGGTTTATATTGAATTGTCTTAAGATAGTTTCGTGGTATTTAATAGTGTTTTCTATATAATATCAAATTATAAATAAAGGATGGTGACTTATATCATTCATATTGTTGTGGTTATATGATGATAAAATGGTATTATATACTAAATTTAATTAAAAATTAAAATATGGGAAGGAAAATAAATCCTCCATTATGATGAAAATATCAAAATATTAATGGGGTAATAACAATAATTGTATATGTAAATGATTCACATTTGAAAATAAGGCCACCCATAAAATCGATACCAATGAGATATAACAATGTAAATTAATTAGATGAATGGGGATAGAGATTAAAAAAATGAATTTCCAATGATGAAATTATCATATTATATAGAGCATTGAAATTATACCAACCTATGATTGAATATAAGCGTTGATGAGAGAATTTTTTTCATTATCCACTTAATCAAATAGACAAAGTGGAATCATATATAGTCAATAATTTTGTAGTTGGAAATGATAATGAATGTCAGAATGGTACACAAATAATCCACACATTAACTACTAATGTAATATTTAATTATTATTCTAACAAATATTATATATCTGGAGATTAGAAAAAATGGTATTACATTAAGAAGTAAATGCATATATGAAATTTTAAAATTTACAACTCATAATGGTTTGTAAAATGAATAAAATATTGACAAGAAATTTTTGATAGATTTTTCATTGAATTTTCGAACTAAAATTATTATTATTATCCATATATTAAAATTAAATGTTATATTTGAAATTTATTTTCTCACTTAAAAAAGATCTCATATACATTTTCTAAGTAGAGAAGTAATTATCATATTCTAAATCAACATATTTTCATTTATCAATACAAAGAGGACAAAAATGCTCTATGGAAATTTCATTTATTATATTGGTATTAATACATTATAATATGGTGTTTCTATAAAATCATATTTTATTATTATAAAAATTTCATAGAATAATATTGATTTTATTCCATAAATGTAAATATTATTTCAAATAAATAGAATTTTGATATTTAAATTTTATTATTCAATATGATAGTATCATATTAGTTATTAGATTCATAGTTATCAAAATGGATTATTAAATTTTGAAAAATAATAAATTTTGAAGATGTATTAAATGATTTCCATGTTAATAATACTGTTAGAAAGGAAAAAAATACATTTATTGTCAAAATAGATATTTTTTATGTGAAACTCTTTTGAAGTGTGAGTTTTGTTTTTTCATAATAATAAAAATTAATCACTATTTAGGAATTATTATAAATAAAATTAGTAGACTAAATATTAAATAATTCTTTTCAATCATATAAGAGTTTTTACTAGTAATTTAGTAAAAATTTATTAATAATTTTTATTAAAAATGTTTTTATACAAATTGACTTGATTAATATTTTAATTATTTTTTTAAATTTAATTCATAATATAATAAGTGTTTTATTTATATAATATAATCTACATACATTCATTTTTAATTTTTATATTTAGTAATAATTCCACAATTATATTTTCTAGAATTAATTGTAAAAATAGTAAATATGTTTCAATATGGTTAAGGATAAATTGGGTTTATTAGGAGGCGGTGTTATAAAAAGATGTTAATATTATTGGATGGATATATTTTTTCCCTAATATGTTACTAAAATAAAATTTTATTATACATTATGTGTCATTACAATAAAATTGACTATATTATTTAAATCCTTATGTAAATAAATTGGAATTTATCCCTTTAGATATAAAAGGTAACCCTTATACTTCCCATATACAATCAATTTAAGAACACTATATCAAAAATTCACTATGAAAAAAATCATATATTCCCTCTAGTTATTTCACAGCATCCTATCCTACACTAATAGTAACCAATTATGGGTTATAGGGTATCCAAATGAGGTTTTTTGGAGAAGTTTTATTTTCTTTACCTGTATCATTCGTTGTTTATTTATTCTTTAATTTCGTAACAATTAGTTGAATAAAAGATAAATTAATGAATCTAATACCACAAACATATATTGATAATATTATTATAATGGAAAAACTATTTTACACCATATTTATTTGAATTATACATGATTTTATCTCTCATACATACTTTTGGACTACTACCATTTTGAATAGAATCATTTGATTTTCCATCATAATCATTAATGTTTTGTAATTATGTTTTATTTTATTCTTATACATTATATTTATGAAATTTGTGTATATTTATTAATATTATATATTAACTACTATATTGAGTTACCATATCCTTTTAAATGGTTATTTCACTCATGCACAGTTGTGGGTTATAACCATGAAGTTATCAGATTCATTTTTCATTACATCATTCCATAGATAATAATAGTGATATATTTTATAAATAAATATGATATTTAGTAATTGATAATGATTTTGGAAATGATTATTTTAATTTATCATTAATTTTTTTATAAACATTTAAATGTAAAAACAACAATCATGCGTATGTATAAACTATCATTTCCACAAAGTGACGCAATTAAATTTTTATCATCACTTTAATTAATGTTATATATAATTTAATATAAGTAATACATGTTGTAATTATATATGGATTATGATTTTTGGTATTATGGCACAATAACAAATTTTCATGTAATAAAACATTGAACTAGACCATGAATTGAAAATACTTCATTTATCACTTGAATTTATATTTTATTGAATTTTTTAAATAAAATGATCATTGTAAATAATTACTAAATGGTTTCAAAATATGTTATTTATTAATATGGTTATGTTATTATTTTATTAGAAAATATTATTTATCATACATTAGTATTGATGGTTTATAAAGGATGATGAGACATTTGGTAACTGTTTATGTCACATATTCATTTCACATAATGGTTCCCTATGATAAATATCCAGTCATTGAAATTAAGAAGATCTAATCCTTAAAAATAGTATATTTTACTCTCTATAATATATTCATTCAATTTTATTTTAATAAATTAATTCATAAAGTTGGAAAATAAAATGATCTATAACTTTTTTCAGATAATCTGACCTTAGCTCCTCATTGGTGGACATAATTATCCTTTATTTAGTATATTCAAAATAATTATTCAAGGATAGTTCTATAATATTATTTAATGACATAATAAAATAAGATTAAACTATATTATAATTTATTTATCATTTTTATAAAACATAAAATTTTATTTATTTTAGGAACTAGGTAATTATGTCTTATTATAAATTGTATGTAGGGAATCATTATTTGAACAAATATTGAACTAAAGTATTTTATATTCATAACGAATATTTATTTATAAAAAAATTGAATTAATTGTATCTATTTTTTTTAAATAATATAATTTTTTTCATTTTAATAGGAATTTTTTGTTATTGAATACGTAGAAAAAGTATATAATCGATGTTTAAAAAAACTATCCAATTTCACTTCTATATCTATTTTTCAACATATTGTACATACATTACGTATTTTTATAATTCACTAGGGAGAAGATATTATTATTTACTTTCGAATTCATTTATGGAAGTCCTAGGAAGATTATTATTTGAGGATGATTCTAGGAGATATGCTAATTTTACATGGGATTATTATGTTATGATAATATTCATGGGAATATCTTTTTATGTCCATTGGATATTATATAATCAATTGATGAATTATTTATAATATTCTAAACCAATTTTTTTAGTTTTCATTATGTTATTTTTCCACCCATAATTATATTGTTTTCTAAAGCATTGAGTTAACATATAAATGTCATGAAATAATATGGATTTGAATGTGGAGTCAACCTTATTCAAAAAGGTAGTCTATTATATTTGATATACATAGAAGTGACTATTAAAAATGGATGTAATGGAATTATGAGTGATCCAAAACAACATTTTATTTCTTGGTATTTATTTAGTGCAATGAATTTTGTTTGTTTCTTGTGTGTATCCTACAATGATATATATATTGATTATGATATGTAATCATGGATCTTGATTGTTTATTATTGATTATAAAAACATAGGAATTGGTCCTTTTATTATGAAATTGACATATGGAATGATTATATAGTAATTATATTTTACTAATTATGTATAAAATTTAAAATATAAGATCATGTTATCATACGCTTATGATTATATTATGATCACTTAAGATAATTGACTGATATGTTATATATTAACCTTTACTGATAATCATATGTAATAGTTTACAACAACAAGTTTATGTGGAATATTTTTATTTATGGGATGAATTTGAAGAGTACTACAAAAGAAGAAAATCATTAGAGATAAATATTATCCATTTTTAAAAAAGATAATTATATATCTCATTTCTGAAGGCATAAATCCACTATGGCTATAAAGAATCTATTATTAAGAGATTTATATAATATTAATCTAAAATTATGTAAATGTTTTATTTGAAATGAGTGGGTATAATATATGAATATTATATAAGGGGATAAAAACGTGTAGAATAATATTTAATAAATTTGGTGAAATTTCTTATCGAAATTCTTATCTGTTGGATAGTATCCTAAAGCATTTGTAATTTTAGATTTTCATTTATCCAAAAATATTAATTTTCATATGGATATTGGATTTTTTGTGTGGATTTTTTTATATTAACATTAGGATAAAAACTATTAATGATATTGATGTTCTATTAATTCAACCTTCATTGGTGAATGATGACAGTTCCTACATAGTTTACAACATTATCGGCACTCTCTAGCTATATTATTTGGTTAACTCGCATTCTATTTTGTAACCATTTAAAAAAAAGAGTGTAAACCATAAGAAAACAGAATATGGGTTGAAAATAATATAGGATGAACCTAAATGTCCAATAGTTTGATGAAAATGTGTCATAATTTATGACATTACACCAATTATTTTTATATTTTATGATTATAAAGGTGGATTATTATATCCTTATATTATAAGGTAAAATTTATTTTTTGTCAGAGCATATAATAAAAAGGTATAATCCTAAAAAAAATTCAATACATATTCAATTTAATTCCAAATGGAAATCATATAGGAATATAAAATCATGATTCTATGCTCATGCTACACTCTAAATATGTGATTCACACTGGTCCTCAAAATGTGAAAATATTTGACCAATTCATTATTAAATAATTTTTTACCACTTCTACCCTATATAAATTGGCCTTCTAAAAAATTAGTGGTATTCCAATGGGTAAAAATCAAGAAAATATATTTTTCATCATCCAATTCTTTAATTTTGAAACAATTTAAATTTTAGAGTATCATTTGGAAGGAGAAGTTGATCAATAGTTGAACCATATTATGAAAACAAGGACACGTGAATAAATTTTCTCCATGGAATATATTTATTTAAGGATGGTAATTTTTATTTTCTACATTCCATAAATACCTCCAATGGAAATTGAAATGAATTTCGATGAGCATAAGAATAAGGATGGTGAATCATTTTATTTTTTTGAGAACCATTTGACTTGAACTTTGTTGTAAATATCATATTACATCATTAATCATGAAATAAATGTTTTATAGATATTTAGTTTAATAAATTGGTTTTCATGAATGGTACAATCCATAAGTGTCTCTAATATCTATTGAAAATTTATTTAATCAGTTGTCAAATATGAAATAAACAGTGGAGCTCCCATAATTCTCAAAGAATTGTAATAATGATAATGATAGAGATTCGTTGAAATTATAATAGTAAATACCTATATGAAACCAAATAAATATCAATTTATACTATAGGTTCTGAATGAATCTTATTGAAAAATTTCTCTAAGAGACAGTATAATTTTATAACAATATGAAATAATTTCACAATGAAACATAATGAATAAGTGATGGGTAAGGGAAATTCATTAATGGTGCAATTTTTCAGAAGAATTTATCACCGACACTAGAATTAAATAATTTCAATGTGTATTTTATTTATTTTAATAAATGAATAAATATGAGTACCATTAATATGAATTGGCATTACAATCCTTCTAATCAAGTAGAAAAAATTTAAACTATTTTAATCACCGTTGTTGATATTGATTAAAATAATGATGTTGGAAGACAAAAAAATACCATCAACTAAATAATTAAAATATCAATTTTGATTAATGAACTACCAAATGATTTATATTTAATTATTATTTTATTGTTATCATGTCATTAATTCAACAATTCTATATTTAGTTATTAGTAAAATGTTTTAGTGGTTTTATGATTGCATCTCAATTTTATAACTTATCTCTAAAAGGTATAGGTGGGAATATTCTTCCTAAAAGTATTGAAATTTACAATATATTTGAATTTCATATTGATCTAGGAATGTATTGAGATTATTTCATATCTCCCATAACAATTTCCTGATGAAATATCATATTTAAAATTCAAAAAAAACATATAATCATATATAAGTGAAGCGATTCATATTTACATTAACTAGATATTAAATTAGTTTTATGTGTTTTATGAACCTAGAAGTTTAGAGTTTAATTGTACTCATACATGGTGTTATATATATTTCTGAGACTTGATAAAGATTTACCCAAATTTTTTTAATGGAATTAAAGAATAATAAGATAGTAATATTGAAATGGATATAAGGTCATTATTTAGTAATCATATGGTGAATCTAATATATTTTTCCAGAATTTGTACTGGTCAATTCATCATTGGATATATTATATAAAACATAAAATGTTATTTATCTTGAACCAATATCCTCTACCACATATTTATGTAAAATTTGGTCATTATTGAAATATTTTTATTCACCATGATTGAAATTATAACTATATATCATTAATTGTTATATATATATATATGATATAATAAATATTTCAGTCATCATGATGTATGATGATTAATATTTTATAATACGGTTAGTTGGACATACCAATTCCCCTAGTATCATCATGGATATAATGAATAGTGAGTTCAGATATTACACAGATCTGTTTTAGTAGTATTTATTTTTTATATTTTTATATAATTAAACTTTTTTAGAATATATTTGTCTCTCTTAGGAAGATTAATTACTTTGGATTCTAAATTAATGTGGGAAAGTGTAGTGGAAAATACCATTAGTCATGAAAAAATATTTTGAGAAAAACTATTCATTTTTTGAAGATTTGATGGTGGTTTAAGATGTCATGAGGCATTTTTATTCTTATCTTTTCATACCGGAGTCATGAAATTAATATGGTGAAATTCATATATTTAGTTAAAATTTATTACACTGATATTTTGGGATGTTTCTTTCTTTATAAACCTTATAGTTCTATTTAAAAAAAACACAATGTTTAAACATACCATTATAACCTATTGGTATATTTTTATTTAATGAATATTTAAACACCATGTTTTTATATTATAGAAGATTAATAAGAATATTTAAATTATTAGGAATTATTAATTTAAATTTTATACATTGTTAAATTATTTATAACATTATTAGAAATTAAAACATAATAATTTCAGGAACAAAATATGATTATTTGAAATTTTTTTGATGTGTTAAATACATTTTTATTGTTATTATTTACATTAATAAAACATTTAGAAAAATTATAATTAAATAAATAAATTATATATTAATAATACAACAATGACCTATATTTCAAAAAATTTAATGTAATAAAATTAAATGCATTTTAATGATAAATATGTATTTTCTGAAAATTAAATTTTTGTTGATCTTTTAACATGTATTTTAAAATTAATTTATTCCACATATAAAAATGGATTTTTTATAAAGTGTTTTACATATTAGAAATACTAATCTTTATATTATTAAATGGTCACACTAATTTTTTTGATATCATGAACTTCAAAACAATAATCATATGTACTCACTTATACAACAATATGGGATTACTACGGGTGGTTGGTTAAACTTGGGGATATTTTTTAAAAAGAAACATAGACATGTAAAAATTATTATTTTGAATATTTTTGAATCTTATATTTATATAAATTTTAATTTTTTTCCATTCCATGCTATACGAAGATGAACATGGATTCATATTTTTCAAATCATTCATGTATTTCCTTATTGGTTCGTCCCCTAACATATGAAAAATAAAATATTATATTACCCTATTCACACAATTTATTCCATATATATCATAATATACCAACCCAAAATCCATCATATTTTTCTTCTAATTGATCATCTCCTTTTGGTGTTATCAAAGCACCATGATACAAAACCTAATGAGTATTCCAATAGGTGCGACATAAAGATGATAAAATATTTTTTGATGACCCATTAAATTTATTTTTTCAACATATATTTTCTATAAATCTATTATACACATAATAACATAATTAATTAAGTAACTTATGTACTCATATATGTTGTTATTATTATAAGAAACCCATTTTCAACATCCTTCCCCTAAAATTATAAATTTATGTATTGCTAATAATTATGTGTTTATTAATACCAATAAATATAGATATGATTTATTTTTGATTTAAAAATTACATGGATATTTATTATATATTATCTACATTCATACCATCTTATCCATTAGAAAACAATAATGTGGATTACGTGTATATGTGGATAACCACCACCATGATGTGATGTGATTCCTATTTATTTCATTCAAATGTATTATAAAAATCATATATTTATTTTTTATATATAATATAAAAAATATAATAAAAATGTCAAATAATATTTAACATTCTTTACATCCAACAATAAAAAAGTGGAAACATTCCTTCTGCGTATGTGTGGACTAGTATCTCTATGAAATGTAATAATTAATTTTTACTCCCAAATTTTTATGAATAATTATAAAAGTTTATATTGTTAATACCAATTTTACTTATTTAATTACTAAAAATATATTTACGATTCAATTGTGACTATAG
The DNA here is from genome assembly GCA_963277665.1 of Viscum album. Lineage (NCBI taxonomy): Eukaryota > Viridiplantae > Streptophyta > Magnoliopsida > Santalales > Viscaceae > Viscum > Viscum album. The sequence continues at coordinate 810,690,158 of OY728140.1, read as the reverse complement.
TGAGGTTAGTAGAACCATTGAACCCAAAAAAATTGAAAATGGACCAGTTTCCATTGGGATTTTCTTTTTAATGATGCAACATAAATTTTTTTTATAAATATAAATTACATTGTATTGATACATAGAATGTTTCATATTAATAAATTAGTTAAATATAAGTGTAGTATATAAATAAATTAATATATATATATAATAATGGATGATAGATTTTATACCATTTGTGATGGGTCATGATGTATGTGATTATGTTAAACTCTTTAATCATTTTTGGATTTTCTATTATCAATATCTTTTGAGAGAGGTTATATATATTTTATTATATCAACCAAAATTGATTCCATTGTTTTTATTTAAAAAATGGAATAGTACAATTTACCTCACATTGTCCCAAATACTGTTGGATAATTTTTTTTGATATTAATGAAATTATTTCATCTTTTGTCAATGATTTTTTTTCATTGATGATCTTTTTCATTATTTGTTTTGAAATAACTTCTTTATGAGCCAAATATTTATAATACTAAATTTCATATATAATTTAATATATTTTTTATTTTTCTAAAAATGAATTATTACAATGATATCTAAACTAGTTATTTATGTATTTTTTTTATGTGTGGGGAAGTAATATTTTTGTATGATCTTCCTTTTTTATTGGTATAATAGGATTAAGTGATGAGTTATAGGTATAGAACAAATACTCAGCACGAACTCAACTCATTACTTGATTTTTTGGGTGGAATATCTGAATTTAATTCAAGTATTGAATTAATTTTAAACAAAACAAATTATAGCCATTTATATGGTTTTCACTATATAATGACATGCCAATAATATAGATTACACCCCCAAGATCTGTCTTTAATCACATGTTGAAATTCCGTGTAATTTAATTACAAAATATTTAATTAGATTACAAAACATATAATATTAAACCATGTCTAATAAGATTACACCATGTCTATTGTTTATTTATTGTTTTTTAAAAGGGTTATAATGGGTTTTCTTATAACAATCAAGAAATAAGTAAGGACTTATTACACGAAATGAAATGGTTGTTAACACCATGTAATTCCAACACATAGTAAATTAAATTATTGACTATAGCACATGGAAAACCTCTAGGCTTGCATCTCCTCCAATAAAAGGCTTTGAATCAACTCTTCTTTTCAAAATAAGCCCTACAAATATCCTCGAGGGATCAATGCTCCACTATAGAGCTTCTGTCTTGGACCAAATTTCCTCTGTGGACCATATGCATTGTTCTAAGACCATCTTTCACATTCTAAGAGTTGGTGTTCTTCTCATTTCTGATCTATCTATATTTTTTCCACTATATTGATAAAAGATTGATTTTTTTCTACTGGGTGATCTGTATATAGATTTATTGCATCATGATCTTGGGTTTTTGGTCATACATCTGGATTCATGAAATCTAGATCCCATCTTGTGGGATCTAGATCTAATGTTATTATATCTTTTTATCATTAATCGTTGTATTAGATTTCACATAGAAACCGAAATCTTCATCATATTCTTGATTGATCCACTTCAAATAATGGATTTTCATTATCGTGTGTTCATAACTACGGTTTTGGTATGTGTTCTAAAATTTAAATCTCATAGTCATGATTATAATTATTTTAATATAACTATAGAATTACTATTGGAGGTTTTAAAAATTACATTCCTTAATAAATTAATTAATTATATGAACTAATAAATATAATTATATGGGAAGTTAAGATATAGGGATTTTATAAAATGAATAATTAATTGTGAAATTAATATTGAGATATAATGTTTATTGATTTCAGATAATAAATGTATAATCAATTTTGGGATATTGATGTTATTAATTTATTAATTAATTTTTGAATGAATTATGATTCTATGAAATTATGATATGGAAAAATCAATGTTGAAATTAATTACATAGTTATTGGAAAATGTTGAACATGATAAATTGATTGACGATTTAATTAATGGAAATGGTTAGGATTATCAAATTGTGATTTGGAATAATTAACTATCAAATTAACAATGGTTAGTTAGAGATATTTTAAATTGAATCATTATTGGAAAAAATAATTATGGTTATATTGATGTTATTGAATGGGGACAACTGTTAGTATAATTAATTATAGTAGATAGTCATGATTACTAAATTGATTTAGATGGAAAAATTTTATGTATAATCAAATTGGGTTGTTGAATTAATGATGATATAATAATTAATGGATGAAAAAGTTCGATTTATTTATTATTTCTGATAGAATTAATTAATTGAAAACAAAATAAATTGGTTTCTGATAATTATTTAATTGTCGAATTGAAAATATTATTAATTAATAATATATTTAATCAATGTGATAAATGTGATTATTTTCTTGAGGAAAAAATAACAATATTACTTATTTAATAAATCAATTAATGTGATCAATTTGATTATTTAGTTATTGATTTAAATAATTATGTTAATTAATCATTGAGTTATTAAATTTTACATTTTTAAAATTATTTTGTTGAACAAAATAATTGGAATAATTTATTGGTTAATTAATTATTGTAAATATTGTGACTATTTAATTATTGAATTTATTAAATATAAAAAGTAATTGACACATTAATTAATCAGAGAAATGTGATTATTGAATTATTTAATTAAATAATTGGATTAATTAATTGGCTTATTAATTAATGTTCCTAGTGTGATTATTTAATTTTGGAATTAAATAACGATATTAATTAATTGATGAATAAATTAATGGGGTTTTTTGTGTTAATGTAATGGAGTGAGTTTATTTAATTAATTTATCAATTAATTAATGGAGGAAATTTTGTCATTGAAATTAATATGTAATTGAATAATGATTTAAGTATGAGGTATTGATATATATGAATGTGATAATTAATTGTTGATTTAATTATTATATATTTAGATAGATAATTTGTGATAATTAATTGTAAAATTAATTATGATATATTGATATTGTTTATTGAATAATTAATTAAGGAGTTAATTATTTTATTTTTAGGTTATGGATATTCATTAATTAATTATTCAATGAATTAATGTTATTGACATGTTTAATTCATTGGAGATAACAAATAATGGGATCTATGTGACAAACTAATTTTTTAATTAGTGATTTAGTTGATGTGTTTATAAGATTTTAAAATTGAAAAATATAATAAAAGTAATTAATTATTTATTGAATTTATAAATTTATTTAAATTGATTAACTAATAATTGAAATAATATACATTACTAATATGAATAGTTAATGATTCAATTAAATAGGGGAGTTTAGATTATTAGTTAATGGTCCAAAAAACAATAAATACATGAAATCATATCTATAAATATATCCATGTGACTTAATCTCCCACAGAATAAGGATCTATGACTATTCTCTTCTCGGGAGCCTCTAATGATCTTCAAATTATAGTGTCACCACATCCTAAAATACTCAATACTAGAGATTAACAACAGTTGTACATATTGATCTCTCCCCCTAACCATTATTATTATTATCTTCATTATTGTAAACATGATTATGTATGTCTTGTTTTATATTCATTTTGTAGGTAAAGACTTGTTTTCCACTTATTATTCTTCTCTTTATATTATTCTATATTGACCCAATATATTTTCTATAATTAAAGATCATCAATTTTCTTTCCCCTTTATATAAACATATTTGTAAATTCGAGAATAATATATCAATTTTTTTATCTCTCTCAATTACAAATTATATATCTTCATCTTTTATTTGTATTTTATAATCACTAGAATAAAAATTATATATATTAAAAATATATAAATTCAATGACAATCAATAATAAATTGTACTTATTAATTAAATAACATGTACATAGTCCCATTACTATTAAATATTATTCACCCATTAAACATACTATCCCTAATTTAATTATTATAGTTCATTTCAACTAATTTAATAACATAAATAAAAATTCATAATATGTATGTACATTTTATCCTTAATAAATATAAATCAAATTAATCACTATTTTATACTTCCGATAGAATCAAGATAGTTCTTTCATTAAAAAAAATCCTTATGTAATAAATCTATAATACTATATAATTAGATGTAGTAATAATATTTTTGTTGATTGTTATATTCTTTCATAGTGTGATAATATGTATTGTTCCATAAATAGTTGAATTTATTTTTCATTATCAACAAATATAATCATGAAATTTTCCACTATTCCCAGGAATGGTTTATATTATTATTGCATTTATTTTATTCTATTTTAGTAATTTTAATGACTTTTTTAATGAATAAAAGACCCAAAAATCATCTCCATTATCTAAAAAATTCCACCATATTTAATCTTTTGGATCTTCCATTATAAAGATAATTTAATACAAATCATATTTTAGAGTTAACCATTTAATCTTTCTATTATTTATTTAGAAGTATCATAAATATCATCTAAATGGATATTATATATCATAGTGAAATTAATCCCTTTTTTATTTTTGTTTAAACATGTCTCTATAATTTATGATTTTATAAATCATCAATGTTGTTCCGTAGTTCTAGATTAGTGTTATTTGATCATGATCATCATAAAATATAATATTCATGGTTATGAAAATCCAAGAAAATGGTTTCATTTTTTCCTATTACTATATTTTGGTCTGGTTATATAAAAAACATATGAAACATAATAAATGTATCATTTTAATATGATAAACTCACTATTTTTCCTATTAGCAATTTATCTATTTGATATTATGCATATAAAAATATTCCATTTTTATATTGATTTATATTAAACTTAATATTGTGAGGTCTATTCATTATTGATTTCACCCTCTTCTTTAAATATCATATGTACCATTATAGATAACTAACATATATATAGAAACACTAAATATTATAATTTTTAATTAGCATGAGATTATAGATTTCATATATTATTAGTGATAATCATTTTACAAATTTAATATCTAATAAAATAATATTACATAATCTATATGGATTTTTCAATTCTACTCTCTTTTAATGAAATTATAAAATAAACTTAAATCATCTTTTAACATTTGAAAATAAAATAATGGATTATCTAATACACTATATAATGTCCCAAACTGTCATTAATTAGTTTTTAAATTTTCAAAATATTACCAAATATCATCAACCCCAAATCAAATAACTTTCACAATTTTATATACTAAAATATGTGTATTTCAATAATGATCACATCCTTTTTAATTGAATGATTATTTATTATATTGAAAATCAACATCCATGTAACAATAATAAAATAGTATATATAAAAACATTCTATAAAATGTAGGGATGGGTTAATTAAATTTAATCCAATATTTCAATTATAAAATCAAAACTCATAAAATGTTTATTTTAGAAATTCAGTATGATATCAAAATTTTAAGAACTCATTATAAATAATATATATATTTTATACAAAACTAATTAAACATGTCATTAGTCCTTCTTAAATAATATCAAAAATCAACCCATGTATGTTTTAATTCTAAAAAGTTCTTTGAGTATTATAATTATTTACATTATTCTACCTCAATTCTAGTTTTTACAAGGGAAACACCTTTCATAGTCAATGGTATCATTATCCATCACCTATAAAAAAACACATTGACAATCCCACAAATAAATATATAAAAAAAATTGAACCCCGCATTCCTCAATATAATTTTATTATTTAATATACCCTATGTTTTTTTCTCAAAAACCATTTCATTTAAAATTCAATATTACGGTTAGTATTATTTGACACTATTTAATTGAAATTAATAAAATCATTATAATGGAAAATCAACCTCATCTTCATGAAATTCCCCTTTAAAAAATTCACATCATGATTGAAACAATGCAAAACCTGTCAAATTACAATTATCTATGAAATGTGCTATTAATTAATCAACTCAGTATATATGTGTGTAATTTTTTAGAAAAAAACTAGAGTAATATATATAGTAATTAAATTTATCGATAATTTTTTTAATTTGATTTAAAAATAATTTATCTATTAAAGGGATTATTAAAAATATTTTAGATGAATTTTTATCATAGACAAATAAAATAAACATGTAAAAAATCAATTGCATGATATAAATTACAGATTTTATAAAAAAATTAGTATAAGATGATATCCCCTATAATGAATTATATATAAGTTATTAAAAATTTCATTGATATGGTATAACAATCATTACTGATATTTATTTTATTATTTATCAAGATATCATGAATTTTGATTATACAATATATATTTAATAGGTTTCTCAACTATTTATCTTAGCCTTCTTGGATGAACTTTAATAGTCTGCATCAGGTTTCCCCTCAAATATATACTTCAAGTATACATTAACATTAACTAATGTGTTAAAAGGATCATTAATGTACTCAATGATAGTGGAAATACCATGTGTTATTATTACCATGACATCCACTAGTTCTCTGTAGTGATATATCAATATTATTCCCTTTCACATAGATGCACATTCATGTAAATATATTAAATTTTTAATTTTATTCATATATAATTGAAATATTATTTATATTATCTTCTCAGAAAAAAAATCTATTATATTAATTAGCCAAATTTATTGAAATATTTATCATTGGTAAACTATTAACAATCTAAATTTTATCTTCCTTGTGAACAATGGATTTAGACATTATAATGTTTATTTCCCATTTTGTGAAATATTTTTTCAAATTATTTTATAAATAAGATGTATCTATTTTTTATTTTTTATTTGTTCTTTAAATTATTGAATCTAAGAATCTGTTTCAAGATATTAGTTGAAGTGATTCATGGATGTTTCAAATTTGAAATTGTTTCTTATGAAATATTTTCAATTATTTCATTAAAATATCTCATAGATTTGTAATTTTTAATTTCAACGTTTCATTTTACATTTTGAACATACACTCAATTGTGTTTTCTAATATTTTCATACAATTCTCAATTGAGCTATCGAGAAAATCAAGAATAATTTTTTATCATTCTTTTCATTATTATATATTCTTCATGTTTTATTAATAATATTTAATTTATCCCACATTAGTATCTTCTCATAATATTTTTCATAGATATCAGTAAAAAAACTCATCCCACTATTGCTCTCACAGATGGAATACTTCATTGATTTCATCTTTAATACAATAAGAATAATTTCAATGCTCTATTTTTAAAGATAGATTATATATCTTTTTCCGCCAAAGTTGAACTATTTCGTAATTTTTTTAAAATCCATCATTAAATTATTCTTGGGGTCTTATTTTCATAATTATAAATATGTGAATACAAAAAGGTAAAATAACCCAATTTTTTTTGTTTATTTATGTATTATGAAATTAATTTGCAGAATATATGCCCTAATATATTTTTCAATTGGTAATATCACTCATCATTATATTAAACTACTTTTTAAAATTATCTACAATATCATATATTTTTTGGTTAAAAAGTATAATTCCATTTTGGGAAATGTTACTTTTCCGCATTAACTTTTATTTTTTCATTATATTTCCCACTACATTATTTTCCCTTATATAATATTTATATGATTAAATATTATGAGATCATTCAACTACCATATTCCAAAATATCTATGTAGTAAAAATTATAGAAAATGAATCATTGATGTTTGACTTTTGAATAAATCATACTAGGTTTTGTATTATCTTATTTTTTTATTACTGCACCCTTTTGGGTTCCCTATAGGGAGATTCCTTTCTTACCCACAACCTCTAACTGAATATATATGTTGATATTTTTCTTTTAATTTTTTTCATTCATTATTTTTTCAATGAATTTATTTATAAATTTTACTATATGATGAAACATTATTCTTTAAAAATAAAAATAATTAGGAACGTGGTTTATAATATTTAATGAGCATGTTTTCAATGTTTTCCCAAAAAACCACTAAATATTTATATTTTTAAACGGAAAATTTTAAATGTATGAAATCTTTCTTAAAAACTAGTGGTTTAATTTTTCATGTCATTTAATTGTAAATATTATTTATCGTAGTTTTTTATATACTATACATAACCTCTATATAATGATATCTCATATTTATAATCTTCTTATAATATTGATGAGATCTAAACTTATTTAATATTATCATTTCATTCATAAATATATCCAATATATAACTATTTCATTTATAATAAATATGTTCATGCACCGATATTATTATTTATTGATAATTATACCCACTTGTTACATAATATTGAGATTATTACAATGCATCGATATTTCCTTCACAAAAATTTATAACTTCAACTATCTAGTAATCATCGTTTTGGAATAATACTTTAGATAACTGATATTTTTCTTTAAATAATAACAAAATTAATTCCATTTATTAACATATTTATGACATGATTTCACTTTTTAAACATCATTTTATATGTATTATGAATATTATCTACATTTACGACTAGCTATAATTTTCAATATATATAATTCATGAATAAAGTGAAATCTATTATAGATAACATCATTATAAATCTTATTTATGTATTTATTATCCTCAAAATAAATTGTATTAATTGACTGGTAAAGCCATTTCAATCATGGTCATCATTGTTTATGCTAGACCATTCTCATGGATCATAATCTATTGTTTTAAAAGATTAAAAAATTTCAATATCATCACTTAGTGGTGTATCATATTTTTTCATTGATTTACTACATAGGTTATTAGATTGAATTTTTTTCTTATATGTTAAATTCTTGGCCAACAAATTCACAATGTTATCGACATGTATGGGAACAGAATTTTCTATTATTAAAAAATTTAAAATCAATTCAAATCATTGCTTCATGTATATATAATAATAAAATTATGACTGAAAAAAAGTTAATTCCAATGGTAAACAATTTATAATTAATACCAATTAAATTTCCTTGTTACATGAAATATCAATATATATGTGTTCTGAATAAAGTTATATTCATTTCCAAATTTATTTATAATTAAATTTTATACTTTTAAAATTTCCATCAATATATCATAACATTTTTTATCAATTCAGAAATAATAAAATTTCTTATCATAACCCTTCAAAAATATAACCAATATACATACAATAATGGAATAAAAGTGGAATTCAATTTTATTTTAATAAGTTTCATACATATGTAGGTTACAATGTCCTATTTTAATTAATACCAAGCCTGATAAAAATGTTTTCCTCTAACATAAATATTCATTACAAGTGGTATAGGGATGTATCATCCTATAATCAAATGATATTTCCTAAATATCCTTTTTATATCTTTATTGGTATTACAGGAATATACTGGCTCCATATAGTTTTCATAAATTACTTAAATAATTAGATAAAATCAGACATGATATATAGGATATAGTTTTTTTTGTAATTTGGGCATCTACTTCATAAGATTATTCAATATTCAAAGGATTTTTTTTTCTAAACTACATAAATATAGCTTTATAACTTTAAACATGGTTCGAGATCATCTATATATTCTTGATCTATAGAAGTCATTATTTCATTAGCATTCGGCGCTCATTAAAACCTTCTAGCTTCTCAATCAAAATATATTGATACATCACATTATCACATTCGATTCATATTGGACCATACCAAAAAAATATTATATTGTATTAATTATTGTATATCATATTGAATTATTTCTATAAAATAATATTATCATAGGGAATGAAATAAATCCTACATCTACATCTTCACCTATCAACACACAAGGTCTTTTATTGCCAATGGGAATCAGATTATTCTTCAACATCAATATAGATTGATTATTATTTTGGATTTTTTTTAAATATTTTTTCTATTATTAACAATGGTAAATTAATTTCTATCAATATATATTTATTTCTATAATATATTGATGATACATTCCTTAATAATTATATGTAAATTTTAATGAAATTGGTAGAATCATATCCAAATTTATGAACTACAATTGAAATCTCTATTGAAATCATAATATTCAATTTCCTTAACAAATCCATCCTCCACCTCTAAAACATGAATACCCTTCAACATAAAATGTGTAAAATATATTTCCATAAATTTAGTTAGAATTTATTCTTAGTTAATCAATTTAATATAATAATAATTTATTTCATTCAATATAATCGTAAAAAATATTTTCTATTAAATTTCATAAAATTATATAGGTAATATATCATCAATTATACATTATAATATAAAAATAATTAATATTATTATAGAAATATTTTTTTATAGCATCATAAAAAATAAAATAAAAGTCATTGGGAAGAATCATAAATCAAATTCAATTACATGGTGATATATTCTTCTCCTTGACATTGAGAAAATTTATCATCATTATCGAAAATACCTTTGAATTGTTTTTATATTTATTTCATTGAAAGTGTGTTCATACATGAAATGATTTAATGGTCCAAATTATCAAATTTTTTGTTACTATAAATAAAAATCAAATAAAATTTCTTAAACATCAGTGGTGGATGTTTTCAATTATCATTATTCATTATTAGAAAAAATATTATGTATCATCAAAATGATTATTATATAATGAAATGAAATTCATCACATTTTCATATATCTTAAAACATGGGATTATTTTGTGATATTTTATTAATAAATTATATTGTTCAATATTTTAGACACAGAACTATTTCGACATGATCTCTATAATATATATTATTCATGGATTTAAATTTCATTTACATTTTCATATTGTATTCACTATTTATTTATTTTTAAAGACCCTTTAATAAAAACATATATATATTCATAAATGTTACATATCACTATGATAGATTCACATAGGTTCTTTTTTCAAGATTCTCTGGAAGATATTAAACATATCCAAATATTTCTAATATATTAAAAAACATCTTATCTTCCAGTTTAGGATATTTCTTTTATGTATTTTAACACCCACTTTAGTATATTTTACATTTATCTGTATAGATATCATATTTATAATTTGAATTTACAGTATTACAGTTTTTTCTAGGTCTATGGAATATAATTCATTATTATGGGCTCCCATTACTTTTCGTATTTCTGGTATAAGTAATAAATTTACATTAATTATGTTTTTTACCTTTTCCTTTTCTTTATATATTTATAGGACACCATAAATACCTGAAAATGGATATATGAATTTGAAACATATTATATAATATACTCTAACCCACTCTATAATGTGTAAAACTACTAATGATGAAATAGAAAAACATTGAAAATAATTTCAAATGAAATTCCACCTCAGTTACAAAATATTACAACAATTAAAATTCATAAGTCAATTTATTTCAACATCCATCTCTATAAAAATAAATAATTCCTCATTTTAATCCACTCATACAATTATACATTTGATATGATTCATTATATATTTAATAATTCATTTTAAAAAAATCTGTTTATTTATTCTCAATACATTACTTATCCATGGGCTTCAATTATTTCTTCTAATTCATAGCTTCTTTAAGATATTTTATACTGTAACCAACGCATCAAGAAACATTAAAAAATTTAAATAGTTCCTTGTCTTTCAATTATACATTTCATGATTCCTTTACAAACCATAATAACAATCATATATATATATATGTTTATTTATAAAATAATTTCATTTATACTAGGAAACAAAAATATTTTTCATCTTATCTAGTCATTACAATGATAAGGGCTTCTAAATTTATTGACCTCTTCTTCTACCTCATAAAATTTATTCATCCCTTCTTTAATTTTACTCATTTAAAAATATTTACATACAACCAAAACATCATAAATACTCTTGGTTTATCCACATAAGTTTCCATTTATTTTATAGAGCTAATGTATTCCATATTTTAGTCTACATATTTCATTTAAATAATCACTCATTCTAGAAATCATTTTTTTTCATAAATTGAATTTAGTTTTTTGACCATCATAGAAGAGATTAAGAATCAAAACACTCAATACATTTAATAATAATTTTCCTTCTTATATCCAATCACTTACCCAAAACATTACTTAATACCTGCCACATTTTTTTAATTTTAAATTTTTAATATATATATGATAATGTCAATATACAATATCTACTATTAAACAAAAAGTATATTTCACATTATTTAGATAGATATTTGAAATCCATTTATTTTTTTACTCTTCTATAAACTCTCTTATGATATTACATTCAAAATTATCTATCTTATCAAATGAAATGTCATGACCTATACCAAAATGACATGCCTTATCGATATTAGGAAATATTTAATAATGAAATCCTACTTCTAATAAGCTATTGTATAGTGACAATCATTGATTTGTAAAGTCACTAACATGAGATTCCTCAAACTAAGTACCTTTACACACACAAACAGACACACATAAACAGACATTAATAATCACCAATATAAATATTAATGATAAAAATAAAACTAATACTAAAAAATTTTGAATCTTTTATACCATACATTGGAATATGATATAACTGTGAGATAACATTGGAAAAAATTCAATCCCTCCAACGATGTAAGATTTTTCAAACTACTAGTCGAGAGGGGACTACTATACAAAAAATAATTTGGAACCATTTATGGTATGTCTATATCATCCATGATATACCTTTTCTTGGACCACCTTATACTTCATTATTATTTATGTATCATTATAAAAAATGGATGGTGTGTCCAGATCCCCAAAAAAGTGAGTATACCCTACCTTTTACGAAAAAACAAAATCATAGAAAACATTAATTATTTATATTAGGACCATATTCAATGATAACATAAAAAACCCATAATATACTCAAGATAGTAAAAAAGTAACAAGGTATCTTTATAACCGAACTCTTTGACATGGATTTTACTTATAGATTTAAGGTGACATTTTTTCTAGGAGAACTCAAACCACATGTCTTTATAACAATGGTGGACAGGATTTGAGAGTTCATGCTTATCATGATTCATGATAAATAATTAGATATTAGAGCATTGAATATATTTAAACATAAATCGGAGATCACAAGTAATATATATGAGGGATACATTAAAATATATAAAGTTACCTTTATGATGTGGACCACATTCCTTGATAGTTTCCAATAGAATACATTACACAGCCTATGGAAGGATGATAGGTGATAAAATCCATGGAATCATGGAAGGATACATGAAACCATATGATAATAACTTATTGAAGGAGTTAGTAATAGTATTCTCATCATGGGTTGCCTCATTGTAGAATAATGGTAATGGAAAAGTGAATACAACATATTGTTCCTTATCCATAAAATAGAGAACGAGGGCCTTGATCTACCATCAGGAAATTATACAATTTTTTTCGGATTGGATGTGCAAAAAAACTATTTCCATTACATATCGACGTCTTTACCCATGTATATCATTCAATTATCATGTAGTATGGTTGTGACAATTGAAATTAGATATTCCCATGTACCTAGAAATGACTGAGTAACTTTCCCTTCACCTCTACCTATCCTTCCCAGTGTACCATGATGTTTATTTTCCTATATTTTTCATGGGTATATTCAAATACAATAGCACTAGGTTACATATCATGTGTTATGATCAAATGGTGTTTGATATATTAATATTTTTGAAAAACCTAAGGCAATAAAAAGAGAAAACATAATGTGAGTTTTTCTAAAGTATACACAGTGTTTTATAGAATTTTCCAAAGACTATTTTCATTTCACATTGTATATATAAATAGAGAACAAATATCTATACATTCTAGAATCATGAATGTAGAACCAATATCAAAGGTTTTACATAAATGAGATGTCACCAGTGGCTGGTTTCCACCCCCCATATTGCCGGTACTCAACCCCACAATATCACATCACTGAACGCAAAAGGAATTTACCCATAGTGTTTTATCATCATGAAAGGTCTCCCATTACACCATATCAAATCTCAATCATGATTCATTTAAAAATTATAAAATCAAAAATTATCTATTAATCCAACAATAAATTCTATAATTATCAGTTATTTACTATTATTCAACCTTTCAGATGAATTAAATACCAATTATTAATATAAGGAGTAAAATATAAAGAAATATCAAACCAAAAAAATGTCGAAATATCTATGAAATTATTATTTATAGATCAAATCTGATGATAGAAAAAAAAAATTGTATAAATTAAGTGTAACCAAAAAAAACTCAATCACTGAAACTTGGATCATAAATTGACAATAGACCCATTAAATAATTTGTTAAAATAATTGATTCATAATAAAAATTTCATAAAATAATTTGTTTAAAAAATCATTAAAATAATAACCTCGTGTTTGGATCAACCATAAAAGAATAATGGTTCTACATCATTATTTTGGCTGGGTATCCATAAACTGTATTATTGAAAAGGGACTCCTAGATACAGATATCATAAACACACAATACCAACATACGTTAAGGCATCTCCACCATGGACCCTTTAAAATTCTTTTCATCATACAACTAAGCTAGGTATTTTTAAAATTTAGCGACTATATCAAAGAGGATTTGGTTATATAATAAATAAATATAAATATATCATTATTTGTTTATATATTAATATTCCATTGACAATTGTAGAAACAAATTCATGATGGACACAATGGTTATGACATCCTAGGGTGAAAGATTAGTTTCAGATTTAATTTTTTTGGTTCGATTTTCCTACTGAAAATCCTGTCAGTTTTTTTATTCTTATTTAAAAATTGCCCCCCCCCCAAGCCATAATATATTTAATTTTTATACTATATCAACTATGAGGGAAAAAATTCCATATAACCCAATACTAAAGAAAACTAGAAAATGAAAATATTTTTCAAATATCATATTTTTTTTACTGAAAAAACCTTGTCATCATATTCTCCCCAAAAATCATTAAATTCATCAAAAATGAAAAATCAAACTAAAAGAATTTATAATACATATTACACATTCAATTCTACCTCTTCCTGGATCTCTCGTGAATTTTCTCATGTTTCCATTAGACACACATCAAGGTTTTCACTCAACCATGAAGGGTGTTTTTCTTCAAATCATTGATAACTACAATGTACTATATGAAGGTAGATCCATCTTTGAAGTCTATCATTCCACATTAGATACTAAATGAAATGAATTGAACATACCATGTTAGTTGTGACATATTAATTACATCATTTACTATTTGTAACTATTAGGGTAGGTAATAGTTGTGTGCCACCTCGATGAACCTATGTTGTATCTGATATGAGGCCATTAATATCAGAGATATAATTTTATCTTGAATTAAGGACGGAAATCCGCACATATGTGATACCTTTAAGAACACATGGTATCTCTCATAAATCTATCAATTCATCCTTCATCATTTCTTATATTACTTAAAATGTATATATGAAGTCACCATTTTCTATAGTGTGATATGAACATTCTTTTTCATCCCTCACACTAGTTCAATTCGCATAACTATTGACTCCATTGGATCCATCCAATATAATTATTCTCAATAGGTTCTACCATATATGGCCTATAATGATTCTATACCAATTGTGTAGTTTTATGTCTTTTTATATGATACCTCCACCAGGGTTAAATGATCCTCCAAACTACAACCAATGTCTAGCATACATTTTCTACGAATGCCCTCATTAACCTGAATGGTTCACTCTGTTTGATTGTCTGTATGCAGGTGAAATGATGTTCTCAAAGGAAACTGATCCCCAAAGTATACATATAACAATTTCCATAATCATTATGTGATATAGTATTCATGAAGTGAAATAATCAACTATTTATTTCCATGAAGCTATAAAATATCATACTTGTAATGTCATCCCAATGTCTTTAATGAACATAACTCTTCAAACAATATGTTTTGGATAGAATTGGTGAGATAGTCTATGATCAACCAAATAAAAATGTACATATTTCTATCTTTGGATATCCTATAATGATATCCATGGTTATTCCATCATAGTTATACTCGAGAAGATCAAGTTGTTGATCCAACACCATTGGAACCGATAACTCAGCCATCACCTATTACCAATTGAGGAATCTAGAGAATAGATCAGTTAATCACCTCTTCATCCATAACCCCAAATAAATTTCAAATTTATTGTTACATAATTTAATAACCTATATAAACTTATTTGTTGGATTTTTGAAACTCCCTCACTATATCCCATATATTAAACAATAGTACTATAATCATCCCTTTATAGTGTTATAAATGCTACACATGTTTAAAAAAATCCTTATAAAGAATGAAATGTGATTATATACACACATAAGGTATGATTATAAATATTTATATATTGATCCTCACTGACACTATGAATAAAAGGTGGGTTAAATAATATCATGTCGAGGTAATCTAAAATTTCATCATCTGATAAGGACAACTATATTTGGGACATCATCTCTAATTCCCCACAATCCAACAATGAACAAGATAAACTACTTAGTGTATCTAACTCCATATCCCACTTCATTGTATTTTATAAAATATATCAAATATATTATCTGGAATGAACAATAGAATTCATATATATATCTCAGGTTATGATTTTTCATTGAATAATATACATGAGACTGTAGTGGCCAAAATAGATGTTAAATATTCCATTGATAATGTAGTATCACTACATATTCGACATGAAGACAAATACTACTAGTTCTAAAATATTTTTCACATAATTATTATCATTATTTCATTGATTCTAGGACCCATAATCATTCAATACATTCCATTAAATCATAACATATTCAGTAAATGTTTCATTCATATCACAAAACACAAATTACTCAACATATTCCTTTGGAAGTCTCAAGATGTGGGAACAATTCAAAAACTTTAATAACATTTAAAAATCATTGATGAAAAAAATTCATTCGCATGAATAGATTCTCCTATTTTTCTAAGCAGTCAATGTTACAAATAAAAAAGTGAAATTAGGATTTAAATAAGTGTAATTGTGTATAAAAATACGGAAATGGATTCGTTTCTTGTCGTTAATTTCCACTGGGGTCTTTGTGATACCCATTGAAAAATATAGTACATAATCATAAATGACATGAACTCCTTGAAAAGAGTATTAATGTATCCCACACCTGGTGGGAGGGAAAAAAGGCAGCATATTATCTTGATTATTTCAATATTAATGGTTCGGAGAGTCCCATTATACATGTCCTTCATAGCTTAACTTTGATGGGGACTAACATTATCTGAGGGGATGCCCTCAGTCTTCACTATTTTCGACCCACATAGCCTTATTACCATGGGCCATCATTTGTTCCCCATATATTTAATTGACAATTTAGATGATTATGATGAATTCAATCTGAATAAATGTTAATGACATTGTCATGAACTATGGAGGATCCTTATAAAGCACTATACCAATAATTATTTGGTCTGATAGAACTAAATTTATATTAGGAGGTTTCATATGAAGTCAAAATCTCATATCATGAACTAATTATTTGGTAGATCCATATAAATTTAATTCTATCAGATCATCCCTGTGACACTCCTCAAACACATCATGTGAACCTTACATGACGCAAATTAAAAAAGGATGTAATCTATGATGAGTAAAATGAATTGATCAATGAATTTCAAAAATATTTTCATCATATGTCCCATGATAATATATCGTGGATTCCTCAAATTTAATGGAATTAAATATTATACATTGGGAAAATAAAAACATCCTAATTTTTTCATTTTTAGGTATTCTTATTGAACACGGATTTAGTTATAGATTTAACTAAGGTAAATATTCATGAACCACCTCCCACCTATTATCTGCGTTAATATGTCTTATATTCTATAACATAGATATATATCCATGATATTCACCTTTTTTTGTTATGGTAATCCACATAATACAATAATCTCTCATCTGACATAATCATGAAACCCACTAGGGATACATAAGAGGACAAATTGGGTCTAGAAAATACCTTCCTATTCATACCCTCTAAGTGGACATTCAAATACATAAAAAAATAGGTATCTATATGATATTCTAGTTTGGATATCAATAAATTCCTTGTCTTTATTTATTTGTTTAATTTGATTTCTTGGTTGGGATGTAAACCTATAATTTCCTCAAAGAAGATTACATCATAATTTTCCACCACTATAGTATAATGAAATATCATAAAATCCACTCATGAAAGGATAATACTAAGAATGGATAAGTGATAACTTTAATAATCATTTTTATGTTCTTATTTGATTATTTTTTGACTTCCTTCTCACATAAAATAGGATAACCTCATCCCATCAACCCAGATTCACCAAATTATCTACATGAAACAACCAATCTATTCAAGAACTTAAATGATGAATTTAATATTGTGAATGATGTCATATGGAATCATCATGGACATAATAATAACCAAATAGAATCTATATTCCCTAGATTTTAGGTCACACTACTATAAAAATTTTTTTCTCATTGTATCAACACTATTTGAAGTCTCAGCACATAATGGTTGATCTAAATGATCCAATAGTACCTATATATCTCCAACAATAGGTATGGTAACAAAAGAGTGGCTCACCCCTGTGGGTATCACTAATGTAGTTAAATTATAGTAGGAAAGGATCACACAAAATATCATCCATGGAGTATCTATTACATATAACTACATGAAATATAACTATTCTTATCTCTCGTAGATTTATCCCAATGCGTGGCATGTAAGATCTGGGCGTGGAAGTGAAAAAAGAAAAAAAAATATACTCCACCTCCTAATACTATCCGATATCTTCTTATGTATACATTTCACTAAAAACAACCATAAAAATTATTCTTTATCAACTATGGTTATCCAATGATTCTCCCCAAATATTCCACCTAGCATTTGGGAAAATACCCTGTGATATTTCTCTTCCCATCATAAGAGAAACATCACCTCTCCATTGGATAATTGGAACCATACAAGTATCTTTTAATTGAAAAGACTATATCATGAGATAATATCTATATGTTTATAAAATTTATAAAAACCAATGAATATCTTAAACTACCACTGTTCCATTCCATATCTCTATATTTCCCATAGTCTAGACAAAATGATATAAACACTCTTACTAGAATCTCTCCATGAATATGTCTTGATTGATAATACCAACATTCGTAGAGAAATTAATGGATATCTCACTAGAATGAATAGATCATATAAGGATACTGTTGGATTTCCATAATATAATATCTGTAAATTGAAACATATCTATGGTGTAACTTGTGAGGTTAGCGAACATTGACACATAAATTGAAATAGTCTATTTCCCCTACTAGAGATCTAG
This sequence comes from Viscum album, assembly GCA_963277665.1. NCBI lineage: Eukaryota > Viridiplantae > Streptophyta > Magnoliopsida > Santalales > Viscaceae > Viscum > Viscum album. Next base: position 810,670,814 of record OY728140.1, on the reverse strand, counting down.
AATATCGTAGATGCACATTAGTCCTGACATAGCTATGTAAAACACAACAATGAAGATACATAACAAAACCCATGAGTGAGACACCTAGTTTCATGTCTAGTTCATATAAATCCACCATAAAACTATAGATTAATGAATAAGGCTCATCTCTAGGTCAGCCATATGATTACAATTTATTTGAAGAAAGATAAATACTTGTAATTATAACCCAAATGGGTTATATTGATCATGTGGGTGGGGATCCCCATGAATCCTATATGGAATATACCTCTAAAACCCATGGTGTCATGTCAGCCTTCCCACATAATATTCTTCTACTTTTGGAAGACATAAAATTCAATGGGTGGAACTATTACTGGACCCCCACCCCCACCACCCCCACCTCCACCACCACCATTGTACCAAAAACTCTACCGAACCCCTAAAGCATATATCCATCAATATGTGTATCACAATCACTATCATATAGTAATATCGGTCATAGATATCCAATTAGATGAATTGTTAAATATAAAATATATATAAATCATGGAATATGACTCAACAATGACATAGAAACCACAAACTGTTCCAATATGATGTATGTACTGATGTTTTTCCTATGCCAAGTGTGTAAATGTACCGTGTAAACCTGAAATATATAAATGTACTGATGAATTGATATGATATCCAACACAGCCTCAATTGTTTCACTTGCCTAAGAGATGATCTCCAAGAACATTAACACTAAATCAGTATTTCCCAAACCAAACATCAACAATAGAAAAAATCTTAAAATAAGTCCTTTTATTAATTACATTGATGCCAATATGTCATGAGAAAACCTACTTAGGTTCTAAGCGACAGTTGTATGTTATGTGTGACATCCCAGTCGATCATAAAAATTTTTAAAGTCAATTTTTTTTGAGTTAGAATATAAAATACAAGGGAATGCATGAATTATGTACCTATACATAAAAACACGTATCATACCATGAATAGTATATTGTATGTAAAAAAATAAAACTAATCAATAATTCCCCTATACATCCATATGATACATCATAGTAACCAACATGTAATTGAAATAAAATGGTCAAATAAAATGACAAAAAAATATTTAAAAAACATGAAACTATTATTAGGAATTATTGTACTATAATATAGAATTCCAGGAAACAACTTTAGTTTATGAAGATCAATTATTTTTTCTTCATGGTAGTATACATAGGACTCATTTAAATGGGATATCATATATATATATATAACTAAAATGTGTTTGAATATCCATTATATATTTGATTATACAATTCATAGTGGGACACCGTAAAATCACAAAAAACAATTAAACACTTTGAGAAATACTATATTTATTAATATCATGAAAAACCTCTATATACTCATGATATACACTATTTCTTGGGTCATGGGGCCAACTATACTACCATCGTATAATTTCACATGTGTCGCCATGGGAGAATCCATCATTGATAACACACTCCTATTTAATTTCTAACACCTGTGATGCTCGCATGAGAAGGCTTTCCTAAAAGTACTGAACAACAATATGTACATTCGAGAACTAATAAGGTATCAATACATAGATAGGGGATCCCACATAGGGAAATTTGGTGGTACCTAACACTATCCTCTATAATCCTTTAAGGATGGGGATCACACACATTGATAATTAGCAATGGGTTGAATACCACTACTTAGGAAAGGTTTATAGAGGTTAAAACCACATTCCACAGAAATGAATCCACCTCTATATCCAAGAGTAATATTTATAGTGTATCAATCATCCTATTCTAATGATGGTATGGATAACTATAACTTCCCTTGAGATAGACCAATGGAATTCAACCTACAGACACTCATCAAGACTAAAGAGAATGATGGACTCAACCTACCATAGGGAATGTAAATGGTGTGCACTTTTTGTACATAGTGTGGCTTTCAATGTAAAATAATATAAGTATACATGTCGATGTAAATTACTGTTGGTCCACGTACTTGGTTCTTGCCTATATATATTGGTATTATAAGAGTATCTAGATTTATCTGAGTATCTAGTCATTAACATGAACACGGTTTTTATTATGTTCAAATCCATGACATTGTACATGGACATTATCATGTAACATGACATGAATTTTCATGTTTACCCCCATGGTACCCTCTGTGATAGTATCAATATGTCTCTAGATGTGTGATAATCACACATTCCATGTGATATATTATTTTTCCTATAATCAATTATGCCATATAAGTTTACAACATAATGTGTATTCCCTTAATGTATATGACATTTATATGTAGTTTTTTTGAAACTATCATCAATTTTATGTTTATCACAACACCATAAACATTCCCAATTATATTGAGAATCATGGACCTTATACTTGGAACTGAGCTTGACCACACATAAGATGTCGTCATTGGTCCTATTTTATCCAACCATCCATTTGATACTCGACACCCTTTTAAACATATATAAAAACTCCACATCACTTGACCCAATGGTATGTTATCCACGTATGATATAATGTATCTCCAAATTGTGCCTTTATCATTCATATTTCCTTTAATCTAAAAATATTGAAATAACAAGTTTCATTGATTATTGATTACAATAAAATTGATTATTGGGACTTTTTCTAAACACTATCAAAATGAAATATATATCAAGATTACATCTATAAAATAGAGACAAAGGAACACAAAAAAATCGAGGAATTGACCATGACCATTATTTCGGTAGGCCTCAATAATTTTTTGGACAAAACATTAAAAGATGTGAGTAATCAATGATTAAAAAAATCAATTCAGATAGCTATGAGGATAAACCAACAATTCACATGTGAATTAGTTTGATATAATAATTTATTCCCATAAAACATTGGAATAATAATGAGTACTAAACTAAAATTAATTAATTAAAACATATTTTTTGATCAATTATTGATGATGAATTGTTCTAAATCAATGTTATTGGTGAGACCCCTAAAATAATTTTTTGAAGTTGATCACCATGGAACAATGCTCATCAACCCTTGATCTGAATAGTTTTCAAAGTATATCCTCCACAACAACTCTCAAATCTATAGGGTTATGAATCATGAGAAATTATTTTACATTAAAATTATATATATATTATTAATAGGTTTAGTCCAATGAGTAAAAATTAAATAAAATAAATTCTTAATTTATATATTATTACATTGAAGTTTTTTAAATAATTTTTTCTATTATTTTAAATAAAAGATTAATTAATTAATTTATTTATTTATTTTCTATAATATAGAAAGGATTCTTTCATCAATAATTATATTTAAATTTTATTGAAATTTGTAGAATCATATCCAAATTTACATACCCCATTTTCAAGATCTATTGACGTCAAAATATTCTATATCATTAAAAAATCCAACCTCTACTTCTATAACAAGAATACCCATCCACTTAAAACATGTAAAATATATTTCCATAAATTTCTATATCTAGTAATTTCAATTAATCCATTTAATATAATATTATTTTTTCTCTTTCAATATAATTTTAAAAAAAATTTCTAAAAAGTTTCGTAAAATTATGTATGCATGAAATCAACAATAATTCAGTATAATATAGAATTAATTAATTTTTTTATTGAAATATTTATTCAAAAATTAAAAAAAAACTAGTAAGGGCATTAGTTTGAATTTTCATTCTAATTCCCTTACATGGTGCTATATTCTACTCCATGACACGGAGAACATTTATCATAATTACTGAAAATACCTATGAATTATATTTATGTTTATTTTAATGAGAATTAGTTCATACATCATAAGATTTAATAATCCAAATCATCAAATGTCTATATCTAAAATACAAAAAATAAAATGAAATTTCATAGACATCATTTGGGGATGTTTTCAATTTTCATTAACAATTATTTAGAAAAATAATTATATTACATAACAAAATAATGATTATTATATATAGGGAAATTAATTTAATATAATTTTCAAATATCATCATACATGGGAGTATTTTGTGATATTTTTTAAATACATTATCTTCTTTAATATTTTATACATATAACTATTTTGACATGATCTCTAATATTTATATTATACATGGATCTAAATTTCCTATACACTTTCATATAGTTTTCAATAGTTTTTTGTTTTTACAGACTCTTTGGTAATAAAATATGGAACTTCATAAATGTTATATACCACTATGATAGATTCACATTGTTACAGTTTCTAAATATTTGTAGAATATATTAAACATATCCAAATATTTATTATATATTAAAAACATCATATATTAGAGTTTATGAAATTTCTCTTATGTATTTTATATCCCACTTAAATAAAATTCATCATTTGTCCATATAGATATCGCATTTATAATAAGAAATAATAGTATTATAATCTTTTCTAGTTCTAAGGAATATAATTATTTATTATGGGCTTCCATTACTTTAATTATTTATGATATAAGAAATAAATATACACTAGGTATGGTTTCTACCTTTATTATTTTTTATATATTTCTATATCACCATGAATACATGTAAATAAATATATAATTTTGAAAAATATTTTATAGTATACATTATCACTCTCTATAATGTGTAAAACTACTCACCATGAAATTGAAAATTATTCAAACTAATATCCAATGAAATTCCACATCAATTCCAGCATATGAAAAAAATTAAAATTTATTAATTTATTAATTTAAATATCCATCAATATATCAATAAATATTATCTCATTTTAATCCAATAAAACTATAATTCAAGTGATATGATTGAAATTATACTTATTAATTCATCCTAAAATATAACTGTATTTATTCTAAAATCTTTAATCATCCCTGGACTTCATTTATTTCATCTAATTCATAGTATCTTCCAGATATTTTATACAGTCACTATGGCATCCAAAATCATCAAAAAAATTAATTGTGAATCAGTTTTCAATTAAACATTTCAGGATTCCTTTATAAACCATCTTAACAATCAACATATATATATGCTTATCTATAAAATAATTTCATTAGTTGAATGAAAGAAAATTATTTTTCATCATATGACATCATAACAATTATAGGGGCTTCGGAAATTATAGACCTCTTCTTCTACCACATAAAATCATATTATCCCACACTGAATTTTACTTATGTAAACATATTGACATGCAACCAAATCAACATAAATAAATTTATTTATACATATAGGATTACAATTATATTATAATGAAAATTTATTTCAAATTTTACTCCACATATTTCAATTATATAATCACTCAGGCTTGAAATCATATTTCTTCATTTGATATAGTTAGTTTGTTGACCATCATAGATGAGATTATGAATTGAAACAGTCTATAAATTTACTAATTTTTCTCCATATTATATTTAATACCTTAACCAAACTAATATATAATGCCTACAACATTTTTCTAATTTAAAATTTAGAATATATATGATGTTCTCAATATCTATTCACTACTAATCATCGAAAAAAATAATTCACATTATTTAGATTGATATTTGAAATCCCATTTTTTAAACTTCTCCAAACTATCTTATCATATTATTGTAAAATTTATCTTTGTTATCATATTAAATGTCCTAAAATAACTAAAAATGACCTTCCTTACTGATTGTAAGAAATGATTGATAATGAAATCTGACTTATAATAGGATGGGGGATGGTGATAATCATGGATATGTAAAATCACTCACATGAGATTCCTCAAACTCAGTACCTTCAAACACACCAAAACACACAAAAACACACATTTATAATCACCAATAAAATGATGATTGATAAAAATAAAACAAATACCAAAATATATGAAATATTTTATACCAACATTGGAATATGATATTACTATGGGATTGCATTGGAAAAAATATAATCCCACCAAAGTGGTAAATGTTTTCAAACTACGTGCCGAGAGGTCCCTACTATCAAATGAATCATCATGAACCATAATGTTATTTCTATATCATATATGATCAATATTCTCATGGTCCACATATTACTTCATTTATATTCATGTGTTCTTTGTAATAAATGGATGGTGCGTTCAAATCTCCTAAATGAGTGAGTATAACATAACTTTTATGAAAAAACAGATTCAAAAAAAAACACTCATTAATTATAGAATGATCATAAGAAATAATAACATAGAAAAACCCAAATATACTGAATATATTAACATAGTCCCAAGGTATTGTCAAAACCATACTCCTGGACATGGATTTTACTTATGTCTTTAAGGTATCATCTTTTAGGAGAACTCACACCACATGTCTTTATAATATTGGTGGAGTTGTTTTGAGAGTTCATTCATGTCAAGATTCATGATAAATTATCATATATTGGAATGTTGAATACAATTAAACATTGATAGGGGATCACACATTATGCTTATGGGGGATTCATTTACAAACATGAAGTTACCATTAAGATGGGGACCCCATGCCTTGATTTTTTCAAATATAACACTTTACACAACCTATAGAAGGATGATAGGTGATTAAACCCAAGTAATAATTGAGGGATACATGTATCCATCTGATACTAAACTATAGATGATTTCCCTCACAGTATTCTCAATATGGGTTTCCTCACTGTAGCATAACAGGAATGGAAAAAGGGAATACACCATACTGCTACTTATCCTTACTATAAAGAATGAGGGCCTCAACCTACCTTTGGGAAATTATACAATTTTTACAGATGTATAAGTCCTATTACACTGTTTTATACATATCTATGTACATACCCAGGTATATCATTCTATTATCATGTGGTCTAGTCCTGACCATTGAAATTAGATATTCCCATGTACCTACAAATGTCTGAGTAACTAGCCCTTCACGTCTACCTATCATTCCTTTGTACCATGTTGTTCCTTTTACTATGTATGTCTAGGGTACATTCTAATAAACTATTAGTAGGTTATATTTCATGTGTTATGTTCAAATGATTTTTGATATATTAATCTATTTTTAAAACCAAGTGCTATAGAAGGAGACTACATAATGTGGGTTCTTCTTAAGTGTATAAGGTGTTTTAATGGGGTTTTCCAAAGATTAAATCAGTTTTTTGTGTATATATTAATATCATAAAAATATCAATACATCCTAAAATCATGAATGTATACCCAATATAAGGGTTTAAATGTAAATGAGATGCTGACAGCGGTTAGTTTCCTCCCCACTAGGCAGTCGGTACTCAAACCCACAACATCGCATCACTGAACCTAAAAACTATTTATCCACTGTGTTTTTCACAATGGAAGATCCCAAATTACACCATATCAAATGTAAATCATGATTATATTACAATTTTAAACTAGAAATATTATCTTTCAATCCAACAATCAATTCTAAAATGAACAGTTGTTGACTATTTTTCAGGCCATTGACTTAATGAAATACCAATGATTAATGCATGGAGTGCAATGGGAAAAAAGAGCCGAAAAAAATTGTGGATATATCAATGAGATTATTTTGTTTATATCCAATATTTTGATTTAAAAAACACAAAATAAAGGGTATAAATTAAGGTGAACCAAAACGTTATCAATGGCTACACCAATGAAGATAAATAGACAATTAACCCATGAATCAATTTGATAAAATAATGGATACACAATCAACATTTCATAATATAATGGGTTGAAAACCAAGATTAAAATACTAACCTTATGTTTGGATCTATTATAGATGAAGAATGTTTCAACATCATTATTTTTGGTTGTATCCCTAAACTATATTATTGAAAATTGACTCCTCAATATAGATATAATCAACACACAATATCAACATACATCAATACATATCCACCATGGACCCTTTAAATTATTATCATCATTCGAATAACCTAGGTATTTTTACATTATTGTGATTATATCAAGGATGATTAGGTTGATTACATTATATAATAAATAAATATACTTATATTTATTTATTGATTTATCAATCTCGCCTTAACATTAGTAGGGAGAAATTATTGATGAACATAAATTTTATGATTTCCTGTGGTAAAATATTAGTTTCAGATTTAATGTTGTAATTTTATTTCCCATTGAAAATTCCATTCTGTTTTTATATTGTTATATAAGAAATGTCCCACCCAAGAAATAATATATTTAATATTTATACTATATCAACTATAAGGAAATAAATTCCTGAGAATCCAGTTCTATTACAACACTAATAATAGAAAATATTTTTCAAATATCGAAATATTTTATATTGAAAAAACCATGTCATCATATTCCCTCCAAAATTCAATATTTTCATCAAAAATTAAAAATAAAACTAAAATATTTTTTGGGAACATAGCACAAATCTAGTTCTGGCACTCCCTGGTTCTATCAATGGGTGTCGTATGTTTCCATCACACATGCATCAATGGTATCACTTAACCAAGAATGATGATTTTATACTTATCATTGATAACTAACATGAACTATATGAAGGTAGATATATCTTTAAATTAGAACATTGCCTATTAGATACTAAATTAATGTTAATGAACATACCTCATTAGTTATTACATATTAATTAAATAATATACCTATTATTATAATTAAGGTAGGTAATAGTGGTGTTCCACCACAATAAACCTACATGGTATCTGATATGAGGCCATTAATATCAGAGATTACATTTTATCATGACTAAATGAATGAAATCCACACATATGGGATTCCTTTAAAAACACATGGTATCCCTCATCAATATATGGACTCATCCTTCGCCTATCCATATAAAACTTCTAATGTCTATGTGGATTCATTATTTACTGTCATATGATATGCACCTTCTTTGTCATCCTTCATTCAAATTATACTGTCATGATTACATACTCAATTGGATCCATCCAATATAGTTGTTCCCAATAGATTCTCCCATAAGTATCCTATAATGATTCAATACTAATTGACTAGTTTTATGTTTTTATATATTGGACATCCACTAGGGGTAAGTGATCCCACAAACTAATAACAATTTCTAGCATTCATGTTCTAATCATGCTCGCATTAACCTGAATTGTTCTCTTAGTTTGATTGTCTAAATTCAGGTGAAATGTTGTTCTCAACGGAAACAGATCCCCAAATCTAGCTATAATGATACTTATACTTGTTGTGTGATATAGTAATCAGGGATTGATTTTATCATAAAAGTAATTCAATGAATCAATTAAAAATAATACATATAGTTTCATCCCAATATATTTAATGAACATTACTCTTAAAATAATATGTAGTGTTCTAAATTGGTGAGCTAGTCTATGATCAAATAGATAAAAAATGTAAATATGTTTAATTTTGGATGTCCCATAATGATTTCTAGGGATATCACATCCTAGTTACACTTGTGAACATCAAGTGGTTTAACCAACCCCATTTGAACCTATTTCATAGAAATCACATACTAAAATTTGAGTAATCTAATGACTAAATCAGTTAACCACCTATTCATAGATATCCCCAAATATTAATTCCATATCTAGTGGAACAACATTAAAAATCCTATATGATGTTATATGTGGGTATTTTGAAACTTCCTCAATATATCCCCTACTAGAATAAATGGTACATTCATCTTCCCTCAATAGTGTATAACAAGGAATACACATTCAAAAAATACTTAAAGTAAATGACTAGTGAGTATATTTACACACAAGGTATGATAGTTACAATATGTTGGAACACATCAACCCCATAAATAAAATTTTCAAAACATGGATGAAAAAATTCTTTCACATGAATTGTTTCTACTTTTAGTGTCAATGTAGTCAATGTTACAAATAAATAAGTGAAATTGGGAATTAAATAATTGAAATTTGGAATTAATCATATGAAAAAAATTCTCTATTTTTCAATAAAACCTTAGAGAGTCTTGTTGATACCTCGTGGTCCATTGAGTATGTCATCCAAAAATTCCATGAACTCATTGAAAACAGAATCAAAATATACCACACAAAGAGGGATGGAAACAAGGTGATAGATTATTTGGCTTCTTTCAACATTCATGTATGATAGAGTCTCTTAATACATGTCCTTTATGTCTTGAATCTGAAGGGTACTTTTATTATATGAGGGTATTCCTTTGGTCTCCACTATTTTCGACCCTTGTAGCCTTCTTATCCTAGGCCATCATTTGTGGCTCCCTACCTTTTAATAAAAATGTAGATAATGATGATGACTTTTATCACTATAAAGCTCCATTCCATAGTCCTTCTCTCTGGTGGACCCCAAGAAAGAACTATGTTAGTAATTATTGACCATAATACTACTCAATTTTCAATTATTAGGTTTCTTAGGAAGAGGAACTATGATATATGGAACATAATATTTGAGAGATCCATTTAAATGTACTTCCCTCAGATATTCCCTGGGACTATCCTAATGTGCATAGTGTGCTCCTCCTATAACATCAACTACCTATGGATGTAATCGATAAAAAGTAAAATGAACGAATCTAAGACATATATAAATATTTTTATCATATTCCCCTTGAATATAGTTGGTGTATTCTTCAAAATGATGGGAATTAAAAATTACATATAGGGACAATGAATACATCATAAAATTTTCATTAGAATGTTTTCCTATTCAACAAGTATTTGGTTATATATTTATCTTTGTTAAATATTCATGAACTACCTCCCACATATTAGCTACTAGAATATGTCCTATATTCTATAATATGGATATAAATCCATGATATTCAACTAGATTATGTTATTATAATCCACATAAAACCTTAATCTCTAATCCAAAAAAATCCATGAAAATGACTATAGATACTTAAGAGGAACAATTGGATTTAAAAAATTACTTCACATTAAATCCCACTATCTGCACATTCAAATACTTAAAAAAATATGTATGTATTTTATATTCTAGATTAGATATAAAGGATTTCATAACAGGAATGTCTTTGGGTAAGTTGATCTCTTGGTGGGAGGGAACCCTATAATTTACTCAGTGAAGATTCCATCATACTTCTCCACCAATGTAGGATGTTGATATATCTTAACATCCACTCCTGAAAGGGTAATACTAACCAATGGATGTTTTATTGCTTTTATAATTTTTAAATGTTGTTATCCAATTATTTTTTTAATTCATTATCATAAAAAGAGGATAACTCAATCCCATAAACCCAAATTCACTACATTCTCTATAATAAACTACCAATATATACATGAACAACAATGATAAACTTCTTATCTTTAATGATGTGAAAATTCCTCATCATGGAAAAAATGATATCCCAATAGATTCTATATTATTTAAAGATTTGTCACACTACTAGATAAAGTGATTTCTCATTGAATCTACACCATTCAGAGAATCAACACAGAATGGTTGATCCAAATGATCCACTAGAACCTATATATCTCAAACAAGTTGGATGGTAAGAAAATAGTGGCTCACACATGTGTCTATCACTACATATATAATGCCCCAGCCTTAAACCTTACATAATATTGAGTAATTACAAGATTACACATTGAGGATCTCTTCGGGTATAGAGTTTTAGAGAATTAGATCATAAAACTTGCATTACATTCCACATATAAACAAAGTGGGTACATAAAGATAGTATTATTATTTCCCATCAATGGAATCATATTTAAAATAAAACATGGATTCTTTCTTGACACTTCCTTGACAATTTCATCATATCATGTACCTTTCCCTTGACCTGTGAAAAACATTTCAAAAAAACTTTGGATGAGCATAAAAAGCTCAGAATGGGGTATAAAAATATGGAAAGGAAACATGGGTACATATATACATAAGAATAAAATTATACTTTACCCATAAAACATAAGCTCTTTAACATACCTAACAAAATCATGAATAAAACATAGAAATCATAAGACATAAAGGTAACTTGAGGCATTCATAACATTCTTACATAGGGAGTAACCCTCTTGTTTACGTTTGGAATACCCATCACAGTATATTCCCTAAATCTCTTCGGAGAAATCTTAACGTTTCACTCCTTCACGTTACCCAATGCATTGTAGGGCTATATCGGGCTCACCTACCCTTAGTTTATCACGGAACCACCCGTCTTCATTGTAATGCCCAAGAACCTCAACATAATCGTATCACATAAAACATGCATAAGGAAACATAACATTTCCACCTTTCAATCACAAGATATAAATACAACACAATGATATAAAAACACAATTAAAACCATTTTAAATACCAAAATAAAATAAAATTAAAACATGGTATTTATTTTTCTTTAAAAAAAAGGCAAGGCTTGTAGAGGAATCTGAAACTCAAATAACGGTCACGGCGGCGGTGAGGTCATTGTCGCCGCATACGTACGACAAAAACATTCCATTTTGTCATTTAGTAAAACGCTTCGTATAAACAAGATTCATTTTGGATAAACGTAAAAGTCAAAGGGGTTTATACACCGTACAAAAGAAGGTTGTGTATAAAACGAAATATGCCTCAATGAAAGGAGATTGAGACGAAGTCCCATACATCGGGTCCGACTTGACTTGATCGTTCTTTAATGTATTGAAAAATAAACTTGAGTTAATCTCTACTTTCTTAAGAACCTTTTTCAAGTTCATTATTCCTTTTATATCACTTATTTTCATGTCATGAACACTATGTAATTATTTAAGTTAATAACGGTCATTTTAACGATCATTGGTACTTGAGTAAAAAATAAACCATTTATAATTACAAGTTGTTCATGTATCCATTATATCCAGAATTATAATAATGATGTATATATCATATATATCCAGTAAATACATGCATTTATAATATTACACAATCATTTAGAGGTAATAAATGAAATGCACCGTTCATGGAGACGGTAAGCCGTACGTACGCATGAACGCTACATTCATTTCTATTTCATATTATATAGAATGGAATCATAATGATATAAAGTTGTAATATAATTCTAGTATAATATAATATATAGTATCATAGTTCCATCCTTTATACGTCCCACATATGGTATTTAACGAATCAAATCACTTTGAGGGGGCGGTAGTCCGCACTTCCTTAAATAAAGATATCGCGTTTACCCATAATGGAAACCATAAAGGTATGCCCAAAATGAAAAATACAGAATCTTAAGGACAACAAAAACATATTATATATCTTATATAAATATAGTGACATCTTAATGGACACCTTTTAAGGTGTTAAAAGAATGTTGAGCAATCATCGTTTCGGGAGGCATAAATTCAACATCCATGGAAACAGTATGTTCTTTAACCATTAGATGTAGGTGTGTGTAGGTATAGCTCGAATACTTCTTATAACAACATCATAGTATATTTAAGATACTGTATTTGTTACAAAAGAAATGAATAAAAAGTGATTAGGGGTTGGAGAAGCAAAATAAAACAAATGGACTCCTGTGAAGACATTACCTTAAAATCGGGTAACTCCCTTTGGTTTGAGTTCAAAGGCATCCTTGGGAAGACTTCTGCCTAAAGCGAGGCTTCGAGGAGTAAAAGAGGTATGTGGAGATCCAAAATTGGGGGCCTTTTATAAGAGAGGAGGGGCACTATTGGAAAGTAAAGAAATGTTACTTTATATGAAAAATTATTTTCGGATTCAAAAGGTCCCACATTGATATAAGTCAAGGGTAAGGTGATAAGGGTTCGAAATCCAAACATCCAATAGGTTTTGGACATGTGTAGGTCACAGAATTTACATTATCTATTCATTTTATTTAAATCCTTTATTAATGAGGTAATCGCTGCATCATCATGATGTCATAAATAATTTAATTTATTTAAAGTCTAAAAATTATAAAAAAAAATATCATGATCAAGGAAATAGTTTTAGTAATATAATGAATAATTATAGTCCAAAAGATCATTTATGTAGACAAAATAAAAAATATTTTACTTAGGTGATACATTCATTGTCACATTTAACATTCTTTAAAAATAAAAAGATAAAAAGTCACTTTCTCACAAAAGTGATTCCCTGGGGCCCCCAAGTTTGGCACAAGGCATCCAATGGTCGGCCATGAGACAAAAAGTATCCTTAGGACACATGTTGTGGTCTTTTTGTATTATTATGATATCATTTTATTATCCTTAACCACCCGATTACTCATTAATCAAGATAATTAATGATATTTACGGTCGTTACTATTCATAATGTCCAAAAACAAGAGTCTTGATTACATAATTTGGACCTTCTGATTCCAAATATGTAATCCATTTTACCAAATTCGAAACACATAAATTGAAATAAATGATTTAAAAATATTTCTCGTTGTCAAAACAAATAGCGGGTTTTTTTGAAATAATATCTATGAAAAGTTTGGTATTAGTTTATGGCCAATTCCAAAGTGAAATTAATCCTAATGACCACCACTGGATTAAATGGTAGAAATATATTCTAATTTAACATTAAAACCAATTCAAAAGATAATTTAATCATATAAATAAAGTATATTAAAAAGTCGTTTTGATGTAAAATTCAGTATTTTTCACTATTCGTTAAAAAATGAACATGGTCTGAAAAATACCAAAAATTCACACAAGTAAATTTTGATGTCCCAATCATAATGAATAATTTTATTTTGACAAACATTGCTTACAAAATTGTCAAAAGATATATTTAAAAATGGTTTGCCATCAAAAGGTAGTAAAACAATCTTTTAAAAAATATTAGTGTATTCCATGCTTAAGATGGAATTTATTTTTGATTTTAATCATATAAAACACTATCTAATTCATTAATAGACATAGATAAAAATATCAATTTTTCATTACTTACTTGGGATGTTTCACCCTTATCCCCTTTAGAAAATTGTGTCCCCGCAATTTATTTACTTATCGAATAAATGGGGGTACTTATCCCTCATTGCATTTTCAGATTCAAATGTTGCCTCATCCATCATGTTGTTTTTCCAAAAAACCATTATATGATTAATCACCTTATTTCATAACACTTGATACATGTGGTCAAGAATCTGGACCGGTTGTTCCTCAAAATATAGGTTCTCTTCCAGCTGAACTACCTCTGGACTCAAAACATGAGATGGATCTGGCATATATTTTCTCAACATTGAAACGTGAATAACATTGTGTACCTGAGATAAACTCGGAAGTAAAGCCACCGGGTATGCAACCGATCCAACTCTCTCCATAATTTCATATATTTCAATGAACCTTGGACTCATCTTTCCTTTCGTACCAAATCGCAACACACATTTCCATGGTGAGACATTGAGAAAAACATGATCACCTACCTCAAAAGAGAGATCCTTTCTCCTGTTGTCTGCATAACTATTATGCCTACTCTGAGTTGTTATCATGTGTTTATGAATCAACTGAACTTTTTCTGCCATCTATTCTACCAATTCTGGTCCCATCAACTTACTTTCACCCACTTCATCCCATAATGCTGGAGTTCGACACCGCTTCCCATATAACGCCTAAAATGCTGCCATCTATACACTAGAATGAAAACTGTTATTATATGAAAATTCAACCAAAGAAAGATGTTGGTCCCAACTTCCCTGATAATCCATCGAACAAGATCGTAGCATATCCTCCAAGGTCTGAATTGTTCATTCTGACTGCCCATCTGATTGAGGAGGAAATGCTATACTAAAATTTAATTCAGTACCCAACGACTTCTGAAGTCCATTCCAAATGTTAGAAGTGAAGGTGGGATCACGATCAGATACAATGTAGAGGGGAACACCATGTAACCTGACTATCTCTTTAAGATACAAACGAGAAAGTTGATCTAGGGAAAAGGTATCTCGTATATCATGGAATTGAGCAGATTTAGTCAAGCGATCAACAATAACCCATATTGAATTATTACCTCGAGATGTCTTCGGTAATCCCACAACAAAGTCCATGGATATATTCTCTCATTTCCACTCTTGCACTGGTAAAGGCTGAAGTATCCCTTTCAGTAACTGTCGCTCTGCATTAACCTGTTGACATATGAAACACTTCACAGTAAAATCACTAATATCTTTATTCATTCAATCCCACCAGTAATACTCCCTCAGATCTATGTACAACTTAGTACTGCCAGGATGAACTGAAAACGGAGAACTATGAGCTTCCAATAACAACTCTCTCTTCAACTGTGAATCACAAGGCACACACAATCTCTTCCCAAATCTCAAAACCCAATCATTATTAATGTTGAATTCAGGCAACTTACATTTATGAACCAGCTCTACCTTTTTCTGCAGCTCACTGTCTTGATTTTTTGTGCTTGCTTGATTCTATCTGATAGAGATGATCTCACTGATACCTGAAACAAAACAGAAGAACTTCCTGCACCAAAAACTTCTATGCCAAAGTTTATCAAATCCTTAACCAAAGGATCACGTTCCAAACACCACATTGCAAATGAAGAATTACTTTTTCAACTCAATGCATCATCAACTTTATTTGCTTTTACAGCATGGTAATGAATTGTACAGTCATAATCCTTGATTAATTCCAGCCATCTCCTCTCTCTCATGTTTAACTCTTTCTGAGTGAATATATACTTTAATCTTTTGTTATCAGTATATATTTCACACTTTACTCCATACAAATGATGCCTCCAATTTTTTAGAGAAAAAAACAACAGCTTATTCCAAATCATGTGTAGGGTAATTTACCTCATGAGTTTTCAACTGTCGTGAAGCATAAGCAATTACCTAATCATTCTGCATAAGGACACAGCCAAGTCCCTTCAACGAAGCATCACTGTATATAAAAAACTCACCATTCCTGGAAGTTATTGCCAAAACTGGAGCATTCAGCAATCTTCATTTCAATTCCTGAAAATAATCACCACATTCTTTTGTCCAGAAGAACTTAAAACCCTTCCGAGTTAGCTTAGTCATTGGAATAGATAACCGTGAAAAATATCTAACAAACCTTCGGTAATAGTCTGCCAAACCAAGGAAGCTACGAATCACAGTTACATTTGTGGGTCTTGGCCAGTCTTCCCCAACTTTTGTTTTTACAGGATCAACAGTTATCCCATATTTAGAAACAATGTGACCAATGAAAGAAATTTGTTGCAACCAAAACTCACACTTACTGAATTTTCCATACAGTTTCTTTTCTTTTAAGGTTTGAAATATAACCTTTAAATGTCTTTCATGCTCCTATTTACTTTTATAAAACAGCAAAATATCATCAATGAAAACCACCACAAACTTATCCAAGAACAAATGGAAAATTCTATTCATTAAGTCCATGAATACGGAAAGTGCATTGGTTATCCCAAAAGGCATTACTACGAATTCATAATGGCCATATCATGTACGGAATGCGATCTTCGGAACATCTTCTTCCTTTACCTTCTGCTGATGGTACCCCGATATCATGTGAATCTTTGAAAAATAATAAGCTCCCTGGAGCTGATCAAACAATTCATCGATATGAGGCAAAGGATATTTGTTCTTAACAGTGATATTATTCAAGGCTCTATAATCAATGCAAAGTCTCATTGAACCATCTTTCCTTTTAACAAATAAAACAGGAGCACCCCATGGTGATGTGCTAGTTCGAATGAAATCTTTCTCTAATAAATCTTGCAATTTCTCCTTCAACTCTAAAATTTCAATCTCAGCCATTCGATAAGGGGGTTTTGAAATTGTCTTAGCATCAGGAACTAAGTCAACAGTAAACTCAAATTCTCGATCTGGTATTATTCTAGGAAACTAATCAAGAAAAACATCAGGATACTTATTTACCACTGGAACATCATTAATATGAATAGTTCCTTTATTTTCAATGACATGTGCAAGGTAACATTCATTTCCATATTTTATAAGTTTCTTGGCCTCTTGATAAATTATCAACAGTAAGGGTTCATTCTTATACACAAACTGAAATTATTTCTGAAAAGAAACTTCTTTAGCTCTACAATCAATCTTAGCATGGTAAATAGAGAGCCAATCCATACCCAGGATAACATCAAACTCTACTAGAGGGAGAAAAATAAGGTTTGCAAGTAGGTTCTTTCCACAGATAAGGATATGAAGATTTTTATAAAATATTTTTTCCTCAACATTTCCCCTAGGCGTTTTTACCAAAATTTCTGGAGTCATTTCTTGAGATGGTATTCCCATTTTACTAGAAAAGGTTTCACAGACGAAAGAATGTGTAGACCCAGAATCAAACAACACACTGGCATAATCGGAAAAAACAAACAAAGTACCTAATACTACTTCATTTGATGGCCCGACATCTGCTGAAGTAGTTGCAAAGGATTTCCCCACCCCATTCTGCTTGTAGTCTAACTGCTTCCCATCACTCAAGATCTTTTTCGGACACTCATTTTCATAGTGACCCATCTCATTGCACTTAAAACATTTCACTAACTGTAAATAAAATTTGGTCTTACCTTCACCCTGATCTTTTTCAGTGCAATCATGAGCCTTATGTACCATCTTACCACATCGGTAGCACTTTCTATAATTCAGAAGACATTCCCCACCATGCCTTTTTCCACATTTATCACAAACTGGAAACTAATATTTCTTACCATCTGACGTTTTTTGAAGAATTCTTCCCTTTCTCCTACCACCTCGGTCTCTTCTTCTGCTGGTTGTTATAGAACAGTTGATCATCGGAAAACTCCATTTCCACCTTCTCAACACATCGAACAAGCTTTTCATAACATTTAAACTCACGAGAATCTAATTCCATTCGATATTTTGGCGTTAATCCTGAGTAAAAACGATTGAATTTTTATCAAGGTCTCGTATAAAATTTGGAGCATAAATTGCCAATCGAGTGAATCGTTCTTCATAGGTAACCACTGATTATTCCTCTTGCCTCAATTCCAATAATTGTTTTTCCATCATACGTTGAACAGCCTCAGGAAAATACTTTTCAAGAAACATACCTTTGAATTCATCCCAGTCGAGAGCATCAATCTCATAAGCATCCCTGATATTTTTAACCATCGACCACCACTGATCTGCTTCACCATCCAAATGATAAATAGAAAGAATAACCTTTTGATTGTCTGAACACCCCATGACATCAAAAATCTTCTCTAGTGCTTTAATCCACCCTTCAGCCAGCACAATTTCAGATGATCCTCTGAATGATGGGGGATTTTTCCTCATGAAATTTTCCACCACTGACATGTTCCTCAACGGTTGATCTGGCTGATCTCGTGCATGGATACCACCACCATTTATCGCTTGAGTCAAATGCGCCATTACGGCAACAAACTGTTCAGTTCCAATTCCGACCATCTCAGGATGCTGATTCAGAAGGTTATTTCCTTCTGTATGCCTTCCTAGCTCTGCTTCCCTGTTTCCTCTGCAGAAAACCATTCTGAACAAACATGTCTTAGATGAAGAGACATGGTAATCTTCAAATACTATATCACTTCAATTTGACCATAAAAAATATTTTTGGATAATCATTTAACAGAATACTAACTCCTAAAGTTATCTAAACCAACCTCTGATACCAATTATAAGGCCCCAGCCTTAAACCTTACTTAATCATGAGTTATTACAAGATTACACATTGAGGATATTTTCAGGGTTAGAGTTTTAGAGAATTATATCATAAAACTTTCATTACATTCCACATATAAACAAAGTGGTCACATAAATATAGTATTCTTCTTTCCCATCAATGGAAATATATTTAAAATAAAACATGGATTCTTTCTTGAAACTTCCTTGACACTATCATCATATCATGTACCTTTCCCTTGACCTGTGAAAAACATTTCAAAAAAACTTGGGATGAGCATAAAAAGCTTAGTAAGGGATATAAAAATATGGAAAGGAAACATGGGTACATATATACATAATAATGAAATCATACATTACCCATAAAACATAAGCACTTTAACATACATCTTCAAATCATGAATAAAACATAGAAATCATAAGACATAAATGTAACTTTAGGAATTCATAACATTCTTACGTAGGGAGAGACCCTCTTTGTTACGTTTGGAATACCCATCACAGTATATTCCCTAAATATCTTCAGAGAAACCTTAATGTTTCACTCCTTCGCGTTACCCAATGCATTGGAGAGCTATATCAGTATCACCCGCCATTAGTTTATCACAGAACCACCTGTCTTCATAATAATGGCCATGAACCTCAACATAATCGTATCACATAAAACATACATAAAGGAAACATAACATTTCCACCATTCAATCACAAGATATCAATACAACACATTGATATAAAAACATTATGAAATCCATTTTCAATACCAAAATAAAGGAAAATTAAAACATGGTATTTATTTTTCAATAAATAAAAGGTATGGCTTGTAGAGGAAGCCGAAACTCAAATAACGGTCACGGCGGCGGAGAAGTCGTTGTCGCTGCATACGTATGAAAAAAACATTCCCTTTTGTCATTTAGTAAAACGCTTCGTATAAAAAATATTCCATTTGGATAAACGTAAAAGTCAATGGGGTTTATACACCGTACAAAAGAAGCTTGTGTATAAAACAAAATATGCCTCAATGAAAGGAGATTGAGACGAAGTCCTATACCTCGGGTCCGACATGACTCGATCGTTCTTTAATGTCCTAAATAATAGACTTGAGTTAATCCATACTTGATTAAGAACGTTTTTCAAGTTCATTATTCCTTTTATATCACTTATTTACATGTCATGAACACTATGTAATTATTTAAGTTAATAACGGTCGTTTTAACGATCATTGGCACTTGAGTCTAAAATAAACCCTTTATAATTACAATTTGTTAAGGTATCTATTATATACATAATTATAATCATGATTTAAATATCATATATATCCATTATATACATGTATTTATAATATTACATAATCATTTAGAGGTAAGAAATGAAATGCACCGTTCATGGAGATGGTTAGCCGTACGTACTCATAAACGCTACTTTCATTTCTATATCGTATTTAATAGAATCGAATCATAATGATATAAAGGTATAATATAATTTCAGTATAATATCATATATAATATCATAGTTCCATCATTTATATGTCACACATATGGTATTTAACGAATCAAATCACTTTGAGGGGCGGTAGTCCGCACTTCCTTAAATGAAGATATCGTGTTTACCCATAATGGAAACCATAAAGGTATGCCCAAAATGAAAAATACAGAAGCTTAAGGAAAACATAAAAATATTATATATCATATCTAAATATAGTGACATCTTAATGGCCACCATTAAAGGTGTTAAATGAATGTTGAAAAATCATCGTTTCGGGAGGCATAAATACGCCATCCACGGAAACAGTATGTTCTTTAACCATTAGATGTAGGTGTGTGTAAGTGTAGCTTGAATACTTCTTATAAAAACATCCTAGTATATTTAATATATTGTAGTTGTTATAAAATAAATTAATAAAAAGAGTTTAGGGGGGTGGAGAAGCAAAATAAAACAAAATGACTCATGTGAAGACATTACATTAAAATCGGGTAACTCCCATTGGTTTGAGCTCAAATCCTTCCTTGGGAAGACTTTTTCACAATTTGAGGCTTCAAGGAGTAAGAGAGGGATGTGGAGAGCCAAAATCGGCAGGGTTTTGCAGAGACAAAGGCTTTGGGAGTGTGGGTAAGGAGGTAGAGGTGGGGGCCTTTATAAGTGGAGAGTAGGGGCACTCTTGAAAAGTAAAGAAATGTTACTTTATTTGAAAAATGATTTTCAGATTCAAAAGGTCCCACATTGATATAATTCTAGGGTAAGGTGATAAGGGTTCGAAATCCACCCATCCAATAGGTTTTGGGGATGTGTAGGTCACATATTTTACATTATCTTTCCATTTTATTTAAATCCTTTATTAATGAGGTAATCGCTGCATCATCATGATGTCATAAATAATATAATTTATTTAAAGTACAAAAATTATGAAAAAAATATCATGATGTAGGAAATATTATTATATTTCTAATGAATATTTATATTCCAAATGATCATTTATGTAGACAAAATTAAAAATATTTTACTTAGGTGATACATTCTTTATCACATTTAACATTTTTTAAAAATAATAAGATAAAAAGTCACTTTCTCACAAAAGTGATTCCATGGGGCCCCCATGTTTGGCACAAGGCATCCCATGGTCGTCCATGAGACAAAAAGTATACTTAGTACACATTTTGTGGTCTTTTTTATTATTATGATATCATTTTATTATCCTTAACTACCCGATTACTCATTAATCAAGATAATTAAAGATAATTATCGTCATTACTATTCATAATGTCCAAAAACAAAAGAGTCTTGATTACATAATTTGGACCTTATGATTCCAAATATTTAATCCATTTGACCAAATTACGACCACAGAATTTCAATAATTTATTTAAAAATAATTCATGTTGTCAAAAAAAATAGCGGGTTTTTTTGAAACAATATCTATGAAATGTTTGGAATTAGTTTATGGACAATTCCAAAGTGAAATTAATCCTAATGGCCAACATTGGATTAAATGGTAAAAATATATTCTAATTTAACTTTAAATCCAATTAAAAAGATAATCTAATCATATAAATAAAGTAGATTAAAAGGCAGTTTTGGTGTAAAATGCAGTATTTTTCACTATTCATTAAAAAATGAACATTGTCAGAAATATACAAAAAATTCACACAAAGTAAATTTTGATGTCCCAATCATAAATAATAAGTTTATTTTGACAAAAATAGCTTATAAAATTTGTCAAAAGATAGATTTAAAAATTGTTTGCCATCAAAAGGCAGTAAAACAATCTTTTAAAAAATATTAGTGTATTCCATGCTTAAGATTGGATTTATTTTCATTTTAAGCCTTTAAAACACTGTCTAATTCATTAATATACATAGATAAAAATATCTATTATTCATTACTTACTTTGTATGTTACAACATCAGTTAAATTATAGTAAAAACGATCAAACATTATATCATCCAGGGAGTATCCATCACAAAGAACTCCAAAGAATACATCTATTATTATCGTTCATAGTTTTCTCTGTAAGCGTGGCATGGAACCCCAGGTGGTGGAAGATAAAAAAATTATAATATATTCCACATACTGATACTCTCGGATATCCTCTTATGTATCCATTTCTCTAAAAAAACATTACATATTCTTCTTTATCTAATATGGTTATCCATTGATTGTCTCCCTATCTTCCACATGGTGTGTTGGAAAATACCATTTGATATTTATCTTCAAATAATAAGAGAAACAACTCTTCTCCATTGGATGATTGGACCCATACTAGTACCTTTTAATTGAAATTATAATATATTTAGATAATATCTATAAGTAACTCACATCTCAAAATTCGAAGTAATTTCATAAACTATCACTTTTCCATTCCCGAACTCTAGATTCCCCATAGTCCACAACAAATTATGGAAACACTCATGCACGAATCTCTCCATCAACATGTATTTATTTAGAAACCCATCATTCATAGAAATATAAAGGGATTTCACACTAGAATTAATGTGTAATAAAATGATACACTAGGATCTCATTATTATAAATAATGATAAATGAAACATATCCATGTAGTATCAGGTGAAATTTGGAAACGTGGACACATAAATTGAAATAGTATATTTCCCTACTAGAGATACAGAAGATCCTTGATGCACACTAGTCATGACATTGGTTGGTAAAACACAACAATGAAGAGATATAAAAACTTTTCCCTTTGAGAGGGTCACCTAGTCACGTGTCTAATTCATTTGAATCCACCATCAACGTATATAGTAATGATGAATTCTCACCTATTGGGACACTATATGATCACTATATTTTAGATGAAGGATAAATACTGGGAACTTTACCCCCAAACTAGACTTATTGATCTTATGGGTGGGGATCCCCATGAAATCTATGGGTAATATAACTCTAAATACCAGGGGGTCGCATCAACCTTCCCAAATAATATTCTCCTTCTTTTGGAAAACCTAATAATCAATTGGTGGAACAATTATTGGACCCCCCCCCCACCACCATCACCATTGTACAACCTCTTCTGCAGAACCCATGATCCATATCTTCATCGCTATGTGTATGACAATCGCTGTCAGATTGTAATATCGAATATGGATTTTATCTTGGAGGAATCCTAAAATATAAAATACATATAAATCATGGAATATTACTAAAAAGGACATAGGAACAACATGTCCGTGTTATATGATGTAGGTACTGATGTTTTTCTTATGACTAGTGTGTCAATCTACTGAGTAAACTTGTAGGATATCAATTTCATTAGGAATAGCTATGCTATCCAAAGCACCGTCACTTATTTCACAAGACTAATAGATTATCTTCATGAACATTAACAATAAATCACTATTTACCAAACAAATTTTTGTAGCCAAAATATATCTAAAAATCAATCCTTGGATGACTTCCCTTGATTCCAATATGACATGACCAAACATATTGAGGGTCTCTCAGATAATGGTATATTATGTGTGACACCCCAATCGATCCACAACAATTTAAGGGACCAAAAACAAAATTGAGTTAGAATATAAAATACATGGGAAATCATGAATTATGTACTTCTACAGAAAAACTCAACTCAAATAATTGATGGGTGATGGAAACATAGATAGAATTTTTACAATATTCGAAACATTGAATTCAATATCGGTTGTCAGAAATCTATTAAGGCACAAGCCCAGAATGGGAGGTGAGCTAAAGAGGCATGGTACCATTGTTTTTAGGGGTTTTAGTGGATGTGAATTACAATGTAAATACAAAAACTATAATGGATACACATTTGTATAAGGTTTATGATTATATTCATATAAAACTAGACACTTTTTAACTCATTCTCCAGTGCATTAGAGCATGTAATTTGTAAGACCAAACTAATCGCACTATAAGAAATATTTTGTGGTCATATTTCATGGAATGTGGATTCCTTGTTTAATGCCATCTGCATGAACCAATAGCCACATAGTTTAGTGTCAAATGTTAAGGACAAAAATTATATATTCAGTTTACTATCGTGACACTAGGACATCAGGATAAAAGTATTATCCTAGATAGGATGTGTTTGGAGTGTGTTAATAATCTCTATTTGATGAAATCGAAGAGGTCCAAAAAAACACATTTCTACATGAATGATAAACATTATTATTTTTATGGTCATAGTGTTTCGACCATACCGTCATGAATCCACTCTATACAGGTAATGACCCTACCATCACTCCTAAGCCCACGTGATCCACTCTTGTTGTGGGAAATATGTGGTGAAGATATAATTTTTACATTAAAACCATTGTAATATGGAAAGGATTATTAATAATTATTAAAAATAAGTAAAGGTGAAAAAGTATACCATTTGGTTAATGTTAAAAAATCACCCATTTAAAAAATGTAAAAAATACCTCTCACTAAAAATATAGTATGATTCATTTATAAATTTTTTCTTAAATTTAAAATATTTTAGTCAAATATTTTTTTCATTAATATGAATATAGTTATGAAATTTCAGTATTCATTATATATAATAGGGAAATAGAGGATAATTATTCCAACTAAAAAAATGGAGGAATAATGACTACTATTCATAAAATATGTTTTTTTATTTTTTATTAACAATGAGAAGTAAAATACAATGAATTATGAAAAAAATAACATATGAGTAAATATTGTTTATTTTGAAGATATATATAGTGTACAATTCAATCACTTGAATTTATAACTTAAAAAATTATGATATATACTGATTTAGAAATATAAACCCCTAAAATGGAATTCATATTTGTAAAGAAAATATCAAAAATAATAACATTCAAATTAATTTAAATTTTTTATAACATCATATATATATTTCTTACCATGTACTATTTATTTATAATTTTTTATTTCTCATATATTCATAATAATTAGTTAGATATATTAATAATGTGTAAACTATTTTATCCACAATGCATGTTTATGTATGATAGTTCTAGTAATTCATCAATTTTAATGGTTCTAGAATCATAATAATTTCATAAAATAAATATTAAATTATTATATATACAACTATAACTATCAATGTAACGCTATAAGGAAAAATGGGTTCCACCACTTATGGAGGAGGTAGACTCCACGTAGAAATGTGAAATGATTAAATTTTAAATATTATTGGAAGAAATAAAATTTGATAATAATTATTCTTTATAGAATCATAATTATATATAAAATATATTTTATATAATTTAAATTAATATTTATAACAATCAATGAGTGGCATTGATGAATTAAAAAAATA
Organism: Viscum album; assembly: GCA_963277665.1. Lineage (NCBI taxonomy): Eukaryota > Viridiplantae > Streptophyta > Magnoliopsida > Santalales > Viscaceae > Viscum > Viscum album. The sequence goes on along the minus strand of OY728140.1, from coordinate 810,644,557 downwards.
ATCACATTAGGGATATGGTATTCCGAACATGTTCTAAATAAAGTTTTTAATTTTTCATTATATGGAAAGGATCTAGATTAATATTTATCTATAAACCTAATAATATTTTATTAAACAATTTATTTCAATATATGATATTTTTATGTCGATACAGAATATTCTTTTTATTACAGAAGAAGAAATATAGTTGAGAAAACTAATTTATGATGATTAACTCTTCTTGGTAAAACCTAATTTTGGATCACTCCATAATCCATCATAGATTGGAATAAAAAAGTGTCCAAACCCTATTGTAATTAGGAAAATAGTTGGGAAGTAACTTTGATAGATCATTTTCATGAAAGGGTTATTCTTGTTTATGAAGAAGAGAGGGAAATATTTTCTTATATATATGTTTGAAGAATGGAACACATGTAAATAATAAAAATATTTAAATATATTAAATTTTAATTTTATAGGAAAATGGATCAAAATGAACATATTTTTAAAGGTATAATGATTAAGGGAATAAAACAATATATTTTATTATTTTCAAGTTTTTTTTTCATAATTATATGTCATTATCATATAGAATAATGGTATAAAACATTTAACCTTAACCAAGATGACTATATTATTTTTACATAACTTATTTGTCTGAAAAATAAAAAAATAACATAAAAACAATAATACATGAATACAATTTATATGTACATTTCACTTTCAATGTATAGGTTTCTTATAAATAATTTATAATATTATTGTAGTAAATGTTAATAATAGTTTTTTAGATAAAATTATCATTATGTTAATATGAATTTTTATCTATACATGCCTATTTATAACTATTAGAAAATATTTAATTTAATTGATGAATGAATCTTTTAATAATTTCATTGAAAAATTATTTCAAAAGTGTCTACTATTATATATTAGGGTTTAAATATTTTAGGTGCATAATTTTTTATTTACAAAATATATTTCATTTTACCGGAAATTTTTTTTTTATTTATTCATCCCAATTGATAGTAAATATATTAATTTTCAATGATTTTTATAAATTTTATAAAATATTATTCACTATTTTTAGTAAATAATATATTTTTTTATAAAGGATGAGGCACAAAGGCCTCGTTCATAAATACTAAAAAAATCAAGAAGAGGAAACAAAATAAAAAATTAAAACAAAGGTCCCTAACCTGTTCTAGGGCGGGTACTCATACTATGACGAGGAAGTCTTCGACCCCTACTGTGAGTATGTTTCCCCCTCCTCCTAGTCATTTCCATCATCCATGCACTATATTCCTCATCCCAATACACGTCTTCGACATCAATCATCAGGATTTTAGGGCCAAAGACTTCATTTATCTTAAATTAATCATCGTCAATGATGTTGGTAGTGAGCATATCAAATGAGTTTGAGATACTAACAAGACTTCTTACCATTCCAATATGAAAGTGAGGACTTCCGATTGGAAAAGGTCCTGCTCTTGCATTGGGTTTCTCATTCCTCTTCATACCTGTCCAACAAAGTCCCGTGCAACATCTACTTTCTTGTGGTCAGCCGAAGTCTGCTTGTGTTTCGGCTTTACATCAGCCTACAATTGTTTGGAAACCTCTCCAGTAGGTTGGGAAATCATGATGTGAACTACAAAGGTTCCAGATCCATCTAAATCTAGTGTGCAGGTTCCATTAAAAACATAGATGTAGAGATGGGGGTCCTTTCAACTATTGAATTGGATTTTCCAGTCATATCCTGCGCCTGTTCAGTAGTGATCTTTGCAATAATAGATTTTATAGACATGTCTAGTGCAAGATAAACAATTATTTGAGATGTATCCACCCAATCATTTAAGGTATCCAAGCTCTGGTTGGATGATTCCTACCAAGGGATAGGCTGTGCAGCATCCTGTATTCTAGAGGGCAACATATATGATTCTTCCACACACAAAATTTTCCTTGCTTTAGGTGTAGGCATTGCATTTTCAAGAACATTATTGGAGGGATTTTTCTTGGAATAGTAATTAGCCACAATGTAATTGGTTTTACCTTGCTGGTAATTGGGATCATAGCATGACACCGTAGCACCTCTAATTATGCAGTTGACAGGGGCACCAGCCCAGTGGAAGGGTCAAGAGAATCAGTACTTGTGACAGCTTTTTTGTCATTGGAGTGGCAGGATGATACCTTCTCATATCCTGGGGTGTCCCTTCCTTACTCTTTACTTATGTAAACACTTTTCATCATGACCATTATTTATGTTGCGGCTTCTAGAAAAATCATCCCTTTTCTGCATTGTGAAGCATGAATCTCATTCCAAATTTCAGCATCATCCATTTTTTGTGCTGAGAGATCTCTCTAAAATTAGATATCATCTAAGTCTGACTCATTTTTGACATCATCAATGCCCTTGACCAGTGCATCATTGATTGAGAGACCCGCTTTAGTGGGGTCATTTACATCAGCTAAATCAACCCAGATGACCTTGCTCCGGCTATTCTGAGAAGAAGCGTGTGTGGGGTTTTTACCACCACTCCTGAACTGCTACTCAGACATAATCTTCTCAGCCTAGACATTTTCAGAGGTTAATAATCCCCTCAAATACTTTGGGGGAATCTTATTCCTAACTTTCTTCAGAGATTTCAAAGTAGTATTTTAGGAAGATTTACCGGTCTCATTCCTTTTGCAGTGAGTCTTATCATGCCCTTTCATCAGGCTTCTGGTATAAATATTGTTTGATCAATAGTTGGACCTAGAGTGTCCAATAATACCACACACATCACAATACAGGGGAATTTTTTCATACACAATTCGTATATTGATCTCATCATGATAGGGGATTTCACAACTTTATCAATCATAGCAGAACCTATATCAATTTCAACTTGGATTCTAGCAAAGTGTGACTAACTAGTATTCTCAGCAGCCAAGTACATTAGGATTATCGTAGAAGTAAAGTCATATACGATTTCATAATTCCACAATACCCAATTTAATCCATAAATCATAATAAATACCATAGCGAAGGTATCTTTAAAATAATAGAGAATAAAATTCGCATTCCATTCATAAAATTTAAGAGTTCAAGGCTTATGATTGATCGATTAAAAACTCCATGCTCTTCCCTAAAAGTTAGTAGAGGGAAGTAGCAATTGGAAAAAACCTCTGCAAAGAGAAACACACTTGAATTCATTAATGCCCCAAATAGACGATAGACGAGAAACATGATCATAAAATTTCCAAGGTTTCACACCTTTAAATAGTGTGATTCGAGAGACAAATGAATTCTTGAAAATCTCTACCCATTGCAAAATCGCTCCATCTGAAGCTTAGACATGAACTTTATTTCCCTTTCTGACAATGTGTTGAGCAATTTGGTTTTCCAGAAAAACCAATGTGCTTGTAGGGATTCCTATGTATGAGAAGTCGCCAAATCGGTCAACATGTTTCGGTACCTTTGTCATGACGTTCGAAATCTATGAGGCATATTGGAGTCGAGAATTGTAAGTGAAGAGATTTACACCTCTTAAGTGAAGAAAGGTCCACACTTCCGTCATTGAGGATCGAGAGTTTCTTCACATTCTCCTTCTCATTTTCCTCCATCCAAGACATGTTCTAGTGTGGCCATGAATTTTCTTATAACTAAATTATGAAAAAGTTTCATTTAAATAAATTTTATTAAAAATTATTCAATTAATTTAAAAAACATTTTTTTAGAAATGGATTATTATATTCATATTTCATTTCATTACATCACCATTCCATATACATCGATATATGTTTCTATTTTTTAGTCAACAACTAATTTTATATAGTAAAAAAATAATAATATTGAGACATTCAATATCTAATAATATAAATCAAAAATATTTAATAAAATCAATTATATTTATCAATATTGTATTAGAATAATTTTTAATTCATCAAATCATTAATTTTCTAATTTCATAATTAATGTAATTATACAAAAATATTATAAGTCTAATACAAAACATGTTATTAGGTGCATAAAACTTAAGAGGAAAATCTATTTTGATGTCATAGGTTGTGAAATTATATTTCTATTAATTGAATTTTAACTATTAAATTTTACTAATATGATTAAATTAAAGATAATACTCATACATAATTATGTACTAATGTTCCCATATTACTTCCTCAAACATATCATAAATCATTGATAATATGGTTTTCTCCTTTCACATATTTGTATCTCATCGAAAAAATATATTATTCCTATTTCACATGGGATAGATAATATTCCTTTCATTCCACCTCATATTTTAGTACATGTGAAATACAATGTATATACATTAAAAAAAGTGAAACATGTAACATGAAGTTATCATGGGTGATTATTAGTGGAATATCCATGAGGTATGTCATCAGCCTGGTATGATCAATAAAAACATTAAAACTTATATATCAAGATCATGAATTCCACATCATCCCAAATGTCATAACATCCGTTCATGGATATATTTAATTGAATTCATTATCACCAACATGATTGTCTCCATCTCACAAATGATTATTATTATAACATTTTACTAGATAGTTATATATATTTATGTTATTTTGAATGAATATAGCCATATCTAGAATCTTCTCAGCTATATCAGTACATAACATATTCCGTTCTCCATCATCATCCCAACATTATGGAGTAATGTTATTCTTGCTAAACTGGACTTCATAATTTTATATTTATTTGTTCATGTTAATTTTATTCATGTATGAAAATCATATCATATGAATGTGTCGATACCTAACACCTTTGAATGAAATACAAAATTATGAAATCATATAATCCATGTTCTGAATTGTCACCTTACACTGACTAATTATTTGAAAATGATATCTTTTGTTAAAATTCAACCCTTTATTCAATGGTTGATGAATTATTCACTAAAACTACTTGGTAACAAAAATTATTAATTAGAAAAAATTGATTGTGGTACTCCATTTATTAATTCAAATTCAATTGAATATATCCTAGAATATTGATCAATGGAGAACTACACTATTAGATTAGTGAAATGTGATGTCCTCATATTGTGAACGACTAAATCCCAATTAGAATTATAGACATTATATGACATCAGGTGTCATCAGATGAAATCCATGATTATCATATTCCATTTACAAATATTTGTTGGTCATTTAAACATTACCGATTATAATTTTTAGTTTTTCATTAACGTATTACCATACTAAAATCCTTTATAAATAATCCACAATATCCCTTTTCATGTCATCCCACCATTAATTAACTTTTAGATCTCTAATTAAATATTATGAATCCATGATTTATGTAGAATTATCAGATATATTTCTTATATAATACTTATTTACAAAGAGTATTATTAGAACACGTATTTGGGTCCAAAAATTTGTTATTACACAATGGTAAATTTTGTAGGCAGAATCATTCCATACATTCTATTGAAGATCCATATATCCCTTATGCACACCCATAACCTTATCATGGATATATAGTAAGAAACCCCTCTGATAAAAATAGTATTTCTCATTTATATATATAATTTGATGCTTTATAATCTTTATATCTATATTTATTAGATCTTTTTCAATCATCTTCATAAGATGACTCTTCTTTATCATTGAATCGAGAACAGTATTACCTCTCCTAGGATAATAATGTTTTAATCTATCATAATTTATAATAAAATACCATAATATTAGTTGTTTTCTATTCAAAATAATTTTTTATATATAATTTAAGATTTTCTGATTATTATATATATCAAACCACTCACCTTGATTATAATGGAAACATAATTTTTGAGAAAAAATTAATGTTTTCACCAACAAATCAAGAATTGAGATTTTTTCTCATGATTATTTTCTGATAATTATTAATACACTACCTCCATGTTATTTTTAAAGATAACATATCCTAATAAAATCAAGAATTGGTATTTTTTCCCAACAACATGCCTCTAATATAAATTGGTGTTTATTAATTTGAAAAAATGGTATGAGCCATCTCAATAAAACATGTATCCTTTTTCTTATGTATTCCATTATTTTGGGGTATATGGTGTACTATAAAAATGAGAAAATCCATTATTCTCTCAATAATGATTATACATTTGGGTTCTATATTTATTTTGGTTGTTCTTACTAATTATATTCATGTAAAAACCATATAACTTTTTAATACAGATGCCTAAAATTTTAAATTGTTTGAAATAATAGAAATTTTTACAGATTAGAAATATTAAAGTGGAACATGTAATATTAATTGAAATATATATAATCTATATGACACAATTTATTGAATTATTTTTAATTGGCCTCTAAATAACTGAATGTTTTATTTCCTGGGGATGATTTTTCTGAATTCCCACCCTTTTATGTGAATAATACAATACTTTCCCATTTTCATGTGAAAAAAATTTATATATTAATTCCTTATTTAGAAAAAAGCATAAAAATATTTTTATAATCTTATGATATTCCACATACACTGTTAAATTAAATATTTTGTATCTCTATGATAAAACACATTCTCTTTACTCTAATTCATGTAATAGAAATTTACATTTTCATCCAATTAAAATACATTTCCTCTAGATTAGTTTTCATTTGAGATTAAATTTATATAATAAAACATTATAAAATAATATTAGTCTTTGAAAAATATCAAACATTTCTAGTATATAATATATGTCAACCACTAAATTTATAATTGTTCAATCCTATAAAATGAGTGTATTATTCTACTGAAACATCTTTTATTTAATCTTCTTCGGAAAAAATGATCCAATTTTGAGTATCCCATATTTAAAAATTTGTCCAAAAATTATTTATACATCTCAATGAATACTTAATACCTAATATAACCTATTATATTTTATCAAATCCCACTATAATATATCGTGGGTTTGATCATTTTGGATGCTTTAAAACAAACATCATGTACATTAATTTTTTTCTTTACCTTTTCTTTTTCCTTCTAAATTATTTTTGTCATATTCAAACAAAAGATAAAATTAAAAATACACAATAACTATTAAATTATGATACCATGTTAATCTCATATTTCATAAACATAACTCATGATATCGATGTAATTAATCACCAGAACTTTAAAATATACATTATTCCTATGTACTTATCATCATTTTTGGGGGTCTCCCCATATTAAATCATACCATCCAAAATTTCCATATTTAATGGAATATTTTTTGTTAATTGGAAAACTAATATAGATATATTATTATCTACATCAACACCAACAATATATGATAACAGTAAATCACAAATATAAATGTGATTTTTCAAGACTAAAAAACCTCATTTAATTTATTATTTAAAAATATAATTATATATATCTATATATATATATATTATAACATGTTCACATAGATAATTTATTAATTAATGAATTTATATCTTTTCAATTTATATAATATTTAGACAAATGTTAATCATTTATATATTGTTGTAGATTCTGATATTTATTTTTATGGAGACATTATTATCATTCAACAAATTTTATTTAACATCATTATTATTAATCAAAATATTATAGAATTTGTAATCTATACATTGACTTTTTTTATAATAATAATGATTAGAGTCAATTTATGATATTGTATAATCATTTCCGATGGAATTTTATTTTTCACCAACTTTGTATTGATGATTATATAATCATAAAATGATTATTTTTTACTGATTTTAAACCTACAGTGTATTTCTGTAATAAGGTTGTTTCTATTTATTATTTTTAACTTTTTCATTAATCCATATTATTCTCATGATTATGATAATAATCCAGTTTTTAATATTCATTCAACAAGTAAAACTCTCTTTCCAATATGGTTCACTCATCCTCATTTTACATTTTAGTTATATTATCAAACATCTTACTCTCGTTCCCATTTTGGATTAATTTTCATTCAATTTTTATTTTATAATTAATTCCATTTATATCAATTATTCTAATAATTTTATATAGAATGCATTTTTATTCACCTTATAAATTAATGATATTTCAATATGATCACAATATGGAAGAAAATAATTGTATTCAAATTCATCATAATCATCTTCTATAATTATTGAATATATACTTCAATTTTTAGTCACTAAAAACATTTTATTTTCTCGTATAAGTAGTATTATATATGATAATGTTTATTTTATTATTTCTATAGAACATCATTGATTATTCATCATTGTATACATGTTTTTATATTATAAGGTACTCGTAATTTACCCATTAATTTCCAATGATTATGAAAATGAAAATTCATATCTATCATACATTAGTTTCGACATTTTCATTTTTAAAAACTTTTTTAGATAAGTAACATTTCTCTTTAAAACATAATGTAAAATTATTCATCCAAATATTAAATTACCTCTTCTTTTTTAGCATCAAAATATGTTTTCTCACTATTGAATGCATTAAAATATTTTAAAATATATCGAAGATTAGTATTCTTGAACTGCTAATATTTTTAATTTTAAAAAATAAAGCCAGAAATCTATATAGTGTAAATTAATTAATATTTCATACATTTTTGGAAGAATAATTTTATTTAAAGTCATCAATAAAGATATATATAATCTTTTTTCCATCAAATATTATTCATGAGTATCCCCAAAACCAATAATGTAACTCTTTATTTCTCATTAAGTAATAATGAATTATTTGATTGCTACTATATTAATAATAATAATATCGTAATATTTCCCATGTTGGACATGGATATTTTTATCCTCCATAATAATATTACATTTGTGCATATTTCATCTCTCCCCCCAAATTCATTTTTCAATATTAATACCATGACCTGATATGATACCATTTTATAAATGTGATTACAATATGGTATTCCAAAAATGATCATATATCCATATTTTCTAGATATAATATAGATTCTTTACTACACCATTTTCTATTATAATAAAATCCTGAATTAAAATTCCTAAAACACCTGTATCGAGTGAGAGATATCATAACATATATCTTTCACTGCAATCATTGAAATTTTATCCATTAAAATTATAAATACCATTAATATTAAATATACTAATATGAACAATGATGGTTATAAAAATTCACTACAAAACATATACATTAAATAAGTGAATAATAAATGTCATTTTCTATAGAACATTTAATGTCATTGAAGGATAAAATTGAAATATCAAGGATTCAAATTTTTGAAACATAAAAAAATATTTTTAGGGTGCTCCCAAAATTTGTTATCACTCTTATGGGATGAATAAATGATTAAAAATATCATTTTATTCCCAAACCCATCATATTTTTAACTAGTTAATATTATAATAGTCATGTGGACTTTAAATTTTTCCCCTTCACTACTTTTTTTATGTTAATAAATTTTACTCATGGAACATAAAGAAAAATTCGAACTGTAAAAAATGAACATAAAAAATATAAAAAAAATTATTTATTTTTGGAAATATATTTTATTATAAAAATATATGAATATATATATAGATCACCAAAAATAAAATGTAGTCTATCAAAATATAAACTTTTTTTCTAGTCCTCACATTATAATGATTAACCCTTCATTAATTTTATTGATGAAATCAAATATTTAATCTCCACATCCTTAGGATTTGTCACCATATTCCATAATATCTTCATATATTCTAAAGGAATCTTATTCATAATAAAAAAAACATTATTATAAAATAATTCATCTATTTCCTCAAATTTTATAATAAAAATTCAATTTCGACCTCTCATATCGACAAATATAGTCACCCTCTTCATTTATATCCTCTTTATGCCTCAAAATATAACAGTACATTGGATTTTGTTAAAATTATTTGAGTATTTTATTTAATTAGTACACTTGGAACTCCAAGACACATCATAAAAAATATTTGAACCAACAATAATGAGTAAAATCATACTTTTTAGACGATCCATGATATAATTATCTTCAACAACAATAAATCCCTTAAAAAACACCTAAAAATTAAAATTATGATCATTGTTGTAAATCTATAGAATTTTATTTTATTGTTTTCATAATTCATTTGAAATATTTTCTTTATCTCAAATTCAGTTTAATATAAATAATTTTATAGGAAAATTACATAATCATAATAGTTAATGCACCATATTTTAATCTTCATAATTTCTTAGATCACCTTAATACCATGATCACCCACTAATAGACAAATTAATTATATTATAGAAGGACATAGTTCTCAGTATATTGTGATTTGTTCATTCCAAACCACAATATTTAACATCAAAATATGATATGGTTTTCCTTACCTATGTAGTTTAATGATTTTTTTATTAAATTTTCTTGTAACAAATATCATTATAACATTAGAATTTTAAAATATTCACAATCCATTTTATTAATTTAGAAACCCTGTTATTGTTTTCAAAAAGCATAGAAACATTTTTTTGAACATTACAATAATAATAATTGAATATCATGTTACAATTTAATTTTCTTCTATCATATCAATAATAACATTATGATATTCTAAAATATATTAAAATAATCAAAAATATTATTTATTTTATAAATTTTAATGTAATTTATGAGTTATATTGTAACACCCCGAGATTTTATGAAAAATATTATTTTAATTTAATTAATGTCTTGTGTTGTATTCTACACCAAGATTACCTTGCGCTATACGCAACACCGTATTAGCTTGCAGTATACGCAACACTATTCTTGGACCGTGTTACACACAATTTTGATAATAGTTAATCTACGCAACATTCAGTATATATATATATATATATTAAATGTATAAATGAAATATGGTTGGATTCTTTTATACGAAACAACGAAGGATTCTTTCACAACACGCAACCCTAACTTGGCTTTCATTACACGCAATCGCGACCTTCCTCGATAGCGTGTGTTGTATGCAATACCGGGTTTTAATAAACAATGATATATTATTATAATATTGTCATGAACTAGCCGTTATGAATAGTATTAACTAAATTTTGAATTTTATAACATTATTATTCATCTTACACATTTTCTAGAACATGGTATAAGAACAAAATAAATTTTTCGGGTAAAATAAGTATTTTTCAAAAAATGCAGTTTTGCCGCCTTTTGATGGCGCACCCACATTAAAACTAGTTTTTGACATGTTTATATGCTCAATTTGACAAAATAAAATTATTCTTTTGAATCAAGATGTAAAAATTTACATTAGATAATGTTTTGATATTTTTCCGATAACTTTCATATTTTAATGAATAGTAAAAACACGCTATATTTTAATTAAAAACAACTTTTTTCATCATAATATCTTATGTGGTTAAATTATAATATTTAATGGTTTTAAAGTATAAATAGAATATATTTTTACCATTTAATATAATTTAAGTCATTAGCCTTGATTTTACATTGAATTCGTAGGTTAAATAAATTCAATCTTTTGCAATGTTTTAAACAAAAACCCGTTTTCTTTCGACAACGAGATTAATTTTAATTTAATTTCTGCAACTTTTGTGTATTGAATTTGGATAGATGGATTCCATATTTGGAATCATTGGGTCCAAATTATGTTAATAATCCACTTTTTATTTTTGGGCATTATGAATAGTAACTACGGTAAATTTTATTTACCATAGTTAAAGATAAATCGGGTAATTAGGGGTAAATATAAGATTATAAAATTATCCTAACACCTGCCAAAATCCTATTGGATGACTAAAAGTCGACCCATATCACCTAAGGGTCGGATTAGAATCATTTAATGGACTTTGGCCCTTGAAAATAACTTAATTATTATTAAAACCAAAGAAAGTGACAACATGTCACTCTCTTAAATCTTATAAGTATATTAATTTTAATTTAGTGATAAACTTCATGAAACTTCGAACATGAATAGTCTACAGAAAGATAATGAAATTATCTACATCATATAAATTTATTTATAATTTTTAGGGATTAAATAATTATCATTAATTATGACACAATAGTGATGCAGAAATTGTTTATCTAGTGAAAAATCAAGAATATAGTTTTTATTAAACAAATAGTGACCATAAAATGCACAAAACCCTAACAAAAACTTATTTTCCATGTAAATGTAAACCATAAGCATCCAATGATCGAATATTTGACCATTTTGAGCCTTATAAAAGAGATTATGACACTTATATTATTTTATTTTAAATGATGCCAAAGTTGTCACCTTCATAATTTAATAAATATAACAATTTAAATATTGTGATTTTAAGATGATAAATTCGAGTAAAAGTATTATTGTAAAATTTAATAGATTTAGTTTCATTATAGGATTTTATTTTTAATTTTTAGGCAACAAATAAGTATATGAAATAAGTATACAAAAATGTTGTAGTATTTTTATTTTATTAAGAGATAAACCAAATAAATGGTTTTAAAAATAATAAAATAAATATTATATGAACTATTTAATGTGCTCCACTAATTTTCTAGATACATATGACATTTTATAAATCTATTAAAGCTTTTAGTTCGAACATATCTTCTGTATTTATTTTATTTAAATTCAAATAAATGAATAGTGTCCAAATTGACACTATTGTTATTTTATAAAAATAACATATTATAAAATAGTTTAAAAATCACAAAAATATTTAAAAATTATAAATTTAAATTTATTTTATCTAAAATGTTATTAAGTATCCAATTATGGAAAATTCACAACAAATTAGTAATTATTTGTTATAATTTAAAATTTAGAATGTTATTACCACAAATAAAATTAAATTGATTAAATAAGGATAAATCATGTTGATAATGTTTAAAATAAATTCCTAACATGTCTAAATTATATTGGTAGATGAGATAACAACCTTATCTTATCTAATATTCGAATATGAGTCATTTTTGGAAGTTTTTAAGTGGGGTTAGATTTATTATAAATTATCATTTTTAAGAATTCCAAAGGTGCCCCTCTCCTCCCTTATAAAAGGGCACCTCCTCCCTCTCTTCCTCACACAACATTGAGCCTTCAAGCTCGGAAAAAACCCTGTTAAATTCTCTTCTCCACTTCACTAGAAACATCCTAGAGGTTCTAGTCTCTCTCAAAGACCAATTTTAGTGCCCTAAGAGGAGGTCTCAAAAAGGCGCTTCAAAGAAGAGGTAATTTCCGTTACCGATTCTTTCACCTTTATTTCTTCTTCCACTCCATCTTCTTAGGTTGTTTCATTATGAAGTAATAAAATCAGTATCACTCATATACTGATATTTTATTATAATTATGAAACAATCCTAATTCACCATCTATCCATCCTACGGAAAATGAAATCACCGCGCGTGCGTACGTACGGAATACCGTCTCCACGCCGTGGTGTAATCTGTTTTTTCCACCAACACCTTACATGGATGGGTATTTTGGTGTAAAGAATAACTATAGATAGTTATTATAACATCATAATGATTCTGATATATTGTATCATCCAATCCAATTCAATTCAATAATTATGGAAATTATATCATCGCTCGTGCGTACGTACGGAATACCGTCTCCACGACGCGATGAGATTCATTCTCCATGTTAACCATTTAAGAATGATTATAATGTATATATAAGAAATAATAATGAAATATATGACATTATAAAGCTACTGGATTTATGTATATATATACATATGTATGTCATCTACTTACTTCCATTTCAAGACAATAAGGAAAGGAAAACAGCGTTCATGCGTACGTACGGACTACCATCTCCATGAACGGTGTTTTTCATTTTATTTATCTACCTATTATATATATATATATACTGAATATATATGATATATAAATCATATTTTATATTCTGGAAGTAAGTAAATCATGATATAAGTAATAATGATGTCAAGAACAACAAGTCAAAACACCTACGATAAATGAAACGATTTTACCCAAAACGCTTCTTTAACATGGAATTTACAAAAGAACGGGTAATATAATGTCATAAGTGAACCATATATGATATCATAACAATGAATATGATTCTATAATAAGTCAATAACATGATTTAAATCATTATACAGGAGGTTCGGACACGTACAAGCAAGTCGGACCTAAGGTAAGGGAAATATCACAATCTCATTTTTATCCGAGATTGTTTATTCGTAAGTATTTACTGGGGTGTATTTTATCATCCACATCCATGTTTCATCAATATGTAATATTATTTCCATCCACCTACAATTGTTTAAATCCATTTTTACCCTTCGGTGAGTTTTTAGTAATATGTATGAAAGGAATCTTTTGTCGTTTTTCGTACGAGGTACTTTTTGACTTTTCCGACAAAAGTACGAAGAATGTTTTTTTAACTTATACGGCACGAACAGATTTCTACTGTTTTATAAAGCCTTATTTTCATGAAGCTTCCTCTAAAAGATTTCATGACTATTTTCAATAAAATCTCTTTCTTTTAAAATTGCATGTTGTTTTGTGAAAAAAAATTGATTTTGAAGAAGAAAGGATATTTTCCTCAAGAATTCAATTCAAGTGTTTTATCAAATTATTTTCCATCTAAGATAATAAAGGGTTCAGTTTCTATCCATATTTTTACATTGATTTGACTATGTTGTGATGGAATTATGTTTATGAATTCCTTTATCTTATATGAATTGATTTATGATGTCATGATGTTTCAAGAATCCCATTTTTGTTACATGTGTTATGCGATGATGTATGTTTTATGATTATGTGGCACACATAAGAAAGGATTCATTATAAGATGGGTGGGACCTATATCTCCCTCCAATGCATTGGGTAAAGATTTTATATCTCATGAGATAGACATGGCTGGAACGGAAGATTATTTCGGTTCAGTGATACAGGGCTGAAACGAGGAGTGAACTCGGTTCAGAAAGGGACTTTGTCCACTAAGATAGTCTTGGCAATGAGTCATGACTAACAAGAAATGATTTTCCATGATTATTTGTGTATGACACAAAGTTCCATGTTTTATGTTATGATTATTGTGATTACATTTCACTGCCATAATTTATCCCATGTTATGAAATTATGCTCTCTTTTGCAGGTTATGATTTCCAAAATGTTATGTTCTTATGAATATGATGTGATTGATATTTCTTTTGTTTACCCTTACTGAGCATTTGAGCTCACCCTTTTATGCTTTCTTTTCCCCAGGATATAAAGAAAGGTTTTAGGTAAAAAAAAGGAAGATCTTTATGGGAGATGTTGATGATCTTTCACCACGATTAGAAGATTATAGTCCGAGTTTCCAAAGACACTAAACTATTACGGTCCTTATGTGTGTGTTTTTGTAATGTACTCAGTATTCCGCAAAAGTAATGTAAAGTCTATGTACGTCAAGATTCGGGTCTCTACAGTTGGTGTCAGAGGAAAGGTTTAGTCACCCTTTGGAAACTAGGATGCGAAAACGTTAGTGAGATCCCTATAGATATTTCTAAGGTATGTTTAGGGATTCCTCTAAGGATAAGTATACATATAGGATATAGTCCTAGAACTATGGTAACGATATTAGATTAAACCAAAGATTTTAGATATTGATGTTACTCCCCCTTTATTATGATTTTTGCCTCTCACTCTATTCTTTTTGGGTTTTAGAAAATGGCTGGAAACAAGATTTTTCACGATAATGGAGGATATGATGGACAATGGAATGATATTCTTCATGAGCAACCAAATGAAATGGGATTTGGAAGTCCAAACATCATTATTATGCAGAATCAGCAATCTCATAATATGATCAATAAAGTAAAATTTGGTAAGTTTCCTGACTCGGCTAATAAGAGAAAGATGGAGTTCCATGATGATCATAGAGGAATGAAAGTTCAATTTCCCCTATGTAAATCATGTGGGAAGAGGCATCAAGGAGAATGTTTCAAGGGAACTGGAAGATGCTTTGGGTGTGGAAAAGAAGGACACAAATCAAGTAAGTGCAAAAGAAAAGGGTCGGTTAACACCATGGATGAGGATAATGGTATTGCTACGACATAAAAAATGGTTAAGTGTTTTAAATGTGGAATGTATGGGCATTATGCAAACAAATTCCCTAAGGGAAAGACTCATGAAGAGAATCAGTATGGTCATATGGGTATTATATATGTGGATGATGATGAAGAGACTACAAATGATATGTGAGATGAAAGAATTTTTGAAGCTCGGTCAATGGTTTGAGAATGTAGCGGAATGATTACATGTTTATCATGTGTAATTTTGGAATAAAGAGACATCTATGGATTGTTACACTATTGTCGTTCCTTGTGTTTTGAAAGTGTATGATTAATGTTACCAGTATCCATGAAAGGTTATTCAGATATTTTTGGAATGTAGATGATATGCGCATAATGAAGGGATAAGGAGAAAATTAAATGTTTGATAGTATTCATGAGGTCATGATTGATATAAGGACTAAGTGATATCATTGTTTGAGTATATAGAATTTTGAGGATTTTGGTATGTGGAAAGTGTTACCTTTTAACTGCACTCATGTTTTCACTAAGGTATTCAAGAGAATACACGATTAAGGACTTTGAATGTTTGGAATGTGACCAACAAGACATATCTTATGATATGTGGGGATCAACGACAGTATTAAATCTCTGGTAATCGATGTCACTATATTATGAGAGTGGACTGCAGTATTATGTATAAGCCTAAAGATTAGACTGGATTATGTTGGACATAAGTTAGTATTGTTTAAGGATAGAAGATGGGATGTTATATTAACGTAGTTTTAGAAAAAGGGACAACCTGCAGGACGGGCGACAGCCCATTGCTTCGGACAAGGATGTAGGAACCGAACCCACAACCGAAGTGCGACTGGCCTTTATCGCCTACCACTGGCCTACAGGAAGTCCCTGTTTAGTAGAAACTAGTTTTATTATATTAATCAGTACGATATATGAAGTATAAAGTCCATTTTAGGAACCATATATGATTAATCTCACTATAGATCGACTTATGTATATAACTTTTTCTAACCTTTTGTTTGAGACAGATGGAATGACCCGTTATTCTATCACATGATCTGCTAACACTTCACGAATAACAAATTCACTTCATTTATTTAAGAGATGAAGTAGAAATTGTTCAAGGCACGAACAACAATGAGATTGTACCAAAATAAAGTAAGTATTTATTCTAATTCAAATTATTCAACTTTAGGAAAACGACCTTGAAAACCAAAAATGTTGTCCAAGTGCTCTTATATCTGATTAATCAGATGGTACCTTAGATCGTCACAAATTTATGGATTTGTGATTGTTGGCTTTTCCATAGCCATGTTCTCTACCACTCTCCATCAGAACATGATGGTTAGATTTCTCTTCCATATCCATATTTTCATCTATGTGGAAACCCAGTGATTAGTTTATTTGGGTAACCGTTACGTTTCATACTTTTGTTTTTAAAGAATGGTTTTGGTATTCCTTTTTACGATGTGGGTTTCTATTATAGAAACTTTCGAATAGTAAACTATTTATAACCCCGACGAATTTCGAGGACGAAATTCATTTTAAGGGGGGTAGAATGTAACACCCCGAGATTTTATGAAAAATATTATTTTAATTTCATTAATTTCTTGTTTTGTATTCTACACCAAGATTACCTTGCGCTATACGCAACACCGTATTAGCTTGCAGTATACGCAACACTATTCTTGGACCGTGTTACACACAATTTTGATAATAGTTAATCTACGCAACATTCAGTATATATATATATATATATTAAATGTATAAATGAAATATGGTTGGATTATTTTATACGAAACAACGAAGGATTCTTTCACAACACGCAACCCTAACTTGGCTTTCATTACACGCAATCGCGACCTTCCTCGATAGCGTGTGTTGTATGCAATACCGGGTTTTAATAAACAATGATATATTATTATAATATTGTCATGAACTAGCCGTTATGAATAGTATTAACTAAATTTTGAATTTTATAACATTATTATTCATCTTACACATTTTCTAGAACATGGTATAAGAACAAAATAAATTTTTCGGGTAAAATAAGTATTTTTCAAAAAATGCAGTTTTGCCGCCTTTTGATGGCGCACCCACATTAAATCTAGTTTTTGACATGTTTATATGCTCAATTTGACAAAATAAAATTATTCTTTTGAATCAAAATGTAAAAATTTACATTAGATAAAGTTTTGATATTTTTCCGATAACTTTCATATTTTAATAAATAGTAAAAACACGCTATATTTTAATTAAAAACAACTTTTTTCATCATAATATCTTATGTGGTTAAATTATAATATTGAATGGTTTTAAAGTATAAATATAATATATTTTTACCATTTAATATAATGTAAGTCATTAGCCTTGATTTTACATTGAATTCGTAGGTTAAATAAATTCAATCTTTTGCAATGTTTTAAACAAAAACTCGTTTTCTTTCGACAACGGGATTAATTTTAATTTAATTTCTGCAACTTTTGTGTATTGAATTTGGATAGATGGATTCCATATTTGGAATCATTGGGTCCAAATTATGTTAATAATCCACTTTTCATTTTTGGGCATTATGAATAGTAACTACGGTAAATTTTATTTACCATAGTTAAAGATAAATCGGGTAATTAGGGGTAAATATAAGATTATAAAATTATCCTAACACCTTCCAAAATCCTATTGGATGACTAAAAGTCGACCCATATCACCTAAGGGTCGGATTAGAATCATTTAATGGACTTTGGCCCTTGAAAATAACTTAATTATTATTAAAACCAAAGAAAGTGACAACATGTCACTCTCTTAAATCTTATAAGTATATTAATTTTAATTTAGTGATAAACTTCATGAAACTTCGAACATGAATAGTCTACAGAAAGATAATGAAATTATCTACATCATATAAATTTATTTATAATTTTTAGGGATTAATTAATTATCATTAATTATGACACAATAGTGATGCAGAAATTGTTTATCTAGTGAAAAATCAAGAATATAGTTTTTATTAAACAAATAGTGACCATAAATGCACAAAACCCTAAAAAAAATATTTTCCATGTAAATGTAAACCATAAGCATCCAATGGTCGAATATTTGACCATTTTGAGCCTTATAAAAGCGATTATGATACTTATATTATTTTATTTTAAATGATGCCAAAGTTGTCACCTTCATAATTTAATAAATATAACAATTTAAATATTGTGATTTTAAGATGATAAATTCGAGTAAAAGTATAATTGTAAAAGTTAATAGATTTAGTTTCATTATAGGATTTTATTTTTAATTTTTAGGCAACAAATAAGTATATGAAATAATTATACAAAAATGTTGTAGTATTTTTATTTTATTAAGAGATAAACCAAATAAATGGTTTTAAAAATAATAAAATAAATATTATATGAACTATTTAATGATCTCCACTAATTTTCTAGATACATATGACATTTTATAAATCTATTAAAGCTTTTAGTTCGAACATATCTTCTGTATTTATTTTATTTAAATTCAAATAAATGAATAGTGTCCAAATTGACACTATTGTTATTTTATAAAAATAACATATTATAAAATAGTTTAAAAATCACAAAAATATTTAAAAATTATAAATTTAAATTTATTTGATCTAAAATGTTATTAAGTATCCAATTATGGAAAATTCACAACAAATAAGTAATTATTTGTTATAATTTAAAATTTAGAATGTTATTACCACAAATAAAATTAAATTGATTAAATAAGGATAAATCATGTTGATAATGTTTAAAATAAATTCCTAACATGTCTAAATTATATTGGTTGATGAGATGACAACCTTATCTTATCTAATATTCGAATATGAGTCATTTTTGGAAGTTTTTAAGTGGGGTTAGATTTATTATAAATTATCATTTTTAAGAATTCCAAAGGTGCCCCTCTCCTCCCTTATAAAAGGGCACCTCCTCCCTCTCTTCCTCACACAACATTGAGCCTTCAAGCTCGGAAAAACCCTGCCAAATTCTCTTCTCCACTTCTCTAGCAACATCCTAGAGGTTCTAGTCTTTCTCAAAGAACAATTTTAGTGCCCTAAGAGGAGGTCTCAAAAAGGCGCTTCAAAGAAGAGGTAATTTCCGTTACCGATTCTTTCACCTTTATTTCTTCTTCCACTCCTTCTTCTTAGGTTGTTTCATTATGAAGTAATAACATCAGTATCACTCATATACTGATATGTTATTATAATTATGAAACAATCCAAATTCACCATCTATCCATCCTACGGAAAATGAAATCACCGCGCGTGCGTACGTACGGAATACCGTCTCCACGCCGTGGTGTAATCTGTTTTTCCACCAACACCTTACATGGATGGGTATTTTGGTGTAAAGAATAACTATACATAGTTATTATAACATCATAATGATTCTGATATATTGTATCATCCAATCCAATTCAATTCAATAATTATGGAAATTATATCATCGCTCGTGCGTACGTACGGAATACCATCTCCACGACGCGATGAGATTCATTCTCCATGTTAACCATTTAAGAATGATTATAATGTATATATACGAAATAATAATGAAATATATGACATTATAAAGCTACTGGATTTATGTATATATATACATATGTATGTCATCTACTTACTTCCATTTCAAGACAATAAGGAAAGGAAAACAGCGTTCATGCGTACGTACGGACTACCGTCTCCATGAACGGTGTTTTTCATTTTATTTATCTACCTATTATATATATATATATACTGAATATATATGATATATAAATCATATTTTATATTCTGGAAGTAAGTAAATCATGATATAAGTAATAATGATGTCAAGAACAACAAGTCAAAACACCTACGATAAATGAAACGATTTTACCCAAAATGCTTCTTTAACATGGAATTTACAAAAGAACGGGTAATATAATGTCATAAGTGAACCATATATGATATCATAACAATGAATATGATTCTATAATAAGTCAATAACATGATTTAAATCATTATACAGGATGTTCGGACACGTACAAGAAAGTCGGACCTAAGGTAAGGGAAATATCACAATCTCATTTTTATCCGAGATTGTTTATTCGTAAGTATTTACTGGGGTGTATTTTATCATCCACATCCATGTTTCATCAATATTTAATATTATTTCCATCCACCTACAATTGTTTAAATAAATTTTTACCCTTCGGTGAGTTTTTAGTAATATGTATGAAAGGAATCTTTTGTCGTTTTTCGTACGAGGTACTTTTTGACTTTTCCGACAAAAGTACGAAGAATGTTTTTTTAACTTATACGGCACGAACGGATTTCTACTGTTTTATAAAGCCTTATTTTCATGAAGATTACTCTAAAATATTTCATGACTATTTTCAATAAAATCTCTTTCTTTTAAAATTGCATGATGTTTTGTGAAAAGAAATTGATTTTGAAGAAGAAAGGATATTTTCCTCAAGAATTCAATTCAAGTGTTTTATCAAAATTATTTTCCATCTAAGATAATAAAGGGTTCTGTTTCTATCCATATTTTTACATTGATTTGACTATGTTGTGATGGAATTATGTTTATGAATTCCTTTATCTTATATCAATTGATTTATGATGTCAAGATGTTTCAAGAATCCCATTTTTGTTACACGTGTTATGCGATAATGTATGTTTTATGATTATGTGGCACACATAAGAAAGGATTCATTATAAGATGGGTGGGACCTATATCTCCCTCCAATGCATTGGGTAAAGATTTTAAATCTCATGAGATAGACATGGCTAGAACGGAAGGTTATTTCGGTTCAGTGATACAGGGCTGAAACGAGGAGTGAACTCGGTTCAGAAAGGGACTTTGTCCACTAAGATAGTCTTGGCAATGAGTCATGACTAACAAGAAATGATTTTCCATGATTATGTGTGTATTCCACAAAGTTCCATGTTTTATGTTATGATTATTGTGATTACATTTCACTGCCATAATTTATCCCATGTTATGAAATTATGCTCTTTTTTGCAGGTTATGATTTCCAAAATGTTATGTTCTTATGAATATGATGTGATTGATATTTCTTTTGTTTACCCTTACTGAGAATTTGAGCTCACCCTTTTATGTTTTCATTTCCCCAGGATATAAAGAAAGGTTTTAGGTAAAAAAAAAGGAAGATCTTTATGGGAGATGTTGAAGATCTTTCACCACGATTAGAAGATTATAGTCCGAGTTTCCAAAGACACTAAACTATTACGGTCCTTATGTGTGTGTTTTTGTAATGTACTAAGTATTCCGCAAAAGTAATGTAAAGTCTATGTACGTCAAGCTTCGGGTCTTTACATATATCAAATGATAAAACCAATATCCCCACTTATGATTCTAACATAAAACTATACACTAATATTAATCTATCACAATAACCATCAAATGATTATCTGTCAAAATATTTTAACCTCATATGAAATCCAATGACATACATATTTTTTAATGTAATTTATGTTTTGAAGAAAAATTAATATTCTAATATATAAAATAAAATTATTATAATCTTCACAAATATTAAATAATCCTCATGACATTAAATATTTAATGGGGTAATCCTATGATATTATCATGATGAGAAAAAAATATTTATAAAACAAAAAAATAAATTTAAATTGGGGTTATTGAATAATAAAATGTTAATATCTATGAGATAAATTGAACCATGATTAATTTACATGAAATATTAATTTTATAGAGTTGAAATCATTATTATTTTTGGTAATATTATCTATAATTTATTAATAAAAACTTTTTCAAAGATGAACCCTATGAAATTTAGAATTATATAAACCATATAATTATTATATTAGTATTTTAAAATTTAAATTTTATTCACAATAAAAATGAATTTTTTTTATTTTATCTAAAAATACATATCATTTAATACTCGTTTGGTTATTAAAAATCCTTAATATCATCTCCCTATTAAAATAAAAGATAAAAATTTGTAGCATAAATATTTTATGCAATAATTTATGGGAATATAAACTAGTGATTAAAATAATTATTTCAGAATATTGTCTCATAAATAATTTTAAAATAATAATAATTTATTTAAGGACAAATAACATAGTACTAATTGAAAAGTAAAATTACTTATTAACAACATATTTTACAACCAATAATATTGAAAATACTTCAATCATCTATGAATATCTTTAACCAAACCTTTACAACAATTAATGATCCTAATTAGAATATTATTGTTTGTTATAATGAAATTGTATCCCAAAAAAGAGCATCATTAAGAACAATGGTTGACCATAACTATTTCTATTCTCAACCAATTGTTCGAAGAATTAGTAATTTAACTAGTGATAATTACTTAGTGAATTCTATTATTTAAGAATTTATCATTGGTGAAAAAATAATTTATATAAATTTTTTCAGGACCAAAAGAGTAAGATATATTATTAGTCCCTATAGAAATTTAATTCACTATTTTACCATCACCTTAATCCCTCAATAACTCATCATCTATGACCTTTATACCTACATAAACTTATCATAGGACTTCTTACACTATTACACTACATTAGGATGTCCCCACTCAACTGATTTCCCCACATCTCAATCCTCCAAAATTTCATTCTTTGATCAACGTGTCAAGCCCCTTTAGATGTGTTTTTTCTAATGATACCTTCAATGACATAACAAATCAATCTAACCATCTCCCATATATATGAAAATTACATCTTTCACCCAAGGATCCTAATATCATTTAATGACATGAAACTATATCCTTGTTCCATAAATATTTTACTAATATTTATATATATCACATTTTGTCTATTGTCTCTATTTTCATGCATTTCAGGCCATATCTTTCTATCTATCATTACATCATCAGCATTTGGAAGCATTCCAATAATTTTTCCATCATCATACTGAATGTAATTTCTTTTATTTCCAACAATACTATTTAGATGATTTAATAAAATAGTGGTTGTGGGAATATAGGTCCTATAGAAATGATTGATTTTTTATTATTCATGTTCTAGGTATTTTAATAAAGTAATTAAATAAAAATTCATAACCACGAAGGAATCCCAATCCTATTTAAAATACATGGACTTCCAATGTTATTAGAGATTCATTAATGACATTATTATATCTGGATGTATCCACATTAAAGAAGTAAAATAATATGGTAGAAATTAAATGTTTTATGTTGGTGATATCACTTACGTTCCCTCATCAAAGACATTCAAAAGTTGTTTCTAAAATATCCTTTCCGAAATGTGTTTTCATCAAAACCCATTTATGTTTTTAATTAAATTTTATGCTCCACGAAAAATTATATTACTCCTAGAGAATTTGGAAACATACTCCATAGGCGCCTTGACATCCCAATGTCTGCACCACTAATCATTATCTAACCCCATGGTACTTGGAACCACTAAACTAAGATCCTTAAATCATATGGTATTCAATAAAATAGTTGGATCATCAATTAAAACCATTTTTCTATGACGAATCACAATCAATGATACATCCATTAGTAATTATCAAATTTTATCAGCCCTTACTTTTGGGAAGACGATGTTAAATTATTAATAGGGATTATGAGGTTTTGGATTCATGGAGATCATTATAATTTCTCTAATTCTCTCTTTTTTTTATCATCTTATATTACCCCTTATGATTGGGCCATTCTGTTTTCAATATATTTTACTACAATAGTTTCTTTTGTTTATGTATACTCTACGATTGATTACAGTTTCTGGAATTGTTATTCAATATATCAAAATAGAGTGTATTGTTATGATATGGAATGATGGTCATCATCTTTATCCTTATCCTTAAATATAATCATGATTGTACCTCTTATACCCACTATATTACCTGAATTCAAAAATATAAATTTCTATATCTATTTAACATATAACTCCTTAGATGATTTCTTTATTTTTGTCAAAGAGCCTCATTCTAGGACCCCACCAAGTAATAAGTGGCTTAAAAGAAAATCTGTTACTGTTATGTTCTTTGGTAGAGTAAAATATACTATTACAGATATATCCCACTCACCTTTTCAGTTATCATCATCAAAATGGCTTGTTAGAATAGTATTTAAGACATACACCCATTAAAATTAAGATATCAATTTTCAAATAGAATATAAAGGGAACAAGTCCTCCATGAAATTTTAAAACATCACGAATGATGTTATAGAACCCAACCTCAAAATAATATCCATTTTTAAGGCAATATAAAATCACTATTTCATTCTAAAATTTACAAAATTACATTATTTTAATAACTATATACATTAAAGTCCAAATAACAAGAATATTAAAATAATCAAGAGGACAAATCTATTAATAGAGATAGTTGGTTAATAATTTCTATTTGAATGTATTAATCAATCCCTTTAAAATCATAATATGTCATAATGTTCATTTAAAAAAATCAAGGAAATGAATAAATATTTTATATAGGAAAATCCTTAGATCATTATCCATGGATTTCACTCTTCATTCATTGGTGGTGACTTGAAAAAAATTCAGTATAACTATGATGAATGTTATAGGTGTTCTTAATCCATGAATTCTTTTTCAGATTTAAAAAATATATCTTCCTCAAACAATATTTATGAATATTAATTTCATGGTTAAATCATATGAAATAGAACCATATGATGATGATTCATCATGATATTAGTTTATCAAATCAACTATGTATTTCATGTTTTTATATTTCTTTATTAACCCCCATGGACAGTCCTCTACCAAACCACTTACATATCATAATCTCCTAGGGAGGGGGTGTTGGTCATCTTCAGATGAAATAAATTTCCATGTTCTATATTGAATTAGTAAATGTCATAGAAGTGGTGAAATAGTAAATGGATGAACATATAACTAGAAAACCTTGGGACATCATCCAATGGAATCATATGCATCACAATGCTGAAATAATTATTTTTTTATCCATGATTTGAATTTTCAAAGAATCAAAGAGATATAATATGACATTATTTCTCTTCTAATAAGATTTCATGATATGTGGAATTATCATGTATCTATAACCCATATAGATAATTACATAGATCTATCAAATTAATTAATATACATTGAATGGAATGCCCCAGAATGTTTGCGAGTTCACAAACACAAATACTAGGTCATGAACTATGATTACATATATAATTATCATTAAATATAATCACATTGAATAAATTTGTATAAATTTTGGATTCATTTTTCTGTAACTACATTAATTTAATTCTGTAAAACCCGATGGTCCTGTTTCAAAATATACTATCTAAGATTTGTGTGACAATGTAAGGAGAATAACCTAGAGAGAATTCCAAAAACAATTACATATTTAATATTACATGATTAGTTCATTAGCGTATGAGTTTTTATATTGAGAAAAATCTAAACATTACTGATATTTTAGAACTTATCAATAGTTTATTCCATAATTTTTTCCATGTTCATGATGGGTTTCATAATAAATTTAACTTGGAATTATATGATATTAGAAAATAATAAGGAAATTAACATATCTTAGATTATATTATAGGTTTCCACTAATATAGATATTCTTGCAACAAATATATTGACGTTATACTGAATAAAAACAATCCCATAACATTTAATTAGTTATTCATAGAAAATTTATTCAAATAATCCATGAAAATAATTTGTAAACACTTCCACTTATAATTTTTAATCTATTTCATTACATTTTTTATAATAAATATTTTAGTTTTTATAAGAATATGAACATTCTACGAGATAATTATCTAACAGAATAATCCAGTTAAGATATCTATACGAACATAACTGGATCTTATATCACAAATAAGGATGAAATGTAAAATACTAATGATACTATCCAAATTAGTTTTATAATATAAATTATATAACACGAGCATATTTATTAGTGATTTTGTGATTACAATTTCTATAGTTTATCCTCTAAATGGTTCATGATAATTTCGGAAGGAAAAATATCTCCCTTCATAAAATCAATAAAATTTATTTATCAAGGATATTACACATCCTATTCCTTTTATGAAAATTCTAGATAATTCCTTAGTAAAACTATATATAATTCTATATTCAAATTACATAATCCCCTTATAAGTGTGGTATTGAACCATTTTCATATATTAATTAATTTTTTTGATTAATTGATTTTTATTATAAATTTAATAAATATATCAATGAGTTATTTTAGAAATTATATCAGATAAATATGAAATATAGAATGTGAAATATATTGACTATATTAAGGGTTGTGTATATATATAAAATTCGTGTTCTTCTTTCATTAATATTTTTATTGATGATATATTAGTGATCCAATGAAAAACCATCCATATTTATTATATTATAAAACATATACCGTCTAATAGGATAAAAATAATACATTTTGATGAATGTTTTTATATATTTATGGGAACAATTATCAATATGATGATTAAACACTTTTCATTTTGTAGGTGAACCACTCACATTTACTCGATATCATCCAGTATTTCTGTGAATTTTATGAACATAATAATTTTACCAAAATTGATTCTATAAAAAATGAAAATATTGACTTATAAATACTATGGGATTCTTTATACCTTGGTTAATGTCCATAAGATATCACTAATAGGATATATATCCAAATTTACAATTGAAAATTTGTGTGGATAAGTCTATTGGATACCATATATCTCTTTCAAACATAACTTCTAGGAGATACAATCATAATGAATTATTTATGATATATTTAAATGTCAAATACATATGGGATTACACAATGTATATCCCACAACATTAAATCATTCTCCTCATCATTATGGAAAATCATCCATGGACCACCAAAATCTTTTTATGGATCACTCGATATGGATGATAGATCATGGATATAGATTTTGGGTTTTTTGAATATTTGGTTGGGAGGTATCTCTTATTCCCACACTAATGTATATCTGACATTTTTATTCCATAATCACTATGCTTGATGACATCATAGATAGTTCCCTCTCATATTAATGACTAAGAAACATGAAAAAAATTAATTAGTGGAAAAAAATAACCATTGTAACAACTCTATATCCATCTGAGGGATCTTTAATCATATGACAACTCAAAATTATTCATCTTTTTAAGGAAGAGGACCCATCGTGTAACATTTTTTGTTCATTAGTAATTACAAATAAATTATGTAATCCATAACATTGTTCCCATCACTATGTTATCCATATAAACCATATATAAAATAGAAAATGTATATCACTAACATCTAGATTCCTATAATCCTCATTCCCATAATTTCAATAATTTTATATCCTAATTATGAGTATTATGGTATATTAATTTGTATGATCCATTATACAGATTCATCATGGAATTCATATATCCCTCAATTAATTTTATCTTCTCATTATATAATGGGATTAATGTGTTATTTATGTATAATCCTAGTATGGGTCACAAGTTTTCATGGAAACCTAGCATATCGTTGAATGTGGGTGACCAATACCCATCATGTGATGTATATTTATTAATACTACATGTATATGGTTGGATATGTAAATATTAATTTTCTTATCAAAAAATAATTGTATTGATACTTTTAATCACGTATATTTATGGTAATTTCCTTTGATTAAGATTCATATCAATGTGTAACAATAGTTCCCAATAAATAATGAGAAACTAGAGATAATATGAAAGTAATTTTAATATATGTTTTTATGTTGCATAAGAACTATTCGAAAATGAGATAGATAATGTTTAACTATCAGGTGTTGGGGCCTCATAGGCATCGAGAAATCATTCAATGACGTATACACTCTGAGATCCCAAATAGTTGAGATCATGAGGACAGACCTCACATGAGGAATACCACATGTTTTTAGTGTCATTGGGTTTTTTATCATTATAAATTTGTATTGGTATCCATAATGAGATCATTTTAATGGTGTTTTATTTGATTTCATACCATGGTGTAAGGGAAAGTAGTTAAAATAATGTTATTGAGTGTTAGATTGCATTGTTTTCAATATGGGTTTAATGACAATGATTTAATGAACAATATAGAATTAATCACTTTCTAGTAATGTATGTGACATATCTGGCCTAGTTCATCCAGATGGTATAACCATCATAAATACATGGACATGGTATTAAAATGTAACTCCATCCATGTAGATCAATAAATAATAATGAAATAAAGGATAATGTCCCAAGTTTGCATCATTTTTTATAAGTTATTGTATGACGAAGGATCTATATTATTTAATTTTTGTATATAGGATAGATGTCGTTGTTATGAGTGTTACATGTCACGACCCATCCTCGGGACCCGTGCCGTGACTACCCCAAGCCCGCCTTCCATAGGCCAGGGGCTGGTGACTAGCACCAAGGCGTAAATCCCAATAAAAAAGGAAGTCATTGCCTTTGAAAAGTAAATAAACACCACAAAGAAAGAAAGCAGTAGAAGTAAACACTATGTAAAAACTGAGTACAACAGTAAGTGTCGAAAGGTAAGTGGGCCAGTATACAAACCGAAACTGAATGTAAAGTACAACTGGAAGGGAAAACAGCAACTGAAAAGTAAAGCTGCAACGCCGAGCTGTCCACTGGGAATCCCACCTGGAGGGTGGGTATAGGTACCCTCCACTGCTCCTCGAGTCTAGCCGACCGCTCTGAGTACGTCCCACCCAGTGGTCCACCTCCAGGTACCATCTTACTCAGCAAGCCTTAATCCCGATCAGCACTGTCCTTAATCTGCATCCAACACAATGTATTGCGGGCATAGCCCGTGCAGGGGTGAGTATGAGCTAGTCAGTAGGGACCCTGAGACCCCCGAAGGTCTCCCAAAATCCACAAAGGATAATCCACAAAGGAAAGATACAAACATGAAGTAACATCTGACACTGCTTAGGTATATGCCCATACATATCCCTAACTCATTAATTCTTGTTCGGCTCCAACATCTAAGCCCAAGTATAACCCAGTCCACATAGGAAAGAAAAACGTAAATCCACACAGGATATCACAACACAATCCTCATAGGAAAGAAAAATAGGATTCAGCTCACACATGTATACTACATTGTAAGACGATAGAGATGATCAGATGTAGCCATTGATTCATCTAAGTCGTCGGACCCACAATGGATCGGTAGATACTAACCCCCGCAAAGACCCACACATGATCGATAATGATGTTGAATCCATAGCTATTGGAAAACTCCTTCTCTATCAAGTATAGTGGTTATGTCGTACAACCAAGCACTTCCCCCTAACCTTGGACTGTTGTAGTACTCCACCTATCGAGTACTGTGGGCATGCTAATACAACCATGCGCTTCCCACCATGGGTCTACCGCTACAACCAAGCGATCCTCTGTTGTGGGTCTGTTGCTACAACCAAGCGCTCCCCCCATGCTGCTACAATCAAGCGCTCCTCCATCGTAGGTCTGCCGCTACAACCATGTGCTCCTCCATCGTGGGTCTGCCGCTATAACCAAGCGCTCCCCCTCATAGCCTCCAGAGGTACTCCTTATGTTGAGTACCATGGGTCTGCCGGTACAACCAAGCACTCTTCCGCCATGGGTCTGCTACTACAACCAAGCACTTCCCACTAGGCTATCTGTAACACACCAAGTCGTTCGATCAGTAGTCGTCAAGTTTCAACCTGCTCTAGGATTTCCGCACACAGCATGCTTGTTCCGGGAGGGTCCACTCCACGATCCAAGAGGTTTATGCATCAACTGACATGTATTCCAGAGTTTATGTATCCCAAAATGTACTGTAGTGGTAACTACTGAACCCACGGAGGATTCCCGTACTGTCTTCATTGTCGTCGCAAACACAGCCAGCTCTAGGGTTCCTACACACAGCAAGCTCGTTCGGGAGGGTCCGCTCCACGAGATGAGGGGCTGATACATCAACTGACACATAATAGAGAGTTGATGTATCCAAAAGTTCCGTATTGTCAACAGGAACTCAACGCCACAGATGGTGCGTCAATCGGACGCCCGGTCTGGGAGTTATTGGCTTTTTGTCATAGGGTCACGGTTGGTTTTTAAGGCAAAACCAATCCTACTATACTCCACCTGCATCCAAACCTCGGGCTGAGTAAGTAAATAGATCCGTCTCACTTCGAGGAATCCATCAATGTCGATGGTACGTCAATCGGACGTCCGGAGCTCAAGATATGAGTGTTTCCGCTCTGAGCGCCCAGTTGGTTTCGTGTACGAACCAACCCTGCCAAACCCCAAGTACTCCGAAACCTTGAGTGCGATATACTGAAACTACAGTCTCGATCCAAGTTTCGCATCGCCACAGACGGTGCGTCGATCGGAGGCTCGCAGCTGAAGTTATGAGCAAAAGAGCAAAAAGGTTCGAAAACGGGGGTCTGGGCTCGGACCGACCCGGCCCAACCCCCCTGGGTTGGCCTGAACCGGGTCATCCCTGTCACATACATGACTTATTTTGAAGTGAAATTTCATTTATATTCCTTTCATTGTTTTTTTTGGATGGTTTACAAAGGTTTTATGGAGAAATAGATGAGTTTTCATTAATTGGGCCAAACCGTGAGCCCAATTCCAGATTTAAAAATAAATTTTGTTTCCTTTATAACTTTTTCATTTTTTAATATTTTTCTCTCATTCCAATTCATAAATGGTCTCCTATGACCTATTAACCCCAAATTATAAATTTTGAGCCTTTATAAATCCATAATCACGGTGGATATGGGTTTTTATTTAAGATATTGGGTATGCCCGAAGGCCCATTTCCTGCATTAAACATAATTTTTAATGTTTTTATATCTCTTTCACTATTTGCGTTTTTTCGGTGATTCCACCGCCCTCTCGACCCTAAGAAACCCAGGAGCGCTCCCATTTCCTTCCCCCCTTCCTTGGAGATCTATGAAATTGCGAATTAGGGCTGATCTTCATAGGGTGTCTAAAATCGGCCAGAATTGAAGAGGTAAATTCATCCCTTCTTAACTCTCGCAATTATTACTATTTTCCCTCCATTCCAGTTCTTAAATTACCTCCTAAATCTTGTTAGAGCAATACCTGAATTTTGGATGTTTTAAATTTCAGAAACTATTGTTTTTGGAGTAATTAATTCAGGATACTTCAAGTAGGTGAGTCTATTTATTTCTTCATTCAAATTGCTTTGGATGAAATATTGAGGTTTTAGGTTTCTTTTAACTTCTTTGAGGTGCGGCGGTCGTTCGGTTGATGTTTTGCCCCAATATTTGAGGGTTTCGACACATTCGGTAGGTGATTCCGTGGGTAACCATTTAATGATGAGTTAGTTTGCTTGATTAAATAATTTTACATGTTCCTTATGTGTTGTGCATTATGAGAAAACCATTTTATGGTTGGGTAATGATATAGTTCCTTGTGGGCCTAAAAAGGGTGTGTATTTGAATGGTTTTATTTGTATAACCTTTTTATACTCCTTGAATGTGTTTTATGGATTTGTGTATTCTCATGGGTATCTTTTTTGATATTATTCAAGGTGATTATATAACATTTGAAAGTGGATTATCACATGTTTATTAGGCTTCCAATTCTGTTTTGGTAGGGTCTTGGTGTGCTTTTGGCTTAAAAAGAGGTTTTTGAAATGGATTTTATGTGAAAAGTTTGGGTATACTCATTATAATTTTTTTATGAAAGTTTTGAATGGTTTATTGGGTTGTGTAATAGGTGAAACAATATTAGAAAACTGTTTTGGTAGGAGTATATTTTTAAAAGGTCCATTTAATTTGTGAAAAGGCTGTTATGTGATATGTATCATCTTGGAAATATTTTATTAAATTGTTTGATGGAGATATTGAGGATTGAAACTGATGTGAAAGTGATGTGGAGTGTTTTGTGTGAGTGTGATGTGAAAAAATTGAATTTTTGATTATGAAAGAAGTGTTATATTCCATGTGTGTGGGCTGTTATATGAGTTTAAATATCTTATAATTGTTTTATAAAATTGTTTAATGGTTTTGTGGAAGTGTTGAAGAAATGTGAAATGTGTTGTGGGCTATTTTGGTGTGATTCAGATTTCAAAATCATTATGAATGAAAAATGGATTTTTGTGACTTGTGTGGTATACATATGGGCTGTTTGGTAAATTTGTGATGTGGAAATGATATATTCATGTTCAATGTATATTTCTTGACTTGTGGAACTTGTTTGAGAACAAGGGAAAAACCTGGGTATCTAGGTGGGTGGACGTGTACTAGTATGCTAGTGAATCCGTGGGGTTTGGCCTACGTTTCACTTAGCAAGATTGACGCTTATAACTCTAACTAAACTATGATGATGATGATTTGGGACAACTAGGTTATGGGTATGTTCCCTACTAGTGTCTCGTGCATGAGAATGGATATTTGTGATGGATACCCTCACCGAGATACGAGGTACATGGGACCCACAGCTAGCTAGTGCCTAGGGGTTACTTCCTATTTCTCGTGCTCATTATTTACTTTGTACATACCGTCGGCATACGGTATAGTTGGATGGAAAATTCAGTATTGTTGATATTATTTTTAAAAGTGTTGATTCTTAATGATAGCCCACTTGAAAACTATTTTTATTCAAAGTTGTATCTTTTAGAAATTGTAACTAGCTTTTAATGTTTTTGTAAACTTTCATTCTTTTCTTCTTTAAATGTTTATCACATGGAGTATCTTAGTGGTGGTATCCTACTGGGCATTGTCTCACACCCTACTTACACCCTTGGGTCTAAGTAGACTTGGTTATTTTTGTTGTCGCAAGTTGGGTACAGTTTTTTGTTCTAGTGGTTTGGGTTTCTAGCAGGTCCTTGGTGGTGAAGTCTTGTGGAGGTGGCTTGAGGGTGGTGCTCCTTTCCATGAGGGTTCTTGGGCTGTCCTTATTTGGATTTTATACCATTGGTATAGACCTTTTGAGTGGTTTTATGCTATGTAATTCAGTTCTAAATTTTTATAAAAGTGTTTGGTTTGAAAAATCCTGATTTGTCTCATTGGATTCTTTTGTTGTTTTATGTTTATAAACTCCGGTAAATCGCCCCCAATTTTCATTTCATGATACCCGGGAACCTGTGCCAGCCCGAGGGGATTAGGAACGCCCTTCGGGCCTTGTCACAGGCTGGGTTTGGTGCCATTTTTTGTGGCGATCGATTCGGTTCGTGACAAAAGGGTATCAAAGGAGGTTCAAGTTAACTCTTTGGGTCATGTTATTTGGGGAAGAGTCAGGATAGTCTGGAGTTATGATTTTTGGGACATGGAATTCTAGTTATGGGTAGTGTGCCTGATCACCACACCTCATAATGGGATTCAGGTTTCTAAGAGAAGTCGGGATTTATCAAAGTCCTTCGGTTTTCTTGTTTTGATAATGATTAAGGGAAATGAAAAGAGAGTTGGGTTAATGGCCCTAGTGAGCTCGCAAGGCCTGGAAAGCCTTGTGGATCCAAGGATATTCCCTAGAACACTCTCTGTGACAGTGAAGTGATTGGAATATGGACTCCAATCATATTTCCAAGTCACCCACTGAAACTAGTTTCCTCTTGCCCTGTTTTGTGCTTAGGTTTTGATACCTTAGCACTTTGGTTTTAAGAAGTGTAATGTTTTTGTGAAATGATTTTCAAATAAAAAGGGAATGGTTTGGTTTTTGAAATGGAGGAAAATAATTTTAAGAATTGTTTTGAAATGTAAAATGGTGCGCTTACACCTCATTGAAAGCAGGAACTATATTGAAGTTGGTTTTGAAAAGTGTTTCCAATAGAGTTTTCTAAACAATCAGAGTGTGTATTAATGGGATGAGATGTTTTGAAATTGATGTGAATATCTTGAAAGTGAGTTATTTTCTAAATGGTTGTGACTTACTGAAATTTTCTGTAAGATGTGAGTTGGGATTTTGATCTCATGGTTAGCAGTTATGAGAAAAAATGATGTGTTGGTTGACCGTTTTGGTTTTGAAAAGTGGAAAAAAAAATTGTTTTAACCTTGGGTATTTCCATTAGTGACCTCATGCATGGGGTTATATGGGATGATGGATGGTTGATGGAACGACTGGATGAGTGCCGGGATGGATATGAGGAGGGTGTCTAGTGTGGAACAAAAACATGCATGTGTGAGGCCCATGGGGTACTATCGGTGGATACGCTTACTGCTACACTGTTTGTTCTCAAAGAATTACTTTTAAAGAAAAACACGATGTCTTGATGAAGATTTTTGAATGGTTTGTATTTTGTGTTTTTGAAAATGTTGATGTTGTGGGATGTTTTGATTCCAAGAACCCCTTCTATTTGAACTGTGTTTTGGGTTTGTGTTTGGTCGGTATGCTTTGATGTGGGGACAGTTAGTGGTCTCTTTTGAAAAATGTTTTGGGATGCCTTTACGGTGGTTCCCTTCATGTGTTTGGAGCGGGTTTATGGCTTGTTTTGGCCAATGGACCAGATTGGTTGGGTCTTTGAGTTCTCTCATTGGATTAGGTACGCCCCCATTATAGGTTAATTCATAACTGAAGCGCAAACCGGATGGTTTCTCCATTGGAAAATCCTCCAGTTGATCAATATAAGGAATCTATTTCTTGAGCTTTTTAGATTGAGAATACACCCTTTCCATTATTGGTTTTGTGTATCATCTTGTAGTGGGAGATTGATTATGGATGGTTAAAAGTGCCCTTAGGCTTTTAAGTTTCCTAATTTTTCGATGGTGGAAGTGTTCTGGGGTTGTTAGCATGGATGAGTATTTGGATAGTGTCTATGAGGAACTCTCGGTCCTTCATAGTCTCTTCGAAGAAGGAGTTCATGTTAAACTACTAGTGTGGGAAATCTGGTCATGAGAGGATATTATGTCCACTTTCTAGAATTGTGTTTTGTTTGTGGATGTTGTACAAGTTCCCTCTCTATTCATTGTATATATCAGTCAAAATGGTCATGTTCGGTGATTCCTTGTGATGTCATGTGCTCGATTGACTGTAAAGTTGAAAGTTGGGAAATCATATGAGAGTCTCTATTATGTTGGGAGAATGTCTCCCTTGAAAAAAACGTAAATAAAATATTCCATTTTAGAGGAAGGTGAGTATAAGTGTTCTTTACATCTATTGTTTCTCACCCGAACAAACAAGGTGTGATGTGTGTATATCTTTTAGTCCCTTGTTTCAGTGATATATCGAGTTAGGGTAAAGTGAGTTTGGAATGTGTTATGTCTAGGAAAAACTTATCGGGGATTTCGGTGTAGTTGTTGTTTGCAACTAAAGAAGAATTCTCATTCAGGTGGTTTCCAAAGCCTAACTGTGAGGCCGAAGATTCTTTAATATTTTGAGATCCAGCCATAGGTCTCAGAGAGAAGCTGGCGCGTAGTCAGGGGAAACCCCAATGTCATTTAAACCCTTGTGCAAAGTCATATCCTCAATATGAAAGATAAAAAGAGTTTAAACCTATGGTGTCATAATATTTCTTCTACTGTTCATTTTTTGTGGAAATAGGTGGCGGGCCTTGTACCCTAGTCGTCGCCCAATGTTATTCCCTCCCCCTTTGGTTTCCATTGAGTCTTTAGAGAAAGGTATGATGTTTGGCTAGACAGGTTGACCACACAGTTTGAACTTGGTTAGTAGTGACCATGCCCAAAAAAAACCATGTAGATAGAAGAATCTCCACTGTTAGTTCATGGTTTCCCAAACTGTGCAGACTCACAATGTGGTCGTCCCAACACTTTATATTTTGGGGTCTTTCTGTACCGACCCATGCTGGTCGATTAAGATTGTTGGTTCTTATGGTGGGGAGCTTATTTTTTCCCCATACCAATAACTTAGTCTTATCCATGGTCAAGGATTGTTGGTAGGTAGTTTCATTTGGATCTATCAAGCAAACTAAATATTCCTTGGGTAACCATTGAGATTGGAGAGTGCCCAATGGCTTAGTTATAGCAAGGTGTGTGTAACCTTGTTCGATGTTGTTGTTCGTTTGAGTGAATTGCTTGAGTCTTGTTCGGATAGTGTTTGAGGAGTTTTCCTTTGGGATAAAGCCTGAATGGGATTGATTGTTTCAGGAAAGTGGTGTATGATTTTTTTGTGAAGTATGACTTCCTTAATTGATCGATGGAGGTGTTTTGGCCTTTGGGGGTGAAACCTGGAAAGGGAGTACATCTTGGTTTATCAGTTGGGTTTGGATTTCGTATCTGGACATTCTGTAGCTTTCCAGGGACGAGAAGTTATCATGGTGGGGATAATTTTCACATAAATGACTTATTTTGAAGTTAAATTTCATTTATTTTCCTTTCATTCTTTGTTTTGGATGGTTTCCAAAGGTTTTATGGGGAAATAGATGAGTTTTCATTAATTGGGCCGAACCGTGAGCCCAATTCCAGATTTAAAAATAAATATTGTTTCCTTTATAACTTTTTCATTTTTTAATATTTTTCCCTCATTCCAATTCCTAAATGGTCTCCTATGACCTATTTACACCAAAATGTTATTTTGGAGCCTTTATAAATCCATAATCATGCTGGATAAGGGTTTTTATTTAAGATATTGGGCCTGCCCGAAGGCCCATTTCATGCATTGAAAATAATTTTTATTTCTTTTATATATACTTCAATATTTGCGTTTGTTCGGTGATTCCTTCTCCCTATCGACACTAATAAACACAAGAGCGCTTCCAGATCCTCCCCCCCCTCCTTGGAGCTCTTTGAAATTGCGAATTAGGGCTGATCTTCATAGGGAGTCTCAAATCAGCCAGAATTGAAGAGGTAACATCATCCCTTCTTAACTCTCTCAATTCTTACTATTTTCCCTCCATTCCAGTTCCTAAATTACCTCCTAAATCTTTTTCGAGCAATCCCTGAATTTTTGCTGTTTTAAATTTCAGAAACTATTGTTTTTGGAGTGATTAATTCAAGATACTTCAAGTAGATGAGTCTATTTTTCTCCCCTTTCAAATTGCTTAGGGTTTCTTCCCTAATTCATGAATTATAAAAATCCCAGAAGTTAGGCTTCTTGCCTAGGATCTAAATTACTGTATTTTGGAAGAAATATTGAGGTATTAGTTTTCTTTTCAATTCCTTGAGGTGCGGCGGTCATGTGGTTGATGTTTCGCCCCAATATTTGAGGGTTTCGACACATTCGGTAGCTGATTCTGTGGGTAACCATTTAATGATGAGTTAGTTTTCTTGAATAAATAATTTTACATGTTCCTTATGTGTTGTGCATTATTAGAAAACCGTTTTTGGTACCAATAGTAAAACAATTGTTTTTAAAGATACATTTTTGCTTGAAGTGTGTGTTTTTCAAATGTATTTCATGTGTTATCTCTTGTGGTAGTTTTGTAAAATGTGGATGTGATTTATTAGTTGTTGAAAGGGGCTGCAAATTATGGTTGGGTAATGATATAGTTCCATGTGGGCCTAAAAAGGGGGTGTATTTGAATGGTTTTATTTGTATAACCTTGTTATACTCCTTGAAAGTGTTTTATGGATTTGTTTGTTCTCATGGGTATCTTTTGTGATATTATTCAACGTGATTATATAACATTTGAAAGTGGATTATTACATGTTTTTTGGGATGCCAATTATTTTTTGGTTGGGTATTGGTGTGCTTTTGGCTTAAAAAGTGGTTTTTGAAATGGATTTTATGTGTAAAGTTTGGGTATACTCTTTATAATTGTTTTATGAAAGTTTTGAATGGTTTATTGGGTTGTGTAATAGGTGAAACTATATCAGAAAACTGTTTTGGTAGGATTATATTTTTAAAAGGTCCATTTCATTTGTGAAAAGGCTGTTATGTGATATGTATCATATTGGAAATATTTTATTAAATTGTTTGAAGGAGATATTGAGGAGTGAAAGTGATGTGAAAGTGATGTGGAGTGTTTTGTGTGAGTGTGATGTGAAAAATTGAATTTTTGGTTATGAAAGAAGTGTTATATTCCATGTGTGTGGGCTGTTATATGAGTTAAAATATCTTATAATTGTTTTATAAAATTGTTTAATGGTTTTGTGGAAGTGTTGAAGAAATGTGAAATGTGTTGTGGGCTATTTTGGTGTGACTCGGATTTAAAAATCATTTTGAATGAAAAATGGATTTTTGTGACTTGTGTGGTATACATATGGCCTGTTTGGTGAATTAGTGATGTGGAAATGATATTTCCATGTTCGATGTATATTTCTTGACTTGTTGAACTTGTTTGAGCATAAGGGGAAAACCTGGGTCTCTAGGTGGGTGGATGTGTACTAGTATGTTAGTGAATCCATGGGGTTTGGCCTCAGTTTCACTTAGCAAGATTGACGCTTAAAACTCTAACTAAACTATGATTATGATGATTGGGGACCAATAGGTTATGGGTATGTTCCCTACTAGTGGCTCGTGCATGAGAATGGATATTTGTGATGGTTACTCTCACCGAGATACGAGGTACTTGGGACCCACAGCTAGTTAGTGCCTAGGGAATACTTCCTATTTCTTGTGCCCATTATTTACATTGTACATACCATCAGCATATGGTATAGTTGGCTGGAAAATTCAGTATTGGTGACATTATTTTTAAAATTGTTGATTCTTAATGATAGCCCACTTGAAAACTATTTTTATTCAAAGTTGCATCTTTTAGAAATTGTAACTAGATTTTCATGTTTTTGAAAACTTCCATGCTTTTCGTCTTTAAATATTTATCACATGGAATATCTTAGTGGTGGTATCCTACTAGGCATTGGCTCACACCCTAATTACACACATTGGTGTAAGTAGACTTGGTTATTTTTGTTGTCGCAGGTTGGGTACAGTTTTATGTTCGAGTGGTTCGGGTTTCTAGCAGGTCCTTGGTGGTGAAGTCTTGTGGAGGTGGCTTGAGGGTGCTGCCCCTTGCCATGAGGGTTCATGGGATGTCCTTATTTGGATTATTTACCTTTTTTATAGACCTTTTGAGTTGTTTTACGCTATTTAATTCAGTTCTGAATTTTTGTAAAAGAGTTTGGTTTGAAAAATCCAGATTTGTCTCATTGGATTCTTTTATTGTTTTATGTTTATAAACTTGCGTAAAATGTTCCCAATTTTCATTTTATGATACCCGGGCACTTGTGCCAGCCCGTGGGGAACGGGAATGCCCTTAGGACCCTGTCACGGGCTGGGTTTGGTGCCATTTTTTGTGGTGATCGATTCGGTTCGTGACAAACCTGACCTGGGTCCGGGTCTGACCCAGCCAGGGTGGCCCGGCTCGGCCTGGGCGCAACCCAGCTCGGCCTGGGCATGAACAGGCCCGAACCGGCGGGTCCGCTCGGCCGGTTATGGCCGAGGGAACGAGGGGCGTTTTGCCCCCGCTTGACAGATCCTTGGCCTCACGTGTGGCCTCCCTTTCCAGCGGACGCGGTCGGGCCGCCGCGTCCCGTGCTCCTCTAGTCTCGCGCGGTCGCGGGACCGCACTGCTGCCGTCGCGGATTTAGCCGTGGCGGTTCTTCAAGGCGGCGCATCGGGCACCACCGCCTTCTGCCGCCGGCACCGCCGTTCCAGCGGGTCGCTCCGCGGACAACCAAACAAGTTCCGGCAGTCGGAAATTCTTACCTTCTTCGCCAAAGGTCCTCCCGGGGTCCGTCCTTCACTACGAGGACCCCGCGTCGCCCGTGCGGCATGCTTTGTCAACGTCCGCCGTTTCGCACACCAAGAACGATAGGGGCGGTGGGTTCGGACTTGTTCGTTAGTCCACACCCACCGTGTTAGCGGATTTAAAAGTCTCAAAACAAAAAAAAAAGATAAATCAAATGTCGTGGGTATAAATCACAAAGATTTAAATAAAACAAACCCCTACCTCGTCGTTGTCGTCGAACATGAGTTCTTCGCGGAATTGACTGTCACGGAAGGAGAGGATCATCACGTCGAGGAAGTGCGTCAGGTCGACAATCTCTGAGGGTTTAATGAAAACACACAGACTTAATGGCACGTTTAAACCCATGTTGAGGATAAAATCCACAAAATAAATTAAAAAGATCTGTAATCCCCTACCTCAATCGGTGTAGATCGAAGATTTTTTCCAGGAATGATTGTCACGGAAGAAACGTCGTGGAAGGAGATTCGTCGGCATCGCGGTACACGGCGTCGCGTCGTCGATCTCCAAGGGTTCGGCATTCTTCGTCTCTTTCACGTTCTTTGCGTTCTTCGCGTTCTTTGCGTTCTTCCCGTTCTTTGCGAAGGAGGATAAAGAACTTAGAGTTTCTCCAAATCCTCTCAACAATCCACCCACAAGAAAAACGTGCATTGGTATTATTTTATTCCATGCCAACAATTTGAAAAACTAGTTAAGAAACGAACCATTAATTCGGTGAAATAATGGTAACAAATTAACAGTCCAATTAATAGGGGCGTTAAGAGTTTAAGAAAACACACTGATTGACTTTCTTTTAAAAGGGGTTTTCGCGGGTGCATTACTTAGAGGAAATGAAACTATGGGGATCGTGCGGGCCCCACCTCACAAATATCCTACCAAGTGGGTAGGATATTTTTGGTTCCACCCTATCCGCTTCAACTCTGTTTAAGTGGATTTAAGTGGCTTTAAGAGAAATAAAATAAAGTGTTCCACCACTTTTATTTTATGTCATAACATAACCCTAAAAACTAAAAACCACACTCGAGCAAACGTAACTCCGGAAAAGGCGTTTCTAAGAAAATACCAATGCCGCGATTCCATCAGTGCACTCAGAATTCAATTCCGAGCACCAGTTCAAAAGTTAGAAAAACCCGCTCGTTCGTTCACTGAATGTACCAAAGATAAACTTCGGAAAATGATTCCAGGCACACCGGGCCTCAGAATCAGGTGTCGTCAGAATCTGTGTCCTTTTAAAATCTAAAGAAAATTATGAACAAAAAATTTCCTTTATTTTTATTGGTCTTTATATCACTCTCATCTCAGGGATTTACGTCCCTGTAAAGATACATCATAAACTAGGTAAACAAATGTGGGTACTGAGCATGAATCTGATCTTCTCGCTCCCAAGTGCTCTCCTGGAGGTTCTCGTGCTGCCATCTGATGCGCACTAGAGGGATCGATCTCCCACGTAGGACCCGCTCCTGTCAATCTTCGATCTCCACTGGGACCTCTACAAAATTCTCCCCATCATCGACGTCCAGCTCCCCATGGTCAATGATATGCGTTGGGTCGTTCACGTATCTCCTCAGCTGAGATACGTGGAAGTCACCATGCACCCGGTGCAACTGTGGTGGTAGAGCCACGATATAGGCCACCTTTCCAATCCTCCGGAGGACCTGGAATGGTCCGATGAAGTGTGGAGACAACTTGCCGCCTTGGACAAATCTTCGTAATCCACATTGAAGTGAGACATGCCAGAAGACAGGGTAACCATCCTAGAACTCTAGTGGCCTCCGCCTTCTGTCAGCACAAGGTTTTTGCATGCTCTGAGCTGTCCTCATCTGCTCTTGGATGACTTGGACCTTTCTGGTCCCACTCGTGCTGCTGAGATTTCTTCTTTGTCGAGAAGAGAAATCCGGTCCCATCCCCTAGATGAACCACATTCTTCCCCTAATACAGCCAATCCCGTCATTGATGATATTAACCCATACCAAGGATGACATCGTAAGGCATCGACGCTGCTACCAAGATATCCAACCATTACTCTCATCTCTAAGGGTTGAGTCACACTGTCAGCATTAGTGTGTGGTCATTGGGTCTCCTCCTGTAGGTATCTCAAAGTGAGGGTCACGTCAACAGTTTTTAAACTGGAACCTCTTAGTAACAACATAAAGAGAGGACATGAAGGTAAATGCCAAAATAAAAGTGTCTTTTATAACTGCATCTCAAAGTACAAAGACACAATACATCTATAAAGAAACATCAACAATGCTAAAAGTAGCATAAACAAAAGTTTCCAGGTCTGGAGCTTGTCCCGCTCTTGTCCATGTGCACTCGGAGCTCCATGATCGTAGGCCTCAGCTGCCTGAATCTGAGCTCTCCCATGTCCACCAGCTCCCTACGGTCGGGGTGGACCTCCTGGTGGTGGTTGTGGCATCACCTCAAAGTTTCTTCCACCTCCAGTTTCATGGCCATCTCCCCTACCACGGTCTCCTGCTCCATGTGATCCGCCTCAATCAGAACTCTGCCTCTTCCTGGGAGGTCCTTCATTCAACTTCTGGTCATCTGTATAGCAGGTTGGAGAGTCACGAGCCATGTGACCAAACCCGCCCCATGAATAACACTGTCCGCTCATGGTAAGTTTTTGTCCACCCTAGGTGCCTCGCACAAACGATCATGTGTCACGCAGTCGACCACCGGCAGGTCTAGTCCTCTTGGACCCTTGCGTCATCTGTCTACTACCCACTGCAGAAGACTCTACTGCATGCCGGCTAGTGGTGGGTCCTACTGCTGGATACTGCTCAGCAAGGAAACTCTCCACTAAGAGGGCCCGCTCCGACACCCCTGTCTATGTCGGAATGTTGTGGGAAACAACTAAAGCTCTGATCTCTCGCCTGAGCCCCTGCTCGAAGGTTTGGGCCTTAAAGAAAGGGTCTCGTACCATGTCCGTGGAATAGAGCAAGAGATCAGTAAACCTTGCTGCGTACTGGGCTACTGTCATGCTCCCCTGCCGTAGCTGTAGAAGCTCCTCGATGCGCACCACACGAAGGTTGGCTGGGACGAACTCTGAGCGGAAGAATCTCTCAAAGTACATCCAGAGGAGAGATGCCTCATCGTGCTCCTGGGGCATCAAGCTCCACCATCTGCATGCTGCCGCGTGCAGTAGGCTCGCTGCGAGGATCACCATGAGGTCTGTTGGTGTCCTCACTAACCAGAAAACATGTACTACTGCCTCCAGCTAATCCTCGGCTGCCTGGGGGTCTGTCTTCCCATGGAACCTTGGCGGTCGCTGACGCTGGAACTCGTGCATTGAACTAAGGCGACGTGCATCGTCAGGGGCTGGGGCTGGTAGCATCGGTGGCTCTGCGGGTAGAGGTACAACCAGTGCCTCTGCTGTTAAAGGGCCCTATACCGAGGCCTCATTGCTCAGCGGGCTGTCGTCATGTACAACTCTCGGAACCCTAGCTGGCTGCCGTTGGGGGGCCATCCTGAAAAGAAACAGGTGTGCCACTGTCAAAAGGTATACCTTGTGATCTGAAATAATGTAATCACAAAGAAAACTTGAAACACACATGCAATCAATGTTTTCACCCATTATGTTAGAAATCAGAAGTCATGGTCCTTGTGTACGGATACGTCAGTCGTCACACCAACACTGGACTCCCTGAACCGATAATCACAC
Source organism: Viscum album (assembly GCA_963277665.1). NCBI lineage: Eukaryota > Viridiplantae > Streptophyta > Magnoliopsida > Santalales > Viscaceae > Viscum > Viscum album. Next base: position 810,600,402 of record OY728140.1, on the reverse strand, counting down.
CCAATATGCTTAACACTATTTCTTCACATAGAAAAAGATCAGAGTCCCATGTTCTGCCGTAGAACCGAACTCCTCTGATACCAATTTGTCAGGACCTGTCCTCGGGACCCGTGTCATGACTACACCAAGCTCGCCTTCCATAGGACAGGGGATGGCTACTAGCACCAATGCGTAAATCCCGACAAAAACGGAAGGCATTGCCTTTGTAATGTAAACAAACATCACAGAGCAAGAAAGTAGTAGAAGTAAACACTAAGTAAAAACTGAGTACAATAGTAAGTGTGGAAAGGTAAGTGGGCCAGTATACAAACCCAAACAGAAAGTAAAGTACAACTGGAAGGGAAAAAACTGAAAAGTAAAGCCGCAATGCCGAGCTATCCACTGGGAATCCCACATGAAGGGTGGGTACAGATAGCATCCACTGCTCCTCGAGTCTAGATGACCGCTCTGAGTACGTCCCACCCAGTGGTCCACATCCAGGTACCGTCCTGCTCTGTAAGCCTCAATCGTGATCAACGTTGTCCGTCATCTGAAACCAACACAATGTAGTGCAGGCATAGCCCGTGCAGGTGTGAGTATGAGCTACTCAGTAGGGACCCAGCGACCCCCAAAGGTCTCCTAGAATCTACAAAGGATAATCCACAAAGGAAAGATACAGACACGAAGTAACATCTGACACCGCTTAGGTATATGCCCATACATATACCTAAGTCATCAATTCTCATTCCGCTCCAACATCCAAGCCCATGTACAACCTAGTCCACACAGGAAAGCAATACGTAAATCCACACAGGATAGCACAACACAATCCTCATAGGAAAGAAAAATAGGATTCAGCTCACACAGTTATACTACATCGTAAAACAATAGAGATGATCAGATGTAACCACTGATTCATCTAATCTGTCAGACCCATAAAGGATCGGTAGGTACTAACCCCTGCAATGAACCACACAGGATCGATCATGATGTTGAATCCATAGCTATTGGGAAACTCCTTCTCTATCAAGCGCAGTGGTTATGTCACTACAACCAAGCGCTTCGCTCTAGCCATGGACTATTGTAGTACTCCACCTATTGAGTATTGTGGGCATGCTGCTACAACCATGTGCTTCCCACCATGGGTCTGCTGCTACAACCAAGCCCTCCTCTGCCCTGGGTCTTCTGATATAACCAAGCGCTCCCCCATGCTGCTACAACAAAGCGCTCCTCCATCGTAGGTCTGCCAATACAACCAAGCGCTCCTCCATCGTGGGTCTGCCGCTATAACCCAGTGCTCCCCCTCACAGTCTCTAGAGGTAATCCTTCTATTGAGTACTGTTAGTAAGCCACTACAACCAAGCGATCCTTCTCCGTGGGTCTGCTACTACAACCAAGCGCTTCCCACTGGGCTATTCGTAACACACCAAGTCATTCGATCAGCAGTCGTCAAGTCTCAACCGGCTCTAGGGTTTTCGCACACAGCATGGTCGTTCCGGGTGGGTCCAATCCACGAGCCAAGAGGTCGATGCATCAACTGACATGCAGTCTAGAATGGATGTATCCCATAAAGTACCATAGTGGTTACTACCGAACCCACGGAGGATTCCCGTATTGTCTTCATTGTCGTCGCAGATGTAGCCACCTCTAGGGTTTCCGCACACAGAAAGCTCGTTCGGGAGGGTCAGCTCCACGAGATGAGGGGCTGATACATCAACTGACACATAATCCGGAGTTGATGTATCCAAAATTTCCATATCGTCAATATGAACTCAACGCCACAGATGGCGCATCAATCGGACGCCCGGTCTAAGAGTTAATGGCTTTTTCGTTTCAGGGGCCCGGTTGGTTTTGAAGACAAAACCAATCCGACTGTACTCCACCTGCATCTATACAATGGGTGGAGTAAGCCAAAAGATCCATCTCACTTAGAGGAATCCATCAAAGTCGATGGTACATCAATCGTACGTCCGGAGCTCAAGATATGAGTGTTTCCGTTCCGAGGTCCCGGTTGGTTTCCTGTACAAACCAACCCCGCCAAACACCAAGTACTCAGAAAGCGTGAGTACGATATACCGAAACGACCGTCTCGATCCAAGGATCGCCTCGCCGCTGACGGTGCGTCGATCGGAGGCCCGCATCTCATGTTATGGGAAAATGACCGAAAAGGTCCGAAAACGGGGGTCTAGGCCCGGACCGACCAGGCCCAACCCCCCCTGGGTCATCCCAAACCGGGTCGACCAGACCCAGGTTTGGGTCCGACCCGGACGGTGCGGCCTGGCCCGGCCGGGCTGCAACCCGGCCTGGACTAGGCGTGACCCAACCCGATCCGGTGGGTCGGTTCGGCCGGTTACGGCCGAGCGGAGCGGGGGGCGTGCTGCCCCCATGTGAGAGAACCGCGACCCCGCGTGGGGCCTCCCTTGCCAGCGGACACGACTGGGCCTCCACGTCCCATGCTCCTCCGGTCCCGCGCGGTTGGGAGACCGCGCTGCTGCCGCCGCCGCTTCAGCCGCGGCGGTTCTCCACGGCGGCGCGCCGGGTGCCGCCGCCTTCCGCCGCCGGCGCCGCCGTGCTGGCGGGGCACGCCGGCAGGTCGCTCTGTGGACCACCAGACGAGTTCCGGTGGTCGGAAATTCATGCATTCTTCGTCAATGGTCATCCCGGGGTCCTTCCATCACTGCGAGGACCTCGCGTCTCCCGTGTGGCCTGCTTTGTCGACGTCCGCCGTTTCGCACACCAAGAACGAAAGGGGCGGTGGGTTCAGACTTGTTCGTTAGTCCGCACCCACCGAGTTAGTGGTTTTAAAAGTCTCACAAAAACAAAAAAAGTTTAATAAAACTCCACAGGTATAAATCACAAAGATTTAAATAAAACAGACCCCTGCCTCGTCATTGTCGTCGAACGTGAGTTCTTCGCGGAATTGACCGTCGCGGAAGGAGAGGATCGTCGCGTCGCGGAAGGGCATCGCGTAGACGATCTCCGAGGGTTTAAAGAAAACACACAGGTTTAATGGCACGTTTAAACCCATGTTGAGTATAAAATCCACAAAGGAAATTAAAAGATCCATAATCCCCTACCTCAATCCGAGTTGGTCAAAGATTATCGCAGGGAAGGATTGTCGTGGAAGAAACATCACAGAAAGAGATTCATCGGCGTCACGGTACACGGCGTCGCGTCGTCGATCTCCGAGGGTTCGGTGTTCATCGTCGCCTTTTCATTCTTCATGTTCTTTTTGTTCTTCATGTTCTTCGTGTTTTCGCGAAGGAGGATGAAAGAACTTAGTGTTTCTCCAAATCCTTTCAACAAGCTACCCACAAGAAAAACGTGTGTTGGTATTATATTATTCTATCCCAACAATTTGAAAAAAAAGTTAAGAAATGAACCATTAATTAGGTTAATTAATTGTAACGACTTAACTATCCAATTAATAGGGTCGTTAAGATTTTAAGAAATCGCATCGGTTGACATTCATTTAAAATGTGTTTTAGCGGGTGTGTTACTTAGAGGAAAAGAAACGGTGGGGCTTGTGTGGGCCCCACCTCACAAATATCCTACCAAGTGGGTTGGATATTTTGGGTTCCACCCTATCCGCTTCAACTCAGCTTAAGTGGCTTTAAGTGTCTTTACGATAAATAAAATAAAGTGTTGAACCACTTTTATTTTATTTCATAACATAACCCCAAAAACAAAAAACCACACCCGAGCAAACGTAACTCCGAAAAAGGCGTTTCTATGCAAATACCGGCGCTACGATTCCATCGCTGCCCTCAGAATTCGATTCCGAGCACCAGTTCAAAAGATAGAAAAACCCGCTAGTTCGTACACTGAACGCATCCGAGCTAAACTTCGGAAAATGATTCTGGGCACACCGGGCCTCGGAATCAGGTACCGTCAGAAACTGTGTCCTTGTAAAATTCCAAAGAATATTAACAAAAAACAATTTTCTTGAATTTTACGGGTCTTTACATTGCATATCTCTTTAGGGGACCTAATTGGTTTTTGTATTACGATCCTGATATATAAATACAATTCACTACTATGTAGATAAGGTACCAGAGGGCCACACACAATAGTGCATTCGAGAACCATTCGTATTCGAATGAATATGTATATTGGAAATGGAGGGAAGAAGTATATGGTCATAGATTTTTATGTTTTATGGATTTATTAAATGTAAATAAATTTATTTTTATAAAATTATTTAATAATAATTCTAAATTTATTTATTAAGTTATTTCTACGTTTTATATATATAAAAAGATTAATATTAAACTGACAAATAATTTTTTAATACTCTCATTTTGTTAAATATTATCATGAATTTTGTTTTATGAAAATGAATCAGTTTGTTCAAATAATATATTAAAGACATATTATAGGTATGTGGTAAAATATAACCAATATTCATGATGTATTTATTTATTCATAAATTTTTTTTCTTACTTTTTTAGTGGTCATTATAAAATACCAGGGGATGGGAAAACATAAACAGGTATTTATACATCCACTATATAATATTGAGATAAATTATATCAAATAAACTATTCTATTAGTTTGAAATGATGTATTCACCCTTTAAAAAATTATAGACAATGTATATCAAATGGAGTGTACAATTGGAGAATATCATTAAAAAAAGAGGTATGAGATCATAGTGATGAGCGTGATGTCGAAGAAATCATCAGAGCTCTATCACAAAAACTATAATTTGGGTAATAGTATATTCATAAATTGTAGATGCATATTTTGGTGACCAAGAGAGGTTAAAAGTTTAATTCTATAAAAAATGTCAATGGAGACTTGATATGGTTGTGAACACTTTATAACAGAACTAGGGGGTTGATCATTAATATTCTATTCTTAGAATAAAAAAATGATCCTCAAACCACAGTGAAGATCATATCATTCGTGATGATGATATATCATCGGTTTGTTAATTGAAAATTGTTAAATCCTCATACCATTGGATTTTATTTTTCACCCGAATTCTACCTACATGTATTAGAGGGATTTCATGTATTATTAATGTTATGAAAATTATTTTACATTATATTTTATATTGAAGGTTTTATATTTTTTCCACTAAATCCAAAATTACATCAGTCTAATCTCTGGTTACAGGTTTTTATCCATTTGAAAATAATTACTGATTGACACAATGTTTTTAAAATTCTAAATATTTTTATATTAATTTTAAATAACATTCATTATTTTTTTAATAATGTTATTGTAATTTTTATTTTCTATTAAAATACCTTCATGAATCGGGCCATTATATTCTCACAGGTTTGTGACTCTTTTTTCCACCCGTAAAATTAAAATATTTTTTTATCCATAATATCTATGATTTTTTTGTGTGGATTTCATACAAAATAATATGTTTTTTTGTTTTCTAAAAAAGATAGTAGAAGGTGTGATGGAATATTTTTTCCATCATAAGTATGAAAATCATAAAAAGGGTGTTTTGATGCCTATTGTTAATATTTAAATTTAAAATAGGACAAAAACCAATGGGTTAGGGCATACATGTCACACAAGATCAACCTGCCTTCATTCTCCCCTAGGTACAACCCAACCATAATCCTAAAATAAATTTTTAGTGGGGTTTTATATATAAATGTGCTAGGGTTTTTATATTATGGGAAATGCTACTCCATAGCGCCAAACATTTTGGTGTTGTTGGATTTCTCACCTAAAATGCTATGTTTTCTAGAGTTTTTTATTTCAGGACCAAACCCCTACACAGTGTAGCATCTTGGTCGAATAAATAAAAAATCACAAATTATAAAAATACATATTTATATATATTAATGTTATATATATTTTCAATGCATACACAATCATATTATAATAAAAATATAATTGTAAATATATTACTATTTATAATTATATATAAATATTTTGAAATTTATATTTTTATAATTAAATTTATATTAAAAAATATTTATTTATTGTTTATATAGGTTTAAAAATATTTTCAATTTATTTAAATATATTTTTATAAAATTAGATTTATAATTATGTAAATATACATTTAAATTTAAAAATGTTAATTTATTATTATTATTATAAAAATATGATAACATATATATCAAAATTAATAACATTCAATTATAAAACTATATATATATATATATATTACTGTCAATAATATTATAATCCTATTCATAAATAAATATAGATTTATAATTATATAAATAGATGTTTAAAAACAGTTATTTTATTTATAATTATAAATATATAAATATTTAAATATATATTAGAATTAACAACATTCAATTGTAATAAAAATATATTAATATAAATATATTTTTAATATATATATAGATATGATTATAATAATTATATAATTATCAATATATTTTGTCCCACCCATTAAAAAAATAAAAAATAAATAGAATTATTTATATTTATTAGTGTAAAATATATTTTAAATATATATATATATATAAACATACTGTAAAAAATATATATTTTTAAATATATTTATATTTATAATTATATTGATATATAATTGTAAATATATATTTATATAAATATATTTATATTTAAATATATTTATTTATGATAGATATATGTATGAAAATATTTCAAATTAGTATAAATATTTATTTAGAAATATATATTTAAAATTATATAAATATATGGTTAAAAATAAAAAAATTAAATTATAATTGTAAATATATAAATATGTACTAATATATAACAATATTAATAATATTAAATTATTATAAGAAGTTATATATATTTATATATATTAAGGTTATAAATATTATAAATTTATTTATAAGTAAATATAGATTTATTATTATATATATCTCTTTAGAAACCAAAAATTATTATTTATAATTGTAAATATATAGATATATAAATATCTATATCAAAATTGTCACATTAAATTATAATAAATATGTATATATATTAATATATTTTCAATGTATCTAGAAATAATTATAATAATTATTAACATACTAAATTTTTCTAATTACAAATATATGCAATTATAATTATATATTTTTATAAATATATATATTGAAAATTATATATATATTTTTAAAAATATATATTTAGAATTTACATTTTTTTAAAAATATATTAATTTTATATAAATATATATTTATAAATATCGATTAATTAATATATAAATAACTAACATATATATATAAATTAAATTATTAAATTATAATAGAAAAATATTACATATATATATATATTAATGTAAAAATATTTTAAATTTATTTATAAATAAATATAGATCAATAATTGTACATTTATAATTATATAAATATCTGTTAAAAAAAAGAAATTTTAGTAGTAATTATAAATATATAAATATGTAAATATGTAAATATATATATCAAAATTAACAACATTCAATTATTATATCATAGCTAATAGCATGAAATATTAATTTAATGAATAATATAATGTTAATATTAATATATTTTTTATTATAAGAAAACTAAATAAATGAATAAATATTTAGTTTTACACTGTCCAAATATTACTATTTGGGAATATATAAATATATTTTTTTAATATAACTTTTATTTGCTTTTAATTGGTCGAAAATATTAAATAATTATGTTTATAAATATATTTTTGATAATATTATAAGTGACATCTGAAATCATCAATATCGATGCCACCCAATACCACAACATGGCCTATGAACCTCACACACACTCTGAGTGCATTGTAACATCCCAAGTAATTAATGAATAATATATTTTCTTATCTATGTCTATTTATGAATTTGATAGTGTTTTAGAGGCTAAAAATGATAATAAATCCAATTTTAAGCATAGAATTATCTAATATTTTTAAAAGATTGTTTTACAGCCTTTTGATGCAGAACCATTTTTTAAATCTTACTTTTGACAATCTTATAAGCTCTATTTGTCAAAATAAACTTATTATTTAGTATTGGGACCTTGAAATTTACTTTGGATAAATTTTTCGTAATTTTCTAACAATGTTCATTTTTTATTGAATAATGGAAAATATAGCATTTTACTTCAAAACTACTTTTTAATCTAATTTAATTACATGGTTATAATATATATTAAATTGTTTTTCAAGTTTAATTATAATATATTTTTACCATTTAATCCAATGGTGGTCATTATAATTAGTTTCACTTCAAAATTGGATATAAACAATTGTCAAACTTTTAATAGAAATTGTTTATAAAAAACCCTCTATTTGTTTTGACAATGTGAATTATTTTTAAATTAATTATAGAAATTCCGGTGTTTGGAATTTGGTAAAATAGATTCCATATTTGGAATCAGAAGGTTCAAACTATGTAATTAAGACACTTTTGTTTTTGGGCATTATGAATAGTAACGACGGTAATTATCTGTAATTATAATGATTAATTAGTAATTGGGTAGTTTAGGGTAATAAAATAATATCATAATAATAAAAAATCACCCCATAATGTGTTTTAATGCTACTGGTGGTGTCTTCTATGACCATGGGATGCCTTTTACCAAACTTAGGGACCCCATGAAATCACTTTTGGATGATAGAGAGACATTATCATTTTATTTTTAAAGAAACGTGAATATCACAAAAGTATGTAACACCTAAGTAAAAAAAAATTAATTTTGTCTACATAAATGATACCTTGGAATATAATTTTTCATTTGAAATCTAAAATTATTTCCTATATCACAATATTTTTTTTATAACTTTAGACACTAAATAAATTAACTATTTTAGGACACCATGATGATGCAGCGATTACCTCATTAATGAATGATTTAAATAAAATAAAAAGTTAATGTGATATCTAAGACATACACTTGTCAAAAACCTATTGGATGAGTATATTTAGAACCCTTATCACGTTATCCTCAAAATATATCAATGTGGGTCCTTTAAAATCCGAAACTCATTTTAATATAAAGTAACATTTCTTGACTTTCCAGGAGTGCCCCTCCTCCCTCTTATAAAAGGCCCCCACCTCAACCTCCTTACGCACACCTGTCAATCCCTTGGCTCATCCAATCTCTACTCATATTGTCTCTCAACATCCCTCATTTACTCCTATAATCCTATCTTTGTGAAAAATTCTTTCCAAGGATACCACGGATCTCAAATCAAAAAGAGTTACCAGATTTAAAGGTAATGTCTTCACTTGTGTAATTTTTTTTATTTTGCTTCTCCAACCCCCTAAACTCTTTTTATTCATTTATTTTTTAACAAAAACAGTATATTTAATATACTATGATGTTGATATGAGAATGATTCGATCTACACTTACACCCACCTTCATCTAATTGTTATAGAACCTAATGTTTCTGTGGATGGAGAATTTCTGCATCACGAAACAATGATTGTTCAATTTTCATTTAACATCTTTCATGGTGGACATTAAAATGTCACTATATTTATATATTATATATATTATTTTTAGGTTTTCCTTATGATTCTGTATTTTTCATTTATGCTATTCCTTTATGGTTTCCATTATGGGAAAACACAAAATCTTCATTTTAGGAAGTGCCGACTACCGCCCCCACAAAGTGATTTGATTCATTAATGCCATATTTGGGATGTATAAAGGATTTATTTTTTGATATAATATATGATATTATACTAGAATTATAATATACCTTTATATCATTATGATTTCATTCCATTAAATATTTAATAGAAATGAAAGTAGCGTTCATGCGTACGTACAGATTACTGTTTCCATGAACGGTGCATTTCTTTTCTTACATCTAAATCTTATATAATATTATAAATGCATGTATATACTGGATATATATAATATATATGATATATACATCATTAAATATAATTTTTTATATAATGGATATTTTACCACATGGACAACTTGTAATTTTAAGGAGTTTATTTTTGACTCAAGTACGGATGATCGAAAAAACGACTGTTATTACCTTAAATAATTACATAATGTTCATAAAATGGTAAAAAGTGATATAAAAGGAATAATGAACATTAAAAAGGTTATTAATCAAGTATAAATTAACTCCAGTTTATTATTCAGGAGATTAAAGAACGATTTAGTCAAGTCGGACATGAGGTATGTGACTTCGTCTCAATCTCCGTTCATTGAGGCATATTTTGTTTTATGCACAACATTATTTTATACGATGTATAAACCCCATTGAATTTTAATTTTATTCAATAGGAATATTTTTTATACTAAATGTTTTACTAAACGACAATAGAGAATGTTTTTCTGGTACGTATGCAGTGACAACGACTTTTCCGCCACCGTGACCATTATTTGAGTTTTGGATTCATCTACAAGCCATATTTTGTTTAATGAAAAATAAAAACAATTTTTTACTTTTATTTTATTTTGGTATTGAAAATTTTTTTGATAATTTTTTTATTATATCAATGTGTTATTGATATCTCATGATATAAAAGTGTAAATTTTATTTTTCCTTTATGCATGATTTATGTGATACAATTATGTTATGGTTCTTGGGCATTGTTTATGAAGACGGGTGGTTTCTTGATAATCTATGGGTGGGTGAGCCCGATATATCTCTCCAATACATTGGGTAATGTGAAGGCATTAAACGCTAGGGTTTATCCGAAGAGATTTAGGGAATACACTGTAATGGGTATTCCAAACGTAACCATGAGGGTTACTCCTACGTAAGAATGTTTTGAATGCCTCAAGTTACTTTTATATATTATGTTTTCTATGAGTTATTCATAAATATTATGATTTCAAGAGGTATGTTAAAGTGCTTATGATTTATGTGTGAAGTATTATTTCATTGATTCTTTTGTAAACATGAACTGAGGCTTTCTTTCCATATTTGTATATCCCTTAAAGAGTTTTTTATGCTCATCCCATGTTTTTTGAAATGTTTTTCACATGTCAATGGAAAGATACATGATGTTATGATAGTGTCGAGAAAGTGTCATGAAAAAATACATGTTTTATTTTGAATATATCTCCTTTGATGAGAAAAATGAATACTCTCTTTTATGAAACCACCTTGTTTAATTTTTGAATACAATGAATTATTTATGATCTAATTCTCTAAAACTCCAAACCTTAAAAGATACAAAATGTTTATTCATGAAATAACTCAAGATTAAGTAATGTTTAAGGCTGGGGCCTTATAGTTGGTATCAGAGGTTGGTTTAGATATCCTTAGGAGTTAGAATTCTGTTAAATGATTATCCAAAAATATTTTTTATGGTCAAATTGAAATGATATGGCATTTGAAGATTACCATGTTTCTTCATCTAAGATATGTTTTTTCAGAATGGTTTTCTATAGAGGAAATAGGTAGCCAGTGCTAGGAAGGCATACAGAAGGAAATGACCTTCTGAATCAGCATCCTGAGATGGTCGGAATTGGAACTGAATAGTTTGTTGCAGTAATGGCACAGTTTACTCAAGCGATAAATGGTGGTGGTATCCAAGCACAAGATCATCCAGATCAACCACATAGGAACATATCAGTGATGGAACATTTCATGAGAAAACATCCCACATCATTCAGAGGATCATCTAACCACGTACTAGCTGAAAGGTAGATTAAAGCACTGGAGAAGATTTTCGATGTCATGGGGTGTTCAGAAAATCCAAAGGTTAGTCTTTTTGTATACCATATGCAGGGTGAAGCTGATCAGTGGTGGTCGATGGTTAAAAATATAATTGACGCTGATGAGATTGATGCTCTTGACTAGGATGAGTTCAAATGTATTTTTTTGAGATGTATTTTCCCAAGTATGTTCGACTTAGGATGGAAAACAATTCTTATAATTGAGGCAAGAGGAAGACTTAGTGGGTGCTTATGAAGAAAGGTTCACTCGATTGGAAAGGTATACTCCTAATTTTATCTAAGTCCATGATAGTATAATCAAACTTTTTTTTCATAAGATTAACGGAAATATTTCGAAGGGATTTGGCATCTCGCAAGTTCAAGAGTTATGAAAAGCTTGTTCGATGCGCTAAGAAGTGTAAATGGAGTTTTCCAATGAACATGTGTTCTATAACAACCAACAGAAGAAGAGACCGAGGTGGCAGGAGAAAGGGAAGAATCCTTCAAAAAGGTATGATGGTAAGAAAACTATGTTTTCAGTTTGTGATAAATGTGGTAAAAGGAAAGCTAGAAAATGTCGTCTGAATTCTGGAAAGTGCTACCGATGTGGTAAGATGGGACATAAGTCTTGTGATTGAACTGAAAAATATTAGGTTGATGGTAAGACAAAATTTTATTTACAGTTAGTGAAATGATACAAGTTCAATGAGATTGTTAATTATGAAAACGAGTGTTCGACAAAGAGCTCAAATGAGGGGAAGCAGTCAGACTATAAGCAAAATGGAGTGGTGAAATCCATTGCAACTACTTCAGAAGATGTTTCTCCATCAAAGGAAGTGGTATGAGGTACTTTTTTTATTTTCTCAGATTATGCTAATGTGTTGTTTGATTAGGGTTTTACACAATCATTCATCATTGAAATATTTTCTAGTAAATTAGGAATTCTATCTCACAAAATGACTCCGGAACTTTTGGTAAAAAAAAATGGGGGGACTGTTGAGGCAAAATGAATTTATAAGAATCTTCCAATCCTTATCCGTGGAAATAACGTACTTGCAAACCTTACTATTTTTACTCTAGTATAGATTGATGTTATCTTGGGTATTTATTGGCCCTCTGTTTACCATGCTAAGATTGATTATAGAGCTAATAAAGATTCATTTCAGAAAGAATTTCAGTTTGTGTACATGAATGAACTCTTACTGTTGATATCATATCAAGAGGCTGAGAAACTTGTAAAAGATGGAAATAAATGTTACCTTGCACTTATTGTTGAAAAAAAAATGAACCGTTCCGATTAATGATGTGCCAGTGGTCAATGACTAGCCTGATTTTTTCCTAATGAGTTTCTTGGAATAATACCAGACCGGGAAGTTGAATTTAATATTGAATTAGTTCCTGATGCTAAGCCAATTTCATAAACCCTTATCGAATGGCTCAAATTGAACTTTTAGAGTTGAAGGTGAAATTGCAAAATTTATTGGAGAAAGGTTTCACTCGACCTAGCACATCACCATGGGGTTCCCAGGTCTTATTTGTTAAAAAGAAAGATGGTTCTATGAGACATTTCATTGATTATCGAGCCTTGAATAACATCACTATTTAGAACAAATATCATTTTCCTCATATCGATGATTTTTTGATCAGCTCTAGGGAGCTCAGTATTTTTCAAAGATTGACCTGAGATAGGGGTACCATCAGTTGAATGTAAATGAAGAAGATATTACGATGACCAAATTTCGTACAAGATATAGCCATTATGAATTTGTATTAATGAATTTTGGGCTAACCAATGCACCATATGTATTCATGGACCTTATGAATATAATTTCCCATGAGTTCTTGGATAATTCTGTGGTTATTTTCATATATGTTATATTGGTGTTTAATTAATGTAAAGAGGAGCATGAAAGTCATTTAAGGGTTATTTTTCAAACCTTTAAAGAAAAGAAATTTTATGGGAAATTTAGCAAGTGTGAGTTTTTGTTGAAACAAGTGTCTTTCCTTGGTCACATTGATTCTAATGATGGGAAAACTGTTGATCCTGTTAAAACAAAGGTTGTTGAAGAATGTCCAAGACCGAAAAATGTAATTGAGATTCATAGTTTTCTTGGATTGGCAGGATATTACCGAAGGTTTGTTAAAATTTTTCACGATTATCTAGTCCAATGACTAAGCTAACTCGGAACGGTGTTATGTTTATCTGGACAAAAGAATGTGATGATTGATTTCAGGAATTGAAACGAAGATTGGTGAATGCTCTAGTTTTGGCACTAGCTTCCAGGAATGGTGAGTTTGTTATTTATATTGATTCTTCATTGAAAGGACTTGGTTGTGTCCTAATGCAGAATGATCAGGTAATTGCTCATGCATCACGATAGTTTAAAACTCATGAGGTAAATTACCCTACACATGATTTGGAATTAGTTGTTCTTGTTTTCGCTTTAAATATATAGAGGCATCCTTTTTATGGTGTAACATGCGAAATATATACTGATCAAAAAATTTTAAACTATATATTCACTCAGAAAGAATTGAACATGAGATAGAGGATATGTATAGAATTAATCAAGAATTATGACTTTAAAATTCATTACCATCAAGGAAAATCAAATAAAGTGGCTGATGCTTTGAGTCGATAAAGTAATTCCACATTAACCATGTTATATTTGGAATGTGATCCTTTGGTTAAGGATTTGATGAAATTTGGCAGAGAAGTTGTTGGTGAAGGATGTTATTCTATTTTTTTTCAGGTATTAGTTATATCTTCTCTATCAGACAGAATTAAGAAAGCAGATTAGTAAGACAGTGAGTTGCAGAAAAAGATAGATCTTGTTCAGAAGGGTAAGTTTCTAGAATTCAACATTGATAATGATTGTGTTTTGAAATTTGGGAAGAGATTATTTGTGTCGTGTGATTCACAGTTGAAGAGAGAGTTGTCATATAATGCTCATAGTTCTCCATTTTCAGTTCATCCAGGCAGTACTAAGATGTATAGAGATCTTCAGAAGTATTACTGATGGGATGAAATGAAAAGAGATATTTCTGATTTTACTGTGATGTTTTTGAAATTTCAAAAGTATAAAGTAGAGTGGTACTTAATTAAGGGGATGCTTTAGACTTTACCAGTACTAGAGTGGAAATAAGAGAATATATCCATGGACTTCATTGTAGGGTTTCCGAAGACACATAGAGGTAATAATGCAATCATGGTTATTGTTGATCACTTGACTAAATATACTCATTTCCTTGCTATACGAGATAATTTTTATCAAGATAAAATTTCATGTTTTTATCTTAAAGAGATAGTCAGGTTACATGGAGGTACCCTCTCCATTGTTTCTGATCGTGATCTCAAGTTTACATCTAACTTTTAGAAAGGCTTTCATGAATTGTTGGGTACTGAATTATATTTTAGTATAACTTTTCATCCTCAATCAGATGGGAAGTCGGAACGAAAAATTCAGACAATGGAGGATATGCTACATTCTTGTTGGATTGATTATCCGGGAATTTAGGACCAATATCTTTCTTTGGTTTAGTTTTCTTATAATAACAGTTTTCATTCCAGTATACAGATGGAACTATTTGAGGAATTATATGGGAAGCGGTGTCGAACACCAGCTTTTTGGGATGAAGTGGGTGAATGGAAGTTGATGGGGCCATAATTGGTAGATGAATTGGGATAAAAAGTTCAGCTGATATAGAAACACATGAGAACAGCTAAGAGTAGGCAGAAAAGTTATGTGGACAACAGGAGGAAAGATCTCTCTTTTGAGGTAGGTGATCATGTCTTTATCAATGTTTCACCATGGAAAAGTGTGATGTGATTTGGTAAGAAAGAAAAAATGAGCCCAAGTATCATTGGACCATATGATATTATGTAGAGAGTTGGATTAGTTGCATATCGTGTGGCTTTACCTCTGAGTATATCTTAGGTGCACAATGTTTTTCAGGTGTCAATGTTAAGGAAGTACATGCGAGATCTATCTCAGGCTTAAGTCCAATGGTAGTTCAGTTGGAAGAGAACCTATATTATGAGGAACAACTAGTCCAGATTCATGACCACATGGAGAATGTATTTCGCAATAAAGTGATTCATCATGTAAA
This sequence comes from Viscum album, assembly GCA_963277665.1. Taxonomy (NCBI): domain Eukaryota; kingdom Viridiplantae; phylum Streptophyta; class Magnoliopsida; order Santalales; family Viscaceae; genus Viscum; species Viscum album. Next base: position 810,584,762 of record OY728140.1, on the reverse strand, counting down.
TTTTGTGTGGAAAAACCACACAATTGATGCGGCAATATGGGAATCTGAAAATGCAATGAGGGATAAATACCCCAACTTATTCTATAAGTAAATAAATTGATGGGATGCAATTTTCTAAAGGGGGGAAGGATGTAACTTCCCATGTAAGTAATTAATAAGATATTTTCATATACATGTCTATTTATTAATTAGATAGTGTTTTAGAGGCTTAAAATGTGAATAAATCCAATCTTAAGCATATAATTCTCTAATATTTTTAAAAGATAGTATTACCACCTTTTGATAGCGAACCATTTTTTAAATCTATCATTGGACAATTTTATATGCTCTATTTGTCAAAATAAAATTATTATTTAGTATTGGGACATTGAAATTATCTTTGGATAATTTTTTGGTATTTTTCTGACAATTTTCAATTTTTAATGAATAGTGAAAAATAATGTATTTTACTTCAAAACATATTTTTAATATAATTTAAATATATTGATATATTATAGTTTAAATTGGTTTTCATGTGTAATTATAATATAATTTTTTCCATTTAATCCAATTATAGTCCTTATAATTAGATTCACTTTAAAATTGGACATAAACAATTGTCAAACTTTTGATAGAAATTGTTTCTAAAAAAACCCTCTATTTGTTTTGACAACGAGAATTATTTTTAATTTAATTTGTCCAATTTCTATCTATGGAATTTGGTAAAATGGATTCCATATTTGGAATCAAGAAGGTCCAAATTATTTGATTAAGACTATTTTTTTTTGGACATTATGAATAGTAACGACGATAATTATCTTTAATTATCGTGATTAATTAGTAGTCGGGTAGTTAAGGTTAATAGAATAATATCATAATAATAAAAATTGACCCCAAAATGTGTTTTAATTCTACTGGTTGTGTCATGGAAAACCATGGGATGCCCTGTGCAATACATAGGGACCCTAGGGAATCACTTTTGGGTGATAGTGAAACTTTATCATTTTATTTTTAAAGAAAAGAGAATACCACGAAAGTAAGTAACAGCTAAGTAAAAAAAATTAATTTTTCTACACAAAGTATATCTTGGACTATAAATAGTCATTGGAAAGATAAAAATATTTCCTACATCATAGTAATTTTTTTATAATTTTTATACACAAAATAAACTAAATTTCTTATGACACCATGATGATGCTTTGATTACCTCATTAATGAACGACTTAAATAAAATGAAATGATAATGTAATATCTAAGGCTTACACATGTCTAAAACCTATTGGATGAATATATTTAAAACTATTATCATCTTATATAGAAATATATCAATGTGGGCCCTTTAAAATCTGAAACTCATTTTAAAATAAAGTAACATACCTTGACTTTCCAAGAGTGCCCCTCCTCCCTCTTATAAAAAGGCCCCCACCTCTACATCGTTACCCACATCTATCAAGCCCTTGGATCGTCCAACCTCGGCTCATATTGTCTCTAAAAATCCTTATCTTACTCCTAGGGTCCTAACGTTGGGCAGAAGAATTTCCAAGGAAGCCTTTGAACTCAAATCAAAAAGAGTTACCCGATTTAAAGGTAGTGTCTTCACTTGTGTTCTTTTGTTTTATTTTTCTTCTCCAACCCCCTAAAATATATTTATTCCTTTCTTTTGTAACAATACAAGTATTTTAAATATACTAGGATGTTGTTATGAGAAAGATTTGAGTTACACTTACACTCACCTTCGTCTTATGGTTAATGAACATACTGTTTTTGTGGATGGTGAATTTCTACCTCACGAAATGATGATTGTTCAATCTTCTTTTAACAGAATTCATGGTTTCCATTAATATATCACTATATTTATATATGATATATATTATGTTTATTTTTTCCTTATGATTTTTTATTTTTCATTTATGGCATTCCGTTATGGTTTCCATTATAGTTAAACACGATATTTTCATTTTATCAAGTGCGGACTATCGCCCCCTCAAATTGATTTGATTCGTTAATTACATATATGGGATGTATAAATGATGGAGTTTATGATATTATATATTATATTATACTGTAATTATAATATACCATTTATATCAATATGATTTCATTCCATTAAATATGAAATAGATATGAAAGTAGCGTTCATGCGTACATATGGCTTAACATCATCATGAACGTTGCATTTCATTGAATACCTCTAAATGATGTGTAATTGTAACACCCCAAGATTCCATGGTAAGCTTCTCTTTGAATAATACAGTAGCATCTGTTGTACGCAACTTCGAGTAAAAATTCACCCCACGACCATTCAATGTATATGTTATGAATAGTAATACCCACTTTTTGAAATTTTATATATTTTTTCTTTCAAAATAGACTTCATTTTTGGATTCATAATATCGAAATTAGCCTAGGGTGAAATTTTAGTACTTTTCGGATTACTTTAATTTTTTGATGAATAGTGAAAATTACAAAATTTTAATTAAAAACAACTTTTTTAATATAAATAATTAAAAGAGATGAATTTTGAATTTGAGTGGTTTTAAATTATATTTAGAATATATTTTTACCATTTAATCCAATGTTAGTCATTAGACATAATTTCACATTTAAACCGGACATAAACAAGTGTCAATCTTTTGATAGTTATGGTTTCTTAAAAACACACTTTTTGTTTTAACATCGGGAATTAATATTAAATTAACAAATGAAAATTCTATGTTATGAATTTGGTAAAATAAACTTCATTATTTTATTCGGAATATCAAAATTAGCTTAGGGTAAATTTTTTGGTATTTTTCTGAAAACATTCAATTTCTGATGAATAGTGAAAAACAATTAGATACTGTTTAAAACTGGATTTTTATTTAAATAATAATTTATATTATTTAAATTTATTTTAGGTAAAAATTGAAAGATAACACCTATATAAATTCAATGTAATTCATTGGATGCAGTTTATAATAATTTTAGATATATAAAAATTTTATTGATCTTTTTCACCGTCTTTTACCCACCTCATAAGAGAATTTTTAAATTCTAATAAAACGTAATTTTACCGCTTCTGTGAGTAGATTTTCGAAAATCTAAGAGACACAGTTAATATCAAGGATTAAAATGTTGTTTAATAAGATAAATATAATTTTTTGTGAATAATAACTTTTTACTTTTATTTACCATTGTAAAAAGTAAATAGGGTAATTATGTGTAAAATTGATATTATTTTTACCTTAACACATGTTATAATTATATTGAATATGTTTAATTCGACCAAAAATAACCGTAGGAATAAAATATGACCCTTTAGGTCTACTTGGATTTGATTAGGATATTTATTATTATTTAATTCAAAAAAGAGTTAAAAGAGTTAAAATAAAAGTTTAATATCAAAAATATTATTAATATTGGGTTATCCATAAGATAAATTTGATTATAAATATTTATTATAAATCCAAAAAGATCTCCTATATAATGGTATTTTAATTATAATTTTTACACATTAAATTATTAAATTTACTTATGACACAATCATGATGCAGTAATTACCTTATTTATGAAAGAATCAAATTAATGGAAAAATATATATTAAAATAAATCTAATTTCAATGTTTTTATAACATCCACGAATTATATAGGATATTATGACATGTTAGGTCTGATTAAGTGTATCTTGTTCAATGTAATGAAGTTTTTATGACTTTCACAAAAACAAAATACCAAATAGTGACAAAATTGACATAAAATTGTTATTAAAACAAATATTATATAACTAATTGATATTAAATTACTAAAAATCAAAGGTTCAGCCTAAGGACATGTATCGTAATAGGTGTATCTTTAATGGACCACTTGGTGGTCTCTTGGAGGTATATAGTATGTTTATTAACTATATAATATAAAAATACAAAGTGACATTGTAAGTGTCAAACTAATTAACCAAGAGTTAAAACTAAAAGATATGGTTAATATAATGACCCAAAAATGCCTAAAATCTATTGGATGAAAGTTTTTCGACCCATACCCACCTTAGTCTTTGAATAATCAAATTTGGACCCATTAGAAACCGAATATAAATTTATTATAAATTAATACATTATGTTTTTCCTAAACATCCCCTCCTCCCCCTTATAAACGGACACCACTTATAACCAATTCCTCACACTTTTTAAGCCTCTTTGCTCGTCCAAACTCTACCCAAGTAATCTCCCTACATCCCTATCCTCCTCCTAGAAGCCTCACCTTAGTCAGAAGGCACTTTAAGATCACTTTTTAGTTCAAACCAAAGGGGGTTACCCTAATTAATGGTAACGATTTCTCTTAGCTTCTTTTGTTTTATTTTGCTTCTATAACCCCTAAACACATCACATTATTTTATTTTATAACAAAACCAGTATCCTAAATATACTATAATTTTGTTATGATAATTATTAGAACTACACTTACACAAACCTCCATCTAATGGGTGAAAAACATAATATTTCTGTGCATGGAAACCAAACGCCTCATGAAACGATGATTGTTCAATTATCTCCTACCACCTCTCATGGTGGCCATTATGATGAAACTATAATTAAATATGATCTTAATGGTATTTATTTCATATATATGGTTTTTTAATTCCATTTTATGTCATACCATTATTCATTTCATGTTATATATATAGGATAATTTAATTTGAGGAAGTGCGGACTACCGCCCCCTCAAAGTTATTTGAATCATTTATACCATACATGGAACATATAAAGGATTGTATTAATGAACATAAGTAAAAAATATAAGATATTATATTATACCTTAATAATAATATACTTATGTATTATTCGGGTTTCATTCCTTTTAAAATGAAGAATGAAATGGAAGCAGCGTTCGTGCGTATGTACGGACTACCGTCTCCACGAACGCGATGAGATTCATTCCCCATCGTATCCATTCATGTATAATTCTCATTTTATGATTAAAATAATGTTTATGGACTTGATATAATTCTAGATATGTATAATATACAACCTATCCATAACAAACATGGCTTATGTAACAAAACATATATAATAAAATGAGTAAGTTAACACCCAAAATGATGATAATACTAAGATATTATTAACATTGAAATATTGAAAGATCATATATGATATCATATTAATGTATATTATTCTTTTATAATTTAATAACAATAATTTAACCATTGTAAAAGATATTACCCTATCCTCAACAAAAGAAAATGACAAGGTAAGGGGTTTTCATCTCACTCCTTATTCCCATGGTATTCATGCCATATTGCCACTATTACCTTTTGTGTGGTGTATGTACTGCACATAATTCTATTCTTTATGTAATAAACATTAATTTATTAGTATTTACATATTCATTGTATGATAACTCTGTCATGGGGTGTATGTTTCGTATGTTACCAAATTGGTATGGGTATATTTCATAATCTCTTTATTATCTGAGGGTGTTTTTACGTAAGTATCTACTGGAACATATTTATTATCCATGACCATGTTTCATGAAAGAGTTTTCAAAGGGATTATTTGAAGGTATTTTTTACTAAAACATCATTTTAAATGTTTTAAATATTTATTCTTCTAAATATTTCTCATTAATGTCAATGTCTTCAATAAGGATTTTAAGGATTTATTTATATGGACATGAATGTTTTTAAAATGTTAATTTCATTCAAAAGATTTGAAGTGGTTTGGGACACATTGATTCAAAAATTCCTTTAAATGAATTATTTTCCAAATTGTATGACTTTTAAATGTTTTCATGAAAAATGGGTATTTCTCTCAAATAGTTTTACAAATCATTTTCATCAACCTAAAAATCCTTTAATGTATTTTAATCTTGTTTTGAAGTTAAATTTTCATGATAGCAATCATCCATATTGTGTTAAAGGTTTTTTGATATGTTTTATTGTGGATGTGTTATTTTTATACCATTCATATTTTATTGTTTAAGTATTGAAATTTTGTATCCTAGTTCTTATATGAATGTTTATGTGATGTTTCATCCATTTCATATGAGGAATGTATTAGACATAGTAATTGATGGGTGGAGCCCACTATAGCTCCCCGATTCATCGGTAGGTCTCATGAGACAACTACACGTGGAACTGGCTGAGGACCTTTCCCATTTTGATATATGGTTTTTGCCATGGCCTTAATCATTTTTATATGTCTTGTCCAAGGCCTTGAGAAAATGATTTAGAATGTCTGACATTATACATTCCCTCGTTATGGAAATAATATTGATGGTTCATGTGGTTATTCAACTAGTAGAATACCCATGATTATGTTATATTATAGAATTGATTTACTCAACTCATATTCACGCCATAAAAGTATTCATGTTAATTATTGGTAAAGGCATGTGGTTTCAATTATTCACCATGATTAATATAAATGTCATTTTCCGCATTATTTCTTACCCTTACTGAGCGTTTGAGCTCACCCCATTCTATGTTTTATTTTTCCCAGGATTCCAAGAAGTGTATTATGATTGATATGCAGGGTTAAGATAAAGGAAATAATGGCATTATCAAAGAACTATTTCTGTGGTGTTTTATGTTTGAAATTGTAATGTAATGTTAATGTATGTAATCTATTTTCCAAGACTACTAATCTGATCGGTCCTTCAGGACTTTATTCCTTGTAATCATGCCAATGTATTAAAATAATGCACCGACTCTGGGTAACTGTGGTCGGGGTGGCACATTTGGTTTCAAAGGAAGTTTAGTAATACCCTTGGAAGTCAGATTTAGATAAACTCTTATTAGAGCACATAGCCTGAAGATAGTCTTTGAGGATTAGTTGAGAAGATCATCCTGGAATTTTTATATTGTAGAAAATTTGTGAGTTTTCTGAGAAACACATCCCTATATAGATACGAGCAGGTAGAGGCGACTCTGGCACGGATTTACCTAGGGGTAAAAACCAAAAAAAACTGCTTTGATCTAGACTCGAACAAGAACTAGTGCACAATAATGTGCCATGATGCACTCTTGGTTACAACACTCCCGGGGGATATGCTTAGGATAATTCTCATTTTCATTGAAAAACATTCTGAAGGGTTTATGAGTATATACTTCTTCAAAGAAGTCATTTTTAGGATTATGGATTATATCCATAAACTATTCAATTTGAATTAGGAATTTCACATGTCTTGAATTATTCATTAGAATTCATATACTGACCTAGTTTATGGTATTGTATAGAAATGTGCCCAGTAGATGGAATGAGAACTCCAGCAATACGCATGATACAAAGAGTAAGAAGGGTCATATCTTTCATGGTCTATTGCAAGAATTTAGAAGGGAAATAATCTCCCATGTATTCTCAGCATATGAAGAAATAGTATCATGTGTTAATAAGATAAGTAACGAATTCTCTGTGTCCTATGGCATTGAAGGAAAGAAAGAGAAGAAAAATAGGAAGATTGATAAAGGGGATATTGAAAATAATAATTTTCCCATATGTTATAACTGTGGAAAGAGTCACCTTGTCAAATTCATGAAGGAAATGGGAGTATGTGATAAGTGTGGAGAAAAAGGACACCATGTACGTGACTACAAATGTAAGAAAAATGATTCAAATCTATAATACTACCTCTGCAAGGAGTTTGGGCACTACGCGAACCAATGTCCCAATCCTCAAACTCTGCCGCAAATGATTTTATTGGATAATAATCAAGTTATTATACAACCTTAGATGAAGAGGAATGACTAGTGTTCTTATTTTGTTATTATAGAATTATTTTATTTGAGTTTTGTGTCAACAGTATACTGGTTACATGATTTATAGAGATAAATAAGGATTGTATTGTAGTACTATTTGACTAAGGATTTGAGTTTATATGGTTCTAAGAAAAGTGAATTAATAGTAAGCTCCACTATTTTGAAAATACATAGTTGATGGAAAGGTAATCCTTAATATGGTCCTGATAATGAGGTAGTGATTTTGGAATAAGAGATGGTTGATTTGAATAAATTATATTGGATATTCATGACTACCTTGAACTGATTAATGATTTGTCATTTTTGGATTTTACAACATTTTGGGATTGAAGGAGTATATCTAGTATTCTATAAAGAATAAGGGAGCATGAATGTAATCAATAATGTTTTATGGTAATTCAAGATGTTTCGGTGTATTAAATGAATACATGATGAAGGTATTCACATGCCATTACAGGGTAAAAAGGATGTACATTATGTTTAAATTTCTAATAAATTTTGGAATGAGTGTTTACATAAGTATTATGGATAATTCTATTGTTTGGATAAGATTATGTTTGAACGGTTTTTTTGGAATTTTTATAAAAGGACAACACACAGAACGTGTGACGACCCGTCGTGTCGGACAAAGCTGCAGGAATCGAACCCACAACCATAGTGTAATTGGGATTTATCGCCTACCACTGGACAACGTGAAGTTCCTGGATGATATAATTTAGTTTTTTAAGGGTCGTATATGTGAATTATAAATTCATTATATTTAGAACCCTATACGATTAGGATAAATGGTGTATTTTTTGAGCAGTATTATGGTTTGGAGTGAATGATGAGTTTGTGGTAGAAATTTACTAATGGATAAAACTCTAATTATAAATCAAGTATATATCCTTATGATCTTATTCAATCTCATAAATAAATTCCTCAACATTAAGAAAAGAAACTTTGAAAAAATGATGTCCTAGATGGTACCTTAGATCTTCACAAATTTATTGCTTTGGGATTGTTGGCCTTTTCATAGCCATGTTCTATACCACTCTCAATCAGATATTTATGGTTAGATTTCTCTTACATATCCACATTTTCCTACATGGGACCCTAGTATGTATTATTTTCGGCAACCTTCATACTTACCACTCTTTATTTTCAAAAGAGGCCTCATTAATCCATTTTTCGATGTGGGATTTCAACTAAGATATTTTTAAATGTCAACCCCAAGTTTCCAATATCGTGCATAAATTGAAAGGATGCAATTTATTGAAGGATAGGATATTTTTACACCTCAATCTTCCACAGTACGCTTCTCTTTGAATAATACAGAAGCGTCTGTTGTACGCAACTTCAAGTTCTAACACACACCACGACCAATCAAAGTAGCCATTATGAAGAGTAATACCCAATTTTGGAAATTGTATAAATTATATCTCTCAAAATGGACTTCATTTTTGGATTCAGAATATAGAAATTAGACAAGGGTAAAATTTTGGTACTTTTCAGTTAACTTTCATATTTTGATGAATAGTAAAAATTACTAAATTTTAATTAAAAACAACTTCTTTAATCAAAATAATTAAAAGTGATGAATTTTGAATTTGAGTGGTTTTTAATTATAGTTAGAATATATTTTTACCATTTAATCCAATTTTAGTCATTGGACATAATTTCACATTTAAACCAGACATAAATAAGTGTCAATCTTTTGATAGTTATTGTTTCTTAAAAATAAGCTTTTTTGTTTTAACAACGTGAATTAATTTCAAATAAATAAATGAATATTCTTTGTTTTTAATTTGGTAAAATAGACTTCATTATTTAATTTAAAATATCAAAATAATATTTGGGTAAATCTTTCGTATTTTTCTAAAGACATTCAATTTTTGATGTATAGTGAAAAACACCGAGTTGCTGTTTAAAACCATATTTTAATTTAAATAATTATTCACATTATTTAAATTTATTTTAGGTCAAAATAGATACATAAAAACTATATAAATTTAATGTAATTAATTAGAGTCAGTTTATAATAATTTTAGATATATGAATAATTTTATTGAGCTTTTTCACCTTATTTTACCCACCTCCTAGGAGAATTGTAAATTCACATAAAACATAATTTTACCGCTTCTGTGAGTGGAATTTAAAATATCCAAGAGACACGAATAATATCAAAGTGTAAAATGTGGTTCAATATGATAAAAATAATTTTTTATGAATAGTGAATTTTTTAATTTTATTTACCACGGTAAAAAGTAAATACGGTAATTAAGGGTAAAAATGATATTATTATTACCCTAAAAAATGTCCTAATTATATTGGATAAGATTAATTCGACCAAAAAATAACCTTAGGAATTAAATATGACCCTTTAGGTCAACTTGGATTAGATTAGGATATTAATTATTATTTAATTCAAAGAAGTGTTAAAAGAGTTAAAATCAAAGTTTAATAAATAATGAATTTTTGATATAGGGTTATACATAAGATAAATTCTATTATAAATATTCATTAGAAATATAAAAATATTTCCTACATAATGGTATTATAATTATAATTTTTAGACGTTAAATAATTAAATTTATTTATGACATAATAATGATGCAGTAATTACCTTATTAATGAAAGAATCAAATAAATGGTAATATAAATATTAAAATAAAATAATTTCAATGTTTTTATGACATAAAAGAATTTTCTAGGTGACTATGAAATGTTGGGAAAGATTCAATGTATCTTTTTTGAAGTAATCAAGTTGTGATGACTTTCACAAAAACAAAATACCAAATAGTGTCAAAATTGACATAAAAGAGTTTTTAAAACAAATATTATATAATTAATTGATATTAAATTCCTAAAAATCAAATGTTCTTCCAAAGGACTTGTATCATGATTGGTGTATCATTAATTTACCACTGGTGGGGTCTCTTGGAGGTATATAGAATGTTTATTAACTATGTAATATAAAAATACAAAGTGACATGGTAAGTGTTGAGCTAATTAACAAAGAGTTAAAACTAAAATATAAGGTTAATATAATGACCCAAACAGGTCTAAAATATATTGGTTGAAATAGTTTCTATCAATACGTACCTTAGGCTTCGAATAATTCACTTTTCATCCATTATAAACAGAATATTAATTTACTATAAATTATTACTTTATGTTTTTCCTAAATAGCCCCTCCTCCACCTTATAAATGGACACCACTTATAACCAATTCCTCACACCTCTCAAGACTTTTGGCCCCTCCAACCTCTGCCCAATTAATATCCCTACATCCCTCTTCTCCTCCAAGAAGCCTCACCATAGTCATAATGCACATCAAGAGAACTTTTTGGTTCAATCCAAAGGGAGTTTCCCCAATTAAAGGTAATGATTTATCTTATCTTCTTTTCTTTTATTTTAATTCTCCAACCCCTAAACTCTTATCAATAATTTATTTTGTAAAAAAACTAGTATTAAAAATATACTAAGATATTGTTATGATAATTATTCGAACTACACTTACACACACCCCCATATAATGGGTGAAGAACATAATGTTTCCGTGGATGGAAACCAAATGCCTCACGAAACGATGATTGTTCAATTATCTCCTACCACCTCTCATGGTGGAAATTATGATGGAAATATAATTAAATATGATATTTATGATATTTATTTTATATATTAGATTCTTTAATTCCATTTTATGTCATACCATTATTCGTTTCATGTTGTATTTATATACGATAATTTCATTTGAGGAAGTGCAGACTACCGCCCCCACAAAGTGATATGACTCGTTTATACCATATATGGAACATTTAAAGGATGGTATTAGTGAACATAAGTAACTCATATAAGATACTATATTATACTTTAATAATAATATTCCTATGTATTATTTGGCTTTCAATCCTTTTAAAATGAAAAATGAAATGGAAGTAGTGTTCGTACGTACGTACGGACTACCGTCTCCGCCTATGCGATGAGATTCATTCCCCATAATATCCATTCAAGTCGAATTATTATTTTATGATTAAAAATAATGTTTAAGGAATTTATATCAATATGGATATGTATATGATACAACCTATCCATAAAAAACATGGCTTATGTAACAAAACATATAAAATAAAATGAGTAAGTTAACACCCGAAACGACGGTAATACTAAGATAATATTAACAAATAAATGTCAAAAGATCATATATGATATCATATTAGTGTATATTATTATTTTATAATTCAATAACAATAATTTATCCATTATTCAGGACATTACCCTACCCTCAACAAAGGAAACTTACATAGTAAGGTGTTTTTATCTCACTCATTATTCTTGTGAGACTCAGGCCATATTTTCACTATTACCATTTGTGTGGGGTATTTACTACCCATAATTATATTCATTATATAATAAACATTAATTTAGATGTATTTACATATTCATTGTATGATACTTCTTTCATGGGTTGTATTTTTCGTATGTTACCAAATTGGAAAGGGTTAATTTCACAATCTCTTTATTATCCGAGCTTGTTTTTACGTAAGTATCTTTTGGGACATATTTATTATCATTTTCCATGTCTTATGAAAGAGTTTTCAAATAGATTCTTTTAAGGGGAGTTTTACTAAAACATCATTTCAAATGTTTTAAATATTTATTCTTCTAAATCTTTCTCATTAATGTCCATTTCTACAAAATGATTTTTAAGGATTTATTTATATATACATGAATGATTTTAAAATGATAATTTCTTTCAAAAGTTTCAAATTGGTATGGGACACATTGATTAAAATTTGTCTTTAAATGAATTCTTTTCCAAATTTTGTGACTTTTAAATGTCTTCAGGGAAAAGGGGTGTTTCTCTCAATGAGTTTTGAAAATCATTTTCATCAACGTCAAAATACTTTAATGGATTTTATACTTGTTTTGAAGTTGATTTATCATGATACAAATCTTCTATATTGTGTTGAAGGTTTTGTGATACGTTTGACTGTGGATGTGTTATTTTTATGCCATTCATTGTTTATGGAAAAAGTATTGACATTTCGTATACTAGTTATTATACAAATGTTTATGTTATGTTTCATACTTCTTATATGAGGAATGTATTGGACATAGAATGTGACGGGTGGATCCCGCTATTGCTCCTCGATGCATCGGTATGTCTTATGAGACAACTAGACATGGAACTGGCTGAGGCCCTTTCCCATTTTGATATATGATTTTGGCCAAGGCCTTAATCATTTTAAGATGTCTTGGGTGAGGCCTTGACCAAATGTTTTAGAATGTCTGGCTTTATACATTCCCTCTTTCTGGAAATAATATTGATGGTTCATGTGGTTATTCAACTAGAATAATAACCATGATTATGTTTTATTATGACATTATTTACTCAACTCATATTCTTGGAATAAAAGTTTTCAATGTAATTATTGGAAATGGAATGTGGTTTCAATTATTCACCATGCTTAATATTTATGTCATTTTCCGCATTATTACTTACCCTTACTGAGTGTTTGAGCTCACCCCTTTCTAAGTTTTATTTTGTCCAGGATTCCAAGAAGTGTATTATGATTGATATGCAGTGTTAAGTTGAAGGGAATAATGCCAAAATCAAAGAACTATATATGATGTGTTTAATGATTGAAATTGTAATGTAATATTAATGTATAAAATCTATTATCCAAGACTGCTAAAATTATCGGTCCTTCGGGACCTGATTCCTTGTAATCATGCCAATGTATTAAAATAATGCACCGAATCTGGGTTACTGGGGGTGGGGTGTTATAGTAATATTATAAATTCATGTATATAATATATATATATATATATATGAAAAATATGATATCTGCATCATGAATATAATTCCAGAGATAATGGATATTTTACCACATGAAAAAACTTGTAATTATTAGGAGTTTATTTTTGACTCAAGTACCAATGATCGAAAAAAAACCGTTATTAACATAAAATATTTACATAGTTTTCATAACGTGGTAAAAAGTTATATAAAAGGAATAATGAACTTGAAGAAGTTTCTTAAGAAAATATTATTTAACTTAATTTTATTATTTAGGAGATTAAAGAATTGTCGAGTCAAGTCGGTCACGATGCATGGGACTTCATCTCAATCTCTTTTCATTGAGGAAGACTTTGTTTTATACATGAAATTATTTTATACGTTGTATAAACCCCTTTTACTTTTACTTTTATTAAAAATTAATTTTTTTATACTAAGTGTTTTAATAAACGAAAAAAGTGATTTTTTTGTCATATGTATGCGGTGACAATGACTTCTTTACCGTCGTGACCATTATTTGAGTTTCAGCTTCCTCTAAAAGCCATAAAATTGTATAATGAAAAATAAATATGATTTTTTACTTTTCATTTATTTTTGTATTGAAAATGTTTTGGATAATGTTTATATTATATCAATGTGTTATTGATAACTTGTGATTTAAATGTGGAAATGTTATGTTTCTATTATGAATGTTTTATGTGATATGATTATGTTATGGCTCTTGGGAATTGTTTATGAAGACTGGTAGTTCCATGATAAACTAAGGGCGGGTGAGCCTAATATAGCTCTCCAATGCATTGGGTAACATGAAGGGGTTAAACGCTAAGGTATCTTGGTAGAGATATAGGGAATACACTGTAATGGGTATTCCAAACGTAACCATGAGGGTTACTCCTTACGTAAGTATGTTATGAATGACTCATGTTACCTTTATGTGTTATGTTTTATATGAGTTATTCATAAATCTTATGATTTCATGAGGTATGATAAAGTGATTATGTTTTATCAGGGAAGTATGATTTCATTGACTCTTGTGTATACATGTACTAAAGTTTTTGTTCCATATTTTTATATCCCTTACTGAGCATTTGATGCTCATCCCATTTTTTTGAAATGTTTTTAATAGGTCAAGGTAAAGTTACATGATGTGATGATAATGTCGAATAAGTGTCACGAAAAAATCCATGTTTTATTTTGAATATGACTCTATTGATGGAAAAATGAATACTGTCTTTTATGTAACCACCATGATTAAATGTTGAATGTAATTAATGATTTTAGATCTTATTATCTAAAACTCAAAACCAAAAAATATCCCCAATGTGTATTCTTGAAATAAATCATGATTAAGTGATGTTTGGGGATGGGGCCTTATTTCCTGTGTCTCTAACAACCCTGTTTCATATTAATAATTGTCGGTTCCTCCTCTTATGGTGTCATAGGTACCCACTCATGTTGATGTGTAGAGGAATGGCCTACATCATGTGTAGTGGATTACCCAAAATGAAATATGGAACCTTATGGTACAAGAGCGCTAAAAATGGTGGAACTGTGATATGGTAGTCATCGCCGAGGTTAGTGGGGACCCCACATGTTTTGTTATTATATCCATGTTGTAGTTCATAGAAATTAGCTGAGATAGAGATGACATGTGTGGCAATAAAAACTCCCATGATTATGGAATATCATCATTATAATATATTGGATCACATCTTTTAGGTGAATCACCATCTCGAAAATCCTATCTAAGATGTACTTTTTCTCATAGATTCCCTCGTCGACCTCGTCATATTTGTCCCCTAAAATGGTGGTGGTTGTGGTGGTGAATCCTCTTCATTAGGGACATCACAATTCCCATGATCCTTAGTTGGATCATTATATTAGGATATAAATGTGGCTCATCATCCTAGACCCTCCCATATATGAGGAAAATATGTTCTTTGTGTTCCATCATATTTGGATGAATAACATCCCGCCTAATAAAGTCATCCTTCTCCAGATCTATGATAAGTTCAATATGATCATTTTCTTATCAATGAAAATTAAATAAAATTCAAATAAATACATAACAAATGATAACAAAATGTATTGAAATTTAGTAAACTAACCATCAACAAAATGCCTCTCTGCTGAGATATATCATACATGATTGTATGTTTTCAGTACAAATATTTATAATTCTCATGGTCATCTAACTGATATTGTGTCGTGGTATATCTGTTCAGAAAGATACTATAATGGGAATTAATGTAATAATACTCTATAACATGCATGAAATTACAACTTCTTTTTTTCCAATCTATTTGTAAGAAAATTGAATGTAACTTATCAGTTAGTCATAGATAAATGGGGATATTCTGTATATAGCCAAACATTCCCATGAAACATTCTAGAGTTTTTCTCTCAATGATGGGGATGAGGATGAGTGTGACCTCTATACCACAATCTCTAATAATAGGTATGCAATATAGTGTATATTATGTGTAAACAAATCCTGTGTAATCGTTCCATGCCTGAATTTTAATCTAAGGATAAAAATAAAAAAATATCACAATAATATTAATAAGATAACAGTTAAATGTCTTAAAAATATAATAAAAAAACTATTTCATTTGGTGTAATAAAAAATTACTTTTTAACACACATATGGTTGGATTTATATAAACATATATATTTCTAAATATATGTAAACTATGACTCAGATTATGTACATAATGATTATCTTGAGTCCACCTAATTAATAATACGAAATATATGATAATTTAATAAAATATATTAAAACATTATCTGAATAGATAAATGTAATGCCTTAAACATTCCACTTTCTTCAGGGGAACAAAAAAATTATATTATCAGGAAGTGGTTCGAAAACATTAGTAGTGATGCGTAGATGATGCACCCAATCCAACATTTATCATATACATTCCACATGTAATCATAAGTGAATCTAATTGACAACTAGGATTAATGCATGACTATATATGTGATAATATAGCAGTCCCCCAACCCTATCAACATGTATGGTAAATATCTTCTTGTAATGGTAGGAATATCACGTTTACCAACCTAGTTAACTAGTCCACACAGATCATCCATCCGATCAGTCAAATAATATTTTCACATGTGCTTAATTATCATCATCTAATATTTATCCACAGAATTGATGGAGAAAATCTCATCAAGAAACCCTATACCCAAAAATTATCCCATTATTTCAAGTGGTATGTCGACACAATCAGTCCTTAGCTGTTACTCTATGATATCACAACAGTTTCCAATAGTGGAACCCATAAGTACCAATCCACGAATAATTAAACAAAGCATGTAGGAAAAATATTCCAATATAATGGTTATATCTCCCTCAAGATAATTAAATGCATGTGTCTCTTGCTGTAATCTCTCAACCAGCGTAGCAATAAATTGTGGATTATTACCATTAAACTCATACAAGGTGACTCCAAATAATCAAGAACATTTAAGGTATAAGAAAATTCCATTGTTGGTGAATCATTATGAAAATGATCTGATCTCAAAATATAAATATTTCTAACCTGTCCCGAAGCCAACATGTCCTATGACACATGCAATTGCTTAGAAAAAACAGATCCTACTCCATATAAATGTAATAATAGTAGAAATTAATTTGAATATTTATCTAACACATATATGTTTTTAATTTGTTATAAAATATTTTTATATTTGTTTTTATTTTTCTTAATGATGAGTTTGATATTTTGGCTGACAGTATATGTATTGTTAGATGATTTTATTTTTATGTGAATGTTTTATCAAATTTTTGAGAATGTTAATGTATGATTTTAGTTCATTGTTTTAGTCTATAAATTACATGTTTTATTTTTACAGTATTGTAACATAAAATTTTATTTTGAAACTAAATTCAACCCCCCTTATATGTTATACATAAATTCAAAAATGTTGATAATGAGAAAAATTAAATATATATACCAACAGTTTCAATAAAAAATGGAGTACCTAAATAATTTAAACTACTTGATGATTTATTTTTGGGTATATGGTCACATGACCTTGTGTGGCCTTTCTGATGACATATGATACACCTTTATCCATGTTCCCATTCATTGGTCCATTCAATTTCAATCCGAATAGGAGTCGATATTGGCCACCCTCTTGGTCAAAGCCTACTCTTGTTCAGTATAAGCGTTGGTGTTCCATAATATAGATGAAAATTATGATATTCCACTATTTCAAATCATTTAGTATTATAGTATTCATTGATACACTATACATGATAAACTATATCAATGAAATACTCCAAAGATAAGTTTACGTGAATGTATGATGTGATCACATTGCAACAAGGATATCATAATCCAAGAAACATTTCACATTCACATTAACATTTCTACAAAATAACACCCCACACAAGACCACTGCTACAATCTATTGCATAATCAGCCTCAGTGACCTCAAATAATTGATTTGAATGATCCAAAAAAGTTAAACAAAATTTTGTAGACTTTTATATTAAAATATATATCTCATACTATACATGAAGTCCATAACACATCCCTCTATTCATACTCATTGTAGACTGCTTTATTCTTTCTGAGAAATATTTTTCACTATGATAGATAGTATCTTGAGAATAACATATAAAATATATTTAAAACATTATTTTAATTTTAGTGTTAAAATTATAGTTGTTCTATCTTATATATAATCAAATCTGTTGAATTTCATGTGATGCATAATTTTTTAATTGACATTAGATATCCATATATTCATTCTACGATGTTTTTTGACACAGTTCCATATATCCAACCATCATTATACACCAACGAAGATTTATTATTTTTAAATTACATCAGGTTATCCTAAACTATATGATTAACTATGTGACTATCTTCAAGACTCTCCACCATACATTATTATTGTGGCTCATATGGAAAAAAAGTATAAGTAATTATATCATATATAACAATAAAAATACTAGTTTTATTTTTAAACGATAAATGATAATCATAACATTATTTATGATTGTTATCGTCAAGGAGTAACTATTGATAATCATTCAAAATTTATTAGAAATAAGTTGAATATATTACTGATGATGGGAATATGATAGTCAACATTATAGACCATTAGTCTACAATTCCTACTTGATTTCTTAAAGAAATATGAAATATTAAATAAAACTTATACTACATTAAGAAACACTCTACGGTAGGCCAAATACCCGCTCCATGATTTGAATTCTTTTTTCATGAAAATAGAATATTCCAAAGGAATAGGGGCTCGATTACTATATTTAGTGGATGAAATAAATAAATTTCCAATACAATTTAAATTCATAATTGATCTTTCAATATTAATCATCTTCTTGTAATTTATAAAATATACCACACATGGTACAAATTTCCAAAGCAATCTATCATACCCAACCATCATCAGCACAAATTGGTGGTTTTTTAACATATTTAGTGGTATGTAACAGATATATCACATTAGTTTAGTTGCATAAAATATCTATAAGTTGTGGTAACACTTGATATAGTGATCCAAATTTCCAAAAAAAAATCATAATAGCCTTCTGTCATGAAGATCATGCCTTCCAATATGATATTTGATACAGAAAGTGTGGTTTGATTCTCCACCCCCTAGAGATACATGAAAACCCTAACATGATTTATCATTTTAACGATTATAGTTCAAAAACAATTAGAATATAATAATGATTGGTCCAATGACAAGCTTGATTTCACAGATTTATTTGGAGTAAATCAACTTATGCACCAATAGTGAAAATTGTTTTCAATTATAATTCATAAACACAACCGACATTATGAATCAAATTCATCACAAAAGATCACATAATAAGTCCCATTTGACTCTTATACAACATAACTCTTATATACGTCAATGTGATTTTATTTTATAAAATTGTTTATTTCTATTTTTCTCATAAAATCCATTCTAATATATAGAACCCCCACATATACCAATTGATTTATATAGCCAATAAATCCATAGAATTTAGTACTATCCTTAATAAATGACTTTTCAAATCATTGTAAATGCTTCATGACATAGGTCGACCATGAGACCAATATTGGAAGATGGTTGAATGGTTGGGGGAACCTAAAATGATTGGAAATAAAAAATTCATCAAACCGATCTATTCATTTTTTATCTTCTTCCATATCTTCTTGTTGTAAACTGTCTTTAGAAAAATCATCATACAACACATATAAAGTACATAGAGGACAATGCCTAGAAACTGTGGTTGGAGGACATGATAAAACAACTATCATTGTTAATGGAACATCCGAAATTGTTATAGCATGCGGATATGTCATAGTATCATGATGTAGTGATGGCCCAACATCCAATGTTGATGGAACCTACATTATAGAAATAATGAAATACCACAACGGTATTTAATTATTAAGTTGGTACTTAAATAATGAAATCATGTTATCCAATTCTTCATCATCAGTTACATGATAGGAAAAATGCCAAAACCTTTCTATAAATTGTAGATGTATGTATGTGATGTACACTATCACTTAATTGGCCACCAATTTTAACATTAAATGACATTTTCATTCGAATGATTCCAATGTTCTACAACCTCCAATTATCACAACTTCTTATGGCTGAATACTAAAATATTATAATTGTTAATCCTCATTTATTTTTCCATTGAAACAAATGTAGGTAATCAACTTTTTATATATAAAATATGCATTTTTTATTGATGAAATATGACCAAATAATGAATTTATATATTCTTGATAATTTTAATTTAGGTTCGATTATTTTTCCCTCCAACAAATAAATAATTTCAAACCACATTGATGATTAACTCTATACACAACCCACGAGTCTGTGTTAATTTCCCAAAAAAGATGTCAACCAATTTATAAATATCCACATGAATCATATGAATGATGTACATAGATTCATCATATAATGAATAAAAATATATTATAATACAAAACCACAGATGAGTTAGGCCTGAGTAACAAATACCCAACCCCTTTCACTTTCCTAGCAAAAAACAAGCCTCCAAAAATATAGGTAGTCAGACCCAAAGGCCCTCTAAATAGAGATACAATACTTATGATAGGATTAAACTATGTAAAATCTTACAAATAACATGTACAAAATTTATCTAACAAATAAATTCAAGTTTATATTCTCATTTTTAAACTAAGGGTTGGGTAGAAGTAAATAATTATTATCATTTATAAAATAAAATTCAAGGATCTATTCTCCAAGAAATTTTTAAAATTTACTAACATATAATATTTCATAATGTTTATAATTTAATGACAAAAATAAAAATTATTGAAAAATTAATTTAAAAAATTTAAATAATAGTTATAAATTAGTTACTACATATAGTTAAATGAAAACCAACATAATTAGTTAATCAATTAAATAATTAATTAATTACATATTCTTAATTAATTACAAAATCAATCACTTAATTACTTCAACTTAATTTACTAATTATATAATTACCCACATAATTAATTCATCTTAATTAATTACTTACTGATGTAATTAGTCTTAATTAATGAATTAATTAATTAAGTTAGTAATTAATTAATATTAACTAAATAAATTGTCATTAATTTTATAATTAATTACTTAATTTAATTCATCGTAAAATATATATATTACTTAATTACTTAATTAACTATATACATTAATTAATTTAAAAATCATAGTTAATTGCATTGTAAATTACATAATTAATTAGTTACATAGTTTAAAACATAATTATTTATTAACATATTTAATTACATAAAAAATTAAACTTAATCTTCATTAATGTCAATTAATTATATAATTACTCAAATAATTATTTAATTACATATTCTTAATTACATAAATAAATTAGTACTAAATTACATATCTTAAAACTAATATTAATAATTTAATTACTTAATTAACTATATTTATAAATCAAATTAATAAATTGTATTTATTAATTTAGTTATTAACTTTATTAATTAATTACATAATGAAGTACATTATTACATAATATTAATTAATTAATTAATTAATTAAATATTTAATTTATTTATTATATAATAAATTAATTTTTATATGTTACTTTAAATCATAATTACATATTTTGTTAATCTTAATCATCATCAATATCAATCAATTACCAAATTACTCAGATGATTAATTAAGTACGTAAACTTAATTAACAACATAATCATTATTTTTTAATTTAATAATTACGTAATTATTTAATTTTAATTTATGACTTAATCATAATTAACCACTTAATATTAATTAATTAATTACTTTAAAACGTTTTTACATACTTTTAAATATTTACTCATTAAATTTAATGAATAAATTAATCTTAATTACATTAATAAAACTACTAGTCAATTAATTACAATTAAATAATATCTATGTTCCTATATGAGTTTTATCATACCAAGTAAAAAAATTTATAATTAAAATAATTAATTTCCTATACCAATGTAATGCTGATAATATGAATGAGAAATTAACAAATCATCCAAAAAAAGAATCAACCATATATGAAAAAAAAATCATTATACATCTAACAATTTCTTTCCCTACTTGAGTTTAACTAGCACATACTATAACACATAAATTCATCCAATATTTTCCACAAATAAATAACCCCCGGACTTATTATTAGATTCACCACCCTTTGATGCTTCTTAAAAAGTGTGGTTCCTATATTAAAACCACATGATATTGAATCACAAGACCATTTGAGATGACTAATTTTATGACATCTATGAAAAGAATTGAGAGACTCCAAAAAAATATTATTTCTTTTAAAGGCCTGTAACCATTATAATATACACTATAATACATTCATTAATAATAACCCTAAATTGGTCATGAAGAAAACTAGCAACCTCTTGGCATCCTTTTCTAGAATGAATACACGCTATTGATAATATCTTCACCAACTAAAGATTCACCTAATCCTATCCTCTTAAATATTTCATCCTCATCAAAATAGGAATTTTCAACCACATCCATGAAGGTCACAATGAACATGAGAATCAGCATCAGATAAATATCAGGCCACCTTCCAATATAATGTCCACAATAATTTATGTAAACAGTAATGATGAACTCCAATGATAGTCATTTTAGCTCTATAAAATTGGTGAAATACTCTAGAAAGTTATGTTTACCCTTCTCCATTGTATAAAAAATCACGAGTCTTCTCTACACATAATTTCCCAGGATAAAATATATAATTGAATATATTTATGAAATAATCATTGGTAATGAACTCATGTATCATAACTGTTACAATATAGTCCAACCATATCCCTCCTAGTCCCATAATCATGTACACTAAAATCCCCACAATAGAGTATTTTGTAGTGTTTGAGAAGGTGAAAAATATTTCAATCCTCTCAAGAAAATAAAGAGATTCTTACATTCTCTTATCACTATAAATGGTTGGTGGTTGCCTTATAGTAATATTGGATCTATGATTCCCTACACCTCAGGGGTTCTAGACACCCACATGACCTAGAGTCTGAATCGTTTATATTATCACTTCTACAGAATATGGTTCCTCAACAGAATTAACAAATTGAACCAGTTTGTTTCATCCTCTCATGTAAATTAATGTTATCTTATATAAGGAAATGACAAATAATAAAATGATGAACCAATCATTCATGAGAATATTCTAAAATTATAATACAAAAAATAGGTAATGATATCAATTACCTAATGATATTTGAGATGAATGTAATTAACAATATTATATATAAATATGAAATTCTTTTGGACGGATCAATTTCATTTATATAAATTTTTAATATAGTTAATTTTGATTACATGATACACCATGTCTAAAAATTGATAAAAAATTGACCACCCAAGGTATCTAGAGTTATCACTCAAAAGTAAGATATAAATTATATTTTATACATTTATTACATGAATCATGATGGTACTAATTCTTGTATACCCAAGACATAAAACAATAATAATGTATTTTTAACCCACGTTAGGATGATAAATCGTCATATTCCAAAATGAGACAGACCATAACTGGTCAAAAATATATGTCACCCAACTCATCCCATCATGGTTATTTATAACAAGATTTAGGAATCAATTCATAAATAAAAACAAAACATGTTTCAAAAAAGTTATTCATGTCACATTAATATAGATACTCAAAGATCCATAAAAATCACATAAATGTTTAACTAGAATATTTATAAATTAAAAAAACAATAAAGTCTCTTTATGACCAATTATCAGCTACAAAGCATCATATACCAAAGGCATTGGCAATATGATATAACAGAATGAAATAAGATGGACTTACCATAACATATATTATTAATAAATAAATTTATAACCACCTTAATAAAAATGTACGGTGTGATAAAAAATCACAGTAGTGAAGAACAACATAGTCTGTACAACATATAATATGAATAATAAAATAGATCTAGATTAGAAAATTACTTTTACAGATCTATTTCAAAGATCCAAATCCATTTTTAAATCATTTTTCGATGGTTTACATAAAATACATTCATAATCTCAAATGAAAAAATATGACATGTAGATATTGAATGATTGAAAATTGTATATGTTCAACAATATATATGCAAGCAAACACATATTAATGATCAATAATATATTGCAATGCTATGTGATATTGAAATATAAAAAATACATTTGTGAAAAAATCCATGATCAAAACAGTAATTTGATAAATAAACATAAATTAAATGTCACATTGTATGGATCATTATAATATTGGAATAGCAAAAATATATAATAGTTCCTAAGATAATAACATGTTCGTACCAACAAATATCGATTCCTATAACAGTCCATTGATATCGATAAAGTAACCCACTGAAATTAAGGTTACCCATTCTTATTTCCTGACTCATTAATGGTTCATAATGTCCTGTTGACATAAATCTATTTCAACCCCAATATCACAACATTTAAATTATTTCGAAATTGAATCCAATCTGCATTGATTCTTGACAACCCATTTTGAAAAAAAATCCCCACTCAAGCATTCAATCAAACACATGTTGATAGAAATAGGGTTTTATAAAAAAAACCTGTTAAAAAAATTTACCCTCACAACAAATTCCATGATAACAAATATTACATCACTTTAATTCATTCACCAGTTGGATTTTACATGAATGATAACAAATTCATATTTTTATTATATTGTATAATATCACTTATCTCAATAATGATGGAACCGTATCCTCTATCATAAATGGAGCTCTAGAGACCCTGGACCTACCCTCATGAGGAATTGAATGAAAATAATATTTAATATGTCGATATTAAACACAAAACTATCACAATTCATAATCACACCTACGAAAATAAAATCCAAAATGACATGAAATGAAGAAATATATAGATTCTTACCCGAATAGACAATCTGCAACAACAATTGTGAAATATTACTGAAAGAATTACCAAGAAGGTGTGGGGATCCCCAAAATCATTTGAAACATACCATGGGATCACTGAGATGTAATCAGGAGGCTATACAATTAAATGGACTTGTAATTACGTGAATTATATAATAAATACAACGAGATTAGAAAATTTCATATCATGTATCCTTTATACATTGTGAAATACCATGAATAAAAATACATCTAAAAAATGAATCTCTTGAGATAAAAATGAATATTTTTAACACTAAAAAATGTGGACCATGTTCAGTGTGTGTAAACCTTTCATGAAATACATGAGACTCACCGTATATTCCCAACAAACAATACATGAAGTGTAACAATTAAATTGTGTGTACTATCTCATCATTAAAAAAACATCATAGGTTCTATAGTAAACCTGAAAAAGAGAAAAAATTTAATACATGAGAAACAGAGTATCTATAAAGCCTAATGTGATGTTTCTATTCCAAAACCTTATAAATTATTTCTTTTATTATACAATTTTATCATACTATGAATCATAAATTATTATTATGTTTCTTTTTGAATCATATTTATTTTATCATGACCATATGTTGATATTATTATCAATTATCACCATTGAATATTATTTCCAATATTGTCCCTTACTGAGCATCTGAGGTCACCCCTACTAAAGTTTCCATTTACATAGTTTATAAATATAAATATTAAATGTGATACATATATAAGGATACTATTAGAGAATAATTTTTCTTAGAAAAATTTATGAATTTAAAAAAAAAATTATTATCCAAAACAAATTAATTATTTATTGTTCATATTCTTGTATTATTATGAGATGTATTGAATATTCATTAAAAAAATTTTATATTTATTAATATTGTGATTTGGTTTCCTGATATGTAATCATATCAATTATTTAGTAATTTTTTATATTTGGTAATGAATAATAAGGACATAGATTGTAAAAAACAAATGTTGAAATTGTTATAGGATAATCCCAAAATTTCATGGGTTTAATGAAATTGTTATATTTTAGGAAATATTCAAAATTATTTTAAAATTTTTATTATTTATTTGTATAATTTTTGTTGATTTATCCATATATAATGTATTTTGGTTCGATAAATGGATGAAACCATCAGTATTCATGTGATTAATCAATGTGTTAAGTAATTTAGTGACCATACCAGTGAGAAAACTAATGGAATGAGATATAGGATAGAAAATTATATTTTTATTCTCACACAATAGTTTAATGATTTGTAAAATAATGAAAACAGTTCCATTTTTCATAATGAACAATAGGAGGAAAAATTATCTATTCTTACATTTATAATGAAATTTCCATATTTTCGTAGTTGTTTATTTGATCCATTTATTAGAAATTGATTTATTGATTCAATATAAAATAAATTTTTATCAAGTTCATAGAGCATGATATGGTTTATTATCAATATTTTATGGATGTTGAAGCTAATAAATTATGCAATATGATTAATAATTATATTAAATGGGTTTAAATTAACTACATGAGATGGTATGATTTTAATAATATTTTTTCAAATGATTATTTTCTTATAACTCTTCATAAGAATATATTTTGCGTGTTCATAGAACCAAAATTAATTGATAATGAATCCATTGGTATTTTTGAGGAATATTTAAAAAGTAATTATTTGTATTCTTCTTGTTTTATCACTGATTCAAAAAAAATTGACTGATTCTTTTTTATCTTTAAACAATCTATCTGAAATCTATTATTATAAGATATTTTTAAGCTATGAATAAATAATCTGATATAATCTAAATATATAAATAGATATTAAAAATACTCATTGTTCTCATAATATATTGAAAAGGAATATAAAATAGTAATTTATAAGAAATTTAGATAATAATAACCATGTATGAATGAAAAATAATATTATATAGTCTAGGTAATTTGAAAAAATAATGTTGTGAATTATCGTTAAGTGAAAATTTAATGAAAAAAACTTGTAAAATAAAAACATAATAAAACAAATTAAAAATATATATCAGATAAATTAAATCTTAGTCGAACACAGCACCCCCACAGAAATGATTCTGTTGTATGGTATATCATATTTATTCGATAAATAATTACCAATCCCAATCCAAACAATAAAATAAAATCAATAACATCTATAAAAAAGGAAAAATGGATGATCAAATATTTCACTATTATTGGAGTGATTTCTCATAATGATGTAGTGAAAGGAACAATTATCATTTAAAACAAAAATTAAATTACTTATATGATTTAGTTTCTAACCACTAATTCATATCTATAGAAATTGAAGAGGGTTTGAAATCACCCTCAAAATGATTATATATTAAAATAAATTTAAAAAATAATATTTTTTTTAATATAAAATCCCTAGTATAAAACACTAATATGATTTAATTTTTTGGTAATTTTCATCCAATATGATTTATTATACTCTCTATAATAATATATTTTTTTAATATTTTATCATGTATTAACTCTATCCCTATATATAGATTAATTATGAATTACCATGTAAAAGATTTGAAACTGGATATCCTAAAGAAACCTATGATCATCTATCAATTAAAGAATATATTTGAATATAAATTAGAAAAATAGAAAAATTATTTATGTCTTAATACCAACTCATGAAGCGCATGTAGACTAAATGCTTGGGGAGAATCTCAAAATTTTTAGATATGATTATTTTGTAGAAATATTCTAGACTAATAAAAAATGAGCATCATAGTCTACATATGTATCATTATATTGTGTTTTCAACAAAACTCAAACATAGTGAAATAGCTATTTAAAATTTTGATTATAGAATTCTCCCAATTGAGAGTAATTAATTGAATAAGAAACTCTGAGCTATTATACTAAAGTGATTATATACCTTATTAAATCAGCTTCTGGTAATTTAAATAATATCATGAAAAATAAATATGGATCAATTTATATTTCAATAATTTATTGGGAACCCGACATGTAAATTATCCAGACAATATAATCTATCTCCCATATTGATGACTTATTTGATCAACTGAAAAAATATAAATAATCTTCCATGATTAAACAATTGTCTATAAATCATCATTTAGTATTCAAGATGGATGATATAACCTTGTCTAACTTCTTTATGAGGTACAAAAATTAATAATTTATAGTGATTACATTTATTCTATTCTAATTACTCATTATCTTTATAGATCTAACAAATAATTTCATTAAAAGATTCTTTGATCAATTTTTGGATGTTTTATAAAAATTATTATTAAAAATTTGGAGATTCCAAAATGGATGACAGATTATTTAAGAATTATTTTGGAGACATTGAGAATGGAAAAATTGAATGAAAAATTTGGTACTATAAATTTTAGCTATAGAATTTCTCATTCGTGGTCCCTATATATATAGGAAAGGGAATATATATAGATCATTCAACGAAGGAGGGTATTGGGAAATTTTATAATCCAACCAATGTGGCTATGATATTTAGATTTATTATATTGGGAATATAATATTTATAATTAATTATAATTTATCATGGATCAAACATAAACTATCTTGTGTTCTCAATCAGGATCCTAGAATAAATGAAAGGGGGAGGCGGTGAATCAGTGATATATTTTTCCTTTTATGTTTCATTATTTATTAAACAACCTTCACCTCATGTTAATGATTTTCTTCCATGATGGACACACACAACCAAAATAACAGAATATTTACATGGTTCACTACTCAACAAGTCTAGAAACATCCTTGGTATGTTATAGAAAAAACATAGTACCACCCAATCCACTAGAATAAAAAAATTTATGTGTAATACAACGAGTAGGATATAAACTTATACTCTTGTAGCACATGGAAAATAATCCCCAAGAGCTTGTGCACCCTCGTAGCAGAAATAGGGAATTACTATATTTCTGTTCTTCATTATAATTGAATATGTGTATTCTCTGATGTACAAATCTTCACTTTCGTACCTAGAAGCATGTAACAACTCCCATTCACTCAACTGAATACATGTAAAAAAACAAAATACATTGTGAACCCTTGATGGTGTCTTAAACCCATTGTTTATGTCACGCATGGAATATATTATTTTTTTTCATGAAAAACATTGCACACAACATCAATATTTCATGCATCTATCTTCTTACGTGCAACTCAAGTCCTTTCACTCACTCTCATTTTCATAAAAATCATTCATGCATCAGAGCTCCAGATTTCTCTACATGTTGAGCATCATAAATGTGAGGGGTCACCTATTCTTTATAGACCACATAATCCCTTCTGTGAAAAAAATCCCCAATGTGTAATGCAAGATCCTATTGTGTCACGCAATGCCCCATTTTGACATTGCATTGGGCGCGTTAGTCTCTTCTGTGCCAACCCAATTTTTCCTGTAAATTTTTAATCATTAGCGAACTTCCTTTATTTGACATTTTTTCTAGTTTGGCCCCAAAATATTCCCTTGAATCTAACATTCCAAACTTCCTTCAATCTTGCACACAAAATCCAATTTTTCATGCAAGCCTCTTCTTTGCCAGATTTTGATGTTTTGATCATTGAACTCATTTTGTGTGCAACGTACCAAGACATCATGAAACTTGAGTGTGTCATCCTTTTCCACAATAAAACATTATTTTGTATATCTCCAGATTGTATATTCCTTTTCACGATTCTATTCACTTTATTCGATAACCATTCATCATCTTTCATCACAAACTGAACTATCGTAATATATATATCCTTTGATTGAACAACTTTAGCATCTTCATAGTTTACCTTGAAAGTATTATAAATTATTTATCTTCCACCAGCATCATTTCATAAAAACAAAAATAAATACGACTAGAAGGTTCATTATGAACCGTTTCTTTCATACGGCTTGCATCATATGTTCACATAACATATAATTTTTTTGAAATACAGATCTGCAAAGAATCGTTTGATTTCCATGTCCTTTAAAATGAGATTTGATTTAACTTATTTTAATAAAAAAGAAAAAACTATTTAATAGAAAAATCTACATACATATTTATCTATCCAACATGGTCCCATAAATATCTATGTTGACTACGATGGGATCAATGTTCCCTTGGAATGAAAAATTTAATGAAAATGTCATGGAAATGAATAGAAGGATGGTTAAAGTACCATTGGTTACACTACCTTGTGGTCGGGAATGGTTTTTTTGTATAAAGTGATTCATCAAAGATGGATTAGGATATGTTATATTTCAAATAAACATAGAGATAGTGTGTGAATCATTGTAATAAAATAATCATGGTATAAAAACCAAATGGGAGATTTTAGGCTAGAAACATTAATTTTTTCATGTAAAATATGTTTCCCTTAACATTTAGGTGAGTGGTGTTATATATATAATAACCATAAAATCGTAAATAATATATATGAAAAGATTATTTCGAATATAAAACAACTCATATAGTTTGATTTTATTATAATTTATGATTCATTAATACATTACTATCCTAGGTAATATAATACAGTTCTCGATGCTATGAGAAATAAGGATCAAATTATGACGATGATTGAAAAAGATCCAATAATGATGGATATTAAGATTATAAATTAGAAAATTATATGTATACAAGTGAAATAAAACTTTTCTCAGATGGTATTATTACTATATATCCATGATAAGGGTAAGGATGTGTTTAAATGATATATTAATATTCAAAATAATGTATGTAAGGGAACTTCTTTCAAAATTTACAATTGAGTAATAATAACCTTTTCAACCCAAATACGTGTTCTAATAATTATATAATTAAATATGTTATATTTTACAACTATATCTGATAATTATTTATAAATCTTGGATTCATAATATTTTATTAAAGATCCCAAATATAATTAATGGTGGGATGACATGATAATGGATATTGATGATTATTTATCACGAATTTTAGTTTGTCAATACGTTAACGAAAAATATCAATATTATAAGGGGTAATGTTTAAATGACCCATTTATATATATATGTAAACGTAACAACATAATCATGTAATTAATTAGATGACTCTTGATGGCATCTAATATCCATAATTCCATTTGGGATATATTCGTTCACATTATGATGACATCACATTTCATTATTCAGAGAGAGGAGTTCTCCATTGATCAATATTTATGGATATATTCAATTGAATTTGAATTAATAAATGGAGTGAAACATTAAATTTTATATAATTAATAATTTATTTACCATGTTGTTTTAGTGAATTATTCACCAACCATTGAATAAATGGATGAATTTTAACACAACATATCATTATCAAATAATTGGTCAGTGTAAGATGACAATTCATATCCTATATGATATGATTAGATAATTTTGTACTTTATTGAAGGGTGTTTAGGATCAACACATACCTCTGATATAATTAGAAAACATAAATAAACTAAACATGGATATTTTAATCTATCATTATGAAGTCACCTTCAACATGAATAACATTACACCATAATGTTGGGATGATGTTGTAGAACAAAATATTTTAAGTACTGATCTTACTGAGAAGATTCTTGATATGGCTACATCGATTCAAAATAACAAGAATATATATAAATGTCCACTAGAATGTTATAATAATAATCATCTGTGAGATAGAGAGAACCATGTTGGTGATATGGTATTCAATTAAATATCTCCGTGAATGGATGTTTTTCCAATTCAGAAGATTTTGAAATCATGATCTTGATATATAAGTTCCAATGAGGTTTTTTATCAAACAAGGATGATATCATACCTCATGGATATTCCTCTAATCCTCACCCATGATCACGACATGTTACATGTTTCACTTTTTTGGATCTATATACCAAGTATTTCAAATGTTCTAAAATATGAGGTGTTATGATAGTAAAATTATCTATCCCCTGTGAAATAGGAATAAGATAGTTTTTTATGAGATATGATTATTTAAAAGGAGAAAACCATATTGTCAATGTTTTATGATAAGTTTGAGGTAGTAATTTGGGAATATGAGGAAGTAATGAGGTAAATGTTTCCTTGTTATTTTAATCATGGTAGTAAAACATCGCAGTAAAACATCAATTAATGTTGATTGAATATCACTACCTATATCAAAAAATAGATTTTCTTCATAAATAAATTATATGTGTCTAATAACTTGTGTCACAACAGACTATTAATATTATTGTATAATAAAATTCATTATGAAAATTATAAAATAAATGATTTTATGAATTAAAAATCGTTCTAAAACAAAAATGACAAATATCATTTATTTTATGAATTTTTTTTGAATTATTTTATTTAGTTTTTCATTTTTTAAATGTTATTAATTATCGAATTATATAATAAAAATTTCTCAGTAAAAAATAAATTCATATATTGACAACTATGGAAAAGTGATGTAATTAAATGAAATATGATAATAATAATTCATTGGTAAATAATTTTTTTTTAAAATTCATTGAATTATTTATAAATTTATTTATTTAAATTATACTTTTTCATATTTTAGTTATTTTAAATACTAAATAATATTTTATAAAATTCATAAAAAACTATGATAATTAATATATTTACTATCAATTGGTTATAAGAAATGAAAAAGTAATTTTATGGTAAAATGAGATATATTTTTTGAAAAAAAAATGTTTCCCATAATATTTTTATATAATAATATATTATAGTAAAATATTTTAAAATAATATTTATATGAAATTATTAGATTATGCATTCAATCAATTAAATTAAAATTTGTCTAATAGTTTTAAATAGGTAGGTAGAGATAATAAATTCATATTAACATAATTATATTTTTATCTAAAAAAAGATTATTGATATTTACAAAATTAAAATTATAATTAATTTATAAGAAACCTATATTTTTAATATGATAAAAAATTCCATATAAATATTATTCCTGTATTATTTTTTATCTATGTTAATTTTTAATTTTTATTACAAATAAGTTACATAAAAAAGTTAGTCATCTTGGTTAAGGTTAAAAGTGGTAAACCATTAAATTGTGAGGTAATGACATATAATTCTGAAAAAATAATTATATCTTGCAATATATATTGATTTATACCCTTAATTAATCAATCATAAAAAATTTGTTCATTTTGATCCATTTTCATATAAAAATGAAATTTAATATATTTAAATATTCTTATTATTTAAACATGTTTCAATCTCCTAACATTTAAGGAATAAAATATTTCGATCTATTAATAAAAAAAGAATAATCCTTTCATGAAAATGATATTTCAAAATAACTTCCCAAAAATCATCGGAATTTCAATAGGGTTTTGTCACTCTATAATTCCAATATATGAAGGATTATGGAGAGATCCAAAATTGGGATTTCCCACATAAAGGTAATCAACATAAATTATTTATATCAACTATATTTCTTCTTCCCCACTCAGAAAATATTCTTGAACCACATAAAATTATCATATAAAAAATAAGTTGTTTAATAAAACTTTATTTGGTTTATTGATAAATATTAATCTACCTCTATTTAATATAATTAATAATGTAAATCGTTCTTTATAACACGGTATCAATAACATATCCCTAATGCAATGATCATTTTTAATTCAGCACTACCTCTCATGGATTGTTATAAATTTTAATTTAATTTATATAAAATATTTTTATTATATAATTATGATTCCATAAAGAATAATTATTATAAAATTTCATTTCATCCAATCTTATGTAAACTTTAATCATTTAACATTTTTATGTGGAGACTACTACCTCCATAAGTGGTGGAAATCATTTTTCATTACAGACATACATGAATCACTATAGCTGTATATGTAATAATTTATTATTAGTTTCATGAAATTATTATGATTCTAGAACAATTAAAGTTGTGGAATTACTAAAACAATCATACATATATATACTTTGTGGATATAATAGTTACACATTATTACTATCTTTAACAAATAATTATGAATATATGTGAAATAAGAAATGATAAATAAATTGAACATAGTAAGGAATATATATATGATGTTATAAAAATTTATATTAAATAGAATGTTATTATTTTTAAATTTTTCTCAACATAGTAGAATAACAAGTTATGATTTTATATTTTAATTACATTTTATATTAGAATTTTTTAAGTCATAAATTTCAGAGATGGAATTTCATTCTATTTATCTCTTGAAACTAAAATATTTTTTCTCCTTTGGTTATTTTTTTTTTCAAAATACATTCCATTTTACTTCTCATTGTTAATAGAAAATTTAAAAAAAAATCATTTTATAAATATTATGCTTTATTTCTCTATTTCTTTATTTGGATTCATTATACTCAATGTCCCTATTATTTAAAAAGAATTATGAAATTTCGTATCTATATATAAATGAATGAATACAATATTTGATTAAATATTTTATATTTTTGAAAAAAGTTATAAATGAACCATACTACAATTTTAGTAATGGTTATTTATTATATTTTTTTAAAAGTGTGACATTTTAACAGTTACTAATTGGTGTCCTTTTTCACCTATAATGATTTATCATTATTCGTAATAATCATTTCCATATTACCAATGATTTAACTTAAAATACTATCGTCACTCCTTATTTCCACACCAATAGTGGATTATGTAGGATTAGGAGTGATGGTAGGGGTTTTTAACATATAGAATGGTTTCATGATGCTATGGTGGAAACTCTATGACCACAAACAAGATAATTTTTTTCATTCACATAGAAATGTATTTTGATGCATGGTCATCCAGGATTTCATCACATCGAGATTATTATTACACTCCACACACTTCATATCTAGGATTAATCTTTCCCTGGAATGTCCTAGAAACACGATAGTAAACATCCTAGAATTTACATCCTTACAATTTGACGCTAAGATATGTTGGTATTTTTACAAGCACATGTCGTTAAATTTGGAATCTGTTGTCCAGGAAATATGACCAAAAAATATTTCCTATCATGGGATCAGTTGGGACCAACAAATTGCATGCTCTAATGCACTAGAGTATAAGATAAAAAGTGTCTAGTTGAAAAGAATATAAACATGTCTCATCTCCAAATTTTTATCCATTATATTTTTTGAATTTCCATTGTTATTAACATTCATCAGAACCCCCTAACAACAATGGTCCCATGCCTCTTTTTTTCACCTCCCATTCTGTGCTTATGCACTAATATATCACTTAAAACTACTATTGAATCCTATGTTTTTTATTTGGTCAACATTCGATCCATGTTTCCATTCTCTATCCATGATTAAATCGCACTAGTAATTTATGTCCTACGGGTGAGGATCAAATCCTCATCATTTGAGCTACACAATGCTAAATTGACAAGCACCTCTATCCATGATAAATGAAGTCAATCTGTGGTCACCACATTAGTTTTATGTTAAGAGAGTACTGTGAAGGGGATGGGCTCCCTCACATCCACACTTCCCTCTCCCTCTAAGTTTTTTCATCACCCACACCTTATGGGTTATCGACATAAGCCTAGACACCCTATGATTAGATGTTTCAGGTACAATGGAAATATCATCCTCATACATCTAAACACATTCCTTTCTCATCAGGAATCATTCATTGAGATATTATTGATCTACATCTCCATGGGCTTCTAAACATTCACAATCGCCATTCAATTTCTCATGGATGCACCTTTCGCGATAAGGTTTTCAGGTCTTTGTTACCCATTTTTTTCACAATGAGTACAACTCACATGGGATTTGAGTAAGCATAGAACATGAAATCCTCTATGGTCTACAATATTGGGTATGGATCATCCCCCATCCAACTGATCAACACATATTTTTATCCATTACCCCTCCAATAAAGGTATGCTGGAAGCCTCTATGAGGTTCAAGCCCATCGGCCATCGGTCCTAGCCACTTCACGCCAGTTCACCCTCTTCCGGCCTGACATTGACATATATACCATGTCCATCAAGACATTAAACTATGTGCTTCTGAAATACGTGTGTCATGATCCTATATATAGGGTACGTTAGACACCTCCCTAAGGTTCAACCCAAAACACTAGTAAACATTAGCGACCCCTTTATTGAGAATCGTATCTCTGGTCCACCACTTAGTGTTTTACATTAGCTCCCTGGTAGCTATCCATGGGTAATACCCACAATCAATCTATATTCCCCCAACCCAGATTCCCCCTCTTGTTATGGGTTTCTAACCTTGTGTAACCCTGACAATTATTGGGGTGGCTAGCCTATGTGTACACCCCAATTATATGCCCAATTAAAAATTACATAAACATCAGTTTCCTCCCATGGGCGTACGTAGAAATCCTCTATATGGATAAATCCCATCACTCATGTCTCATCCTAGTCTCTCCCTTGAGCCTTTGTGTTTCAGGTAGGTCTTATCCAACCAAAAGATTCTACTTCATTCAGGTCCCATCGATGCATCCGTTCTCATGGGCCACCTCTATAGGTGTGCCATCGCACCAATGAACTATGTGGATGTTTATTCCGAAAACATGATACATAAAAATAATCACTATGTTTCTATCAAAATATCATCATTGTCTTCACATTTTTTTCATACACACTCACTCTATCCTTAAACACTCCACCCAAATCCATCTTATTTCCACCATGGCCAACACATCCTAGTGAGCTCATGCCATCCTTGTTTTGCTAACCACACATAATACCCTTCTTGTATTTTGGGTTTTGTACTTTTTGTACACCCTAATTCATCCCCCTCATGAACTACATGGCTTTTGATCCCTATTTTCTATACATAGTCTGTCAGAGGCCTCCAAAAGGTTCAATCCCATCCAATAGAAATCATTGGTGTTTCCTTTATTAGGACCCAATCATCCACAGATTATTCCTTATTGGGTGTCTTGATACATCAATCTAGTAAACCTACCAGGTTCCCCCTCCTAGGCTTGTATCCATCCGATTTACACCCATCAGGGAACTTATTAGTATGAAAAATTTCTTTTAGATGTAAAACTTATGGAATGAACTATGATTAATATTGAAATATGAGTTAAACCTACACAACATTCATAAGTATGATAATTCCCCACACTCAACATGGGATTACTCATTCTTCCAAATCCAACAATTCCCAACATGATATCCCCAATGAATGATGTTTGCAACGTGGAATATAACCCATGGAATGTCCTATAAAAAGTATCTTAATTAATGGGAATCCAAAAAGAAATGGCACTAGGAATAGTTTCGTGGGGAATGCATTAATAATTATGGGAGACCCAAACTTTGGAAAAATTCTAGCTATGAAACAATGGAAGGAGAGGCCATCATCCCATCATCCAATTTTTATCTATGAGAAAATTTCCCAGAATATGTAAGGAATTCCACCCTTCTTTGGAAAGCATGAATGCGGGTAAACAACAAGTTTTTCCCCAAAGATGGATGTGCACCTCAGTGAATTTGTCAGAATTAGAAATTTTGAACCTAATGTGAATCATATCCTTAATATGGAAATAATAAGAATTCGAGATATCAGATGATAAGTGTGTCACTAGATAAACAAATTTGGCACCACGTCCTACCAAGAAAATAGTGGGACTGGCGTGAAACACACAAGAATTTTGGGTAGTTTATCATCATGTATCCATATTTGTGATAATTACTGTGTGAATATTCCTATCAACCGTGAATGAATGTTCGGAATTGGGGATATAGGACTCTATTTACAATTGTCTATACTTATGAGTGCATATTCCTACTTGGCCTGAACTAATCTCAACATATAATAAACTGATCACCTTCTTCCTACGGATGGAGGGGCAGGGGTAGTAAAAATGTTAAAATTCCCCAAAGAATTATTTCATCTATTATGGATCCCACGATGGCACTTACTAGGATCCAACACCCCATATTACCCTATGAACACATTCATAGGATGGTGATTGAATCTCTTATTTGATGATATGAATAATAAGGGGTCATCCTGATGAGGGACATGGCCCACTAAGACAAGTATGCCTTGGTTCCCCATTAACGTAGCCACCCCCAAGGGCCAGGTAGAGAGGTACAACTCTCTAATTCAACAATCAATATCTTTGGGAACATATCCCCGGAGCACTACTAAGATTGAATCCCTTATGCTGATGAAGTATGAGATGTCTATTTCCAACTAGCCAGAATTTTAGCTAGGCAGCCGAAAATGAGTGATCCCCATATATTGCATCAGTATCACCCACCATTCCCAGACACTGGAGAATTGGTGGTCCTTTCCCTTTCACAACCTACCATATCCATGAAAACACTTTGTTAAAAATATGTTAAAGCTCAATTGTATGCCTTACAGTGGGAATCATCATTTGTAGCATCAGTGACCAGAGCCACCACCTACACGAGCTACCACCCCCCTATTATTATTGAGTTTTGGAACCAATTGTTTAAATATCTAGGTATATTCCAAGCCTAGATGATATCGAGGCACTAGTCACCTTATAATCATGTTAGACTTGTTATCTCATTTATCATGACAAGCTACAGCTGTCACTAGACAACCCGTGGAGGTGACATTTGGTACAGAGGCCCTCCTATAAGCATCATAATCAGCCCAATTGGATTCCCTCCACTTCATGTTGACACACATCACAAAGATCTACCATGTTACTTCGAACATAGGAATTGATATTTTATTCAGATACTTGGTTCTCAACTGGAGGTTCATCCTTTCCATGTCACCAAATAGCATAGAGGCCGACCCCATGTAATCATAGGTTCTAGAAATGGTCCTCCAAATGATGTAAATCATAAATACAAAGGCCATCCCAACCTCATCAACATATACCTCGGTGTCTCATCTTGTATCCAATATATTCATTACAAATTCCCACATCGTAGAGCTACTATCAAGGATTTTCTACTCCACGGTCCACCCTGTATAATAGATTACCACAACATAGAGGTCATCTTCATGTGTTTAAAATATTCAAAGGATTCAATCCCTACTCCGGTGCTATCAGACATGGTTGTACTTAATG
Source organism: Viscum album (assembly GCA_963277665.1). NCBI lineage: Eukaryota > Viridiplantae > Streptophyta > Magnoliopsida > Santalales > Viscaceae > Viscum > Viscum album. The sequence continues at coordinate 810,545,788 of OY728140.1, read as the reverse complement.
TGTTCCATTACACATTTGTCTTGGTGCTCCTCACACCACATCTCATCATAGTTCAGTTACTACCCGCATCAACAATATGTGATATGATGGCCCTCCCCATATCCCATCCAGTAGGGGCGGAGGTCCTCCCCCCTCTATCACCAATTTGAATGGAGGTCCACCCCTTGTCAAAAACCAACACTATAATGACGAACCACTAGTGGCAGGTGGGCAGGTCTCCACTACAATGAAAAAAATCCAAGGTAACATCATATAAAAATCAAACTTCACTGTTTTTCAGACTCACAAACTTATTGTTACTCGATAATGGAACCCTCGCCCCATTAATCGGTGTTGGTTTGGGATAGGGACTTTGCATATCAGCCACATTGTCCAAGAAATCTAGGTACACCAAATTAATGAATCCCTCCACACATACATACATGGTGATGTGGATTTGGCCCATTTCCCATGCCTGACAGTGCAATCCTCCTTATCATTAATAATATCATCTTATACCTCAACTGAATATCACATATAGTTGTAATGGGGAACTATAGAGGACAAGAGACATCATGACTCACCACCAAAGACAGTATATAATGTGTTGGATGTTGGGATCAATAATCCATCCCAAAAGGATGTGATGGTGTAATTAGTGCATTCTTCAGTTGGTAGCCCAAGATATTACAGATTTTTAGCTCATGAGTTGTACTCTCCATAAGCTACTCTACCATCAAAATATTCAACTTTAGTGTAGTAACCAGGCCCCAATCTTCCACCAATTGACCAATGGGAAAAAATGAGAAAGATCCTAATTCTGAGCCAAGAGGTTTGTGGAACATGCTCTTCATAGATCATCTCTTGAAGTTGTTCTTCCCATTAAAAATGTAGGTTTAAATATTCTAGAATCTCCCTCCCAAGTGGAAGTCAGGGAATTAATTGAAACCCTCTAGAAAAGAAAAATAAATCTTCTTCATCTATGGGTACGTAACCCCAATTTAAGGGAACTGTTCGACAAAATCAGTCTACATTGTCACATAGTGGACTTGGATTTGCTCCCCATGGATTAGTGCCCTGATGCACATGGTCATCATCCAACCGTCCAACAAGTATGAATACAAAGCTTAAATTTTCTCATTATAATTATTAATGAGGCTTAAACATATCTAGATCCATGGTTGAGGCAGTATGTTTCCCATATTTTTAGCCCTATTTACTGCTAGCCTGACTTGCCATGTGATATTGATGATATGCCTCAAAGAATAGTCCCAGTAACATGGATTACCTATCAAAGGATGAAACATATATATGAATCATCAACCAAAACATACCCCCTAAGGAGGTGAGACACATATTTTATTCTTTGGGGACAGTTACAAAACATCACAAAAATTATTGGGCCTTCGTGCACTTTTTGAGTGGTTGTCCTTCGGTCAGGATCCCAATAAGGGTAAAGAGTATGTGGGGACCGTCAAACCCTCTAACACATCTAGATTAGTGAAAAATAATAATTATATACATAAAATATTTGTTTTTCTTTAACATATCATAGAAAATTAAAATATACTTGATGAAATTTTCACTGAACGTGCTATAGAATGGAGATCAAATTATGGTAATCCTCGACTAGGGCAGTAGGGGTTGTTTTAGCCTCCTCAGGTGAGTTTTATCTCGGTGAATTTGACCATCCATACCATATATAAAGGGTAATGTACATAGTTAATAGTATGTGGGAACAATAATCATCCTAAAATTCCCTAGAGTTCAGTGACATCCTTCCTCAGGACCCCACTCAAGTTCCCTGAGACACATCATAGGTCGCTCCCTTAACAGTCCTGCAATTCATCCCACCCACCGCTCCATGAGCCATTGGCCCTTCTTACCATGGTTAAGAACCAACCAAAAACACTGGTCATTATGTTCCCTATTCATGATCGGAATCCTCATCCATATGATCCAATGAGATCATTTATTTAATTCCTTGTGACTTAAGAAACTCGACATGTGGAAATTATGCATGAAGGAATGCCATATCTGGCATGGGTGGATGATATTCAAGTACCGTAGGTTTTTTTAATCCTACATTCTCCACTTAAATGGGATATAAGATCTAAAATAGAAACTGTAAAACATCATTTAATGATGTTGACACATGTTTCAATCTACAGAACAACTTGAGGCTGCGAAACACTGGTGTTTTTATTAAAAAATATGAAGGGCCATCATTTTTCTTTTACAAAACGATACCTATTGGATCCATAGTTTGTTGGGTAGATCTATATAGACAGTTTCATTACAAGTTCTATCCATCCACCTGGAAGACAATAATAATTTAATTCATTAAATGGAAGAAGATACCTAATGATTACATCACATAATTTGTTGTCAAGTGGAAGGGCTGAACTTATTCCCTTGATATTAAACTATCATAGGAGAAGCTAATGAAAATGTGCCAATGGAATATGAAGACCGAAAAGATCCCTTATCTCATCACTCAGAAATTACTATGTGGGTTTCATGATTTCTCTTACAATGCAAAATGTTTAGAAGATGCCTTGCAGCAATCCATGAAGGCACATCCATTTCTCTTATACTCCCCACAAGAAGATCCTCTAAGGACAAGCGGGAAATGGTAACAAAAATATAGTCCCCCAGGCTGCTGAAATTTTTTCTGATTTAGAAACCTCCAAAACATTATTGAGGGCCATATCCTCTGGCACAACCTCTAGAATAGAAGTATCTAACTCTGAATTGCCTGGTTCCCCCGTTTAATGCAACACTGCAACCTTGGCCAAACAATGAGTTCCCCCCTCCGCGTATGGATCCTCTATCCCCATGTCAAGGCAAGATTCCCAGATCCCCCTTCCTAGAAATACATAACTGAAACGACTCATATAATTATTCTTATGTCCTCATCTATTTCCAATGTTCCCTGGATTATGAAATCCTATGATTTCAAGAATGAAAGAGGCATAATGATGCGAAACTCATTGATCATCTAAATTAATGAACCTATCACTAAATTATGGGAACACCCTCATGCAGTTTTATGTTCTTAATTATTATCTCCATGAAAAGGTCGATAAAAACTTATTCAAGTTGGGTCTATCCCCAGCACAGGTGGAATGCATGTTTATAATGACTTAATTTGATAATGAGTGTGAATGACAACAGGTCTGTATCTATGGATATGAAACATATAAAAACCGGATGGATATCTAGGTGGTAATCCATACCCATGATATCATATATCAACATATTAATCTACTGGAGGGTTCAGAAGTTGTTGTGAAACCATAGGCTACTACCTAGGCATCAACATTTCAGTAGTCGTCCTTTCAAGGGAGAATGCACCAATTATGCCAAGGAAGAAAAATCCCTCCACCTATGCTAAATATATCTTGTAATCTTAGAGATTTCCTGCACACAAGAATGGATATTGACTCACGAATACATGAAACAATGGGGGATTCATCGAGTGATGAGCATTGATATACATATGTAAAATAACGTCATGTTGGTCCACACATACAACGTTCCTGATAAATAATAGTTGTAGACATACCCTCCCAATGTCACTAGTTGATGCCATCATTGACAGTTTTTTGGGTATTTGAATTGATTGAATGCATTGGTAAGTTCTTCCATCCATTATTTTTACACCATAGAGGATATACAACGTGGCTAAAATAGAGTTCAGCACATGTAGCCTTCTCATCTCACTTCATCGAGTTCACCTCCACCACCGTTTGTGATTCTTAATTATTAAGATCCCCCGTGACCATGATTTGATCATAGGTTTTTTATGGACCATAGTCATCTATACTTTATCTCATATCCACTCTAAATAGTTTGACTAGGAAGAAACAGGACATTACGAACACCTATTAGAATATGTCGATTTAACCAGCAGCACTCGTCAAACCTCCTTTCATAGAGAATCCACTTGTTAGTAGAAGTGTATGCCTCACATGGAGTTATGATATTTTCAAGAAAAGTTCCATAATTCTTGTGAATATATCTATAGTAGAGGTTGTCCTCTTATCAGTGGATATTCATGAAGAACTTATAGAGAATTACGATGCCTAGATAGTCTGGGACAGAAGTAGCAGCTCCGAAAGCCTTCCATGCTGAGACAGTTCGGAATGCATAATGTCATGAAATCAATGCTTTTTCTAGATTTGATGGTGTTTCAACATTACATGGGAACATACACTAACTCAACATCAACGTTCAGTTATAGGGTGTGGAGTTATGACATTGTCTGGTCAACACAAGTTATGTGATCAATCATATCCTAACCTGAACTCTCTTCAAGATGGGGCTATCTGAATGAAGCATGATTCCATCTAACCAGAAAAATCAAGGTTGTGAAATGATGGAGTAGTCACCAGTTAGTACGATCATCATGAACGCCCAGTTTAATGGCCTAGATTCCATCACCATGTTCATGTTTGTCTTCCAAGACACCACTTAATATGTGTTCATGGGTAGGTCATGGCTCCAGCTCCATGTGGATGACCCTTTATCATATCAGCAATGCATTAAGTAATTCCATAATGGTCGAATATGTGTCCTCCAAGGTGATGTGTATCCCTTTTCCTCCTATAAATCCCACTACCTGGATGAAGAATACTATAAGAGGAAGGATAAAAATATTTAGGATAATTATTCTCAACATGCTACAACTATGACTAGCCCATGGATAGTCCTCTATTTTGTATACATTTTCCTGATACACCGATTGGAGGTTATGATCATCGATTTGGTGCAATTATTTGATTTCACTACAACGAGGGGGAACCATTTTCCCAATTTGATGGAACACAATATGATCAAATTTTATTCCTAAAAAAATTAGGATTTGGTGATCCCAAATCCCTCTACTCTTATAAGGTATCGATATGTCCTCCCCATTCCAACAACAATACGTTATAGTAGCTTATTTCTCCAGGATAAGATATAGATACTCAATTCAACATGCCAATATTTATTTCATTTTATCAAAAATGTCACGTTCAGTCAAAGGAATGATGGTATCTGGTCGAAATATTTCGTCGTAATGGTTTTTTCTATGCATGATTCCACAGATGGGGTTTCCACCGCGGCCCTGGCTGGCACAATGGTCCCTTCTGGATTTTTTGACTCATAGGTATTTCCTCCTGCCGAATATACTCACTTTGTGGTAGAAGACAATGATGAGGGAGACTCTCCTCTCACATTCAATGACCATGTATCCACTGCAATCGATGTATTAGTGCATGTGGACATAAATATTTATTGATATTTGAAACCATCACTGATTACCTTTGCTATTCCTGCCGAAGAGAAACAACAATAATGGATTTCACTAAGGAAAAAATACATGATGTATTATCTTGGTGTTATGAAAATATGTTAGGGATATATCATAAAGTATTGGTTAACTATCTTGGTCTCACACAAAATCGTCAAAGGTTCAAATAACCTCCTAAAAAGATGCACCATTCTCATGGTGCCATGGTCGATGCCGAAGATGATAATATCTTAAAATATATCTTCATCATGGAGGTCTAATAATGCTGATGTTTGGCCAATATTGTGATTTTTTGGAAGAATAATAGATATATTGGTGTATCAATAGGCATTTGGGATCTCAACCATCACTATTCAAAGGATGAATTTCACCTTCCGGTAAGAGAACTGTTGATATATGCCACTACTTGGTTTCGGGCTCTCTTATTCATAGAAGTCTATTATAGATAAAATAAAATCTGAATTTTCCCCTACGATGAAGATTCTACCACCATATGAGATCATAACCATCACTGTTCGAAAGATGAATTTCACTTTCTTGTGAATAAACAATTGATTGACGCCACCACTCAGATTCATGTTTTCCCAATCAAGGATGGGTATTCCATATAACATCAAATCCAAATCTCCCATGAGGATGAAGATTATACGACCTTCAGGGAACCAAAATGTACTATTTTCTACTAGGAAATGTCTTTCGTTCTAATGAATGAATATTCCACCAATCAGCATTCCATGAACTGCATGTTCAATCTGATACTTGTGACATTGGTTTACTGCTATGTGGATGAACATGGGGTAAAATCCCTCCAGAACTAGGACCATATTAGAGATCTTAAGAATGTGTTTAGCTTCATTTGTCCCCTCTATCAGTTGATGAACCTCTTGAAGTGTTCCTTTGGGGTTATCTCTATAAATTTAACTTTTTTGTTGTCAAATATAGAGTCATTGAGATCGATCCAGAAAAGATCATATCCATCAGTCATATATACCCTCAGGGAAATTTTTATGAGCTTCAATGTTTTTATGGCCACATATCCTACATTCAATGATTCATTTAAAATATGTATGGAAATTGTATGCTATTTTCCCATCTCCTGAAGGAATGTACCAATTATCAGTGGGAAGTGGATTGTGATAATGATTTGTGGAAATGAATAAGTACATGAAACAACCACCACTTTTAATGCATCATGTCTCCAAAATGCATCTGGTCTTATATGTGACCACTCTAGAATGGTCATCCAATGCCCTTCATTCCCAGAACATTAATAAGGGATTAAAGGAACTTTTATACTATCTCATATGCATGATCATCGATACACAAACATGATATTTCACTTTTTAGTAGAGCTATCATGTGCCAAGATCCACTATCAAAAAATTCTGAAACTCCTTGAATATCCATGATATATAGGTAGTGTACCATGTAGATCTAATAATTTACATTACAAACCTCCACATGTTGATATGATCTATAGCTATGTGGGTAGTGATATGACAACAATTTTATATCAATTTTTTACCCTGAAGTATATCAAGGGACATGTATTGGTAGACTTTCTCACCACCCAGCCAACCCCACCAAGCAGTATCTGGATCTTGATTGACCAGATTTTGCAATCAAATAAGTGGATCAAGACATTACGTTTGGTAAATTTCATATTGATGGACTTTCGTGAGGACCTAATAAAAGTAGTATAAATGATCCTAGACTCAATGGATTAGGCATGGGTATAGTTTTTATCATGCATGCACATGTTTTACTTCCATATTCGTTCATGTTTCCAGAAGATAGTAGCCACAATATTGAAAAGTACCATGCACTCATCCTAGGTTTCGAATTCGACCACATGTTTGATGCCTAAAATTTTCATGTTATAGGGGAATATAAGCTGGTCATCATGCTAATAAATGATGACTATTTTGTCAGGAAGCTGTAGATCATACCACTGTTAGAGTGTAATAACCTGGAGATGGCCCAGTTCTCCTCTCGGCTAAAAGCTTCTCATGTCCCCCGATCGTAGAACATTTGGTCTAATGTCTTGGATGGCCATATTGTATCTCTTATAGATCCTGACTAGGATTATTTGATTATACATATGGACCATATAATAGTCATCACCCCTGTCAATCCGGATGATTGTGATAGCCTATAGGTAAGACAACATACAATCGTTTACTCAACATCAGGACCTACTGGTCCACATGACACGGTGTTGGAAGAGACCAATAGTAGGACAAATCAATTTATCGAGTATCTCTATCATCATAATTTCTCGAATGACTGAGCTGGACATGAGTGAATACGAGTGTATTTAGTGTAGTTCTCCCTCTAATGTAGTCGCAATCTTTAGTAGATCCTCTATGGATGTGGTTTTGATGGGATTATCTTCCATTTCAATCATGGAGGGGAAATGTATTAGTTCACCCATTAATTTCATGACGTTTCCTATAGTGTTCATCAGGCTGGGCTAAAATGTTCTCATCAGATCTATTGATTAGGATAATTTTGGCCTACTTTGATCCCTGACTATATCGAGTTTTATTTATGGCGTCATGCATGCTAGAAACATTCTAATTTTGTTCATCATTCGCCATAGCCTCTCCATCCTACCATGTATCCTTGGACAATTGGGGTTTGGGGACTCAATGTTGTGGGGAAATATCCACTGAACACATCTCTCCAATGCATGATCATGCTGACTGCTATATATTTCTTTTCCATATTGATATAAGATGTTCTATTCTAGGAAATTAACACTTATTCTATCATGGACTTCATGAATTTCAATATTAACCACTAATTCAGAGTCCAAAATTTTGTTCTCACTAATAATGACACCAACTAATGAGTGGCTGATCTGATGAAATTATATTCCAATTAAAAAATCCATTCTAACCATACCTCTCACTATCAAGTAAATGAAAATATAAAGATTGAGGCGTTCTAAATAACCCTCTTTAACATCTTGTAGAAGATGGTTGGTCAAAACAAGAAGTGTTGGTCAAACAAACTCTCCAATTATCTCATTACTTCCTGGATGATGACTTGTAATTATACCCTAGTGATAATATATTTCGTGGTGTATATATTAGGGGAATCCATGATCGTTGGGATTCAGTTACCCTCAATACAAATATACACCTACAAAAATCTGGATCTAGAAAAAAGTAGGACAAATCAACTGGGATGAATTGAAAATACTTGAGGAGAATAATCTTTTCGGCTAACAAAATCTAAAGAGGAATCTAAATTTTTTTTCTATGTCATTAAATAAGATATTTCCCCTCTACTTATTCATACAATTTGACACAGTATTGGCTATTACAACACAAATGATACCATGCAGAAAGCCACTAATGTTAAATCCAAAAAGGGGGGGAACGTATATCAATCACATGGTTTACCACAATGATGCTTACTCTATGGTAAATATGAGTGGTGAGTTTATTACTCCTCCCATAAATTACAAGATCCAAATGAATTTCTTCACATGGGTAAATATTGTCCCAACTGATGTTAAACTGTATTATCATATTGTACGATGTTAAACTAACTATCCCCATCCTGGCCAACATTAAAATACTCATCTTTTTCATGCATGATGATAAAACATAAATGGTCCAAGATCTAAAACCCAAAACTAAAATCCCTTTCAACCCACATAACGATAAAAAATGAATGGTGAATACACCTCATTGTATAAGCTCTTTGACCATAAACTAAGACCGGCCTCGTACTTACAAGACTATATACTGAACGGGTACCACCAACTGTCACATGTCCTGTCACATTGATCTCCACCACATTTCACATCTTAAAGGACCCACCATAATCACCTAGCCTTATGACACATTGGCTCAGTTACCATTTTTTGGCCAACATCCTATAGGATCTTTAGTGAAAATTTAACAAAAGTCCTGAATTGAAAATATTTCCAATGGGAAATGCATGATTTTTTTATCCAATTTGATGGGAGTTATAATTTATCTTTTTCTTCTGGATGTATTTCCCATTCATTGAAAATTAAATTGGGCATCAATGGTCTGAGCTACATGACCTTAGACTAAGATCTTTCATGTCCTTGTCACATGATGTTAAACTGCAAGACATTTTTAGAACATTGTATGGATTGATTACCATCCTTATGAGATATGACTGAATGTATGGACCATTCATTTGTAGCCCATTCTTAGGCCTCGAGTCCATTCCTTCCTCTTATCCAATGTTCGATTTTATGATTATGTAGTTTGGTACAGACTCTATGTTCTCATTCACCTTGATATATGATTATCACACCACCCACATCCACTCAAGACACTCCTACATCATGTTTCCTTACTGCATGACATAAAATACATATAAGTTTATGAACTATGCATGGCTTGATTACCTATCCTTAGGGGATACATAATAAATTTCAGGCACTTCTTTTGGGATTATCCCATCAAATTTCTTTTCCCCCCACCTTGATATCCATTATAGGGTTGCATATGGTGTGTTGTGGACATATTTAGTCCCAATTCATCTCAATTTTATCGAAACCACATCATGTGATCCTACATCAAATAACGTCCTTCGTTATTCATCCTTACCAAACATCATTAAAATTCATGACACATTTAGAACTATGTGTGGATTTCTTTCAATCCACATTGATATATAGGAACACTATGACATTTCATCCTTGTGAGCATCGTCTGTTTTTTGAGACTTTATTTTCCTTCAAGTACTTGGCCTATCATCTCATAAGAGTGTGTGGTGTGTTGTGTACTTGTTTCCTCATTCACATCAGGTTTTGAATAACCATGTCGTATATCTCTTTATTTAGATCCGTCCATTCCACATTCATCCCCTCATCTATTATAGTACTATGTTCTCAATTGGGACCTTCATCCCATTTTATAGATTCACCAATGTGCTCAAATTCTATGTGGCGTAAGACTATGATTGTGGGATTCTACATAGATGTGATTCAATCCGTTCAAGTGCTTCTTAATTCCATTATTTGGAATTACATAATCTTCGACATCCTAAAGAACCACTATATGGTATGAATGATCATCTGTATGCCTCACCTACCACTTTGGGAACATTCCCTCATTGGATTTTGAACAAACATATGAGAGGTTTTGTGTTTTGAATATGTTCAACAGTCAACAATGATTTGTTTTTCCCGTTTTAGGTCACACGGTGTGGATGATGTGATTCTAATGTGTTAAATAGTTGTCATCCAAGATTATCCCACACCATGAAACAATAAATTGTGGACTTATGATTAAAATCCCAATCCACTCCATTATATTCAAGAATAATTTTGACACCCTATGTGTAATCCCTATATACTCCTTGGCATGTTAAATGGATGAATTGTCATGGTACCATCAGTCACTCGGCACAGATACCACATACTCTGTATTCAAGGAGTTGTGAATATATTCTATTCTTCTGTTTCCTGCATCGAGCATAGCTCTCATGGGCATAAGTATTTGGTCAAGGTTTTCTCCTACTATAACGGATCTCAATTTCTTTCATTCCATGCTCTATGACCTTAAACAATGATTTCATTATATTTAACGCATATTTTTAAATTGAATGGCGTATTAAGGACTAAGTGCATGTGGATACCAATCTATATGGGATACATACGCATGCCCGAATCTTTTATCATCAGGTAAGATAAGACTCCACGAATTATCTCTTTTATTAGGCATTCAATGCTCTGATTCTTATTGTATTGCATAGTGTGGTGTATTGAGAAATATGTACCCATTCACTTTAGGTATTCTTTATCATGTCGTGTGCATTCTATTTAGGACATGTTTATTAAGTATGTATCAAATACATATAATGTTAAACTGTACAATCATTTCCCACATGAACTTAAACTATTCATTCATGGCCACACGATATTAAAATATATGGTTTGGTCCTGTCATATGACCTTACACTATGACACAATGATTCTAGAATCATGAAAAAATGGCACCACATTGTGGTGTCCCCAATTGGGGAAACATAATGTTTGGTGTTGATCATCCACTAGAAATTTTTTTAAGGCCTACATATGGATTCATTCTTATGGTGATGCCAGGATTCCTTTTATTAGGATTGTAGCTCCAAAAAAGACACCCAAACTGAATAAAAAACAAGATCCATCAAATGCCTCATATTTTGTTGCATGGGCCAGACCTGGATGATAGTATATCTCCCAAATATTGGTACTATACAGTCCCATTTTTAGATTTACATTTTTCTTGAATCCCATCATCATTGGATAAGTAGGAATGCCCGAGCATTTCATCTGTAGGTCCATCCATAGGTTTCCTCAAATACTGCCTTCATTTCGACCCATTGGATTGAACTATATTGGGAGAACATAGTGTGGTATGAACTTTTTGGTCCAGATGAAATATATTTTATAATATCGTTCACAAGATCTTCATTTTATGGATATCCATTCCATTCTCCTTACATCCTGGGCACATGACAATAAAAAAAATGACATTTCCAAAACATTATGTGTATTGATTCCTGTAACTTCCTGGATCCGGGTGCCATGCAACGGGTTCCCCAGACCCGGTTCGCCACTTGACCTCAAGCGCATATCCTCAAACTCCAGAGGCTGCCGACTAGTAGCGAGGGCCTATGTCTAATAGTGGGGAAACTATTCCGTCATTTGGAAAAGTGTAGCACAGCGGAATATAAAAATAAACATACACAACAGAGGAAGCAGTAATCATACACAATTAAAATAACTAAAACAATGGCTATAACCAGCAGTATATAAGTAATGATGCTACATGTTTCAAGTTCAAAGAAAACAGCAAGAACATGTTATACATCAATACAGTACAACAGAAAAAAAAGTATAGAAAAGCAAAGCAAACAGCTGGCAGCGGCATCGCGAGCCAAGGCTCGGTCCCATGCCCTCTTACTCCTCAGAAACAGTCAAGTACCTGTATAGGGACTCTTTCCCATATCTATACCTACAGAAACATAATCAGTTTGGGCCGAAAAGCATGACCCAAATAGGGTGTGAGAAATATATCTCAGTAGGAACCCACCAAAGGCTCGTGCCCAACAGCGTGTAAGCATGCAACAACAGTGTGCAGTTGTAAAATGCAATAAGGTAATAAGTACTCACAATTAAACAACTTAACAGTTAAATTTTCCATTTTTAACATTCATTTTAATCCTTTAAATATTAGAAATCACCACAATACATTTCTATGTAAACAGTCCACATCCTCAGACAAGAAAAACCATACCCTCAGGTAAGAAGAATCCAACCCGCATGTATAGCCCTCAGGCGTAACAGAATTTTCCCACACATGTAGGATGTGTCACCCTTAGGAACAGAGTTTATTTCTCTCAGGCACGGAAGTAGTTGCCCTTAGGACGAAGTAAGTACTGCCCTTAGGCTAAACAGTGCAGTGCCCGCAGGCTAATCACAACAACGCTCTCAGGATAAAAATGTAACCGGGTAATTCCCAACATATCAAAATACAGTAACCAATAAATTCTGCTCAAGGAAATTCTACAATTACTACATTGAAGGCATACCCTCAGGTATCATGGACATATGGCTAAACAGTGAAACACACCCCCAGGGTGGTTTCGGATCCAAGCAACGATCCCAACCAGCATTTTATTATAAAAATATAATCACCTATGTAATTCTAGGCATTAAATATAGCAAAAGCCTCAGCCACACGATACCCCAACATGTGTTCGTGGCACAAAAACACACAAAAACGCACGGTAGTTGGAAAATAAACACAAAGCCACCAACCTTATATGCCAAAGAATGTTATACCCGAACACCGAATCTAGAAACGCCCAAGAACAGCGTAGATATAACGAAGAACAAATCCCATTCAAACATAAATAACTTCCTTTAGGGTACAAATTGGTTAAAACAGTACCAGGAGAGGAGAAGGCTTACCCGTGTGGTTCCAATGAGATCGTCCAAAGCCGAACCAGATTCTAGACGAACACTTGGCGGATCATTAAAGGTCTGGCCGTCCTCTTTGGCTCCAAAATGGATCAAATGCCTCCTCTGCCAAATGAGGAGGCTACTGCCTGTTTTAAGTTGAAAAAAAATTACACGTCGTGCACTTCCAAGTATAGGGCGTGTACTCCTTTCATTTAACTGTTCATTTGGCGGCACCAGCACTGTTCACATGCCGACAAGAGTACACGGCATGTACTCCTGAGTGCACGACGTGTACTGCCACCCAGCTGGCGGCGACTCCACCACCGAACTATTCAAGCATGCCGACTGACTACACGACGTGTAAGGTACCACTTCATGGCGTGTAGTCGGTTCCTACACCCCTCGACACTGACAAGGCTACAAGCCCTATGTACTCATCCCAACATGGCCAAAATTACATGGCGTGTGGACAAAGTACACAATGTCTAGTTTTGAAATTTGTCATTTTTTCCATTTTCCATATTTTCTCAAAAACACCTAAGGAAAAGGAAAAAGAAGAAGCTCATACCTAAAAAATAAGAACCGGGTTCTTACAAACGTCCCCCCTTATAGAAATTCATCCCTGAATTTCCCTTCCAAGGGTGGTGAAGATAAATCTCAGAACAGCTCTGGCCACTGAGTACGTAAGTCGGCCTCCCGCTCCCAGGTCTCTTCCTGTACTCGGCCATGCTGCCATATCACCCGTACGAGAGGAACTGACCAGCCTCGGAGAGCCATCGTGATCCTGTCAATGATATAGATCAGATGCTCCTCAAAGGACGCATCATGATGAAGCTCAATGTCCTCAGGATGAAAAGTGTGAGGCAGGTCTGAATGGCAGCGACGCAACTGAGACACAAGGAAGACGTCGTGTATGGCTCGGTACCGCTGCGGTAACCACAACCGATAGGAAACCAGCCCGACTCTCTCCAGAATCTCGAATGGCCCCACATACCTTGGTGAAAGCTTACCCTGTCTCCTGATCTTCTTCTGTTCCAGCCTTGGTGAAACACATATAAAAACCTGATCCCCGACCACGAACACCAAATGTCTTCTACGGCAATCAGCATAAGACTTTTGACGAGACTGCACAGTAGCCATCCGCTTTCGAATCAACTGGACCTGCTCTGATGTCTCCTGCACAAGCTGTGGCACCAGTATAGATACCTCACCTGCCTCTAACCAGCACAAAGGTGATCGGCTTGGCCTAACATCTACAGAGTATAATTGTCTCCGCTCTCCTAGAGAATAACTCGCGGACTTCTAGGCGGCATGACACTAAAAGGTCAAAAGTATGCCTCGGATTTAAGATTGTTCAGACCAAAAGCGAAGGAACCACAATGGAAACAAGAATAAGAAGGCTTTCAAAATTGGAAAAACAAGATTACATGGCATGTACAATGACTACACGACGTGTACTTGACTTCCCTTCCCCTGCCCGGGTCCTTCTACACGGCTAAGCCACATGGATTCTGTTCAACAGAACTACACATCATGTATAATATCTACAAGGCGTGTATGGTGTTATTTTCCAACTGCTCGTGTTGTCTGTGACATGACCGACTACTCGGATTGTCACTAAACATGGTGTTACACCCATACACGGCATGTAAAACACCACGTTTCCCAGTCACACATCTTACTCTACACGGTCTGTCCTTAGACAAGTCTACACGGCGTGTCCCACAGGTACACTACGTGTTAAAAGGGAGGTGACACCGGTCCGTGTTTGTTAGTTACACAGCCGAGTCACCAGGTCCCACTACCCGACGTGGATAAAACTACACGACTGTGTAGTTAGTTACACGGCCGGAATCCGTGTTGTTAGTTACACGGCCGGAACCTGTGTTGTTAGTTACACGACCGGATCCTGTGTTGTTAGTTACACGGCCGGAATCCGTTTCAACACTACACGTCGTGCATAAAACTACACGGCGTGTTTTACTCAAATCCTTCCTTACCCCGTGACGCCGCCCACATGGTTTGTGACACGGGAAGAGACTAAAGGGCGTGTACTCAGTATACACGGCGTGTATTTAAAAAGCACATTTTTATTCCTGAAATATTATCTTATGACATTGAAGGGGTTCATCCTTCTTAATTATTTGATATCATACATCGGTTAGGATCATATTTCGTCTACTAGGAGACATTTCTAAATAACCACATTCACAAGGTTATATAAAATCATAATTTATAATCTCAATGCTGATAAATTGTTATCATAAATTGATAAATATATTTGTAATTATCCCCGTAAGGATATAAATGGTTTCATTGCAGAAATCATTAATTAAATCCATAATAATTATAGATAAATAGAATTTTAACTATCCTATGCCTATCCCCATGGAGTTTCAAACTAGGGGCATATTATTTCTTCTTTTCATGTACCAGATTACCTAAATTCAAACCTAGATGTCCATATTGAAGATGATACCCCTAGGTTCATCTATTATGGAATCCTGTCAAATAGTAGTATCTATGTAGGAATGTGTTTATATGAATACAATCATAATCACTACCTTAAGAAAATTATAGGATGTTTTGGTATACTTATCATCACTGTAGATCATAGGGTTGTTCTCCCTAATCAATTTTTTCTGAGAAATGTTTCATAGTTGTTTCTAAATATCCTATGACACCAACTGTAATGGACCGACCCCAGTATAGAGGAGCCCGTGAATTATTTTATTACATTAGAACGATATAATTGAATTAAATACTAATAGATCAATCATTTGAGAAGTCCTGGAAAACCATATTACAAACCTTATTCCAATAATAAATTTGGAAAATAAAACAAAACATGATACACAATATACTAAAATAAACAGCATCTGTGAATGCTTATTCATTGATATATTCTTCGTATCATTTGAAAAGTAACATAATAACAGTGGTCTCAATTTTTTTATAAGACTAAATATAATGGCCCAGACCGCTCTGGTCCCTTACATTATGAAAATGTACTGTTCGAGGTGTTCCAGGATGTCAAGGTGACTTATCCCCAACACTGCCAAATTTCCAAATCTGTGAATAGTAATAGTAGGTGTACAATTTTTCTCGAATGGTGAGGTCTATCGATAACCTCTATTGGTAACCTCAAATGGTAGGTGTATAGTAATAGTAGGTGTACAGTAACGATAGATGTACAGTAACGGTATTTGTACATTAAAGGTAGGTGTGCACTGTTTCCAGAATGGTGAGGTCTATCGTTAACCTCTAACGGTAGGTATACGAAAATGTTAGGTGTACAATGTTTCCAGAATAGTGAGGCTTATTGGTAACCTCTATAGTTAACCTCTAATAGTAGGTGTACAGTAATGGTTGGTGTACAATAACATTAGGTGTACAGTAATGTTATGTGTGCATTGTTTCTAGAATGGTGAGCTCTATCGGTAACCATTATTGGTAACCTCTAATGGTAGGTGTATAATAATAGTATATATAACGTGTTTTCAGAATGGTGAGGTCTATCGATAACCTCTAATGGTAGGTGTAAAGTAACGATAGGTGTACAATAACTATATGTGTACAATAACATTGTGTGTATAGTGTTTCCAGAATAGTGAGGTCTATCGGTATCCTATAAAGATAACCTCTAACGGTAGGTGTACAGTAATGGTTGGTGTAGAATTTTTCTAGAATGGTGAGGTCTATCAGAAACCACTACCATTTATCTCTAATAGTAGTTGTATAGTAACGGTAGGTGTAATGTAACCGTAGGTGTACTGTGTTTCCCGCTTCCTACAGTTTTTCCCCTTTAACATTTCGTTTGACATAAAATACAATTAAATGCTTATTTTAAATACTCTTAAGGTTGATTAAATAGCCATAGATCCAATATTAATTATTCCTATGTCAAGGGATGTTTTTACTTGGTCAAACCGCATGGTTTAATGCAATCATCTATTTAATTGGGAATTAAGAATATCATAAACAGTCGCCCCATTAAATCATCAAAGGGTACAAGATATCATCCTACCTTGTTCGTCCTCATTGTTATCGGCTATGAAACATTAGAACCATTTCATCCATCACATAGGATTTTCACAATAAAACATTACTCATCGGATTGGTTCCGCTCTGTTTTGAAGCAACCAAGTCGTATCGATCAATCATCGATATAAGGTATGTTTTATCATCATTCCGTTAAGGGTAATCTTCTCCTATTTCTCCTTTCCATGTTATATCATGTAATCTCCAGGCTTATAATGGGGATTTTCTTGGTCTTGGTTGGTGCGGTCATACCGAGGAATCCTCGGGTGGATGCGGTTTTCGTAAGAGGAAGATCGTGACCCATTGTGTGGAAAAAGATTGTAAGGAACTGTTTGAGGTAGGGGATCCGTTGCTTCTCTATTCATTAACATGAATGGTATTGTTAGCATGTTTAGTACCACTGGTTGACAATGGAATTAACATAATCAATATTTTAAACATATAAATAAATTGATATCGCTCATATGATATTACCCATTGTTTAGCTAGATAGTGTGATATCTATAATTGCTTTTATTAGCTATTTGTTCTTGATGAAAATTGGTAAAGAACATAAACCAAAAGTAATTGAAAATTGTTGGATAAGGATAAAGAGCCAGGTAAATGAATTTGGTTCTTCTTTCTTTAATTTGATGTTAATAAAATTTTTTCAGTACGCATGTTCATTTATTTTTGATCCATTAATGTTAGGTCTCCATAATTTAGAACCAAAAAATAATAAATAGGTTAAACCAAGATGGAGTAAATAACATTTGGTTGTTAAAAGTTAATGTATTGCTGGGTTATGAGTTACACTCTTGTTTGAATAAGGGACAATATCCCAATTGTTAAGATGCTTGTTTTACTGCTTCTTGTATTTTGATGTGAGGCTGGATGGTTGTGGTAATATGTAGGGGCATGGAAGCCTTTTTGGTTTTGGCAGCAGATGACGTCTTGAGTGGTAATATGCATCGGTTTATGCATGTGGGTGTCGGGGAGGACACTATAGATGTTTTAATGGGATGGATTTGATTTTTGGATACTTGATTTTTCATTGGTTGTTTAACTGATTTACTTTTCCCACTACTTAAGGAAGCTGGTCATACTTACCCTTCTTCTAAAAGAGGTGAAGACACGTGTGGTATGCCATGTGATTTTTGTGTTTTTCGTCTCAAGAAAGGATGATTATATGTTCTTTCTATAAGCAGAAAAGAGCCAACATGTTGTATATCTACTCACCGTGTTGAGCCCACTTGTTTTTAGTAGCATAGTATATTTTTCTATAATTTCTCGGAATTTCCGAAAGTAAATCTATATTGAATAATTGAATAAATGGTGTTAACACATTGGGATGGAGTTTCTAGAACATAATGATGAGGATGTAATTTTATAGTGGACATGGGTGTGATGATAATGAACGTTATTGTGGAATTGTGCATGGTTAATAAATATATAAAGAATTAATTAACATAAAATGGAACTGATAAAAAAAGGAATGATGTTATCTAATAAATCTCTTTAAATGTTCGTGTGCTTATATGATGCCAAGTCTTAGAAGTATCCTCCTAGATTTTGAGAGACGTTAAGCAATATTGTGTCTAAAACTAGGTTATTCCCATATTGTGGTTGTGAGATATAGTATATCCTATACTTTTAATGTTTCTATATGCTACTCCACCCTGTTAGTAAGGGAAACTAACACCCTAGGGATTCTGAGCCATAGGGAGGTTTTTTCCACAAAATTCTGGTGGGATGATGAATGGCTGACTACCCCCTTTGGTCCTGCTCTCTTCTCTTGGTAGATACTTATGGTAGGAGGCACATTGGCTATTTTTCGCATATATGTGTGTAGAGGGATGTAATGGATTTTTGTTATTTAGACACATATATTCTGGATATAGTATCCTATAGACTACTATAGGTTTATCATGTATAGGCAGTGATGGCTTGTGGATCCTTACTCATTTAATGGGATGTAATGTCTTGAGATATATAGACAATCAATAAGAAATGTTATGAGAACTATGGTGGCTCCAGGAAATATCTAGTTACTTTAATGTGTGGACGTGCTGGTTTTGTTTCATGAGGCACATATTATGGTGCTTCGCCAAGGTGTTTGTAGGAAAGCCTTTTGGAGTGAGATGCTCAGGACGTGTGATGATGGGGGAAAGCAGTAAACCGGTGGGGAAGTAGTAGCGGGGTAGCCTTGATATAATCTATGATATGATATATTCTTGTATGAATTACTTAGTGAGAGTACCCATGGTGAGGCTGGGAACATAGTATACCTATTCAGGTGATGAGTTAGTTTCACATGTTGTTTAATGTGCTTTAGCATGATTTATTTACATTTTCATGAGAGGATTTGGGGAGGATCCTACTTAGTATACTGTTATACTCACCCAATGTATATACCATCTATTTTTCAGGTCACACAATGAATGATGGAGGTCAGGCTGTTGTTTACTAGCTTGGGGTTGCAAGAGCTGTTCGGGCTAGTGGATGCTGTCATTTTTACTTTATTTTTGGTACTTGCAGTTTTTCCCTTCCAGTGGTAGTACATTTTCATGACAATTCATATGTTCACATGGGTTTTCTTTTATATTTAAGTTCTGAGTTGGTGTTGGTTGGTGTCTATCATATCTTTCTCTTCTGGATGTGTTATCTTCGAAGGAAATGCCTCCCATTTGTTTGTTTACTAAACCCCCAGAGCTATTCACCAACCCTAGGGCAAAAGTGTCATTCATATTTAGCAAGTGAGGTAAACACTAGAGACTGGCTGAGACATAGTCATTTAGGACCACCCCTATGATCTGATGTTCAGAACTTTATGTTTACTATGGCTACTAAAAAAGGTGATAATTGTTGCTGGGTAGAGACCTAGGGAAGAATCATGAATCATTCTTCTTTGTGCCTCTGTTTGAATGGGTATACATAGAGATAGGTTAAACTAAAAGTAATAAAAGAAAAAAATTATGTCATAAGTGCTCATTCATATATATTCCAGTTTTAGGAACTCTAACGGTTTTTATTTTACAATTATGGATCCAGGTTGACGTACTCATCAAGTTTGTCCAGAAAATGTCCAGCAGGCAGTTCCAACAGACCGACGCAGGGTAGAGGGTCATGATGACGACACTTGGGGGAAGACACTCCGAGTGTTTCAGCGCCAGAGTCTGGATAAGTATGAGGGATCCATTTTAGATGCAGTCATAGAAGACTAGATATAGGAGGTCTAGAGCAGATTCAGTTCGAATCATGCTCGGAAGGAGCACTAGGTGTCCTTTATTATGACGATGTTGCGCGGATCAGCGAGGCAGTGGTTGTTCTTGTTCCTTAGGGTCCTGAGGATTCAGTGATCTCATGGGAAGAGATCTGAGATAAGTTTAGAGTCGAGTTTCTTTCTTTAACTATGAAAGAGTATAGTCTCTAGGAGCTTCATACCCTTTGAAAGTGGAGCTCCAATTTTTGAGTGTTTGGAATCTGTTTCAGGAACCTTTTACAATATTCTTCGGACCTATTTCCAGATGAGGAGTCCAGGGCGAGACATTTCAAGGAGGATTTGCATCCAGAGATCCAGCGCCAGGTCACCCCATTTGTGGTGAAAACATATCATGAGGTGTTGGTGAGGGGATAGGTTATTTAGAAGACCTTTTCCAGGATCAGATCATCACAATAGGTGAATCTGCATGTATCCTTAGGAAGCAGAACTATGGTCTGAGGTTCTCTGTTTTCAGGGAAGAAGTGTTTTTGTTCAGCAAGGGGTAGGTATCAGCCCTTCACATCTTGTTTCTTTATAGGTAGCAACTCTTAGGCCTATTCCAAAGTATCAAGAGATTGTTTTTCATGTGGTGGTCATGGCCATCAGTAATGAGAGTGACTGACCATTCAGAGCATTCATCGTTCACCAGGTGCTACACTCCAGTTTCGTCTATTGAGGCAGTTCCATCCATGGCAGTAGCTTCCAATTTCACCAACATTAAATCTATTTTGGGTAGATGGGGAAGGGAGAGGACATCCCAATGATGCTCCTTGTCCTCAGAGATCAGAGCGCGGTTGTGGTGGTGGTCATCATCAGGGACAAAGAGGCCATGGAAGAGGTTGTGGTCTACTTAATGCTCTAGCATTGCTAGATCCAGGAAAGCCATACATCATTCAAGGTATTGTTTTCCTATTTTCTACTTTGGTGTATTTTTTGTTTGATTCAGGAGAGACACAATCCTTCATATCACCTACCCTTGTCCATGGTTTGGGACATGAGGTAGAGAGGCTTCAAGTGAACTTGGCGTTGACTACTCTAGTGGGAGGTCGAGACGACTTGTTTGATGTATATAGAGATGTTGAGCTAGTTTTGTGGAAACAACACTATTGGGGGGATTTCCTATGTTTACAAATATAACCATATGATGTCACCCGAGGAATGGATTGGTTGTATTAAGTGCAGGCTATCATGGATTGCTCTAGGATGAAGATCATCTTCATTGGTATGGATAGAGATCCAGTGATGTTTTTTGGTGAGTGATATCCTCAGATGGGTCATAGGTGCATTCCGTACTTATCATCCATGATGGATGAGATTGTGCAGAGTTCTTCAATGGTTTAGCAGTTGGAATTTATTTAGGTCTTAGAGGAGTACCATGATGTCTTTCTAGAAGTTGTTGTAGAATTACCCCCTTAATGAGGGATCGAGTGTGGGATCGAGCTATAGCCAGGAGTGTCTCCTATATCTATGTCTCCATATAGGATATCCCCTCTGAGTTATGAGAGATATGTATATAGCTTGATGGTCTGTTATTGTGTGGTTTTGTTCGGCCAAGGGTGTCACCATTGGGTGCACCAGTTTTGTTCGTGAAGAAGTATGATGACAATTTACGGTTGTGTGTCGATAATCATTTCCTAAACAAAGACAAAATAATGAATTTATATCCTCTTCCATGGATTGATGATTTATTCGATCAAATGAAGGGTGAAAGTTGGTTCTTAATGATCGAATTGTGGTCGGGATATCATCAGATGCGTGTGAAGGATGAGGATATCTTGAAGCCTGATTTCTGTTGTCGTCATTGGAAATATGAGTACATTGTAATGTCATTTGGCATTATGAATACTCTAGTTGTATTCATGGGATTGATTAATTCTGTGTTTCATGACTTCCTGGACAGGTTTGTGGTAGTTTTCAATGACGACATACTTGTGTACTCCACATCTGAGGAGGATCAACATCTACAAGACATTTCAGGAGTTCTTCACCAACATCAGTTGTTTGGGAAGTTATTGAAGTATGTGATTTTGGATCAAGAAATCCGTTTATTAGGGAATGTTGTGTCCCAATAGGGAGTAGTGGTGGATCCATCAAAGATAGAATCAATTGTGTCTTGGGCAGCCTCTAAGTCAATGTTAGAGTTGAGAAGTTTCAGTGGTCTCATAGGATACTATAGGAGGTTTGTAGCAAATTTCTCACGAGTTGTGACTACTCAAACATCTTTGACCAAGAATGATCAGGCATTCATATGGACTGATCATTGTCAGGAAGCTTTTGAGTATCTAAAGGAGAAGTTTGTTAGTGCTCCATTCCATTGTCTTCCAGCTAAAGGAGTTCAGTTTGATGTTTTATGAGATTCTTCACATCTTGGGTTTGGCGGTGTTCACTTTCAGTAGAGGTCAGTTGATTCTTATGGGTCTCAGATGTTACGTCCCCATGAATGCAACTATGCCACCCATGATCTTGAGTTGGCATCCGTGATGTTTTCTCTGATTTTGTGGAGACATTACCTCATTGGTGAGTGTTTTCTGTTTTTCAATGATCATAATATTTCTAGGTATGTTTTCTCCCAGCGTGACATGAACTTATGACATCATTAGTGGATGGATATCGTTCAAGTATATGACTTCAAAATATCATATAATCCAAGAAAAGGGAATGTTGTAGCAGATGCGCTGAGCTGAATGTCACGTAGTGATGCTGTGCATGAATTCGGTGATTCATGGAGAGTAATGGGAGAACTGTTATCATTACATCTTTAAATGAGAGATGTTTGGGGTAGAGGTTGTCTTTTTAATATAACGGTATAGTTATCATTGATGTAGAATGTGGAAGAGTCCTCGTTGGGAGATCTTGAGGGGGAGGTCTGGGGATACCTGGTTGTTTATGGTGACGCCCCTGAAGGTTGGTCGGAGGATGAACAACACCGAGTGTTGTATTATGGAAGGCCTTTTGTTCCATTAATGATGTGTGTGAAAATTCTTAGAGAGTTCCATTGTTCATCTTTAGCAGTACATACTGGTGTGACAAATATGTAGTGATCCTTGAGGTGTATGTTTTTGTGGCTTGGGCTAAAGCGTGCGGTTGCGGAGTTTGTGTCTTAATGTTTACTTTTCCTGAAGGTGAAGGCCAAACACATTGTTCCTGGTGGTCTTCTCCAACCATTAGATATTCCATAGTGGATGTGGGAGGACATGTGACTAGAATATTTTACTAGTTTACCTTGAGATCTAGGAGGACATGATTCTTTTTGGGTGGTAGTGGACCATATAACAAAATCAGCCCACTTCATAGCGATCAAGGAGTTGAGCAAAATGATTTTTTTGTCGAGGCAGTATCTTGAGGAGGTGGTGAGACTTCATGAAGTCCTTGGGACAATCATTTCTGATCGAGATCCACATTTCACCTCTAGGGTGTGTAGAGGTCTCCAACATGCTTTCAGTTCCCTATTCTGCCTTAGAACTACTTTTCATCCTCAAACAGAGTCTCATATAGAGCGATCCATCTTGACTCTTGAAGACATTGTATGCTCTTGTATTTTTGATTTTGGAGGTTTATGGATGAGTAACTTACCCTTGGTTGAGTTAGCTTACAATAATAGTTTTCACTCAACCATCAGTTTGGCGCCGTTTGAAGCCTTATATGGCCAGCCTTTCCATTCTCCATTGTGCTGGACTAGGGTTGGAGAGTTAGCAATTCTCGGACCGGAACTAGAGCAGAATACAACAAATATGGTTTAGTGATTCATGAGAGGATGAAGATAGAATAATCAATGAATAAGACACATATAGTCGAATGATTGGGATCATGTGTGTCTGAAGGTTACTCCCCGTCGTGGGAAGCGAAGGTTTGGTCACATAAGTATGCTTTGTCCCCAGTTTGTTGGCCCTTTCATGGTGTTATCTCATGTTGGAGTTGTAGCATATCGAGTAGCACTTCCCCCACAGATGAGTCGGATTCATGATGTTTTATATGTATCATAGCTTTGTAATTGTCTCCATTATTACTATCACATCATTGATTGGGAAGAGATCAATGTTGAGGATGGTGCAACCATTAAGGGGTGACCTGTGGAGATCCATGACCGCATGGAGAAGGTGTTGTGCGTGAATTATATCCCCATTATTCATGTCTTGTGGTGAAACAGTGGCATGGAGGAGAGTAACTAGGAACATGAGTCAAATATACATGCTCAGTACCCAATGTTGTTTGATGTATAACTCTTTTCAGGTAATGATGTTCCTTTGCGGTTAGACCATTCTATTTTTATTTATGAATTTCTTTAGTTGCTTTTGTGGATTGATCTCTTTTGAAAGGTATCTTGATGGGTGGTAGTTCAGACCTCATTTATTTTTTTTCTCTTTAGGTGGGTTTTGAGTTCTTGGGGATGAGAATGTTTTGAGAGGTATATGATGTAATGGAACAGACCTCTCTGGTCCATTACATTGCAAAAATGTGGTGTTTGAGGAGTTCCATGAGGTCAAGTTGACTTATCTCAAACACATTTCCAAATATCCAATTCTGTGAACAGTAATGGTAGGTGTAAATTGTTTCTAGAATGGTGAGGTCTATTGGTAACCTCTATCAGTATCCTTTAATAGTATGTTTATAGTAACAGTAGGTGTACATTAACGATAGGATTAAAGTAACGGAAGGTGTACAATGTTTCCAAAATTGTAAGGACTATCAGTAACCTATATTGGTAACCTATAACGGTAGGTGTATAGTAATGATATGCGTAATGTGTTACCAGAATAGTGGGGCCTATTGGTAATCAATTTCGGTAACCTCTAATGGTAGGTGTGCAGTAACGGTAGGTGTATAGTAACGGTAGGTGTAATGTAACAGTAGGTGTACAATGTTTCCCTAATGGTGAGGACTATCCTTAAACTCTATCAGTAACCTCTAATGGTAGGTGTATAGTAATGGTAGGTGTAAAATGTTTCCAAATGGTGAGGTCTATTGGTAACCTCTATCGGTAACGTCTAACAGTATGTGTAAAGTAACAGTAGGTGTACAGTAACAGTTGGTGTACAGTGTTTCCAGAATGGTGATTTCTTTTAGTAACACTTAATGGTAGGTGTACAGTAATGGTAGGAGTATAGTAACATTAGTTGTACAATGTTTCTAGAATGGTGCGGTATATTGGTATCCTCTACTGATATCCTCTAATGGTATGTGTATAGTAACAGTAGGTGTATAGTAACGGTAGGTGTTCAATGTTTCCATCTTCGTACACTTTCGCCCCTTTGACGTTTCCTTTGACATAAAATACATTTAAATACTTTTTTTAAGGACTCTTAAGGCCGATTCAATGTCCATAAATACTATATTAATTATTCCTATGGCTCGGGATGTTTTTACTTAGTCAAACTGTGTGGTTTAATGCGATCTTCTTTTACTGGGGAATTAAGCATATCTTAAACTGTCACCCCATTAAATCTTCAAAAGGTACATGATATCATCCTCCCTTGTCCATACTCTTTGTTCTTGTCTCTGATATGCTAGAACCATTTAATCCTTCCCATTGGAGTTGCACAATCAAAATTTACTCCTCGGATTTGATATGCTCTGTTTTGATGCAACCAAGCTGTATCAATCAGTATTCGATATAAGGTATGTTTTATCGTCATTCCATTGGGGATCATATTCTCATGTTTCTCCTTTCCATGTTATATCAGGTAATATCCATACACTTAATGTTTTTTTTCTTATGTTTTGGTTGGTGAGTTTATACTGTGGCATCCTCAGGTGGATGTTATTGTCGCGAGAGGATGATCGTGACCCGTTGTGTGTATAAAAAATGTGAGGAACTATTTGAGGATGGGGATTTTTTGCTTTCCTTTCATTTATGTAAAAATGTATTGTCATCATTTTTAATCCCATTGGATGAAAATGTTATTTAAATAATAAATATTTTAACCAGATAAATAAATTGATATCAATCGTATGTTATTGCATTTTATTTGCTAGATAGTGCGATATCTATTATTTCATTGATTAGTTGTTCGTTCTTGATGAAATTTGATAATGAACGTAACCTAAAAGTAATTGAATACTGTTGGATATGGATAATGAGGCGTGTAAATGAATCTGGTTCATCTTGTTTTTATTTGATGTTAATCAAATTGGTACAGTAAGCTTGTTCATTTATTTGGGATAGATTTTTTTTATGTTTCCGGAATTTAGAACCCAAGAATAATAAATTGGTTAATCCAAGATGGATTAAAGAACTGTTGGTTGTTAAAAGATAATTTCCTTCAGGTTTATGAGTTACCCTCTTGTTTTTTTAAGGGAAATGATCCCATTTGTGAATATTTTTGTTTTAATTCAGCTTCTGTTTAGATGTGAGCAGGGATGGTTGGGTTAATATGTGGTGGCATGGAGGCCTTTTTGGTTATGGAAGAATATGATGCCTAGAGTGATGAGATGCATCGGTTTATGCAAGTGGGTGTTGGGGAGGACACTATGGATATTGGAATGGGATGGATGTGATTGTTAGAAGATTGTTGTTTCCTTGGTTGTTTAACAGCTTTACTTTTCCCACTGCTCAAGGCTACTGGTCTTACATACCCATCATTTCAAAGTGGTGAAGACACACAAGGTATGACACTTTCTTTCTGTGTTTTTATTCTCAAGGAAGGATGGTTATATTCTATTTTTGTAAGATGAAAAGACTCGACAATAGTATATCTACTCACAGTATTGTTCCCCCTTGGGTTTAATAGCATTGAATTTTTTTCTCGATTTCTTAGGAATATGGGAAAGTAATTCAATAATTAATAATGGAATATATGGTGTTAAAACATGTTTTAAGGAGTTCCTAGAACATAATGTTGAGGTTGTAATTTCATTGTGGAATTGGGTTCGATGCTAATGAACATTAATGAGTAATTGTTCATTATTAATTAATGATTAAATAATTAATTAACATAAATTAGAACGGATAAAAAAGAAATGATGTAATATAATAAATCTCTTTAAATAACACTGTGCTTATAGGATACCGAGTCTTAGAAGTAGCATCTTGGATTCTGAGAGACGTTAGACAAATCTGTGTCTAAAACTAGGTTATTCCCATATTATTGTTGTGAGATATAGTATATCCTATACTTTTTATGTTTCTATAGGCTACTCCTCCCTATCAGTAATGGAAAATGACACCCCAGTGATTCTCAGTCCTAGGGAGGTTTTTTCCCCAACATTCTGGTGGGAGGATGAATTGATTACTACCCCCCTTTGGCCCCACTCTCTTCTCTTGGTAGTTACTTGTGTTGGCATGCACATTGGTTAGTTTTCCCTATATATGTGTGTAAAGGGATGTAATGTCTTTTTGTTATTCCCACACATATATTCTTGTTATAGTATCCTATGGAATTCTATAGGTGTAACATGTATAGTATGTGATGGCTTGAGGATCCTTACTCAGTGTATGGGATGTAATGGCTTGATGTATAATACTCGATATATGACACACATTATTAGATCTATGGTGGATCCCAGAAACTACCTGGTTACTTTGGTGTGTGGAGATGGTGGTTTTTTTGCATGAGGTTCATATGGTGGGGCTTCACCTAGGTGTTTGTGGGCAAGAATTTTTGGATAGAGATTCTCAAGATGTGCGATTTTGAGGAAAACCCGCAATACAGTGGGGGAATTAGTAGTATGATACCCTTGATATTATTTATTATATGATATATTCTTGTATGCATTACATGGTGAGAGTATCCATGGTGAGGCTGAGAACTTAGTATACCTATTTAGGTGATGAGTTAGTTTTACTTGTAGTTTACTATGTTTTAGCATGATTTCATTACATTTGGACGAGAGGCTTCAGGGAGGATTCTACTGAGTATTCTATTATACTCACCGAATGTATATACTAACTGTTTTTCAGGTCACTTGGAGAAGGTTAGAGGCTAGGCTGGTGTTTACTATCTTGGGGATACAGGAGATGTTCGGGCTAGTGGTTGCCTCGGTTTTTTACATTCTTTTGGAGAATCACAGTCTTTCCCTCCTAGTTATAGTACTTTTGAATGACATTTAATATGTGCACTTGGGATTTCTTTTATATTTCAGTTACGAGTCGGAGTTGGTTTCTTTCTATCATATCTCTCTCTTCTTCATGTGTTCTCATAGATGGTAATGCCTCCCATTTGAGTGTTTACTATACCATTGGTGCTAGTCAACAACCTGGGACCTACTAGAGGCAGTACTCGGGGGTAATTATCTCCCTTCTAACATTGTCGACCCAGGAGGGGTACACATTGTGGGGAGTGGGCCGTGATAGTAAATACAATATAATAAACAATGAATAAATCTATATATAGTGGTATATAATTGATCACAATTTTCATTTACAAATATATATAAAGAATAATTAATATGAAAATTAATAATAATTAAATTCATGCCATTAATCAAGAAAGTGTTAATGATTTATACAAATAGATATTTTTTTTAAAAATATAATAGAAAACTAATAACTAAAAAATGAGGTAAATGAATTTTTAATGGATTTCATTTTGATGGTATATGAAAACCTATACCATCAAGACCATAGAAGAGATGGTTTAAAACCATATATAGAAACCTAATTAATTTAGACAACTACTTTGTCTCATGAAACATATAGATTAATCAAAGATATATATAATGTATGGGCTCTATCCATTATTACCATTCCAAAAAACATTCTTATAATGAATGATAAAAATATATAAATTTCATTGTCAAATTAAATTATTTAATGAGAATTATGGATTTATTAACGATTCCTTGGTTAACAAAATAACTATCAAAGTAAACACCATATGTTAAATGTTATTTTGTTTAGAAAATATTAATATACATTAAATAATAATATATATATTATGTGAGTTTATAATTTTAATTTTTTTCAGAAATTTTTTTAATGTAAAAAATAACAAATGTATGTGAGATTCTAATGAAAATAACTAAGAACATTATTAAGGAGAATAATCTATAGACATTCCAAACTATCCCAGGACACATTAAATATTTGAATAACATTCTACAGAATGGTATGAAATTAAATAAAAAATAGAATATCATGAGAATATGGAGATTCATGATAAACCAAGAAAAATTTAGTATACACACAAAATAAATGTGAGTTGGTTCATAATATGAAATTTGTCTCAATAGCATATAAATTGAGATAAAATTCTGTTACCTTAACCTTTTAATATTTTAGTTTCAATTATCCTCGAGTATAGTGGTGGGATAATATGTTATTAATATATAATATACCCATAGTATTTATTATATTGTCATATAACATATTCTTATAATATCATATTACCCATTTTACTATAATCTATTATTAATTTCACTATATTTGGTGTTAATTTCAAAGTTTTCACAAGCTTGTTTTAGCCTTTGTTCATGATTTTATAATTAATTAGATAGTTTTATCGTCATCAGCAAATTGTAAACCCTGAATTGATATATATGAGGTATATATTTATTTTCAATAATATATCTTTTTGGAGTTATGAAATGAAATACACCATTAATGTATATGGGGGTCCTATATATGCCTGAAAAATATATTCATTTAATTTTCATATTATATTTTTATTAAATAATTGGTACATGTGAATATCATAATTAACATAACTAATTTATTTCATATATTATTCATAGTTTTTATTAAAACCATCCTATATATGATACATGTATAACGTGAAAAATCACATCACATTGAGGGGATGGTAGTCCGAACATCCCCAAATGATGTTTTCATATTTACATTAAATAGAATGTATTAAATTTATGTATTATAAAATTATTACATAACTATAAATACATATTAAATATCATATATAAAATATAAAACATTAGTTTCTATCAAAATGTCCCACATGATAGGTGACCCATTTCATATATAAATAGAGTTCTCATTAGAAAGAGGTTTCTGTAAGGGTATGTGATCCCCTTTACATAAAAAAAACAGTTTATTTTAGATACTTTATTTGTTATATAAACACAGAATTAAAATATTTTATGGTGTGAAAATAAGTAAATGAAACTAGTTATCATGAGAGAATAAGAATACATCTTAATCTGATAAATGTTGTAGGATATTACAGAAACACTTCTGTGGATTTATTCCTTCCCAAAATGAGGCCTCTTGGTCAAGGGGAGGGACATTGGGAGAATACTTTTGAAGAGGTTTTAAGAGCCAATGTTTCCTGAGAGGTATTAGTTAGGGGTAGATTACTTTATATTTTTATTTTTCAGGGGGAGTGACACTCGTGGAAATGTAAAACAGAATTCATTAATTGGATGTATAACTTACATAAAGTTCATCCAAAATGGAAAAAAATTATTATAGTGTACTCATTGTTGAATAAATCATATACCACACAATAATATGTGAATTTTAAAAATTTTGTTCCATAACTTATATAATTTCCCAATTTAATCACTTTTTTATTAACTCATGTAGTTTTCAAGTAAAATTAATTTAACAATTATAAATAATCTACTGATATATTAATTAGAGAATATAGGAAAATAAATTATATATACGATATCTTATTAATAAAATTAATGTCCGATGTTTATTTTTAATTACTTTTAAAAAAAGTGCATATGACGTGCAGATACACAACTAAAACTTGAACAATGATAACAATGTTTTTACAGTCTATTCGTAAATATGGTAATTGTAAAATAAAAATTGGTAAATTAATAGATCATATTTAATATCTGTTGAAAAATAAAAATCTATTTTCATAATATTGGAATTTTATTAATTTAAATCATTCAATAAAATTTCATTTATTGTAAAATAACATGAATGTATATTGTAAGATCATTAATTTAATATTAATTTTAAAATATCAATATAATATTTGAATGAAAATATATTATTTTTACATATGTTTAATATGATATATTAAACTCCCAAAACAAAAATAGGCATTTATTTTAGTTATTTATTTGCAAAATAATATCTACATTGGCATTTATTATGCATTTTATGTAACTAAACAAAATCTAAATATTATTATAAAATATTATGATAAAAATAACACCTTAATATTTAAAAATTACTTCTATAACCGAATATTTTATTTTATTTTAAAATCTCAATGTTTTATAAATTTTAAAGGAAAGAGAAATTTTATTTTTGCCATTTTTCAAACATAACCTTTTAAATATGAAACATCCATTTAATAAAATCCTAATAACCCATAAATTTTAAACCAAGGTGGTATATGGTTTAATTATTCTCAAAGACTTTCTTTTATACATGTGTACATGTCATTTTTGATCTTAATATTAAGGTTTAGTCCCTTATTAAGATTCATTTTACCATTTACATTGTAATTAATTTATATTCATTTAACTAATATTTGTGTTCGGCAATTAAGTTGATTTTATTATTATAAAAACTTTGTACTATATTAAACCATCTATTTCTATTTATTAAAATTCATATCACAAAATCCCGAAAATTTCTATTAATTCAATTCTTTCATATATGGTAATAAAATAGGTTTTTATAGTAACTATTAAATTTCCAGTAATATTTTTTGTCCCATATTTATTTAAATATTATTCTAATGAACTAAATATTGGTTAATATATTTTGAATTGATCTATTAATAGTAAAAAATTATATTCAAATTTTACATTATTATATATTTATAAAAAATCAACTTTATAACTAAAATCCAGAATTTTTACCCATTTATCAAAAAAAGAATCCTCTCGGAAAAAAAATATCACCCTATGATAAATTTGTTATTCTGAATTTAAATATGAATTTTTAACTACTATATTTTATTAAATTGTAACAATGTATTTTCAAAATATGTGTTCCATTAAAAGGTTGTAAAACATACCCTTTCATTAAAAATTGATAACTATATGTGGTCTGAACCATATACTTAACATGATGTTTCATATAAAGAGAGACATAAAAATATTTTAATGTCATGAGATGTAAAAATAATTTTACATCATTTTGTAAAATAAAATTATAATATTATCATAAATTAGGTTAAAGTAAGTCACCGTCAAAACGGTGAAAATACATTCACTACAAAATATAGGTTTATATGTGTAAATTTGGAAATAAATTAATACCATGCTGTGAAAACACATAGGAATAATGTTAAACATTCTATTAAATATAATATTTAGATATATAATCATTATAATATAGTAATAGTGTTTTTTATTTTATTAATATAATGAATCATTTCCACATTTAAATTGTTCTCGACAAAATAAGATCCTTTTTTATTCAAAAGGGTTTTATTTTACAATTGGTCACTAATGAACTAATTAGGTATATAGGATTGACCATTAATTTAATGACTATTTTAATCATGTTCATACCCACTATTATAATTTTGTGGTTATTATGATAACAATTAAATAAAAATATTTATTTAAAATAAGGAAGATGTGAAATATAATGTATGTAATAAAACAAATTGTTTCCTTTTTAAAATATCAGGATGTTACATCTCTCATATTGATTCGTTATAAATATAAAACTTCTAAAACATTGAGATACCCTGTTAAGAGATAAAACAATATCAAATGAATAAAAATATAATTAAAATTCTTAACATTGTTTAAAAACATTCCTAAATCTTATAGGATGGGAATATTTTGACATTACCCCTAAATGTATTTTTAAAATTTATATTTTGGAACCATTTTGATTAATTATGGTATTAATATATTTTAATTTTATTAAAATTTATACTTTTATCATCTCCATCACTTATTAACGAAAAAAGCTTCTCATATCATCGTTATACTAAAATGTCATCTTAGATTTACCAACACAATCTCTAGGACCCTAATAGAATCCCTCTAAATAGTCTAGAATTGTTTGATTGATCCAATCAATGTCTGATGAAGGCCTTATGTATAATCCAAATAGGTTTTCTAAAGAAGGGTTATAATCCATAATAATGTGATTTCATTTTATTTAAGAATCTACCTCCTTTAAACTACTCTTATCAATTGATATAAAATAATATAGTTATCTCTAAAATAATATAATTTTATTATATTTATATTATAAATATTGTTTATTTACATAACATTAAAATTGAAAATGAAATAATATTTTATGTGTATGGGTAGATTTCCACCTCAAGATTAAGTTGTATATCATTTTTCATCAATTAATGTTATGTATAGATACAATGATGGATCCATATGAAATAATATGCTATAAATATATTAAATTAATTTCATTATAGAATGGGAAATAAAATAATTTAGTTATTTATATACAATAGAATAAAATTTAAAACATTGCTCATGCGAATTTGTGGACATCAACCTCACAAAAGTATTTATAAAATTTTTATTCACTACATATATATTGTTGGATATAAGTAAATTATATGTTATATTTTATAGAATAATAATTAATCAAATTAAAAGTAATTACAATACTTTTTACCCTTATGTACATTGAAATACAGAAACATTAATCATGAGTATATTGGGATTCTCATCCCAATGATCATAGAATAATTTATATTTCATACCAATATTATATGGTTAGTTATAAATGTATGTATAATGAATAAAAATGAAAATTATAATATAACTGTGATTCTTTAAAAAATATAATCATGATTCATTTGACCATATTCAACCATCCATATTTGTTTCCATGTTATAAGACAAATGTTCTCAAGACCCTCAATGTGAGCTTAATGAAGCCGATAATTAACTATACCATATATATATATATATATAATAAAAAAGAAATAATAAAAATAAAAAAGGTTATAAAAAAAATATAATCACTAGTATAATTTTATTAGTTTGGAAGATAAATAAATTATGTGAGCATTCAGACTCAAGGTAACAGATTTCCCGACTAAATTCCCTTTCATTGAGAATTAAGCTATTTTCATCAACACATTTCAATTGTGTGGTGTATAAGACTCTATATAAATGTATTTCATTATTATTAGCTAAAAATTAATGTTTTTGTAAGGAAATTAGATATTATTTCTTTAATTATTCATTGGTTCAAAATTTATATAATGTCATGGATTTTTCTTTAAAAATCTATATTATATTTTTAAACTTTTTTATTCAATTTTTATACTATAGTTTTGTTATTTAATTTATTTGATTTATTATGTTAATATATTTAAATATATATTCAGATTAATTTTAATCCATAATTTATTCTAATTTGATACATTTTTATTCAATTTTTATACTATAGTTTTTTTATTGAATCTATTTGGAAAAAAAATTTGTATACGATATGCGCAAAATATTTCATGTTCATAAATGCAATCATTTATAAAGTGTAATATTAAAATTTAAAATATTTTTTGAAAAATATATCACTAAATTATTTTTTGGAAGTGATTTAATATTAGATTTTCAATGAAAATGGTATTATATTTTTATTGTGTTAATGATGCCAAAAATTATTTCATTGTATTTTTGAAAAAAAATATTTTTTAGATTTTATAATGTAAAAGAATGAATATTTGTGTTCAATGTATGTTATGAAAATTTTACCTTATTTATGATGAAGTTTTTCTTTTATATATCTTTTGAATAAATTTTTTAATTTTTATGTCTTCCAATGAATTATGTCGGTATTAACGGAGTATGTTATACCATAACTATGCTTTTTTATAAGGAAACTGTTACTATAATGACCCAAGTCCTGTATAGAAAAATTTATTCTTGAAAAAATAATTTAATTGAAAATATTGAATTAATAAGGTAATTTAGTGATCTTAAAATTAAAATAATAAGTAAACCATTTTGTTATAATGGATTTGTTTTTAAAGAAATATTTTTTCTTGGGAAATAAATTTTTTTATGACAACCAAATTTTCAGAAATTTACATACCTATTATATTGTAATGCATTCGATGAAAAAATATGTGTATTAAAAATTATTTATTAGTTATCTAAATTATTATTTGATCTCAAGTATTGATAGTTTTATGAAAAATTCATTTATGTTATATTTTTAAAATACACTAAAAGGTTACTTTTCATCATTGATTTTACCCATTGCGAATATGTTTTTCTAATCAGACCATATTTCAAACAGTTTTACAAAGGCTTTAAGGATGAGGGTAAATAATGATGAATTCATTTTTAAATTCATCAATTTTTTTTATGATATGAAAATGTGTTACATTTATATATATTTTTACCATGAAATAATGGAAGCATTTTTGAATTGAAAACATTTAAGCCAATTTATTTTTTATGTAAGTGTTATGAAATAAATCTCAAAAACTAAAAGACATACAAGTGAATGAAAATGAAATAAAATAAGTTTTTTTGAAGTTAAATTATGGGTTTATTAAGTATTAGGAATTTACATACCATGCTATAAAGAGTAAATTATATAGGTCAGTGATGAATTGATCAAAAGATGAGTTAATCTATCAATTTTCGGATTGATAATTTGTAAATTCAATGAATTTTTTTTGAATAAGGTTTTCAGAACCAATAAATGATCCTCAATAAAAATGAATGTAGATGTCAAAAGATTTATTTACTATGTTTCTTCATATTAATTTTAGATGTCATTCCATATTGGTTATTATGGGTAACATAGAAATTGTTGATTATTTGATAGTTATAATGGTATAAACCATTGTGTCTCATTATTTATGGTTATTTATAAATGATTTTTGAGACATCATGATGTATTGAGGGTGATCATCTCTCATCGAAAAATTAATGTACATAGGGAATACATTATAATTACATGCCTCAAATGAACCATGATTTTCCCAATGAGAGAACATTGGAAATATTCTTATATAACAATCAACTAAAGCATATATCTAATATAATTTTTAGAGCGGACATAATCTCACTTCTATTTTACTTCGAATCATAATTTTAATTGTACGTCATTTCTCAACTGATGTGTTCTCTTTTATCTATTAGAGAATTAATTTTTTAAGCATAGGAATCAACATTTTTTACAACTAATTTTTATTATAATAATAGTCCACATTAACATTCTGGATTAATACCAAATTAGAATTGGATTTTATAGAGAAGATAGGTTGTACGTACACATCAACAGTACATTCAATTCTTCTTCATATAACATGTATGATAATTATTTGATTAATACATATATTATAATTATAGTATAATATATATTTAATATATTATAAAATAATTAATTGAAACCATATTTTATGTATTCCATGTATGACTTGAATGATTTGCCTCACATTGATGGGCTAGTAGTCCACACTTCCTCAAAAGATGTTTTCATAATAATGTAAAATGGAGTGTATTAAATATATCTATTAAGAATGAAAAAATAAGTACAAATACATAATAAATATCATATATAACATATATAAAAATAGATCCCATGATAATATCCACCATGATTGGTGGTAAATGAAAAATAAATAATCAACATTTCGTGAGACGACATTTCACCGTACACAGAAATTGTATGTTTGTTAGATATTATATAGGTGTGTGTGAACTTTTTGGTCAAAATTTCATCAATATAAAATAATATTATATTTAGTTAAAAACATCGTATATGTAAATTCCCGTAAATTTCAAGGAATTTTATTTCTTAATTCCTTTTGGGATTTTACGAGTACGCAGTTTCTGACAGCACCTGATTCTGAGGCCCAGTGTGCTCGGAATAAATTTCGGAAGATTAGCTCGGGTACATTCAGTGAACGAACGAGCGGGGTTTTCTAACTTTTTATCCAGTGATCGAAATCGAAATCTGAGGGCACTAATGAAACAACAGTGCTAGTAATTTCTTAATAAGACCTTTTCTGGAGTTGCGTTTGCTCCTGAAGAGTTATTAAAAAAAGTGGATTAAGTATATAGAGAAATAAAATTATCTGACAATTTTATTTCACTTATAAGTGGTTAAAACCCATGTGTGGGAGTTGATGTGGGACCCACTAAAATCGTAACTCCTCTTGTTAAGATATTAGTGGGGTGGGGCCCACAAGAGCCCCACTCCTTCAAATTCTACAAACTCTTCTTCCACATTTATGATGAAAACATAACACTTAATTTAAGATTAACAACTGTAGATTTAATTAATGAAATGAATTCAACTGTTGAATTTTGAAAGGTTCAGCAATGTAAAAATAAAATATGTTGTAGCTTAAGTTATTATTGGGGAGTTGCTGTGTTTTGTGGAGATTTGAGTGAGGAAGAGTTCTACACATTGAAGAACATCATCTTCCTCCTTGAAGAACGCAAAGAACACCAACCCACCTTTTTATCTACTCTCCACGTCAATGAAAGGGAGATGTCGTTTCCTCCTCAGATGATCTCCGTCAACGTATACAGAGCCTCACCCCGCAAAGACATATTCCGCAAACTTCTTTGAGGTAGGGGTTTTTTTCATGTTCATGATTATTTCGATGTTCATTGTTAATGTTGGCTTCCTGTTATCAAGATAACGGGAAAATGTTGGACCGCACGAACACGGCGGATGGAAGCTGTGGTCTAGGTTGGTCCGCGACCGTGGCGAAGGAACGTGGCGCTGTCGCGCTGTGATGGTGAAGCCGATAGAAGCCGCGGTCTAGGGTGGTCCCCGGCGGGGGTGGGCCGCAATGGAGGGGCGCAGCACCGTCGCGCCGTGCCTTTCGGACAGGGGCCATGGTGGTATTGAGGAGGGCAGCCGGACTCAGCCGGCCACCGGCGCATCAGAAGGCGGGACACGCGGGGGTCCCGTGACAGCACACCTGTAGGCCATTATGGCTGGCCGTTTTTTCAGAATACTGGGGGCCGTAACCCCCGGCAGGTGGCAAGTTCAGACCCCACAACAGTCCAATGTTTCACAATATTGCGGGCGAATCCCCGCCCCCCCACCTGCATCCCTCTCAGCCTAAGGCCGACCCACCGGACATGCCGGCTGGGCCACCCGCGCGAGGCCGGACCCCCACACCGGGCCGGGCCACGCTGGCTGGTCTGGGCCGGGCCCAAACCCCTTACTATAAGATAGTTTCATTCAAACGTCCATATCATGGGATACTGACCCCCGATCGATGCACCGTCGGTTACGTAGCAATCCTCGGAAC
The DNA here is from genome assembly GCA_963277665.1 of Viscum album. Classification (NCBI taxonomy): domain Eukaryota; kingdom Viridiplantae; phylum Streptophyta; class Magnoliopsida; order Santalales; family Viscaceae; genus Viscum; species Viscum album. Next base: position 810,507,200 of record OY728140.1, on the reverse strand, counting down.
GAGATGGACATTTCTCTCTATTACACTAAAGGTTTCAACGAACATTGTGTATGGCCGGGTTGGTTTGAACATGAAACCAACCAGGCCCTTGGAGTGGAAATAGTTATAACTTCACCTCCGGAGGTCCGATTGACATGACGTTGACATTGTTGGATTCGTATTACTGAGATGATTCTTTTACCTTACTATGATATAGTTTTGGATGTATCTAGAGTATGGTCGTGTAGGTTTTGACTTAAAAACCAACCGGTCCACTGGGACAAAAATGTCAACAACTCTCAAACAGGGTGTTCGATTGACGTGCTATATGTCGCATTAAGTTTCTTTTCATGAGACAGAACTTTGGGATACATAAGCTCTGGACTTCGTGATAGTTGATGTATCAAACCCTTATCTCATGGAGTGGAACCTCTCGGAATTGAGCGTGCTTTGTGCGGGAACCCTAGAGATGACATCGACTAAGACGACGACGATTACTGTACTAAAATTCTCTGTTGGTTCGACACCGACGACGACCGTACTGGAATCCTTCATGGGTTCGACGGTGATTAATACTGTTCTATATCCTATGAGGGTCCAATATTATTTGAATGCTCTTCTTGTATCCTATGTGGGTCCAGTAGTATTTTACTCTGTACTTGTATCCTATGTGGGTCTGGCAGAGTAGCTGGTCTTGTATCCATTGTGGGTCTGACAGCCTAGCTGGTCTTGTATCCTTACTGGGTCTGACAGCTTAGATGAATCAGTGGATACATCTGATCATCTCAATCATCCTACGAAGTGTATACCTGTGTCAGATGAGTCTTAACATACAATCAATATCATCGATATGATTTTTGTGCTTTCCTGTCTGGATTGAGTTATTCTTTACTATGTGGATTGGGTTGTGAATTCCTATGTGGAATGGGATATGATTTTCTTGTGTGGACTAGGATGTATTTTGGGCTAGTTTTCTAGAGTCGAGCAGGAAGTGATGACTTAGGTATATGTATGGGCATATACCTAAGTAGTTCTTGTTGTTACTTCGTGATTGTATCTTTTCTTTTTGGTTTAACCTTCGTGGATTTTGGGAGTCCTTTGGGGGTCTCTGGGTCCCTAATAAGTAGTGTATACTCACACCTACACGTGCTATGCTCGCACTACATTTTGTTGGATGCAGACGACATACAACATTGAACAAGGTGGGAGCTCATGGAGCTGGACAGTAACTGGAGTGGGATCACAGGATGGGACGTACACGGAGCGGACGGCTGCAGCCGAGGAGTAGAAGAGACTATCTGTACCCACCCTTCAGGTGGGATTTTCCAGAGGATGGCTCAGAGTTTCTGTTTACTTTTCCACTGCTGTAAATTCTTTTCAGTTGTACTTTACTTTAATTTGGGTTTGTATTCTGGCCCTTTTACTTTCCACCACTTACTTTTGTACTCAGGTTTCTTAGTGTTTTCTTCACCTTGAATAATCTATGGTGTTTGTATACTTTTTAAAGGAAATGCCTTTAATTTTTATCGCGATTTACACCTTTGGTGCTAGTCTCCAGCCCTTGGACTATGGGAGGAATGCTTAGGGTAGTCACATCATGGGCCCTGAGGATGGTTCGTGACAAATTGGTAATAGAGGAGTTTGGTTCTACCGCAGAACTCAGGAATATGATCATTAATCTATGTGAAGTAATAGTGTTAAAGGTATTGAGTGTGGTTATCAGTCCCGGGACTCCAGTTTTGCTGCGGTGGCCAATGTATCCATACACTAGGACCCTGACTTCTAATTTTAAACTCAATGCACAAAAACATTGATTGCATTTGTGTTTCAAATGATTTCTTTGTGATTACTTTGTGTCACCTCACCAGGTATACTGTATTGACCATTGCGCACCAAGTGACGAGGCCTCAGTGCAGGACCCCTTTACAGCGGAGGCACCGGTGGTACCCCTCCCCACCGAGCCATTGAGGCCACCAGTCATAGTAGCTGAGAGTGCACGTCGCCTAAGTGCACTACAAAAGTTTCAGCATCAGAGACCACCCAGGTTTTGTGGGGAGACAAACCCTCAAGCAGATGAGGATTTGCTGGAGGCTGTTGATTGAGATTTCAGATTATTAAGGATACCAGTTGACCTCATGGTGATCCTTGTGGCGAGTCTCCTGCACAGGGCAGTAGGTAGAGGGTGGAGACTGATGCTCCAGGTGCACAACAAGGCAACTCTACTGTGGACGGACATCGAAATCCTCATCCTCATGGAGTTCGTTCCAGCCACCCTCCATGCGGTTTGCATTCAAGAGCTACTACAACTGCGGAAGGGCAGCATGAAAGTATCCTAGTACTTGGCGAGATTTTCCGATCTCTCAATCTACTAAACGAACATGATACAAGAACCATTATTTCTGGCCTGGACCATCGAGCAGGGACTGCGGCATGTGATCAAGTCTTGAAGGATCTCCCTCGCCATTCTGACCTAGGAAGGAGTACTGGAGCGAGCCCTTCTTGTGTATAGAATTCTTATTGAGCCTACACTGGTAGTGAGACCTACAGTAGGGAAACACGTAGCAGAGTCTTCTACAGCTGGCAGTCGAAAGATGTCCCATGTGTCCAAGCAGACAAGACCATCAGGAGGACAACCTCAGGATACTAGGCTCAGAGGTGAGGGGCACCCGAAATAGTGCCAGCGTTACGAGGAACATGCAGTTCTATGCATGCGGCGGGCATGGAAACATGGCTCTTGACTGCCCGACCCTCCATACAGAGGAGCAACAGATGGTTGAGGGACCACCCAAGCAGAGGCAGAGGTTCGACCATGGAGGTCCGCATGGTGTAGGCGGATGAGGAAGAGGAGTTTTCCAAGAAGCAGGTGGTGGGAGACACTTTGAGGATCTACCACCACCCCTACTAGGAGGTCCACCTCGACCACAGGGAGCTGGCAGACAAAGGCAGGATCAGCTTCAGGGAGTGGAGGCCTATGACCATGGAGCACCATAGATTATTTTAGGTACTATATATGTCTATTATACGATTTATTCATTTCTTATAGACACAGGAGTGAGTCATTATTTCATTTCCTTTACCCTTGTTCGGAGCTCAGAGATTCTGACGGTGTCGTTGGCTCGATCCTTACATCTAGAGACTCCTATAAGAGTAGACTCGACGATTATGCACTGGTCCCGGCAGTGTGAGATTACTCGAGGAGGTGAGAGATTTGGCTGGTATCGTCTTGTAGCGGTGTCGAGGCCTTATGATGTTATCTTGGGCATGGATTGGTTATCTACGGTCCATGAATAGATAGACTTTATTAGGCACAAGGTGCGATGTGTTTACACCGATGGGAGCAGGTTCACCTTCACCAGCGAGAGGGGAGCCTTTGCAGTGCAAGATGGACTTATGAAGAGGAGAGGACATCCGATCACTAATCAGTGGGCTAGTCTCATCCTAGGAGTATTTGATGTGCGTAGTCTGAGGTTTCCTGTCGTGGTGGACCAGTATGCATACTTTTTTCTTGATGACATACCAGGACTACCTCATCGCAGAGAGGTAGACTTCTATATTGACCTGTACCCTGGGACAGCCACGATATCTCCTCTAGCATATCAGATGGCTCCTACCGATCTTCGAGAGCTATGGGTACAGCTGAAGGACTTACAGGGCAGGGGATTCATCCGACCCAGTGTTTTTCCCTACGAATCCCCGATTTTGTTCACCAAAAAGGCAGACGGGAGCTTGTGACTGTGTGTCGATTACCGTCACCGGAACCAGGTGACTGTGAAGAACACGTATCCACTTCCGAGAATCAAAGACCTATTCGATCAGCTTAAGGGATCAAGATGGTTCTCAATGATATACCTCAGGTCAGGCGATCATCAGCTCAGATTTTGAGATGAGAATGTGCAGAAGGTAGCCTTCATGTGTCTTTATGGCCACTATGAGTTCATGGTTATGCCTTTCGGCATAAACAATGCTCCAGCATAGTTCATGATCCTCATGAACAATATTTTCCAGCCTTACCTCGATCGATGTGTCGTATTCTTCATCGATGAAATATTGATTTACTCGACTTCTGAGTAGGATAATGCCTACCACTTGGGGGTTGTATTGGATACACTCTGAGAGAACCAGCTTTATATAATCTCTCGAAGTGTAAGTTCAGGATATGTGAGGTCCACTTCTTGTGGAACGTCATCTCTAAAGCGGGAGTTGCGGTGGATCCTATGAAGATCGAGGTAGTTCTAGCTTGGGAGCCACCTAGGAGCATGATGGAGGTGCAAAGTTTCCTAGGTATGGCTGGGTACTATCAGAGATTTTTGCCAGATTTCTCCAGAGTTGCAGAACCGCTTTCAAATTTGACGAAGAAGGGGAAGCCCATTGTGTGGTCAGATAGATGTCAGTAGAGCTTCTAGGAGATGTGACAGAGATTGACCAGTGCACCCATCATGAGGCTACCGAAGGAGTGCGTTGGGTACGTAGGTTACTGCGATGCATCAGGGACCAGACTCTGGTGTGTTCTGATGTAGGAGAGTGCAGTGATCACCTAGGGATCATGATATTTGAGGCAGCACGAGAAGAACTATGCTACCCATGACCAGGAGTTAGCCGCAGTGGTCTTTGCCCTGATTTTGGTGACACTATCTGATGGGTTAGCGCTTTACAGTCTAATCTGACCACCAGAGTCTCAGGTACATCTTCTCGCAGAAAGACATGAACCTGAGACAACGGAGATGGCTCGAGTTCCTCCAGGACTATGAATATGAGATAGACAATACTCCTGGAAATGGGAATGTAGTAGCTGATGCCCTCAGTAGGAGGAAGGGCATTCAGCTACTGGTATAGGTGACAGAGTAGTTATCCTCTTTACAGATATCCTTTGTGGTCAGAGATGGGGCAACCCTTATACAGTTTCTCACATTCTCTCGACCACTTCTTCAGCGGGGTGGAGAGGCACAACATGGGGACGTTCACTTTGAGACAAGACGTGCACAGATATCCTCATGACGGTCACCTTATGGATTATCTATAGGAGGAGAGCACATCGTTCTTTTCAGAGGACGTACCATAGTACCAGCAGCATTACAGGAGGAGGTGTTGAGAGAGTTTCACACTTCCCCTCTAGCGGTACATCTGAGAGTAGCGAAGATGTACCAGGATCTCAAACGATAGAACTGGTGGCCAGGTATGAAGAAGGTTGTGCCAGAGTTCGTTTTATGAGGCCTCACCTGTCAGTAGGTGAATGCAGAGCACCAGGTACCAGCAGGCTTGGTATATCCCTTGGAGGTCCCGGAGTGGAAGTGGGATGTGATATCTATGGATTTCTTGACTGGACTTCCATGTACTTCCCGAGGTCACGACTCTATTTGGGTGATCACCAATCGACTCACCTAGTCGAACCACATCCTACCCATTAGAGAGCAGGGCTCAGTGGAGAGCGTAGGATGCCTCTACATTCAAGAGATCGTATAGCTTCATTGTGTGCCATCATCTATTGTCTCTGATCGAGATGCTCTCTTTACTTCCATGCTTTAGAAGGGGTTTCAGGAGGCATTCAGGATGCATCTATGCCTGATCACCGCATTTTACCCTCGGACAGGGAGGACCATTCAGACTCTCAGGGACATGCTCCGCGCATGTGGCCATGACTTTGGTCGCATTTGGAAGGATCACCTACCCTTGGTGGAGTTTGTGTACAACAACAGCTACCACTCCACCATCGGGATGTCACCACACAAGGCATTGTATGGCCAACCTTGCATATCACCGTTGTGCTGGACAAACCCTGATGAATCAGCACTTGTGGGACTAGAGATGGTCCTGGACCTGACAGAGAAGGTCCCGATCATCCAGCAGCAGATGAGGACAGCTCAGAGCATACAGAATTCTTATGCTGATAGGAGGCGCAAACAACTAGAGTTCGAGGATGGAGACCACATTTTCTTACAGTTCTCACCTCGACGTGGATTATAGAGATTTGGCCGGGGTGGCAAGTTGTCTCTATGATTCATCGGACCATTCCATGTTCTCAGTAGGATATGCGAGGTAGCTTATCGCCTCACTCTACCACCTCAGTGGCACTGTTTGCATGATGTCTTCCACGTATATCTACTGAGGAGATACGTGCACGACCTGACGTATTTCATCGATCATGGAGAGCTGGACATCGATGATGGTGCGACATTTACGGAGGATCCAGTGGAGATCAAGGATCGACCGGAGCAAGTCCTACGTGGAAGGTCAATTCCTCTAGTGCGCATCAGGTGGCAGCACGAGAACCTCCAGGAGAGCACTTGGGAGTGGGAGGCTCAGATGCGTGCTCAGTACAACCATTTGTTCCCCTAGATTGTGATGTATCTTTACTGGGATGTAATGTCCTGAGGTGGGAGTAATGTAAAGAACAGTAAATTCCAGGGTAATTTTTTCATAATTTCATTCAGATATTACGAGTACACAGTTTCTGACAGCACCTAATTCTGAGGCCCGGTGTGCTGAGAATCAATTTCCGAAGTATAGATAGGGTACATTCAGTGAACGAATGAGCAGGTTTCTCTGACTTTTGAACTAGTTCTCGGAATTGAAATCCAAGGGCACTGATGAAACCGAATCATCGGTAATTGCTTAAGAAGACCTTTTTGGGAGTTGCGTTTGCTCGTGAAGAGTTATTAAAAAAAGTGGATCAAGTATAAAGAGAAATAAATTTGTATTACAATTTTATTTCACTTATATGTGGTTAAACCCCATGTGTGGGAGTTGAGGTGGGACGCAATAAAATCCTAACTCCTCTTGTTAGGATATTAGTGAGGTGGGGCCCACATGAGCCCCACCCCTTCAATTCCCCTAACTCTTCTTCCACATTTATGATTCAAACTTAACTCTTCATTTATGTTTGACAACTCTAGATTTAATTAATGTAATTATTTCAACTTTTAAATTTTGAATGTTTTGGCAATGTAAAAATAAAATAAGGTGTAGCTTATTTTATTTTGGGGGAGTTGCTGTGTTGTGTGGATATTTGAGTGAGGAAGGGTTATACACTTTGAAAAACTTTATCTTCCTCTTTGAAAACGTGAAGAACACTGATACACCATTATATCTTCACTCCACGTCAATGAAAGGGAGACATCTCTTCCTCCTCAGAAGATCTCCATCAACGTGTATGGAGCCTCACCCCGGGATGCTATTTTCCACGAACTTCCTCGAGGTATGGGTTGTTTTCATGTTCATGATTACTTCAACATTCATTGTTACTGTTGGCTCCCTGTTAGCAATATAATGAGAGGTGGTCAGACCGCACGAACATGGCCGAACCTCCTCCCCTTTTTATGTTGATCACTATCATGGTTTGGAACGGAGTAGGTGTGGTGCATCGGCACTGCACTGGAATGAGGAATCCACGGCCGGAGCAGGCCGCACTGGTGGACAGTTGCCATGGCCTACGGCCGCGGCAGTGCAAAGGAGGGCGGCCAGACTCAGCCTGCCGCTGGTGCATCGGAAGGCGGGACCCGTGGGGGTCTCGTGGCAGCACACCGACTGGACATTACGACCAATTAGTTTTGCAGAATACTGGGGGTCGTAACCACTGGCAGGTGGGAAGGGCGGACCCGACAGTGGTCTGCGATTTCTCAATGCCCACCCTGCATCCCCCTCGGCTGAAGGATGAGCCACCGACAACATTTGTCGGGCCGCCCGCGCTGGGCATGACCCCCATGACGGGCCGCGCTGCACCCGCCAGGCTTTCAGGATGTGGACTCAGGTCGGGTCAACCTGGTTCGGGCCGACTCAAGGGGTATTGGGCCGGGTCAGACCAGGCCCAAACCTCCTACATTCGGACAGTTTCGTTCAAATGCCCATATCTTGGGCTACAGACCTCCGATCGATGCACTATCAATTGCATTGCCATCATTGGACCGAAAGGGTCATTTTTGAATATTAAAATAATCGTTTTGAAGAAATTTTGGTATGGCTGTGTTGGTTCGAACATGAAACCAACCGGGCCCTCAAAGCGGAAACGCTTATAAATTGCGATCTAGGCGTTCGATTGATGTTCCATTGACTTTTTTGGATTCCTCTTAGTGAGATGGTTCTTTTGGCTTACTCCGCTTGAGGTTTGGACGTAGCTAGAGTACTATCGGGTTGGTTTTGATTTAAATCACAATCAGGCCCCTGGGACGAAAAGGCCAATAACTCTCAGACCGGTCGTCCGGTTGACGTGCCATCTGTCGCGTTCAATTTCTGTTGACGAGACGGAACTTTGGGATACATCAACTCTAGAAATCAGGACATTTGATGTATCAACCCCTTAACATGTGGAGCAGACCCACCCGGAATCGAGTGTGCTGTGTGTGGGAACCCTAGAGCTGGCTGTGACTGTGACGACAACGACTGGTCTGAAATCCTTTGTGGGTTCGACTACAACGATGACCATAAGGGAATCATCCATGGGTTCTACGGTGATGAATACTATTCTTGTATCCTATATGGGTCCAGAAGAATTTGTACACTATTTTTGCATCCTATTTGGGTCCGGTAGTATTTGACTATGTACTTGTATCCTATTTGGGTCCGGAAGAGTAGCTGGTCTTGTATCCTTTGTGGGTCTGACAGCATAGCTGGTCTTGTATCCTATGTGGGTCCGACAACTTAGATGAATCAGTGGCTATATATGATCATCTCTATCATCTTACGAAGTGTATACCTCTGTGAGATGAGTCTTAACATATAATCAATACCATCGATTTGATTTTTGTGCTTTCCTGTGTGGATTGGGTTATGCATTCGTGTGTGGATTGGGTTGTGAATTCCTATGTGGAATGGGTTATGTTTTTTCTATGTAGACTAGGTTGTATTTTGGGCCCATGTGCTTGAGCCTAGATTTAAGTGAAGACAAAGGTATATGTATGGGCATATACCAATGTAGTTTTTGTTGATACTTTGTGATTGTAACTTTTCTTTGTGGTTTATCCTTTGTGGATTTTGGGAGAACTTCGGGGGTCTCGGGGTCCCTACTGAGTAGCGTATACTCCCAACCTGCATGGGCTCTTCCCACACTATGTTGTGTTGAATGAAAACAATAGACAATGCTGAACGAGGTGGGAGCTCATGGAGATGGACGGTACCTGGAGGTGGATCACTGGACGGGACGTACATGGAGTGGATGGCTAGAGCTGAGGAGCAGAGGAGACAATCTATACCCACCCTTCAGGTGGGATTTTCCATAGGATGGCTCAGAGTTGCTGCTTTACTTTTCTGCTACTGTACATTTTTTCAATTGTACTTTACTTTCAGTAGGGTTTGTATTCTGGCCCATTTACTTTCCAGCACATACTTTTTTACTCATTTTTCTTATTGTTACTTCATCTTGCGTACTCTGTGGTGATTTTTTTACTTTCTAAAGGCAATGCATTTCATTTTTATTAGGATTTATGCCTTTGGTTCTAGTCACTATCCCATGGCCTATGGGAGGAGAGCTTGGGGTAGTCATGGGACGAGCCCCGAGAATGGGTCGTGATAATATAATTATAAAATAAATAGATTTTAGGGGATGTATAATGGAAATGAAATTAGTGTTCTTAATAGAAGAGGTTTCATCTTAATCACGTAACTCTATTTAGTTTGTATCAAATGGATTCCTAGAATTTCTTCCATCCTAATGAAAGGATTATAGGTTATGTTTGGTATGATAGTACAATTTTTTTGAGAATTTAGGATGATCCATTATGTCATTAGAGGTTCGAAGAAGGGTATAGTGCATCACTTTTTTTAAAGGATACAGAGTGACACTATGGTATATACCGAAAGGTATTCATTAATCTGTGTTCTATCATGCTTAATGTGACTCAAAATAGATAAATAATTAGTTAATGTGGGAATAATGGACTATTGAAACCTCCTCCATAGAAAAATATCTACATTATAATTATTTGGTTCATTAATATCAACGATTTCCCCAGTATTTCATTTTAGTTTTTATTAAAGCATATGGAATTATAATATAATTAATTTAAATATTAAGTATAAAAATGTATGAAATATTTGAAAATATTGATAAAATTAATTATATAAATGACATATAATCTATAAAATAAAATTCCAATATGGTTTGGAAATTAATATTTAAACAAGTGTAAGTGACAAGAAAAAACATCGATTAAACCTGGACCATGTTAACTGCGTTTTTACAATAACTATGTTAGTTATATAATTATAAAAGAAAAAGTAGTGAATTAATATAAAAATTAATTATTTAGTATTTCAGAAAAATTAGATGGAAAAATATTGGATGTTTATCAACTCTTAATCATTGAAAATAAAAATTTTATTGTAAAATAACAATAATGTCAATTGTGACATTATTTATTTGATATTAATTTTAAATTATTATTATAATATTTTAATTAATAATTTTTATTTTTAAATAAGTATAAGAATATATATTCATCGAAAAGAATAAATAATAAAAATAATTAAATATATGAATATCAAATTTTATATTTAGATTACCATTTATTTGTTTAATTATTAACAAAATAATCAATACATTAGTGTTTACTAAGCATTTTGTGTAACTAAACCATGTATAAAAATTATTGATAATGTATTATGATAACAATAACCCATAAATATTTAAAAAGATATGTATAATCATGAATATTATGTTTTTTACATATATCAATATTTTATAAACGTTACAGGTATATAAAATTCACTTTTTGTCCTTTTCATTACTTAACCAAATATACAGGGAACATCAATTAAATAATACCCTAATTACAAAAAAATCTCAAACCGCGTTGGGATATGGTCGAATTATTTTCATCCAATTTCTTTGTACACTTATTAAGGTCATTTATTTTCCCTAAATATTCTCAGTGCCACCTTATTCACCGTTATTAATTTTAATCACATGCACTAATAAATTTGATCAATAATTACATTGATATTATTATAAAACTCATATTATATAGATGAAAATATTTTATGTGCATTTTTACAAATTAAATTAATAGAAGAGAGAAATTTATTATTAATACTAATCATACCGGTGTTGGGAGAAAAGGATATTTAAATTAGAAATATTCTAAACTTCGAGATATTTTTATATATTATTTAAAATTAAATATCATTAATATTACCAAAATTATGTTAATATATTTTTTATTGATATATTTTTACTTCCAAAATAATATAATTTAATGTCTTCAATTATTTAATGGAAAATGGTGTATTTAACTAAAATGCGTTATTTTTCACTATCAATAAAAAAAGAAACTTTTTAGAACAATACTAAATATTCACCCTAAACTACATTTAAGATTATAAATTCATAAAATATGTTTATTTTTAGATGTAAAATTTATTAAAATTTCCATACATTAGTTTTAAATTAGGTTTTCCAATAAAATTAGTGAAACCATGTCTTGTGTGAAATTTAAACAAACTTATTGTGGTCGGCAGTGTAAGCAATACATGGTGTTCAATATTTATAGTGAAATAAAAATATGGAATTCTAATGGGGTTTTATAGTATCCCAATATTAATTAATTTATGTCATCACAAATTAAACATTATTTCATTAATTAAGGGAATGATATTTTATAATATACTATTTCATTAATAATCTCGCATCTAATTTTTTTTGATAACCCATCTTCTAAATTAGTGGGAATGGAATGTACAAAGGTAACATTAATATGTTACAATGTTTTGGAACATATTTTCGAAATGGAACATGGTTATAGTATAACAATCTGATAATCATGTTCATATATTGAGTAATAAAAGAGATAGTTAAGAGAAATATAACAATTAGAAGGCCATAAATCTCTGTTGATATAAGAGTTCTTATGATTCATCATAAAATAAGAACAATAATTTATTTGGTTTCATGTTAACATTTCGTGGATTTGAGGAATTCATTTACTCTCAGATAGTATAACTAAATATATATTTATATAAACATAATCATTTCCTTTGATTATTTTTTGACCTATTTATTCTTCATGTCTTAGCATTGGAAACATCATATAATTATGTAATACATTATCCTCTTAAATATCATCCAATGATAAACATAAACAATAATATAAATGGTAAATTTTTCAAATAATATTATGATGAAACAAATTTGAAGGAAAGTAACTACATTTTAGATGTGATCTTATCAATATACTACAGTAAAAATTAATTAGAACTAAAATTTCACATTCCAAATATGTTAATAACATTATCAGGTACATTCTCCAAATATTCAATAACATGAATCACAATTAAAACTAATTGAAAACATGCATTCTTCATTAATCTTTATGAATGACTAATTTTATGGCGTGTATTCCATAAATCAAAAAGTGTTTTAAACTCTATTAATAAAATAATTGGCCACTTTTCAACAAGTCATAACTATTTTTTAAGGTATTTAGAACTTATCCAATAAATAATTTCATCACCATAATCAGAAAATTGAGAAACTATTAGGGGTTTTATTTCCATATATCTTTTGTTATCTCAAAAAATTTACATTATATTAAAGATTGTTTCATGTTAAAATTCATAATATGATCTCAAATATTTAACAAAAAATTACTATAGTAAAATCCACATACATTCCAAAATACTTATTACAAAGACATTACAAATAACATATTCAATTGAAATAAATAATGATTAAAAATAATGATCATTAATCTTTATATGTGTCAATGTCATAACTTTATCATTATCCAATAACATCAATTGGTATATATTATCTGTCATTTGATTCATTTATTAGAATAATGTCCCATATCCTTATAGGTGAAGAAATATATATTGAAAAAAAATTCATACCCATTCAATAAAAGAATCATGGAAATTAATTACATACTTATAGAAATCCACATTTCCTTTTAAGAAATTTATAGGTTGTTTTATTATAGAATGATAACATTTTGGAAACATATAGATTCCCTCACCTTCATTGACTCATTATAATTTTTTTGGTAATAAGACGGCCACTTCTTGTATTGGTTTTTTTATAAAGGCATTGGTATTGGATATTAATTTACCTATCAAATTATTATGTGATATTATGTCCTCGTGTGATGAGAATGATTGGGAGACCATTTCCCAGTGATATATTATCATACGACCATAATGGGTTTTATCCATTTACTCATTGGATCACGTATATTAGTGAGGGTCACATTACTTATAAAAGAGACATCTATTAAAGACCACATACAATATTTAATATCATATCAAAATTTAAAATCTCATAATAGGAAATATAATTAACATAAATTGGTTAATTTATGTGTAGTTATCCTTGTAATAATAAAATGGATTCTTTGTGGAAATATTTAATTTTATTACATAATAATTATAGTTAAATATATTTTTAACTACATAAGCCTTTCCTATAGTAGTTTCAAATTAGGAGCATACTTATCCTAGTTTTCGGGTACCAGGCTACCCGAAGTCCATCCATGATCAGCTTATCAGAGATGATACCCCTTGGTACATCTGTTCGAGAATCATGTCCTCAAGTAGTATTATTGTAGGGATGTGTTTCTTTTAATTCCCAAATAATCACTACCTTACCAAAATTATAGGATAGTATTGTATAATTATCATCAATGTTGTATCATAGGGTTGTGACCCCTAATCAATGATACCTGAATAACGTTTCATAGTTGTTTCTAAACCTACTATGACACCATCTATAATGGCCCATCCCAAGAATCGAGGAGCTGGTAATTAATTTTACTAAATTTGAATGATTGATTTTAATCAAATTCTAAATGATATTTCATTTCAGAAGTCATGGAAAGCCAGATTAAAAACATTATTCCCATTATAAATTGTGAAAATAAAACAAAATATGATACACAATATACATATATTAACCGCATCTTTAAAATCATATTCATTGATCTCTTCCTTATATCATGGGGAAAGAAACATAATAATAGTGGGTGAAATTTCAAGGAAAGGGTAAATAAAATAAAATAAATAATTACTAATTTAATATTTAGAGGTAAATAATTTATTACACATTCCATTTACTAAAATATATTGAGAATAATTAATATTGAAATTTATTTAAATAAAATTAATTCAATAAATGAATAAAATTGGAATAATTTAAATAAATAGATATTTATATGAAAAATAAAATTGAAAAATATTAACTGAAAAAAATGAGGTAACTTCTTTCTAAATGGAAGTTATTTATATGGTATTTGAAACCCTATGTCATCAAGACCATTCTGAAGATGGTTTGAAACCATATATAAAAACCTGTTTCATTTAGACAACTTATCTGCGTCATGATATCCTTTTGATTCTTTACGTATCTAGGTAATTTTTGGCTTACACCAGTGATTTACATTCCAAAACATTCATTATATTGAATAAATAAATTTATAATTTCCATTATTAAATAACTTTATTTATTGATAATTATGGATTAATTATAAATTCCTTGGTAAATCAAATAACAATCAAAGTAAACACCACATGTAAAATTGTATCTGTTATAAAGAAAATAGTATCCTTTGTTTAATTATATATATATATATAATTTAATATTATTTCAGAAATTTGATTAATTATATATAATGATAAGAATCACCAATGGAAGGGATATTGTAAATATAATCATTACGAACATTCTTGTGGAGAATAATCTTTAAAAATTTAAAACTATCCCATACAAAATTTAAACATTTTAATCACATTCTACATAAAGGTACCACAATTAATTAAACATATATTATCATGAGAAAATGGGTATTTATATTATAACCAAAAAAAGTCAGTATACAAACCCCATTAATGCGAGTTCGTGTATTATAACAAATAAAAATAAATGAAATTTAAATTATGAAGAAATTAACTTACCTTAACCATTAAATGTTTTTGTGGTTTAATTTATCCATGAGTATAGTGGTCTTATGATTTTTTATTAATATAGTATATAACAATAATCATGCTTATAATTTCATATAACATATTCTTATAATATTATATTACCCATTTGATTATAATATAATAATTATTTTCACTAATTTTGGTGTTAATGTTCATGTTTTCTTAAGAATGTGTTAAATTTTTTATTATTGTTATAATTAATTAGATAATTTTATAATCATCACATAATTTTAAACCAAAAATTGATTTTGATTAATTATATAATAATTCTCAATAATCTATAATGTTTGGTGTTATGGAATGAAATACACCATTCAAGGAGAATGTTGGTCCTATGTATGCATGAACACTACATTCAATACATATTGATATCAAAATAATTAAACATAATTGATAAATATGTATACTATAATTACTGTATAAAATATATGTCATATATGATTCATTTATGTCTTACAAAATGATTAAATAACTTTAAATACATAATTAAAATCCTATATAACATAAAAAACTGAGTGTTCATCAAAATGTCCACCATGATAGGCGGACCATTACATATATAAATATAGTTCACATTAAAAGGAGTTGTGTGTAAGTGAATGTCAAACCATTTATATAAAAACATCCTACTATACATTAATTTTTTTGGTTTTATAAACATAGAATAATGAGATTGGATGGGGTGTACAATGGAAATGAATCTAGATATCGTTAGTGAAGATGATACATCTAAATCTGATAACACTTGTTGGATTGTCATGAAAGACTTCCATTGATTTATTCATTCCCAAATGGATACATCTATGTAAATGGGAGGGCCATTGGGAGACTATTTTGGAAGGGTTTGAATGAGCCAATTTGAATTGAGAGTTGTAGGTAAGTGCTTGAGTGATTTTAAATTTAATTGTCAATGGGGAATGTCACTCTTGTAAATGAAAAAACGAATTCATTAATGGGATGTGTATGTTTGATAAAGTTCTTAAAATTGGAAAAAAATTGTATTATTGTTTACAAATTGTTTATTAAATCATATACCACACAATTATATGTGAATTTTAATGAATTTTTTCCTTAACTTATAAGATTCTCTAATTTAATCATATTAGTTTTTAGTAATTGTGTAGTTTTCAAATAAATTTAATTTAACAATTACATGTAAACAGAAGATATATTAATTAGAAATAATAGTGAAAAAATAAAAAATATGATTTCTTATTTATTAAAAATGTTTTTATGTGTATTGGAAATTTCATTTAAAACAAGTTCATTTGACGGGCTAAAACACTACTTATACCCGAACCATGAAAATAATGTTTTTACAATATATTAGATAATTGGGTAATTATAAAAGATAAATTTGTAAATAAATACATTATATTTATTATTTATTAACACATAAAAATCAATTTTTAGAATATAATATTTTTTAAATATTAATCCTTTTATGAAATTTAATATATTGGCAAATAATAATATTGTAAATTTTGACATTATTTATTTTAAGTTAGATTATAAATATAAATATAATATTAGAATTGAAATATAATATTTTCACATATCTGTAACATGATACAATTAACTACCCAAATAATTAAGGTCATTAATTAAATCAATCAACTGAACTTGTAATATTTAAAGTATAATTTAATTTAATTAATTATTATTTAAATAATCACCACATTGCATTTATTTTTCCTTTTAATAAAATAAACCAACTTTAAATATATTGATAAATTATTTTTCTTTAAATAGGTTATAAAATTTTCTAAATTACATGAATAACCGAATATATTAAATTTTTTTACATGTATCAATGTTTTAAAAAATTTAAAGGCGTGGAAACTTTTATTATTATCATTTTCCTTACATAACATTTTAAATTCGATAGATCAATTGAATAATATCCTAATAACACACAAGTTGAGAACCAAGTTGGTATATTATCTAATTATTGCAATTCAATGGCTTGTATACATGTTTAAAATCAATTTTGGGTCTTAATATTATGGTTTACTCCTTCATTATGAATAATTTTTTCTTAATCATTGTAATTAATTTAAATCCATTTAACTAATATTTGTGATAAAAAATTATGTTAATATTATTAGATTAAATTTTTTTACTAATTTTAGTGATGTATGACTATTTATCAATAGTATATCATATTAGTAGAGAAAATTTAGATTAATGCTAATCTTGATGTCATAATAAGAAAGTTGTTTTTTGATGTTGAAACCTTAAAATGTTCAATAATATTTTATGTCCCATTTTTATATAAAAATGATTCCAACAAACTAAAATGGTATAATATATATATTTGATTTATTATTAGGTAAAAAATTATATTAAAATGTTACATTACTAAATATTTATAAAAATGGTAGTTTTTAAATAAAAACTTTTATTTTTCACCATTCATAAAAAATGAATCGTCTCAGAGTAATTATTAATTACATAATAAGATAATATAGAATTATTAATTATAAAATGAATTTTTTTTACAAAAAAAATTTATTAAATTTTAAAATTTGTATTTTAAAAATTGTTAATCCATTAAAAGGTAGTAAAACACAGTCTTTCATTAATGCATGCTAGCTCTGTGTGGTTTCTAGCATAATCATTGTATGGTTATTTGTATAAAGTGAAACCTGAAAATATTATACTATCATGGGATGTTACATAAATTTTATTCTACTTTTTAAAATAAATTTTATAATGTAAAAAAAATTAGTTTTAAAACTAGTTCACCCACAAGAGGTGGAAAATCATTCATTAAAAAATACCAATTTTTTTACGTAAGTTTTCATAAAATTTTAAACCATGCCATGAAAATAAATAGGAATAATAATAAACATTAGATTGAATATATTATTGAGATAAATAATTAATATAATCAATACATAGTAATATTTATGTTATTAATATTAAATAATCCTTTTCACAATTTAATACTTCTCAAGAAAATGATATCCTTTTTTATTCAAAATGGATTAATTGTAAAAATAGTCACTAAATAACTAATTAGATTTACATGTTTGTCTAATAATTTCATTACTATTTTAATGATGTCCATACCCACTATTATAATTGTATGGTTATTATGGTAACATTCAAATAAAGGTATTTATTTCATAAAAGGTCTATGCGACATTTCATGTTTGCAATAAAACATAATATTTCATTATTAAAATTTTAGTATATTACATCTCTTATATTTTTTCATTGTAAATATAAATCTTCTGAATTATAGAGTTACCCTATTAATAGTTAAAACAAGATAAATTGGATAAATCTAAAATTATAATGGCTCATATGGTATAAAAAATCCGAATTCTAATAGTATGGGCATATTTTGTCAATATACCCAAATGTATTTTAAAATTTTCTATTTTGTAACCATTTGTTATGAATAAGATATTAATATATTTTAATGATTTTAAAATTTACATAGTTATCCTCTACCACACTTATAAGGATAAACTCTTTTCATCTCATCATTACTCTAAAATAGCATATAAGATCTACCAATATGTACTTCATGACCCTGAAATATAACTCCAAATAATTTATAATTTTTTATTTGACCCCAAAAATATCCTATGATGACTTTATGTATAATCCAAATAGGTTGTCCAAAGAAGAGTTATTAAAAATAATAACCAGTTTTCCTTTTGTTTCATCCTTTACCTCCTTTAAAATTCTCTAATCCATCGTTATAAAATAATATAATTATCACCCAAGTAATTTAGGTTTGTTATATTTATATTATAAATCTTTATCATTTACTTATATTTCAAAGAGATAAGAAAAAATATTTTAAATATATGTGCACATTACCACCTCAAGAATATATTGAATTTAATTTTTTATCTTTGAATGTAATGTATATAAATAATGATAGATCCAAATGAATTAATATGTTTTAAAAATATTAAATAATTTTCATTAAAAATTGGAAATAAATATGTACTTATTTATACACCATAGAATATAAATTAATAACACCACTCGTGCATATGTGGGGACTGCCTCTTCCCAACATTATTTATTAAATTTATAATCACTACAAATATATTATTGTATTTAAATAATTTATATGTGATTTTTTGTAGAATAATAATTCAAGAATGAAATTTTTTTGAAGACTTATATCAATCATGTTCATTGAAATACAGAAACCTTAATCATGCATACATTGGGATTTTCATCACAATTATCAGGGCATAATTAACATTTCCTATCAATATTATGTGGTTGGATCTAAATGTACATATAGTGAATAAAAATTATAATTTTTATATAATTGTGATTATTTAAATAATATTACCATGATCCATTTTACTATATTCATCCCTCCATATCAATTTCCATGTTATAATTAAAATGTTATCAAGACACTCAATGTGAACTTAATCAATTCAGTAATTAATTGTAACATTGATATATGTAATATCAAATGAATAATAAAAGTAAAAACGTTTATTAAAATACATAATTACTAGTATAATTTTATTTTTTGGAAGATAATCAATTTAGGAAATATGTCGAACTCATGGTAATGGATTTCTTGACAACATTCCATTTCATTTAGAATTATGAAATTTTCATCAACACATTTCCATGGCGTTCATTATAAGATTCTATATGGATTTAGTTTAGAATTATTACCTAAAAATTAATGTGTTTAAAAATCCATTCTATATTCACTACATTAATGATTCATTTGTTCAAAATTTATAAGGCATAATGGTTTTTTATATAAAAATATATATTATATATTTTAAACAATTTTCATCAATTTTTATACTATAATCATGATATTTAATCATTTTAATTTATTCTATTAATATATTTAAATGAATGTTCTATTTAATATTTTTAAATAGTTACTCTAGTTATTTAAAATATTAAATAATTCTTCTAAATTTTTTCTCTATGGTTAATTTTTTAAATATTTACCGAAGTCTTATAGAATTATTTTTGAATATGATATGCATAAAATATTTCATCATCCTGATTGTTATCATTTATAAAGCATAATATTTGAATTTTAAATGTTTTTATGAGCATATCACTTACCAATTTTCTGGAATAATTTTTTAAAAGGAATTTCAATGAAAAAGTATTTTTATCCTTATTTTATTAATAATGATTGAAATTTATTCATTGTATGAGTTCAATAAAATATTTTTAGATATATTTTCATGTAAATGAAAGACTATATGTGTTCTATGTATGTTTTGGAAATTTTAAATTATTTATGATGATGGGTATCAGATATATATATCTTTTTATCTAATTGCATATTTATTATGTTTTCTACAGAATCATGTTGTAATTAATAACGTATGATATAAAATATCTAAGGGATCCATGGAAGAAACATTGATTATTAAAACCCATGACCTGTATACAAATTTTAATTATTGAAATTGAAATTTAATTGAAATTATTGACTTTCATAATTTTATTTAATGATCCTTTATTTAAAATAATTATTATCCCATTTCGTTATTAATATTTTGTTTTAAAAGAAATACATTTACATTGGGTATATTGTTTTCTAAGATACCCATATATTCAGGTATTTTCATACATCATTTATTATAATGTGTGTTGTGATAAAATATGTGTAGTAAAACTTATTTCATGGTAATCTAAATGATTATATGATCTCAATGAATATTTTTCTCGGGAAAGTAATTTCTGGTATATTTGATTTGAAATTGAATAAAATGATTCATTTCATCATTGATTTTACCCATTATGAATAATTTTTTCAAATCTGACCTCATTTCAAATGTTTTTTAAAATCATTTAAGGATAAGGGTAAATTATGATGAAGTCTTGTTGAAAATCATGAATGTTTTTCATGAGATTAAACTTTTTTTTCATCTTTAAATGTTTTTTTCTTGAATTAATAGACACATATTGGATGTTAGAACTCTGTAATTAGTGGGTTTTTATGTAAGAGTTATGAAATATCTCCTTAAAAATAAAAACATTAAAAGGGAATAAATATTAAATAAAATGATTTATTGTTGAAATGTTAAAATATTGTTGGATTATGGATTAGGTCTTTGTAAAATATGATATAAAGTAAGAAAATATAGATTTATGTGATGGAATGGTCATTGTATGTGTTAATGTATCAAATTTTTATTTGAAAATTGGTAAAATCTTATAAATTTGTCCTAACTATGTTTTTGAAACGAATTAATGTTCCTTAATAAAAATGATAGGTCATGTCTAAGGATTTATATACTATGCTTCAAAAAATTAATTATGGATGTGATGATATCTTTGTTATTATGGATAACATGGAAAAGATTGTTTATTTATTATCAATTATGGTAGATATCATAGTGTTTGATTTTTTAGGATTTTTATAACTTATATTGGGAGAAATCATTAGCTGTTGAGGGTGATCATCCTCTGATAAAAAATGAATGTATTCATGGGAATCATTATGTTACATGCCTCACATTCACCTAGATATGTCCTAGGAGAGTAAATAATAATTTTGGCTATATACCAAATACACTAAAGTGTACATCTAATATAATTTTTAGTGTGGATTAAATGTCCCTCCTAGTTTATAACCAATAAAAATTTGAATTCCTCTTCATTTATCCACCATGGTGTTCTCATTTATATTTTAGAGAATTATTTTATGGATCATAAGAATCAAAAATTTTAACACCTAATATGTTTTATAATCATAGTCCACATTCATCCACATGATGAATACTTAACTAGAAAGGGATTTAATTGAAAACCATAATGGTTCTCAAAATATCCACTTTCACAAAATATTATCTCATCATTCATCATGATGCATGTTAGTCTGAAATTTCCACTTTTTAGTAGGATTAAAAATCATTCCATTTTTATACCACATTAAAACATATGTTTCCAATGTGTTGAGAACATATTACACTACTCTATTTGATACCGATATTGTTTTCTCGTTGTTCTATATATCGATCAATGATGTACTAAATTGAATACATATGCACACAAGATCCATGATAGACAAGAGAAACAATAGTAGCACCAAATTTTAATCAATGAGTCACTTTATTTATTATATCCATGACTTATTTCACCAAAATCCACATATGTTTTCATTTATAATCATTTAATGGACATATTTACCATTTTCAGATTTAAAAAATCCTATATTTCCAATCTCCCTGTATCAACATTAACCACTATCTTTGAAAATTTATTTTCACCCACTCTTAATGAACCCAATGTTAAATCCATTTTGGTTGAAACATGGAAAACCACACAAATCATCACATTGGGAAAAAACCCACCATACCATGTGGAAGTGGGGTCCAACATCCAAATTGCTCAAATGTTGGATGTCAACTAAACTCCTAGAGTATGTTTCTGTTATTCAAATTCTTCATAAGGTAACCCATTTATCATGAAATAAGCAAACAATAGTTTAGTATGCAAATTATATAACATAATAAGAATATTATCCACCTTATCCTTTATAATATGAAAATCTATTTCATTGTGATTAATAAAAAATGATTGAAGGTTTTTCCTATGCTTTATATAACCTAAATAATCATAATATTTTTAATCCAGACATCACATAAACTCTAAAATCTTTAATATATTTCTTCTTCTATATTAATTGTGTAAAGGATTGAGTATGCATAATATATAAACCATCTACAGAGCTCAATGAAATTATTTTTCCATATATAATAATACAAATGCAAAATATTCCATAATATAATAAACCACATAAAGTTTATTTTAAAAGAATATATTAAACCATACCAATTTTCATCCATATATCCTAATCAATATTATTGATATTTTTAATATATATAAAACCATAATAAAATTTATCTATGATATAAAAATATATTTCTTTGACTAAATTAATTGTATGATTTTATCATTGTGATTACATCGATACTGCATTAATTTACATGTGGTGAAAACAATATCAAGTCATTTAACTATTAAGTAAAAAAAATTTTGAGTAATTTTCATGTATTCTGTTAAAGTAACATCTTTTCATTAATTATCTCAATTAATTTTCATTTGTGTTCAAACTATAGTAGTCATATCATTGGAATAATTTTCTTCAAATATTTTCTGAACCATAATGACATATTTGGACTCATAAATTAATTTAATATATATTATTTATGTGACCTATGTACCATTTAAAAACATCGGTTTCATGAAAATTTTATTTTAAGATCACTTTTCTGGAATTTTTCAAAAATTTTCATTTAATAACATATTTTACACCAATTAATATGATGGAAAAAAAATGTGAACAATTGAACTCTGATCAATATAATTTTTCTAATAGAGATTTTAATTAACTCAACTACAATACGAACTCTTAATACTAAAATATTGAACACATCATGAATACCAACTGTTGGTTCAATCTTTAACCCAAATATAATCTTTTATAGCTTGAAAACAATATAATATTATTACGGGATATGAAAAGATATTTTGTTTTATATTTTAAATTCTGATTATTAATACCATTTAAAAAAATTTTGTTGACATTTATATAGAAAGCATTATAATTTAATTTCAATATTATGGATCTAAATAGGTAAATAGTTTCTAGAGAAGAAATATGTGAAAAGGCCTCATAACCAATGATTTCCTTGATAGAAGAGTATTCTCTTAACAGTAGTTATATTATTCCCATAATTACCAATCCATAATAATGTATTTTTAAGTATCCATTTGGTCCTCATGACATTTTTATCATCCATCCTGAAATTAATCTCCAGCATTAGATTCTTTTTATATTTTTTCATGTGCTTCATTTATAGGAAAAACCAAAATTTTATCTCATGTAGATTATTCAAATAACTTCGACTCCTCCCATGTAAGGAAACAATATTGACATGGTGACTTAATCCTTCTTCATTGTAGTATATTTTCATCACTAATAATGTTATTACTATCAATTTTTGTATAACTCATTGGTTTCTATGAGGATATATATATAGGATTATTCATTTTATATTAATAACCATCATCTAGGACTATGTCTAGAATATTAACTCCCATTGATCTCATAATATTTTCATAATAATAATCATATTATTGTTCATGGGGTTGATAATGACTCTACTAATTTTCATTGCATAACAATATAATTTATATAATGTTATTTTCCAATATTACTATTTAATAATTTATATAATTCTTATTTCTCCAATATAGCTAATAAATAGCCATTCATATCCATGGGATTCAATCTTTATGTGTTTATGCTTATTCATAATGAAGCAATAACATATGAAGACTCATAAGTAATTCAATGAAAGATTATTTCTATAGAACAACTTGTATGGAATTTTCCTTATAATATTCACAAAAGGACTCCTTTAGAAATTTATTCCAACCATAATAATTATTCTTCATAAAATATGTATGGATGATCATTCTCAATGAGAATCATTTTGTCGACACAATTTATAATCTAGTATTTTCTCTCATCTACCCCATTTTTTTATAGTTTTCGTACTCTTGAAACATTGTTCCTCATACAATGTTTCTTGAGATAATCATTCAATTGATAGGTTTTAACTCCATTCCATTATTGGTTTATTTTTTTATGAAAGATACAATTTCTAACATAAATATGAAATTTTTTATGAAACTAAACATCGCATACTTGTTGGTAATAATTTAAAACCATTATATCTTTTTTAAATAATAAATTAAGAGTATATAATATATATTTCCATAAATATATTTTGCATAAATAGCAAAACATTCGTAAATATGATCTCATTGAAGTACTCTTATAGAAAATTCAGTTTTCATTGGATAGAAAGAATATATATCTGTATACAATCACAAGGTAGAAAATACAATTTAAGAACATTCCCTATAATACCAGTGCTCCATCTATTCCATTAGTGATGCAACATATCTAGATAAATATTATAACATTACCTTAATCACATAGTTGACTGAAATATACAAATTTTTGATTAATTCATTCAACAACTAAGAAAACAACATTTCTTATATCCATTCCACAAACATTCATTTTCCATTGCCAATAATCTTCCACCATTCATCATTGAAAGTTATAAGAAAACATTCCAAATCATACTTGATACCTAACACAAGATAATTTTTTGTTTATATCAGAGGGGCCTCTATAATAAATATTAAATATCCTAATCTGATATTCTATTTTAAATTAAACACCATTAATAGTTGACATCTCAATTTTTATCTCTTTGTTCTACATATTTGCATTCAAAGATGATACATAATTAAATATTTCATCTTTATAATAGTATTATGTTTCAACATTATATTTTAGAGGTAAAAAACTATTTTGTTGAATATTTTATGATCCTTATATATACATATTATTACCATTTCTGTTCTATTTCATCACCCTGATTTGTGTTGTTTAGGATAAAAATATTTCCATGTATGCTAATCTTCCATAAAAAATTTTTCCATCAACTATATTTCTTGAATATTTTACTCTATGTTGTTATATTTAATCCTCTAGTTCCCATAAATTACACATGGATATCGAATAATAATTTATAGTGTATATCATCAGGGCCTAATAATATAACATTATTTAATGTGTATTCAAATGGTTTATTGATTCATTACTAGTTATCCATTGAGTTTAATGAATCTAATATTTTTTATTCATACTCAAATCAATATTTATCCATGGATATCATGATCCTGGTCGGGTATCAATTATTTCTATTTCTATTTGATGTCAAGGCCTATACGTCACATTTCATTTTAAAGTGTCATATTATTCTTATGGCATTCTTTATAAGAGTTTTCTATACATCTATAAACAAATAATCCTTTTTCAATATCACATGAAGACTTATTCATATATATTTAATATGGATTCAATAGTTTCTCATGACCTAATACATTTTATAGTTGACCAAAAACATAATATACAAATATATAGATATGCATGTCCTGTTTATTGACTACATTATGAAACAAATTGATAAAACATTTATATTTTTCAACCATGAAATTTTACTAAATTAATTTTCTTATGTTTTATAGATTATAAGTTCTTATCTTTTCAATTTCAACACTCATCTCAGTCTTCTCATAATATTCTAGCTTCATAGAGACATTGTCCTCATAATTAATTATGTCATATTTCATTATTTTTTCATTCCAAAAGTGTATCTCAACAATAGATGTCTATATTTTTTTATATAGGTTACAATTTCTTTTTGTTTATCCTTCACTATTTTTTCATTATTTAATTGTCTAGGATTTACCAATAAGAATAAAAAAGTAATTATATTGTGATTTTTATAGACATCCTTGACATCATCCTATAATTATTCATAACAATCAATTCAATTTAACAAAAATTATCCTATTTGCAGAAATTTAAATTAGTTTTTTAGCGCCTCTCAACAAGCTAAGGATATTGTCGAGGTAGATTCACCACCACCATCATCATCATCATTAAATACAAATGGAAACTTTTTTTCTATCTGTCTGACCACATCACGTTGAAAACAATTTTATGGATGTTTCTAAAGGAAGATCCATTTTGATATTTGATTATTGGAGTTATGGATTGACTTGTCTTCTTCCAAACCATATTCTTATAGACCATACTCAATAGTGGTCTTCTTAATTTCATTGAATGAATCTTAATTGGATTTATATTATATTATAGAGTCGTTATAATCATGTTGCATCTATAATTCGACAAATATTTCTCAGTAATATTCCAATGTCATCTCATAATGAACTATATCATTATTTAGAGAGACATTAAAATTGATTTGATGTTGATGTCATCTAAATATATTCTTAACTATATTAAAATATTAAATATTTTTATCAATACAAAAAAATTAATCTATGAAAATATTAAACAACTCAAAAATGCATTTATGTGGTCATTTGGAGAATTATCATGTCCACATATTTGTTCCACAAAACCTATAATTTAGGTTCTATTACTTGTGAATCATACCCAGTGTTATATAGTAACATTTATAAAATGTAATATGATGACGTAGATGATATTCAATTTGTGTAAATTTCATTTGATAAAGATACCCTTAATAAATTGATTCCTCAAGATGTAGAATCCAATTCACATTTTCCTACATATGATATAGATCAACTATCCACACAGTTAGAAATACCATACCTCAAAGGTGTAATGCCATCTATATGATAGTACAAGTAGTTATTCTATATCTTAATATATCATATTATAAATTTTTTTCCATCAATGTTTTTTATCCTACTGTCATTAACAACCTCCACTAAAACCACTTAGAGAGAAACAATGCATTTAAAAATTTTGTTTAATACCATCATTTAGTGTAACACTGTTAAATACCCAAAGTGGGCGGTTGAATAAGGGTAAGTGAAATTAAAACATCTCCCACTTTGGATATTGTTTCATCATTAAATAATATATTCTCTCTCAATTTTCCATTGAAATATAGGTAATGAAATGAAATCATGAACATGAAAATCAAATTTTACAATATCCATGTATAATATCCTACATCAATGGATTATAAAAATGATTTGTTCCCATATACAATTCCTACAGTGTTCACATCCATCAAAATTTTTGGATAAGAACTTATTTCCCTCTTCATTAATAATCAATCAAAATTTTAAAGATCATTTATCTCTGATATGAATTTCATGGACTAATACGTTGGCAGATTAATCTTTTGATCATTGGAATACAAAATATTTACACCTTATTAGGTTGATCATTAACTTCCACATTAACCAACTTTAGGAATAGCCTATTATCATATAATCACTGAGATAATCCTTATGTTTTTGGTGTGATCTTCTATTGGAAAACCCAACATCAATTTTCATGAAAATTAATGATTATTCATGAAAACTTTCATTCATTTTAAAAAATATTCCTATTGTGAATCTATCAACAATTTATGATTTTATAAAACCTGGTAAATTATCAAAATTAGTATTAATATTAATCATTCCATTGAGGAAAACATTCATTAAATTAATTTCTACATATATACATGTTATATTTTTGTTAAGGATTTTAATCTTCTAATGCGGGGTGTGCCAAGAAATTTATATATAATTTCTACACTTCATGAAAAAATCAATACCTATAATTCCATTTTTATAACTCTTATTCATGTTCATGAAACTAATAATATTTAAAAAATATTATGTAATTTTTACTTCAACAAAATTTATAAAATAATTTTTAACATCCCATATTTTTCCTTCATTTCTCAAATGTTGGTTTAAAAAAATTACTTTCAAAATATCTAAAATAGTATTACACATAAATTTCATTAATTATTTGAAACTATTTTTTCATGTCTTTCAATTCTATATCCTGATATTCTATACATCAATTGTTGTGTTTTCTCATCAAACCTAGAAGACAATATTTCTGTAACACCATAACTAACCAAATCAACATATATATATAACAGTTAAAATGAACCAAAAATAATTGAAAATTCACAATGAATGCTTTTACAATAAATTATATTATCAATATAATATATGACATGTTAAGAACATATTTAATTACTACCATAGTTTCTAGATTTAACCCACAATCTTTTGAGTATTTTTATTTTAAGAACTATTATTACTCATTTGATGGTATCAATATTTATGATGTTTTCTATTTGTATTATAACAAATAACCATATATTTTGAAAATTTTTGAATGGTTATAAATTCATAGGTTATATTTTGGAATATAATATGATTGAGAAGGTAGAATTAAAGACTTAAATTATATAGGTAACTAATGAATATCAATATTCTATTACCAGAAAAATGAGGAGAGTTTTAGAGTTTTTGGTCGATTATTATGTGTTCTAAATGGCATGAAAATATAATGTTAAATTGAGATCAATCAAGTTAGTGATAATTATTCTCAATCACTATTAAATTTCAATGTGATATATCATTTTTTTGGTGTATTACATGGAACATCAAGAATATTTTCATTTGATTCAAAATTATTTGGACATGTCATTGATTAATATAAATCTTCTTGATTATTATCATTTCCATCAATTAAGTTTGATTTATGATTAGGATAATTCATAATTTATGGAGTAGACTATTTTTATTCAAACTTATAAAGTGAAATTATTATATATCATTGTCATTCATTTGGAATTCAACATGTTTATGTATAACTTCTCTAGGGAGGCACATGATATGGTGAGTTTAAAATAAAATATCATTATCATTATTTTTATCATGTTACATTATTTGACATCCAATCTATTATTTTTGTGCCTTTCATGGTGAAAAAATTATATATTCATAGGTATTTAATGGGATATTTGGATTTGTTTTTAGCTTCTAAAGTATTGGTTTTATTTTGGAGGATAATAATATGTTCATTAAAATATTATCATTAGGGGCGTAAGTATCTTTGTCCTCATCCTTTTGGTGTTAGAGTGTAATATATTGTAGACATGATCACGAATGAGTTTTATAAGATATTTATTTATTAACTATCCATCTTTAGGGGAAAGAATTAAATTTTGAGACTACATATACGGTGGTGGATGATGTGTTCTCGTTTATAGTTGTGTGGGTTATTTGAGTTTGTAGTATCATGAGGTTTGCTATTATTTTAAAAAAATTATTAATTTTTCTGCATTTTTTTAATGCTACGATGTGATGTTAAGTGTTTTTGTTGGAATGTTTGGTTGATTGAATATAAAAAAAATGGTAGGTGGAAACACTAGATTTATTTGTAATACCACTCTATATCTATATCTGATAATTTTTTTCATGGTGTTCTAATGATATTAGATGGAAATAACTATTTCCAAAACCTTATGTCAAATTTGTTTGGGTATTTGACTCATCATATATGCTAAACCAACCATGAAAAAAGATACTATGAAATTATCGTGAAAAAAAAACATCCAAAAAATGAATGATTGTAAAATTTTATATGGGGATGATACATTTTAGTTTTTAGGATTCATAGATCTCTCATTAATGATGAAAACTAAACTATAGTAAATCATTAACATTATTGTGGTATGTAAAATGGGTTTTTATTCTAAAATATTTGTAATTATTTATTTGAATTAACCTTTTTTGTCTTCCTCCAAGCATTAAATTATTTGGTTCATTGTTTTATTGTTTCCTAATTACCATTGAATTATGTAGTTTATCTTGTTTTCATGAATTATTCATTCTCAATCTATATTTATCTATCCTAAGTCATTTTATAATTTTTTTCCTTCTCCATTATTTATTTCATAAGAACATATCTTATGTCTGTGTTAGGGGTCTCATTTTTCATTCAAATTTTATGGTTATGATATTGTTGGAGTTTGTTGAATCTTAGGTTATTAAGAGAAACTCATTACATTTTGGATTTTTTTATCATATTTATAATACTCATAATACATAAAGAATCTTGATTCATTATTTGAAGTTTGAGAATATAAATTTATTTTCATTTATTATGATTAAATTCGAAAATTGTAATGCCTTCATTTTCAATTATTATAGATTCAATATTATGATAATGAAAATAAAAAAATGAATTAAATTAATTGAAATTGAAGAAGTTAGTTTCATGTGTTATTATGATTTCATTGTTTCATCTTCTTTATTATTACATTGATTAATTATTATTCATGACACTATTATGTAATTTTATTTTTTATGTAACATCATATTCATAACTATTTTTACTAATCAATGATTTTAATTGAATGGTTGAAATAAAAATTTGGAATTAATTTTCAATATTTACTATGCATGAAGTGTTCAATTTATTTTTTTTATTGTAAGTGTCGTTGTTTATCTATTATTTACTATGGGGATTATTTTTATGGTTATAGAATTCATTTTATGGTAATTTTTTTTAATTTAAGTGTTGATATAATACTATCTTGAATGTGTATTAGAGTGATTGGGTTTTACAGAGTAGATGATGATGTGATGTGTGGGCCAATTTTTTTGGGTGTTAAAAGAATAGAGTATGGTAATAAACTTAGTTGTGTGTTGGTCGATGGCTGTGTATCATCCTTATATCACATTACATCACATTTTTATATTATTATTTTGAATACATGCACTATTTTTATTGTGGTATAATGTTTTCCAAATAGTTTTACTATATTATAGAAGTGTATTTAAGTGTGAACAATTTTAACATTCATGGAAGAAAAAAAAATTCTTCGTGTGAAATCATAAAAATAGAATCTAGGATTTATTGAGATGGAGAATGGTTGGAATAGATTATGTTGTAGGTTCTCTCTATATTATGGGAATTTGGAATTTTGGGAAAGTGAAGTGTCACATTGTTAGTGAATGGTTTTTGAAACCAGTGGAAAAAACTATGAATCTTCTTGGGTGTTTCCCAATTTCACTCACATAGTGATAAAATGGTTTGTTAATATCTATTCCCAATCCATTCATAATTCATTAATAATAACGAAATATATATTTATTTCATTTCAAACTGAAATATGATCAATATTTTCCCATTTTCATAGGATCTCGATTTAGAGGACTATACTATGTGATTTTGGAAACTCATATTGCTTAAGAACCTGATTTTAATGTATTAATGTGTATTGGATGTATGATATTTACTATAAGAGCCTTATATGATACTCATTATTCTCTTCTTTATTTATCTTCTCGCATTCCTTTAAATTTAACAACATATCTAGGTTTTTAGGGATATTTTTTGACTTTATATTTTTAATTTTATTAAAATTCAATTTAGGGATTTGTAAAAGGTAAAAGATATGGTTCATTGAACATCTAGATGGCATCAGGATCCTTTATGTTCATCAATAAACATTATGAGGATGTTGGATTTTAACTATACATTATTTTTTATAGGACATTATGGATTATTGGTTATTGAATAATATTATTTTATTATAAATGGAAATATTAGATAGTTTATTAAAGGAACCCAATATTATTTATGATTTTGGAAACATTGTTCATTAAATAATTTTAATACCTTATTTATTTATAGTTTAAAATTCATGATATTTTTTATTTTTTGGGAAACAATTAATGATATTATTTAAGAGATTATTTTTCTTAATAAATTAATGTATTTTAGTCCATTACATGTTTATAACCGTTTCTTTTCATATTTATTAGATGTTTCCATTTAATGTTGTCTAATATTATACTAGAGTCACTAGATGTATTATACCCAATTACTAGCTATGAATATTTACAAGATATTACTCATGATTATTTGGAATATAATTACTTGCATGTATGTGTTTGTGTAAAAAATTGAATGGTCTTAGAAAGTGAAAATAATTTTTAAATTTTATTCATTAAATCAATATTTTTAAAATGGGAAATGAAATATATTGTATCAATATATTGATGTAATTATATTTTTAACATTTAGGTATATTTTTATTCTCCTATTTTAAATATTTTGATAATTATCCTAGGAATTTCATACTAGGTGTGATTACTCTACCCATACATAAGAACATTACTGTGTATACTAACCTTTTTCATCTTGATTCAAGTAATGGAATAGTTTATTATTTATCCATTTGAGTACCCTTAAATAAATTTCATATGATGTCTTAAAGATCATAGAGTTCTCCTGTAGAGTGAATAGAGTCTTTCCAAATTAGTGTTACTATGTTAGGATATCTTTTAGTTTTCTATGGTTACATTATAATAAATTTATTGAAAAACATTTTTATTGATAGTTTTTTTCATTTGAATTTTTATTTTTATACATCACGAATCATATAGATTATGTTTGGGTATATATTTATTCGTGATAAGTTGTAGTTATCTAAAATAAAAATCATCCACCAAATTTAATGTTAGCTCTAGTAATTTATTACCTACCATTGGTGTCTTGGGGTCATCACCTATGTTTAGTGACACATAATATATATCCATGATAGTTGTTTGGGACTGGATAATACAAATGGTGTCAGTTTTTTATGTATTTCATATTGGTATTGTAGTAATTATCTATAAATTTTAAAAAATTAAATATAATACATTATTATATGTAGCTAACATTATTATGAAGAACATCAGGATAATATGATTACCTATTAAACACTTATGTTTCTAGATTCCTATAGTATGTTTTTCGTATCATCATCAGGGGTTTAGCTTATGAGTGTAAAATATCATGGATTAGAAATCTGACTTCCAACTATATTTTTATTACACATATTA
The DNA here is from genome assembly GCA_963277665.1 of Viscum album. Classification (NCBI taxonomy): domain Eukaryota; kingdom Viridiplantae; phylum Streptophyta; class Magnoliopsida; order Santalales; family Viscaceae; genus Viscum; species Viscum album. Next base: position 810,474,074 of record OY728140.1, on the reverse strand, counting down.
TAATTGATAATTATTGAAAAATTAGTTGTAATGATTATTACTTTTCTTGATTTAAAATATACTAATACCGTGTTTTTTAGTATGCAATGTATATGTTGTTTCTTTGTAACAATGGTATAATAAGGACATAAGTTAGACAACATAGAAACCAATATGATGTTTTCATAGATAGTGTTCTTGTAACTATACCAAAATTGAACCAATAACATGTTCTAATATTGGGAGAATCATTTCAATTATTTTATAGTGACAATTGAAATAATAAAAAACCTAAAGATTGTCATTATATATTTTTTCAAATATATAACTGACTAATAATTTGGTGGGATTCATGACCCGAAAAGAAATAATTCTGGATTCATAGATTGAATGTGATGTTTTATACCTATTGAACCCAAATTAATATAATAGAAATTTAAGATATATATATATATTTTGGAAGATCATATATAATAAAAGAGACAATTAATTGTCCGATCTGGAATTTGCAATGACATTACATGGGAGGTATTTGGAGAATTATTTAACAAGAAATTATACAGTTTCCCCGTCATGATAGAAATAACAAAATAATTATTCCATGATAAGTAGTAAAATATATTAATGATGTAGTATGGATCATTGTTTATAAAATTTGTTTTTTTCTATAAAATATGTTACTATAATATCCCAAATGTAACAAATATTTGACTCTTTATTGTTCTCATAAATTCATTTTAAGATAAATGGTTTCAATAATATTGATTATAAGAATATATTTAAGAGATTTATAGTTGAAAAAAGGGATATTAATGAGAAAACTACTGATGGAAGCATTTTTTTTATTTTGAAGAGGTTGGAAATGTATTTCTATGAATATGAAAATGAGGTATATCTATATCTATAGATTAATATAAAAGCATAATCCAAAATCTGGAATAGTGAAAAATCATCCACTCTATAAAAAAAATACCAAATTATTTAATTTGGATCACTATATAATAAAAAGATGTATTATAAAGAATCATCCAAAACATGTCACAATTGTACTCAAATGGAAAATATTCCAAATTATTTCCCTATAAATAAAATTTTAGTTTCTATAAATTCACCTCATATAACTCGGTCATCATATGCTTCAACTATGTCACCACATCATAATAGTTATCTTCATTAAAACTGAATAGGTAAATGTGATGATTTGTAACACATTTTCTACTCATCTGATTCAACCATTTCATGGAAGTATGAAAGAATGTGTAATGATTAAGTAATTATATAGTTCTTTTCATATGATCATGGTTGATCAATTAGGCCATTGGACTATTCAAGTTATATTTATACTTAACTAAACACTTATTCATGTCCATGTTGATATACATTCATTAATATATATCCAATCATAAAATTTCATATCTCTTTTGGGGTTTAATATATATATGATCCCACATGGTATGAGTATCTAAAATCCTACCATTCATTGATTTTCAATGGGAATTAAATGTTCAAATTATTCTATAATAATAGAAAGAGTTCAACACTTTTGGGGATTCTATATTTTGGACATGGATATATCAATGTTTATCCTTTGAAGTGATTCCCAATTTCCATTCATTTCCCATATAAATTATTACTAATGATGACTAAATATTATATCTCTAGATGTAATAGTGTAACTCTTTATAAGGGACATGGATGTCAATGCTAATGAATATGTACCTTTAAAAACAATAGATGTGGCCATTTCTTATCAATTATAAGATATCACTTTAGAAAATAATTTTTTCATTTATACTTGTAATTTTTCAAATATTGGGGAACAATTTTCTTAATATATTTCTCAAATATTTCCTATGTTTTTTAAAAAAAAGTGATGTGTAATTTTTTATTGACATTATTCCTGGGACAAATCAAAATATCTCTTTAATCATATACAATTGAACCAATGTAATTGAAAATATTACAAATAAAATTTGAATTATTTGATGGTAAAAACATTATATGAATATGTATGTATCATTTTGATACTCGATTTACTTAAAAAAATGTTTGGTTGTTTTTTATTACTATATATTGATTATTATAAATCAAATCATGTTATGGTAATGAAAAAATATTGTATTCTGTAAAATGAGGATAGTTTTTTTCTATTAAAAAGATGAAACCTATTACATGAAATTGATCTTCGTTTTGTGGATTAAAAACATCAATTTATTTGATAATATAAATTCAATAGATATTTTAAATGAATTAATGAAAAATGTCTTTTAAAATAACTAGATTTATTCAATGAGGTGTTTTTAGATGACATTTTAGTATATTATTTAACATGAAAATATTGTGAAGTAAATATTGTGATGATGTTGATAATTACATAATATAATTGATTATTTATAAAATTATCTAAATGTGACTAATAAATGAAAATATTTTTACTGACCTAGAAAATTAAATCTTCAGAAATAAATATTAGAGACATAGGAAAATATATGAACATACATTCTAATATTAATAAATGAATATTATTAAGACATGAAAATAATAATGATTTGTTTCTTATCACATCCCCATATTCATTTAGATTTTTCTAGAGACCCCACTTTGCACTAATAATATTTTTCACCTTTGGTTTAAGTACCACAAGCCATGTACCATTCATTTATATTTGATACAAATATACATTCAAATCCTGAACCCATTCTATATTCTAAAAAGATTCCTTGAAACCATTCAGATTAAATTTTTATTATATAGAATTATGTTTAATATTATTTTTATGTTATTCTTATTTTGAACATTTTGATGTTGATCACCAATTATTTTTTGATATTCCACTTACTTCATCAATATAGGATGAGAATTTATATATTATTCATCACTAATATAAATAGCTGATTCAGATTCTACTTTTTATGATTGATTACAATTTTTTTATTCATATTTATAATTTTTAACAAGAATTGTGAAATCTTATTCATATTTCTTATCTTAATTGATTATTTTGAATATTCCTAATATTTTTCAAAAACATTCACATCAAAACATTAAAATAATATTTTTATCTTTTCTAAACATTTATATAATTTTCCTTCTAGTTCATATAAATTTATTATTATATATCCACCTCTCTGATCAACCATTATAGGGATGCAACCTTTCATTTTTATGATGCATGGAATTGTAAAAAATATTATGTTTTAAAAACATTGATTTTTGTCATAAAACATTTCATATAGAGTCATATCAGATAAGAGACAATAGAAAAATAATTTTTTAATATAAGTAGAATTGATCATATCATTCCTCCCAATCTAATTAAAGCAACCATTTTCCAGTAACAATGTTCATCCCATTTCAAAGAAATTATATTTTTCCGTTAAATAACTCCTTTTTTAGTAGTGTATGGTGTAGTAATCTCAGGAAAAATTATTTGATTCACATGATAACAATCAAAATCTTCATTTTTTAATTCTTCACTATTGAATGATATCATATTACTCACTGAAAACTCACATTATTTCTCAACTTTTCCCCTAAAACATTTAAAAATGTTCATATAATTTGACTTAAGTTATATATATATAACATTAAATTTGAGTGATATAATCAATTAATGTAATGAATTATTATTTAAATGAGTATATTTGTTTCACATTGGCATAAAATTTATCTGATTGAATAATTTCTAGGTTTCAGTTTGAATAAATTTTATTTTTCTTATGCACAGAGTTTGTAATCATTAATTTTTTAAAATTTTTACCAAAAAAATAACATCTTCATCACATATAAAGAATTATTTGTAAACTGTATCTCTTTGAAAACATTATCATGTCTATATGACACATGTTCCATAAAATTTTATTCCATAAATATTTTTCTACTCTGATTCCAAACTAAAATTAATTTCAATCATCCCAAACATGGATTATGTTTGTTTCTACATTGACATTTTATAAATATATTAAGAATATCCTATATTTAAAAAAACTCATATTTTTTGAAAATATCATTGTTTGCATTATAAAAATGATGTTAAACACTATTAATTTTATTTTTCATCTCATAAACAAACAAATATTTCTTATACCATAACTTTATATCAACAATAACTACATATCCAAAACCTTAGATTCTGTGGGACTCATCCTTTCAAAATATCATTGTTCATTATTTTGAGTATTAAACATTATTAAAATAATTTTTTAAATTTTTATATGATAAAAATATCAACAAATCCATGATACATGGTCATTATCCATCAATGTCTTTGATTTAAGATTCAACAATGATATATTTTTCATTCTATTTATCATTCATTACACCCAACTTTTTAAAAATTCCATAAAACATTTGTTGTATAGGTACAAAAAAATACATCGATTTCATTGATTTGATGGTTGTCCACATATATAACGAATTGTTAACAATTATTGTAACATATTTTCAATGTTCACAATAACCCACTAAGGTTTCATCAAAACAACCTTCCTATAATTCATCAAGGTAAAAGATTGAATCAACATCATATGTTTTAATTTATAATTTCTGGATTAGTTTTAATGTTATTAATTAAATAGACACATATTTCTTCTATATCTAATTCTACAATGATAATTGTAGTATCCACAGAAAAAATATTTTCATCAACAAAATAGATAATATCTAGAGTTTTAAGAATGATTAAAAGACACTATCTAATAATGCTTATAAGTCCTTTGCTGACCACTATCCATTCTATTATCAATAAGAATAAATTTTTCTGGTCATTTTTTATCCTTATCAATATGAGTGTTGTTATGAATCTTTTTGGACATATATGTTTTTTAGAACATATTACTTCTCCACATTGTTGGTTTTGGAATCATACATAACATTCCAAAATTTCTTCTTCTCAAAAAATATCATATTTCATCTAAAATATTGACGGAAAATTTTGATACTTATTAGGTTTACTCTTTCCATAAAATTCATCAACATCGGAAATAAAATTCACGAATCCGGAAAAAGAACATTTAATTGTTAGGTTGTTTATGTTTTACATATTCTCTTTCTTCTTCTTTTTCACTCATCATTAGTTCGCCTTGTTCATTATAATTCTTATCATTATGAATTGATTTATTAAAAAAATAATCACTTACTTCATGTTAAAATTTTAATAAGGAAAGAAATTCACTACATATTGAGGAATGTTTTTTAGTATTTGAATCTCTTTATCAATCATTCCAATTTTAATTAGATTATATTTCAATAAATCTATTTGTGAAATTCTATGAGTGTCTGCTTCTGAACTACTAAATTCGATGTTTTAATTTGTAATTGTTTCTATAAAAGTATAATCTAATGAATTATTTTTAGAATATATAGATTTTGTGTCACTGCCTTCTTTTTTATCATCATTAATCCAAAAATAAGCTTTTGGATTTGGATAACTTTTTTGTTTCCCTTTGGAATAAGATTTAGCAAAATCAATATATTTATTCAATAATCTTCTCAATCTAGATTAAAATTAATCAAAATCATATTATTCAATAATTGAAGTGAAGTTATCCACAATGATACTGATTAATTCACATTAAACACACTCCAAGGGTTATTTCCCATTATATTTAATTTTACCTATTTTTACATTTATAAAAAACTAGGATACAAATTCATCCATTTTTTACATACCTATTTTTTCAGAATACTAGCCTTCACCATATTCATCAATAATATTATCAGTATATTTTTATTAAACATGATATACATTTCAAAATAATATATTATATTTCAATTCATATCTTTCTATACTATCATCTCATATTAAATGAGATGACTATGCGAGTCATCCAAAGATAATTTTTCAAGATATCTCTATTTCAATAATGATATTTTGGTTTCAAACATGATAATAATAATTAGAATGATATTTTCAACAATAGTTGAATCATACAAATTTTCACCTAGACATATAATATTGATAAATATGACATTTATCATTGTAATTGAATCACGAAAATATTTATACTCAACATTCTTAAGAATTGAAAATATTAGACTCTATATTTATAGCAGTTTTTTTTAAATTATTTATTTCTTTCATAAAAGTTTTATAGATTAACCTAGATACATTTGGAATTTAAAACACCCTATAATATTAGAAACTCAATTTCAAATTGTGAATGTAGTAAAGCATTATTTTCTCTTACATCAATATCATGATTCTTCTTGTGAATATATTTTAGAGGGAATTCTTCAATAGTATGAATAAATACATCTATTACAGCATCAATAATATCATATACTAGAAATATAATGTAATGAAATAGTATATATTTTTATATACTACTTTACAAAACATCTATGACCATAATTCACATTACTTCAAAAAAAATTACATTCTCCATCACAACATTTATTTCAAAAACATTAGCAAATAGTAAAAATTAGGTAACCATATTTCATAAATAATTTGATAATTACCAGTCATAATTTATGTATCATTGAGAGAGAGAAAATTAGAATTAGTGATATACTTTTATTATAGTATTACTTAATTTTGAAATAAACAATACCTCTTATTTAATATTTATCAATTTTATAAAAAAATAGTCACAAATCTATATGACTCATAATAATTTTCATTCTTAAATTCATAATAAGAGTATATATGTCCTTGGTATGGGTTGGAAACAATAGACTACCACACAATAAACTTGAAAAAAATTCATTTTTAAAGATCAAAAGGGTAGGATATACACTTAATCCAATGTAAAACTATTGTTAGTACAAAATTGAAAGTACCTATTCACATAATTTGTACCTTATAATTTAAAATAGGGAATCCCTTTTTCCAAATTCAAAGCACAATATTTTCTGTTATTAATTTTAAGTTATTCCAGTTGTTGAAATGAGAGAATATGTTTAAAAAGAATAAATATTTCAATAGATTGAAATGATTTTACTTGTGAATTCAATGTAAAATTTATGATAATGACACAAATTATATTAAATAGTAATAATAAATTCTATTTGTTCTTTAAAACCATTCAATACTGTAACTTAAATATTAAAATTATCTCGATGAAAATATTTATTTTTAATTAAAATTTTGCTTATTTTTACCATTCATCAAAAGATAAAAGTTATCCAAAAAATATCAAAAATTTATCCAAAGTAAAATTTTATATCATTTTTATAAATTTCATGTTTATGTTGTCTTATATAAGTTATTAATGTGTTAGAATATTAATTTAAAATTGGATCTCCATTCAAAGGTGTACAAATTAACCATTAAAAAATATTCTTATACAAAAAATATGGTTTTATTCATATCCAATGATTAAAATATCCAATATATGAATATAAAAAATATTTAATGAAGATTATAACACATATTTATGTAATTAATGTAATTAAAAAAATTAATTTTGAAAAAAATAAAAATATATAATTGACTTATATTTATTCATAAGTAATTAATAGGAAATTAATTCATTATTCATTTCCATAATTTATTTATAATTACTCTCACTAAAATAACCCATAAGATATAACATTAATTTTATATTAAGGGTATATCACATTTTTTATAAAATCATGATTGTATGAACAGAATGATACTCATGAATAAAAATTATATAATGAAAATATTTTTAATAAAAACATCTTGGTGTTACATTCTACCCCCTTAAATTGAATTTCACACTCATAATTAACCACATGGAAACAAAAATATGAGGACACCACTCCATTATCAAATCCTAATATTCCCGAGTATCTTCATCAAATATGTGGTTACTCCATAAGTAATTAACCAAGCGAGTGGTCTTATATCATAGAACTTTTTCATTAAGATCATGAATCATTATCGATTGTTCTACAAGATAATGATCTTGTCCCAGTGGTATGAAATATAAGAATAGTACATGTGAATTATTGGGTATGTAAATTCTCAATAGAAATACATGGAACACATCAATAACATGAGATAGATTTGGTGGAAGCGCCAATCTATATGCTACCTTCTGAACATGATCTAGTATGTGAAATGGACCTATATACCTACGGATCATCTTGTCCTTACTTCCAAATTTCTTTACTATCTTCCGAGGAGATATTCATTAGAAATCATTATCACCCACTTTTAAATATAGGTCTTTTATTTTTATTCATTATAACTTTTTGTTGAAACTGCTCTTTTTTTATGTGTTGTTGAATAGATATGACCTTCTCTACCATTTCATCAACAACATCATGTCCTAATTGATTTTATCTACAACTTCATCCTATCAAGTTGTAGTTTTTCACTTCTCTCAATAGAAGGATTCATAAATATCCATATGAATACTAGAGTGGATGATATTATTGTGGGAAATTTACATCATGGTAGGTGATGATCCCAACCACCTTTCAAAATCCATTGATAAAGCTGCCAACATGTCTTCTAGGTATTTAACTGTGCTCTTAGACTGAACATATTTCTGAGAATGAATAGAAGTACTGAAACCTAACTATGCATATAGAGCATGCTGAAGGCTTCACCGAAACATCATGTTAATCCTCGAATCCCGATCAAATATAATTTAAAGTGGTAATCCATTGAATCTTACCACATTATTTATAAAAATCTGTATAATATTATCAAGTGAGAAATACTTCTTACTAGAAATAAAGTGTGCAAACTTCATATGGAGATCAACTATAACCTAGATCGCATTATTTCATGTAGATGTTTTCGAATGTCTGATGAAAAAGTACATAGTTATGTTTTTCCATTTCAATCCTAGTATGGTAAATTGATGTAACAACCCCTTAGGATTTTGTCACTCATCCTTAACTTTCTAAAAACCCTTGCATCAATAAACATATTTAGTTACACTTATTTTCATTCCATCCCTCCAAATGTAATCTTTTATGTCTCTACAAATATTTTTTCTTCAAGGGTGAAAAGAGATTGAAGATTTATGAGTCTTATCCAATATACCCTTCTTTAATTTTTATATGGGATGAATACAAACCATGTTCCTGAACCTTATTATTTCATCACAATCAAGGTTGAATTTAAGAAAATTACTCACTTTATTTTGTAACTCTACATCATCCTTATGTTCATATTTAATATCAACATATATAGATTGTTGAATATTCAGTTGATAACTACATGATTTCTCCCATTACATTAATATTTAACATCCATCCCTTTCAATATCGAAAATATAGGATCCTTTGTGATCTTCATCATAGATAAGGTAGCATGGTCTTTTTAACTCAATGCATATGCCGCCTTGTTCTTTTTCACAGTTTGGTAATTTATATGGTAGTCTTAATCATAAATCATCTCCAACCATCATCATTAGTGCATATTTTTCTCCATTTGTGTGAATATAAACATTAATCATTTATGGTCCTTATTAACATCACACCATTCATTATATAGATAATGCCTCCATATTTTTAATGCAATGATTACAGTTTGTAACTCCAAAATCACGAGTTGTATAATTTGATCATGGAATTTCAACTATCATGATGCAAAGTCTACCACCAAATAATTTTTCATGAGAACACACCACAAAGCTTTCTTGAACACATCACTATATATAACAATAATTTCTATACTACAAGGCTATGTGAGCACAGTTGCACTAGAAAACCTTCATTTCAGATCATTGAAATTCTCTTCACATTCCTCCATCCAAATGAACATAAATCCCTTCGAAGTCAATATGTTTATTGTAATATATAATCATGAAAAAACTTTCACAGAACGTCGATAATATTGATCAAAACCAAGAGAAAAACATATCATAGTTATTTTTTTGTTGTAGACAATCTTTAAATAACCTCTGTTTTTGATGGATCTATAGATATACCCCCTCGTGAGATTATGTGACCAATAAATGAATCTTTTTTATCCCAAAATCCAACCATGATAATTTTGGAATAAGTATTATCATATCTCTATGTTTTCAGTAAACTTCTTAAGTGATCACCATGTTCTACTTTTATCTTTCAATAGACAAGAATATCATATATATATATATAATACCACAAACTAATAAATATATTCTCTAAATACTATTTTAATTTGGTCTGTGAAGATAGTAAGTGAATAATTAGACTAAAATGAAGATTTATAAATTAATATTGTACATACCTTTTACAGATGGTCATATTTGATATATCATCATATTTCACCCTTAATTGATGATATCTTGAATGATGATCAATCATTAAAAAGTATTGATCTATGTGTAGTTGGCCAAATAAGTCATCAATTCATGGGAGATGATATTTTTTCTTAATATTTATTTGTTATGTTATTGATAATCAATGACGAGTCTCATTTATCCAACCTTCTTCTTCATAAAAAAGTGAGATGCTCTACAAGGTGATGCACTATGGTATATGAATCCCTTATCATTATAATCTTGGAGTTAATTGTTCAACTCATGCAACACAATTAGGATCATTCTATATGGTGTTTTGATATAGGAATAGAACGCAGTATGAGTTTTATAAAAAAAATAAACTTCAAAATTTGGTGGAAGACTTGGAAATTCCTCTAGAAAGACATCATCAAACTTGTGTACACTGGGCACATTGATAATCATGAGTTTCTCCCCAACAATTTAATACAAATAACCTTAACTTATTTGAATAAATACCTATAAAATGGGATAAATTTCTACTAAAAGGTTGTATTAATCGTTACGTAAATATATAAAAATATATTTAACTGGAATATGATATGTATCTTTAGATATTCAGAAATCAATACAACCTCCATATAATGAGAGCCAATCAATGCCATGAATCACATAAAATTCCATAATAGTAAGGATAACACAATTTTCAGGAAGCTCTTTATAAAAAACAACAATCATAGAATAATTATAAACTTTCAATACAAAAGTTGTGCTATTTGGACTTTTCATAGATAACTCATCATCAAATTGTTTATGTAATATAATGATACCCTTATAAAATTATTCAGAAATAAAATAGTGGGTGGATCCATAATCAAATATAAAATTTTATTAATTTAGAGTTGGTGTATTGTGTACCCATCACCACTTCATTATCGTACACCACATCACTGATAGTTAGTGCATGTGATGTTCCTTTCTATTTGTCGTGAATATTTTTTTCATGTCGATCATCATAAATAACTCTTGGATTTGGGAATTGATTGTCATGATGTTCAATTTCCTTACAAGTGTAACATTTAATTGTAGGAGGTACATTATGGGTATCATTTTCTGTGTTCACATATTTATACATCCTATTCATATTAAATTAGCATTCAATTTTCCAATGACCTTCTTTTACTCACTTAAAACAATTAGTAGCCCCTTTAAGACAATTCCCTCCCCATTTCTTTCTACATTTTGAGCATTAGGTAAAAATCATATTCTTTTTAGTGTTGTCTTTAGATTATCCCTTGAATTACATTTTTCTATTCTTGTAAAACCCATATTATTAATGGGGTTCTCCAATATCCATCTCAAACTTGAGATCACTTCATATAATCTCCTAATAGCTATAGAAGCCCATTATGGATAATTCTTTTCAGATACTTGGATTTAAGCCACTATTGAATCGATCAATCTTACTTTCATGTTGGATAATAATTTCAGAAGCTAATCTTCGGTGTATTGAAAAAATTTCTTCATAATTACCAATGGATTTGTCATCCTTTTTCTTAAGTTCAAGGAACTCCATCAGGTTTTTTTTTCAAGAATCCGAGGAAAATACTTATTGAAAAATATATTCATAAACTCACCCCATTCCATAAACACAATTTCATCTCATTGACTTGTATTATTCATAACATTATAATATTTTTCATCATTGTCGCCAAAAAATTATATTTCAATGATGAATTATCATGTTCCGAACTTTGTAGAACCAAAATATCATTTCAGTGGTACTGATCCATTTTTGACCCACCAATGAATCGGAATACTTGATGAATGAAGGTGGAAACTGCCTCATGATGGATTTAATAGAATATTTCTCCAATATTTTCTTTCCTAGAAGACCAGTACTATTCATATCTTGAAAATATTATGTTATCCTAACTATAATATTTTTCATTATAGCTTCTATAAAAATTGGATTCTTAGGGGGATAATCATTTCATTTCCAATTACATGTGGCATTAATCAGGTTCCTTTTGGATCCATCCATTTACTATAACTAAGAAGCATGGTGTGAGAACACTAATAATCATTGTAAAACAACATAATAAAGAATAAAATTTAAATTTAGGAAACTTTAAATTTTATCCGTTATTATAAATGGTCATTTCTAAAACAATTATTTTTTTCCTATACATAGACATATCCTTTAGGATTTCTGATCATAAAATCCATGGATAACTATACCTTTCCTATGATAATAAATACTAAGAAAAATTAGTTGCATTCAGTGATATTACTTATTAAATGAAGTATATTTTTTAAAACAATATCACCAAACCATGATAGAACAATATAGGTATAATGTAATTAGAATCTGGGAAACATAAACAACTGGATCATTAAACATCTACATTGTCTATTGTTTAATTCATCATAACTACATTCTATTTTGGAATATCATACATAATAAAATTCTTCTTGACCTAGGGAAAATAAAAATAATAATTGGGGAGATAAAATTTTTCATTAATGGTAAAAATGTAATATCAATCATATCATATTCATAAGAATATAACATAGGATAAACATATCTTGTATATAAAGGATCACAATATCATGTCATGGGTTAAATCCTAATAGTGAAATTTATTCCCAATAGTCAAGAAATAAGACATGTAAATTTTTTGGAATAAACACATAATCATAGTAAATCATTTCATATCTGTCAAGAGTCATTGTCGAGACCACCATAGGGAATCAAGTCCCCTACTAAACTGAGTTCACATCGCATTCCAGCCATATATCACTGAACCCGATTTAGATTCTGTTCCATCCATGTCTATCTCAAGAGATATATTTTTTTACCCAATTACTTGGAGCAATATATAGGTCTCATACATCTCATAATGAAACCATTATTACTTATTCCAAGAAAACATAAAAACACTTTACATAGCATATCCCATGAAATAAAATGGGTTTCTTAAACATTATTCCATCATAATTTATATAAAACAATTATATTTCCTATATAAAATTTAATCACAAAAGATATAGAATCATGTTAATTAAATGTATATAAATATAACTATATTTACTGATTGACATCTGAAATGGAAAATAATTTTGATAAAACAATTGAAATTTATTCCTGGTGAAAATATCCTTACATTTTTTAAAACATTTTATTTTCTCAAAATGACATTCCATTTATATGAAAATTTTTTTGTTGAAATAATATTGAAATTTTGTAACGATAGATTCATGAAATAAAATTTCATTAAATCCAAAAAGTCCATTTATGTTGTATAAGTTAATAAATAACATTCTTCTCGTACTTTTTCAAGAAGTGTCAAAATGTACATGGTACCAAGAAGGACAAAAGATTTCATTCATACAATTTATTAAAAATTCACCAATGGGAAAATTGACATTACAAAATTATGTAAGGATATAAATAATATTTTGACATACATTTTTAGGAATCATGGATGAGGATTATAAATATACCCATGTAAACACTTACAAATAAACAATCTAAGATAAAAACAAGATTTGAAATCCTATACCTTACCATAGTTATAATATATTTTGTTTGTATCTTCACCTCCTATGTAATTTTTTAAATAATTATACTTAATATTTAATAATAATATAATTTTTTTGATAAAATTTATGATGCAATATGTATTTTTTTGTTAGTAACATATCATTGTTACTCGTTAATCGAGTATTAACTACTTTATGTTCATATGTATGTTTTATCGGATAAGTTATTATTCCTATTATTTGTTAATATATATATTATTTAAATCCTTTTATTATTGTAATATATATCATATTTATTCATTAAATTCATTTATAAAATCATGTTTTGATAAATTTTATGTAGAACAAATCACAACAATCTAGGGAGATTATAAGTCATATGTATGCAAAAGAGACGATATCGTTCACATAATTATTTATTGGTATTGAAGAGTATTGTTTATAGTAAATCATAAATAGTATAATGTTACAAAATTAATATATAGTTATTATTTACACCATTATACCCATCCATTTTTGGTGGTGGTGAAAAACAAATTACACCATGGAGTGGAGAGAGTAAGTCATGCTTACGCACTATAACACCCCGAGATTTAATGAGAAGTATTCTTTTTAATTTATTTGATGTATTGTGTAGTATGATACACCACGATTATCTTGCGCTATACGCAACACCGTATTAGCTTTCAATATAAACAACACTATTCGTGGATCGTGTTATACAAAATTTCATGTTTGTTTGATAGAAGTTATTCTATGAAACATTGAGTGTATATATATATATTTAATGTATAAATGAAATATGGTTGGATTCTATTATAAGAAAAAAAAATATTTCACTACATGCAACCCTTGCTTGGATTTCTTTAAACGCAATCGTGACCTTCCACGATAGCGTGTGTTATACGAAATACCATGTTTTACTAAACAGCGATATGTTATTAAAATATTATATAAACTAGACATTATAAATAGTAATACCCTCTTTTTGAAATTTTAAAAAATTGATATTTCAAAATGGATTTCATTTTTAGATCTGTAATATCGAAATTATCCTAGGGTGAATTTTTGGTATTTTTCTGAAAACATTCAATTTTTGATGAATAGTGAAAACACTCGGTAACTATTTAAAAACTGAATTTTTATTTAAATAATTATATATTTTATTTTATTTTAAATTAGGTAAAAACCGATACATAATACCTATTTATGTTCAATTTAATTCATTGGAGTCATTTTATAATAATTTTGGATATATAAAAATTTTATTGAACTTTTCACCCTCTTTTACCCACATCCTAGGAGAATTTGAAAATTTACATAAAAATTAATTTTACTACTTATGTGAGTGGAATTTTGAAAATCTGGGATACTTGGTTAATATCAATGTGTAAAATGTGGTTAAATAGATTAAAATAATTTTTGGTGAATAGTAAATTTTTTCTTTTATTTTCCACGGTTAAAATTAAATAGGGTAATTAAGGGTAAAAATGATTTTATTATTACCCAAACACATGTCTTGATTCTATTGGATAAGATTAATTCAACAAAAAACAACCTTATGAATAAAATATTATCCTTTAGATCCACTTTGATTAGATAAGAACATTGATTATCTTTTTATTTAAAGAAGAGTTCAAATAGTTTAAATTAATGTTTATTGACTAAAACATTTTTAATACAGGGATATACATAATATAAATTCAACTATAAATATTAATTAGAAATATAAAAATATTTCCCACATAATTTTATTTTATTTATAATTTTTAGAAGTAAAATAATTTAATTTATTAATGGAAGAATGATGATGAAGTAATTACCTTATGAATGAAATATTAAGATAATTAATGTTATAAATATCATAATAAATTTAATTTGAGACATTTTATAAATTCCACTAATTTTTTAGGTTAATATGACATGTTAATATTGATTTAATTAACATTTTTTGAACTAATCATTCTGTTATGAATTTCACAAAAATCAATTAACAAATAGTATCAAATTTGACTTAAAATAGGTTTTAAAACAAATATTCTATTATTAATTGTTATTATATTCCTAAAAATCAAAGGTTCAACCAAAAGACTTGGATAAATTTATATATATTAATAATTAACCACTTGGGGTTCGTTTTTATTGTTATAGAATGTTTAATAACCATATAGTGTAAGAAAAAAGAAGACATGGTAAAAGTTAAATTATTTAACTTAGAGTGAAATCTAAATGACAAGGTTAAAATAGTAACCTAAACATGTCTAAAACATATTTGTTGAGAGTATTTTAACCCATCCCAACATAATCATAAATATAAGTCACCTTGGATCCATTATAAACCGAATAGGACTTTATTATAAAATAATATTTTATGTTTTTTCCTAAAGTGCCCCTTTCCTCCCTTATAAAAGGGCACCTCCTCCCTCTTCTATTTACACAATTTTGTACTTTCATGCTCGGACAACCCCTTCCAATTTCCCTCCACAACTTCCCTAGAATCATTATAGAGGTTATAGTATCCTAAAAATAACAACTCTAGAGCCTTATGAAGAATGTTAAAAGAGGTGCATTGAGGAAGAGGTAATCACTTCTACCGATTCTTTCAAGTTTTATTCTTCTTCAACTACTACTTATTTAGTTGTTTCATTATAATAAAATAACATCAGTATCAAAAATATACTGATATGTTCTTCTAAATATTAAACAACCCCATTTAACCTTCTATCTATCCTACGGAATATAAAATCACTGCTTGTGCGTACGTACAGAATACCGTGTCCACACCGTGGTGTAATCTATTTTTCCACAACCATCTTACATGAATGGGTATAATAGTGTAACGAATAAATATATATGGTTACTATAAAATCATAATTATTCTGAGATATTATATCATCCAATCCAATTCTACTAAATAATTATGGGGATGATATCATCACCCGTGCGTGCATACTGATTACCATCTCCACGACGCGATGAGATTCATTACTCATATTAACCATTCAAGAACTATTATAAAGTATATATAATGAATAATAATGATATATATGACATAATAATGATACTGGATATATATATATATATATATATCATCTACTTAATTCAATTCAATTCAATAAGGAATCAAAAACAGTGTTCATGCATACGTATGGCCTACCGTCTCCATGAACGACATGCGATAAATGAAATGATTTTACCCAAAATGCTACTTTGACATAGAATTTACAAAAGAATGTGTAATATAAAGTCATAAGTGAACCATATATGATATCAAAACAGTGAATATGATTCTGTAATAAGTCAATGAAATTATTTAAATCATTATACAAGAGGTTCAGATACATACGAAACATATCGGACATAAGGTAAGTGATAGCATTTCTAATCTCGTTTTTATCCGAGATTGTTAATTCATAAGTATTTACTGGTGTTATATTTATCATTCATGTCCATGTTTTCTAAAAAAATGGTTTCATGAATGTTTAAAGTTTAATTTACCAATATTTTAGGATTATTTTCAACAAAAAAATTTTCTTAAAAAATTTTATGGCATTTTTTGAAAAGAAAATGACTTAGAAAAACAAAATATATTTTCATCTAGAATTCATTTCAAGTGTTAAGTCAAAACTATTTTACATCTAAGATGAAATTATTTAGTATGATTATGTTTCATGTATAATATATATATATTATTTATATGGTTTTATTCTTCTTATGATGATATTATATCCATTTGTTTTATATGGATTATGTTTTTATGGGATGATGTTTATGAAACCTGTTTTATTCTTTGGGTTGTAACGAATGATTTATGTTTATTTTTTGGCACAAGTAAGAATGATTTCATTATGAGATGGGTGGGACCTATATCTCCCTCTAATGCATTGGCTGATGATTTATATCTCATTAGATACACGTGGCTAGAAAGCTAAGTTATTCTGGTTCAATGATATAGGACTGGAACGAGGAGTGAACTCGATTCAGAAAGGGACTTTGTCCACTAAGATGGACTTGGTAGTAATTCCATGGCTACAATGGAAATAATATCATGTCATTAATGGTCTTCAAAAATTACATGTTTTATGCCCTTTCTATTTTATCATGATTAATGTTCCATTATGATCAATGCCTTACGTACTACCTTATTTTATGTCATTGCTCAAAATTTTAATGTTTAAACATTATGTTCATTTTTTAAAGTTCAAATTTATATAATTTGATTAATGGTTTTCCACAATTACATGTTTTTTCCCATTCTATTTTATCATTATTTATGTTCCATTATGATATATTCCTTACATACTACCATGTTTTCTATAATTGCTCTATATTTTGATGTTTAAATATTATGTTCATATTTTTAAGATCAAATGTATATGGTTTGTTTTATTTTATCCATTATTATGCTTAATGAGAATTTGAGCATACCCATTATATGTTATTTCCAGGATATACTAAATGTTTTTAGGTATTAAAACTAATGGGGAAGATCATTATGGGAGATATTGATGATCTTTCACCATTATTAGAAGATTATGTTTCGATTTTATAAAAACAATACACTATTACGGTACTTGTGTGTCTGTTTTTGTAATGTATTTTGTATTATGCAAAATTTAATGTAATATATATGTACATCAATCATTGGGTTCTCTACAGTTGGTATCAGAGGGAAGGTTTAGTTAACATATGGAAACTAGGATGCAGAAACTTTAGTGAGATCCCTAGAGATATTTCTAAAGTATGTCTAGGGATGTCCCTAAGGTTAAGTATAAGTATAGGTTACAGTCCTAGAATTACAGTAATGATATTATAATTAAACCTAAGATGTTGGATATTGATGTTTCATCCCATTTATTATGTTGTTTTACCTAGCATGATTTTTTCCTCTCACACTATTCTTTTTGGGTTTTATATGATGGTTGGATCTCGAAGGAAACGTATAGATCAATGTAATGGACAATGCAATGATTGTCCTTCTGAACAAACCAATGTTATGGGAGATGGAGTGAAAAATATTATTTATATACCTACAAAAGCTATGAATTATTCTGGACTTCCAAATGATCATTGAAGGGAACAATATTCTATTAAGTCTTTCATGAGGCTATATCCACCTTCTTTCAGTGGGGATTCTAAACCACATTTTTGTGTACAACGGATCAATACCATTTAAAAGATATTTTCCATTATTTTCTATTCAGAACATGAAAAAGTCATTCTGGAAGTTTACCGCTAAGAAGGTGATGCAGACCAGTGGTGGACTCTAATTAAGAATACAAGGCCCCAAGATGAAATTTAATCAATGGAATGGGACATGTTCAGGAACATCATTTTCAATAAGTACATCCTTTGTATTCTTTGAACAATGATGGAAAAAGAGTTCTATGAGATTAGGCAAAAAGATGATGAATCTATTGGTATGTACAATGCAAATTTTACAAGGCTTGAATGGTATGCATCTAGATTTTTCATCGAAACTGAATGTAAATTTGATCGATTTTTCAGTGGCTTAAAACCAAGTCTTCAAAGGGCGTTATCTATAAGAGACTTCAGTATCTATGAAGATATTTTTTATTGTGCTATCAAGGTAGAAATGGATGTTAGTGTTACATATCCATCTCATGTTTTTTACAAGAAAAGAATGATGGTGTTCAAGGAGAAATCTCAGAATAATGGTGAAAAGAAGATGAATGTACCTTTATGCTCAAAGTGTGGAAAGAAGCATGGTGGAGATTGTCGTAATGTGACTAAAAAATGTTTTCAGTGTGGAAAAAATGTTTATCGAGTATCTGAGTGTCAATGTAATGGAAAAAGGTTTGCTAATGATGTGAATAAAGAAAATACTAGAGATTACACACTACTAACACTTCAATACTTCAAGTGCAATGAAATGGGGCATTATGTTAATCAATTACCTAATCAAAGGGTTAATGATGATCTACGTGAGAAAACTCTTTAGGAAAAGGATAATGGGAAGTCACATGCGATCACTATTTATGATGTTAAGTATGAAAATGATGTTGTGGAATGATTAAGAGTTTATGTAATGGGATTTCAAAATAGTATCATGGAATCTCATTGATCGTATAGTGGAATTTTGAAATATCAATGTATTGGTAATCAATAATTATATGGTACCAGTAACCATGAAAAGTGATTGAAATATTTTTTGGGAATAAGATGATATGTGTATATTGAAGGGATAAAGATAAAATGAAATGATCTCTTGACAGATATATTATCATAGTTATATATTGGTTTGAGTATATAAAAAATTTTCTATTTTGGTATGTCGAAAAGGTTAAATTTTGATAGCATTAATGTTTTCACTAAGGTTCTAAATTAATTAATTTTTCAAAATAATACATGATTATTGAATTCATATGTTTATGAATGTGACCAACAAGATATATCTTATGATATATGGGGGATAAATTATGGTATTCACATGCTTAGTAGGTGAACATTATAGTAATCGTTTTCTTTATACTAGGATATTGGAAAAGTATTTTCAATAAGACTGAAGGATGGAATGTATTATTTTGGATAAGAGATAGTATTTTTTATTGATAAAACATTTTTCTAGAATGTTATAATAGTATTGTTTTAGAATGAGGACAACCCATAGGATGTGAGAAAACCCGTCGCGTCGGGCAAGGCTGTGGGAATCGAACCGATGTGCGACAAGCCATTGATTCCTACCAATGGCCTACAAAAAGTCCCTGGTTATTAGAAATTAGTTTTATTTTATTAAGTGGTGTGGTAGATAATGTATAATACAATTTTTGGAACCATATACTATTAATCTCACCATAGATGGACTTCTGCATATTTATTAACTTTTAATAACCCTATATTTGAGACAGATGGAATGACTTATCATTCTATTGCATGATCAGCTAATACATAAAGAATGACAAATAACACTTAATTTCATTAAATATGATATGAAGTGGAAATTGTGCATGGAATGACCAATGATGATATTACACTGAAGTTAAGTAGGTATTTCTCCTCATGTAAAAATAAACCAATGTTATGTAAATGATCTTGAAAACCAAAAATGTTGACCTAGTACTCTCATATCAAATTAATCAGATTGTACCATAGATCATAACAAATTTATGTCTTTTTGATTGTTGGCTTTTTCATAGCCATTTCCTCTACCACTCTTCATTAGAAGTTGATGGTTATATTTCTAATCCATATATATATATTCACTTATGTTCTCATATGAGGAAACCTTGTGGTGAGTTAATTTGGGATACCATTACATATCATACCTTAGTTTCTAAATTTATTTTTTAGTATTACATTTTAAGATATGGGTTTCATTGAATGAAACTTTCAAGAAGTGAATGATTTATAACCTCGATGAATTTCTAGGGAGAAATTCATTTTACAGGGGGTAGAATATAACACCTAGAGATTTTATGGTAGGTATTATTTTTAATTTATTTGATGTATTTTTTTATACTACACTGAGATTATCTTGCACTATACGCAACACCGAATTAGCTAGCAGTATACACAACACTATTCATGGATCACATTGCACAAAATTTCATGTTTGTTTGATAGAAGATATTCTACACAACATTGAATGTGTAAATATATATATTAAATGTATAAATGAAAGATAGTTGGATTCTATTATACACAACAACAAAAAAATCATGCACTACACGCAACCCTGACATGGATTTCACAACAAGCGATCACAACCTTCTGCGATAGCGTGTGTTGTACGCAATACTGAGTTTTTCTAAACAACGATATGTCACTAAAATATTATATATACTAGTCTTTATGAAGAGTAATACCCACTTTGTGAAATTTTATGAATTTTATCATTCAAAATGGACTTCATTTTTGGATTCGGAATATCAAAATTAGCCTATGTAGAATTTTTTGTATTTTTCTGAAAACCTTCAATTTTTGATGAATAGTTAAAACAATGGGTTAATATTTAAAAACCGTCTTTTTAAAAAAATATTTATTTATTTTATTTAAATTTATTTTCGGTAAAAATGATACAGAATACCTATTTTAGTTAAATGTAATTAATTGGAGTCATTTTATAATAACTATAGATATATAAAAATTTTATTGAACTTTTCACTGTCTTTTACCCACCTCGTAGGAGAATTTGAAAATTTACATAAAACATAATTTTACCACTTCTGTGAGTGAAATTTTGAATATCAGGGAGACATGGTTAATATCAAAGAGTAAAATTCGGTTCAAAATAATTTTTGGTGAATACTAACTTTATTCTTTTATTTTCAACGTTAAATGTAAATATGGTAATTAAGGGTAAAAATGGTATTATTATTACCATAACACCTATCTTAATTCTATTGGATAAGTTTAATTGCAACTAAAACAATCTTAGGAATAAAATATTACCCTTTAGATCCACTTTTATTAGATTAGGACATTTATTATTATTTTATTTAAACAAGAGTTAAAATAGTTAAAATCTAACTTTCAAAACTAAATAATTTTTAATATAGGGTTATACATCAGACAAATTTCACTATAAATATTCATTTGAAATATAAAATGTTCTCACACATAATGGTATTTTATTTATAATTTTTAGACTTTAAATATTTTATTTAATTTATGACACAATTATGAGGCAGTAATTACCTTATTAATGAAATATTAACAGAGTTGTTGTTATAAATACCCAAATAAATGTAATTTGAGATGTTTTATAAATTCCAATAATTTTTAGTTTAATAATACATGTTATTATTTATTTAATTAACCTTTTTCGAACTAATAATTCTATTATTATTTTCACAAAAGTCAATTACCAAATAGTGTCAAATTGACATAAAATAGTTTTTAAGCCAAATATTATATAATTAATTGTTATTATATTCCCAAAAAATCAATGGTTCAGTAAAATTACTTAGATAAGGTTATATTTATTAATAATGAACCACTTGGGGTCATTTTGTCTTGTTATAGTATGTTTATTAACCATATAGTGTAAGAAAACAAGAAGACACAATAAAAGTTCAATTATGTAACTTAGAGTAAAATCTAAATGATAAAGTTAAAATAGTAACCTAAACATGCCTAAATCCTATTGGATAAGAATATTTGGACACATACCCACATTAAATTCTAAATAAGTCACTTTGGAGCAATTATAAACCTAATATGACTTTATTATAAAATATTATTTTCTGTTTTCTCATAAAGTTCCCCTCTCCTCCTTTATAAAAGGGCACGACCTCCCTCTTCTCTTTACACAATTTTGTGCTTTCATGCTTGGCCAAACCCTGACCAATTTTCTTATAATCATCCCTAGAAACATTATAGATGTCTTATTTTCTTCAAAAGACCAAATATAGTGCCATAAGAGGTTTCTTAAAAGAGGTGCGTCAAGGAAGAGGTAATCTCTTCTACCGATTCTATCAAGTTTCTTTCTTCTTCTTCTTATTCTTCTTCTTCTTTAGTTGTTTCATTATAAAGTAATAACGCGACTATCAATAATATATTGATATGTTATTATAAATATGATACAACCCCATTTCATTTTATATCCATCCTACAGAAAACGAAATCACTGTGCATGCGTACGTACAGAATACCGACTCCACGCCGTGGTGTAATCAGTTTTTCCACCACCACATTACATGCATTGGTATAATGGTGTAAAGAATAACTATATATGGTTATTTTAAAATCATAATTATTATGAGATATTATATCATCCACCCCAATTCCATTCATTAATTATGTAGACAATATCATCGCTCGCGCGTACGTATGGATTACCGTCTCCATGACACGATGAGATTAATTCTCCGAATTAACCATTCAAGAATGATTATAATGTATATATAATGAATAATAATGATATATATGACATAATAACTCTACTATATTTCTGTATATATGTATTTATTTTACTTACTTTCATTCATTACAATAAAGAAACGAAAACAACGTTCATGCGTACGTACGACCTACCGTCTCCAAGAATTGTTTATTTCATTCAATTTATCTATCTAAAATATATATTAATATTATTTATATAAATTATAT
Organism: Viscum album; assembly: GCA_963277665.1. NCBI lineage: Eukaryota > Viridiplantae > Streptophyta > Magnoliopsida > Santalales > Viscaceae > Viscum > Viscum album. Next base: position 810,450,348 of record OY728140.1, on the reverse strand, counting down.
ATAAATAATTTTTTAAATTATATAATTATAAAAATCAGGATATATGTAATAATATCAAGATCAACAAGTCGAAATATGTACGAAAAATTAAACTATTTTACCCAAAACTCGGTTTTAACCTGGAATTTACAAAAAAACGGGTAATATAAAGTCATAAGTTAACCATATATGATATCGTAACAATGAATATGATTATGTAAAAAGTAAATGACATTATTCAAATCATTATACAGGTGGTTCAGATATATATGAAGCACATCAGACATAACATAAGGGATAACTTTTCTAATCTCATTTTTATCCGAGATTGTTTATTCATCAGTATTTACTAGGGTTATATTTTTCATCCATGTCCCTGTTTTCTAAAAAAATGGTTTCATGTATTTTGAAAGTCATTTTTACCAATTTTTGAATTTTACTACATGGTATGTAAGGAATATTTCTTTTGATTACCAAATGAGGTACTTTTTTTCTTTTTTGGAAAAAGTACGCGAATAATGTTTTTTTAACTTATACGGCATGAATTGATTTTTACGGTTACATAATGACTTATTTATATGAAGCATAATCTAAAAGATTTCGTGATTGTTTTCAATAAAATACTTTTATTTCAAAATTGAATGGCATTTTTTGAAAAGAAAATTATTTTGAAAGAGAAAGGATATTTTTCTCAACAATTCATTTCAAGTGTATTGTCAAAAGTATTTTCCCTCTAAGATGAAATTATTTAGTATGATTATGATTCAAGTATAATGTATCCATTATTTACATGGTTTGATTATTATTATGATGAAATTATATTCATTTGTTTTATATGGATTACGTTTTTAGGGGATGATGTTTAGGAAACCCATTTTATTCTTTAGCATGTGATGAATGATTTAAGTTTATTTTATGGCACAAGTAAGAATGATTTCATTATGAGATTGGTGGAACTTATATCTCCCTCCAATGAATTGGGTAATGATTTATATCTCCTGAGATATACATGGATGGAATGGTAAGTTAATATGGTTCAGTGATACAGGACTGGAATAGGGAGTGAACTCGATTCAGAAAGGGACTTTGTCCACTAAGATAGTCTTGGCAGTAATGGTATGGCTACTATGGAAATCATATCATGTGACTAATGGTTTGCAACAATTTCATGTTTTATTACCTTGACATTTTATCATTATTGGTGTTCCATTATGATATATTCCTTACGTACTTCCATGTTTTATGTCATTCCTCAAGATTGTTATGTTTAAACATTATGTTAATTTTTTTATGTTCAAATGTATATCATGTGATTAATGGTTTTCCACAATTACATGTTTTATTCCAATGTTATTTTATAATGATTGATGTTCCATTGTGATCTATGCCTTACATACTGACATGTTTTATGTCATTTCTCAATATTTTGATGGTTAAATATTATGTCCATGATTTTAAGTTCAAATGTATATTGTTTGTTTTATTTTTCTCCATTCTTACCCGTACTGAGCATTTAAGCTCACCCTTTATATGTTTTCTTTTCCCTAGGATATAAAGAAAGGGTTTAGGTAAGAAAACAGTAGGGGAATTTTCTTTATGGGAGATGTTGAAGATCTTTCACTATGATTAGAAGATTATGGTATGTGTTTCCAAAGACACTAAACTATTACGGTCCTTGTCTGTCTTTTTTTGTTATGAACTAAGTATTACGAAATAGTAATGTAATGTCTGTTTATGTTATGATTTGGGTTCTCTACACGCACATGCGATGATTTCATTTTTAGTCAGATGAATAGAAGGAAAAATATGGTTTTTTCATATTTATAATAACATATCAGTATATGAGTGATACTGATATTATTACTTTATAAAGAAACATCTAAATATGGGGATGTAGAATAAGAATGGAATTTGAAGGAATTGGTAGAAGAAATTACCTCTTCCTTGACATGCCTCCTTTAGATTTATTCTTCAGACACTATATATAGACTTTTGGGATGAACATAACATCTAGAAACTAACTATAGAATTTGAGAAGAGTAATAGGAAGTGGTTGGATGATCTTTAGGGCTAAAAATGGAGTCAACATGAGAGGGAGGTGGTTCCCTTTTATATGAGAAGAGAGGGGAACTTTCGAAAACTATAAAAATATTAATTTATTATAATTTCAATTTCAACTAAATATTGTACAAAATTTATTTAATTCAAATATAAGATGATTCTGGTTCTAATCCGCATCATCCAATAATTTTTTTGATGTTATTTATATTTTTTTTCCTTATCTTTATTGTTAAATAATAAATTTACCCTTTTCAATCTTACCGTGATATAATATTATTTACACATTGTGGGATTATGCAATTTTCATATATTTTAAAATGAACAAAAAAATATTTTTGACGTATTAGGATAAATATTATACATTTGGAAGAATAAATGATTTTTAATATTTTAATAACATTTCATTATCTCTTTTATATTTTATGTTATAGATTATGTCAATTTTTTAATCCATTTGTACTCTACATTATAAAAAATTCATAACAACTTTATTACTTTAAACCAAATGCATTAACTCATCCAATGTATGTATATTTAAAAAACATTATGGCCTTAAAACATTCAAATTTAATTTATTTTAATATATAAAAATTCATTTATATATATTTTTCACTCATCTGGTAATCACTACATAATTATTTCATAAATAAATATATTTATTCAATGTTTAAAAATTATAAATAAAATACAATGATGTATGATGTTTTTTTATTTTTAATTACTATTTATATACATGTTTCTTAGTTATATAACCATATCTTAAAATCAATTTAGTAAAATATATATGTTTATGTTATAATTATATTAACATTAAATTAATACCTACAAAATATCATTTTCACATCCATGAGAATCTATGGGGTCCCAAAATCTACCCAAGGATTCCTATAGTCGGAAATATCTCGTCCAATAAGATTAGGACCCATTTTATTGTATTTTTATAACATTAATGTGTTAATTTTTTACGCTTATTTTTCATATTTAGCATTTAACCCTGGTAAATAAAATAATTACTGAAGATATAATCTATAATGTCACGAAATAAAAGGAATATATTCAAAAAATTTGTACCATATAATTAAAAATATAGAATAATTTTTTTCAAATTCAAAACATAGAAGTTGTTGTAATTGATATAAATTTATTCCAATTGTTGAAATGTGAAAAATAATTTTTAAAAGTACAAATATTTCAAAAGATTGAAATGTTTATACCTTGTAATTAAATTAAATGTTAATGAAAATGACATTTATTATATTAAATTGTAAAAATATATTCTATTTATACTTTAAAACCATTATATATTATAATGTAACTTTATATAAATTATCTCTATGAATTTTTTTTAATTAAATTTTTTTGTATTTATACTATTCATCAAAACATTAATGTTATCAGAAAAATATAATAAATTAATACAAAGTAAATTTTTATCTCTCATCCAAATAACAATTTTATGTTGTCATATATAAATTAAAAATGTGTCCAACTCAAAATTTAACATGGGTTCTCAATTCAAAGGTTTTTAAAATTAACCATTAAAAAAGGTTCATATATATAAAATTGTTTTTTATTCAAACACAATGACTAAAATATACATTTGATGAATATAATAAAAAATTATTAAGTATAAAAAAATATTTATCTCATTAATTTCTTTATCAAAATTAATTTAGAAAAAAATTATAAATACGTAGTTAATTTATATTTTTTCATATTAGTTAATAACCAATAAATTCATGAAGCAATTTCACAAGTCAGTTATAACTATTTCTGTTAACCTAATAGGTAAGATATAACAATAATTTTATAATAAGGGAATCTCACGGATCATTGGAACTTGGGATTACATGAATAAAATGATACTGAATAATAAAAATTACATAAATAAAATATTTCATAAAAACACTTCGGTGTTACATTTATAACCATCCCAAAACACCTGAATATTACATAAACAATGAGGTAACAGTATGCTACATGAATCCCTAACCATTACTCAAGTCCTTAAAAACAATTTCCACAGATCCCAGTTTAATGTATTTGGTGCGATATATTACCCAATAGGATATAACCATGAATATATAAAAATTAATTCTCCATTAAAACGTTATATTTAATTAAAAAAACAAATTTCATAATGAAATACATGTGAAAGAATATTTCTATAAAACAACTGTTGGATGTTCCTTTTAATAAACATACGTCCTTATCATAATGAATATAGAAGTAAAAAATGTGTTATTAAATAAAACGAAATAACCAAGAAATCTATTCATTTTAAAATAATTGGGATATTAATGAACAATAATATATGGAATTTAGGATAAAAATAAATAGATAAATAGAAAGATGAAGTATATGATAAAAAAAAGTACATATAACTCTTATGGGAAGATTGATTTAAAGAAACCTACCAAAAAACATATCCCAAGGCATTCCCCTTGTTTTAATTAATACGATTCCATGTAATAAATTAATATACCAACATTTTTTTATTCTCATTGTGGTATTTAGTTGAAAACATATTGTTCATTAAGAATTTTTATAGAATAACCCATTTAATGAATTCTAAATAACCGCTAAAGAACAAATAAAAACTGGGGATTTAAATTTAACCAATAAGAAATTAAAAAATAATATTAATATTACAAAATAAAAGGATATAAAATGATCATTAAATCATTCCATGGAAAATATTTCATTACATATAGAAAAAACCTAACTAATTAAAAAAACATTGACGCCTTCAAATTTGGTGAATAGATGTAATAAGATATGGTCCCTACAAGACTATATCCATAAAAAAGTCATCTAATCTCCACACATATACCTAAAACCATCCATCACTACAAATTAGGCTTACAAAAAGTCATGGGGAGTAGATTTTGAGGATAAAAATAGATAATAGATGGTAAATCAAGTTCAAATCATAACATACATTAAAGTGATAAAGAGAAATTGATTAATAAAAAAATAAATTGAGATAATATCTATTTTGATTTTTAATATGGTATTGGGTAGAGTGATTGTGTGTTTAGTTGGAGATTATAAATAAATAAAACAAAGGAATTTTTTTTATTTTCATGTGCAAAAAAAAAAATTTCGGTCACATGGTTAGTTTAACTGTGAGATATCCTTGTTTTAGTTGCTATCAATTGATACAAAATACCATGTTTCATTGAAATAAAAAGAAATATAAAACAAAAGTTATCATTCTACACTATTCACTATAGGAAGAATCATATCAAATTATCAATGTTACCTCAAAATTACTACAAAATTTGTGCTAACTATGCACCTACACTACTTATCCAAATCCTTTATACATTAATCCCATTATTCATGAATATGTTTGGAACCTCATAATAGAAAAAATAATCAAAAATTAAACATAAATATGAAAAATAGGAATTAAAAAGACATGTGAAATATATTCACAACTAATCAGTGATATTGGTTTTATTATAATAATTTTCCCTGGTATATAAATAGATTCCTCCTTTAAAATTATATCAATAATTTTCAATTAGTAATTTTGTTGCAATAATATCAGATATGATTATTCCCTATACAATGGTTTTTATACGTAAATTTTCTTCAACATATAATATATGAACAAAAACATTTTATAAGTTCGTAGAATCTAGTTCATACTTAAAATATGTCACTGGAAACTCGTAGCTCAAAAATCAAATTTTAATTGAGAAATTAATATTTAATATACATATAATTTCTTCATTACCTATGTATTAACATTAAATTTTTTTCCAATTTAACTATTTATAATTTAAAGTCCCAAAAATATAGTAATATCCATTCACAATGCATCAATATATATATCATCTACATCGTTATCTCCCAAATAAATTTTTTTATCTAAAACTATATGAACAACGTATTTGAGTGAAATTTTATCTCTTAATGACAGTTTTTTCACATAACTCAAGGGGTATAATATCTAGACTAAATAATTAATATATTTTTATTTGATATGGAGTTCTTTAATTCCTTTTCTAATATTTTTATTTTTGTATTATAACATCCAATCATCATGTAGAAACTTATAATTATTTTAAGATTCACATCTTCGACGTTATTATCCTGTTTCATGAATGAATGGATAATTAAATGGATTATTTCAAACATAATGTTATATATATGGAATAATTTTTAACAAAAAAATTTAAATATCCAAAACCTATATTATAGAATAACTAATTGTTAAATCGCATGTATTTAAATGAACATATTTTCCAAATTCATTTTCATTTGAAAAATTATTCATTTCACAGACCTCACATGGAATAATGGTAATTTTTAAAATTATTCTATAATATTGGATTCAAATATCCTATATTTTTTTGTTGAGAAAATAAATTATTTTAATCCCAATATCTTACGATAATCATTAGAAAACATATATTGTAGCCTGATAAATTTCATTACAACATCTGTGATACCCCAACCCAAAAAATATGGTTCGAGGAAAAATTAATCAAAACCTATGTTGTCCTTACCTATAAAACATTTTTTCCTTCATGTGGTGTAGTCCAAGGGGATAAAATTGGGTAACCATTCCCTCAACATTAGAAATTAATCATTGAATAATAATTTAATTGATAAAAATTTACAAAATATGGGTAATCAAATAATTATTAGATTAATAGTAAAAAATATTTACTAAACCATGTAGTGTTAATATGGAATTTCAAACACACAAAAAGATAAAGTTATAAAAATAGTGGGTGGATCAATATTCTAGGTAATGAAATAAAATCTGTAAAAAATACATTAAACCGAACATATACAAATGAATGATCATACAATTATTCTAAAACTTCTCAATTTTCTACCTTATGTAATTATATATTCATAAAACCTTATTCACAAATAGAAAATTTCAATAAAATTCTTATGGGGGTCTGAGTAAAAGATTCACTAGGACACCCTAAAAAACCATAAAAAGGTAAATTAGATTTTTCAATTATCACTATGAATGTAAACAGATTAATGGTGATAAAAAAATATATCAAATTAACATTGTATATGTGATCTATGATTAAATTAAAAAACAAACATGCATAGATCCATGTAACAAGGATTATTATTTAATAGCCAAAATTTTCTCCATAATGGGATAGAATGAAAAATTGTCTTTCATATTTCTTGTCAAAGGATATCCCAATTTGAGATTAGCCAAGTACCAAAAACACACCATGTATGGTATAGTCAATGAGGTTAAACCGACATGATCAACTATAGAATATATATGAACAAAACTTATGACCCAAGATAACAAAGATAAATCAACATCATGTAATATCAATTAAGTACCAAATTCCGCCCAAACCAAAAAAAATAACCCGAGAAGAGGTATTTGGGATAATATAATTAAAATTTTTTAATCATGAATAAAAAATAGGCCTCCTAACACTAAAAAAATAAATTATAAACCCTATGAACCCATATAACTTGTACTAATGACAAGGGATTCCTAACTTGAGAACAATGTTGATCAATGTAATGGGTCACTTTACGAGGCCAAAAGAAAAACCAAATATTAGAACCATTTCATGATTTTGAATGGTTTTGAAAAATATATTCAATTATTCTTATTAACCACAACCAAAAAGATAGTAATTATTAAAAAATGATAAGATGATCTTTTACTGAAAACTATGTAGGTAAGATTGGTTAAAAATTTCCAATTCCTTGAATCTGATTAAATTTTTTGTCAGTAGTCAAAAATATATTTTTAGACCAAGTATTAGACATATTGATACAATTAATATATAAAATTTCTATTTTCTTGATAATGTTGATGAAATGTGGTTTAATAATAATGAGTTGCTCACAATATTAGAAACATAGGTCCTATCAATTGTTTAAGCATTAAGTAGAGTTTATGAATTGGAGATGACAGATTCAAAATTGATATATAGGGATCCAGTAGAATTAGTTGTAAAATAGGTATTCATATATTCAATCAAATTTATTATAATTTATTTAAAAATTTTCCAAATAAACTCAGTGTTCTAGGTTAATGGTTTCATTGAAGAACTATGTCTTCCAGAAACCTCACCGATTTCAAAATGGGTCATATATAACTGGAAAATTTTCATCATGTCCACCCAATATCCTTTTTATAGTTACATATTCATTAATTCCTTTAACCCACTAGAAATAACATTATAAATTCATAAAAAGGAGGATAATGAATAATATTACGATTTATTGGAAAATATTTGTATCATTTCTCATATTCTTACAACATCCAATCCTTTAGAAGTAACACTAGAGGTTTCCAATAATAACACCATGCAATGTTCCCAAATGGTAGTTCCCACATCCAAGTTTCTTTTAAAATATTCTTATGATACCACTAAAGACAAATAAGATGAAGAAAATTGCTTCACAAAACCATATCACTTTTGAAAACTAATAAAATTTTGCTTCCATAAAATATTAATTTCAATCAATGTTAGTATCAACTTAGTCAAGATCATGTAATGGATTGGAGTCATACCTCTAATCATAAATCATGATGAAAACAATATGCATACCATTTATATATGGATGATTTTCTAACAAATAGAAAATAATCATGAGTGATTTATCTTTTTTATGGACAAATTTTCCATATTTATGATGCTCCTTAACCCCACAAATTACTATACACCAAAAGGGGGGACCCTTACAAGAGAACCCTATATACCACTATAATATTAATGGGTCATGTCATTTCGTCGATAGAATATTTCTACCTGTTTTGTGTCGTAACAGGCAATTCTATAATTAATTACACTATTTATGAGGTATCATGTCCCATACTACTGCCAAAAAATAATTTTTAAACATCTTCATTCTATTACATTACTGATTGACATGCCTTATCACATATTTACTCAAATATATCTATCAGAATTAAAGAGTAGATGATTTTATTGTAAGAGAACTCTATTTATTAAAATAATTATCCTAATATCCTATATAAAACAAAACACCTTCTTGAAGAATATCCTCTAATTTTGGGATAATTCAGTCTAACATCCCATTAGTCCCTGGTAAAATGGTCTTATAAAACTTTAAATAACCCCTAATTTCCTTCGTTAATCCATTCAATAATATTTAATTGAAAATTAAGAATCCTTTGGAAACCATTATTTAAGGAAACCCATGTAGATGTAGGATCCATAAAATTTTGTATTTCCAAATCTCATCCACTGAGTTGGTATTGTTGATATATATGAATTTAGGATTCATGATCAACAAGTCAACTAAAATAAAATTTATATATCAGCCAATAATGGAAATTTTAAAACCATTAATTATGTTTATGGTAACCTCATACAACATACCCAAAGGCAATAGATGTGTTTGGAGAAACCCTTAAAATATCTAATACTCAGCTTGGATCCTCAGACACCTTATATAATGATAGGAAATGATTCAGATGACACTTTTCATATCAAAACCCCAACACATCAATTTGAATTTTTGATACATAATTTCCATCAAGTAATTCACCACCCACTATGATGCATGATTGATTCTCATACACACCGATATCATAGTTTAAGGAACCATTATTCTATCATTGAATCAAATAACATCAACCCAACGAATCCCCAAAATGGATGAATATTTTTCTAAATTATAAAACATAATGAAACACTTTTGATAAATATCCTAAAATGATATTATCTCATACTACCAATGACTACATGATCCATAAGTGTTCAAAAAACATAAAAACTAGAATCTCAGTTATTTCCACCTACCAATTTTCTCAAAAATACTTGAGATGCCACAGATTGTCTAAAATTTTCCACTAAACCTATATTTTCTTCCTACTCATAAAAATTATAACTTCAAATCATTTCCCATTATAATACTCCATATAAAGTTCATAATTTTTTAGATATCCCACCTAGTGTATCTAATTGATATTTAGTTCATGAACGAAGAAAATATATCATATACACTTATGGTTTATATATATATATATACATTAAATCTATCATTTAATTGGTAGGACAAAAAATCAACATGTAATCCACAACATAGAAACATAATTCATTTTTTTCCTACATAATCGCATTACACATTGCTATATAGACAAATATGAAACACTCATATCCCCCTATATTGGAGAATCTCTTATGAAAACATTTGATTTTTGGACAAACAGAATATCGACAAACCTTGTCTGAAATGAATCTATAAGTGTATTGATACTACACTCTTCATCACCTCTATGAATAATTATTAATTTTATTCAATTTATTTAGACATGTATCACTTCGTAGATAGCACATTCATTTTAATTTCAAGATTATAAAATTCTTAAATGGACCTCATATAGTCCCAATCCAGCCCCGGGATACTCCGAATGTATTCCATGTTCGTCAGCCACATAATACAAATAAATATGTTTACCTTATTGATATCAATATATATTCTAACATCACAAACCATTTCTTAAATAATGTACATCTCTGACTTCAAAATGTGACACTTGTATTACATTTTATAATGGCAATGTTCTTAAATAGAGTTATTGTAAAAATAAGTAATAAATCATTGAGTGAAAATATACACACCTCTATCTATTGGGGTCCCTCACCAACCTATTCAGAATCAAAATAAGAGAAATATAAATCAAATCAATGATGTATGATGGATGGGTGGACAATATTATCATTCCGTGGTCGATCTCCATAAACACGTAAGAATGATCTAACCTTAGTGTGGTAGGGAATTAATCATATAATAATATATCCATGAAGGTATCCATCATAATCTCTACTCATATAAAATCATGCAGAATCACATATTAATTTCATCCAACTGAAAATTTTTAAAAAATGGTTAAAATCACATAATTTTTGTACTCTAGTGTCTAATAGAGGTTGAATATCAATTCAATAACCCTTATTCCATCCTTTGGTTCCTAGAGAACTCTAGTTACCAAAACGGTTTGGGGATTTTGAGTATAAAATTGATATCTAAATCGACAATAATCAAATAAACCATGTGGGATCCTATACATGTAACATGAACCAAATAAAAGAAACCATGCTGGAATGGTTATATAGATTCTACAAATAGAGATTATAATGTAACATGATCGGTTTCATACTCCTATCAAATAGGTACTGATACTAAATGTTAATGCTGTTTATGAGGATGGATTTTATAAAATACCAAAATAAATAAATAATGTAATGAGATTAAACAATATGACCAAATAGGAAATATGCATAGAAAATTCATTACGAAAATATTTAATCTCAGGGGATACCAATATTAAAATTCATAACCCCTTTAGTGACACCCAGAACATACGACAAGGCTAGGAACATACAAGTTAGTACAAACCATACATATACACAAATGTATAGAATACTATATATCAAAATATATAACACAATAAATAATATACCACAATAAATAATACACCAAATTAAATATTACAATTTTAATAATAAATTTAATTTTGCCTTTAAATAATAAAATATTCATTAGTTTGGTATACCATCCTTCATACCTAAATATCATGCATGGAGACACCAAAAAATCATATAAATCAGAACACCAACATCATTCCCATCAAATATAAATAAATTAAATCAAAGATAACATCGAATAATAATAACATCATTCCCCCAATTATAGAAACCTGGAGGTCAACACCAAATTTCACGATATTCTTTGACTTAGTTACACTATTAAGGAAAAAACCATATACTCTCATGTCCAATCTAACATAAATCAATGAAAAGTGAAGAAATAAGTATGTGGTGATAGTTCTCTAATACCATTTTGTAGGACCCCAACCAAAACCTCATTGTTAGAAAATAATTATATCTAATATCATATTCAAATTCCCATAGTAAATTTTTTTCTGACCAGTGGAATTAGAAAAAGGAAAAACTGTTGAGACTATTTGCTCAATAGAATGTAAACATTACATTAATATAATGTATGTGATAAAGATATACAAACAAAAAATGAAAAAAATATAATCATAATAGTGGTTATGTATTAATATGTAAGAACACATTTGGTATAAATAAGTCATGTAAAACACATTAAACAACACATGAAAATGTTACCACTATATATAGTTGAACAATGCACTAGGTAATAAAATTAAAAGGAACAACAAAACAATCTAGAATAATGTTTATATACAAATGTCTATATCCTATATGAATACCTAGTCAACCATAACCCTTAGGGGAATTTCCATTCATCATATTCTTGTTTAGAAAATCATATTATGCAACGAAATTCTCTTTTAAAGTGTGACTGTATTTCCTAATAAGACTCCTCCTAAAACAAAAAAAAGTGGAAAACAATTATACGTCATTTACATGTAGAAAATTAATCAATATATAAAAATTAATATGTCATAAAAGAATTATATATATTCCATGTCCATAATAAAAACCTCTACCTTCCTCTACTATATTCTAGAAGGGACATTGGTCAGCCTACTAACACATCTATATCATTTGGATAGTCCCAAATCATGTATGACACACCCCATTGTTATGATAACCCATTTTAAAGAAGATCAATAATCTATAAGATATTGTTCTTATGAAATGATATAAGGATAAAAATTAATTAAAAACTAATTAATATTGAATAATATCACATATCATTGATGATACAAATGATAGATCAACATAATGTCAATATTGAAAAGTAAAATAATCCTCACAAACTAGATTAAATATATGAATAGATCTGAAGGCTACAAATGCACAGCTCATGTTATAATGAATTAAACATATATTTAATGGAGTTCAAAAAAGAAAAAATAATCATTACATTAACTTGAATCACATGATATAAATTTTACGGTACTCATAGAATACGTTTAGATATGAATAGTATAAAGGCACTCCACATGAGATCAAAAAACCATAGAATCCAACAACCATTTCTAATATATCAATAATAATAAATCTAGTATCATGATTAAGGGGTAAAAATAATAAATTTTATTAGCATCAAACATACCCATTAACATCCAATACCAACTACTTTATAAGACTTAATGTAGCTCATAATACAATTCCCTAAATTTGGGTGCTGATTCTGTCAATAATCTACAATAAAAAATTAGATAATTTGAAAAAAACCTAGATCCAATAAAAAAATATAAATATAATTGGATTTTATAAAAAATATTTGAAACAAAATGTTCTCTAACAAATATGGTATCTGTAAATAGGAATATAAGATTGATCCATTGTCATGACATCCAAAAGGGTAAATGTAATGGATGATGGGTCTCCCAAATCCATAAGACGGTTACTACTATATTTTGAGTAAATATTTAATGGTATAATTATATAAATTGGGTTGAAGGTAATTTAATAATGTATAGAAAATCTGTAGTGTGCACAATAATTTGTCGGACTCCACTGGTGAGTTAATTCCCTGCAACAATGGGAGAGTGGATTCTAAGAAGAAAACAATCTTCTTAAGAACCCAATTGGATGGATGGTGAGTCATGGGAAGCATTAAAATATCCATTTTTTACACTATCATTGATTTTTGGTGGTTCATCCAACTGATTGAATTTAATCCACCTCAATTCACTCTTAAATAATTTAAAATAGTCTACAAAAATATTGAATTGTCAATAACCAGAAAAAGAGGTTTCATACGATGATATTTTGACATGAAAAAATATATAAAAATAAGATTGAGTCTATAAACTACAACAATAATTGATCTCTTTAAATTATATATTCTACTCAAAAATATTTTCCTGAAAATACTTTATTCATTCATTTAAATGTATTCATTTTATGGTAATTATTTTTATATATTTTTTACAAAACATTTTAAAATCATTTCATCACATTTGATTGCTTCATCATGGATTAATAATTTTTATCTTCCACTTCAGATTCATGAAGTTCATTTACCCTCACATGAATCATGGCATGATAATACATCATTTTTTAATTACATGATTAATATTTGGACACAAATATTCTGATTTTATTCCTTCATTATGAAAATGAATTTTGGGAAAAAAAGTTTTTCAACCAAAAGGAACATGAAATTATCCAAATATATTTATATTAAAACAATTATATACTAAACTATATCATTAATACCTAGAATAGGATTAAATATATCATGTAAATATTTATTAATAATATTAGAAATCTTGAATTTCATAAAATCCATAGAAAATGTCACACGACATGTTGAAACATCATATTTCATTTGAATTATCCATTTAATACATTTCATTATAGTAAATTATTTTAATTTAAAAAAATATCCTTCTATGAATAATATTTTACATTTTCATGTTTCAAACATACTACACATATATAAAATACTGTATGTGAAGAAAAAATGAATTCTTCCCTTCTATAAAGTAATATAATGATAATAAATCTCACCTATCGTAAAGATATATTAAAAAAATAAGAAAATATCAATTTTAAATATTATTAAAATTAATATATAATATGGTATTCACTAAAATATCATGATAGTGGCTAGAGTATCTCAAATAAATTATGATATGGTAAATCTCCTACAGATAGGATACATCCATTTTCCATTTTTAGCTCTTCTATTCTTAATATCGTGTGTTCTCAAATATCATACGTTCTAGAAAAATTAATTCCAACTAGATAAATTCTCCCACACATTGCCCCCAAAATATATTTTCATTAAATATTTTTTCATGCATGAGATAATGAATTCAATATTTATTAAAATTAAGTTCAAGCATATTAAAATCAACATCCTAATTCATCAAACATATCAAATTTATTTTTAATAAATTTAAATAATTTAAATTAAAAATATAATAAATCAAATTGAATTCAAGATACTTATATAGATTTTCATAATTTTTTAATCATATCCATTGACATGTAAATATAGATTTATTATGTATTTTTTATCATTTTTAATATATATATATATATTCAATTTTTGGTTGACATTTTTTCATATTATTTAGGAGTGTAATGCCTCCCATATGTGTGATTGATATCGATGATGCAATTTTCCATCCCATGGGAAATTTGAGGTTGGAATATGTGGTCACACTCAACTACACTACCAACCAATGTTGGGTTTCTAGGTAGGAAGGTCATGTAAAAGTTGTATCAATTATTTTTTGAGATATATGATTGATTTTGGAGTTAGGAAAATGTGATAATTTTATTTTATATATTGGGAAACCATTTCATTTAACCTACCATGTGAATTAGGTGGAGGAAATTATATAACATATATATTTTGGGTCCTTGATAAATTATTTTAAAACCCTTAATTTAGTGTACACCATATATGAAAAAAGTATCATCACCCCTAGTATGATAATTCAAGAGACATAATAACCAATTGAGGATTATTTGACATGAATACACTAATTTTAATGTGTTGAAATTTATTAATGGTGCATGCTTTTGTTTTTAAGGATGAATTTGCATTAAACAATGATTTATAATTATTAGCAATGTGTAAATTAATTTTTACATGAAATGATTTGTTGCAGCCAATATAATTATAATGATTTCATATTTATAAATTGGATAATTGTGGTTTATACTGGAATTTTTACAAATTAAATATCTGATGTGATTCATATATTACATTTTCAAAGTTGGTCGATTTTTTTTGAAAATTTAATTTTTAAATAATCGAAATTAATAATTTTATAATATCTTAATAATAAATCATGTTTTTGTATAAAAATATTTCATGAGATCATATATTTTAACAATAATAATATATTCTAAAAATATTTCATTATAAATTCGTTTATTTTCTAATAGAATATTGATTAATAAGGCATTTGTCGATTATATAATCGATTTTGATATAGTAATTTCTTAAAAATGATTATTTATCCTTCATTCTTATTTAATAACTATAAATTTTAAATTTTGTTAAATTAATTAAATCATATTCAACAAAAAAATTAGTGTTAAATATATATCATTAAGATCTTGATAGGGTAATGTATTTTTTAAATAATCATTTTTTGACATAATTAAATTATATCATGTATTGCTAATTTTTTTTACATAAAACAATGTTATTGATTCCGTATTAAATGTTTAAAACTAATTTTTTGTAAATATAATGATATTTTTGGTAAATATATTTAATAATGTTATATGTTATAATAAGATGTAAATTATGTGATAAAATAAATTCTTTTTCTGAAAAATTAAGCATGTGGAGTATCATCTGATAAAAATTATTTATATTTTCGACCTGATATATTATTCCATGATTTGGTAAGTATTAATCCTAAAATAAAAACTTGTGAAAAATAATTGAGGAGTTAATTTCATGATAATAAATTATTATGAAATTATTATAATGAGAGGTAATAATTATGTACATGGTAATTATAAAATAATTAAATTTGAATATTCAATGTGAACCTCTAAGGAAATGTTTAATTATTAATTTTTTAATAACTTCTGCTAGATTTTTTCTATATTGATTATATATATTCCTGTCGCGATTAAGATTGATATTTTTAGATACTCATCTTCTATTATTGTGGTCATTCGTATAGCATTTCATTATTATATTTTTTGAAATATATAATTATATTGCTTTCTTAATATTTAAGATAATTATTTATATGATATTGTATAGAGGATTTTATTAGTGATGGATGTTATGGTAGACATTTTAATGTTATGAGGGAGAAGTAATCGTTTTCATAGGTTTAATGTGTTGGATAAATTCTTGTGTCTTACTTTATAGACAATGTGATTATTTGATATTATTTTTTTTACACTCACTGTCCACTTATTTTATATGGCATCTATTATTTTTTTATAGATTTAGTCAATATAATTTATTTATTTGATTACAAACTATAATTTGAATATTTATTTAGTGTTTATTTAATCTCTTGGTTAATAATATAATTGGTTTTTATTATTATTGAAAATATTCCACATAGAATAAATTAATTTATATGGTCATGAAAATAAGGAATTGTTTGAATTCAAATTGTTGGCTAAATTTGTCAGGTAATTAATTAACTATTGATTTAATTTTTTTATTAATGAATTTCTGTTTTACTATCAATATTATTTCTACTAATATTATAATTTTTTTTACATTTCATCCTTTGGGTGATGTGATATTTTTTATGTTGTTGATATGACTCATGATGTTATTTATAAATATATTATTTTTAATTGATGTTCCTCATAGATGATGGATGTCAAAGCATGGCTGCTTGATTTTAAGGATTCAGCTTGTCTTGATGAGGTCCCCATTATATATCCCAATTTTTTTTTGAATTAGGGGGTCATAAATAAATATTCGGTGACGATCAGTGATTCTATCAATCATTCATTTTATGATATAATTTCAAAACTGAGGCTTTCAATATATTGGTAATTATAGTCCATCATATATAAAACATTGAATTTATTTCTAAAATGAGCATAAAATTTAATTCCAAAAAAGCTATATGATGATTTATTTAAATATAATTATATTATCAATTTTCCAAAATTAAATTATTTTTCACACATAATGTGATTTACAGAATTTAATTTCATGAACAATCAAAGTATTTAAATTATATCATTGGTCATTTAAGATGGGGATATAATTTAAAATATGTTTTTTTGGAGAGATGAGTAGTTAAAAGTTGGTAAATTGTTTTTTGTGTTGATTATGATTCCATACCATAATGTTATAGGATTTTCCATGTTATTTTTGTTCCAAATATAAATATATTTCCAATGGTTTTAAATTTCATGTAGTTTTCTGATTGAAATTTGGTAGTATTCATTGCATTAAACATTTTATATGTTTTTTATATGTTTATTGTATTTTTATGGTATCTCTCCCTGGATATTTGGTATTGGGGTTCTCCTACATTAAGATTATATTGAAATCTCAATGATGATCATCATTTGAGATGTATTTAATTTTAGTTCTATGAATTTGTTAATGAAATACACTATATTGACGATATTTTTTGAAACATTATTTGGTTAATATGACATTATATTGTGTTATACAAATACAATACATAAGAAAAACAATAAAACATTAGTTTATTAATGGATATAATTAAATTAGATGAAAATTAAAGTCATGAAATAAAAAATTATTATAGTTAGAGTAATATTATAATATAGAAACAATAGATTGGGAAATTTTTCATTAACTCAATCTTCTTGAATAGTCACCCCTATAACACAATATAAAATATACATAATACTAGTAAACTGATAATTTTTTTTAAAAATAATGAAAATAGTTTACTGGTAATAATTGAGGTGAATGATGAATAAATGAAAACTTTCTATGTTTTAGGTAATAAAATAACTTTACATATTGTAATGTTACCATTGCAATAAAAATATGACTATGGTAAAAGTAATAATCCCATTATGAATAGAATACTGGTTTTTGGAAATTATAATATGACTGTTTGAATATAAATTTTTAAAAAAATTTAAAAATAATATATAAATAATATTTTACATGACTAATTTAGTAAATTAAATTTTTTTTATACATTTAAAATAAATAAAATGAATAAAAATTCAATATAAATAAAATAAATTTTTATGAAAATTAAATATAATATATTCCATAAAAATATAATATTTATATTAAAATTTAAAATTAACTATTCAAGATTAATATTTAGACGAAATGAATTTCATTTTTAAAATTTACAATTTGAAATTGAAGATCGATATTTATTTGGTTATATGAAAAAACAATTCATTTTAGTAGAACAAGAAAATTATTGTTTTTTCATTATCATTTTATTCTCAATGAAATAATACATGATGTAAAAATTAAATAATACATACATGAAATTTTTTGTACTCAAAATTTTATTTATACAAGTAATAGATTCATTTATATATATAATAGATTTTTTGAATCCTATGATTCCTTTCACAATGTATTATGTCAAAAGTGTTACATTAAAAAATTAAATATTCATATTTCCAAATACATTTTTTGTAAAATGTTAAATTTTGTTTTGAGACTACCTTAATATCTTAAAATAATATTATATTATTCTAATAATAATTACAGTATAAATGATATCACATCAACAATTTTTAATATGGAAGATATATTTTATTCCATTTTTATTGTAAAATCACCTCTATCCTCATTTATATTTAATCATTCACCCTTCCCCTTTAGAAATATGAGCCATATAACATGAAAAGTTAATGGTCAAATTTATAGAACCGTAAATCCCATGGAAATTTTTTTAATACATGGGAATTTTATGATTCCTCCCATTTTGATGGTGAATGATTTTGAGGCCTGGTGTGCCTGAAATCAATTTTTAAACTATTGTATTGGTATGTTCAGTAAACGTATGAGCATTATTTTATAACTTTCGAACTGGTGCTCAGAATTGAAACCATAGAGGAACATTGAACTCAAATCAATGATATTCGGTTCCAGAGACATTCACCTCAACAGTAGTTGGTTGAGAATAAATGATAGTTTTTGGTTTTTCATAAAAATAATAATAAAATAAAGTTAGCTAAATTTTATTTTATTTGAGCTGCCAAGTGAGTGTTGGTGGTTAAAACCTCTAGATGGGAGTTGGAGGTGGAACCACCACACCGTAACCTCCAATGAGAGGTTATGGCGATGGGGACCACCCAACATAACCTCACGTGAGAGGTTACGACGTGGGGACCACACGGGGATAAACACCATATTGATGGAGGAGAGTAAAACCTCTCAACTATCCCTCATTAATAGGGGTGAACATCTTCACCTACCTTAATTAATTCATTATGCCAACTCTCATGGATTAATTAAGAGAAGACATGTAATAAATTCTCAATTTTTTAATTTTGTACCAACACCTAAAATAATAGATCTATTATTTTTTTTGGGTTTGCATTGTTCTTTATAGTGGAAACCATGGGTGTTTTGATGAGAGGATTATTGGGAGAAGGCCCCTACATAGAACCATTACCAACGAAGAACGAAGAACGCCAATTGTCCATTCAATCTTCTTGCTCGTACACCTACCGACGTGGATCCACTACAACAACCATCATGTGAATTTGGGAGTGGACGATTGCGGCGGACGTGGCGAACTAGATCACCATATTCTTCCTATCACTTCACCATCGACGACCGACAATTAAAGATAGGGGGTTTATTACATGTGGATGTTATTCCTTTTCTATCTTCTTCAATGGTATGAAAGAAATTTTTTGTGGGTGAGTTATTGTTCATATTCTTTTCTTTATGTTCCGATTGCTACCACCCTAAACATTGAGAGTGAGTGCCAAAACAACATGGCCTAACACCTCCCCTGTTCGTGTTTGATATGACCTTGAACATACCAAAGAAGCAAGGAGATGGCAAAGGAGGTGATGAAAAAGGTCGTGCTTCATGAGCCCTCTGCAACTCGGGCCACACTCCCGGCACACGAGCCGAACCGGTCCCGACCGAACCTGCATCCGTGCATCCTGCGCACCCGGCCACACTGCTAGCCCGCTCAGGCCCGGGCCGCGTCGAACCAGCTGGCTTGGCCACTGGTCCACCTATACACGCCCATCCGGGCACCCTATCTACCCCCTTCTGGCCAACCCGGTGCCCTCCCGGCCTTCCCAACACCCCCCTGGCCACCCCCCAGCCTGGCCGGCCTCCCTGCCGACCTGCTCAAGCAGCCGACCAGCCTGGCCGGCCACCCCTCCATCCTACCCAGGCCCCAGCCCGGCTGCCTCCCTGGCCTCCCCAGGCTGCACCCTGGTTCTCAGCTAAGCCGTCCATGCCGCACCGGCCTCCCGAGCCAGCCCGCAGCCACCCTCATGGCACCGCTGTCCAAACCGGATCAGCCACCCTAGTTGAGCCGCCCGAACCATGCCCCTTACGGCAACCTTTGGGCCGAACTGCCCACGCGGACTGCTGGGCTTGGAACAGGGGGCAAGGCTGAACCTAACAGGCTGACCCACCCAATGGGCCGGCCAGATCCAACTGGTCTAACCGGGTAAACCCATACCAAGTCGGCCTAGTCTATGACGAGCCAAGTCGGTCAGACAGGGACAGACAGGAACCAGGCCCACTACTGGCCTTTTCATTATTTGGCCATATCTTTGGCACCTGATGCCCCTTTGATGAACATTAAACGGTACTATTTTTCTAGCAGCACTACAGTCCCTTTGATAATACCGCACTGGTGTTCAGGGTAATTTTGATATACGGGTAGGTTGGACAGTACACAAATCCAACTGGGCCCCCAAGACTAAAAATATTATAACTCACATACCGGGCGTCTGATGGTCATTCCGTCTATTGAGTTGAGAACCCTATGATGAGGCGGACAATTGAGATACATCTATGAAGGACATCGTGACAGTTATAGTATCTAATAGTAGCATGCGAAAAGGATATTCCAAAGATGAGTAGGAATATGTGTGGGTACCTAGAAGCTGACAGGGACTTGATGACGGTAGATCGAGTGACCCAGAGTTACTCGTATAGCCTAGTGGGGATCTCCTGTAGTGGCAGTTGACCCACAGTGGTGGAGCGACAGGTTTTCGTGGCAGAACTGCAGTACTCGACAGGAAGAGTACCTCTACAAGTTATAAGGGGTATCACCTAGTTGAGGCAGAAAACCTATGGTTAGGAGTGCATGTGTGACCCAGCTGACCCATGCTACTTGATATGAGGTGTACCTCAGCACTCCAAGGTTAGTTAGAAGTACCAAATTGTGGCATCAGGACAATTGTACTCGATAGGGGAAGATTTCTCCAACAGTTAAGGGTTGGAAATGTTACTAGCCTTATAATAAAAATTATTCTACAGTGGTGTCAGTAACTTCTGAGTTTACCTCAAGATTGAGATGGATTACTTGGTAACTAAGGTATATGAATGGGAATATACCTATGTAAGGTTATCTGCTGATATCATACATTTTATATTTGTTGGATTTTGGGAGTCCATGAGGGTATCAGGGTCCCTACTTATAATCGTTATATCCCCCCTAAACTGGCTATGCCCTCACCTCGTTGTGTTGGTTGCAGATAAGTACAATGCTGACTGAGGATTAGAGTAGTAGGACAGGATGGTACCCAGAGTTGGACCTTATGGTGATTCGGTACATGGAGGGGACTGAGAGACATGGAGTGCTGAGAAGACTATATGTACACACCCTTTAAGTAGTTATCCCAAAATGATGACCCAGTATCTTCTTTACCTTTTCTTCACGTGTACTTTAACTTCATTTGTACTTGCACATTCATGTTGGTCTTTTATTTCCGGCCCCTTTTAGTTTTCAGCACTCCTTCATATACATTTTTTCACAGTGTTTTACTTCAATCTGATACTCTTTTTTGTGTGTTTACACATTATAAGGCAATTACTCCACATATTTAGTGATTTAAACCTTCAGGTCGAGTCTCTAACACTGGGCCTATGGAAGGCGGGCTGAAGGTTTTCACGGCTTGGGCCTCGGGGGATGGGTCGTGACAAATTGGTATTAGGGGGGATGGTTCTACTGTTTAACTTAGGACTCTTATCTTTCTTTTCTAGGAAGCAAAAATGTTAAGGTTACATAGTGTGGTTCTCAATTAATGGAGTCTAATGTTCGTGTCATGGCTGACATATACACACACGAGGACCCTAACTACAGATCTCCAGCTCAGTGCACAAAAACACCATTTGTGTGTGTGTTTTCATAATTATTCTTTATGTCAGCTCAAAGAAGTCAGCTCACTAGGTATAACTTTTTACTATGTTGCATCTTTTCAGGATGGATCTATGCCAACAACTAGTTAGAGTTCCTAGAGGGTACACTGTTACGGCCCACTGAGTGGCGAGGCTTTGGTGTAGGGACCTCTTACTATGTTGTAACCTTCAGGTGGTATAAGAGTAGCACCACCACCTGTTGGGCAGCATATGCCACCAGCCGCACTAGCGGATGGGTCACACTGACTGAGGGCATTTCACGAGTTCTAGTAGAAAAGGCCTCTGAGGATAAGAGGTGATACATATTCCCAGGTAGTAGAGGACTGGATTGAGGTGATTTCTAGAGTTCTCTGCCTAGTTGGGACACCTGAACAGAACATTGTGATCGTAGCTAATAGTGTTTTCCAGTGAGTGGCCATTTGGATGGTCCAAATTATGATGAGACTTTGGTACATGGATCTTTTACCTTGATTTTACCTTTAGGTAGTGTTTCAGAAATATCAGTGGTTGTTGGTCAGTAGTTACAACTGATGGTACCGATATATGACACATATAGGTTTAGTGCCTTACACATGTTTCTACATCAGATACCACTTGGGTTTTGAGGTGAGCCTGACTCACCGGTGGTGGATGACTAGCCTGAGGAGGTGGATGAGAGTTCTCTAGAGCCTGTACATCTTCGTCAGCACTACATGTCAGTAGCCGAGAATTCATTGAGGCATACCGATCGTTCCCGGTACTCGATGAATATGTTAGGATCAATGCTTTTGGGCCCTGACTACCGAGAGAGGTGTGTTTTAGGATATATGAGCCAACAATGTTTCTCTAGATGCTAGAGAGAACATTTGTGGTTGAATGTTCATTGGATGAGCAGATACAAACAGTGAATGTTAGTAGTGGGAATGCATGATACTGGAATCAGTCTCAAAGACTTGAGTGTGTACAATGAATCGAGAAGAGGAAGTGTTAAGGACAGATGAATTTGCAGGTCAACAGATGTGGAAGCAGAGTTATGAGAGCAGCATGAGGTGGTGTACATTGTGAAATGTTACAACCACCCACCATTGGTGTCCCTGCCAGGCTAATGATGCCTGAGGGTATGGGAAGAGAGTAGCTGCATTGGTTAAGTAGATTGAACCAAGGGATCTAGGAATTATTCGAGGTATAGTATGTGTCTCTTACTATCTTCCGTATCAATAAACATAGGTTCCAATCATTCCTTCCTTCCACGAATCTTGTCCCTGGCCTAAAGTTTTCGGTTTAACCATTGACATGAACCTAACATCTAGAGATACCACTAGGAGGAGACTTGATAATAACACTTATGACAGTGGTGTGATCTGACCCATGAGGCAAGAGTTTTAGTTGGAACCACTTGGTGGCAGCGTCAAGGCATTACGATGTCAGTTTGGGTATGGACTGGACAATGATTGTTCATAAATAGATTTACTATATTAGTCAAAAAGTTTGTGGTTTATCTACAATGTGGGGATGAGATTTTCCTTAGTCAGCTAAAAAGGAACCCCAAGAATCATTGGATAAACTCATGCATATGAGGGTGCATCCAATTACTCTTACGTCGGCTAGCCTTACCCTCATTGTAGCTATATTTTATTTTCTATTCCAAACATGAGTGATAGATCATGGGTATATCTTTTTCAGAATATTTTTCTAGGATTACCCCTCCCCCCAAAGGGGGAGGGCTGTCTTTTTTTCTTGGATACTACATGAGATCTGTTCCATACATCTCCAAAGTTGTAGCACCACTATCATCCTTGACTTAGAAGGGGAAACCCTTCATGTGGTCGGAGAGATGCCAGCAGAGCTTTCAAAAGGTGAGGCAGAGGCTAACAAGTGCCCCCATCTTAAGGATTCCAATGGAAGGTGTATGGTACATAGTCTGCTGTGATGCATCAAGCACTAGACTTGGGTGTGTTCTGATGCAGGAGCGAGCTGTTATCACATATGGTTCTCAGTATCTGAGACAACACGAGCAGAACTTTGCTACCCATGACCTGGTGTTAGCAGAATAGGTTTTCACCTTGATGATGTGGCAACAATATCTTATGGGTGAACTTTTTAACATGTACTTAGATCGCAAGAGTATCTACTATATATTCTCTCATAAGGACTAGAATATGAGACGATAACGATGGATTGAGTTCATCCAGGACTATGTCATAATGATAGTCTATGCTTCTAATAAGGGGTTCATTATTATAGATGCACTCAGAAGGAGTTCTCGTATACAGTTGTAAGGAAAGGTGACAGAGCAGCTGGCTGCTCTTCAGATATCCATTGTGAATATAGATGGATAATTTTTCCTTTAGTCTCTTACAGTCAATACCCCAATTATTCTGTGAGTCAGGGTAGCACATCGTGGAGACGCAGACAGCGAGACATGACATGCTTGGATATCCACAGGGATAACACCTGATGGATTTTCTGATGGTGGGGAGCACGTCATCCTCTTCATAGGATGTACTATGGAACCCGTGTAACTTCAAGAGGATGTTTTGAGGGAGTTTCACACATCCCCATTAGCGGTACATCTAGTATTGGTGAAGATGTACCTGGAGCATCGACAACAGCACTGGTAGACAGGTATGAAGAAGGTTGTAGTAAAGTTTGCCTCTTGGTACCTCATTTTCTAGCAAGTGTGGGTGGAACACCTGGTATTAGCAGGCTTGGTTCATCCTTTTGAGGTCCCAATGTGGATTAGGTATGGGATATCCATGGTCTTCATGATAGGTCATCCAAGTACATCTAGGGTTCACGACTCGATTTTGGTGATCATTGACCGACTCACCAAGTCATCCCACTTCCTAATGATTAGATATCAGGGTTTATTAGTGAGATTGGGACGACTCTATGTGTAGGAGATTGTGCGGATACATGGATTACCTTTTTCTATTGTCTTAGATCGTGACACACGCTCTACTTCCCGACTATTGAAGGGGTTGCAGGAATCCTTCACAAAGCAACTTCATTTGAGTACCACCTTCTATCCTCAGACGGAAGGTCACACTGAGCGAACCATTCATACCCATGAGGACATGTTGTGTGCTTATGTCCTCGACTTCAGTTGTAGCTTTGATGACCAATTTACTTTAGTGTATTTTTCCTACAAAAACAGCTATCACTCCACCATAGGGATGAGACCTTTTGAGGTGTTGTTGGGAGACCTTAATGATCAACCTTGTGTTGGACTAACCTTGGGGAGTTATCAATAGTGGGACCAGAGATGGTATGAGCTACCACGAAGAAGCTGTAGATCAATAAGGAGAAGATGAAAACTGCACAGAGAAGACAAAAATCATATGCTGACAGGAGACGCAGATCTCTGGATTTTGAGGATGGCTACCATGTCTTTCTACGTGTCTCCCCTCAATGATGTCTCCGATGATTTTTCCGAGGTGGAAAGTTATCTTTGAGATTCATCGAACCTTTCTAGGTCCTCAGAAAAGATGGAAAGGTATCTTTCTGCTCATCACTTCCACCTTAGTATCGATGGGTGAATGACATATTCCATGTATATCATTTGAGACGATACGAGCACGAAATTTCTTACATCATCGACCATGGAGAGATGTAAGTCGATGATAGGGTGACATTAATGGAGGTTCCCATGGAGAATGAGGATCAACAAGAGAATCTCCTACGTGGACAGTCGATACCTCTAGTGCGCGTATGCTGGCGGCATGAGAACATCCAGTAGAGCACATGGGAGCGGGAGGCTCATATGCATGCTCAGTACCCCCACTTATTCCTATAGTTTGAGGTGTACTTTCAGGGATGTATATCATTGAGGTGGGGAGAATGTAAAGACCCAAAAATCCTGTGGAATTTTTTTTTAATACAGGGGAATTTTCTGAGTCTTCTAATTTTGATGGTGCAAGAATCTGATGCCTGGTATCCCAAAATCAATTTCTGAAGTTTGGTACGGGTACTTTCAGTAAACATATGAACATGATTTTATATCTTTTGAACATGTGCTCAGATTTGAAATCTGAGGCCACCGTTGAACTCGCAGTGCTGATATTTACTTAAGGAGACATTCACCTCAATGGCAGTTGGTCGAGAATAATGTTTAGTTTATGGGTTTTCATAATAATTATAATAAAATAAAAGTGAGCTACATTTTGTTTTATTTGATCTGCCATCATAGTGTTGGTGGTTAAAACCACTTCATGGGAGTTGGAGGATAGACCACCACAGCTTAAACTCCCATGAGTGTTTATGGTGGTGGGTCCCACCCGAACATAACCTCATGCGAGAGGTTACGACCTGGGGACCACGCGGGGCTAATCCCCCTATTGATGGAGGATAGTAAAACGTATCAACACTCCCTCATTAATGGGGGATAGCCTTTTCACATCCATTAATTAATTCTTGGTGCCAAATCTTGTGGATTAATTAAGGGGATCCAAGCAATTAATTTTCAATTTTTGAATTTTGATCCAACACCGAAAATAATAGATCTATTATTATTTTGGGGATGGCATTGTTCATTACAGTGGAAACCACGGTTGTTTTGTGGAGAGGATTACTAGGAGAAGGCCCCAACGAGGAACTCTCGATAACAAAGAACAATGAATGAAAACGTTTTCCTTCAATATTCTTCCCCGGACACCTACCGAAGTGGAATCACTTACACAAGCGTCGTGCGAACACAGTAGAGGAACATTGCGATAGATGTGACGAATGACAACTCCATATTCGTCCCATGAATTCACCATTGACGACCGACGATTAAAGGTATGGAGTTTTTTACATGCTGATAATATACCTTTTCAATCTTCTTCAACGGTTGGAAAGGAATTGTTTGCGGGTGAGTTTTCATTCGTCTTCTTTCCATGATTATCCAATTGATACCACCTTAAACTCAGAGGGTGCAGGCCAAACCAACATGGCCCAACCCATTTATCGTTTGTGTTTGAGATGATCCTTAGCATGGAGATGAAGCAATGAGATGACAAAGGTGGCGATGAAAAAGGTTGTGTTTCACATGGCCTCAACAACCCCTGCCGCCCTCGAGGCGCTACGGCCGAACCAGCCGTTACCGAGCTGGCCTTCTTTCGTCCTGTACACCTGACCGCACCGCCGGCCCAAGCCGCACCGAACCAGCCTACCAGACCACCTCTCGGCCGTAGGCCTGCACCGAAGCGGCCTGCCTGGATGCCTTCCGGCTACCGGCCCCTGCAGCCATGCCCTACACGATGCCCTCCCGGCCGCCTACCGGGAAACCCGACACCCTCTCGGCCTCCTGCCAGCCTTCCCAACACCCTCTCTACTTCTACCCGGCCTACTTGGTTGTCCCCATAGCCATCCCAGGCTTCCACCCGGCCCACCCGAACACCCAGCTGGACTGACCTGGCCACCTCTCGGCCTTTCCCACCACCCTGATAGCCTTCCCAGTCTACTGCTCGACTATCTTGGTCGGCTTGACGGATTCCCTAGGCCGCACCCCGGTTCCCGGCTGAACGGACCGAGTGGCACCGGCCTCCCGAGCCGGCTTGCGACCTCCCTCACGGTGCCTACTTCCAAATGGATCGGCCTCCCAAGCCGAGCCACCTGAACAGTGCCCCTCACGGTGCTGGATGAACCGAACCGGCCACGCCCTCTGGGCCGAGCCACGCCCCTCACAGTGACATCTGACCTGAACTACCCACGCAACCCACTGGGCTGGGCCTTGGGGGCCAGGACGAACCTAGCAGGATGGCCCACCCAATGGGTTGGGCTGGACCTAATAGGTCTAATTGGGTCGCCCATACCGTGTCAACCCTGACTATGATGGGCCGATTCAGTCTGACCAGGTTGGACCAGACCAGGGTCCAATACCGACCTTTACTTTCTTTGGCCATATCATTTCCACCAGATGAACATTTGACGAACCATCAGTTGTCCTGGTTTTCTAGGAGCACTAAGATCCCATTGATTATACCACATTAGTGTTCAGGTTAATGTTGAGATACAACCAGGTTGGATCATACATGAATCTAACAGGACCCTCAGGAAAAAAGAAACATAGAACTCATAGACTAGGCATCCAATTACGACACTGTCTTATGCGTTGAGACCCATATGATGAGGTAGAACATTGAGATACTTTTACATGGGACTTCGTGATAGTAGGAGTATTGACCAGTAGAGTATAGAGAGGACCATCCAAGGACGACCATGCATTTGTGTGGGAACCTAGTAACTGAATGTGACTTGAAGACTACTGATCAATTGACTCAGATTTACTTTTATTGACCATTGGGGAGTGCCTAATTGTGGAGGAAGACCCCCGGTGGAGGAGCACCTGGTTGTGGTTGTTGACCAGCAGTACTCGACAAGAGAAGTACCTATGTAGGCTATAAGAGGGAGCACCTAGTTGTGGTGTCATACCTATGGTGGGGAGCGCCTCTATGTGACATAGGAGACCCATGGTACTCGACAAGAAGAGTAACTCAACAGTACAAGGTTATTTGGAAGCACCTGGTTGTGGATGCTTTCCCACTGTACTCAATAGAGGAAGAATTCACCAACAGCCAAGGGTTTGAAATGTTACTACCCCTATAATAAAATTCTTGGATGGGCTGAGTCAGTAAATTTAGCGTTTACCTCATGAATGAGATGGATTACTTGGTTACTGAGGTATATGTATTGGAAAATACCTAAGTGATGTTATCTGTATATGTCATACTTTGTGGTTTATCGTTGATGGATTATGTGAGACATTGACGGTCATGGGGTCCGTATTGAGTATCGTTATACTCACCCCTCCACAGGCTATGCAAGCACCTTGTTGTGTTGGTTTCATATGAAGGACAATGCTGAATGAGGATCAGAGTTGGAGGACTAGACGGTACCCAGAGATAGACCTTGTGACGAGTCGGTACATAGAGGAGACTGATGGACGCGGAGTGCTGAGGAGGCTATCTATACCTGCCCTTTAGGTAGGAATCCTAGGAGGAAGACCCTGTAGCTGCTTTACCTTTTCTTTAGTTGTAATTTTCTTAGTTGTACTTGTACTTTCTTGTTGGGATTGTATTTCCATCCCCTTTTACTTTTGATCACTCCTTCATTTACTATTTTACTTAGTGTTTTACTTCCAGCTCATACACTATTGTGTGTGTTTTCACATTATAAAGGTAATTCCTTCCCAGTTTTAGGGATTTATAACATTGTGCTAGTCACATCCCCTGGCCTATGGAAGACGAGCTTGGGGTAGTCCTGACACGGGCCCTGGGGTAAGGGTCGTTACCTCTACCTGAATACCAATTATTATAAACATCAATTACATTACTAACATTTTTGTGTCACTCATATCTAAGAATTCATAGAATTTATTTTCATAGATACACAAGAAAAATTGAATGGTTTCCTCAAGACATTCTGTCATTTCTCTCTCTTATTTATCAGTTTCCCTATCACATTGAATTCATAGTATTTTACGATTAATTTATTATAATGTTAATAATATATTAATGTTTTAAACCAATAATAATTTATATATTTATCATATAAAAATATATATATATATTATATGTCTCTTCTCCTAATTTTTGACAATGTCCCATCAATGGTCGTTCATCCTCCTATGATGAAATTATAAAATATCAAATTATCAAAGAAAACATTGATGATTAAAATAAATAAATTATAATATTTTAATATATAAATATATATAGTGGTATGATTCTTTAGTTAATATTATTAATGTAAAATATTAATAATTCAATATCAAAAAAATAAAATTATAATGAAAGAATTAATGGAAAATATGATATCTAACCATTTAAACTTTAAATAAGTAAACTAAGTAATATAATATAGCCATTATAAAAGATTAAAATCAAAAAAAACAAAAATTTAAGTTTTTTTAGATATCCATATGATTATTATATATGGGTAGTAAATGTGACTAAATATAGTTTGTTTTATGGTATGTGTATTCTTGAACCTAACTGATTTTTAGGTAATTTTTATTTATTAATTGTCCTTGTTGATGCCGAAATCTGAGAAGGCCCACAATGGGTGGGTAAATGAGCATTGAAGGAATCCAGGATGCAAATATATAAAATCCCAGGGCCCGGTAGGTAGGCTTGTGCATGATTTGGATGGCGCGCACAAGATGAGTTCTTGCGCGCAAGCTGTTGCGCGCTGAACATCCCTCCTGTGCATGTTGTTGCATGCCCAAATAGACTCCCTCCGCATCGAGCCCCGGTTCCATGCCCAAGGTGACGAGGAACGTCCGTTTGTGTTCCAGGACCCGGTTTTGAACCGAAGGCGATGAGTAATGTCTATTTGTACGTCGGGCCCCGATTCCATGCCCAGGCGACGAGGAATGATTGTTTGAATGCCGAACCCCGGTTTCGTACCCAAGGAGAAATCGAACATCTGGTTGCGCGTCAGGCCTCTGTTCTGCAACCAAGGTGACGAAGAACCACCTTTTGCGTGTTGGGACCCGCTTCTACGTCCAAGGCGATGTCGAACAACCATTTGGGCGATCTACCTCATTTACATGCACAAGGTGATGTCAAATGACCATTTGCGCACCCGAGGATACATTGAACGTCTGGTTACTAAAGATGAGAAGCTTCTCTACTGCGTGAAAATCCCCTCTTCTATGACCACTCGAAAAACCCATGGCCTTCAGGTATTGGTTCATACTCGATAGGATTCCCAGGGGGCCTTTATAAGAATCCTCTTTTCATTGTAAATTATGTCTTCCCTTAGTTATTTGTGCTCAAGGGGTCCCCCATACACTCACTTCACCATTCCGTCAGGCAATCTTGTGCGCAGTCTGTCCAATTTGTGCACATACCGTCTGTCTTGCATACAATCCATCCCCATTGAGCACCACTAGTCGAACATGCATGCCATACATCCACCTTGCGTGCCACCCGTTCCACTTCCGCGCAACACGTATGCCTTTCATGCCACTCATACCTCTGCTCACAACCACATGGTCTTACACACATACCTACCCTCTTGCATCCAGACAACCTATTTTTACCTATCCCATTCTTTGACACACGAATCAGGTGTTTCCCTCACCATCAGGCACTGTGTTCGAGCCCTTATTATGCGCGACAAGCCTGTACCCCACACTCTTTTCTCATGCGACACCTTAGGTTTGCACGAAGAAATTCCAATATCCCTTGGATGCTATTTCCCGTTGCGTTGCTTCACCTCAATGAACCTTCACATAGTCTAGCTAATGGATATTGCTTCTTCACATAGCCACACTAATGTTGACCCTCCAATGGTTCACCCCATAACACCCCCTCAACATGGTGTTTCCTATACCTTCTCTTAAACAATTTTCAGACGGTATCGGTTATGTAAGTCCTATGGGTGCTGACCGAACCCGCTATGTCCGAGCTGTAGGAAATTAAACTGCTAAGAACCATCATCCTCAACACATGATGTTAAACTATGACCTCACCTCATTCCTCGCATGCCAGGAAAGTGCAACAACCTTAGTGGAAGCCCCTAGATTTTCCTGTCGGAGGAAGCATCCTTTCCCCTCTTTTTTGGTGAAAAATCCCTCTCTTGTTGGGCTTTGTCACCATTGGGACTCCATCTTGGAGTATGTCCCATCCTCTTCAGGCTGCTAACCATGCATAATGCTATGTTTCTTATTTGGGCTGCTAACCACACGTGAGCCCCACTCCACTTCCCATGGACATACCTTTCTCGACGTGATCATCAGGTCATTGTTTTAACTTGATTCTCAAACTAAGCATGAATCACATGGGATTAAACCAAGAAACGAACATGACATCCACATTGGGCAACCATGACTGTAAGCCCCATCCCCCATCTGAACTATGTGGTCTTTTATCCATTCCAAGGTGGGTTATGTAGGATGCTTCCCTATGGTTCAATCAAAACAACCAGTCGTTCCGACAACATTCACATCAGTTCACCAACATCATGGGTAACCTAGAGTGTAATCCCCAACCCCCATTGAACCATGTGGTCATTAATCCTTGCCAAGGTATGGTACGTTGGAACCCTCTATGAGGTTCAACCACAACAATCATTGGTCCTAACCATCTTCACATCAGGAAACCAATGTCACCGCTCCCGAACTACATGGACTTTGATCGTTGCGAAAGCGAGAGACGTCAGAGTCTTTTCTAAGGATCATGCCCAGTAACTAGTCATTTGGACCACCCAACACATTGGATCATCCATACAATCCATCTGGACCCTAGGTCCTTATTCACGTCAGTTCTCCATCGTCCCACATGAAGTTAAACTATAAACCCCATGCAGTGATATTCTGTTGTGTCCCTCAATTAGCGGTAAGACATTGTATCCCGATTAGTGGTAAGATGCTACGTCCTCTATTCAGTGGTAATCCATTGTAATCTCATTCAATGGGACCCACATCACTGGTCAATCCGAGTGGCGTCAGACCGACATGGGCTTCTAACCGTACGGATGCCCCAAAGGCAGCATCAGATTATTGTCCAATGTGTACACCCCAATTCAATCTCGTCGCCTAACCTTTTCGTCGAGCCAATGTGTCTTGGGTAGGTCATTCCCAATCCCAGAGGTTCCACTTACTCTGTGTCCCATCCAAATGTCTATTCTCCTTGACTGCAACCTTTGGCATCCCATCACCCACCTGAACAATGTAAACATTGTTTCCCTACCACAAGGATATGTATGAAGTATCTCTGAGAATCAAGACCTACATCACCATTGTCCTCATGGAAGTCCCATACCATTCACCACCCATTTCACTCAGCACCCCATCATCAATCGTGATTCTTACCCCATCCGCCACATCCTGGTGAGGTCATGTCAACCCATATACATCAGTGTGTCCTCCCGGGGTTACACTCATCTGATCCACTCTAGTCTGTGTTATGATCAGTCTGATCAGTCTCTGATGGATGTTAAACTTGTGGAACAACCTATATTAAACATAATAAGCTAAGAAAAACAACATAGAAATGCCTAAGTCTTACGGTTCCTCACATTCGTTGTGGGATTCCTCAAGCATTCTCATCCTCAAGAAGCAATATTATAACTGGAAGGATCCCAGACACGCCAGTCTCCCAGCGTCCAAACACACCAGTGAAGTCCAACATGACTACTCCCCTGATTGAAGGATGCTTCCCTGGTTGTACCCTTTGTAATTCCCAAACAGAACTAGTGTAATTAACTAGTGTCCATAAAGATATATCAAAAGGAAGAGTTTATCTAAAAACATCTTAAATCTATAAGGGAGACCTGGACTAGGTGATGTGTTCTGAAGAGGAATCCACATAATGGTGAACCAACATCCCATCATTCTGTTTTGATCAAGGAGAAAACGTCTTAGAACAAGGAACGAATGATGCCTACCGTTGGGAAGTAGGAATGCAGGGAAACAAAATAGCGTCGTCATCCCCCTACAAGATGGACACGTGCACCCTAGTGAAACTGTCAGAAATAGTCATCATTATGGATATTCATACAGTACTCTTAAAATATTATGACTATTTTTTTCCTCTACTTTATGCATTGTAAAATTTTCCCCCATTTTAAAATTATTTCAATTATAAAATCAATGCATTTTCAAATAATATATATTTTATAGAATATCATATTAACTCCCCCAATGATTTATGTTCTGTATCCAATAACGATAATATTTTATACGAATGGATAATTCCACTTATTCATTTAGAGACCCCAAATTATATTTATAAAATTTTTATTTGATTTATTTATAATTCCAAATTATTTCTATTGGTGTATTTCATGAATATCATTTTTATTTTTTTTCATTCAATGTAGAATGCTGGATTCTGAATAATTTATGATGATATAGGTGTGACTAAAATTATATATTTCTCAAATTCAATGGGTAATGTGATATATCTCATTATATTAAATATATAATTCATGAACTTGATAATTATTTTAAGATAATATAATTTTATGATTTATTATTATATGTTATACATGAAAACAATGTTAGAAATGTTCACATATTTGTATTGTATTTAACTACTTTTATATGATATTTCATTAGTATACACATGACCCATTTCATGCTATAATAAATTGATTCCAATAATATTATGAGGAAGATATTATGGTTATTATATTAATGTAATTATTATTCTCACCCATATAAAATTAATTCACTTCCAATATCCCTCCTATGTTATTCATCCTCATACTATATTTTTTAGTATCACATTCACGACATCCTAATTAAAGGGGTAAATCAGAGTGTAATGTGTTTTTATAAGAATATCCATTTCTCCCAGTTCCAGACACATTACAAATTTTTTTGACCGAATTTCTTGATGTCCTCACGTATAATTAAAAATAATTCATTTAAAATTTTAATGAGAAAATGGAATCATGATTATTATAATGTATGGTTCGAGTATGGATGACTACATACTCGCTTTATGAACATTAGTTTCACATCAACAATATATTCTATTTTTTTGTGAAGAAAATAATGATTAGGGTAATGGAATTAAATTTCGTCTTGTAGAAACAACCATGTATAATGAAAAATGTTAAATATATAACTAATGGAAGATGTTGGAAATCGCAGGTTTAAGTTATCAAAGTTGTCGAACATGTCTTGTTAGATATAAAAAATTGAACATCATATTCATAATTTTTCACTAAAATGGGTACTATGAATACACAACAATTTGTGGGAATTCAATAAAATTCAACAATATTGTATGGTTATTTTATTCAACTTCAATTTGAATAATATAATTCTTATAGTGGACTAATAAAATAAGAAATAATTTACTCAACACACTAGAGAATACAGTTATTATTTTAATAGATGTTTTTTTATATTTAGTATTTTGACATATAATGTTTGATATTATCCTAATGTAATGTATTCAAATTTTCACACATAAATTGGTTCATTGAATGTTGTATCAGTTTCAATTCAGTAAAACATATTCATTTTTTATATAAATGATTATCATCAAAGTGAGGTTTCATTGGTCATTACATTATTTAATTACCTGAAAATAACTACAAAAAAATTATGGAATATTTATTATTAATTTTTATTTATGAACGTAATATATGAATTCATGTTCGTTTAGTGTGATGATGGAGTCATATTTCACATCATTATGATATATTAAACTGTACTTTATTCTATAAATTATATATATAGTTTAATAATATATCATAATCATGAAAAATTAAAATAATTGTTTCGATATAACATTATGAAAGTTTCATCATCTTTCTGGGATCTCATGTTCTTATTATGAGGAATTAATTTTTGTTTCACATAAGTTTTCCATAATGTATCCTTGTGTCTTAAAGAACACCTTTTTGTAATAGGTTTCACTAAATATTCCACCAATGAACATCGATGTTTTGGGGTTTTTCTAAACACATAACATGTATGGATATATATTTATAACTCATAAGAAATTTTTACATCTTTCCTAATGAATCCAAGAGAATCATCCAGTATATATCTCGAGTAAGAGGATATGCGATGTATTAATTAGGTAATTTATTTTAAAAGAGAATAATTTTACATCATAATATATCTAGAATCCCTCTCTATTTCAATACCATTTTATTTATGGTTGAGGTGATCTTAATTTGATCCGTCCCCTCACTAAAAACATTATTGTGTTTTATTTTGTGTCCAATATTTATTGTGAGACTAAAAAACAATCTATATTACAATGTATTGATGTATATAAAATTCTACGTGTTATTCCTTTACTTTTGATTTCATTAAGCAGGATGTAGTTATTTTGTAGGTTATTCATTCCTATGAGAATTTTCACATGCATCCAATAATATCACATGCATTATGATCCTAAAAAATACTCCTCGTTTTAGATATGAATGATTTTTGGACATTATGGTTTTCACATATTTAAGGAATGAATTCAATACATTGATTGCATAAATGATGTGGATATTATCTCAAAATTAATATTATTCTAATATAATCTCTTGATTTGGTTGGACGTCATCCATGACTTCAATCTGGTGAATCATGTATATTTTATACATATTTCACGAGTGTATGATATGTTTATTATGGTTATAATTGATTTATAATACAGTATTTGATCGAGTTTTGTGGGTTCTGTCCATATTTTTTATGAGAAGGTTACAATAACTCATTTAGTGAGTCCCAAATTATATTACATCGTGTCAGGACACTACATTATAACAACTTCCATGTTTTCTTCTTTCTCGAGGTATCTAATATTTTATGAACCCGTATTACTTGCACACAATGACATCCTAGGTTATTCCTCATTAATATGTTGTATAATCACTACAAATATACTTCAATTAATATCTTGTTATGACTTCTTCCAAAATGGTTGACCCATGGCCCCCATATATGGTTGATTTGGCCCATGTTGGTGACCTTGTATTGGCCAAATGTTTTTCATTAAGTCCCTTATATTTAATTTTTTTACAGTGTATGATATTCAGAACTAAAAACATCACGTAGGAATGAATTAATGAAAACATAAAAACATTCTTATTTTTTTGAATATACATAAAATATCTTAATGTTAATAAATATTTCCATGATCTCATTTTATATATGGGTGTAAAAATATATATATATAAATACTTATTTCTGTGACATTAAAATATTTCATCCCTTATACATATATAAATAGTAATTATTATTATCATCTAAAATTCTTAAATATTATACATAAAAAAAATTAATGTTATAATAAATGAAAAAAACATTAGAAAATGTTCATCAAACAATGATGTAGTTTTTATAAATTGGCGTGTTTATATTCATAATTGGTCAATAATTGAATCAAATTATATTAAATGAATTCATTAATATTATTCATATATAACAACTTAATCAAAAATATAATACATCCTTTTGAACTTCTCATGTATGGGTTTTCAACAATTCATTTAAATACATATACAAACATTCATATAATCTTCATCGTACATCTGAGACATTCTTCTTAATTATGAAATATTAACAATATCATAAAAAATATATATTACACAATCACAGTGTAGGGTATTCTGTGTCATATTATTGATTTTCATACACATTAATATAAATAACATTTCAATATGTTAATTCCATATTCATATGTTATTCATTAATTATATACACAAAAAAATTGATATTTTTATTTATATATCTGCCCCTTATTTATAACAAATGGAAATTACCCTAGAGAGGGTGGTATCATTTATTTCATCAGAAATGATCAATCAATTACTCCACTTTTAATATACATGGTCAATTCAGATATCGAAACCATGAAGGTCTAACATATGTAAAAAATATGTCCATTTTCAATTTATAGTATGATACGTTCAGATATAATATAACTTGTTTCTCCCATAATGTATTTTTCAACTATTTCAAGGTTAATATAAATTAGAAGATACTAATTGATATAACTTGTTAGTTGAACTTACATTCTATAAAATTCCCCAAAAATATTCTAATGATATATTAATCATGAAATCCTATACACATTTCATGAATTTGATAAGAAACATTATTGTAATCTTCAAAATGTCAATTCATGATGTAATTCCATGAGATTCTTAATCAATATATTGTTCATTTATTCAAATCAGCTATGATATTTCCCTTATGACCATATTTCAAAAAAATTGAAAAGTATTATATAGTCATACAATATACATCATCTTTGATTACATAAACAAGTTCCTCCCATATATATCAGACATTAAGGAAGAATATTGTTCTTGGAAAATCCATTGAAACTCCATCTAAAGGGATGATCTCCATATTTACATAAAAAATAGTTATTATCACTAATTTTTCATATAAATTAGATTTTATTTGAATATTATTTATTATTATTACAACTATTATGTTGAATTCAATTTTTTTAGTTATATATTGCAGATTGATTATTCCTCAACACAGTTGATATATGATTTGTTTCAAAAAAAATAATATTTAAGATAACAATATTTTGATAAGTGATGGATTCTGTCTAAAAAGAATCATGGATTCAATATTCCATTGTTCATATATAAAAATAATATTTATTCTCTTAATTTCCCCCTCATTATGTACATCATATTCATGTACCAGAAAATAATGAAAAATAAAAAAATAATATGTGAATAAGGTGGATTTCCATTTATTCTAATTTAGAGTAATAATTGTGTAAATTATTTCTGAACCATGAGACTCTATTATTAAAGGACTCATGTGAGGAAAAAATATGAATAGATTATTTAGAAATTTTTTTACTACACTTGAGAAGCATGGAATCATCACAATTATTGATATCTTTTGTAGAACATTAATTTTCACACTATCACTAAATGCACATTAACTAGTATATTATTTATTATTTTTCCTCTATATCTTCTCATGATATGGAAATATTGTTGAAATGTTATATAATATATGTAAAACCTTCTGGATCATTCAAAAAATTACTTCTATGTATTTATGGTATTTATTCTTTGACATGCACTCATAAAAATTACCTTTTCCATATGGAATATCCTACATGTCTTTAGAATATTCCACAATGTGTTACTCTTAAAAATTTATTACTCTATAAAAATTAGTTCAGAGAATAACCATATTTCCTTTTGAATTTGCATATAATTATTGTTAGATTCATATAGATTCTCAAGTATACACTTTACAACTACAATCATTTTTCCGTAAACAAGTTTCACCTTTTATTGAATTAGATTTCTTTCATTCATTGTGATGTCAGCAGAATACTAATAGTGATCAATGGTGTTATCTCTTATATCACAAAATGATAGACTTAATCCATATTATATGTCACTATACCTTATATTAATGTGTATTCATAGGTTTTTTCTTCTTTTTGTTTCACCCATGGATGAAATACCTCTCATATTTGAAAAAGTTCTTGGGAATTTTTTTCTTATTTTTCAATCAAGAGTATGAAAAAATTATCGGTAAATTCATCTGAATTTTTCTAATTCCTTTAATGAATTAATTTTATTTTCATACCTCTTCAACGTGACCACATTATTTTTCACTACTATATATGATAAATGTTCAAATCTGTTAGAAATTGGAAGACCCCTATGTTTATAAAGTTTATTTTTTTATTTCTTATTTGAACACCATTTATTTATGCATCTTTTGGTTTTATGATCATGTCATAATATAACATCTATTTTGTGATCGATTTATGAGGCATTTTTAACATCTCAGACCGATAGACCACTAAAATGGTGGACATATTGCTGGGTCACATGGCCTCAATCATGCCTCACCATACAGTAGAGGCTACAGAGTAGCATCGAGGGCTTAAGGATGTGATTTTGGGGTATTTATAAACACATTATCATAGTTTCACGGTGGTATAATACATAATTAATAATAGTAAAAAACTAAATAATTAATAAATTAATGATAAATAATCTGAAGAGCAATATAAAATAAACGCAGTTGTTGTCCAATTCAATTATATAAAATAGTATGCATGAAAAAATAGTGATTCCTAATCTAAAATAGTAGACATATAATAGGAAGAATGATAAATTATAGTACAAAAAATACAGAAAAGAAATGAAAACCCACAAGGTTTTACATCATGATCATCCTAATCTCCATCTCTTCCTTATGCTCATAATGTCTAAGTACAAGAAATTAGAACTAGCTAGAATCTATTGTCCTATAAATACAATGACAAATTTTGTACCCCAGTGAAATGGCATCCCGATTATGAAGTGTGATAAAAATCCTAGTAATTTATCACAAAAATTTTATTCAATTAAATCAATATTTTTAATAATATGAAAATCATTATCCATATAATGTTAATTATAAATAATACTAAAATAAACAACAACCATCTTGCTCGGGTTCCCAATAAAACCTGATAGCTCTACCTACATCATCTCATTTTTAAAGAGAGTGTTTGATATATAAATATTTGTAAATAGTAATAATGTTCACATAAAATAATTATATAATGCATACACCTATATGAACCAGCCATGTACGAACATAAGTGTCCACATAACTTGAATACATGGTGCAAGAAATACTTAAGAGTAACTATGTAATTCATAAAATGTCTATATGAGCATACAAGATCTTACATTATGTAAATTCACTACATCTCATAATGAGTTATATTGTTAATAAAAATAAATTGAGATGGTGAGTGTGTCATTTTGTCGACTCTTGACGTCGAGAGTGTTCCATCATTTCCGCAATAAAGAACATTTGTGGCTGAAAATGCCTATTTTCCAAATAATGTCAATAGTTTGATACACGATGTCTTAATACCCAATGTTAGGTATTTTTATTATGGAATTATCAATATAACAATATCCATCATTACATATCCTATATCATATATTAGTCAATAATCAATAATTAAATATAGATGGAATTAACTGCAATGACATATATTTATGAAGACACTGTTATTAAGGAATCGTAGATACAATATTTTACAAAATCCATGTTTATTAAATTATAACAAGAGGCATGGTATGAATACCAAATTGAATTATATTTCATTAAATTCATTCATGTAATACAAGTTGTCATTAATGACCTTTTCAAATTATAACATTCAATGTTAATTTTTCAAGGGAGGAAATTCATTATGTTAATCGAACCAATTTATTAAAAGATAATAATGTCATTTATATACTACACAATTTATAACATTCCATAGAATCTATAAATATATGTAAATTCATTTATCAAGTCTCATGGAGGCACTTTTACGGTACCATTATATAATAATATATTACTTGTATGTGAAAATCCATTTTTAATGTATTCCCATCATTCTGAAGGTGTTTGGTTTAATATCGATCTAGTTAGAAGTGTGAAATTCCATGCACAAAGGTGGTTAAAAAGATAATTGAACATTTCTATAAAAAGGGCCACTCCATTTTAAAATTATTTTGAAGAAATTAAATTGAACATTCCATATATCTAAAAATGAATTAAATTCATTATAATATGACTGAATCAATATGACCATTTATATTATAGACCACTAATCACCACTATGTAACAATTGAGACATTTCCCCACATCTTATGGGTTTTATTATAAAAATTAATAAAAAAATATACAATAATCCATTGATCACAATTGTGCATAATTTAACTCTGCATTTATAAATATATAGCAATATAAAAAAGAATCATTTAAGA
The DNA here is from genome assembly GCA_963277665.1 of Viscum album. Classification (NCBI taxonomy): domain Eukaryota; kingdom Viridiplantae; phylum Streptophyta; class Magnoliopsida; order Santalales; family Viscaceae; genus Viscum; species Viscum album. The sequence continues at coordinate 810,408,393 of OY728140.1, read as the reverse complement.
AACATACCATACAATAAAATTAATTATAATGTGCATCATGGGACATAAGAGGTTATATTATCTTATGGAATATCACATAAAATGGGCATAAAAATTGACATTCCAAAAGATAATTCCTTGATGTTTTTATAATAATTTAATTCAATTAGTTATATAGAATAAATATAAGAAGTAATAGTCATGGGGTGTCCTTGGGGGAGGTTCATATCCTACAATTTAAAAATAAGTCTTAATTGGAGTAATACAAGCTCTGTATACCAATTTATATTAAATGAAAATATATTTTATATAACCTACGGTAATATCATACATCAGGAATAATTGAAAAAAATCATATATTAAAAATTAATTTAGGGAAAATCTATAAACCTCCTACCCATTACTTAGTAAATATACTCTTCCAATATGCAGGTCTAACATTGTCTGGTTCAGAAGAAATTGACAAAATAGACTATCACCCAAATAATAGTCCATATGAGATTTCACAATGAAAAATTGATCAAGAGATGATAAAATGAATAAATATTCAAAAGGAAATAATATATTTAACATGCATATCCATAGAGAGTAATAACATTCAATTAAGATTCTACATGGAGGATATCATAGAATGAATAGTTTAGCCATCAATGAGGAAACCCACTATGCAAGGAGATGAATGAGACACTTGTTAGGGGAAGAAGAATGAACAGGAATAGGGAAAAATAATACACATTAATTGAAGAATAGTAATATCACCCATAAAAATATGGGAAGCATAGTTTAGATCCACGGTTAGCCCAAATCATGTGCCAACAATGCTTCTCTACCAGACTAAAAATAAATCCTCAAACATTTGTGCCACATGGATTACATAAACATGCACAAATATTGAAATTAATTTTTTTTGTAATAACTATGAGGATTTAAATGTGAAATATTGGATTGAAATTTCGGAAAAACATTCACATCTTGTGCAGAGAACTTCTACTTCTCTAATACATTATATATAGTTTTCTATTGGGGAATGCATAATTTTAGTCAAAATATACACCCTATGTGGGACTTCATATCATGATATCATTGAGTCCCATTACTCCTTAAACATGTAAAGACACCTATGGATCCCCTCTTGACATTTCAAATGTTTAAAAACAACAAATTTAAGTGTTACAACTGTTGAAATTACATTCTGATGATTATGTTCAATAACATCCCATCCACTAGGTGCCAAATATAAAATTGCCTTGGTATTTTTACTTTTTTAAAAAAGTTATGGAATTAAAAAAACCCCACCATAGATCTTATCATCCAATATATATATTTAAGAACCATAAAAACATCACTCGATTATCATGTGTTGTGAATTATCATTTGAGCAGCCTCATTTCCTTTCTAAACACCAAATGCACCTCAATGAATAACACAACACTATGGCACTTAATCAAAAAAAACCAATCCAAAAATGAAATTATGATTGAAACACCTAAAAAGTGTTGACTTGAGAAACCTTTGTTAGAGAAATGGTCTTTTCATCATAACATTAAATAGATAACTTTTGGTGCTCCCCACTAATGGGTATTTATGTTTAATAGCCAATTTTTTACAAAAACATGCCCAATTGCCAGAATTTTTATACAAGGAACACCATAACCAATATTTTAACCCCACATGAGTGATTTCATTAATTGAGGAATCTATATTACATTTGAGGTCATATTATGGACCTCATCAGAATAAAATGGTAATGAGTGGATCGAGTTAACAAAAATGTGTCATGCAATATTTCCTTGAAGACACAATAGAACATTACAAAACAAACACCGTTACCTAGCATAATTATTTAAAATATTTCCATTTGACCATTCATATTTTATAATATGGATCATGAGTCCAGACACTATCTTCTAACTATTCAAAAAATTCCAATCATAGACACCTGTTGTTTAAAATTGTTTCTACAACTCCTTTATTCATGTAATTTCACAATTATAAACAGAATGTTCATCAGAGTCCACACCCAACATGAAGGGAAAATCCATGGTCAAACCATCATAAAACCAGTTAATTTAAAATACATCAATACAAAAAAGAGTGTAATACTGATCCATAATACTATAATTGATTCCCTTTGATCATTACCTTTGATCCACAAAATAAGACTATATTAGACTTTTATTTATTAAACAGTAGTTCAATGAACATACCCATGGTCAACCCATAATCTAGGATTAGAACATAAATGAATGTACAAGGACAAATCCTCAACATAAGATCACTGAATTATCATAGAATTGTACTTTTTTGGTGGTCATGTCATATGAAAAGGTTGGTGTCCAATTGTCCATCCATGGAGTTCCTACATAGGAACCCAAGTACATCATTGAACATACCATGCCTAAATAAAAACAATGTATCATGTTAGAAAATATAATATTGATAACTAATCAAGCCTAAAATAATTTAAAACATGATGTGTTGTATAACTAACACTCTATTAGAGCATCATGGGTGATTTCATGAAAGGGTACATGCTCTTCTCTAAATGAAATGTACACTAAGAGGGTATAAATAGTTTCTAGAAAACTATTCCCAGTGGTTCTCCATATATGTATTCCATAGACCTAGAATGACAAATATTTACTAAATCTAACACAATACCCCCTACATTAGGAGTGTTATATTTATCAAAAGGATAAATTTAGAATCATCTCATAAGTATGCTAGATTTGGTTCACCATAAATGCGCACGTGATACTCCTCCCAGTCACACTCAAAAATTACATTGTAGATTACGTGAAAGGAAAAACCTAACTGAACAGCATTTCAAAATATATGATTCTCACGAAACATCATCATGAGTATTATGACAAACCTTATTTCTTTAAATGCTTAGGTCACACTACTAAAGATATGATTTTAGAACATTATCAATAGTATAAGGCTCGATGATTTCACCAAACACAATCTGTTCATTACAACATTCTTCAACTCAATAGTTTCATGTATTTGAATACCCACTAACTACTAGTTCAGAAGAAATATTGAACATCCTCAATAATATATATTGGTTTCTTTCATATTAATTTATTTACCATATGGACCCCATTGAAAAATGGGCTCAAAATCTCATTATCTAAAATTTTAGTAAAACACACTAAAGACCTCCAATGTCACCCAAAGAAAGGGAAAAGAGTCACAATAAGAACTATGTATATGAACATCCCCTAGGAATGTCTAAACTACTATAAATTATCATAACATGATTCCATATTGCAAGACAAGGACAACGAAAACATGACCTCCCATTTGAACAAGGGTGTCATTTTCAATATAAAACTCCAACTAGGGATATCGATACTTAAGAAACACAAAAATTTAGAAAACATATGAAATTTTAAAAGGGACTTCATCTCTAAGTTTTCTACATACCTCAAGATATCCCCTTATGAAAAATATACAATCAACCCATAAATAGTTACTTCCAACAAAATTTACAGATATTAAGGGACCATCCTTTAAGGTGTTGTTAAAATAAATCGATCTATGGAAAATTCACTCACTTATATTAAAATTAAATCCTAGGTGATATTAAAAGACACATACAAGAGGTTTTTATACAAAGGATACCACATTAGCTTCCATTTTTTACATCATTACTTTTATTCATATTCAGTCTCCAAACATTTACATGTTCCAAATAGAACATTAGATATTTATTATAAAATAAATGTACTTGGTACATATTCCAATTAACACCATGAGAGAAAAAAATATATTTATATAAAAACAATTCATTTAAAATTAATCATTTATTGGAATCCGTTCAAATTTATTTTATTTAATAATTAAATTTTTTTCGTTAATATACAATAGGAAACATTTCTAGGTCACATTTAGCCATTATGGGATCAATTAGATACAACCCATGAGTGGTTATTTAATTATCAGATTTTTAAAACTACCATTGTAGGTAATATCACATGAATCATTCCCCAATCCCAATACAAGGGTCCAGTTATCCATTACGATGTTAACCACATGATCGACATGCTCATGTGATAGAGTTATATGCCATTATAGAGAAATACAACTCATTTGAGATCAAAATTGTATATTTTTTACCAATATAACAAATTAAATTACAAAATAGTCATATATCATGGATTGGTTGTATGTGTGGCCATTTACAAAACCATAAAGATTAAATACACATTATAGTTTTGCATTTGCCTCCAAATTACTAAAAAACTACATTATAATTTTAACAATGGTAGATTTTTTATTTTTAAAAAGGTATCTAGTTGGAGAGAATTATCAATGATGGATCAAGTATATGAATTAACTTTTCCGAATTATGTGGATCCCAATAATATAATAATTAAAAATGTTTTTCATTTATTCGCAACCAAAATATTTAATTCATCAAGCCAATTTTATAAAAAAATATGTATAATATGTTTCAGTAAGATGAAACAGAGATAAATAGATACAAATAGGCATCAGGGAATATAATCAACAATCAAATATATATAATAAGTCATCTAATTAAAAAAACCCATTTAATAACAATCAGTGTCAAAAACAAATTCGCAATGAAGATAAAAATGTAACTTCATGGAATGGAATATGTGGGTCATGTGAATCCCTATGTGGAAATTATGATGATTGTAATGATTCATCCTTACCATATATTTCCAAGGGTATAATTCAATAAATTTCAAAAATACATATGAAATTAAAATTATACCATTCATTTTAGGTGAATTTTTAATCAATTGTATAAAAAAATATCATTATCATCAATCCTAGCCTTAGACTCTTGGACTTTTTTCCATGGTTTGGTTGATCAATCCTTGAAACAACTATTTTCTATGTACAGACATATACAATGAATAATATATACTAGTCCAAAATTGTAATAAAATGTTAAAAACAATAATATATACATCATTGTAAGTAGTAGGCAAGAAAAACTACTCGAATCGTGGCCATACAGGTCGGTCACATGGCCTGAAGCATTCCTCCCACCACACCAGAGGATTCTGAATAATAGTGAGGTTTTATGGAGGTGATAATGGATTGAGAAAACCCTCATGATAAGATAAGCACATTAGTATAGCATAAAATGAATAACATGAAAAACTATAATGGGTAATTAATGAAATATAGGGATAAAATTGTAATATAAACAGAATACAAAAGTTTCCCAAAGACAATATATAATAATGTATGCATGTAAAAATGATAAAATCATATATAAAATAGTATACATAAAATAGAAAGAATCATACCATATTTTTTGAAAAGATATAAAATAAATTAAACTCACTATGGGTTAACTCTCATAGAATGTTATGACCTATCTTAATCTTTTTCTCACAACTCTATGGTACATGAAAAGTATCATAGGAATCAAATAGGGGTCTAATGAACACATGATCTACTGAAATACCACAATGAGATGGTTTCATGATAATGATGTGTGGTATAATCCCAATAGGATACCACCCATATTGTATACAAATGAGTCAAGTATGTGAATTATATGTAATAGAGTATTCAAGTAATGTTAATTATAAATAGTACGAAAATAAAAAACAACCATCCCACCCAAAATCGCAATGAAACCAGGAAGATCTTAATATTTCATCTCATAGAGGGAAAAAGCTTATGATCTGTTACAATATGTATATAATAATAATATATATATAGTATAATGATACAATGCATCAACAACTATGAACCAAGTATATGTGGATGTATGTAGCCATATACCATGAATAATAGGTGTTGGATTGACAAGGTTGGAATTCAATATTCAATAACCAGTCATAATGAGCCTATAAGATCCATCATTGGGTATATTTACTACATCTCATAATGAGTGGGAAGCATCATTACCATAATTAGAGATGTTGTGTACGTCCTCATGTCAACACTCTAAATCATGATAATTTCATCTTGCTATCTCAAAACCTGGGACAAGGGAAAATACTCCCACCAACTCAATAATTTCAATTTTGTCAGAACCACTTACTGAACAATGAATATGAGGGACCATTATTTCTAAACTATCAATAGAACACTTAACATAGATCAGAATAATATATCAAGGTATACTAATATTTAATAATAATTGAAATCATTTTTCATTTCCTATCATGTTTTATATTTTTAAAACCATTATAATAATTGAATCATATTTATAAAATTTCACATATGTCATTTATATTTAATTATAACATGTGGAATGGTCAAACAACCCAATTAAATCCCATGTTATTAAATTCATTAAATTCCTTAAATTCACTAAAAAATTAAATTCATCATTAACACGATAATAAAATTAATACATTCCCATTCAATCACTCAACGGTGTAAATTCATCATATCTCAATAACCCCTTTATTAAATGATAAACCTTAAATAATAAATTATTAATTAATAACATCCCATTGAATTTATCATAACATGAAAAGTTATTTTAAAACACTCATGGATATACTAAGAAGGGTATATTCTCTAATGGGAAATTACCTAGAAGATAAATCACATTTGTATAGTATGAAAAGTACACTGAAGGTTCTTGGTTAATTATAGATTCAGTTAGGAATGGGATAATCCTTTCACATAGGAGGTGAAATGGTTAAATGGCAACTATATTAAGAGGTCAAATCCATTTTAAAATTTAACTTGAAGAAACTCAATGAAAATTAAATATATATAAAGAATTAAAAAATAATAAATGATATATAGAGGGAATACAACCAATAATGATATAAAACACTAATCATCACTTAATAATTTTGATGATAGAACACCTCATATGAGGGGTTTTATTATAAAAACATGGTATTGTTTAGCCAAAAAAATATATCACACTAATAGCTAATATAAAAAACATTTAAAATTGACGCCTCAACATACCAAAATAATAATTATAGAAAGATACCATAAATGGTAATTCAATTATAATATTCATCGTCAAACAATAATTATTCTATTGTTCTTTTGGCTATCACCTACTAGGGTAATACCCATTTATACTCCATTTCAAAGGATTTGAAGTTTTTATAGGAATTTAAATAAATTTTTTACGAAGGGGAAATATAATCTACACACCCATTGGGTGTCCATGGTAAATTTTTACATCCTCTAATTACTATATTACACAGAATTGGAGAAATACAAGATAGATATACCTATTGATATTGATAAGAACATGTTTAATATGATGTATGGACAAAGAATGCATGAATCAAAAATAAAACCTTCATATTTGAGTAGACATTTAGGAAAATATTTAAATAACACCATCCTCATACTTAAAATGATCTAATAATACAATATCATGGTATAATTCGATTTAGTTTTTGGGAAATCAACAAAGAGAACATTCTAAAAAATGGTAATGTTAGCTTAATCATGATATCTTATCCCAGAGATGATTAATTGAAGAAATACTCACACAGAAACATTGGATTTGTAATTTGGATTTATAGATATGGAAGACATTTGATTCAGATTTATAATGGAGAATATTGTTTAATACAAAGTTTATGATTGGATTAAGAATCCCACAATGCTATAGAAGGATGAGACACCCATTGAATGTAGAGGAAATAAACAGAAAAGGAATGATTAAAAATCATCAAGTATAGAATAGTAATTTCACCCACAAAATCGAAACACAAGGTGTGGACAAAATGTTTTTCTAAACCATATTCCAACCATGGGGTTCTTCTTTATTATGAATCCCACCAAGTATGGATGTTTCATACAGTATTACTAACCAATAACCATCCATTTTTTAACAGTGATTAGGTACTATCATGGCATCAATATCCATGTTATATTTTCACAGGGTTTTGTAGTTTCATGTATTTCCCTTGTGGGGAACTACTGGTCCTTTGATACAAGGAACATAATTTCATATTGGGGGTTCCATCGTTTCATAAAAACTCTACAACCTATTCCAACATTCCATGCTTCAGATATTCAAAGCTCTATGCTCCCAAAACTCAAATAGACACCCAAGGAACACCTTTCTAATTTACAAAAGTATAAAAACAACGCATTAATGTATTATAACTCACTAAATTACATTTTTAACTTGGTTCAAAGAATGAAAAATACAATAAATTCCAAAATTCCAATTCCAAAAGAATTTCTCATGGGATAAATAAACACAGGTCCATAAAGCATTCATAGAACTGAAGATATCCGAATAAAATATTTATTTACTCAATTTGATATTAGTTTTTCTATAATGGTATGCACATTGATTAATTTTTTTTATATTTCGGGAAGCCTGGAAGAAAAAAATTAATTCCCCCTTGTTGTTTTACAAAATATGTATTAGGGAGCACATAATTTACCTTATTAATCGATTTTATCAGTGGATTGGATTATATTCCTACACTATGCATATATCTTGCATTAAAACCATTATTATTTATAGAAATTTATTGTACTTAATTATTAAATAAAAATATTAAAATAAAACTTGATGATTGCAATATGTTATCACCACTAGATGCAATTATTTTCAGTTAAAAATATTCCAAATACTTTTTTACTGCATGATTAGAAGTAATAGCTAATATTTTACATTTTCTTTAATATTCAAATATATCATTTTCCTGATTCTCTAGATTGAAAACATTTCAATAAATTTACTTTTTATTAAGATTTTAACATCCATTAAGGATTTTAGTTTCTCTTAAATGTCATTCTCTTCTTTCTATATTCCTCATCATAAATTTTATATATTTCATACATAAAGGTTTGAAGCACCATGGTGATGTATTATTTGATTTAATGTTGTGTATTATTGATATCAATGATAGTGATATCATTGTCTTCTAATAAATGAAAATTTTATTAACACATCCCAATAGTTGTATCATTCTTCAATATAGATTTAAACAAGCATTCACCACATATGATTATGATTCTTTAAGCTCATTGATATTACCCTTTTTAGAATATCTTTAATAGTGATTTCAACACATGACGTCCCCATTTTAATCACACACTTTCTCAGTTAATTGGTTCTTTATCTATATGGATGATATTTTCATGAAATGAATTACTTCAATCTATTTAATTTTCATTATAAGTGGGGTTATCTTCACAACTTCTTAAATTTTATCCTATTGGACATTGAAAAAAATAATCTCATTCAATTTCTATATTATTCGTGTTAATTTTTTTTCAATTATATATTTTAGAATGATCCTATAGATCTTTGAATCCCTTTATGTAAATATCATATTTATAATTATTTCAACTGAAATCATACACATCTTCCTCAGTTAATAAGTGTGATATCATCATCATTGTTTAATAATTCATTATTTTTCCTATTCATTTAGTACATGTTTGAGATTGAATTATGGTCATCAAAATATAAAAATCCTAAAATATATTAAGATATTCAAAATAGAGAATATATTTATTTATATTTCCAATCAATAAACATCAACATATCAGTAAATCCATTTATAAAACTATCCTATTGTTGTGATACTAATTATCAGGATCACATTGTATATGACCACACATGGAGGGAGTGGGGGTGAATCGTTGTGGGATAATTTTTAACAGCATGAAAAATATGTCCAATTATTATACCTATATCACTTATTCACATATTTGATATATTAATTTCATTATATTTATTTATTACATATTCACATAATATTTTCAAATTTAATGGAAAATATAAATTTTCCATGGTTCACCACCTATATAGACTACTACATTCTCGGTGTATAGTGATTATTATTCCACTGGCACATAGATTCAGTTTTATACCCATAAAATGATACTTGAATGGAATGTTAAAGAACTCATTATGCTGTTACATGGTAGGTACAATGAAATAAATATTAATTTTCATGTAGGAATGATTTTATCCTTTTCCAATTGATGTGATCAATAATATATAAAATGACTTATTATATTATCACAAATTATTTCAATTGAAATCCATTAAATTAATAAATCAAATGTGTTCTAGATTTTAATAGTAATAAGTGGGATATTGTAGAAGTACACAAATCATGTTGGACAAAATTTATTATACTTCCCTCAAAATAGTATTAATTATGAAATCAATTATAAATCTCATAATCTCATTTTTAGATAAAACAATTCATAAATTTATTGTCACATAAATTTTTATTATCCTTTATATAATCTAAAAATAATATATTATATTATATTGATCTATCATGTTCACAATTTCAGACTCAAAATTAATCATTAACAATAATATCAATTAAAATTTTGGTAAATATATTCTCTATGAAATTGTGTACATATAAATAGTTTCATGTTTTTTTTATAATCAAATATTACATCTATGATAACTTGTTGGCACCTTTTTCATGAATTTATATGCTTAATGTATTTTCATATACGTTTAACATTAATTTATGTTACTTTTGAGTTTACATGAAGTCATATATCCCACTATATTGGTTTATTGCATTGTAATTTTATTTATAAAATTTATATATAATTATATAATATTTCTTCTTTGTGATTCATTAGTAAATTATTTCAGAAATAAAATCATGAAATCATGGAGATCTTCATAGGATCTCATATTCATATTCTGTATAATATAGTAAATGCTTGTAGGGTCATTTCATCATGAAGGAAGATTTCTTAGAAGAAAACATCTAAAAATTGGTGTGTAAGAAATATTCTATCACATAAGGTGATATTATACTATTCTTGTTCAAGAAATATGGGTTCAGATCTACTTTTCAATCCAAATAGTTTATTTTAACTACTTTTTCGAGAAACTATCATCTTAATGTGACCAATTCATCACATACGATTATGAGAAAAGTCTTAAATGATTTGTATGTTTTTCAGTGAAATATTGAAATCTCATATCATTTCCTAAAAGGGCCAGGTTCATGATACATAAATCATTATATATTTTTTGTATACAATTGTTACTATTGCACACTGACTTACATTTCAATGTTTATTAATCATCAATAAATTTTTGGTAGTCAAGAACGTAATAAATATTTCTGAATATTTCATAATATTAATGATCATAAAATTTTACTTATAATATGATGTCATAGATTATCATATAGTTATAATGTACCTAATTCTTTCACAAGCAAAAATCATGTGAATCCCAGAATATCACATGTATTCAGATACATAAAATTAAACTTAACTTTATTTCGATAAGATCATTAAAATATGAATTCTCATCTAAAAAATATTCATGTAATAAATTTATTATATTCATGATGTTGAGAGGAGATTATAGGTCACATTATTTAAGATTAATCATCATATATTAATGATTTTTGGAGAATCATAAAACTAACAAATTAGGAATCACCCATGAATTGTTGATGAACACTGTTCTATGGGTACTGTAGAATTGATCAAAAGTAACTGTATCATTAGACTAGATGGTGAAGATTATGTTTTTAATTTTTTGGATAGAGTTATAGTAACATGTGAATTTAGTCACATATTAGTAATTGATAATCTGTTACAAATCATTATTACCATTATTATATCAACTAATTTTTTATTTAGATATGGAATTTTAATCCCATTACACATGCACACCAAAACATTACTTGTTACACCTCACCCATGGGAATTATTCTTTTTTCAACTCATCTATCATGGATGGACTTACTTGGGATTATTCCAACATTGTCCATTTATGGATCTTATATGATGTTGAGTTTTCTTAAAGAGTGGCTTTGGTTGGACACATGTTTTTCATAAAAGGACCATATATATATATATACACACTTAATAATTAATATATGTGAAATGACCAACTCTATAGATCCATTAATTTAATATTCCTGAAAACATAAAGTCATTTTGATATTTTTTTATATCGATGAAAATTCCATCATGAAAATAAATTTATTCCTCACCTTCTTTTGACCATGTGTATCAAAATTTCATCATTAAATAAATATTTACATGTAAATATGTAAATTCTTATATTCTCCTTAATAAAATAAATATTTTAATTATAATCATTCATTATAAATCATCAACATAAGACACGTGTGTTCTGGTAAACAATAGGAAACACAATTTTAACATGTTCTTTAATTAATTAGGACAAACTCATCAATCGTTAGTTAAAATGGATAACTATACAAACATGAAATTAAATGAAATTAAATCAGTCCATAACAGTTCAAAAATCATTAAATTATAAAATAAACATTGAAATAATTTTTAATGTTTATTCATCAATGATTTTAACAACATCAATAAAAATGAATGGGATCATAAACTTAATTCTTATACTTCTTTACTATTCTATACATATTTACATACTCTTTAGAAATAAATACAACACTATCACAATATATGATTCTGAATATTTTATATCGTGCCATTCAATATTGTGTATCGAAATGACATTTCATGAACTAAAGTGGTCATGAGATCTCCTATGAGGATAATGTGGAAGTATTCAAATAAGGGAAATATTTATTATGTACAAGAGATGCATTAGACTAATCTCTATATGATACCAGGACTTTTGATTCTATAATGTATTCCACTTATTATATTTTTCAAAAAAGATGATTTAGTAGTATAATATAAAAAATAGGTGTCCAAATAGTTTTTATTGTATCATGATAGAGTTAATTATTTAATTAGGTCTACACAAAAAAAGATAATGAAATATTGATAAGCCAATATGTTGTTAAGAATCATTATTTTTGGTAAAATATAATATCATGTGGTTCCCTAGATATAAAATCAATATCTATATTTAAAAGTGGTTGTTGAATTGGAATAGATGTACTATGTGGATAACTAACATAAAAAGGATGTAATGAGTATTATTATGATTGTTACATGGTATGTAAAGAAGATGCCTTTCTACACACCATGCTTGACACTCTAGAGTGTTATTATTATTTTTATCACAAAATCTATACAAAACACTTTGGTTGATATATATATAATATAATTATTACATTTACTATTAGAATAAGAATAAAAAAGGATCCTATATTCAACATTTAGGAAAGAGGTTAAACAAAGAGATCTAAAAAGATATGAATTTTGATTTAATTTAAGAATTAGAATAAATTAATTATCGATGATATTTTCATATTTTTTCAAACCATTTATATATTATATAATAATTGGAACTTTGATAATAAAAGACAATTACTGATATGAGTGAAAAAATATTTTTTTTTCAAATCATATTCACAATGAAGTGGTGGTTGGATTTACAAACATCATGAGGACCTTACCAAGATGTCTAAGGATATGAGAAAAACGGATCCATATGGAATGCCCCCTTCACCAAATAATGATAATGTATCCATCAAATAATTTAAACAACAATAAGCACCAATATATAATGACTACCTTTTTCCCCTATCTTGTAACCATTTGTTCACTCAATTTAAATTATATCAAATAGGATTTACTATTTTCTAATAATGAAGGTTTTTATTCCAATTAATTGTATATTTCAAGAGGATGGTCAATGGTGGGTGTTGATAAAGAATGTAATTATTATTGATAAAGAGGAAAAAATTAATTTTTATGAAATAATGAATTTATTTTTCAAGAATTATTTCCCTCAAAAACTCAAAAAAATTGTATAATGGGATTCATTATAGCAACAGAAAAAGAAGGGAGACTCTTCGATGACTTATGAGGAAAATTTCACAAGTTATTAAAGTTAAACCATCTATTTTTTGAAAACATTTATTTCAAAATTTATAAATTATTTAGTGGTTAAAACCCACACCACAAAAGACTATATTGCTATAGGATACATTTGGAATTATGAAGAATTAGTTTAATATACTCTCAAAGTAGATATATAGTTTTTTAAAAGGTCCTATAGACATGGTGATATGAAGGGAAGATCTAAAATTAAAGATATAAGATAAAATAAATAATGGGTAAAGATGATAAAAAAACCCACATGAACAAAATTTTAGAGGAAGAATCATTAGAATTTCCACATAGGGGAGATGAAATTATTTATAAAAAAGAAAGAACGGAACCATTATAACTAATGTCCCGGAGGCATGAATTTTGACAATGTGATGGAGGTTAGGAATTCACGACACAATTAACCACTAATTTTTTAACTCTAAAACTATATGATGAAAGTGTAATATACTAGAAAATTTACTAAAATATAGGTAAATGAGAATTATCAACAATAACATTGTAAAAATACCAAGGATAATGTGAAAGACTTTTCCATCCACACCACTAAGGTGGAACATGAAAATAATGTATTACACGGTAAAATTCTAAATCGATACAAATATCAATATGTTTTATTTTAGTTTAGATATACATAATTATTTATATTCTATAATATTTTCTAGAACTATTTAATCACATATTTAACAAATTAATGAATTTTTATCAATAAAAAACTATGTAGAGTGATCAATTAAACCTAAGTGTTGTAACATTATCCAATATTCATGTATTGGAATTTTCATTAAGAAAATTTCATCATCAATCCCTATATTAAATTTAATTTTATACTAGGTTTGTATTGGATATCTATATATAGATGTCAAATAAACTATCATGAAAAGTTCATCTAATTAAATATTCCAAAATATCCCAATATCTTATATAAAGTAAATTAATTTCATGAATATAAATTGGAAAATACCTCAATGGTGTTGGTATAGTCACCTAGAGAAGACGAAGAAAATTAAGAAATTGTTGTATTAATGGAATGTATAAACAATGGTGAAATTTCAATACCATGTGAAAGTATTGATATATTTCATGAAGGGATATCAAACCATTTCAATTATGGTAATCTAGATTTCCAAAAATATATTACACCCAAAGCCACTCAGGTCTCTATATACACATATCAGATGAACCATATCAAACTTGATGATTTCAAGAAGAATTTTTTAGAGAATTTGGAAAAAGGGTTCACATTACCATGTGAATTATCTTGTTGTGTTCCATTTTTTATTTTTTATTTAAAAAGGCCGGATCTATGTTTTAATCTATCAATTAATGGGATATTATTGAAATCAAGAGAAAGAAGAAGTATCTAATACCAATTATTGGTGACTTATTTGAAGAAAAATGAAGAGGTCCACGATTCTTAATTGTAGATCAACATTATAGACATCATCCATTGAATGTGATGAAGGAATATATACAAAATTTATCCATCCATTAATGGTTTGGAAAGTATTAGTTCATAGTGATACCCTTAGAACTTACTAATACCCAAAAATTTCTCATGGAATTGTGAAATATAGCCATTATCAACTGCCTTTAATATTAGAGGTTGAATTTCAGGAAAATATTTTCCACATACACTAATATAGAAGTTGATAATAAAGGTAATAAAATGATATTATTCATCAATAATAATGGTGAAAATATATGACAAAGTCAACATGTGTGAATTTTATATTTAATAATTTATATTATAGGAGAACATGATATCATGTGATATAATATATATATGACCCTGAAATATAAAAGAAATTGAGGAACTCTGTAGACCCTGAAGTGTCATAAAAAAATAGTTTTATCAATTTTGACGGTACTACTAATGATATGGGTTGAGTCAATTACGATTATTCAGTCCACTAAATAGGTAAAATGAAATTGGGTAATGTATGTCTAGATTGAGGAATGTGAGGAATGGTTAAAATAGATCAATAATATTAATTCTGCTTCACCAAAAAACAATATATCCTTATGTATATGTGTGTTTGTTATATAGTGTGGTTCATTAAAAAAGGATTTGGTTGTATACTCATTTAAAATAGAAAAGTGATATCATACGCCTCATGACATTATATAATCATTGAGTAGACTACCAAACACATGATTTTGTGTTATCATCTATGTTATTCTTTTTAATTATTTGATAGAAATAAATAAATATATATATAGCTAATTTATCACACCCCTATATTTAAAATTATGTATCTTATTAATTTAACATCATAAATTGATTATGTTTCCTAAAACACTAGGTTTAATTTCATCATATAAATTAAATATTAACATAACCATTGGAATTATATTGTGAAACTTTTGAATATTAATATGGAAATTAGAAAAATAATCTCACATATGAACATATAAATAAAATCTAGATTTTCCAAAATTTAGAATAACATTATATGTATCCTGAAATAATTAAATAAATTGTTTTAAATTTAAAAATTAAGTATTGGTATTTTTAGTTAAAAAATGTTATTTATAATTTAAAAAATATTATAATATATAATATGAATGTTTATATGTATGAAAGAAATTAATAAATTAAAATTATATATAATTTTAATTAAAATATAATTTTTTGATATCACAATTTATTTTTAATGTGAAAAGAAATTAGTTATAACATTAAAATTTTTATTTTTGAATGATTTAAGATTTTATTTATAATTTAAATTTCTCATATTTGGATGAATATTTTAATTAAAACGTATTTTATTTCTTAAATAAAAATGTTAATAAATTTTTCGGATGAAAATTTGGGATTTTTGAAAAATAGATGAATATTTGGTGAATTGTGAAATTTCGTAATTTAAGATATTTTACATTATAAGTAAATAAATTACTTTTTGAGTCAGGGGTGAGTCATGGATTAGTTATATATGATGTAATTTGATATTTTCTCAAACTCACATAATCTATTTAGTATAGTTAGTTTGATAAATACATTCTGTTGATATTCTTGTTCCAAAATAATAATTTATTGAAGAAAATAATACAAATTACACATCACATCTACTATAAATACCACCCCTCACCAACACATATCATCACACCTTCTAAACAAGGGATATTTTATATATTATATCAATTTACTATCCCAATCCACTTCCCCACATTATTTTCATGCATTTCCCACCAAGAGACAATACTGAAAATCCAAAAGGAGGTTTTCATAGTGATGCCACTCAAGATATAAATCCCTACCTATTTTATTTTAATTAATTTTTATTTTTTATCCTTCCCTCATATACCTTTTTAAAGTGTAATGATAAATCTGTTATCGTACATATAAATTAGTTTTATTGGATTAATTGAATATATATCATCAAGTATATTTTCTTCTTCTTTTCATCTAATAATTAAAACATCATCTGTGATTTATTGATTATCTGCCTCTGTGGATGATGTGTTTTAATTTTTCATTAACTCATTCAAGGATGGTCATAAAATAATTTTTAGGTTTAAAAAAAATTATAATTTGTTTATTTAGACAGATTTAATTTTATGGAACCAATATATAAATATTGTGTGAAATTCCATGATAGTAGTTCATGATGAACATCAAAACCAGCAAAATAAACTAATAATATTTCATTTTCATTTTATTTCTTGAATAATAATCTTAAAAGGTATCAAAATGAATTAGGAGATCATTTAAAATTTAAAAAGGTTATTAATATCATTCAATTCCACTTCAATATATTTTTTCCCTTTATACAATAACCACTATAATGATACATAAGGGAACCAACTGTAAAATAATGAAATGAATGCACGTTAAACAATAAAATGAACCATTATAACTCTTCAGAATGACAATAGATGAAATGAAGAAAATTATAATAATTAAAATATATGTTTAGTAGGTCCTATCTTATTTAAATAATATATCTATTTTTATTTTCTATTAAATCATGCTCATGTGTTGAATGCTTTTGTATATAAGGTTAGAGATTCATTCTAAACACAAATTTTCTTGTTAGTTAAAAATTATCTATCATTATCCCAATTTAATTTTTTTACTTATAATTTATTCCCCCTAATAATTTTTTATGGTACAAAAATAATTACCTATCTCAATTATTATTTCATTAAAGTGGAAATGAATGTTTAATAAGGTTTTATTTTCAATACCAATAGATAAGCAAACATAATCAAATAGAGCTTCTTAATTTCGTACCCATTTTCAAGTACACAAAATAATATGTTTTAAGCCAAAAAAATTTCAAAAAGAAGAATTTTTATTAGAAAAAACATAATAGATCATTTATAGTTTTATGAAAACAAATATTTCATTATCCATTTTGGAAACACCATTTATTTTTCCCTTAATCTGCACAGAAGTGGCACATTTCTATGGATTCATAAACACAATTTTTACATTATTTCAATTTAGATGGACATAAATTATAATAAAATTTTACATTTTACCTTTATTGATGAACAAGTATTATTTAAATCCATTCATTCATGAATTCCATTATGATATCACATTTTTTATGCCTTCAAGAAGGCTTACAATACTCATTTTTTCCATGGATAACGCTTATGTTAAATTCCAATACAAAATTGATGTTGATATCTTATGATACCATAGAAAATATTTTATAGAATATTTTATGGTTTTTACTAGAAATGTACTAGCATCAAACCATTGTTTATATACCTCTGGTGAGTTTATTATAAAGTATACAAATTATAAAATTTTATTACATATCATAAAATAGTTTCAATCTAAATATATATGTTTATTATGTTTAACCAATTTCATATTAGGAACTTAATGGATTTAGTAGAAGTTATGTTGGTCCCAATAAAAACCCTTGACACATCTTCATGTCTCATGAGACAATCTAGAAAATATTTTGGATGAGCCTTGCGCTTTTTTGTAGACTTCTTTGTCGTCACATTAATGGATTGTTTACAATGTCCCTCATTAGGAATCCCCTCATTATAAAATTAGATATTGATAATAAAAGTGATAATCCAAATAGTAGAATATATATTTCATTAGATATCATTATCATGTGATTATTTATATGAAAATATTTAATTATCTTTTATTCAAGCCATATTATATCCATGATAATATTTTAATGGAATGTGTTTTTCATTATTCAACATTACTTATTTTTTATATTTTTTTGATAAATTTCACTATATAGAATCCCTTCTTGATCATCTGATTTCAGCCCTTAAATATGTTTTATTTTTTTCCCAAGATTATATAATTTATATTTTCCATGAAATGAGGGGATACAATAGTAAAATTGTGTTCTTCCCAAATGATTTTCTATGATTTGTTCCAATTCATGTTTTAAAGCAACATTTGTCTTTTTATATTATTTTTTAATGATACTAAACTATTTGTTCTCTTAGGATGAGATCATTATTTCATTGAACCAAATTAATAATGTAGGGAACCATCCCTTGTCAATTTTAGTTGGAATTTAATTGTTCGTATCAGAGAATGTTTGGAGGAATATGTGGGAAAAAAATTTATGAAAACATATATTATAGAAATATAACCATATAACTAACATTGAGAATATTACCAAAGTAACAAATTATATGATTTATAAATTAGTAAAAAATAATTATTAAATTTATGTTATGTGTTTTAAAATATTTATATTTACATTATATTTCAAAAAAATTGATTTAATATAGTTTATTCAATTATATATAAATGGTGTCTAGTGGATAGAATTGGAACCGTATCAACACACTAATTATATGTTGTGATTATAATACTATGATATAAAATGATGTAGGAGATGGAGGTTGAACTATAACTAAATAACTTACAACTATATTTAGATAACAGTACCAGGTTATGAGTTGTATCCTTACTCACATAGAGCATCCATATCCTCAATCCAGTGTAACAATAACAGACCACAACAATTGAAAAAAACCTTCATCATTTAATGGGACAATAAACCCATTTGTAGATGACCAACACATATGTTCATCATAGTTTCCTAAATTGCATTGTAACAAAACAGAGAATGTTATCATGGTTTTTTATCATATCTTGAGAGATTCATATAAATTTTGATCATTATTTCTATAAAAGCGGTCGAATAAATTCAAAATATGGAATGGAAGAATTTAATATAATGTTATATAAATAAATAATTACCTCACTAACAGTGAGTTGATATGGAGAGGAAATTATTGTGTTTAAGATAAAAATATGATGAATTCAGTATTATTTGTTAATCTTACATTAAATTATTCACATAGGATGGTGTGCAGTACATATAAAGCCCATGGATAAATATTGACACTTTATTTGATGGTCATTATAATATTATATGAAGGTCATTAGTCTCTTAAACATTTTCATCTAATGAGGATATTGTATCTTATTCCATCAAGAAAATTGAATAATTTTCCATGTTATAAGACATTAATGGGTAGAAGAAAATAGGGCTGAGGAGTACTCTGGAAATGGAAATAAGGAAAAATACACTAGAAGAAGGAAAAATATAGAATATGTAATAAATTTTGAATGGACCATCATAGAAAATACCTAGGGGTAAAGGGATCTTGTTATAAGTGTGGAGAAAAAGTCTAGAAAGCTTGTGATTTCATAGTTATAAAAATAGTTTACAATCATAAATTATTCTACTATAAGCATTTGGGACACTATTAAAATGAATTTCATAAACATCAAAATATTATTCCTCGAAAATGGCTATGGGAACTAGGTAATTCATATACATACACAAAGGAACATTTTTTAGTACATAATGATCTGGTGATAGGAAATATAATAATCTCCACAAATTTTACAAAATATTTATTTTTGAAGATCATCCCATTCAGTTATATCTTCTTGATATTCTATAAAAAATATATATTTTCAATTCACATTAATAATTGAATTCTCAGTCTGAATTACTAGTGTAATCCTTATTAGAAAAAATGTTAAAGGATTATTTTATGACACCCAAATATTCTCTAATTGGAGATTTTGTTATCATAAAAACATCTTATTTTTATATAATAATTATCATGTACTTGATTTTGATTTATAATTAGAAAATGATATTTCCATGAGATTGATATTATCATTCCTGATGAAGTTATGTAATATTTCATATTTAGATGTGTGACATCATTTGTTGATTCATATATGAATCCACCTCTAGAAGCTCTAGTAAATGAGATTTTTGGAGAAGATGTGTAGATAAAACCTACAAATAAAAACACAGATATTCAAAACGAGGATTTACCAATTGTACAAGAATACATTAACGTATTTGCATATGATTTTCCAAGAATCCTCTAGAGTGGTAAAGTGAGTTTATATCAATTAAGACCCTATTTAAATACCTATATCAATTAATACATTTATTATGGTAACTATAGAGTGAATATATTTAATGAATCATCTAGAGGAATTAAGTTATCAGGGATTTACATGCATCAGTGTTTCCCCTTGTGTAGATCATGTTCATCTCAAAAAAATTGAATTTATGAGGTTTTTAATTGACTATATGGACATCAATTCTACGAAGATACACAACAACTATTTTATTTATCACATTGATGACTTATTTGGCGATCTTCTTGGAGATCATTATTTTCCACTAAGTTTTAATTGACCTAGATATCATTAAATTCTTGTAATGAATGAACTTATTCTAAAGAAATCATTTTGAATATGGTAAAGATATTATGAATTTACCAGAATCACAATTGGACACACTAATCAACCTTCTATATTTATAGATCAAATGAACAGAGTATTCAAGGAATAACATGATAATTTTTTGTGGTATTTATTAACGAAATATTGACATATTCAAAAATAAAAAAGGATATTGAAAACACTTATGTATAATTTAGAGACACATAAAAGAAAACATTTCTATGTGATGCTTAGAGTGTGTGAACTATTAATTCAAATTTTTTCTTTTCATGGTCATACTACACTAGATGATTTATTGTTAGTTGAACCTATGAATAAATATTTAGTCCACGAATGGCCTACACAACTGAACATAACTGAGGTACATAGTCTCATTCGGGTTTTAGGTTATTATATATGTTTCATCTATAATGATTCATTAATTTATATTGTATTAAGTAATCATGTTCTTAAATGGGGATTGTTTATTTAGAAAATGTAATGTGAATAATGATTAAATGAAAGGATGATTAATTAATGATATGGTTTTGACCCTAGCATCTAGAAATGGTGGATTTTCGATTTTAGTTATGAATCCAAGAATGTATATTGTTGTTTCATTATGTGTAATGATAGAGATATTTCTTATGAATCAAGGATGTGGAAATCTCTTGAATAGAATTAACATATTAATTCTCTTCAAATTGTAGTTGTAATAATGTCAATGAAGACATGGGGATACTATATCTATGGTGAAATATATGAGATATATATAGATCACAAGAGTCTGAATTATATCATCTCATAGAAATTAATAGACATTAGGAAAATTTAATGACCTAAACTACTCGAGGATGAATATTTTCAATACTATACCACTCTGGGATGTAAAATATGTTTGCAGCTTCATTGAGTAACAATGATCGTGTACTTCTGAACAATATGATTATTTTCATGGATTATATGTGGAGTAATCTATTAAAGATGGATAATGGAATTATCATGTAATTTGAAACATACCTACTTTATCAAATGGTTTCCAAAACATATATTTGTTAAAAGATTTAATGTTCATAGTATCATTATAGGAGTTTTTTAAAGGAAATTAATGGAATCAATGATGGGGAATTGGTAGAGTTACAATATGAAGATGAAAATTTCAAATATAGAAATTGGAGTGTTGTTCCCTCTATATACGACCAATAAATGGAAATATTGGATGATTTTCATACCTCAAAAATATATATACACCTAGGTATCAATAAGATGTATTCTATTTTGATCAAACATTATTTGAGGAATAATATGAAGTATTAAATTGATGATTAGGTATCAAGATGTTTACTTTGTCAACATGTTCATGTTAGAATATATAATCATCAAGGATTCATCCAATCATTAAAAATTCTTATATATATATATGGGATGAAATTAATATTGAATTTTTCATATTATTATCAAAGACTCCAATAAAAAGAATTTATTATGGGTAATTATTGATCTACATAATATTTTCCTCCTATTAATGTGTTTTTAATAGGAAAACCATGGAAAAAATTATTAATATTTTTTTAATACTTCATGGAGAACCTATTTTAATTAATTATGATCATGATCGATGATTTTTTATGAAATTTGAGAACAATATTTTGAAATATTTGGATACTGAGCATCATTTTAGTACAGCTTGTCACTCTAAAACAAATAAAAAGACTAAATGAATATATAAACATGTGAAGACATGTTTAGATCATGGTAACATGACATAAAAGGTATGTGAGATCTATATTTACCATTTTTGTAATTTTATATAAAAATATTTTACATTCATGTTATAAAATGGAACTACTTGAACAATTATATTGAAGGAAATATTTTACGCAAAATGGTTGTTATGAAGTTTGTGAATGGAATATTTATGGCCAAAATCACATGGAGTAAACAACATTAATGGTTATTTATATTAAATTTCATATAAAATCATCTTACTGTTGACAAAATAAATATGATTAATATCATAGAACGGATTTGTTATTTCAAGTTGAACATTAGTTATTTCTTAATGTCTCTACTTATAATGGTGTCCAAAGGTTATATATTAATGGGAAACTGATACCTATTTACAATAGAGATTTTGAAATTCTATTGTGAATTGGATCGGTGACATATCATTTTCCAATGCAACCATTCATTTCTAATGAAAACTATGTATTCCACATCTATTTGTGAATATATTCAATACCTGACCCAAAAAATGTTCCCAATTTTAATGTAATATAATTGGATCGGGATTTAACATTCTGTGAATATTCTATCTCAATTATAGAGACTATATAACAGTGGTTGATGAATGGGTTGAAACAACTGCTAATGATACTTTTGAAAAATCATAAAATTGAAGAGGCGATGTGGGAACCAGATGAAATTATAAAAAACAACTACCCAAATATTTTATGAGGTGAAATTATTAAAATATAAATGGATAAATTTTCTACGTATGGATAATGTAAATCCAATCATTTTATCATACCTCTCTTTTAAACTTAACATTATTTGTAGATTATTTTTTATGCAAAACTATGTTTAATAAGAGAATATACTGTTTAATATTTACATAACCATTGGAATTATAATACCATCATTGGGTATTTTATTCAATCCATTTAAATAATAACTTCACCTTTTAATTTTTTAATAAAACATATGTATCTGATAAATGAAAATATAATATTTTTTTATTATAGATTTATTAAAGAAATTTTATAAAAAGAATAAATTTAGTGTCAATATTTGTTGTGAAATGTATATGATTATTTAAAATGTTATAATTAATATAACATTATGTATTAAAATCTATTATTGTAAAATATATTCATAAATTAATATTTTGTTAGATGATTATTATAATATTATTTTATCTGACCATAATTAATTTTTATAGTGTAAAAAATTAGTAATAATATTAACATTGATATTTTTCAAACAAATGGTGATTTTATTTAAAAACTAAATTTCTCATAATTTATAAATTAATTTTCTAAAATGTAGTTATTTTTTGAAATCTACACATAGGAGAATCGTTACGGTAAATATTTGGTATTTATTGGAAATAGTTGAATTTTTGCTGCGTAGTGAAATACATTATTTTAACTTATTTATCATATATTTTAACCAATGAATATTTTAGTCTTGTTAGAGTTTGTGATGATGTAAATGGAAATTATCTAGAACTAATATTTTATTTTTAGATTACATTTTCACAATCATAAATATTATTGATTGTCTTGATAAAAAAAAATTGATATATGAAATAATATAAAACACACATCGCATCCACTATAAATACCATCGATGACCACACCTTATCATCACACCATATAAGAACTATTTATTACATATATTCTTCCATAATCCACACAAAACCTATCACCCTTTTTATCGTCTTACTGGACACAAAAAAATGGAATTTCTAAGTTCGTTAAGGAGGAAATCAATAAAATGACAATCAATAGGTAAAACCATCCCTCTTTCTCTTTTATTTTATTTTATTTAATTATACTTACCTCAAATACCCTATACAATTGGAATTTTAACTCAAGAACCATAAATATATTATAATAATATTATTTTAATGGAATGTTCGTCATCAATTGTCATCTCTAATACTTTTATTCAAAAGATGATAAAATCATTTGTGATATATCGATTCTAACCCATTGTTGATGATGAATTTCATTTCATACAGTCATCAAGGATTTCCATAAAACATTTTCATGATTGAAACATATTAATATATTATTATTAAAACATACATTATGTCATGGAACCATTATATATATATATATATTATTCAATAAACAAATACTAGTACATGAAGGTCGTAAAAACCTCCCATATAAACTAATCATTTTCTTTAATGTTTTATTAATGAATCATTGTCATAAAATTTAAAAAAAAATCAGACCAATTATAAGAATAGATTTATATTAATATCCTTTTATTTCAATTTTATATTTGTTATTATTTTTTACATTAACTCATGTAATGATACAGCTGGGAACCATCCATAAATCGAATACACCCATAACAATGAAACAAAACAACTTAACACGTCTGAATAACCATAATTAAACGTAATAAAAAATTTATAAAACAAATATTTATTTAATTGATTATGAAATAATTTAATAATTAATTAAATTTGATTAACGTGGATATTAAATGAATTTATATAATTATTTTAGACATATATTAGGGGATTCTCTCTATACCCCAATTTTTTCCCTTCGGGTACGCATTCACTAACATTAACTAAATTTAATTACTAATTATTCATATGTTCTCCTCCTAAATTTTTTGTATATGTTCCAAACTTATTCACTTATCTATATAAGTATTTATTTATTTGGTGAAATACATTTTTATACTTTTCCCATTTCAATTCATCCCAATAAGCATATCAAATTATATGGAACATACCAATTTCATAACAACATTAACAAAAATGAATTAATTATATATTAGATCATGTTATTTAAATAAAATAAAACATTTTTTTCATGAAAAATTATATTATTTCAGTTTTGGTTTCATGAAAATTATTATCACTTTATCCTCATAAAAAATTATTTTTAAATTTCCCTTAAACCGAGCTAAAGTTGGTCATTTCAAATGTTTTTTGAACAATTTATAATTTATATTCACATTTCATGGGAGTAAATTATAATGATATTGTACTATTTTCCAATAATAATTTCTATGTGTGATTTAGATCAATTATATCATTGAAACCTCTATTATAATCCAATTTTTAATGCCTTCTTAGATGATTACATAACCAATTTATTTCCATTTGTGACCTTCTATTATTTTCCAAATCTTAATTATGGTTAATCTGTTATGATAACATCTAAAATATATTATTGAGTGGTTTATGATCATTTTAAAAAGAAAATTTACAATCTTGATACCATTTATAACATCCCTTTATTTTCTATTGTAGAGTCAATATCGATTTCAAGCACAATTTTTTTTTATTTTACTAGTTTTGACATTTTTTATAAGATGGTTATCGTTTGGGAAGAAATTTGAGAATAAATAAATAGGATAACACATTGTTTGTGCATGGTTTTTCTTAACCATGCACCCCATCCCAGTTAATTATAAAATCCCAGTAACAGTGGAATTCCTTGAATGGCACAGTGATTATCAAAATGTTATCCCACATTAGAAAAACCATGCAACCCTATAAATGATGAACATGGATTTGGTGAACTTTTAGGTAGAAACATGTGCATACTCCTAGAAAACTGTGAATAATAATAAATGTCACCCAATTTTTTATTTTAAAATCCCTCAAATCCACGAATCACGACTATATCAACCCTTATTTGACCTATAGAGCTATTTGATGATTTGGGTCATATGAAAATGAATTATAAGCCTTCCTGGCATTCATTAATTATGACTCAAATAGTAGATCAAAGATCCTCACCTCTCCGAGTTTGTGAATCAGATCTTAGTTATTTATTTATTATTCTCTCATACATCTCGATTCTTTTTAGATAAGTAATCTAATATTTTGTAAGATCTAAATCTATTTAGTGAGATTTAGATCTACTATTGTAGATTTAGTTTTATATGATCATGATTTCTTAAATTATTATTTAGGGTTTTATTATTTGGATATCATTATGCATCATTATACCAGTTATTTTTTTGAGGATTTCCATTGGGATACATTTCATTAAAAATTATGTATGTGGTGTATAAATAAAATAACTTATTCGTGATCATGATTTTTTATAAGAAAGTTGACGAATTTCTTGAATTTTTTTCAATTGGAAATTTTAAATTAAATTAATCAAGGATTAAAATTAGAAAATTATTGTTAATGTGAAATTTTGATAATTAGTGAATGTTTCAATTAGAAAATTAATTGGGGAATTAATTATTAAAAAATAGGATTTACAATTTAGAAACATAATTATTGGATTAATTATGATGATTTTTAATATTTTAAACTTAGGTAATTTGTTAATGAAATAATTATTGTATTCTGATATTCAGAAATAAGGATAATTATTTAATGAATTAATTACATGATAATTATATTGATATGTGAATGAATAATTGATGATTTAATTTTGGGTTCTTGAAATAGTATATTCAGTTATTAACTTTTCGAATTAAATAATGTTTTTGGTGCGATGCACTAATTATTGTGTTAGTGATGTGGATTAATAAGAGTTATTATATATTGTTTTATTTAATGTTTTATAAATGTTTAATTTACTAGTGATATTATTATGAATAATGATAAGATTTATTAATTTTGTAGTTAATTAGTAAGAATGATAATATTTATTAATTACTACATTAATAGAGGAATTTGAGATGATTAATGAACCATTGAGTTTATTAATGACATATATATTATTAATTAATTAATTTGATGATGAATGATAATAATATAATTCATATGTGATTTGAGATATAAAATGGTAAAATTATATTTTAAGATGTTACTGTGAATGAATGGAAATAGTGTCATTCAAGAACATGACATCCCTTTTGGATATTTTAGGACCTTTTGTTAGTAAAAGTTTGTAATGAGGTTCTGGTGTCCCTAATCATTATGAAATTTAAGTGATTAAATAATGAGTAATTTGATAATGTGAAAACGATTTATTTATGCATTGTGGTTAATTCTATATAAAAATTATTCAAATATAATTACAATGAATAATGTTTTAGATACCTTTTGATGTGGCTTACTAGTTTGTAATCACAACCATCATTTGCTGATAGAGAAATACATGAAATAAATTAATTATTACAGGACAAGTTAAGGGAAATGACCTATGTAAGATGAATTTTATAGGGATGGTGTAAGGATTATGTAAGATGACATGATTTTTGTACTGTTGGGGAGTCATTACTATCATGTTTTTGAGTTTTCTTTTTGAAACATGACACATATTACCATGGAATATAAATTGTTTATATTTGATATTTTATTTCTAGTTTTTGTTATCTTTTGACACATGATTATTATGTAATAGTTATAGGTTATTAATTTATTGTTTTTTTATTTTTCAGTAGTGTATTACTATAAAAAAGATGATATTGTATCCTTATGATTGATATTAGACCACAGATTCTAGTAGGTAGCCTCTGCAATATGAGGATTCTCACATGAG
The DNA here is from genome assembly GCA_963277665.1 of Viscum album. Classification (NCBI taxonomy): domain Eukaryota; kingdom Viridiplantae; phylum Streptophyta; class Magnoliopsida; order Santalales; family Viscaceae; genus Viscum; species Viscum album. The sequence continues at coordinate 810,379,782 of OY728140.1, read as the reverse complement.
GTCTACTGACCGGCCAAAATTTGGAAACAGTGTGTGGCCCTGGGATCATGATGTTAAAAGTGGGCATTAGAGGAGTTTTATTTTCCACTTATATTGTCTTAATATTTTTGGAATAGAATACCTGAGACTAGTAAGAGTTGGGCCTTTTTAATGATATCATACATGAGAGTTAAAGATTCATGTGATAGAGGAAACCCAAGTTCAAAGCCTGGAATTTTTGTTATTGATTGTGTTGTTACAGTTGACTATTACTTCATCATGGGTGATGCACATGTAGTGTGGTGTATTTTTTGTATCTCAGATTGTATGAGAACTGACTTGTGGCCTCATAATGAAAAATAATTGTGCATTAATGAATCATTCAATGAACTTGGGGTTATTTTATTGACTTGCATCGTATTAGATATGCAAGGGAAAATTGTTTCTCTCTATGTTATTGTACTTCAGTTATTTTTACATTCCTAGAAAAATGAAGTAAAAAGGGAACCTAATATTAATCGATAATTAGAAATAGTGATGATTAATTTATATAAATGAATGAATTATGTGAAAACATGAATAATTACACGAGTTTACCTTTATGTTAATAATTATTTATATCTAATATGGTTAAGTGTAGAGATAGAAAATTGGTTTTGAATACATGTAGTTTTTTGGAAAAATTGTAGTGGTTACATTTATTTGTTATTCATCTTACATAAATCTGATAAAGTTATGATATGAGTCTTATAAAACCTTTTTCCCTGTACAGATATTATTATACAACGATTTTTATTGAGAGATCTACAAGTGGATACATATGGTGAAGATATGCATGTGGTTGAACATTGGGAACTGAAACTATCACTTGAAAAATTAAGGAATATATTCCTAGAGAACATCACATTCATTTTGAAATTCAGGTAATGTGACCCTTTTACAGTTGTGAAGAGTATGTATTTCCTGATGATGGATTTTCAATTGTAGTACCCTATGAATTTTACATGAGAGGGTGTACCTTAGTGTGTTGAGTTCTGGGATGAGTCCAACAAGGTGGTACATGGCCATTGTAGACTTCAACTAAGAAGATTGTAATTTTGGCCGCATATATTGTATGAGGATCAAAAAAGAAATGGTGGGACATTCATGATTGGGCTGGATAAGATCATGGTATTATATGGATGGTTCTTTTGATGATTTTAATGGATAACATCTATCCTGAGGAACTGAGGAATGACAGAGCTATTGAGCTCATGTAGTTGACTGATATGATCATGTCTATGATGTAATTTATTAGAATTCTTACACAAAAACAATTATTTTCATCATTATTGGAATGATATGAGAGAGCTACAGGTAGACATTCAAAATATGGACTTAATTATGAGATTAAGTCCCATGTTATCCTATTTTGGTTATGAATGTTTTATTAGTTGTTGTATTAGGATCTCATAGCAATGAGGAACATGGGGAAATATTATATTGTAGTGATGGTTGTTCTAGATATGTTTTCATGTGTTATGAATAAAAAATATGGAATTGTCACTATGAAAAAATTTTCCCGAAAAAGGGAATGTAGAATTCCTATACTAAGGGGTGGGTTGCATAGGACCTTACTAGACTGGTTTTTCACTAGTGTGGTATATCATAATATTACCATAGTCATTATTCACAACTAAACGTGGAATTGTGATATTGCTGTATGATGGAATGCCAACATAGTTTTTACATCGCATGCTCTATATATGTTCAATGATAGAGGATTTAGATAACACTTGGACCAAATAAAGGGATGTTCATTACCATATCAGTCAAGTAGGTGGAGTTCTACTAGATATGCCAGAAGATGCAGTGGATGTGGTGCTTCATTGATAGAGAAACAATATCAGTATTGTATAATAGATCATATGATTCATATTCTATCACATGAAAGGGGGGTGGAATACTACATGAAGTGCATCCAAAACACGTCGATAGGGATTCTGGGGCATCAAAAGTTAGAGGTATTGTTTATTACATATAAATTATAAAGTGCCTTATTTGATATTGGTTCATCTTATTTCATTAAATATTCAAAACTTTTTAATGGTTTGAGATAGGAGGTATATTTTGGAGAGGGGTAATTACTATAAATACACCAATTGGAGAATGGTCTAAATACTTATTTTTGTTCTAGGTGTGTTCTCTCAGGATTGGGAAGTGACATTTTCTCTGGTATCTCTACATTATTGATATTTCACGATTCTACATAATTATGGGTGTGGAATATCTAGTCAAATTCATGAGCACATATTGATTTTTAACATAGGAGCGTTACATTTTCATTTCCTAAGGTTGACCATTACATAAACTGTGGAATGGGGGATATCTTGGAAGGTCAAAAATTTCTAATTACATAGATACCAGAATAGAATATAGACCATGTTTTTGTTCTTTTTCTAGATGATGGAGGTGTGAAGAAATATTTATTTAAAATATCAGTGAAACTTCTATATGTATTTTTCTAAATACATAAGGATGAAACCTTATAGTGATATGGTATTTGATATTAATCCAATACAAGGGTATGATCTATTTTCTATTGAACAAAACATAATTGAACTGACAGATCTCCATGATCATAGGAATCATATAGATGAGTTGGAGAATATAGGGTTTAACTATCCTAGTATGCTACCTAGGGGTTCTCTAATATGTCTTTTTATGAAGGATAAAGACACTCTACTCTTGTGTGTTGATTATTGGAGGGTAAACTAGATGAATTTTTGTTGGGTCCTGATAATTATTCAAAGGGAAAATCTTATTACCTAAAATTCAGAAAAGGACCGAACTGGTCCGCCTACCGGATCCCAGTAATAGTACACAGCCGGTTTGGAGATCCTCCCTCCCGCTGACGGTGTCATTCGCAAAATGGGGGCAGAGCGCCTACGCGGGCGTGAACCAGGAACAATGCTAGAAGTCCGGACGGTCCACCACTGTGAGCCAATCCCTCCGTAGACTGCTGTCATTCGTGGGATATAAGCAGAGAGGTATGAGACCACAGAGTAATTCATCGAAACTCAGTTCCATAAATGATGATGGACCAAGTCATACACAGGAGGGGCTTTCATTATGGGCTTCCGCAAAATGTTCCATGTGCCCATGAATAAGAACTTTTCACGAACCTATTAATAGTCACTGAGGGGCACAAAATAAAGGGGATAGGAAGGACGGTTGATAACCTATGGGGTGACGCTGGAGAAATTTCTCCTAGCGGTAATGAACTACGACCATCCGTGGATGAAATCATCCTCGTAGAGGAGAAACCATTCCATGAACCACATCTGGCCAACTCCTCTGTAGATACCTTCAACGTCCATCTCTTATGCGTCTGGTTCTGCGAGCTGCTCCCTCCGAAGACCAGTGTCGTTCGCAAAATGCAGGCAGGAACCCCATCTATGGACGTCCTTCAAGGCCCTCTCCGCAGTCATCTCCTACGCGGTCAGTTCCACGAGTCGCCCCCTCCGTGGACCAGCGTTGTTTGCAAAACAGAGGCAAATACCCCTTCACAATCATCTCCATTTCAGACATCTCCTATGCACCTCTCTCTTCCAAGGACACCCCATGCGGCCAGCTCTATCACGGCCAGCCCCTCGCGGCCAGCTCTCCCCTGCCAACTCCTACAGGGCCCGCCCCATGTGGAAAACCCCATGCACTCTCCGGGCCGGTCCCTTCGCAACCGTAACTAACCCACATGAAAAATGGAGAGTCGAACTATGAACATTTCGTGTCGGGTCAACATTATTTTACATTGCACCCTTGCGGTATCCCAACATCCATTATATACATTCCATGAGTCGAGCTACTCCTCAGGACTCTCCTATAACCCCATTTCATAGCACCTTTTTCTAGGTTCAACCAGATAGGGCGGACCTTGAGTATGTCCCACACCAACCATTACATGGTATCTCCTACCTATTGATTAAATTTTTTTCTTTTCATAGTCATACTGTACTAAATGATGTAATATTAGTTGAACCTATGAATAAATATTTAGTCCATGAATGTCCTACACCACTTAATGTTACTTAGAGACATATTATCATTGGGGTTTTTGGTTTTTATCTATGTTTCATCCATAATGATTCATAAATTTCTATTCTATTAAGTAATCATATGATTAAATGGGGATTGTTTATTTGGACAATGTAATGTGAAGAATGATTTAATGAAAGGAAGATTAGTCAATGATATGATTTTGACCATAGAATCTAGAAATGGTGGATTTTTGATTTATAGTTATTAATCCAAGAATGTTCATTATTGTTTCATTATGTGTAATGAATGAGATATTTCCTATGAATCAAGGATTCTGAAATCTAATGAATAGAATTACCATATTAATGTTCTTCAGATTTTGTTGTAATCATTTCTATGAAGATATGGGGACACTATATCTATGGTGAAATATATGAGATGTATACTTATCACAGGAGTTGGAATTATATATTATCACAGAAATTAATATAAATGAGGAAAATTTGATATCCAAAACTACTCATGGATAAATATGTATCAATACAATACCACACAGGGATGGAAAATATGTTTGCATATTCATTGATTTACAATGATCATGTAGTTCTAAACAAAATGAATATTTTTTTGGATTCTATGTTGATGAATCTTGTAAAGATGGATAAGGGAATTATCAAGTAATTTTAAACATCACTAGTTTATAAAATGGTTTCCAAACCATATATTTGTTAAAGGATTTAATGTTAATAGTATCATTATTAGAGTTTTCTAAAAGAAATTAATTGAATCAATGATGTGGAATTGGTAGAATTTCTATATGAAGATGTAATTTTGAAATATAGAAATTTGATTGGTTTTCCCACTATATCCGACAAATATATAGAATTATTGGATGATTTTCAGACCTTGAAAATAAATATACAACTTGGTATCAATATGATGTATACTGTTTTGATCAAACATTTTTTGACGGATAAATATGAAGTATTAAATTGACGATTATGTGTCAAGATGTTTATTTTGTCAACATGTGCATGTTAGAATATAGTATCCTTGAGGATTCATCCAATCATTACATATTACTATATAAAAATGGGATTAAATTACTATGTAATTTTTCATATTATTACCAATGACTACAATAAAAAGTATTTAATATGGGTAACAATTGATCTACTTCAAAATATTTATAATTTCCTGCTATAATAGTTTATTTTTAATAGGAAAACCATGAAAAAAACATTATTATTGTGTTTGTAAGACTTCATGGTGAATCTATTTTAATTAATAATGATCATGATCGATGATTTACAATGAAATTCTAGAATAATATTTATAAATATTTGGATACTGAGAATCATTTCAGTATAACTTGTCACTCTAAAACAAATAAAAAGCCTAAATGAATATCCAAACATGGGAAGACATGTTTAGATCATGGTAACATGACATAAAAGGTACATGGGATCTATATTTACAATTTTTTAATTTCATATAAATTTTTTTTACATTCATGTATTAAAATGGAACTACATGAACCATTATATGGAATGAAATATTGTACACAAAATTGTTGTTATGAAGCTTGTGAAAGGAATATTTCTGGCCAGAAAAACAAGGAGTAAACAACGTTAATGGTTATGTATATTCAATTTCATATAAAATCATCTCAATGTTGACATAATAAGATATGATTCTATTGATATCATTTTTCCAAAATAATAATTTAATGAATATAATAATAAAAAAATACACATCACATCCACTATAAATTCCACTCATCACCAACTCATATCATCACCCCTTTTAAACTAGTGATATTTTATATATTATATTAGTGTACTATTCCAATCCACTTCCCCACAATTTATTCTTGCAGTTCCCACAAAGTGACCATGTCGAACATCCAAAATGAGGTTTTCATAATGATGCAACTCATGATGTAAATCCCTACCTATTTTTTTATTCCTTTTTATTTCATATCCTTCCCTCAAGTGTAAGGATAACTCCATTATCATAAATATAAATTATTTTTATTAGTTTAATTTAATATCTATCATCATGTATATTCTCTACTTATTTTCATCTAATAATTAAAACATCATCTGTGAAATATTGATTCTCTGCCTCCGTGGATGATGAGTTTTGATTTTTTATTAACTCATTAAAGGATAGTAATAAAATAATTTTTATGTTTAAAGTAAATTATAATATGTCTATTTAAATAGATTTATTTTTATGGAACCAATATATAAATATTGTGTGAAATACAATGATAGTAGTTCATTATGGTCTTAAAAACCACCAAAATATACTAATCTTAATTCATTAACATTTTATTTATTGAATGATATTCATAAAATGTTACAAAATGAATTAAGATATCTCTTAATGTTTGAAAAGGTTATTAATATCATTCAATTCCACTTCAATATATTTTCTCCCTGTATATAAGAATCACTATAATGATACATAAGTGAACCAACTGTAAAAAATTGAAATGAACGCATGTTAAACAATAAAATAAAGCATTATAACTCATCATAATGACAGTAAATGAAATGAATAAAACTATAACAATTACAATATATGAATAGTATGTTCGATCTTATTTAGATAATATATCTAATTTTATTTTCTATTAAATCTAGCACATGTGTTGAATGCTTTCAAATATAAGGTAAGAGATTCATTCTAAACCCCCATTTTCATGTTGGTATATGTTTATCTCTCATTATCACAATGTAATTTTTAATACATATAATTTATACCCCTAATATATTTTTTATATTACAAAAATATTTACCATTCTTAATTATTCATTCTTTTAAGGGGAAATAAATTTTTAATAAGGTTCTGTTTTCAATACCTATAGATAAGCAAACACAATCTAATGGAACTTCCCAATATCTTAACCATATTCAAGTACACTCGATAATATGTTTTCAGCCAACATTTTTTTAAAAATATGTCTTTTTATCAGCACAACCATAATACTTTATTTATGGTTTTATGAAAACAAATATTTCATTATCCTTTTTGGAAACACCTTTTAATTTTCCCTTAATCCGCACAAAAGGGACACATTTATATGGATTCTAAAACACCATTTTTACATTATTTCAATTTATTTGGACATCAATTATCTTATAATTTTACATGTTATGTTTATTTTTTATCAAGTAAGATTAAAATCAATTCATTCAAGAATTCCATTATGAAATGACAATATTTATGCCATCAGAAATACTTATAATACTAATTTTTTCCATGGGTAATGATTATGTTAAATTCCTATACAAAATAGATGTTTATATCTTATAATACCATAGAAAATATTTTATAGAATATTTTATGGGTTTTTTACTAGAAATGTACTAAAATCATACAATTCTTTATATAACTCTGATGAGTTTATTATAAAGTATACAAATTATGTAAATTTTTTACATATCATAAAATAGTTTCAATCTGAATATATATGTTTATTATGTTTATCCAATTTCATATTATGAATTTAATGGATTTAGTAAACATTAGGTTGGGCCCAATACATCCCCTTGAGGCATCTTCATGTCTCATGAGACAAAGTAGACAACATTTTGGATGAGGCCTAACCCTTTTATATAGACTTCTTGGTCATCCGAGTAATGGATTGTTTATGATGTCCCTCATTTGGAATCCCCTCATAATAGAATTAAATATTGACAATAAGATTTATTATCCAACAAGTAGAATATATATTATTAGATATACTTATCATGTAATTATTTATATGAAATTATTTCATTATCTTTTATTGCGGTATATTATACCCATGATAACGTTTTAATGGAATTTGTTTTTCATTATTCACCATTAATTTTTATTTATATTGTTTTTAGATATATTTCACTATATAAAATCCCTTATTTATCATATGATCTCACCCCTTACATATGTTTTATTTTTTCCCAATATTCCTTAATTTATATATTTTTTTTGAAATGAGGGGATACAATACTAAAATTTTGTTCTTTGAAAAAGAGTTTCTATGATTTTTTCCAATTCAAGTTTTAAAGTAACATTTATATTTGTATCTAATTTTTTAATGATAATAAACTATTTTTTCTTCTATTATGAGATCACTATTTCATAGAACAAATTTAATAATGTAGGTCACCATCTCTTGTCAACTATGGTCTCAATTTAACAGTTGGTATGAGTGAATGTTTGGAGGAATTTGTGGGAACAACATTTAAGAAATCATAGAATACAAAAATATTACCAGATAACTAGCATTGATAATATCACCTATGTAACAAAGAATATGATTTATATATTAGTTAAAACTAATTATTTAAATTTATGTTATGTTTATTAAAATAGTTAGATACACAGTATGTTTAAAAAAATTTATCTAATATAGTTTATTCAATTATTTATAAATGGTGCATATTGGACAGGATGGGAACCATAGAAAAACACATATTACATGTTGTGATTTCAATACAATGAGATAAAATGATGCTGGAGATGGAGAATCAACTATATAAAAATAACATACTAAAATATTTAGATAATAGTCTCAGGTTATTAGTAGTATCCTTACTCACATAAAGCATCCATATCCTCAATGCAGTGTAACAATATCAAACCGAAACATGTGAAAAAAACCTCCATCATTCAATGGGACAATAAACCCAATTGTAGTTGACCAACACATAAGTTCATCATAGTTTCCTACATTGCAATATATCAAAACAGAGAATGTTACCATGGCTTTTTTATCATCTCATGATTGATTCATATAAATTTTGATCATTAATTCTATAAAATAGGTTGAAAAAATTTAAAATATGGAATGGATGAATTTAAAAGAACATTTCATGAAAAAATAATTACCTCATTAATTGTGAGTTGATATGGAGAGGAAATTATTACGTCTAAGATATAAAGATGATGAATTCGTTATTAGGTGTGAAACTAACATTAAATAATTCACATGTGATTGTGTGCACTATATGTACAGTCCATGGAAAAATATTGAAACTTTATTACATGGTCTTTAGAATATTATATGAAGGTATTTAGTCTCTGAAACATTCTAATCTAATTAGAATATAGTATCTTATTCCATGAAGACAATTGAATAACTTTCCATGCCATAGGTCCTCAACGGGTAAAAGAAAATAGACATGAGGAGTACTCTGGAAATAGAAATAAGGAAAAATAGATGAGGTGAAGGGAAGAAATATATAACATGTAATTAATTTTGAATGGAAAATCATGGAACATACATACGGGTTATGGGAGCTTGTTATTAGTGTGGAGGAAAAGGCTTGAAGGCTTGTGATTTCATAGTCATGAAAGAAGTTTACAACCATAAATTATTCAGCTATAAGCATATAGGAAACAATTAAAATTAATTTCCTAGACATCGAAATATGATTCCTTGAAAATGGCCATGGGAACAAGGTAAATCTTATACATACATAAAGGAACATTTTTTAGTTCTTAATGTTCTCGTGATATGAAATATAATATTCTCCTCAAATTTTAATAAATATTTATTTTTGAAGATCATCCCATTTAGTTATATCTTCCTGATATTCAATAAAAATTCTATATTTTCAATTCAAATTAATAATTGAGTGCTCAGACTGAATTACTAGTGGAAACCTTATTAGAAAATGTGATAATACGTTCATTTTATGACATCCAAATATTCTCTAATTAAAGATTTTATTATCATTAATACTTCTTATTTTATATAATAATTATCATGTAATGGATTTTGAATTATAAATATAAAATGATATTTCAAAGAGATGGATATTAACATTCCGAATGAAGTTTTGTAGTTTTTCATATTTAGATGTGTGACATCATTATTTGTGTCATATATGCATCCACCTCCATAAGCTCTTGTAAATGAGATTTTTGGAGAAGAAGAGTAGATAAAACCTACTAATGAAAATGAAGATATTCAAAATGAGGATGTTCCAATTGTGCAAGAATAAATTAATGTATTTGTATAGGATTTTCCAAGACATCCTCTAGAGCGGTAAAGTTTGTTTCTAAAAATTAAATACTTGATTAATGACCTATATAAATTAATCCATTTATTATGGTCATACTATAGTAAATATATTTAATGAAACAACAAGAAGAATTGAGTTATACAGGATTTATATGCACCAATGTTTCCCCTTGAGTAGATCATGTACTTTTTAAAAATAATTGAATATATGACGGTGTGCTTTGACTAAATGGACATCAATTCCATGAAGATAAACATCAATTATCTTATTTATCACATTTATGACTTATTTGCCTAGCTTTTTGGAGATCATTATTTTGCACTGATTTTTCCTTGTCATAGATATCATTAATTTCATGTAAAGAATGAACATATTCCAATGACATAATTTTGAATATGGTATAGAAATTATGAATTTACTGGAATCACAATTGGACTTACTAATTCACCCTCTATATTTATAGATCAAATTATCAATGTATTCACGGAATAACATGATAATTTTGTTGTGGTATTTATTAACGATATATTGGAGTACTGAAAAATAAAAAAGGACAATAAAATCACATATGTATAATTTAGAGGCCCCTAGAAGAAAATAGTTATATATGTTGTTTAGAATGTGTGAACTATTGATTCCAATTTATTCTTTTCATGGTCATACTATACTAAATGATGTAATTTTAGTTGAACGAATGAATAAATATTTAGTCCATGAATGGACTACACCACTGAACATAACTGAGGTATATAGTCTCATTGGGGTTTTAGGTTATTATATTTGTTTCCACCATAATGATTCATGAATTTATATTCTATTAATTAATCATATGCTTAAATGGGGATTGATTATTTGGACAATGTATTGTGAATAATGTTTTAATGAAAAGAACATTATTCAATGATATTATTTTTAACCTAACATCTAGAAATGGTAGATTATCGATTTATAATTATGCTTCCAAGAATGTACATTGTTGTTTCATTATGTGTAATGATATAGATATTTCCTATGAATCAAGGATGTGGAAATCTCATTAATAGAATTATAATATTAATGATTTTCAGATTGTAGTTGAAGTCATTTCTATGAAGATATGGGGATACTCTATAAATGGTGAAATATATGAGATATATATAGATCACAGGAGTTTGAATTATATATTCTCACAAAAATTAATATACATGAGGAAAATTGATGTCCAAAACTACTCAAGGATTAATATTTTTCATTACTATTCCACTCATGGATGGAAAATAAGATTGTATCTTCATCGAGTAAGATTGATCATTTAGTTCGGAACAAAATAAAGATTTTCTTGGATTCTATGTTGATGAATCTTGTAAATATGGATAATGGAATTATCAAGTAATTTAAAACATCATTAGTTTATCATATGGTTTCCTAACCATATATTTGTAAAAGGATTTAAAGTTAATTGTATAATTATTTGAATTTTCTAAAGGAAATTAATGGAATCAATGATGGGGAATTGATAGAATTACTTTATGAAGATGAAATTTTGAAATATGGAAATTGGATTGGTGTTACCTCTACATCCAACCAATATATGAATTTATTGGATGATTTTCAGACCTCGAAAATCTATATACACCTAGGTATCAATATGATGTATACTGTTTTAATCAAACATATTTTTAGGGATAATATGAAGTGTTAAATTGATGAATAGGTATCAAGATGATTATTTTTTCAACAAGTGCAGGTCAGAATATATAATCCATGAGGATTTATCCAATCATTCTATATTACTATATAAAAATGGGATGATATTATAATATAATTTTTCATATTATAACCAAATACTCTAATAAAAATGATTTAATTGGATAATTATTGATCTATATCCAAATATTTTTATTTTCCTGCTAAAGTAGTGTATTTTTAATAAGAAAAACATGAAAAAAACATTATTATTGTTTCTTTAATACATCATGGAGAACATATTTTAATTAATTATGATCATTAACGATGATTTATAATGAAATTGTAGAACAATATTTAGAAATATTTGGATGCTGAAAATCATTTCATTACAACATGTCACTCTAAAACAAATAAAAAACCAACATGAATATCCAAACATGGGAAGACATGTTTACATCAAGGTAACATTACATAAAAGGTACGTGGGATCAATATTTACCATTTTTATAATTTCATATAAAAATAGTTTACATTCATGTAATAAATGGCACAACATGAACCATTATATGGAAGGAAATATTGTACACAAAGTGGTTGTTATGAACTTTGTGAAAGGAATATTTCTGGCCAAAAACACATGGATTAAAAAACATTAATGGTTATGTGAATTCAAATTCATATAAAATCATCTCAATGTTTACAAAATAATATATGATTAATATCATAGAATGGATTTCTAGTTTCAAGTGTAATATTAGGTATTTCTAAAAGTGTCTACTTATAATGGTGTCCAAAGGTTATATATTAATGGGAAATTGAACCCCAATTACAATAGAGATTTTGAAATTATGTAGTGAATAGGACCTCTAACATATAATTTTACAATGCAACCATGCCTTTCTAATGAAATCTATGAATTCCACATCTATTTGTTAATATATTCAATACCTGACCCGACAAATGTTCTCAATTCTAAGGTTATATAATTGGATAATGATTTATCATACTGTGAAGAATCTATCTCACTTATAAAGTCTAGATAATAGTTGTTGATGAAAGAGTTGAAACACCTGGTAAAGATAATTTTGAAAAATTATAAAATTTAAGAGGTGAGGCGTTGATTTTATTTAAAAATTAAATTTCTAATATTCTGTAAATTAATTTCCTCAAATGTAGTCATTTTTAGAAATCTACAAATAGATGAATGGTTAGGGTAAATATTTGGTATTTTTCTAAAATAGTTCAATTTTTGTTGAGTAGTTAAATACATTAAATTAAGTTATTTATCATTATATGTTAACCAATAAATTTTTGAGTCTTGATTGAGTTTTTCATGATGTAAATGGAAATTACCCAAACTGAAATTTTATTACTAGATTACTTTGTCACATTCATCAATATTATTGATAGTCATGATAAAAAATAATAAATTGATATATAAAATAATATAAAACACACATCAAATCCACTATAAATACCATCAATGACCTCAACATATCCTCAAACTATATAATCACGGTTTATTACATATATTCATCCATAATCCACACCAAACCTATTACCATTCTTATGGTCTTACTGGACACAAAAAAATGGAATTTCCATGTTCCTTATGGAGGAAATCAATCAAATGACAGTAAGTAGGTAGAACTATCCCTATTTCACTTTTAATTTATATTATTTTATTATACTTACCTCAAATACCCTATAAAATCGGAATTGTAACTCCAGAACCATAAATACATTATAATATTATTATTTTAATGTAATAATCCTCATCAATATTCTTCTCTAATACTTTTATTCAAAAGATGAAAACAAAATCTGTGATGTATCTATTCACACCCATTGTGGATGGAGAAATTTCATTTAATACAGTCCCCAAAGATTTTCTATAAAACATTTTATTGATTGAAACATATTAATATATATTTATTAAAACATACGTTATGTTATTGAACCATTATATAAATATATTATTCAATAAATAAGTACTAGTACACGAAGGTCGTAAAAATCTCCCATATAAACTAATTATTTTTCTTTAACATTTTTTCTAATGAATCATTATCATAAAATATAAAAAAATATATTACGAACAATTAAAATCATAGAATTATATTAATATCCTTTTATTCCAATTATTTTTATTTTTTATATGATATCATGTAATGATACACATGGGAACCATCCCTGAAACAAATACGCACATAACAACAACAAAAAACAACTTAACTCATCTGAATGGCCATAATTCAACGTAATAAAAATTTAATAAATCATATATTTATTGATTTGATTATGAATTAATTTAATAATTAATTTAATTTGACTATCTTGGATATTAAATGCATGTACATAATTATTTCGTACATATGTTATGGGATTCTCTCTAAACCCCATTTTTTTCCTTCAAAGTACGCATTCCATAACATTACCAAAATTTAATTATTAATTATTCATATGTTCTCCACTTAAATTGTTGGTATACTTTCCAAACTTATTCACTTATCTCTATAAGTATTTTTTTGGTGAAATTAATTGTATTATATGTTTCACATTTCAATTCATCCCAATAAAAAAAACAAATTCAATGTAACATTCCAATTTCATACCATCTTTCACAAAAATCAATCAATTATATTTTAGACCAAGTTATTTAAATAAAATAATTATTTTTTTCCTGAAAAATTAAATTATTTCAGTTCTGGTTTCATGAAGACTATTATCACTTTGTCCTCATAATTTTTTTTTTTAAAATTTCCCATAAACTGAACTAAATTCGATCATTTAAAATGTTTTTTAAACAATTTGTAATATATATTCACATTACATGGGAATAAATTATCATTATATTATACTATTTTGCAATAATAATTTCTATGTATGATTTAGATCAATTATTTCATTAAAACCTCTATGATATGAAAAATTTTAATGTCTTCTTAGATGATTAAATAACCAATTTATTTATATGGGTGACCCTTCTATTATTTTCATAATCTTAATTAGGGTTAATCTGTTATTATAACATCTATAATATTTTAATGAATGTTTTACGATCATTTTGAAAGGAGATTTACATTCTTGATATCATTTACAATATCCCTTCCTTTTCTATAGTATAGTAAGACTCGATTTCAAGAACAAGATTTTCTTTATTTTACTAGTTTTGATTTTAGTTATAAGATGGTTAGTGTTTGGGAATAAATTTTAGAATTAATAAATATAATAACACATTTATTGTGCATGGTTTTTCTTAACAGTGTGCCCAATCCCAGTTAATTATAAAATCCTAATGATAGTGGAATTCCTTGTATGGGACAATGATTATCAAAATGTTTTCCCACATTGGAAAAACCATACAAACCTATAAATGATGAACATGGATTAGGTGAATTTTTAGGTAGAAACATATAAAAACTCCTAGAAAACTATGAACAATAATAAATGTCACCATATTTTTAATTTTAAAATCCTTCAAATTCTTGAATCTCAACTATCTCAACCATTATTTGGCCAACAAAGGTATTTGATGATTTAGGTCCTATTCCAATGAATTCATAGCCTTTCTGGCCTCCATTAATTATGACTCAAATCCTCGATCAAATATCATCACCTCTCCCAGTTTTTGAATCTGATCTGAGTTATTTACTTTTTATTCTCCCATACATCTCGATTCATTTTAGATATATAATCCACTATTTTGTAATATCCAAATATATTTATTGAGATCTATATCTATGATTGTAGATCTAGTTTTAAATGATCATTATTTCCAATGTTATGATTTAGGGTTTTAATATTTGAATATCATTATGCATCGTTATGCCAATTAATTTTTTTAGGATTTTTATTGGGATGCATTTCATTAAAAAATGACGTCTGTGGTATATAACTCAAATCACATAGTCATGATAATGATTATTTATAATCATGTTGATGAATTTCTTGAGTTTTTTTATTTTAAATTAATAAATTAAATTAATTAGAGATTTTAATTAGAAAATTATTGTTAATGTTAAATTTTGATAATTAGGGAATGTTTGAATTTGATAATTAATTGGGGAATTAATTATCAAAAATTGGGATTTTCAATTTTGATACTTAATTATTGGATTAATTATGTCGATGTTCAATATTTTAAATAGAGGTAATTAATTGATAAATTTATTATTGTATTCTGATATTCAGAAATAAGGATAATTATTTAATGAATTAATTACATGATAATTCTATTGTCATGTGAATTAATAATTGATGAATTAATTTTAGGTTCTTGATATAGTAGATTCGTTTATTTAGTTTTTGAATTAAATAATGTTTTTGGTGTGAAGTACAAATTATTATGTTAGTGTTGAGTATTAATAAGATTAATTATATATTAAGTTAATTAAGGGTATTTAAAAGTATAATTTACTTGTGAGATTATTATAAATAATGATAAAATTTATTAATTTTTTAGTTAATTAGTAAGAATGATAAAATTTATTAATTATTGCATGAATTTAGGAATTTGAGATGATTAATTAACCATTGATATTATTAATGACATAGATATGATTAATTAATTAATTTTATGATGAATGATAATAATAAAATTCATATAAGAATTAAGATATAAAATGGTTAAATGATAAATTTATATGTTACTGTGAAAGAATGGGAATAGTGTCATTCTAGAACATGAGAACCCTTTTCAATAATTTAGGACCATATATTGGTCAAAGCATGTAATGAGGATCTGGTGTCCCAAATCTTCAGGAAATTTAGGTGATTAAATAATGAATAATTTGATAATGTGAAAACTATTTATTTCTGCATTGTGGTTATTTCTGTATAAAAATTATTAAACAATAATTAGAATTAATAATGTTTTAGATACCGTTTGATGTGGATTATAGGTTTCTAATCAAAACCATCATTTGTTGACCTATCAGTACATGAAATAAATTAATTCTTGCGGGATAGGTTAAGTGAAAGAACCTATGTAAGATGACTTTTATAGGGATGGTGTAAGGAAGAGGTAAGATGACATGATTTGTGTCCTGTTGGGGAGTCATTACTATCTTGGTTTTGAGTTTTATTTTTGACACATGTCACATATTACCATGGAATATAAATTTTTTAGATTTGATATTGTTTTTCTAGTTTTTGTTATCTTTTGTCACATGATTTGTAGGTTATAGTTATATGTTATTAATTTATTGTTTTTTTTATTTTTCACTAGTGTATTACTCTTATAAAAGATAATATTGTATCCATATGATCATTATTAGACCCCTGATACTAGTAGTTATCCTCTGGCATATGAGGACGCTCACTTGAGGTCTAGTGATCAACCAACATTGGGAACCTGTCTGTGGCAGTAGGATCAAGATGTTAAAAGGAGGCATTAGAGGAGGTTTATTTTCTATATATACGGTCTAAATATTTTATTAATGGAATACATGAGGCAAGTAAGAGTTGGTAATTTTTAATGAGACCATACATGGGTGTTAAAGTCCCATGTGATAGGGGAAACCCAAGTACCGATCATGGGATTGTTGTAATTGATTGTGTTGTTATAGTTGACTATTACTTCACCTTGGGCAATGCAATTGTACTGTGGAGTGTTTTTTGTTTCTCATATTGTTTGAGAATTGACATGTGGCCTGGTATAGAAAATGAGTTTTGTGTTAATGCGTCATTCTAAGAACTCAGGTTTATTTTTTTTACTTGCATCATATATGGTTTCATGGGAAAATTGGTTCACTATAAGTTATTGAACATCAATTATTTTTAAATTCCTAGGAAATTGAATTGAAATGGGCACCTAATATTACTTGATAATTAGAAATAGTGATGAATAATTTCAATAAATGAATGAATGATGTGAAAACATGTATAATTACATGTGTTTACCTTTTTTTAATCATGATTTAGGTCTAATATGGCCATGTGTATCCATAGAGCATTGGTTTTGAACACATGTTGTTTTTTGGGAAAAAATAATATAGTTGCATTTTTTTATTATTCATCATACATAAATGTGATAAAGTTGTGATATTAGCCTTATGACATGTTTTTTACCTATATAGTTATTCTTACTCATTAATGTTTGTTGAGAGATCAACAAGAGGATACATCTGGTGAAGATCTACATGTTGTTGAACCTTGGGAACTAATACTATCACTTGAAAAAGAAAGGAATATATTTCTAGTGAACATCAAATTTATTATGAAATTCATGGAATGTGACCATTTTATGGTCTTCAATAGTATGAATTACCTGATGGGGGATTTTCAATGGTAGAACCATATGAATTTTACAAGAGAGGGTATACCTTAGTGTGTCAAGTTCTGGGATGAGTCCAACAAGGTGATACAAGACCATTGTAGACTCCTAACAAGAAGATTGTAATTTTGGCCACATATATTGTATGAGGATTAAAATAGAAATAGTGTGACATTCATGAATGAACTGGATAAGATCATGGTATTATATGGATGGTACTTTTGATGATTTTAATGGAAAACATCTATCCTAAGGCACTAAGGCATGACAGAGCTATTGAGATCATGTAGTTGACTAAGAGGATCATGTCTATGATGTAATTTATTAGAATAGAAACACAAAAAAGATTATTTTAACCATTATTGGAATGATATGAAACAGTTACATGGAGACATTAACAATAAAGACATAATTATAAGAGTGTGTCCCTTGTTATCCTATTTTTCTTATTGAAGTTTGATCAGTTGTTGGATTAGGATTTCAAAGTAATGAGGACTATATGGAAAGATTATATTTTAGGGATGGTTGTTCTAGCTATGTTGTCATGTCTTATGAAGATTATCATGACCTCCTGTAAGCATTCTTCTGTGAGTGCATCTGAAACAGAGCCCTCATACTTCTTCAGACTCTGGCACTGAAACTCATGGAGTGTCTTCCTCCAAGTGTCTTCATCGTCAACCTCTACCGTGCGGCGATCTGCTGGAACAGCATACTGGACATTTTATATGCAAACCTAATGAGGACGTCAACATAGGGCCATACCGGTAAAATAACAACCATTAGAGTTCCTAATCCTACTATATGGAAGAATCAATAATAATTAATTTATTGTATTATTCATTCATTTTAGGATAACTATCCCATGTTATACCAATTCAAACAAGGGAACAAAGAAGAATTATGCATGATCATTTCTTTGGACTCTACCATGAAACCAGTATCACCTTGTTTAGTAGCCATTGTAAACATAAAGTTCCTTACATCAGATCATAGGGGGCCCTAAATGCCTATGTCTCAGCCGGTCTCCAGTGATTACCTCACTTGCTAAACATGAATTACATCGTTTCCCTACCAACCCATGCAACCTCGCATGTGCCTAACTCCAAACTCCATCCTATATCTCAACTAGACCTCTGATACCACTCTTTCATAACCCCCTCTCCACAAAGTGTACCCCTCTTGGGCTGGCAATGTGAGAAGGGAGATAATGACCCCAGTGTCCCACCTCATGTAGGCCTCGGGTTGGCTACTAGCACCGAGGGTATAATAAACACACAAATGGGAGGCATTATCGTCTATGAGAACACATGCAGAAGTGAGAGATAAGATAAACACCAATAAACTCCAACATAGACTAAAATATAAATTAAAACCGAATTACACATATGAAATGTCATGAAAAAGTACTAAAACTGAAGGGGGAAAACTACTAGTCCCCAAAATAAAGTAAAAAATGCAGCAACCACAAGATCAAATAGCTTTTACAACCCCAAGCTAGTAGAAACCAGTTTGAACTCCAACCTGATTCAAGTGACCTGAAAAATAGTATCTATATACGTAGGGAGAGTATAATAGTAAACTTATTAGGATCCTCCCCGAAGACTCTTATGCCATGTAAAGAAATCATGCTAAAGCACAGTAAACAACAAATTAGACTAACGCGTCACTTAAACAAGAATAATAGGTTTCCAACCACACCATGGATACTCTCACCATATAATGCATACAATAATATATCATATTATAAAGACTATCAAGGGTAACCCACTAATAATTCCCCACTGGTTTTCCACTTTTCCCCGACTACATGAGTCATGTGCATATCTCTCCAAAGGCTTTCCTGTATATACCTGGGCTAAGCTCCACAATGTACACCACATGCACTATATAGGCTTTCCCATAGACACCTGGGATAAGAACCACACCATCCTCATAACCAAAATAACCAGGTAGTTTCTGGTAGCCACCACAGCTCAGATAATGTGTATCATACGTCAGGTTTTATACCTCAATCCATCACAACAAATACATAGTGTAAGGATCCTCAAGACATCACAAAAAATACATGTTACACCTATAGTATTCCACATGATACTAAATTCATAACATGTCTTTGAAATAAAAAGAATCCATTACAGCCCTATACACACATATATGGGGAAACTAACTGTTGTGCCTGTTGGCACAAGTATATACAAAAAGAAGAGAGTTGGGCCAAAGGGGGTAGTAATCCATTTTTCGTCCCACCAAAATGTTGGGGAAAACATCCCCTAGGGCTTAGAATCCCCTGGGTGTATTTTTCCCTTAATTATATGGTGGAGTAGCATATAGAAACACAAAAGGTACACAATATATTAAACTCAAAACCACACATTGGGCGTAACCTAGTCTTAGTTTCAACTGCAACTAACATCTCTCGGATTGCATATTTCTATTTCAAAGACTAGGAATCCTATGAGCACTCAACCAATTTATGAACTTTATTATATTCCTTCATTCCCCTTTTTATCAGTTCCAATTTACGTTAATTAATTCATTACACATTAACTAACCATTAAAAATTCCTCATTAAATTTCATTAGAATCACACCCAAAATAAATTATTCCTTCAAAATATTACTACCCCATAATTATGTTTCAGGGAACACCAACCCCATGGGTTAACACCATTTATTAAAATATTCATTTCAGAATAACTTCCCATATTCCCAGGTATACTAAAAAACATTATATGCAACTAAACATGAGGGGGATCTTCACGGTGAGTTGATGTACTAGCCATCGAGTCTTTTCCACCTATATAAATAGCGTAGACCCATTCTCTTTTGTGAAGCTAGACACGAAAAGCACGTGCCATACCCCACGCATCTTCAACTCTTTCGGAAGAAGGGTAAACAAGACCAGCTTCCTTGAGAAGTGGGGAAAAGTAAAATTGTTAAACATTCAATAAATTTCTCCAAGAATCCAACAAACACATCCATCCCATTCCATCATCACTGGTGTCCTCCATGACACCCACGTGCATAAACTGATGCATCTCGCCACTCAAGGCATCATCAGATGCCACAACCACAAGGCCTCCCTGCCTCCACATATCACAACATCCCTGAAGGGTCACATCACAACACATGTAGTAGGAAATCAAACAACACATCAAATAGGCTCGTGGCCCTTTATCAAGGCATCTATCCTTCATAAATAATGAGAAGTCATGGCTCTAATGAACAAGGAACTAGGCCTTACGAACAAGAGGGTAACTAAGAACACTACCAAGAGTTATCTTTTATCTACCAACCAGTTCTTTAATCCCTCTTGAATTAACAGATTCTATTTGGGATGTTTAAATTCCCAGGAACACAATCAGTAAGCTATCACAAAAGTTTTAACATGATTACTATGCCAATTTTATAAACATCAAATTAGAAAAACTATAACAATGGAAACAACCAGATTCATTTACATGCTTCTTGATCTTTATCCAATTAATTATCAATTAATTCCGGCTTTACATTCTTTATAAATTTCCATCAAGAACAAACAACTAATCAAAGGAAGCATAAATATCACT
The DNA here is from genome assembly GCA_963277665.1 of Viscum album. NCBI lineage: Eukaryota > Viridiplantae > Streptophyta > Magnoliopsida > Santalales > Viscaceae > Viscum > Viscum album. The sequence goes on along the minus strand of OY728140.1, from coordinate 810,358,250 downwards.
CTATCTAGAAAAACATGAGGCAAAACGTTATCATGGTACAAAGAAACAACATGCGATCAAAAAAATTCATTTAATCTCGTTCAAGTATTTAATTATGTAAATTTCATTAATATCCAATGATCTAAATCATGCAAACTCTACGATTGCACCTAAAAAATTAGAGAATCCCCAAATCCCCTAACATGAAGAGCTCATGACGTTCTTTATCCACAAAACGGGTCACGATCCTCATCTTGCTACAACTGCATCCACCAGAGGTTTCCATGATACGTTTGCACCAACCAAACCCCATGAAAACCCCATTTGATGTATAGATATTACATGATATAATATGTAAAGGAGAAACGGGGGAAGATGATACCAAAGTAACGATGATAAAAACATACCTTATATCGAACATTGATCAATACAGCTTGGTTGCATAAAAACAAAGCGGAACTGATCCGAGGAGTGATGTTTTATTGATCAACTCCTATGGGACAGATTGAATGGTTCTAGAATCCCATAACCAAGAAAAAATAGGGTGATAATGAGAGGATGATATCTTGTCCCTTTTAAAGATTCAATGGGGCGACGGTTAAAGATATGCTTATTTCCCATTAAATGCAGATCTCATTAACACACGTGGTTTCGCCTAGTAAAAACATCCCTAGCCACAAGAATTATTAATATGGGATTTATGGTATTTGAATCATCATTCTTAATTTATGGGATGCAACGTCACAGACTGTTCTCGATTCCAACACCGTATAAAGAAGATATGTTTAATAAAAGATCCCATAATAATAATAATATGATTATTATTTGGTGTTTCATGGACCTGAGCCACGAACCATAATTTAATATTCCACATTATACTTGAATCGGTCGTATTAATGGCAGGATCACATCGCCACTAAAAAGAAGTCAATCGGACATCACACATGGGTGTTATGGTGGGTCAAATATTTATTAATAATATTAAATCTATTATTCTCTAAGCGCTTTAGGTACCGATCCAAAACACAAAAAACCCAACCAATATTTGACTTGAAATGTCTGTCTAAAAATCTGGGACACACTGCCTGAGATGGTTCATGAAACCGAGGTCGCACGAATAAGCTATGGTCAAAAAAGTGTTTTTTCAACAAAAACTATAACATGATTATTATATTATTATTTTTAATTTATTTATTTAAAATAACCAATGCCACACACGAGTCTCTCTCCAATTTGGTGTTCCTCACTCCCTTTCTCCTCAATTTATTTCATATTCCTTTCTTTTATTACATCCCATTATAATTCTAACACTATCTCTCCAATTTCCTTCCAATCATTCTCCCAATCCACAAAAAGTGGAGCCTCCCCCTTCCTTTTCTCCATGTCTAACACGCCCCATCAATTGATTGATTGATTGATTTATGTTATTTTAATTTATTTATCTCATTCCCTATTTTCTCTCTAATATAATTCTTCATTCACGATTTCAATTCACAATTAACACCTAACTCCATTTATCACATCAACTTTATTAATAATACAATTAATAATAATAACACCCATTGGTATGGAAACACCCTACATTATGGAAACAACATCATTATGGATATATCTAAATTTATGGAAACTACAAACATTATAGAAACATATAAATTTTTGGAAACTACCAACATTATGGAAACATCCAAATTAATGAAAACTTTTTATATTATGGAAACTCTCCATTTATTATAGACCAAATCCACCAATACCATTATTATTAAATAGTAATAAATCCTCTTTCAATTTCATCAAGGGGTCATCTTCATTATCATTAATAATAATAATAATTATTATCCGCATTATTATCTTATAATTACTCCCTCTCTCAAATCACATGATATTCATGCATGGGTTGGGAACCCCTTCCATTATTCATTATCATTTTATTATTATGATTATTTTTATAATCTATTAAATGAATATTATTATATAGATTTTAATATTCCAAAATACAAGATCGATTCAGCCGTAAGGGGTTGTGCCCCATTCATTTCATTAATTTAAAATGTATTAAATGCACCTCATTTATTATAATTTATTCCTTTGTAATTAATTCCATTGGTATCCCCTAATTGAATTAAATACATTTAATTTTATTTATTTTATTTCACAATGATTAAATTAAAACCTTTTAATGTAATTAACATCAAATATTTTTTGTCCACCCTTATCAATTATTATTATCCAAAAAAATTATTATTATAACACGATTCATGTTTAACCACATCAAATTTTTATAAAGTAATGGACTAGAGAGGTTCAGGCCATTAAATATTCTTCATTATTGGTCAAATTCATGAAATAGAGACCCTAATCATTTAGTGAATCTAATAATCCAATTTTATCTGAGAAATGGATTATGTCATTTAGAATGTTATTTGATTCTTTATGGGGTATGGGAAAAGAAAATGTTACAATTTCAGGGTATAGCCTGAAAATTATTATGATTAATGGTGGTTGTTGATCTAGAATACTATGGGAGGAAGAGTTGATAGAACTCTTGTAATAGATATATTTTAAGAATATGTTTTTTATCAATATTTCCCTTGTGAGAAAAATATTTATTTGAATAAAAAGTTCATCATCTTAATGAAAACTAAATAAGAATGTGTAGATGATTATGAATACACCCTAACAAGGTAATATAGGAATTTTATAAATTATATATGTAACACAGAGTACGAAATTGAAAACTTATTTAACGGTTTTATTTAAGCCTCATAAGGTAATTAGACAATAAATATTTTTCATCATATGATGAAATATTTTTAGGTGAAATCAAAATGTAGAATGAATTTTCTAATATCAATATATTGTATGCAAATTATAAAATGAAGTGGTATTATGAACACAAATAAAAATAAAATGATTTTGTGATGAAGATGATGTAATTCCATCCTTTGATAACTTTTTAATGTTTCACCAAAAAAAATTGTTGAAAGAAATTATAAAATTTTATAATGTCTGAGAAGGGGTCATAAAATCAATGAATAAAAATAGAGGATAGAATAAAATTCTATTTAGTCATACTACTACAATGATATGGGAAAATATGCCTAAAACTACCCAAGGGTCATAGAAATATACATTATAAGATGAAAATTGATAATGGTGATGCATATGTTATTGACATAACCAATGTTGGTTGATTAATATTATTCTATATTTTTTATCTATAAAATATTATTTAAAATTATTTTATTGATAATATTCACATCATATGATTTATGAAATATATAAAAATTTTAATTGGTTGCATTTTCATAAAAAAAAGAGATCATTTGTTTAATTGTATCATTGAATCTTAGTTGAATGCATGTTAATTTTTTTAGAATGTAAATTATTTAGTGAAATATAACAATTTATTTTATCATTATTTTGTGACAACAATAGTTCAATAAATATATGATTCTGATAGATAATGTAAACTACATGATACTTAACTTCATGTAACAGATTATTGATTTATTGGAAAGTGCTAACACTATAATTTATGGAGATTATAACCCTTTTGTATTTAAGTAACATAACCAATAACATGTTTTGTAATTAAATTATTAAGGAGTAATTCAGGTTTCCAATAAATTATTATAGAAAATAATGTCATTTCATGGCTTCAATGGAATTCATTATTATTGTATTCACATATTTGGAAAATGATAGCTCAGAGATAATCATTTATACACAATATTAGTTATAATTCATTTCATAAATACAGTGACATTCATTATAAGTTGTTGGATTAGAAAGATTTGGAAATGATATTCATTTATAAAACTATTTATCTTGTTCATTGTACACCATTTTAGAGGATAATGTATTACTTCACTATAAGATTAAACCGCATCATTGAAATGAATTAATAATATATCAATGTGTAACTGGTGAAATTGTTATTAAAGAATAGAAATGAATTAATAAATTATAAATATACATATTCATAGAGAGTGAAATATTTCCTCAAATATAATAAAATGTTTTGAAACAAAAAACACTATCTTAATATTATCATTTTAGTTATTTAAATTATCTTTATTTACAAATCTAGCTTTTTTCGTTGTTGTCAACATTTTTTTCATGAACATGTTATTTATCACTCTACACAAAAACAAGATGGTTTGGTTTTTATTCAATATATGTGTTTTAAATAGTTTCAACATTTTAGATGGATAGTTTTGGGGAGTACTTCACATTTCCTTTTCCTTTATATTAATAAGGTGTTTATTAACCATATTTTCAATGTGGTTTTTTCAATAATAATATATTTTCAAATATAAATCCCTTAATTATGGAAATCATGTTTAAATTGAAAGATCACGATTTAAATAAGGAATAGATAATTTAACAACCCATGACATTATGATATTCTACTTTTAAAAAACATTATATATTTTGACATATTGTAATGAATGGAACACTAATAATATGTTATTTTATATACAACAAGGACTTTCTTTAGTGAATTCTGATAAAATAAACGACAAGTTTAAAAGAAACATAATATATTAATAAAATAATTTTATAAAATATGTTATATAATAACATTTGGAATAGAAATTATGAATTTAATTAAATAACATAAAAATTTATTGCTCACCTAATTGGATTCTATTTAATTGTAAACTAATATAGATACCAATTGAATATAATAAAAAAAATTCATATAATCATTTATATGAGTACAAGAACTTCTATTTGTATAAATTAAACTAATTATGATTATTACAATATTTTTAGTTAATTTTATTAATTTTTATTCATTAAAATATTTTTTACATTCATCATATAGATTTCACATATATAATATATGATCAAAATCAATGTTATTTAAAAAAATGTATATTCTAATAAATAATTTTTTCAACCTCTTAATGGTGCACATAGTTTTAGTAGAAATTGTTAATATAATATATTAATTATTTAGAATAATATATTTTTTTAATTTTATCATCATAATTATCTTATGATGAATTTTTTTTTATGATTCATTTTTTAAGGAATAGTGAAAAATATTGAACATAATTTGAAAAATCAATTTATCTATAAAATTTATAGAGATAAACTATATTTTTAATTATTTTTAATGTCAAATTATATCAATTGAAAATATATTATTCCAATTGTGTTCATTAGTTTCAATTTCACATTGATATTGTTTATTTGAACATTTCAAAATTATGAACTTTTAAACATTAAAACCCACATTGTCGTCATGTCTGCATGATGAGTATTAAATTAATATTTTCCAATTATATGATTATATATTAAGTAAATTTATTATATATTTTGATTATGAATTATTTTTAATTTTAATTATGTTCAACTTAATTTATGAACGATATTATTAGTGAAGTTAATTAAAATAAATTATAGAAATTAAGAGTAAAATTAGCATAACAAAGCACTAAACCATAATCATCATGTCGAAAATAACCAATATAAAAGTTCCAAATAAATTATTATTATATATTTAAACCATATAATACCTTTTCTAAAATTGGGATCATTTTTGGAAGTTTATAACGTAATGGATATCTATCAATTTTGTTTTCCTTTTATATTATTTTTTCAAGAACCACACACCTCTTCCACTATAAATTGAAAATCTCTCTCAAACTTATTCACACCAATCCCAACATATGGATAATAAAAATAATTAATAAATAGGGTCAAATACCCCCAACTACTTATATAAATCTGAAATAGGTAATGAATCCAACCAAATATGGTTTATGTATAATCCAGAAGGAGTGACCAGAATAATATGTAATGTTTTTTAATGATTGGTTTTCTACCATAGACATCCAAATCCCATAAATTATTTCTATATGATGGTTATATAGTAAAATAATTACATAAATTATACAAATATTTATTTATTATTTCATTTAAATCTAACTTTCATACACATCCATCAAATGGGATTCACAATCATCATTCGTGTGTACGATGAACAAGATCATCATGAAACGATATTGTTCATTCTTCCATTACCACATTTCATTGATGGAATACATATTGATTTTTAGTTTATATTATATCTATATATTATTTATTATGTAGTAAATCTTTTACAATTTTTTGTAACACGTACTTTTGTACGTTTAATTTTGAGTTAATACAGTATCTTCGTTTGTGGACATGTGGACTACTTCCTCCTCAAAGCGATGCGATATTTCAACACTATACCTGGAATGTAATAATGATGATAAAAATAATATTTTAAATCTTGTACAAAAAAGTTACAATATAATTATAAATCATATTTTGGTCACATACTTTTCATTCTTTTACAACAATGAAATTCATGTAGTGATGAAGCACACGTAATACCTACCATATCTATAAATGATGCATTTCATTAACAATCTCCAAATTTTTTGGATTATTATAAATAAAAATTTGATGAATAAATATTATATTGAAATTATTATGTAGTATTTTAATATTTTTATATTAATATATAATTAATAAGAAAATATTTCATGTCAAAACATACTTGAAAAAAAGAAATTAACACTCGAAATAATTAACATTCTATAATATGATACAAATTGACTATTTATTAATCATTAGATATAAAAATGGTTATAGTAGAAGTTAATAAAATAAATAAATCCATTATTCATGAGTTTAATAATCATTAAATTAATATGATGTGTGAGGTAATAGATTTTCATCTCACATTTTACATCATTGAGATAAATGTCATATTAACAGTTTATTTATTTTGTGTGCTATAGATTATACCCCTATATTATTTAATATAATAATTTAGTCATATTTAATGGAATTATTATTTTTTAAACTATAAATACCTCATCAAATGGGTTTGATAGGAAAAATTCTTAGTTATAAAAGTTATATTTTCAAAAAAACTCTTGTTTATGATTGTTAACATTCTATTAAAACAATCACTTCCTTATAATAGTTTTCCATTGAATATCACATTTATTGTTGATATACACACACATAACTAGATGGTATTATTATTTCTAAATCCAGATACCACTTTTACATTGAGTTTTTACTAAAAAGTTATTTGATTAAATGGTGGAATGTTAGTAAATTTGTATCTTTTACTCAAAAGTTATATTTGATAAGGAGCATTGTTCATGAATTAAATTTATTATTCGATTTATAAGGAATGAATTAGATAGTAATGAAATGTATGGTCTAGGATATTGATATATCCTCATAGAATCGATTGTCTCATGATATAATTCATTTGGACTATCAAAAGGGTTTTCACCTGTTATGTTATAAAAAATATTGTCAAAGGTCTTGATGGAAAAGGTAAATTGTCCCTAGGAAACATGGAAATAAATAATTACTGATTTCCTTCATTAAGATTTAGTAACTATATATACATTATATTTTATATTGTAAAATATCTATATATGTAGATCTTTTTAAGTTTTTGGATTAAATATTATGTGTTCCTATTACATACCATTCCATATTTATTATGCCTTATCCAGTTATATAAATGGAATGTGATATTAGTTATTTAACATCCCATGTTATTTATTCACATTGATAAATTAGTTATTATTTTTTTAAAGTCACTAACTTACCAATAAATATCACCCTTAATTTGATTACTTTCCATAGGTTTTGACGATGAAATAACATAACATGATTTAAAGGATACTGTTCATTTAAGTTTATTTATTATAATGTTTTATTTTCAATTTCACAATGTAATATGTGTATCGTGTATGTAACCTTTTTTTCAAAACATCATAACAAATTGGTACTTCTTGATTTGGTTCCTTCTAATCATTTAAATGTATTAAATTTAGGCACAGAATCATTGAATTGGGGTTTGGGGCATTAGATTAATGGATACTAGGCAGATTTTCTCTCCAATAAATTGAATAGTTTATAAATATAAGAATTATTTTATAATTTTTATATGATATTATGTTTGATAATATGTTAAATTGGTTAGTATAGTTCTATGTTAATTTCTTACTTTAATAAATAAGTAAAATAAAAAATGCTTTTATTAATTGTCTTAACTATATTCAGCATAGATTTACTCAATATAGTAAATGGAATTTACTATTAACATTAATCAAAACCAGATGAGATGGTAAAAAATAGTTTTGAGAAAAAAACACTATAATATAATAATTAAAATTTTAAGGAATATGATTGAGTTCTAGATAAGAATTGTTTTTAAGAATATCATTTACTATTGGGTTGAGGAGGTCTATGTTATTCAATTTGTTTTCTAAATGGTGTTTGAAATTTTTAATGAATCCAAATTTCCTGATCAGAATTGAACTATATTTTAAACTAGGCCCTCTATAAAAAACATTAATTTTTATCAAAATATCTTCCCTAAAATTATCAAGTATTTCCTCCTCTGTCAGATGTTTAAAGGCTTCCAAAAATTCTCTCATAAATTCATTTTGAATATAAACTTCATATTCTTCCTCAAACCACTCCTCTTAGTTTTAAAATAATGGATATATTTTGTATTTTCAGATTACAATTGGGTTTCCAAAATAAAAATATTTTTTGGTTATTATCTTAAACAAGAGGCCTCAAAATCTATAATCTCTATATTTTATTAATACCCTCCACAAATTTTTTCTGTTATATTTTTTAAACAATAAATTCCTCTATAGCTCCCCTAGTGTCCGATAAAGGGAATGTGATGCTGATTTTTACTTCCTTATAACACTCTATTTATATGATCTAGTAATAATCTCGAAAAATTATCTTCAAAATCCTAACTTGAAGCTCATGAAATCATACAACCTAGTGTGTAGTAGATAAGTGATAATACTATAAGAATACTATATTAGGGTTCCATTATAGATATCATGGGTATTGAAACAATGATAATAGAATAAAAATGTTTTTTTACAAAGGTCAAAAAATCCTACAACTGGCTAACCTCTCATATGGTTCATGGTATAAAATACATTAGTTTTCTTGAGGGATAGAATGAATCATTTTTTAATCATTAATAATACTCATTTTTTTGATTATATTTTTAACACTATTATAGATTTTCCATTTGAAATAAATATTATTTAATGACTAGATTTGTAATAGGAATTGAATCGTGACTTTAAGAATTGGCATGGTGATCTGGTGTTTCATAAAAACCCTCAAAACATTAATATGTCATAGTTTATTATTATTATTATTAAACATTTTTACGAATAAAATGTTTGGGGAAAGGCTCCTCAAATTTTTTTAATTCCATGGATATCATTTTCAAGATTCTATTTTTATATATTATTATGGATTTCATAATTGTTTAATTTTAGTTTTTTAGTAGGTTATATAGGATAAAGTATTCTTCTAATATATTTTTCCTGGTTTTTGAAATGATGATTTTCTATATTTTGAATTTTATTGACATCTTGATTTTCATCATGTTGTATTTATTAACATTTACCACTTTCTAGTGGGTTTTAATACCACAACCAGCTGTAACTTCCATTAAACTTTCCTTGTGACAGAGTATAGTAATGATATTTAGTTTACCGTTGTTTTTAACACCATCATTAAATGTAATTTTCCCATATATAATATAAAATATAAAACCTATAGACTATTTATGTTCTATCAATTTTATTTTTATTTTTTTCATTAATTATATAAATAATTTATTGGAACATTTCATTGATTAGTCATGATAACTAGATGTCTCATCCATTTTGTGTGGTTTAAATTTATTCTTAATTTATTACTAGAATCAAAGGGAGGTATTAGGAATCAACACAACATTATCAATCCATGTTTGGTTGAGATTATAATAATAATCGTGGATATAATTATTTAAGAATGGGTAAAATCTTTGTTTCATTATTGGGTGATAATAAGAAAATTTAAAATTTTGGGGAGCATTATATGGTAAATAAAATTTATAAATAGATGGACTATAAATGTCGAACAATTCCTCAATGGGGACATTGTTTAGTACGAGTATTTTATGTTTTTGGTACTTGTTCATGCATACCATTAATGAGAATTGGGATTGGATTTGATAGGATCATTAGTTCATTGGTATGGAGTGAGGTAAATTAAATATTTATAAACTCTATGAAAACAAGTAATGTAGTGAATGAAGGATACTGTAATCCATAATCATAAAAAAAAAAGAAGTTATTAAAATTTACATGAATCATATATAGATTATTTAATACTTCTTTAAGAAGTTCCCAATATTAATTTGATATTTCTTACATACTGATATTCTAGTTATTTTCACTAAACAATTATCTCCATTTATATTTCTTGTTAGTTTTTATTTATTTTTTCCTTTTTTACATGGTCCAAAACACACAAATTTTCTCCACTAATGTCCAATACTTATATAATCTATCATGTTATAATTCTAAATTATAGTTTTAATGTAATTAATAATCAAACACAATTCAGAATAGTTCTCATTGGTTCTTAAAATATTATGGATATCTAATATAGAAGATTGATATAAAGGATAGCATCCATGAAATCATTTTTCATTAATAACATTAACATACCTACAAGGAAAATTATGTTCTATTTTTTTAATGATTCTCTAAAACCATGTTTTAGATGTCAAAATGATTTATTGAATTCAATAGATTAATTGTAAAAAGGAATAAAAAATGAATGAGTAAAATTAACAAACACTTAGTGATATATTTAACTTTTCTAAGAATAATTCATCACTTATTCTTCCTACTCCCAAATTTAGGACAAGTTATTTATTTTTATGGCTCTCCTAGTTATTTCGACATTTTTTGTCTCTTTTCTAAAGAGATTTTCATTCACTAAAAAATTATCTCAGAGAGTCTCTAGAAAAATTTCAAACACAACCTTGTATTAATGATTAAGTAATAAATTTTAATGTCCACATATATTTCTTGGATTGTTTCCATGTGTAAAAATTAATTTTATTTATTAAATATATCATCACACATCAAATAATTTTTAAAAAGGAATTATCCTACTATGAATGATTTATGTACATCAAAATATAAATTATTATCTCCTGTACTGGAGTAAATTGAAGAGATTCATGTGTTTACTGTGTGGAATCAAATAATTTTATAGGATTTAATGAAACAATATTACACGTCTATATATGGGACATATCATTTTGATTAATTATCATGATGTTGAATTCACATTTTTATATATTAGTGGTTCTATAATATTTTGTTGGGTTTATTAGGTATAGATCATTAATATATAATTATCAAAATCTTTTCTCCTCATGATGCACTGTTTATTTATTTCATTATTATCTTCAATAGTTTCACACACACTTTTATTTTAAATTTGTTTCTACTAACTTAAATCATACACTAAAACCTGAATTTGACACCAGTCATATACTCAGGTGTATTAATAATGAGTGAATTTAAAAAGTCGTTTTTATATTCAATAATAATAATGTGTATTTGATATGGACTCATATTTATTCAATTGCAAGTATTTATTATAGGATATTTTTCATTAGTGTTTTTTGTGAAGGTATGATATAGATCAATATATATATAGGAATGACAATGGATTATTTCAAACATGGATGTTTCAATTTCATCATATTTTGTTTGCATTCATTAGTGGTGTTTCATATAAATGTTGTGTTCATCTTCCAAATAATTATAGTATCGAAATATAGAGGAATAATGTGGTGATCTTCAATATGGTTTTATGAAATTAGAAATGTTTTTTTCTTTGTGTAATGTGAGTTATTCATATGTGGTGGTAGACAAAATAGACCGAATCTTGACATACATAGAGATTAGATTTCATTTGTGGAATACTTAAAAAATTAAACAAAAAAATATTACCAAATACCATATTAGTTTTCTGCCTTTGGACTCGGAACAAAATATTCTAATCATTGTGAAAGATCGTCAATAACACCCATAATGATATTCTAAATTTTTTTTCCTACCCTAAACCTTTATTTACATCATGGGGAAATGATAACTTAAAAAGGGTGAGCTCAACTTCTTAGTAAGTGTAAATAATTAGAACATAAAACAATCCGTAAACATTGGATCTTAACAACACAAACATAAAAATTATACTTTTATATCGTGAGCAATGTAATAAATATTAGCAGTAAATAAGGCATGTATCATAAAATAACCTTAATCATGATTGAATATAATTGGAATAAATCATGTCATTGTTGAAAAAAATTAATCACAAAATATGATTTCCCTTGTTTCCAGGGCATTTCTGCCAAGAGCATCATAGTGGACGATATCCGTTATTGAATTGGTTTTACTTGTATTTCCAATAATGTATTACTGAACCAGATTTAATTATAGTTACTGCCATGTTAATATAAGGGGATATAAATCTTTTCCCAATATATTTGAATGATATATAGGTCCCACCCATCTCATATTGAAATAATTTTTACATGTTCCACAAAACATAAATCATACATCATCGCATAACCCGAGAAAAAAATTGGGTTTTCCTAAACAACATTCCATTGTAACATAATCCATATAAATTTCCATTCCATTATTAAAAAAATAAAAACATAGTAACAATAGGAAAAAAACACTATTTATAAAATTAATCTTATATTGAAAATAATTTTGACAAACCACTTGTACTCACTTATTGTGGAAAATATCATTTCTTCATCAAAAATGTTTCTTCTCTCAAAATTATGCACAATTTTAAATGAAATATAATTAGAAGAAAATATACATGAAAATTTATATAGGATTCATCAAGGAATTATCATGTTAGGAATATTTGAGAATATTTCCATGCAATATATGTTAAAAAAACATTCCCTCATAATTTTACCAGAACATTAAAAATGTATTTCATATGGTAAAAAAATATTATTTCTAAACAATTTAGTAAAAGGAAAAAATGTGTAAAAATGCCTTTAATCATACATATATTATTATTTTTTTTATAAAAATGTTTTTATAAAACATGGACATGGATGATAAATATATATCCTTAAAATATATATGTATAAACAATCTCAGATAAAATTGAGATTACAAAATTATCCCTTATCTTATATTGGATTTTTTTCATATGTGTTTGAAACTCATGTATAGTGGGTTCAAACATTCTATTAACTTATAATATAACCATAATAATATTTATGATATCATATATGATTCATGTATGAATTCATATTCACAGTATATTTATCAATTCCATGTCAATGAAACGTTTTGGGTAAAAATCATTTCATTTATCGTACCTGTTTAGACTTGTTATTTTTCATATAATTACATTGATCATGAAATAATTAGATCCAAAATATAATACATGATTTATTAATCATATATAACTATTATATAAATATATATAATAGATCAATAAATGGAATAGAATATACTATTCATGGAGACAGTTGGTCATACCTACGCATTTGGGATATTTTTTGTTATTACATTAAATGAAAGTATGTAAATGAAATAAATATACATAAATCCTATATAATTATTATTTTATACATATAATGATTATTTATATATAAAAATTATAGTCATTCTGGATTGGTTGACATGGATAATGAATCTCATCGCGCTGTGGAGATGGTAAGACATATATACGCATGAGTGACGATATGGTTTACATAGTTATGGAACGATATTAGAGTGGATTATGTATAATATATACAAATTATTATAATGTTATATAGTAAATATTTCCTCCATTATATCAATCCCAGTATGGTGGAGTTGTTAAGAATATTACACCATGGCGTGGAGACGGTAATCCAGAAGTACACACATGGGAAGATTTAATTTTTCATTGGATGGATAGAAAGTAAAATATGGTTGTTTCAGATATATACGACCATATGAGTATATTGGTGACACTTATGTTATTAATTTATAATTAAACAAAAAAATAATTTTATTTTTATATAGAATTTATTTTGAAATAATCTATATACGAGATTATATCTTCTTTGTTGTTCCTCCTTTAAATTTCTTCTAAGGGTACTACTGTAGGTCTTCAGAGAAGACAATGACCTCTATAATGAATCTAGGGAAGTGGAGAAGAAAAATGGGATGGGTATCACTGGAAAAAAAAGGCTAAAAATGTTGTAAATAAGAGATGGAAGAGGATCCATTTTATTAGAGAGGAGTGGGGCACTTTAGGAATGTTAAAAAATATTAATTTGTTATAAATTCAATTTTGATATAAAATGTTCCAATACTTATTTAATTATAATATACGATTATTTTTTGAATACCCATTATCAAATAATTGTTTTACATGTTTTTAATATTTATGTTTCCTTATCTTTTTTGTATTACAATTGTTTTACAATTTTTAATATTACTGTGATATCATGTTGTTTACAAATTTTTATTTAATGTATTTACAATATCTGGTCAAATGACTGACATAAAGTTATTTGTGACATATTTGGAATTATATTAACTATTTGGATGAATATTTTTTAGAAATTTAATATCATTTTATAAAATAGATTATTTTATATGTTATGAAATGTGTCAATTTTGGACACTATTCATACATTAATTTTTTAAAAATTCATAAAAATAATATTACAATGAAAAAAGGCATTGAATTAAATATAATATGTCATTATAAACCAAAAAATTAGTGGATGACATGAAAGTAACAATATTAAATTTGTTTTAATATTTATAAATGCATTTATTCGAATCATTCATTAATGAGGTAATCAATACAAAATAATAGTATAAAAAATATATACATTTATCTAATGTCTAAATATTATTAATAAAAATAGTGATTTAAAAAATAGTTTTAACTTTATAATTAATTTTTATAGTTGAATATGTCACTTATATTACCAAATATAAAAGTAATTTTATTAACAGATATTTGTTTTGGATATATTTTAATTAACAATAAATTTAAAGGAAATAAATGTCATTTTCACTTACATGTGGCTCGATGGGGACCCAAATCGAACCAAGGATGACCATGGTTAGAAAATTATCCTAAAATAGGGTTATGTCATGTGTTATGGTAATTTATTATAATTATAGTGTCATTTATTACGAATATTTACAAGATGTACCCTTTAACCATGGTAAATAAAATATTTACTGAAATTAATATTAATAATTTCTAAAAATAAATGAAACATAATTAAATATTTTGGACCTCATTATTCTAAATAAGGAGTACATTTTTCCAAATTCAAATTAAAAAATTGCAAAAATTAATTTACAATTAATTCAAGTTGTCAAAACCAAAAAGCGTGTTTTAAATAAATAAAAGTTCCCAAAAGATAAACATGTGTTTTTTCCAATATAAAACTGAAATTACTTAAAATGCCCAAGAATATATTATATGGTAAAAATATAATAAAATTAAACATTATAACTAAGTAAAGGTACAATATCTCTATATAATTAAATTAGATGAAAAGTCAATTTTGACTTAAAATGCATTATTTTTAAATATTGATTAAAAATGATCCTTTTTAGGAAAAAGCAAAAAAAAATACCCAAATTAATTTTTGAAGTTAAATTTCTAAATATTAATTTTATATTTAAAATTTTATCTTATAAAAGTTTCAAAAATTAGGTTTAAATTAAGTGTCCCATTAAAAGGTGGGAAAAATCAATTTTTTTAAAAAAATATAATTTTCTCCAAAAAATTCATTTTTCCCATACCAAATTATGTATGATGAATGATAATGATATAAAATTATAAATGTGGTGAATACTATTCATAATTGATAGTTGATATAATATTTAAAAAATATATCATTTTTAGTGAAACTCGATATCGCGTACAATGCAATCTATTGGGCAAGGTCACTCTTGTGTGTAACGTAATCCATGTAAGTGTTGGGTGGAGTAAAATATTAATTTATTGCATTGTATCGCATAATACAAACACAGTTCATTAATAAATTGAATAATATATATAATAAGTGTTTTGAGAAATCAATTCTATCATAAAAAATATAAATTGTGTTCAACATATTCCAAGTATATTTTTCTGTATACTCCATGATAATAAATTGTTTTATATAGCGTTAGATAATATTGGTGTAGTGCAAAACAGAATACATCAAAAAATATATCTCATAAAATCTTGGTGTTTTACATTCAACCCCCCCCCGATTAAAATGATTTTCACCCTCAAAATTTGTTGGGTTTATAAATGGCTTTCTACATGAAATTTTCTTTCATGGATACCCAAATTGGAAAATGAGTTCTGAAACAAAATTTTACAAAGTAATGATATAAAAATAACTGTTACCCAATGTAACATCTAACTAGGTTTCCAAACAGGATATCATAGGTGGCAAGTGAAGACATGTTTGTGGGAGACAAATATAACCATCATATTTTTTTGGATAGTGATAGAGAAAAAGGTTTATAAAATGTAAGATACCATAAATACATAACTCTACAATAATTTATATGGACCATATGGATCATCTAATTAGAAGGTACTTGGATAACATATTTGGTTTCCATGATCATTTCAATAAAGTGGAATATTTTTTTCATTAGGGTAAATACATACTTGATTTCAGTGTAATATCACCATTAGTCATTCCCTAGAAAATTTACTTTACATATCCTATTTATAGAAATAATGATGAATTTTTCATTCTTGAAGTGTTAACAGATCATATGATGAAATGATTGGTCATTTTATCAGTCTCAATAAAATGATTATAACAGGTAATAAAATATGCATCAGTCCACCTAAGGTGAGATTAATCATATATGGATCAAAAAATGAACTAATACTTCATCTATCATAATGAGTAACAAAATGAAAGTAATTTATAATAATAATAAAGGACTTCTTATAGTACAATAGTAGGTGATAAACTCTTGTCACACATCAGTTGTTGGTTCGATTCCAGCAGTCTTTTCTGACATGAAGGGTTTTCCCCATCAATCAGGTTTTCATTTTTCTAAAACAATACTGTTAAAGAATTAAATAAATTATATAAAAATGTTCTAACCATAAAAAATATTATTTAATTTTCCACATAATCCATTCCTTCATATAGTCGTATCCAAAAAACATTTGTCCATTCTCAAAGTACAAAGAATTTAATTTAAAAAATGTTCATATAACAAGCACTTGAAAAACAATCATGTATCCCCCATATATCAGAATATTTATCTTGTTGGTGACATTCCAAACATTTTAATACCTTTATCTTGTATTCTTATGAAACATGAATTACAATTGAAGCGTAGTGAAAATATAAATTCCATCAAAAGATACCTCTTTTGACATACCAAAATACCAAAAATTCAATATACTCAAAACATGATATCACATTGTCCTTATAGAATTCATGAGGATATTAATACAATAAACAATATCATAATTTCATTATCCTTTCATTATTCACATTTCATGTAATTTCAAAAATTATAATAATAACCATTTATGGTTACCAGTACCATTCAATGTATAAGTTCAAATACTTAAGGAACAATATTATTGTAATAATCATTACCTGTTTCTTTATTTCATATTACCATTAAAATACTTATACACCATTACTTGTGATAAATATAAAATCATTCCATAACCTTCTTAAACCATTGACTAAGCTTCATCATTTTTTCCTTAACACTTGTTTTATCTCATATATCATTTTTAGTATATTCTTCTTCATCAACATAAATACCACACATGTGACTATGTAGATTCTATTCATGATATTTTCCCTTGGGGAATAAATGTACATAATACTTGTAAATTACACATTTAAACCATTTAATCATTCATGAGGTCTTATTAATACCCTTATCCTTGTTCATTGTGTTAACATAAACTTTTCTTTTCAATTTACTCGTTTTGGGTCCTTCTTTTCCACACCTAAAACATCATCCAGTTACTTTGATCCATTATACTTGATGCCACTCCCCAAATTATTTATATGAGGAAAATTGAACATTATTTCCTCTATGATAACCATGAATCTCCAATTTTCTCTTATTATATGCTTCAAGAAATAAACCATAGTTCATATTATTGATCATATAATGAGATTGTTGATTAGGAACAATAATGATGTTTCTCCTTCCAAATCCTAATTCATTTGGTTTCTCAGGGAGAATATCATAGCATTGTCCAAAATATTCTCCATTAACATCAATCCTCATGTTTCCAATCATTTTATAAAACACAAAAAGAATAGTGTGAAAGGAAAATTCATATTAGAAAAACAATATAATCAAGGGGGTTTACTTTCAATATCTAACAGAATTGGTTTAATCTTAGGTTATTCATTATTGTTATCGTAATTCCATGATTTTAACCTATAATTATACTTATCCTTATAGACATCTGTATACATACCATAGAAATATCTCTTGGGATCTCACTAATGTTTTTGCATCCTATTTTGCAAAGGTTGATAAAACCTTCAAACAAATACCAACTATAGATACCCATTCATGATTTACAAGGACATTAAATTTCATTTTCAGAATACTTAATATGTTAAATAATATAATTCTCAAATACCGTATTAATTTAGTGTCTTTAGAAACTCAGAACATATTCATCTAAGCATGGGGAACCATCGTCATCATTTCCCATAATGATCATCCAATTTTGTATTCCATAAAAACATTTATTTATATCATTTTGAATATATAACAAAGAAATGCTGAGCTCAAATTCTTAGTAAGGGTAAAAAATAAGAACATAAAACAATCAATAAAAACTTGAACATAAAAACATTAACATAATGATTAATGATTATAATCAAGAGAAAGGGAATAAATCATGGTAGTTGGTAAGGCATGGATCATAATGGAACATTAATCATGACAGTATTGAATGGTAACAAAACTTGTAATTGCATTGAAATTTAATTACAAAAAATAATTTCCATCATAGCCAAGGAATTGTTTCCAAGACCATCATAGTAGATGATGTCTATTACTGAACAAGGTTTACATTCCATTCCAGTCATGTATTACTTCAAGAATAACTAGTTATTCTTTCCATGCCTATCTAATTAGATATAAATCATTAACCAATGAATTGGATTAAGATATATGTCACACCCATCTCATAATTAAATCATACAGACATGTTCCACAAAACATAAATAATTCATCATGGAATAACCCACGAAATAAAATTGGTTTTCTTAAACATCATTCCATTATAACATAATCTATACAATATATTATTCCATCATTAAGACAATAAAATAATTGTAAGAATTTGGACAAAAAATAAACCTATTTATTGAGAATCATCTAAGATGGATTATAATTTTGATAAGCCGTTTGAACTCAATACTGGAGGGAAATATCAATTCTTCTTAAAAAAATTTTATTTTTCAAAATGTCAAGCAATTTTAAAAGAACAAAATTTAGATGAAAATACTCCTAAAAATTTGTATAGGATGATTCATGGATGTAATGTGTTATGAATATGTGAAAATATGTTAATTCTGTATAAGTTAAAAAACATTCCCTTTGTACTTTTAATGAAAAATTAAAAAGGTACCTAATATGGTAAACAAAAGAATGATTCCTTCCATACCAGGTAGTAAACGTCAAAACTGGGTAAAAAGAACTTTACATATACATAAAAGAATATTAAATATTTTAAGGTACTTTTTTATAAAACATTTAATGAATGATAAATATATCACTATAAAATATTTAAATATAAATAATCTCGGATAAAAATGAGATATCAAAATTATCCCTTACCATAGGTCTGATTTCTTATATATGTGTCTCAAACACCATTTTAGTGGATTTTATCATATTATTCACTTGTAATTTAACCATAATAATATTTATGATATTATATATGATTCACATACTAATTTATATTACCTATTTATTTATCAATTACATGTCAAAGAAACATTTTGTTAAATAATTGTTTCATTTATCGTACATGTTTGGACTAGTTATTCTTCATATGATTACATAGATCATGATTTACTTATTTCCATATAGTTAACAATTATTTATATATAATATATTATCAGTAAATAAATAAATATATATATATATTATATTGATAAATGGAATGGAATACACCGTTCGTGGAGACGGTAGGACGTACGTACGCATGAATGAAATTTTTGTTCCCTTATTAATATGAATGGATGTATGCAAAAGTCATATATCTATTAAAAAATCAAGAATAATTTTTATTTTATTTATTTCATTATAATTTATTATATATACTTTATATTTATTCTTTAATGGTTAACATGGAGAATGAATATTATCGTGTTTTGGAGACAGTAAGTCATACGTACGCATGAGCAACGATTTCATTCTAATAGTTATTCAATAGTCGTGTATTGGATATTTTATAATATCTATGAAATAGTATTATGTTATATAGTTATTAATTTCACCATTAAACACATCCATGTAAGGTTGTGGTGAAAAACAGATTACACCACAACGTGGTGATGGTAATCTGTACGTAAACATGAGTGGTGATTTCTGTTTTCGTTGAATGGATAAAAGGTAAAATAGGTTTGTTTCTAATTTATTATAATATATAAAAATATTATTTATATTTTTGTATATAATTTATAATTAAACATCTAAATAAGAAATAGTAGAAAAAGAAATAAATTTGAATGAATTGGGCGAAGAGATTACATCTTCATTGATGTGCCTCCATTAAATTTCTACATTGGGCACCAGATTTGATCAATTGAAAGGAATTGAACTTATAAAATTAACTAGGGATGCTAATAAGTTAAATGGGATGGGGTTTGTTGAGAATTACGTCCCAAAATAGGGTGAATAGAAGAGGAATTTGTTTCCCTTTTATAAGAGAGTAAAGGGGCACTTTAGGAACGTTCAAAATTATGAGCTAATTAAAAATTCAATATCGATTGAAAATGGTAAAATCATATTTAATT
This sequence comes from Viscum album, assembly GCA_963277665.1. Taxonomy (NCBI): domain Eukaryota; kingdom Viridiplantae; phylum Streptophyta; class Magnoliopsida; order Santalales; family Viscaceae; genus Viscum; species Viscum album. Next base: position 810,337,357 of record OY728140.1, on the reverse strand, counting down.
ATAATATTTGATTAAATAGGTTTAAATTACCATCATCCTATAATTTTATGAAATGTTTTAATTATGGTTTTATACTTATCTTTTTCGTTTTACCCTTATTTTACCCATTTTAATATTACCGTGATATCATGTTATTTACAAATTGTGGGTTAATGTAATCACCATATCATGTTCGAAGACCCAAAAATGTTTTTATGAGTCATATTGAATTATAATTATTATTTTTATGAATATAATATTTTTACGAATTTAATATCATTTGATAAACTATTTTTAGCTTATGTATAGGAATTGTGTAAATTTTGGACATTATTCATACTTAAATATTTTAAAAATTAATAACAACATTATTTATTCTTCAAAAAGGCATAAAATATAATAAAATATTTCAATAGAATTCTAAATGTTCATATATGATATAAAAATAACCAAATTAATTTTTTTAATATTCATAAATTGATTTATTTGAATCATTCATTAATGAGATAATCACCATATCATAATTATGTCAAACATAAATATATTTAACTAATATCTAAAAATTATATATAAAAAACAAAAATTCTGGAAATATTTTTATATTTCTAATGAATATTTATAGTTTCATAGATCACTTCTATAACAAAATATAATTTTTTTAACAAAATGATATTAATTTAGGTCATATTTTCCTTAACATTAAATTAAAATTAATTAAATGTAATTTTCAATTAAAAGTGGTTCCATGGGGTCCAAAAATATACTCATGGATTTCCATGGTAGGAAATATATAATCCAATAGGGGTATGACCTGTGTTAGGGTATGTTAATATTATTGTAATATTATTTATTTCTCTTAATTACCAGATTTACCTTTAACCATGATAAATGAAATATTTACTGATGGTACTATTCATTAAATATAAAAATAAAAGTTATCTAATTAAAAAATTTGGACTTCTTGATTCTAAATATGGAATGAATTTTTCAAAATTCAAAACAAATTGCATATTTTTTTTAAAATTAATTATCGTTGTCAAAACCATAAAACAGGGGTTTTAAAAAGTAAAAACTCTCAAAAGATTGACATGTGTTTATGTCCAATATAAGAGTTAAATTTTATTCAATGACCAGGATTGAATTAAATTGTTAGAATATTATCTATTTAAACATTTAACCCAATTAAATATTAAATATACCTATATAAATAAAAGATTTGAAAAGACAGTAATGACTTCAAATGTAGTATTTTTCACTATTCATTAAAAAATGAACTTTAATATAAAAATACCAAAAAATAAACCAACATAAAAAATTATGTCCCATTTCAAAAAATGATGTTCATTTTTCAAAATTTAACTTATAAAAATGTCAAAAAAATATATTTAAAATTTGTATGAAAAAATGCTGACGAAAGTGTATTTTTTTTATAAAAGTACATCTTTTATCCAAAAAAATCATTTTGTTCTCATACCATGTTCTGTATGATTGTTAATAATTATAGAAAATTAAATATTTGTTCAATAATATTCAAAACATATAGTTTATACAATATTTTAATAATAAATCATTGTTTATTGAAACTCACTATTCATTACAATGCAAGCTATCGAACAAAGTCACTATTGCGGTAATGCCAGCAAAGTCAGTGGTGAGTATCATAAAATCCACATTTGGGGTTGTGTATAACATAATACAAACCTAATTAATTTAAACATTAATCCACATATATACTCAATGTCATGTGAAATCAATTCCATCAAAATAAATTGAAATTTTGTAAAACACAAGCCATGTATATTGTTTCATATACTTCAAGCTAATACAGTGTTGCATATAGCGAAAGATACTATTGGTGTAGTGTAAAAAACATTAAATCAAATTATATATCTTATAAAATCTCTGGGTGTTACATAGACCTTCATCGATGTTAGTGGTGGTATGGTATATTTGACAGTGTAAACCAAATGACATCCTTAGTAAGGTGTCTTGTATTGATACCTTAATTCCCAAGTGATACAATATATTAAAGAAAATGAACCCAGATGATTAAATATGATATAGGGTATGATCCATATTACCTTTTTACTGGCATACCACTACCATATTTTATTTGGGTTTTGTGATGATCGATGATTTTTTATAAAATTGTTTCATGTCATTGTCTATTTCTTGATATCAAAACCAATCCATTATTAATTTTCAATCGATTAACAACTCCTACCGTATACACAATTTTTAGTATTTTAAGTTTACATAATTTTAGGTATGATCAATTCATGTATAATATATAATCTATCCTGAAATCATGATCATTGGATGGTGGCCATGTAGAAAATCGTTGATATTTTTAAATTTAAACCAGCATATTTGATATTTCATCTAGTAGTTAATCAGTAACATTTATGGTAGAATAATTTATACTTGTTATTTCCCTAATACAATTTCAGATATTAATTATAAGGGTAAACATAATAATAATTTATAAAACTAGATAAAATATTAATATTATATAAATAATTAAATAATGAAATAATTATTTTAATGAATTCTAACATTATGAAAAAATTTCAAAATAATTATTAATCATAAAAATTTAATCATAAAAATAATATTTTAAATACCATTATCACCAAAAATGAAAAAAAACCTAAAATATTAATAAAAAAATAAAAAATTATAAAATTATTTCCCTATAAAACAAACAAAAAAACGATTGAATTATTTGACTCACAAAATACAAATTTAATTAATAGAATTTGAAAATGGTAAATTTTATTCATAATAAATCATTTTTCACAAACTCTACAATAAAACAAATTTTTTTTACTATAATCAAAATTAATACACAAAATTAAATTTGAAAAAGTGAATCAAAGAAAAATAGTTACAGTCAATATTGATTACACAGATATTTATTAGTGGTTTTATGAATATGTTATTTTTGATAAATCATATTTTATTTATCAATTAATGGAAGAAATAGGATATTCTATGATATAATTTGAGGAATATGTAAAAGAATTAGTTTCATAAATAATATATGTTTTCATTTATTTATTATTATTATTATTATTATTATTATATTATTTTGGGAGAATATGTGATCAGTGTATTAACATATTTCATATATGAAACAATGAACTAGATTTTGTCATTTTGGGATAAATTATAAATTTGATAATGGATGAAAATATTGGTAAATGTATTTAGGGTTTTTATATTTTTTAATAAAATCATAAATAATTTTTTTTAATCATTAAAAATATATGGGTTCATTAAATATGATCATTGAGGGTTATTGTTGATGTTTTTGAGATTAATGTATTTTATCTTCATATGGTGATTTATCTATATTTTATAAAATCATCTAATTTTTTATCAATATATAGAGTGAGAGAAACTAATGAATATTATTTTTTATAGAATTTATGATATCGGTAATGTAAAATTTAGTTCATTGGGATTTAAAAAATCATCTTAAATTTTAATTTATTCATGTTAGAAATTATATTGAACTAGAAATTTATTAATGCACAAACAAAATATGAAAATATTTTCATGAGAATTAATGAAATCCAATATTCATATTTTGTCGCATTCGTAATCATGATATAAAATAAATACTTCACCTATTAGAAAATGATTTTGAAATAAATATTTCATCATGACACTATTATTAAGGACTAATTGATACTCTTATTTATTATATAATTATTTATGTTCTTATAGTAAATATATTTCTCATGATATTATTCTCTATCACTCTCAATTATTTAAAGGTTTTTCCTTTTCTACAATATATTAACAATTTTTCTTTCTATGACAATAACCGTGTACCCATGTGGTAAATGATTATTCTTGTCATCCAAAAGAACCAATATCAATTCTAGCTGGGGACACTATTTCATGGTTGTTGTAGTAGTTTTAAAATAGGGAAATGTAGTAGCACTATAGAAGTGATAGACTAAAGTGTTGATGAAAATTTATTGGCAGGGGTATTGTATAAGAAAATGTGGTGATGTAGGGTATATACTAGCATGAGTACTGTAACATTACTAGTTAGTAGAGGGGGCATTGGGCAAAGAAATGAGCTTCAATTCCCCTAGGACTTTTGTATATGTAACGTGTATCCTTCTACCCAGTCAAAAGTGGTCTTTAGATTATTTTTATAATAATATGAGTCTTTATCCCCAAACATACAAAATATATTTCTTACTTACTACTGATGTCATCGACATATCAGATCTAGATTATTTATAATTCCATATATCCCATATATCTTCCACATTCATATTTATAGTGATTTTTTATTAACCATGTGTATAATTTAAATTTTAATCCAAGTTATTTTCAAATATTTTACATATAATTTAAATTATTAAAAAAATGAGGATAAATTAATTTAGGTGGGGAAGAGAATATAACACCTAGAAAACATATATAAAATGATATTGTGCATAATATTTAGCTTGATATGTAATTATGAATAATAAATGAATTGTTATATAGTATTAAAAATTTATTATATATATTTAACCATGATAACTTGGACATTAATTTTGTATTTTAAATATGAAAATCAAAACTATGGAAATTTCTGTATACTGTATTGAAATAATTTTTTATTTTTAATTAAATAAAAACTGTTAAGTACATAGTTTTTTATAAAGTAATTTTATCATTCAATAAAATATTTTCTTCTAAAATTGGTTTTATAAAATTTTTTGAACAAAAAATTGGTTTAATTTTAAAAAAATATGAAATTTATTCAATAAGTGAAAATAATTATCAAATATATTTATGCTAATATTATCATAGGGTGATTATTTTGGAATTTTTTAAAAATGATGATTTTTGAATTTATTGTGAAAATAATAATTTTTGCGAATGAGAAATATATTTTCCTCAAATAAATTAGTTTGAAACTCAGATTATATAATTTATTTTGAAATAATTTAAATTAAGGATCCTAAAATAATATATATTTTTTAATTAAAAATAATTTAAAAATAATTACTTTTTATACAATCTCATTTTAGGATCCAAGGATATTTTTTATAAATAATTTTTTCATATACGCTATGTGTCAATGTCATAATAAATTTAATATATATTTATTAAATAATGGTTTTTTTAAATGAATATATTATAGATAAAAATATTTTAACATTAATTTTTCTATGTTTACAAGAATAGAATGAAATAAGAATTCATTTCATTCATTAAAATTTATTTTTCAAAAAACAATTTGGCATGACTTATGAACATATTAAAATGTGAATTTTTCTCAATTATTATAATTACATAGTGTAAAATGGAATATATATTTTTAATTAGAATAAATAATATAATTCAATACAATCCACATAATTATCAGTCATAATGAATAGAAAACGTAGTAATCTATGAAAGAATGGTAAGGGTGGGTTAACAAGGGAAACTAAGTGATAATGTTAACAATTCCATATTAATTAGTAAAATTATTATTGGATGAAGATATTAATAACTATTATAATACTAAATTATATTTTTTGATACATATTTTCCCACATTCATAATAAAGTGAAATTATATTATAGAAATATTTCATGTAATTACATATATGACATTACCCTTAAGTATAAAAGGGGGCTGCTTCTACTTTCTTATTCAAAAATTTGGGAATTATATATTGAAATATCAATACCGAGAAATATTCATTCCTTCTATAATATCATTATTAATTACTTCTTTTTACCCTATAATCACCTTATAGAAGATTAATGATCGTTCCAATAGTGGTCTCTTAATGAAGAGTTAATCATCCTACCTGAATCATTCAAAAATTATTTCTTATATTACATATTAAAAATATAGTTTAAACATTCAAATATAATAAATTTATAAATGTTAATATAATTATATTTTTTATAATTATTGTATAAAAAATTTCGATTTATTTTCATCAAATTGTAAATTAATCTGTCACTCATCTACATGTGTGCACTATTGCCTCTAGATAGTCAAATGATTAATTATGCATTAGTATCATTCATGTATTGTTGTTAGGATGGATTTTAAAATTTTATATCATATTTATAAAATATATATTAAATTTCAATTATAATATCTTATTTACCTTTTTTCACTTCCATCCATTGGTAAATGATAACAATGCTTATGTTTACGTGTAGACTACCACCTCTATAAATAAATATTATTTTTTATTCATTTACACATAAAATGTTGATTATAATGATATATTTATTCAATATATATGATATTAATTATTGAAAAATGATTTTATAAATGGGAATTATATTTTTCCTTTATTTCATTACAATCATATAAAAGATTAGCCATCCCTCTTTGCTATATAAAACTTCTCACATAAACAATTTGACCTAAATCATTTGTATTTACCATCATATGTGGCTGATTATAAAATTTTATATGATGAATATATATTATTAAAATTATTTTATTTATATTCAAAGGATTATTTATACAAGATAAATGTGAATGAAGCTTAACTGATAAAAAAATCATATATCAAAATGTAAATTAATCTTTTAGACAACAATATTTTAATAAATAATTTGTCATATACATGTGATGAAATGATATAATTTGATCAAATATGATATTATAAATGTTTAAATTATAATAAATTTAAATATATTATATCAATTGTTAGTGAGAATATTAATAAAATCATGAATAATGGAATATTTCATCATATGAATATTATTTGGTTGAGATATGTATCAGTTTATGCACTTATTATGGTTTATGAGGTTTATTTACTTACTCATTGAATATTTATAACATAAACACATATAAAATAACTAGATTTAATTTTAAAATTAATATTAAGTATACTAATGGGATATAATTTTAAAAATACCAAAGTGGTAAGGGTTTATCATCTCAAATTTCTTATTTGAGACATATGCTATGTTAAATACATGTAAATTTTTATTAGATGTAATTAATAACAATTTAATATCATATTGAATTAATATCATGATATTCATTTGATTTAATATATCATATGGGGTTATTTTATACAATTTTATCATGATTTAATTTTTACCAATATTGGTATAGTTTTCCTATATAATCTCATCATTTATTTTGAATTGTTATGTCGAAAATTATGATGATGAAATTATATGATAAATATTTTATAAATAATTTTTATTTTCCTATACACAGTTTATTTCTGAAATTGAAAAGATTTCATTTTATTTTCAACTCACTATGCATTGAATATTTTTAAAAATTTAATTTTTGAAAACCTAATTTTATTATTTGGTTAGAAATTTTGTTCATACGTGCCATTATTTTCACTAAAATAATATGGATACTATATTTAATATTGTCCAATTATTTATTAAATTCATTTTTACCCATATCATACATATTTAAATCAATTATAATAGAATGAACTAGTAATTTTTAAAGAATGTAATTTTTAATAGAAAAGTCAGAAAATCATGGTTTTTACATACATCACATTAACAACATTTCTTGCCAGTATGAATACTCAATGATTTGAAGCATCACATTCAAAATTCCATGATTCATATAAAAAAGGATTTCTAAAATATTTTATTACTATTAATAATTCTATTAATATAATTTCTCTATATCGTTATTGGGTATGATTAAGAAATAATGATTAATCATATTTCCTTTTCTCTATGGGATGAAATGATAAATTATTAGTTGTTTTCATGATATTTTCGCATAAATTTGAATTACATATGATTATTGGATGGATGGGTGTTTCATAGTCATCCAAAAAATTATGTAATGATTAATAAGTTATGGGCTCAAAGAGTATATGGTAGGTTATAACAAACACAACTGAGGGTGTACATGTGGTTATCCGAATAACAAAAGTGGATGTATAAGAAGTTATCCAACATATGAAGCATAGAGGTGGTTATTTGGTTCATGAGAAACATGTAATGAATGTCATGTTGGGTATCCTTAACATCATAAATATATGATTATGACTATACCACATATTTGTATCCATTATATATGACATGTTTTTATTGTTATGATTTGATCACTTGCCTCATAATATTTTACATTTCATTAATTCATGTATTTTTTTTGAAAAATACTTATTTATTGATTACAAAAGATGAATTTTCAGGTTTAAATTTTGAATATTAGTCTTAATATATTATATCTTTATTCTCATGATATTCTTATATATAATCATTTATTTATATCTCACTTGTTTACTCTTTCTCAGAATATTACCCCATCCATATATTATCTATCCCCTTCCAAATTATATGATGAATGATTTTTAGTATGATATTTATATGAAAGGTTATAGATATGTAAAACTTATTGGGATATTTTTTAGATTATTTATATACTAATCGTTAATATATACAGATATCAAAATACACAAAACCTCTATGATACTTTTTTGTATCATAATGATATTTTAGGAATTTTCATATAAAAATATGTACCATTTAGGTATGTAATTTTAGGGTCCACATAGTAAACTTCTCCAAATTTAAAATCTATATATATTAAAATAATGGGAAGAATACATGTGATTAGATGAAGGAAAATAATTTTTTTGGGAATTTTTTTATCTAATGTCATTTTTGTTGTTGTATCATAATTTAAAATATTAAAATATATATTTTTAAGCACATTACTCAACATGTATAGTGTCATCCCTTAATTATTTCAAAATTCCATAAAATACACCATCAGTGGAAAATTAGTGGTGCTATAATATGATACTACTTTCATTAACATAGGTTCTCCCACCTCGACGTCACTATGATGTATATAAATTATTATTATTTGAATATTTCACTATGTAAATTTTTTATGCTTATCTTGGTGGGTTGAATTATTTTTATGTTTTTCTACGATTTTCCCCAGTCAGCATATGTTTAGGGGAAAACCTGCATCATTACTGGATAATAATAATAGTTGTATTTGTATCCAATTGGAGGTTACAAGTTGGGAAAATTAAAATGTAAAATAATTATTCTTAAAAAAAATTATAAAATAATTTATATAGGTTTTCACAGGATTTATAGATGTTTATTAATATAATTTAGCTAAACCATTTGCATCCTCTTTGAAACCATAAATGGTAACATGGTTAGTACCCATTTTATCAATATGTCTAATTAAACCATAATATTTTAATTAAAGAATAAAAAATTGATTGGACCTAACAATACATTCTTCATTGAAATTATTATTATTACCATAGAAAATTCCCCCATCAAAATGGATTCTTATTAGTGATTTTGGATATAAATTTCCTTCTAGATATTGAATAAAATTGATCAATTGGGAATAGATATTGGAAACTACAGGGATAGATATATTATTCATTATGGTTTAAAATCATTCTCCATCTCGTATATTTTTCATAATAGGAGTTCTAGATTTTAAATTATATTGATTTATTTAAAATTTGTGTAATTGTCACGAACCATCCCGGGTCGACCCTGAACCGGTCACCCGAGCCGGTCCGCGGCAAGTCCCGAGGGGCGTTCCCGATCCCCCCGGGATGGCAACAAGTTTCGGGCATTAAGACTTGATCGTTGGGAACGATTTCAGCCCAATACAAAAGTAAATAGAACAGAATAAATAAACACTAACAGCAGAAAAGAAATAAAAACCACACAACCACGTACCTCCATGTGACCTCTCAGGTCACCACCCAACTAGAGAGCAACCTCGCTCCAACACTGAGCGACTCAAAACAGAAGACCTGCGACTGAAATGGTAAAAGATAGGCGTGAGCACAAAAGTACTCAGTAGGGGAGCCCCACAACAAATCCCAATGCACCGCCAGTAAGTAAAGAATCTACATAATCCAAGTTTGAACTATAATGTATAAAAGTAAGTTTTCACAATGCTTTACTTGAAAATCAAACACGAGACATTTCCCTTATTCCTTTTTCGAAAGTTAGTTCCATTTCATTAGTTTTAAGCTCAATCTGATAAGCAAAGTGTTACATTTTCAAATCTAACCCAAAGAGAATAAAGCATTTTCATTTGAAAACCATTTTTTCCAAAGTCTAACAGTATAGGCTGTGAAATATGACTGAAGGAAAACAAGCAGGGAAAACAAGTGCAAGTAAAGGTAAGCAGGCAAGGAAAACCAAGTGCAAGCAAAAGTAAACCAGAAGTTATCAGCAATAACCATGGGCGATCCTGAACATCCCTAGAAAACCCCTGGACGTACTCGGGTTCAGACTACCTGCCGGCATGGTACTCTATAGTCAATAACCAACTGGCCGCCCTAACAGCCAACCAGTGGCACATCCCTCCTGGCATGTCTGTAACTCCAGGGGGTACTAACCCGTCTAATCAGGGTTAGCAAGCAACCGTCACTCGATAATCTACAAGACGCCCAGGAACCCGTGGTAGTTTAGTAACACTGTGTAAGTGGGAGACCCGCGCACGCGTGACTCATCTCACCGCACTTGCCAACCCCTTACACGGACATCGCTACACGACAACCCTCGAAGGGAAGTCCCCCTGTAGAAATGCCCTCACAAGTACGTATATATATATATAATCACTTCACATTCAATAAAGTGCCAAACGGGCCGTCATGTCACTTACATTTTGATCATTTGAGACTAAAGCATTTTTAAGGAGGGATGACACACGCCATTTCATTGAAAACCAGAAACGCACTTAGAAATTTATCTAAGAAACTCAAATCAGCATCTCAAACCTGAAAGACGTTGGTATCACAAGTATGAAATCATTTTCCCAGTTCCAAACGCACCCCACTTTTATCAAGAGCCAAACGGGCCTTTAAACACCTTTTGAAAGAATAATATTTCTCAAATGAAATCCAGAATTTTAATCACGCATCAAAGGAAAACATTTTTCTTTTTCAACTACCAAGAACCATGCTTAATGTTTCCAAAAATCGAGTTTAAAGGTCAAACGGCACTTCCTCTAATCAAGGTTCAAATAAAAACACCATTTTCCATAACCAATACACCTACCATTTTACACACACCAAAACCGCTTCAGAACCCAATTCAACATGATCTTTCGTTAATCAGGAAGAACCATCCAGCAAAACTACCATGGAAGCACACAATTAAATCCAAGAAAACGCTTTAAATGAAACGCTAGAATTAAAACAACTTTTATCATCAGCAGATCACCAAACTATAGATAACTACTTAGTAATACTTTTGAATTTGCTGAAACTTAATAAAAAGTCAAGGAATAAATAAATTCTAAATTTAAAGGCGAGTGCAAAGGGAGACCTACCTCAAGATGCAGTTCGAAATGAAAACGACACGGCGCAAAACTCCCGTTGCGTAAAGGGCGCATCGAATTGCGCCGTCAAACAGGTCCTAAAACAGAAGATCGTGAAACGGGTTTAACGATCAATAATAACATAATAAAAATCACCATAATAAAATTATAACGTTGTCATAATAATAATTACAATAAGATGATGAGAATAATAATAACTTAATAAAAATAATGATAATGGTATAACAATAATAACAATAATAATATGACATAATAATAATAATAATAATAATAAGATAATTAAATAATAATAATAATTATAACAATAATGATAATAATAATAATAATATTTATATTAATATGATATTAATTATAATAACCATAGTAACAATAATAATAATTATAATAATAATAATAAGATGTCATTAATTATAATAATGACATAATAAAATAATTATAAGATTATTAACATGATAAAAATAATAACAATAATATAATAAAAATAATAATAATAATAAATTATTAATAATAATAACATAATAATAATAATAATAATAATAATGACATGAAAATAATATAATAATAATATTATTATTATTAACATGATAAAATATATATATATATATATATAAAATGTAAATAAATGATATTGACCATAAAAAAAGAAATAAATTAAAAAAAACTTACAGAGGAAAGGGTCGGCGGCTGGGAGCAAGAAGGGCAGCGCGGGGGAGCCGGGACGGCGGCAACAGGGAGCAGGGAGGGCGGCGCGGGGTCGGCGCAAGGCGGAGGGGGCCGGGACTCCGGGATTTGGGCGCGACGAGGAGGTAGGGACAATCGGGGATGGGGAGCGGGCGCCGGTGAGGCGGCAGGTCGGGTGGCGGACTGATGGAGGCAGCAGGGGTGGCCGGGCATGGTGCGCCGGACGGGGAGTATGGGGAGGTGCCGGAAGAAGCCTGGACGAGGCGAGGCGGAGGTCCGGAGGGGGAGCGGAACGGGAGAGCGCGGCCGGGGGCGCTGCGTGCAGTGGGAGAGGGAGAGCGGGACGCTGTGCTGTTCGCCGGTGGTCGGTTGGGATGGAGGGGCCGGGAGCAGCGAGGTGCAGGGGGATGCAGGGCTGGGTCGAAGGAGGAGGAGCGGCTTCTGGGTGCGGCTGAGAAGAAGGAGGGGGAGCACGCAGGGCCGGGGTCGCCTGGCAGAGGGCGACGGCCGGGGTGGTGGTGCAGCAGGGTGCGGGCTCGGCGGATGGCGAGGAGGCCGGACGGAGGTCGGGATGGCGCGGAGGGCAGGAGCTCGGGGAGAGAGGGAGAAAGGAGAGGGAGAGTGGCGGCTACGGGGAGAAAAAAATAGGGGGAACCGGGATTAGGGTTAGGGGAGTTATAAAATATATATATATGTATGATAAAAATAATAATATTAATAATTATAATAAAACATTATAATAACAATAATAAAAAGTATAATTATAATCAAACCATTTAATAATAATAAAATTCATCATAAAAAGAATAATAGAACTTATATTAATAATAATAATAAAACTTTATAAAGATAATAATAATTATAAAATTTACAATAATAATAATAATAACAAACTTAATAAATAAAATAATAATGATAATAAAAATAATTTAACAATCCTAATTATATTAACTATGAACATAAAGTAGAAGTTAAAATTTAACCGCCGAGCGAACATGTGGTCACACGGGCCGAACGCACGATCACCGCTAGCGATGCGATGACCGCGCACCGGTGCGAAACCATCAATCACAATTAATCTTCGAAAAATTTAAATCGGGACCAAGAGAGGAGAAAAATTACTGATGTCCGCGGTCGGGGTGTGATAATTCTCCCCACCACAGACACTTTCTGCCCCCAGAAAGTCACCAGGCCACTAGTCAGACAAAAACCAAGTCTATGCCCAAACAGAACTAAAGGAGCTGAAGAAAACTGAGAATCTCGGGGATGACCTTATTCTACACAGGTCACACCCGACCGATCGAAGAGAAAACTAAGGTCCGAGATTGAGGGGAGAACACGAAGGGGTTCTCCCCACCACAAGAACTTAACTAGTGCAGAAAAGTTGACCATCTAAATAGAAAACCCCGGGAAGGGGGGGTCGACGCGGGAACTCCCAACCGGTTTAAACCAACTCTTATAGCACGATTACTACAGCGCCTCCGTCGAGACATTATATCCTCGACCAGAGTCAACAACCTTCAACACCAGGGAAAACCTATAGAAAAACATTTAACCGACATCAAATTAGAGGCATGATCCACCGAAGTCCACAAAACATAATCACATCGACAACATAACTAAAACGAGGTCAACCCACACGAGAGTCAAACACACTTTTAAGAAGGACACACGATTCGGAATATTACATTCTCACGACAAGTCCGCTTAGATTTATCGTAGAACAAGTCCATTGCCACTTTTTAGAAAAACAACACATTTACATAAACCAGACTACTTTGATTATAATAGAACAAGTCCATGATAACCGCATGGTAAAACAATGAACATACAACTACGTCAAAACCTAACAGCAGAAAAACAAGTACTAAAAGATCTTGATTGTTCCACTGCTAACACGGAACACAAAACCTGGACCAAGGCTTCACAACCCTGGGGACTCCTGACTGTGCGCGGGCTTCACCCCGAGACTTGTGGCTGGGGCTCTGATGGCTGAAGCATCTTCTGCCTCACAGTCAGGTACTGACATTCTCCAATCGCAGCTTCCTCTTCAAGCAACGCTTCTTGCAAAACTTCTCCAGATGACCCAGACAACCACAGCGATGACATGTCTTCGGAGGGTTGCGACAAGACGGCTTTAAATGCCCGAAACGACCACACTGAAAGCATACCATCGAAAGATCTGATTAACTGGAAGCTGGGACCAAAGGGGATAACTCATTGGGGACAGGTATCTCTCGCGCCTTTTCCTCACCGGAGGGGGAACTCTTACGAACAATAGGGGATGCTGAAGTATTAGCCACCCGCACACCGGAAACCAACTCAGCCAAGAAATCTTTCTCCACCAGCTTCTTGAAACAAAGGTCTTTAGAAGGGAGGACATGCTCCTTGATCTCTGGACGAAGTCCTCCAGTGAAAAGAGAGGCCTTCATGAGCTCATGCGACGCTACATCTGGAGAAAAGGAAATTTGTTCCTTGAAATGGTCAACATATGCCTTCACCGTCCGTTGGCCTTGTTGAATATGCACAAGCTCTCCCTTTTTCTCCAGCTTCACTTCCTCAGGTACAAACCATTGGATGAAAACGGTTCTGAAGACATCCCACGTCATTTCACCTTGCGTTGACGGTGGGGTAACCATCTTCCACTGGTCCAGAGCTGGACCCTCAAACAACTCCATAACTGCACGAACCTTAACATTATCGGGAGTTCCCAATATTCTAAAGACACATTCCACTTCCTCGATCCATTTCACTGCCTCTAACGGACCCTGATCACCACGGAGAATAGGCAAAGTCTGAGAAGGACCAAAAACTGGGCATGACCTATCAGAATCCGTAGAGACCTTTCTGGGCAGCATTCCCTGAGCGACATATAAAACACAAGGCCAAAACCAACATCAAATCGAAGCAACATCAATAAAAGCGCCTTTCTCAAAAATAGTCAGCACCAGGACCAAACAAATACAACACAACCCAAAATAAAATCTCTTCTTTAAAATTCCCCTTTCATTTTTGATTTCAAAATCCCCCTTTCTCAAGATCACTTTCCAAAAACCAATCCACTTCCAAACCAAAAACTTTCCAAAAACGTTTCCTCTTTAAAACCAATTTAGAAAACAAGATCAAGCCCTTAATTTCAAATACACACCCAGGTAATCTCATGAACCGTTGCACATGTCTTTATCCACATTCCATTCATACGTGAATCAACACACACTTTCCATGCATTCTCACACATGTGCAAACGTTCATAAAGAGGACCTGTGGTTTCACCCCAAAACATTCTGAACCAACTCCAAGCAAACAACAGATTTTTTTCAAATCAAGAGATTTCAGTTTTAAAACCCATTTCATATATTTAAAGTCCTTCAAAAGAAACCCGTCCAATTTTCAAAAACCTCTTTTTTTTCATTTCAAACGACGTACTTACACAGACTAAAACAAAAGCAGCATCCAAATTTGCATCAATCACTAAAATGAGGGACTAGTAGTCACGCTCAACCTGGCGACATGGTAGTGGGCCATGTCCCGAGTCAGCGTTGGCCACTAGGAGGAATTCAAACCACGTACTCGGACTCCACATGGGTCACTACTCCATGTGAAATCGCGATGTAGTGTCGGCTTGCCTCCATGTCATCTCTCAATCCAAGACAAACCAGGTAAGACAAGGAAACAATTCCCGAACTACCCCTGGTAACTCGAAGATCAGTGCGAGCAAGAGTTCGCGAAGCTCTTCCCGCACCTACCCCTCGAGTTCCGACAGTCCTAATCTCCTTCTACCGGACAACCCAAATAACAAGAACCACCTCTGGTACCATTTTGTCACGAACCAGCCCGGGTCGACCCTGAACCGGTCACCCGAGCCGGTCTGCGGCAAGTCCCGAGGGGCGTTCCCGATCCCCCCGGGATGGCAACATGTGTCGGGCATTAAGACTTGATCGTTGGGAACGATTTCAGCCCAAAACAAAAGTAAATAGAACAGAATAAATAAACACTAACAGGAGAAAATAAATAAAAACCACACAACCACGTACCTCCATGTGACCTCTCAGGTCACCACCCAACTAGAGAGCAACCTCGCTCCAACACTGAGCGACTCAAAACAGAAGACCTGCGACTGAAATGGTAAAAGATAGGCGTGAGCACAAAAGTACTCAGTATGGGATCCCCACAACAAATCCCAATGCACCGCCAGTAAGTAAAGAATCTACATAATCCAAGTTTGAACTATAATGTATAAAAGTAAGTTTTCACAATGCTTTACTTGAAAATCAAACACGAGACATTTCCCTTATTCCTTTTTCGAAAGTTAGTTCCATTTCATTAGTTTTAAGCTCAATCTGATAAGCAAAGTGTTACATTTTCAAATCTAACCCAAAGAGAATAAAGCAATTTCATTTGAAAACCATTTTTTCCGAAGTCTAACAGTATAGGCTGTGAAATATGACTGAAGGCAAACAAGCAGGGAAAACAAGTGCAAGTAAAGGTAAGTAGGCAAGGAAAACCAAGTGCAAGAAAAAGTAAACCAGAAGTTATCAGCAATAACCATGGGCGATCCTGAACATCCCTAGAAAACCCCTGGACGTACTCGGGTTCAGACTACCTGCCGGCATGGTACTCTATAGTCAATAACCAACTGGCCGCCCTAACAGCCAACCAGTGGCACATCCCTCCTGGCCTGTCTGTAACTCCAGGGGGTACTAACCCGTCTAATCAGGGTTAGCAAGCAACCGTCACTCGATAATCTACAAGACGCCCAGGAACCCGTGGTAGTTTAGTAACACTGTGTAAGTGGGAGACCCGCGCACGCGTGACTCATCTCACCGCACTTGCCAACCCCTTACACGGACATCGCTACACGACAACCCTCGAAGGGAAGTCCCCCTGTAGAAATTCCCTCACAAGTACGTATATATATATATAATCACTTCACATTCAATAATGTGCCAACCGGGCCGTCATGTCACTTACATTTTGATCATTTGAGACTAAAGCATTTTTAAAGAGGGATGACACACGCCATTTCATTGAAAACCAGAAACGCACATAGAAATTTATCTAAGAAACTCAAATCAGCATCTCAAACCTGAAAGACGTTGGTATCACAAGTAAGAAATCATTTTCCCAGTTCCAAACGCACCCCACTTTTATCAAGAGCCAAACGGGCCTTTAAACACCTTTTGAATGAATAATATTTCTCAAATGAAATCCAGAATTTTAATCACGCATCAAAGGAAAACATTTTTCTTTTTCAAATACCAAGAACCACGCTTAATGTTTCCAAAAATCGAGTTTAAAGGTCACACGGCACTTCCTCTAATCAAGGTTCAAATAAAAACACCATTTTCCATAACCAATACACCTACCATTTTACACACACCAAAACCGCTTCAGAACCCAATTCAACATGATCTTTCGTTAATCAGGAAGAACCATCCAGCAAAACTACCATGGAAGGACACAATTAAATCCAAGAAAACGCTTTAAATGAAACGCTAGAATTAAAACAACTTTTATCATCAGCAGATCACCAAACTATAGATAACTACTTAGTAATACTTTTGAATTTGCTGAAACTTAATAAAAAGTCAAGGAATAAATAAATTCTAAATTTAAAGGCGAGTGCAAAGGGAGACCTACCTCAAGATGAAGTTCGAAATGAAAACGACACGGCGCAAAACTCCCGTTGCGTAAAGGGCGCATCGAATTGCGCCGTCAAACAGGTCCTAAAACAGAAGACCGTGAAACGGGTTTAACGATCAATAATAACATAATAAAAATCACCATAATAAAATTATAACGTTGTCATAATAATAATTACAATAACATGATGAGAACAATAATAACTTAATAAAAATAATGATAATGGTATAACAATAATAACAATAATAATATGACATAATAATAATAATAATAATAAGATAATTAAATAATAATAATAATTATAACAATAATGATAATAATAATAATAATATTTATATTAATATGATATTAATTATAATAACCATAGTAACAATAATAATAATTATAATAATAATAATAAGATGTCATTAATTATAATAATGACATAATAAAATAATTATAAGATTATTAACATGATAAAAATAATAACAATAATATAATAAAAATAATAATAATAATAAATTATTAATAATAATAACATAATAATAATAATAATAATAATAATGACATGAAAATAATATAATAATATTATTATTATTATTAACATGATAAAATATATATATATATAAAAAATGTAAATAAATGATATTGACCATAAAAAAAAGAAATAAATAAAAATAAAACTTACAGAGGAAAGGGTCGGCGGCTGGGAGCAAGAAGGGCGGCGCGGGGAAGCCGGGACGGCGGCGACAGGGAGCAGGGAGGGCGGCGCGGGGTCGGCGCAAGGCGGAGGGGGCCGGGACGCCGGGATTTGGGCGCGACGAGGAGGTAGGGACAATCGGGGATGGGGAGCGGGTGCCGGTGAGGCGGCAGGTCGGGTGGCGGACTGATGGAGGCAGCAGGGGTGGTCGGGCGTGGTGTGCCAGACCGGGAGTATGGGGAGGTGCCGAAAGAAGCCGGGACGAGGCGAGGCGGAGGTCCGGAGGGGGAGCGGAACGGGAGAGCGCGGCCGGGGGCGCTGCGTGCAGTGGGAGAGGGAGAGCGGGACGCTGGGCTGTTCGCCGGTGGTCGGTTGGGATGGAGGGGCCGGGAGCAACGAGGTGCAGGGGGATGCAGGGCTGGGTCGAAGGAGGAGGCGCGGCTTCTGGGTGCGGCTGAGAGGAAGGAGGGGGAGCACGCAGGGCCGGGGTCGCCTGGCAGAGGGCGACGACCGGGGTGGTGGTGCAGCAGGGTGCGGGCTCGGCGGATGGCGAGGAGGCCGGACGGAGGATGGGATGGCGCGGAGGGCACGAGGTCGGGGAGAGAGGGAGAAAGGTGAGGGAGAGTGGCGGCTACGGGGAGAAAAAAAAAGGGGGAACCGGGATTAGGGTTAGGGGAGTTATAAAATATATATATATGTATGATAAAAATAATAATATTAATAATTATAATAAAACATTAAAATAACAATAATAAAAAGTATAATTATAATCAAACCATTTAATAATAATAAAATTCATCATAAAAATAATAATAGAACTTATATTAATAATAATAATAAAACTTTATAAAGATAATAATAATTATAAAATTTACAATAATAATAATAATAACAAACTTAATAAATAAAATAATAATGATAATAAAAATAATTTAACAATCCTAATTATATTAACTATTAACATAAAGTAGAAGTTAAAATTTAACCGCCGGGCGAACATGTGGTCACCCGGGCCGAACGCACGATCACCGCTAGCGATGCGATGACCGCGCACCGGTGCGAAACCATCAATCACAATTAATCTTCGAAAAATTTAAATCGGGACCAAGAGAGGAGAAAAATTACTGATGTCCGCGGTCGGGGTGTGACAGTAATGATATAATTATGTATCATATTATTCTTTAAATTATTTGTGTGATTTTATATGAATCACCATTCCATATATTTCAATTTCGGAGAATCGTTGTTATATGTGTTATAGATAATTTAATTTATAATAGAAATTTATAAATTGATTATTAATTATTAGTAAATTTATATTTCATTTTCCATCATGATTTTCAAGAGACTTAAATTCATCTCATCCTAGTTATATACACGTGGTAATGAATGTTTTAAATGACTCATCATGTGTGGTTTCTTCTACACACATTATATGAGCATTGTATGATTTTTCATTATAAATTATTTTTATATATTATTTAATAACATTATTATTATCTTTTTAAATTACATGTTTCTATCTAATTGTCTAAAAACAATCTCCATTTTTTTAAATGAATGGTTGGTTTTAATGAACAAGGTGTGTCTTTACAAGAATGATTTCCAATTATGAAATTTTATTATAATTTGAAATCAAATTAAATCACATTATAGTTAGTGCACAAAATTATTTTGATTAAATGAAATATTAAAATCATCAGGTGTCCATTATGGATCCTGGGAGCGTAGATTTATTAGGATATGAATTGATTTTTGAAAATAATGATCGTCATGTTTTGTATTCTCTACCATAGAGGAATGATTAAAATAAAAATTTATCAATTTATAAGGTAGAGAAACACATATATGTTTGAAATATTATAACATATTATTAATATCCTTGAAATATGTTACCATACTACATCCTTTAATCAATTATATTATATAAGGATCCTAGATAAAATTGACCTTTCATGTCCTATTATTTAGTTTCCTTGTATTGTTAAATTTTTAGGATGTTTTTTTAGGAATTTTATCATTGAAAATATTGTGATTCATGTTATTCATATAATTTAAAATGGTTTCATTATAGGGTAATTAAATATTTTTTTATTTGGAAATATTTTATAATTTATTTGAAATGGTTAATTTCCATTATTGGATATAAATTTATAAAATTTAGTTCACTAAATTAATTTTTTTATATGTGAAAAGTTGTGTTATCTAATAAATTATTCAGTATGAATCACATGGGTGAATCAAAATGGGTGTTTCATCTCATATATTGATCATAAATTTCTGGGATTGAATATAAAACATAATATGAAAAAAAGAAAAATAATAATTACTCATGGATATTTTATTGATCTATGTTATAGGTGTGTGGATCTTTGGTAAATATATGGTGCGATGTAGGACCACATAACTAATGGAGGTTGTTTTTATTTCATAATGATTAAATTGTATTAATATTTTACTTTATAGAAAATTATTTATTTTATTTTTTTAATATACAATATATTATACTTTTATAGAGAACGATTTCATTTACAAACAAAATTTTTGTATCCATCTGTTATAAATTTGTGGGAGAATCTATTCCAAAAGGTTTCACTTGATGATATAGAATATTTCGTCATCCAATTAAGAATGAAAATATTATTTAATCCATGATAGGATCATCCCAAGAGATCAGTTCAGGTTTGACCCAGACATGTTCCAAAAAATTTGAATGAAATGAGGTTTTATTTTTTATTAATAATATTCTTATCTCATGTTATTTTTATTGAAATGATATATGAATATTGAGATATAAATTGTATTAAATGAGAAAGTGATAGGAATAATCTACTGATAATGATCCTTATGTTACAAATAGATGTTTGGAAGTGTTTCTCTATTTTTTTATCTTATCCAAGTTCATTGATTGCGTTCTACTTGTCCAAATTTATATGTATCATTTCACTGATTGTATCATTCAAATCAATGATTGATTATTATTCCCCTTAAAACATGTACAATAGTTCATCCATTGGGAGCGTGGGGTAATATTTATTGAGTATAGAATTAATACAATTAAAAAACTAGTCATGTAGTAGTGTGAGTATCCTGTTTCATGGGAAATAATGTTGCGAATGCCCCATATTGAGCTAGTGTGTTAGAACTGTGATCTAGAGAA
Source organism: Viscum album (assembly GCA_963277665.1). Taxonomy (NCBI): domain Eukaryota; kingdom Viridiplantae; phylum Streptophyta; class Magnoliopsida; order Santalales; family Viscaceae; genus Viscum; species Viscum album. The sequence continues at coordinate 810,315,920 of OY728140.1, read as the reverse complement.
GTTAATAATCTATCCAATGGGTTTCTCCTCCCGAATCAAAATTAATTCCAATTTATTATTGATCCATGATATGTTAAAAAATTTCTAGGGTAGTGTTAATAAATTTGAAATGTTTTATAAAATTTAGATGCTTCAATTTTAAATTGCTCTACCTTTATTATAGGGGTACCTAAAAAATATATTTTAGTGAAAACTATTGGTGAAAAAAACATTGATCTATTATTATGGAAGTAGTAAAATAAAATATTTTCCCAAAATACCAATATTGAATCATTTCAAATGGATAAATCCATGGATTCCATACGATTAAATAAAAAAATCAAATTATGATTGAGTACGCCCAAAATATTTAGAAAATATTAATATTTTCACCTATGTTGGTATCAAATAATATGATTAAGGATCATAAGTTTAAAAAGATCATATAATTAGAAATTCATTTGATAGTTTTTATGTTTATTTTTACCCCTTATTCAAAGTTGTTTCAATTAGTGTTGGTTGAGGATAATTAGTTGGAAATAATGTCATGGTTTGATAGAATTATTCTACCAACACATGGGAGTTTATGTGGCTCCCTTTGGAGGAAGGAAATATAGGGAAAACATGAAGGGTTGAGGTAGATTCATTTAACAACAATCAAACTCCACACCATATATTGTATTTACTATTGTTTTAATGAGTTTATATTTTTTTCACATGATCGTGTACAAAAGAAACATTTTCCCTGAACATCTGACGATCTAACTTTTTTGAGTAAACAGATTTCACTTGTATATATTCTTCTAGGAAATATCTACTCCTAATTATGGACCACATTCATCATTCCATAAAGGATAAATGGTGTAATTTATTGCTTCAATTTCAATCATATTCCAACCACAAGCCTCTAGAATGAAGTATTATAATTTTCTAGATGATAATCTTGTGGAATGTGATTCTGTTCTATCGAATGTGAAACAAACTATCATTACTAGTCCTCAATATTAAATGATATCATTTTTCACTGGTGTCTCATACAATTTTATATTGACAAACTTCTTAAATATATTATGAAATTGGAATGGAAATAATTCCTTATATAATAGAGCTAGATACATATCATGGGAAGAATATATATCATGGGTTTTGATGAATAACATGTTCTATATGAAAATTAATTGATGCACTAGTTTTTGACTTATATGTTCATTAATTATAAGTCATTGATATTATTATATGGATAAATTGGTTTATTTATTAGTAATACTGAATTGATTATAATTTTAGGAGGCTATACATTGTTTCCTTTTCTACGTGATCTATTGTATTTCTGAGAGAGGGTGATATGATGTCCATTTAAATGACACATCCCTTAAAATATAATAGAGGATCGGTATATTATTTCTCAATTCAACGCATAAGAGACACACATGTTTTTGAAATAATTTTTGTGGTTATTTAATAGACAATGATGTTTCATGAAGACTATTTAGGTCTGTATCCTTAATGTGAGTTTGAATTCATTATCATTTTGGAAATTGGAAAAAAATCGATATCGATTCATTCTTATAAAATAAAACTAGCCAAATTTAAATAATTTATGATTCATCTAGATATATTAAAAATTAATGTTTTCATTTATCATAATTTATTTCCTTTAAATTATTGATTTATTTCAAGAAGGATTATGAAATTAATAATCTTTGTGTTGATTAACTCATTCTTAATTCGGGACTGCATTTTATAAAAAAAAATAATCCCTAGTTTTGATATCACAATCTTCAAGATAAGGAGTCATATATTCTGTAGACAATCATCTAGAGAATGTATAGACACCTTGAAAATCATGTTATTTCATGTTCTGTTGTTATCAATACCTCTATGTAATTGATTTAATAAACTATATTTTCATCCAATATATTTATTCATTTTGAATTGTAATTATAGTTGATATACTGGATTATTAATGACCAAAATATTTTCATGGAATTAACCTAATCTTTTTAAAAAATAATTAGTGGTTACATTATTTTATCAAAATTTTAAATGTAATTATTTAAATCATTATTCCGTATTTTAATGATGTTTTTTCTTAGAATAGTTCATATCAGTTTATAATAAGAATGAGAATGCCTTATTGTCTGGGGAATAAAAACAATACTCCTTCAAGATTCGATGATTAATGGGTTTGGTAGGATATTATAAATTTATTCTAATGGATTACAAAAAACATCAATCATCATTGTGATCACATACATATAATGGGATTAATTTATAATGAGAATTTCTCATTCATTAATCCGTAATTTTTTTAAAAAATTTGGTATCCTTATCAACTATCTAAATCAATTAAGAATCCAGAAAGGGATATGATTTTTATTATGATACCTTATGTAATGAAATGTGAATTTTTTTGATTATTCATATACTGTTGTAGAACATTGGTCTCAGCATCCTCAACTTTATTAAAAGAACTCCATCACTCATAATATTTAACATGTAGTTGATATACATTGTATAATGATATTATGAAAAAATCCTTGTGAGGGGATGTTAAAAATATATTCTGATTATAAGAGTAAAAGATATATCTATTCATAGAATTATATTAACTGTAGGCATACCTAATATGTGGATTACTTAAACAATATTTAATTTGAAATATATTTAAAAAATTGGATTATGGAATATTTTTACTAATAATCTTCATAGGAAATTTTATTCTAACTATTTTATGGAGCAAAAGAGTGACTGATATCTCATTTACCATTAATATTAAATGAAAATGAATCTTCTGGATGAAAAATATTGTATTATAAATATAATAACTTAATTGAAAATGTATATTCTTTAGTTTATTCATAATGAGTATCTATTTGATGTTAAAAGTATGAATATTGAAAATACAATATTTAGTTGGGAAAACCTCAATGATGGGTTTTTAAATGTATAATGTGTTTTTTCTTAAGGAAAATGTTTTTTCTAAATATATGTCATAATCTTGATGATGTAGTATTACAATTATCCTTTGTGGACCATTAACCCAAATGTAGTATGATGTGTTATAAAAATAAAGATTATTTCTACTGTATGGTTATAAATACATACGAAGATTATATTTTGTCTCCTAAAACTTTATTCTAGTAAATAGTGGCTGAGAACCAAAATTATTTTCTTTTTCATAAATTTATTCAGGTGAAAGGGAGGTAGTGAAATTATTTTCCTAGAATTTCATTTATTTACTACCAAAGACTCCATGAATAAAAGCATCCATTTATGTTATGGTCATATTGTAGACCAACTTTTTCTATTTCATTATAATTAAAGAAACCCCCAATGATGAGTGTTTGATCATTTTCTTTGTGTAATAAAAATAATGTTTCATGTTGTTCCATTATCTATTCACTAATATATGGATCTATGATTTACATAATTATTATGGAAATTACTCAAGGATTCCATGTACTCTAAAGTAAAATTAATCACACATTACCATCCATATATGGATTGAAAAATGGAGGGTTTTATTCCTATTATATAGGCTTTTATGTATTCCTATGTCCTGGAAATTATAGTTTCATTGTAGATACCCCAAATCTGGTAACTCAAAGATGGTTTCTATTTTTGTACATTATAATAGATACATGTATCTAAATAACAATGATAGAACATTTAAAAGTCTTGGGAGTATAGATATATATGGTCAGCTTATTACATTAGATATATTAAATATAGACATTAAATGAATTATTGAATATTTTATTTCATTCAATATATATTTATACATATTATAGGGAAATTAAAACATATAATGGGTGGATTCAAATGATCAATTGGAGTAACATACAATAAACTCTATCGTTAGCCAATAAGGAATAATTAATATGGAAATGTAGATAACTAAAAACACAAGTTAATTAATCAATAATATCATTAAAAAATGCATCCATGGATAGTGTTTTCGTAGTAATATCATGGATAATAATAACAAAATTACATATAATGGAATTTAATATTATTGGACATCATGATATCAAACATTGTAATCTCCCTACAAACACGACCCTAAGCTAAGATAGTTTAAAACTGTAAGTAAAAACCCATTTAATTTGGCCAACTGATTTGACTAATGATACATGTTAATGAATTGAATGGATATATATTTATGGGACCACGGAAAATTTATTTTCCAATGTATTCATCGTATATCAAAGGATCTATTTAATTCATGATAATTATTCATTATAATAATATTTTATTGAGAAAAGGATACAAAATATATATATATTTACAACATTAGTCAATGAACATTAAAATTTAAAACATTTATATAGAAATCTGATTCTTTTAATCCAATAATAATATCCTTAACACAATGAATATTGAAATTTATGAAAAATAATAATTTTCAACTATAAACAAAATTCTAATGTATTAACAATCATATAATTACTACACAATTAATATTAGATTAATAATATCATTAAATTCATCAGAAACACTGGTTTTGATATAAATTCAAGACAAATGGAGAGTATTATAAAATGGACGGGATACAATTTCTTAAAATAGTATTCTATATATTTGGTTTAAATGTGTAGAATATGATAAATATTTTAATATAATAATAATAGTGGTAAGGTAGGTTATTGTTGTATATGTTTTAAAATAAAGGATTACTTTTTTATTTTTGAATAGAATGTTAAAAATAAATCATTTTCCAAAAAAATATTAAAAATTCCAATAATATAATGAAAAAAATTTAGGAATTAAATTAAATATAATTTATATTTTATTTTTTAAACAAAATTATTTTCCTAAAAAAAATTAAAGTTTTCCATTAAGAAAAATATACCAAATTATGAAGAGAATAAATATCAAAGTTTACATTAATTAATAAAATAGAAAGTGAAAATTTAAGTGTATAATTAATAGTCATTAATTGTTTTGTATAAATTTTAAATAATTAAAATTTGAAATATATAAACCTCATAAATTTAAATAGGTGTAAATTCACAAACATAACTCAATGGTGAGGAAATTGGGATGAATACCCTTACAAATATCATGTCATAAAAATTAGGCTAAATTAATGTAACTGATTATGTATGATAAATTTAGATGCTACATTATATAATAACTTTTCATTACATACATAATATTATCATATCAAAGACATTGGTGATGAAAATTAACTTAATGAGAATAATTGATTTATTAAACCCCTTACCTCAATTTAAATATGCCTTATATGTTCTTTAACATAAAATATAATAAATGTAAATTTCTAAGAAATAAAATATTGAAATATATTAATTTTTTTATTATCATATATGATCTATTAATATATTCTTAAATATTTGTGATAGAAATATTTTATTACTATCTATATTTAATGTTTTATCAAAAAAATCATGTAAAATTTAAATTGGTAGTCTCAGTCCTTGAATCGTTCTCAGTATTCCAACTTCACATTTAATTATTTAGGGATATCAATATTATATATATTATGTAAATAAATACTTATTGAAATCATATAAATTTTCATACGATTAATGAATCACAATATTTTTTGGATGTGTTATTCCACACAAATGAACAAGTGACATTAATGTTTTCCAACGGCTTGGACGGTGAGAATTTATATATGTCATTATAATTAATGAAGAAATTTTTTTCTTTATATATCATATATATTTATAATTTCTATCTACAATAATAATCCATGAATACTATTGATGAATAAAATTAGGCAACTTTGTGGAGGTGGTAAGATAAATGTACAAACAAGAAATGTTTTTCATTTACTATAACCGAAATGAAACAAAATATAGAGGTCATAAAATTTCAATAACAACATAGATTATTTTTCATACTTGAGTTATTATATTAGAATAGAAAATACAAATTAAGTTGAACTATAATATGAAATAATCATGAAATACTTGATAATTATGATTACTTATTCTTTGGTAGAATTCTTTTAGATTTCTTATTATGTGACATTGGGATAGCCTTTTGAAAGGTCCATAACCTCTAAAACATGGATAATGAATTTAATATTAGCAATTGATAAAATATGGGCATAATACGATGATCCACATGGTTTAAATAAAATATATAATTAATATCTATTTTATATGTTAGGGGAGGGAATTATTGAAATTTCATAATGTATTAAAAAATATATTTTTTTCAATAAAATGGACAAAAATTCATATAATTCAAATAAAATATTATTTGGTCACTAAATAAACATTTACTATAAAATCTGTATATGGTGTACTTTTTTCACCCATAACATTTAGTTTTAACCCCATATTAACTTTTTTGACATTTACTACAATATTAATGTTCTGTGATCATTCTGTATCATGATTATTACTATAACAGGAAAAAATATGCCTAATATTACCATGGTTAATGATTTAAAATATTTCAAAACATTTTTATTGATTATAAAATATTTTTAAAATGTTAAATCATCAATTATATTATTATTTATTAAAAAAATCTCATTATTGTCATTTTTCACACTACTCATGTATATCAACATTAAATATATCAATAAAATGGGGAATATAAATAGATAATTTGTCAATATATATAATATGACACATATATATTTATATTTCATTGTTCACTATAACCCACTCAACAAAATTTATATTTATATTGTATAAATTAATTTATTTCATTTTTAATTAATTGTGCATGTATCGTGTCATCATTATGTAGCCCTATAGTGTATTTAATAATTAATTAAAATTTAAAAATAAATTTAAATTTTAAAAATTCATATCTTTTTTAAATTAATATTATAAAAAATTACCCAGTTTTTATTCAGATGTAAATATATTTAAAAAATAATGACATTTTTATTTTATCTTTATGTAAAATATTACTAATGATATAACCATATAAAACCATTAAAATTGTAATATATTAAATATATATATGTTTATGGATGATATATACACAAAAAAATTTAAAAAATAAGAATTATAGTTATATATTAGTCATTTTCATACTTTTCTAACAATTAATTACCTAATTTACTGTTTATTATTGTAACAAATATTATTATTGTCATTACTCAAAATTTTCAAAACTAATGGAGAAATATTTTAAAAAGAAATATCATATTGATTCAAAATATATAAATAATTATTCAATATTTGATTTTCTAATCAGTTTGAATTTGACAAAAAATTATTCCAAAAATATATGATGAAAAATAGTTTTTCAAAGAAGTTAAATTTTCTATATAGAAAATGCATTTTAAAAAATTCCAGAATTAAAATAAATGAAAGGAATATAAATGGATTATAACTTATAAAATATTTTATCCTAATTTTAAAAACTATACAAACAATATTTTTATATTATATATTATTTAAATGAATATTAAATTTCTAATATAATTTTGTATTTATTTGTATTCCTTTTAAGAAAAAACATATCAGAAAATATAATAATTTACCCATAAGTAAATATGAATATGATGATTTAAAAAATATATATTTTTGCCATTGGTTATTGAATATCATATTAAAAAACCAATATATTAATAAAAGGTTTCTTAAATATTTATCCATAAGACGCCACTAAAATATGTCTGACTAAATTCAAAGAAGAAAGAATCCAAGTTATTTGATAAAAACTTCATCACTAGACAAAATTATGTGGTACATAATAACATGTACCAAACAAATGAATACCATGATCACATATACTCTTAAAATATATTGATAATTATAATCCCAAAAAAATGAATGAAATCTTACATTCATCAAAAATAAGTCATTATACTTAATACTTAACTAAAATATAATTTTTTAAAATATATTCCACCAAACCAAAATTGTTTTACACTCCATCACAAATTAAATTTTCATATAATCAGTAATAATTTTTGTATTTACCAATATTATATAATTTAAATCATTTCTGTCAATCGTATATTTATCAAATATAAAAAGTATTAAAAATGCATTAATAAAATATTAAGATTTATCATTAATATTTTCATGTATTCTCAAAAAAACGTTTCTACTAAACTATTTTATTTCTTATTGATAATATTCAATTTATGATTTCAAATCCATAAATAAATATAATATATAAACACCCATATATTAATTATGATTCTTAAAACTAAAATAAATTATTTAAATTAATTATACATAATATTTGAATCGAAATGAAAAAGAACCATTATCAATCTACATTGGCTATAATAATACAATAAACATGTCCTTACTCCATTAGATTACTCATTTTATGATTACTTGAAACTTTTTATACTGGATTCAACTATTATCAAACACCTCACATTGATATAATAAAAAAATATAGATTTAATTATTACGCATTCATTCATGTTCCAGATTATTTTTCTCTCCAATAATAATAAAAAACAAAAATTCTATTCATGAATGTGCAATGGTGTTTTTCTACCATTATCACATATCATATGTTCTATACTTAATTTTTATTCCCTGACCTCATTTACTTTTCCATGGTGTTTAGTTATCATATTCATGACAATTTTTCCATTAAAATTATCAAATCATGAGAAATCCATTCTATTGATTAGTGGGACTTAATACAATGTTATCATAATGAGAAAATGATTATGAAAATTGTTCATTGAATTTAATTGGATTATGAAAAATAATTAAATAACAAATCCTAATATCTATATTAATTTTTTGGTCTTAATGAATATGTGATAATATTATTAAATTATCATCTTATTATAGTCATATTTACTCTTCCATCTTATTTAGCATGGTAAAAATGATCTCCAATTAACATATCCATGTCTGGGAAAGTATTTCCAAAAATAATATTTTAAAAATCTCCATATTCCATTTATTATATTTCATTATCCTATTCTATATTAAATATCAATGACAACCATTTATCAATTTCTATTTCAGAAAAATAATGTAATAGAATTACCATTTCATATGCATTACATCTCAAATCTAGGAAAATATTTTCAAGAGATTAAATATATTTATGAGATAAAAGTTTAGTTGGAGTTCAACAAGGATATAAATTATTTTTTACACGTATCTATTAAACATATGTTAATCATGTTTTTGAACAACTTATTTTTCCATATGTAATGTTTTATTTTCAAAACCCAAGTCAACATTCATAATACATATAATATATGATAAATTATAAAACCATATATATTGGTTTTCTCAATTGGAGAACCAGTAAATTTTCTATATGAGTTGATTTAGTTTCTTCTATTAGGATCCATCTATATATAACAAGACACACAATTTTAGAAAATTATAATCATAAATATTAATCAATAAAATAAACACCCAAATTGGTAATATTAATAAAACACTATAAGTTATTATCACAATTATTCGGTTAAATGTGTTTTTTTTCAAATCTAATTACAGTTGTTTCTATTTAAGAAGAATTGATTCCAATTTTAACAACAAAAAATTTAATGACCAATAGATGGTATTATATTTACTATATATATATAGATACATGGGATCTCACTATAAAGCATCAATCAGTTTAATATTCTTGTAAAGCTAGACACATAAATTATTCATTTATTACATTATAAATAAAAAATAACAAGAATAAAAAAAACCAATACTTAATATTATTCATATAATTCTTATTTATAACCTATGAATGTGAAAAAAATAGTGGATTTAGTGAAATTATAAATAAGAGTTATGTACAGAAGAATCTCTCATGAATGAATATGGCATAATTAAATTGGCAGCGTATATAACTAAATACAAATGCCACATAATCAATAAATTCTATAAAAAATAATTAATATATAATATCAATGTATTACTCTCATGTATATTGAAAACATACTTATCAATGAATGATATACATAATATTATACATCAATATCAAAAATATCATAGGAATCTCTACTATCAAGACAATTCACTATTATAGATTAAATCTGTAGGAAAATACAAATTTTTTTTGGCTAAAAAATTGGTTTCATCAGACATGTTGATTTATTAATTGCCTATAAATTTATTACACCCACCCATCACTTAATTTCTAATTCATTCCCAATATATAATATTTATGACTTAAGTCTTCATAGTTATATCTTGTCATCATGTATCATTATTGAGTAATGAATATAGAATATTTATGCCTATCTATAAAATCAGATGACATTTAATTTAAACCAATTTATATATAAATGATATTAGGTGTAGGAAATATTCATACCCAATGTATAAATAAAATTGATATTTATCTAAAATTGACAGTTCAACTAGAACTAATAATTGAATGTTTCAAGATAATTTTTTTATCCTGTAAATTTATATGAGATAATATATAACATTCAATTCATCATTAATATAAATTTTGAATATAAAATTTTTTGGAGAATATTATAAAATAGAAGAGAAAAGGTCTCAAAATTGAAATATTTTTAACAATTAATAAATCCAATAAAATAATATAATGAGTGTAATATGGTTATAGAAGTGCGAGGAAATGTTAATTTTATAAAACTTAAGTACATAACATTCCATTTTAGAATTTGTATATAATTTCAAAAAGGAATACTTTTTTGAAATGACCAGAATTATTCCTTTTATAAAATGTAAAAATTCATGTATTTCTTATAATATCCTAAAAATAATTTCATTAAATAAATATAATTTTCATAAAATAATTTCTTAAAATATTGATATAGAGGAAAAATATACTCGATCAAGAGGTGAAAAATATCAAATATTTCTTAAGAAATACTCTTTAAATATTTTAATAGTATAATCATAAATAATCATAAATAAATAATTATTAATATTAAATTACTCAGAGGCACAACATATATAACACATGAATTAAAATTTCAGAATACTAAAAAAACATTTTCAATGGAGTGGAAATTGAGACAGAATACCTTAAATGATCAAACTATTGAATTGAGTTCTAGTCAATAAATTTATATTGTGATCCAAATATAAATCCAAAAAATAAAATGTAAATACAAAATTATGTTATTATATGTTATTAAAAATATATATAATATAAAAGGAAACTAAGATGTAATATAACACAATGAAAATAAATTGAGTTATATAACCCCATACCTAATGCTTTACTCTCCTAGTAGGTTCTCTAACATCCTATATTATAATAATAAATTGATTATGAAAACATATTTGAAAAATATTCAAATATATAATATCTTATATGAATTATTTTTAAAATGTTATCACATGATTGTTAATAATATTTTGTTATTAACATTATTTTGTGTGTTATGTTCTTTGATCATTCCTATAAGTTTTGATTTGATGGTATCCAAATAAGAGCTATTACTCACATATCCATAATTTATAAAATGTTATTAAATATAAAAAAATTAAATATATTTATTAATATTTATTTTATTAATATCCATTAAAATTTGAAATTAAAAAAGGATCACATCACTTTGTGAAGGTGGTTGCTAATGCGAACACATGAGAGAAATTATAGTTTTCCATTGAACATGACGGTATTAAGCTATATATTATATTATAATTATACAATAGTATCTATTTAATTAGGATCACATATATAAATTATTTATATTCTTATATTCATCTAATATTAACGATGAATATAAAAGAATGACACAACTATAAGGATATAGTAAGTATTACAGAAGCATGAGAAATGTTTTTTTAAATGGTGGAAAAGAGATAGAATTGAGTAATCCAATAATCATTACAACATATCCAAATATTAATTATAATTTTTTATATAAATATAGGTATAAAATTTTAATAGTATGTATAGATGAAAAAAACATGAACGACATGATAAAGATGATAGACTCTTATTCCGTATAATACCATTTTATATCTTTTGTAGGGACCTTGGGAAGGTCCAAACCCACATGAATAATTAAAAATCTATTGAAAAGATAAATTGGTATATATTAGACATGATAGGTTTTATAAATTTAATTTAAAAACATGAATCATTGGTGTCCATTTAAATGCTAGGAAAGTGAAATTATTGGAATATCATAAGTTATTAAATAAATATAAATATAATTTCATGTACACATGAATCAAAGTTTATATAAATCCTGTTAATATTAATATTAATTAAAATATTCACATCCAATATAATGAAATCATGTTTTATGTTTACATTTTACTCCATATCAATATATTGTGACCATCAATTTCATGATTCCTCTATTACCATATTAATAAATTAATTAAGGTAAATATTAATACTTTTTAAAAAATAATTAGGGTAATATTTAACCAATATATAAATGAGTATTCCAAATAAGGAATACAATTTTGAAAATTCAATTAAATTTGGTTGCAGCATATAATTTCAAATTAAAACAACAAATCATGATAATTTTATTTTTTAAAAAACACCTTTAATGGATAAAAATTTATTTATACCATCATAAATTAATAAATTAATTCATAATATTATAATTTTATTATTTCAAAATATAAATAAAATATTATAATTTAGATATAATAAAAATTATAATTTGTAATTGTAAATACTTTGAAATATAATATATTTTTAAATAATTTTTTTGATTTCCCATATTTATTAAATAATAAATCAATTTAGAATAACCTGATAATTTCTCTACAATCTATTTTATAAATTCTAATTTCAAAATAAATAACATTTTTACCATATAAAATTTATATTTTTTGTAAAATTATTTATAACATTTCTACAAAAAATGAAATATTACCATTTTTGAGAAAAATGAATATTGGGAGAATGAAATGCCATTAATAAAAAAATTCTTATTTACTAATAATTAATTAGTTCATTTATATTTATTAATATGTTATTATATTTCATCAAAAATTTAATACTTTTTATATAGACCAATTAATCCACTATTTGATAATTGGAATATTATAACATTTTTATGTTCATTTCATCTTAGTTTTTCATGTCGTATATGCTACTGAACATAGTGTACCTCTATAATTTCAAGGTGTTTCATTCTTCTATTAATGAAATGGCATTGGTTGAGTTTTATAATAAAAATATATATCATTTATCTATTATAATGACTATAATGTAATTTCATTTATATATCCCTTGCAAATCATCTCCTTTTTTGTATGACGTGGGTAATGATTCTCATATTCGACCAGACCTTATTAATGAAATTTTAATAAATGATTAGGTTATACATTAAAGATTATGAAGACATGTATTTGGTATAAATAGTATTATGATTGATGATGTCATCCTATTCAATTATTTATTAGTTGTTGAGTGTTCATAAATATCATACAACTATTAGGGCACATTTTTCCTAAATAATAGAATAATTTCATTCCGGGATACATGGGTTCATTTTATATCACTATGCAAGATATTAAATGTGTCATCTTAGTTATTTTATTCATCTAGTTTTACTTTTATCCCCGATGTATCCAATATTTCTTCTCTTAATAAGTATGATCCTCATCCTCCACACTGGGGGAAATGGGTTGACCATGATTTGTACCAAAATATGATGATTATTGCACACCAATTCATGAATAATAATTATAAGTTGATGGTATTTCATTGAAAATAGATTACATTGGTCTGGGTGTTATGGATGTGATGAAAAGATAATCATGTTATGTTGAAATTTGAAATAGTGATGTTGGAGTTTTGTTCATATTATTTCATCAATTATTTTATTTGTCATGTAATTATAGGGAAACAATATTGTGGTTCGGATAATCATCACACAATCATTTCATAGTCAATTACATTTACATAATGTTATCATTTTTATTGATTTTGAATATAGAACCATATATTTAGAGACCCGAAGCTTGACGTACATGGACATTTCATTAGTTTTGTGGAATAATTAATACATAACAAAAACAGACACACAAGGATCGTAATAGTTTATTGTTTTTGGAAACATGGAATGTAATCTTCTAATCATAGTGTAAGATCTTCAAAATCTCCCATAAAGATCTTCCCCCTTTTTTTCTTACCTAAAACCATTCTTTATATCCTGTGGAAAAGAAAACATAAAAATGGTGAGCTCAAATGCTTAGTAAGGGTAATCATGTATAAAATAAAACAAATCATATACATTTGAACTTAAAATCATAAACATATTGTTTAAACATCAAAAGTTTGAACAATGACATAAGACATGGAAGTACGTAAGGCATAGATCATAAAGAAACATTAAGAATGATAAAATATAATGGTAATAAAACTTTTAATTGTGGCAACCATTAAGAACATGTTATGATTTCCATAGTACCCAAGGCATTGCTGCCAAGACCATCTTAGTGGACAAAGTCCCTTTCTGAATCGAGTTCACTCCTCGTTCCAGACCTGTATAACTGAACTGGTTTAACTTTTCGTTTCGTCCATGTCTATCTCATGAGATATAAATCCTTACCCAATGGATTGGAAGGATATATGGGTCTCACCCATCTCATATTGAAATCATTCTTATGTGTGCCACAAAACGATCATAAATCATTCATTATAACCCAAAGAATTAATTGGTTTTCATAAACATCATTCCATCATAACATAATCCATATAAAACAAATGGATATCATTTCATCATAAGAAAAGTGAAACCATATAAATCATAGATACATTATACTTGAAAAATACACATATGAAATAATGTCATCTTAGATGGAAAATGGTTTTGATAAAGCACATGAAATGAATTCTTGAGGAAAATTTCCTTTCTTCTTGAAAATCTATTTCTTTTCACATAATTCCATGAAATTTTAAAAGAAATATATTTTGTTAGAAATAGTTATGAAATCTTTTAGAGAATTCGTCATGAATATAAGGCTTTATAAAATCGTTAAAATCCTTTCTTTCCGTATAAGTTAAAGAACATTCTTCTCGTAATTTTACCAGAAAAGTCAAAAAAGTACCTCGTAACTTAAACAAAAGAATGATTCCTTACATACCATGAAGTAAAAGTCGAAAATGGGTAAAAATGACATTAAATATACATGAATTCATTTGTATAAAACATGGATGTCGATGATAAATATAACCCCAGTAAATACTTACAAATAGACAATCTTGGGTAAAAATGAGATTGGAAAAGTTATCCCTTACCTTAGGTCTGATATGCTTCGTACGTATCTGAACCTCATGTATAATGATTTAAATAATGTCATTGAATTATTAAAGAATCATATTCATTTTTATTATATCATATATGGTTCACTAATTACTTTATATTACCCGTTCTTTTGTAAGTTCCATGTTAAAGTAGCGTTTTGGGTAAAATAATTTTATTTATCGTACATGTTTGGACTTGTTGTTGTTGATATTATTACTTATAACCTGATTACTTAATTATAGAATGGAAAACATGATTTATATGTAATATATATTCATAATATACATATATATATATGATAGATCGATAATTTGAATGAAATACACCGTTCATGGAGACGGTAGGCCGTACGTACTCATGAATGTTGTTTTCGTTTCCTTATTTAATTGAATGGAATTAATTGGATGAAATAAATATATATATATATATACATAAATCCAGTATCATTATTATGTCATATATTTCATGATTACTTATTATATATACTTTATAATCATTCATGAATGGTAAATCATTGAGAATGAATCTCATCGCGTCGTGGAGACAGTAGTCCATACGTACGCACGAGCGATGATATCGTTCCCATAATTATTGAATTGACTTGGAGAGGATGATACAATATATCAGAATTAGTATGATGTTATAATAACTATGTATAGTTATTCTTTACACCATTATACCCATCCAAGTAAGGTGGTTTTGGAAAAACAGATTACACCATGGCGTGGAGACGGTATTCCGTATGTACGCACGCACGGTGATTTTGTTTTCCGTAGGATGGATAGATGGTGAAATAGGGTTGTTTCAAACTAATAATAACATATCAGTATATTATTGATACTTATTTTATTACTTCTAAATGAAAAAACTAATTAAG
This sequence comes from Viscum album, assembly GCA_963277665.1. NCBI lineage: Eukaryota > Viridiplantae > Streptophyta > Magnoliopsida > Santalales > Viscaceae > Viscum > Viscum album. The sequence goes on along the minus strand of OY728140.1, from coordinate 810,299,928 downwards.
AAGAAGTGGAAGAAGTAATAAAGTTGAAAGAATCGGTAACGGACATTACCTCTTCTTTGAAGCGCCTCTTTGAGACCTCTTCTTAGGTAACTAAAATTGGTCTTTGAATAATACCAGGACCACTAGGATGTTTCTAGGGAAGTGGAGAAGAGAATTATTCTGGGTTTGGCCAAGCATGAAGGCTCAAAGTGGTGTGAGGAAGAGAGAGAGGAAGTGCCCTTTTATAAGGGAGGAGAGGGGCACCTTTTAAAATCTTAAAATTATTAATTTATAATAAATCAAAGACCACTTAAAAACCACCCAAAATGACTCATATTAGAATACTAGATGACATAGGGTTGTAATATCATCATCCAATAATATTTATACGTGTTAGGAAATTATTTTAAACATTATCAACTTGATTTATCCTTACTTAATCAATTTAATTTTATTTGTGGTAATAACATTATAAATTTTAAATAATAACAAATAATTAATTATTTATTTTAAATTTTCCATAATTGGATACTTAATAACATTTTAGAAAATTTAAATTTAAATTTATAATTTTTATATATTTTTGTGATTTTTAAAAATTATTATAATATGTTATTTTTGTAAAACAACAATAGTGTCAATTTTGACACTATTCATTAATATGAATTTAAAAAAAATATACAAGATATATGTTCAAAATAAAAGATTTAATAGATTCATAAAAGTTCATATGTATCTATAAAACTAGGGGAACACATTAAATAGTTCATATAATATTTACTTTATTATTTTTAAACCCATTTATTTGGTTTATCTCTTAATAAAATAATTACTACAACATTGTCGTATAATTATTTATTAAACTTATTTTTTGCAATAAAATTAGAAATAAAATCCTATAATGAAGGTAAATCTATTAAATTTTACAATAATACTTTAACTAGAATTTATCATCTTCAAATCACAATATTTAAATTGTTATATTTATTAAATTATGAAGGTGACAACTTTGGCATCATTTAAAATAAAATAATATATGTGACATAATCACCTTTATAAGACTACAAACGGTTATAGATTAGTTAATTGGATGATTATGGTGTATAAAAACACTAACATTAAGTTTTGGTCTGGTTTGTGGGCCTTTTATCGGGTATTAATATTTCAATAAAAACAATATTACTGATTTTTCACTTAATAAATAATTTCTGCATCATTAATGTATCACCTTTAATGACAATTATTTAATCTCTAAAAAATATGAATAAATTATCATGATGTAGAAAATGTTATTAGATTTCTGGATACTATTCATGTTCTATGTTTTATGATGTTTATAACTAAATTAAAATTATTATACTTATAAGATTTAAAGGAGTGACATGTTGTCACTTTCTGTGGTTTTAATAATAATTAAATGATTTTCATGGTCAAAAGTCCATAAAGTGATTATAATCCGACCATTAGGTGATATGGGTATACTTTTATCCATCCAATAGAATTTTGGCATGTGTTAGGGTAATTTTATAATATTATATTTACCCTTAATTACCCGATTTACCTTTAACTATGGTAAATAAAATTTAACGTAGTTATTATTCATAATTCCCAAAAACAAAAAGTATCCTATTAACATAATTTTGACCCACTGATTCCAAATATGGAATCCATTTTTTCAAATTCAATACACAGAAGTTACAGAAATTAAATTGAAATTAATCTCATTGTCGAATGAAAACGGGTTTTTGTTTAAAACATTGCAAAAGATTGAATTGATTTAAAATGGGAATTCAATGTAAAATAAATGATAATAAGATACATTATAGTAAATGGTAAAAGTATATACTATTTATACTTTAAAACCATTCAATATTATAATTTAACCATATAAATTATTACGATGAAAAAGTTGTTTTTAATTAATATATAGCGTGTTTTTACTATTCATTATAATATGAAAGATATCAGAAAAATATCACAACATTATCCAATGTAAATTTTTATATCCGGATTCAAAAGAAGAATTTTATTTTTTCAAATTTAACTTACAAACATTTCAACAACTAGATATAAATGGGGTGTGCCATCAAAAGGTGGAAAAACTACATTTTTTAAAAATACTTATTTCACCCAAAAAATTTATTTTCTTCTCATAAAATGTTTTATAAAATTTATAAGATGAATAATAATGTTATAAAATTAAAAATTTAGTTAATAATATTCACAATGGAATGTTCATAAAAATATTATACTAATATATCATCGTTTAGTTAAACCTGGTATTGAGTACAACACATGATATCGGGGAAGGTCGCGATTGCGTGTAACGTAAGCCAAGTCAGGGTTGCGTGTTGTGCAAGAATTTTTTTTGTTGTTTTTTATAAAAAAATCCAACCATTTTTCATTTATACATTGAAAATATATATATATATATATATATATATACTCAATGTTGTGTAGAATGACTATTATCATACGAACATGAAATTGTGTGTAACACAATCAAAGAATAGTGTTGTGTATACTTCAAGATAATACGGTGTTGCATATAGCACAAGATAAACTTGTTTTAGCATAAAAGACATGACATCAAATATATTAAAAAGAATAGTTATCATAAAATATCGGGTTGTTACATTCTACCCCCCTTAAAATAAATTTCACCCTCTAAATTCGTCGGGTTTATACATGGTTTTCTACTTGAATGTTTCTTTAATTGAAACCCACATCGTAAAATGAAATACCAAAACTTAACTTTAAAAACTAAAGTATGAAACGTAACAGTTACCCAAATTAACTCATTACTAGGTTTCTTCGTGGGAGAACATAGGTGAAAATAAGGATATATGAGAGAAATCTAACTATCATGTTCTGATGGAGAGTGGTAGAGAACATGGCTATGAAAAAGACAACAATCACAAAGCCATATATTTTTGGTGATCTAAGGTACAATATGATTCATCAGATATAAGGGCACTAGGACAACATTTTTGGTTTTCAGGATCATTTCCTAAAAGTTGAAGAATTTGAATTAGAAAAATACTTTCTTTATTTTGGTACAATCTCACTGTTGTTCGTTCTTTGAACAATTTCCACTTCATATCTTAATGAAATGAAGTTTAATTTGTTATTCGTGAAGTGTTAACAGATCATGTGATAGAATGATGGGTCACTCCATCTATTTCAAACAAAAGGATAGCAAAAGTTATCAAATATACATAAGTCCATCTATGTTGAGGTTAATCATATATGATTCCAAAAAATGAACTTATACTTCATATATCATATCACTTAAAAAAATAAAACTAGTTCCTACTAACCAGGGACATCAAGTAGGCCCGTGGTATGCGATAAAGGCCAGTCGCACTTCGGTTGTGGGTTCGATTCCCACAGCCTTGTCCGACGCGATGGGTTGTCACCCGTCCTACAGGTTGTCCTTTTTCTAAAACTACATTACTATAAAATCCCATCAATTATATCGAAAAAAAAGTTCTATGCTTAATCAATACTAACTTATGTCCAACATAATCCATTCCAATCATTAGGCTTACCCATAATATTGCAGTCGATTCTCATATTATAATGAAGACGATTACCAGATATTTCATATAACAAGCATGTTAATATGATCATTGATCCCCATATATCATAAGATATGTCTTGTTGGTCACATTCCAAACATTAGAAGGCCTTAATCATGTATTCTCTCGAAAAAATGAATATCCATTAAATCATAGTGAAAACATGAGTGCCTTCAAAAGTTATATCTTTCCACATACCAAAACCACAAAATTCTATATACTCAAACCATGATATAACTATTTCCTTATATCAGTCACGAGCTCATTAATACTTTCAAACATTTCATATTCTCTTTATCCCTTCATTATGTGCATATCATCTTCTTTCCAAAAATATCTCGATCACTTTCCATGGTTACCAGTACCATAAAATTATTGAAAAACACTATAGAGAAATACATAAATATTACAATATTCCATGATACTTTATACAACATTATTTTGGAATCCCATTACATAAACACTTAATCATTAAACAACATCATTTTCATACTCATCATCACAAATAGTGATCGCATGAGACTTCCCTTTATCCTTTGCATGAAGAGGTTTCTCACGTTGATCATCATTAACCTGTGGATTTGGGAATTTATTAGCATAATGCCCAATTTCCTTGCACTTGAAGCATTGAAGTGTTGGTGGAGAGTTCTCTGTAGTATTTTCTTTATTCACATCATTAGAAACCCTTTTTCCATTACTTCAACACTCAGTTTCTCTATGAACGTCTTTTCCACACTTAAAACATTTTCTAGTCCCTTTAAGACAATCTCCACCATGCTTCTTTCCACACTGTGAGCATAAGGAAACATTCATCTTATTTTCACCATTATTTATAGATTTCTCCTTGAACTCCATCTTCCATTTCTTGTCAAAACCCTGAGATGGATATGTTATACCAACTTCCAGTTTTACCTTGATAGCACAACACACAATTTCTTTATAGCTACTGAAGTCTCCTATAGCTAATTCCCTTTGAAGACTTGGTTTTATGCCACTGAAAAATGGATCAACTTTACATTCTAGTTGGATGATAATGTCGGATGCATACCTTGAAAGTCTTGTAAAATTCTCTTCGTAAATAACAAAAAATTCATTATCCTTCTGCTTATGCTCAAGAAACTCTTTTTCCATCTTTGTTCGAAGAATACGAGGGAATTACTTACTGAAAAACAAGTTATTGAACTCATCCCATTCCATGGACTCAATTTCATCTCTTTTCCTCGTATTCTTGATAAGATTCCACCATTGATAAGAATCACCTTCCAACTGATATACTGTTAAGATGACTTTATCATGTTCAGAACATTGTAGAACTAAAAATATCTTTTCAGTAGTGCTGATCCATTGTTCAGCCACTAAGGGATCAGAAGACCCGCTGAATGAAGGTGGACACTGACTCATGAAGGATTCAACATAATGTTGCTCCTTTCTCTGGTCATTTTGAAGTCCATAATGATTCATAACTAGTGAAAGTATAGAAATAAGATTATGCACCCCATCTCCCATGACATTGGTTTGGTTAGGAGGAAAATCATTGCATTAACCATTACATTGATCAACACGGTTCCTTCGGCTTCCATCCATCGTCTAAAATCCAAAAAAATAGTGTGAGAAGAAAATACTCTGCTAGGGAAGCAACGTAGTAAAGTGGGAGTAACATAAATATCTAACATCTTAGGTTTAATTCTAATATCGTTAGCATAATTGTAGGACTATAACCTATAGGTATACTTAACCTTAGAGACATCTCTAGACATACCTTAGAAATATCTCTAGAGATCTCACTAATGTTTTCGCATCCTAGTTTCAAAAGGTTTACTAAACCGTTCCTATGATACCAACTGTAGAGACCCGAAGCTTAACGTAAATGGACATTACATTACTTTTGTAGAATACAAAATACATAACAAAAACAGGCACATAAGGACCGTAATATTTTAGTGTCTTTGGAATAATGGAACATAATCTTCTAATCATGGTGTAAGATGTTCAAAATCTCCCATAAATATCTTCCCCTTTTTATTATTACCTAAAACATTTCTTTATATCATGGGTAAAATAAAACATAAAAAGGGTGAGCTGAAATGCTCAGTAAGGGTTAGCATGGATAAAATAAAACAAATCATATACATTTGAACATAAAAACATGAACATAATGTTTAAACATCAAAAGATTGGGAAATGACATAAAACATGGGAGAACGTAAGGAATATATCATAAATAAACATTAATAATGATAAAATAGCATGGGAATAAAACATGTAATTGTGGAAACTATTTAGCACATGTTATGATTTCCATAGTAGCCATGGCATTGCTGACAAGACCATCTTAGTTGACAAAGTCCCTTTCTGAATCGAGTTCACTCCTTGTTCCAGTCCTGTATTACTGAACTGGTTTAACTTGTCATTCCATCCATATCTATCTCATGAGATATAAATCTTTTCCCAATTCATTGGATGGAGATATAGGTCCCACCCATTTCATATTGAAATCGTTCTTCTGTGTTCCATAAAACAATCATAAATCATTCATCATAACCCAAAGAATAAATTGGATTCCATAAACATCATTCCATCATATCATAATCCATATAAAACAAATGGATATCATTTCATCATAATAAAATTGAAACCATATAAATCATAGATACATTATACTTGAAACATACACATATGAAATAATGTCATCTTAGATGGAAATTGGTTTTGATAAAGCACTTGAAATGAATTCTTGATGAAAAAATCATTTCTTCTTGGAAATCATTTTCTTTTCACAAAATGCCATGAAATTTTAAAGGAATGATATTTTGTTGAAAATAGTCATGAAATATTTTGGAGTAATATTCATTAAAAATAAGTCTTTATAAAACTGTAAATATCCTTTCTTGCCATATAAGTTAAAAAGCATTCTTCTCGTACTTTTGCCAGAAAAGTCAAAAAAGTACCTCATAACGTAATCAAAAGAAAGATTCCTTACATACCATGTAGTAAAAGTCAAAATGGGTAAAACGGACTTTATAAATACATGAAATCATTTTTAGAAAATAGGGATGTGGATGATAAACATAACCCCAGTAAATACTTACGAATAAACAATCTCAGGTAAAAACGAGATTGGAAAAGTTATCCATTACCTTAGGTCTGATATGCTTCCTACGTATCCTAACCTCTTATATAATGATTTAAATAATTTCATTGACTTATTACAGAATCATATTCATTGTTATGATGTCATATATGTTTCACTAATGACTTTATATTACCCGTTCTATTGTAAGTTCAATGTTAAATTAGTGTTTTGGGTAAAATCGTTTTATTTATCGTACATGTTTGGACTTGTTGTTCTTGATATTATTACTTATAACCTGATTTACTTAATTCCATAATTTAAAACATGATTTATTTGTAATATATTTTCATCATATATATATATATATGATAGATCGATAATTGGAATGAAATACACCATTCATGGAGACGGTAGGCCGTACGTACGCATGAACGTTGTTTTCGTTTCCTTATTGAATTGAATGGAATTAATTGGATGACATACATATATATATACATAAATCCAGTATCATTATTATGTCATATATTTCATGATTACTTATTATATATACTTTATAATCATTCATGAATGGTTAATCATTGAGAATGAATATCATCGCGTCGTGGAGAGGGTCGTCCGTACGTACGCACGAGCGATGATATCGTTCCCATAATTAATGAATTGAATTGGAGAGGATGATACAATATATCATAATTAATATTATGTTATAATAACTATGTACAGTTATTTTTTACACCATTATACCCATCCAAGTAAGGTGGTGTTGGAAAAATATATTACACCATGGCGTGGAGACGGTATTCCGTACGTACGCACGCGCGGTGATTTCATTTTCCGTTGGATGGATAGATGGTGAAATATGGTTGTTTCATACTAATAATAACATATCAGTATTTGAGTGATACTTATGTTATTACTTCATAATGAAACAACTAAAGATGAATAACTGGAAGAAGAAATAATGTTGAATGAATCGGTAACAGACATTACCTATTCTTTGAAGCGCCTCTTTGAGACTTCTTCTTAAGGAAAAAAAATTGGTCTTTGAAGAAGATTAGGAACTCTAGGATGTTTCTAGGGAAGTTGAGAAGAGAATTGTTCAGGGTTTGTCCGAGCTTGGAGGCTCAATGTGGTGTGAGGATGAGAGGGAGTATGTGCCCTTTTATAAGGAAGGAGAGGGGCACCTTTGGAAATCTTAAAACTATTAATTTATAATAAATCTATCTCCACTTAAATACCATCAATAATGACTCATATTCGAATAATAGATGAAATATTGTTTTAATATCATCAAAAAATAAAATTTATACCTGTTAGGAAATTATTTTAAACATTATCGACTTGATTTATCCTTACTTAATCAATTTCATTTTATTTGTGATAATAACATTCTAAATTTTAAATTACAAAAAATAATTACTTATTTGTTGTAAATTGTTCATAATTGGATACATTATAACATTTTAGAAAATATAAATTTAAATTTATAATTTGTATATATTTTTGTGATTTTTAAACAATTTTATTATATGTTATTTTTATAAAATAACAATAGTGTCGATTTTGACTTTATTCAGTGATATGAATTTAAATAAAATATATAGAGATAATATATTTGAAATATAAAGCATTAATAGATTAATAAAAGGACATATTTATCTAAAAAATTATTGTAAAACATTAAATAGTTCATATAATATTTAGTTTATTATTTTTAAAACCATTTGTTTGGTTTATCTCTTTATAAAATAATTACTACAACATTTTTGTATAATTATTTAATATAATTTTTTGTTGCAATAAAATTAAAACTAAAATCTTATGATGTATATAAATCTATTTAAATTCACAATAATACATTTACTAGAATTTATCATCTTCAAATCACAATATTTAAATTGTCATATTTATTAAATTCTGAAGGTGACAACTTTGGCATCATTTAAAGTAAAATAATATAAGTGTCATTATCAATTTTATAAGTCTCCAAACAGTTATATATTAGGTCATTGGATTTTTATCTGGTAGATATACACAATAAATAAGTTTTGGTACGGTTTGTGGGCCTTTTAATGGGTATTATGTTTTCAATAAAAACAATATTACTGATTTTTCACTTAATAAATAATTTCTACATCATTAATGTATCCCCATTAATGACAATTATTTAATCCCTATTCACAATGTCACGTTAATAATAATATTATAACAATATACCGTCGTTTAGTGAAACCTGATATTGCGTACAACACACGCTATTGAGGAAGGTCGTGATTGCTTGTAACACAAGCCACGTCAGGGTTGCGTGTTGTGCAAGAATTTTATCATTGTTACTGAATCCAACCATTTTTCATTTATAAATTGAATATATATATATATACACACACACTCAATATTGCGTTGATTGACTATTATCAAACGAACATGAAATTTTGTGTAACACAATCTAAGAATAGTGTTGCGTATACTACAAGCTAATATGGTGTTGTGTATAGCACAAGATAATCTGGTTGTAGCATAAAACACATGACATCAAATAAATTAAAAAGAATAATTAACATAAAATATCGGGTTGTTACAATATATTGAATACCAAAAAAACACATCATGATGGTCTAATGTAATGCAGGCTCATCACATCATTAACATCAATCTTCATCACCTCCCTTGGAAAATATCCCTCGTTAAAGAGGGAGTAGGTAATTTGGTTTTTCGTTTCCATAGACACCAAAAAATAAACCACCATGTTACCCCCCCTCCATGTGTGAGAGACCTCAAAATGATTTCCGAAGAGAACTTTACATTTTTGAATAATTTATTCAATATTACATGGATTAGTTCCTTTTCATATCAGTGCATTATGATTAATCATAGAATCTATATCCCACATCATTACAATTATTTCCCTTTGGGTGCATATTTCCAAACCATTAACTAGCACCAGAGCTTGCACCTGCAGAACTTCGCCTCTTCCATATACAGCCAAAAATGCTGCAATAACAAACATCAATTAGTTTCAATCAACGCTACCCCCACACATCTCCCCCAATAATAAATAACCATATGTATCTAACTTGAACCCCTACCCAGGAGGCTTCCATCATTCCCAGGATCTCGGCATTGAAATACACACATAGTTATCTCCTGAGATTCTCAGAATGATCGAATTAACTAAATGGGTAAAATGAAACTAAGGAATTAATCGAACAAAATTCTAAAGAATGTTTTCGATTTTAAAAATCATTCTTTCCAGAGATCAAAAAATTCTTTTTTAGATAGTTTCATTCCTGAAATTCCATAAAACCCAGCATCCTATTATGAGGATGACCATCCTGGATTTCCTCTGTTCCCCATGCATGCCTGCTCCTCTAAACCAAGAACTGAGGAAATTATCATGCACCCCGCCATACCCGTTCTAGCAGATGATGGCACCAAATTCCTTCTACATCCCTCTCACCCATTCAATGTCATAAAATAGGAATCCTACCATTTCATGGTTAAAAGGACTAAAACACCAACACATAGAATCCATGTTCACTCCCATGCATTTCTAATTCTCATTAGTAGGTAATTATTTGGTCCTCATATACCACAATCCAAAATTGAATTTTGATGAAATATCATTTCCCCATAGAGTATCACCGACAGATCTTCATTTGATATGTCCCTTGTCATGCCTGCACAATCATTGAGGGTGAATACAACCGACATATCACCCATGAAAATGAGTCTATTAGTATTATCACAAGTAAAAATGTTGTTGAAAATGACGAGTTGGTTCCATCCCAGAATGCCCAGAATGAATCTAGGATGTACACATGCCTCTTTATATGAAAATTTTTGAGTGATCCACCCCAAGAACCATATATATGCCACCACCCAATCATGCTTCCAAAAATACATATTCCATCATCCCACAACTCACTGATAATGGTGCTGTAGAGTCTCTAATTACGGAAGAACCAAGCTCTATTTCTGAGAAGGTCGAGTTATCTTCTAACTAGTGTTAAGGCCATAAATATTTTTCATTGTACTTCCCCAAACAGTGCTACCCTCCATAGCCTCCCATGAATTCTTGGCATGAATCCCTTGCTTGGTGGAGGATACACAATTAAAATTAATACCCCCATTAGAGAGAGACCTAGCAAGACCTTTCCTCAATTCCAAGTTATGCCATCATTCCTGTTGCCCGCCCCAAATGATGGACACTATAATCATATCAATGATGATAATCACTCTCTTGGACAACATCAAGGTTGAATGAATGTGCATAGGAATTGAAACTAGAACACTGATCACTAGAATAATGTGACCTCAAAAGATAAGAAAATAATTTATTAGTTGTAGATACACACTGAGAGTTTTCTTATAAGCTTATTAAAATGCTGAATCCTACAAGAAGAAGGACTAATTAGTTACCTACGATACTCCAGGGGAAAATATCCTATTTTTAGACACATTCTAACCACCAAGTCCCTCTCCAATTTTAATGAGAATTTCCTAGTTGAATTAAAAATGATTTTCTGTTTGTTCAACACCTGCCCACTCCACTTGCATTATTCCACTATAATCTCATTCAAGTCATGCACTAACCATGTACTTCCATTGATAAAAACAATTGTTTTATCTATGAGCATGATGTGTGACGTTTCTTTTTTGAGATGCCTGCTATTATAGAGGATGATTTTACCCTTGTTTCGCCTCTTGTTAATATTTTAGCTTTGAGAAACTTGATAGATAGTTAAATGGGTGGATGACAAAGGATCCCCATTCAGGAGTCCAAGAAAGGCCTTGAAAAACCCGAACTACTTTCCCAGAAATGTTTTTGAATTCCACGCCGAGCTGAAGGAATGAAAAAGAAGGTCACTAGCCCAATTGGAGAACCCCACACAATCCAGGACTCTTAGGAAAAAACCCCATTCCACACTGTTATAGGCATTAAACATATGTAATTTACAAAACATTTAACTTCATATGGATTGATGTTTTTTCCACATAACATCTGATGGAAAATTTATATTTCACCCTTAACTGAACACCCTTTAATGAATCCATGATATTCAGAAGCTATCCATTTTTTCAAATGTAAATCCATTCTTTTGTGGAGGATATAATATATTGTCATATACTATAAGTTTCAATTACTTAATCGACGATACAGATTAATGGAAACCCAATGACACACCTTAGGAATAAAAACCATCTTGGTTTCACATGCAATACATGGATAGTCCCCACCCATTAAGAAATATTGGACAACAGTCAAAAGATCCACTTTAATAAGATCCCAATACACCATATAAAAAGATCATAAGAATCCATCAGGCCATGGTGCATTATCTAGGTTCAACAACCATATCGAATCATGAACATAAACTTCATCTAGACACCTCCTCAATCCCCAATCATTATCCTCGTAAACATTTCTTGTAATACCATAAAGAATTTAGCAAGACCTCTTGGAGACCCCCGATCCATACAAGGATTGGGAACCACCATCTATAATTTGATAGAATAATTAACCATTTCCACTACCTCATTATGGTCATTGGAATATATTCAATCTTCCCCTCGAATTCTAGTACTCTAATCTTGATGAAACTCTATAATTCAATTTTTAAAAAAATCCTCAATTAAAATCCCCCTCATGATACCAATTGTCTCTAGCTTCTTCCCTGATGAGCCATTCCTATCTTGGAAGACTTTTAGCCAGCTGATCATTTTTTTCATCTAATATCATTAAATATAGATGCATCCCACTCTTTTTTTAGGAAATTATTAACATTTTCAACCTCTTTATTGATCTCACACATGTACTATGTTGAGTCAAAAAGTCCTCTTTTGACTTCTATATCACGTTTTGTAAATCAAAAATGTCTTTTATCATGTCTATTATATTGTACTGATCATGCGGATTGTACTGATCATGGTGATCATATTGAACATGCTGATCATACTGATCATGCTGATCGTACTGATCATGCTAATCGTAATGAACTTGTTGATCGTACTGATCATGTTGATCGTACTGAACATGCTAATCGTACAATGCTGATCGTACTGACCATATCAATCGTACAAATCTGATTGTACTGACCATGTCAATCGTACAAAGTTGATCGCACTGACCATGCCTATCATACAATGCTGATCGTACTGAATATGGAATTTTTTTTGACTCTTCTACTCATTACATTCATTACATGATTGTTTTGGTTCTTATTTAAAAACACATGTTTCATATTAATCATACCCATTTTTTTTCATCTCTACATATCTTTTGTTTTAAGCAATATGATTTCGTTGAGTTAGTTACAAACTAATCAAAACGATGTCTTGATTTCTGTTTAATAATGACTGTTATAATTCCATGTGTCCAAGTCCCTCCATGTTTTTCAATGAAATATGACCATTGGAGGAAATGTGACCATTGTAACCTGAGGCCTATAAATACGAGGTCATTTGAAGCTGAAAGTAGATATTTTTGAAAAACAACTGTGATACTTTGCTTCCATTAAGATTCTAGAGAGAGATGTTGTGACTTATCTCATGTTGTGTGCCTTTTTCGTTCGATCATCATATCGAGGTCTTTCAAGTGATTGAAAGACAGAGGTTTCGATTACCTATAAAATCGAGGGCTTCCGGGGATAGGCAGACAGATGGTCCAATCATCGTATCGAGGGCTTCCGGGGATAGGCAGACAGACCATCTGATCATCGTATCGAAGGATTTCAAGTGATTTAAAGACAATAGTGCCTATTACCTACATAATAGAGGGTTTTCGGGGATAAGCACATAGACGGTCCGATCATTGCATCGAGGGCAGCCGGGGATCGGCAGACAGACGGTCCGATCCTCATATCGAGGGCTGCCACGGATAGACAGACAGATGTACCGAACATTGTATCGAGGTCTTGCCAAGGTGTTGGTGAGACAGAACTTTTATCATAGGTGAAAGGATAACCCTTCTCTTTGGGTCAAAATATTTGTAATAATTTTACTTTTATGCTGCTTCTTGTATTAGAAAGGAATTTGTATTGTTTCCTTTCTTCTTTACATATTCAATTGTAATTGTTTCAATTACAATCATTCTATTACATATTGTATTGATTAATTCTATACTCTTTAAGGCAGATTCATTCATCATTTGTTTTACTCTAATTATTGTATTCATCGTGAATACAATTACATTTTTTCTAATAGTATTACATTACATAATACCTTTTATATTCAATACAGTTGTGGGTGTTTGTATTTGTATTGGTTTAAGACCGTTTAAACTAATCTCTTAAGTGTTTAAACAAAATGTTTTTAATCCTACAATTCACCCCCCCTCTTGTATTGTTCCATCTAATATACTAATACATATACATATTCGATCCATCAATTGTTATCAGAGGAGGTTTTCCACTGAATTGTATTACTTGTTCAATTTCTTCCAAACTCTATTTTCAATTACATACTAAAGTAACGTGTGGATTTGAATTTTTTTTTGTATTATATGGAAGAATGAATATTGGGTCAATTGAACATCTGAATACTTCTAGACCACCGTTCTTTGATGGAAATGATTATGAATACTAGAGAGATCGTATGAAGACGTTCGTTATCAATACTGGTGTAGAAAATTTTATTATGCTTACTGGAGGTTACAAAAATCTTGACAAAGAAGTCAGTACATTCACTAACCAATAGAAGCAAGAATATCAACTGAATTACAAGGTATGTAATACTTTATTATGCTCTACGACCAGAAATATATACAGCCATATATCTTCATGTGAAGAAGCCAACTCTATTTTGATGAAATTGGAAGTCACTCATTTTGGCACATCCAAGGTTAGAGAAACAAGAAGACCAATGCTTCAAGCTGAGTATCATGGATTTGTTTTTCCGTATGGAGAGCTAGTATGTAATTTGAAACAACGGTTTATGAAAACTATCAACAGCTTACAATCTATGGGAGAAAAAGGTCATGATGATAAAGCTCTAGTAGATAAGATTATAAATATAATGCCGAATGTATGGGAGTCAAAAATGAAATCTATTGATGAAAATAGAAATGTTTCCCGGATTACTCTTGATGAACATTTTGGAACTCTTTTACAGAACGAGACAAGAATAAAAAGAGATGCTGACTTCAACAAGAAGAATAATGGTAGTGGAAGTGTAGCTTTTACATATAAAGCTAAAACACCTGAAATTATTACAAAATCCAATGCCAAGAAAGTAGTTATATCTGATTCAAGTGATAGTGATCTTTCAGATAATGAGTTAGCCAATCTTTCTTGGAGGATGAACAAGATTGTGGAAAAGAATTATTTCCAATATAGTTTCAAAAATAATGATAGTAAGGAAAAAAAAGATTCAGAGGTAACTTGTTATGAATATAAGAAAGAAGGGAATATAAGGCCTGATTGTCCTTTACTAAAGAGAAAAGATTGAAAGGAAAAACACTCTGAAAAATACAAGAAATAGTTTTACAAGACAATGACAAATATGGTCTTGAAGGAAAATAATACGTGGAGTGCAAGTGTTAGTGATTCTTCAGACGATTCTTCAGAATATGAGTCCTCAGGCCCAAGAATCATTGGACTTATAGCCAGATTACCAATTGAAGATCATTGTCTCATGGCTAAGGTACACAGTGCTGAAGCTATTACAAATGTCTATTTAAATGCAAATTATACTAATAATGTATATTATTAATCTTCAAATGATGAATCATCATCATTAGAAGATGATACATTACCTTCTTTTGAAGATGTATCTAGATTTGTTAATTTACTCGAAAATGAAAATTCCAAACTCAAGAAGAAGCTTGAGAAAGGAAACTCAATAATTTCAATTTTGACTAATGAAGTGTCATATCTTTCTAAGGATCTTGATATAAAAACTTATGATTTTGAAAGTATTTTAAAAACCCTTGAGAAATTCAAATCAGACAAAGATGGACTTTCTAAGGATCTTGAAAATATGATTTCAAAGAAAAATGTTTTAGAGCCTAACTCTAGTTTAAAATCAAATGTTTAGGAAGATAAAAACATAGTTTTAAAACTAATTTCAGAAATTATCTCTTTAAAGAAATTTTTGTAAAACATTACATTTGGAAAAGAAAATATCTACAAAATGTGTTCCCAAATCTGACCTTTGAGAAATCATTCTGGACATGGTTATACTCATTCCAAACATGTTTTTAGTAATAAATATTTTTTCCTCAAAAAACATCTTTTTGCTCTAAGTGTCAATGTAGATGACACTCGAGAAGAGATTGTTCTCTTAACAGAACTCAATCTTCGGGATTTCATAAAGCTCATTTTACAAAAAAAATGTGGATTCCTAAAATTATATTTTCTAACCCTTCTGGATCTAAACAAGTTTGGATTCCGAAAAACTAATTGTTTCTCATTAAAGAAAGTTAGAAGTGTACCAATAAGAATATTTGGAACATGGATAGTGGTTGTTCTCGACACATGACCGGAATCAAAGATTTATTTGAAAATATTATCAAAACAAAAGGATGAAAAGTTACCTTTGGAGATAATTCTCTAGGAATGATTGTTGGAATAGGTAATATAACTCCTCATAGAAAGGGGGAGAAAATTTCTTTCAATGGTTGTCACTTTTTTCTTTGTATCTTATGAAATTCAATTATCATTTTTCTTGGTATGTGTTTTCTGTTTTTCGTATTGACAGTTTTATCGTATCATTTACTTTTCTAATTATCATATTGATAGTTTTTATTTCAACTTTCTGTTCATTGTAATGTCAGTTGATGGTAATGATTTTCTTTCCATCGTACTGTCAGTTCATGGTATTGAATTTCTTTTCCATTTTATCGTCAGTTCATGGTATTGAATTTCTTTTCCATCATACTGTCCGGTGATGTTAATGATTTTAATTTCCATCGTACTGTCCGATGATGGTAATGATTTTCTTTTCCATCGTACTGTCCAATCGTGGTAATGATTTTCTTTTCCATCGTATTGTCCGATGATGGTAATGATTTTCTTTTCCATCGTACAGTCTGATGATGGTAATGATTTTCTTTTCCATCGTACTGTCCGATGATGGTAATTATTTTCTTTTCCATCGTACTGTACGATGATGGTAATGATTTTCTTTTCCATCATACTGTCTGATGATGGTAATGATTTTCTTTTCCATCGTAATGCCTGATGATGGTAATGATTTTATTTTCCATTGTATTTTCCGATGATGGTAATGATTTTCTTTTCTATCGTACTTTCAGTTCATGGTAACAACTTTGTTTTCCATCATATTGTCAGTTCGTGGTAACAACTTTGTTTTCCATCGTATCGTCATTTCATGGTAACAAGATTTTTTTTCATCAGATTATCAGTTAATGGTAATGACTTTCTTTCCCATTGGCATGATGATTGATAATATTATTTTTCTTTACGTACATTTTTGTTTTCTTTTGAACTCTACTAAAACAAACAATTATCTTACATTCTCCGACAGGTACTTTCCAATTTTAAAAAAAATTGCTTTCATTTTAATCCTAACCTTGGATTCTTTTTCTTCTAATATTGACCATAGAAGATCAACAGTCACCATTTTCTATCATATATATAGACCCCCCCTCCCCCTACCGACATCATTTTTTTTAGGATCTATGTCGAATCTCTTACTCTCTATTTTTAAGTCATCGTACGATCTTTTATCGGTAACATCCCTATGTCTCAGTCTTCTTCCAAAACTCCTGCCGATATGTCTTCAATGGCTTTCTTGGAAAAAGACCTTTTAAGGGAATGGTTAGTTTCCTGTGACTTCTATGATTTATATGATTATACTATCAAGAGGATTATCTTGTTTCAATGATGGGAGCATTTGTGTGTTGAAAAGTCTATTTCTCAAGATCTGGTTCTCATTGATGAAGTATGTCAGTTTTATAAAACTGTATCTTTTGATAAGGATATTACTATCAATTTTGCTGTGTATGATAGAAAGTTATCTATGCCTGTAAAAAAAGTGGCTCATTTTCTGAATGTCCCGATAGAAGGTGATTCTTTCTGTCCATCCCATAAACTACCAGAAGAGGTCGGTACGTTTAATATAGAAAGTGCCGAGAAGTCTTTTTTTTTTGTAAATGAAGAGAAGAGGAAAGTGGATCATCTTTCTCCGGACAATAGTTTTGTGGCTTTATGGATGAAAGGTTTTCTATCCAAAGAAAAGGGGATAGAGAAACTCTGAAAGTTCCTGATATCTTCATATTGGACTATCTTTTCAACATGATAAAAGTGAATCTCATGGGATATGTTTTCGAAACAATTACGAATGTAAAGTCAGTGGCAATAAAATCTCATTTGATTATGTATCCAGCCATTCATACCATGTTTATTCTAGAGACTATGAAGTTATGAAACATTCCTTTGAAAGGAAAGCTGATAGATTTGAAGCCCTCCTAGATTAGAAAACTTACTTTGAAGAAGTTGAATGTTTTTTTTGATCATAATTCAAAACGTTTTGTTAAGGATGTTGAAGTTGAATCTCCTCAGAATTAATCGGTACCTATGCCTGCCAAATACATTCAATCAGCTGGTATTACTCAAAAGTCTAATCCACAAACCAGCTCAACGCCTATGAAGAGGACAAATTACAGTAAAGAAGTTGTATCCAAATGGAGAAAGGATGAGGAACAAAGAAAAGAAGGAGATCCAAAGTTTGGACTTGATCTAGCCCAAGCGTTTGCTGAAAGAATTTGGGTTGAAGAAACCCTTATAGTAGAAAATGAAAAGAAAACTATTTTGAAAAGAAATGCTCAAGACTTTGATATCTCTATAGTCTTGAAAATGGTTGAGAATGCAAGTGCTCAACTAACAGATGAAGTGCATCAAGAACCCATCGTAAAGAGTCTTCCTAAAAAAGAAAAAGTAAAGAAAATGTTATAAGAGATACAATAAGTTCAAGAAGAGGAAGGATATTTTCTTCTGGAATTTCATCAAAGTTCAAAGAAGAGTATAGAGGAATCAGTTCAAAAGCAAAGTGAAGGTATTCAAGAAGTTATTCATTTCGATCAAGCACTTTTTTAATGTTCTGAAACTCTGGATATAATTTCATCTCAATAAAAGCAAGGTGATCAATCCTCTCACATTGATAAAGTTATTTTCATCAATGATAAAGTGGAAGAAGAAAGAAAGTAGAATGAAAAAGCAAAAGGAAAATAGCCAGTTGTAGACTCAAGCAGATCAAATGAACTGGCTTCTTATGATGAAGATACTGATTCAGAACACAAAATCTCTCTCAAGAAGAGTGATTACATTGTACATGATTTGAGAAGAGTTGAGAAGACCATTCCATATTTCCCCAGGCTGGAAGGAAAGATCTATTTTATTATTTCCAATCAGAAAATGAAGTTTGGTTCGGTAAAAGATTTACGAAAGAAATTTTTGTCAGTCGAAGCTGATTTGAAAGTTCTTTTAAAATGTTCGGCTGCCCATAAGAAGGCTTGCAACAAGATGACAAAGTGTTCTTACAAAACAGAGAGCTTCGTCAATGATCATGAGTTAGAAATTGAAGATATAAGAAGGTTTTCAAATGAGATTTCAATTACATTCAATATTGTTGACAAAGAAACGGTTGAAAGATTGAATCTTTTTTATTCCCAACGAGCCAATGTTCCTTCAATAAATGACTTGGAGCAGAGAATGAATGCCTTTCAGGTAGAGTTTTTGAAGGTTTCATCTTCCAAAGTTGAAATAGTTCTCATGATGAAATCGAAATCTAGGTTATCCAAAGATAACATGAATTTGAAAGACATAATTAATACTCTTGAAGAAGAAATCAGAGTTCAGGAAGTGACAATCAGAAATCAGGATCAACTCTTTGCCGATCAACAATACCTTCTCAGATCTCCAAGTGATGCTATTTTTGAAGAAAATAAAGAGATCAAAAAGACGATGGAAGTTCGTCATGAGTTGATCAAAAAGGAGAAGGAAAGATAAAACAAGTGAAATGTATTTGTTTTCAAGTTTGGCGTTGATTTTTATTGTAATGAAAATTCTCTTATCCATTTTCTTGTATTTATTTTCTAACCCTTTCAGATGTTTCATGCTTAACCCTTTATTTTTGTAAATCACAATGGGGGAGAATGTTCAGAAAGGGGGAGAATGTTCAGAAAGTGGGAGAATGTTCACAAAGGGGGAGGGTGTTTATAAATGGGGAGAATGTTTTATAAAGGGGGAGATTGTTTTATCAAGGGGGATAATGCTTTACAGCACTTAAGGAAAATCTACGAATACAATCCCTAGGAAAGTCTATACCGAAGGGGGAGTTAGTTGTATTCAATTTCGTATTCAGAAGAGTTTCCGCTAACTCAGGGGGAGATAAGTATTTCTTTTAGTTTTTATTTTGTGATTTGTGATTTCCTAAAAGGGGGAGATTAGTGAGTCAAAAATTCATCTTTTTACTTCTATATCATGTTTTGGAAATCAAAAATGTATTTTAACATGTCTATCATATTGTACTAATCTTGGTTATCGTACTGATCATGCGGATTGTAATGAACATGCTGATCGTACTGATCATGCTGATCGTACTGATCATGCTGTTCATACTGAACATACTGATCGTACAGATCATGCTGATCGTAATGAACATGCTAATCATACAATGATGATCGTACTGTCCATGTCAATCGTACAAAGGTGAATGTACTAACCATGTCAATCATACAAAGATGATCGTACTAACCGTGCCTATCGTACAATGATGATCGTACTGAATATGGAAATTTTATTGACTCTGCTACTCACAACTTTCATTACATGCTTGTTTTGGTACATAGTTAAACACACATGTTTAATATTAATCGTACCCATGTTTTTCATCTCTACATATCTTTTGTTTTAACCAATACAATTTTTTTGAGTTAGTTAAAAACTAATCAAAATGACGTTGTGCTTTCTATTTCATAATGACCGTTATAATGCTAGGTGTCCAAGTCCCTCCATGTTTTTCGGAGAAAGATGACCATTGGAGGAAATGTGACCATTGGAACCCGGGGCCTATAAATAAGAGGTCATTTGAAGCTGAATGTAGATATTTTTTAAAACAACTGTGATACTTTTCTTCTATCAAGATTCTAGAGAGAGATGTTGTGGCTTCTCTCATTCTGGGTTTCTTGTGCGTTTGATCATCGTATCGAGTGACTTCAAGTGATTGAAAGATAGAGGTGTCAATTATCTACAAAATCGAGGGTTGTAGGGGATAGGTAAATAGACAGTTCGATCATTGTATCAAGGGCTACCTGGGATAGGCAGACAGACCGTCCGATCATCGTATCGAGGGCTTTCAAGTGATTGAAAGACAGAGGTGATGATTACCTACAAAATCGAGGGCTACCGGGGATATGCAGATAGATGGTCCGATCATCGCATCGAGGGCTGCCGGGGATAGGCAGAAAGAGGGTCCGATAATTATATCAGGGGTTGCCGAGGATAGGCAGACAGATGTACCGATCATCGTATCGAGGGATTACCAAGGTGTTGGTGAGACAGACCTTTTATCCTAGCTGAAAGGATAACCCTTCTCCTTGGGTCAATAGATTTGTAATACTTTTTCTTTTCCGTTGCTGCTTTTATTAGAAAAGAATTTGTATTGTTTCCATTCTCCATTACATATTCAATTGTAATTTTTTCAATTACAATCATTCTATTACATATTGTTTTGATTGATACTATACGCTTTAAGGTAGAATCATTCATCATTTGTTTTACTCTGATTATTGTATTCATCTTGAATACAATTACTTTTCTTTTCTAATAGTATTAAATTACATCATACCTTTTATATTTAATATAATTGTGTGTGTTTGTATTTGTATTATTTTAAGACCTTTTATACTAATCTCTTATGTGTTTAAACACAATGTTTTTAAACCTACAATTCACCCCCTCTTGTGTTTTTCCTTATAATATACAAATACATATACTTATTCGATCCATCATACTAGTCATGACCATGAATGTTATTTTTCAAAATGAATCATATCTTTTTAAATGTATTAACATAATATTGATTGTAATCCATGGGACCCCCCAATGTTGAAGATCACAAGTTTCTCAGACCACCATGAAAAATCATGTAGCCTCCATCCATGTTTTGAAAAAATGAACATAATCTTCCCTCGACACACCATTACTCATATATAAGCGAGGTAGCGAATGGTGAGATATACATCAAACCAAGTGAGAAACATTGGAATACATGAATAAGAAATTAAGGCCTCATTCAGTAGGTGTCGATCAAGCCAACAGCAAGTGCATCTTCCACCTCACTGTTTTTTACCCTTGTGAATCTAATTCCAACGTATCCTGCATCAACAATCACATTCATGTCCATGAATGAAATGAAGTCATAACTATCATTATTGGGAAAACACCCCAATATATTTTTTTCAAGGATTTCTATAATTTTGAAAACACCCCAAACTAACTAGGGGGTGTCTGTTGGGTTTCTACCACCACGATCACTCTAGAATGTCTCTCGGTCTTTGTCATTATTGTTTTTATAAATGTAGGAGAAATAAAACACTTGGGAGACAAAATTGAAATCATTGTAGTCCAATACTGATCTGACACACTCAGAAGATCAATGGTGATGTGGTCCTCCCAAAAAGGAATAAATTGTAGTGAAGATGGTACCCTTTCATAAAAACAAAATCATTCAGGCTCAAAGTAAACTCCTTGACCTTATTAGAGACCGATTTTGGTTCCATAATAGCAAGCATGGAGACTATGTTGTTACTTAATTAGTTGATGATGAAATCCGTCTTCACCCTAGCCCCTAAACCATAGGAAATCCATATAATGGAATTAAACATTGAGACGGGAACATCATGCTTTGGCCCCAAAATCTAGGCCTGTGACATGATTACATGATCTTTAACTAATAAATACACCAGATTTATATTTATAGTGCTTTCAAATACCAATATGCACCTACGAGTAGATTCCTGCTAGATAAAACAAACTAGGAGACAATGCACCGTAATTGACATCTATAGTACCAAATTTCATTCCTTCCATCTTACTCTGATCCCACATCAAAAGGGCTTGAGGAGAGAACATAGGGGAATAAGGGGTAAGCGATGTTGGGAAGGAAAGTGGGGATGACACCACTGGTTTAGTGGTCAAGGGCAGAAGGGGACGCTCTCTTTGCAGATAAGGAAAAGATAAATCCATATCACTCGGTCCAGTCTCCAAAAAAGTAATCTATGATATTTTAATATGAGAAGGAACCTAATCGTCAGCAGGAAAAGTGAGAAGATGAAGAGAGTTGCGGAATGACATCTCTATTGTAGGGGATCCCACTTCTGGAAACTACATGCATTGATCCCTATAAAAGACATGATGAACATGAACCAACTGGAAATATGGGAAATTCCCATTATTAATAGAGTTCTTAGATGAGGAAGTCTCCAAAGACTCAGTAGGGTGGTCAGTGATAATGCCTTTACCCCAATCATTCCCTACAAGGCCAGAAGGAATCAACGTTTAGGGATGCTAAGAAAAAGTCCTCGAATACTCTTGGGGATTGGATCCCTCCATACGAGATGTGGGTTTTTATTGATAATTCTTGATTGACACATTGTTTAGGTAAATCTGGAAGCATTCTTAGGTAACCATGTAATTTGTATTTTTTATCCTAGATGTGGGAACTTATTTCGGTTCAATGATATGAAAAACCATGAGGCAATCTCCTCAATATATGTAACAATGACTCATGCAATTTTACATGGAAGACAGAAGGAATATAATGAAGCATAATGAAACCATGTTATTACTCTTATAAAAATATTGGTTCTCAACTTCAGTATGGTTTTCAAAACAAACTAGTCAAATCATGTGATGTAAACCAATTAATCCAAAAATTGATTTGAAGACCTGATACATATCATGTTTACTTTATTCATCTTCCCATCACATGGAAACCTGATCCAATGAATTAATATTATATATATTTCATATCAAATCCCATTCATATATTGTTTTTTATAGATACAATGGAATTAGATCTGGGAAAACTGTTGTATGATATGTGCCTTCACATTATTGATCAATTTCTTAGATCTCTAGCATTTATCTTAAATAGAATCTATGATATAAAATTTTATCACCATACATATGTTGAGTCAATAAGGTTTTCCTTATGACTTTTCCATTCCTTCTTGTTTTGAAAATCAAAAACACCTTATCTTTAAGGAAAATTTCTTTCTTAAGGAAAATTGCTTTCTTAAGGAAAATCGCTTTTATAAGAAAAATTATCCTTATCATATTTTCATTCATATTTTTCTTAAGTATGAGTTTCAGATTCATTTTCTCAGAATCATTGAAACTTTGATATAAAGCATTCTGTTTTAGGGTTCGGATTCTGGACAAGAACTATAAGGAAGTTTCATTCCGAATTCCGGATATGAACTCTGACTAAGTTCTATTCCAGATTCAGGATACGAATTCCAATGAAGAATTATCATTACGAATTCTAATGAAGAAATCTCATTCCGAAATCTCATTAAGAATTCCAATGAAGAATTCTCGTTACGAATTCTAATGAAGAAATATCATTCCGAATTCTCATTACGAATTCTGATAAAGAATTCTCATTACAAATTCTGATGATGAATTCTCATTACGATTTCTGATGACTAATTCCTATTCCGAATTCTCATTCGGAATTCACCTGTTAAACAGAATCTGATTATCATTGTTTTATACACTCTGAATTTATTCATTCTGAACCTTCACTCCGAAGTTTCTATTCTGAACCTTTATGTTAGAGTTTAAAACGATGTCGTACTTTCTGTTACAATCACTTTGTTATAAAACGATATCATCCATTTTGTTATAAACTAACCGTTGTCTAAGTGACACGTGTACAGGTCCCTCCGATCTTTAAGGAAAATATGACCGTTGGAGAGGAGCCGACCTTACCTATAAATAGGAGCTCATTTGAAAGAGCTCGATGCTGATGATGCTGATGGATAATAGCTGATTGCTGAAAAAAGTGCTTACATGATGTTGAAGTGATTTCTAGAGAGAGAGTCTCTTATTAACTCTCAAAGCTTCGTGTGACTCCGAATGTTGGTGATTACATTCGAGGGCTTCCGGGGATAGGAAGACAGAGGTGCCGACTACCTTAAAGATCGAGGGCTTTCTTGCTGAGAAAGACACAGGTTTCCAACTACCTTGAAGTTGAGGGCTTGCGGGGATAGCAAGACAGAGACCTCGATCTTCGTATCAAGGGCTTACCCTGGTGTGGGTAAGACAGACTTGCTTGAAAGTATAAATCAAGGGACCTTTATCCAAGGTTGTTGGATACCCTTCTCTTTGGGTTAAAAGACTATTATCTTGTTACTAGTAGTTTTACTACTTGTCTTTATTCCGCTGAAATTTGTATCCTAAGGATAGTATAACTTTATTATACTTCCTTACTTACTCTGATTCATTTAGATTCTATATGCTTTAAGGTAGAATCTCATATTGTAACTTTTGTTAAGTTTTAATTTCCTGAACCATATTTCCAGAACCTACTTTTGGAATTTCTTTCCATGTTTAGTTCGGTATTAGAGGTGTTGTGAATTTAATTATTTTAACTTTGTTAAACTTAGCCCTTTCCTTTTCTTAAGGAAACTATAGTTTCTTAACTAACTTTAAAGGTTCCAAAGGAATTTTTAAAGTATACAATTCACCCCCCCCCCTCTTGTATATTGAGCATCGCATATTATATTTCGATCCTACAATTGGTATCAGAGGTTGGAAACCTCTTACTCTATACCATTCTCACAATTGGTATCAGAGCCAAGGTTACTGAAATACTTGTACTCACATACAAGTTTTTGTTGCTCACTTTTCATTCCGAACTTTTCTTATTCCGAACTTTGTTATAATGAATCTTTGCTACTAACAAGTTTGTGTGCAAAGTTATTTTTAGTATGACAGGAATTAATGTTGGATTGATTGACAATATGAATCCTACAAGACCACCTATATTTGATGGTAATGATTATGAATACTGGAGAGATCGTATGAAGACATTTGTTATCAATACTGGGGTAGATAACTTTGTCATGCTTACTGGTGACTATAAAATTCCTGACAAGGAAATCAGAACCTTTACTAACCAGGAAAAGCAAGAATATCAACTCAACTATAAGGTACGCAACACTTTACTATGTTCAATGACTAGAAATATATATAGCCAAATTTCATCTTGTGAAGCAGCTAATTGTATATGGAAGAAGTTAGAGGTTACACACTTTGGGACTTCTAAGGAGATTGAGACTAGAAGAGATATGCATAGAGCTGAATATCATGGCTTCAATTTTCCTTATGGAGAACCTATCTATAAAGTTCAACAAAGATTTATGACTATCGTCAACAGTCTACAATCTATGGGAGAGAAAGGATTAGATGATGAAGCTCTTGTGGACAAGATAATTGACATTATGCCCAATGAGTGGGAATCCAAGAGAACAACAATAGATGAGAACAGGAAGGTCACTCAAATTACTCTTGATGAATTAATTGGAAATCTTCTACAACATGAAACTAGAATGAAGAGAGATGCTGACAACCTCAAGAAAAAGAATGGAAATGGTACTGTTGCTTTTACTACAACTTCGAATCAGATGAAAGCTAAGACTCCTGAGAGAGTAACCAGATCCAAGCCTAAGAAAGTTATTTTCCAATCCGAATCTAGAGAGAGTGAAGTCTCAGAAAGTGAATTAGCCAATCTTGCTCGAAGGATGAACAAGATAGCTGGGCAGAGAAACTTTCAATCCAAGTATAAGAAGAAGGACATGAAAGATAAGAAAGATGGAGAAGTAACTTGTTATGAATGCAAAAGATCTGGACATATTAGACGAGATTGCCCTATGCTCAAAAAGAAAGAAAGAAAGGAAAGACATTCAGATAGGAACAGAAAGAAGTATTACAAATCTAATGCTAAGAAAGTTCTGAAAGCTATTGACACCTGGAGTGCTAGTGGTGGTGACTCTTCAGATGAATCTTCTGATTATGAATCTTCAGGACAGAAGAATCTTGGTCTTATAGCCAGATTACCTATTAATAATCATTGTCTTATGGCTAAGGTACGAAATGCTGAATCATTGACCAATGTTTCTTTAAATTATAATGATAGTAAGTATTATAACTCTTCTGATGAAGAATCATCTTCTGATGAGGAAAATACTTTACCTACTTATGAAGAAGTCTCTAGGTTTTCTGAACTTCTTGAGATTGAGAATTCCAAACTCAACAAGAAACTTGACAAGGCAAATTCTAGGAATTATATTCTTACTAAAGAGATATCAGATCTTTCTAAAGATCATGATAAGAAAAATGCTGATTTTTAAAATATTTCAAAAAATCTTGAGGAAGTAAGTTCTGAGAAGAATAAACTTTCTAAAGAGTTAGAAAAAGTAATTCCTAAGAAAAATGTTTTCGAGCCTAACTCTAGTTCTAAAACTAATGATTTTGAGGATAAAAACATGGTTGTAAAACTCAAGTCCGAAATTTTTTCCTTAAAGAAGTGTTTATCAAACCTTACCCATGGTAAAGAAAATATTGATAAGATGTATTCTCAAATACGACCTTTAAGAAATAAATCCGGATTTGGTTATACCCATGCAAAACTAGTTTTCAGTAACAATTATTTTGTTCCTCAGAGTGCCCCATTTTGCACTAAATGTCAATGTGGTGGTCACTAGGCAAAAAATTGTTCCTTAAACAAAACCCAATCCTTAGGTTTTCACAAAGCTTATTTTTCTAAGAAAATGTGGGTTCCTAAAATTTTATTGTCTGGAAATCTCGGATCCAAACAAGTTTGGATTCCGAAAATCTATATTTTTTCTTGATTTCAGAAAAATAAAGGATTTTCCAGCAACAATATTTGGTACATGGATAGTGGATGTTCCCGGCACATGACTGGTAACAGAAGTTTTTTTGAAAAGATTATCAAAACGAAAGGAGGAAAGGTAACTTTCGGAGACAATGATAAGGGATGGATTGTTGGTATTGGTAATATATTTTTTCTTGGTAAAACCTTGATTTCAAATGTTCTTTTTGTTAAAGGTCTTAAGCACAACCTCATTAGCATAAGTCAGTTATGTGATGAAGGTTACCTTGTGAATTTTAGGAATGATAAATGCTTAGTTCACAATTCCAAGGAAGAATTTATTCTCTCAGCCAATAGGCAAGAGAATGTCTACACATTGAACCTAGAAGACCTAAGAAGCCAAGATTTACCTTGCCTAAGTGCAATGGAAGATCATTCTTGGTTATGGCATAGAAGACTAGGACATTGTAATCTTAGAAACCTATGTAAACTCTCTAAGAAGAAACTTGTTAAGGATCTACCGGAGCTTAGATTTGATTCTTATAAAGTTTGTGATCCTTGTCAATATGGCATGCAACATAAATCTAGTATTAAGTCAATCGATGAAGTCTCAACAACTGATGCATTACAGTTGGTGCACATGGATATTTTTGGTCCAACACAAACTGGAAGTATTGGAGGCAAATACTATGTGTTTGTTCTAGTTGATGATTATACTAGATTTACTTGGGTCTATTTTCTAGCAAAGAAATCTGAAGCTTTTTCTTATTTTAAAAGTTTTAGAGCTCAAGTTAAAAATGAGAAAAACCTTCCATTGAAAACTATTCATAGTGATCATGGAGGAGAATTTCAAAATTTTGATTTTAAAACTTTTTGTAGTAAGAAAGGTATTACTCACAATTTTTCAGCACCTAGAACTCCTCAACAGAATGGTGTAGTTGAAAGAAGAAATAAAATTCTTCAAGAGGTAACTAGAACCATTTTGAGTGAATATTATATTGCTAGACATTTCTGGGCTGAAGCTGTAAGTACTGCTTGTTATACTATAAATCGAGTTTTGATTAGACCTTTTCTTAATAAAACTTCATATGAGTTATGGAATGGTAGAGAAACTAGACTTTCCTACTTCAAGGTTTTTGGTTGAAAAGTATTCATTTTGAATACTAAAGATAACTTACATAAATTCGCACCAAAGTCTGATGAAGGAATTTTCTTAGGATATTCCACAACCTCTAAGGCTTATAGAGTTTTTAATAAAAACACTTGTACTGTTGAGGAAACAGTACATGTAAAATTTGATGAGTCTGATCCTTTTGTTTTTAAACCATATCAACTTACATCTTCAGATGTGTTTTCAAAAACTGAATATCAACCTTTGATAGAAGAACCTTCTGATAAGGAAATTGTTCTAGAAGATATTTCTGAAACATTTACCCCAGAAGACTTTCTACCCTATGTTAATGAACAGGTTTTACAAAACCCAAATCAGGTATTTCTTAAGAATCATCCCAGTGATAGTATCATTGGTGATGTAAATCAACCTGTAAGGACTAGAAGTTCCTTAAGAAATGAAGTAGAACATCTAGCATTTCATTCCCAATTAGAACCTAAAAGCACTGATGAAGCTTTAGGTGATGATGATTGGATCAAAGCAATGCAAGATGAACTAAATGAATTCGAAAGGAATAAAGTCTGGACCTTGGTTGAAAGACCTAAGGAAACTTCTATTATTGGAGTAAAATGGGTTTTCAGAAATAAATGTGATGAAAATGGAATCATTGTTAGAAATAAAGCTAGACTTGTTGCTAAAGGCTATAATCAGCAAGAAGGAATAGGCTATGAAGAAACCTATTCTCCAGTAGCTAGACTTGAATCTATCTGTATTCTACTTGCCTTTGCATCATTCTTTAATTTCAAACTTTATCAAATGGATGTGAAATGTGCTTTTCTTAACGGTTATGTTCAATAGGAAGTCTTTGTTGAACAACCACCTGGCTTTGAAGATACAAAACATCCTGATCATGTTTTTAGACTTACCAAAGCCTTGTATGGCCTTAAACAAGACCCATGAGCATGGTATGATAGACTCACTGGATTTTTGCTTCAAAATAACTATATTAAGGGAAATGCAGATCCAACCCTTTTTATAAAGAAAGATAAGAAAAATGTTTTGATTGTTCAAATTTATGTTGATGACATTATATTTGGTTCAACTCAATAATCTTTGACTGACTCTTTTGCTAGTCTAATGAAATCTGAGTTTGAAATGAGTATGATGGGTGAGTTAACATTTTTCCTTGGTTTTCAAATTTCTCAAAAACCAGAAGGAACCTACATATCTCAACATAAGTATATTAAATATCTTCTTAAAAAGTATGGTTATGACAACACTAAGAGTATAAGTACTCCTATTGGTACCTCAAACTCTTTAGATCTTGATGAAGCTGGGAAACTAGTAGATCAAACATCTTTTAGAGGTATGATTGGAAGTCTACTTTACTTAACAGCTAGTCGACCAGACATAATGTTTTCTGTATGCTTATGTGCAAGATATCAATCCAATCCTAAGGAATCTCACTTAAAGGCAGTTAAAAGAATTTGTCGCTACCTTAAGGGAACCATGGATCTAGGATTATTTTATACTTCTGGAAATGATTTTGTTCTAAAAAGCTTTTCTGATGCTGACTTTGGTGGATGTAGAATGGATAGAAAGAGTACATCCGGAACTTGTCATTTCTTAGGAGATTCATTAGTTTCTTGGTCCTGCAAGAAGCAACATTCTGTAGCACTCTCCACTGCTGAAGCTGAATATGTAGCAGCTGGAAGTTGTTGTGCACAACTGTTGTGGATGCAACACACACTCACATACTATGGCTTGAGTTTTACTAAAACTCAAATTTTTTGTGATAACACATGTTCAATTGCCCTAAGTAAAAACCCTGCACATCACTCTCGTGCAAAACACATAGATATTAGGCATCACTTTCATAGGGATCACACACTAAAAGGAGATATTATTCTTCAGTTTATCGGAACGCAAGATCAACTTGCTGATATTTTCACAAAATCATTGCCTTATGATAGATTTGAATATATTAAACAGAAGTTAGGAATGATAACCATAAGGTAATCTTCCTTAATTAACTTTCTGTTGAAAAAATCTCCTTACAGTAATAAACTCTTTTTCATAGGGGGAGTACATTTGATTGTTTGTTTAAACAAAGTTTTTCAAAATTTGTTTTCAAACTTTTCGGAATAAAGATTTCCGAAATGAAAACTTCCGGAATGAAAATTTTCCAGAATGGATATTTTCGTACAGAATACTTCTGGAATGGAAGTATTCGTATTGGAAATTTCCAGAATGAAAAAATTTCGTACTGGTATTTTCATAACGAAACTTTCGTACTGAATCTTCCATAACAAGTTTTTTTTTCTCGTATTAAGTTTTTAGAATTGAGTTTTTCGTATTGAGTTTTTCGTATTGAGTTTTTAGTATTGAGTTTTTCTTATTGAGTTTTTCGTTTTTTTATTATTATTGAGTTTTTCGTAGTCATCTTTATATTACCCATTACGAACAACTTTCCTAAGATAATCCGAAAGGTATGATTTCCTTACTGAAGTTTTCGTAATCAGATTTTACTTGCTGGATGTTTCTTATATTTTGTTTTCGGTTTTTTAGTTTTCTTAAATCCTTGTTTTAATAAAACCTCAAAAAGATCGGATTCAAGCTCTCAACCGTCAGATCTGATCGCAGCTCATTCCAACCGTTAGATCAATCGTGGAAGGTGAACCGTCATCCCATTGCCTATATAAAGGGGACCATATTTTCTCGTCCCACATCGGTTTCAAGCTTTTGCGTGCTGAAGCTCTGACTCTCCGATTTAAGGCTGTTCCGAACCACAGTTTTCTCCGCTCCGAACTTCAGTCTTCTCTGTTCCGAATATCTCAGAAGACTTCAAATCCGAATGTCTGCAGAGTTAGCTTCTCAAGAAATTTCTTCAACCAAGCCTATATCCCAGTGGTTAATATACAGAGAAAGGTTAGTTCATCCAACTTTCTTCAGCACCTACGATTCTGTCATTTCAAAGAATATCAAGTTAAATGGCTGGGAAGATGTTGTGGTATCAAAAACCGGCAACCAAGATGAAGTGTACTCAGATTTGCTTGTTGAGTTTTATGAGTCAGTTGCTTTCTTCGAAGAAGATAATAGAGAAAAATTTTCGTTCAAATCATATGGCAAGACATATAAGCTTTCTTACACCAAGGCTACAAGCATGGTAGGGTTATCTTATGAAGGTGAAGCTGAGTTTATTTCTCACGTATTGCCAGACTCCAAGTGTAGCTTCAACAAGGAAAAAGCCTTAGAAACTCTCGGATTGGATGATGACAAGGCTCCGAAAACTGCAAGCCTATCTACAAACTTTCGGATTCTGTAGTTATGGGTGCAAGGGATTATCGTACCAAGAAAAGGTGATAAGGATAGCTTGAAGAAGAGTGAGATATATATCTTAGATTTTCTGATAAATCTAAGAAAGTTTAACTTGATGAAGCATATTCTTCTTAATATTGAGAATTTGAAGAAGGGGAATCTGAGAGCTCAGATTATCATGTACCCAGCAATATTATCAAAGATCATAGTTAGGTGCCTAGAATCTTTCAAGGTAGCTTGCAGTTCTAAACCGAAAGTTTTCAAGATCATTTTTCTTAGTGATAGCACACTTAAAAGGATGAATATAGCTTTTGACAAGAAGTCTGGGAAGCTTATTGATCTACCTCCTCAAGTAGATGTGACTCCGAAATCTGCTGACCCGGAATCATCCAAGCCGGTAAGGAAGAGAAAACTGAAAGAAGTGGTAGTCGAAGCCGAGGAACCTAAGTCTAAGGAAGTCAACTCCGCACCACCAAAGCCTAAGAAGAAGAAGACATATCCTGATGAAGTCGTTACGAAGTGGAGAGCTGACAAAGAGAAGAGGAAAAAAGGGGATCCGCAGTTCGGATTGGACCCTGCGGAGGCTAAAGCTTTGAAGGAAAAAGCTGCTGATGAGCTTGAGAAACAAGCTAAGGAAAAGAAGCTTAAGAAGAAAATGTCAGATGCTGAGGCAGTCCAAGCGTTGATGAAGTTCAATGAAATGGTTTCAGCAACAATTCCTGTTCCGAGAACTTTCTCCCTGGAATCTCTACCTGAGACTCCAGGAAGAAATCTTGTTGCTCCGGAAGAGGCTGTTACCACAAATACTGAGGAAGAAGAGCAAGTGGAACAAGTTGAAGAGGCTGCTGAAGGAAGTGGTGAGACAGGAGATGTGCTAAAACAAGTTGATGAGTACAAGGGAACTCTTTCGGAACACATATCACTCCGGACTTCAGAAGCTGAATCTTCGAAGCTTGTCACTCCTGCGATGGAAGAAGAGAAAGGAGAAGAAGAAGTTGCCTATCATGGAGAAGAAGAACAACTTTTACAAGATATTGCTCAGATGGGAAAAGTAGAGGTTGGTGTTCAAGAAGTTGCTGATGAGGAAGATTTGGTTGTTCAAGTTTCTGACAGTGAAAGGAAAACTTCGGAACATGATTCTATTCCGGAAAATTATAAGGGAAAGAAAATTCCTACCGAGACTCCGAGCTCAATAGTAAGAAAGAGGAAGGAAGCTGGTAGTTCTTCTAAGAGGAAATTGGTGCTTATTGAGGAAGAAAATTCTCCGAGCAAGATTTCAGATTCGGTGTCATCTTCGTTGGGGCATGATTTTGTTGTTCAGTCCTTGAAGAAGTTGGTAGGAACCATCCCGACCTTCTCAAGCATTGATTCACGATGCAAGATGCTCCAACATGCGTTGAATCAGAAAACCGACTCCGTATCGATGGTTATGGATAAGTGTGTTGAGATTGAAGCTCAGTTCAAAACATTCTTTATTGGTTACGAAGCTCATAAAAGATCTTGTAAGAGGATGACAAGC
Source organism: Viscum album (assembly GCA_963277665.1). NCBI lineage: Eukaryota > Viridiplantae > Streptophyta > Magnoliopsida > Santalales > Viscaceae > Viscum > Viscum album. Next base: position 810,266,485 of record OY728140.1, on the reverse strand, counting down.
TGGTCGAAGAAGAATGTGGAAGAGATGAGGTTGCTTGATGAGTTTCAAGATAATGTTAAGGATGCCTTTGAGACCGAAGACAAGAAGATTAATGAGCTGACTGCATCCTTCGAAGAGAAATTGACAGAGGAAAAGAACTTTCGGATTCAGGAAGTGAGAGATCTGAATGGAAAGCTCAATTCCGTTAATCAAAGTTGGAAATTTGAAAGGGATTATCGGATCGAGTTTGAAGAAAGGATGAAGGCTCGGGAAGAGAAGATGAAAGCTGAGGAAGAAAAGTTGAAGGCTCAGGATGAAATAATTGAAGCTCAGTCAGCAAGAATAGTCGTCTTAGAGAAGCAAGCAGAGGAAGATCACAAAGACTTAAATAAGATCAAGACGATTCTTAAGGGGCTAATGTCGAAGGAGAAAGATCCGAAATAACCAATCCGATCTTTTTGTTGTATTTTTTTTGTTGTCGAGATTCTAATTTTATTGAAAGTCGTTCTCTTTGTTTCTATTGTTGTGATTACTAATTTTTCAGGTACTTTGTTATGTTTTTCCATTCCCTCCAATTCTTTTTGAAAATCACAAAGGGGGAGAAGGAAAAGATCCTTAAGAAAAAGAGGAATTCTAATAAGAGTTTGTTTAGGGGGAGTTTTTCTTAAATAAGACCTTCTTATGAAACATCACTCCGGAAATATGAATACGATCCTTAGAGTTTCAAAGCCTAAGGGGGAGTTACTCGTATTCATCTATATCCTTAAACCGAGGGAGATAAGCTTTAATGTGTTTCTTTTTTCTTGGAATAGCTTTTTCGTAAGGATGTTTGTGCTTTCCAAAAAGGGGGAGATTGTTGAGTCAATAAGGTTTTCCTTATGACTTTTCCATTCCTTCTTGTTTTAAAAATCACAAACACCTTATCTTTAAGGAAAATTGCTTTCTTAAGGAAAATTGCTTTCTTAAGGAAAATCGCTTTTATAAGAAAAATTATCCTTATCATATTTTAATTCATATTTTTCTTAAGTATGAGTTTCAGATTCATTTTCTCGGAATCATTGAAACTTTGATATAAAGCATTCTGTTTTAGGGTTCGGATTCTGGATAAGAACTATAAGGAAGTTTCATTCTGAATTCCGGATATGAACTCTGACTAAGTTCTATTCCAGATTCAGGATACGAATTCCAATGAAGAATTCTCATTACGAATTATAATGAAGAAATCTCATTCCGAATTCTCATTACGAATTCCAATTAAGAATTCTCGTTCCAAATTCTAATGAAGAAATATCATTACGAATTCTCATTACGAATTATGATAAATAATTCTCATTACAAATTCGGATGATGAATTCTCATTACGATTTCTGATGACGAATTCTTATTCCGAATTCTCATTCCGAATTCACCTGTTAAACAGAATCTGATTATCATTGTTTTATACACTCTGAATTTATTCATTCCGAACCTTCACTCTGATGTTTCTATTCCGAACCTTAATGTTAGAGTTTAAAACGATGTCGTACTTTCTGTTACACTCACTTTGTTATAAAACAATGTCGTCCATTTTGTTATAAACTAACCGTTGTCTAAGTGACACGTGTACAGGTCCCTTCGATCTTTAAGGAAAATATGACCGTTGGAGAGGAGACGACCTTATCTATAAATAGGAGCTCATTTGAAAGAGCTCGATGCTGATGATGCTGATGGATAATAGCTGATTGCTGAAAAAAGTGCTTACATGCTTTTGAAGTGATTTCTAGAGAGAGAGTCTCTTATTAACTCTCAAAGCTTCGTGCGACTCCGAATGTTGGTGATTACATTCGAGGGCTTCCGGGGATTGGAAGACAGAGGTGCCGACTACCTTAAAGATCGAGGGCTTTCTCGCTGAGAAAGACAGAGGTTGCTAACTACCTTGAAGTTGAGGGCTTGCGGGGATAGCAAGACAGAGACCCCGATCTTCGTATCGAGGGCTTACCCTGGTGTGGGTAAGACAGACTTGCTTGAAAGTATAAATCAAGGGACCTTTATCCAAGGTTGTTGGATAACCTTCTCCTTGGGTTAAAAGACTATTATCTTGTTACTAGTAGTTTTACTACTTGTCTTTATTTCGCTGAAATTTGTATCTTAAGGATAATATAACTTTCTTATACTTCCTTACTTACTCTGATTCATTTAGATTCTATACGCTTTAAGGTAGAATCTCATATTGTAACTTTTGTTAAGATTCAATTTCCGGATCCATATTTCCGGAACCTACTTTTGGAATTTCTTTCCAAGTTTAGTTCGGTATTAGAGGTGTTGTGAATTTACTTAGTTTAACTTTGTTAAACTTAGCCCTTTCCTTTTCTTAAGGAAACTATAGTTTCTTAACTAACTTTAAAGGTTCCAAAGGAATTTTTAAAGTATACAATTCACCCCCCCTCTTGTATATTGAGCATCTCATATTATATTTCGATCCTACAACATACTCTTTGTATCATGATCTACTGAGATATCTATTATATTTTACCGAGAAATGGGTGTTTTTCTTTTATCACATCAGACATGGTAACATATTTTATAACATTTATACTAATTGATTTATATCATTTCCATTATCTGTGAAATAGGTGAATTTATGAATAATTATGTGATATTTCATATTTTACAGTTTTAGTCATTTCTTATTTCCCATGTCACTTATAGGATCATGGATCCCACACTTGTATTGTAATTCAATGTGTTTTGATTTAGTTGTATTCTTATAAAATCGATTTTTGTGAAATTTTCAATATTGACTAATTATATATTTCTTTTATAAATCATTGAATATAATGATTTATAATTTATGAAATGTTTTGTTTTTTTACGTTTGGTAATATTGATTTTATCAATTTTTTTGTAATGGAAATTTTGGAATGAAATAACCATTGGGTTTTTATGTGAAAATTTTCAAATCCCAAATTAGGATTGAATTATGAAAAAAAAAATTTCTCTCTATATAGGAAGTGTAATTTGGGAATTAATTTTAAATTAAAAAGGGAAATAAAAAATTGTGGATTATGTCATTTTGGAATCATGGAATCATTATAGAGAGGTAAAATTTGGTTAAGAAAACCTAGAATGGTTTAATTTTTCTATTTGGGATACTTGATTGATGTACCAACTAAAAAATTATTGAGTACTAGATAAACTAATTACATTGGAATTTTACCCATATGTATATTGTTCATGGGTAATTTATCATCTTGGTGTCCCTTGACCAGATAGATTGTTTTGGGATGCTAGAAGGCCTACTGCAGATGAAGCTCATGTTTTTTCTTTCATATGATGATCATTGTGGAATATATTATCTACTATGATTTTAATATTTGATAGGATTTCAATAAATTAATTCTTATAAAGGATAATTGTTTCTTGAATTGCGATTTGATAATTTGTTTATTAATAAGGGTTTGAACCACTGTTTTGAAAGAGTGAGTTTTCATTATTTGAAATAAATAGTGGAAATATAGTTCTATCATTAATTTTTATTAAATAAATAATAATTATTTTTTATATAAATACTACTTATGAAACACTTGGGAGATCCTGCATAGAATTTTTTATCACACTGTACACATTCATATATTTGTATTATATATTGTATTTTTTTGATGAAATTAAAGGAAAGTAACCTCATGGTAGGAGGAATTTTTCATTTTTAGAGGTTAGTAGTAGTTTAGAGGTGAAGTGTAGGGATGTTGGCCTATTTAATAATGGAGATTTTTTTCCTTCATTTTTTATATATTTCAATTTTCTATTAAAGGTTTAGAACATTTTTTAACTTTTATGATTTTTCATTCACTACATAACATCATTTTTGATTTTTAATTTATTCTATGTATTAATCTATTGTCACCTGTGTTTTTTTATTATGATATAATTTTAACCCAAATTTATTTATTGAAGATAAGGATCATGGATTCAGCCTATAGTTATCAAGAATTAAATTTGGGTATTTCTATGGGAAAGCTTGAGGGCTTGATTCTGGGATGTCTTAGATCAGTTCATGGCATAAGTGCAACACACTACCTTGATGTAGGGTATTGAAAAATTTATTTAATGTGACACCTTCTATTAGTGACAAACCATATCTATGCTTCCTATAACATGATACATGCCTTTATAGATCCCTAACATGACTTGAGTAATAGTTTTATTCTACCCATAAATTATTATGAATCAAAAACCACATACATCGGAAAATTCTTAATAATTCAAAAATGGATTACAATAAAATTGAATATTTCATTTATCAAGGGAAGGATCCTCATAGTCCTAGATATCAGATTCTGGTTGCAAACATGATGATTCAACCATTAGTAAACTACTAAAGACCCCATCATACTAGAAATAGATATTGATTTAATCAGTGGAAGTCTACTAGGGTAATCTATTTTTATATCATATAAGGAACCCAAAAAAATTCATAATAAATTATATCCCCAACTTCCATCATTATGATTTCATATTATAAAAATGTAAATGTGCATTATTGTTAAAATATCACACCTAAAAAGAATATGATTGTAACATCCCAGGTACATAAAGAATAAAACATTTTCATATTTATTAATAGTTATGAATTAATTATTAATTTTACTTTAATTTGGTTGCTATTATTGATAGCGTACCCGATACGCAACAAAGAGTTTCTTTGAAATCATACGTTGCACAAAAGTAATATAATAATTTTATTTTAAATGGTTATCAACACATAGCAATTTTATTGGTGGGAATGAATAGAAATAACTAAAATATTATTATATATGTTTCTATATTTATCCAATAAAGTATAAAGGCTTAAAAGATGAAAAGAATTAAATTTTAGGCATATATACTATAATATTCACTAAAGGTCCACTTATCGCCTTTTGATGGTGAAACATCATTAAATATAGTTTTTGTCATTCTTATAAATTCTATTGTACTAAATAAAATTATTTTTTAGAATCAATATATCATTATTTACTTTGTGTAAATTTTTTGTATTTTTCCGATAATGTTCATTTTTTAATGAATTATGAAAAATGTAGTATTTTAATTCAAAACCTATTTTTAATATAACTTATTAATATGTTTATATTATCCATTGAATTGGTTTTAAAGTTAATTTATAATATATTTTTACCATTTAATCCAGTTTTGGTCATTGGAATTAATTTCACTTTGAAATTGGACTTAAACTTGTGTCAATCTTTTGATATATATTATTTCATAAAAACAGGCTATTTGTTCTAACAGCAGGAATTAATTATTAAATTAATTAATGTAACTTATATTTTTAAATTTTCTAAAATAGACATCATTTTTGAATTCTGAATATCAAATTTATCTTAGGGTGATGTTTTGGTATTTTTCTGAAAAACTTCAATTTTTGATGAATAGTGAAACCACTAAGTGGTACTTAAAAAACTGATTTTTTGTTTAAATGAAATTTTAACACCTCTGTGTTTTGAATATAAAACAATCTGACATACATGGTTGACATTAGGAAGTAAAATGTGGTTCAATGGGATTAAAATAATTTTTTGGTGAATAGTAACTATTATGTTTTTAATCGCGATTAGATGTAATTAGTGTAATTTACGGTAAAAATAATGTTTTAATAATATGAAATGACCTTGACACATGTCCTACCCTTATTTTATGAGTCCTGGACGACCAAGAAAATCCATGGGTCAACTTGGTGACCACATGAAGCCACTTTGGTAGGAAAATTACATTAATAACTTTTTATTTAATGTTAAAATAAAAATGTCACAAACATGTGTTGTTTTACTAAAATAATTCTTACATGAGGTTATAAAAGTCATATTTTTGACTATAGAGATTCATTGGAATGATAAAACGATTTACCACATCATGATATTTTTTTATAATTTTTAGACATTAAATATTTTAAATTATTTATGATACCATGATGATGCAGCGATTACCTCATTATTGAACGATTTAAATAAAATGGAAAGATAATGTAAAATATAAGACCAAACTTTTCAAAAACATATTTGATGTGTGTATTTCTAACTATTATCACCTTATCCTCGAAATATATAATTTTGGGACCTTTCAAATCCAAAAAAGCATTTTATAATAAAGTAACATTTTATAACTTTCCAAGAGTGCCCCTCCTCTCCTATTATAAAAGTCCCCCACCTCTACCACCTTACCCACACCTCTAAATCATTTGGATCCGCCAAAACCTACCCATTTTGTCTCTCATTATACCTCTCTTACTCCTAGAATCCTCACTTTGGGTATAAGTCTTTCCAAGGAAGCCTTTGAGCACAAATCAAAAAGAGTTACCCGATTTAATGGTAGTGTCTTCTCTTGTGTTCTTATGTTTTATTTTGCTTCTAAAACCCCCTAAAATCTTTTTATTACATTATTTTGTAACAACATCAGTATATTAAATATTCTAGGAGGTTGTTATGAGAATTATTAGAGCTACACTAACACAAACCTTCATCTAATGGATAAAGAACATATTGTTTCTGTGGATGGAGAATTACTGTCTCACGAAACGATGATTGTTCAATCTTCTTTTAACAACTTTTAAGGTGTCCATTATGATGTCACTATATTTTATATATGATTTATATTATGTTTATGTTTTCCTTATTCTTCTGTATTTTTTTTTGTGGCATACCTTTATGTTTTCTATTGTGGGTAAACACGATAATTTCAATTTAGGAAGTGCAGACTGCCGCCCCCACAATGTGATTTGATTCGCTAATGCCATATGTTGGATATATAAAGGATTGAGTTAATGTTATTATATATGATATCGCACTGGAATTATAATATACCCTTATATCATTGTTATTTCACTCCATTAAGTATTAAATAGAAATGAAAGTAGCGTGCATGCATACGTACGGCTTACCGTCTCCATGAATAGTGCATTTCATTTCTTACCTCTAAATGTTATGTACTATTATAAATACATGTATATTCTGGATATATATGATATATATGATATCCAAATCATGAATATCATTCTGGATATAATGATCCTTTAACCACATAAACAACATGTAATAGTAAGAAGTCCATTTTTGACTTAAGTACCAGATATCGACAAAACAAACTTTATTAACTTAAATGATTACATATTGTTCATAACATGGAAATAAGTTGTATAAAAGGAATAATAAAATTGAAAAAGGTTCTTAAGAAAGAATAAATTAACAGTAGTTTATTATTCAGTGTATTAAAGAGAAATCGAGTCACGTCGGACACGAGGTAAGGGACTTCGTCTAAATATCCATTCATTGAGGCATATATTGTTCTAATACAAGAAATTATTTTATACGGTGTATAAACCCCTTTGAATTTTAATTTTATACAAATGGAATCTTTTTATACGAAGCATTTTACAAAATGAAAAAAAGGAATGTTTCTTTTAACGTATGTGGTGACGATGACATTTTTGGCCGTCGCGAGTATTATTTGGTCTTTGGCTTCCTCAACAAGCCGTAATGTTTTTTTAAATGAAATAAATACCATATACTCTTTAATGTATTTTCGTATTAAAAATTGTTTTTATAATGGTTTTGTTATGTCAATATATTTTATTGATATATTGTGATTATAATTTGGAAATGTTTTCTTTCCATTATATTTTTTTTATGTCTTGTGATTTTATAATGGTACTTGGACATTTGACATGTGGTTACGTGATAAACCATATGATGGGTGGTGCCGTGAATAATAGGATGGGTGGTAACGTTATAACGTCCAATGCATTGGGAATGGAAGTCGGCCGTATGGAAATTCCATTAAGTGATATGTGTGGATTTCAATCGTATGATTATTCCATTTAAGTATGTTTATGTCCCAAGTTACCTTCATATGTTATGTCTTGTTGATATGGGTTTTATGTTAATATTTTGATTACAAAAGGGTAAGTAATGATCTTTTATTCAATGACGTGTATTTTCCGCTTCATAAAGGTGAAAAGTATTACTTTGATAAAGTATTCATGGTTTACTGGTTGTTTTGAAAAACTATTAGTTCTCTTTCTTTGTGTATCCCTTACTGAGATTATTTTTCTCACCCCATGTTTTTGAAATTTTTTTTACAGGACTTAAAGTGGAATAGGTTCAAGGATGGGGTCAAGGAAAAGTCAGGCTATCTAAAAAATGTAACTAGACATGTTTCTTTTTAGGAGTTTTTATTTTATGGAAACTTATTAGAAGTGTCTACTTTATAATCTTTTGATATGTTATAGTTGTGTCCTAATTCTCTAAAACTATAAACCTGAAAATATCCTCAATGTGAATTATTCATTTAATTCAATATTAAGTAATGTTTAATATCAGGTCCTTATAGTTGGTATCAGAGGTCGGTTTAGACAACTTTAGGAGTTAGAAAATTGTTAAATTATAAATTAATTTATGGTATGATTGAAATGATATAGCATTTAAAGAATACCATGTTGCTACACCTAAGACATTTCTATGTTCAGAATGATTTTCTGCATAGGAAACAAGGCATCTATGCTGGGAAGACATCAGGAGGAAGACAACCTTCCAATTCAGCAACCTGAGATGGTCAGAATTGGAACTGAATAGTTTGTTGTAGTGATGGCACAGTTGACTCTGTCTATTAATGGTGGTGGTATCCATGCATGAGATCATCCGGATCAACTGAAGAGGAACATGTCTATGGTGGAACATTTCATGAGGCAACATCCCCTATAATTCATAAGATCATTTGACCATGTGCTAGCTGAAGGGTGGATTAAAACACTAGAGAAGATTTTTGATATCATGGGGTGTTCAGAACATCAAAAGGTTAGTCTTGTTGTTTAACGTTTTGAAGGCGATACTAATCAGTGGTGGTCAATGATAAAAAATATTAGGGATAGTGATGAGATTGATGATCTTCACTAGGACGAATTCAAAGGTATGTTTCTTGAGAAATATTTTCCTAAGGTGGTTCGTCTTATGATGGAAAAACAATTCCCAGATTTGTGGCAGGAGGATGAATCAGTGGCTACTTATGAAGCAAAGTTCACTCGACTGGCAAGGTATGATCCAAACTACATACGAGATCTTGAAAGTAAAATCAACTGTTTTTACTCAGGATTAAAGACAACATGTCGAAGGTATTTAGCTTCTCGTGAGTTCAAAAGTTATGAAGAACTTGTTCGATGTGCAGAGTAGGTGGAAATGGAGTTTCTTGATGATCAGGTGTTCTTTGACAATCAATAGAACAAGAGGTCAAGTTTGCAGGAAAAGGGAAAGAATTTATCAAAGAAACATGGAGGTAAGAAAACCAAATATCCATCCGGTGAGAAGTGTTGTAAAATGCATCCTGGAGAATTTTTATCCATGTCTGGAAAGTTCTTTCGGTGTGGTAGGTCCGGTCATATTGCTCGTAACTGTTAGGAAGATGATCATGCAGGAAAAGAAAAGCCATTAGTAAGATGTTTTAAGTGTAACTAAATGGGTCATCATTCAAATGAGTGTCTAACGAAGAACTCAACTGGGGGAAAGCAGCCAGACTACAAGCAGAAAGGAGTGGTGAAATCCTTTGCAACTACTTCGGCGGATGTTGGGCCATCGAATGCAGTAAGATCAGGTACACTGTTTATTTGTTAAGATTATGCCAATGTGGTGTTTGATTCAGGGTCTACACATTATTTCATTTCTGAGAATTTTTCTAGTAAATTAGGAATTCTGTCTCGAGATATGAATCCTGAACTTATGGTAAAACCACCCGGAGGAAATGTTGAGACAAAAAAGAAATTATAAGAACCTTCCTATCCTTGTGTGGAGAACGGATATACCTGCAAACCTTATTTATTTGCCTCTAGTAGAGTTTGATATTATTTTTGGAATGGATTGAATTTCTGTTTATCATGCTAAGATTGACTGCAGAGCTAAAATGGTTTCTTTTGAGAAATATTTTCAGATTTTGTACAAGAATGAACCCTTGATTTTGATAACATATTAGGAAGTTGAGAAACAAGTAAAATATGGAAACGAATGTTACCTTGCACATATTGTTGAAAATAAAGGAATTGTTCATATTAATGATGTGCCAGTGGTAAATGAGTATCTTGATGTTTTTCCTGATGAGTTTTCTGTTATTATTCATGATCGGGAAGTTAAATTTAATGTTGACTTAGTTTCTAAATCTAAGGAAATTTCAAAACCCCCTTATCGAATGTCTCATGTTGAACTTTTAGAGTTAAAGAAGCAATTGCTGGAGTTATTAGATAAAGGTTTCATTCGACCAAGCATATCGCCATGGGGTTCTCCTGTCTTTTTTAAAAAAATAATGATGGTTCAATGAGACTATGCATTGATTATAGTGCCTTGAATAACATCACTTTTAAGAACACGTATCTTTTTCCTAATATCGATGATTTGTTTGATCAGCTCCAGGGAGCTCAGTATTTTTCGAAGATTGACTTGAGGTCGGGGTACAATCAGTTGAAATTAAAAGAAGAAGATGTTACGAAGAATTCTTTTCGTACTAGATATGTCCATTATGAATTTTTAGTTAAGACTTTTGGATTAAACAATTCACCTGTTGTATTCATAGATCATATGAATAGAATTCTCCATGAGTACTTGGATAAGTTTGTGGTTGTTTTCATTGATGATATTTTGGTGTTTTCTAAAAGTAAATAGGAGCATGAAAGTCATTTAATAGTTATCTTTCAAACCTTAAAAGAAAAGAAACTCTATGGAAAATTCAATAAGTGTGAGTTTTGGTTACAACAAATTTCTTTCCTTGGTCACATTGTTTCAAAAAATTTAATAACTGTTGATCCTGCTAAAACAAAATTTGTTAAAGAATGGACAAGACCCAAAAATGTAACCGAGATCCATAGTTTTCTTGGTTTGGCAGGTTACTACCGAAGGTTTGTTGAAAGTTTTTCACGGTTATCTAGTCCAATGACTAAGCTAACTCGGAAGGGTGTTATGTTTATCTGGACAAAAGTATGTGATGATTGTTTTCAGGAGTTGAAAAGAAGATTTGTGAATGCTCCAGTTTTGAAACTTACTTCCACGAATGGTGAGTTTGTTATCTAGAGTGATGATTTGTTGAGGGGATATGGTTGTGTCCTTATGTAGAATGATTATGTAATTGCTTATGCATCACGTTAGTTGAAAACTCCTGATGTAAATTACCCTACACATCATTTGGAGTTAGCTGATTTGGTTTTTCCTCAAAAAAATTGGAGGCATCAATTGTATGGAGTAATGTGTGAAATATATATTGATCACAAAAGTTTAAAGTATATATTCAATCAGAATAAATTGAACATGAGACAGAGGAGATGGCTAGAATTAATCAAGGATTATGATTTTACAATTCATTACCATTTGGGAAAAGAAAATAAAGTGGCTGATACATTGAGTCGAAAAATTAATGCTTCATTAGCCACACTATGTTTGGAACAAGATCTTGTGGTTTTTGATTTGCTGATCATTGGCATAGACGTTGTTGGTGCAGGATGTTCATCTTTTTTGTTTCAGGTATCAGTGAGATCGTCCCTATCAGCCAGAATTAAGCATGCACAAAAGCAAGACAGTGAGTTGCAGAAAAAGGTAGAGCTGGTTCAGAAGGGTATGTTTCCTGAATTTAACATTGATTATGATTGTGTTTTATGGTTTGGGAAGAGATTATGTGTTCTTGGTGATTCACATTTGAAGAATGAGTTTTTATGTGAGGATAATATTTCCCTGTTTTCAGTTCACCCTGGCAGTACTAAGATGTATAGAGATCTGCTAGAGTATTACAGGTGGGAAGGAATGAAAAGAGATATTGCTGATTTTACTGTGAAGTGTTTGAATTTTCAGCAGGTTAAAGTAGAGTAGAAGTTACCGAAAGGGATGCTTCAGCCTTTACCAGTGCTAGAGTGGAAATGGGAAAATATGGCAATGGACTAGGTTGTGGGATTACCGAAGACATCTCGAGGTAATAATGCAATATGGGTTATTGTTGATCGCTTGACTAAATCTGCTCATTTCCATCCTATTCAATATACTTTAACTCTAGATCAAATTTCTCGATTGTATCATAAAGATATAGTTATGTTTCATGGAGTTCCCTTATCAATTGTATCTGATCGTGATCCTTGGTTTACTTCTATCATTTGGAAAGGCCTTCAGATGTCGTTGGGTACTGAATTAAATTTTAGTACATCTTTTTATCCTCAATCAGATGGGCAGTCAGAACGAACAATTCAGACCTAGGAGGATATTCTACAAGCTTGTTCGATGGATTATCAGGGATGTTGGGACCAAAATAATTCATTGGTTGAGTTTTATTATAATAACAATGTTCATTCCAGTATACAGATGGCTAAATTTGAGGCATTATATGGGAAGCGGTGTCGAACTCCATATTTTTGGGATGAAGTGGGTGAAAGGAAGCTGATGGGACTAGAATTGGTAGAAGAGATGGCAGAAAAAGTTCAGTTGATTCAGAAACACATGAGAATAGCTCAGAGCAGACAGAAAAGTTATGCAGACCATAGAAGGAAGGATCTATATTTCAAGGTAGGTGATCATGTTTTTGTCAATTTTTCACCATGGAAAAGTGTGATGCGATTTGGTAAGAAAGGAAATATGAGTCCAAGGTTCATTAGGCCATATGAAATTCTAGAGAGAGTTGGATCAGTTGCTTACCAATTGGCTTTACCTCCGAGTTTATATCAGGTACACAATGTTTTTCATGTTTCGATGTTGAGAAAGTATATGCCAGATCCATCACATGTTTTAAGCGCAGAGTTAGTTCAGTTGGAAGACAATCTCTCTTGTGAAGAACAACCAGTCCAGGTTCTTGACCGAGGAGAGAAAGTGTTGCGGAATAAGTTAATTCACCAGGTAAAGGTTTTGTGAAAAAACTATATGGTTAAAGAGGCAACATGGGAATCTAAAAATTCTATAAGGGATAAATACCCCCACTTACTTTGATAAGTGAATAAAACTGCGAGGACGTAATTCTCAAAAGGGAGGAAGGATGTAACATCCCAGGTAAATAAATAATAAAATATTTTCATATTTATTAATAGTTACTAATTAAATATTAATTTTATATTAAAGGGGTTTCTATGTTTGATAGCGTACCAGATACACAACAAAGAGTTACTTTGAAATCTCACGTTGCACACTAGTAATATAATAATTTTATTTTAAATGGTAGTTGACGCATAGTCGTTGTATTGGCGGGAATGAATAGAAATTACTAGAACATTATTGTATATGTTTGTTAAATATTTTTACATTTATCCAATAAAGGATAAAGGCTTAAAATATGAATAGAATTCAATTTTAGGCATATATACTCTAATATTCACTAAAGGTCCACTTATCAGCTTTTTATGGCGAACCTTCATTAAATATAGTTTTGGTCACTCTTAAAAATTCTATTGGACCAAATAAAATTCTTGTTTAGAATTGGTATTTAAAAATTTACTTCGTGTCATTTGTCGGTATTTTTACGATAAAGTTCATTTTTTTAATGAAGAGTGAAAAATGTTGTATTTTAATTCAAAACCACTTTTTAATCTAATTTATTTATATTATTATATTATCTTTTGAAATGATTTTAAAGTTAAATTATAATATATTTTTACCATTTAATCCCATAGTGTTCATTGGAATTAATTTCACATTTATATTGGACTTAAACTAGTGTCAATCTTTTGATATATATTGTTTCATAAAAACACGCTATTTATTCTAACAGCGGGAAATAATTATTAAATTAATTAATGTAACTTATATGTTTTTAATTTCGTAAAATAGATATCATTTTTGAATTTGGAATATCAAATATACCTTAGGGTGAAGTTTTGGTATTTTTCTGAAAAACATCAATTTTTTATGAATAGTGAACCAACTAAGTGGTACTTAAAAAACTGATTTTTCATTTAAATGAAATTTTACCACCTATGTGTTTTGAATCTCAAAATATCAGACATACATCGTTGACATTATGAAGTAAAATTTGGTTCAATGGGATTAAAATAATTTTTTGGTGAATTGTAACTTTTATGTTTTTAATCGCGATTAGATGTTATTATTGTATTTTAAGGTAAAAATAATTTTTTAATGACATCAAATGACCTTGACACATGTCCTACCCTTATTTTATGAGTCATTTTCGACCACATAAATCCATGGGTCACCTTGGGGACCCCATGAAGCCACTTTGGTAGGAATATGACATCACTAATTTTTTATTTAATGTTAAAATAAAAATGTCACAAACATGTGTTGTTTTACTAAACCAATTTTTACATGGGGTTATACAAGTAATATTTTAGTCTATAAATATTCATTTCAAATCTAAAAATATTTCATAAATCATGGTATTTTTTTATAATTTTTATACATTAAATAAATTAAATTATTAATGACACCATGATGATGCAGCGATTACCTCATTATTTAACGATTTAAATAAAATGGAAAGATAAGGTAAAATCTAAGACCCATAATGGTCAAACACCAATTTAATGTGTGTATTTTGAACTATTATCAAATTATCCTCGAAATATATAATTTTGAGACCTTTAAAATCTGAAAAAAGAATTTTATAATAAAGTAACCTTTTATAACATTCCAAGAGTGCCCCTCCTCTCCTCTTATAAAAGGCCCCCACCTCTACCGCCTTACCCATAACTCTCAAGCCTTTGCCATGGACAAACCATGACCATTGTGTCTCTCCACATCCCTTTATTATTCCTAGATTCCTCACATTGGGCATAAGTCTTTCCATGAAAGCCTTTGAGCTCAAATCAAAAAGATTTACTCGATATAAAGGTAGTGTCTTCTCTTGTGTTCTTATGTTTTATTTTGCTTCTACAACCCCCTAAACTCTTTTTATTCCGTTATTTTGTAACAACAACAGTATCTTAAATATATTAGGATGTTTTTATGAGAAGTATTATAGCTACACTTACACACACCTTCGTCTAATGGTTAAAGAACATACTGTTTCTGTGAATGGAGAATTACTGTCTCATGAAACGAAGATTGTTCAATATTCTTTTTAAACCTTATAAGGTGGCCATTATGATGTCAATATATTTTATATATGATTTATATTATGTATATATTTTCCAAATACTTCTGTATTTTTCTTTTGTGGAAGTCCTTTATGGTTTCCATTGTGGGTAATCATGATAATTTCATTTTAGGAAGTGCGGACTACCGCCCCCTCAATGTGATTAGATTAGTTAATGCCATATGTGGGACATATAAATAATGTAGTTAATGTTATTATATATTATATCATGATGGAATTATAATATACCCTTATATAATTATTATATCACTCCATTAAATATGAAATAGAAATGAAATTAGCGTTCATGCATACGTAAGGCTTACCGTCTCCATGAACGGTGCATTTCTTTTCATACTTCAAAATTCTAAGTACTATTATAAATACATGTATATGCTGGATATATATGAAATATATGATATGAAAACCATGAATATCATTCTGGATATAATTAACCTTTGACCACATAGACAACATGTAATTGTAAAAAGTCCATTTTTGACTTATGTACCAAATATCGACAACATGAACTTTGTTAACTTAAATGATTACATTTTGTTCATAACATGGAAATAAGTAGTATAAAAGGAATAATAAACATGCAAAATGTTCTTAAGGAAGTAGAAATTAACACTAGTTTATTATTCCGGAGATTAAAGAGCAATCGAGTCACATCAGACCCGAGGTAAGGGACTTCGTCTCAATCTCCCTTCATTGAGGCATATATTGTTTTAATACAAGACTTTATTTTATACAGTGTATAAACTCATTTTACTTTTAATTTTATAAAAAAGGATTATTTTTATATGAATCATTTTACAAAAAGACAAAATATAATGTTTTTTAACGTACATGGTTACAACGACCTTTTCCGCCGCCACGACTATTATTTGGTCTTTGGCATCCTCAAGAAGCTGTAATGTTTTTTTAAATGAAATAAATACCATATACTCTTTACTGTATTTTGGTATTGAAAATGGTTTTTATAATGGTTTTTTATGTCAATATATTTTAGTGATATATTGTGATTGAAATGTTGAAATTTTTTCTTTCCGTTACATTTTTTTATGTCTTATGATTTTATAATGGTACTTAGACATTTGACGGGTGGTTACGTGATAAACCATATGACGGGTGGTGCCCTGAATACCAGGACGGGTGGTTACGTTATAACCTCCAATTCATTGGGTATGTATGTCAACCATATGGCTATTCCATTAAGTGATATGTGTTGAAGTCGACCGTATGGTTATTCCATTTAAGTATGTTTATGTCCCAATTTACCTTTATATGTTATGTGTTCTTTATATGGGTTTTATGGTAATATTTTGATTACAAAATGTTATTTAATGATATTTTATTCAATGAAGTGTATTTTCTGATTCATAAAGGTGAAATGTATTACTTTTATAATGTATTCATGGTTTATTAGTTGTTTTGAAAAACTAACAATTTTCCTTCTTTGTGTATCCCTTAATGAGCTTTTTATGCACACCCCATGTTTTTGAAATGTTTTTCACAGTACTTAAAGTGGAATAGGGTCAAGGATGGGATCAATGAAAAGTCTTTCTATCTAAAACATGTATCTATACATGTTTATTTTTAATTGTTTTTATTTTATGGAAACTTAGTAGAAGTGTCTACTTTCTAATATTTTGAGATGTAATAGTTATGTCCTAATTCTCTAAAACTCTAAACCTGATAAGATATTCAATGTGAATTATTCATTTATTTCAATATTAAGGATGTTTTAAGGTCGGGGCATTATAATGATTCCATGTCAAATTAAAATGTTGGTCGTAGAGTCATATTTTCATTCCATTCAACAATATTATAATGGAAAATACATGAGTAATGATACTACTACTATCGAATAATGAGTCTACACCCCTATGTTAGATAAAACCATATGACCCCCAACCCCAATTAAAATATGAGGCCGATATTGATCATTATTGACATGTCTCCCATTGAAAAACATTATTATTTCGTCTTCATTGTAAATAAACATGATGTAATTGGTTGGAACTACAAGGATATTCTGGGACCATATCTATAGATTTCCATCCATTATCAGGGATTCATTATAGAAAATAATTGATTGAATCCTGAAATAAAGATATTATATCTCTCTTATAATTCCATACTAAAATAAATTGTTGATAATATGATAAAATCCATCATCAACATGGTGGTTCATAATTAGAATATTCTAAAAAATATCTTCCAATTTAGCATGAATAATTCATAAATCATAATATACATTGACTACAAAGACCAAATTATTAATTCGTGAAAAAAGAAAATTACCATCATTGTGATTGAGTTTCTTATTTATGTAATAAAATCTTTGTAGGAGAATATTATATTTTATAAATCATCCATGTATTATCAAATATACATGGATCCCAATAATGAAGATTACATTTTGTTATATTGAGAATAATGACCATATATCTATAGAGGAAATGCCCAATGACATTATGATTTCTTGAGAATCCTAACAATGGAATATGCATCATTTAATCAATGAGTATATTCGAGTATTGTAAACAATTATAATACATAATTTTAGATGAATGTTAAAAAAAAATATTAAAATACACTCCCATGAACTTTAATGGTTTAATTATTTATATGCATTACATATTAAAATATTATTTATCAAATGATGTTGAAAAAAATACAATAATATAGACTAATATAGAACAATTCATAGATATATCATAACCAAAATCTAACAACATAACAGGGGGAAATAAAACATAAGAAAGAGTCAGATCAGATGATCATTAGGTGAAAAAAATTTATTTCAATCAATCATCATTTATGAGCATAATATAAGAAAAAGGGTTTTAGAATATGATAAAAAAATACCATAATAATACCCAATCAGTCGAATATCATTAATCGTATTCTATGAAATAATTCATTGTCAAAACAAAATAAATATGTAATATGTTTTCAACATTATTACATACATTTCATTAATTTGTTTTGTTGATAGTTAAATACGTTGATATTTTTAATTTAATTGACATTTTTTGAAAATACAAATTATTTGATTGTTTTTGATATCTATGAGAGGATATAAAAAATATAGTAAAATGAGTGAGGTATGTATGAAAGTCATAAATCAAGTAATTATTGAGGATGAATGATTCGTAATGGAAGAATCTCAATTAAAAAAAGGAAGAATGATGATAAAATTACATCGAACATACAAAAAAATATCCAATCACATCTTTAGTTATACTGGAAATTTGTAATGAACAAATTAATGGATACCTCAAATAAATTAAATATAGACAAGTATAATTTTCTCTGATTCACATCTTGAATATTTTTTAGATCGATGATATATGCAAGATTTAATGAGAATGTTTCATTGAAATTGAAATTCCAATGGGGATTATGAAAATTTGTCATGAACTAGCCAATATACTATTATAGCCTGATAAACGAGATTGTTCTGACATGGCACAATGGGAATTGTTGATCCCCTTGAGATGAATAGTAGCACATGGAATCAAACCAAATGAATTTGGGAACTAATTTTCCACAAAAATTGATGAATCAAGATAAACACGTTTGTATGGGTACTATAAAAACACCATATAGATAATTTTACAAAAGGTAATATAGCTAAAAAAACTCAAAGTACAATATTAATGTACCTAAAATCTAAATGAACATACAATGACCTAGAGGACTAAAATCACTTAAAAATGTTCAAAATATAAAACAACCTCAACATATGCCTTTATCCCTTCTCAAAAATGAATAGATACAATCAACAAACCATCAAAGCCACAAGTATATGTGAGTTAATATTTGAGTTGGGTCTTACCAATGATTCCATAATAAAATTTCAGCATTTAATTAATAAAATAGAATTTTCAATTTTATTAAAATAGGATATACATTTTGTAAGCTTAATTCTATGAAATCATAATTTACATTTAAGATTACGGACATACATTGAAAAATGAATTGGAAATAATTTTATGTAAAAGAGGTTTATATAAATTCATAATACATGTAAAATAGTTTACAATAAAATTTTCATATGTTTCAAATACATTCAAGAGTGAAGAATGGTCTTGTTCCCAATGGTTCTGTATTTTTAGGCAATGAGATACACAGAAACTTGAAGGTGAATCATAGAAATATTTGAATACAAACTTACCCTCGATATGAACCAAATAAGACTCTTCACCATCCCATTGGTTATATGACCTAATACACAAGGATTTGTTTATGTTGTAAATTAAACAAATGTTTCATCTGAAAAACTGACTAACTATATCATATTACATGTGTTCTATTACAATAAATGATGTGATATTCAATTTTATTTTATAAAAAATTAAATTCATCACTTTCATAATTTTCATTAAAAAAATTTTCATTAAAAAACTATGACATGGGGTTTTAATCCAATCATAAATTTTTTAAAGATAAAAACAAAGGGTTTCTATCAAAATAATTTTTAACCATTTTTCCAAACTACCAATTTTTATACAATTCAATCAAATCAACATGTCAACATAAATTCAAATATTTAAAATCATAAATATACCATCAATTTCACAAACCAAGAAAAATAAATGGAATTTTTGTTTTCCCCAAATTTACCATTTTTCATGCCTAATCAAATAAAAATACCCCTAATTAATTTAAAATAGTTATTAAATTAGAACACTTTAATGATATTTCGTGAACAACAATTAAAATAAACAATTGAAATTAAATCACGAAATTTAGGGATAATCAAATTGTACAATCAAATCAGAATGGCCTACCATGGATAAAAATCATCTCAAAATTCCAAAACCTTGATGGTAAATCCTAATAAGATAACTTGTAATGAATATCCCTATAATTAAACAAATGATTAAGATAAAAAATTGTGGTTATTATATAAAACAATTGAATATTTATTCACAAAACAGTACGAGAGAAGAGAGGTAGAGATGAATAAAGGTAACAAGAAGTGGAATCCTACTAGGTTGAGATTGAACATCAGTATCCAGGTTTGATATGCTTCTAGAGGTTTTTATAGAGGCCCAAGTCACCTCATAAGAACTAAGTGTATGGATAAAAAACATGGGGGTCATTTTAGCTCAAAAATTCGTAAAAATTATCCATATTTTAAAATTTAATTTTATATTAAAAACTAATTTTTATAATTAGATGGGGAGATATTCACGTTTAATAAAACCATGCATCCCATCTATAGAATCTTTTTTTCTAGGTTTAATTATATTGTTAAGTTGCTACATTATTATTTTAACCATGTGTTATCCAAGAAAAACCCTATTCCATGGGTTTTTATAGTTTCTTCTATGATGGTGTACCATTTGGGAAAACCATTATCCAACTCCTCATTGCTTTGAAACATTCAAATTTTGAAAAACAATCTCTTGAAGCACCATAAAATGAAACCCACCAATTCCATGATTAAAATAGGGGTTTCAGAATGAATAAAACTGTAATAGGATTTTATATCCTCTCAATCATAGAAATATTTGTTTCCTAGAAAGCCTTCCCAGAATATTTCATTACCAAATGATGAGGAAAATACTATTAATTAGAGAATGTCTCTCTAATGTCTCATGATATTTAGTACTATGCTACCATAACATTGAAATAAAAAGGTATCTTCCTGCCACTCATCACCGTGGTTTGAAAATCAATGATCACGAATTGATTCTTAGTCACAGACAAATCATGATCGACCATAGGATCATTATTTCATAGAATAAACAATAGATTATATAGATATTTTCATCTATGTGATATATATGGAACAAGGTTTTTATCATTCATTGATTTGGTGGATGTTCTAAATGGTATGAAAATTTCCACACCTACTAAACAACTTTAAAATGTACCAAGAAATGATGAGAAATCTTCACATTCCTCCTAAGCTATGGAGGACCGACATGCTGTAAGAAATTTATGAACACTATATCACCAAATTAAAATTATATTTTTCTATGATTACAATATGAAAAATATTTATATAGAGTGTGCATCATCAACATTCTCTAAAAAATCTACTTAATCATTTCAAACATCTTTTGAAGTAGTCTTGGACCAACCTAGGAACAATGAACAATCACTATCCAAGAAAACTGACATATAAATTAATGGCCATATAAGGCCTCAAATGGTGCCATTATAATCACCAACTTGTTTCTATGTATATAATAAAACTCAATAATTGCTAAATGTTCATCCAAATAACCACCAAAGGAAATTACACTAGCATAGTGCATATCCTCATGATTATTTATAGCCCTTTGTGTCTTTCCATCCAACATTGAATGGTATATCATAATAAAATGGGTATGAGTTGCCAATTTTTCATGAAGGGATCTCTAAAAATGATATGTAAACCATGGATCCCTATTAGAGACTATAACATATACAACTCTATGAGACTAAAAAATCTCTTTCAGGTTTAGAATTCCCAAGTCTTAAACCATGGTTGTATCATAAATGGTTATAATGTAAGCTGATTTAGTCATCTAAATGATGTAAAGAAATGTTTCATTATTAATTCATTGGGGACCTCTAAACTCAACCACAATGTCCCAAGAGATCTCATTCCACTTCTACATTGGCCTGGACATGGAAAAAGAAAACATGATGGTGTCATGTGCATGACTGTAACCTGTTGGAATGTATTACAATGAAAGGGTATTTTGGAAATTCACCTCCTCCTACATGGCCACCAAAATCAATGCTTCATGTTATTTATCATATTTGTTATTCCTAGGTTCACTACCCACTTGGAGTTATTTCATACCAATATCACAACTTACCTTACATATAACATCATTTATAATCTATTCCAATAGCATAGAATTTTTTTACTGGACAGTGACCAATATGGTATGGTCTCCCCACCATAATGAGAGTCTCTAATTCTATATAACTCACCATCAAGATGTCTTTACTAACGAATCATCTTGAGTATAGTAGAATATCAGTTTGATGGATGATTCCTCTTATGGGGAAGATAATGAACGTTACAGGTTCATGTTGCATGTGTTCTAAGAACAGGAGGGAGGGGTTATTAGAGACACTCTATGCTCAATTGTTGCTTCCATTTCCATTTTTTAGGTTGAGGAGACTCCAGTAATTAAAAATTTATTTCTATGCTCTACTGACTCATGAAATACAATCATAATGTCATTCCAATGAAATAGAATGAGACACATGATCAATTTATCTATAATGAAATTTTAGATAACGGTATTTTTCCTTCTCCAACTGAAAATTTCATTAGGTTATGTAAGTCCCTTATCAATATTTAGATGACCATTATTCCTATATAGAGGAAGGGTAATTTTGTATTAGATTTTTTCATCAAAATAATCTCATAATGACAAAAAAATTATTTTATCGAGTCTTTAAAACATTCCTCTAGAAAGTATTAACATTTCATGGGCTAATAAACAAGGGCATCATTATTTTAGAACACCATAAATTTCTTATTTTAGTTTTTTATTCCATTAATTTATTAAATTAAAAAATCCAATTGGTGGTTTAGTATAGATGATATGAACTGAACACTAGACATATCAACCTCAGCCCCTATTTCATTGATTCCAATATTCAACTATGAAAAAAGATCCATCATGTTCCACTATTTTGATTATTTTTTTATGACATGGGTATGAAGATTCATGCTCAATCCATCTTCAATGAGATTCTATTTCCCTAATGTATTGGTGATTTTATACTCAAAATATTTCTAGTATTCTACCCAATTCCTCTCATTGAGATTAAACGATTTTTATGAAGAAATATAACTACTACATTTGTGGATAGAAAATTGGTAAAAATTTCTACAAAAGGGTAATGCCTCAAACTTTTGTGTGTGTTATTCATAGATTCATGCTTGCGGTCATGGTTCAGATAGCTCATCATATGTGTCCTAAGATGACAAGAGTCATATGGAATGATATGATCAACCAACATAATATCATGGACTAACCATGATCATGATGATTTAAATAAGTCCACATAGCCATTCCCACCTCTATAAAAGTCAACACCACTATAGTATTCAATTTATGTTTTATCTAATCAAAATAATTATTCCATTTTCAATAAAAATTAATATTTAAACTCTTTTAGTTAGGGATGTCATCATTGATTCCATATTGGATAAGTACTTGATGAACTTACAAAAATATCCTCTTAAACCAAGGAATCATTCATTCTCAAAAACATTTACAATATATTCCCAGTTCATAAAATCATTCACATTATCAGGATCAACTAAAGTTATATTTTCCGACACAACATTCCCCATAACATTAATTACTGAATTCATAAATCACATTTCATGATATTGGAATAAAGTAATTAATTTATCATTAAATTTATATCTACTATTAGTTGATCAGATGATCCTCCTATGAATTAAATTAATTAAGGATGCCATCTATAAATATTACTATAATGTTATCAAATACTAATGTAAAATCATGTTCCTCAAATCCATAACAACAACGGGAGAATTGGTTATACTAGAAGGCTTCAAAATATTCTCATAATGATTGTACCGATTCTAGAATCTGTTTTTACGAATGTCAGATTACTTTATCCTCTACTGATGGTAACCAAATCGATGATAAATCATTGAAAAGAAGAAATACATTTTCATCAAGTCAAACATACCATCAATACATGAAAAAAATTATTTTATTTATGATAACTTTATTTAGTTTATAGTAATCAATATAATGGAGAAGTGTACAATCTACCTTCATAATATAGAGATGTGAGACTTCTCCAGGTGACACACTTGGGTGTATAAATCCCTTCCCTAGAAAATCATCCAATTGATTCTTCATCTCATTAACTTTAGTTGGATCCTTGTGCTAAGATGGAATAGTTATTGGCTTTGTATCCTACACTAAATCATTGATTAATATACATATCATACTGGTGGAACACAAGATAAGTCGGAAAGAAAGACCTTGAGAAACATTATTACATCTAGAGGGAGATCGTGGCTCAAATAATTTATCATCAGATCAATAGTGAAAATAGATATCATTTTCATGAAATTTGCAAAAGAATGTATGGCTTAGCATGACCTCAGTTACCATTCTCCTTGAAAGACATGACAAAAAATACCGGGTGTAGTAAAGGATAATTTTATAATATAAAAATCTATCTGGGTATAATTTGAAATGAAAAAACCCATCCCATGTATGATTCCAATATAGTTCTTGTTGAAAACAAGAAATTTACAAATAAGTAGGACATATGATAACGAGAAAACATGTATGGGAATATAGATACCAGGATCTCTCTTTTTCAAATTTTGTGTAGTAATATCCATCACATAAAATGATTAATACATATGAAAATTTAGTAGATTAAAAAACGAGTTGAAAAAAACCGATGAAAATCAATAGTATCAAATAAATCTATCAGTAATGATGAAGTAATAGAGATGGTTCCTCTCATAGTCACTGGACCTGTATCTTCTTTCAATGGAGACACTTCCAATCCATACAGAAGCATTATTTTCGAAGTATATTGCTATAACACCTTTTTTAATGAATAGTTTGATTGAACCACATTATTTTTTTTCATTGAAGTCTCAATTCCACTATTGGTAGTAGGAAAGGCTTTTTAATACTTCAGTAGGTGGCCCTAGAATCCTTAAGAGTTACATTTCTTTTGTTCCTCATTGAAAATCCTCAATGAATGCTGTGGTATTATACACAAGTATAAAATTAGATGTATTCTTCTAGATAAAACCTGAGTTATTGAAAAATGCATCTAGCAAGATACTCAATGATATTAATCATTAATTCTCTTAAATTTATTGTTTCGCATACTTTCACTAGAGAAATTAATCTCCTAACAACAATATGATTACATCTAGACACATTTAAGTAATCAATGTTTTATCTTTCATCTCATTATAAGAATGTATCACTAGTTAGAAAACAATAAATATAATATATTATCAGAGTTCCAACTTAATCCATCATTAATTAACCTTCTCATTAGACAAAATCTCATGTGAAAACTTTAAAATCAGAACAAAATGTTTTTCATACCCTTTCATGGTTTTCTCAGCCTATAGAAGATTAAAATACTAGAATCCCTAGCTAACACATTTAATATTCAATAGAAAATTTCTATGAAATAGACTTAAAGGCCTTCCACTATAAGACCTAGTGATTCCTCACCGTCACAGTCAGTTCCCATCACCTATTTCTTTGTCCCTCTTGAATGAATGTGGCACACTTAACCTTTATTTCATCATGTGTCTATTAGAACCCATACAAATGATCTATATTGCTTAACCCTTATTTATCCTCACGAGGATCCATTGAAATTATAAAATATTATTGATTTAGGTGAAGTATGTATTGATAATTATTCCATATATCACCCCTTTCAGGTTCCAAAATAGAAGCCTGAATGTGAACTGGTGGTGGTGCATGTCCTGCAGCATCGGTTGTAAAAATAATCATCTCAACAAGATTTGGGTCCATGATTGGATTTCTTGCTATGGTTTAGTATAAGAATCCTCATAGATCCAATTAAAATGTATTAATGAAAGAATGATTCTAAAAAAATTATTAAATAACTTTTAAAATTTTATATTAAAACAGAAATAGAGAAACATGTGAATTAAATACAATATGACAGACAAAATTGGTTTTTAATTTAATTTATCAATATAAAAACATATGGAAATTAATATAAATATTCATCATGAATACATTATAATTCCAAATCTGTGAGTAATGGTTTGTTATTTTTTGATCTATCCAGACACTTAATCATAACTACATCATTTTTCTTAACAGAATTATACAACTGTATACTGACATCAATACAAAAAGATCAACATAGAGCTCTGATACCACTTTTCATCAATGTAACATCCTAGTTCCTGGAAACACCCAATGGTTCCAGATACATAGTTTGTCACATGACCTCAAGTACAGTTCTCCAATAACTATATGCTTCTGACTAGCTACGAGGTCCAATGACAGCTAATGGGGAAACTATGTCCTCATTGGCCGATTATACAAATTGGAATAAAAATATTAACCAATATTGGAAGAAGTGATACCATATCACAGAAGTGAACTGTGTAATATTGATGGAAATAAGAAAAACTAGAGCAAAAATATAAATGATTCATGTCACATGTGTCCAGGAAAGAATCCAAATAAGTCACAATGCTATAAATATAAAACTAAACTACTATAACAAAATGTTGTAAACTATAACATACTCACAAGCCACAGTATGGTCCCATGCTCTCCATATCTAACAACAATCAAGTACCTGATTATGAAAAGAATTTCCCTTATCCTTTCATGCAACCATAAAACCTATTTGGGCCCAAAAGAATGTCCCAAATAGTGTGTGAGACGAATACTAGTAGGATTCTAGCAAAATATGTGTTCCCAAATATTAGTGAATATATATGCTAGGTAATGTGAAAAATGAAGTAATAAACTAGAATGGTATCAATATTAAACAATCATACCATTCTAAATTACATTCATCTACATTTATTAATTATTCAATCCATTGAATAATAAAATTTTGTGATCTAGCCGAGGATCTGAATCCCTTGTGTAATAGAAAAATTGATGCCTCAAAAGACCATATAAAAACATATAAGACCGAGTTAATGATTTTGATTTGGCATGGTAGGCTTTTCACATTAATCAAACATTGAAAAGAAACCCTATTGGAATGTTCAAATAGTCAAAACCATCCAATTTAACATATCATATATTTAATAAATAATGACCTTCTGGGAAATCTCACATGGTCTAAAACCTCCAGTCCCACATAACAATAATCATTTTGAATCAACCCAATAGGCATCTCTCACGGTCAAAACCCATTAGTATGCTTAGAAACAATAAATTATTATGACCCAATTGTATCTCTCATAGTCAATGATCTATGGTCCAACATTTATTTAATAAAAACCTTCTAGGTAGATCCCATTGTCTATCCCTCTGGTCAATGACCATCCGGATGCAATCACATTCAATACCTCTTAGTCAACGGAAATAAATTATAAATAAAAAATACAACCTCAATAATCACTAATTGTAATATTTACCTTGGTCATACATTCACAATTTGAATCACATGAATCTAAAATATACAGTAACTCTATCTAAACATCATTATTCAAGGAAAACAAATATTTCCTAATTTTAATTCTAGACAAAAAACCCATAATCAATCAAACTTGTGAAAGACATCCATATTCATGGAATACAAACTTATTCACAAACAATAAACCATTCTCAAATAAAAAGACCATAACAAATCTTAAATAGGGTTATTTTCTAAATTATGCAATACACTATGCATGGCTATTCAACACTTCTAGAATATATAAACCATTGGAAACCTAAGATTTCCCCAAAAAACCTACCTTGACATTGTACAAAAACATTCTTGTACATCGGCCGATAAATCATCCTTGAAAAATGTATATCTAAAGAAGATTAAAAATGATCAACCCTCGATTACTCAAGAGATATGAGAAATCAAGACGAGAGGCATTAAGGAAATAGACAACTCATCAGTGGTAATCCCACACACCTGTAAGTGTCTAAATTAGAGCTCGGATGGATGAGTAGGAGGAGATCAAAGTTCATTGGCCATTCTGGGATGCGCCAGCATGAACTGTGGATAAAGGAAGGGTTTTATGGAAATGAGACACAACCCGGATCATACTCATCAATTAAAATGAAAGGTACATGAAATGATCATATATATTACATGATGTGTACTATCATCAACTGGACCCCACATCAGACACTCTTTCAAGTCACCTCTATGGACACGTACACCGCCGTTACATCGACAGTACACAACTATACGTAGTACCTGGGTGCAGTATTTGTACTCCTAAGTACACATCATGTAAATAGAAAATTTTTCGATTCTTCCTTTTTCCTCAAAACGATAAATAATAAGGATCCCTACCTGAAATGAAGATCAAAGTTCTTACAAACCTCATCCCATAAAGCAATTTGGCCCTGAATGAACCTTCAAAGGGTGGTGAAGAAGAAACATAAAACAACTGTGGCAACATGGATCATACATCGACATCCCCCTCCAATGACTCATCATGTACTCGCATGTGATATTATAGAACTAGCACCATATGAAAATACTAGCCATGGAGAACGTTCTTTCTACCATCCACAATCTGAATAGTGTGATCCTTAAAGGATGCATCCACCTCCAACTCAACCCCATCACGTAGGAAAACATGAGACAGGTATGAAAAGTAACTTATTAGTTGAGAAAAATGAATGAGGTCATGCATATCATGGTACCTCTAGTGTATGTCCAGTCTACAGGAAACATACTCAAATATCTCCAAAACATCAAATAGTCCAATGTATCTTCGTGAAATATTCACCAATCTCTTAATCCACTTGTATTCCATCCTCAGTTTGAAACATAAGAAAACCTAATCTCCGACCTCAAACTCAATAGGTCATCTCTGTCAATCAACATATGATTTCTACCAAGACTTTGTAATATCCATCAACTTTTAAATCGACTCCACCTGCTCAGTGGTCTCCTGGAAAAGATTAGATCCTGAAATAGCTGCCTCCACATCCTCTATCGAACATAGTGTTGATCAGTATCGCCTAATGTACAAAGCGTTAAATGTTTCCATATGAAATGTCGCTAGAAAATTATTAATATTGGAAAATCCAAAAGGGGTATGTTCCTCTAGCAATAAAACCCCAAAATCTAGGATGCATGCTCCAAGCGTGTCATCCAGAACCACAATCGGGTGCTCTAAGTGGCCATTTTTTTTGGAATGGTAATCTTTACTCATAAATACTAGTGTACACAAATCCCTCTTCAGTTCCTACTAGGAATGAGAAGTAAATCAGTAATCCATGTCTAAAACAGTAGTGTGAGGAAGCCCATGAAAATGTTTAATCTATCGGATGTAGAACATATCTTGCTCATCAACACAGATGGCTTCCTTGATTGAAAAGAGAAGTGTAACATTCCTGAGATTGTCAAGATCAACTCACATGGGATCATTACCATAATACCACAAACATTTTGAAAAAACCATACGAAGTTCCCCTAAGCATTCCAATGACACTACCATCATGTTTTCCTTCAACTGGGTGAACCTGAACACAACTGAGGTATTAACCGTGATGTCAAAACAATTAAATGTCAAACCCAAAATGATATTAGCAAAATTGGTCACAAAATATATCCTTGAATGATATTGTAGATTTAGTCGACACACCCACACTTAACTTGAATGGTGTCTGAACTGGCTCCCTCAAACCATACTCACAGAATTTTTAATCATTACAATAAATCCCAAGTTAATGTATGAGATAAAAATAGATCAATAAACCGATATTCTAAGTAACTCACCAAGGAGTTCCTTACTCCCAGAATAAGTGAGTCTTTTTTTGTGAATCTGAAATACCAAATAAGAAAACTATGTAATCCCAAAATGGTATCCCCCTTGGGATCACGTCATAGAAGTGGCATACATCAAGATTATATTAAAGGCGTTACTACCTAAGAACAAATGTATTAATCAATATTATATATGTATCTAAAAAATTTATGCATTTGGTTCACAACATAGAAAAAGATCACAAACAAGTCCAAAAAATTCCAACTGTATCATTGAGTATAACTGTCGATCTCTCAGTGTAACCAAGATGACGTCATGATAGGGAACATGCTCATCAATTAATGAAGGGAACACTAAGAGGACTTCAAGGATTACTATGAAGTGATAGAAAAAGAACTATTAGTTGACTTATTGAAGGAAAAACAACTTTACATTTTGATGCATCAACATTTAATTGATATATAAAACATTGTGCATCCTAGGAAACAGCAACATGAGACAAGACTTGCAAGCCTAAAAAAATCTAGTAAAAATGACTATTTAAGAACAGTACTCTATCACGATCGTTCATCTTGGAAGGAACACATTAAAAGCAGAACTAACATGAATTTGAGGACATTGGAGTGTAGCATACATCGAGAAGGACTAGTGGATATCAAACGAGCTAGATCAAAAGTGCCTTAAATGTTCATGTGTCATTCCGTGAAGAATGATCACCACATCACATCACATGACATGATTCCAAAAAGATAAATTGACAGATGTTTCAAAACACCTATGTCCTAAAATATCATTATAAGTAGTAGGAAAAAATGGTTCTATAACACTTTGGTCACTTCACACTAGAGATATCCCAAGAACATACACCACATCTCAATTCAAAACGATGTGACTAATCTTAATGGATCGTTTAATCAATTAACATATAATGGGTATTGTGTATGTCAACATACACTACCATGAGCTCAAAAAATAGGTGACACATTCAGGGGTACTATGGATAGTCTTCCCACCATATGCATCCAAGAACAATATTTATCACAGAAGAAATTGCTCTAAATAACATCATTTACACAACCATTTACTTGGGTGACAATATACTAAGTTGTTAATCACTATGAAAAAGGAGGTTTACACTAACTCCTCACCACCGACCAATCTACAGGAAATTCATATTCGGAGAACCAAGAGATCCAAAGTCTTGTTCCCACATAAAATGTCAAGGCATAATGACCACCTTCCTAAACAAGGATTTCATTTAAATCTAAAAGTCTTATAGGGAAAGAGACACCTGGACCACCCCAAAATCAAAATATTTCACCAAAAAAAGAAAACCAGATATAAGAGTGATACATATCATGAGAAATCATTTTATGAAGCTTAAGAATCAACTTCCATGACTAGGATAAAAAAAACTGTTCTATAGGAACACAATTCCATAGGAAACTACATTGGCTAAACATCACAAAGTAAAAAAGGAAAAACTCACCAATATTACATTAAAATTGTTAATAATACTATAATTATATCAATAACATCGATTTATCAAGAGAAATCATTTTTAATAACTAGGGAATTAGAGAAGGATCTCATTAAACCAACCCAGGTCCTGAAAAAGAGAACCCAATAGCAGTTTTTTAACCACACAAGGCATGAAGGAATATGCATATCATTATATTAAACCCCCTACCATACCTTGTATTTAGATAAATCCTACAAGAGATTTTTTTTGATTAAAAGTATTGGCATCCCACGATAGGTATCATCAAAATAGACACAGATGATGTATACTACTAGGGAATCACTAGATTCAATAGGTATCCTAGATTCAGAGGGTAGAAGGAACACCTCAGACGAGAAATGTCCTAAAAATAAAAACATCACAAGATATATCTCACAGATCATCTCAGATCAAACGTATTAACTAGGTTTGTTTGAACACCGATCTGATAATTTAGGAATTTTTCTCACTCCCAGGTGACAACTACAAATGGTAACTGGGGAAAACCTCTTCATTTAGAAAAAAACCAAAAACCTTTTTGGAGTCTTCATAATTCTCCAAAAGATCCAATGCCATGATCTACAAGGATAACGACTCAGAAAGGACTACTCATGGGTCCATGACTATGAAAAGGGGATAAAACTAGAAAAAACCATCGAAGGGTAATATATATGTCAATATTGTGTGTTGATATCATACAATGAGTGCACACTCATGCTCTTACGTTGGGGTGAACCCACTCTAGTAAGGAATGTAAACATAACTGGTACATGTTGTGTCATATAGAAACACAACGTTTACTCTTGTCCTCCCTCATAACCATGTATATCTACATGGTGAGACTCACACAGGTACTATTTATGGAAAACTAAATGGGGTATAACTAATATACAATGGGTTTCCATAACAAGACATATCCACCTAGGTTTCCCCCTAACATGGCTGGAACCACACAGTTTATCCGGGTGTAAAACTATATGATGTGTTATAAGGCCCAAGCCTTATAAATTACCTAATATTGAATTAAATTAATAATTCACATTGAGGATCTTTTCAGGTTTAGAGTTTTAGACAATTATATCATAACTATTACAACACAAAAATTTTCACATTAGACACTTCTAAAAGTTCCCTTTTTTACAAAACATAAACTCTTAAAAAAAGAGTCATGTCTAGTTCCATGTTTATGACAACATGAATTTACCTTAGTCCCATCCTCGACCCTCTTCCACATTATGTCCTGTGAAAAACATTTCAAAAAACCTTGTGGTGAGAATAAAAAGCTCAGTATTTGATACAAAAAGAAGGAAAACTGTAAATTTTTCAAAACATCAAGTAAACCATGAATACTTTATCGAAGTAACACTTTTCACCTTTAAGAAGTATTAAATACTCTTCACTGAATAAAAGATCATTACTTACCCTTTTTTAACCAAAATATTACCATTAAACCCATATAAAGAACACATAAAATATAAAGGTAACTTGGGACATGAACATAAGTAAATGGAATAACCATACGTTCGACTTCCACACATATCACTAAATGGAATACCCATACGGCTGACTTCCATACCCAATCCATTGGATTTTATAATGTAACCACACATCTAGGTATTCACGACACCATCCATCATATGGTTTATCACGTAACCACCGGTCAAATGTCCAATTACCATTATGAAATCATAAGAGATAAAAAATCCATTTCCAAAACCATTTTCAATTACAAAATACATAAAAGAGTATATGGTACTTATTTCATTTCAAAAACATTACAAATTTTTGAGGAATCCAAAGACCAAATAATACTCACAGCGGTAGAAAAGGTCATTGCCACCGCGTACGTTAAAATAAACATTTCATTATGTCATTTAGTAAAAAGGTTCATAGAAAAATATTCCATTTGAATTAAATGAAAAGTAAAAGGTTTTTTATATAGAGTATAAAAGAATGTATTGTATTAGAACAAAATATGCCACAATGAAAGGAGATGGAGACGAAGTCCCTTACATAGTGTCTGACGTGACCCGATTACTCTTTAATCTCCTGAATAATAAACTAAATTTAATTTATACTTTCTTAAGAACCATTTTTATGTTTATTATTCCTTTTATATAACTTATTTCCATTTCATAAAAATTATGTAATCATTTAAGTTAATAAATTTCCATTTGTCGATATTTTCTACTTATGTTAAAAATGGACTTCTTACAATTATGTGTTGTTCATGAGGTAAATGGTTCGTTATATCCAGAATGATATTCATGATTTGGATATCATATATATAATATATATCTATAATATACATTTATTTATAAATGAATATAAAATTTATAGGTAAGAAATGAAATGCACCGTTCATGGAGAGGGTAATTCGTACTTACGAATTAACACTACATTCATTTATATTTCATCTTTAATGGAGTGAAATCATAATTATATAATGGTATATTATAATTCCAGTATAATATAATATATAATATAGTTTACTCAATCCTTTATACATCCCACATGTTGCATTAATGAATCAAATCACATTGAGAGGGCGGTAGTCTATAATTTCTAAAATGAAATTATTGTGTTTACACATAATGGAAACCATAAATGAAAAATACAGAAGCATAAGTAAAACATAAACATAATATATATCATATATAAGAAGAGTGACATATTAATTTCCACCATGAAACGTGTCAAATTATGATTCAAAAATCATCGCTTTGTGAGGAAGAAATTCACCAACCACAAAAATAGTATGTTATTTAACCATTAAAGGGAGGTGTGTGAAAGTTTAAATTAAATCCTTCTCATATAAAAATCCTAGTATATTTGAGATAATGGTGTTGTTACGAAATAAATGAATAAAAAGAGTTTTGCGGGATGGAGAAGAAATATAAAACAAAAGAACACAAGTGAAGACATTACCTCTAAATAGGGTAACTCCCTTTGTTTTGAAACAAAAGGGTTTCTTGAAGATATTTCTGCCTAAGGTAATGCTTCGAGGATGAGTAGAGGGAGTTCGAGAGATAATATGAGTAGTTATTGGCTGAGCCAATGGCTTGAGAGGTGTGGGTAAGGTGGTAGAGGTGAGGTCCTTTTATAAGAGGAGAGGAGGGGCACTCTTGGAAAGTTATAGAATGTTACTTTATTATATAATGAGATTCAGATTTTAAAATTCCCAAAATTATATATTTCGATTATAAGGTGATAAGATTTAGAAATAAATCCATAAAATAGTTTTTTGACAAGTATAGTTCTTAGATTTTACATTATATTTTCATTTTATTTAAATCATTGTGTAATAAGGTAATCACTACATCATCCTGATGTCATAAATAAATTAATTTACTTAATATCTAATTTTTTTAAAAAAATCATGATTTAGGAAATCATTTTATCATACTATTGAATATTTATACTCACAAATATGACTTGTATAACCCCATGTAAAAATTGTTTTAGTAAAATAATAAATGTTTGTGACATTTTTATTTTAACCTTAAATAAACAGTTATTATTGTCATTTTCTTACCCTAGTGGCTCCATTGGGCCCCAAGTTGAAACATGTATTTTTTTGGTCATCCATGACACATAAAATATCGTTAGGATATCTGTCAAGGTAATTTCATATTATTATAACATTATTTTTAACTTAAATTACAGTAATTACCATTAATCACGATTAATAAAACTTAAAAGTTATTATTCACAAAAAAATTATTTTAATCCCATTGAACCACATTTTACTTCTAAATGATAACCATTTTTGTGATATTTTTGAAATTAAATTCACCGAAGTGGTAAAGTTTCATTTAAACAAAAAATCAGTTTTTTAACTACCACTTAGTGGTTTCACTATTCATTCAAAATTTAAATTTTTTAGAAAAATACCAAAAATTCACCCTAATATATATTAGATATTCCGCATTAAAAAATGATGTCTATTTTAAAAAATTGTAAAAATATATGTTGCATTAATTAATTTAATAATTAATACTTGATGCCAAAACAAATAGCGTGTTTTTAAGAAGCAATATCTGTCAAAAGATTGACACTTGTTTAAGTCCAATTTCAATGTGAAATTAATTCCAAGGACCACCATTGAATTAAATGGTAAAAAAATATTATTATTTCACTTTAAAACCAATTCAATTGATAATATAATAATATAAATAAATTATATTAGAAAGAGGTTTTCAATTAAAAAATAAATTTTTTCAATATTCATTAAAAATGAACATTATCAGAAAAATACCAAAAAATTACAAAAAGTAAATTTTGATCTCATGATTCTAAAGAAGAATTTTATTTGGTCCAATAAAATGTATAAGAGTGACTAAAAGTATATTTAAATAGTGTTCATCATCAAAAGGTGATAAGTGGACTTATTAGTGAATATTAGAGTATCTATGCCTAAAAATGATTTCTTTTCATATTTTAAGCCTTTATCTTTTATTGAATACATGTAAAAACTTTTAAAAAACATATATAATCAAATTTTAGTTATTTTTATTAACTCTCTCCAATACAACAGCTACATGTTAACTACCTTTTAAAATGATATTATTATATTACTAGGTTGAAACGTGAGATTTCAAAGAAACTCATTGTTGCGTATCGAGTACGCTATTGAACAATAAACCCAATTAAAGTAAAATTATTATTTAATTTGAAAATATTAATAAATATTAAAATGTATTATTCTTTATTTACATGGTATGTTACATCCTTCCCACCTTTTGGGAATTGCGTCTTCACTATTTTATTCACTTATCAAAATAAGTGGGGGTATTTACCCCTCATAAAATTTTCAGATTCACACGTTGCCTCTTCAAACATATGGTTTTCCCACAAAACCATTACCTGGTGAATTAGATTATTATGCAACACTTTCTCTCTATGGTCATGAATCTAGATTGGTTGTTCTTCATAAGAGAGATTCTCCTCCAACTAAAATACCTCTAGGCTGAAAACATGACATGGATCTTGTATAAACATTCTCAATATCAAAACATGAAAAACACTATGTACCTGATTTCAATTTGGAGGTAGAGCCACTCAGTAAGCAACTGATCCAACTCTCTCCAGAATATCATATAGTCTAATGAACATTGAAATAACCTTTCCTTTCTTAGCAACTCTCATCACACTTTTCCATGGTGAATATTTGAGAAAATCATGATCACCAACCTCAAAAGATAGATCTTTCCTCCAGTTATCTACATAACCTTTCGGCCTACTCTGAGCTGTTCTCATGTGTTTCTGTATCAGCTGAACATTTTCTACAATATCTTCTACCAATTCTGGTCCCATCAGCTTCCTTTCCCCTACTTCATCCCAAAATTCTAGAGTTCGACATCGCTTCCCATATAATGCCTCAAATGGAGCCACCTGTATACTGGAATTAAAACTGTTATTATATAAAAATTCAACCAAAGAAATATGTTGGCCCCAACTACCATGATAATCCATCAAGAAAGCAGCTAGTATATCCTCCACGGTCTGAATTGTTTATTCTGAATACCCATCTGACTGAGGATGAAAAGATGTACTAAAATTTAATTCAGTATCCAACGACTTTTGAAGTCCTTTCCAAATGATAAAAGTAAACCTGGGATCACGGTCAGATACAATGGAGAGAGGAACTCCATGAAACCTGATTATCTCTTTAATATACAACTGAGCATGTTGATCTAGTGAAAAAGTATCTCAAATAGGATGGAAATGAGAAGATTTATTCAATAAATCAACAATTACCCAGATTTCATTATTATCTTGAGATGTCTTCAGTAATCCCAAATCAAAGTACATTGATAAATTTCCCCATTTCCACTCTGGCACAAGTAATGCCTGAATCATCCCTTTCGGTAACAGCCGCTCTACTTTAACCTGTTGACAAGTCAAACAATTCACAGTAAAATCAGTAATATCTCTTTTCATTCCATCCCACCAGTAATACTCCCACAGATCACTGTACATCTTAGTACTTCCAGGATGAACTGAAAACGGGGAACTATGAGCCTCACATAACAACTAATTATTCAAATGTGAATCACAAGGCACACATAGTCTCTTCCCAAACCTCAAAAAACAATCATTATCAATATTAAATTCGGGCAACATACCCTTCTGAACCAGCTCTACCTTTTTCTGCAACCCACTGTCTTTCTTCTGTGCTTGCCTAATTCTGTTTGATAGATATGATCTCACTTACACCTGAAACAAAATAGAAGAACTTACTGAACCAACAACTTCTATTCCAAATTTCATCAAATCAAAAACCAAAAGATCTTGTTCTAAATGTAGCATGGTAAAGGAAGCATTACTTTTTTGACACAAAGCATCAGCCACATTATTTTCTTTTCCCGGATGATAATGAATTGTACAATCATAATCCTTAATTAATTCCAACCATCTCCTCTATCTCATGTTCAGTTCTTTATGAGTGAATATATACTTTAAACTTTTGTGATCAGTATATATTTCACACTTTACCTCATACAAATGATGCCTTCAAATTTTTAGAGCAAAAACAACAGTATCTAATTCCAAATCATGTGTAGTGTAATTTACCTCATGAATTTTCAACTAACGTGAATCATAAGCAATTACCTGATCATTCTGCATAAGGACACAACCAAGTCCCTTAAACTATGCATCACTGTCGATAACAAACCTACCATTCTTGGAAGGATGTACCAAAAATAGAGCATTCACCAATCTTCTATTCATCTCCTGAAAACAATCATCACATTCTTTTGTCTAGATAAACATAACAACCATTCGAGTTAGCTTAGTCATTGGACTAGATAATGATGAAAAATTTTCAACAATCCTATGGTAATAACCTGCCAAACCAAGAAAACTACGGATCTCAGTTACATTTTTGGGTCTTGGATATTCTTCAATAACTTGTTTTTAGCAGGATCAACAGTTATGCCATTTTTTGAAACAATGTGACCAAGGAAATTAAATTGTTGTAACCAAAACTCACACTTTCTTAATTTTCCATACAATTTATTTTCTTTTAAGGTTTTAAAGATTACCCTTAAATGACTTTCATGCACCTCTTTACTTGTATATATCACCAAAAATTCATCAATGAAAAAAACCACAAACTTATCCAGGAACACATTTAAAATTCAATTCATAAGGTCCATGAATACAATAAGTGTATTTGTTAACCCAAAAGGAGTAACTAAAAATTCATAATGGACATATATAGTACGAAAAGCAATCTTCAGAACGCCGGATTCTTTTACTTTCAACTGATAGTACCCCGACCTCAAATCAATCATCGAAAAAAATGAGCTCCCTGGAGCTGATCAAATAAATCATCGATATGAGGCAAATGATACTTGTTCTGAAAAACGATATTATTCAATGCTCTATAATCATTTCAAAGTCTCATTGAACAATCTTTATTTTTTAAGAACATGATTGGTGCACCCAATGGTGATGTGCTAGGTCGAATGAAACCTTTATCTAATAACTCCTGCAATTTCTTCTTTTACTCTAAAAGTTCAACTTGTGCCATTTGATAAGGGGGTTTTGAAATTGGGTTAAAATCAGGAACTATGTCAACAATAAATTCTACTTCCTGATCATGAATAATACCAGGAAACTCATCACGAAAAACATCAAGATAATCATTTACCACTAGCACATAATTAATCTATACAGTTCCTTTATTTTCAACAATATGTGCAAGGAAACATTAATTTCCATCTTTTATTAGTTTTTCATCTTCCTGATATGTTATCAAAAGAAAGGGTTTGTTCTTGTACACAAACTGAAAATCATTCTCAAAAGAAAAAATAGCTCTGTAGTGAATATTATCATTATAAAAAGATATCCAATCAATTCCCAAAATAACAAAAAACTCTACTAGAATCTAAACAATAAGGTTTGCAGGTAGTTTCTTTCCGCACAGAAGGATAGGATGGTTCTTATAATTTCTTTTTGTCTCAACGTTTCCACCAGGTGTTTTTACCATAAGATCAGGATTAATATCTAACGATGGAATTCCAAATTTACTAGAAAAATTCATAGAAATGAAGAATGTGTAGACCCTAAATCAAACAACACATTGGAATAATCTGAACAAACAAGCAATGTACCTGATACTACTTCATTCGATGGCCCAACATCTGCGGAAGTAGTTGTAAAGGATTTCACCACCCATTTCTGCTTGTAGTCTAGATACTTTCCCCTAGTTGAGTTCTTCTTTAGACACTCATTTATATAATGACCCATTTAATTACACTTAAAACATCTTACCGATGGATTTTCATTGCCTGCTTGATCATCTTCCTTAATGTTACAGGAAATATGACCA
This sequence comes from Viscum album, assembly GCA_963277665.1. Lineage (NCBI taxonomy): Eukaryota > Viridiplantae > Streptophyta > Magnoliopsida > Santalales > Viscaceae > Viscum > Viscum album. The sequence continues at coordinate 810,227,152 of OY728140.1, read as the reverse complement.
AACTTACCATAGCGAAAGCACTTTCCAGACATGGATAAACATTATCCAGGATACATTTTACCACACTTCTCACAGGTTGGATACATGGTTTTTTTACCTCCTTGATTCTTTGATTAATTATTCCCCTTTGCCTGCCAACTGGACCTCTTATTCTGTTGTTTTTTAAACAACATCCGATCATCGACATACTCCATTTCCACCTTCTCCGCACATCAAACAATATTTCCATAACTTTTGAACCCACGAGTAGCTAATTCCCTTCGATACTTTTACATTATCACTGATAAATAATATTTTATTTTACTATCAATATCTCATATGAAATTTGGAGTATACCTTGCTAGTCGAGTGAACTTTGATTCATAAGCAGCCACTGAGTCTTCCTCTTACCTCCATTCTAGGAATTGTTTTTCCATCCTAAGACGAACCACCTTAGGAAAATATTTCTCAAGAAACATACCTTTTAATAAATCCCAGTAAAGATCATCAATCTCATCACTATCCCTGATATTTTTCCTCGTCGACCACCATGGATCAGATTCACCTTCAAAATGGTAAACATCATGACTAACCATTTGATGTTCTGAACACCCCATGACATCAAAAATATTATCCAGCTCTTTAATCCACCCGTCAGCTAGCAGAGGGTCATATGATCCTATGAATGATGGGGGATGTTGCCTCATGAAATGTTCTACCACTGACATGTTCCTTTGCGGTTGGTCTGGCTGATCTTGTGAATGGATACCACCACCATTTATAGCTTGATTCAACTATTCCATCACTACAACAAACTATTCAGTTCCAATTCCAACCATCTCAGGTTGCTGATTTGGAAGGTTTTCTTCCTCCTAATGTCGTCCCAAAATAGCATCCTTGTATACTCTATGAAAAACCATTCTGAACACAAAAATATCTTAGGAGAATCAACATGGTAATCTTTAAATGCTATATCATTTCAATCATAGCATAAATTAATTTATAAAGTTAACAATTTTCTAACTCCTAATGTTTTCTAAACCAACCTTTGATACCAACTATAAGGCCACGGGCTTAAACATTACTTAATATTGAATTACATTAATAATTCAAATTGAGGTTCTTTTCATGTTTAGATTTTTAGAGAATTAGATCATAACTATTACATCTCAAAAAATTACACATTAGACACCTCTATAAAGTTCACTTTTTTACACAACATGACCTCTTAAAAAAATTGTCATGTCTAATTCCATGTTTAAAACATCATGAATTTTCCTTGATCCAATTCTTGACCCTATTCCACATTATGTCCTGTGATTAAAATTTCAAAAAAAACTTGTGGTGAGCATAAAAAGCTCAGTAAGGGATACACAAAGAAGGAAAATTGTTAGTTTTTCAAAACATCAAGTAAACCATGAATGATTTTTCATAGTAACACTTTTCACCTTTAAAAAGTAGTAAATACTCTTCACTGAATAAAAGATCACTACTTACCCTTTTGTAACCAAATTATTACCATAAAACCCATACAAAGAACACATTACATATAAAGGTAACTTGGGAAGTAAAAATACTTAAATAGAATAACTATACAGTCGACTTCCACACATATCACTAAATGGAATAGCCTTACGGTCGACTTCCATAACCAATGAATTGGATTTTATAACATAACCACCCATCCTGGTATTAACGACACCACACATCATATGTGTTATCACGTAACCACCCGTCAAATTTCCAAGTACTATTATAAAATCATAAGACATAAAACAAATTTAATGGAATGAAAACATTTCCACACTTCAATCACAATATGCCACAAAAATATATTGACATAAAAAATCCAGTATCAAAACCATTTTCAATACCAAAATACATAAAAGAGTATACGGTATTTCTTTCATTTTAAAAACATTACATCTTGTTGAGGAAGCCAAAGACCAAATAATACTCGTGGCGGCGGAAAAGGTCATTGTCACCAGGTACGTTAAAATAATGATTCCTATTTTTCATTTAGTAAAACACTTCATAGAAAAATATTCCCATTGAATGAAAGGATAATTCAAAGGTGTTTTATACGTCTTATAATAGAATTATTTGTATTAGAACAAAATATGCCTCAATGAAATGAGATTGAGACGATCTTACCTTGTGTCCGACGTGACTCGATTGCTCTTTAATATCTTGAATAATAAACTAAAGTTAATCTATACTTTTTTAAGAAACTTTTTCAAGTTTATTATTTATTTTATATAACATATTTTCATGTTATAAACATTATGTAATCATTTATGTTAATAATGTCCGTTTTGTCGATATATAATTTTCAAGTCAAAAATGGACTTCTTACAATTACATGTTGTTCATGTGGTCAAAGGTTCGTTATATCCAGAATGATATTCATGATTTTGATATCATATATATCATATATATTCAGCATATACATGTTTTTATAATAGTATATAAAATTTAGAGGTATGAAATAAAATGCATCGTTCATGGAGATGGTAAGCCATACGTATGCATGTATGCTACTTTCATTTCTATTTCGTATTTAATGGAGTGAAATAATAATGATATAAAGATATATTATAATTCTAGTATAATATAATATATAATTTAAATAACTCAATCCTTTATACGTCCAACATATGGAATTAACGAATCAAATCACATTGAGGGGGCGGTAGTCCGCACTTCCTAAAATGAAATTATCATGTTTACCTATAATGGAAACTATAAAAGTATGCCATAAATGAAAAATACAGAAGATTATGGAAAAAATAAAAATAATATATATCATATATAAAAATAGTGACATCTTAATGGCCACCATGAAAGGTGTTAAGAGAATAATGAACAATCGTCGTTCTGTGAGGCAGAAATTCGCAAACCACAATAACAATATGTTCTTTAACCATTAGACTGAGGTGTGTGTAAGTGTAAAACAAATACATCTCATAATAGAATCCTAGTATATTTATGATACTGTTGTTCTTACAAATGAATTTAATTAAAAGAGTTTGTGGGGATGGTGAAGAAAAATAAAACAAAAGAACACAAGTGAAGACAATACATTTAAATCGGGTAACTCCCTTTGGTTTGAACCAAAAGGGTTTGTTGATGAGATTTCTGCCTAAGGTAAGGCTTCAAGGATGAGGAGAGGGATTTGGAAAATCATTAGATCATGGATGAGCCAATGTCTTGTGAAATGTGGGTAAGGTGGTAGAGGTGGGGCCCTTTTATAAGAGGAGGGGAGGGGCACTCTTGGAAAGTTATAAAATGTTACTTTATTATATAATGAGTGTTTGATTTTAATGGTCCCACGGAAATATATTTCGAGTATAAGGTTATATGAGTTCGAAATCCACCATCCAATAGGTTTTTGACAAGTTTAGGTCTTAGATTTTACATTATATTTTCATTTTTTATTTAAATCGCTATGTAATGAGGTGATCGCGGCATCATCGTGGTGTCATAAATAATTTGATTTATTTAATGTAAAAAAATTATTAAAAATCATTCATGATGTAGTAAATCTATTTAGCTTTAAAATAAATATTTATAGTAAAAAATATGACTTGTATAACCCCATGTAAAAATTGTTTTAGTAAAATAATACATGTTTGTGACATTTTTATTTTAACTTTTAATAAAAGTTATTAATGTCATTTTCATACCCAAGTGGCTCCATGGGGTCCCAAAGATGACCCATGTATTGTTTTGGTCGGACATGAAACATACAATAATGTTATTACATGTGTCAAGGTAATTTAATATTATTATAACATTATTTTTACCTTAAATTACACTAATTACCTTTAATCATGATTAATAAATCATAAAAGTTACTATTCACCAAAATATTATTTTAATATCATTGAACCACATTTTTCTTTCTAATGAAAACCATGTATGTTGGATTTTTGAAATTTAATTCACATAAGTGGTAAAGTATCATTTAAACGAAAAATCAATTTTTCAAATACCACTTAATGGTTTCACTATTCATAAAAAATTGACGTTTTTCTGATAAATACCAAAAATTCATCCTAATAAATATTTGATATTCCAAATTAAAAAATTATGTCTATTTTAAAAAATTCAAAAAAAAAAGTTTCATTAATTAATTTAATAATTAATTCCCCTGTTAAAACAAATTGCATGTTGTTAAGAAGCAATATCTATCAAAAGATTTACAGTCGTTTAAGTGCAATTACAAAGTAAAATTAATTCCAATGACCACCATTGGATTAAATGGTAAAAATATATTCAAATTTCACTTTAAAAAAATTCAAAACATAATTTAATCATATAAATAAATTATATTAAATGGTGGTTTTGAATTAAAATACAAAATTTTCATTATTCATTAAAAAATGAACATTATCTAAAAAATACCAAAAAGTTACACAATGTAAATTTTGGTGTCCCGTGTTAAAGAAGAATTTTATTTTGTCCAATAAAATGTATAAGAGTGACCAAAACTATATTTAAATACGGCTCACCATCAAAAGGTGATAAGTTGACCTCTTAGTGAATATTACAATATCTATGCCTAAAATTGAATTCTTTTCTTATTTTAAGCCTTTATCTTTTATTGGATACATGTAAAAACATTTAAAAAACATATATAAATATTTTAGTTATTTCTATTAATTCTTTCCAATAAAATGGATACGTGTTAACTACCTTTTAAAATAACATTATTATATTACTAGTGTGAAACGTAAGATTTCAAACATACTCTTTATTGCGTATCTGGTATGTTATCGTACATAGAAACCCCTTTAAAGTAAAATTAATATTTAATTAGAAAATATTAATAAATATGAAAATTTATTATTCATTATTTACTTGGGATGTTACATGTGTTCACCCTAGACATGATGTTTACCATAATGTTTCTATGCACCTGTTTCATTGGTCACATGGCCAAATACATGGTAGAATACTACACAGAGTGTGTAAGATAATCCACAAATGTACCACCAATTTTCCCCCACCAATGTCATTAGTTACATGGTTGGATACATGGTATTTTATATCATTTATTGTACTCCTATTACATTGAGTGTTATACAAAGAATTTATTAACCTTGTGTCACTGATCAAATAGTTAGTCAAACAGTCTAGGACTACACAACGTGTAATCTCATTACATGGCTTGTACTGAATAAAATTAATTAATCTCAAACTGAAAATACATATTCTATATTGATAACATGACACATTGTGTTGTCTGGGTTTCTAGACATTAAGCCTATGAAACAACTTCATAATAAATAAAATCATAGGATTTTGAAAATGTAATGACATATTCTAACTCGTGAAAGCACATAATACCACGAATCAATGATTGGCCACCTCAATCATATAATAACTTGAAACAAATCAATTGACGTTCAATCATGATCAACCAAATACACATCAAAGAGGGCACATAACACCATTCGAGCCAATGTTTTGAGTCCATCCAAATATGAAATTAAACATTCTGATACTATATCAAAATAATTAGTCTTCTATAAGGAAATATATCACAACAATTGGGAAATATATCATAGAAATTATCACAGCAATATTAAATTAGCAATACACCCTAAATTGCATGAAAATATTTCCGGACATGTGATCTATAGTATGTTCTTATATGATTAATGTGATGGAATAACCTCATCTCGTTGGTTTTAAACATAAATAGTACCCCAATGGTATCAATAAAAACATCATTAAACAAGCACACCACCAAACAGTGAAACCGAACCATGTGTAACAATTTGAAAATAAATGCAATATTCAAGGTATCATAGATTTCCCTGTACACACGTTAGCTACCCCCACTCTCAATTTATTTCCAACTACCCTTTCATTTCTTTACCTACATATAAGATCCCAACAGTAAAACAAAGCGTAAAATAAAATCATCTGATACCACTTTGTATCATCGTAGTTCCCGGAGCCGCACAAAGGTTCCCCGTACCTAGTACGTCACAGGAACTCAAGTGAATTTCCCCAAATTCCAAAGGCTTTCAATTTGAATCAAGGTCCTTGTTTGGATAATTAGGAAACAATAACATCATTGGCATAGTATACATAGTTTAAAAACAATAGTAAATAATAGTGGAGGTACTAATACTATATAACCAAAGTAATAATGTAAGACTGATAGAAATAAAAAAATAGAGAACATATATAAATGATGCATGTCACATGTTTCATGTAAATTTGCCAAAAAAGTCGCAATGATTGACATACAAGACATCCCCAAAGAAAAAAAAGCAATAAACTCCTACATAAACCCAATATTCATGTTGGTCCCATAATCCCAATCTCTAACAACAATTATGTACCCAATGAGGAAGGTTGCTTGACCATATCTATACATGAAACCATATAACATGTTTGGGTCCAATACAATGACCCAAAATGGGCCTTACCATCAAAAAAAGAACCAAAATGGTTGTGATTCTAATCCTAGTATGAAAATGACTAAAATATTTGTTCCTAACGTTTAGTGAATATATATAGCAGGTAATATGAAGAAATGAAGGAATGAACTAGTAAGTACACAAAAGTAAAAAATCATATTGTTATAGCTAAATTCATTTAAAAAATTTAATTATTCAATCCTTTGAATAATGGAATCTCGTGATGTAGTCTATTCTCTTAATCCACTATTCAATATAAAAAAATATGCCTCAATAGACCTTCTAACAAGAAATTAAGATTCAGTCCAAGCTAGTTCTATGGCTTGGTAGGATCATTAAATTCATATAACATTCAAAAAAAATCCTCTGGGAATGTTCTCATTGTCATAGCCTTCTCAATTAAAATCATTAAATAATGACCCTTTGGGAAATCTAATACAATATAACTACTTTGGTAGAATGTTTCACTAATAATATATAAACGAACACTACTATATCTATCACGATCAATATCGCTTGGTCTACATAGAAATAATAAATTATAATGACAACCTGGAATCTCTCATAGTCAATTCCCTGATGTTAAAAATTCATTTAACAATGACCCTCTCGGTAGCTACCATTATTTGTCCCCTCTATTATATGACCACCCAGTAGCTGTCACGTTCACTATCATTAGGTAAACATAACAAAAAATTATACATAAATGACCATACCATTGGAAGTTGTCATAGAGAAATTACCCTTTGAAATACTTTCACAATGTGAAGCAATCGCATTACAAATAATCGATTACTTCATCCTAACAACGAGAGGTGTGGATAACAAAACAAGGTTAAAAAAAATTATAGACCAAACATCCATAGTAATCAAAAAAGAGAAAAACCATGATAAAGTCATAAACCCTTATGCCTATTCTTTATCGTTTCTTCAAAAAAAATACACCATAAAAGGTCCCAAATAGGTGTAAATTCCAAAAAATGTTATAACCTAAACATGTGTTTTCAGATCATATAGCATATACAATCCAAATACAACAAAATTTAGGAAACATCCACCTATCATGACATTGACTAAAGAAAACTATCAAACATTAGACCATGAATCCTCCTAGAACAACGTAGATCTATAAAAAGATAAATCATTATCAATCCTCAATAACTAAAGAGAGAATATAAATAATGAAATAGGCTCTAGGGAAAGAGAGAACTCACCAATCGGAATCCAACATAGACGGAGATGTCACAATCAATGATCAGATGGTGGAACAGGAGGATCATGCTGTTCTTCAGCTGTTCTGAGATTCTCCTGTACAAACCAAAAATATAATAATGTTGTTCTTCGGCTATTCTGAGATTCTCCAACACACACGAAGTGTTATTTTGAAAAAAAAAATTGTTTAAAAATATAACTAAAGTTAGATATTATTTTAATAATAAAATATTAAATTTTATAATCAAAATTGTTTCCAAAAATATATTAGATAGTTCCCTTGAAAATAGTTAAGAATGTGAGAAATTACCTTGATTCGGGCTTATATTTAAAATATAATTTTGGAAGATCTTTTTACAATGTGTAAATATACATATAATAAGGATGTATTCTGGATAATGGACAAATATTGAATACTTAAAAATAATTTATGAGGAGTACATAGAAATAAATAAGAAATTTTTTGAGTAAATTAATTAGTGAAAGAAACCCATATGAAAATGAAATTTCTAGTGGAAAACCCTAACCTTATGTCCAAATGTGATCTTCTATTGAAAATAAGATCATGGAATATAAAATTATACCTATTAATTACATAAATATGAATCCATTAGACATTTATTTAGTTTTTAACATTTTTTATGATTATTATGTCATTATTTATTTGTTATAAAATCACATTCTGTTGTTCTGGAGTGTTTGTTTTCATGGTTTTCTTAATAGGTTCACTTTTTTTTATGTATGGAGTTAATGTGGAATGGATTTAAATCACTAGAATTGAATTTAAATATTATTTAAGAACATTAATATGGTGGAATTGGGTTTCTTGTGGATGTGTTGAAGAATAATGGAACAAAGCCGGCGACGAACCCTAAGAGGAAATCAGATGAATTGGCCTATCGGGATAAGTTTTTCTATGATTCTTGCCATGAATCAGACTCTCTCATCAAAAAAATCAGAAAAAATGGTTTGATTGCTTTCATTGAAGTGAGCCCAATTATTTTGGAAGAGCAGCTTCAGGAATGTCGATTCTCTCTTCTGGCCAGATTGTTGGGAACCTGGAGTGATGTTCCTATCAGGGTTGATGAAGTGTGAGCTCGCCAATCCTAGAGTTGGGGAATTACTGATTGGAAGTGTATCCCAATTAGAAGAGGTATGTTTCACATTGTCTTTCCCTCTAAGGAATTGAATATTGTGGCTTGGATTTTTGGACCTATAGCAATGAAGCCTGGTTACATCATGGTCCAGCAGCGGGATCCTTTGACGAGCCCTCTTGCAATCAAGAACTCCTGTACCCAAACTTGGATTCGAATCAGGGGGCTAAACTGGTTTTTCTAGCATCCATATATTCTATGGGAAATTTCGTCTTCTTTTGGTTGTCCCATTAAGGTTGACAACGAGACCGAGCATCCTAGTTATGTCCATTTTGCCCGAGTTCTTGTTGAGATTGATTGGGCTAATGTTCTCATTGATACTATTTTTCATGTTGCGGGTGAAATTAATCTAGATCTCTCCATTCAATATGAATGGCTGCCTAACATCTGTAAATCTAGTTTATGAATTGGTCATATCCATTTATAATGTCGTAGGAGTTTAAAATTCTCCCTCTGTAAATCATTGGGTCACAACTATGATCAGTACAAGAAGAAGCTCAATAAGGATGACTCCAAGATAAAGGACCCTCCAAAGGCAGCATCATCTTTTGCTGAGGCTGTTCAAGATGGATTTCCCATGTTTTATGATTTCCAGCATGCCACTGTTCATGCCTCTATGGATACTAATAATTCATTTAGTTTGGTCTCATATGGAATTATGTTAGGAACTGAGAAAAAGGCCTGGGCTGATATTGTTGTGGAGGAAGGGAATATATCAGAGCATGAGGTGGCTATTCAGGATCATGTTAATGATGAACATGACTGTGCTGCAATGGCCCCTATTTCTAGTAAGGGAAAGCTGAAGATTGTTGATAATGAGGGATTTTAATTGGTGATGAAAAAAATGATGACAGCTGGAAAAATTTCCCAGGAAAAAGTGCATATTGATGATGCAGTAGAAAATATACCTTTGGCTCATCAATCTCAAAATTATCAAGGTGATCCAGGGGTGGCCTGTCCACATAGATCTCCTTCTCACAAGGTAGGCACTCTAGAAGCAGAAACGACCCTAGTGAAGTAGGCCACTGAAAATTCCCTTGTCTTCTCTCCCTTGTATCAAATGGAGAGTAGAGATGATGATGAGGCAAGGGTGGAAGAGAATAAAGAAGAGCCACCTTTAAAACAAGCTGCCAATTTTTTCTATATTAGAAACTATTAATACCCCTGAGTTTGATTTGCCGAACCTTGAAGGTCTTAAGAATGCAGGTTTAACAACAGAAGATTCATTCATGCTGCTGAAGAGGATGTGGAGGGCCCTAAAGAGAAGGAGTATAATGCTCAGTTTGATTCTCAAATTGTGCAGGTCACAGAGGTGCCTCATGTGGATGTATTATAGGAGTAGTCTCCCATTGCAGTATAGGTTACCAATGTAGTGAAAGGGGGTGAACTTCATGACCAACCCACTGTACATCAGAACTATCCTGGACAGGATAGGGATCCCTCTCATGAGGATTCTGATTCGAATTGGATGGAGAATGAAGGCATGCACATGGGAAGAGAGCATCATAATAGGGGAGGATCTAGGGACTGTGACCGGCCTAGGAAGAGGTAACTCTGTGGTGTGCATTTGTGTTGGTTTATGGTGTATTTCTATGCATGTAAGCACCCCCTTAATCTGTAGTATTTTTACTATTTTTTTAATAAATTTGGGGCCATTGTTTAGAACCCATGGCCGAACCTTCTTGGTAAATATGGTTTACTGATAATTTATATCATTTTTTTCATGGAATCAGGATCAATCATGAGATGAAATATTACTAACAATCACATAGATTATTTAAGTGGTATTTTTATTATTAAGTGCAAATTTGGTCTTAGGAGTTACTAATTTGTACATATACTATTTAATGAATTTTAAGTATATTATATTACTTATATTTTAGTTTTTTTTCTACTATAAAAATTGTTTTCTGACTAGTAATGAGAATAAATCGAAGAACTAAACTTCATCGTCCACAATGAATGAAAATTGGAAACTAACAAAAGATTATTTCGTTTATAAAATAATAGTGGTGGAGTAAGAATATTTATGATGATTGTTATGTTAAAATGAAATAATTACATTATATATTTGATATTGTAGTTATCATGTTAATTTGGATAGAGTAGGTGAGGGTATGATAAAAATAGGAAGGAAAATGAAATGAAAATGAATTAAATAAAATGTGAATTTGCCTCTTGAATCAACCACATTTTGAACATCTTTAATGGAAACAGTTTTGGTCTTTTGGAAAAACCAAGAGCTTCATGTACTTTGGGAGTGACTATGTAATGGTATTTGGGAAGAATTTTTTTGAGAACCAATTTCTAGAGGAGTGAATATATGTGTGTGTGGTGGGGGTTTTTATAGTAAAGGAGAGGAGTGAATTTTGAATATTTTACTCATTATATTATTGTTGCCCCCAAGAAAAAAATAGTGCTGTTTCATGTGACCCCTAACACTAATAAGTAAATTTTTGTTCGAACCAAGTAGCCTTACATAAATCATAATGTAATAAATAGTATATTTAACTGATAATTTGTTTATACGGTATTTTAATTTATTTCACTATTATATAAAATATTCATGAATTTTAGAAATATGAATAAAATTATCCATATTTTTTTTTCTGATGTGTAGATTTAAAAAATGAACTCCATTTTCTAAAATAATATTTTATATATGATTAAATTAGTATTTAAATAAAATAATAATTAATTAGAAAAATAACAAATTTAAAACTATATTTCAATTTTTACTACATTTAACAATTAATCAAGATCTAATTATCTTGTAACCCTAATAAAATAATATTATATTATTATTTACTACTCCTGAGTGTCATATTAAATTTTATAAGGGTATGTAACTATTCACCAAATACAATTTCGGTTCTATGAAACTCCAAATGAATGACTAGTCACAACTATAAATGACCATTTTTTGAAATTCAAAACAAAGTAGAGGAAAATTTGTGATTATTTAATAGATTATAAAATGTTTTGTTTTGGAGGGACTATGTTTTTTATGCATTCAATATTTATTTTGAAAACCTTTGGGTGTAACACCTTATCACCTAATGTTTTTTTCTGTTTTTTGGATCCAAGATCATAGTGTTACAAAAAAATTATTATCAAACAAGTGGTCAAAATCATTATAAACATCCCAACGGTGATGATAAAATGGTTATCCATTAAAAATATTCAAATAATAAAACCCCATTAAAAATGAATTAGGTTCATTTCATGATTTTTTATGAACAATCATATTTTTTATTAAATTTATTTATTTATTTCATTTTATGTCCCCTAAAAGTCCACATAATGAAACAGTTTTCTAAAATGACATAGAAAATAAATCATTTACTTTTTCGAATTGTATTTCCCCTCTTCTTGCATCGTGTTCTCCACTGTTGTCCTATGGGATCAAGATTTTGCTTTTCCACGATGGGATCAAGCACAATCAAACATGTGTATATATTGTAGTATCATTAATGACACATGAATATATGTTTAATGGGTGAATCATAAATTTATGTGGCATGTAAATGAAACTATTTAGATCTAGAATTTTGTGGGCTGACAAGATTATGTGACATATGAATAGAGAAACAACTTTTTGTGTAGAGTAATTCAAGGGGAATTAAAATTTTAGATTCATAGCCAATAGAGGATGATATCAGATAAATAATGGTGACACCCAATGTTTCGGGGTGATAAAATAGGGAAAATATTATAGAGATGTTCAATATGGAACACATCATGATGAAAGGGGATTTCAATGGAAATTATTACTATCAGTTATGTATTTTAGGTTTCCAATCTGTTTTCCCCAGCAATTTTAGTCCAGTATATTTTTGTAAAAGATATGGATCACATGATATGTGTATGGGCCTATAATCTACATGAACCTCCACAGGTGGCTAATCAATGGGCCAACATCAATTGTTTTGGATCTCATTTTGGAGGAACTGTTGCATATAATAGTCATATAACAAAACATGTTATTACCCGAGAATGGATAGTTACCTGTTAAAGTACACAACCATAGACTAACAAACATGACCCTAACGAAGAGCACCTGGCTAGGATTTGTGTGGATAAGTCAAACCACATGGGTTCCCTTACACAACATGTACTATGACATGGAAACTTATCCATTTCATGACGAGAAAAAAACTAGGATATGGACTGGGACCGAACAGAGTTTGGATTCCATTTGCAACATTTACAGCATAATGAAAATTCCACCTTGTGTATATTCTTTATCTAAAATAAATTTTTTCCCTTGATTAGCCTATACTCAAATCTTTTACACATATAATATGTTGATATACATTATTTCATTTTTTGAGAAAACACACAGAATGTTATGAGTGAGGTGATTCTATAAGAGATGTCTTTTGAAGAAAATTATTTGGTGGAATATTTAGAGATACCATGGGGTTATCAACATCCCTAGCACAATATCTAACAAGTCCCTTATTCTCGTTGAACATATTTAGGGTATCCCCTTAGACATATTAGGGTGTCATTCTTTTACCCAATGAGTAGAACCACATCAACTCACTAGCGGATGAGTCCTCTATATATACAAACCATATGGACACTCAAATATTACTAGGTTTTAGGTAAACTATTCAATGATTTCCCCCTAATATAGATGTTTGTGATTCAATATCCCACTACGTGGAATTCCCCATAAACACTAGGGTGAGGGTACCATATTGTTCTATCTAGTTGAGTACCACTTTCAAACTATGATGTGAGTCCTCTACCTTTTGAGTGGTAACCCTGTAATGTAATAGGTTGTGAGTCTTATTTATATTTTATATAAATCACCAAGGGAGGATGATTTTGGGTGTGGTTAATGTATCCCTACAGACAAGTTTGGACATAAGAATTAGATTATGGGTAGTGATGATAGACCTTTGGAGCTACAAGGAGAGTCATTTTCATTATATGGGATGTGAGATGGAGATATCATTTCTTTCTAATCTATGATTATTTATGAATATATAGAAATTTTTTTGGGTTTTATTTGCCTCTTTTTTTAGTTTATATACTATTTCCACTGTGTATTATATTACCCCTTATGATTATCAGTGTGGGGTTTTATTGGGTATTTATATACTCACATAGGAATGTTCTTTTTTCACAGATGTCATGTATTATGATGAATATAAACATAAAAGTGGTTAATTATATGGATTATATGTGTACTTGTGTGTATAGATCACATACAATGATTTGTCTTGGAGGTTATGAGTAGGGATTTATAAGCATCCATTCAGATTAGTTATTGTCAAAATATGAAATTTTTTTGTGTCTTTTTTATTCGCTATATTTTGGATATATTATGATACTCTAATGTATTTCAATGTCGTTATTACAATCTTGGTTTTACTCTATGTGTTACCTACCTTTTTTATTCCTCTACATTGTTTCATTGAGGCAGTTCGTTATGTTCATTTATGAACATGAAGAAAATGACCTAAATTTATATTATACCCTCTTGGTGCATAATTCTAGACAAAAAATGTTTATATATTTTTTTCATGTTGGGATTAATTATCCTCACACAAGTAAGAAGGGTGGTGGTGGGATGTTAATTATAAATTGGTATAAGAGGAGGTTCATCCTTAAGTCAATTTAGAGACATATCCATAGTGGGTATTGATTTAGAAACTATTGAAAAAGTGTTACGGTTCATATTTTATGGATTTCATGCCAGGGAGAAAAGTGATAGTATATTGTATAACATATTCACACACAATGACTCGTAAAACATCTTTTTACGCTCATCATATTGATATATCCTTTTTGGACCAAACTGGTACAGGCATCTTATACTTTTGGGTACATTTATTTTTATCATGAGTTAGAAAACCATATATATATATATATATGATCATCTTATCGTGGTAAATCATAATAATTTCAATGATACATTTTGGAATACATCCAAAAAATTATCGATTCATGAATGATATGATAACCCATGGATATATGAGGTCTCGTTTTATAATATATTTCATGTGGGGATTCCCTCAAGATGGAAGGGAGTAGAACCCCCTCCACCTGATAACCATTTATTACTAAAAATTATTGATGATGATGTTTACAGGCTTAGCGCACTACGCATGTTCCATTTTCAATGGCCTCTAATGTTTTTTGGTTGGTACGATCCATAAGAAATGAAGGATAATATTGATTCAATGATCTATGTCTTAAGGCTATTTTACACCATGCATGATAACATAGTTATTATATAATATATTTTCATCCTTTTATTATATTGGGACTTGTGGATACTATTCAAACAAACTCATGATGATCTGATCCCGTCATGGAATACCATCTAGTATCCATTTCATGATGATTATAACTATGTGTTAATGTGATATGTTTTTATTTATTATCTTCTGGAGCTAGATAATGGTATTATGTGTGTTATTTATAATGGAACTTTGTTTAATGTCCTTACATGATACTCCCTCGACAAGTTACTGGTTGGAGTTTTCAGGGAGCGAATGTTTGAGATGAGTTTCAATATAAACATCCATACTATTGTGGTTATTTTTATCACCCAAAAATGATGGTTTTTGAGAATATGGAATATTTATGTATATATTTATTTCAATGGGAATCCCTATAGATTGTGATGATAGAGGGAAACATGATTCAACGTAATTATCATTGGATAGTAGCCACCACTCTGTTGGATCTCTACACATGAGACCTCATCATGTACACTATAAATGTTGTGGTCATGAATAGTATGATTTTTATATATTAATTAGTTAATCCAATGATTTCTTTACACTTCAATGTGATGTTCATGCATAATGGAAAATTTATTTATTGACACAACGTTATGAGGAGGGCAGGAAGGCAGCATACAGACTCCCACAGTAGGGGAAGCACATTGATCATTGTTCTCTTAGGATTGTCATAGGTTGGCCATTGGGGGTGGTGATAGTAGAGGTGATGGTGGTTTTCTACATATATGAGATAACAAAATAGGGTGACACTATTATTTACCCCACCCCCCCCCCCACCACCAAGAAGGTCATGCCAGGATCAAGGAGCAGGATGATACGACTTCCATAGCTATAATACAAGGAGTCCTATGGACCATATGATGAAAAGATAATACATATAATGATGTATTTTAATTATACATGTTCTATAATTATTTTTGATAGATACGGTATTCATTACTTTTTATGTATCCATTTTCTAATATTATGTTATCCTTTTTATGTACGTACCATAACTTCTTTGTCTAGAGCTCCCAAATTGATGTGATTCATTATAATTGGTTATCTTATGGAAATACGAGCTATTTTTTGTTGAAGAGATTTTCATTTCATACCCCCGATTATTCATGAAAAACCTTATGTAATGATATTTGTAATTGACTACTCTCCAATCGTTTGATCCAAAATGAACTAGAATCATAGTTCGGTTTTTATCCTTCCTATTGATGGGACAATATTCTTCTTTTTAGCAGGGAGAAATATCATGGATGGGTGAGTAGATTCTACATGAAATATAATACATTTTATCACCCCTTAATTTGTGACTTTCCCCTCAGTCTAGTAGTCACATCAGAAATATTCATTCCATTAGTAGTAGAATAATTTATAGATTTTATCCATGACATTGTTTTGACAGTACCTGTAATGTGGGTGATTGATTTCAACATTTCATTTCACTATAGTAGGATATTTAATTCTTATATATAATATTTTTTTAGCCCCTTGCTACATTTTATAGGTGATGTTATAATTGGAGAACTATTGAGAGAAGGGTTTTATCATATCTATTGTATCCCTCGGTATGCTCTTATTCTGTTTGGGAAAACATGGATTGGATCATATTAATACTTATTGATTATTATGACCTAAAAGGGGAAATTATAAAAATCTAGCACACCAGATCAAGGATTTAATTCAAATTTGATATGTTATGTTGTGTGAGTTAGTTATCAATGATATATCTCATTTATGGATACCTTTAAATTGGGGTTAATGATTCTGAAATTCAGAATATGAAATTCTAATGTCATTGTAGACAAAATGTTATCCTCTTGATTCCTTAAATTTGAATGTTGACAATTTGTGTTAATGGATTGGATGAATCAAATATTTCATCCATCTTCGTACCAATTTGCAGTTGTCTTCTTCAATGATATACTCATATACTCTTCATTATAGGAGAAACATGCATTCTATATAAATATGGTCCTATAATTACTTCATGAAAATTGTAATTATAGTATTATCTAAAATTTCTAGTTTTCTATAAGTGTGGTTCATGTCTTTGGGTATGTCAATAAAGATCATGTTTTATCAAAACAATAAATGAATAATGATGGAGTTACATCATGGGATCCACCAAAGAATATGTAAGATGTGTGAATTATTACTAGATTGGTAGGGTACTATAGGTGGGTAATAGGGATATTATATAGGTTTTTTGAACCATTAGCCATCTAGATATTGAAATGAAAGCTATTAACCTTATCCTAGAGGTGTTAGTGACTCTATAAGAAGTTCAAAATGATGTTGACCAGTGAACATGTATTGAGACTACTAGAGGAGGAAATGTATTATATATTATATTATGTTCTCTATGGTTCTAGGATTATCATCATGTTGAGGTAGTGTAAAGATGTGATCAAATATGGTATAAGGTATTTTGGACCCCTGACTATAGCTATGAGACTGAATACCATGAGTTTCATATGGTACTCATCTATTCAATGTTGTGGAGGTACTATCTTATGGTGGATAACATTATTTTTTACTCCTTACATTAGAGTATCTAGTATATCTCCACACAAAGAGAACTAAAGGTTTGATAAAGGTTTCAATTGGAGTTCCTAATATTAATTTGAGATAATATGTAATCCTTATAAGGGTAATTTGGTGGATGATTCCATTAGTATAAATTCACATTCCAATTTTATTGAAAAGGAAACTGAAAAATTTTCTTCATTATATCTAATAATGGTAGATGATTTTGATGAAAAAAAAGTCATCAATTAATGGAATATTCTCTTCTTCATCTCTAATGTATGAGAGAGACTTAATTTATAAAAAAATTATTATAATTTTATTTATGATAAATTTATTCATAGGATTCAATCTATTGATTTTATGAAGGAGGGAAATATCTCATTCATTTCAATATTTTCATGGTGGCTCTATTAATGATTCCATAAAAGGTGCCGAGGAAGACTAAAACATCCCCTTCTGGTTTTACATCATAGATATGAGATAATGTACAATTAATTATAGAGGCATTTTTTGTTGGATTTCATGACATGGATGAAGGATGATTTATTCTCTCGTTGTGTAACATGTCAGTAAGTCGTGGCTAATCACTAGTTTCCATTAGTATTGACACACCCTATTGAGATCATGTAGAGGAAATGAGATGGAATATTCTTTAACTTTATGATATATATTCCATATAATATGAGATGTGATGAAGCTACCTGGGTGATTTTTGGATTAATCACAGTGTCCCAAAAAATAAATTTCATAAATGAATATATTTCCATGGAGAGTATGGAGTAGATGATTATATGGGTGGTCATATATCTCCCTAGGGTACCCTTTATTATTTTCTCTGATCGTGATGCATAGATTACATCATGGTTGTCGGGAGGATATTATGAGGCTTTCGAGCACCAATTATAGATATGTTTGAGGTATCACCCCATATGGATTGGCATATTGTGTACACAATCCCAGATTTGGAGGATGTGTCGATATATTTTCTTTTACAATTTGTATAGATTAAGGAGTATTGTATAAATTTGATAGATTTATATTATTATTGAACTACCATTATATGGTTAACATGGGAAAATAAATTATTGTGTACAATATACCATACATGTAACACTTCATAAAGAATGTGATTGAAGATAAATCTATTTTTGGGACATAGATTGTTTTATCAATAATAGAGTATGTTCCAGTGAACTACAATAATTTGTGTACAAAATACAGTGGACATAAATAATAAAAATATAATCGTCATAGGTCCCCTGAAATTGAGTAAAAAACAACATTCTCGTGAGATTCTCATAATGATTAGGATTTTAGAAGTTTTTCATGAGTAATGATACACATTGTGTTTATTTATACAATTGATATCTTATAGAGGGTTTTCCCAGATACAGACTACCTTCCCTTACCCCAATAGTTGGATCTATGCATGAAATATTCCATGTTTCATATCTTTTGGGATACATGCATGGTCCCATGAAGGCCACTAACTTGGATGAGCTAGAAATCATGGATGAATCCAAATTTGAGGTGTACTCAATATAGATCAAGGATCTTGTGTAGAGTATCATATGAGGAATTTCCATTCCCATGTTTATGTTAACTGGCTGAATAAGGGAGTTTATGATAGCTCATATGAACCAGAATCATAGATGTGCGCTCAGTGACCCAAATATTTCATTTCAATGTTACTTTTCAGAATTTCATTTTTTAAGGGGGATATTTTATTGACCATAATTTTTCCTTGAATGACATTGAAATATGTAACTAAATATTTTTAGAGCTATGTGGTAAGACTGTTATATAATTTAAGGGTTTCTAAAATTGAATTTTATTAATTAATAAATTAATAAATATTATAATATCTATCATGCATAATAGTTTAATTGTACTATAATATCTCCAATGTGGAGGATTCAGTTAGAAAAATGTGATGAATCTTGATTCTACAATATTTTATTTTCAATAGTAGTGACCTAATGTTGTTTGGTGTTGTATGATTTGATGAGTTAGTAATTGGATTGTGCGTTACGTAAAGCTATTAGTATAATCAGTATATTCATTTTGTAATCCAACAATAACCGTCCCAATAAAATGATAATGTTGTGAATATTTTATGAATTTATCTGTATATCCCTTACATGATCTAACAAGAGGGGGATATACTTCTTCATTGGTGGATCAATATACAATGACAAAGAATGATTAGATAGTGGTGGATCAAGAGGGAGTGAATGCAAAGGATCAGCTCCATCACACGATAATGAATTCATCATGAATGATAGATTTATAATCAATGTATGTACATTCAATATCACATTAAAAACATTATTAACTAAATTATCATATATAAAATGAAATACAGATCCATGTTTTTACTCCCTCCACATGAGGCCATCAACGTAATCAAATTTTTTAATAAATTTATTTTTATTATTCCATTTTATATCCCCAATACATCTGAATTATTCATATATTCCCAATAATTATAGGAAAACCTAGTTTTCTTATTGTTCGTGTAAATTTACCCACTTCATTCCTCACATTCTCTATTATTTCCCAATGAGTTAATCATTTACTATTTTCGTGTTTTGATCAAGAGTGATGGAAAACAAAAATTTCTTGTTGTAACATAAATGAAAAAGAAATAGATTTTTTTTATTAAATGATGAATGAAATATGATGTAGGTGAGACTCTATAGATGTTGGATTAAAAATGGTTATGGTGTTGGGTTGTATGTGACTAGAGTTTCGACATGTGGAAATGTGAGTTTCTAGGGGATTTTTGAATCCAATTTCTAGCCATCAGAGGATATGGATTGATAGATTCAGGAAACTCCTAATAGGTTTAGGTGGTCAAACTGTTGAATTCATGGTTGAGAGGCTAGATCTAGAGAACCTGTTGATGAACCATCTTTTCAATGAATAGTTGACTATACCACAAATAATCCTATAATACACATTGTTTTGCTTCACCTAGCTATAATAGTTTGGGTTTTGGGGAATATAAGGATCACTCATAAATTGGAACAGAACACATGATGTGTGTCCCTCTCCAGAAAACAATGTTATGTGCCAGTTGAACAACGCCAGAACCATGTGTGGTAGGGTATGGAATTTACTATTGGAGTACACTACAATGGGCTAGTTCAAAAGGTTGTATAGGTACATGTACACATACATTGGTATACACTAATTAATAGACCATAAACTAAGAGAACAATTGTAGTATCCAAGTGGATAATACACCCCATGTAGGACCATTTAACACTATGTAATGTCACATGACCTATAATCCATGGTAAAGGGAGAACACTGCATGTAGCGAAGAAAGACTACATATCCTGTCGAACCCATAAATTTCATGTAACCCTATGAGAAACTTAAACCATTCATTTAGCATTTTTCAGGACATGGAATATCTCCCCAAAGTAGTCTATCTAGATTAAACTTCATATAAAACGTGATGGTATACATCATAGTGGATTTCGAAATATGTCATGGAATGTTCTGAGAATATAAAATCATTATAATATGCTTTGTAATTCCACAGATAGTGATGAATAATCATATGAATACCAGGGTTTGTAACCCTATATCGCATTGATTTGTAGCCCCCTATACTCTATACATTGATAGAGTTTCAACCCTAACAATTTTGGTATTGTGTATTGTAACATCGTAGAGGAATCCACATTATAATCTAGGGAACAATCCTTATTTCTATAACTATTGGATTGAACCCACTTTTTTTAAAGTGCATGTGTCCTCATTAAATTGATTGGAACCCAGTAAAATAAAACAGATTAGTTCAAATTCCAATCAACTTGAATATAGAAACACACTAGGAGGAGGGTCCTCTATCGAGCTATAGGGTGGCTCCTAAATATCCATTAGGAGATATTCCCCTAACTATTTAGTGGAATCCCTTTACTGTTTTATGGTTTGGGGTCCACCCTCCATTAGATATTTTTTCTCATCCAGCTACATTGTTGTTGTGATTTGTGAGTCCTCCTCATCATATCAACATATAAGAACATGATATGATGGGCATCAATGAAGAACAATTGGAGCTATAGGTAGAATCATTCTCCTGGGATGGGATGTGATTTGTGGATCCACATTGTCTCTTGTAAGGGTTTCATTGTGAATATATATATATATGTGTGTGTGTGTTATCCAGTTTTTTTTCCACATTATTTGGGTCGTTTATAATACTTCAATCATATATTATATTTCTACCCATTAGTTTTTGAGGATCCCTACAAGGACCGAATATACTCTCCACTACATTGGATTTTTCTACACATGATGTGTTTTATGCATATGATAGAAGGATCGATAGGGATTTAGGTGAAGCATATGGATTATATAGTTCGTATGCAACAAACTATAATTGGGTATGCATAATAGAATTTTGGAACTCTCACCATTAAATATTTTAGTAGTTAATTTTTGGGTCTAAATTTTTATTTGGGTATGTATTTCTACACATTACACTTAAGATTACTTATGTCGCACTCTGCGATATACCCAATAGGTTACTATATATGTCAATTTTTTATATGTTTTAAATCCTTTTTAATATTATTATATACTTTATTATTGAAAAAGTTTCATGAAAACATATTGGTACCCTCGGAAAAGGCCACCCATTTAAATTATTCCATCTCTCCACATGTCAGAATTCCTTATCCAATATATGGCGGGCATAGGGTTGTGAAGTCTCACCCATCCTCTAGACAGGAGGAAAAAAATGGGTCTGGGTATTATTGAATAAGAATATGTAATATTAACGTATTATATATATAAGAATATATAAATCATTTCCTATGTTGATTATTATATCCATCACCATCAACTAATAGATGATAGAGTCCAAAAAATGGAATGTTTTCACTCCCCATTCCATGAAACATTGTTTACATAGTCCTAGTGTGGATTGGTTTTAATAAATATTACTGGAAAAAGTAATATCATGAGATATAATATTCTAAAAATTGAATTTAATCTCTATATAAGTTCCTGATATAAATAATGTTAAACCATAAACTTATGTTATTTATGAACAAAAAAACTCAATTGATATCTCATAGAATGATTATCCTTTAAAAAAGAAATGATTTTCATGAAATAAATATATCATAATAATTAGAAATTTCAAAAAATAAATTCAAATCTTTCATTATAAAATATTCCAATTTAACCACAATAAGCCTAAACATATTCTCAAATATATTAAAAAAATAATAAGAGAAATATTATTTAATTGGATAACGAAAGATAAATTCATATTAAATTTTTCAAATCCTTTAAAAATATGTTTTATTTTAAATTGGTTTTAGAAAATTCATTTGAAAAAAATGAAAATATATAAATAATGTTTCATAAAGTAATAGAAAATGGTGGATGGAAACTATATTACTAAAGAAAATGGTTAAAAGTAATATTTCATTAAATTTATTTATAATAGCACAAAGTTGGTATAAAAAACACATTAAAAAGGAAACAAATATTCAACTACTAAATAATGTCAAATTAATTGTAAATGAGCTTTTTAAATAATAAAATATGAGATAATAAATTCTATGATAATATATAATGAATATAGGAAAGGAGGAAAATTATTCTAAACCAAAAAAAAGAATATGATAATGTATGTAGCACAAAAAATAATATATTATTGAAAATAATAAACCATATGGGAAATATAATTGTAGGAGTACATGTAAAATATATAAAAACCAAAGTTATATGAATATTTAAGATTATTTAGAGTGAATGATAATATAACTTCCTCATATCGATGTTTTTTCAACAAAATTATAAATTCGAAATGATATTGGAATGAATAATCATACATTCAAATTATGAACAATAAAAACTATATTTATCCTCTTATGTAATAAAATTATCCATAATAAAAAATTATATCCTAACATTATTTATATTTATTAAATACTGTACTACTTAATTACAATCATTCAGTAAGCACTTATTCATCAATTAATGTGTCTTTCTATAAATATATGTTAATAATATTAATTTATCATACATGTTTGTAATTATGATGTTAGAATCCATAATTTGATATAAATATTATCCTTATTATATAAAAAAATTATTTTAGTCCATTTTTATGATATTTTAATGGAAACTACGGTTGTGAGATGTTATTAATTCATATATTCATGTTCATATGTTTTTATATACATTCATTTAATTTTATTTATATAATTTCAATTTTCCTTATATTTTTTATTATTTTATGTGTTTTTTTGTTAGATTCATTATTCTTATGAAAATATGTATAATTAAGATTAAAACATCAAAATTTAGGAATATATCTATATTTCACACTATGAAACGAAGTGGAGCTGTATGGAAACAAAAAATATGGTTAAAGGTAAGTTGAATTATATATTCTATAGTTTTTAAAAACCATTAGCATAATTCATACAATAAATATTCATATAATTAATTATAATTGATTAAAAAACATTCAACAATCCATGAACATTGATCCTTGATTAATGATTAAGGATAAAAGATGTAGATTCAATTATAAGATGAATTAATGGCATGAACTCATATTACTTCACTGAAATTTCATTTATTGTGAAAAAAAACAATTTTTCTACCACTGATACGATTTTTAAAGAAAACATATAATAATCCCTTTAATATGGTACAATATTAGATACCTGAAATAAGGTATTAAAGAATTTATTTTCTGTTATACTAGTTTGACATGTAAACCATATGTTTCACAGAAATTAATGATTAAAGGTAATTTCATCCAAAGGAATGTTAAATATAGTCACAACAGTTTAACCCCTAGGAGGTCACCACACGGTTTCCAACCTAGAAACCACTCACTATTTTTGGATTATCTTTTCTAGATTTATATAATTTCCATGTCTATGGATTTCTTTGATAATATATGTTTTAAACTCAATTTCACTGTTCAAATATCTCTTTTCTATTCACACTTTTGTGGCTTTTTTATTTATCATTAGAGATCACCCAATGAAGAGTTGTAAAACCATATAGGTTTGATGGAACAATTTAATATGTTGTGTACTATATTATTTAATTATGTCATCACATGATCGATAATCTATTTCTATATGATTTATTATATCATTTACATTCAATTTTATTATTATTATATCATTGATAAAAATATTTTAACAATTAAAAAACCCTAGAACAAAAAATATAAATGATTAAAAGTACAAAAAACTCATTATTCTCTAACATTGTAATCAACCAATGTATTTATAGTTGTTCATAATTTTTTAATCACGAGTTAAAAGATTCTGATCTAGTTTTAGTAGTTATTATACAAGTTTCTATTGAATAAAATTAATGATTGTGTATCTATTTTAATTTTATTATTTTTCATATGAAGTGTTATTGACGTATTCTTTGAAAATTACCCTTAGAAACATGATCTCTAAAAATATATATATTTTCACTCTTATTTAGTATCCCATTAATTTATATAATTCATTTTATAACCTCATTATAATGGGATAACCTAATCATTGTTCAACTATTGTTTATGGGTGTCTCTATTTTTCATGGGCATACCCCATACATCAATTAATATATACATTTTTTGATGGATTTTTTTGAAAACAAAAGATAGATAATTTCTTTGTAATAATGGGGATGTAATGACACCCAACTATTGAGGAGAATTTTAATTCCCCCACATTAAAACTTTTACTTATCCTAAAATTTTTTTGAATATAAATAAGGTCCCACAAACCAAAATAAAAATTCACACTTTTTGTAATAAATATGAATTTATAGACACGCCATTTATATAATTTATTCCAATAAAATTTAGTAGATTATTTTTAATCAATAAAAATATTTTTTACATTCAATGAAAAATAAATAGAATTTATCAATTTTAATGTACAAATATTGGGGAAGGACTAAATTAGCTCTTTTCATTTGGATTATGTATAAAAATTCATCCAAATTATGAAGAATATATTAATTAATTAAGAAAATGAAATATAATATTTTACTTAATAGATACATTATATTCCATGAAAATGGATTCATAATTCTTAGTCACATTTATATCTTGTTGGTTCGAGAAATGATTTGGCATTTATAAAAAACATTAATTTTTTATTATTCATCCAAAATATCCATTTTATCAAGAATTAACCATATCAGAATATTGATATAATGAATCCAAACAGAAAAACCACTATAAAATAAATCATTATATCATAAATTTAACTATTATAAAAATATTAATTTATATAAAAATGAAATTTATTTTACGAAGAAATTTTTTGAATAATTATTACAATTTATCTGTCATATTTCAAAATAATTACTGAATTAAAACGAATTTGTATATATTTCCATATAAATTGGAATATTTTAAATATTCATTAAATAGTGTTCATGTCAAATTATTAATAAAAATATATATAATTCACAGAAAAATTGAATTTTTCGATGAAAAAATCTTCAATGATTCTATCTATAATTCTTAAAGACAGGATAATTATTTAATAATTAATAAATATATTTCATTAATATATATTTATTAAAAATAAAATTATATTTTCATTAATTTTAGGGATATTCAATTTTTTTAAAAAATACATATAATGTAAAAAATTATTTTACATAAAAATTTTCATTTGTATATCATCCAAACATCAACAAAAAAATACCCTCAAAATTTTAACATTTCAATGTAAGATAAGATACAAAAAGGTAGAAGTGATGAGTAGTGATTTAAATAGTTTATATATCATGGCGATTTAATTGAACATGAACTTATACCATATATGATTTCCCTCAATCAATATTTGTTGATGATCAATATGAGCTGCATGTAAACCCTCCATATAACACTACCACCATTATAAGATAAGATTAATGAGCCTTGTACATTTCAGTTTTTTCTATTTATTTTCATTTATTATTGTTTAAATATATGTTTCATAATTATGTTACATTTTTTTATACCCATGAATATAATTATAGCATTATAAATGACATATTTAATCATTAATGGTTTATCATAATTAAATTTTCCAAGGATTCTTTGGGTTTGGTGTTTTGTTTGAAATTTATTATTCAATGAAATATTTATATAAAACGGAATTTTTATATAAAAATATTGATATATTAAATTTATCACCATAAAATAATTTTAAAATCCAAATTTTATTAATTTTTTAGATGTAGGTTAGTTAAATATTGTATGGTCCCATTCATAGGTTTCCCAATGGCTTCCTCAATTTTCTTATTTTCCACAAAACATCAACTATGTGAGTATTCTTGTTCCAAAACACCTTGTCTATCTAATAAAACTTTTCTACTGATTTCGTTTCATAAGATAAATCATGTTCCTTTTGAATAACAAATAATTTTGGTTTTTAAATTGGATATATTATTTATATCCTCAAAAGATATATTTAGAATACATAATGTATGTAATGAATGTTTCATTGATATTTTATTTGATAAGTTACACCCCTTAATATGATCTATAACCATGAATAAACCTATTTTTAAAGTTCTCAACTTTTATTTATCCATAGAACATTAAAACATTATTCCTAGGGGATATTTAATAGAACACTTTCACACCAATATAAAACGTTATATATTGTTGTTGAACAAAATCATATCAATTATATTTGGCTCTTTCCAAACACATATATTTATTCAGGGTTTGTAATTTTTCTGTCATATCATGTATTGGTTATTGAAATAATATATTTATTTAACAAATTCTACTAATAATTTGATATTTATACATCACTTACAATAATGACCTTTATATGGGGGAATATTTTCGATATAATGGAAAAAATTATTATATTTGAATACAATCAGAGGAAGATGTTGATCCTAAAATCATTTTAACTATTTTTATCATTATATTAACATATTATATAGTGTTTTATTAGTCATTCTATATTAAACATTTATATAGGGATTAAATTCTATTTTTATGCTCGTCTCTATATCAAATTCATGTTGACAGCATCTCAATAAAATTTAAACCTTATATATCTATTGTATTTAAAAAAATGTTGTCTATATATCATTATGACATACTTTAAGTAATGTTTAAAATTATTATCACGTGAGAAGTCATCTATAATAGATCTTTTATTTTCTAAAATTATATGAGTACTCACCACTATACCGATAAAATTATTTCCATTAGATTTTGATTGATGATTGATAATGACATCATTGGTGATGTCTTCCCATTTCCCAAAAGATACATTAGTGATTCTTTTATCCCCATAGACCTTTTTCATCACTTATTTATCATACTCAAAATCCCAAAATTACGATACACACTCTATAATAACTTTTTTCGTGTAGACTCCCAAGAATTGATTCTTATAATTAATATTTATCATTTGACATCCACAATGTATAGGGAATGTTGTGTTATGTGCATCATTAAATTAACCCTTCTTAAAATCCATATTTTTAGATGACCCATATTCATTTCAAAAACCTTATAACTCTACTATTATTAAATGTGAGGGCTATAATAGTTCATTTAATATTTAATAACTCTATAAATAAATTATAGACATCCACATTCTTAAAAAATATTGAGGATTGGGAAATAATTTTGGAATATTTTTATTTTATCCCTTATAATATAATTTCATTATCTATAAAAGATTTATAGATTAATATTTTGTTTTGGTAAATAATTAATCAAGAAAACTGTATCATTATCCTTTACAATTTGATCATATAATACATTTTATAATTCATCATAAGGTAATGTATTAAGAAATAATAGTTTTTGGTCAATTATAAACATCAAATTTGGAACATGTCCAAATCCCAAAGTGCTATTTTGTAGTTTCTGGTTTCATGAATGGTATATATAATATTATTTTCAATATAATGGTAAATCTCAAATAAATTTTATGAAAATGGAACTTCCTCTTAATCCAGAACATGTATGGGGAAATTTTTCCCATGGTATGTAAAATAACAAGACAAATAATAAATTAAAATATAATTTTTCATTAGGAAACATCCCAAAAATTTCATTAAATCACCTCTATATATGCTAAAACCTTTACCATTATAGGATATTGTCTGTTATTTTATTTTAACAATCATTTTTTACACTCCTTAAATAAATTTCCACATACTTCCATATAAATTAAATTCATTCAAAAAAATTATAAGTTATTTATACAATTTTAAAAACATTATAAATTTCAGACCACGTATTGATAGTATCCAAATAATCAATGAAATCTAAAAATCTATGTAATAATACCTTGTTTAATACACTCATAAATTTAACCAATCATTAAAATATCAAAAATTATTCTATTTCTTATGATTGCATGACCGGACAATAATTATTTGGTTTCCCCAAGATACATAATTAAAACATAGAATTCAATTTATCATTTCATACAGGCCTCATGAAAATACAAAAATAATTTTTATTTAATCCTATCATATAAAATATATTATAATAACATCATTAATTACATCCAATAAAATTTCATCATAATCTCTAAATACTATACTCACGGTTGTATATGAAAATTACAATGAAATTTTAATGTCTATAAGGAATTACAATTAATTCACAATCCCCATATCCTTTTTTGTAATGATATCAGAGGTATATCTTATCTCGTTACTTTTAATTATTTGTATATATATTTATTATCCCCCTTGAATAAATATTTAGTAACTATATATTTATAAATCAATTAATAAATAAATTTTAGGGGATACTTTTTCAATACATTTATTTTTTGTTATTGATATTAAATTAAAAAATGAATTTTTCCACCGTTAATCAATACAAATAAGACTGATTAACCCCATGGTTGTGAGTATAGGTGTAAATTTAAAATAAATAGATTTTCCTAATGTTTCTTGATTAGTTAATTTATCTCAAAATGTTGTACTCTATATGGACTCTTTGATATGAGAACATGCACTATTAAAATTGGATAATAAACATAAAATTATTGGGAAAGACCATAGAGTTACTTATAAGATATATAAATATACATTTTTATGATGATCATTACATGAATTATGAAATCCTAAAAAATATTTATGAATAGAGTCCATCATTATTTCTGAATTATGTTCTGTATTTTTGAATTTAGTTCTAGAGGGTTCTTATATTCACACATTCACTAATATTAATTAATATGATGATTTCAGAAATTAAATGGATCTCCAAAGATAAAAAAAATAAATATATTGTCTATTTTTGTGATGAAAATCAATTCCCAATATCACATGAAATTATTTAGTGGAAATAACAATAAGATCATTAAAAATTCCCTTCCAAAATAACATTATTGAATGAGAATTTTATAATTTGGTTGAAATCATTCCACTTTCAAGTAATTTAACAGATATTCCAAAATTAAATGTATGAGGTGGTGAATTAAAATTTTTGTATAATTTAAATTATATTATATAATTTTAACAAATTAGCCCTTAAACCATTAACAAATATGGTGTGGATAAAAAGTGTTCCATTATCCACTTTATTATCATGGTCCCCTTGAATTGTACTGATTTTCATAGATTTGAACAATTAAAGTGTGGTTGGTGTATTACTGATCCCATATAATCCTCAACCAAGTTTATTATACTCTATATCAATATTTAGTAATCATTATCCTGATGGAAATTCTTTCAACTCATGATCCCCTATCTAGTCACTTGTAATTAATTTTTATTATTCTACCCCCCAAATTTATTGCATTTAGCCTGGTGATTTTTCTTCCCCGCATGTGACTTATCATTCAAGATTAAATAAAAAACCTTTTCCTTTTCATATCATTAAATCCATATAATGCATCAGAATAAATTGATTCTATTTATACCTTATGTGAACATCAATCAATTTCCTCATTGATACCAAAGGATCATATGGATAATTCAATTCAATGTATTTCTTATAGTCCTTTTTGAATTGATAGGAATTTCACACATTATCAATAATAATACATTGGTAAACAATTATATTTTAAATATGTTATCTTAATATGTTCAAATGTATTCAACCTTCTATTGGTTTATCTAATGTATTTTTCAAAAACATTTCAACAAAAAAGTACATGGAAAGTATTCTGTGATGACTATTTTCATATATAAATCCCATCCAAAATATTCAATTTTTCCATTTTTATCTAAATTATTAATGTGGGTCCACCATTATAAATCATCACCATCAAAATGGTACACATTTATGATAAATTTATCCTTGTTATTTATCTAGAGAAAAAGTATCTATTCTATATTATTGATCCAATACTCAGTAACTAGTGTGTTGGAAGATCCACAATAGTGGGGTGGATGTTGTCACATGAAAAATTCATTAATAAATTTATCCTTTTAATTTAATTCATAAGAAAAATATGGTTTTCATGAAAAATATATATATTAGATAGTGTAGAATGAAATTTCATAGGATATTATACTTTATATCACATCTTGTATGGTGGCCCATTAGGGTTACAATTTTATTCTCAAACAGACCTATTATTATGTAAGATCCTCATATATCAATAAATTTAATTAATTAGAGTGATTTTAATAATGAGAAAAATTATTTAAATACTAATATAAAATTGTAATCTTTTAACTTAAGATGAATTAATCTTAAATGATATATTTATCATATACAATTATATTATTCAATTTTCATTATTCATGGTTTATTTCATTTTAAGATCTCTAAAAATGGTGTCATATTTTTTTCAAACCCTGTATAATGTTATTTGAAGAACATGTGTATTAGATAATTCATATAAGTCTGGAGTTTCAAACATGGTGTGTAGTTAGTACCAATTTCTTTTTCACACAATGAAGAATAAGTTAATACATTAAACAAATGATATCTCCAAGGTGTACATATTCTATATATATAATACACTTTTATTTATTCATATATTAATTTCAATTATATGAAACCATACTCTCTCTATATTGAAAAATTTATTTTATTTTATTTGGTTTTTTATTCCAATAATTTTCACTAATATTACCTAATATTAATTCAAAATAATAACTAATCCATACTCTAATACCCACTATGGAAGCCAAATATGAAAATAAAACTAAAATAAATCATTTCACATGGTTTTCATAACACATCACTATAAATCACAACCATGTAAAAAATTTTATTTTCACTGGAGACTGTATACATAAGAAACATATTTTATGACATTTTCAGAAACACTCTAAGGTAATTTTGATAATAATACATATTTGAATCATCAAATATAATACTCTCATTGAATTCATAAATATTTTGTACAAAATAATGGGTGTTCTCAGATACATAGTATGAATAAAAAATTGTAATCAATCGCTGATAAAAATAGATTATATAAGCTCTTTATGATAAAGGTAACATAATAAATTTGTATATAATATCATAAAATAATTAACCAAATTAAATAAAATATCAAAATACATGATTGGTGGAATAAATAAAAGATAATATCATATGTCAATAGTTATAAAAACATTATAACATGATTTTATTTTCAAAATCTATGAAATATTTAAAAAATTAATATGAATATGTCATCGATGGGTCTCACATATATTAGAAAAGAAAATACAATTCATATATTCTGGTTTATTTCCATGACTACCATTAATTAATAGATAGTGTCCCATATGTGGTTTCTTTAACTCCCCTTTCCCAAAAATGTATTGAACAAAATCCTATAGTGTAACACCTTTTTAGCCACTAATATTTTTTATTTTGATATTTCATTTCCAATATGTTTATTTTGTGAGTATCATAGAATTTTTTACTAAAACAATTATTGTGTTAGGAAACATACCCAACAATATGGTTAGTGATTGGCATTCCTATCAACCAAGATCACCTTGAGGGTGTAATGTTTTAGGGATATCAAGGGTTTTCATTGATTTATAAAGGAATTTCCAACCATGAGAAATTTTGAAGAAACAATGTATGTTGTGTTTTGGGAATATTATATATTCTGAATTATTGGTGCATGATTTTACTAAAACAACTATTATACCATATCTTATGTAAATTTATTTAATATTATAATTTCAAAAAATAGACCATCTATAATTTCAATCTACTTCAACATCATTTTTCTTCCCAATCATGCATAACACTTTCTCAAGGTCTTTAGAACATCCTCTAAAATTATGGAAAATTTATTTCTTTTTTTGGTGATTAATTTTTTGGTATTCTTAATTTTATATTTATAAAACGTCTTTCACTCTATATCCTCCCTTAATCTTCCATTTCAAGTGATTATTAAAAAATTTACATACATTTTTACTAAATCTTTTATAGTTAATTGTCGATTTGGAATGCTTTTAATATGATTTATATGTTTTATGGACCCTTTATATATATTGAAGATGTTTTTTCTAAGGAGAAATGATTTGGTTCTGCTTACAATAAACTTTTTTATGTATGTGTTTTTTCCAATGGATTTTAATAAATTCATTTTTTCGATCTATTATTTATTAAAAAAATATTATGAGTTAATAGATATGGTGATTCCATTATTTGTTGGGATTTGGATTTGGGTTGTAAATTAAATTAATTAATGTTCATATATAAATGGAGTTCATTTTCATGCACTCTATGTGTTTTTTAAAATGAATCATAGGGACCATCTGGCATTAAATGGGTTAAAATGTGGGATTTAGAATAAATTTCTCCTTAATGGAGGTTTTTATTTTAAATGGGAAATGATTGAACATGTTTAAGTGTTGCATTATAATAGAAAATTTGGTGTGATATCATTATGTTTTTTGTTTTTAACATTTTATGTATTTTATGTCTTTTGAATTGAGTGTCTCATATGATACATTAGGTGTGTGTGTTTTTTATTCATTAGTCCCAAAAAAATTTATTTAATGGAAAGTGGTAACCTTAAGGAGGCAAGACAAGAGAGATTCCAAAATTTTATCTAGGGAAACAAGAGTGGTTGTGAAGGGAGAATATAAAATGTTGTTAGGTGCTGAGGGAGTTCTAATGGAATTACTTTTAGTCCAAAGGAAGTCCTATGTTTGTTTGAACAAGTTATAATTTCTTATCTGGGTATAAAATACTTTTTTATATCATATCACACAAAAAAAAGTTCCCTAGATCCCATTGTATTCATTATTAATTTCAATTTATTTTTAAATTATTTATTTATGATTATACTTACATTTTAAGATAAGATATATTTATATCTGATGCATGTTTTATCATCATTTGGTTATATAATTATGTTTTTAATATTTCTATTTTCTATTACATGACTATGTAATAATGGAGTATTTATTGACTAGAATTTTATAATTTTGTGATATTAATTATGTTTATGTCCTATGGTATTATTCCATATCTAAAAATTATTTCCAAAATGTTAAAATATAGATTTTTTTGGAGTACCCAAAGTTATGTATAATATTTTTCACATTGAACATGTTTATTAAAGTGATCGAGATTTTGAAAATTGTGTTTTCAAAATATAATTTATGGTTTTAATAGGTAATTTAAATATATATATATATATATATGGTTTTATGCAAGTAGGATTTTTGACTCACACCCTACATATGACTTTGTGTATGATAATCCCTTGTATTTAATTTCATAATTAATTGATTTGTAACCATATTATTTGATGTTCCATCTTGATTATATATGTTTGTGGTATTATTAAGAGGGTAGAGACATGGTTTCCCAAATATGGATCATGTGGATATATTTTTTTTGTTGTGTCTTTCTGATGATGTATGAATCTTGTTTTATATTTATTATATTTTTCAGCTTTGAATGTGTATATCAAGTGTATGTGGATTTTTTATGACCTATGTGGTTTATATATCAGTTATATTTCATTATATTGTATACATTGATTTCATTATTTATATCTATTTATGTGGTTAATTTTTTTAGTGTGGTTATCCATCTAATGGATAGATCATTATATATCCTCAAGTGAAAAAATATTCCAAAACAATTCTTTGACATACCATGGTGCATGTTAATATCCCATGGTGATATTTGACACATATTGGGCCCTGTGGTATGTTGGATTTATTGACATGTTTGGTTGAACTAGGATAGTTTGATACAAAATGGTAGCATAGATTGGTATTTGGATGGGGATATGTATTATAAAGGTGTTAGGAACAATGTGGATCCAGAGGTAGGCATGGACGAGATTATGAATATCTATTCCACATACACAAATTCAAATTTACAGGGGTAGTTAGGGATTGTTATTATGATTACACATGGTATTAGACTTCTTGGTTGAGATTTTATGTTCACTTATTTGATATGGGTTTCCCAAGGACATCATTTATTGTTCTCTGAAATTATATATTTAGTGACAAATGAGGTATGATTAAATTATCAGATATTTGAGCTACATAATTAGTATTAACCATTGCAATATCATTCATCCAAATTGTGCATATAGAAAATATTATGAAATCCTTAATTATTTAGAACAAAAATTCATTTGAATCGATTTTTCATATTTTTTTAAATCCTTTCATAATTATATCATGTGGTTTATTTTATGTTGTTTTATATTTTATTATTTCTTGAAAAGAAATTTCATTGAGTTTGGTATAAAATTCTTCTTAGAATTACCACTTCTATAGATAAAGATGTATTTTTTTCATTAACCATAAGATACACCTCTAGTTGATCTAATTTTATTGGATTTGATTAGTCATACTATAAAATGTCAAGGATAAAAAAATGATAGAGGTCATGTATAAAATTTTGGCCATTCTCAATAGATTACTATGATGAATAAATTAACCATTTATTATAACCATAAACTAGTTAGGATAATTAATATATTAATAAGTTAAATATTTTACACATTTTATTGAGTCCCATGAGACTTAGAATATAGGATACACCAATAATGATTTGGGGAAATCGTTATTAAATTTGGGAACACCTATGTGATATGTTGTATGCATTATGATCCAACAATAACAACTATTAAAAAGAATATTAATTATATACTTTATCCATAGACACTAATAGTGGTGAACAATTATATGTTCCTTGAGTTGATGTTAGGAGATTGTTTAATGATGAAGCATGATACCTGTTTTTCTAAGTTGGTTCATTTGTCTCGTATTCTATTGATGAATAACTATATTGAGGTGATGAATTTTGTAATGGTATTTGATGGTTGATATTAGATCCATTCTAATTCCACTTTAAAATCCAAATAATTTTGAGGTAGTAACAAATATGATATGCCTAAGTTGTACAATGTATAGAAAATAAGCTTAGTGTGGTTTCTTAAAAAATTGTAGGTTCGAAGATATTATTCACCATAAAGAAAAGAATAATTATTAACATGTATTGGGTTGTGAGGTGTTTTATCCATAACCATTAGTGTCATTACTAATGGAGTGTTCATTGTATAATTCAGTTATATTCTATTAGTATAGGATGATTGTATATTCATGCCCTAATTCTATAGAGTATCTAATGTTGTTCCATTAGTGTTGGAGTTTTTGTCCACCTTATCTCTTATGTAATTCCTCCCATCATTATAGTGGCATTGGTGGTTCCTTGTATGTTAGATCATAGTTTAGACTATATTCCTCCAACAGAATGGTATTACATCCCTATTCTAAGTGATAACCACTAGTAGTTATCAAGGACCATTGAATTTCTGATGAAAAAATTGATTATTTATAATTCGTGGAATATATTATATTTTCTAGACATATTAAACTCATATTTAAATTAATGAATTAATATAATTCAATATAACTAATTCCCATTAACTTCTAGGTATAGAGTTTGAGAGAATTAGCAAAAAACTATGTAACCAAAAAATTTCATTTTCCAATCAATATATATATTTTCACTATAAAATAATTTCTTAATCCATAAAAAATAATTAATATCTTTCATTAATAATTATAATAATACCATTATTGTAAAATATTATGTATTATGATTCATTATAACTAGTTGAAATAGAATTATGTGATAATTGTTCTCTGAAATCCATGGCATAGGTAAACAAAAGTGATTATGATTAAATATCATATGTGAGAATTAATTATCTTATTGGTATAATCATGATTCATTTTAAACATATACCAAATAAAGTATAATTCAGAAATCATGCAATATAATTGGAAATAAAAAATTAAATGAATAAAAATTATTTTAAAACATGAGTCAAAAAATAATAATCATCAATCCTGATTCATTGAACAGAAGAAATAAGATGAAAATTTCATAAACATTGGACTTATTATCATTTTCAACCTGGCTACGCAACAACGTGATAAAGAATATATTTCTGAGTACTGATAATTTCCATCACAATCACCATTTCATAACGTAGATACCTGTAAACATATAAAAATGATATTTCTATAATATCTGATACAATATTTTTTCCAATTAAAATGATTTTTATATTAGTGGAAATAAAATCAAAATTCCTACATTTTTGTGAACCATGTGAATAATCCTCATATTATAAAATATCCTATATAACTAAATTGCATTTCAGGATATTTCCTAGTCATCAAATAAAAACCCATTAAATTTTAATAGGTTTCATATTGTTATTCAAATGGAATTACATAATAGAATTAGTAAATTTTTAATAAATATTCATTATAATTTAATGGAAAATAAATGTAAATATAACGAATTAAAAAAATCTAGGTAATTACCAATAATATAGGAAATTAAATGGTATTTACAATATATAGTTAATGCATATAATTATTAGTAAAACATTTTACAGTCAATTGACGAATAGGTAACTAGATCAACACCCTATAATAAATTGAATAATGAATATGGAATTCACATGATAATGTATTTTCAA
Source organism: Viscum album (assembly GCA_963277665.1). Taxonomy (NCBI): domain Eukaryota; kingdom Viridiplantae; phylum Streptophyta; class Magnoliopsida; order Santalales; family Viscaceae; genus Viscum; species Viscum album. The sequence continues at coordinate 810,189,671 of OY728140.1, read as the reverse complement.
TAAAAGTCATTCAAATACAGATTTAGTGATTAGGAAGAAACAATTTTGTGTTGAATAATTTATTTAAAATAAAATATAATGATATAATTTATAAAATTAACTAATTTTGATTTTATAACATAGATAATATCCACTATTAAGAATATCATATTCTAATGAAAGTAAATATAGATGAAAAATATTTCTAGAGCACTAAAATAATGATATTTGAAGAAGTAATAAAAATAATCTATTTAAATATCTTACACAGAAACTGTTAATCAAAATAAAATATAAATAATTAATTTTTAATGTGAAGAAATTAATGTGTAAAATTTTAATGTAAATGAAAAATGATGGGTAATGAGTCATCCATAGTTAAAAATGTATAATTTTTTAATGGTTCATATGTAAAAAATTTCAATGGGATTTAATATTAAATTATTTTTATGAAATTAATTTTATTATAATATTGAATATTAAAATAATTTTGAAAATATTAGATGGATCATTTTAAAACATTACATTTTAATAAAACCATTTCCACATACCAACCATGTGAAAAAAAATTACAATAAAACATTTAAAGAAAATATCATAAAAAATTGATTAAAAATTATATATTTAAAAAATTTGAATGGAATAATGAAGTTAACATGAGGTAATGAAAATTTGGGTTACTATACAAAATTATGATTTGATAGAAAAAACAAGAATATAGACGAAAAATATTCACTCATATATGATCGAGATCATTCGTATCTCTATAGAACATAAAAATATAAAATAATATCATAATAAATAACAGTTTTTTGAGAATATATAATTTATAATAACTAAAGGAAACATACAATATGATAATGGAAATTGTATAACAAAATATAAATGTAATTTGAATGATAATATTATAATTATCTAGTCATAGAGATCGAATATTGAGTTGAGTAATCCATAAAATATTATAAATATATTTTTAAAAATCATTGAGGATAAAGAGAAAGAAATTATAAATCAATTTATATGAATAATATTTAACTAATGATTTAGTATTTTCAAGAGGAAATTTTATGTCTTGTGTTTTTCAACTTAGTTAAAATATTAATGTCTACGACCATTATCATTTATTATATGGTTCTGTTTTAAAACAAAGCTCCAATAAGATGTATTTTGAGTTTGGATCATTTAATGAATTGATAACAGGATTAGGTAAGGCTCATAGAGTTTCCTGGGTGGCTCAATGGGTTTCAGAAAAATCAAACATAGAACAAAATTTAATTAAAAACATTGTTGTAGATGTCTTTTCATGGGCTTTGCATAGATATACATATTCTATGGGTCAAACAGTATGGCTTACTAAAGGAGAGTCTATAGCCTTCCATGGGTTGTGAAGAGTTAGTCAAACAATTCTATTAATCCGTGAAAATTAATTTAGGAGTCTGGAAGAAGATGCTCATTCTACACATGGTCTATAAAACTATTCGAGATAAATCGTTAACATTACCCTATTTTTCATTTCGGGATAACTTATTTAATTAAATACTAGGAAATGTGGTATTTAATTAGATGTTTTGAAATGAGGGGGTTATTTATTTAAATTAAATACTTGGTGGAATTTAATAAAATGATTTAAAATAAGAGTTTCATTTAATTAAGTTTGGTTGATAGATTTTAATTAAGTGAAGTTGGTTTGATGTTTTTATTTAATTAAATCTGCAGAAGGTAATTTAATTATATTATTGTTTTTTTATAGAGAATTCAATTAATTAAATTTTGTTGAAGAGAATTTAATAAAATAGAGCAGACTGGTGGAATTGATTTATTTAAATAATGTTGTCAGAATTTAATTAAATGATGATGAGTTGGATAAATTATTTCATTAAATTTGGTTGAAAAGAATTTAATCAAATTAATAGTAAATGAGTTGAAAAAGGGGATTTTTGGGTTTGTCAAAGAAGAATATTATTTAAATGAAAATAATAATAATTAAATAGGTGTTATTATTATTATATTAATAATAATAATTATAATTATTATAAGGTAAATGATGCAATTATTATTATTATATTATTAATAATAATTATAATTATTATAAGGTAAATGATGCTGGTGATGCACAGCTTGGATGAGGCGTAACCCCCCCCCCCCCCACTCTGGGCTCTCCCATTGGTGGTGCACCACCCATCCTCACAGCTCCCACTCTACACATCAGATTGGGGTGGTCTCTTCATAGAATATGTCAATATCGGTAAGGTATGTATTTTTCCATACATTTCATTCTTTTCATCTGTTGTTTTGGCTATCAATATCCATATATCCTTTAGAATGAAACCCTACGGTTCGAGATTGATTCAATTTCTACCTCTCCTCAAATTATTCGTGGTGAAGATAATGTATCAAGACTCTATGGTCTATATTCTATTGACCAACACCAATGGTGAATAGATCCTGCTTGATTTGGTTCACAACTATTATATTCAGGCAAGACTACATACCCGATAATTGGATTCACAACTCTTGAATTACGTGCCTATGTTGTATTTGAGTTGTGGTTAATTAATTTGGTGTATGTCTATTCATGAAACACTAATCATCGATTTTAGTTGTTCTTGTTAAGGTGTTTTGATTAATTCTGAGTTTGTGCAGACTGTTTTTGAGGTGCGTGTACATGATAATATAATAGTTTATGTTATATAGAATTGGATCGTCCAATTTCATTAGGTTGGGTACTCATCATTAATTAATTAATAAAATTTTGTAGTTGTTTAATTATTTTTGTTGATAAATTTGACTAATAATTATGAATGGATTTTTTATTGATATAAATTGATTTTTTTAGATTATAAAATTAGTATTTTGTATAAAAACGCTCCAATGGAGCTGCACTTCCTTCAAGGTGAAAACATTATGATTTGTTTGATATGTTAGTTTATCATGCAGATAAGTTTCTTTCTATTACCACCCTTATATGCTGATGTACATGGGATAAGTGATAATTAATTTTTTGTATAGGATAAGTAGAGATAATTAATTATGAACTAATGAGTGGAATATTTTGAGACAACTAATTGAGAATTAATTAAGGGATTTGAAATGGTAATTTTGATAATTAATCAGGGAATTCATTTTGATATATTGAAATTGTTGTATTAGATATAGTTAATTATAGAATTAATTTTTTGATATTTAAATGGTTTCCGAGAGATAAGTACTTTTTGAAAAAATTATGTGACATTGAGACAGTTTTCATGGAATAATTAATTTTAGAATTAGTTATGTGATATGGAAATGGTTTCTATACGATAATTAATTTAAGAATTAAATATGTGTTATTGAAATGGTTTATTTGACATAATTAATTTTTGAATTAATTATGTCATATTGAAATGGTTTCCTTGATATAATTAATTTATGAATTAATTTTCTTATATTGAAATTTTATCATTCATATAATTAATTTGTAATTAAATTATGTGATAACGAAATAGTAGACAAGAGATTATTTAGTTTAGAATGAATTTAGTGATATGAATTTTGTTTCATTCTGATAGTTAATAATGATATATTGAAATAGAATCGTTGAAATAATTAATTTGTGATTTCATAATGTGATATTGAAATTGATTCATTTGAGATAATTAAATTTTTAATTAATTATGTGGTATTGATATGGGTTCATATAGATAGTAAATTTCTGAATTAACTATGTGTTGTTCAATTAGTTATGTTTAGATAATTAACTTTTGAATTAAATTTTTTAATATTGAAATGGTTTCCTTGAGATAATTAATTTGGGAATTAATAATGTGTTATTGAAATGGTTCATTGGGATAATTAATTTGTGAATTAATTATTATATATTGAAATATTTTCTTTGAAATAATTATTTTTTGAATTAATTATATTATGTTGAAACAGTTGCCATGAGATAATTAATTTTTGAATTAATTAGGTTATATTGAAATGGTTTCCTTTACATAATTAATTAATGAGTTTAATTATGTGATATTGAAATATTTTCCTTAAGTTAATTCATTTGTGAATTATTTAAGTGATATTGAAATGGTTTCTCTAAGATAATTAATTTGGATATTATTTATGGGATATTGAAATAGTTTCATTGATATAATTAATGTGTTAATTTATTATGTTATATTTAATTGTTTTAATTAGAGGCAATTAATTTTTGATTTAATTATGTGTTATTGAACCAATTTCCTTGATATATTTCATTTCTAAAATAATTTTCTGAAATTAAAATAATTTTTTAAGAGAGAAATAATTTTTGAATTAATTATTCAACATTGAAATAGTTGACATAATATAATTAATTTTTAATTAAAAATATTCCATTATATTGTAATACACATGATCAATTGGGGATTAATTATGTGATATTGAATTATTTATGTTGAGATAATTAATTGTGAATTCATTATCTGCCTTTTACATTATGAGAGTGATATTTATTTATGGAATTGAGTATAGAAAGTAGATATTTATAATGAGATAATTAATTTTGTCAAATTAATAATGAGATATGATTTGTATTTTAGGTTATTTAATTGATTAATTTATAAATGGAAATTCTGTACCAAGTTATTTTTTTAGTTAACTAATAGATTTCAGTAAATCCAATTAAATGATTTAGAGGTCCATGCATAGTTCTTTATAGGTGAATTTGAATCCCATATCAATGTTTTATTTTATATAAATATGTATGTTTTCCATAAGTATAAATTTGAATATGATTATTTATTTATAATTGAAATGGGATAATGAAATGATTGAGAGGATAAATGCTCCATGAATAATATATTGTAAATGGATTCACGATGTATAAGAAGGGGAGCTAAGGGACCGTGAGTGCCCTTGGGGAGAATAAATATGTTAGTTTTTGTGTTGACCCTCTAGAGAAAATAAGAGCTCATGGAGTTGAATAAGGGGATAGGCCATGTGCACTTCTGTTAGTGATTGAAGAATTTGTGTTACTTCCAGATCCAACCAAAATGGTTTACAAATGGACATAAGATCATGGGGAGAAAGATGGTCTGATATTCCATGATGATTTCAATGGGTTCGTGGTAGCTCCAGGAGTTTGGAAAATAGAATGAATTTTGAGCACTTTCCCTGTTAATAAATTAATGTGCATTAAATCATTTTCAGCAAATAAATAGTATGCTTCGTATATGTCTATTTGGTGTTGATACGTGCTAGGTTCATATATGGTGATTATATGAAAATCATTATATATATATATATATACATAACCATGCACAATTACTATATATGATAAAGTAATTGACATGATTAGTCAAAATAGTCATGGGATGACGCTTGTTTTTCCATTATGGGTCCCTGAAGAATGTAGACAAGTTGTTGGTTATTTATTCAATGATGTTATTCCTTCAAAATAATTTCATTGTGTTTAATTTTATCTCATTGTGTAGATTGAAATAGACATCAGTGGTCCCAGACTACGGTGGTTTATATCTGACGCCCCATTCAGGACACTATTTCATAGGGGTACTTGAGTATACTCTACTTGTTTGTATGACGAGGTTCTATCAACTGTGCTATTTCTATGTAACTGGGAGTTATGAGAAAATGACCGAGAAGGAACTCTAGATGATACAGAATAATTTCCTTCTGTATTTGAGTCTTTTCATTATTTCATGTACTGAGATGCAAAACATGTTGATTGGTTTTTTGGATTCCAGATACGTATAACTATGAAATTTATAATCTATATAAACTGGTGATGCCAATTTTCATTGATGACATCAATCTAAAATTTAATTCTGATGTTTCTTGTATTTATATATTTTTATATAGTTCTGAAAAGTATTTTATGATGGTATAGTCTACCCAATGACTTTTCATATACCCTAGCTACTAGTTATTTTCCCCTACCATATAAGGAGGCGTGCATAAGGTCATGTGACGACCAGTCTGTATATTAGTTCGATGGAAAGCAAGGTTGGGACATTGCAAAGTTGTATTAGGGAAAGGTTGTTCTAAATTTTCTTTTTTATTTTGGTTTTTGGTTCGTAGATATGATTGTAGGAATGTGTCAGATCTTAGTTAATAGCCTTTCCTAGGACTGACCACCCCACATACATGAAATGAAAAAGTGTCTAGGGATGGTAATGGATGTTATACTATTTGAATTTACAGTTTATTTGATTTTAACTTGTTCGTTTGGTTTAATTTCTACTACATATTGATTATCATAATTTTGGAAATTTTCCATGGCCTGAAATGGAATGTACGTTGCATTACATGAATCATCTTATCAGCTTAAAGATTCACATTTCGCATATATAACATGACATGCAGTTTCATTAGTAGGATGCCTGGTAATATTGATTGTGTGCCTTGGGTGGAATTCAATGTTTTGATCTAAATTGGCATGAATAATTAGATAGCACGTTTATGTTATATATTTAATAGTCATGGATGTTTATATTCTATTATCCATATAATTTTTGAATGTTTTTTCGTTTTTTCATACTTCTATGATATAGAATGTTTCTGTTTTATTTCTTTTGGTGATATACTAGAGATGATTTGTTGTGTAAATGGCTGCATTGGTGAAAAATGATTGCTTGTGTTTACAACAGGATCCAGTTTCCGATATAAGGTGTATAAGAACCTTATAAAAGGGAAAGGGAAACCAGGGTATTTGTACCATTGAAAAAATTGAATATATAAGTTAAAACATTAAATTGATTTTGAATTGATTATTTGGGTGCCAAATACAACCTGTAAAGTGTATGGGATCATTATGGATTTGTATATGGCTAGTCATATCAATTGTGGGGATGCTTCATGAAGAACATGTATTGAATAAATGGTACCCTTAGAGGTCATCATCCGATTAAAAGGAATATATTTGCTAAATAACCTATTAATGATGATATGAAACTAAATGTTAAATGATTAATGAGGGTGATTTTTATTTATTTCTTGTTTTTCAAATTAAAAATTGATTGAGAAACAAGTAGAATATTGTTAAATTGTACCTATGGGTTTTTTGAAAATTCATTAAAATGAATAGATGTTTGAAATTAATAAATGAATTGGATAAAAGGAATTTTGAGCCTCGTGTTTTCTATTTTTTCATGACCAATTGATTTGGTCAAGGCATATCAAATGTAAGGGTCTAGCCCATGGTAGGTAGTACCCTTAGAGGTTATATCTCTGGGATCTACTATGATATTTTTTTCTTTTGTACCATTTAGTTGTCATTGTTCCTTGTAGTACATTTGGGATTTAATGAAAGACAACCATTTATAGATGTGTGTTCGTTGTATTGGGTCTCTTAATATGTTAAATAGAATTGGGTAATGATTGGTTCAGTATGTTTTACATGCCTTATGCATAGACTGTCATTAATGATGTCCTTGGGTTAACACATGGGTAGAGTGCTTGGGGTGATAAGGTACTTTTATCCCACTTCTGGGGGGGGAATTTTTGAAATAAAGTGTTTTTACACACTGATATGTTTATGATATGGACTTCATGTGAGATGATGATGTGGTGATCATGGTTATTGGATAATCAAACATGCTTTTAAGGTGTTTTGGAACAAGTCTATAGGTTAGTGGATGATCTTTTCCCTGATGACATGAACACTCAAAAGGTGGTTAGTGACACATCAGTAGGAGTTTTGTAGAGTTTCAATCATGAACATTGAAATAACACAGATTCCATAGCTTGTTTGGGCATTGGGAATTGTTTTATAACAGGTCGGTAGGTGATTATGATCATCTAGTATGGTGTAAATCTATGATAGTTCAATTAATTATTTTGTTTCCTATGTTTAATTTTACTGTTCTATTATGAATAAGACGTGAATGTCTCATTTCTTGAAATAATCCTTAATTCTCTATGATAACGTCGTTATTATGTAAGGTAGTGTATTAAAACTCTTAGACATTATAAGTGGTTGTAATCTGGGCTATATGTGGGATGTGTGGTTCTGTGTGATACAACTAATTCTTGTTGTGTCATGGTGATTTTGATATAACCCTGAGATGTAATGTCTTGGGATGGTCACCCAATGATGGGTAGGGTCTTTTGTATATGTTCAGTTGGCAAATGAATAATTTAATGTCATTCTACCTGGTAAAGTGAGAATGTGGTTTCTTTGTGTTTGATATGAATTCCAAGGAATGTTCTATGGTTTGGGATTCTTACCATTAAATTCTCATAACATTGGTAGAAATCGCCAATGAAAAGATGGCTAGGGGAGATGATAACATGATCATGTATCTAGTTGATTGGTCTCGATTATGTGTCGTTTCTATGTTTTCAGTTATTTTGTGACCATTGGATCAACTTTTAAAGTCTAAAGTCATTTAGATGATGTGTTGGTTATTGTTGTGCTTGGTGTTTCGAAATGAAACATTTTCATTCAAACGAGTCAATATAACCTTGATGGGTTGGTTTATGTTGCAATAGTTCCTGATTTCTTTTCAGGGATGAGAATTTTTATGGTGGGTAGAATAAGAAGTCTCGTGTTTTTAAACCAAGTTTAAATACAATTTTTTCTTGATATTTTTACTTATTGTACTGTTCAGTATCAAAACATGTTTTTAGTGTCATGTTTCATGAATTGGGATAATTTATAGTGTTGATAACATGCTTTGGTGAAGGCTCGAAGAGTTTCACATGTGGATAAATGGGTTTCATGAGAACCAGAACTCAAATATCAGTTTTTTTTTAATAAATTGCTGAGTTTTTATCATGGCCTTTTCATGGTTAGTCCAACAATGTGGGGCAAACTTCACAGATTTCTAATGGTATGAAAATTTCATTAACATGCTATGTGACTTGTTAGTCAAATACTATGCTCCATCTATTTGTGTTAAATTATTTTTCTAGTAGATGATGCATTTTCTGCACATGGTCTGTCAGACCGTATGTGTTCAACCATGCACCATACCCAATATTGAGTAACATGTTAATCTATTTTATTAAAATTTTCAAAAAATGGGATTCAATTAAATTTTATGAAATGAGGGTTTTATTAAATCAAATTCAATACTATTAAAATTTTAATTAATTGTTGACGAAACTATGGTTTTATATAATTAAACTTAGATGATATAATTTATTTATTATGTGAAAGGATAGGGTTTTATTCAATAAAATATAGTTAAGGGAATTTAACTAAATGAGCATTTTTTATGGAAATTTTATTTAACTAAATTTTTTTGAAGAAAATTTAATAAAATTGAATTAAATGGGGGAATTTATATAATTAAATTTGGTTGGAAATAATCTTATTGAATGAGATATAAATGAGTTGTAAAGAAGGACTTTGGGATTTATCAAAGAAACCATATAACTATATGATGATACTAATAATATGTATGTTATTATTATTATATTATTAATTATAATTATTTTATGGGAAATAAAGAGGGTGATGTGCACATCCTGGGTGAGGCGTGACCCCCGATCGGCTCTCCCATCGGTGGCATAGCACCCATACTCCTACCTTTATCTCTGCACACTAAAACACGATGGTTTATTTACAAAAGATGTACATCTTAGTTATGTATATCTTTATCCTTGAATTTCATTCTTTGCAATGGCGGTTTTGGCTCTCTCTGGTTGGGTATCTGTTAGGATGATACCATATTGTTTGGGATTGATTCAATTTCTCTATATCTTCATGATTCGCAGTGGTACAGATGATTTCCTGAGACCCGTTGGTCTCAATTATGAAATCCACCACATATGTCTATGTGATTTTCCTTGATTTTTGTAATGTATTATGTTTTTAGATATTACTAAATATGAATGTTTTTAACTTTTTTTGTTTAATACAAGGTTATATTTTAAAACCCTTATTCTGAAATAATCTTTTAAGAGTTGGGTTATTTTAAAGCATTAATAATGGGATTGGCTTAAGACTCATAGAGTTTTCCTGATGGTAGGATCAATTTCAAGAGAACCAGACCAGAATTTGATTTTCACATGAGATGTGCATGGTTAGTCAAAACTATGTGGGTCATCAGTTCATTATAAAAATTGTCCCCAATAGTAGACGCAAGGTTTGCACATAGTTTTTCACACCGTGAAAGCAAAAAAATATAGTCTTCCCAGTTTTGAAATTTTGGATAAATAAATTAATTTAAATTCACAGATGAAAGGAAATTAACTAAATTATATGTTAGGGAGGTTTTAATTAATTTTATGTTTACATAATTTAATTAAATGAAATTAATATAAAGAATTTATTTAAATAAATAGAAATAAAAGGAATCAGATTTATTTTAACTGATAATGAGCAAGAGATTTTTTTAATTAAATTAAGATTGACTAATTTAATTCAATGACTAATAAATTATGATTTTTGGGTTATTAAAGAAGAGATATATAAAAATGACAATTTTAAATTATTTGTAAACAATAAGTTGGGGTTTTTAAATCTATATTCATGAAATAATAGAATTTAATTAATAAATGAGAAATTTAAGTTTTATTTTATTAAATTCAATGTTAAAAAGAATATAATTATCCATTAAAAAATGAGATATTATTATTTAAATAAAATTTGTTGATATAATTTAATAATTTAATGTTGATGTGTTAGAGTTTTTAATTTAATTAAATTATTTTTAGATAATTCAATTAATCTACATGAATTTGTGGAATTAATTAATTAAAATTAGTTGGACTGAATTTAATTAAGTGACGATTACCGAAGAGTCTGGATTAATTATAAATTATGTTTATAAATTTTAATCAAAAAATAATGAGTGGGAAAATATATTTAATTAAATTCAGTAGGAGAAGAAATCAATTAAATGATGTGTTAAATGTAGATTTGGGGTTTTATGAAATTCAATTGTAATTTAATATAAATTTAATTATTTAATTAAATATGTGGGATTTATTTAATTAATTTTTATTGAGAGAATTTAATTAAATATTGATGTGTGGGAAAATTTATTTAAATAAATTTATTAGGAAATAATTTAATTAAATTATGTGTAATTGGGGAGTTTCCGGGTTTATAAAAGAAGTGTTTTATTAAATGATACAACTAATAATGGTTATTATTATGAATGGTTAATATAATAAAATATAGGTTGTGTAATTTCCTTAAATGAAGTTAGATGAATAATTGTATTTAATTAAATTATGTTAAATGTTTTTTATATAAATTATGTGAATTGGGGGTTTTATTTATTTAAATATTTTGAGAATAATTTAATTAAAAAATGTTTAAATAGGGTGTTTTGGGTTTTATCAAATAATCATATTATTAAATTATAAAAATATTAATAGTTGTTATTATGGTTGTTTATTTTAATTAAATCGAGGATGAAGAATTTAATTAATTTCGCAGAGATAGAGACTTATATATAATTAAATTAAGATAAATTTAATTTAATTAAATGATGTAATATGGGGGTTTATATAATTAAATTACAGATGAAGAAAAAATTAATTAATTATTTCAAAATAGGGGGTTTAATTTAATTAAATTCAACTTTTAGAGAATTTAATTAAATAGCATGATTTATAGGATTCATTTAATTAAATTCTGTAGAGGAAAATTTACTTAAATAATATGTTAATTGGAGTTTGAAGTTTATCAAAGGGTTATAATATTATAATGATAATAATATTATTATGATGGTTATTATTATTATCATATTCATTCTTATATTTTTTATTATAATTTTAATTTATTTAAATGAGGAAAAAAGACGGTGGTGTACCTCTCCCTCCTCTATAGGGTGTGTGATGCACCCGTGGTGTATCCCCCATGGGCGGTGCACCACCATCCTCTCTGGCTCCCTCTTCATGTGTGCATCTCCTTAGAGAGTCTTTATGGAAGTTGTCTAAATAGACAACGTAAGTCCTTCTAGACATGTTTTTTCTATGCACTGACTGTCTCTAATGTCCTTTTCTTGAGTTCCACTGTGATGAAACCCTAGGATCGTGATGAACCCAAATTTTATGTGTATTCCAATCCTAGGTGGTGTGAAATATGTCTCAAGACACATCGTGTTGTACATCAACCACTACCACTGAAGGCGCAGAGGTTCTTCTTGACTTGTTTCACCGCTTTATTTTTTGTGTAAATCAATAACCTCGATAATGTGTTTCACAGCCCTTTAAATTAGACGAAAAAAAATTATAGAGCACTAAAATAATGAAAATTGAAAAAGTAATATAATGATCAATTAAAATATCATAAATAGAAATTTTTAATCAAAATGAACTATAAATAATTATTATTTAATGGGATGAAAATAATGTGTATAAATTTTTATGTAAATGAAAAAATATGGGTAATGTGTAATATAAAGTTAAAACGGTATATATTTTTTTAATAGATTACATGTAAAAATTTCCAATGGGATTTTCTTTTAAATGATTTTTATGAAATTAATTGTACTATAATATTGAATATAAAAATAATTTTCGAAAATATTACATGGATCATTTTAAAACATTAAATTTTAATAAAACCATTTCTTCATACCAACCATGTGAAAAAAAATTACAATAAAACATTTATTGAAAAAAATCATCACAAATTGAATAAAAATTATATATTTAAAAACAATTTAATGGAATTATGAAGTTAATATGAAGTAATGAAGATTTGGGTTACTATAAATAATTATAATTGGATACAAAAAACATAAATATAGATGAAAATTATTCAGTCATATATGATCATGATTATTCATATCAATATAGAACATAAAAATAGAAAAAAATCATAATAAATAACAATTTTTTTGAATATATAATTCATAATTACTGATGGAATCATACAATATGGTAATGGAAATTTTATAACCAAATATATTTGTAATTTTAATGATAATATGATAATTTTCTAGTTACGGATATAAAATCTTGAGTTGAGGAATCCTCAAAATATTGCAAATATTTATTTAAAAATCAATGATGATAAAGAGAATGAAATAATAAATCAATTTCAATGAATAAAATTGGACTAATGATTTATTACTTTCAAGAGGAATTTTTTAATATCGTGTGTTTTGAAACTCAGTTAAAATATAAAGGTTTATGAAAATTATCATATGTTATATGGTTCAGTTTTAAAACCAAGGAACGTTACGATGTATCATGATTTTGGATCATTTAATGAATTTATAACATGATTAGGTAAGGATCATAGGGTTTCTTAAGTGGCTCAATGGGTTTCAGGATAATCGAACACAGAACTAATTGTTTTTAAAAATGGTTTTAGTGGTGTTTTTATGTGCTTTGCACTGATAGAGATATTGTGCGGGTCGTATGGTGTGGCTTACTAAAGTCGAGTCTTTGGCATTCACATGGGTTGTGCATAGTTAGTCAAACCATGCTAGTAATCTGTGAAAATTAATTTAAGATTATAAAATAATATGCTCCAGCCATGCATGGTCTGTAAAATTGTTTGAGATTAATCGTTAACATTATCCAGTTTTGAGTAATGGGTTAACTTCTTTAATTAAATACTAAGAAATGTGGTATTTAATTAAATGTTGTGAAATGAGGGGTTTATTTATCTTAATTTAATTATAACTGAATTTAATTAATTTATGGGAAATAAGAGTTTCATATAATAAAATTTGGTTCATATATTTTAATTAAGTGATGATGGTTTGAAGTTTTTATTTAATAAAATTTTCAGAATGTAGTTTAATTATATGATTATTTATATAATGAATTTTATTAATTAAATTTTATTAAAGGGAATTTAATTTAATAGAGTGGACTGGTGGAATTGATTTAGTTAAATTATGTTTATAGAATATCATTAAATTATGTGGAGTTTGATAAGAAATTTAATTAATTGTGGTTGAAGAGGATTTAATTAAATTAGTTGTAAATGAGGTGAGAATGGGGAGTTCTGGGTTTATCAAAGAAAAATATTAATTAAATGACAATAATAATAATAAAATAGGTGTTATTATTTATATTATATTATTATTATACATCATATTTATTATAAGGGAAATTAATATGGTGATGCATAGCTTGGATGGGGCATACCCCCCCCCCCCCACTATGGGCTCTCCCATGGGGGGTGCTCCACACATCCTCACAGCTCTCACTCTACGCATCAGATAATGGTGGTCTCTTCACAGAAGATGTCAATTGAGGAAACGTATGTATTTTCCCATACATTTCATTATTTTCATCTTTTGTTTTTGCTATCAATTGCCCTGTATCCTTTAGATGAAACCCTATGGTCCAATATTGACTCAATTTCATCCTTCCATCGAATCATTTGTGGCGATAATGATGTCTCAGGACTCCATGGTCTATATCACATTTAATAACACCAATGGAGAATATATTCATCTTGATTTGGTTCACCATTATTATTTTCGGGTAAGACTATATACCTGATAATTGGTTTCAAAACTCATGAATTATGTGCCTATGGTGTATTTGAGTTGTGGTTTTTTAATTTTGTGTATGAAGATCCATGACACACTAATAATGGATCTTAGTTGTTCTTCATAAGGTGTTTTGATTAATTCTGAGTTTTCGCACACTGATTTTGAGGTGCGTGTAAATGTTAATATAATAGTTTATGTTATAGAGAATTGAATTGGCCAATTTAATTTGGTAGGGTACTCATCATTCGTCAATTAATAAATCATTGTATTTGTTTAATTATTTTTTTGGTAAATTTGAATAATAATTATGAATGGATTTTTCATTAGTATAAATTGATTTTTTAAATTAAAAAATTAGGATTTTGTATAAAAACCCTCCAACAGAGGTGTGATTCATTCAAGTTGAATAAATAATGATTTGTTTAATATGCGGATTTATCATGCATATATGTGTTTTTCTATTTCATCCCATATATGATGATGAACATGGGATAAGTGATAATTATTTCTTTTTTATAGGATAAGTAGAGATAATTAATTATGAAATAATTACTATAATATTTTGAGACAATTAACTGAGAAATAATGAAGAGCCCTAAAATGATAATTTTGAAAATTAATCTGGGAATTAATTTTGATATATTGAAATAGTTGCGTTAGAGATAATTAATTATAGAATAAATTTTTTGATATTTAATGGATTCATAGAGATAATTAGTTTTTGAATTAGGTATGTTACACTGAGACCATTTCAATGGAATAATTAATTTTAGAATTAGATATGTGATATTGAAATGGTTTCTATAAAATAATTAATTTATAATTATATTATGTGATATTGAAATCATTGAATTTACATAATTAAATATATAATATAATTAATTTATGAATATATTATGTGCTATTGAAATGATTTCCATTACATAATTAATTTTTTAATTATTTATGTGATATTGAAATGGTTTTTATAGATAATTAATTTATGAGTATATTATGTGATATTGAAATCCTTGATTTTACATAATTAATTTTTCAATTAATTATGTGATATTGAAATGGATTCCTTGAGATAATTCATTTGTGAATTAATTTTTATATTGAAATTGTATCCTTTATATAATTAATTTGTTAATTAAATTATGTTATACCGAAATAGTAGACAAGAGATTATTTAGTTACAAATTAATTTAATGATATTGAAGTTGTTCCCTTGGGATAGTTAATTATGATATATTGAAATTACATCCTTGATATAATTAACACGTCAGTTCATAATGTGATAGAGAAATGGTTTCATTAGAGATAATTAATTTTTTTCATAATTATTTGATATTGAAATTGTTTCATATAAATAATTAATTTTTTAATTTACTTTGTGTCATTGAAAAAGTTCTGTTGAGATAATTAAATTTTGAATTAATTTTTTGAAATTGAAATGTTTTCCTTGAGATAATTAATTTTTGAATTAATAATTTACGAATTAAATGGTTTCATTGGGATAATTTATTTGTGAATTAATTATGTGATATTGTAATAGTTGCATTGAAATAATTAATTTGTGAATTAATTATATGATATAGAAACAGTTTCCTTGAGATAAATAATATTTGAATTAAGTAAGTTATATTGAAATTGTTTCCTTCACATAATTAATTACTGAGATTAATTATGTGATATTGAAATAGTTTCCTGAAGATAATTAATCTATGAATTATTTATGAGATATTGAAATGGTTACCCAACGATAATTAATTTGGGAAATAATTATGGTCTATTGAAATAGTTTCCCTGTTATAATTAATGTGTGAATTAATTATGTTATATTTTAATGTTTTAATTAGTGATAATTAAATTTTTAATTAGTTATGTTTTATTAAAACAATTTCCGTGAGATATTTAATTTCTCAAATAATTTTGTGATATTAAAATGGTTTCATTAGAGAAAATTATATTGTGATTTAATTATACAACATTGAAATGGTTGACATATAATAATTAATTGTGAATTAATAATATGCCTTTATATTTTATTATATATAATCAATTGGGGGATTTATTATGTGATATTTAATTATTTATATTACGATAATTAATTGTGAATTTATTATCTGCCTTTGATATTATGAGAATGATCTTTAATAGTGGATTTGATTATAGAAATATGAGATTTATAATGAGATAATAATTTTTTTAAAACTAATTATGAGATATGATTTGTGTTTTATATTATTTAATTGATGAATTAATTAAAGGGAATTGTGTACCTAGTTAATTGTTGATATAACTAATGGATTTTAGTACGACCCATTAAATGACTATGATGCCCATGTATGGTGTTTTATAGATGAATTTGAATCTCGTATCAATGTTTTATTTTATAAACATATGTATGTTTTCCATAATTATATATGTGAACATGCATAGTTATTTATAATTGAAATGGGATAACGAAATGTATGAGAGGTTAAATTCTTCATGAAGAATATATTGTAAATTGTTTCACGGTGTATACGAAGGAGAGCTAAGGGACCGTGAGATCCCTTGGGGATAATAAATATGTTAGTTCTTGTGTTGACCCTCTAGAGAATATTAATCTCATGGAGTTTAATAAGGGGATAGATTGTGTGCACTTTCCTTAGTGATGGATGTCATTGTGTTATGTCCAGATCCATCAAACATGGTTTCCCAAAGGACAAGAGATCCTGGGGTAGAAAGGTGGTCGGAGCATCCAGGATGATTTCAATGGAATTGTGGGAGCTCTTGGAGTTTGGAAAATAGAATATAAATTGAGATCTTCCTCTGTTAATGAATTTATGATCATTAAATCATTTTTCAGCAAGAAATAGTTTTCATGGTATATGTCCATTTGGCGTTTTTACGTGTTAGGTTTATATATGGTGATGTTATGCATATCTATCATTATATATATACACAATACCACACACTATTGCTATATATGTTAGAGTAATTAACGAGATTTGTCAAAAATGTCATGGGATGAGGCATGTTTTTCTATTATGGGTCCCTGAAGAATCCAGACAAGTTGTTTGTTATTTATTAAATTATGTAATTCCTTCTATATAATTGCATGATGTATAATTTTATTGCATTGTGTAGATTGATATAGACATCTGTGGTCCTGAGCTTCTGTGATTTATATCTCGCGCCCCATTCAGGCCACCATTTCATAGTGGTAGATGAGTAGACTCTACTTGTTTGTATGAATATGTTTTCTTGACTGTGTTGTTTCTATATAACTGGGAGTTATGAGGAAATGAACAAGAAGGAACTCTAGATGATACAGATGATTTTCTATGTGGATTTCGGTATTTTCATTATTTCATGTACTGATATTCAAAACATGTTGATTTGTTTTTTCAATTTCAGATACATACAACTATGAAATTTATAATCTATATAAACTTGTGTTTCCCATTTTCATTGTTGAGTTCAAACTAATATTGACATCATATTTTTTCATCTATTTATATATTGTTATATAGCAGTGAAAAATAACTTATGATGGTATTGTCTCCCCAATTACATTACATGTACCCTAGCTAATAGTTATTAGCCTCTACCATATAAGGAGGTGTGTTTAATGTTATGTGGCGACCAATCTATCAATCAGTTCGATGAAAAGCAAGGTCGAGACGTTGCAAATATGTATCAGAGGGAGGGTGTTCTAAATTTTCTTTTGACTTTTTGCTTTGGGTTGGTAGATATGATACTAGTAATGTGTCAGATATTAGTTACTAGCCATGCCTAGGACTGACCACCCCACATTCATGAAATGAAAAAGTGGCCAGGGAAGGTAATTGATGTTATACTATTTGAATTTACCGTTGATTTTATTTTACCTCGGTAGTTTGGTATACTTTATATTACTTATTGATTATGAGAATTTTGGAAATTATCCATGGCCTGAAATGGAATGTAAGGTGTATTACATGCATCATCTTATCCACTTAATGATTCACTTTCTGCATATATAACCTGACATGCAGTTGGATTAGTAGAATTCCTGGTAATATCGATTGTGTTCCTTGGGTGGAATTTAATGTTTTGATCTGCATTGGCATTAATCATTAGATAACATGTTTATGTTATATATTTAACTTTGATGGATGTTTATATTCTATGATCCTTATGCTTTTAGTTTGTTTTGTCGTTTTTTCATTGTTCAATGATATAGAATGTTTCTGTGTTATTGCTTTTAGTGATATTCTAGAGAGGATTTGATGTGTAAATGGCTGCATGGGTAAAAATGATTGGTTGTGTTTACAACAGGATCCAGTTTCAGTTATATGTTGTATAGGAACCTTATAGTAGGAAAAAGGGTAACCAGGGTATTTTAACAATTGAAAAAAAGGAATATTAATGTTAAAACATTAAATTGATTTTGAATTGAATAATTGGGGTCCAAATGAAACTTGTAATGTGTATGGGGTCTTAATGTATTTGTATATGGCTAGACATATCAATTGTGGGGTTGCTTTTTGAAAAACATGGATTAAATAAATTGTACCCTCAGATGTCATCTTCTGATTGTATAGAATATATTTTCTAAATAATGTGATAAGGAGGAAATGAAACTACATGTTAAATGATTAAAGAGTATGTTTGTTATTGCTTTCTTGTCTTTCCCATTGGAATTGATTTAAAAAGAAGTACAATTTTGTAAAATTGTTCCTATCGGTTTGTTGAAAATTCATTAAAATGACTAAAAGATTGAAATTAATAAACAAAATTGATGAAATTACTTTTGAGCATCACATTTTCTATTTTTGCATGACCAATTGATTGGGTCGAGGAATATCCAACATAATAGACTACCCATGGTATGTAGCACCATTAGAGATGATATGTCTTGGTTCAATTGTGATATTTTTTGGAATTGGTACCATTTTGTTTCCATTATTCCTTGTATGAAATTTGGGGTTTATGGAAAGACAACCTCGTATGGATGGGTGGTCGTTGTATTGGGTCTCTTGATATGTTAAATAGCATTGGGTAATTATTTGTGTATGAGGTTTGAAAATCCACGGGCATAGTCTGTCATTAATGAAGTCCTTCAGTTAACACATAGGCAGAGTGCTTGGGGTGATATGGTACAATCATCCCACTTCAGGGGGGATTTTTGAAATTAGGTATTTTTACACACTGATATGTTTATGTTTTATACTTCATGTGAGATGTTGACATGGTGATCATGGATATTGTAAAATCAAACATGCTTTTATAGTGTTTTGGAAGAAGTCACCATGTGAGTTTATGATCTTTTCATTGATGACATCAACTCTCCAAAGGTGGGTATGATGCATCAGTAGGTGTTTGGTAGAGTATCTATGGTGAATATTGAAAGAAATCTGATTCCATATCATGTTTTTTCATTGTCCATTAGTTAGTGACACGTTTGTAGGTGAATCCGAACTTCTAGTAAGGTGTAAATATATGATAGTTCAACTAAAAATATTGTTTCCTATGATTACCTTTAGTGAGATGATAGGAATAAAAGGAGAATGTATCCTTTCATGAAATCATCTATAAGTCACTATGATAACATCATTATTATGTCATGCAATGTATTAAAACTCATGGGCATTATAAGTTGTTTTTATTCGGGCTGTATGGGGGATGTGAGGTTCCATGTGTTAAAACTAATTCATGTTGGGTCCTGGTGATTTTGAAATAACCATGAGATAGATTGTCTTGAGTAATCACCAAATGATGTGTAGGGACTTTTGTATATGTGCGGTTGAAAATTGAATAATTTTAAGGCATTCCAACTGTTAAAGAGAGAATTTGGTTTCATTGTGTTGGCTATTAATTCCAAGGAATGTTCTGTGGTTTGGGAGTTTGACCATTAAATTCCCATACCATTGGTTGAAAGCACCATTGAGAAAAGAGCTGGGGAGATGATGACATGATCATGTAACATGTTCATTGGTATTGATTATGTGTCATTTCTATGTTTTTGGTTATTTTTTGATCATTGGAACTGGTTTAAAAGTATTAAGTCATTAAAATTATTTGTGTGTTATTGTTGTGAATGGTATTTAAAAATTAAACATTTTCATTCAAATGTGTCATTATAACCTTGGTGGGTTAGTTTATGTTGTAGTAGTTCCCAATTTCTTTTCAGGGATGAGATTTTTTTATGGTGGGAAGAATAAGAAGTTTTGTGTTTTTGAACCAGGTTAAAATACAATTGTTTCATAACATTTTGTTTTATTTTACTATTCGGTATTAAAACAAGTTTTTAGTGTCATGTTTCTTGAGGTGGGATGATTTATAGTGTTGATTATAGGATTGGGTCAAGTCTCAATGAGTTTCACATGTGGTCAATGGGTTTCATGAGAACCATACCTCAAATTTCAGTTTTTTAAAAATGTTTTTTGAGGTATTGGCATGGCCTTTTCATGGATAGTCAAACAATGTGGGTCAAACATCACAGATTTCTAAAGGTATGACAATTTCATTAACATGGTATGTTCATTGTTATTCAAATAGTATGCTCCATCTATTTAGGTAATATCAGGTGTCCAGTAGATGATGCACAGTCTGCACATGGTTTGTCAGACTGTAATTGTTAAACCACGCGCCTTACCCAGTATTGAGTAACATGTTAATCTATTTAATTAAATTCTTCCAAAAAAGGGATTCAATTAAATGATATGAAATGAGGGTTTTATAAAATAAAATTCAAGACTAATAAGAAATTAATTAACTGATGAAGAAACTAAAGTTTTTTATAATTAAATTTAGATGAGATAATTTATTTATTATGTGAAAGGTTATGGTTTTTATTAAATAAAATATGATGAAGGGAATTTAAATAAATGAGGATTTTCAACAGAAAAATTATTTAATTAAATTTTGTTGAAGAAAATTTGTATAAAATTAAAATAAGTGGGGGAAATAATTTAATTAAACTTGGTTGAAAAGAATGTAATTTAATTATATATAATTGAGTTTTAATAAGGAGTTTGGGCATTGTCAAAGAAACCTTCTAATTATATGATGATACTAATAATAAGGATGTTTTTATTATTATATTAATTATTATAATTATTTTATGGGAAATAAAGAGGGGGATGTGAACTTCTAGGGTGAGGTGTGACCCCATATCAGCTCTCCCATGGGTGGCATAGCACCCATTCTCTTACCTCTCGCTCTGCGAGCCGAATGATGGTGGTATCTTTACTGATGTTGTCCATCTCTGTTATGTAATCCCTTATCCTTGAATTTCATTCTTTGCATTGGTTTTTTTACTCTTCATCACCAGCTATATGTTATGATGAAACCCTAAGGTCTGGGATTGATTCAATTTCAAAATATCATCTTGATTCGCAGTGGTACAGATTATGTTCGGAGACCTGTTGGTCTCTATTCTGAAAACCACCACCTATGTCTATGTGATTCTCCTTGATTTTTGTAAAGTATATTGATTTTGGATATTACTAAATATGAAAATTTTATAACTTTTTTAACTACATGGTTTGGTTTTAAAACCATACTTTTAAAATAGTATTTATGAGTTGGGTTATTTTAAATTGTTGATAATGGGCTTGGATAAAGGTTCATGTAGTTTTCTAGATGTTTGAATCAATTTAGAATGAACCATACCAGAATGTGATGTTTACACGAGCTATGCACTATTAGTAAAAATTGTGTGGGTCATCCGTACATTATAAATCATGTCCCCAATTGTGGACGCAAAGTTTTCTTATAGTTTGTCACACCGTGAATGCCAAAAAAATATAGTCTACCCAGTTTTGTGTTTAGGGATAAATAAATTAATTTAAATTCATGGATGAAAGGAATTTTACTATGTGATATGTTATGGGGTTTCAATTAATTTAATGTTTACAAAATTTAGTTAAATTACATTGATATGAGGATTTTTTTTAAATAAATATAAATAAAAGGAATAAGATTTATATTAACTAAAAATTAGCATGAGATTAGGTTTAATTAAATTAAGTTGGAATAATTTAATTAAATGATTTGTAAATGAGATTTTGGGTTTATCAAATATGGGATATATTAAAAAGAAAATTTTAAATTATGTGTAAAAAATAAGTTGGGGATTTAAAATTAAATTCAAGGAATAGAGGAATTTAATTAATAAATGAGAAATTTAGGTTTTATTTAATTAAATTCAATGTTAAGAAGAATTTAATTAGCTATTACGAAATGGGATATTATTATTTAAATAAATTTAGGTTGATATAATTTAATTATGTAACGTTGAAGTGTTAGTGTTTTTTTAATTAAATTTTATTCAGATAATTTAATTAAACAAAAGGAATTTGATATATTATTTAATTAAATTTAGTTGGAATGAAATTAATTAAGTAATAATTAATGAAGTGTCTGGATTATTAATAATATTATGTGTATAAATTTTAATTAAATAATAATAATTGGGAAAAAATATTTAATTAAATTTATAGGAGAATAATTTAATTAAAAGATGTGTTAAAAGTAGAGTTGGGGTTATATCAAATAGAATTGTAATTTAATATGAATTTAATTATTTAATTAAATATGTTGGATTTATTTTGTTAAATTTTTTAGAGATAATTTAATTAAATAATGATGTGTTAAAAAATTTATTAAATTAAATTAATTGGTAAATAATTTAAATAAATGATGTGTATTTAGGGAGTTTAGATATTTATAAAAGAAGTGTTTTATTAAATGGTATAACTTATAATGGTTATTATTATGAATGTTTAATTTAATAAAATAGAGGTTGTGTAATTTACGTAAATGAAGTTAGATGAATAATTTTATTTAATTAAATTATGATAAATGAGTTTTATATAAAATATGTGAATTGGGGGTTTTATTTAATTAAATTTTTTGAGAAGAATTTAACTAAATGATGTTTAAATAGGGTGTTTTGGGTTATATCAAATAATCATTTTATTAAATTATAATAATGTTAATGGTCGTTATTATTGTGGTTTAATTTAATTAAATTGAGGATGAATCATTCAATTAAATTAGCTGAGATAGTGACTTATTTTTAATTAAATTGAGATAAATGAAATTTAATTAAATGATTTAAAATGGGGGTTTGAATACTTAAATTCCAGATTAAGAAAAAAGTAATTATTTCAGGCAAAAAAGGGGGTTTATTTTCATTAAATTCAATTTTGAGTGAATTTAATTAAATAGAAAGATTTGTAGAAAACATTTAATTAAATTATTTAGAGGAAATTTAAATAATATAATGTGTAAATTGATGTTTGGAATATATTAAATGGTTATAATGTTTAAAGGATAATAATAATATTTGGATGGTTATTATTATTATATTCATTCTTATATTTTTTATTAGAATTTTAATTTATTTAAGGGTGAAAAAAGATGGTTTTGTGCCTTTCCCTCCTTTTATTGGTTGTGCGATGCACCCATGGTGTATCCCCCATGGGTGGCACACCACCATCCTCTATGGCTCCCTCTTCATGTGTGTATCTCCTTGGAGAGTCATAATGTAAGTTGTCTATATAGTCAAGGGAAGACTTTATAGACATGTTTTCTTCTATAAAACGGTTGTATCTAATGTCCTTTTCCCGAAATCCATTGGGATGAAACCCTAGGTTCGGGATGAACCCATATTTCATGTTTGATCTGTTCCTAGGTGGTGCGAAATATGTCTCGAGACGCGTTGGGTTATACTTCGACAACTACTACTGATGTCGTGGAGGTTTGGCTTGAGTTGGTTCACCGCTTTCATTTTTTGGTAAAGCAATAACAACGATAATGGGTTTCACAGCCCTTTAAATTAGATGAAAAAAAATTTATAGAGCACTAAAATAATGAAAATTGAAAAAGGAAAATAAATAATCTATTTAAATATCTAAAATAAGAACTATAAATCAAAATGAAATTTAAAAATTTACTGTTTAATGTGAATAAAATAATGTTTATAAATTTTAATGTAAATGAAAAAAGATGGGTATTGAGTCATAAATAGTTAAAAATGTATATAGTTTTTTAATGGTTCATATTTAAAACTTTTCACTGGGATTTACTTTTAAATGAATTTTATTAAATTAATAGTACTATAATATTGAATATTAAAATAAATTTAAAAATATTATATGGATCATTTTAAAACATTACATTTTAATAAAACCATTTCTTCATACCAGCCATGTGAAAAAAATTACAATATAACTTTTACTAAAAATATCATCAAAAATTGATTAAAAATTATATATTTAAAAAATGAGAATGGAATTATGAAGATAAGATGAGGTAAAGAAAATTTTTTTTACTATAAAAAACTATGATTTCATAGAAAAAAATTAATAGAGATGAAAAATATTCACTCACATATGATCGTGATCATTCATATCAATATAGAACATTAAAATAGAAAATAATATCATAATAAATTAAAATATTTTGAGAATATTTAATTTATAATAACTGAAGGAAACATTCAATATGGTAATGGAAATTGTCTAACAAAATATAAATGTAATTTAAATGGTAATATGATTACTTTATAGATAGGGAGAAAAAATCTTGAGTTGAGGAATCCTTAAAATATAATAATTATTTTTTAAAAAATAATTAATGATAAAGAAAATGAAATTATAAATCAATTTCTATTAATAAAATTGGACTAATGATTTATTATTTTAATATAGAATTTTTGTAATGACTTTTGTTTTGAAACTCAGTTAAAATATTAATGTTTATTTACATTATCATTTATTATATGGTTCAGTTTTAAATCCATGCATTGATATGATGTATCGTGAGATTGGATCATTTAATGAATTGATAAAAGGACTATGTAAGGAACAAGAGTTTTCTGGGACTCTCAATGGGTTTCAGTATCATCAAACACAGAACTCATTTTTTTTAAAAAATGGTTGCAGAGGTGTTTTCATGGGTTTATCACTGATAGACATATTGTGCTAGTCAAACGGTGTTTCTTACTAATGGCGAGTCTATGGAATTCACATGGGTTGTGCACAGTTAGTCAAACCATGCTAGTAATCTGTGAAAATTAATTTAGGTGTCTGGAAGAAGATGCTCAGTCTACGCATGGTCTATCAACTGTTCGAGATAAATCATTAACATTTTCCAATTTTGAGTTATGGGATATCAAATTAAAATAAATACAGGGAAATTTTGTATTTAAATATATGTTGTGAAATGAGGGGTTTATTTATTTTAATTCAACACTAAGTGGAATTTAATTAGTTGATGTGAAATAATAGTTTCATTTAATTCAATTTGGTTGATAGAATTTAATTAAGTGACGATGGATTGATTTTTTTATGTAATTAAATATGCAAAAGGTAATTAAATTATATGATTATTTTTATTAATGAAGTTAATTAATTAAATTTTAATGAAGAGAATTTAATTAAAAAGAGTACACTGGTGGAATTGATTTAGCTAAACGATGTTGACATAATTTAATTAAATGATGATGAGTTGGATAATTTATTTAATTAAATTTTGTTGAAATGAATGTAATTTATTTAGTTGTAAATGAGGTGAAAATTGGGAGTATTGGGTTTATCAACGAAGAATTTTAATAAAATGAAAATAATAATAATAAAAAAGGTGTTATTATTATTATTATATTGTTATTAATTATTATATTTATTATAATGGAAATGAAAATGGTGATGCACAGCATGGAGATATGTAACCCCCCCCCCCCACTCTGGGCTCTCCCATGGGTGGTGCACCACCCATCTTCACATCTCACACTCTACGCATTAGATCGGGGTGGTCTCTTCATAGATGTTGTCCATCTCAGGAAGTTATGTATTTTTCCATACATTTCATTCTTTTCATCTGTTGTTTCAACTATCAATTACACGGTCTACTTTATGATGAAACCCTAAGGTCCATGATAGATTCAATTTATACCTCTCTTCATATTCTTGGTGGTGAAGATGATGTCTCAGGACTCTATGGTCCAGATTCTATTGACCAACACTAATGGTGAACATATTCAATTTGATTAGTTTCACCACTATTATATTTAGGTAAGACTATATACCGAATAATTTGTTTCACAACACTTCAATTACATGCCTATGGTGTATTTGAGTTGTGGTTTATTAATTTCGTGTATGTTGATCCATGACACATTAATCATGGCTATTAGTTGTTCTTGTTAAGTTTTTGTGATTAATTCTGAGTTTTTTCACACTGTTTTTGAGGTGCGTGAACATGAGAATATAATAGTATATGTTATAGAGTATTGACTTGGAGAATTTCAATTGGTAGGGTACACATCATTCCTCAATTATTAAAACATTGTAGTTGTTTAATTATTTTTTTGATAAATTAGAATAATAATTATGAATGTATTATTTATTGGTATATATTGATTTTTAAGATTAAAAAGTTAGGATTTTGTATAAAAACCCTCCAATGGAGGTGAGATTCCATCAAGATAAAAACATAATGATTTGTATGATATGCAAATTTATCATGCAGATAAGTGTTTTTCTATTGCTGGCCATATATGTAGATGAACATTGTATAAGTGATAATTATTTGTTTTGTATAGGATAAGTTAAGATAATTAATTATGAATTAATGAGTAGAATATTTTGAGAAAATTAATTGGTAATTAATTAAGAGATCTGAAATGGTAATTTTGATAATTAATCCGGGAATTAATTTTGAGACATGGAAATAGTTGCGTTAGAGATAATTAATTATAGAATTAATTATTTGACATTGAAATGGTTTCTAAGAGATAATTTGGTTTGGCATTAATTATGTGTCATTGAGACAGTTTCATTGTAATAATAAATTTTAGAATTAGATAGGTTATATTGAAATGGATTCTATAAGAAAATTAATTTATGAATTAATTATGTGATATTGAAATGGTTTCCATGACATAATAAATTATTGAATTAATAATTTTATATTGAAATGTTTTCATTGAGATAATTCATTTGTGAATTAATTTTTTTATATTGAAATGTTATCCTTTATATAATTAATTTGTTATTTAAATTTTGTGATACCGAAATAGTAGACAGTATATTATTATGTTAAGAATTAATTTAATGATATTGAAGTTGTTTCCTTGTTAGATTTAATTATTATATATTGAAATTGAATCCTTGATATATTTAATGTCTAATTTCATTATGTGACATTGAAATTTTTTCATTGGAGATAATTACTTATTTAATTAATTATATGATATTGAAATGGTTTCATATATATAAATAATTTCTGAATTAAATATGTGTCATTGACACAGTTATGTTGAGATAATTAACTTTTGAATTATTTTTTTGATATTTAAATGGTTTCATTGAGATAAATAATTGGGAATTAATAATTTTTTTATTGAAATGGTTTCATTGGAATAAATAATTTGGGAAATAATTTTGTGAAATTGAAATAGTTTCTCTGAAATAAATAATTTTTTTATTAGTTATATTAAATTGAAAAAGTTGCCTTGAGATAATTAAATTTTGAATTAATTACATTTTATTGAAATGGATTCCTTGACATAATTTATTACTTTGTTTAATTATGTGATATTAAAAAAAATTCTTAATGATAATTCATTTGTGAATTATATTGGTGATATTGAAATGGTTGCCCTAAGATAATTAATTTGGGAATTAATTATGGTTTATTGAAATAGATTCCTTGATATAATTAATGTGTGAATTATTTATTTCATATTTAATAGTTTAATTATAGATAATTTATTTTTGAATTAATTATTTGTTATTGAATCGGTTTCCTTGAGATATTTACTTTCTGAAATAATTTTGTGGCATTAAAATGGATTCATTAGGGAGAATTAATTTGTGAATTAATTTTTCAGCATTTAATTGGATTACATAAGTAAATTAATTGTGAATTAATAATATTCCTTCATATTGTAATACATATAATCAATTGTGGGATTACTTATGTGATATTGAATTATTTATGATGAGATAATAAATTATAAATTTATTATCTTCCTTTTGATATTATGAGAGTGATATTAATTAAGTAATTGAATATAGAAATATGAGATTTATAGTAAGATAAATAATTTTGTAAAATAAATTATGAGATATGATTTCTGTTTTAGATTAGTTAATTGATGAATTAATTAATGTGAATTGTATACCTAGTTAATTGCTGAGTTAACTAATGGATTTTAGTAAGAACAATTAAATGATTTAGAGGCCCTTGCATGGTGTTTTATAGATGAATTTGAATCCCACATCAACATTTTATTTTATATACATATTTATGTTTTCCATAAGTATAAATGTGAATATTCTTACTTATATACAATTGAAATGCGATAACTAAATGTATGAGATGTTAAATTATCTATGAAGAATATATTGTAAATGGTTTAATGGTGTATAGGAAGGGGAGCTAATGAGAATTGAGAGGCCTTGGGGATAATAAATATGTTAGTTTTTTTGTTGAACCTCTAGAGAAAATGAGAGCTCATGGAGTTGAATAAGGGGATAGACCATGTGCACTTCTCTTGGTGATGGATGTCTTTGTGTTATGTCAATATCCAACTAACATGGTTTCACAAAGGACATGAGATCCTGAGGTAGAAATATGTTCTGAGCTTCCATGATTATTTCAATGGGATCTTCGGATCTCTTGAAGTTTTTAAAATGGAATAGACTTTGAGTGCTTCCCATGTTAATGAATTTATGTGCATTAAATCATTTATCAGCAAGAAATATTATGTATGTTATATGCCCATTTGACATTGTTACGCTCTAAGTTCATATTATGTGATGTAATGCATATATTTCTTTATATATATACACACACAACCACACACTATTACTATACATGTTTGAGTAATTGACCTGATTAGTCAAAACAGTCGTGGGATAAAGCATGTTTTTCCATTATGGGTCCCTGAAGAATCTAGACAAGTTGTTTGTTATTTATTCAATTATGTTATTCCTTCTATATAATTGAATGGTGTTTAATTTTATTTCATTGTGTTGATTGATATAGAAATTGGTGGTCCTGGCCTACAGAGATTTATATCTCATGCCCCATTCAGGCCACCATTTCATAGTGGTACTTGAGTAGACTCTTCTTTTTTTCACGACTATGCTCTCTTGACTATGTTATTTCAATGTAACTAGAAGTTACGAGAAAATGACCGAGAAGGAACTCTAGATGATACAAAAGATTTTCATTCTGGATTTGGGTATTTTCAATATTTCATGTACAGTGCTTCAAAACATTTTGAATTGTTTTTTGGATTTCAGATACGTACAACTATGAAATTTATAATCTATATAAATTTGTGTTTCCCTTTTTCATTGTTGAGTTCAAAATAAAATTGACTTCTGAGGTTTCCATCTATTTATATATTGTTATATAGCTTTGAAAAATCATTTATGACGGTATAGTCTCTTCAATGTCTTTTCATATACCTAATCTACTATTTATTAGCCTCTACCATATATGGAGTCATGCTTATGGTCATGCGGTGACCAATTTGTCAACCAGTTCGATGGAATGCAAGGTCGGGACATTGCAATGTTGTATCAGAGGGAGGTTATTCTAAATTTTCCTTTGTCATTTGGTTTTGGGTAGGTAGATATGATACTAGGAATGTGTCAGATCTTAGTTATTATCCATGCCTTGGATGGACCACCCCACATACATAAAATGAAAAAGTGGTGAGGGATGGTAATTGATGTTTTCCTATTTGAATTTATAGTTGATTGTATTTTACCTTGGTCGTTTGGTTTACTTTCTACTACATAATGATTACAAGAATTTTGGGAATTTTCCATGTCCAAAAATGGAATGTATGTTTCATTACATGAATTATCTTATCCACTTAATGATTAACATTCCACACATATAACATGACTTTCAATTTCATTAGTAGGATGCCTGAAAATATTGATTGTGTGCCTTGGGTGGAATTCAATATTTTTATCTGCATTGGCTTGAATCATCATATTTCACATTTATGTTATATATTTAACATCCATGTATGTTAATATTCTATAATCATTATTCTTTTAGCGTGTTTTGACATTTTTTCAAACTTCTATGATATATAATGTTTCTATGTTATTGATTTTGGTGATATTCCAGAGAATATTTGATGATTAAATGGTTTCATGGTTGAAAAACTATTGGTTGTATTTACAACAGGATGTAGTTTTAGTTATATGGTGTATAGGAACCTAATAATAGGAAAATGGGTAACAAGTGTATTTGAACCATTCAAAAAAAGGAATACTAAAGTTAAAACATTAAATTGATTTTGAATTGATTAATTGGGGGTCATATGCCACCTGTAAAGTGAATGGGATCTTTATATATTTGTATATGGCTGGTGATATGAATTGTGGGGTTTCTTTTTGAAGAACATGGATTGAATAAATGGTAACCTAATAGGTAATCTTCCAGATAAATGGAATATATTTTCTAAATAACACTTAACGATGAAATGAAAATATTTTTTAAATGATTAAGGATTATTTTTGCTACTACTTTCTTGTTTTTTCCATTGTAAATTTATATAATAAGAAGTTCAATTTTGTTAAATTATACCTATGGGTTTGTTGAAAATTCTTTAAAATGATAAAAAGTTATAAATTAATCAATGAAATGGAATAAAGGACTTTGTATCCTCATGTTTTCTTTTTTTCCTGACTAATTGATTGGGTTGAGGCATATCTAATGTAAGGGACTAGCCTATGGTAGGTAGAACCCGTAGAGATGATATGTGTTGGTTCCACTATGATATTTTTTGCATTGTTACCATTTACTTGCCATTGTTCCTTGTAGTACATTTGGGTTTTATGTAAATACAATATTTTTTAGATGAGTGTTCGTTGTGATGGGTCTTTTGATATGTTAAATAGAATTGGTAAATGATTGTTTCAGGATGTTCGACATTCCTCGGGCAAAGTCTGTCATTAAAGACATCATTGGGTTAACACTTGGGCCGAGTTTTTGGGGTTATAAGGTACATTCATCCTACTTATGGGGTTAATTTTGAAATTATGTTTTTTTATACACTTATAAGTTTATGTTTTGGACATCATGTGAGATGTTTATGTGGTGATCGCAGTTATTGGATAATAAAACATTCTTTTAAGGTGTTTTGGAACAAGTCTGTTGGTTAGTGGATGATCTTTTCCATGATTAAATGAATCAATTAAATGTGGGTAGTGATGCATCAGTAGGTTTTTTTAGAGTTTCAATGGTGGAAATTGAAAGAACACAGATTTCGTAGCTTGTTTGGGAATTGGGCATTGGTTAGTGACACCTCTGTAGGTGAATCTGATCATCTAGTAAGGGGTAAATCTACGATATTTCAACTAATCATTTTTTTCCTATGTTTACTTTTACTGTACTGTTATGAATTAGAAGATAATTTCTCCTTTCATGAAATCATCTTTAAGTCACTATGATAACATCATTATTATGCCATGCAATTTATTAAAACTCGTGGGCATTATAAGTGGTTGTTATTCGGGTTGTATGTGGGATGTGTGGTTCCGTGGGTTACAACTAATTCTTATTGGGGAATGGTTATTTTGATATATACATGAGATGAATTGTCTTGGGAAGGCCAACATATGATTTATAGGGACTTTTCTATATGTGAGGTTGGAAATTGAATAATTTAAAGGCCTTCAACCTATTAAAGAGAGAATTTTGTTTCTTTGTGTTGGCTATGAATTCCAGGGAATGTAATGTGGTTTGGTATTTTTACCATTAAATTCTCATATAATTGGTGGAAAGCACCAAGGAGCGTATAGCTGGGGAGATGATTACATGATCATTTATCTAGTTGATTGGTCTTGATTAGGTGTCGTTTCTATGTTTTTGGTTATTTTGTGATCATTGGATCAGGTTTTAAAGTCTCAATTCATTAAGATTATGTGTTGGTTATTATTGTTCTTGGTGTTTCAAAATGCAACATTGTCAGTCAAACGAGTCATTATAACATTGGTGGGTTAGTTTATGTTGTACTAGTTCCTAATTTCTTTTCAGGGATGATATTATTTTATGGTTGATAGAATAAGAAGTCTCGTGTTTTTCGACTAGGTTAAAAACAATTGGTTCATAAAACTTTCATTTATTGTACTATTTGGTATTAGAATTTTTTTTACTGTCATGTATCATGAGTTAGGATCATTTATAGTGTTGATAACGGGCTTAGGTCAAGGCTTGAAGAGATTCACATGTGGATCAATGGGATTCATGAGAACTAGACCTCAAATCTCAGTTTTTTCAAAAGGTTTTCCTGAGGTATTGTCATGGCCTTTTCATGGTTAGACAAACAATACGGATCAAAATTTATAGATTTATAAAGGTATGAAAATTTCATTAACATGGTACATGCATTGTTTGTTATATACTATGCTCCATCTATTCGGGTAAAATCAGGTGTCCAGTAGATGATGCACAGTCCGCACATGGTCCGTCAGACCGTAAGTGTTAAACCTTGCACCTTACCCAATATTGAGTTATCAGTTAATCTATATAATTAATTTATCCTAAAAATGGATTCAATTAAATGTTATGAAATAACTGTTTTATTGAATCAAATTCAAGACTAAAAAGAATTTAATTAATTGATTAAGAAACTATGGTTTTCAATAATTAAATTTAGATGAGATAATTTAATTATTATGTGATAGATTACAGTTTTTATTAAATAAAATATGATGTAGGTAATTTAACTAAATGAGGATTTTTAATGTAAATTTTATGTAGTTAAATATTTTTGAAGAAAATTTTTTAAAGTTGAATTAAATTGGGGAATATATATAATTAAATTTGGTTGAAAAGAATGTAAATGAATGAGATATAAATGAGTTGTAAATAATGAGTTTAGTCTTTATCAATGAAACATTCTTATAATATGATGATACTAATAATATTAATGTTATTACTATTATATTTTTCATTGTAATTATATTCTCTGAAATAAAGAGGGAGATTTTTACATACTAGGTGAGGCATGACCCCCTATCGGGTCTCCCACGGGTGGCATAACACCAATCCTTCTAGCTCTCGCTCTGAGCACCGAATCATGGTGGTATCTTTACAGAAGTTGTCCATTTTAGTTATGTTAGTCTTTATCCGTGAATTTTTGTATTTACATTGGCTGTTTTGGTTCTCGGTCATCAGGTATCTGTTAGGCTGAAACCCTATGGTCTGGGATTAATTCTATTTCTCCATATCTTCTTGATTCTCAGGGGTATAGATGATGTCCTGAGACCCATTTGTCTCTATTCTGAAAACCACCACCTATGTCTATGTGATTCTCCTTGATTTTTGTAAATTATTTTGTTTTTGGATATTACTAAATATGAACATTTTTTAAATCTTTTGTTTACTACATGGTTCTGTTTGAAAACCATGATTCTGAAAGAATATTTATGAGTTAGGTTATATTAAAGCATTTATAATGGGCTTGGATAAAGGCTCATGGAGTTTTCTAGATGGTAGGATCAATTTCGAGAGAACCAGACCAGAATGTGTTGTCCACAGGAGCTATGCACAGTTAGTCAAAACTTTTTTGGACATCCGTACATTATAATGCATGTCCCCAATTGTGGATGCAAGGTTTTCATATAGTTTGTCACACCGTGAATGCCAAAATATATATTCTACCTAGTGTTCAGTTTTGTGATAAATAAATTAATTTAAATTCATGGATGAAAGGAATTTAACTACGTTATTTGTTAGGGGGTTTTAATTAATTTAATGTTTACATAATTTAATTTAATGAAATTTTGATGGATAATTTGTTTAAATTAATAGAAATAAAATTAATTAGATTAATTTTAACTGATAATGAACAGGGGATTTTTTTTAATTAAATTATATAGAAATAATTTAATTAAATCACTAGTAAATGAAGATTTTGGGGTTTTTAAAGAAGGATTATTTTAAATGGGAAATTTAACACATGTGTAAACAATAAGAGTGGGTTTTTTAATTTAAATTCATGGAATAGAGGAGTTTAATTAATAAATGAGAAATTTAGGTTTTATTTAATTAATTTTAATATTATGAAGAATTTAATTATCCATTACGAAATGGTATATTATTATCTAAATAAATTTAGTTTGATATAATTTAATTATTTAATGTTGATGTGTTAGTGTTTTTAATATAATTAAATTTTATTCAGAAAATTTAATTAAACTATAGGAATTTCCTAAATTATTTAATTAAAATAAGATGGAATGATTTTAATTAAGTGATGATTAATGATGTTTCTGGATTATTAATAAAATAATTTTTTTAAATTTTAATTAAATACTAATGAGTGGTAAAATATATTTAATTTAATTTAGTAGGACAAGAATTTAATTATAAGATGTGTTAAATGTAGAGCTGGGGTTTTATCAAATTGAATTATAGGTTAATATGAATTTAATTATTTAAATAAATATGAGTAATTTATTTGATTAAACATTTTAGAGAGAATATAATTAAATAATGAAGTGTTGGAAAATATATTTAATTTAATTTATTGGGAAATAATTTAATTAAATGATGATTAATTTGGGAGTTTCAGGGTTTATAAAAGAAGCATTTTATTAAATGATACAAATAATAATTGTTGTTATTATGAATGTTTAATTTAATAAAATAGATATTGTGTAATTTACTTAAATGAAGTTGGATGAATAATTTTATTTAATTAAATTATTTGAAATGATTTTTATATAAAATATGTGAACTGGGGTTTTATTTAATTAAATTTTTGGATATGAATTTTATTAAAATATTTTTAAATAGGGTGTTTTCGGTTTTATCAAATAAAAATTTTATTGAATGATAATAATATTAATGGTCATTATTATGGTGGATTAATTTAATTAAATCAAGGATGAATAATTTAATTACATTTGCTGATATGTCGACTTATATTTAATTAAGTTGCGATAAATGTAATTTAATTAAATTATGTAAAATAAGGGGTTTGTATAATTAAATTCTAGATTAAGAAAAAATTTATTATTTCATGAAAAATATGGGTTTTTATTTAATTAAATTCAATTTTTTGTGAATTTAATTAAATGACATGATTTGTAGAATTCATTTAATTAAATTATGTGGAGGAAACTTTAGTTAAATAATATGTTAATTGGAGTTTGTAGTTTATCGAATGGTTATAATATTAAAAGTCTAATAATAATATTATCATGGTTATTATTATAATTATATTCATACTTATATTTTTAATTAGAATATTAATTTATTTAAGGGAGAAAAAAAGACGGTGGTGTGCCTATCCCTCCTCTTAATGGTGTGTGATGCACCAGTTGTGGATCCCCCATGGGTGGAGCACCACCCTCCTCTCCGGCTCCCTCTTCATGTATGTATCTCTTCAGAGAGACTTCATGGAAGTTGTCTGTATAGTCAAGGAAAGTCCTTCTAGACATGTTTTGTTATACGTATCGGTTGTATCTAATGTCATTTTCTCGGGTTCCATTAGGATGAAACCCTAGGTTCGGGATAAACCCATAGTTAATGTTTGTTCCAATCCTAGCTGGTGCGAAATATGTCTCGAGACCCATTGGGTTGTACTTCAACAACTACTACTGAAGGCGTGGAGGTTTAGCTTGAGTTGGTTCACCGCTATCATTTTTGGGTAATGAAATAGCCCTGATAATGTGTTTCACAACCCTTTAAATTATATGGATAAGGGGTATTAGAGATTCGTTTAATTTATTAGAGGTATATTGGCCCTCTCCACAGTAATTTTCGGTTGCAATTATCATTTTTTAGTGATGTTACCAATACCTAATATGAGCACACAATATTGTGGAAGTGTGTGTGTGAAGGCACATTGCGGTTTCAGTTAGAATGAATTGGCCCGACCATTTTCTTGGGTTAAGGTCCTCATCATTGATTTTATTTGAAAATATGTTTCTTATGTTAATTTTCTACCCCTAAAAAAGTTAACAGCATTTTTGGAGAAAATTTACTTATTGATAAAAATGAATTTTTTGGATAAAAATTATTTTTTTGTAATAATACCTCAGAAATGAAGGTTGCTACCTTAAATTAAAGAACAAAATATTTATATTGATAAATTTATTTAATTTGATGATATGTATTTTTCTATATTCTTCCTTCCATGGTAATGCACCTGGGTGAAGTGGTATTTAGGAGTATTTGGAGGGATGAGTTTTGATAATTAAGTGTGAATTTATATTTATCTTCGAAATTATAATTGAGATAATAATTATAAAGGGATTAATTATTTGTTACTAAATTTATTTCTTTTAGACAAATAATTATGAATTAATTATGTTCATTGAGATGATGATCCACTAGATGAATTACTTTGGGATATTAAATTTGTTAAGAATATATAATTAATTATTAATTATTTATGTTCTTATTGATAATAATTATTTTGGATGTAATGAAGTGATTTTATATTTATTATGATGAGATAATTAATTATGAATTAATTATGTTATTTGAGAGAATAATTATTGCGAAATTAATTATGAGTTATTAAATTGTTAAAGATGAGATAATTGATTATGAATTAACTGCATGTTTCGATAGAATAGTTATCGAGGGATTAATTATCAGATATTAAATTGATTATTTTGAGATAATTAATTTGGAATTAACTAAGATCTATGTTATGATAAATAATTAGAAGATATTATATAATATATTAAATTAGTTATATTTAGACAATTAATTCAGAATTAATTATGTTTTTTGGATGATAATTAATCAGAATATTTATTATGATACATTTAAATGGATATGTTGTGATAATTAATTATGAATTGATTATGTGATTTGAGATTGTAATATAGAATATTTATTATGGTATTAATTATGAGATATTTATTTGAGCATAGGCTGAGATAAATAATTTTGAATTAATTATATCATATATATATATATATATTCCTATCGATAAAGGATATATGAATTAATTTTGTGGTATTGACATGGTTCTCTACTGACTAGTTAATTATTGAATTAAATTTAGTAATTTTTCTGATAATTAAATTCTTATGTTATCTAAATGGAGGGTTGTGTTTAAATAATTTTTGAATTAGTAAGAAGATTGATGATGATAATTAATTGATGAATTAATTATGTTATGATGTGATGAATGGTAACAAGGAAATTCAATGGTGTGTGAGTATGAAATACTAACATAAACATTCATTGGTGTGTGAGTATAAAAAGTATTCAGGGAAATTTATGGGAGCCTATGTATGAAATTGTAAAATGTAAATCTGTGGTATGTGATTATAGAATGGTAACATGGGCATTATGGGATGTGTAGGTATGGAATGGTAACATGTTCATTTGAGGGTGCTTTAGTATGGAATGATAACATGGACATTCATAGTGAATGGGTATAGAATGGAAACATGGAAATTTACTGGAGTGAGGGTATGAAATGGTAACCTAGACGTTTATAGTGCATGACTATAGAATGGTGACATGTACTTTCATGGGTGCGTTAATATTGAATGATTACATCATTCAAATGGGTGAAATATATTAATGGAAACATTTTAATTATTATGTTTCATTAAACATAGAATATTAAATAATGTGATAAATAGTGCATTATAAATTATTTTAACATATATTGTACTATTTTAGTTTCTTATTCTATCTAGGGGCCAAAGAAGATATCGTCTTCAGGTTCCCCTTGGTATCCTTGATAGGTTGTTGGTTATTTATTCAATTCATTTATTTCATTGATATACATGCACACTGACTAATTTTTTTACATTTTCTAGATTGAGCTAGACACTGATGGTCCCATCCTACTATGATTTATATCACACAACCTATTCAGGATACCATTACACTGGTGTACCAGGTTTGACATTATTTTTTGTAGGATTATGTACTCTTGCTTGTATTTGTTTACATGTTCTTTGGTTTTAGGAG
Organism: Viscum album; assembly: GCA_963277665.1. Taxonomy (NCBI): domain Eukaryota; kingdom Viridiplantae; phylum Streptophyta; class Magnoliopsida; order Santalales; family Viscaceae; genus Viscum; species Viscum album. The sequence continues at coordinate 810,151,353 of OY728140.1, read as the reverse complement.
AAAAGGTACGGTAAAGTGATCAACAAGATCGTGGAGATCACCCTTTTGTCTTTGAGTCTTTACCTTATTTATGTGTTGAATTTTTAATAAGGTTATTTTAACACATTTAGATATGTAACACCATTACATGCATGCATTGTATAAACTGGTGTTGGCCTCTTTCATTATTCAGTTGACTATTGCTTTATATCTGCATTCACAATTGATTGAGTTTATTGTTTATTACCATTTTGTACTCTGAATGTGAGGGTATAGACTCCACACCGACTTTCCATAGACCCTTTTTTCAAGCTAGAAGCCATTAGCATATGGAATAAATGCTAGAGGACATGTGGTAACAACTCGGACTACCAGTTAGAGGGTACGGCGGGTTAGGATATTACAATTTTTTTCAACGTCATCATATTCAGTTAAGGATGTGTACACGATAATTGGTTTCTCACGCCTTGAATTAAATAATTATTGTTTTTTTGAGTTTCAGGTGAATAAATTGTTGGGATTTGATCCACACAACATTAATCATGGGTTTTGATTGTTGTTTTTATGTTTTTCTGACTAATTCTGAGTGTGAACTTTTTGTTTTTTAAGTGTGTGTACGTGAAAATATGGTAGTTTAAGTTAGAAATAATTAGCTTGACCAATTTCTAGAGGTAGGGTCCTCATCATTTCATAATTAATAAAACATTGTATTTGATTAATTACTATTGTTGATAAATTTGACTAATAATTCTATATGGTATGATTGTTGGTATAAAATGTATTAAAAGATTACAAAATCACGTTTTTTGTTATTAAAACACTTTTATAGATGTGTGCTTCCTTCAAGATAAAAACATAATATTTATTCTGAAATGTTTTTTTACCTTATTGATACATGTTTTTTCTATTTCTTCCCGTATATATTATCTCACTTATATTGATTGGGAATTATTAGTTTTGGGAGGGATAAGGTGAGAGAATTAATTATGAATTAATGAGTTAAATATTTTCAGAAAATTATTTATGAATTAATTATGAGCATTGAAATTTTAATTTAGATAATTATTCATATAATTAATTATGTGATATCGAAATTATTACATTAGAGACAATAAGTTTTTGAATTAATTATTTCATATTGAAATAATGGCCAAGAGATAATGAATTTGTGATTAAATTGTTTGACATTGAATATGTTTCTTTAAGGTGATTAACTTCTGAATTAATTGTGTGATATTAAAATGGTTTCCTTGAGAAAATTAATTTGTGATTTAATTTTGTGATATTAGAATTGATGAATTGAGATAATAAATTTTTGAATTAATGATGTGATATTAAAATGGTTTCCTCAAGAAAATTTATATTTTTAATTAATTATGTGATATTGAAATGAGTTCCTTGATATAATTTATTTGTGAATTTATTTTTTGTTATTAAAATGGTTTTCATGAGATAATAAATATTTTGAATTAATTTATCTGATATTGAAATAGCTTCCTTTAGATAATTGATTTAAAATTTAATAATTTGAAATTGAAGCAGTTTCCTTAAGATAAATAAATTTTCAATTAGTTGTTACATATTGAAATGTTTTCCTTGAGATAATTTATTGGTGAATAAATTATGTGATATTTAAATGGTTTCTTTTGAGATTATTAATTTTTGAGTTTATTATCTTATATTAAAATAGATTCATATATATGCTTTATATGTGAAGTATTTATGTGACATTGAAACAATTTTATTGAGATAATCTATTTTTTAATTAATTAAGTGATATTGAAACGGTTTCCTTGATAAAATTAATTTTTGGAATTAGTTATGTGATATTGAAATGGTTTCCTTGAATTAATAATTGTTTGAATTTTTATGTGATATTGTAACGGTTTCCTTGATATAATTAATTTGAGAATTAATTATGTGATTTTTAAACAGTTTCCTTGAGATAAAAAATTTTTGAATTAATATTGTAATATTGAAACAATTTCTTTGAGATATTTATTTTCTGATTTAATTTTTTTGAAATTTATATGGTTTCCTAGAGATAATTTAGTGGTGAAATATTTATGTAATATTGAAATAGTTTCCTTGAGAAAATAAATTTATGATCTATTTATGAGATATTGAGGCATTTTCTATGTGATAATTAATTTTTGAATTAATTATGTGATATTTAAATGGATTTATCAGAAATAATTAATATGTGAATAAATGATGTGATATTGAAATATTTTCCTTCAAATATTAAATTTGGTAATTAATTATGTGATATTTATATGGTTTCAATAGATATAATTAATTTGTGAGTTAATTATAAAATATTGAAATGATAACATTGGGAAAATTAATCGGGGGATGAATTATGGTATATATTCAATTGGTTATGTAGACATTATAAATTTTGGAATAATTATATTTATTGAGATTATAATATAGATAATTAATTAGGGGAATAATTATGAGATATTTAATTGGCTATATTGATATAATTAATTGTAAATTAAATTTTTTCCTTTGATGTTATAATGTTGATATTTAATTGTGGAATTTATTTTGGAGAGTTGTGATTTAAAATGATATATATAATTTTGAAATTTTATCTGTGATTTATGATTTGTGTTTTTAATTTATTAATATATTAATTTACTAAGGTGATTTTTATAACTAGTGAGGTGTTGATAAATATAATAGAATTCATTGTAGCTAATGAGATTAATGAGAGTCCCATGCATCATGTTTGAGAGTTGAATGAGAATCCCTTGTAAATTTTTTAAAGGAAATACTTTAAATGGATTTCCTAGAGAACAAACGTGAATATGCTTGTTTTATGTATTTGAAATTGATAAATATAATTAATGAGATGTAAAATTCATCATGCATTATATATTGTAAATGTTTTTACTTTATAGTGGAATTGGAGACAAGGGATCCTGAGACACCTTTAAGAGAATGAATATGTTAATTTTTTTTAATCATCCAGAGACCATGAGAGATCGTGATGTTGATCCAAGTGATAGACAATGTGCACTACTATTGATGACGGATGTCTGGGTGTTACGTCCTGATCCATTCAACACCATTTTCCAAAGGACCTTTAGAGCCTGGGGTAGTAAGACTATAGGATCTTTGATGTTTATTTCCATGAGACCATGATGGCCCTAGGATTTTAGAGAATATGAAAGACCGCCAACACTTCCCTTGGAAATGAATGTTTGTGCATTAAATCACGGTGCATCCTGATATAGAATACGTGGAATTTGTCCATTTGGTATTGGAATTCACTTGGTTCATATAAAAGGATTTTAACTATGTCTATATATATATATTCATTATTACATTATATTTATATATGCATAATTAAAATGATTGAAAAACTAGGCATGGGCTGACGCGTGTATCATCTTCTTGTGTCCCATTGAAACCTGGATTAGTTTTTGGCTATTTATTTAGTTATGTGATTTCTTTTATATATGTGAACTCTATTTGATTCTATTCAATTAACTACAATTAGATAGACCCTGGTGGTCCCCGTTTACTAATATTTATATCTCGAAAACTAATCCTTTTTACATTTCACAAGGTTACCTGAGATCACTCCACTTATTTGTTGGTCTATGTGCTCTTGAAAATGTTCTTTCTCTGTTCCATGGACTTACGAGAATAGGATCGAATGAGACCTTGGGATGCTTATGGAGATCAACCTTGTGGATTTGGGTTTTTTAATTATTGTTAGTGTGAGATGTATAGCATTATAACTAGATTAAAACTTTCATATATGTACCACCATGACATGCATATATTGTATAAACTGGCATTGTCCATTTTCTTTATTGAGATAATATTACAATTGTATTCCATTTTTTTCATCTATTTATATATTTTCATACTGTTGTGAAAACTATAATATGATGGTATGGTCTCCAAAATGACTATCTTTACACCTTAGCTACTAGTCGGTAGTCTCTGTCCTATGGGGAGGTAAATTTGAGGTGATGTGGAGAATGTTCTGGATGCTGATTCCATGGTATGGCAGGTCAAGATGTTAAAAAAATTAATATTCAACAACCCCGTATTTTGAAAATACAAAATTAATGAAATTTTAATTTATTCATACCAGTGAACATTATAGTCATAAAAAATACAGCAGAGAAAAGTGTTATAGATTATCAATATTATTATGTGAATTTAATTTTATTTTAAGTAAAGGATGTTCAAAATTATTATATCAGGAAACTATTTATTTAAAATAACATTGTAAAAATGTATATTAGTTACCTGTTTTTCTATAATACTTAGGAATTATAGAATATATTTTTCAAATAAATGGTTATGTAACACCCCCATGTCAATAGAATATTTTATTTTAAGAATAAAATTGTTTTTTCATTTATAATTATTTATATGAAAAACCATGTTAAACATACACTACATATAACACTGAGTGATCATGGGTTATATGAAAGAAAAAGTTATACAAGAATTTAAGGGAGACACTATTTTAAAGAGAAACATGTAAAATTTTAAAAATATTATCTTATAAAATAAATTTATTTTTAAATGAGTAATATCAAAACTATCTTATGGATATATTTATTATTTTTTTCAGAAGTTTCTTTTTTTGGTGAATAGTGAAAAATACTTCACTTTAAATGAATACTTCCTTTTAATTTATATAATTATTAATTTGTTATTATATATTAATTTTTATATAAAGTCAAAATAGATCATTTATACATATGTTTATCCAATATAGATAATTGGGATAAAATTATCATCAATTAATATATAAAACATAAATAAATTTTGAACATTTCACATTAAAACCCCGCACTATCTCCATGTCTATGAGATTATAATTATATTTAATTCTTCCAATTATGTAAATTTGATTTGTAAAAAAAATGTAAAATAACGTAAAAAGATTAATATTTATAGTATAAAAATATCATATTAATTTTTCCCAATAAATATTAGTGACAATAATTAAAATTAATTTTATCAATTTTGGTAAAATTAAGAATAAGAATGTACTAAATCATAAATTTAAATGAAAAAATTACCTACTCAGTTTTCCAAAAACTCTTGGATTCCCATATTTTTACCATATTCCCTACTAGTTCTAAATTTATGATTTCATGGGACACATTTTTATAGAAGTGACCTATATAATAATTTTAGTAATGAAAAATAAAAAAAAAGGAACTATATTTACCATTAAATGTTATAGAAATTTAGAGTATGGAAGAATACCCATAGTTTAGAATATAAAAACAATTTTTAAATGTAGATGATTGTGTTTATCATTATAATTTATCATTAATTTTCATTTAAGATATAATTTCCTAAAATTATTAACAAATTCCAACACATAGATAATTTAGTTAATAATACTATAAAATAAATTATGGAAAAAGCATTACAACTAAAGTAAATTTAATAAATTATTGTGTTGACTTATTTAATATATAAATATATAATGTTACATGGATTGTAACATAATATATTTAAATTACAATATTTTTCAGGAATTTTTATGATAGAATTAAAAAAGTAATTTAAAAATTGAAATAAATGCTAATTTAAAATAAATGATATATTATTAAATATTTTAAAATTTTTTAAATAAGACATTCTTCAATGTGGATTTTAAGTGCTAAAAATATTTAATATGGTCAATTAATGGGAAAACCCATTTTTGCAGTTATCTTATTTACCAATAAATAGTAAAAACATTATTAGAATAGTTCAAGTTAAAGTATTGTTTTTTCACTTATTAATGGCATAATTTTGAATTAATATCCAAAAAACCTGAATTTTCTAGATAGTAAATTATATATAAAATTTTGGATTAATTGGTTCAATATTTTGTAATTATTTTAAATTTAATTTATCATTAATGGTTTAATTACATAGGTCAAAAAACAAGACAAAATAATAAAAACTAAATTTGTAAATATTGGGAACTTAGGTGTTAAGAAAAAAATTATAAAAAAGTACTTAATTTTTCTTGGTGGAGGTTTTAATTGACCATAAATACACTATAATCCAATAATGGAAAATTGTAGGGGCACATTAGTTATGTAATACCTAAAAATAATGTTTACCTTTTTATAATTACAATAATCACACCCCCTGCACAATAAAAATGCACTCACTCTACCCACTTCATCACACATGTTTAAAATTAGGGTAGTCCATAACCTACAATAATAAGATCCCAATTTTTTTTCAATCCTCCAATATTCTTCAATTTGTGAATAAATCTATCCTAGGATGTATTTTGGTATAATCCAACAGCAGTTACCTGAATAAGTTTTAATGTTATTCAATGATCACTTTTGTTTCATTTTCATATCCACAATGTCAATTTTATTTTGTATCATCCTTATATAATAAACTCATAATATTAAAAATACATATATATCTTATTCCAATATTTATAACTACACATTTATAAACATCTATCATATTGGATATATAATCAGAATTCATGTGTATGGATGACTACCGCATCGCGAAAATATGTCATTTGTTCTTCTATACAACATTTCAATGTTGAAAAAATAATGGATTTATAATTTATAATTGATATATTTGATATTTATGTTTCTTTAATATTAATTTTTTTTATATAACAAATTCCTTTAAACATTCCATTTATTAGGGAATATGATAATATCTTCAGTAGATGTGTAAACTACAGCCACCACCAAGCAATGTGACTTACTCACGCTATAAATGGGATATATTAATTAAGGATAAAATTATAATATGTAGAATATTTGAAATAAATATTATTCTGTAATTAATATAAAAATATAAATTATTTATATTTCAATATTTTAAATGTGATAACTAAATAGAAGTAGTGTTCTTGTGTATGTATGCCCTACCATCTCAATGAACATTGTATTTTATTTATTATTTGAAAATATTATTGAATATTATATAAACATATATATATATGATATTATATTAATTTTTTACATTAATTATATTATTAATTCATGATATAAATAACAGTATCAACACGTAACAAGTCCATACACACTCGAAAAACATTACAATTGACAATTAATATAGTGAATGTAATAAAAGAATGTAAAAAAATGGGAAATTAGATTATATAAAAAAATAACTTATGATATTATAATTATTGTTATGACTCTGTTATATTTTAATGACATAATGAAAACCATTATACATGTGGATATGGAATGTTCACCCTAACCGAATTCCAAGGTAATGGATTTCATCTCAATTTACATTCCATTGACAGTTATTTTTTTTCTTTTACCTATTAAAATTAATTTTTTTATATACTATCCCATTATCATTTAATAAAATATTTCACAAATTAATTATGGTATTTTAAGTTTACTATTGAGTTGTCTCACTAGGGGGTTTGCCATTAAGATTACGAATTGGTAAAAGTTATCATTAAAATGTCATTTTTTTGATTGAAAACATTCCCTTAGAACAATAAATTCATTTAATATTTTACCCAAAAAATTTATATAAAAATCAAAATTTGGGCATGATAGATATTATAATTTCATATAATGTATACCAGTTTTACATATGGTGTTTAAATTGATTGTTGTCTGATTTTATGCAGAAAATTTGATAAATTCGTATTCATTGTTCAATGTGAATATTAGATATGGAATATTATTTATTAATTAAATAGATTTTTCAAAATGAGTACTGATTTAAATATTTAATAACATGTGTCCCAAATACATTATGTAGTTCCCCAATTAATTAACAATTTCTAATCTGATAAATATATTGGAAAAAATAATTCTTTTTTTACCAGTAGTATTAATCATTCATATGAAAGGTATTGATGGTACATTTTTCCATGTTCTTTAGACAGAATTTCAAATAATAAATATATTACTTTATTGATGTTTTAGTTATTTTTATTATTATCCCCAAATGTTTCATATAATATGACCTATGGATGAATTCAATAATCATTTTATTTATTAAATGGAATATATATTTGTAACAACCTGTTCCTTTATGAATAAAATCCACCTTATATTGAGTTATTATTGATTTAGAACACATTCAATCATATTTATAATCATTATTGTTTATAAATGACTTTTATGTTTCATTATTTTCGATAATATAGACCTCGAACAATGATCCAAAGACTTGTATAAATATATATTTTTAAAAAAAATCCTTTTGACACAAACATAGGATAATATCACTTCATCCAGTAGACTCGGGTTATATTATACCCATTTTTTTGATGCTATAAATTTATGTAATATCACTGGTATTCACTCTTGACCATGACCAAGCCATGCTTCAACAAATTAATCAAAACATTCATATTGGAGGAGTTCAGGTTAATAGAATTTACCACCCAGACGATGTTATCTGAGTTTCCCCAAGAGTCTATTACAATCACACACCATACCCTTAAATCATCTGAGTGTATTATAAGGATTTATGTAACAATGTAATATTTTAATATTGTTGAATACTTTTTTATAATTAAAAGACATATTCCAACAATTATTTTATGAGAATAATGTTTCTTAAAAAATGAGGATTTAGATAAAATAATTTTCCAGGTAAAAATAGTTCTTCCAAAAATTATATACATCATTATCTTAACATAAGGCTTTTATTTATAGTATTCTAAAAAATTTATTATAAAATATGATTATATCAAGTTCTTATTGTGAAATTATTTGGTAATCAGTTTGATATGTGTTACATTTTTCATACGATAAAAAAGAAAGTGTAATTTTAAAAAATTGATTATAAGTAATTAATTAATTTACTATATAATTATTATATAAATAAAATATTTTTATAAAGTTAGTTTTTTTAATAATAAATTAGTATACAATCATTATGAACTCAAATGTATATTTTATTAAGGATTGAAAGCAATTTTTGTTAAATCCTATAAATTTTTAATAAATGTTGGTGTGCATTATTAAAATAGAAAATTCACTTAATTATAAAAATATTTTGGTAAAAGGAATATTTTTTTAATTAGGATTTCTAAATTTTACAACTGTGAATTTATCATAATTTTTAGAGAAAGTTGAATAATATTGTAAAAATTAAATATCATATAAATAAAATATCCATTTTATGACATCATAATGACCCCATAATGATGAACTAAATAATATATTTGGAATTATAGCACTAATATATGTTTTAACATTATAATAATAACATTTTAGATATATTTTACTTATTTTATAAATACATAATGAATCTTTTAAGGCGTGTATAATATTTAATTATTTTAATATCATTTAATTGAAAGTGTTACTCTCCTCCACATAAGAAAGAGATTTATTTTAATATATTAGGCTATTTTAATAATAAAATAATGTTTTACACTACTATTTTTAGAAAATAATTGGGAAAACTATGAGATTTTTTTGGGGTTTCGATATTTAATTATATAGATTCCAAAACCTATCTTTGTGAAATATATAACAATTCCGAATTCATTTCCCAAAGAATCCAACAGAATCTCCTTAATCTCTTCACTAAAAATATGTGGTGATAGTTCCTAATATTTCATAACATCTATATAATTCTCTCAAGGTTCCATATTCTATATAGAATCCCCTCTATAGTCATTTTAAGTCAGATACTCAAGTAAGGGATCTTTCACCCTCCTCTTTTATCTACAATTCTTTTCAAGTTATCTCTTTTATTTTCATATATTTATCTTTTGGGATATGTTATTATATATCCTCTAAACATCCAATTTGTTTTATAAATTAGTAAATCATATTTAAATCTCATTTACCACACTTATTATCCATTATGTACAGATGATACCATGCCACATTTTCGAAAGAGATTATCACATTACATCCTTTCTAATTTTGATCCATGTTTATTTGTTTTGGTATAACATTTTATTTTAACTAAATAATTTTCAGGATTGACATAAAACCTCCCCCATAATTCCCCCTTTTTTTGAATGAATATATACCCCTTTATCTTTCATCAATGCCTTCTGTGTACACCAATTACCATGAAGAATGTTCGTAAGGGATTTATCAATTTCTTATTTCCATTCCCGAATTTATCCTTTATTATTTATCCAATTTCCAATTAATATCTTGTGATATTATTTTACATTATTCCCTTAATGTATATTTCAATAATAAATTCTGAGTGACCCCTTTATCTCTCTTTAACACATGTTATGAATTTCTAAATGACCTTGTTATTCTACCAAAATTACACTACAATTTTCCCTGCCAAAATTATCATATACTGAATACCATTCCCATATCAATCTCAAGGTTATTTGATATTATGAACATATACATATTGATTATATATTTTCATATATATATTTCACATTCCAAAAACATGTAATAAATTATTTTTGTGAATGAATTCGTGTTATATGATTTACATGGCACACATTAGCATGATATTGAAATGATTATGATGGGTGTGCATAGATAGTGATCCAATTCATTCATTAATGTTTGAAATCAAAATATGAGATGTGAAATGAGGTTTCAATCATTATAATTCATGTGAAAAGCGTTTTTAATAATTGTAATCTAGGTTAAAACGATCCTTGGATCATGTTGTATGATGTTTCAACATTTCTATGTTTTGATGACCATGTGATATCATGTATTTATGTAAATGTTTCTCTTGTGCTACATTAATTTCCATATAGCCTTACATGTGTTGTATTCCTCATGTTATTAGTTGTTTACTCCCTTAATAGGCTTTTTTTCTCAACCCATTCTTATGTATATCCTCAATTTATCCCATGAAATACTAAGTACCATGGAATGGTGTTGTAATGTAAAATAACTTTTCAACAATGATATTGTATTTCATGTTTTATGTTGTTCTGATATGATCCTAATTTATTAATACACAATACATCTTGGTCCTCAGAGTTGTCTCCAGCGAATTTTTATTTAATTAGTAATTTTTACTTGTTTAATAATGTGGAGGATTTTATTAGTTGGTATCAATGGGTTGGTTTAGTTATTTTTTGGGATTATGATTAGAAACCACTAGTCAATGCCTTAGAAATTAGACTATGTATATGAAAATTATTCCATTTTATTTATTATATATTAAGTGGTGTATCAATAAAATAATTTAATTTATGGATACAAACAAGTAATAGTCGATCAAGTATTGAATTATCGAGGGTTAAATCATGAAAAAAATACATTGATCTAGACTCGAATAGGATCTAGTGCACGACAATTGGCCCTGATGCTCTCTTAGATCAACACTATTGGGGTATATGCTTCGGTAAATTCACAAGAGTGGTATGAACCGGTTTTAGGGGATAAAAATAACATATGATTATAGATTAGTATATAGATCATGGATAATATAGACTATCACCTAGAAATTCATAGGATTAAAAGATAAATGTATTTTATAAGTTATCATTTTAAGGTCATTAGTTTCATCATTATGTGTTTAATTAAATAAGATACACATTTATAAGTCTATAATGGATTATGTTGAACCAAAATCAAAATGTGAAAGGTAGGGTTTTCATCTATTGTTCTGTGCAATATTTTATATCCTAAATGTTTTTTATCACACTGGAAGCACCACAACAAATCATGGATTTAGAGATGTTAGTTTGAACAAAAATTGACTAAATTATTTAATCCTAAGAATATTACTCCACCCCTATCAGAATTTGTAAATTTAACTTCTAGAAAAACCCTATCTCCTCCCTCAAGTGGAATTTGATTTCATTATTGGAATTCATTTACATTCCATTATAGATCCCACCAAAATTTCCATGTGAGGTAATTCACTCACTATATAGATAATCAACTCTATATAATGTACAAGTGAAAGGAGGATGACAAATCTTCTTTATCACCATTATATCAAGAATGTATATAAATTCACTATGAACATGTGTATCTTTCTCAGATGTTAGAGTGTATGGAAGGAACCATCCTTATAGACATTATTATTCTGAGGTAATTCACTGATGGGTTTCCTATGAAATTGATCGATCTTCCTCCTAGAATAGATGTTGAATTCTTAATTAATCTCCAACGTGAGGAATTACCAATATCCATGACTCCCTATTAATGGCGGTTGTGGATCATGAGGATCTAAAGAAGCAACTACAATAGAATATGGATTAAGGGTTTATATGCATAAGTGCTTCACAATGGGGGGCACCACTCCTCATTACAAATATGTATTGGTAAACATGACATTGCATTGATTATACTGAGATCAATTAAATCATTATAAAAACATGTATTATTTTCCATTATTTGGTTAATGTTTTGATCAATTACATGGATCATAGTACATCTCCAAGGTGGATCTGTAGTGAGGATATTAATATATAAGGCTGAAGAATGATTATATCCCAATGAAAGCTTTTTGTAAAAGGTTTGATCACTATGAATTCATAGTAATTCCTATCAGACTTCCTAATTATCTAGAAATCATACTGGACTTGTTGAGTATAGTATTTAATGATTATCTTTAATACTTTTTGGTAGTATTGATATAATATATTATAATATACTACAAAACCAAGGAGGAGTATGAGAAAAAAAATAATCGTACTACAAAACATTCAAAAAGATAAGTTTTATCCATAGTACAAAAGGTGTCAGTTCGAGTTAAAGTATGTTTCATTTGTGGGTTATATCCTCACAAGAAATGGGATACCCATGAATTCATTGAAGAAAAATGAAATTTAGGGATTTATGATTCCAACATTTGTGATAGATATATGTAGCTTCCCTAGGTTAGCTATATATTATCACTGATTTGTGAAAATTTTATCATGTTTTTCAAACCCTATTACCATTGTTACTAGGAAGGGAGTCATGTATTCTTAAAATGAGGAATGTGATGAGATATTCAAGATTTTAAAAATCTTCTTATTATTGAACCCATGATCACCCTACCCATAAGTGGATATATTTTCATGGTATTTATTGATGCTTAAAAGAAGGGCATGTGATATGTTTTGATGCAAAATGATAAAGTCGTAGTCTCTACTTCAAGGAAATTGATCTTTCATGGGAATAACTATCCAACATAATATCTAATGATGGATGTAGTGACCATAACTTTAAATTTTTTTTGACAATACCCATTTTGGAAAAAGTGTGAAATATATATTAATCACAGAAGCCTCAAGTATATATTCACATATAAAGAGTTGAAATTGTTCTTATAATGATTGTTACATATAATCAAATAATATGACTTCTAAATTCACTGACATCTAGGGAAATCAAATAAAGGTTAAGAATCTATAAGAATAAAGGATCCAAAAACTCTTTCATTAATGATAATTTAAAAGGATCAAATTTCATAGGTATGATGAAGATGAACAGGGGAATCATAAACAATGGAAAATCATCAACCCTTCACAAATTATTTCACAACCATATCTTTTGGAAAGGATAATAAATGCTCAAAAGAATGATATGTGAATTCCGAAGAATGTGTAACCTAAGAGAAAAGGGATATCCTCATATTTCAATGTTAATGAATAAGGGATTGTGATATTTGGGTCAAGACTATGTGTTCCATCAAATCCAGAGTAAAAGAATGAAAATTCGAATCATTAAAATAATATGAATTTCTCTATCCACCTAGGAATACCAAAGATTTATTGATATATATAATATAATTATTGATGGGAGAACATGAAGAAGGACATCACTGAATATACATCAATGTGACTAGTATGTAATCATGTGAATGCTTAGAGTAAAACGTAAAACGGGATGATGCAATCATTACCCATACCAACATGGAAATGGGAGAACATCACCAAAGACATTGTCACCAGACATCTGAAGACATTCAAAGGAATTATTGATATCTAGGTTATTGTGCATCATCATATATAGACTATACACATCATTGTGATTCAAGATTATTTCTCAATGGATGAATTGGAACAGATTTAAACCAGAATTATTTTAAGGCTTTATGGAGTACACTATCGATTGTATTCTATCGAGAAACATGATTCACGATAAATTTCTGTATGAGTCTCAAACATGCTTTGAATATTGAGATAAAATTCAGTATGCCTTATCATCCTCAAAATGATGTCCAATTTCAACAAACAACCTAGACACATTAGGAAATGTTGAGAGCATTGTAATCTCTCTGACCTCTTCGAATCACCATCAGCAACAGTGAGTCATTCTATGAACAGTATCATCGATGTAGAGACCCAAAGATTGAAATAAATGGACATTACATTACTTATGTGGAAAACATAATACATAACAAATACCAAAACTCAAGGATCGTAATAGTTTAGTTTCTTTTGAAACTCAGAACATAATCTTCTAATCGTGGTGAATGATCTTCATCATGGGCCATAAAGATCATCCCTTTTTTGTTTTTTTACCTAAAACCTTTTTTTATATCCTGGGGAGAAGAAAACATATAAAGGGTGATATCAAATGCTATATAAGGGTAAGCATGGAGGAGAAAAAAACAAACCATATACATTTGAACTAAAAAACCTAAACATAATGTTTAAACATCAAAACCTTGAGCAATGACATAAAACATGGAAGTACATAAGGCATAGATCATAATGGGACATCAATAATGATAAAATAACATGGGAATAAAAGTTGTAATTACGGATAAGCATAAAGAACATGATATGATTTCCATATTTGAGAAGGAATTGCTGCGAAGTCCATCATAGTGGACAAAGTCCCTTTCTGAATCGAGTTCACTCCTCGTTTCAGTCCTGTAACACTTAACCAGATTAACTTACCGTTCCATCCATGTCTATCTCATTAGATATAAATTTTTACCCAATGAATTGGAGGGAGATAAAGGTCCCACACATCTCATAATGAAATCATTCTTTCTTTTTCAACAACATAAACATAAACCATTCATCATAACCCAAAGAATAAAAATGGGTTTCATAAACATCATCCCATCATAAAATAATCCATATAAAACAAATGGATATCATTTCATTGTATGAAAATTGGCACCATGTAAATCATAGAGAAATTATATGTGAAAGATAAACATATTAAATAATGTCATCTTGGATGGAAAATGGTTTTGATAAAACACTTGAAATGAATTCTTGAGGACAATATCCTTTTTTCTTTAAAATCATTTTATTTTTACCAAATGCCACGAAATTTTAAAATAAAAGGATTTTTTTGAAAATTTTCAAGGAATATTTTATAGTAATAATCTTGAAAATAAGGAGTTATGAAATCATGAAAATACTTTAATGCCGTATAAG
This sequence comes from Viscum album, assembly GCA_963277665.1. Taxonomy (NCBI): domain Eukaryota; kingdom Viridiplantae; phylum Streptophyta; class Magnoliopsida; order Santalales; family Viscaceae; genus Viscum; species Viscum album. The sequence continues at coordinate 810,136,088 of OY728140.1, read as the reverse complement.
TTAAAAAATCATTCTCCTCATACTTTTGTAGGAAAAGTCAAAAAGTACAACATATTGTAAAAAAATGAATGATTCCTTCCATAACACAAAGTAAAAGTCAAATAGGGGAATACAAGACTATAAACATACATGGAAGAATATTAGACACTTTATGAAAAACATTTTTGTGGACATGGATTTAAAATATAACCGCAGTAAATACATACGTATTAGAAATCTCGATTAAAAATGAGATTGAAAAATTATCCCTTACCTTATGTCTGATATGCTTCATATGTTTCTGAACCTCCCGTATAATTATTTCAATAATGTAATTGAGTTAGTACATAATCATAATCATTTTTATGATATCATATATGGTTCACTTATGACATTATATTACCCGTTCTTTTGTAAATTCCATGTTAAAGCACTGTTTTGGGTAAAATCGTTTCATTTATCAAACGAGTATCCACTTGTTGTTCCTGATATTCTTACTTTTATACTGATTTACATATTTCCAGAATTTAAAACATGATTTATGTATAATATATATTCAGAATATACATATATATGATAGATTGATAAATGGAATGAAATACACCATTCATGGAGACGGTTGGTCATTCCTACACATGAACACTATTTTGGTTTCCTTATTGAATTGAATGGAATTAAGTAGATGACATAAATATATATACACATAAATCCAATGTCATTATTATATCATAGAATTCATTATTATTCAATATATATAATTTATAATCATTCATAAATGGTTAACATGGAGAATGAATCTCATCGTGTCGTGGAGACGGTAGTCCGTACGTACGAATGAGCGATGATATCATTCCCATGATCATGGAAATTTATTTATGATTATGTATAATATTTCAGAATCAATATTACTATAAAATAATCATATATAATTATTCTTTACACCATTATACCTATCCAAGTAAAGTGGTGGTGGAAAATAGATTACACCACAGCGTGGAGACGGTATTCCGTACGTACGCACGCGCGGTGATTTCATTTTCCATATGATAGATAGAAGGTGAAATAGGGTTGTTTCATATTTATAATAAAATATCAGTCTATTAGTGATACTGATGTTATCACTTTATACTGAAACATCTAATGAATAAGAAGTAGAAGAAGAAATAAAGTTGAAAGAATCGGTAATGGACATTACCTCTTCATTGAAGCGCCTCTTCTTAACCTCCTCTTAGGGAACTAAATATGGTCTTGGAAGAAGACCAGGACCCCTAGGATGTTTCTAGGGAAGTGGATAAGAGAATTTTTCCAGGTTTGGACGAGCATGAAGGCTCAATGTTGTGTGAGGAGAAGAGGGAGGAGGTGCCCTTTAATAATGAAGGAGAGGGGCACATTAGGAAAAACTTAAAATATTATTTTATTATAAAGTCATATTCAGATATTAATAGCTCCAAATTAATTTATTTCAAAGGTAAGGTGGGTATGGGTCTAAATCCACTAATCCAATATATTTTATACAAGTTTAGGATACTATATTAATCTTATCATTTTGATTTAACTCTATGTGAAATAATTTATCTTTTAACGTGTCTTTTTGTTTTCTTACATTACATGGTTAATAAACACACTATAACAAGACAAAAGAACCACAAGTGGTTCATTATTAATATATATATCCTTCTATAAGTCATTTGGAATAACCTTAGATTTTTACAAAAAAATAACAATTAATAATATAAAAATTGTTTTAAAAACTATTTCATGTCAATTTTGACACTATATGGTACATGAATTTTTTGAAAATTATAGCTACATTATTTGTTATAACAGAGTTAATTAAATCAATACTAACATGTTATATTAAACTAGAAAATGAGTGTAATTCATAAAAAGTCTAAAATTACATTTAATTTGGTATTTATAATATCAATTATGATAATATTTCATTAATGAGGTAATTACTGCCTCATCATTGTGTCATAAATAAATTAAATTATTTAATATATAAAAATTATAAAAAAAAAAGTTATGTAGGAAATTATTTTATCTTTCTAATTAATTTTTATAGTCGAATTTATATTATGTATAACCCTATATTAAAAATGATGTAGTTATTAATCTTTGATTTTTACTATTTTAACTATTCTTTAAATAAAATAATAATTAGTGTCCTAATCTAATCCAAGTGGACCTAAATATACATATTTTATTTCTAAGGTTGTTTTTCGTCCAATTACACTTATCCAATAGAATTATGACCTGTTTTAGGGTTATAATAATATCATTATTACCCTTAACTACCCTATTTAATTTTAACCGTGGTAAATAAAAGTAAAGAGTTACTATTCGCCAATTTTTTTTTTCATCTCATTGAACCACATTTTACATTCTAATATCAACCATGTCACTTAGATTTTTAAAATTCCACTCACTGAGGTGGTAAAATTATGTTTTATGTAAATTTGCAAATTCACCTAGGAGGTGGGTAAAAGACGGTGAAAAGTTAAATACAATTTTTATATATATGAAATTATTATTAAATGACTCCAATGAATTTCATTGAACTTATATGAGTATTATTTGTCAACTTTGACATAAAATAAATTTAAATAAAATAACTAATTATTTAAATAAAAAGTCGGTTTTTAAATAGTAACCCAATGTTTTCACTATTCATAAAAAATTTAATGTTTTTAAAAAAATACCAAAACTTCACCCTAGGATAATTTCGATATTCTGAATCGAAAAATAACATCCAATTCGAAACATAAAATTTATAAAATTCCAGAAAGTGTGAATTACTATTAATAACGGCTAGTTTATATAATATTTTAACAGTATACCTATGTTAAAGAAACTCGGTAATGCGTACAACCCACGCTATCATGGAAGGTCGTGATTATGTGTAATGTAATCCTAGTCCGGGTTGCATGTTGTGAAAGTATGCTTTGTTGTTTTTTATAATAGAATCCAACAATATTTCAATTATACATTGGATATATATGTATATATATTCACTCAATGTTTCGTAGAATGACTACTATCAAACGAACATGAAATTGTGTGTGACACAATCCAAGAATAGTGTTGCGTATACTGCAAGCTAATACGGTCTTGCGTATAGCATAAGATAATCTTGGTGTAGCATACAACACAAGACATCAATGAAATTAAAAAAGAATAATCCTCATAAAATCTCGGGTTGTTACATTCTACGCCCCTCAAAATGAATTTCACCCTCGAAATTCATCGGGGTTATAAATGGTTTACTACACGAAGGATGCTTTAATAGAAACCCACATCGTAAAAAGGAATAACAAATCATATCTTTAAAAACTAAATTATGAAACGTATTGGTTACCCAAATTAACTAATCACTAGGATTCCACATAGTAGAACATAGGTGAAAATATATATATGGAAGAATAATCTTACTATCATGTTCTTATGGAGAGTGGTAGAGAACATGGCTATAAAATAGACAACAATAACAAATCCATAAATTTGTGATGATCTATGCTTCCATCTGATTCATTGGATATAATGGCACTAAGACAACATTTTTGATTGTCAAGATCATTTCCCTAAAGTTGAAGAATTCTAATTAAAATAAATACTTACTTAATTTTGGTATAATCACAACATTGTTCGTTCTTGAACAATTTCAAAATCATATCTTAAAGAAATGAAGTTGAATTTTTCATTCATGAAGTGTTAGAAGATCCTGTGATAGAATGATGGGTCATTCCATATTTCGCAAAAAAAGGTAAGAAAATGTTTACAAATATACGTAAGTCTATATATGGATATATTAAACATATATGGTTCAAAAAATGGACTTACACTTCATCTATCATACCGCTTAATAAAAAAACTAGTTTCTTCTATCCATGGACTTCCTATAGGCCAGTGGTAGGCGATAAAAGCCTGTCATACTTCAGTTGTGGTTTCAATTTCTACATCCTTGTCCGAAGCGATGGGTTGTCACTCTTCCTATGGGTTGTCCTTTTTCTAAAACAATACTATTATAATATTTTAGAAATAATATCAAAAAACATGTTCTATCTTTAAATAATACTATCTTATGTCCACATAATCCATTGAAATCATTAGTCTTATCGAAAATACATATGTCCAATCTCATAGTATAATGAAAATAATTACTAGAGATATCATATACCAAGCATGTGAATACAATCATTTTTAACCCAAATATCATACGATGTATCTTGTTGGTCACATTACAATCATGTGAATACCTTAATCATGTATTCTCTTGAACCATAGTAAAAACATGAATGCTATCACAAGGTAACTCTTTCAATATAAAAAAAATCCCAAAAATTCTATTTACTCAAACAATGATATCACTTATTCCTTATAATAATCATGAGCTCGTGAATACTACCAAACATATTATTTTCTCCTTATCCCTTCATTACGAGCATATCATCTTCTTTCTAAAAATATTTCAAACACATTTAATGGTTACCTGTACCATATAATTATTGAAAACCAGAATTAACCAATATAACGATATTCCAATATTTCATGAAATTACCTCAACTACATTATTCCGGAATACCAATACATAAACACTTCAATCAATCCACTTCAATGATTGTCATGGAATAAGTCTTTCCTTGATCTAGAAGTAACCTCTTAGGTCCAGGCATTGGGTTAGGTAATGAACGTGTTATCCATAAAAAAGACATTGAACTCCATGACATTCTATCACTCTGTGACCCTTTTCTCAACATAGAAAACATCTTCCCCTCCATTTGAGGTATTCCTCAAGGTTGTTCTTCACTTCTAGAGAAATATCAATCTTTACTTCTCTATGCTCATCACCATGCAAACATGCATAAAATTCCATCTTCCTCTTATTTGATAACTTAGTAATACAACTAAACTTCACCATGTTAATCATATATCGATATGAACAATTTGGCATAATCACAATATCTTTCTCTCTGGGCACTACACAATTTCGTTGCATATGGTCACCAATTTTTCCATTGGAATAAATGTTAACTGAATTCTTTCTCATTCCCTCCATTGACTAAGACCCTAAATCATAGTGTAAGAAACAACTAAAATAACGAGTAACCACATAATCATAAAAATTCACTTATGGGATGTCTAAATTTTCACACATTATTTAATTCATGATACACTAGATTCACCCTTGGATATTCATGATTGCCAACATAATTCTAGGATAGTAACCTATAGTAATACTAATCCTTAGGGACATCCCTAGACATACTTTAAAAATATCTCTTGGTATCTCACTAATGTTTTCGCATCCTAGTTTCCAAAGGTTAACTAAACCATTCCTTTGATACCAACTGTAGAGACCCAAAGCATGACATACATGGACATTACATAACTTTTGAAGAAATCTTAATAAATAACAAAAACCAACACTCAAAGACTGTAATAGTTTAGTGTCTTTGGAAACATGGAAAATAATTTTCTAATCGTGGTGAAAGATCATAATCATCTCCCATAAAGATCATCCCATTTTTGTTTTCTTACCAAAAACCTTTCTTTATATCATGGGGAAAACAAAACATATAAAGGGTGAGATCAAATGCTTAGTAAGGGTAAGCATGGAAAAAATAAAACAAACCATATACATTTTAACTAAAAAACATGAACATAATGTTTAAACATCAAAACCTTGAGAAATGACATAAAACATTGAAGTACGTAAGGCATAGATCATAATGGCACATCAATCATGATAAAATATCATGGGAATAAAACATGTAATTGTGGAAAAGCATAAGTCACATGATATAATTTCTATAGTCGCCAAGGCATTTCTGCCAAGACCATTTTAGTGGACATAGTCCCTTTCTGGATTGAGTTCACTCCTCGTTTCAGTCCTGTAACACTGAACCAGATTAACTTACCATTCTATCCATGTCTATCTCATGAGATATAAATCATTTACCAATACATTGGAGAGATATACAGGTCCCATCCATCTCATAATGAAATCATTCTTTCTTGTGCCACAACATAAACATAAACCTTTCATCATTACCCAATGAATATCAATTTGTTTCATAAACATCATCCCATCATATCATAATCCATATAAAACAAATTGATATAATTACATCATTTGAAAATTGGAACCATGTAAATCATAGAGACACTATATTTGAAACATACACATATGAATGAATGTAATCTTGGATGGAAAAAGGTTTTGATAAAACACTTGAAATTAATTCTTGAGGAAAATATCATTTCATCTTCAAAATCATTTTATTTTTACAAAATTACATTAAATTTTAAATGAAAATGATTTTGTTGAAAATAGTCATGAAATATTTTATATTAAAAATCTTTAAAATAAGGAGTTATGAAATCTTAAAAATCATATCAGACCGTATATGTTAAAAAAACATTCTCCTCGTACTTTTGTCGGAAAAGTCAAAAACTACCACATATTGTAAAAAGAAGAAATATTCCATCCATAACAGAAAGAATAAGTCAAAGAGGGGTAAACAAGACTTTAAAAAACCATGGAATAATATTAAACACTAAATGAAAAACATTTTTATTGACATGGATGAAAAATATAGCCCTAGTAAATACTTACGTATAAGCATTCTTGTATAAAAATGAGATTGAAAAAATTATCCCTTACCTTATGTCTGATATGCTTCATATGTTTCCAAAAATCATGTATAATGATTTAAATAATTTCATTGACTTATTAAATAATCATATTCATTGTTATTATATCATATATGTTTCACTTTAGACTTAATATTTCCCGTTATTTTGTAAATTCCATGTTAAAGAGCCGTTTTGGGTAAAATCGTTTCATTTATCGTACATGTTTCGACTTGTTGTTCATAATATGATTACTGGTATCCTGATTTACATAATTCAAGTATTTAAAAAATGATTTATATACAATATATATTTGTCATATAAATTTATATGATATATCGATAAATGGAATGAAATACACCATTCATGGAGACGGTAGGTCGTACGTACGCATGAACGCTGTTTTCTTTTGCATATTGAATTGAATGGAATTAAGTAAATGACATACATGCATATATATATATATATACATAAATCTAGTATCATTATTATGTCATATATTTCATTATTATTCATTATATATACTTTATAATCATTAATGAATGGTTATCATGGAGAATGAATCTCATCACGTCGTGGAGGCGGTAGTCCATACGTACGCATGAGCGATGATATCATTCCCATGATCATGGAATTGTATTTATGTGTATGTATAATATTTCAGAATCAAAATCAATTTACAATAATCATATAGTTATTATTTACACCATTATACCCATCCAGGTAAGGTGGTGGTGGAAAACAGATTAGACCACGGCGTGGAGACGGTATTCTGTACGTACGAATGCGCGGTGATTTCATTTTTTATTGGATAGATAGAAGGTGAAACATGGTTGTTTCATATTTATAATAATAAATCATTATATGAGTGATACTTATGTTATTACTTCATACTGAAACAACTAATTAAGAAGAAGTATAAAAAGAAATAATGATGAATGAATCGGTAACATACATTACCTCTTCTTTGAAGCGCCTCTTCTTTACCTCCTCTTAGGGCTCTAAATACTGTCATTGAAGAATACCGGGACCTCTAGGATGTTTCTAGAGAAGTGGAGAAGAGAATTTGGAATGGGTTGGCAGATCATTAAGTCTTAATGTGGAGTGAGTAGGAGAGGGAGGTTGTTCCCTTTTACAAGGGAGGAGAGGGGTACTTTAAGAAAAACTTAAAATATTATATAATTATATAGTCATATTCGTCTTTTAATAGCTCCAAATTGATTTATTTATAATATAAGGTTGGGATGGGTGGAAATACTCTCATCCAATATATTTTAGATAATTATAAGTTACTATTTTAACCTTATCATTTGGATTTAACACTATGTTAAATAATTTATCTTCTACCGTGTCTTTTTGTTTTCTTATATTATATGGTTAATAAACATACTATAACAAGCCAAACGAACTCCAAGTGGTACATTATTAATATATATATCCTTATATAATTCATTTGTAAGAACCTTATATTTTCTAGAATAAAATAACAATTAATAATATAATAATTGTTTTAAAAACAATTTTATGTCAATTTTGGCACCATTTGGTACCTGTGTTTTTTGAAAATCATAACAGCATGATTAGTTCAAAAAAGGTAATTAAATCAATAATAACCTGTAATATTAACCTATAAAATTAGCGTATTTCATAAAAATCCTAAAATTACATTTATTTGGGTATTTATAACATCAATTATGTTAATATTTCATTAATGAGGTAATTACTGCATCATCATTGTGTCATAAATAAAATAAATTATTTAATGTCTAAAAATTATAAATAAAATAAAATAGTGTATGAATTATTATTACCTTATAATTAATATTTATTGTTGAATTTATATTATGTATAACCCTATATTAAAAATGTTATAGTTATTAATCATTGATTTTATCAATTTTAACTATTTATTAAATAAAATAATAAAAGTGTCCTAATCTAATCCAATTGGACCTAAATGGTCATATTTTATTCCTAAGGTTTTTTGGTTGAATTAAACTTATCCAATATAATTAGGACATGTGTTAGTGTAATAATAATATCATTTTTACCTTTAATTTCCCTATATCCTTTTAACCGTGGTAAATAGAAGTAAAAAGTTACTATTCACCAAAAATTAAAAGTTTTCAGAAAAATACCTATAATTTACCCTAAGCTAATTTCGATATTCCAAATCCAAAAATGAAGTCCATTTTGAAAAATAAAATTTATAAAATTCTAAAAAGTGGGTATTACTATTCATAATGGCTAGTTTATATAATATTATAATACTATAACTTTGTTAGAGAAACTAGGTATTGCGTTAATCACACGCATTCGTGGAAGGTCACGATTTCTTGTAATGTAAGACAAGTAAGGGTTGCTTGTTCTGAAATACTACTTCGTTGTTTTTTATATTTTAATCCACCCATATTTCATTTATACATTGAATATATATGTATATATACACACTTAATGTTTCTTAGAATGAATAGTATCAAATGAACATGAAATTGTGTGTAAAACAATCTATGAATAGTGTTGTGTATATTGCAAGATAATACGGTTATTCATATATCACAATATAATCATGGTGTACAATACAACAAAAGACATCAATGAAATTAAAAAGAATAATCCTCATAAAATCTTGGATTGTTACATTATACCCCCATAAAATTAATTTCTCCCTCGAAATTCGTTGGGGTTATAAATGATTTACTACTCGAATGTTTCTTTAATATAAACCCACATCATAAAAAGGAATACCAAAAATTATATTTAAATACTAAATTATGAAACGTAACGGTTACCCCAATTATCTAATCACTAGGTTTCCACATATGATAACATAGGTGAAAATATGGATATGAAAAAAAAATCATACCATCATGTTCTGATAGAGAGTGGTAGAGAACATGGCTATAAAAATTCCAACAATCAAAAATCCATAAATTTGGGACGATCTAACGTACCATCTGATTCATTGGATATAAGGGCACTAGGGCAGCATTTTTGGTTGTCATGATCATTTCCCTAAAGTTGAATAATTTGAATTAGATGAAATACTTACTTTATTTTGGTATAATCACACAGTTGTTCGTGCATTGAACAATTTACACATCATCTCTTAAAGAAATGATGTTGAATTTTTCATTCGTGAAGTGTTAGAATATCATGTGATAGAATGATGGGTCATTCCATATGTCTCAAACAAGAGGTTAAAAAAAAATTCAAATATACATAAGTCCATATATGGAGATATTAAATGTATATGGTTCCAAAAATGGAGTTATACTTCATCTATCATACCGCTCAATAAAATCAAAACTAGTTTCTACTATCTAAGGACTTCCTATAGGCTAGTGGTAGGTGATAAAGTCTTTTCGTACTTCAGCTGTGGGTTCGATTTCCACTGCCTTGTCTGACGTGATGGGTTGTCACTCATCCTATGGGTTGTCCTTTTTCTAAAACTATACTATTATAATATTCCAGAAATAATACCAAAAATCATGTTTTATCTTTAAATAATACTATCATATTTCCAACATAATCCATTCCAATATTTAGGCTTATCAAAAATACATTTTTCCAACCTCATAGTCTAAAGAAAATGGTTACTAGAGAGGTCATATACCAAGAATGTGAATGCCATAATTTCTCTCCCATATATCATACGATGTATCTAGTTAGTCACATACCAAACATGTGACTACCATAATCATGTATTCTCTTATACCATAGTGATAACATGAATACCATCACAATGTAACTCTTTCCATATACAAAAATCCCAAAAATTCTATATACTCAAACCATGATATCACTTTGTCCTTATATCAATCATGATCTTAGGAATACTACCAAACATATTATTTTTTCCTTATCGCTTCATTATGCGCATATCATCTGCTTTCTAAAAATATTTCAAACACTTTTCATGGTTACCTGTACCATATAATTATTTAAAACCATAAATAACCAATACATCGATATTAAAATATTTCATGAAAGTACCTCAACAACATTATTATTGATATCAATACATAAACACTTCAATCCATCCTCATCAATGATTGTCATGGAATATGTCCTTCCTTGATTTAGAAGTAACCTCTTTGGTCCGGGAAATGAGTTGGGTAATGAACGTGTTCTCCAAAAATAAGACATTGAACTCCATGACAGTTTGTCACTCTGTTACCCATTTCTCCACATAGATAACAACATCCCCTTTATTTGAGGTATTACTCAAGGTTCTTCTTCCACTCTTTAGAAATATCAATCTTCACTTCCCTATGCTCCTCACCATGCGCACATGCATAAAATTACATCTTCCTCTTTTTTGATGACTTATAATACAACTAAACTTCATGTTGTTAATCATACATCGAGATGACCGATTCACCATAATCACAATATCATTCTCTCTAGGAACTACACAATTTTTTTGCTCATGGTCACTAATTTGACCATTGGAATAAATTTTAACTGAATTCCTTCTCATTCCCTCCATTGAATAAGAAAATAAATCATAGTGTAAGAAACATTTAAAATAACGAGGAACCACATAATCCTAAATAGTAACTTATGGGATGACTATCTTATCACACATTCATTAATCCATGATAAACTAGGTTCACCCTAGGTTATTCATTATTGTCCACATAATTCTAGGACTGTAACCTATAGTTATACTATACCATAAGGACATCTCTAGACATAAAGTAGAAATATCTCTAGGGGTCTCACTAAAGTGTTTGCATCCTAATTTCCAAAGGTTATCTAAACCCTTCCTTTAATACCTACTATAGATACCCTAAGCTTGATGTACAAGGAAATTCAATTACTTTTGTAGAAAACTTAATACAAAACATAAACCAACACTCAAGGATCGTAATAGTTTAGTATCTTAGGAAACTCGGAACATAATCTTCTAATCGTGGTGTAAGATCTTCATCATCTCCCATAAAGATCATCCCATTTTTGTTCCCTTACTAAAACCATTCCTTATATCATAGGGAAAAGAAAACATATAAAGGGTGAGATAAAATTCTCAGTAAGGGTAAGAATGGAGAAAATAAAACAAACCATATAGAATTGAACAAAAAAACAGGAACATAATGTTTAAACATCAAAACCTTGAGCAATGACATAAAAAATGGAAGTACATAAGGCATAGATAATAATGGGACATAAATCATGATAAAATAGCATGGGAATAAAACATTTAATTGTGTAAAAGTATAAAGCACCTGATATAATTTCCATAGCTACCAAGGCATTGCTTCCAAGACTATATTTGTGGACACAGTCCCTTTCTAAATCGAGTTCACTCCTGGTTTCAGTCCTATAACACTAAACCAGATTAAATTACTGGTCCAACCATGTCTATATCATGAGATATAAATCTTTAACCAATGCATTTGAGGGAGATATAGGTCCCACCCATCTCATAATGAAATCATTCTTTCTTTTGCCACAACATTAACATAAACCATTCATCATAACCAATTAATAAAAATGGGTTTCATAAACATAATCCTATCATAACATAATCCATATAAAAAAATGGATATCATTTCATCATATGAAAATTGGAACCATGTAAATCATATAGACATTATACTTGAAACATACACATGTGAAATAATGTCATCTTGGATGGAAAATGGTTTTGATAAAACACTTGAAATGAATTCTTGAGGAAAATATCCTTTCTTCTTCAAAATCATTTTCATTCTAAGAAATGCCATAAAATTTTAAAAGAAAAGTATTTTTATGAAAATAGTCCTGAAATATTGTATAGTAAGCATCTTTAAATTAATGATTTATGAAATCAAAAAAATCTATTCATGCCGTATAAGTTAAAAAAACATTCTCCTTGTACTTTTGTCAGAAAAGTCAAAAAGTACCACATATTGTAAACATCAGAAAGATTACTTCCATAACACAAAGTAAAAGTCAAATAGGGGTAATCATGACTTTAAACATCCATGGAATAATATTAAACACTTTATGAAAAACATTTTTATGGACATGGATAAAAAATACAACCCCAGTAAATACTTACGTATAAGCAATCTCGAATAAAAATGAGATTGAAAAATTATCCCACACCTTATGTCCGATAAGCTTCTTATGTTTCCGAACCTCATGTATAATGTTATAAATAATGTCATTGACTTATTACAGAATCCTATTTATTTTTATGATATCATATATGGTTCAGTAATGACTTTATATTACCCGTTCTTTTGTAAATTCCATGTTAAATCACCATTTTGGGTAAAATCATTTCATTTATCGTACAAGTTACGAATTATTGTTCTTGATATTATTACTTGTATCCTGATTTACATAATTCCAGAATGTAAAACCTTATTTATATATAATATATATTCATCATATAAATATACATGATAGATCAATAAATGGAATGAAATACACCGTTCATGGAGACGGTAGGTCATACGTATGCATGAACGCTCTTTTCGTTTCCTTATTTAATTGAATGGAATTAAGTAGATGACATAAATATATATATATATAAATCAAATATCATTATTACGTCTTATATTTCATTATTATTCATTATATATTGTTTATAATCATTCTTGAATGGTTAACATGGAGAATGAATATCATCGTGTCACGGATACGGTAGTCCGTACATACACATGAGCGATGATATCATTCCCTTGATTGTGGAATTGTATTTACGTGTATGTATAATATTTAATAATAAATATCAATTTAAAATAATCATATATAGTTATTCTTTACACCATTATACCAATCCAAGTAAGGTGGTTGTCGAAAACAGATTACACCACGGCGTGGTGATGGTATTCCGTACGTACGCACACGCAGTGATTTCATTCTCCAAAGGATAAATAGAAGGTGAAATAGGGTTTTTTAATATTTATAATAACATATTAGTATATGAGTGATACTGATGTTATTTCATCATATTTAAACAACTAAAGAAGAAGTAGAATAAGAAATAATGTTGAAAGAATCGGTAACGGACATTACCTCTTCTTTGAAGCGCCTCTTCTTAATCTCCTCTTAGGGCACTAAAGATGGACTTTGAATAAGAGCAGGACCACTAGGATGTTTCTAGGGATGTTTAGAAGTGAATTTGGAAGGGGTTTTCGGAGCATGAAGGCTCAAAGTGGTGTGAGGAGGAGAGGGAGGCGGTTCCCTTTTATAAGGGAGGAGAGGGGCACTTTAGGAAAAACTTAAAATATTATTTTGTTATAAAGTCATATTCGGTTTTTAATAGCTCAAAATTGATTTATTTCGAAGCTAATGTTGGGATAGGTCTAAAGCCTCTCATCAAATAGATTCTAGACAAGTTTAGGTTAATATTTTAACCATATCATTTAGATTAAACTCTATGTTAAATAATTTAAATTTTACCGTGTCTTTTTTTTTCTTGCATTATATGGTTAATAAAAATACTATAACATGAAAAAATAACCCCAATTGGTTCATTATTAAAATATATATATATTATCTATTTCATTTCGCAAAAACATAAATTTTTGGGAATATAATAACAATTAATAATATAATAATTATTTTAATAACTATTTTATGTAAATTTTGACAGTATTTGGTACATATTTTTTGTAAAACCCATAACAGCAAAATTAGTTCGAACAAAGTTAATTAAATCAATACCAACATGTAATATTAATCTATAAAATTAGTTTAATTAATTAAAAGTCTAAAATTAAATTTATTTGGGTATTTATAACATTAATTATGTTAATATTTCATTAACTAGGTTATTACTGCATCATCATTGTGTCATAAATTAGTTAAATTATTTAATGTCAAAAATTATAAAGAAAATACAATTATGTAGGAAATATTATTAGTTTTCTAATGAATATTTATAGTCTAATTTATATTATGTATAACACTATATTAAAAATGTGTTAGTTATTAAACATTGATTTTAACTATTTTAACTAATCTTTAAATAAAATAATAATAAGTGTCCTAATCTAATCTAAGGGGACCTAAGAGGTCATATTTTATTACTAGGGTTGTTTTTGGTCGAATTACACTTATCAAATAGAACTAGGACATGTGTTAGGGTAATAATAATAGCATTTTTACACTTAATTACCACATTTACTTTTAACCGTGGTAAATAAAAGTAAAAAGTCACTATTCATAAAAAATTATTTTCATCTCATTAAACCAAATTTTAAATACTGATATCAACTGTGTCTCTAGGATTTTTGAAATTCCACTCACAAAACCAGTAAAATTAATTTTTATGTCAATTTTCAAATTATCCTAGGAGGTGGGTAAAAGAGGGTGAAAAGTTCAATAAAATTTTTATATATATATAATTATTATAAAATGACTCCAATGAATTTCATCGAACTGATATATGTATAATATATCAATTTTGACATAATATAAATTTAAATAAAACAAATAATTTTTTAAATAAAAAGTCGGTTTTGAAATAGTAACCCAGTGTTTTCACTAATCATTAAATATTGAAAGTTTTCATAAAAATACAACAAAATCACCCTAGGCTAATTTCGATATTCTGAATCCAAAAAATGAAGTCCATTTTGAAAGTTAAAATTTATAAAATTTCAAAATGTGGGTATTACTATTCATAACGGCTAGTTTATATAAAATTTTAATAGTATACCTTTGTTTAGAAAAACTCGGTATTGCGTACAACACATGCTATCGTGGAAGGTAACGATTTTGTGTAATGTTAGCCAAGTTAGGGTCGTGTGTTGTGAAATACTGCTTCATTGTATTGTATAATAGAATATGACCATATTTCATTTATACATTAAATATATATGTATATATATACACTCAATGTTGTGTAGAATTACTACTATCAAAAGAACATGAAATTTTCTGTAACATAATCCAAGAATAGTTTTGTGTCAACTGAAATCTAATACAAACTTGCGTATAGCGCATGATAATCTTGGTGTAGCGTACAACACAAGACATCAATTAAATTAAAAAGAATAATCCTCATAAAATCTCAGGATGTTACATTCTACCCCCCTTAAAATTAATTTCACCCTCAAAATTCATCGGGGTTATAAATGGTTTACTACTCGAATTTTTCTTTAATAGAAACCCACATTTTAAAAAGGAATACCAAAACTTATCTTTAAAAACTAAAGTATGAAACGTAATGGTTACCCAAATTAACTAATCATTGGGTTTCCACATAGGAGAAAATATGTGAAAATATGGATATGGAAGAAAGATAATATAACCATCAAGTTCTGATGTAGAGTGGTAGAGAACATGTCTATGAAAAACACAACTATCACAAATCCATAGATTTGTGATGAGCTAAGGTGCCATATAATTCATTGGATATAAGGGCACCAGGACAAAAATTTTGGTTGTCATGATCATTTCCCTAAAGTTGAAGAATTTGAATTAGAATAAATACTTCCTTTATTTCGGTATAATCACACCATTGTTCATGCCTTGAACAATTTCCACTTCATCTCTTAATGAAATGAAGTTGAATTTTTCATTAGTGAAGTGTTAGAAGATCATGTGATAGAATGATAGTTCATTCCATATGTCTCAAACAAAAGGTTAGAAAAAGTTTTCAAATGTACATAAGTCCATATATGTTGATATTAAACGTATATGGTTCCATAAATGGACTTATACTTCATCTATCATACCACTTAATAAAATAAAACTAATTTCTACTAACCAGAGACTTCTGGTTGGCCAGTGGTAGGTGATAAGGGTATATCATACTTCAGTTGTGGGTTAAATTCTTACATCCTTGTCCGACGCGAGAGGTTGTCGCTCGACCTAGGGGTTATCCTTTTTCTAAAACTATACTATTAAAATATTCAGAAATAATATCTAAAAACAAATTCTATCTTTAAATAATATTATCTTATGTCCAACATAATCCATTGCAATCTTTAGGATTATCCCAAATACAATTGTCCAATCTCATAGTATAAAGAAAATGATTACAAGAGAGGTCATATCAAAAGTATGTGAATACCGTCATTTATCTCCCATATATCATACGATGTATCTCGTTGGTCACATTACAAACATGTGAATACCTTAATCATGTATTCTCTTGAACCACAGTGAAAACATGATTGCTGCCGCAAGGTAACTTTTTTCCATATACCAAAATCCCAAAAATTCGATATACTCAAACGATGATATCACTTAGTCCTTATATCAATCATGAGCTCATGAATACTACCAAACATATTATTTTATCTTTATCCCTTCATTATACACATATCATCTGCTTTCTAAAAATATTTCAATCACTTTTCATGGTTACTTGTACCATATAATTATTGAAAACTAGAATTAACCAATACATAGATATTCCAATATTTCCTGAAAGTACATCAACAATATTATTCTTGAATACCTATACAGTAACACTTCAATCCATCCTTTTCAATGATTTTCATGGAATATCTCATTCCTTGATTTAGAAGTAACCTCTTAGGTCTGGGCATTGAGTCGGGTAATGAACATGTTATCCACAAATAAAACATTGAACTCCATGACAGTCAATCACTCTGTGACCCTTTTCTCCACCTAGATAACAGCTTCTCCTACATTTGAGGTATTCATCAAGGTTTTTATTCCCTTCCTTAGAAATCTCAGTCTTCACTTCTCTATGCTCCTCACTATGCGAACATGCATAAAATTCCATCTTACTCTTATTTTATGACTTAGGAATACAACTAAACTTCACCTTATTAATCCTATATCGATATGATTTATTCGGCATAATCACAATATCTTTCTCACTAGGCACTACACAGTTTCGTTTCTCATGGTCAGAAATTTGTCCATTGGAAAAAATGATAACTGAATTCCATCTCATTCCCTCCATTTACTAAGACCAGAAATCATAGTGTAAGAAACAAGTAAAATAATGAGGAACCACGTAATTTTAAAAAGTCTCTTATGGGATGTCTAACTTATCACACATTCATTAATCCATGATACCCTATGTTATTCATGATATTCAACATTAATCTAGTACTGTAACCTATAGTTATACTAAACCTTAGGTACATCCATAGACATACCTTAGATATATCTCTAGGGATCTCACAAATGTTTTCGCATCCTAGTATCAAAAGGTAAAATAAACCTTTCCTTTGATACTAACTGTAGATACCCTAAGATTGACGTACATGGATACTTAATTACTTTTTCGGAAAACTTAATACATGACTAAACAAACACTCAAGGTATGTAATAGTTTAGTGTCTTAGGAAACTCAAAACATATTCTTCTAATCGTGGTGAAATATCTTCATCATCTCCCATAATGATCTTCACCCTTTTTGTTTTCTAACCTAAAACCTTTCATTATATCCTGGGGAAAAGAAAACATATAAAGGGTGAGATCAAATTCTCAGTAATGGTATTCATGGAGAAAATAAAAAAAACCATATACATTTGAACTAAAAAAGATGAACATAATGTTAAAACATCAAAACCATGAGCAATGACATAAGACATGGAAGTACATAAGGCATAGATCATAATGGGACATCAATCATGATAAAATAGCATGGGAATAAAACATGTAATTGTGGAAAAGCATAAATCACATGATATGATTTCCATAGTTAACAAGGCATTGCGGCCAAGACCATCTTAGTGGTGAAAGTCCCTTTCTGAATCGAGTTCACTCCTCATTTCATTCATGTAACACTGATCCAGATTAACTTACCACTCACGCCATGTCTATATCATGAGATATAAATGTTTACCCAATGCATTGGATGGAGATATAAGTCCCACCCATCTCATAATAAAATCATTCTTTCTTGTGCCACAACATAATCATAAACCATTCATGATAACCCAATGAATAAAAATGGGTTTCATAAACATCATCCCATCATAACATAATCCATATAAAACAAATGGATATAATTTCATAATATTAAAACTAGAACTATGTAAATCATAGAGACATTATACTTGAAACATACACATATGAAATAATGTCATCTTGGATGGAAAATGGTTTTGATAAAACACATGAAATGAATTCTTGAGGAAAATATCCTTTGTTCTTAAAATTCTTGTTCTTTTTACAAAATGAAATGAAATTTTAAAAGAAAAGAATTTTTCTGAGAATAGTAATGAAATATTTTATAGTAAGAATATTGAAAATAAAGAGTAATGATATCATAAAGATCCGTTCATTCTTTATAAGTTAAAAATATTCTCCTCGTACTTTTGTCGGAATGTCAAAAAGTACCATGTATTGTAAAAAAAGAATGATTCCTCCAATAACACAAAGAAAATGTCAAAGATGGGTAAACATGACATTAAATATCTGTGGAAGAATATTGAACACTTTATGAGAAACGTTTTTATGGAAATGGATGAAAAATACAACCCCATTAAATACTTACATATAAGCAATCTCGGATAAAATGAGATTGAAATATTATCCCTTACCTTATGTTTGATATGCTTTGTATGTTTCCAAAACTCCTGTATAATGATTTAAATAATGTCATTGACTTATTACAGAATCATATTCATTGTTATGATATCATATATGGTTCACATATGACTTTATATTACCCGTTCATTTGTAAATTCCATGTTAAAGCACTGTTTTGGGTAAAATCATTTCATTTATGGTATGAGTTTCAACTTTTTGTTCTTGATATTATTACTTGTATCCTGATTTACTTAATTAAAGAAGGTAAAACACGATTTATATATAATATATATTCAGAATATAAATATATATGATAGATCGATAAATGGAATGAAATACACCGTTCATGGAGATGGTAGTCCGTACGTACGCAGAAACCCTGTTTTCGTTTCCTTATTGAATGGAATGGAATTAAGTAGATGAAATACACACACACACACATATATATATATATATAAAACCAGTATCATTATTATGTCATATATTTAATTATTATTAATTATATATACTGTATAATCATTCTTGAATGGTTAACATGGAGAATGAATCTCATCGCGTCGTGGAGATGGCAGTCCGTACGTACGCATGAGCGATGATATCATTCCCATTAACGTGGAATTGTATTTAAGTGTATGTATAAAATTTCAGAATAAATATAACTTTACAATAATCCTATATAGTTATTCTTTACACCTTTATACCCATCCAAGTAAGGTGGTGGTGGAAAGCAGATTACACCACGTCGTGGAGACAGTATTCCGTACGTACGCACGCGCGGTGATTTAATGTTTCATAGGATAGATAGAAGGTGAAATAGGGTTGTTTCATATATATAATAACATATCAGTATATGAGTGACAGTGATGTTATTACTTTATTTTGAAACAACTAAAGAAGAATAAGTATAAAAAGAAATAAAGTTGAAAGAATCTGTAACGGACATTATCTATTCTTTGAAGTGCCTCTTCATAACCTACACTTAGGGCACTATATATGGTCTTTGAAGAAGACCAAGAACTCTAGGATGATTCGGGGGAAGTGGAGAATGTAATTTTTCAGGGTTTGGCCGAGCATGACAGCACAATGTGGTATGAGGAGGAGAGGGAGGAGGTGCCCTTTTATAATGGAGGAGAGGGGCACTTTAGAAAAAACATAAAATATTATTTTATTATAAAGTCATATTCGGTTTTTAATAGCTCCAAATTGATTTATATCTAAGATGAGGTGGGTATGGGTCGAAAAAATCTCATCAAATATATTTTAGACAATTTTATGTTACTATATTAACCTTATCATTAAGATTTAACTCTATGTTAAATAATTTAACTTTTATCGTGTCTTTTTGTTTTCTTACATTATATGGTTAATAAACTTACAATAACAGTCCAAAAAAATCCCAATTTGTTCATTATTAATATATATATCCTTATATAAGTCATTTTTCAGATCCTTAGATTTTTAGGAATAAAATAACAATTAATAATATAATAATTATTTTAAAAACTATTTTAAGTCAATTTTGACACTATTTGGTACGTGATTTTTTAAAAAAACATAACATCATTATTAGTTCAAAAAATGTTAACTAAATCAATACTAACATGTAATATTAACCTATACAATTAGTTTAATTCATAAAAAGTATAATATTACATTTATTTGGGTATTTATAACATCAATTATGTTAATATTTCATTAATGATGTAATTTCTGCATCATCATAGTGTCATAAAAAAATTAAATTATTTAAAATCTAAAATGATAAATAAAATACCATTACGTAAGAAATCGTATTAGCTTTATAATGAATATTTATAGTCGAATTTATATTTTTTATAATAGTATATTAAAAATGTTTTAGTTATCAAACATTGATTTTAACTATTTTAAGTATTCATTAAATAAAATAATAATAAGTTTCATAATCTAATACAAGTGGACCTAAATGTCCATATTTTATTTCTACGGTTGTTTTTGGTCTAATTACACGTATCCAATAGAATTAGGACATGTGTTAGGGTAATAATAATATCATTTTTATCCTTAATTACCCTATTTACTTTTAACCATGGTAAATAAAAGTAAAAAGTTATTATTCACCAAAAATAATATTCATCTCATTGAACCACATTTTAATTACTGATATCAATTGTGTCTCTCAGATTTTTGAAATTCTACTCACAGAAGTGGTAAAATTATGTTTTATGTAAATTTGCAAATTCTCCTAGGAGGTGGGTAAAAGACGGTGGAAAGGTCAATAAAATTTTAATATATATAAAATTATTATAAAATGACTCCAATGAATTTCATTGAACTTATACAGGTATTATGTATCAATTTTGACCTAAAATAAATTTAAATAAAATAAATAATTATTTAAATAAAAAGTCAGTTATTAAATAGTAACCCAGTGTTTTCACTATTTATCAAAAATTGAATGTTTTCTGAAAAATACCAAAAATTCACCCTAGGTTAATTTCGATATTCCAAATACAAAATTGAGGACCATTTTGAAAGATAAAATTTATAAAATTCCAAAATGTGGGTATTACTATTCATAACGGCTAGTTTATATTATATTTTAATAGTTTAACTTTGTTTAGAGAATCTCAGTATTGCGTACAACACATGCTATCGTGGAAGGTCGCGATTGCGTGTATTGTAAGCCAAGTAAGGGTTGTGTGTTCTGAAAGAATCTTTAGTTTTTTTTATAATAGAATCCAACCATATTTCATTTATACATTGAATTTATATGTATATATATACAATCAATGTTGCGTAGAATGAATACTATCAAACGAACATGAAATTGTGTGTAACACAATCCATGAATAGTGTTGCGTATACTGCATGATAATACATTTTTTCATATAGCGAAAGATAATCTTGGTGTAGCATACAACACAAGACATCAATGATATTAAAAAGAATAATCCTCATAAAATATCGGGTTGTTACAATCGACATCAGTATTTCATTCTGTGAACAGTTCCACCAGTAGTAGTGTGTCATTATGTTTACAGTACCATCTACATCGATGAATCCTTTTGAAAATGTATCATCGTCATTGGTAAGTCATTCATTGAATAGTACCATTATCATTGGTGAGAAATTCTGTGAATAGTACCATTGACATTTATGAGTCTTTCATTGAACTATACCATCAGCCTTGGAGAGTCCTTCTGTGAATAATTCCATTGTCAACTCTGAGTCGTTCTGTGAATAGTACCATTGACATCCACGAGTCATTCTATGAATAGAACTATTTGCATCGGTGAGTCGTTCAATGAACAGTGCCCTTGGCATCTGTGAGTCTTCATATGACCTGTACCATTAGCATCCGTTATTCATTCTATGAATAGTGTTTCAAAAATCTTGTACAATGTTTCTAGGATCGGTAGGTATACAATGTTTCTAGGATCATGAAAAATGTTTCAAGCTGCCTAATGTTTTGACCCTTTGACATTTTATTTGACATAAAATGTATTGAAGGCCTAATTTTAATGGATTTAAGGCCGAATGAAATCCCATAACTCCTATATTAATTTTCCAAATACCCAAGATGTCTTTACGTGGTTAAACTGTCTGGTTTAATGCTATCGGTTTTTAATGGAAAATCATTCATATCTTGAACCGCTACTCCATAAATTATTTAATGGGATTAGGTGTCTTCCTCCCTTTTCCTACCTTCTTATTCCCTAGGGAGAGATTCTTGATCCTTTCCTTCTTCCCATAAGTGTGGTGTGATTGAACCTTAATCCTTGGAACGTTTCTGCTCGATGTTTCATCCTTCTATATGCGCACACCCTATTTTGGTGTAGGCAACAAGTGTTGATCCTTAATCAATATATTGAATGCTTTAGCATCGTTCATTTTAGGTTCATCTTCTCATGTTTCTACTTTTAATGTTATTTCATGTGATCACCATTCTTCTGATTGATTTTGCTTTGGATTCAGTTGGTGTGGTCATACCATGATATCCTCGGGTGGATAATACTATCATAGGAGGATGCGATCATGATCCATTGTGTAGATCATTCTAATATAATGAACAAAAAAACCGTTTGAGGTAGGGGAATAATTTCCTATTTATTTTTTTACATGAAAATGTAGTGTTAGAATGTTTTATTCCAATAGATGACAATATAATTTACATAATAAATATTTTAATCAGATGAAAAAATTGATATCAATCGTAGGTAATTTCCTATTTTTTTATAGAGAGTGTGATATCTATGCTTAATTTGTTTAGATTTTCATATCTTATGGAAATTTATAAAGAATGTAAAATGGAATTAATTGTAAATTAATTTTCAATGATAAAGAGGAATGTAAATGAATCCTGTAGTTCTTTTTATAATTCTATGTTAATAAAATTAATGCATTAATAATGTTTAACCATTTTTTGATAGATTATTTTTTAGGTTTCTTATAGTTTGAATCTACAAAAAATAAATCGGTTGATTCCATTTATATTAAATGACTTGTTGTTTGATAAAAATTAATGCTTCATAAGTTTTTAAGTTACCCACTTGCTTGATTAAGGGCTAGGAGCCCCGTTTATATAATGTTTTTTTCTACTATATTTGTTTTGATGTTATGCTTGAAGGAAATTGTGATATGTTGGGGCAGAAAGGCCCATTGTTTTTGGCTATAAGTGATTCCTAGAGTGGAAAGATGCATTGTTTTAGGCATTTGGGTGTTAGGGAGGACACTTATGATTATGAAATGGGTTGGACATGAATATTTAGAGGCTTGATGACACTTATTTGTAGTTTATCTACTTTACATTCCCTACTTCTCAAGGCAGCTGGACATTCTTAACCTTTTTCTAAAAATGGGAATCAATGTGTGGGGTATGCAACATGATTTCCATGTTTATCTTCTTGATGGAGGATGGGTCTACGTTCTTACTATAGGTGTCAAACGCTCGATGGGTAGTTTATCTACTCACAGTTTTGATCCCCCTTGTGCTTAGTAGTTTAGACTTTTATTCTAGAAATCCTGAGAATATGGGAATGTAATAATGTTTTAAATAATTTATTGAATAAATGATGTTAACCCATGGTGTAGGATATTGCTAGGATGCAATGTTAACGTTTAAATTTAAAGTAACAATGAACTTTGGATGTGATTCTAATGAAATAAATTATGGAAATTATTAATTGTGAAATAATTTTAATGGAATTAATTAACGTAAACTGAAACTGATAAAGAGGAAATGATGTAATGTAATAATCCTCATTTAGTTGTTGTGTTCTTATAGGATACCTTTTCTTATATGTGGAAGGTGGGAGTCCAATAGATGTTAAATAAAGATGATTATAATAATTTTTTATTCCCATAATGTGGTTGTGAGCTATAGTATATTTTGTAATATTGGTGATTGTACCCACTACTCCACCTTGTGAGTTAGGGAAACTTACACTCCATGGATTCTGAACCACGCGAGTATTTTCACCAACATTATGGTCAGAGGATAAAAGGATGACTACCCCATTTGACCCTAAACACTTTTCCTGGTAGTTACTTGTGTTTGTAGAAAAAATGGTTTGTTTTACCTAGATAATAACTTAGAGGGTTATAATGGATTATGGTTATTCACACACATATTTTCTTGATATAGTTTTTTATGGACTACTATATGTGTAATGTTTATAGGCTATGATGGTTTGAGGATCCTTACTCAGTGTATGGGTATTAATTACTTGAGGTCTAATTCTTGACATATGATACATATTATCTAAGCTATTGTGGCTCCTGAAAAATACCCGGTTACTTTTCGTACGTTGATGTGGTGGTTTTGTTGCACGAGGTGCATGTTGTTGTGATTTACCTAGGTGTCTTAAGGAAAGCCTTTTTGGAGAGATTTGATTAGGACATGAAAACATGGGGAAAACATAATACTAGTGTGGAAGTAGTAGCGGGGTGACCATGATATTGATTATTATTTCATATACTCTTGTATGTGATACTTGGTGAGAGTATCCGTAGTGAGGCTGGGAACATAGAGTACCTGTTAGGTGACGATTTAGTTTCTCTTGTTGTTCAATATACTTTAGAATTGTTAATTTACTTTTGTAAGAGAGGCTATAGGGAGGATCCTATTATGTATAATGGTATACTCACCCTATGTATATAGAAACGGATTTTTAGGTCACTCGGAGTACGTTAGAGATCAAGATGGTTTCTAATAGAATCATGTTGCTGGAGCTGTTCAGGCTTGTGGTTGTCATTTTTTTACATTCTATTGGTAATTTTAGTTTTAATTCATTCATTTGTTTTATTTTTTCATGACATTACATAACTGCACATTGATTTTATTTTATATTTATATTTATTATGGAGTTGGTTTGTGTATATCTTATCTCTCACTTTCTTATGTGTTGTCTTAGAGGGTATTTCCTCCCATATGTGTGTTTACTATACCAATGGTGCTAGTCGCCAACATAAGGCATACTAGAGTCGGGACATAGGGTTCTTTATATCTCTTCTCAAATTGTCAGCCTATGAAGGATTGACCTTGTGGGGAGGTGATCATGACATAGTGGTATCATAGGTTTGGTCGAGGTATACGATGGAGTTTAGTGTCTGTAACATGTGAGGTAGCATGGGTGGGTTTGGTGACAGTGTCCTTCAAGTTTAGAAACTGATGTAAACACTAAATACTGGATGAGACATAGGCGTTTAGGGACTAATGTTATCTGATTCATGGAAATCTATATTTACAATGGCTACTAAACGGCGTTATACTAGTTTTATGCTAGAGACCTAGGAAATGATCCTGCATCATTCATCTTTGTGGTTTTGTTAGAATAAGTTGACCATGGGATAGTTTAACCAAATATGAATAAAAGAAAGCAATTAATTAAATAATGTTGATTCATCCATATTCCATGTTTAGGAACTCTAACTATTTGTTGTTTTTCCGGTATGGCTCCAGTTTGATGTCCTAGACATGTTCATGCAGAAGTCATCTAGAAGACTGAGCCAATAGATTGACACATGGTAAAGGTCGAAAAAGATGACACATGGAGGAGGAACTCTGTTAGATTCAGTGCTAGAGTATGTTGAAGATTGAAGAACCATTTTAGATGAGGTCATTGAATAATTTTTGGAGGTGGTCAAGATAGGATTCAATTCGATCTGTTCTAAGAAGGATAACTGAGTGTCTTTGGTTGTGACAATCCTACATGGAGTAGTGAGGCTGTGGTGGTTCTTGTTCCTCAGGTATCACGAGGAGTCGATGATCTCATGAGAGGATTTTCGAGACACTTTTAGAGTCACATTTCATTCTCCGACCACGAAGGCATCCTGTCACCAAGGTCTACTTACCCATCAACTAGGGATCTCTAGTGTAAGAGAGTTTGGAATCCATTTCAGTAACCATTTACGATATGATTCAGACATTTTACTAGATGTAGTGACCCTGTAGAGGCATTTAGAAGAGGCCTTGTGTCCAGTGATCCAGTGTCGGGTCAACCTATTTTTTTCTAAAGTCATATATCAAGGTGATAGCAAGGGTAGAAGTCATCGAGAGGAAATTTTCCCAAACCAGATCATCATGATAGTGTAGTTTTCATGATTCCCCAAGAAGAAGATATGTGGTTTGGGGTTCCTATATTTCAGGGTAGATGAGTTTCTGTTCAGCTGGGGAAGGTCCCAGCCCTCTGCATTTCATTTCTCCGTAGGCAGTAGCTCTTAGGACTATGCTAAGGTGTCATTTAATTGTTTTTCTTATGTTGTTTAAGGTCATAAATATTAAAAATTCCTGACCTTTCTGATCAGTCATAGTGCAACTGGTGTTACACTCAATCTTCCTACGTTGTGGCAGTTCATGTATAGAAATTAGCTTCTTGTTGGACCATCCTTGGGTCGATACATAGAAGATGGGGTAGGCAGAGGACAATCCTATGATACACCCCATCCTTTTTGAGAAGAGCACAACCATGGTGGTGGTTTTCATCAAGGTTAGAGAGGTTTTGGAGTAGGTCGTGGTCAACATCATACTATAGTGTTCTCAGTGCTAGTCGAGCCATACATCATTCGATGTACCCTTTTCATGTTTTATAATTAGGTTAGTTTCATGCATGATTTCGAAAAGACATAATACTTAATATCACATTACATGGTCCATGAATTTGTATAAGAGGTGGAGAGGCTTCAAGGTCCCATGTATTTTACTTCGCCAGTTGGAGGTTGAGATTACTTCTTTAAAGTATGTAAATATTGTTACATACTACTGCAGAAGCACTTCTCTCGGGGAAATTTAACATGTTTATAGATACAACCATATGATTTCATCAACAACATGGATTATTTGTATTCGGTGCAGGCTATTGTGGATTGCTTCAGGAGAAAAGTGGTGTTATTCAATGCAGATAGATATATTGAGGTGTTTGTTGGTGAGTAAGACACTTGTATAGGTCAGAGGCAAGTTCCATACTTTTCATCCTTGATGGATTGGTTGATACTGAGTTCATTAAATGTTCAGCAGTTGGAATTTCCTAGGGCCATAGAAGAGTACCCTGATTTCTTTCTAGAAGAGGTTGAAGCATTACCCCCTCAATGAGAGATCGAGTTTGCGATCGAGCTACCACTAAAAGCATATCTTCTCGCTTTTTTTGAATATAGAATGTCCCCTTCTGTGTTATGAGTGATACGTAAATAGATTTTGGTTAGTTACATTTTAATTTTGTTCATTTGAGTGTGTCACTGTGGGGCACACCTGTTTTGTTCATGAAGAAGGTTTATGGCAGTTTGTTGTTATGTATCAATTATCACAGTTTAAACAAAGTGAAAATGAATAATAACTACCCTCTTTCATGGATTGGTGGTTTTTTTTTTGATCAAAATAAGGGTGTATGTTGGATTTCAATGATCAACATTCAGTCAGGATCTCATAATATTCATGTGAAGGATAAGGATATCTTGAAAGCTACTTTTCATTGTCATAATTGGCATTAAGTGTTCATTTTAATTTCGTTCCGTGTGGCGAATAGTCCATATTTGTTCAAGGGATTGATGAATGATGTGTTTTGTGGGGTCCTTGATATGTTCCTGGTGGTTTTCATCAACAAAAACATTGTGTAGTCCATATCTGATGAGGTACATGTAGAGCATCTACATTCCATTTTGGGAGTTCTTGGTCAACATCAACTGTTTGGGATGTTGTGGAATTTTAAGCATTGGGATAGAGATGTTTGTTTATTGGGGAGAATTGTTTCCTAGAATGAAGTATTTGTGGATCCATCGAGGATAGAAGGTGTTGGCACTTGAGAAGCCCCCATGATAGATGAATAGGTTCAATGTTTCCTTTACCTTGTGGGATACTAGAGGAGGTTTGTATCTGATTTCTCTCAGGTTGCGACTCCTCTAACAGTATTGACTAGGAATGATTAGTTATTCCTGTGTACAAATTAGGGAAAAA
This sequence comes from Viscum album, assembly GCA_963277665.1. Taxonomy (NCBI): domain Eukaryota; kingdom Viridiplantae; phylum Streptophyta; class Magnoliopsida; order Santalales; family Viscaceae; genus Viscum; species Viscum album. Next base: position 810,107,581 of record OY728140.1, on the reverse strand, counting down.
ATAATTTGTGTATTAAAGGGGATGTTAGTAATTTCTCTAGTTCATTATCTACCATCATTGGGAGTTCAGTATTATGTTTTCTATGATTCTTCTTATTTGGGTTTAGGTTGTGTTATGATACAACAACGATCAGATGTTTCTTATGGGTCATTGCAGTTTTGTTCCCATGAACGTAATTATCCCCCCATGATATCATGATGGCATACATGGGGTCTTCTCTGAGGTTGTGGATACATTACCTCATTGTAGAAAGCCCTATAGTTTTCACCGATCATAAGAGCATTAGGTATGTTCTCTACCAGCCTAGGAAGAACATCCATAAGCATCAGTGGATGGAGTTATTATTAGAATATAAATTTGAAACATCATATACAAATTGAAGTGGAAATGTTTTAGCTTATACACTAACCTAGAAGTCACGTAGTTATGCAGTGCATGAATCTATTGATTCTTTGATAGTAATGGATGAACTATTAGAATTACATTGCGATATGGGATATGTTGGGCGAATAGGTTGTCTTTTTTAAATGACGATGTAGTCATCTCTGGTGCATTATGTGGAAGTGTCCCCATTGAGGGATCTATGTGTGGGGGTCTGGAGAGACTGAGTTTTTTACAGGGAGGCCCATGATGGTTGGTCTAAGGATGAACTACAATGAGTGTTATATCATGGTAGGATATTTGTTCATTTAGAGATATGTGAAAAATTTCTCATAGAGTTCCATATTTCTCCTTTGGTGGTGCATCCTATAGTGAAAAAGATATATCGATCCTTGAGTAGTCACTTTTGGTGGCCTGTGGTGAAGGGTGTAGTTGCAGAGATTGTTTCACAATGTTTAGTCTCTTAGAAGGTGAAAGTTAAGCACTGGGTCTCTGGTGGTTTTCCTCATCCATTATATATACATATGTAGGAGTTGTAGGACATCTCAATAGACTATGTTACTGGTTTACCTTGAGCTAAGGGAGTACATGATGTCATTTGTATTGTAATGGACTGTTTAATAAAATTATCCCAGTTTATAACAATCGAGGACTCAAATTCATTGAATGTATTATCAAGGAGGTATCTTGAAAAGGTGGTGAGACTCCATAGAGTCTCGAGGATAGTAATTTTCGATCAAGGTCCCCGTTTTACAACATTAGTGTGGGGAGGTCCCTAGCATGATTTTGGTTCTCAATTATGCCATAAATCTACATTACATATATATAAAGAAAGTCAGATATAGCAGACTATACAGAATCATGAAGACATGTTTCACTCTTGTGTCATGGATTTTACTGGTCTGGAGATGAGGCACATACCTTTTGTAGTGTTCTCTAACAACAATATTTTTCACTCCACCATTGGTATAGTGACTTTTTAGCCTTTTATGGTCGATCGTTCAATTCTCCATTGTGATGCATTGGGGTTAGAGAGTGATAAATTATTGGACAGGAACTGGTGGAGAATAAAATAGATACCGTTCCGGTGATTCCTGAGAGGATAAAGACAGTGCATGATGGTCAGAAATCATATTCTGATCAAATAAGAAGACCATTTGTGTTTGATGTTGGGGATCATGTGTTTTTGATGTTGACACCCCATCGTGGGAAACAATGATTTATTCGTGGGAGTATGATTTCTCATTGATTTTTTTGGGACTTTCAAGGTGTTGGCTCATATGGGATCCAGGGAGTATTGAGTAGAACATCCCCCAAAGATGAGACAGGTACCTGATGTTTTTCATGTGTAACATATTCGTCGTTATCTTCACGATGTCTCTCACATTATTAATTGGAGAGATATCGACGTGGATGATGATGCCACCATCAAAAATCTACATGTGGAGATAGAAGACCTCATAGTTAAGATGTTTTATAGGAATTCTATCAAATTGGTTAATGTATTGTGGTTACACAGTGGTGTAGAAGAGAGTACCTTGTAACATGAGTTGTAGATACACGCTCAATACACTGAGATGATTGATGTTTAACTATTTTCATGTAATTTTTTTCCCTTTGTGGTTGTTGAACATTCTTGTTTATGACATTGTTTTATTTGGTTTCTTATTGTATCTTTCTATCCTTTGAGAGGTATCTTGATGGGTGGATTTTCAGACCATGTTACTTTCTCTCTTTAGCTGGGTTTTGAATTCTCATGGTTTAGAAATTTCAGAGTGGTATCTAATATAATGTCCTGGACCTCTCTAGTCCATTCAACTATGGAAATCTTGATTTTATGGTATTCTGGGTGATCATGGTGACTAATCAACAAAACATTTCCAAATATCTAATTTTTTGAACTATACTATCAGTATCATGGTTTCATTATATGAGTATTACCATCGGCATCTGTGAGTCATTCTATGGATGGTACCATCAGCATCAATGAGTCATTCTTTGAATGGTACCACCCGAACCAGTGAGTCATTATGTGAATAGGACCATTGACATTGGTGAGACATTATATGAAATGTTCCTTTGGCAACATTGATTCATTTTGTAAACAGTATAATAGACATCAATGAGTCATTCTATGAACAATACCATCAGCATCAGGGAGTTGTTCTGGGAACTTAACTCTTGGAATTTGTGAGTTGATCTGTTAACAATACCATCGACATTAGTGAATCATTATTTTAAGAGTAGTATCAGAATCAGTTAGGTGTTCTGTGAACAATACCATCGGCATCAGTGAGTCGTTCTGTGAACAGTACCATCTGCATCAGTGAGTCTTTATTTAAATAGTACACATGGCATCAGTGAGCCATTCTATAAACATTACCTTAGACATTGGTATGTTATTATGTGAATAGTGTTTCTAGGATCGTGTATAGTGTTTCTAGGATCATTAGGTGTACAATGTTTCTAGAATCGTGAACTGTGTTTCCAGCTTCTTATAGTTTCACCCCTTTGACATTTTCTATAATTTAAAATGCATTCAACGCCAATGTTTAAGGGATGTAAGGATGAATCAAATCCCATAACTCAAATGTTATGTTTCCTAAGTCCCATGATTTCTTTTCTTGGTCAAACCGTGTGGGTTAATGAAATCCAATTTTAATGGAAAATCCAGTTATCTTATACCTTCTTATTCCCTAGTGCAAGACGCTTGAACCTTTACTTCATCCCATAAGAGCGGTGTGATCGCACCTTAATCCTTGGATTGTTTCCTATTAATGTTTCTTCTTGCTTCATGCACACCCCTGATTTTGGGGCAGGTAGTAACTGTCGATCCTTAATCGATATATTATTTTATTTATTGTCGTTATTTTGGGTTTATATTCTCTTGTTTCTATTTTCTATGTTATGGTATGTGACCATCATGATTCTAATGGTGTTTTCTTGGGTTTCGGTTGGTGCTATCATTCCCCGACATCCTTGGGTGGATGCAGATGTCACAGGAGGAGGCGACTGTGATCTGTTGAGAAGGTAATTATTGAGTAAAGAATCAGAAGAACCATTTGAGGGAGGAGATATGTTTCTTAATTATTATTTTACATGAAAATGTAGAGTTATTAGTGTTTATCCCAATATATCAAAATGATATTAACAAAACATATATTTGAAAAAGATAAATAAATTGATATTGAACGTATGTTATTGCATCTTGTTTTCCTAGATTGTGTGATATGTATTCTTGATCTGTCATGTTTTTCAATATTGATCGATATTGGAAATGAACGTAAATTGAGATTAATTGTAAATTAATATTAAATGATATAGAGATAGGTAAATGAAACTAGTTCATCATATTATAATTAGATGTTAATCCAATTGATGTTTTAAGAATGTTTAATGAATTTGTGATATCTTACTATTTAGGTTTCACATAGCTGGAACCTATGAATAATAAATCAATTAATTCTAGTTGGATTAAATGAATGGTAGCTGATAAAATATAATGCCTCATAGGGGTTTGAGTTACCATCTTCCTTTCTTGAGTGATAAGATCCAAGTTGACATGATGTTTTTTCCTGGTTTTTTGGTTGTGATGTGATCCTGGATGGAAATTGTGATATTTGGGGGTAGGGAGGCCCAATGGTTGTGGAAATTTTTGATTACTAGAGTGGCGAGATGAATCAACTTTTTTACATGGGTGTCTGGGAGGACACCAGATATGATGAAACGGGATAGATGTGAATGTTTGGATTCTTGATGTATCTTATTGATCATTCATCTTCTTTACATTCCCCTCTGTTCAAGGTAGGTAGTTTTTCGTACCCTTCTTCCATAAAGGGGAGAAAACGTGTTGTGTATGCCATGTAAATTTCATGTTTATCTTCTCCTGGGAGTATGAGTCTATGCTCATGATAAATGTGTCAAAGATTCAGTACATAATTCATTTACACACTGTGTTGAGAAACATTATGTTTAGAATCTTTGAATATTTTTCTCGAATGCGATGGAATATTGGAATGTAATAATGCTATTTATAAATTATTCAATAAAATATGTTAACGCATGGGGTTAGAGATTTCTAGGATGCAATGTTGAGGTGGAAATTTAACGGAACAGTGAACATTGGGTGTGATTCTAATGAAATATAATATGAATATTATTAATGATTTATTAATTTTTAAGGAATTAATTAACATAATGTTCAACTGATAAAAAGGGAATGAAGTAATGAAATAAATCTCTTTAAATAGTAGTGTGCATATTGGAAACCTAGTCTTAGAAGTGGAAGTTGGGAGACCGAGAGATGTTATATTCAATTGATTATAAAGCTAGGTAATGAAGATATTGTGGTTGTGAGATATATTACATTCTATACATTTTTTTGTTTCTATACGATACTCCATCCTGTCTGTTATGTCAACTGACTCGCCAGGGAATTTGAGCCCAAGGGGTGTTTTCCCCCACATTTTGGTGGGAGGATAGGTGGATGACTACCTCCAACTGCCACACTCTATTATCATGATAGTTACTTCTTTTATGAGGCACAATGGTTAGTTTTACCCATATATGTGAGTAAAGGGCTATAATGGATTTTTTTTTATTCACACACATATAAGCTGTATATCGTTTCATATGGACTATTATAGGTATAACATGTATAGGATGTGATTTCTTGAGGATCATTACTCATTGTATGTGATTTAATGGATTGAGGTTTAACAACTGACGTATGATACACATTATGTGAGAATTGGTGGCCCCCATAAAATACTGTGTTTCGTTACATACATGGATGTGGTGGTTTTGTTGCGTGAGGGGCATGTGATGGTGCATCTCCCAAGTGATTGTGGGTATGCCTTTTTGGAGAGAGATTCATAGGACAGATGATGTTGGAGAAAAGTGGAAAATATTGGGAATGTAGTAGCGGGTTACCATTGATATTAATTATTATATTATATACTATTGTATGAAATACATGGTTAGAGTATACATTGTGTGGCTAAGAACTACAAATACATGGTTAGGTGATGAGTTTGTTTAGCATTTTGTTCACTATGCTTTACAATTATTTATTTAATTTTTCACGAGAGGCTCTAGGGAGTTTCCAACTGAGTATAAATTCATACACACCCTATGTATATATATTCATCCTTTCAGGTCACTTGGAGAAGTTTGGATTTCTGGTTGTATTCTACTAGATTGGGGTTGCATGAGCTTCTTGGGATTGTGGTTATTATTGTTTTTTACATTCCTTTGGTACTTTCCATTTTTTTCAATTTAGTTATTGTATTTTCTCAATAAATTAAATATTGGAAATTAGTTTTATTTTATATTACTTTTAGATATAGATTTTTTTGGTGTCTATATTATCTATCTCTTTCTCATGTCTTCACTTAGTGGTTAATACCTCACATTTGTGTGTTTACAATACCCACAATGCTAGTCGCTAACTCAAGGTCTACTGGATGTGGGACTCAGGGGTCATTATCTCTCTTTTCACATTTCAGACCCATGAGGGGTACACCATGTTGGGAGGGGGTCTTTATACCTTGCTTAATGGACTTTAAATATTGATGGGTCCAAAATCATTATTTGGTGGAGTTACCTTACAACAAAATTTTCAACTCAAGAATCCAAATGGCTCCATATGAATCCCTTTATCAGATGTTTTTAAAAACACTAAACCGGTGGGATGATGCTATGGAGGGAAAATATATAGGTCCATAAATTTTCGATGAAATTGTTGAGAAGGTTAAGGCCATATAAAAACACATCCAACTATTCTGAGTTGACCAAAGAGATATGCAAACAACCATCGATGTGGCCTAGAGTTTTTTTGGATACATGGTATTCCCTTGCATATCACTATGGAATTTTTTTTGAGATTTGGTAAGAGGGGAAAGCTTAGTCAGTGGTACATCTTCCCTTTTAATATTCATGATCTCATTGGATCAGTGTTCAATTGAATATCACACACACCAAAACTATCTCACATACATGATATATTCCATGTATCATTCTTGAGGATGTACATCCCTGACCCATCACATGTACCAAATCCAGTGGTGGTGCCTATGTTGAGTTACCTCTCCTATAAAGAAAATCTAGTGAAGATATTAGATCATAGGAGAAATGTTATATGAAATAAGATGATGTAGCTCATCAAGGTGTTGTGGTGAATCCAAAATTATTATGATGAAAATTGGGAACTAGAGTTTGTGATGAAATAGAGTTACCCTAATCTATTTAGAGTAGGGAAACGAAATTTAGTGGGTGATATTTATTAAGGAGGAAATACTGTAAGGAACCAATCATTTATGGATGAAAATAACTTTCTTTTAATTTAATATTGATATCTAAAACACATCAACACTTTTTTTGTTGTGTTAAAATGAAAATTATGTATCATTAGAAATAATAATATTGTAATTGAATAGTGAAAACAAGACTATTATAATAAAATCTTTAAAAAAAATCCTTTCGAGGCTGACAAAGGAGACGATGGCCTCATCCTGTAGACTTAGGTTGTATGAAGCCCATATGTAGTACATCATAAAGGAATTATTTTTACTAGTCTAAACTCTTGACCAAGAAAAAGATGAACTTTAACATGTTATGATTGAATGTAAATACCTACAAGAGAAGTTCATGTTAATAGAGATTTCCACCTTAGTGATGTTATCTGAGGAATCCCAATAGTTTATCTCTATTATATACCTTAACCGTAGGAATTATACATGTGTTATGAAAGGTTATGTAATAAGTGATTAGTTACATATTTTGTAATCCCTTTATATAATTGAAATACCCATTCCATTAATTAGTTTACTAGAATTGTCTTTCTTAAAAAATGTTGAATTTGATAAATTGATTGTTTCGGTAAAAATGGTACTGTTGTGAAATATATACATTATAATATTAAAATGAGGGTTATATTAAAAATAAAATAAAAAAATTTCTCATAAATGGTGATTATATCAGTTCCTTATCTGTAAATGATTATGTAATTAGTTCGATAAGTGTTACTTTATTTATACTGTTAAACAATAACTATATTTTAAATGAATTAATTTAAAAGAATTAATGAACATTTATAGAAAATAATGTTTCAATAAAATTTTATTATCAAATTATATTTAGGAATATTAATTTATTATATATATTTTTTATGTCAAATTTAATTTTTAATATTCTTTTTATACTATTTATTATCAACACCAATGATTTTTTCAAATGCCTTTTTTCATATTAAAAATTAAAATTCACATATTTTTAAAATAAATTAGATAAAATAAATATTAATTAGGGAATAAGGTCATCGAAATTATCTAATGGTTAATATTTTATAATTTTGTGTGATAGTTGAATTTTTGGGTAAAAATTAAATACCTTATAAATTAAATATGTGTTTTATAAAATCAATATTACCCAAAAATGAGGCAATAAATACTATAATCAGTATTCTAGAACGAATATATATTTCCAATTAAAATAATTAGATTTTAGATTTTTATTATTATTTTAATAAATGCTTTTGGAATCCTCCAAGAAATATACAATATTTTAATATTTTAAAATCACTTACTTTAAATTGTGACTCCCCACCACATAATAAAAGGAAATATTATAATCCACCTAGACCATTTCATTATAAAATAATTTTTTAAACACTTATTCGGAAATGACATTGGGAAAATACCATGGATGGAATTTTTGTTTTGAATATCTAATTATATAGATTCTGAAACATATGTTTGTGACATATTAAAGATTTCTCCTCTAATTTCCTATACAAACCCATGCAATCTCCCAGTTCCCTTTACTCCTAATCCTTGAACCAAGTCCCTAACCTTTTGTATACTCTCTAAAATCCCTATAATGTTCCCATTCTCTCAATAATCCCATCTTCATGTTTGTTTAGTCACACACTCATTTAAGGGATCTTCCTCCCTACTACATTATCAATTGTTTTTTTTCATGTTATGCCATTTAATTTATTTTATTACCATGTGTGGATATGTTATTAAAAATCCTCTATAAATTTTTTATTTATAATTTATGAGATCGCATTTCACTTTCATTTATCCCGCTTATAAAGCCTTATGTACACTTGTTATCGTGCTGAATTTTCTTAAGGGATCCTCACATTCCTCAATTTGTCATTTTATCCAAGTTCATATTGGTTGTTATACCATTTCATTTTCAATTAAAAACGTTGAAGAATTATTTCAATACTCCCCCATACTTCCTTCATTATTTTTGAATGATTAGAGTCTAATTTATCAATCATTAATGCATTCCTTGTGCACCAATTACAAGGCCTTATTTCTGTAAGTGATTTCTCTCTTCTTATTTCATTTCGAGAATTTATTCTATATTAATTATATAAATCATAATTAATATTTTGGGATATTATGTTCCATGATACCATTACTCTCTATTTCAATTATAAATTATGAGATACCCATTTCACTCTCATCATCCCAATTTATGGATGTCCATATGATGTCATTAAGATGCCAAAATTGCACCATGATTTTCCATGCCAAAATCATCTTTTAGTGAATTCCATGTCAATATATTTATCATGGGTATTCTATTTATTAACATATATTTATTTATTATAGACATTTATTTATTTATAACACATTCCTTTATCAGGGAATAGATGATAACATTGAATGAATCCATGTTATAAGTTCAATGTGGCACACATAATCCAAATATTGAAATGATTATGAATGGTGGTCCCTAATAGAACTCAAATGCATTGGGTACTATTTATTATCATGATACACTATGTGAAATGATGGTTTACTCATTATAATTCATTTTAAATGTGGGTATAATCCAAATAAACCATGTATAATTACCTTCTCTACTAATATGATGTTATATGTAGTTTCCACTTTTCCTTGTTATGATAACCATTTATTTCATTCTTTAATATTAATGTTTCTCTTGTTCTCCATTGATATTACTATTTCCTAAAATGTATCGTAGTATTAATTTTATGTCTTTTTTACTCACATATTGGGTTTTATAGCTCACCCCTTTCATATTTATGTCCTCATGTAATCCCATGAAATACTAAGTACAAAGGAATATTGTGGTAATGTAAAAAATGACTTCAATAAGGATGTTGTATTTCATGTTTTATGTTCTTCAGTAATGTTCATAGTTTACCAAGACACTTGAACTCCTGGTCCTCGGAGTTTCCTATATTGTATTTTTATGTAATAAATCATGTTTAAGTGTGTAATAAAGTGAAATGTTATTATATTATTTGTTATATACTATATCATATTGATTATTCCTTTTCTATTTTTTTAAATGATATGTTTGATATGTTACGTACCATTCTATATTTTTTTTATTTTTAATGATTCTTGATTAGATATATTGTGTGATTACCCTTACTAAGCATGATCCCAACATTACTCTTTTTTCTATCCCGGGGATATGAAGATGAATTCTTTGGATGTGTTTCAAGGATGTCGTTTAGTAGTCTATGTTTTGTGTTATGTTATATTATATATTTCTAAATGTAATATGAGTAGCATGAATATAATTTTTTTAAAAAAAATAGATTAGTCCTTCCAGATTTGATTTCTTTTTTGTAATGTAAATGTAATAAAGTAAGGCATTAACTTCATCCTTCTAGGGAAGGGGTGTTATAGATTGTATGATAGAATGTTTAGTAGAAACCTTGGAAGCTAGATTTAGTAAAATATACATTAGATAAATGAACACTATAAAATAAACTATGTATATGTAATGCATAACACCCGAATGATACATTTTTAATCATTATGAATTTATCAATTCATAAATTCTTCAATTTATGTGAATTATTTCTATAGATCTGGGATTAAACATTACGTTTCATAATAATATAAACAAATATAATGCATGTTGTCATTTATAAATCTTTCATTGTAGTAGGAATGTGAACCTCACTAATGGAAATAAATTAATGTAGTAATAATAATCATTTAATTTAGGATATTAGGGAAATCATTCGATGGGAACTAATCTCTAATAAATTCTCATCGTATGAGGACATTGTGTTATGTGATAACAAGATTGATAAATAATTATCTACATGTTATGGCTTAGGAGGGAATCATGGACATAAGAGGAAATATGTCAAAACGATATATAATGGGAGGAAGCGAAGGAATTATTTTCTCACATGTATTAATTAAGGAAATTATCAACCTCTTACTTGAGGAACTGTAGTTTCATACAAGTGTGGAGAGAAAGGACACCGATGATTTTATTTTAATGATAAGAAAATGGTTTCTAATTTAAAATTACTCAACTAAAAGGAGATGGGACACTACAAAAATAAATTTCAAATGATTTGATGGATTATACCCCCTAAGAGAATAATGGATCATGTTTCATATGATGCTCTTAGAGCTAATGAAAGGGAATTATTAATGTGACTATGTATGGATTAAAGAATTGATCAATTTAAAAAATTTATCAATTATTTCCTCATTATAATATTTATATAATATATAAATATTTTAGTAATACATTATTTCATTAAATATGTGAGATCCAATATAAAATGAATAGTGAATTAGTTGCATGTTGATTTTTTTGTAAGATACATGGTTGAGGGAAAGATAATGATTAATATGATCTTAATTATATAGACAATAATTAATGGATAAAGAGCTGATTAGTTTGTGTAATCTAAATTGGATACTATTAAATTCCTTGGAACTGATTACAATGTTTCCGATCAAAATACATAGAAGGTTCATAAGGATAAACATTCATGAAATGGTTTAAGCTATCCTTTGGATGAATTGTTAAAGGTTAATTTAATAAACCACCGTATTTTGAAACATCTACTCATAAATAAAATAGAAATATTTTTATGTACTACAAAAGGATCAGATTGTGTTTATGAAATTTAAATATAAATATAATTATATGCACAGAGAGAAAAACAATTACTAAACTCTAGAGATATATTTCATGAAATAATTAAATTGTCATATTATCATTATTTTTATGATATTAGTTACATTATTTATATATGGGGTTAAATATTTGTGGCCATCAATATTCATCTAAACATGGTCCCTACCAACCACTTTCAGAACATGATAATAAGATTTATCATCAATGTGAACTTCTTCATTAATTTTCTCTTACTTAGAAACCACGTTTTTTGGTGTCCATTACATATTGGTTTCCATATTATCAATATGATGTATTTAAACTATTTTCAAAGTTTGGTTTTCAAAAGTATACATTTCAAATAATAAACCCCTGATTACTAAGATCATATTTAAAATTTTAGGATAGAATTCAATTAAGGTTGGTTGAATATAACAACACACGTGTTTATTGTATTTTTATTTTTTAATATATTTAATAATATTTCAATCTTTTCTTTATATATAAAACCATTGTATTGTTTAGATACACACAATAGGGATAGATCTTTTATTACATAGAAGAAGGAGGTTATGCACCATTAAAGGTTGAACATATTTGAAAAATAAATTTGAAAATTTATTCAATTATATTTTCAAAAATAGACATCATTTTTGAATTAATAATATAAAATTTTTCATAGGGTTTTTTTTGGTATTTTTTAGACAATATTCATTTTTTTCTAAGTATTCAAATATACAAAACTTTTCATGAAAATAACTATTTAGTTTAAATAATTATTCATGAAAAATTATATTTTAAATTGGGTTTAAACTCACACTAATTAATTATACATATATCAATCCAATTTTTGTAATTGGAATCATTTTTATATTTAATATATATATATATAATCATAACGTATTTTTGAACATTTAAGATTAAAAAGTGATTTTTCATCAGTTCTAGGAGATTTCCTTTAAATTTAATTTTTCCAATATTGTGAATTATATTTTTTAAAATATATATATATTATCAATGAATTCAATATTTATATTCTCAGAAGATAAAATTTTATTTTTATGTAGAATATTAGTGAATGTGATTAAAATTAATTATAGTGATTTAGGTAAAGATAATCATATCAAAGGACTGGACATTAAACATAAGGTCTAAAGTGATATTGAAACATTTCAAAAACTATATTATGACCTAATTTTAAACATATACTCTCTTTTTAATAATTTTACGAGTTATTTGGACTCATTTTATTTAATGTGACCTATATAAAAACATAATAGAAAAGAAAAAATGAACCAAAATTTATATTAATGGTTATCAAGCAATGAAGTATGGAAAAAGACACATGGTTTTTGTTATTAAAATTACATTGAATATTAAATGTGTTTTTTTAATTATAATATATCTTTAATATCTAGAGATTATGTGATTATTATAAATGTTTAACAAACACTAACACATTGATTATTTAGTTAGTAAACCAATAAAATAAATGATGTCGAAGGCATTAATTGTAATATAAATTTAATGAATTATTATGATAAATTTTTTTATGAATATATCATGTTACACATATGTTTAAAAAATATATTTTATTTAAAAAATTAAAATTATATTTTTTAATATAAAATAAATAACAAATCTTAAAATTGATATTAATATTATTTTTCAATAAAATATATATTATTAAATTTTAAAATATTAATAAAAATACTACTATCTACATGGTGATTTTTAAGTGTTAAAAACATTACATATAGTCCATTAATGTTCTAATATATCCTTTATAATTAAAATATTTATTAATAGATAGTAAGAGCATTTTTTTGACGGTTTTGGTTAAATAAGCGTTAGTATGTGATAATTTCTATAGTTTTAAAATTAATTTCCAACACACAATGACCTTATAATTTATAAATTATATCTCATATTGATAATTTATTGGGTTTCATGTTTATAATAGGTATCACTTTACTTTTTTCATAATGTTTAAAATACATTGGATAGAAAAAAATTACATTAATAAATTCCAAAGTGGTAAAATTTTACATTACTCTATTATTTGAGAATTTTTGGTGCGACATGAGGTAAGGGAGACCCCTAATAATGTCTTTATTTTATATTTATAATAATTACACTCCTCCTATACTATAAAAAGAAACTCAGTTGTCCCACTTCATTGTGCTTCCAAAACCATTTGGATCATACATACCCAGCTCAAATAAGATTCTAAAATCCCTTCCCTCCCCCTATAATTATATCATTGGGAAGAAATCCATACAAGGAAGTCATTTTTTATAACCCAAATATATTTACTGAAATAAGAGGTAAAATTCTTCAATGATCTATTTTCTTTCATTTACTTCTTCACCCTTTCATTTATTTTTATAAAATGATTATATAATAACCCTGATATCATTAATAAAATGAGTCGTCTTAAGGATTATATATAGATCAACACAATCATACACATTTCGGGAATGAGATACACATTCGTTGTCTGTTAGTGTGGGGGACTACCACCTCACGAAATTATGTCTATCATTAATCTATTATAGCCATTCATGATTGAAAAAAAATTGGATTTATGAAAAAAATTTGGTATTTATGATATCTATATCCTTGATGAATTTTTATATAACCCATATCTTTATGATTTTTAAATATTGAAATATTGCAACATCATATTTGGTTGTGTGAACTACTACCTCCTCAAAGCGATGGGATTCATTTATACTGCTCATTGAATTTATTATTAATTTTTTAATATACATAAGAGGCATATATTAAATTCATATTAAATTATAATTATAATATATATATATATAACATAATAATAATTATTTGAATTATGAAAATTAAATAGAATTAGTATGCATTCCTACGTACGACCTATAGTCTACAATAATGGTGCATTTCATTTATTATCACCAAATATGATGAATTATAAAAATTAAATATTTATAGTGGTCATGTATAATATTTAAATCATTTTTTTCATTCTAGATATGATGGAATAATGATATAATTATTTATTTCAATGAGTAGAAAGTCCAATACATAGTAAAACAATATGGTAATTAACACTTGAAATGGTGAAAAAATGAATGATTTATAACCAACTGGTAATAAGATATTATACGAAGATATTACTTTCTATCATAAAGATTATTTTTCTCATGTTATATGTTAATAACATTAATAAAACAATTAATTTTGATGTTAATAGATGCTCACACAAAATGGAAATACATATAATGGATTTCATCTCAATTTTCATTCTTATAGTACATTTTTGTTATTATAATCTAATTCAATTTAATGTTATGTATATAATTCACGATTTTATATTTATTCCATGATAGAATATTAATTAATGGTTTTATTAATGATTCATAGTAAATTATATCACACAAGGGGTTTATCATTAAAATTATTAAGTGGAAATGATATATTTGCAGTTCCACATTCTTTTGTGGTTATTATATTTATCTTGAAAATATAAATTTGTTGTAGTCATTTATCTTTATAAATATAAATATATATACACCTGTATCGGTGATTGTTGTTATTATTTAATATATAATATACTATTTCTAGTTGATATTTACTGAATCATTAATTAATTTTGATATAAACGAGTTTTATTTCAAAATATAAGAAACCCATAACACATCATTCATGTTCCAAACCCATATATTTTTTTCACAACATCCTTTGAGACTATACACATGTATGATATATTATTCTTCTGTTTATTAACACAAAAAACTAAATATGATGATATTTTTAGATAACCCATAAATATTCATTGATATTAATATATTAAATATAATATTAATGTGTTTAATGGAAATTCATAATAAGTTTTTCTTATTTTTTCACTAAATATTTAAATTGAAATAATCCTTCAGAAATGATGCAGATATTCCTTGTTCAGAATATTAATGCATTTTCAAGAAGGTACATCATATTTTCTAGAAATTCTCTATAGTGAACCATTAAAATTTATTTTGAACATCCACAAAAATGAAACATAACATGATTTTACCTTGAAAGTTGAATTTATGTTTTATATATATTATATGAGGTATTTTTTATTTTTATCTTTTGATTTTGCTCAGTATGATCCCATTATTTTATATCATATACTTATATGGATATATTTTTTAATTCAAATGACTATCATTTTTATCAAACTTTTAATCTTAAATTTCATAATAATTATTTCTACAATAATTCTCTTTTTTTACTCACCCATATAAAAGATTAATTTCATTAAACATATTTATTACTTACATAATATTCAAATCATAGTTATGTATAAAATATTTCCCACTCAGTCAAATTACGTATAATCATTGAGAGAAAGAGAATTTTTTTTATTTATATATATTAATATGTAGATTCATTGACTCTGTGTAGGATTTTTTAATTTATTTTGAGCATTCTATAAAAAATTGATCATCAGAAGAAGGTCATATGTAGTCCTCAGATAATAATATATAGATGGTTCACATGGTATTCTATTTTAGACATTGATTATTATCAGAAGCTGTATTTATATTCACTACCCATAAGGAAAAGTATGTTTTTTGTGCACTTATCATATTTTAGTAAGAGGTATATATGAATTGTTGGGAGTAATGTAAATTTATTAATTATAAATATATTCCCTGATGAGATGATTACACTTATGAATTTAATGAAAATCTAGGAAATGTGTTTTATTATTGAAATTATAGAAAGAGTTAGTATATTACTTTCTCTATGATATTTATTTTAATTTAAATATAAATAAATACTTTTATTGTAATTAATTTTAAGAATCATAAAGGGGTTTACATTTGCTGATAATTTTATTTTCCCATTCCATTAATGGGAATCATTTATTTTTACTAACATGTTTGTTATTATATATTTTGAATGAGGGTATTTTTTATTTTTTATTTTTCTGTGTAATTTTTGGTTACATATCAACACATTACACTATATATATATATAAAAGTGAGAGACGTTTATTGGAGGATTTTGGGTGGATCAATGGAATTTGGATATGAAGTTCTGATATAGTAGGTGGTTCACATAATAAACAATTTTTCATGATATAAAATTATGTTCATAGATTGGATGTTCGTGATTCACAACATGACATTTGGCTTTTTTTTGTATATGAGTATCATTATATGAAATAGTAAATGATGATGTGGGTTATTATGATTTACATTTTCAGAAACTCATAAAATTTTTAGTTTGATGAGTTTATATAATTATAAAATTTCATATCCTTATTTAAAGGCCTCTTGAGAACTCATAAAATGACTATACCGTGTTCTATATTGATTATAGATACTAAGAAAAAATCAAATTATTTTATGCCTCTTGGTTTTTAGGAAATCCCTATATGATGTTTTGAGACTTTCTTTCCCACCCTTCTCTACATTGATCTTTTTTTTGGATATTTCATCTTTTTAAATAATAAGTGAGTAAACTCTATTTTATTTATAAAATTCTCATCTTCCTCTTTGGGAATATGTATTTGTGACGTTTGTATAGTTTAGGGAGTCTTTGTGATATATTAAATATGATCCATTGGAATAGTTCATGTTGATTCTGGGTTTCTTTTTGTGGTAGTGGTTTTCTGGTTATTTCTACAATAATTTTTCTTCTGAATGGCGAATACAAAAGAACCTTTATGTGAGGGGATAATTTTTCTCCCACTTTATTGGTATGTGTATGGATTTCTGGTTACTTTTTTCATTGGGAATATATTTATGGTAATCATAATGAAGATAACGAATCATATTTACTAAAATATAGGATAAATGTTATAAATCGTTGTTTTTCATTATTATTTAATAATTGATCTTATTATAAATTTTTGTTTACTTTTTTGAAAAAAAAATATTATGGTGCTTTATTGTTCAATATATGTAATGGTTGTGAGACTTATATTTTGAGGATTATTGATATCATTTAGATTTAAATGGATAATAACTAATATCTAGCTAATTAATGGGTTTCCCAAGGGATTATGTATTTATTTTAGAATACACATCCTATGTTATAATGTAATGTAAAAAATACCATGTTGAATCAAAAAAATTTATTTAATTATGTGTTGTATTTTTTGGTGTTTATATAATGATGTTTTTATAGAATGGTACATAATTTGGAATGTTGGGTGGTGGTGGTGTTCTATGGTGGTTATAACTCTTTGTGGTTTTTACGAGTAGTGTATTTTTTTATATTAATGTGATGTTGTTGTGATGTGATAATTGTGTGGTTAGATGTTTCTGGATGTGGTGAATTGGTTTTGAACATGTAGTTATGTGGGTGTTATTGATGTGTTATGGGTGAGATTTTATGCATGGTGTGGTTTTGTTAGTCTCCATGTTATCCATTGAACAAATGGAAATGTTAAAAATGAATAATAATGTGGTTGTAATTGAATATGATAGAAAGGAACTGATGTGTAATTATTGTCTTAAATAAATTGTATAATTCATTTATGTGTTATATGATTGTTAATAAATATAATTGTTTATGGGAGTTAGGGAAATCTTATTAAAAATATTACAAATTGTGGAACATGTCATTAGATGTGAAATATGTATCGTTATATGTTGTGGTTATGTGGTTTAATTCAATTAGTGGTGTCAGAGGTTGTGATGATTGTTGTGTGGTGAAATTGGGGGTTTGAAGTGTATGTTAGTGAATTTAATGTGAACCCATTGGTGGAATATTATATGAAATTTATGTATCATGATTTTACTATTATCTCTATATATTATGCAATTTATTTGTATAAAATTACCAATAATGAAATGTCATGGGTGTGGGGTGTTATCCCCAGAATTCATGTTGTTGGAGATCTTGGTCGGAGAATATCAATTGATGATACTATATGTATTTCTTAATACAAAGTGATAATGTAGATGTGAAAAATGGTGGTGGTCATATGTGGTAGGACGAGGACAAGAGCTCTGTTTTGTTCACATTCATGATAGCCTACTTCCATTGATTTGGGTTTTAATTTTTCGACGATGATATATATTGATGACTAATGGAATCATTTCATTTTAGACATTGTGAGGGAATAGTAGGAAGGTATTTTCCTGGAACCAAAATATAGGTGTCTAGGACGGTGGCATGATATGTATGGAAGGGATGAGATCACATATTTTTTGACATTATAGAATGAAATTGGTATACTAATGGGGAATATATTGCGAGAAATTAAGGGATTTATTCTTTTTACAGTACATTATTATAGTATAATTGTGTTTTTTTAGAATATACCGGTGAGGTTGGGACTGGATAGAAAACTTATTTAGGTAATTGTTTCATTTTTTTATTCAAAATAACATTTGAATGATATTTTTCACACAAGCACTTTAAAAAAGCGTTATAATCCAAATATGCAAATACATGTTGATCATTTATCATATATAACATATTCTTCATGTTCCATGTAGACTTTGGGGACCACGTAGGATATTAGTATGTCAAGTTTTGGTGTTTTTTCATTTGTTGTGATATATCTATATGTGGATTACATTTATAAGAATTTTTAACTCATTATGGGATTTTTCGGATTTATATTTATATTATTTTTTGGGGTTTACAAAGATTAATTATATGGTACCATGATCCAATAATTTATATATGGTAATTCCACTTATATATGAGATATTTATACTTATATTATATTCCAAAACACATGGCCTATGTGTAGTGGGACATGTGGTTCATTATCAATGTTCCCTCAGTAGTGGGTTGAAAAATATTGTGATGACATGTTATGGATGACTGATATGAATGATTTTAGTGTTATGTAATATAAGGATGGAATGTCTTTTTATGTAAATTGTTCCAATCAATCTTGGTGCATGACATGGGCCTAGGAGGATAGTTGAGACAGATTATTTTAGGTTCCAATTTTTCTTAATCAAGGACCATGAGCGTAATGAATGACCATGTGAGGTATAACTATTTGATGGGTGGATACATAGCATATGAACAATAATTATTAAATATTTTATTCTTGTCAATACTAGGGTAATTTGAGAAACTATTAAAAATTATTTAATGAAAATTGATAAACATACATGATACCTGGTATATGGTTTTTGCTTAATTTTTATAAAAGTATTCCTATCATTTTCAAGGAGTACATCATGTTGTATATTTTTATAAGTATTATATCATTCATCATTAGAGGATCCAACCTATTCAATACGAGGACATGTGGAAGATGGAATTTCATTCATTTTGTTGTAGATTTTGGGAATATATACGTTTATTGTCATGAATTGGGGGAAAATCACTACTAGGGGAGATCATGATATTGATTGGTCTGATAGAATTTGTTGATGAATATTATATTTTTTTGGAATATATTTAGGTGTGGATATTTTGGATTCATTTCATGATACAATATCTTCTGGACAACAAAGAGGTGTATAATTTGAAACCTAACACCCTTAAGATGTTTTGTTTTTATTTTCAATCATAATTGATGATAGAGGAAATAATGAAATTTATATTTTCAAATTATTATTAAAGATTGACTATTAAGTGGATATGGATCATATTTAAGGATGTCTTATAAATTTATCAATGTTTTTCAAAACAGGGAGTCCATAGAATGGAGTTTCGAGGAGGTGTGACACATATTGTTCAATTATGTAGTAACCATGACTATGATTTCTACCTAACATGAGGTGATGAATAATGTAAAGGCTGTAGATTATATTACTTATCATTTAGTTGAGTATTTATAGTGTAGACACACTAGTATTCATGATGATCAAGGCATGAGTTAGTGGTCCACTCATGTTTGGGTTTATGGAATTCCGACTAGTTTAGAACAATTTTTCGAAGATCACTACACATCCTATAGTACTTATAGTTTTTGATAATTTCATAGAGTATTCCCATTTTCACTATTTTGTAATTGAGGAAAATTTATACCTCTATAAATAATGTTTTACCACTCTCAAGTGGTTCTTTTAGATAGGAAGCCATGCTCTTTTCCATCAGTAGTAGTAATTTCCTCTGAGGAAATCTCATCAGAATGGACTACCGACACTAGCTATATAGCATAGTGAAGATACATCTTATTGAATATAAAATCATAATGGGTCATTTTATCAAATAATGAGGCTAAAATCTTAATTTTTAAGTTGATGTTATAGGGGAATATGAGATAAATGTGGCTAGATGCATGTGATTAATGTGTAATAACTTGCAGGTTCAACGGTTGTTCGATGTAGGATCATTTTTATCAACAATTATTTATGTGCATATTTATTAATTATTATCACAATACTTTATTTCTCATTATTTACTATATACCATTGTTTTTATTTGATCGAGTGTTACAGTTCCCTTAGTGTTCACTATTCTAGTCTGGGGATATATTTCAATGATCAATTCATATAGGGGATATAGGTCAGTGATAAGGCATAACTATTTCATGGTATTTTTACTTGTCTTATACGAAAATCTATATAATAATTATTTTTCATTGAAATATTTTTTTATTTGTTATTTCATCATTTATTAAGATAACATAATTTTATTTTCCAATGCCTAGGGCTTTCAAATTTTGATTCTTCACAATAATTGTTAATACATGGATGGTATAGAGTGGAGCCCCTTATTCCTTTATTGATATATTTTTAGTAAAATATTAATAATGTAATTTTCAATTTCTTTTAGAAGAGTTCATTGAATATTTTATCGAAGATGATATACCACTACCACCATGATATTATCTCGAGTTCTGGATTTACCCAGAACCAGTTGAATCTATAATTTTAATGGATACATATCCTATATATACTATAGAACAGTGAGATTTGAAGATATGGGTTTTTGATATGATGTAGAGGGGTTTCATCTAAACTAATATTTCTATTTTGGTATAACTAGAATTGTTCTATAATAAGATGGAAACTATTAAGAGGATATTCTTAGAATACTGGGACATGAACCAGTTTATGGGAATGAACATTAAACCCATAACAATTATCAGTAATTAGGATAAGTATCTATGGTATCACTAGATTAGGATGAAAGATTACGATATATGATAAAATACAATCAGTTCTTGATATGAACTATTAATATTCATGGTTATGAAATAAAATTTCACAAATGCAAGTGTTATGGTCATGGTTCTCAAGAAACCCATATTCATTGGGTTCCTCAACCAACTCATTAAATTTTTCATTGCTGATATCACTGTTTACTAAAAATCATTTGGGGGTCATTTCTATCATCCCAAAGATGTATTTTTAGACCTTTGAGAGAAGCTAATCAAATGAATGTCGAACATGTTTATTTTATAGATGTGAGTGGAGTTTTCCATTTGGAATGTGATGTCTGAATATGGTGTTTTGTGGACCTATTGATGGTTATGTTGCATTTTTCATAAATATGACCCAATAAAATAGAATAGGGTCATATATTACATGTTCATAAAGTATATTATTAGTGGTTTCTATCTAATTTTCATGGATTATATCCGCAATAAGAGTGTCCACTTGGATGGTCCATTTTTTTGAACTAATTGATTCTATGTAGAATTCTGCAACCTGATGTAGAATTTTATCACTTATTCACATTCACAAGGAGTGTTTTTTGTTTTTTGTTTTCAATCATCTCATACGATCTTGGGATGAATCATGATGTTTCATAGGGTGGATCTCTCTTATATTCTAATGAATTTTGATCCCCATGAATGATTGTATTCCACCAAAATTCCAGAGGTGACAGTTTTTAGATTTCCACTATGGAAGTTGTGATATAACAACATCATCGATCACATTTGGGTTTTTTATACACTACAAGTAGATGGAATAATGTTCATAATGATGAATATAAATAAAAGCTAGTGTATATGGATAGATATTCTCCTTGATTATCTTTTTTAGATCTCTTAATCCTTTTGAACAATGAATTTTTATTATATATGAATTGAATCAAACATCATCGGGTGATGTGTTTAGAAAATATGAATTTATATGGAAGGGGATGGTGGATAATGAAAGGATGTATCTTGGAATTAGATAAATGAATGTAAAATTTTTTACAAGTTAAAATATTTTAGATTCATTAATAATATATAAATTTGATGTCACTTAGTTGTGAGACATGTATTGAGAGAGGATGTTGTCTTTTTTATCCATAGTTATGTAGTGCAGGGTTAGTTCAAAGATGGTCATAACCGGTTTTTTCTATTTTGATGATTATATTTCTATTAAAATCGATGAGTATGTTAACTATGATTTTCACATATCACCTAATGTGGTGTATTGTAGTGTGACTATTGTGTATCATGGTTTTAGGATGACGATTTTTTAGAATATCTTGAGATGGATGATGGATAAATATATTATCACGTTTCTAGTATATTTAATGGTGAATGAATAATTACATTTTCTATGAGATTTTTTATAGAACAAGGATATACAAATATTGAAATTGGAGGAAACATTGTTATATTTCTCATCGGTTTCATGGGATCAGATAGGATACAAAATAGTTTATATAGTTAGGGAATCATTGAATACATTATTTTTCTATAAATCCATAAATTAAGTTTCATAAATTTTCTAGGTATGTGGAATGTGGTTGAAAAGGCTAGAGGATATATTTAATGATTGTGTCTTGTATTTTTTTATATTCTAGGAAAATAAATATACATTCATTAACATATCCTATAAAAATAAGTACTATTAGTATATTATAAAGGATTTGTTTAATGAATTGTATGGGCTTCTATGTCATTCTCCATTTTATGGTTGGAGGTTGTGGATTCGTTTTCTTAGTCACAGTGTTTTTCATTCCATCAACGATTAAATAATAATTATCTATGATTGGATTGTGGTGGTGGAAGATAATAAGAGTTCCCATGATTATCATAGGGGGAGATCTCTAGTTTTTAATGATGGAGAGTATGTGTTATTTATAGTTTCCTTTTGATAAGGGAAGTGTAATTTTTTTAATGATAGTAATCATTTTCCAAATTTCTAAATCTTTTTTATCTTTCAGATCATTTTTCATGGTGGTTTATCAATTTATGCTTCTATCATACCAATACATGATTCCTTATGTCTTCTAGAGATCACATATAATTTGGTATTTTAATAAAGAATCCCATTTTATTCACTGGGGTATAAGGATTTCATATATTCCATGTCATTTATAGAGTGATGAATTGAGATATTTGATCATCAAAGAAATGATTTCTAGGGATGAAGCCTCCTCATTGTTCGTGTGTTTTAGAAATTTGCTGTAATGGAAGTGAGTAAATTAAAGGGTGAGACATTGATGATATCTAAATCCACATAGTTATTTTACGTGTAGAAAAGTTTTCATCCAATATAATTTGATCTTTTTACCTTTTTTAATTATTAAATTTTATTTTGTAGAAATTCTATTGCATTTTATAGAGTAAAGTAATTGATTATGGAAAATTCTTTCCGATTCTAGACTAATAATATTTTCTATAAATTATAAAATCATTTTGTAGAGTTAGTGATTCCCAAAGTAGATAATGTAATGACATAAATGGGGGGTCATTTATTTGGGTCCTTGGTGAAGTACCATATAATGGGTGCAGTGGTTTTTGGTTTTGGTTTTACACAAGTTGAAATGATTATGTGAGTTATTTTATGGGACATAGTTAGAATTTTATTTATTATCTATTTTTGGTATTTTTTCAACTAATGTATTGTGAACGGGTTGTGTAGTATGTTTTTTGGAAAGATATTCCATGTTAAATTTTTTTTCACTTCCATATAATTTAATGTGTAATGATTTCCTTGATAGTTATATAATATGATTGAAGTTTGGTACCATTATATTCATTTCATTTTGGTTTATTT
Source organism: Viscum album (assembly GCA_963277665.1). Lineage (NCBI taxonomy): Eukaryota > Viridiplantae > Streptophyta > Magnoliopsida > Santalales > Viscaceae > Viscum > Viscum album. The sequence goes on along the minus strand of OY728140.1, from coordinate 810,083,381 downwards.
CTCATGGATGGAAATTATTTTAGAGGTATAGATTATATTATATTGTTCCTTATCAAACCATTTTGTTTTTATTTTAGGAGATAGAGTTGTTCATATAATGTTGGAGGAGGATTTCAAATAGATTAGCTCTACAAATATTGAATAGTACATCATTCATGGTTTTAACTTGTGTTCTTAATGTGAGATGATGTTCATGGATTGGATGTTGGTGATTCGTGGAATAAATATTAGCTAATGGTTATGTGACTTTAGGGACATATTATGTAAAAGAAAATTCATGATGTAAATTATGTTGAAGATGAGGATCCATGAAAATTATGTTACATTCATATGGATTTTAGTTTGAGGAGTTAAAAACCGGAATATGATTCCACACATGAAATAGAGAACCAATGAAAACTAATGACATGAATATAGGTTTCAAAAAGTTAGTATAACAAGGTCGATGTTATTTATAAATACTTAGTATCCCAAGAATCATTTTATCACTCAGGTCAATTTGGATAACCCAATGAAATGTTTTGACACTTTCCATATCTCATTTCTCATATTTGATCATTTTCTTTTAAATGATGATATTTGGTAAATACAGATTTTTTGTTTTCGATGATTTCTCATTAGTAGTATATAAAAGAGCTTATTTTCAGGATTGTGGAGTTGTTGGAAAATATTTTTTATTATTCCTATTTATTGTCCATGATAATTTTAGTTTTCCTTTTTCAATTATAGTCTATAAGTTTTTTATCCTAATCACATTAAATTGCAGCGATTGAAAAATATTTTATTCAAATAGAGGTTCTTTCTTCTCTACTGCTTTGAGTTATTATAAGGTAACTTCAAGATTTTTCCCTTCCATTTGGAAGTTAAAATGTGTATAATTAATGAATAAAATTAATTATATTAAATAGTATTTATGGAAATATAGTTAATAATGATGTTTTTTTATTTAGATGCAATTTTCATAGAGATTATACATTCAAATTCCCTTTTTTGAAATATGTACTATTGGGATCCTTGTAATTATTTAATTAGAATGATTATATGACCCTTTTTATTTATTTCATGATATAATATTTAATGAAATGATTAATAACTTGTATCAGGATAAAAATATTCCCCATGGAAATATTTATTTCATATGATTATACCCAAAACAATTTATGAAGTCAGTAAAATAAATCCATTTTAGAATCTAAATTGGGTGTCCTATATGTGATTCAATGTGTGGATGTTATGGTGTGATGGATTGTTTTTATCTTATGTGATACAAGATATTATATAGTGTTAGTGATCTATGTTTTTCTTGATGCATGGTGATTGTGATGAGTTGTGCTTGTGATGTAGGATGGGGTGTGGTGGTTGGGATGTGTTGTTGTTTTGGGGATATATTTGAGTTTTGGATGAGAAATATTGTTTTAATTGTTTGTTTGGATTTAAGTGATGAGGGATAGGGTGGATATTATATGTGGTGTAGTTTATTTAGTTTCACACTTATCCATGGAATAATGGTTCATATTAAAGGAAAATATATTTGTTTGTAACTAAATTATATTGGTTAAAAATGACATGATAAAATTTTCATGAGTGAATTGAATGGGAAAAATAAGGGTTGTGTAATTGTAAATAAATGGATAAGGGAAATATTGATAAGGAAAATAATTTATACATGGAAATAGTGGAATATAGAATTATAATTTAAATTTCTGTTATTGTGTATGGTCATTTCATGATGTAATGTGTTTAGTGGTGGTGGTTGTTACTGAAGATGTGGTGTTGTGAAATGGATGGTTTTTGGTGTATAATTTTGAAATTGATACAACATATTTTTTGGATATTCTGTGAAATCAGTCAATGATGTATTTCCTTTCATTTCAATACATGTACCACCAAGGATCAATAAGATTAATGGAAAAAATTTGATTTCTTATGTTATCCACAATATCAACGTACATGATGATATGAATGGATGTCTACCCCATTTTCTGTAATAATCATTTGGTAGTGGTGTTGATATAGAGTTGTGTTCATGTTTACATAGTGGAGCTTCGTGGTGAGATTTAAGATTACACATGGGTACAAAGTATGTAATATGTTAGGGGGGGTTTTATTTGAAGTATGAGGGAATAATATAAAGTTTCATCCTGATAATGATACCATAATTCCCCATTAATGTGATGTAATATGATGAGTATGTTATGTGTTGATGACTAATGCAATTGTAATATAATAGATCTTGTGATGGTGGATTTGGTAGGGATGTATCTCAACCCACAATATGTATAACTGGATATGTGACATTATATGTATATAATGGATATGAGAAGATGGAATTTGATTTTAATTTTTGAGAGAAGAAAAGTATTGGGGAAAAATATATCGGGAACCAAAGATTTTTTCAGTTGTTACAATGTTAATAAATTTGATTTATGATTTTTTGAGAATTCCACAATGAGGTTTGGATTGGTTATATGACTCCTTTTGGTTCATATTGGTTATATTTATAGTTCATAATATGATTATTAATAGTTTTTCCAATACACACGTGAGAAATTGTGTACTACCCTATTATGTATAAATGTTATTATCTCAATATATAAGTATACTATGTTATTATATTTTTAGGAGGGATTTATGGATTGATCATAGAATTCATGCATGGGTTTAAAATCTATTATTGAGTCACTTACATATAACCAATTTTTTGGTACATATATAGAGATATATTTTTATTATTTAACATTATTAATTCATTGTGGGATGGTTGGTGTTTATCAAAATACTATATGATGGATTTTATCATTGGTACATTATATTATCTCATGATATGATATTTTATAGATTTTAATTCCATATATATGTGATAATCAATTACCCTCAGTGATTCTTAGAATCTCAGTTCCTACCAAAGGCATGATGCATAATTCATTATATCATTTCCTTAATTAATGGCCCAAGAGGGAGTACCCATGGAAGGATGGGGTCATGACATGTTGTTATGTTGGAAAATTTGTAATGAATGGTGTATTATTTTTCATATTATAAGATATTATTTATTGGGATAATTGTATCAAATGTATAAGAATTAAATCATTTCAAATGATTATAATAACATACATTTTCATTAGATTTAAGGTGTTTTTGCAATTATAAAATTGGATAACTTGGTCGAGTTAAATGAATCTCTTAGCCATATTTTTAAAATAAAATGTCACTTTATTTTTATAATAAAACATAACGGTTTTGTGTATGTTTTTTTTATAAAATATTATCAATAGTTTAACTATTTTTTCATGTACATGAGATATTCACTAAATTATTGTAACTTATGGAATTTATCATATAGGGTTGGGATGGAATGATAAATAAAGCATTTAAATATTAAACTAAACATAATAAAAGATTATGTACCTTCCTATATTATGCAAACTGAACATGAAGAACTCATTATATAAGTTTATTCAAGATAAACATTTATATAATTTACATTATTTTAATACGTTATCAATTACAAAGTCTAGCTTTATTCCCAATCTAAAAACCCAAATGATTTAGTTTTGTTAGAGATTTTCTATATAATCATCATATTATACATTTCTTGCTCGAAACCTCATATAATCATCATTATATTAAATAAACATATATACATGTTATAAAAATAATATTCCCAATAATAGAATATAAAAAAAAACCATGAAATCAAATTCCTATTAAGGGAAAATATATCAATGAATCATAATTTGAAGATTCATAAGCTAAAACTAGATAATTAGAGAAATTTTATAATATATAAAATATAGAATCATTTCCATGACTGATAAGTAATTATAAAACATAAATTATCATACAATGATATTATAAGATTATAGAGTGAATATCATTAAAGATTAAAACATATAACCTGGCATTATTTTTCAAAAAATAATCACAAATCCAGGAAACATAATATAAATGTATGATATATGTTGGGAATTTTTCCCAATAATAAGAATATAATATCATAAAATATTTCATGGTTAGAAACAAAGTCTATCATAACATTGTGGATCAAGCATCACTACCTAATTCCAATCAGGGATTGATTTTCCATCCTCATTTTCCATCCTTATATCATGAGACACACACCACTAAACAATAAGTTATAGTAAAATATATGACCCCAACCACAATATTATGATATACGATTCATATGTGATCCACATGAACTATATTATAAAACTAAATGTTCCATTATAAATGAATAGAATTAATTTTATAAATATAAAATTTTTTATGGTATGAAGAATAATGGGATAAAATATAATGATATATTAGAATCTATGGGAATTAGTTTTATCATCATTAAATTTTTATAAAGAAAAAATTCTCCAAAAAGTGTATTTTGTAGTTGAAAACATATAATTACTATATTGAAAAAGAAGATAAATTATTCAATTAATAAATGGTTTAATTTAATATAGATAGAAACATATATTCACTTGAGAATTTTTTTTGACCCAATGAAATAAATATTACGTTGAAAGCACCATAACAAATTTGGTTGTTTATAAATAAGATGGATATAAAATATCAATTATGATATTTACTAGTAAATAACATTAATATGTTTTGATTTATGATTTAATAATTCATTGGTTAATTATTTTTACCATGTAAAATTATAAATGTATCATAACATGAAAAATCTTCTCAATGAACGGTAATTGATATAAAAACCTGTATATGGATTACATCTTGGAATTTCATGATAAAAACGCTTATATTTTAATCATCCTTTATATGGATTTCTTATTGGTATGCTATAAAAAATAACAATTTATATGTAAATGACATAATAATCATATATCTCACACCACAATTGATATTTAACTGTTTTTTCATTAATTTAACCATGTGTTTTATAATTATTACTTATTATTGTTTTATAGTTATCATCAATGTTAGTAATTCTAACCATTCATTATCTATTTGGGTTGAAATTTCTTAATATATGTTTTTTCATGATTTAATTATATATACAATGATATAGGTGATATTATATAACTTAAGTAACTTTTTATTAGAATATATGGCCATTTTAAATTTTTTGGTATGATTCTTAATGATAAATCATATAATGGGATTGTTTCAATTATCAATAATGAAAAATAATTTCAAAAAGTTAAATAATATCAGAACCATTCCAATGAAAATTATAAACATATTAATATAATATCTAGTAATTTTTTAAAAATATTATATAGTTTGATTGGTTATCTAAAATAGATTCACAGTAGGAAAATTGTCTCAGAATGCTAATTTTTGGTGGAAAAATGATAATTGATAGTTTAATATAACAATTCAAATTAAAATAATCAAGTTTCTTTTAAATAATTATAATCATTATTTCAACCTTATATTTATTTATTAAATAAATTTTTATATTCATATATTTATGTTGATAACATAAAAGGAGATGAATCATCCATTGAGGAGGTGAACCAAGCATAATATGGGTGGTGATTCCATTTTTGAATTAAGGAAATGAAAAGCGTATGATAATAGATATTCCTTTTATAAAAGAAAATTAAAATATACATATCATTCTAATTTAATTTTATACATATTTATTGAATAGTTTGAAGGATGTATAATGAGAATGAATCCTAAAAATCACAGTTAATGAAATTACATCTTCCAAGGATATCATACTTTAGAAAATTACTTAATCATACCAATGTTAGTCTTATTTGATGTAAAAAACCTTTTTGGTTAGGTTTAATATGGTTTCATATATTTTTTGGTATATTATGGTTGAAAAATGATTCATTTTGTGAGGAGAAGTGGGTCTGTGATGGGGACGTTTTATAGGTTAGAGGGTTGACATTTCTGTTTGTATTAATTTTTTATTCTTAAAAAGAGATATCATATTAATATATTTTTAATAAAAATCTTATATTTATATTCAAATAAATAATTTCTATTCAATAATTAACCCACCCACCAAATTATAGATTATTTTATTTGTTACTGTATGACATAGTCCATTGATTAAATAATTTTACCTCATTTTGATATTGACAACAGAAACATATATTTATACCCAAATATTAAATTTAAATTAATGACTCTTTGTAATTACAATAAATGACATTTTTTAAACAATATTATTTTTTTATTTATAAAATTTATTAAAAAACAATGTTAATATAAAACACTAATGTAGTAAAATAGTTTTTTATTTCATTTTTAAGAATTTGAACGAGTTCATATATATTTAGTTACATGATTATGAATATAATATATCCTAAAGGTTTATAATTATATAGTGGTGAGTTATTTTATTTGAAAATAAATTAAAAAATTAATGTAATATTTGGTATATTTAATTAAATGAGTAGAAACAAGAATATTTTTTTATTTGAATATAATATAAATTAGTCTTTAAAATAGCAATAATTTGTTTACAAGTAAAATATATTATTTTTATGTGTATTATTTTTACCCCAAAAATACAATTCTTATGAATATGTTTTAATAAATTTTAATGTAATGAATCTATAATGACTATTTCATAAAAATGATAGTACATATAAAATCCCAAATATTAAAAATAATAAAAAATAAACCTTTGTAGAAACAAAAATAAGTCAAATCATTATATATACATGGTGAATTGAAGAAAAACAATATAATTTAATCATAATATTGTTATTAAATATATGAATTTAACATTTAAATAAATTTCATCAATACATGGTAAAATAATTTATTCTGAAGAAAAAACAATTTATTTTTATATTAGATATTTAAATTATATTTTTTATTATGTATTATTAATAATATGATTTAAATTTAATTATTCCCTGATAAAAAATAAATAATTATTATTAGTTTATTTATCTTTTTACGTAAAATTTAATAAATAAAACATAATCATTAAATTAGTTTAGTAATATAAACATTAAACACAATCATACAAATTATATTTCACTGAACATTTTAAATTTCTGAAAATACATTATCCAAATTTTTAAACTATTTTGTGATAATAAGAATGAATAATTATGTTTAATTTCATTTTTTGTAAAAATAATACATATTTCATAATTATAAATATATTGTAATAAAAAAACATATGTGTATAAAAGGAAGTTTTTTTGATTTGTAAAATATGTAGATAAAATATTATAAAACCCATCTAGAAGATTAATTATATATAATTTAATTTAAAATATAATGAGAAAATATTATTTTACTGAAATATTTTATTTTCATCCATTCATAATATTCATAGAAATATATGTAACATTATTTCATAGATGATATCATTTAAATCTGTGAGGAAGCAAACATGTATCATGCTTTGTCAAACATTAGATTATACTACATTAACAACATAAAACAATCAATAGTTGAAATGTAAATATAAGAGAACATGTGTAGAAATAACCATAATTATTGAATAATTCAATTTATAAAGGAAAATTTAATGAATAAAATTCCATTATATTAAAATTTATATTTTGTTGAAAAATAAAAAATTGAAAGAACTTGGGTTGTTAATTATAGTATACATTGTTGTTTTATATCATTTAAAATTGAAATAATCATTTATAATTTAAAAAATAATTTCTGAACATAAGCATATAAAAATACCGTTTATAAATTTTGGCTATTAATGAAAAAATTAAATGGGGTTTTCCAAAATAGAATCTATTAATTATAATCAGGCTTTAGTGGATGAAATAAGTGAATGATATTGAGATCACATATTATAATATATAAGCCTCTATTATCTCACCTCCTATAGTACTTTTCATGGTAATCTTTTAAGAGTAAATTTTTATGAGATATCAATTGATGAGGTTTAACAATATATATCTTTAACGTTCCATTTTTATTTTTTATTTTTTGATCTTCAAAATTGATGAGATTTTGGTGAGGAATCAATTGTTCTCCTTCACTATGATTGATGGTGATCTTTGGAATTTTTATTTTTTAATTTAAAACCAAGTAGTTAAATAATTATATGGTTCTTTGAAAAAATTACATTCATGGATATGAAATATTTTCATGAGTCTAAGTAAACCATATTCTAATTTTTAAATTGCAAACATTCATGATTTGTTGCTTATTTTTATAAACTATCATACTGAAGTAGGATTTTTGTAATTCCAATAGTCATACCAAGGATCTAGTCTATTAATACATAAAATACATCTTTTATTTGAATTTTTTATAATATTATATATTTTAATGATTTTTTAAAATTATTATTATTAATATCAAAATATTGAATTATTTATTTAATTTATGATTATATTATTTTTATCTATTTAGTTTTTCAATATCAATTTTTTCTATTTTGGATATGATGTAACAATTTTTTTAACAACCATATTTACATTATATACTGTGTATGATAACAATGTCAATCATCCAATCATTAAATTTTTTATAAGATATAAAATTGTAAGATAAATTTTCACTCAATTCTCCCCCTTTTGTATATGTCACATCATGCCTATCGAGGATAAGTACAAAATCATTCGTAAATTTTCATTGATAATTTTGTAAAAACAATAAATTTTACATTAACATTAATGATATTATTTAATTTTTCTTATCATTATAAAAACAATTATATAATAAGAAACCTAATAGACCTATTCTTTAATCTCTTTTTAATAAATCTACTATAATATAAGTTTCTGTCCATAAAAAGATTAAAATTTTAATATACTGAAATACCTTCCAATTATCAATATAAATGAAAATTTTCCATTTTTATTCATGAAAAGATACTATTATTAATTCACATCCACATTATAGGGAAACAACTCTAATTATAACCATTTATCACACTAACCAAACCTATACAAAAAATATCACTTCTACATAATTTATTCATCATTTATCTCTTATAGAGTCATATAGTGATATACATAATTTAAGATATTATCTATAAATTATATCCTTTATTTCCATATTATATTGTGAGGATAATGATGATTAGTTAATATAATTTTTAGTATCTATTATATATTATAGCTGATTTAAGAAAAAAAATATCTGATACAAATCTTTCCATTTTAGGCTTATACTGGGGAATATCAACATATTCTTATTACCCATAATATAGATTATGTTCAATCCCACTGATTAGAATTCTAATTCAAATAAAATTTTATATATAGATTGAAATAAGTTAGAAATGAGTATAAATTTATATAAATTGTATTTATATACTCAAATACATTTTAATCATTAATTATAAATAAAGAATTTAATTTTTAAATTAATAATATTTTCAGTATTACAAAATAAAACTATGGAATAATTATGTGGTAGTATAATATTTATCCTTCACGGAACAACAAATCCCTGATTAAATATTCTTCCAACAATTAAATCTATTCCTTCAGGGTTAATAATTTAATCAATAAATGTATAAATATCATTAAATGTAACACGTTATTCTTATAAAAATAAATCCCCACTAAATTATTTAAATTAATGGGTTTTTAAATTTCTATAGAATTGGTTATTTTAAATGATACATTGAATATAATAGGTAAAATATTTAAAATTAATTGATGATATATATGATCGAAGTAATCTAATAAAATTATAATCATAAAATTCTCATCATTCAAAGAATTTTGTTTGACTAAATGAGTTAATATATTATTATATAAAAAACATAAATAAAACATACCTTCATGATAAAATAAAATAAATTTTGATTGGTTTCCAAATGTTTTAAAATATCATTAAAAGTATATAAAATTAACTGAAAAATATAATTTATTCTCAACATGATAATTGTTAAATAAATTTTAATAAAATATGATTTTTTATTAAAAAAATATTTACACTTAAATTTAGTCTCAATTTAGAACCATCATATTGGATTATATACTCATGAGTATTTTAGAATCAATCGTTAATCAAAAAATTTTGTTAAATAAATTTCATTATTTCAATGTCATACATGAAAGAAAAAGAATGATAAATCTTTTCAAAATGATAAACCTCACGTCACTATAACTAAAAAATGAACAAATTCAAAATCCAAAAATCATGGTCTATTAAAAACATTCATTTAATGCATATGATACATATTGAATTTTTATCAATAATCTAAAATTATAAAAAATAAAATTTTTAACAAAAAATTCTATTGTGTTTAAACCAAAATATTTCTCCATATAATCAAATAAATTTTTTTGGATATATCAAAATTTTCGTGAGAAAACACCTTTTAATGTGAAATAAAAATTGAATATATCTAAACATTATCATCAATGTAGTTATAAAATATTTTTTATGTGGTAATATTTATCAACAAAATATCAAATGTTTCCATTATAATATTTATAAAATTTATATTCACCATATATTATTCTTATACAAAACAATAATTCAATTGAAAAAAATAATTACATGAAATAATGAATACTCATTGTTTGTATATATATGAAATACAAAATACAATGGAATGTTTAGTTGGTTATTATTTAAAAAAAATCTATTCATTTATTTATATAACATATTTGGATAAACCCATGATTTGGATAATAATAGCAAAATTATTCCATGGAATGAAATATCATTCTCAAATAATTATTCTAAACAATAATAATTTATTGAAAAACATGGTTTAATTGTGCCCTTTTTTAACTTGTTATTATAATTCAAAATTTGTCACAAATATTGTAATGAATTTGTATTTTACAAACTTGCTATCTATTTTTCTTGCTACTCATCTGGTTTTTTGGATTCAATGAAAAAAAATTATGTTTTAATATCATGAATTACATAGTTTATTATATTTATTTTACCCTTAATAAGACTGCCATGTTGTCTAACACTAAGAATTTATTTTTCATAAGGGTAGGTTAGAAGATTCATGAATTTTTAATGGTAAAACCATAGTAATATGAGAGTCTTTGGATTTGTGTATATTCTACTCATGGATTATGAATGAGTTATTTGAGTATTCTAAACAACATATTAATGAAGGTTTCTATTTTCAGTCATTGGGTTAATGTAAAATTGTTTTTTCTCTATCGTGTAAAGTAAACCAAATGATTTTTCATCAGACCAGTTTTTGAGTCTAGGTAAAACCATGTTTCCGTTGTGTAGAATTATTCAATGATTAAAGATGATTTTGAAGTTCATATATAATATTTCTATTCTTCTTATAAACTATAACTTAATTGTAAGGTAGAATATGAATATTATGAATAATGAATCAAAGTGAATTTTATTTATGAACATGGAAAATATTTTTTCTAATTATTAACAATATAAATTCATAGAATGATTAAATATTAAAAATAAATATTATTTTGGATCTCTAAAATGTTATATTTTCATTTCAGTTAATATATTATATATTATATGTAAGAATTTAATTGTAATAAATAAGAGTAAAATAATGTGAAAATCTAATATCCCAATAAGGAAAATAAAGTTTTGGAAAATAAATTATTTTAATCTATGGGAAATATATTTGTGTATTTTTGAAACATACTCTAAATGATTCTCTTATTTATACATAGATTATTTACTCTTCCTTATCTATTCAAGTATTCTCTCCTTTTTTTAATTTTATATATCATGAGTGATAAAATTATAACTCCATGATGTAAAGGAAATTTTCTATGTGACGTATCCCATTGGGGGAACTAGAAGGTAGGCTATAGTTCATTCCAACCAGATTTATAAATATTATTTTAGTTAGGGGATTTCAACAGTCTTCATCTTATGGGAAATTATATTTATCAAATTCTTTGAAAATATATAATCTTTAACAAACTTTTTATCATTCTATTAGTATCCCCTCGTATCGAGGGACTTCAATTATTTTCATTCGTATATAGTAATAGCTCATATAAAATGACACTTTGAATACCTCCATATAATATCCACTACAAATCACATATTATTATATATTACATGTAATATCTAGATTTACAAAAAGAATGTGTTATAGCTCGGTAATAATAGGTATAAGGGTATGTAATATTTTATCCAAATAATTATCTAATATTAGACACTTCAATCAGGATCATGTTTGTTCTTATAGAAGATCCCATTATGTATTATATTTTTCATTCTATAATGTGGTTTTACTCTATGGTATTTTGAAGAAGAAATTTTTTTATCCTTTAATTGTTCCATGGAATATCAATTTAGTTTCATTTTTTGTTCTGATGAATTTTTTGAGATGATAGTATAATAAAACTATATATTCACTTCCATGGGGGAATGATATTTTTCAATTTCAAATGGATATTTTGGATTATGTACATATAATTAAAATTATGATAATTTTAAATATATGTTAGAAATATTATGTGACCTTGAATATTATGTTGGATATTCTATTGAAATGATATAATAATGTATAAATATTATTGAAATCAAATTTGTGATGGTAAATATGGGTCCATTCAATATTATTATTCATTGATTATGTGATTATATATTTATTATAGCACTGTATCGATGTTATTATTTTTTGAGAATTCATTTCCATGTTGCATTTTGACAATGTTCTTATAATGAAATATTTTACAACATTTTTATAAGCATCAATTAATAAATATATCTATAAAGTTGGGACACTTTTTCATATTTTTATGAAATAATAAATTAATGTAAAGACCCTAAACATTAAAGGAAAAATCACTCTTAAAATATTTCGAATTTAATGAGTCCACAGTTTCTGACGACACCTGATTTCGAGTCCTGGTGTGCACAGAATCAATTTTTGAAGTTTTTTTGGGTACATTTAGTAAACGTACATGCAGGTTTTTCTATCCTTTGAACTGGTGCTCAGAATTGAAATATGAGGACACTGATGAAATCGCAACACTGGTATTCGTTTAATGTGACCTTTTACCACGGTTTCGTTTTATACAAGTTGAATGTTATAATTAGGGGGCTGTAGAAAATTAAATATAATTATTTTATTGTATAGTTTTTTAAGAGGATGTTATTTCCTTCATAGGGGAGTTTGGGTGGGGCCCACACCCTACATAACCTCCCATGAGTGGATTTAGTGTTGTGGGGACCACATTAACCAAAACCCTTTCAACACCCATCAACTCCCTTAAACTACCCATTAACTACCCTATATTTAAAATGACAACTCCCCCCTTTTTAATGTGATCTCATCACCTCCTTCTCTCTCTAATAATTTTTCCAACACCTTTTAATTAATTAATTGATCCACAATTAATTAATTAATTTATGTGTTTGAATTTTGAAAGCTTGAAGCATTTCTTTTATATAGGTGGTATGATTTTATTTTAGTTTTGTTTGAGATTATACATTGAGGTGTCTTTGGATAATAGTGAGAGAATTCTTCCAATGAAGAACTAGTTTCCTCACCGACGAAGAACACGAGGGATTTCTCCCACGATACTTCCTCTCCGGACGCACTATGACATCAATGGAATCAATGTCCATATTTTGTGACGCTCTTTTTCCATGACTACGATGAACAAATCGTGAGTTGAGGTAGGGATTTGTATAATTTTAGATTAATAAAATTGTACTCTTTTCTTGGATTGTAATCGGCCTATTGACATCACCTAACATAGAGGGGGTGATCAAAACCAACACGGACCGACAACTCTCCATTGATTCTTTATTCTATTCGTGATAGAGGTGTTGATGGAAGAAGTGGAGGTGACCAACGTTGACATTGACCAGGAGCGGCAGACGTGTGGAGGATAACTGTGGGCCACTCATGCTGAAAAGCCGACCGCCAAATGCCGACCGAGCTGGGGAAACGCGGCACCCGCAGGTGCCGCACTGAGGAGGTGTGGATCGTACCCGTGGGCTGCTTCCTGGAAGAACAGGTCAACTTAGCCAGCCGGGCTGGAGAACCGTGGCCCCTCTAAGGCTATGCGCTATGGAAAACTATGACCTGCGCACTGTGGGACACTTTGGACGATGAACAGGCTGGCCACCTACCCATCAGTTTGATGGATGTTGTGGCAACCGAAGGTGTTGCGTGGGAGAACAAGGGCCCGCCCATTCGGGCTGGTCTTTCCAGGAAGACCGGCTGGCTTCTGCCAGCCGGATAGGAGGGGTAGCACTGCTCGGCGCCGCCATTTGAGAAAACCGGGGGGGGCACCCCTCGCACCGCTCAGCCAAATGGCCTACCCTCGGCCAGCTGTGGGCCAGGCCGCCTTTGGGCGGGTCAGGCCGCCTGCCTCTGGGCCGTGCTGCGCCCCACCGGGTCGGGCCGCGTCCTACCGAGCTGGGCCACATTCCACCTGGCTGGAATACTCCCCATCGGGCTGGGCCAACCCCTGAGTCTGGTTGGACCCACCGAACCATGTCGGGCTGACCCACCAACACACTGGGCTTGACGGGCCTGGACCATTTCACTTAAACGTGATTATCATCAAGACCGCGAGTCTGAACGACGCTCCGTCTGTGGAACAAGGATCCCCATGATGAGGTGGTCTTTTTTGATACTCTAAGTGGTTTTTGGACGAATTTGGTAAATGGTCAGGTCTAGAATGAGATTAATTCCAACCGGGCCCATGGAACGGAAAACCCAATAAATCTCAAACCATGCGTCTGATTGACGCGTCGTCTGTCGTGGTGGTTTCAATTGATGAGACAAAACATTGGAATACATCTAAATTGGAATTTTTGAGAGTTGATGTATCAACCCCTTTTCTCGAGAGGCAGACCCTCCCAGAATTGAGTGTGCTGTGTGTGGGAACCCTAGAGCTAGCTGCGGCTGCGTTTACTTCTACACCAGAATCCTCCATGGGTTCTTCAGTGAAGACTACTGTACTGGGATCCTTCATGGGTTCCAAAGCGATGAGTATTATTATTGTATCATGTGTGGGTCCAGTAGTATTGACCTCTGTACTTGTATCATGTGTGGGTTCGATAGAGTTGTTAGTCTTGTATCCTGTGTGGATCTGAAAGCTTAGGTGGTCTTGCATCCTGTGTGGGTCCGAAAACATAGATGAATTTGTGACTACATCTGATCATCTCTATCACTATTAAAACTATGTATACCTATATGAGATGAGTCTTGAATTACAATCATTATCATCGATATGATTGACATACTATCCTGTGCGGACATGGTTGTTCTTGGGTTCAAGAGTTGGAGACAAACTGCGGTTGAATACGTATGTATATTTATGGGCATATAACTAATTATGATGCTTTGATACTTCATTATTTTATATCTCTTATGTGGTTTATCCATAGTGAATTTTAGGAGAAATTCTAGGATCTGGGGTCCTTACTTAGTATCGTATACTCACCTATGCACGGGTTATACCTGCACTACGTTGTATTGGAAGCAGATGACATACAGCAATGATCGAGGTAGGGACTTGTAGAGCTGTACAGTACCCAGAGGTGGGCCACATGGAGAGACGTACACAGGGTAGTCAGAAGGACCTATGGTGCTGAGGATACCATCGGTACCCACCCATGACCTGGGATTGCTAGTGGATGAATCAGTAGTTGTTGTTTTACTTTACTACAGTTGTTCTAGCAGTTTAGTTGTACTATACTTACTGTTGGGCTTGTATTTCCAACATGTTTCCTTTCACCACTTACTTATATATTCAATATTACATAATTCGTACAGCAGTTGCCTACTTTGTTGTGTGTTTATACTTTTATAAAGGAAATGCCTCCCTTTTTATCTGGATTTTATGCATTAGGTGCTAGTCGCCATACCCTGGACAATGGAAGGTGGGCTTTGGATGTCACAGCACGGGCCCCGAGGACGACTTGTGAAAAATTCGTATTAGAGACGTTTGGTTCTACCGCATAACTTAGACTCTGATTATTTTAATGGTAATAGTGTGACGTGTTTTGGGAGTGGTTATCAGATTAGGGAGACCAATGTCTATGCGGCGGCCGACATATCCATACACTGGGACTCTGACATCTGATTTCTGACTCAGGGCACAAAAACACTGATTGCTTGTGTGTTTCCTTTGAAAATGTTTCTTTGATATTAATTTGTGTCAGCTCAACATGAATATTGTTTTAACCGTCGCACACCTGTTTCTTTTCAGGATGGCCCGACGAAGGCAGACGGCTCAGGTTCCAAGTCACGTACGAGATGGTAGCCCACCGACCGATGAGGCCTCAGTACAGGGCCCCATCACAGTGGAGGGCACCATCGGTACCACTACCCCCTGGGCCACCGATACCTCCAGCCCCTGTAGAAGACAATGCACGTTTCATGAGTGCGTTTCATGAGTTCCAGTGATAGAGGTCACCCATGTTCCAAGGACAGAAAGACCCACATGAAACTAAGGATTGGCTGGAGGCTATCGTCAAGGTCTTTAGATTGGTAGGGACACATGTCAACATTATGGTGATCCATGATGTGAGTCTCTTGCACGTAGCAGCAGGTAGATGGTGGAGCCTGATGCTCCCAGTGCATGACAAGGCATTACTACATGCGACAGACTTCAGGAGTCTCTTCCGCGCCGAGTTTGTTCCAGCCACCCATTATGCGATGCAGATTCAAGAGTTACATCATCTGCAGCAGGGTTGCATTACAATAGTTCAGTACTCAGTGAGGTTCAATGACCTCTCACGCTAAACCACGGATATGGTGCGAGACCTGTTCATCAGGGCCCAGACCTTCGAACAAGGACTTAAACATAAGATCAGGGCTTCAACGATTCTCTCAGCATCCCGACGTAGGAGGGGGTGCTGGAGAGAGCCCGTCTAGTGGATATTTTTCTCGCTAAGCAGTCTCCAGTAGCGAGACTAACTACAGGACGATAACGTAGTATAGTATTCTGCAACCTTCATTAGACAGTTGATAGACAGGTCCATGTGGACCAGCCCATCTAGAGGGCGACCTCAGGATACAAGTTTAGTTGTGAGGGGGACTCGAAATAGAACCATCCTTACAAGGAGAAGGCAGTGCAATGCATGTGGCGGGTAGGGCCACATGGATCGAGACTGCCCGACCCGCCATGCAGACGAGTAGCTTACAGTAGAGGGACATCCCATGTAAGGGTATAGGATCAACCATGGTGCTCTGATGGGAGAAGGAGGATGTGGAAGAGGAGCAGGTTGAGTAGTGGGTGGTGGATGATGTTTCTAGGCTCTACCACAACCATCACCATGACCACTTGGAGGTCCACCGTGACAACAGGGAGCTGGCAGACAGAGGTTGGCTCAGCTCCAGGCAGTCGAGGCCTATGACCATGGTGCACCTGAGATGATTAGAGGTACTATTTCTGTCTACTCTACCCTTTATATAGTACTTATAGACACATGATCAAGTCATTATATTATTTTCAATGCCCACGTTTGGTTCTCGGAGATTCTGGCAGAGCTGTTTGTTTGATCATTATGGCTAGAGAATCCTACAGGAGCAGACTCGATGATTAGGCAATGGTGATGGCATTGTGAGCTTACTCTAGGAGGCAAGAGAATCAGCTGGAATTTTCTTGTAGTGTCATCGAGGCCTTACGACGTCATCTTGGGTATGGAATGTTTTTTTATAGTCCTTTCTCAGATTGACTGTATTAGGTAGAATGTTAGAAGTGTCTGCACGGATGTGACCAGGTTCACCTTCACCAGCAAAAAGGGAGCCCTTGCAGCACAGGATGGACTTATGTGGAGGAAAGGGCAGCCGATCACACATCAGTTAGCTAGTGTCATCCCTAGAGTAGTATATGTGTGGATTCTGAGTTTTCATGTTGTGGTGGATCAGTATGAAAATGTTTTTCCAAATAAAGATTCAGGACAACTTCCTCGCAGATAGGTAGACTTCTACATAGATTAGTACCCCAGGACAACACCAATATCTCCTCCAGCATATCAGATGGCTCCCGCCGAGCATTATGAGTTATGGGTATAAATAGAGGACTTTTAGGGGAAGGGATTTATCTGACCCAGTGTTTCACCCTAGGCATCTTTAATTTTGTTTTCCAAGAAGGCGGGTGAGAGATTAAGACTGTGTGTCGACTACTGTCGCCTGAATCAGGTGACCATGAAGAATAAGTACCCACTCCTGAGGATTGACGGCCTCTTTGATCAGATCAAGGGAGCATGATGGTTCTCGAAGAATGAACATAGGTCAGGCTATCACCAGCACAGATTTTGAGATGAGGATATGGAGAAGATAGCGTTTATTTCTTGGTATGGGCACTATGAGTTCTTGTTTAGTCCCTTCGGCATAACCAACATTCCATTAGTGTTCACAAGTCTCATGAACAGGATCTTCCATCCATAACTCGTTTAATGTTTATTATTCTTTATTGATGACATAATGATTTAATCGACTACTGAGGAGGACCATGCCTACCATTTGCATGTTGTACTAGATACACTCCGAGATCACAAGAATTATAGTATGATCTTGAAGTGTCTGTTCTGGATTTGAGAGGTTCACATATTGGGACACATCATCTTGGAGGATGGAGTTGCAGTGGATCCAGCGATGATCGAGGAATTACTTGCTTGGGAGCCACCAAGGAGCGTGATGGAGGTGCGATGATTCTTGGGTATGGCTGGGTACTATCAGAGATTTGTGCTAGACTTCCCCAAAGTTACAGAACCACTTTTAATCTTGATGAAGAATGGTAAACCCTTTGTGTGGTCAGAGAGTTTCCAACTATTCTTTTAATATCTAAGGTAGATATTGACCAGTGCTCCCATATTGAGGCTACTGAAGGAGGGAATAGAGTACTTAGATTACTGTGACCCATCAGGGACCTAACGTGGGTGCATCCTGATGCAGGAGCGAGATGTGATCGCTTATGGTTCATGGAAGTTGAGGCAACACAAGCAGAAATACACTACATAGGACCTATAGTTATCCACAGTTTCCTTCTCCATGAATATGTGGCGGCACTATCTGATGGGCGAGCGCATTACAGTATACTCTGACCACCAAAGTCTCAGGTACATCTTCATGCAGAAGGACCTGAACCTAAGACATCGAAGTTGTCTCGATTTCCTCCAAGACTATGTCTTCGAGATAGTCTATACTCCAAGGAAGTGGAACGTTGTAGTAGATGCTCTCAGCATGATATCAGGCATTTAGCTTCTAGGAGAGGTGACCGAGAAGCTAGCCTCATTTCAGATATCCATTGTGGATAAATATGATGAAGCCTTTCTACAGTCTCTCACATTCACTCCTCCACTCCATCAGTGAGATAGAGAGACACATTGTGGGGACATTGATTATGAGACGCAACGTGCTCATATATCCTCAGGGTGGGAACCTTATGGATTTATTGATAATGGGAAGCACGTCATCCTCTTCAGAGGACAACCCATGGTACATGTTTCACTATATGATGAGGTGATGAGTTAGTTCCACACTTCCAATATAGCGTCACATCCAGGAGTGGAAAATATGTATCAGGATCTCAGATGATAGCATTGGAGGCTAGGTATGAAGAAGGTTTTAGTAGAGTTTGTCTCAGGGTGCCCTAATTGTCACCAGTTGAAGGTAGAGCACCAGGTACCAGAAGGCATGGTACAACCCATAGAGTTCCTTGAGTGGACGTGGGACATGATATCCATGGATATAATGACGGGATTTCCACTTACATCTAGAGGAACCGACTCTATCTGGGTGATTTTCGACCAACTCACCAAGTCGGCCCACTTCCTACCGATTAGAGAGCAAGGCTCAGTAGAAATCATGGGAATCCTCTATGTACATGATATCATAGAGATTCAGGGTGTTCCATCAACAATATTCTCTGATTGGGACACATGCAATACTTCCTAGCATGGGAAGGGGTTGTGGGAGGCTTTTGGGACACATCTATGTCTGACCACCACCTTCCATCCTCAGATGGAAAATAAGACTGAGAGGACTATTCAGACTCTTGAAGACATTCTCCGTGCATGTTTCCTCGACTTTGTTCATAGCTGGGAGTATCATATACGCTTGGTGGAGTTTCTGTATAACAACAGCTACCACTCCACCATCAGGAAGGAACCTTATGAGGCACTGTATGACCGACCTTGCAGATCACCTTTCTGCAAGACTGGTCCAGGTGAGTCATCATATTTTAGGCTAGAGATGGTTCAGGATATGATAGAGAAGGTTCATATCATCCTAGAGTGCATGGAGACTGCATAGATTAGGTAGAAGTCAAATGCTGATAGGAGACGGAGACCACTGGAGTTCGAGGATGGCGACCACGTCGTCCTACAGGTCTCACCTCGACCAGGTATGTGGATATTTTCCCTATGTATTAAGTTATCTCCTCGATTCATAGGATCATTCCAGGTAAACAATACAGTAGGCGAGGTGGCTTACCGTCTGGCCCTTCGACCTCAGTTTCATCGGGTGCACGATGTCTTCCATGTATCTCCGCAGAGGAGATACATGCATGACCTATCCCAAATAATCGATCATGGAAAGCTGGACATTTGTGACGATGTGACATTTATGAAGGACTATGTGGAGATTGAGGATAAACAGGAGAAGGTCCTACATGGACTGTCGATTCCTCTGGTGCGCATCCGCTGGTGGCACAGGAACCACTAGGAGAGCACATGGGAGCAGGAGGTTCAGATGCATGCTCAGTACCACCATTTGTTTCCCTAATGTGTGTTATAGCTTTACAAGGAAGTAAATCCCTAATGTGGGGGTAATTTAAAGACCCGGATGTTTCATGAAAATTCTATTCTTGGATTCTTTGGAATTTTACGCATCCGTAATTTCTGACAGCACCTGATTATAGGAAACAGTGTTCCTGAAATCAATTTCTGAAGTTTTTTTCGGGTACGTTCAGTAAACGTCCGTGCGTGTTTTTCTATGTTTTTAACCGGTGCTTGGAATTGAAATATGAGGACACCGATGAACTCTTAGTGCCATTATTTTCTTAAGGTGATCTTTATCGCAGTTGGATTTTATGCTGGTTGAATGTTATAATTTGGGGGTCATAGAGAACTAAATAAAATTTTTGTATTGTACAATTTTATCGAAGAGGTGGTTATTTCCCACAAAAGGGATTTGGACTGGGGCCCACACCCCACATAACCTCCCATGAGAGGATTTAGTGTGGTGTGGCCCACACAAACCGAAACCCTTTCACCTCCCCTCACCTCCCTTAAACTCCCCATTCACTTCCCTTTATATAATATGACAACTACCCCTTTTTAATGAGAACTCTTCACCTCCTTCTCTCTCTAAAATTTTTTCCAACACCTTTAAATTAATTAATTGTTCCACAATTAATTAATTAATTTAAGTGTTTGAATTTTGAAAGCTTTAATCCTTTATTTTATATATGCGGTGTGATTTTATATTAGTTTGGTTGGATATTTTACTTTAGGTTTTCTTTGGATAATAGAGATATAATTCATCCAAGGAAGAACTTCTTTTCTCACCAACGAAGAACATGAGGGATTATTCCAAAGACGCTTCCTCTTCAGATGCACTCCGATATCAACAGAATCAATATCCATCTTTTGCAACACACTTTTTTCGCGACTACGATGAATGAACCTTGAGTCGAGGTAGGGAATTTTTATAATTTTTGTTTCATAAATTTATACTCTTGTCTTGGATTTTCATTGGCCAATTTTCATCACCTAACGCGGAGGGCGGGAGATAATCAAACACGGCCCAACAACACTCCATCGATTATTGTTTTTATTCATGATGGATGTAGTGATGGAAGAAGTGGAAGATACTGGACTTGACGATGACCGAGTGAGGCGGCTGGACACCGACCACGTGGTGGAGAACCGCGGTCCACATAGGCTGAAGAAATGACTGGCAATATCCGGCCAGGGTGGTGAACTGGGCACCTTTAGGAGCCGTGTGGTGGAGGTGAGGCCCGCACCTACGGGTCGCGCGCTCGAAGAACCAGTCGGCTTAGACGACTAGGCTGGAGAATTGTGGCGCCTGTAAGGGGACGCGCTGTGGAGAACCGTGGCCCGCACTCCGCGGGCCTCTATGGTCGACGAACCAGCAGTCTGCCTGATGGACGGGTTGATGGAGGCCGTGATACCCGAATGTGCCGCATGGGAGAACAGTGGCCCACCCATGCGGGCCACTCGTGCAGGGATGACAGGCAGGCTTCGGCCAACCGGACAGGAGGGGAAGCACAGCTAAACGCTGCCATTTCAGAAAACTGAAGGGCCGCGCCATCCGCACCACTCGGCCAACTGTCCGCGCAGCGGCCGGCCGTGGCCTGGGCTGCCCTTGTGCTGGTCGGGCCACCTGCTGCTGGGCTGGGTCAAGCCCCGCCTGGCCGGGCCGCATCCTGTCGGGCCGGGCCACGTTCCAATGGGCTGGGACATGCCCCATCGGGTCAGGATGACCCCCCAGCTGGTTCGGACCGGCTGAACCAGGTCGGGCCTCCCTGCCAGCACACCGGGCTTAACGGGCCCACCCCATTTCATGTAAACGTGAATATCTTCACGACCATGCATTCAAATGATGAGTCGTCTGTGGAACTAGGATTATCGTGATGAGGTGGTCCTTTTGAGATACTCTAAGGGTGTTTTGGATGTCTTTGGAAAATGGTCGGGTTTGGAACGAGCGTAATTCCAACTGGCCTCCTTGAACAGAAAAACCAATAACTCTTAGATCGGGCGTTAGAATGACGTGACGCCTGTCGCGTTGGGTTTCCTTTTATTAGACGGAATATTAGGATACATAAACATTATACATTGTGATAGTTTATGTATCAAACCCTTTGCTCAAGAGGTGCACCCTCCCGGAATCGGGCGTGCTGTGTGTGGGAACCCCAGAGATGGCTGCGACTGTGATGACTATTGTATTTGAATCCTCCAGGGGTTCGGCAGTGACGACTAATGTACTAAGATCCTCCATGGGTTCAAAAGCGATGACTAATATTCTTGTATCATGTGTGGGTCAGGCAGTATTGACCTCTATATTTGTATCCTCTGTGGGTTTGACAGAGTATCTGGTCATATATATTGTGTGGGTCCGATAGCTTAGCTGGTATTGTATCCTATTTGGGTCTGACTGTGTAGATAAATCAGTGACAATATATGGTCATCTCTATCGCCATTCGAATGATGCAAACCAATGTGAGCTGAGTCTTGACTTACAGTCATTGTCATCAATGTGTTTGAATACTTTACAGTATGGACTGGGTTGTTCTTGGGGTCAATAGTTGGAGTTGAAATGTGGCTTATAACATAGGTATATATATGGGCATATACCTTAGTAGGGAAGGCTGATACTTCATGATTGTATATATCTTATGTGTTTTATCTTTAATTGATTCTAAGATACCTTTGGGGGTCTCATAGTCCCTACGTTGTGTTGGATGCAGAGGACAGACATCACTAATCGAGGTAAAGACTTGTAGAGCTGGATGGTACCTGGAGGTGGACCACATGGCGAGATGTACACAAAATAGTCAGACGGACCCGAGGTGCTACAGAGGTCATCTATACCCACCCATCAGGTGGGATTCCTGGAGGATGAATTAGTAGTTGCAGTTTTAATTTACTACAATTGTTCTAGCCCTTTAGTTGTATTGTACTTACTGTTGGGCTTGTATTTACATCCCCTTTCCTTTCATCACTTACTTTTTTATTCAGTATTACTTAGTGCTTACATCAGTTTCCTACTCTGTTGTATTTTTTTACTTTTATAAAGTCATTTCCTTCCTTTTTTATCAGGATTTATGCCTAAGGCGCTAGTTCCCAGCCACTGGAATGTGAAAGTCGGGCTTGGGGTAGTCATGGCACGAGCCCCGAGGACGGGTCGTGACAATTATGGAAAAGATGGAATAATGAATGGTCAAATATGTAATTAAGTATAACGATCTAGGAACATATTAATTAGGATTGTGAAGGTAACATGGATGTTATATTAATAATACATGTTAAATTTTTTTTGATATAGTTATAGTTATTTTTCTCATTATAAATAACCTAAAACGAGCAAATGATAATTATATGGGATTTAGTCTAAACGTATTATTTTTTAAATTAATTATAAGGGATTTTGTTTAATAATATTTAAATATATGATATTGGAAAATATAAAGAATATCCCATAGGTAAATATACAGAGAATAATAACCAAGTTAATAAATAAATAAATAAATTTTATAATAACTATTTCTAATTTTATATAATGGAATTAAAGAATTAAATAATATAAATTTGGTAATAAATAGGCTTACCATGGTAGAAATGTTTAAAACATAAATTTATTGGATTATTTAAGAAACCCTTCACTATAAAAGATGATGTATAAGGACCACTAGAACAGATAATTTCTTATCATGGAATGGTGTAACTAGTTTCCTTAGTGAATAATTATATGTTTTATTATTTTTTTCCTATAAAATTATACAATAAAATTTATGTGATTTTTTAAGAATTTCATAACAAATAATTATCTTTATAATGTTAATATGTTGAAAATATTTTGTTGTATGTCCAATGAGTATGATAAATATAGTTATATAAGTAATGTAACACCCTGAGATATTTTGAGTAATTTTCATATGAATTAATATAATCTTTTCGATATTTTTCATGTTACTTGAATATATACATATATATATATGTTTGTATATATATATATATATTAAAACTCTATGTAAAAAATTCCTTTTACTGAACTCCGACATGGATTGTGCTACATGTAACAATTACATGGAATATGCTACACATAACACTAACATGGTTATCTCAAGACAAACTAATTACTTTTTCAGGACCAACATACAACAAAAAAAAATAATGTTTTTACATATTATATTTAAATGTGTTCGAAAATCCAAAAATTAAAACCAAATAAGGTGTTCAAAAACAATTCAATCTAATATCATATGCATGAACATATTATGTACCATTGGGGGGAAAGGATCCTAGGTTTTAAAAAATAAGGACTCAGTCCTCATGAGATTATATTAAAGAAACAATGTACACCACCACAATACTATTATCACAAGTATGAAGGATGGAAATATTATTATTCATAAGTCCCTTGAATCTCCTAAAAGAATATTAAATGGACCACATAATATGTCCTTTAGTAGAAAAATAATTTTAGACTATTAATGAATCTATATTAATCTCTATAATAGTAATTCATCATTGATTATATTGGATAAATCTAATTAAGATGGAAAGATATTTTTCATGAAGGGAATCATGACACCCAATGAAATACGAGAATTAATTCATAATGAATCTTTTAGGAACTATAATTAATCTACCACCATGCATGTTACCCATAATGAATGATCAATTATTTTTAATACTATTACATCAGTGGTGAGGCGTACATATAATCAATGACCCACAAAAAGTATTATTATTGTTTATGGAGGAATGTGAGGAATATAGGGCCATTAGGGATGGTGTTTTCCCAAGCCCTTACATACCATGAATAGATCAAGGATTTAGTTTCATATTTTTGATATGACAACCATAGATGATCTCAATAGATATTGATATTAATTGGCATTTCTAGAAGACAATAGAATTTGTCTCCCTATTGTGAGAATAATAGTAATGGCCCTTATCTTAGTATTGGATCTTTCTGCACCATGAATCCATTGATGTATAAATTATATAGTGGTAAGGGATTGATCATAATAACATGTAAAATACCCAAAAAACCTCCATAACAACTTATCCCACTCACTATTTTAAAACAGATGCTTCAAATATTCTGTTTTTGGCTTTCAAAAATAGATACACCTTGATTCATTGCTTATCCCCCTATACTATATATTAAAATATGTCCCTAAGGAATTATTCTTGACATGCGTCACCCAGAAGATGATTTTTATGGATGTTCCATTCACCATAAGGATTCACCCCATCATTATTGTGAAACTGTAAGGACTTAATTTCAAGAAAATATTTGAGTCAATGGCACGATTTAGAGAGCCTATAAATAAACATTTATATGTGAAAATTATCATGACAATTCTATACTAATGATCCTTATGTATTTCATCAAAGGATGTGAGAATGTGCTGGGGATGGGAATAGGCCTCCCTGAAGTTTACGTTGGTATTAGCATTGCTCCGAAGCCCAGGATTTTTCCATGACCTATTTTGAAACCAAAAACATCCAAGCCCCATGCCAATTAGAAAGAGGTTTTGTTGCTAAATAATATGAGAAATATATAGAATCATCCTATGAATTTTAAACTGTTTAAACCTTGACATGTTCCCATCCCAGCCATAGGTGTTAAAAATATTTTTCCTCAATATTAATTACCCTCAATATGATTCCTGGAATGTTTGTTATATAAACCATTCATGGTTCGTGAGATACTCCTTATGTTAAGACCTCTGTCTTAAATTGGTTTAGCCATCCAGTTTTTGGAATCCCAATAGAATTTACATTTATAGTGATCATCCCATATGAATGTTAATAAAGTAATCTTAATGTGTGATATCATCTTTATAGAACCTTCAAATTGGAAAATATATGATTTGGGATTTATCAAAGGACCGAGTTAATCATGGGGATTCTCTATCCAAATACTAGGAACATGTTTTCTAATTAAGGAAGCAAACCAACATTTTATCAGTGACCAAATAAAATTTTGTAATGTGTTGGGTATTTGGAGAAATAGGGTATCCCACATGATTCATGGGAATTGACTATATTTTCAGGAAATGAAGGGTTCCAATAATCTAGATCATCTATCCAAAAAATTGTTTGGAACAAAGATGTCACTTTTTTCCAGATAATGTCATGTCCACTACAGGTGTATTAAACCTTTAATGAATAATTAACACTGTGAATATACATTCATCTCCCATTGAAAAATATGATGGTATCATCTATAAACATGAGTTGGGTGATGGATCCATTCACCTTCTTATTACAATAAGGGAGAATCTAGCTCGTTGGACTACAATGTATTACATAGCGACTGAGAATATCATGAAACATGATAATGAAATAATGGGAGTTGAGATCAACCTATCTTAAACTTCATACATTTTTCTAAAAACCCAAAAAAAATCCAATAATAGAAAAATACATATATGGAGTGATAAGAAAATGAAATAATATATCAATCACCCAAATCTAGAATAACATTCTTTGTAAGGACTATGATAATAAATTTATATTCTAATATATCATATGATATTATCATATCTATTTTTAAGGACACATTTCTACTAAATGTCTTCCAGTTAATGTCACAGATAAATTCCACGAACTAGTAAATAGATTATTCAATTGATATTAATTTTAAAAAAACCATGTTTCACCTCATCCACCCAATTTGTGAGGTTGATTGAAAGGCTTAGGTTAAAAATGTTAGCCAAGATCTTATAAAGTAAATTATATAAGATAATAGGATGATAATGGTCCAAAGTGTGTCCATGTTTGAACATGGGAAGGGAAATATTATTTGTATCACAAGATACATGGGTGAGGTTACCGCCATCAAAATTATTTTGTACTATGTTGGTCATTATCTTCTTAATAATTTCCCAAAAAACCATATTAAATGATTCCGGAAAACCATCTGAACTGATAGAGTTGTTAAGAATTATGGAAAATAGAGCATTGTGTTCTTCTTACTAATTGGGGATAGCCATCACATGTTCATTAACTTCTAAATTCTCCTAACCAAGAATGAATTCATTTAGGTCAAAGGATCCTCTCTAATATCCTTCCATCATTTATCTATATTTATATTCTAGTTGTTACTTAATGTGAGTTTACTCCATATGTACCAAAATAGATTTTTAATTAATAATAGATAGTTCCTCCAAAAGAATGTTTGTATTGGAAAATATATGTTTTTCATTGATACATGCATTAAAACACATAGTGTTTTTGTCTCCATCGCAGATCCATTTACTCAAGATTTATAATTCAAAAATTATTTTTGTTTTAGGAACATGTCATTAAATGTATCGTTCTGGCATATCAACTCGAAAAACACCAAATCATCCAAAAAATTTGATATCATTAAATAAAGTCATTGGATAGGTCTACTAAAAGTCTCAATTTCGATATCAAATGAGTTTAATGATAATATTTTGTTCTTCAATTAATTTTTTTATTAATATTATAAAAATTTATGAAGGGTAATTTATCTCAATATTATATTACTATGACATGTTTTTTTTCACATATTTATATTTATGTAATTTATTATCATTTCAACTAATGTTTTATATTATTTATACTTATTATCTCATGGTGTTTAATGTTAAATTAAAATTATTTCTACTATAGCGTTCTATGGAATATTACCAAGGTGGTAACAGTTTCTCATATCATA
This sequence comes from Viscum album, assembly GCA_963277665.1. Taxonomy (NCBI): domain Eukaryota; kingdom Viridiplantae; phylum Streptophyta; class Magnoliopsida; order Santalales; family Viscaceae; genus Viscum; species Viscum album. The sequence goes on along the minus strand of OY728140.1, from coordinate 810,055,135 downwards.
TTTTTTTCCATGGGAAATATGTTATATTCTACCATTATAATTTTGGTTGTTTATATATATACATATAGACACATTGATATTTAATATCAGTAATCTCATTTATATTGATAATATTTAAGATTCATTTTAATATTATTTCATTGGGGTTATGATTATAATTTTCCCAAAGCTATAACAGTTTTTCAATACAATCCTATATTTATTGGAATGTTTATAATTTAATTTAGAATAATGAAATTATATGATTTATTCCTACTAAATAATATATTTTATTCTACCATGGTAATACCTCTGGGATACAAGTTTTTATGTTATTTTTACTCTCTTTATGAACTCAATAAGTCAATATAATATTTTTTTTGGAAAATTGAATTTATTTATCACTTCATTAAGGAATAATTTTATTTTATAACTAAATATTATATAAAATGTTTTTATAATTCTTTTACCATTATCCATTAATTTTTATAAGTATAAATAACCAATAATTTTAACTATATAATTTTTTTTTAAAGGAATATTCGTTTACATTTTTGAATACGTTAGTTATTAATTTTGACCAAAGAATCAAAAGGTATCCTTGTTTTAAAATAAACCAATAAAATAGATATTATTATCATCAATAATAAGTATTAGATGAAATAATCCATTACAATATTTAAAGGTTATATTTTAAGATCATTATTTTTTCTTTTATGTAATGTTTTTATATTTAAATGATATTTTTAAAAATGAAATTTGTATTTTACTAATGAATAAATATAATGATATTATAAGTGTATTAAAATATATAAAAAACCATGTTTACTACACATTTCCAAGACCATGATCCAATGTAATTAGTATTATTCATTCTCTGGATGGTTTATTATTATGATGTTGAAATATTAATTAAATTTGTTTTATAATTCATCGGTTATATTTTGATGAATTGATAAATATTTTTATAATATTATAACATAACTAAGAATGGATAATTATTAGATAATAAGTGGTTTTTTAATCATAATATAAACCATTAGGTAAATATTAATATTTTTTATGCTAAAAATGGAACACAAGATGTTATGCCAAGACTAAAACATTGTAAAGTAGTGGTGAGTCAAATCCCAGAATTGGTATGTGGGTGATTATGCTTATACCATAGTTTGTTTAGGGGTGGTTATCCAAATTCAAACATGTGATAAATGATTTTTTTGGAATCCATGATATAATATTTCTACCATTTTGATTAGTTCAAACATTATTCTCCCTTATCAGAAATGATATTATGTTAATGTTTTTATATCATGTACCTTGTTTTATTGATTCATTAATTTTTAATGTATTCTAATCTTCCATACATTATATAATGTCTAATGATTATGATCTATGAATTGTTTGGATTCATTCTATATTTTTTTCTCATGTTCTCACACCATTTTGTTAATGTCATACTAAAAAATGGCCAGTGATAGATACCAATATTGTATTCCCACACTAAGTATCTGAGACCATCCTTTATTATTATTCATTTTCCTAGGGATATAAATAATTATTTTAAATGTTATATTTTTAAAAGGGTAGTAGTTGTGAAGAAGAGAATAAATTTTTTTTCATTTTTTTAATATACAAGTATTCTATATACACAAGTTTTTAATGACACTGAACCATTAAAATTTTGATATATACCATTATGGTATGAATAAAAATATTTATATAATAATATTTCATATTTATATGAGCAATGAATATGTCACAATAGAATGTTGATAGCATGTGTTTGAATAGAGTACCACCCATTCATAACTATTTATATTTTTTTGTCAGTTGAATCCTTACATATTAATATAATATAATATTATAATCTTTATATTAGGAGAGAAATACATATATGTGTTGAAAATAATACCCTTATATTGAAATAACATTGTATTTATTGATTTTAATGACCTCTAGTTTCCTTTCATGACAACCCATCTGAATTGTGTCCATGGACACATCATAATATTTTTTTACAGAAGTCACCCATTATTTCTTTAATCAATGTATAATTGAACAAATATAAAAATTGAAAAAAAACCACATAAAATAACAATAAATAAATGTAATATAAACAATTATATTTTACCAGGTTGAGGTGTTTTGTTTTAAATGTGGGGTATTAATTCTTTTGGGAATATTATTTTCTAATATTAATGAATTTTATTGGACTCATTATTTGTAAATGGTAAACAACTGTTAAATATTCTTCATTTATTCAAAAAATAAATGATTAATTTATATGATGATGAACAAAATATTAGTGATCTCTTAATTGAGTCATATAATGTCTATTTATAATGTGATTTGTTATATAAAATTATTATAGTAGTTTTTTATTCTAAAATATAGGAATATCCCTGAAGGAGGGAAATATTTTAAATGAAGATAAACATTGTGGTTGATTTACTAATTTTGATGCTAATGAAAATAATGAATAAGTCATATATGAAATCCATTGTGAAATTAAGGATAATTGTGCAATGATTTTGGTATGGTGAATTATGATACAAAATTGATTATGAAAAAAAATATGATTCAATGATATACATTTATTCATTAATTTTTTTAGGATCTAACTGTTTCAATACAATATTGATGTCATTATTAAATGTTTACATATTTATATGTTCCAATCTAAAATTATGTGTGTGGAAGGAAATTATTTTTGTTATTTTGATAAGATCCCATTATAAAATATATCTAAAGTGTTTCAATATTCATTGATATTATGATGAAATAAAAAATTATGGATGAGTTGTAATAGTGAATATATTGATATGAAATTCATTTTAATTTATTTTTGGAGTTCATAATGATGATAAGATGGTTTCATAGATATTTAATTAATAATGTGGGATAATATTTATGATTCAGAGTAATGTTAATTGAATCAATTTATAATAAATTAAAATGTATTACAAGTACATCATGTTGAATTTATTTAAAAACTATTCAATTTTTATTTATTAACAATGGGGTTGGATGTGTAATAAATTAAAAATGTATATCGTAAAATATTAAAAAGAGTCTCATGGTAACTATATATAGTGTAATAATCTTGGGTAAATAAATAATAATTAATTTTACTATTATTTATTTATTTTTATAAAAAATTGAATTATGTTATTGAATAATTTATGATATTTAATAATTAATATTAAAAAATTAGAAATGATTAATAATTGTAATTAATTAATTATATATGATATAGTTTGTTATAAAATATTAAGGTATGATAACCTAGGTGGGGAGATTGTTTTATCTCTAAATGGTGTAATAGTTTTTCATAACGTGGAATTATTATTTACTATTACTTTTAATAATTATAATATATTTATGTAATTATATGTTTTCCTGATTTGATGTATAATTGGTTTCCTTTTTGATTGATATGTATTTCTATTATGTGAATGTTTTCTTTCATTATTATCTATTTTTCCATATCTTCTTAGTAGTATATGAAATATTTAACCAATTAATTTAATATATGAGTCTATATTTACACTCTTTCATTTGTGTGATGTTTTTTTGAATTGGGATATACTATCACATTGTGTTATATATAATGAAAATACATATCAATGTTATAATGGATCAATGAAATTCCATGTGCATAAAATTATAACTATACTTTATTAAATATGACATGTATAGATTTCATAAATCATTAATGTCTTGATGGATTATATCATGTATTGAGGTGTATTGATTCAGGGTTCAACAAGAGTTTGTATATGATGAGGTTGCATAGGTTTCCTTTATATATTAATGGGTATGTATGAGGCGGATGTATATAATGATATGGTAATATGTGATGCATGAAGATAATGTTGCTGTTTCAAGGAATCCTGTGGTATTATGATGTACTAAATTGGGTTTGAGGTTATGATCATGTAATTGTATATGGTGTGAGAATAGAATTATTTGGCTACATGGTAATCAATGATATGATAATATAGCTACATGGCCTTTCTGGACGTGATGATTGAATAATCAATATAAGATCTCATCAGGTTTTTCATTATTTTATGAGTGAGATTAATATTATTTCATATGGAATGTTTATTCTCTAATGATGTTTCATTCATGACTACAACATTTATTATAATGAATAAATGGGAATTGATTTTTTATATTTAAATTTTTGGGCATTCAATTTTAATGATATTGAAATATTTTTAAAGGTTATTCTATTAAGATAGATCAATATATGAGTTTTTATTGAATATCATTAAACCTAACCATGTATTTGTTTTATTTTTTTACAAATCGCTATAAATAAATTTTATTCTTTTGGTTATATAATTTAATATAAATATGATAATAATGAGTAATTCAATGCTTTTTCCCCACCACAATTTTCTATATGTATGAAGGATAATATATAAAAAATTCAATCTACTATATGTTTATCATGGATGGAATAGGATGATGATATAAATATTCTGTAGAAAATTTATAGTATTAATTTATCTTGATGATTCCCAGAATGTAGATGAAATTTGGTAATTCAAATTAACATAGATTTTTATTAGAATCATGGGTGTTGATCAGTGATTTGTTTATTTACCTTATGAATGAATTGGGAATATGTTCAAAATATTTTGATAGGTTCCCAAGGATATAGTCACAACTTATGGTCATTTTTTGTTGGCCTTGAGGTGATTTCAAATATCATTTGCTGATTGATGAAGGGTTTTTGTTATGGAATATCATGAAATATACAAATATAATTCAAAAAAATTTTAAAAAATATATTTTAAATATATATATATATGACATCATATAATTTATATATGTAACATTTTTTTAAAAATGTAAATTTTTTATGGAATCAAAATCTTGATAATTAAAACCCTTTAATATTTCAAACAAAATTAATGTCTAATTCCAAATCGATATCTGAAACTCCTATCAAATTTTATGTTTTTAAACAATAAAATTATATAAAATTATTAGATTTATGATACATTCAAATATCATTTATTTAGATATAAAATTTAAATTATGTATTTTAGACTAGATAATTAATGATTTTTGTTTTTTTATACACAAACTACATTGAAACGTAACGGTATTTTCATTTGTATTATTTTTTTCTTATACTGTTTTTATGGAAGTGTTACCCAATAATTCATATATGTCAAATAATTCTATTACATATTTCTCCCTGATTAATGGAATTTAATGAAAATTTAAACTATATAAAATAACTATTATTATTTACATGTTCTTATTCAATAAATTTTTACCATAAAATATAATTAATGTAATATTCTTAACACACATCTGAAAAATTTAAATTTGAAACAAAATATATCTTTTTATAAATGGAAATATATATAGATATGTATATTAATAAATGGTATGACAGAAAATATATTTAAATCACAACATTATATAACTATTATAACAATTATAATATATGGTTTATTAAAAAAATAAAAATTTTCATTCCCCAGAACATTCACATATACGATGACATAAATAATTATAATTAACTTTTATTTGATTATATGATAATTTGATATCCAAAATCCATTATATATATAAATTTATTGATTTTGAAATATATTCATATAAATTTTCAATTATATTTCCCACATAAATAATCTAAATATATTTCCCATTATTTGAAATCTTATGATTATGATATGTGAAAAATTATCATGTCATTTAATACAATAATATGAGAAATACTATTATTTTAATTAATATCATGTTTATGTTAAATTTACTTATTTCATAATGGTTTGATATATGTGGGTGAATGATTCATTACTTATATGTGATATTTGTCATTACAAAAAATTATTTCCTTTTGATAAAAGCTTTTTTGTTTGAAAATTTTATATTTTAGGAAATAATATTTGTTTATGAAGCTAATGGTTATTAAATTTTATATCATAAAAATTAATATATAGAATTAAATCATAAAAAATTTATTTTACGAGATTATCAACCAGAAAATAAATTTCATTTCCCCATTAATTGTATAATAATACAAAATTATATAAACATATACGAAAATATAAACAAGTATAGTAACATTATTAAATAAATCATAAAAATAGTAAACATAAATTCATTTGGGTCCATTAAAATTCAATATTATTCATTGAAGAACCCATGTAATTGTACAGATATATCTTTAAAGGATATAAAAATGATTATGGATTTTTAGATATGATATTTTTTCAATATTGTATTTCATAATATCTATTTAAAACTATATTGTTCATTGAATTTTTTTGAATTAATATTTTAGTTATTATAAAATTTTAATATGGAAATTAATTTTGGTTGATGATTTTTTTACATTGGAGAAATATTATGAAAAATATCATATTGTAAAAAAAAATATGAAATAGTTTGAATATTATTTGTTTATTTTTTTAATTTACATATTAAACTGAATGTGAACTAAAAAATAGTTTAGAGTTTCTCAAAACAAATTTTAGTATGACTTAAGATATTAGTATTTATGAGTAATATTATCGGTGAATTATTAGTATATTTTTTGTGATGTCAAGTTAAAATAGTTATGTAAAAATTAGTTACTATTTATAATAGTTCAATTTCATAACATCTAAATATTAATTAAATTTCTTTTATATATTTAAATTCATTATAATAATATCATATAATATTAAAATAAAAAAATAATTGTATTAGTATTATATTTTATTATATATATTATGAGGTTTTATTTAAAATCGTGATTAAATTTTTTTTAGAATTTTTATTTAACAAAATTATACTCATTTTTATATATATATGTTTAAATTAACAGACAATGTTTTCTCTGGGAAATTTATGAAATGTTATTTTCTTTTGATTTATAGAAATTATTAATTATTATTGAAAATTGAAATTCTATTTCAATAACATACAATGATCAATTATAATTTAAAAAGGATTAAATATAAATTAAATAATTAATATTATGAATATTCAATTAAGTAAATATTTGGTTGATTTTAGTGTAAAAAAGTATTATACATTAGATGACATTTTTCTAGAAAATTTATTTCCATCATGTTTTTGTGTTTAATATTAAATTACATTTTACTATATCAATTTATTAAAATAGATAAAATAGATTATATATTAATAATAATTATAATAAATATTAATTAATAAGGTAAATATATGATTAATTATAATGAAAACAAATAAATTATAAAATTTGGTATCTATAGTTATGGATAAAATTTGTTTACTAGTGGGATAAACATAAAAGATAAGGTTTATAATGACATAAATAATATCTATAAAACTAAATCTATCTATATTTCAATACTCTATCATATATAATTTGTAAATTATGAAAAAAAATTATTCCATTAGTAAGACACTAATATATTTTATTCTTTTGACAAGATGAATTTTCTGATCGTAAGAAAATTTATATTTACTAAAAGTTCAGTAATGGTAATTACTACAATCCCTACAAAAAACCATGTATCAAAAAAACTTTGGTTGTCCATGTTATGTACAATGGACAATTTTATTTTAAGTCAGAATCAGTTTTAAGGGGTATTAAAATTGAAAAAACAGTATTATATATCTATAATATTTCACAATTGAAAATAAATGTATATATAGAAAAATTATAAAATGAAAATGTAATATTTCAATAAAAAATCATTCAGAATCATTCCATCATAAATTTTTTGTAAGGTGGAAAATAAATTTCACATGTATTTAGATAAAAAATTAATTAATATTGAATAAATTTAACATTGTGGGGTGTCTAGACCCTTATAAATTACTATTGAAAAATGTATATAAAAAAATAAAATAGGGTTGGGGAGGCATCGAGACATACTAGAAATGAAAAAAATTAAAAACAATGAATGGATTTTTTGTTCATATCTATAAAGTGGAAAAAAATTCGAAGGTATAAAAAAATTATATGTGATGACAAAAAATGATCATCTACAATCCTATACTACACCTACAATTTAAGAACATTATAACTATCATTACTATGATTGATACTAGATAATGAAAATAACTTGACCATCAAATAATTATTGTCATGTTATAGGTTTCTGTGCATAGTACAAAACTAATAGAGGAACCATTGTGGAATAATGTTATGAAATAATGTTGACCCCCCCCCCCCCACACAAGAGAATAAAATGAAGATAAACACATGTATAAGAATAATTTAGATGCCACAATAATATTTCAGTGTATCATATTATCATCTATGTCTTATCAACTTATGAAAATTCATATGGACGAATAATCCTACATGATGCTAACTCATATCCAATAGTTATGTCATTATAGTTCTATATAAGAATGTATTGAGATATCAAGTGACTTTTATAATTCCAATATCTGATTAGGTAATCATTATGTACCTCATGTACTAATGTTCATTGAGTACATTGAAAGAAATTAACACATGGGTTCAAAATTAACCATGAAAAATTGTATGATCTCATTCATTTCTCTTTATAAAAAGATTAATAAAATTTATTATTGCATACAATATGAATATCATGACATAGTATCTCTTTGATATTTTTACATTTGTTCTCAAATATGTTAATATATGATGAATATCAATTATCATATCCTTATGGTGAACATGAGGAGAATGTAGAATGATATATGGTAAAAGGAAATGTTTAAGTCAATGACTCTGAGGAACATCCCTTTTAAAAAATACATTGATTTAGAGATAGGGGGATGAGAATTGGAAATTATAATATCATGTTGAATGAAATAAAACTATAAGAATAATTTAATCGGTTGGTAAAAGAAACAAGGTGGTGATTCTATTCTTGGTATTATTTTAATTGAATATAATAAGTCTTTACCTATGTTTTGGGAATATGATATAGAATGTGGATCACATATGTGTATTCAAATATTTGAACCATGTTGATTCTAGATGTTTTCAATTGGATATGTGTATCTTCAATCAATGAATTATACAAAAATCCACACCTAGGTTGTTGGAGATTATCACCTGACTTTTAATAATGGTTTTTTCTTATATTAAAAAATTATTATTTTCTTCCATATATTACTAGAAACATAATGTATACATCATTTTATGGAACTATGGAATTTCAATTCATGATTTAAAATAAATCTCATATCATTTATAAGTATATCATGAGTTTTGGTGTTTTGAATCAATAAATTTTTTTACATATGCATGATCTAAAAACCATGTAATGATAGTCAATGAATAATATAAGAAACATAATTTATAAAACACTCACATCTGGTACATTGGGATTTTCCATTTAAATAAGAAAATTTTCCAAATATAAAATCATGATAAGTATTTAGACTCGATTGATGATAACCCAATGAATTTACATCTTGATTTTTCACATCAATAAAATTACCAACTTATACTTTTCTTGGAAAAGTGTATGATCTACTGAATTAACAGAATCCATTTATACTAACTTGTGTGGTCCATTTACTATATATTATATGAGTTAATTTTTATAAATTAGTAAATTTATAAAATAGTATTCTAGATATTTTTATATATATTTAATTATGTATTCGTGAAATACCTTTTACATTACTAATGAATACCAAAATAAAATATAAATCCATGTTTTTATAAATAATATTGAAATCTTATAATACTAAGGTGTATAGATTCTTAACCAAGAACTCATTTATCACTTTTAGGAGGAAGATATTATCCCAACCTACCCCACGATATATACCAATGGAAATTTTGTTAGTGAAAGGGTGACCATTACACTTATAGACATTGTGAGTTCAATTATGAGTAAAAAAATTATTTGATAATCCTTTTTGGGATATACCCTGTAGATAGTGCTGTATAACATTAACTGTGTACCAACTAATTTAGTAGATTGGATTCAATATGAGTTTTATTATTGAAATAAACACTGTTTATAACATATATTTTCCTGAGAATGTGTGTGTTTTTAATAATAATACTGAGTCAAACATTAGTATCTATAGGCATGATGTTTATATTTATTTCCCATATTAAAGAAACAAAATTACATTTCCAATATAAAAATATGATAAGAATGTGATTATAGTAATACATTATTAAATCTATAAATTGAAGTTAGTTTTTGATATAGTGGGAGAAAAATTAACATAGTGGAATTTGATACTCAAGATTCACAAGATTTGGTATAGTATGACTATATAAAATATACAGATATAGATGAAGATATTCTAGATAAAAAATCACTAGATTGGTCTACTTCAGAAGTTATATAAATAGAGAGTAATTATATTCTTATCATTGAACCAAGTGACATGATTCTCATAGGTAATGATGAAACATTGGCATACAATGAAGAAATTTAAGGAATGTGTAGTACTAAATGGAAATAATAGATTCATATTTATAATGTTTCCACTTACCATTTTTTTGGATTTTTTTAAACCCTTCAACGGATGTAAATCCAATTGGAAAGTATTCCATGTACAAAAATAATGTTTGAATTTTGGTAAACCCTCTAGTTTATGTAAACACAATTGGATATAAATCAGTATTCAAAAAAATTTGGACATAGTGGGTAAGTTAAATACATATAATGAAAGTCTAGTATCAAATCATATTAGGCAACATCATGTTATAAACTATTAGAATCTTTTACAAACATAGTGATGATAAAATCATTCATAATATTAATTAAAATAAAAAATATCCATATTTATGATATTTTGAATATGGATGTGTAATATGACTTAAAAATGGTATATTTATTATGGATTAATTTAGGAATAGAAATGATGGAATTCTAAAGTCGATGATTTTCAATAATGTGTGCCAGCCTCACAAGTCCAATTATTGGTTAAAGAAGACGTCATGATCATGAAATGTTCATTTTAATGAGACCATTAGATAATTTTAGTCCATAATAAATGAATTAAATCTATAAATCTATAAAAAGTTTAATGGTAATTAAATTAATTTTCTTGTATTGTATATAATTGACATATTAGTTATGGGAAAAAGTGAATTTAATAATGTTAGTTAAGAATATGTTAAATGGATGATTCTATATGAATTAATTAGGTGAAGGAGACTATAATATAGGGATCATGATCTATGGAAATATATATGAGAGGTCTCTTGGGTTATATAAAAATACATATACAGGAATGGTACAAAAAATGTACAATATGAAACCATCCTATAGATGGTTGTTTCAAATGCCCCATTGTGTTAATATATCCAAACAATGATACACAAAAACATGAGCTTATTTATAGAATGATAATAATATCTCATTACATATCATTGTGATGAATCATATATTCCCTGTTATTTACTATGATTGATGTTTCCTTTGATTTTAGCATGAGATGTTGATATCAATATAATAATGGATATAGTTGTTAAGAGGTTTTCAGAACTATATTTCGATACTTGAGATATAAAAAGTATATTTTATGGTGTAGACATTAAATTATGGTCTATTTGTGAGATGATACAAAATTTTCTATTTTGATAATGTCCATGGTGACCGAAATTCATATGCAAGCTATATCATTTCATAGAATAATGTTTTATTGAGATGGGAATGATCAATGAAACATGTTGTTGTCTATTCTAAAATAGAATCTGAGTATATAGAGCTTATTAATAAAGAATATATATATATATATATATGTATAATTTTATTATAAATTGGTGTTATTCTTACTAGTTCATACCATATTCTAGTTTTTTTGTTGTAATGATACAATGGTGATTCATTACTTAAATCCCATGTCAGACTAGATGATGAAGAACATAAATTGGATGTTTCACCACTTGAGGCATTTTTCTGAAATATCTGATATAACAATTTACCATTTAATCATAGAGTTTAATGTATCATAGAACATAAATAAATCCATATATTATTTTTATCATGATTCTAATGTGAGGGATAGTGTATTTAGATATAGTAGCAGTTGTCACTAGTGCATGTCAATATGATGATATTTGGTTCAATAGACTAAACATTTGTATGTACATTTATTACCAAAACATGTTTACTAATTTACATATACGTGTATTTATCATAAAAAATAGTTTAGATAAATTTGAATCGAATATATTAATTCCACTGTCCATTGATAATGTTCATTATAAAAGGGTTATAGGTGTTCCCTTTCAATAATGAAATCTTACCGATACAACGATGTTAATAATAATCTTATGGTTCAGGGAGCAGCGACTCTCTCCCTCCCATTTTGAACTAGGGTTTACCCTCAGCGTTGATCTGGAGGGGGGAGGCCTCGAGATTGCGGCTTTGTTCTGGAAGTCTAACATCGCTTCCCCCTTCCTTCTTCTTTTGTTTTTTTTACAGGTCTGTAATTTGTTGGTCTTTGTGAATCTTCTGTTAGTTTTGTATCTTTGATGCCAGAAGCGTGGAAAGGGTTTTGTAGCACCGTTTAGTCGATGATCTATGTCCCCATCGACAGTTTCTTCCGCTTCCCTGGTTCACAAGTCATGGACTCCAGCGATGGTTTTTCTATGTTTCAGATCTGACCAGATCCATGCCCAGGACGGTGACTCTTGGTCAGATCGGCCTGGATCTCTTCTTCAGTGATGCTACCTTGGCGCAAATTCTGGCCACTCAGTCCTGGGTGACAGTGGTTCGACTTTGCGATCCTGGGTATGTCTTCCACTGCGGGTTTCGCGGCTGGGATGTCGGTGGATTTCTCGTGGATGGGGTAGGGCTTTTTCGGCTTCGGTGTGCGAGTTGCTGTCAAAAAGGGAGGCTAAGGATTTGGCTACTGCTCTAGTGTTGTTTGGCCGTTATTTTTCATTTTTTGATTTCCTCGGACCTACAAGTCATCTGTTTCATTTGTGATGTTTCAGTCTCTTTTGAGTGGTGATATTGAAGGAATGCTTTGGTTCAAATGGATCATTGAGCTATTGATGAGGCTGATTCTCTCCACCATTTGAACATTGTGGTGGTTCTGTTTCGTTAGAAGCATCCATCAGGATGACGGGTTCTTGATTGACTGATGTTTTTTATGCTAAAAGTGTGGCAGTAGGTGAAGGATGATCAAGTATGAGGGTATGCGAAGTCGATGACGTGGTTATTATGATATTATGGTCTCATGATTGTTGAATGTTGGGACATCCACACAGTCAACTTGGAATTTCTCCACATGAGGTTAGAGCTGGTCATTTTATCAATACATGGCTAATCAGATTTGGATGATTGAGAGGGTATGGCACTGCCATCGGTACCGGGTATGTGCATTTTTTGCAGGGGACAACTTTCTGAACAGCCATGCTCTGGTGGAGGCGTGAATTATCGGCATTGATTCTGGGAGGGGGTACTTCTACGTAGTCCTGTGATTGGTTACAACCCACATGTTTTTGGAATTTTGTTAATATTCCTTTGTCGGTGATGTCTTGGTTTTTCCCCTTTACCTTTAAAAGGGGGTTTTATCCAAAATCAATAAAAATTTAGTCCTTCAGGCCATTCAGTCAGTTATGGTTCAGATACATCATTTTTCTAGTAATCTACTAATGGGAGACCATCAGGTTATGGGGGTTCATAATAATTGATACATTTTCTTATAATTTTTACACTTCTTGATCATTAATAGGTGTGTTCATGGGGAAACCCCCACTAGTTGGAACAACACAAGTTTCTAGTGAAATTTTTTCCTATCTATGAACATATGTATTTCACTCCAAAAAATAGATCTTGATTATGTTTTTAACTTTTATTTCATTCTATGAATTCATGAGTAAACTAGGAAATTTAATTCATGGATAAGATTCTTGCGTTGGGAGTTTCATTGGTCGTATGGAATTGGTTTAATGATCAAGATTGTAATTTCCACTTCTAACATGAGTAATTGATAACTCATTAATAATTAATAATGATTTTAATTCCTAATTAAATCCACGGTCATGGTATTCACTGGTATATCCATGAAGTTAGATCCAAATATAATAATGTTAGAATAGATGATCACATAACTTGTGTGTCATGTTTTGTGATGCATCGAAAGATAAAAACATTATATTAAACAATCCATGCCCATTTGATTTTTGTCTTTTATATGATAATATATTACAATTTTAGGATCCTAGATGAGTTTGTAGACAATTCTCTTAGTCTAAAAATATTTTTTACTTCTATCGAAATAATTTCATTATCAGTAACTCATAATTGTTCATCCAATAGTCTACCATATTCTAATGACTAAGTGGGTTGGATGTTGGTGGCTTCGAGAATATGATTGATATGTGTCTAGGAAATAATGATTAGATATAATAATCATAATTTTCAAAAACTAGGTCGGGTTGCCATCCGACCCGGCACCCAACTCGGTCCACGACAAGGCCCGAAGGGCATTCCCGATCCCCACTGGTTGGCACAAGTGCCCGAGTATCGTATGCAAAAAGTGGTAACAATTTTACCCGAAATAAAAGACAGAAAAACAAATAACCAGATAAATAAACTGAAACTAGAAATAGACAACCAAACATGCCTTTAAAATATGAACAGGTTTAAAGTCTACAATTTGAATCAATACTAAAAAGAAGAAACGACAGCGGGAACTAAAACACTTACTCAAACCACCCGGCAAAAGAGAGGCCACATTGACACCACTCTGCATGTAAAGACCAACTGCAACCCAATCCACCATCACTCAGCATGAAGTCACAACCTGGAATGCAGAAGAAATAGAATCTACATAAACCCAACGGTGTATGTAGGGTGTGAGCTAAAATACCCGTAGGATGACACCGAGAAAAGGTTCCACACATAATTATTAGAAGGCAAATACATTTTCAATTTAAAATAATAAGAATAAATAAGTTTTTAATGAATTTTAATGAAAATTATTTTAAGGGGAATCTTCTCTAAAAGGAAAACAACATCAATTAACTTACACACATGCACGCACACACACACACACTCACGCACACATAGACGCACGCACACATTCACACACGTACACACGCACACACACTTTTCTTGGAAACCCCAATGTCACACCCTGTACCGACAGTGAGCAGAAAGAAAAAGAAGATCACAATAAATAGGAGAGGCCCTAAAGATACTAGCAAGAAGTGGGACCCTAGAACCTCACGTCTCAGTGATCCATATCATACATTCCCATGCACGAGCCACCGGTAGGGAAACACCTCCTACCATAGTGGTCTCCAGTCATCATCCAATATTTAGTTAGTGTTGTAAGCGGCAATCCCACTAAGTAAAACTGGGCCGAGGCCACTCCCGTATCACTACCATGCTATTCTAGTCTGCCCACCTAGTACCCATGCTTCCCGTTTGTGCTCAAGTAATTCGAAGTTCATGTCAGATGTCACACTAACGCATAAAAGCCAAACAAGGTATCTACGCATGCAAAATGACAACTACACACTCAGCCCCTCTTTTAAAACCATGCGCACACCAACATTGTTATCAAAACTCAATTAACATAGGCTACAAACTCAGTTAAATCATCCACACAATTAGGAAGAATACACTTATCATTGAACGACCGACCAATTACACATATAAAACCCATTTAGAAATAAGACGCACATTAAAAAGTTTCAAAACTCAATCTGCTTTTTTTACAAAACAAATTAAACAATTTTTCATCCTTGATAACTATTTCCTAAAACACTGAAGATTTTAATAAACAAATTTTGAATAGAAGAACACTAATTTTCACACAAAACAACCCAAACCTCTTTTATAACCAAATACACATCATAAGCTTATCAAAACATGATTTTGAAAAACAAAAGTCATTTAATTAAACATTTTACAATTTGTAAAATCAGAGTAGTAAACCACCACATAATTTAACAGGTTAAAAGTAGAAGCTTATAAAACAATTTAAAATAATCACTTGGAATTATCCACTGAACTCAACATGGTTCTCAGCAGAAACACACATAAAAGATAACCAATTTACTAAACAATATTAATGCAATTCATACTTCAAAATGAAAGGAAAAACAACTTCATATTACTCAAATTAATTAAAAACATGCTAAACAAATTAATCTTGCAAACTAATTCATAAAATAATAACTAGATGAGAAACCACCAACCTCATTGTAGGGAAACACGAGACATCTGTGCGAAATCGTCAGTGCACGTCATACGCACCACAACAATTCTGAAAAAAAAACCTTAGAAATAATATATCGACAAATGCATCAAAATACAACCAAAACACACAAATCATTCCAAAACAAAAACACCATTCACACCACTTAAATAATTCAGTAACACATTAATAAATTCAATCGAGTGTGTAAATTCATTTAATGGTGTTATGGAATGGAACAACTTACGTCGAGTACCGAAAATTCCTACAAATTGGTGTCAAACAACAGCAATACCGTGTGCGATCCAAATTGGACAATAAATCAAGAATTTGAAATACAACAAATCAAAATCGAACCCCGAAAAAAAGAACTCTTAAATGAAACCCTACATGGAGGGGGGAGAGTTTACTGAAAGAGGCTGCTGAATGGCGTGTGCGGGAAAAGCGGCGCTGGACGGAAAATGGAGAGGAGGTTCATTTTCCGGATACCTCCGTGCAAGGATGTCGCACGAGATGAGGAATGTATGAGGGGGGGAAACGTTTTGCGCTGGCAGTGCGGCATATCGCCGGACGGAGCAGGGATGTCGGTTTAGCACATAACCGGACAGAGCAATGAGGGTGGGTCGCGCTTCGTGGTGTGTCGCAGTGCAAGGGAGTGGAGAGGGTCAGATGAAAGGGAGCGCGATATGGTGCTCAATGGGGATGCTGGTGGTGGGCCTTAGTGCGCGGGACCAGGGGAACACACAGGCACGACGCAGAGGAGACCCAGGGGGAAGACGCGATAGAGAGAAGAAAAAAAGGTTGGGGGAAGAAGAGTCTGAACCCTAAGGAAATCAAAATGAAAAAATTGATAATAATAAAATAAATAAGAAAAATAAGTAAAATAATAACAAGGAAAAAAATATGTAATAATATCACATGACATTAACAATAATATTTGTTTCTCTTAATATTAGTAACTATTTAATAAATTCTATATCTATAACACTAATAATAATATTATCATCATTAAAACACAATTTATTAAATCGATGCATTTTTATCATCATTTTTTTCACACATCCATTTTATTTCTCTGTTATTATTAATTCATTTATTTAATTTGTTAACCATCGAACAGGGTCATACGACGGCCATAACAAAGCCACACAGCTTCACAATTATGCTTCGCTCGCACGTCGCATGTTGACAGGCCCCAAAAAACTCATTTAATTTTATTTATTTACTATTAATTCCTTTTATTTAATTAGTTGCGCAAAGGGCAGGTGAGTGGGGAACCGAGAGAGGTCGTGCTATGACCCAGGTAGGGTCACGTGGTTTCGACAGTGGCGCGCTAAATGCCGAAAAGGCCAGAAAGTACGTTTCTAAATAAGAACTCAGAAATTTTAAGTCGGGCCTCGACCCAAACTATCTGATTTCCAATAAAACAATAAAATAAATAAAATAAAAAGGAAGGGTGTGAGAATTCTTCCCACCATAATGATTTCCGCCCCCAGAAATCCACAACTAAGGTTGAGACTGAAGGAGGGAACCGATACCCCACTAATGTTTAGAGAGGATCCCCACAAACAACAAGTGAGAAGAGGCAAACACATCGTGCTCTGAGAAAGTGACTCAAACGACAACCTCATGAAACACATAAAACGAATTTCTAATATGCATCGCCCACCCCAATGAGCTAGAATGCCTCCAGTTGACTGATCAAGGAAAATGACTCTCGCACCCATGGAAACCAACCATAGTAGACGAAACAACCCAAACATTATTAAATGAAAACCACAACATTTGGTTGGATTCAATAGACAAGGTCAGACCACATCCAAGGAACACTCTTATCACTTATCACCAAGCCATATTTACAAACAGAATAAAAATATCAACATGGGGAGGCCTGAGGGGCTCCCTAACATTTGGAACTCATTGACGCTCGAGACGAGACTAGAAAACTGACACGGGGAGGTTTGAACGAACTCCCAGCCATTAAATAAAAATTCCATCACTGGTTCATTCTAGAGACATTCCTGAGAGACCCAATGTGGGTCTCTCCATGATTAAGAACCTACCAACTCCCAACGTGAGAGTAGAAAACCAACATGGGGAGGTTCAGGGGGACTCCTCACCATTAAGGAAAGGCCAACACTGATTTATTCCACAGACCTTTGCACGAGACCCATCGTGGGTCTCGCTTCCATTAGAACGAACAGAGGATATAGAAATTAGAAAAAAAATCTTGATGGTGACCAAGCACCCCACCACAAGGGGTGGGGAGGGAGGGGCCTGACTACCAGGGCGTCAAAATCATGAACCAAGACAAACCAGAATTTCTGCATCCCTGGGTGAGCATTATTCCCACTTTGAGACCGACTTACCCAACATATCCCATACAGACCACCAATGTTATTGCAACTAGTGGGACACAACCCCCAAGACTTTAAGGAATGAGAAGAACATGCGTCCAAATGGTCACGAGAACCTTATGCAACACGGCAGCTCATTCGAAGCGGAACAATATTAGAGGCAATTTAAACTGACTCTACTTTTAACATTGGTGACATAAATAATGTTGGGGTCCCATACACTCTCGGGGTTCCTGACCACGCACCAGCTTCACTCCGAGGACTATGGCTAGATTCCTGATGTTTGAAGCATCTTCCGCCTTGCAGTCAGGCATTGAACACACTCGAGCAGAGCTTCTCATTTTGGTGCCACACGCAATCATATTGCACCTGAGCCAAAACCATCAAACACAACACATTACAACATATGAATGATCATATGTGGAACATTGACCAACACCAGAATTGAAATGGTGCATGCACATCACCCTTTGTCACACTGAATGAAAATCCGACCCAACCAATCGTCACATGGACATAACCATTGCTGTAGAGTGAAACGTTATACGGATAGGGACTTAAACTAAGTCTCAATCAACACGTGATTCCTTAAATCGACCGTAACATGCCCATGTGACTAGGTCTTCCACATTAGTGGCCTAACGTAGACCCTTTCTTAAAAAAACTGACGAAGGACCAAATGCCATTAAAAATAGAGGACAGCATCGACCACTCCAGGTTGCTTCCACCTTTCCCTATTGGAATCTCCTTCACCACTTCCAAAACAAACGTTTAAATTAATGGGGTAAAGCATCACTCTTGATTATCAAAGTGAACTCACACTGCAAGATGTCACTGAATATGACCCTTGTAGCCGATGTAAATACTTCAATACCCTTCAAGACACTAGTCAAAACTAAAAATTTTGAACCGCCTTCACCCTTCCTCGCTGGATTTCCTTTTTCTGTTTCCATGGGAATCCTTCAAACATGATGACGTCAAACTTCATACCCGACAAGTCGAGACACTCAAAGAGACTGAAACCCCCTTCAGTTCCACTCACACATGTCACCCCGCTATGAGATGAACTACTTAACCTAAAGGATAAAGGAAAGGACTTAGCACTATCACCCAAAAGGGGGAGCCCTTACTTTAATCAACTGGAGGGTCGGCCAATGGCGAACTATATGTGGCCACATGTCATTCGCACATTGACTCTTTATTGGGGGCATGCACTATCCAAGAAGGAGAATCGTGGACCCAATCAAACAGGTCTGGTGGTCGAGGTATACCACAAGCAAATACTAAACGTGCATGGGGAACCACTGCAAGGGCTCCCTGATGTATTCTTCAAAATAGACCATCAACCACACGCTTTCACACCAACTGACCAACAAGAATTCAAACTCAAGACACAAATCAGTCAAAAAGGTTTCTCATCTAAAAACACCTCACATTAAACCTTTCAAAATTACAAGGACACACCACACGACCACCAGTTATTGAAATACAAAATTTTTTCATTTAACTAAATCATTTTGAAAATAAGAAAACCTAGTGGGTTTTACAAACACCAATGGAGTCCAATGAGCCTTGAACATGCATGTTCTCGTGCCGCACTGGCACTCACCTAATTTCCATCCAGGAACTCATCCACTCATGCCATTATCCATTTCCCTTTTTGTATACACTCATGCATGTGATTTCCCATGAGATCACCAAGGATCAAAACTATACCATTCCATTTTTCAAAACCAAAACATCAAACCCTCACTTATCAAAACTCGCAGAAAATTTCATTTTTAAAGCCCTTCATTAGAAAAATTTTTCCAAGACCAAAACCTTTTTAGTTAAAAACCAAATTTCCACGAATCCAAAAAAAAAGAGATGAGAAACAATGCAGGAGGAAACTAGTGTCAGTAGGTGATTGGAGCATATGGTTTCCACCCATATGCCAATCATGCCATTGGCCACAAAGAGTATTTTAGGACAGTGTCCCCACCTCAACAAGGCTTTCCAGACCCTGCGAGCTCTCTAAGACCACTGACCTTACACCCTTTTCATTTCCCTCAGACAAGATTAACCACGAGGACCAAAAAATCAGACAAACCCCAACATACTTTGGTAACTTGAGTCCTGCCATGAGGTGTGCTGGCCATGCTCCTTACTCGTAGCCAGGACATCGAGTCCCGAAAACCGTACTCGAGTCTACCGTGAATCTATCCTGAAGAACATGACCCAAGAGAGAAAACATGCCCCTCTGATACCATTTGGTCACAAACCATGCTGGGTCGCCATCAGACTCGGCAACCAACCCGGTCCGCGGCTAGGCCCGAAGGGCATTCCCGATCACCACGGGCTGGCATAAGTTCCCGAGTATCGTAAGTAACAAATGGGAACGATTTTACCTGAAATAAAAGACAGGAAAACAACTAACCAGATAAATAAACCGAAACTAGAAATAGACAACCAAACGTGACTTTAAACTATGAACAGGTTAAAAGTCTACAATTTGAACAAATACTAAAAAGAAGAAACGACAGAGGGAACTAAAACTCTTACTCAAACCACCCGGCAAAAGAGAGGCCACATCGACACCACTCTACATGTAAAGCCAACTACTACCCGAACCACCATAACTGAGCATGAAGTCACAACCTGGAATGCAGAAGAAACAGAATCTACAAACACCCAAGGGTGTATGTAGGGTGTGAGCTAAAATCCCAGTTGGATTCCATTGAGAAAAGGTTCCACGAATAATTATTAAAAGGCTAATACATTTTCAATTTAACAGAATAAAAAAAGATAGGTGTTTAAAGAATTTTAATGAAAGCAGTTTTTAAGGGGAAACTTCTCTAAAAGGAAAACAACTTCAATTAACTTACACACAAGAACGCACGCACACACACACACTCACACACACACATACACACGCACACATGCACACACGTACACACACACACACACACAAACTTTTCTTGGTAACCCCAATGTCACACCGCGTACCAACGGTGAGCAGAAAGAAAAAGAAGAGAACAATGCATGGGAGAGGCCCTAATGATACTAGCAAGAAGTGGGACCCTAAAACCTCACGTCTCGGTGAACCATATCATACATTCCCATGCACGAGCCACTGGAAGGGAAACACCTCCTACTGTAGTGGTCTCTAGTAATCATATAATACTTAGTTAGTCTTGTAAGCGTTAATCCCGCTATGTGAAACTGGGTTGAGGCCACTCCCTTATCACTAGCATGCTAGTCTAGTCCGCGCACCTAGTACCCAGGCTTCCCGTTTGTGCTCAAGTAATTCAAAGTTCATGTCTGATGTCACACTAACACATAAAATACAAACAAGGTACCTACACATGAAAAATCACAACTACACACTCATCCCCTCTTTTAAAACCATGTGCACACCAACATTGTTTTCAAAACTCAATTAGCATAGGCTACATACTCAGTTAAATAATCCGCACAATTATGAATAAGACACTTATCATTAATTGACCGACAAATTACACACATAAAAACCATTCAAAAAAAGGCGCACACTAAAATGATTCAAAACCCAATCTACATTTATTACAAAACCAACTTAAACAATTTTCCATCCTTAATAACTATTTACTAAAACACTTATGATTTTAATAAACAAATTTTGAAGAGAAGAACTTGAATTTGAACACAAAAACAACCCAAACCTCTTTCATAACCAAACACACAACATAATCTTATCAAAACATGATTTTCACCATGAAAGTTACTTAATTAAACATTTTACATTTTGTAAAATCATAGCAGTAAAGCACTACATAATTTAACATGTCAAAAGTAGAAGCTTATAAGACAATTTAAAAAAATCACATTGAATTACCCACATAACTCAACAAGGTTATCAGCAGAAACACAAACATAAGATAAATAATTTTCTAAATAATTTTAATGCAATTCATTCTTCAAAATGAAAGGAAAAACAACTTATCATTACCTAAATTAATTAAAAACATGCTAAAAAATTAATCTTGAAAACTAATTCATCAAATAATAACTAGACGGTGAACCACCTACCTCAGTGTAGGGAAACATGAGAATTCCGTGTGAAATCATCAGCTCACGTCAAACGCACCATAATAATTCTGAAAAAAAAACCTTAAAAACAATATATCGAGAAATAGATCAAAATAAAACCAAAACACACAAAGAATTCCAAAAAAACATCTTTCACACCACAGAATTATGTTAGAAACACATTAATAAATTCAATAAAGTGTATAAATTCATTTAATGGTGTCAGGGCATGGAACAATTTATGTCGAGTGCTGAAAATTCTCACAAATTGGTGTCAAACACCAACCGTACCACGTGGGATCCAAATTGGACCCTAAATCATGAATTTGAAATAAAAAAATTCAAAATCTAAGCCCCAAAAAAGAACTCTAATATGAAACCCTACAAGGAGGGGGGAGGGTTTACCAAATGAGGCTGTTGAATGGTGTGTTTGGGAAAGGTGGCGCTGGACTGAAAATGGGGAGGAGGTTCATTCGTCGCATACCTAAATTAATGGAAGTCGCACGGGATGAGGACTATAGGTTGGGGGGAAGAGGGGTGCACCGGAAGTGCGACGTATCGCTAGACGGAGCAGGGATGACGGTTTGGCGCATTGTCGGACAGAGCAAGGAGAGGGGTTCGGTCTTCGTGGTGTGCCACGGTGCAACGGAACAAAGAGGGTCAGACGGTAGAGAGCACGATATGGTGCTCAAAGGGGAAGCGGGTGGTGGCCCTCACCGTGCGGGACCGGGGAAAGACACAGGGACATCGCAGAGGAGACCTAGGGGGAAGACGTGACAGAGAGAAGAAAAAAAGGGGGGGAAGAAGAGTCCACACCCTAAGAAAAAAAAAGAAAAAAAATTGATAATAAAATAAATTAGAAAATTAAGTAAAATAATACCAAGGAAAAAAAGATCTAATAATATCACATGACATTAACAATAATACTTGTTTCTCAAAATATTAGTAACCATTTAATAAATTCTATATCTTTAACACTAATAATAATATTATCATCATTAAAATATAATTTATTAAATCAATGAATTTATATCATCATTTTTTCACACTTCCATTTTATTTTGCTATTATTATTAATTCATTTATTTAATTTGCTGACCATCGAGCAGGGTCATACGATGGCCCTGGCGAAGCTGCACGACTTCAGAATTATGCTTTGCTCGCGTGTCACATGTTGACAAGTCTCAAAAAACTCATTTAATTTTATTTATTTAATATTAATTCCTTTAATATAATTTGTTGCGCAAAGGGAAGGTGAGTGGGGAACTGAGTGAGGTTGCGGTGTGACCCAAAAAGGTCACGCGGTTTTGACAGTGGCGCGGTAAATGACGAAAAGGCCAGAAAGTGCATTTCTAAATAGGAACTCCGAAATTTTAAGTCGGGCCTCAACCCAAACTATCTGATGTCCAATAAAACAATAAAACAAATAAAATAAAAAGGACGGGTGTGACAATTCTCCCCACCATAAAGGTTTCCACCCCCAGAAAGCCACAACTAAGGTTGAGACTCATGGAGGGAATTGATACCCCACTAATGTTCAGAGAGGATCCACACAAAAAACAAGCGAGAAGAGGAAAAAACATCGTGCTCAGAGAATGTGACTCAAACGACAACCTCAAAATACACATAAAAGGGCATTCTGATATGTGCCACCTGACCCAAAGAGCTAGAACGCCTCCAGTTGATTGATAAAGGAAAAGGACTCTCGCACCCATGGAAACCAACCATAGAAGTCGAAACAACCAAAAAATAATTAAACGAAAACCACACCATTAGGTTGGAATCAACAGAAAAGGTCAGACCACGTCCAAGTAACACTATTATCACTTATCATCAAGACATATTTACAAACAGAAGCAAAAGATCATCATGGGGAGGCCCGAGGGGCTCCCAACCATTTGGAACTCACTGACGCTCGAGACGAGACTAGAAAACTGACACCGGGAGGTTAATGCGGACTCTGTATCATTAAAGAAAAGTCTAGCATCGGTTTATTCTAGAGACAGTCCTGTGAGACCCAATGTGGGTCTCCCCACCATTAAGAACCTACAAATGCCCAAGGCTAGACTAGAAAACCAACATGGGGAGGTCTGGGCGGACTCCTCACCATTAAGGAAAGTCCAACACAGATTGATTCCAGAGACCTTTGCGCAAGACCAATCGTGGGTCTCGTTTACATTAGAACGAACAGAGCATACAGAACATTGAAAAAAAATTCTCGATGGTGACCAAACACCCCACCACAAGGGGCGGGGAGGGAGGGGCCCGACTACCGGGGTGTCAAAAGCATGACCCAAGACAAACCGGCATTTCCACATCCCTGGGTGACAATTATTCCCACTTTGAGACCGAATTACCCATCATATCCCATATGGACCACCAGAGTGATTGCATCCAGTGGGACACAACCCCCAAGACTTTAAGGAACGAGACGAACATACATCCACATGGTCACGAGAACCTTAAGCAACACGATGGCTCATTCGAAGCGGAACAACTTTGGAGACAATTTAAACTACCCCTACTTTTAACATTGGTGACAGAAATAAAGTTGGGGTCACATACACTCCCGGGGTTCCTGACCATCTGCTAGCTTCACTCCGAGGCCTATGGCTGGAGTCCAGATGTTTGAAGCATCTTCTACTTCGCAGTTAGGCATTGAAGACTCTCAAGCGGAGATTCTCATTTTGGTGCCACACACAATCATATTTCACCCGAGGCAACACCATCAAACAAAACACATTAAAGCATCTGACTGATCATATACGGAACATTCACCAACACAAGAGTTGAAATGGTGGACGCCAATCTACCTTTGTCATAGTGAATGAGAATGTGACACCACCAATCGCCACCTAGACATGACCATTGCTATTGAGAGAAACGTTATACGGAGAGGGACTTCAAATGAGTCTTATGCAACACGTGATTCCTATAATCAACTGTAGCATCCCCATGAGACTAGGTCTTCCACATTACTGGCCAAACGTAGACCCATTCTTAAAAAAAAGTAACGTAGGACAAAATTTCATTTAGAATGGTGGCCAACATCGACCACTCCAGGTTGCTTCCTCCTTTCCCCATTGGATTCTCCTTCACCGCTTCCCAACATAATGTTTAAATTAATGGGGTCAAACTCCACTCTTGATTAACAAATAGAACTCACCCTGCAAGATATCACTGAATATGACCCTTGTAGCTGATGAAAATACTACAAATCCCTTCAAGACACTGGTCAACACTGAAAATATTGAACCGCCTTCACCCTTCCTCACTGGATTTCCTTTCACCATTTCCAAGGGAAACCATCAAACATGACGACGTCAATCTTCATACCCGATAGGTTGAGACACTCAAAGAGACTCAAGCACCCTTCAGTTCCCCTTGCATAGGTCACCCCGCAGTGAGAGGATCTACTTAACCTAATGGAGAAAGGAAAAAACTTATCACTATCACCCAAAAGGGGGAGCCCTTACATTAATCAACTGGAGGGTCCATCAACGGAGAACAATACGTGGCCATACGTCATTCGTACATTGACTCTTTATTGGGGGCATACACTAGCCAAGAAGGAGAACCGTGGACCCAATACAACAGGTCTGATGGTCAAGGCATACCACAAGTGAATACCAAACGTGCAGGGGGAACCACTTCAAGGGCCCCCTGATGTATTCTTCAAAAGAGACCATCATCCACATGCTTTCACACCAACTGACCAACAGGAATTCAAACTCAGGACACAAATCAGTAAACAAATATATATATTTGTTTCCAAATCAGTTTTCATATATTCCACTAGATTAGTGTGTTGGATTTACTAGTGAAATATTTATAGATGACAATAAAATATCAACACCTATTTATCTATTGTTTCATCTATAAAATTTTAAATTGAAGAATCATATAAAATAAATTCTTTATAGAGGAATCATTTATCCAACTACATCACTATGGGGTGACCATTTTCATTTTACTAAAAATTATGCGTTATCAAATTTGGCATTCGCTTAATTATAAATCATTGAGTATCATTAATTTAATGAATTAGTATCTATTTCCTCATATAGATTACATATTTTATTTACATTGTATATTTTTTTAACATTGATCTATAGTTTGGGAACAGTTAGCCTAAGGATTGGAGTATATAACAGTGAAATTAAAATATCCACCAATGTGTGGGAACTATGAGTTTTTGGTTATTCCCTTTGAGCATAAATAGGCACAATCTATATTTAGATAACCTATAAATAGTTTTTCCCTGTATTTATTTGATTTTTTTTTATTGATGAAATAATGATAAATTCTAAATGATATGATGATATTTTGAATCATTTTGTGATTTTCTCTAAAAATTGTGAATGAAAATATGTATTATTGAAAATATCTATAATTGGAATTTCTGTTACAACATATTTCGTTCTTTGGATAATTTTTAAATAATTATGTAATAACACACAATCTATCTAAAATTTCTGATGAAGAGTGACCATGACCTACAATAGTAAATATTGTTAGTAGAATTATTGGTTTATTGGATCAATACAAATTTTTTATTATAAACGTTTCTAGGATATCTATCATACTTCCCATATTTACATGATAAGGATTTATATTATTTTTGAATAATTAAAGTTATTAATATTTCCATTAATTGAAATTTATTTTTTAGAATATTCTATTTTCGTACATTCTATAATGAAACAATGACATTTTTATCTAAAATTATGCTTTTTGGAGGGGTCCCCGTTGTGTTTTAATACATATTGAACTTGAAATTCCTTATGTTTAATGAAAATTGTAAACATATGAGCTAAATTATCCTATACAAATACTTAAATTGGTTGATGTAGTATTTTATATAAAAATATAGAAAAATCATTTAAATAGAGTGATGATTGAAATATATACTTATCATAACAATGTAATAAAAATAAAAATAATAAAGTGATGAATATATAATTGAGAATATTGATGGAACTAAATAATCACTATGGTTCCAAAATTCATTACCATTTTGGAATATATAAATTTGTATATGTTTTTTTCAATAAAAAAATACATCATTAGTTATGACTCGTACGAAAAAGGATTCATTGGTAAATAAATTTATGAATGATAGCCTTTAAAATGTGATGTTATCTACTTCCAATATTTTATTTTATGGGAATTCATTTTAGTATTATTTATAATGAATAAATAAAACTCATTAGGAGTAAAATCCATTACAAGAAATGGTAGAATCGATCAATAAATGGATATTTATAGATTTTAATATTATTGAAGGTGTAATCTGATATTTGATGACATTTTCTATTTCTTGTGATTCTATATTGTAGATATAATAATTTATATAAGCTCATAGTTACCTCATTTTCATTCATCCCAACAATAGAAATATTTATAGATAACATTATTAGTATTATTTGTGGGTTGTAATAAGGAATGATAATATTAACTACATAATGAAATGTTCCATTTTATAATTTTTTAAAATGAAATAAAAACATAAAAAGGGTATGCTTCATAATTTTCTAGTGATATATTGGAATGGAATCAAAATTAATTTATGGATTTCATTGTAGGAAAATCAAAAACATTTTTGGATATAATGAACATGGGGTGGTTGTTGATTGATTGAATAAATTAATTCATTTCATTCCTATTTTTGAAATCATGAGTTTATATCAGATTTTCCAATGACATATCGAGGAGATATTCATGTTACATAGAGTTCCCCTTTCTATTTCATTTGACCGTGACCCCATGCTTGCAACTAATTTTTTAAAAAAATTATAAGACATTACATATTTTATTAAATTTTATTACATCATTTTATCCTTAATATGATTGAATGTCATAAAGAATCATTTATAAATTGTAATTTCTGAGTTGATTTTATTTTATGGTCTAATATATATTTTTGGATTCTTATATTTTATAAGTTTATTTTTCATAAAATAATAGTTTTATTCTTGTATAATCATGGGTTTTTTTGTGGAATCTTAGAGAAATAATTTTCAAAATACTAAATAATCATATGAATTTTGTAAAACAATGTTTTTTGGTGCATGAATTATCATAAGAGATGGATAAGAATGTAATGACTATTGAACATAAAATCAAGATATATATAATCAAATATATATTTTATGTAGATAATTATAGGGAATGTCATTTTTTTGAGGTATATAGTCAGGGTTTCCATAATGTTTGTCAATGGAAATGTGTTATGTGTTTTGGTAAAAGTGAACTTTATGTATGTATTTTATTTTCCCATACGATGTTATCAATTATAATGCATAATTTTCTTCTCGATTGGCCTAACCTCTAGGATTATAACAAGTATATTATGAAATTAATGGTTAATTTATAACATAATTTATGTTGGATGGAAAACATGTTTTGAGCCTTGATGTATTTGAGTTGGTAGAAAATATTTCGTATCTGAAATAAAAAACTTCACATTATTTAAAAAATAATGAATGTTTTCTAAAATATAGTCATTTAAAATGTTTTGGTTTGGTATTATTACCATATGATTTTGGAAGTATCATCAGAAATAGAAAATGTTCTGAAATAAAATTCTCTCTATTTATTTATATAATGATTAAAATTGGTAGGACATAATTTCTAAATTTTGGGATAAATTTAATTGCCCAACTAATTTTAGTAATCTATCAAATTAATTTCATCTATATAGTCATTAATTATATTTTATTTATTTTTATTTATTAATATTAAAATATATAATTTTCTATATAAAAATAATTAATTTGATTATTCCTATTTTATTCATTACATTTTTTAGCTTCATATGACCAAATTATTTCCAAATTATTTATTTTTAATTTGAAAATGACAGTCCGTTTTGATATTATATCGATAATATTTACTCTACATTATTTTTTAAGAATAAACATTTATATTTATTTTTTAGGGTATAGTAATAAAATAATGACTTATGTTAGAAGAAATTTCATCATTTATATGAACCATAATCACTATATAGTAATAATAATCTATTTGATATTATTAATTTTGAAAAAAAATTATCAAGTTTAGTTTCGTTCTGTAAAACCGTTTTTTCAATTATTTGTGTATAATTTTGATATTAAAATCAACCAATTATAAGTATTTTAATTGATAAAAAATGATTATATATTTTTAATCATCATAATAATAGTTTTCTCTAAGGAACAATTATTATTATTAACAATTAATGGTAAACCATTATATATTAGTTATATCTGTTAAAAATAAAATAAAATTTTCAAGTTGTTAATATAAAAAGACAAGTATTATAATGAACAAAAAATCACTTATACATCCTATTTTATTGAAATATGTGAAACAAATATCATCTATTATTCTAAAATGGTCAATTATGTATCCATTTTAGTTGAATAATTCATTAATTTGTCTTACTATTTTTATATATTACATGTGTGTCCTCTTCCCCACATGTAAATCAGAGCCCACTAATCTCCTTTATCAATACTTTCAGAAAATCTTATGTTGGAACATCCCTACAAAATAACAATCTAATATACCCAAAAACTTAATATATTCCATGTAATGGTATTTATAATCACTATATGAGTGAAAAGATTGAATCATAATGATGTTGTTCAAAGAAGAGTTAACGAACATAACTAATTTTTATTTATTTATTATTTTATCTATTTCCCACCACTCTAAACCATTGAAATATAATAATATAATTATAATCCATATTATAAATTTATGTTATGTTTATTAACTAACCAATATCTATTTACTCTTACTTTTATTGTGAAATGAAACCATTATTAATGTGTACTTGGATTACCACCTTCCCATCCTATGCAATATATTTTTCATCACAAATTATGTTGACTATTTATAATTAAGTATTTAATGTATATATATATATATTATTTTTCATAATTAATAGTAAATATGATATAAAAATATATAATATATTTTCATAAAATTATTTCAAGTGAAAAATGATAATGTTATTAATGCTTACATGTGGATTACAACATCCATTAATTGTTCTGATGATTTTTTCATCATTGCATTCAACAATTTATTATAAAGCTACATTAAATAAAATAATATAAAATTAATGATATAATAATAATAATTCCTCTATAAAATGATACATTCTTTATTTTCATCATGTTCGTTGAAAAATAGAAACATTACTCATTCTTACATTGGACATACAATCTACATGATTTTAATGAAATTAATTTTTCATTAACATCTTATATTATGGGTTATTTGTGAATAATTAAGATATAAAAAATAAAATTATAACTTCATGATGGGATTTAAATGACATAAGTAGGATCCATTTTACCACAGTCAACTAACTAAATTCATTTCGGTCTTTTGTACCAAACATACACAAAACATATGATGTATACATAATTAATTAATTAATCTAGTATAAAATTTATATAAATGAAATAAAAGGAATAATATAATTGAGATAGGTTATTTGAATGAAAAATAATGAAAATATGTTTATTTTTTAGAATTATTTTTTAATAATTCTGACTATGTGTAGGGGAATGTTTTCCTTAAAACATTATTCTAAATATTTTATGTATTTATTTTGTAAATACATTTTATTTCCTATATTTTTAAATATCATTTTTTTGAATGTATATATTTTTAAATAATTTAATTGTATTATAATTTATATATAATTTTTTTTATTTTTTTATTTAGTTTTAAATCAAATATATTATATATTTTATATGGATCATTTTGGTTTTCAATACAAAAAGAAATATAAATTCCATATTTTTATATATACAATAAAGATGGATTTTATATGTTCCATAATAATTATTTTATTTTTTTTCCATTCTATTAATATATTTTTCAATCAATGAATAATCCTCATTATTTTTTTTGAGATTCTAGGAGACATAATGAAAAATGGGTTGTATAAGAAGAAAATAAAGAAAAAGAAAAAGATGAGTATGAAACACAATAGATTAAATTATTAGAAATGAATACATATTTTAATGTTTAGTTATATTCCATTAAACGAATTATGAGTATTCTTATATAGAAACATTAATTGTAATATACAAAACTAAACCCCTTTCTTGAGCGATCTCATAATGATGTTGATGGAACGGTGCCACGAACTTCCCAATAAGTCCACTTTGATATAGTTACTGGTTAATAGATTTTTTAGTGTTTAATTCCCTCTATAACTAATGTTTGAGTATATATAAGAACCATATAAATTTACACACTTTTGTTGATCAATTTTTGATGTCACAATGATAACTTTGTTCTAGTATGATATGTTATGATATGGTACATATCATTTTTGTCGGTGGACATTGGCCCCCAAACCCCTATGTAGGGGCACACTTCCCCCTTAAATCCCAAGTATCCTCAACATAAATGTTGAATTGTGTGATTTGTAATCTAGTGTGTTGTCAGGTCCTTTATTAGTCTACTGAATTTCATTTAATGGAAAAGGCTACACCATTTCCCAAATCTCTCACATTTAGCCTGATTCTCATTCCAATTATTTTTTTATGATAGTAACATATAAATATTTATTAATACAATATCCTCATATTCATTACTCACAAGAGTTTTATATCCCATAAATGAATCAGATCCAAACAAAATATTCATGAAATACCAATTTCTTCCCATTCCTCGCTCCCACTGTATTCTTCCCAACAATATTTCTCACCCATTAATCATCAATTTATACCAAAAATTTCAAAACAAAATTCTTCATATTATTTATCACCAATAGAATTGTTGATGTTTCTTCTATATTCTAAGTCCTGAAAACCATTTTAAATTGCAACAACCCATCATGTATAATTTCTTCGATAAAATCAATCATTAACTAAATATACATTAATAATATTAAATTATATTTTTTTAAAATATGTATGGAAATATGAATATCACAATGAAATAAATTATCTTATATCATTATTCACTAATAAAATGAGAACATTTTATTTTATCCATTGCATTCCTTGATTTTTTGTAGTAATGAATTATTTATCTTTAGTGGATAAATCTACCAAATTCTATAATTATGATTTCAATATTACTAAGGTTTCTCCATGGGTAAATAAAAATACTGATATATATATCATGTTATTGAAATCAAATCCTAGTAAAACATCCACATAACCCTAAAATTAAATTTATTTACCAAACTAAATAATTTCATCCTTAAATCCCAATAGGAATATCTATTTCTATTTAATAACTTCCCAATGATTCATCCCATTGTTATGTAAGTAACTTCTCATATATCAAACTTCAATCGGATTATTAGTTTGGGTATGTACCATCATACATCAAGAATCCAGTATAAGAATTTTATAGAACATTTTCCACTTACTCATCCACTATGATAATCTTTTTTTCCTTCCACTTTTATAGATTAAAATTCATTTCCAAGGTAGTAGAAATTAATTTTTTCTATCATACAAAATATGATCAAACCAATTACATTGTATACATCCTATGATAACATCATGGTTCATACTATGAATTATATATTGTTCTTAAACCAAAAAATATCTCCCACTACTCCATGATAATTCATCCTGATCTCTGTATCCAACATCCCTTTCAACTCATCAATCCTCAATGGAAAAGTTCCAACAATGAAAACTCCATTCACATATAAAAGTATTATAATATATCCAACCCCAAAATATATGAAGTTGCACCATTGATATGTTCCATTTCATATGAATTCATGTTAATTCATGAATGTTTCAAAATTATTTTTCCACATCTTAGGTGTCTACATTATTACAAATAAAATGTTATGTATTTTTCACAATAGGTCTTCCTTACCTATCTCAAAATATATTTCTATTTAAAATATATAAATATAATTCTCTATCACTTGAAAATAATATTCAATATCACATATAGATTCTGAAGAATAAACTCCTTCGATGAAATAATAAATTAAACAACCTAGCAGGTGGTATGCTGCACTACAAGAGATAAGGTTTCAATTATGTCTACAACTTCCATATCATGATACCCTATCACCACCGTCAATACCCCATCTTTCCTCCCACCATCAGATTATTCCTTAACATTGTATACAATTTTTTATACAATTATTTAATTTCATTTGAGAATGGTGTCAAATCCTATTATTATTTTCATGGAGTGATGAAATATCCTTCATCATAGGTAACTACGATATGTTTTACTACTTCAACTACATTTATTTTTAAAAAGAATTTATTATTATCAATAGTAATTAAATAAATGATAATTTTAGGATGATTTGAAACTCTAAATAGTACTCACCCTCCCAAATAACCTCAACTCTACGTTCATAATATGTTCAATTGGTTTTTGTGTCACATGATCAGGTATACCATCATGCACTATGTCGTCACGGAGAACTCGTTCATTATTCCAACAATAATTTTTTTTACTAATATTAATTGTGGGTGAAACAATTAAGAAACATGAAATTATTACATATGACGACCATTATGTTTTTATCATCCAAAAAATGATAACCAAACTCTTGAACAACATATCAAATAAAGTAACATTATTACTAATTACTATTAATATTTTCTTATTAATCAACATATTTGTGAACATTTGATAAATTGATAAAGGAAAATTAATCTGATATTCTTACCACATTCCCAAAAAAAAATCTCCTAAGGATGAAATAATTTCATTGGTACAATTACACTCCACTTGATGAGATATTAATATATTTTTTCTACCTCTATAAAAATATAATTTGTAAATCCATGTGCACTGTTATTCTCTTATAATATCAAATTAGGGTAATACTAATCCTTTAGGATAGAAAATTCTATTTTGGTGACATATACGATTATACTGTCCTTGAATTTTACTATTATCATTAGTTTACCTTAATAGTTAAATTTTATAATATCTAATGTTTTTATACTTCAATCAATTTAACATTGATAATCATTAAATATACATCAAGGTATTCCAGTTTTCATACATTCTAAAATCATAATTTGTTAATTTTATAACGTAAACTCATTCCATGATATTTGATTCATTGATAAAATTTATATAATATTGTGACCATGAAATCTAATGAACTGGTTCAAAGCGCCAAACATTTTTGTGGAGTACATTTATATTATTATATATCAGTGTTCTATCTCATTTTTATGATGATACCTCTTTATTTCTTTTGTGGAAAAAAATCACAAAAGATACCATCTTCTATCAATATCTCTTATAGTATTTCTTTTATTTCGTCACTATCACCACATTTTCAATCTTGTGGCCTAGCCTTTAGTTCCATATTTTTGAATCACCAATAGAAACTATTCAAAAAATAATGGCCATAAATGATTCAATCATGTTGTAAATGGTCCATTCATCACTCAATAATATATAAATATATCTCTCTTGGTAATATTTCTTTTTCCACTAGTTATCATGGTTTTAAAATCAGTATCATAAATCTATTGGAATGAAATATGATTTATTCATAATCCGGGGATAAACTGTACATTTTATATATTAATATAAATAACACTATTTGCCTTTATCCATGTATCACCATTCCCCAAAATATGAAAATGTTCATCATTAGAATGGTTCACATCAAAAAAACCATGAACATTTGTATTCAAGAAACCCTTATACAATTTTTAATTAAAATTTTCCCCACATATAAATTATATGAATCATAAGATATATTCATGATTTTCAAAAACACATCATTAGTTCATTTATAAACATTTTTGAAAATTATTTTTAGGTTCTAGTCATTCTTATTATAAATATTTAATAATTTACATTGATTCCCACAAATACAATAGATATTATGAGTCTTATTTAAATTTTATCATCTCTTTCCCCTTGATTTCGATCATACTTTTTGATTATCTCAATTCTCGTATATACAACATCAATAAACATTTAGGATATAATAAGATAATTTCCTAGATTATATATATTGAAAATACTCATTAACGATTAGGTCTTACACATCCCATAGATATATATTTCTATTTCATTAAGAACTTCTCAAAAACATTGTAACCATATCCCAATTTTTATGTAATAATGGATGTAAAACCAGTGTACATTCTTTATCATAAATCATTATACCCATTTACTACAACCAACATGTGGTGGTATAAAATTCATTATGATGATGGGTAATGATTTTCCATTCAAACATTTTTTAATTAAATAATTTTAACATTTGATACACATATTCCAACATCGAAGAGTTCTAACACATGTTTAGGAGATCTTTTATCAAAAAATCCATAATATTCTATCCTTTTGAATAGATTGAGAGATTTTTACAAAATAATAAAAATGCCACATAGAACCATTCGAACCAACAACTATCACTACACCAGAATAGTCATGTAGCGGCGGTTATTTTTTCGTTTTGCGTCGCTTATAACCGCCGCTAAATGGTGTGGCGGCGGTTTCCAGAAACCGCTACCTAATACGGATTCGCTAATCTTTTCACGGTGGGTATTTTCATTTAGTAGCGGATTAAGGAAAGCGTCGTAGTTATCTCATTTCGCGGCGGTTTTAGCGGCAATTATAACCACCACGAATAAATTCAAATCCAGCGCCGTAAACCCGCCACTAAATCTAGAAGAACTGTCGTGGGATGAGACTGCCACGATGCGAATATTTCGCGGCAGTTATAACCGCCACAACATTTATATATTATTTTATGTTTAGAGGTGGTTTTGAACGTTTAGCGGCGGTTTAACCCGCCACGAAATAGTCGCCAACTCTCATTTAGCGGCGGTTTAAACCGCCGCTAGAAAGACGCCCAGAAAAAAAATTGTTTCAACTGCCCCAGAGCCTGAAAACCAAATCAAACCACATATTATAGAGAGAACAAGTATAATACATGAAAAACATGCAATATCATGGTTCAATATTAGGATAACATAACATCATGTATTGGATACCTTGTTAAAATTGATCAAATAACACTCAATGTAGAGCTTGAACATTATGCTATAATAATTTTAGAAATTAATCTTCAAACAACACTTCCAGATGCCATAATCCTTACTGCTAATGATTAAAAAACTTATTTTAGATTGATTATGATAAAAATCCATCATTTTCTGAAGTCTGAAAAATAATTACGCAAAATTTCCATAACTGTTGGATCATTAGAAAAAAAATTTTGAACACCATTGGAAATGAATAAAAAGAAGTACAAAATAGGAAAAAAGGGAAAATATAGATAGATGACATACCTCAATCATCCAAAAGTTAGAGTGAAATGTTGGTGAAAAGAAAAAATAAAATTACTCCCTTAAAAAGTACCTTAGGTAGAACATGGGGTGAATTGGTGGAACAAAGAGAATATTAGAAATGATATTTATCTGGATGAGGAGCTAAGAGCTCTTGTATTAGAAACAATTCGTAGGAAGCATGAGAATGGATTGTCTTTAACTTATCTAGGCCATATTTCGTCCAATCATAATGCAGATAAGGGAAAGAATTTTTGCAGGGCCACTGACTACAACACTAATGTTGTATGCACCCCTCTTGTTCAGCAGGGCAGTAACATAGAAGACAACTCAAATAAACAGATATGCGTACCTATTGCTACTCCCTTACTGGCTCTATGAAGAAAATAATAACCATAACCCATGATGGGAAGTCTTCCACCTATTTTGTAGATATCGCCGAGGAGACCCTTAGGAAATCCCATAGTTTAATTATTTATCTTTAGGAGTCAAAGTGTTAAGAGAAGTTTTGTATGAGTCCTTTTCCATTGGAATATGTTCCAAATTGGAATCCCTTTATATGAATTAATCTCTTATTTGTAGACAATATAATAAAATGAGATTATATACATTCAAAATGCACCTTGGAACTGCAGTCGGGATACACATTGATGAATTTTATAAAATCTTCTAAGCTCAAGCCTACATTGACATTAAATTGGATGATGAGGATCAATCCATCATATTGTTAACATCATTGGATGATTCATTTTACTCAATTATGTATGGGTAAGATACATTAACTCTTGAAGAAGTGAAATATCCTTTTCTATCTAATGACCTTCAAAGGAAGGGCATTGTGAAAACTGAGGTGGAGGGTTTGAATGATAGGGAAATATGTGAATCTAGAGGTTGAAGTGAGTCAATGGGTAGGAGAAAAGATAGGGGATAGTTCAAGAAATATAGAAGTTAATCTAGAAACAAGGTAATCAAATGTTTTAAATGTAAAAAACCTAGACATATCAAGAAAAATTGTACTAATAGGAAGGGTGACTTTAAAGATAATAATAATGACCATTTCCTATTAGTTGAAAAGGACTTCGACACTACTAATGTGTTAAATGTCACTCATATAGCCATCTTATATGAATAGAACCAGGATTCATGATGCTCATTTCACATGTTACCAAATAAGGAATTCTTTACTGAAATAAGGCAATTCAATAATGGTGAGGTATTTCTAGGGAATAATATGAGCGGTCACATCATGGGAATAGGCTCAATTTTACTAGAGCTTCATGATGGTTATGTTAAAACTCTTGAATAATTTAGGTGGGTACCTAAATTAAAAATAAAAATAATATCCCTAATAACCCTTTACCAGAAAGGGCACGGCTTCAAGTCTGGATCTGGATGCCTTAGAGTTTCCCAAGGATCCCTCACTGTAATAAAGGGAACCCTTCGCAATGGTCTGTTTGTGTTAGATGGAAAAGTGTATAGAAATTAGTTGAATAGTTATTCTGGTTCATAATGTGATTCCACCACATTATGGAATAGGATACTAGGGCATGTTAGTGCCATGGGTCATAGTGGGCTTAAGAAACAGTGCCTTCTATGTAATATCACTCCTAATAGTTTACCTTTTTGTGATGACTGTGTATATGGGAATTCTAGGAGAATCAGCTTCAGTAGATCAGTGTTTAAGGCTAAGGAACCTCTTGAATGTGTACATTCAATCTTGTGGGGTCCTTCTAGGGTTACCATTCATGGTGGTGGTTTATACTTTTTTACCTTTATTGATGATTTATCTAGGAGAGTGTTGATTTATATTATTAAACACAATTCAGATGCCTTTAAGACTTTTATGAAATAGAAAGATGCAGTAGAGAGTGAGACTAATAAAAAACACAAGGCATTAATAACTGATAATGGTTTAGAATATATATCCAATAAATTCATTGAATATTTTGAATATGAAAGAATTAAGATATATCAGACTATTTTGGAAACTCCATAATAGAATGGGATAGTAGAGAGAATGAATAGGACTATTCTTGAGAGGGTATGGTGTATGTTATCCCACTCAAAACTCTCTAGGTCCTTCTAGGATGAGGATGATTCAACAGCAGTGGACCACATTAACTGTTTTCTATATTCTGCTAACTCCTTTATGACACCTGAATAAATTTCGATGGTCACACCCCCAAATCTAGCTCACCTTAGGATATTTGGATCCCTAGATTACTTGCATTCATGTAATGATAATATAGCTGATGGGTATTTTAAATGAATATTCATAGGATATCTAGAGGGTGTTAAAGGGTATTATTTATGTGTAGAGAAACCAGGTTACTATAAATGCATCGTTAGTCACGATGTGGTCTTCCATGAATCTGGTGTGACCAGCGACAAAGTACCTGAACCTGTTGTAGCTCCTGATGAACTTGCAGGACCCTTAGAGGTCCCAACACCTTTAGGTGTTGATGTTCCTTTAAGATCAGGTGAACAACCTCAGTTCAGTGTTGGTCCTGCTCCTTTCGTTACCCAATCCCAGCCTAAATCAGATCCTAATTCGGAATCTGAACCTGAGGACCAAGAACCTGTTGGCCTAATCAACTATCAGCTTACTTGAGATAACGAAAGGAGGGTTATTAAACGTCCAACCCACTTCAACTAGTCATACATTGCTTCATGTGCTTTCAATGTATCTTAGGAATTATTTAATGATAATCCTAAAACATTTATGTAATCTTTTAAGTCCAAATAATATAGTAATTGGCTGAGATCAATTCAAAAAGAAATGAATTCCCTTCTTAAGAACATCACCTGGGTTGTTGTTCTGAAACCCAATAACCAGAAAGTTATAGGTTCAATATGGATTTATAAGAAGAAATAAAGTAATGTAGGAGAGTCTAAAATCAAATTAAAATCATTCATGGTATCTAAAGGTTTTCTAAAATGTGAAGTCATTGATTATAGTGAAATATTCTCTCCTTTTTTAAGCATTCATCCATTAGAATTATGCTTTCATTTTCTGCCAAACTTGATTTGGATGTTGAACAACTCGATGTAAAAACCATTTTTTTCATGGTAGTATTGATGAAAGCATTTGTATGATTCCTCGAGAACGATTTTCAAAATTGTTCAAACGAAACCATGTTTTTATAATACATAAGTCCTTTCATGGGATTAAATAGTCTTCAAGATAATGGTATAAACGGTTTGATTCCATTATGATTGAGAATCAGTTTTCTATAAGTAGATTTGATGCATGTGTGTATTTTAAAACTGTTAAACATGAGTCTTTTTACCTTTTATTATATGTTGATGACATGTTTTTAATATGTAAAAATATAAAGATCATAAATTCTGTTAAGCACCGGTTGAACTGTGTTTAGGGTGTGGATACTAACCACATACCGTATGAAAATGCAATTGAAGAATACCTTATCAAGGATTAGAAAAACATGTTGAAAACATATTAATATCATGAAAATCCATAAAGTACAAGCGAATCACTTTTTTTCATCTAATTTACTCTTAACTAGTTTACTATCTTTATTTAGTTTGTTCTTCTTTAAAGAGTGTTCTCCCATGTTCTAATTCTTCATAACCTTGAGTAATAAAGTTTTAATAACCAAACACATAAAAATAATAATATAGAACCCTTGGAAAAGTTCTTAGTAGGATAATCAAACAATTTATTCCTAAATGATGTATACCACACTCGAGAAATCAAGACATTAAAAGAAACATCAGAAATCAATAAAATGCACAAAAGGAAAATGAGAAATCAAGGAAATTTTAGGACATGAAAATGTGTGGTGGAAACTATGTGCCACAAATGATACATATACAAACCAATTGTTTTCATATTAAAAATCAACAATACAACTACTCAGGGTCTGATGATGCATCATCACACTCTCCACCTTCATCTCCACTTTGTTTTGTCACCTGTAAGAACATTATATTGAAAATTAAAAACTATTGCATATTTATATTAAAACATTAAACCAATGAAAGTTAGAAAACTAAATTATTTTTATTTTTTGTGATTTACATGCATACCACCAGTCGATGCACTACCACTGGGGGCATATTTGCTCATCTTCTGACGTATTTCAATCAAATCTTTCTGCAATGTAGATATTTGATCCCCCTGCTAGTGAACTGTGCTTCGTAAGGAATCAATATCTCTCTTATCATCTCCGGGTATGGGATGACTAAAGTCAGGAGTAGATGAAGCTGCTATCCCCGATGGCCTGCTAAAAATCTCAGATGGTACGAGTCCCAAACCCATCCCGCACACTCTCCCAGCATGCTCCTTCTCGAGGACCTTAGAAACCGGGTCATCCTAGAAGACTGAGTAGGACTGCGCAGGATTGGAATCCCATAGCTCTTTAATTTTTACCTATAAATCAAATATAAAAATATATTAACACTGTAAAAACTAATAATAAGTTATTATGATAAAAAATTGACTTCATACGCCAACATCTTTTGCTGGCTCGTTAACAAAACATCCATTTGATTTCTTATGAACATCCGACCACAGTTCAGTCCTGGATGCTTCACGCCCTAAACTCTCTGACTTCATTAAACAAAGATAAATCAAAAATTCAATATATTAAATAGATAATATTGTCTTATAAATATTTAAACAAATTAAAAGATTACCAATGTTTTTCGGCTTCTAGAAAAACTTTTTGAGCCCGCAGTGTACGGGATGACTTGGTTTGCCCGGTTTGATGCATTTTGTCTTGAAAGATCCTGAAATAAATAAAAGGCAATTTAATACTGATGTATTGAATTTCATGTCCTTTTCATATACATGTAATAATGTAAAATTAGGATAATATAATAATATATATTTCAATACCATCCGCTTCTGATCATGATGTCTGTCAACAAACACTTTCCACTGTTCTTTCGGTACCCCACTGGGTAGCTTCTCATACATTTGATGAGTGGTCAACAAAGTATCGTTGACATCACACCATAATATCCATTTGAATTCATTCCACTTCATAACAATATTTTTCAACATCCACTTCCGTGCTATCACATCAGTAACGGTAAAGTGGAAGAACATATGTATACAGAAATTCTTTTCGAACATATTAGTAACATGACATTCAATTAAACCATAATGTAATAAATTTACCTTTATTTGAGAATCAAACACTTCATTTTTATAGCTTGAAGGCATATGTCTCCAATCGTCATATGAAATGGGATGGGAAATGGGCTCCTCTGCCTGCTGGCCTAGAATCTGGCCAAGTAACCCCGCAGAATCATCCGTAAGGACCCCATAAGAAAAAAAATAGCACAGAAATCTTCTTGCCTTTCAGATTCCAAACATCTGAACTTTTTATTTTTTTTTCACGAGTGCATTTTTTTCATCTTCAACGATCAAAAAATTAGTATAAACAAAATGCAATAAATTTATTTAATTAAAATTTGTACCTATGATAGTGACACTCTAGTGTATCTGGGATGAACTGGAAGGGGCAGGACGCTGCGCCACTGCTGAGCCTTCTGAAAGGGGAGTCGATGACTCACCCTCTACTGGGACATCGACAGATGGTGTGAGAGATGGTGCATGGGGGTATGGTGCAGGGGTGTCGGCACATGGCATCTCAGATGTCGTGGGGATGGAGACAAATGGATCGCCAGCTGTCGCGGAACTAGATGAAACAATATACCGCTCCTTCATTGGCATTCCTGCCATTTAATTAAATAAAATTATGTTCAGAATATATATTTCAAAAAAATTATGCAGAAAAAAAATTAAAAATGATAATAGATGCCCAGTACTGACAAACAATATATATATAACAATGATAATGAATGACTGCAAAAATGAAACTAGTGGTTGCTGAATAAATAAATAATTGTACATAAAATCATTTTCTCCTTCAATCATGTCAGTTTCCTGCTCCATTGCTTCATCCACTTCTTTCATCCTTTCTAGACTAATATTTTCAATATCATGATCGACAAATAATTATGCTTCCTGTTGCAGATTAAATTCTATTTCAGAGGTCAAATTTTCCACTTCATCACCCATATCATACAAATCTCTTTGTGTTACATGAGAAACTACACTCCACCCTTCATCAGAAGCATCATTCACATAATATACCATTTTTTCATGTGATGCTAAGATATATGGATCATGAAGTTCACGATCACCAACATCCATCAAGCGAGAGAAGTTCACAGAAGTAAATTACAAGGAATCTATTTTAACACCTCTGATAATATCGACCCATTTTCATTTGAATAAAACATCCGAAAATTGTCCGCGGTAGTTTAATTCAATAATATCATACAACTTTCCATAGTATTCAACTTCAGAAAATGTAAATATACCACTATTCTGTGTTTTCAAACCCACTTCTTGATCGATTGTTCAAAATCTAATCCCATTCACATTATATGAGTCGAACTTTCTAACTTCTTTTAGAGGACCTCTATCAAGAAACA
The DNA here is from genome assembly GCA_963277665.1 of Viscum album. NCBI lineage: Eukaryota > Viridiplantae > Streptophyta > Magnoliopsida > Santalales > Viscaceae > Viscum > Viscum album. The sequence continues at coordinate 810,011,901 of OY728140.1, read as the reverse complement.
TCAAATATTCTGACACCTCTGCTCGAGTATCAGTATTCATGATCTAAAAAAAGAAATATACTTTATTAGATTAACAAAATGTATGTGTCAAACTAATATTCATATTTATTGTAATATTTATGAACTTACATGTCGTGCAAACCATTCAACAAGCTCTTTATTAATAGATTTCGTTATATCATACTCATTTCATGTTCAGCCTCTCATTATTCTCTTTGTTTGTATCCTCAACTCTTCTATAAATGGATCTGCAATGTCACTATTCAGTAGCACATATCAATGTTCCTATAACAATTCCAATTCAGTCAATGTCACATTTGAGGACCTCCCAACTAATCGGCCAATAGCAGGAAATATTTTGGATTTCTTATGTATTTGAGTTTGAGTCAATGTGTCGTCAACACGTCCAACTCGAATAAATCATGTCTCAATATCATCCAAGTATCGAGAACAAAATGTTAGACACTCCTCAGCAAAATATCCTTCAACAATTGAGCCTTCTGGTTGAGCTTTATTTATCACGTATGATTTCAAATGTCCAAGATATCTGTGAAATAAAATAAACATAATTATGCATTTAATTTAGTACCAAAAATCATTTACATAACTGGAAATCATATAAATCAAATACCTATCAATTGGATACATCAATCGATAATGAACGGGGCCTCCTAATTTAGCTTCCTCAACCAAATGCACAGTTAAATGCATCATTACAGTAAAAAAGGATGGAGGAAAGTTCATATTCATTGCGCAAAGGGTCAATAAAAAAAACTTCTGGAGGTTGTTAAGCTGAAATGGATGTAGAAATTTCTCACATAGTTGTCTTAAAAATGTGAAAAACTGCAGTACAACAGTATTAATTTTTCTGGTAATAATATATGCAATGCCAGTGGTAGTAACTGTTGTAACAAAATATGTGAATCATGAGTTTTCAATCCATGTAACATACGATTCCTCAAGTAAACACACCTCGAGGTGTTACTTTATTACCCATCTGATACCTTAACATTCTTTAACATTCGAAGGAATGTATCTTTATCCCTATTTTTCATTGCAAATATTGTGGGAGGGTAATTTTCATTCTGATCTGGCCGGAGATTGCATTTTATGTTCACTTCATATAAGCCTTTGCGAGCATTGAGATGATCCTTCGACTTTCCATTCTCATTAAGAAATGTGAAAATCAAATTTTCACTAAAATTCTTCTCAATATGCATCACATCAATATTATGCCACAACAAATTAAATTCCCAATATGGAAGTTTGAAGATTATACTTTTTTTCTTCCATTATTGCATTCCGGTTTCACATGACGATGCACTTCGGACCCGTTTTCCTCTATCATTCAAATGATGAACCTTCCCAAATTATGTTTCACCATTTTCAATCTATTTCAATATTTCAAAAACGTTTAACAACTTTGGAGGTGGTCTACGATCAATGGAACCATTAAATTTTGATATGTTCAACTGAAATCTATGAGATGCATCGAGAAATCTTTGATGACACAAGAAGCACCATTTTCTACTATGAGGTAGCCGTTTGTGCTCAAAATCAAAGTTACAAATGTGACAAGCCAAACCCATGTATGTTTTCCAACCAGATAAATTCCCAAGCCCAGGGAAGTCTCTAATGGTCCACATTAAAGCAGCATGCATTGTGAACATTGTTTTAGAAGAAGCATCAAATTTATCAACATCGTTGCTCCATAACTCCTACAATTTGTCAAAGAAAGGCTGCAAGTATACATCAATATCAATTCTAGGAATTTGTTTTCCAGGAATAATCATCGAAAGGATAAAAGATGATTGTTTCATACACATCCATGGAGGAAATTTATAAGGGATCAAAACAACCGGCCAAATGCTATAATTGGTACTCAAACTCCCAAATGGGTTAAATCCATCGACAACCAATCCCAATCGATCATTCCAAGGATCAGTTGAGAAATCGAGATGTAATGAATCAAATGTCTTCCATGATTGAGAATCTCATGGATGTCTCATTAACCCATCATTGTTATTATCTACAGAATGACACTTCATGTGTTCGGCAATTCTCAATGACATGAATAATCTTTTCAATCGAGGCTTCAAAGGAATGTAACACAAAACCTTTGCAGGTGTGCTCCTTTTATTCTTATTCTACATGAAATTATGTTAATTCAGATTTCCAACATCACCCTTTCCTACCATCTAGAAGAAGAACATTTCTTTCAATTTTGTCTACTTGAATCCTCTCCCCAGTAAAGCATACAATCATTTAGACACGTATGTATTTTTGTATAATTTAGACCAAGCTTGTTAACATCTTTCTTCATATCATAAAAATATTGTGGGATTTTTTCTTTAGGAAATGCATCACGTATCAATTCCAATATCATGGAAATTTCCTTATTTATAATTCCACATAGACATTTCATGTGATACAACTTCAGTAGAAATGAAAGTTTTGAATATTTCAAACACCCACAATACAAATCTTGATTTCCACCGTCAACTAAATAATGAAACACATTTTCCTCAGTGATGTTTTCTCTTACATTTGGCTCCACAGAATCAAGAGGAGGATCCAATGATATGTGACAATCTTGATCTGCCTATGTTACAGTCTCAAAAACATCACTTGGCACGTTGCAATTTGTATCACCCTCTTCTGATTGTTCTGATATGTTTTGATGCTGATAGTGGTGCCTTGCAATGACGAATGCATCATTTATTAGGTATTTCATTTCATTTTCCATTGTCGATGAACTTGGGACCTCATTCTGTGGATTAACATCAGTGCTCAATCTTTCTATAACATTTGATTCTCCATGCCAAATCCGACACAAATATTGATCAGGGAATTGATTTAGTATTAAATATTCATAAACCTCATCTCCCTTCAACCATGTTTTAAATTTACATTTAGGACATGGACATTTTATTCTCCCTTCAACGGATCGATTAGAAATTTTAGAATCTAAAAACTAATTCAAACCCTTAACATAATGAGTTGTGTTCCTCAGTAATGTGATCCAACTTTTATCCATATATATGACAATGTGCCTGCACAATAATAATAAAATTAAAACACATAGTTACTACTAAATAGAGAAAGAGATTCATATATACGATAGTATAAAATTACAGAAACATAATATAATAAAGATGATCCCCTATGTTAGATATGAACCCTTAGTGTTTGGGATATGGGAAGTTTCTTTGTTAAAGAGAAATAGTGTGCTAACAATGTGGTATCTACTTTACCATGAAAACCAAAACACATTGTTAATTTGGAATAACCCCAACCTAATTTGTCTATCGAGTCTTCATATAAAACTCTAATATCGAATATATTTATTATAAATAATTTTTACTTTATATTTTCATTATTTATTTGTGAAATATTAAAATATAATCCAACAGAATCTCATTCAAATGATGCAAAAAATATTTTTAGATATTTAAAATGAACTATTTTTGTATATCTAATTTTTTCAAAACCCTCTAATTTTAATTAAAATTTATATTTGGATACATATTGTGTTCGGTGTATACTAGATTGAAATATAATGTCAGGAACCAGTAAAATGCATGCTAAATCCTTAGTATCATGATATAGTAATGAAAAACACATTATATAACTTTCTAATAAAAAAGTTGAATATATTATTGCCATATGTTTCTATGCATAGGTGTTATGAATGAAACACACCCTACATAATTTTGTATTCAATTTTAATCTGGTTTAAATCATATGAGACACAAAATTTCAATAAACATTTCAAAAAAGATTGATAAACCATTATAGGATGAAACACATATATTTAACACATAATTTATTAATATATCATGCATATTTTTTGATTTTTTCTCATAGACAATCAATTGTCATAAATTTTTACTGAACCACTTCCTAGTTATAGATTCAATTTTATCAAATACCAATTAAGATTATTTAAAAGTATTTAATATCATTTCTATTTTACTAATTTTACATTGTGAATTTATTATTAGTAAATATTTTATATGAGTTATTTCATTGGAGATTTATCACCACCATTTTGAGTATTAGTCATATCTCAATAGGACTTGTATTTTTTCTGACATGATTATCATGCATATCACTTTGAGATACCCTTTTCATACTATAAAACAAAATAAAATAAGTCAGTTATAGGTTCATTACCCTTAAAAACCTTTTAATATTATTAATATAGTCATAATCAAATTTCAAATAGTTCAGTATTTCGAACCTCGTTCAACAATGTAAAATATAAGAAAATATAGGGAGATACCACTAGTAGATTCATGTGCTCAAGGACATTAGGAAAAGTGTTGAGTGTAATATCCATCAATTTCAACTGGCTTGATGCCATGAGTATTTTTGTTAAGAAAACTATAATTCATCAAGGATAGTAATTTGTGTTCGATGAAAAGACAAAACATTTATTCTATGATAATGATGTATGAGATTTATATAAAGCATTTGTATTTAATTTTGGTGATAATAAGGATCTGTTTCCAACAATGGTAAACTAGAATAATTTTTTGATGTCATATTTAAATATGGTTGAAGTCTTTGAATGTACTTATGATTAAAATTATGATTTCGACACATCCTCAATGGAAATCAATTAAGTAATCCCTACATAATTAATTATGTCTTTTTTGATAATACAAAAGTGGATAAAAAACCTATAAAAAAAGTAGAACCGGATAGAAAGGTTAATTTAAATTTCATTCAGTCTTCCATTGCTCGAAAAAATGGCGAGTTTGAAAAAAAAATACTTTTTCAAGATGTTGAATTATATTATCATTTTATAATATATAAACCCATCAATTTTGTATGATATAGAATGATGAAAATGTGACATATTCATAATAAATTAGTAAATTTTCATCTTTTTGGAAGGTTCTTAACCATGGTGTTGGTAGAGCTTCGATATGTTTGGATGAAACCACTACCACACATTTTCTTGTATTAACAGTAGTGAGTTATAGTATAATAAAGATTAGTGGATTATTCTACAGACCATATTTGAATTTGTTATTTCCTTTTTGATTAGAAGAAAAATTTGAGGTATTTCCTTATACAACTCAGCGGGAGTCATCTCATATGGTTTTTACTGATGAGGTTTCTCTTCAACCTCCAACAATATTTTATAATCTCATAAAAGAACCAATTAGAAGTATGGGTGTAAGATACATTATATAAAATAAGACTCTTGAGGATAGATGAAAAAGGTTTCATGTAATCATTTTCAATGAAATTTGAGATGGTAATGAAGATGTACCAAATGTTCACTCAAAAATTGTGTTCAGTAGTTGATATTATTACTCTTGTTATAGAATAACCACCTATTTTCCCTATTTTATCTGTAAATAAAAATATGATTTTCCCATTAAAAGTAAAGATAACATTAGTCAATAGAAAATCATTTTTACTACATCAAAATTATTCCCACTCTTTAATATATCTCTATCCTGAGAAACTAATAGAAAATGAAGAAGAAAATAAGTAAGTTTATCAGTTGAAATGTTGCTGGTGGGGAAAGAGAATAAGGCATGGAAGATGAAAATTTTATTATATCAAATAATAGAGAAAGGTTTGAATTTGGAGAACCCTATAATGATGAAACTAAAATGGTTGATGAATATCATAGTTTTGAAATGCAGCAAGACATATTTTATTCTATTCGCTTACACTAAACTAGTTCTAAAATCCTTACCCATGAATTAGATTATTTGGATAAAATATCTTGAGAGAGTTTTTAGAAGATAATGAATAAGGTGTATTTTTTTAGGAATAATTTATTTGAATTAATATCAGAAACAAGTAATATCTAAGAAATCAAAGTTTTTTAGTTTGATATTGGTGAGTTTAATTTCTTGTTTCAATCACATTTGGAAGATGTTTTAAAATATTATTCTAGAGAAGCATCAGGATAGAATTATAAGTACTAGGTTTCAAAGGAATAATCGTTGTAAGGAGTTTCCACTGATATAGATACAGTGAATTCAACCATATCATCTATGAAATGTGAGATTCTCTCTCAGGAAATGTTACAAGATTTTAATAGAGATGTGGTTGCTGAAATAAATAAAATACCTAAAATTCTAAATTTCTTTATTTTCAATATTGACTGGTATCATAAATAAATCAACTCCTCACACAAGGAAAGAGTACTAGTTATCCATGATACAATAATAATAATAACCAAATAATATCAAAAAAGTAAAAAAGTAGTAATCAAACCCTACAGTTTGTATAGGTTGTCGGGGAAGCAGGGTCGTTGGGGTCGCGGGGTCGCCGGGGTCGTGGGGGGCTGAGGTCTCCGAGGTCGCGGGGTCGCCAGGGTTGTGAGGTTGCCGGTGTCGTGGGGGGACAGGGTCATAGGGGAAGCGGGGGCCCGGGGGAGCTTGGGGTGAGAAAGAAGGTCGGGGTGGGGGAAGGGTCAGGGCTGTTTAAAAACAATTGTTTCGCGGTAGTTTATAATAAACCACTGCAATAACTTTTTCGAAAAAGGATTGGCAGCGGTTCCTAGAACCGCCGCTAAACGTTTTTTTTGTAGTTTATTGTTCAATATTTTCCATATAGATTATTATTTCATCTAGAAGTGGCATGTGAAATGTTTTTATTAAGATAATTCTTGATCTTGATCCAAATGTAATGGATATTAGTTCTGTCATAGAGGTTGATATTCATCAATAATTTTTCCAAATCCAATGTTAAATTTAAGAAAACCTAGACTCAATATTTTTTATTAATCCACTAATACCTGATTTTTTTAATCTTATTGAGGAATATTGACATTCTAATTTTCAAATGATGAAAAAAATATTGAAAGTTAGATAATAAGATGAAAATAGAGAAAATATTATTTTTTATAAGAAATATAATTACATTCCCTGAGTGGTAAAATCAATTCCAAAATATAGTGTTAAAATATAGGGACATTATTAAAGAATTAGATACACCCCAGTATCCTAGCTAGAATGGCCTCATAATAACGATGGTGCAACTACAACACCAACTACAAAGTAAGTCCATTTTGGTACAATTATATATTCATAAAATCCATTGATACAGATTTCAATTATATAAAATTTATGAGATGATAATGTATACATATTAATGTTTTAAATTAAATATTTTACTTTTGTTGTTTCATGATTATAAATTCAATGGTTCAGTTATATATTGTAAATATTTAACACTTGGGATAGGGGAAATTGGCCCAAAACCCATAATCAGGGGCACATTTTCCCCTACAACCCCTAGTGACCTAACTGTGGAGGATGAACCATGAGGTTTTCAGTTTGGATTATATATTATGACTCCAAAACATATCCCACCATCAACCAAAGGATCAAGAAATAATATTATAAAAAATACCATTTTATGGATACTTTATTTTTTAAAAACACGTTTCATAGAAATGGGACTTTTCAATATCCATTATTATTTTACAAATGGATTAAAAAGAATATTATATTGACTTTATGATGGAAATTCATGATTTTATATGTTCTATGAATTTTAAAATCTTTTTTACATGAATTATTAGAACGAGTTGTCTTATTATATCTCTCCAATACATTGGGTAATTACCTAGTTCTACAATGTATTAATGTCATTTTTCCATTATGAAGGGTTCTTGTATGGGTTTTATGAAGGCGATATACTAAAGTATATTAATTAATTTTATATTAATATAATTATTTTTCATATAAATACTCAGATTAAATAATTGATGATAATGATATTTTTTTAATGAAATGGTTATTCCCTTCTAAGACAATTTTTTTATAAAAATATATCTCATAGGATTTAATTATTTTGACGAAAAACTAATGAATATGATATTTCTTGTATGTTTATATATAAAGATTTTTTTGAATAAAAAATTTCTTGAAAATATTAATGAATATTAATTTAAATATTTATTTCGCTAAATGTTTACATTTGTAATGGAGAAAATATATTTTTGGATCTCATGGTTTTGAAATAAATTAATAAGTATAATTCAAATATTTTATATATCCTTTACTAATAATTTTTTTCATGCCACTTTTTCAAGTTATTTTTGTAACACAGAAACATGAAGTACCCAGATTTGGTGCATTATTTTAATACATTGGAATGATTAGAAGAAATCAATTCCCAAAGGGCCTATTTGTTTAGCTGTCTTGGATAATAGATTTCATACATGAATGTTACATTATATTATAAAATGAAAAAATAACAAAATTTTCTCCATTGATCACATTTATATCCCTTAGACTATCCCTGTAGGTCAGTCATAATATACATCTTTGCATCCTGGTAAAAATAAAACAAAGAAAGGGGTGAGCTCAGATGATTATTAAGGATAAAAATATAGTGGAAACATTCATAAATAATCATAAACATTTAATGAAATTTATAATAATATACATGTTATTTTTAAACATAAACTTCTTGCACTATATGGAAAATAAAAATCAAATAATTCTATTTAATGATTAATTGGAATATTTTACATGTTGAATAATGACATGAAATATCAAATTACCAATTTCATAATGATAGAATGCATAATGCCAAACTTCATAACCACATAGTCAAGGTCTGGTGTGAAGAATACAAAAGACAATGTGATGGAAAAGTTCCAAAATATTAGTTTTTCTCATGAGACCTATCAATGCATCAAGAAGCTATTGTGGGCTCCACCAGTATCTTGTTATGCCCAATGCATTCCTCATAAGATAAGGTTTACACATTCCATTATCATTCATACTAAAATAGCATACAAAATGTAAATAATTTATCCATAAACCACGAATAGTATAAAAATAACACATCCATAGTCCACTATATCACAAAACCTTCAATACAATATGGAAGATTCATATCAAAATAAATAAACAACAAAAAAGTTTTAAATATATGAATGAATTTTGACTTAGATGAAAATGATTTGTAAAACTCTATGAGAGAAGTATCACTTTCTCATGGAAGCATTTAAAAGAAACATAATTTATAAATGGGGAAATTTAATGAAATCTTTGAATCAAATTATCCCATACCACATTGAATCTTTTGAAATGAATTAAAATTTTAAAAACTTTCATTCCTATATAAATAAATCCTTAAAATACATTTAAAAAACATGGAAATTAATGAGAATTGTTTAGAAGAATAAATATATAATCCATTTCAAATGATGATATCGTAAAATATTCCCTTCCATAAAACCTTTAAATATTTCTTTTTAAAATGTTTTTCTGAAACACAGAAGTGGCTGATAAAGAGGTCCCAATAAATACCCACGTAAAAACAGCCTTGGATAATTATGGTATTGAATAATTTAACCTTACCTTGCATTCTTTGGACGAGGGTATGTTAAACATCTTGAATAATGACCATATAATGATATTAAATTATAACAGAACCATATTCATATTATATCATACATGATTCATTAAATAATTTATTTTATCCATTTAATAATGATTTCAATGTTAAATAAACATTTCCAGGAATAATTGTTTTCTTTATTGTACGTGTTTTAACTTGTTATTCTTGATTGTATCAAATAAATCATGATATAAATACTTACACAGTATAAAGTATGATGTATATTTCATTATTATTTTTACAGAATATAAATACATTTAAGAGATAGATATATGGAATGGAAAAAACTATTTATAGGATTGGTAGGTTGTAGGTACACCTAAACGTTGTATTCGTTTTCATATTGTTTTGATCATAAGAAAGAATATAAGATATATGTTAGTACCTAAATATGTATATATATATCCAGTAGAATTATTATGTCATATATTTCATACTTACAAATAATATATATTTTTATAATCATCGTTGAATGGAGAATGTAGAAATAAATCCCATCAGGCCATGGAGACAGTAATTCGTACATATAAACGAGCATCAATATACTTATATTAATGGTGAAATAAATTATAATTGGATGTTATATCATATATAAAGAATAATTAACATGTTATATTTATTATTTACATCAGTTATACTCATTATTATACACATCCAAATAGTTAACTGTTTGGATAACAAACTACACACTGACATGGAGTCGGTAAGACGTATGTACTTACGTATGGTGACTTTATCATTACTAGGATAGATAGAATAAAAAATATGGTTGTTACATAATTATAATAAAATAAAATTATGTTGATGTTAATTTATTTATTATTTTGGTATGGATACAACAATGAAAGAGTGAGTGGAAGAATAAAAGAACAAGAAAGAGGGTGGTGAACTTATTACCTCTTCTTCAGGTGTTTCCATTTGTGTTAGTAAAAAGGGCTCTGTAGGTGGGAATTATTATCAAATTAAGGAATTTAGGATGATTTTAATGAGGCTAGGAAGATATTTAGGTAGTTTTCGGTCGAGAAAAATGGCTTTGGTGGTGTGATTTTTAGAGAAGGGGAAGATCCATTTTATAAGAGGGGTGAGGGTCACTTTAGGAAAAGCTTAAAATATTAAATTATTATACAGACACATTTGGTTTATAATGGCTCCAAATAAATTTATTTCTAGGATTATGTGGTTATGGGTCTAAATACCATCACACAATTGGTTTTAGTGAAATTTGTGTTACCATTGTATCCTTATCTTTTAGATTTAACAATTAGTTAAATACTTTAACTTTTACCACTTCTTCTAGTATTCTTAAAATATATGTTAAATAAATATAAAAAAACATCCAAGGGAACATCATGAGGTTCATTAATGACATATATAATATTATTTAAACCCTTTTTCTGAACCATATATTTTTAAAAATATTATATCATCCAATAATATAGTATTTGTTTTAAAAACTAATTTATGTCAATTTTGACAGTATTTTTGTATTTAGTTTTTGTGGAAGTCAAAACAACCTTATCACTTAAATAAAAATATATGTAATCAATTATTGAATGTCATATTATCCTATAAAATTAGTGGAATTCAACATAAGTCTAAATTTATATTTATTTGGATATTTATAGTATCAATTATTTTAATATTTCATTAATAAGGTAATTACTGCATCAACATTGTGTCATAAATAAATTTTATTATCTATGGTCATAAAATTAAAAATAAAATACCATTTTGTAGGAAATCGTTTTAGATTTTGAATAAATATTTATAGGTGAATTTCACTTATCAATAACCCTTTATTAAAAATGATAAAGTTAATTAACCCTAAATTTTACACTTTTAACTATTCTTGAAATAAAATATTAATAAATTTCCTAATCTAGTACATGTGGACCTATAGAATATTATTTTATTCCTAATATTTTTATTGGTCGAATTACACTTATCCATTATAATTAGAACATGTTTTAAGGTAATTATGTTATCATTTCTACACTTAATTACGCTATTTATTTTTAATAATGGTAAATAAAATTAAAAAGTTACTATTCACCAAAATTTATTTCCATCTTATTGAATAAATTTTTATTTAATGATATCAACCATTTCTCTCATAATTTTTAAATTCAACTTAGAGAAATGGTAACATTATGTTTTATGCAAATTTTCAAATCCTCCTAAAAGGTCTATAATATAAGGTATATAGTTTGACAAAAATTTATACATCTAAATTTATTATAAAATTACTCCAATAAATCACATTGAATTTATATAGTAGTTATATATCTATTTTGACTAAAATTAAATTTAAATAAAATAAATAATTAATTATATAAAAATTCGGTTTTAAACAATAATGTAGTGTTTTCACTATTCATAAAAACTTTCATATTTTTAGAAAAATACTACAAATTAATCCTAAGATAATTATGATATTATGAATTCAAAAATTAATTTTATTTCACCAAATTCAAAAAAAATATGTTTCATTAATTAATTTAAATTTAATTATCATTTTCAAAACAAAAAATCTTGGTTTACAAAAAGTGTAAAAACTAACAAATGATTGACATGTGTTTATGTAAAATTTAAATGTGAAATTACATATAATTACCTAAATTGTATTCATTTATAAAAATATAATTTAATCATACATCCAAACCATTAAAACTTATAATTTAACAATATAAATTATTTCGATTAAAAAAGTAGATTTCAATTAAAATTTTGTATTTTTCCTTATTCATAAAAATAATAAAGTTTTCAAAAAAGTAACAAAACTTTATCCAAAATAAATATTTTATTCATTATTATAATGAAGAATTTAATTTAATTAAATTGAATATATTTAAATGTCAAATAATTGTTTAAAAAAGTATCATATATTAAATAGGCTGTAAAATTGCATGTTTTAAAAATAATTCTTTTATCTAAAAAATTGAATTTATCTATATATTATCTCCAGGAAATATGAAATATGAATTCTAAAATTATATAGGATATGTATAAAATTTAAAATGCAGTTAATACTATTCATAACCTCTTTTTGAATGGCTTGTTCAGTAAGTCGTGGTGTGATCAAAATCGTTGTTGTGTGTAGCACATGTTATTTAATTACATTATAGAGATAACAAACTATAAAATCATGGGGTGTTATAGTTTTCATTGTTTTTAAGGATGAGGATGAAAAATTATGAAGTGAGCTTTAAAATCATGATGACTTTGTCATTAAAAGGAAAACATGATTAATTTTAATTGTATTATAATTAACCAAATATAGTAATGAGTGGGTTTTACAATTTTTAATGTATTTTATTATTATATATATGTTTGCTAACCAATCCAATAAAAATATAAATATGATAAGATCTATTGGAATTAATGAAAATGTATTCCGGGATAAAAATTAAAATATTGCTATAATAATAATTGAATCCTTATTATTTGATAATAATAATTTCTTTAAAATATATAATTAAAAAATAGAAAAGGAAATATTACGCATTTCATTGTAGTAAAAAAGATACAAAATTTAATATTAACATCATATAATTGATCATCTTTTTGAAAAAAAAAATCACTATGTAATAGTTTTTAACTAATCATTTACATTAGAATTACAGATTTAAATAAGATACTAATGTTTTTATTAAAGTAATATTTTAATGATATCTTGATTCTATTTTCATAGCTTACTAAAAAAATTATTGATTTGATGAGATAATATATGATGGATGATGTGGATATTATTTTAATATTATTGTGAATATATATATTTTGTCTACTTTCTGGTTATTTAAATTGATATATTTTATATACATATTATATTACATTAAACAAGAACCTTCATAGTGATTAATTAAATATTAAACACATGAATACTTCCATTCATATCTGGATCAAACAAATAATGAAAAAAATAAAAGAAAATTTAATTAGAAATCATTTATAATTAAAACATAACTATTTATTTATTTTGTATTTTTAAAATTTGACACTAATTATTTAGGGGATTTTTAAAAATAAATGATTAGTTAATTTAATTATTAAAATATAATAATTTTATGGATATGAAAGAAAAATCAACAAAAATATGAAAACATGATTTTATAAAAATTTAACGTTACTCAATTTATTAAATAATTTTAATGATATATATATATATATCTTAATTAGAAATTTTCATGTGTATATTAATGAGAATTTAAAGGACATGATATTTAAAGAAAATTACATGCAAAAAAATTGAGGTGTTTTTGGAATGTCTTGATCCATCTCTATCTGTAATTATTTTTTAGCCTAGTTATAAAAGTGTAAACTAAAATTTTATAGGTGAAAAGTGGAGCCTTATTATTTATAGGGAATAAAATGAAATCATGAGAAGATTTTTTAAATTTATTATGCCTTTGTCTGGTTTGTGACATGTTTGTTTTGCAATTCCTCAAATTTTGGTGATCAATGTTCTGAAACTCACATTATGAATGGAAATTATGATATAAAGGAACTATATTCAAGGGATATTAGTGTTCGGGAATGTTTGTTTCATTGTTTCTCTTATGGGGTAATGTTAGGGTAGAACCCAAAATTACTATTTCTAAATTCATTATTTCTTTATGGAAATAAACCTAATTTTTAAATTTTATGATGTGACCATGACATTCAGATTGATGTGTCCATTTTAAATTCAATTGAATTCGTATCTCAATTGATTTAACTTCATTATAAAATAGTGATGTTCACCCCACTATATGGATGGATCAATTTATTTTCTATTTTAAATATTTATTTCTCTGATATATTGTATCAATTTCATTCTATTCCCTCAAACCAAATAAGATTATATGTTTTATCATGATTTCACTTTGTAATATATTTATATATCTAATGAAATTTATGTGTGGAATATATTTATCATTGATCAATGATTCACAGTCATACTCCACATCATCATTTAATATAATCCTCTTTTTTTGGGGTTAGGGTTATTTTGGAATGGTTAGTTTGATAAAATAAGGAATAGTTTTTTATTAGTGTTTAATGTTCATAGGTATTGTTTGGTGTCATTTCCATTTTAGTATTGTTTGAACATATGTTGTCCATTTTCATCTAACTACATACTTGAATCATTGTTTTGGATATTGATTCATGATATCTCATCATTATTATGTTTCAATGATGATTCAGTATTATGATTATTTCAATGGTTATGTTGTATGATTAAGTGGAAAATGATAATTATTATGAAGAAATAGTTGGAATATTATTTATATATACATTATAATAATTTATTAATGTTTCTAATATTGATGTTTCAATACGCTTCAATGATTATTAATATTTATTTTCCTTTATATGATATTTTTATTTTTTAATATATTATATAGTATATTTATGTTAAATAAGTCCACGACATGGAAATATAGAATTAATAATGTTATTGATTATGTTTACAATATTTATTTGTGTATTGATATATCATTATAACATAATAATTGAGTTTATTTTATATACATATTGATGTGTTTTATTAATATTTCATATGATTATCCCTCATATTGTTATAGTTTTCATTATAAATTTTTTTGTTTGATTATGATTGGGGTGATATAAGGTTCATTCCATTATGGTGGTTTCCTATGGGTGACATGGAATAAATGTAGATAATGATAAAATAGAGTTCAAAATGATGTTATTATTTTTTTCATCTGATGGTGTGGGGGTTGATGATATGATGGTAGAGGAAGGTGCAGGTAGTGAACAAGATTCTTGGATATATATATATATATATATAGCATTTAAATAATTAAATCATGAATGGGTTGAGTTAGTTTTAATATAAAAATGGGTTGAACAATTAAAATTGATGATTTCTTAATGATATATATAATCACTTAATGAAATTTCTTAAATGGGGATGTATGGTATAAATATTATAAGTCAATAAAATGAAATAAACAAATAGTGGTTATAATATATAAGGAATGAAATATTTAGTAATGTCAATAAATAAAGAATGAAACAATATGTAATTATGTGAAGAATTAGATTATTTTATAACGGTGTATTTTTTATATTAATATTATATATTTTTTATGAGAATTATGTGCTGACTGTTTCAAGAAATAAATGGATTTTCTATGAAAGTAAACACTTATCATATGGGATGTGTTTTTTTAATATTCATTATATTTTATACAATTTTTAAGCAAGAAAATATTAGTACGGTAACTATACATATTAACATATTCAGTTTGGTTTCACAATGATTTCTCAAATATCTAGAATATTGGTATCATAAATGGATGAATAATATACAATTCATAATCCCTCATATATATGTACTATATATTTTGAAAAATTAAAATATTGATATATCATGATTATATATTATGATATGATGATGAGTGAATGGTCTGGATGGATGGTGGGGGAATACATTGAAGGAGAAGGGAAAAAAGATTTATTCATATCATAAATACAAGAATATCTATAGAGATATTATAATATATGATTGTGAGGTTATGCAGTTTTAGTTTTATAATTTTTTATATGTCTATAATTATGTAATGTTGGTGGAATTTTGGTATAATAATTTTTTATGGATATTTAATTGATGAGAGTGTCTGGATGTACGTCATTCCCACATGAGGGAAACTATTTCACTATTGATGTTATTATATGATAAATTTTCAGGTAATCAGTTGATATTACATTATATTCATGAAATATTATTTAATTACATATTCAGAAGAGATTTTTTATAGAATTAACTTATTCTAGGGAAAGATTAGGTTCATTAAATTAGTCCATGAGGCATTATTATGATTTTTCTACATTTCCATTCCTATTTTTACAGAGAATATGACTTATAATAATTGTATGCTCACCCTTATACAATATATAAATATATATATGTATATATAAATTATATAGTTTTAAATACCTATAATACATAGATGATGACTTGGATGAACCTTGCAACATCATTCATGTTTTAGAATTTCTGTCATATCGGATTCATTTTCTCATTTTATATTAGAAACCATTTTTACATATTCCATTTCATGAATTTCATTACTATTTTATCAATTTATTAATTTCATTTGTGGTTGTATAATATTTTTTACATTTCTAAGGGTTATTCCTCCATTTTGTGTGTTATTTTACCCTCAATAGAAGTCACATATTTTTTTCATATTATATATATGAATATAGTGTTATACTCCTCTTCACTAAAACCCTTTTTGGGGTTCTAGTAGAGGCCAAAAATGATAGAGTGGCATCAAATCTAACGATATGAGTCATTATAGAGTTTTTATCTAGGAAATGGTGATTAATTAATGTTAATTAGAGTAAAAAATATTATTCATGATTAGTTATGATGTATTAATGTGGGAATACCTAGGAAATATGTGTAAAGGGACTATTTAAGAACTATATTTTCACAAAGGTCAAAATCCTTTAAAGTCTGGTCTAATTATTTTATCGACTAAAATAGATTATTAGAGAGTTTATAAAGGTCTTAAGAGTGTTTAGGGTGACTTCAAAGCCCAAAAATAGTATTTTTTGGAGAAAACGATTGTCACACTATTTGATTAATCTAAGAAGGCTAGGACACACAATTAGATCTGACCATGAAATGGTGGAATTTGGGGTTTTATAGGGTTTATGTTTATCCCTAACCAATATTCAGTGGAGGAACGACCACGAAAAATTTATAGAATAAATTATACAGGCGGGTAACATGGATGGTTTAGGGTTTACCAATGCATGAGGCTTAACCATGTGGGTGCACCCTTTCTATAGGGGATCGTTCTTGGTTTAAACATGGTTTGGAATATCGGGAATCCAAAACATGTGATGGCCAACTATGGGATATTTTATTAGTTTTCAATTAAATTATGTTTAAAATAACAACCTCCATTAGTTGTTCATTACAATCCCACACCCATTTCTCTACATAATTAATCCTAAATGCCATCTAATATATTAACTGACCTGATCACTGATCCAATGTCTTTTTTGATCAATATTTGACACATTCAATGCATATTGGTATGATCTTGATTCCTTTTTATTCATTCATCCTTCTTATTCTTATCAATAATGAGATTTTGATGTATGTTCATATTCACAATTTTCATGGAATTCATGCATTCGACAAATCTCATCCATTCCAGTCCAAACTAGAGTCTGATACTAGATGTAAAGATTTGTACATGTATGATGTTGGTTCTATATAAATCATCTCCAATGTTTCATCATTTTTCAAATTTTTGCGTGTGAACGATGATTTCATTGGGAACTACCTATTTAATTAATATTCATTTCATTTAGTTATTAAAATTGTGTTCAAAGACCCATTCCATATATATTATTCATTATTTGTTGTTACATTCACAGTTTCGGCCACCCCATATACAGTATTATCCAAAATTGGTTATTTAGTACATGAATTGAGTTTTTTCAAAACCATTTGGGTGTACCTCATCTTGACTATTCTAATGGAATGAAATACTTAATTAAATGAATATTTAATTAATTAATGTCATGTAATATGATTATTTGACTCTTTAGACACTTAATTTAAGTACTTCACCATAATTCATGAATGAAAATTTTTTAAATTTTATTGTATTTATACATTTTTATCTCAAGAATGTACTAATTATAAAAATTTATCATGGATTCCCAAGCGTATCCCACCGAATCATGTTAGATAAAAGTAAAAGAGGGATCAATTTATTTTTAAAATGTAATGACTTTTGTGGTTGAATCCACCATGGACTTCTCATAAAAATGAAATGTAATTGATTGAAACAAATGATCTAATTAAAAAATATGATTAGAATATTTTTGAAATAAATAAATGAATCAGTTTTAAGGTGCCTTTTTTATATAACCTGAAATGGTTATAAGAGTTGTAACTACCCTAACTTTTTAATTATATTTTTTTCCTAATTTTTTTTGTTATTTTATTTTATACTCAAAACTATATCCCTTAATTAATGAATAGGGTATAATTAAAATGAGACCATTGGTCAATATGACCATTGGAAACAATAATCTTAACGATGTGTTTTTATATATACAATTATCTTTTTTTATTAATATAGAAAGAATAATGAATGGTATCATCTAGTAGACTCGTGCCATTTAAATCCCATCTGTCAGAGCATGGGAAGGAGGTAGCATCACTGGTATTTACTCTGGACCAAGCCCAAGATGAACTTCAATGTATGATGGTTGAACTAAATTGCCTAAGGGAGAAGTTCAAGCTGATAGAAATCACCACTCAGGAAATGTTGTCCCAGCAACCCCAAAAATCTATCACCAAAGCACACATTACCCTTAGGTCTTATGATGGTGTTATAAGGGGATATGTAACGCGACCTTAGCAGCTTTGTGTAATCCTTTTATATAAATAAAATTTTAATTTCTTCTTATTGAAATGTTTTTGAATTTCAAATATATGGATAAATATAGGGTGTGTATTATTGATGAACTTTGGAAAAAGGCTATTTGAAAATATTTTTGTAATCTTTAAATAATTAATAATGTGAAATGATTTTAAAAAAATGGTCTTCTACAGTTGTGATCAGTGAGAAATTTAGAGTCTAATAAGACCAACATGGTTTTTAGTGAATAGTAAACTAGGAATAGTAACATACCCATATGAATAGTAACGAATAGTAATGAATATTAATATGACAAAGAAAATATAAACTTCACCCATGAATGTATAAAAAAAATTTAGACAACTAAAAGTGAAAAATTATTGTAGTTTATGTTTTGGTATTTTTGTACGCCATAAATATTTTATTTACAATTTTATAATTAATTTAATAATTTAAAATGGAAATATATTTTCTATAAATTTAATCTTAAATTTTTACTTTATTTTCTTATGTTTACAAGATATTTTAATGGGACCTGGTTTACTTTTCTATGGTGTTACAAAATGAGATATAGTTTTATAGTTGTATTTTTGGAATAAATAATGAGTTTTTAAAAAAAATTAAATTAAAAATATTTAGAAAATTATTTTGATAAAATGGACATCATTTTTTAATTCAGAGCATTGATATTAGGATAGGGTGAATTTATGGGATTTTTCTGAAATAGTTGAATTATCATTGAATAATAAAAATACAATTTTGAGTTTCGGGTATATAATGACATCATTAATGATGTAATAATGATTTAAGATTTATGGTCAACTTATTAATTGTGATATATGCTATGAGGTGTCCCAATTGTCCAATACCATGGTCTAGTACTGTGTGAAAGCCCACAGTTTTTCAAATACATCTGATGAGGTGTCCCGTGAAAATAAATAATTTATTCACTAACATTTCTTTGAAATACCAACCCATTTCTCTCATTCATTTCATTCCAAAATAATCCTCAACAAATTTTGGGTTTCTTTACCTCCCAAGGAGTCCTCCCAATGTAACGCCCCGACCCCAGCTACCCAGAGTCAGTGCATTACTTCGTAACATTGGCATGATCACAAAGGATCAAGTCTCGAAAGACCGATTAGTTTAGTAGCCTTGGAAACACTAGATACATTCATAAGTCTTTCATTACATCAAAAAGTGAAAAACTACAATAACAAAGTCTCCATAGTCCACACTCATATCCTCTTCCGACTATCCCTGCAGGTCATTCATAAAATACTTCTTCACATCCTGGAAAATATTAAAACATTGAAAGGGGTGAGCTCAGATGCTCAGTAAGGATAACAATAATGCGGAAGCTTTCATAAATAAACATTAACATTTAAGGCAATGTATAACTAAAACAAAAGCCTTTTAAACATGAACATCAACATAATATGGCAAAAGTAAAATGAGATAATGCCATTTACTTCTTCACATGGATATTCTACTGGTCGAATAATCACATGCAATATCAATAACCACTTTCATAATGATGGAATGCATAATGCCAGACTATCATAACCACATAGCCAAGGCCTCGTGCCAAGACTACAAATAAGATTTTGTCAAGGCCTTGTGCCAAGACACTAGTTTGTCTCATGAGACCTGCCGATGCATCGAGGAGCTATAGCGGGCTCCACCCGTCACTTATTAAGTCCAATGCATTCCTCATATGAATAGGTTTAAACATATTATAAACCATAACATAATCGTATCTCATAAAACAGGCATAAAGGAAACATAACATTTCCACATTTCAATCACAAGAAATAAATACAACACATTGATATAATAAAAATGCTTTCAAAACCATTTTCAATACCAAAATAAAAGAGAGTTAAAACTTTGTATTTATTTTTCATTAAAAAAAATGATGGCTTGAAGAGGAAGCCGGATCTCAAATAATGGTCACGGCGGCGGAGAAGTCGTTGTCGCCGCATAAGTACGGAAAGAAAAACATTCCCTTTTGTCGTTTAGTAAAACGCTTCGTATAAAAAGATTCCTTTTGAATAAATGCAAAAGTCAAAGGGTTTTATACACCGTATAAAAGGAAAGTTGTGTATAAAGCCAAAATATGCCTCAATGAAAGGGGATAGAGACGAAGTCCTTAAAAAGATCATTTTTAAAAATAAAATAGATCTATTATGTGTATTCACTATAGGTACACATAAATAAAGTAAAAATAAAAAAATAGGATATAATATCATGACATAATTTGAAAGTAGGAGATTAACCCAAAGAATGGAAGTTGGGTTAAGAAGTTCCCTTACCTCGTGTCTGACTTGACTCAACCGTTCTTTAACCTCCTGAATAATAAACTAGAGTTAATATCTACCTTATTAAGAACCATTTTCAATTTCATTATCCTTATTATATCACTTATTACAATGATATGAACATTATGTAATTATTTAAGTTAATAACGGTCGTTTTGTCGATCTTTGGTACTTGAGTCAAAAATAAACTTCTTATAATTACAAGTTGTTCATGTGGTGAAATATCCATTATATCCGGAATTATATTCATGATGTAGATATCATATATATCATATATACAGTATATACATTCATTTATAATATTACGTAACATTTAGAGGTAAGAAATGAAATGCACCGTTCATGGAGACGGTAAGCCGTACGTACGCATGAACGCTACTTTCATTTCAATTTCATATTTAATGGAAGTAAATCATAATGATATAAATGTATAATATAATTCCAGTATAATATAGTGTATAATACCATTTACTCCATCCTTTATACATCCCACATATGGCATTTACGATTCAAATCACTTTGAGGGGGCGGTAGTCCGCACTTCCTAAAATGAAATTATCGCGTTTTACCCATAATGGAAATCATAAAGTATGCCATAAATGAGAAATACAGAAGCATAATTAAAACAAAAACATATTATATATCATATATAAAAATAGTGACATCTTAATGGCCACCTTTGAAGGTGTTATATGAGTGTTGAACAATCATCGCTTCGTGAGGCAGAAATTCGCCATCCACAGAAACCGTATGTTCTTTAACCATTAGATGTAGGTGTGTGTAAGTGTAGCTCGAATCCTTCTTATAACAACATCCTAGTATATTGAGGATACTGGTGTTGTTACAAAAGAAATGAATAAAAAGAGTTTAGGGGGTTGGAGAAGAAAAATAAAACAAAACAACATTATAAAAGACATTACCTCAAAATCGGGTAACTCTTTTTGATTTGAGCCAAAGGCTTCCTTGGGAAGAGTTCTGCCCAAAGTGAGGATTCTAGGAGTAAGGTAGGAATGTTGGGAGAGTATTTGGGCAGAGGTTGGCCGAGCCAAATGGCTTGAAAGTGTGAATAAGGTGGGAGAGGTGGGGGCCTTTTATAAGTGGAGAGGAGGGGCACTTTTGGAAAGTAATGAAATGTTACATTATTTCAAAATGCTTTTCGGATTCTAAAGGTCCCACATCTACATAATTCGAGGCTAAGGTGATAAGGTTTCGAAATATCTTCATCCAATAGGCTTTGGACAAGTGTAAGCCTCGGATTTTGCATTATCTTCTCATTTTATTTAAATCGTCAAATAATGATGTCATCGCTGCATCATTATTATGTCATAAATACTTTAATTTATTTAATGTCTAAAAATTATAAAACAAATACTATGATGTAGGAAATCTTTTTAGCTTTCCAATGACTATTTATAATCAAAATTTGGACTTGTATAACCCCAATTAAAAATTGTTTTAGTAGAACAATTTATGTTAGTGTCATTTTCACTTTAACATTAAATAAAAACTAATTTATGTCATTTCCCAACAAAAGTGGATCCATGGGGTCCCCAAGTTAGGCCATGGCTTGTCTTGGTCGGCCATGACTCAACCAATGAGGTTGGGACATGTGTCTAGGTCATTTAATATTATTAAAGTATTATCTATACCTTAAACTACACTAATTACCACTAATCGCGATTAAGAACTTAATAAGTTACTATTCACCAAAAAATTATTATAATCTCATTGAACCACATTTTACTTCTTAATGACAACCATGTATGTCGGATTTTTGAAAATCAAATCACAGAAGTGGTAATATTTCATTTAAACGAAAAATCAGTTATTTAACTACCACTTAGTGGTTTCACTATTCATCAAAAATTGAAGTTTCTCAGAACAATGCCAAAATTTCATCCTAAGCTATAATTGATATTCCGAATTCAAAAATGATGTCTATTTTACAAAATTCCAAACATATAAGTTGCATTAATTAATTTTATAATTAATTCCCGCTGTTACGACAAATAGCGTGTTTTCAAGAAACAATTTATATCAAAAGATTGGCAATTGTTTATGTCCAAATTCAATGTTAAATTAATTCTAATGACCACCATTGGATAAAATGGTAAAAATATATTCTAATTATACTCTAAAACCACTCAATAGTATAATTTATCACTATGAATTATTTTGATTAATAAAGTTGTTTTAAGTATTTTTCACTATTCATAAAAATTTAGAAGTTCTCAGAAAAATACCAAAAACTCAACATAGGCTAATTTCAATATTAGGAATACAAAAATGAAGTCCATTTTGAAATATAAAATTTCTATAATTTTAAAAAGTGGTTATTACTATTCATAACGGCTACTTTGATTTGTCGCGATGTTTTAGAACTTCGAAGTTGCGTACAATGCAAGCTATTGTATTATTGAATGAGAAGCGTATCGTGGAAGCTCGGGGTGTTACATTCTCCCCTCCTTCAATAAATTGCGTCCTCGCAATTTAAAATTTTTCTTGGAAAATAAAAGGTTGAAAATAGAAAATACCTTTGTGGAAAACCCACATCGGAAATAAGGTTAATAGAATTTAATCTTAATAAGAGGGAAATGGAAATAAGAAAGTCACCACCAAATCATGATCTCGATAAGGAGAACATTGGTGGCAATTAGAGACATATAATTTGAGGAAAAACGTAAATATTTGTAGGGATTGATTGAGGTCATCAATCACAATCAACTGTCAAATTGAGGGCCTCAAAGCCTTCAATCTATATTGATTTAAAATATCATCAGTTCAACAAAACATAAGTTATTAGGATAACACATTTTTTTTGTTTTAATATCCCTTTACTAAAGTTTAAGAATTAATTTATTCATTGAATAAGAGATAGGTATATATATATATATATATGTGTTTGACATTAGAGTTTCAACCTTCAACTCATCTTTCACTCAAAAGATAATAGAACTCAAAAATATTATACTTATCCTAATTGTATAAGGTTCCAAATGTTAACACATACCATTTAGATTAGTAAAATTATTTTGTAATAACCGGGGACTTCCTGTAGGCCAGTGGTAGGAAATAAAGGCCTGTCGCACTATGATTGTGGGTTCGATTCCTGCAGCTTTGTCCGACGCGACGGTTTATGCCCCACCCTGCAGGTTGTCCTTTTCCTAAAACTATAGTATTATAATACTCCAAAAACAATCTTCATTAATTTTTTAACCTTAAACCATACTATCCAAAGATCAACTTAATCCACTCCAAAATAACTCTGTCCAGACTTTCTCTAAAATGTCTCTTAATTCCAAAATCAATTGTAGCATCAGATTCCCCATAAAAAGAAAAGTTTCTCTTATTGTCACATACTAAAAATATGATTACCTTAATCATATTAAAACCTTACTGAAATCAAAAAGTACTGCAGTACAATCCTTATATAGATCACATTATTCTAATAACCAGAATATAATCCATGAGTCCAAAAGCACCAATACATTAGTTATTCTGCTTCAACTGTAGTAATAGCATAAGATTGTCCTTGATCCCTTGGCCTTTTCTGAGGTAAGTTTCCTTGACGCTTAGGACATTCATTTGCGTAATGACCCATTTCTCTACAATTGTAGCATTCAACTTTGACAGCCTCTTTCTTTCCCTTGCAATCACGTGCCTGGTGACCTTTTTCTCCACATTTATAACAGACTCCCATTCCTTTTAGGCAAGTACCAGGGTGATTCTTCCCACAATTATCACATAATGGAAAATCCTTCTTTCCCTTTTTCCCTTTATCTGTCTCTTGTTCCACCGTTCTCTTCTTCTCTTGCTTTACTTTGTTGTCATAAGACTTAGAGAATTCCTTTTCTGTCTTGATAGCACATGAGACTATATCTTCGTATGATGAGAAGGATTGTGATACTAAAGCTCGACGGAGAAATGGTTTTAACCCATCAAAGAAACGATCAATCTTACTCCTTGGGTTACGTATATAATCGGCAGCATGCCTCGCTAACCTTGTAAAGTTAGCCTCATACTTTGCGACATTCTCATCCTCCTTCTGCCTCAGACTCAGAAATTTCCTTTCCATATCTGCTCGATGGTCACGAGGAAAGTATTTTTCTAAGAAAAGCTCTTTGAACTCCCTCCATTCCATATTCGATACGTCATCATCTTCCTTTGTGTTTTGAATCAGTGACCACCACTGATCGGAATCTCCAGTGAGGCGGTAAACTGCCATGACAACCTTCTCCCTTTCACTACTCCCCAAGGCATGGAATATTTTCTCTAAGGAATTTATCCATTGCTCAGCTACTGTAGGATTTGTACTCCCATTGAAGGTTGGCGGTTGTTGCCTCATGAAACGGTCTAGCATTGATCCTCCACGTTGCGAATCAGGGTGCTCCATACGAGTAAGGTTGTTGTTCATAACCTGCGTGAGTTGTCCCAGTATGGTAATAAGTTGATCAGCACCAGTTGTATCTCCAGGTCCACAATAATTATCTTGAGCAGGAGGGCAATCCCTACACGGAGTTCGTGCATTGATACAGTTTCAATTCCTTCTACTAGGCGCCATTTCTAAACAATGGCATAATCCAGATTAGTTTATGAATCAAAATACATAATTCCATACTTGTATAATACTTAACATAAATTGAACTATTTATGGATATAATCCATAATCATAAAAAGAAATGTTTCCTTTGAGGAAGTATGTACTCATAAACCTTACATAATGGTTTGTAAAGAAAATGAGAATTATCCTAAGCATATCCCCCGGGAGTGTCATAACGAAGGGTGCAGCAAGGCCCGTTGTCGTGCACCAGTTCCCGTTTGAGTCTAGCTCAAAGCGGTGTTTTCGGGTTTTACCCCTAGGTACATCTGTGCCAGAGCCACCTCTACCTGCTCGTATCCAGACAGGGATGTATTGCTCGGAAAACTCACAACATCTCTACAATACTAAAATTCTAGGAAGTTCTTCTATACTAATCCTCAAAGTCTATCTTTGGGCTATGTGCTCTAATCAGAGTTTATCTAAATCTAGCTTCCAAGGTTAGTACTAAACTGCCTCTGATACCAACTGTAACGCCCCGACCCCAGCTACCCAGAGTCAGTGCATTACTTCGTAACATTGGCATGATCACAAAGGATCAAGTCTCGAAAGACCGATTAGTTTAGTAGCCTTGGAAACACTAGATACATTCATAAGTCTTTCATTACATCAAAAAGTGAAAAACTACAATAACAAAGTCTCCATAGTCCACACTCATATCCTCTTCCGACTATCCCTGCAGGTCATTCATAAAATACTTCTTCACATCCTGGAAAATATTAAAACATTGAAAGGGGTGAGCTCAGATGCTCAGTAAGGATAACAATAATGCGGAAGCTTTCATAAATAAACATTAACATTTAAGGCAATGTATAACTAAAACAAAAGCCTTTTAAACATGAACTTCAACATAATATGGCAAAAGTAAAATGAGATAATGCCATTTACTTCTTCACATGGATATTCTACTGGTCGAATAATCACATGCAATATCAATAACCACTTTCATAATGATGGAATGCATAATGCCAGACTATCATAACCACATAGCCAAGGCCTCGTGCCAAGACTACAAATAAGATTTTGTCAAGGCCTTGTGCCAAGACACTAGTTTGTCTCATGAGACCTGCCGATGCATCGAGGAGCTATAGCGGGCTCCACCCGTCACTTATTAAGTCCAATGCATTCCTCATATGAATAGGTTTAAACATATTATAAACCATAACATAATCGTATCTCATAAAACATGCATAAAGGAAACATAACATTTCCACATTTCAATCACAAGATATAAATACAACACATTGATATAATAAAAATGCTTTCAAAACCATTTTCAATACCAAAATAAAATAGAGTTAAAACTTTGTATTTATTTTTCATTAAAAAAAATGATGGCTTGAAGAGGAAGCCGGATCTCAAATAATGGTCACGGCGGCGGAGAAGTCGTTGTCGCCGCATAAGTACGGAAAGAAAAACATTCCCTTTTGTCGTTTAGTAAAACGCTTCGTATAAAAAGATTCCTTTTGAATAAATGCAAATGTCAAAGGGTTTTATACACCGTATAAAAGGAAAGTTGTGTATAAAGCCAAAATATGCCTCAATGAAAGGGGATAGAGACGAAGTCCTTAAAAAGATCATTTTTAAAAATAAAATAGATCTATTATGTGTATTCACTATAGGTACACATAAAGAAAGTAAAAATAAAAAAATAGGATATAATATCATGACATAATTTGAAAGTAGGAGATTAACCCAAAGAATGGAAGTTGGGTTAAGAAGTTCCCTTACCTCGTGTCTGACTTGACTCAACCGTTCTTTAACCTCCTGAATAATAAACTAGAGTTAATATCTACCTTATTAAGAACCATTTTCAATTTCATTATCCTTATTATATCACTTATTACAATGATATGAACATTATGTAATTATTTAAGTTAATAACGGTCGTTTTGTCGATCCTTGGTACTTGAGTCAAAAATAAACTTCTTATAATTACAAGTTGTTCATGTGGTGAAATATCCATTATATCCGGAATTATATTCATGATGTAGATATCATATATATCATATATACAGTATATACATTCATTTATAATATTACGTAACATTTAGAGGTAAGAAATGAAATGCACCGTTCATGGAGACGGTAAGCCGTACGTACGCATGAACGCTACTTTCATTTCAATTTCATATTTAATGGAAGTAAATCATAATGATATAAATGTATAATATAATTCCAGTATAATATAGTGTATAATACCATTTACTCCATCCTTTATACATCCCACATATGGAATTTACGATTCAAATCACTTTGAGGGGGCGGTAGTCCGCACTTCCTAAAATGAAATTATCGCGTTTTACCCATAATGGAAATCATAAAGTATGCCATAAATGAGAAATTCAGAAGCATAAGTAAAACAAAAACATATTATATATCATATATAAAAATAGTGACATCTTAATGGCCACCTTTGAAGGTGTTATATGAGTGTTGAACAATCATCGCTTCGTGAGGCAGAAATTCGCCATCCACAGAAACCGTATGTTCTTTAACCATTAGATGTAGGTGTGTGTAAGTGTAGCTCGAATCCTTCTTATAACAACATCCTAGTATATTGAGGATACTGGTGTTGTTACAAAAGAAATGAATAAAAAGAGTTTAGGGGGTTGGAGAAGAAAAATAAAACAAAACAACATTATAAAAGACATTACCTCAAAATTGGGTAACTCTTTTTGATTTGAGCCAAAGGCTTCCTTGGGAAGAGTTCTGCCCAAAGTGAGGATTCTAGGAGTAAGGTAGGAATGTTGGGAGAGTATTTGGGCAGAGGTTGGCCGAGCCAAATGGCTTGAAAGTGTGAATAAGGTGGGAGAGGTGGGGGCCTTTTATAAGTGGAGAGGAGGGGCACTTTTGGAAAGTAATGAAATGTTACATTATTTCAAAATGCTTTTCGGATTCTAAAGGTCCCACATCTATATAATTCGAGGCTAAGGTGATAAGGTTTCGAAATATCTTCATCCAATAGGCTTTGGACAAGTGTAAGCCTCGGATTTTGCATTATCTTCTCATTTTATTTAAATCGTCAAATAATGATGTCATCGCTGCATCATTATTATGTCATAAATACTTTAATTTATTTAATGTCTAAAAATTATAAAACAAATACTATGATGTAGGAAATCTTTTTAGCTTTCCAATGACTATTTATAATCAAAATTTGGACTTGTATAACCCCAATTAAAAATTGTTTTAGTAGAACAATTTATGTTAGTGTCATTTTCACTTTAACATTAAATAAAAACTAATTTATGTCATTTCCCAACAAAAGTGGATCCATGGGGTCCCCAAGTTAGGCCATGGCTTGTCTTGGTCGGCCATGACTCAACCAATGAGGTTGGGACATGTTTCTAGGTCATTTAATATTATTAAAGTATTATCTATACCTTAAACTACACTAATTACCACTAATCGCGATTAAGAACTTAATAAGTTACTATTCACCAAAAAATTATTATAATCTCATTGAACCACATTTTACTTCTTAATGACAACCATGTATGTCGGATTTTTGAAAATCAAATCACAGAAGTGGTAATATTTCATTTAAACGAAAAATCAGTTATTTAACTACCACTTAGTGGTTTCACTATTCATCAAAAATTGAAGTTTCTCAGAACAATGCCAAAATTTCATCCTAAGCTATAATTGATATTCCGAATTCAAAAATGATGTCTATTTTACAAAATTCCAAACATATAAGTTGCATTAATTAATTTTATAATTAATTCCCGCTGTTACGACAAATAGCGTGTTTTCAAGAAACAATTTATATCAAAAGATTGGCAATTGTTTATGTCCAAATTCAATGTTAAATTAATTCTAATGACCACCATTGGATAAAATGGTAAAAATATATTCTAATTATACTCTAAAACCACTCAATAGTATAATTTATCACTATGAATTATTTTGATTAATAAAGTTGTTTTAAGTATTTTTCACTATTCATAAAAATTTAGAAGTTCTCAGAAAAATACCAAAAACTCAACATAGGCTAATTTCAATATTAGGAATACAAAAATGAAGTCCATTTTGAAATATAAAATTTCTATAATTTTAAAAAGTGGTTATTACTATTCATAACGGCTACTTTGATTTGTCGCGATGTTTTAGAACTTCGAAGTTGCGTACAATGCAAGCTATTGTATTATTGAATGACAAGCGTATCGTGGAAGCTCGGGGTGTTACACCCAAGGTGTCCTCAATCCTACCAAGGTACTAAACATCATGCTTTTGAAGATACTCTTCATGGTAAGGGAATCTTTCACCCTCCTATTACACCCATGACTTCTTTTTTGTAGTGTCTTCATGTTTCCATATTTTTTTGTTGCGGGTATGTTATTATAGAATCTCGTTACTGTCCATTTAATTTATAATTGTTGATAGACCCTTTCTCCTATAGTCAATTTTTTTTCTGAATTTTTATGTGAAGTCGTTAGGCTGCTGAATTTTTGTAAAAGAAATCGCGCTTTCCCTGCTGTTTCAAGTTTCCATACCATGTGGTGTGTCATTCCAATATCCACCCAGTTATCTTATTTATTTTTATTGGGTAACTCTACTAAAAAATGAACCTTTTATTAATGGTATACCATTGTCCCTGGTCTATTATTATTTCCTATAACCATGCTATATAGCTGTTATGCTGTAGAAATTTCCCCTCAAAATTTCCATCTCTTTCTCTCCGGAAATTATTTTGTTTTATTTATGTGAATACCCACACCTATTTCATTTCTATGGGTGTTCATACATATATAAAGATTATATATTGTATTATGGAATTTACATACATATTATCCTCACTACCTTTCCAAGGGTTATAAATGACATAATGGTCTTATTTTTAAGAAGTTTTAAAACATGACGATTTTGAAATGAAACACTTTTATTTTATTCTCTAAGGGTTACTTTGAAATGTTTTATTATGATATATGTGGATCACATTATTGTAATGAAATATTCTGTGTGCACCCTGATAGTGCACCAATGCATTTGGTAATGTGTTAATATCTTGAGATGACAAGTTTCACGATAACTTGGTAAATAACATTGGTAATTTTTATGACATGTCGGGGATAAACTTTGGTAATATGTTCATGAATGTATAAATGAAATGTTGTAACCAATAATTCAAGATATGATTTAAGTTCTTTTTATTATGATAATCCTATTCTTCCATTTCTCATTACTTTATGACTTTTATCATGTTCTTATTAATATTTCTCAGGATCACATGTCAATTCTTTCACTTGTTTTCTTTACTGAGCCTTATTCTCACCCTTACCTTTGATATAAGTCTCCAGGATATGAGTTGTAGTAATTGTACATAGGTTGAACCTATGATTAAGAATTACGATTGGTTTTGAAAAATGTTTTCTGTAGTTTTCATGTATTATGATCTTGTTTTTCAAGACACTAGACATTAAAGATCCTCTTTTTGTAAAATGTAATTAAAAGTTATGTATAAAAAACTAGGGATTCCATAGTTTGTATCAAAAGATAGTCTAGTTATTTATGGAAATTAGGATAATAAAAATTTAGGAAGAATCCTATAAAAAAGATTAAATATAAGAAAAATTACTAGTATTTCGGTGAGTATCAAGTAAGTTGTCTATGAAGAAAATACATCTCTGTATATAAACGAGAATGTAAAGGTGGCACTGGAACAGATGTAACTATGAGTGAAAAGTCTGACAAGGAGTTTCCGGCTTTAATTGAGATATTCTGGTATACGACAATGGGCTTTGCAGCACTCTTGGTTACGACACTCCCAGGGGATATGAATGGTTAATCAAAATATTTTTGTGAATCACTATGAAGGATTTATAGAGAAACATAATTGTTTAAATAAGTTTTAAGACAAAAATCCTTTACTATTAAAATATTTGTAAATATAATAAGTTAATCATTATGTTTTTTTTTTCTTTTAGAAAATATTGGGAAATAGTAGGAACCGTGTAAATGGTGACCGCAGTGGACCCTACACTGACGACCCTTCAATGGATGCCTGAATGGAAACATGCATGCGAATGATGAACCTAATGACTCAAGTTATAGGAAATAACCTGATTCAAGCTGAGAGACATATCTCACCAAAAAGGTTACAATATTCTCTAGAGTCCTTTATGTGTCAACGACCACCATCCTTTAGTGGATCAACTGACCGATTGATTTCATAGTAGTGGATCATCTCCATAAAGAAGATCTTTCCCATGCTCCTCTATTCAAAGCACTAGAAAGTCACCCTGGATGTCTATCTCTTAGAAGGAGAAGTTTATCAATGGTGGGAACTGATTAGAAACACAAGGCAAAGAGTTGTGGTGGAAGCTATCAAATGGGAAGAGATCATAGGGATCTTTTTTAGTAAGTATTTCCCTCAATCCATGAGAACATGAATGGGGAAGGAGAATATCAAGTTGAAGTAAATGGTGAATGAATCTGTTGGAAGATACGATATGAACATCACAAGGATTTCACGTTACACCTCTATATTTTTCATGGATCTAAATGTCAAGGTTGTTATTTTATTATGTGGACTGAGACCTCATCTACGAAATAATCTAGCCAACTGAGATAATGACATCTATGAGGAGATCGTGTGAAGTATGATGAAAGTTGAACTGGTGTTTGGTGAGACGTAGTGGTCTCATAAATCTAATGATAAAAAGAGATGAATGAAGCCATGATTAGGGAGGTTCTTTTATCCGGGAAGAGGAGTCATGAAAGTGAAATGTCCCATGTGTAATGAATGTGGGAAGAAGCATTCGGGGAACTTCATTCGTGGGAGAGGGAAATGCTAAAAGTGTTGAAGAGATGTCCATATTGCGATGAATTTTCATAGTGAGGTGAAACCTCAACTACCAAACACTAACGATAAGGGGATGATGGTAAAGGCCCTACTTGATGTCTGGTGCATTATGTGTGGACAAATTGGGCAATTTTCCAATCACTGTCCATATACGAGGGTAGTGAAGGGGAACCACCCTCAGCCTTAGTAGTGGACAAGAGAGTATGGTCATGCATTTGCTATCACGAAAGCTGAATATGAAGCTCCAAATGTAGTGGTATCAAGTATTCTCGTTGTTCTGTCAAAGCTATAAAGTACATTGTTGGATCCTAGTTCTACGCATTCATTTATTTCCCCCAATTTTGCTAATAATTTAGAATCAACCCCCAACATGAAAAAGTAGAGTAATCAGTCAAGACATTCGGTGGGATTATCCAAGCATCATCTGTGTTTAGAAACTATTGTATTAACATTGGATAGCATAATCTTATCACAAATATAGTAGTTCATTCCAATATGGAATTCAAAATTATACTAAGGATGGACTGGCTCTCAATGTACAATTCCATGATCAAATGCAGATGTAAGGAAATCTCAGTAGTCTTGAATTGAAAAACTACAATTATCATCCAAGGAGAGATATCTCAACCTGATATTTTTCTAGAAGAACATCCTATATCCTTCATTATGGTATTTTTTGTGATGAAGAAAAGGAAATGAGAGTTTTAGGATAGAAAATTTACCCATCATCCAGGAATATAGTAACATATTTCCTGAGGAGTTGCATGGACCTCCCCTAGAAAGATAGGTAGAGTTATCTATTGAACTAATAAATGGATCTCATCCAATATCAAAGACCCAGTATAGGATGGAAAATGTGCAGCTGGTGGAATTAAAGAATCACCTCCAAGATCATTTGGAGAAGGGGTTTATCCGACCATATGTGTCTGCTTAGGGGGAACCTATTCTCTTTGTGAAGAAGAAGGATGGATTGATGAAGATATGAATTGAATATAGAGAATTGAAGGAGATCACAGTAATGAATAAAATAACCTTTTTAAAGAATTGATAAATTATTTTACTAACTTCATGGGGCTTAATTGTTCTATATAATTGAACATTAATTTTATTTTTCATAAATTGAGGGTGAAGAAAGAATATATTCCAAAAACTGCCTTCCGATCAACATATGGGAATTATGAGTTTGTTGTTATTCATGTTGGACTGACTAATTCACCTTATATTTTTGTGGATTTGATTAATAGATTATTTAAATAGTACCTTGATAAATTTTATGTAGTTTTTTTTGATGATATTCTGATATATTCTATATTTTGTGAGGAGCATGAGGATCATCTAAGGGTTATTTTGGAAACTCTATGGAAGGAGAAACTCATTGAAATGTTCAGTAAATGTGAATTACTGTTTCATCAAGATGTTTCTTGGGGAACATTGCTAATAATGAAGTAATCAGATTTTACCCTAAAAAGGCAAAATTTGAAGAGGAGTGGCCTCATCCTAGAATAATAAATCATATTCATAGTTTACATGGATTAGCGATGGTTTTTGAAAAACCATTCATGACAATCTAATCCATTAACTAGGTTAACTTGAAAAGCAGTCATGTTCATATGGAAAAAATAGTGTGAGGAATATTTCCAAGAGCTGAAGTATAGATTGGTTACTACACCTGTGTTAACTCTGCCCTCACGTGGAGATGGATTCGTTATTTTTTGTGAGGAATATCTGAAAGGTCTTGGGTGAGTCCTCATAATAAAATGACATGGTCATTTCTTATGCATCTCGACTGTTGAATACTAATGTGGAGAACTATACTACGCAAGATCAAAAGCTGGTTACGGTCGTTTTTTCTCTGAGGATATGGAGGGACTATCATTATGAGAAGAAATGTGATATATACACAGACCATCAACGTTTGAAGTTTATTTTCATACAAAAGGATTGAACCTGAGACAAATGAGATTGTAGGAATTCTTTAAAGATTATGATTTGTCAATTCATTATCATCTTGGTAGAGAAAACAATGTCTTTGATGCATTACGTAGGAATGACCCAACTATTCATTCCATGATGCGGATTCAAAGAGATCCATTGATCAATAACCGAGTATTGTTGGACATGGGAATTTAAAGGAAGGGACATCATCAACCCTAACCCAAATGAATTCTCAACCATCATTACTGGAGATGGTCAAGAAAGCTCAGAATGAAGATCCTTTGTTATAGAAGATGTTGGAGGCTGTGAAGGATGAGAAGTTTATTGAGTTCAATACTGCTCAAGAAGGCATACTAAAATTTCGTACTAGACTATGTATTTCATATATTCATGAAATAAATAAGGAGATGATAGATGAAGCTCAGAGATCTACATTCTCAATACATCCAGGTTGTACAAAAATGTATATGGACCTTCTTGATCATTTTTGGTTGGAAAATACGAAAAGGGATATTGCTGACTACACTCCGTGGTGCCTAGTATGTCAGCAACTGAAAGCATAGTGACAAATTCCTAAATGGGTATTGAAACCACTACCCGTACCACCCTGAAAGTGGGATAATATCACTATGGACTTTGTCACTGGTCTTCCGAGAAAATCCAATGGAAAATGAGTTATGGTTATGTGTGGACTGTCTCACCATGACGGCACGTTTTATCTCCATTCGGTAATATTTTTCTCTTGATCAACTTTCTAGGATTTATGTGAATGAAGTGGTATGGCTGCATGGAGTTCCAATTTCTATCATATCTGGCCGTGATCCAGGGTTCACATAAAAATTTTGGAGAATTATTCAATATGCTCTGAACAATGAATTGAATGTTAGTACGGCCTATCACCCCCAAACAGATGGCCATTCAGAAAGGAGTATTCAAACACTCGAGGATATAATGAGAACATTCTCAATGTTATTTAAAGGTGTATGGGATCAAAAATTATTTTTAATAGAGTTCTCTTACAACAATAGCTTCCAATCGAGCATTCAAATGGCACCCTATGAAGCTCTATATGGGAAGCAATGTAGATCACCTACTTGTTTTGATTAAGTTTGTGAGAGAAATCTTCTTAGGCCTGATCTGGTGCAAGAGATGAAAAGGTCCATCCCATCCAGCATTCCATTAAGGCTACTTAGAGATGGAAAAAGTGCTATGCCGACAACTGTTGAAGGTACTTGGAGATTGATGTTGGTGACAAAGTCTTTTTGTGGATATCACCTTGGACGAGAGTTATGAGGTTTGGGGAGAATGGGATGGTCAACCCTAGGAACATTATCCCCTGTGAAATCCATGATCTTGTGAGAGAAGTGGTCTATCGACTTGCCCTTCCTCCAAATCTAGCACATGTTCATTATGTCATCCAAGTATCCCTTTTGAGGAAGTATATAACTAAACCTTCACATTGAATAAATCTAGAGGTGGTGCAATTGGATCATGAACTCTCTTATAGGGAGCAGCCGGTGGAGAAAATGGATCATACATACACGGTTCTACGCAACAAGACTACTCACCATGTGAAGGTGTTGTGGAGGAACCACAAATGTGAAGAAGACACGTGGCATCCGGAGTCCATGAGATAGAAGTACCCAGAATGTATCCTATCAGAGGTTTCAAGATAAAATTTTGGGGATGAAATATCTTATGGGGGGATGAATTTAACAGCCCAAAAATATTCATCATATTTGTTTAATAATTTGGAGTGTTATTTATTTTATAGTAAAAAACTATATCCTTTAATTAATGAAGTGGGTATAATTAAAATGAGAGAGTTTGGTTTCGATTATTACATGACCGTTGGTTAATATAATCATTGGAAACTAGAATATTATTTTTTTTATAACTAGGGTTATCTTGGTTAATTAATATAGAATGAAGATTGAATGGACACATCCAGTAGACTTGAGCCATATGAAGCCCATCTGTCAGAGCTTGGAAAGGAGTTAGCATCAATGGGCTTTGCTCTGGACCAAGCCCATGCCGAACTTCATTGTAAGAATATTAAATGGCATCGCCTACGAGTAAAGTTCATGCTGATTGAAATCACCACTCGGGAATTTTATTCTAAGCCACCCCAAGATTATGTCACTATAGCATACCTTACACTTAGGTCCTATGTTGGTGTTATAAGGGGAAATTTAATGATTCATTAGCTTCTTTGGGTAATCCTTTTCGATAAATAAAATTATTATTTCTTCTCATGGAAAAGTTTGTGAATTTCAAATATCCAGATAAATATAGGATGAGTATTATTTATGAATTTAGGAAAAATGGGTATTTTATAATCTTTTTGTATTAATTAAATTATTAATAATTTGAAATTATTTTCAAAAAATGGTCTTCTACAGTTGTGATCAGTGATAAATTTAGTGTCTAATAAGATCAAGATATTTTTAGTGAATAGTAATGTAGGAATTATAACACAACCATATGAATAGTAATTAATAGTAATGAATAGTAATTTGACCAAAAAAATTCAAACATCACCCATGAATGTCTAAATACATTTTAGATATCTTAAATGTAAAAATGATCACATTTTATGTTTTGATATTTTTGTAGGCCATAAATATTTAATTTAAAATATTATAATTAATTTGATAATTTAAAATTGATATTTATCGTCATTAAATTTAATCATAAAATTTTCACTTAATTGTCTTATGGCTATATGATATTTTTAAGGGAGTTTGATATCTTTTTTAAGGTGTTACAAAATGAGTTATAGTCTTCAATTTGTATTTTTGGAATAAATAATGATTTTATTTAAAAATTAAATTAAAATTATTTAAAACATTAATTTAACAAAATGGACCTCATTTTTGAATTCAGAGCATTGATATTAGGTTAGGGAGAATTTTTGGGATTTTTCTGAAACAGTTGACTTATTAGCGAATAGTAAAAATTCAGTTTTGAGTTTTAGGTATTTAATGACATCATTAATGATGTAATAATGATGCAAGCTCTATGGTCAACTTATTAATAGTTAGATATTCTATGAGATGTCCCAATATTCCAATAAATGGGAAATACCATGGTAAAGACCATGGTTTTGCAAATACCACCGATGAGGTGTCCCTTGAAAATTAATAATTTATTCACTAAATTATCCTATAAATACCAAGCCATTTCAATCATTCATTTCATTCCAAAATCATCCTCAATGATGTTCTGGTATCCTTTACTCCCAAGGAGTCCTCCCAGGTTTCCCTCAATCATCCCAAGGTCCTGACCGTCATGCTTTCGATGTTACTTTTCAAGGTAACGGAATCTTTCTCCCTCCTTTTGAAAGCCATGAGTTCCTTTATGTTGTGTCATCATGTTGCCATCTCTTTATGTTTTTGGTATGTTCATATATGTTAAAATTACTGTCCATTTCATTTCTAATTGTTTATAGACCCTTTCCTCTCTCATCGATTTGTTTTCTAAATTTTTATGTGATGCTGTTAGGCTGATGAATTTTCGTAAAAGAGATTTTTCTTTCCCATTTAATTCAAGTTTCCCTATCTTGTGGTGTGTACTTCCAATATCCACACAGTGATCTTATTTCTTTTTATTCTATCCTTCTACTGAAAAATTATCCTTTAATGGATGGGAGACCCTTTTCTCACAATTTTATTATTTTCTAAAACCACGTTATATAGTCGTTATGCAGAAGAAATTTCGCCTCATTATTTCTACCTCTTTCCCTCTGAAAATTATCTTGTTTTATTTATGTTAATACCCAGAACTGATTCTTTTCCATGGGTGTTCATAAATATATAAAGGTGATATATTGGATTCTATAATTGACATATATATAACCCTCATTCCGTTTCCATGGGTTATAAATGACAGAATGATCTTATTTTTATGATCTTTTAAAATGTCACGATTTTGAAATGAAACACATTTATTTTAATCTCTATGGGTAATTTATGCAATGTTTTTTTTATGATCTATGTGGATCACATGAATGTAAAGACATATTAATGGTGTACCTTTATAGATATCTAATAAATT
The DNA here is from genome assembly GCA_963277665.1 of Viscum album. NCBI lineage: Eukaryota > Viridiplantae > Streptophyta > Magnoliopsida > Santalales > Viscaceae > Viscum > Viscum album. Next base: position 809,973,396 of record OY728140.1, on the reverse strand, counting down.
GGGAACATAGTTAATCTCACGAGATGACAAGTTTCACGATACCTTGGTGAATAACCGTGGTAATTTTTATGAAACCCGAGGGAGAAAGAAAGGTGATATGTTCCTGAATGTCTAAATTGAAATTTTTAATCCACATATTCAAGTTATGATTCAAGTTATTTTTATTATTATATTCATATTCTTCCATTTCCCATGCCTTTATGTTTTTTAATTTGATCATATTAATATTTCTCAAGATCATATGTCAACCGTTTCACATGTTGTCCTCACTGAGCCTTCTGCTCACCCATCTCTTTGAAGTATGTCACCATGATATGAGATGTAGAAATTGTACATAGGATGAACCTATGATGAATCCATAAAAGTGGATTAGAATAATTTTTTATGTTTTTTTCAATTATTATGTTCCTAATTTCCAAGACACTAGACTTTAAAGATCCTCTATTTGTAAAATGTAATGAAAAGTTATGTAATAAAAAGGAGGGATACAATAGGAATGGTAAGACATAGGGTATATTTTGGGTCCCAAGGTAAATTATTATGTGCTCTTGGACACCATTATGATTCAAGGATGTTGGTTTATAAGGGTGAGTACCCCCTTGCATCTCAATCCTCATTTATTAGTGGAATCTTTGTATTACACTGTAGGATCCCTACTATACTAATAATGAATTCCTTGGATACATTTCTGAGATCGAAAATGTATTATTTGGAAATTATTTTCATTGGTTAAATACTTGGGTCTGACCATTTCTTATGTCATGTTACAATGGTTGTATTCAATGGACTCAGATCGCTGACAGTATTGTGGAATGTTGTGTATAATTTTCCATGGATTAAAATCATACCACTTAGACATATCCAATTTATTACTAAGTTTTAATCAACATAAATAACATTTTTACTTTGTTTTCACCATTGAATTTATTCATTATGAATAAAATCATAGAGTCCTTGTTTACCCTGGAACTATTGTTATTATCATGTCAAATCTAGATTAACCAAACATGACATAATTACATAAACTGAATAATAAATAGTTCGTTAATAAGTTTTGTGTCCACACATTATTAAGGGGATGAATTAGGTACATGGGTATTTATATTACTATACCTATTTACATTTATATATGCATACATGCGCATTGTTTCAGTTTATATTACACTGACAGGATATTAATGATGTCATTGATGGTGGCCTACTAAGATTTATATCACACCCCATATGAGCCAAAATTCCCCCATGGGAATACTATATATATGTATTTTCTGTTAAAGGGATTAATATCACTTTATAAACATGATTTCACACATTAGGATAGGGGAGGTTGTAGATGAGTGGGTTGGAGATCTGGATGAGGAGGATAGTTTTTGTATACTTTTAGCTATTTTTTATTCCATGTTGTGCATGATTCCATCAGTCAATGTTTTTACAAATTTATAGATACAATAAATATATCATAATAATATTTTTAGTATTCCATATGATTGATATTAGACCAATTGTTTATTACATCACCCTACTTCTGATGTTTTATCTATCAGTTTACTAATATTTATAAAAAAGTTAGCTTTATTTATTATTAATTTATTGTGGTATACTCTAGAAATTATGGAATATTCTCTCCATAAGCACACCTGAGTCCTTATTCCCAAGTTGAATACCTCTGAAATTTGGGTAGATACACTTGACCCCATGTGTCAAAACAGGCTCATGGAACCTCTAAGTGGCATATGGTTTTGGGATGTTAGAATGTGGAATCTGAGAGGGTTCATTTATTACATTAATATTTGATAAAACTATATTTTATATTATTAATTATTAGAACATGTTCATAAGGGGTTCTTTGGCATAATGAACCCATGATTGGGATAAATTCTATATTTAATGAATTATAATTACTGTTCTATTTTCTCTTGTTACAATTGATATCATTTCACCATTGTGAGATGAACATTCGATATGGTGTTGATTATAATTACTATGATTAATTATCTTCTTTTATACTTGACCTGATGATATCAGGGTAGTGAAATTTATTAAATGAATCATCATAGGTACTTAGAATTCATATTCCATGCATATTCCATGTCATATAATTGCATTTCACTAATTCTATTTCTCGATATGCCTTTGATTTTTGAGTGATGATTTGGGGGTTATATAATTCATGTGGCTTTCATTACATATGATTATGCAAATGATAGATTAAATTTCTGGGGTGTATTCGGTCATCATGTGTAATAACTTACTATGTTGATCTATTAGATTAAATTCATGTGGGTGTCATTTTCAAGGATAATGTTCAAGGGCCCTAATTCACTATGAATGGTGTTCCATTCTCTATGAACTATGGTATATGAAAATGATAAAACATAAATATAAATATAAAACATGGATAATAAATAGAAATTGTTTCCTATAAAGTTTAAGTTGTATTGTAGTTGAATCATCATCAAATGGAACCCTAGATAATAATACATGATAACTAACAATTACATGGACATCTATGCAGTGAATTTGTGTTGTATACCATCCATAATTATTTATTTCCCACATTAATATTCAATTAATATTTTTATCTATCTTCTTAATTCATACTTTGATATGTTTTTATTTGTAGACTAATATTCCACAATGTCGTCATGTCATTCACTAGGTTGGTGGTGATGACCATGATTTACACTTTTTGGTCCCTCAGTATCTAGTCTAACTTCTAGAAATGCCACTTTATGAAAATCCTGCATTATATGACTTGGGCATAGATGCTCAGCATCATGATAGTTTCTGACATCTCATGCACTCTATGCAAGGTTCTCCAGTACCACAACCTCTAGTGGATGATATGACTCTTGAGTTTTAGTATAGATATCATCCTACCTTCTTAGGGGATGTCGGTCTGCATGATAACGAGTCTTGGATAGAGGTAACCTTTTCTGTCATTGAGAATATGGAGATGTTTCTACATAAAATGTTTAGGCATTCTACTAACATACTGATTGATTTGTGCATGCGCATGTGGTATGTGGTTACCCAGGATGGTATCCATCAAGGCATGGTATGGGATGATTTCTTGATTTCATTCAATGATCAATTCATTTCATAGAGGGTAATTCCTTGTAAAGAAAGGGAGTTCATGTAAATTGAGTTGCTTTATATGATAGTTATAAATTATTCAGTACATTTCACTGAGTTGCATTACTTCACACTGCTTTTATCTTGTGATAAGATTTAATGATCTAGATTCGTTTAGGATAGCATTTATCATACCATCTATATGAGGGCGAATGCATTTTCCCTACACAATTCCATGAAATATTAAATAATGATATTATCACAGAGACCGACCATAGGGATTATTAATGTACCAATCATAAATGGATAGTATCAAGGCATGAATAGAGTTCACTGGTCAGAAGACAGTGATCCATCAAGGTTTATCAATTAGGTATTTTGCTGCTAGAATACCAGGCATGGTATCTCTATGATGTTTCACTACTATAGATGATAAGGTAACATCAACCTAAATTTGATAGAGACCATAAAAAATGTCGTTTTTGCAACCTTATAGGATATATTTAGAGAATTTTTGTGACCTTTCCACCAGATTCAAGTGGAAGAGGTTCTGCACCACCTCCACCTTTAGTGAATGGTTATTTCATGGAATGTTCGTCATGGATTTGGAGTAGCATCTATATTCCTGGCCAAGATGGATTTCATGGATGTGGTCTCATGATTACCAGCAGCACCGGAATTGTTGTATTGATCATGGTTGTCCAACTATCGCATAAGTCCATGGATTAGATCAGTTTCTTGCATTATTGAAATACCTAACCATCAAGATGAATAACCATCTATAGTATGAGGTACTATTCTAGTATACTCTACAATAATAACTTATTTTCATGACATATGTGATTTACACTATTTCATAACCTTATCTATCATTGGATCTCTTGGGAGGTAAATATAGTAGTATTGTAGTGTAATGGTCATAGATACAACATTTCTAATATGATCAGATGCAATACACTAAGTTAAGGATTGTCCCCTTAAGGTAGAAAATTACTATTTATTGAGAGAAATAATTATTATCTATATTATAATATTCTATTTCATTCTAAATATAGATTAGTTGGTTCTAAATCATGCATTTATAGAGTTATATTTCATCATGGTTTCATATTATTCAACATAATGTAGTAGTTTTCTACAACAGGGTGAGTTATATGTCAAGGATAATAGGGTGGGTCTAGGGAATCATTGGGTATGTAGAGTGACCTCAAATATTTCTTATCTATTCTTGGAGGACTATGGCATACTTCATGATCAATTCCCTCTAGTAGATGATTTTTTTCTGGGACATTTCCTAAAAAAAATTCTTGCATACCTCATGATAGAGATAGGTATATTTTATGATTGATCTTATCCTATGATAAATTCAAGTGATTATTACTCTATACAGAAGGATACCTAGTAATCTTCAAGGTCTCGATTGGTACTTAGAGAACATGTAGTCCATGGGTTTCTTTATAAACTATAACATCCTCTTGGGGTTCCCATATGATTTTCACCAAGATGTCAGATGGTACCATTTGTATATGAATGAATGAAAGACAGTTGTGCAAGATAGTCTTCATGAACCGTTACCCACTTCCTCAAATATGAAATCCTTTTCACTAGAACTAATGATATATGGTGTTATAAATGATCGACTTGAGATGCACCAATCCTTAGGTGCGAGTATGGACATTAGACTTACCTAATCAAGCTTTTCGAAGTATGTATGGTTAGTATGATTATTTCAATGTCCCATTAGGTATAATGATTTCACCTACAAATTTCATGCTACAGAGGAATGGGGTTTCCAGCCCATATCTAGATTCCATTTTCATAGTATATATGGATGAAATCATGTTGCATTATCACCATAGTTGAGATCAAGATAAAAACTTTGAGATAATTTTGAGTACACTATGAGAGCATCAAATCTATCCCATGTTGTCTGATTTTCACTTAATGATAAGAAAGGTTGACATATTTGGTCACATTTTCAGGAATGTAGTGGTCTCTATTATCCTAGATAAGGTTAGTGTTGAGGTTTTATTAGAGAATCCTATGAACATTCATGAAATTTAAAGATTATGGGCCTAGGTAGATATTACAGGAGTTTCATATAGGGATGATCATATATTTATAAACCTTTTATAGATCTTCAAAATAATTTTTTCATGTTCCTATTGTTATAAATGTCTTAGGAGTCCATTGAGCAGATGATGGGAATCTTTTCATAGAAAATATTCTGATTCATTAAGATCATTAAATAGGTTATGTATTATTTTGTAATGTATTTGGAATCATCCCATGAGAAGTGATAATGCAGGAAGACAGATTCATTGAATATGAATTGTGGTATTTGAGGACTCGTGAGATAAATTACTTGATGCATTAAATTGACCTATCAACAGTATTAGATGACATTAATTTCTGGTTATAAAATCTATTAGGTGGGTTATTTGTCATGTATAACAAACAACAGACCAGTGAATGTATCATTACAAAACAAGACATGAATCTCAAATATGAAATATCATTAAAATACTGCCGGTCCCTAAATTATTACCATGATTATATGCATTTAATGGGAAATGAAAAAGAAAATTTGTTGAATAAAAAAACTCATGAACAAGGCACACATGATCCCAATGATGAATGGAAATTAATGGCCCTATTATCTAATATGAAACTACAGTTTCATTAATTTCATGATATTTGTTATCTTTCATACTTTAATGTTACCTCTTCCTTCCATGAGATGGTGAAGAGTATGAAATTTTTAAATCCAGTGTCCCTGGTTATCAGTGATATTATTTAAGGAGATGAACTAACTACATATTAATATATAGATAGGGATGAAATCAATGTATACATGGACTTTTGTATGTTTGATCAAATGTAATATACAAATTTAAACGAGTGTTAGATGATTCCCATTCATTAGTTCATCCAGGAATCTTCGTAATGTATCGAGACATGCAACATTAATATTGGTGGTATGGGATGAAACGTCAGATAAGTGGATTTATCACTAGGGGTTCCACCTATTAGTATGTGAAGGGAGAGAACTAGATAACTTTATCGATGATACATTGACTTACAATCCCGTAATGGATATTGGAAAATATTTCAATGGACTTTGTTGAAGGTTTAGTAATTTCATGTAGAGGTAGTGATGTGTTATTTTTTTTCATGGACCAAATTTTGAAATTATCCCACATACATAATATTTTAGAGACATTATTAATTGATGATCTCTGAATATTGTTAATCCATGAAATTATTTGATTATATGGGGACCCTTATAATACCATTTCAGATAGAGATTCTCATTTCACATCATGTTTCTAGAAGGGGATATAGAAATCTTTCGGTACACATTTTTTTAAAGATTAACTATTAACCCATAGACCAATGAACAATATGTATGGATATTACAGGTGTTAAAGGACATTATATATCAATAAATACATGATATTGGCTGGTCATGGGTGCATAATATCCCTATCATCATGTTATCTTATAATAGTATCTTCTAGGAGACATTTTAGATGGATCCTTTTGGAGCCTTGTATGGTAGGTCATTACTTTCATCCTTGTGCTTTCTAGAGGCAAGAGAGGTAGGCATAATAGGTCCCTATAAAATTTTGGAGTCATTATAGAAGGATAAAATAATCATGAAGCATATAAACACTTCTCAATATAGAAATAAATATGAGGATGATATCTGGTGACAAACTCTAGAGTTCATGTCTAGGGATCATGTTTTCCTATGGATATATCCCATTATTTGGAATATAATGATAGAGATGAAAGGTAAGATTCCACTTCATTTTTTAGTTTTTTAGGATTCTTGATATATTTAGGGTAGGTAGCCTATCATTTTTTATTACTAAAGATGTGTTGTTACATCATGATGTCTTCCATGTTTCAGAGATCTATAGGTTTCATTCCAACCAATCCCATTATATCGATATTGAAGATGTTGAGTTAGGTAATGATGAGTTATTTGAACAATATACTATATGAATTTTCAACCATTACGTGATGGATCTCAAATATCAGTTCATCCCTCTAGTACTAGTGCGATGGTCGAACAACAATTTATAAGATGATATTTGTGAGCGTGAATCTGACATAGGCACCCAGTGGACAGAGTTATTCTCGTATGTTGTTTCACATATATTGGATGTTGAAATTGAATATGTGTTACTTTAAGGGGGAAGATTATATGAACCTAGATAATCAGTCTTGTTTGGATCCTTTATTGCATGGTTTAATTATCTTTTATGAACCAATAATGGGAAAATAATGAATTTGTGATGGTCTAAAGGGTTTCTAGGACATGTTTGAGGGAAATAAAACTCACTTTTTGGGTGAAAAACGAATGTCAATTTGTTAGAATAAACCATGAGGATTAGTATATAATTTTAGATCTAACTATGAATGGTTGATAAATGGGGTGGTATAGGGATCATAGTTTTCACTATCCATGCTTATGTGGCTACACAATTATGGGAATACTAAAACCAAATTTATGAGATGATTCACACAGTTGGAACATGATTTCCGTAACATTAGGCACTAACCAAGTATGTTATCACTTCCCAGAGTAGTTCATGCATGGTTTGGACATGGTTTGTCGAATGGTGTAGCCAATCCACGCAAATGAAAAATATGGGTGCTATTATGGTTTTACATATAAATTTTTATTAAAATACATCCTTCCTCTAGTTTTTATTCCCATAGATATCTCCTCCAATTTCATTCCATTTGTATCCTAAAAGAAATTTAATATATGATTTAATCCCGATCCTTGATCTGCTGACTTTTTTTCTTGCAGTTAGTCACATTTGATGTATATTAGTCAGATATCGATTTATTTTTCATGTTTCATTGTTTTTATTCCAATAAATGATGAAATATATATGTAAGATAATATTCCATAATATTAGGGAAATGTTTCCTTCTTCAGATCTCTTTCAATGTATTCTAAAATATAGACTGATACTGGATACATATTTTCATATGAATATGATGAAAGTTCTCTATAAATCAACCCTTTTATTTTTCTTTCTTTTACAAATTGACGTGTGTGTACAATAATTTTATTTGGAATTTCACGTAAATTAATATTCTTTTTATGTAGAAATAACTTCAATGTTCTATGACCCATTCCCTAAATTTTATTCATCATCAGTGGTTATGTCCACATATTTATAACCCTTTTTATGGTGATATCAAAAATTGGGATTTTAGTTCATGACTTGGTTGTCTGCTCCACCATTTGGGTGTGCCTCATATTTACCCTAATAATGGAAATCCATAATTAATTAGAAGACAATTGAATTGAAAAATATATATATATACCTGATTTCATAACACTTTAGTAGCCTAAATTAGGTAATTCAACTCAGTTAATTAATGTTTAAATATTAAATTGGAAGTATATATATATATATGATATCACTTGTCCTAAATCATTATAATGAACAATCTATGGTTTCCTATGATTATAATACCTCATTGTGTTTTTTGAAAGGAAATGGAGGGAACTATGTCTTCTAAATATATAATGTCTTTAGTAATTCCATTCCCCTTTTCCATGTCAGACTACTTAAGGGAAGTGTCTTGAAAAAAATATAAGCAATAAAAGATATGATTTATACATGGTGTAATTTACTAAATCAATCATCTTTAAGGTTCATTTTTTATGGAACATGACATATTAATATGTGTGTTCATAATAAATTTATCTTTTGTATTCTTGAGGGAATTCATTGAGTGCTCTTGGACACCATTCTGATTCAAGGATATCGTTTGAAAAGTGTGATACCCACCATGGATCATGATTCACACATATAAGAAGATGAAAGATATGACAACATATGATACCACCCATAATACTTTAGTATGTCTTACAAACACTCATTGTATCTATTGTGGCATATATATACATGTTAGGACTTGGTTTCCTCCATGGCCCTAGCCATTGATGATATTATTTTACAACTAATGTATTCCATAAACTCAGATATATCACAATAATATGGATTTACATAGATGATGATACATTGGTTACACTCTTACTCAATATAGATGTGTTAATTAATACTACATTTTGATACCATTGAGGAAAAAGTTTATTGGATATCACCTTGGAACCAATTCATTATAAATATCATCAAATATTTTTTATTAACCATGGATCCTTTGTTAGTATCATGTCAATAATAGATTCACCTCATGTGACATAATTACATAAACTATAAAATTGTTATGTAAAGAAATTTTATCTAGTTCAGACACATTACAAAAGAAGATTTATGTACGTGGGTTTTTTCATTATTTTGTATCATTATTTTTATATATGAATTCTTGTAAACTATTTCAGATTATATTAAATGGTTTGGATACTATAGAAAATGTTGGTGGTGGACTGCGGATATATATATCCAACCTTATCTGATAATCCAATAGAACCTATGTATAATTTATGTACATTGGTGATGATAAAGGGGAGTTTATCGCATCCTACACATGATTTCTTGATTAATGATTGAGCAGGTTGCAGATGATAGAGTTGGAGCATGGGTTTCTGGGGACAGTTTTTACTTCCATTTTCTCTACTTTTTTATAGTGTGTTATTGTTTCTACCTTGTATAACTATTTTTTCCAATTTATAGATTCAAAACATATATCATCTTTATCTTTTTATCCCTGTATATAGTTACCAGCTAATAAGTTTTTTATTACATCAGTGTGCTTATATTGTCCTATCTATCTATTCATTTATATAAATTATGCTATATACCCATGTTTCTTATTTTTTAATGTGCTTAAATCAGGAAATAAGGGAATAGTATCCATTGTGACACATCATATAATATTATTACAATTATATAGGCTCTATAATTCATGGATATGTGTTTGAGTCCATGTGGGAAACTATGCGTGGGTAGCCTCCATATGTATTATAGTATGAGATGTTATAGACTACAATCATCAAACATTAAGACCATAATATTACTAATAATACAGTGTCATATGATATATGTAGGGTGGTATATACTATGATGTGTTTCATATATATTTCCTAATTTTTTCCTATTTTAATTAGGGGAATAATTATGAATTCAAAATCAATCTAATTATATTATTATAAAAATATTTATTTTTCATTATATTAGATGGTTTTTTGTAATTTGAGGTACTGAAAATTAGTTTTTATCTACATCATGTTTATTATATTAATGAGGATCAAAATGTTTCATTTGTTTACTATACGGTGATCTACCAAAAGGATGATGATTCCGGGAAAAAAATTAAGTTTTTTATGATAACATATATAATTATGAGGGATCTGTATATAAAATTTATATATTAGTGGCTATAGATGATTGATATTATTTTAGATTGATAATTCCTTAAATAGATCATTATTTCCCATTCAATGTCACAATATTGAGGCATGCATTTCATTAGTGGTGGATTTTTTAATGATGAAAATAAGTATATAGATATATCATGGGATGATTTTTAATGATTTTTTGGGTTTCTCTTGTGTCCTAAATACTGAAGGAAGAGAGTTAGTTGAAGTTTCACTCTCTTCATCTTGGGACTTTGAGTGTATAGGAACATCGAGTATTATTTAATAATACTCATCATTTTTCATTATATTTTTAATTAATGAGTAGTCCATGAGAAATAATTTCATGGATAAATAATTTATAGAGATATAACATTAGGTCACCAATTATGGGTTCTTTTTATCTATGGATTATTTTTTGTGGGAATAAGAGATTGAGAAGATTATTTCATTGATCAGATCATCTCAAGAGTGATATTATTGGTAAATTCTTATAAATGAATCCATAAATTTATGTCAATGGTTTCCATGGAATCATTTAACATAACTAGTGAGTAATATATATCAAGTATCTTCTTTTATGTACTCTAGAACTGTTATTTCTTGGATATTAATCACAATTTCATGTTTTCTATTTTTTTCTTGTAATAGTCATGATCCTTCTCTCTCAAAGTTTTAGACTTTTTTCGTCTTACATGGGTCATGTGGTTTACTTCTTATATGGATACATATGTAGTATCCTACAACTAATTATCAATATAACTATATTTATTATGATTTTATGTAGATGATTTGATTTTTTTATTGGAGGGAACCGTTATGGAGCTTCATATATTTTATGAAATATATTTTACCATGGTCGTTGATATTTTCATCATTATTTACACTTAGGAAGAGGAACCGGGAATTAATAGTTTCATTATATTAACTTAAAAAATCAATGTGGACCAGAGACCATAAAGAGATCTATATAATTTTCATCAACCTATTCTTAATGAAAATATTTTCAAGATTATCAATATCCATTTTCATAGCTACCATGTTATAATATATAATAATTGTGGTGAAGATACACCGTACTAGGTTGGTATTATCACAATATACTGGAGTTCAATATAGTATTATTATATTATGTTGGTGTTATAAGTTGAGTAAAATTATCAAAAATTAATAGGATACTAATTTTTTAAAAATATATAACAAGATAATGGAATCCTTGTTTTATAATGGTTGCATTCCATACTTGATGCTAATCATTAAATAGAATCATGTTTTATTATATTATATATAAAATTAGAATGTATTATTCATCGGTGATATAAATTTTAGATGGGTCGTAGGAATATAGATCCTTCATCTGCATAGATAAAGGATTACATTTTGTGATTTATGGGAGACTTAACTGTAATTATTTCAATGAATTGCAAAAAATATCCTTCATGTTATTCCTAAATAGGTTGTGTTTCTATCATCTTAATGAGATGTCATGTTTCAGATAGAGTTGATATTGGATATTAAATTACATTATAATCATTTAGAACATATAAATTTGGTATTCATTTCCCCATGTTTATCCTTTTTGTGAGGATAATCATGTGTTGGTGAAAATATTTTCTGAATCTATGTGACACAATATGGAATTACATTACACAGAACATAGAATTGAATTTCATTTTAATTTCGAAACATCATGTAACAAATAATTCAATTATTATAATATATATTTAATTGACTAAAACAACTATTTTATCATTCGTTGAATCTTTCAAAGAATGTTAAGAGAATAATAGGAAACAAATTCCAATATAGTGCATACTATTCTTTTAGGGAATAACATATAGAATTAACTATCAAATGTGAATTTTTTCCCCCATTGGTGGTATGTGGACTATTATTCCATTTAATTCAAATCATTGTGAATCAATATCACTTAATATTTTGTAATTTAACACTTCATAGTGAAGGAACTGGATCCCATTAAAGGCTTGAGAATATATATGATATGATCATGGATTCATTGGTTAGTGTATTCCAACAATGGAATCCATCGTTAATGGATTTGATGTTCTACATCAATCATAATCAGTTAAATTGGGGGAATATGATACTATAACAAAGGTATGACTTGGTTTAGTAGTTATTTATTTTTCTATTTTGTATATTTTTTAATATAAATATGTATTTTTCCATTTAACATCTACTACTTAAGATCATGTGATGCAACCTAAAACAAGTAAGTTCTATTAGAACCTTCTTTTACGATTAATCTAAATGATTACTTACTTTGTTTTAGGAACACAATTTAGGAAAAATATATATCTATTCTCTACATTCCATTATGTTATATGATAACATAATTTTGAGTTTTCTTTATTTACATTAAATTTATTTGATTACATAATATATATATTGAATCTAAATTATGATAATTTATTATTATAATGTAGATTAAAAATTGCAGAAATGCCTAATAAGATTGGGTTTCTTGTGCTCTGTGTAATTCCCCGACCCCAGTTACCCTGAGTTGGTGCATTATTACATAACATTGGCATGATAGAAAGAATCATGTCCTAAAATACTGATCATTTTAGTAGCCTTTGATGTACTTGATACATTCATATTTTTTACATTACATCCTACAGTAAAAAACATCAACAAAATTTTGTCCCCTTTTTAAATCACTTATATCCTTAGCCCATACCTCCAGGTCAACCATAAATGCTTCTTCACATCCTGGAAAAAAATAATACATGGAAAGTGGTGAGATCATATGCTCACTAAGGATAACAATATAGTGGAATCATTCATAAATAAGAATAAATATTTAAGGAAATGTATAAAACTAAAACAAAATCCATTTAAACATAATATTCATCATAATATGGAAAAGATAATATAAAATAATTCAATTTACTTAATCACTTTGATATTCTACAATTCAAATAATAACATGCAATATTAATAGCCATTTTCATCATTATGAAAAGCATAATTCCAGAATTTATAACCTCATATTCAAGGCCATGTTTTATGACTACAAATAAGATTTTTTCAAGGCCATGTGACAAAAAAACTATTTAGTCTCAATATACATACTGAATCATCTAGGAGCTATATCGGGTTCCACTAGTCACTACTAAGTCCAATCCATTCCTCATTTGAAAAGGTTTAAAGAAAACATAATCATTCGATTTAAAACTAGCCATGAAGGGTTTAAAAATGACACATTCATAGTACAAAAAAATCACAAAACCTTCAGTACAATATGGAAGATTTGTATCGTAATAAATCTCATTCTAATAAGTTAAAATCCATCAATGGATGATGACATAAATGAAAATGTTTTGTAAAACTCCATGAGAGAAATATCCCTTTTTCATGAATGCTTTTAAATGTGACACAAATTAAAAAGGAATACATTTAATGACATTTTTGAATCAATGTTTCCCATACAAATTTGAAACATTTTAATGGACATAACATTTTAAAAACATTCATGTCCCTATAAATAATTACTTAAAACCATTTTGAAAACATGGACATTGATGATAATGATTTAGAAGAGTAAAATTTTAATCTATTTAAAATAATGATCTACTAAAAGATACCCTTCTATAAAACTATAAAATATTCCTTTTGAGAACCTTTTTATGAAACACGGATGCAGATGATAAAGAGGTACTAGTAGATACTCACATAAAAACAACCTCAAATAATGAAGAGATTATATAATTAAACCTTACCTTGTATTTTCATTAGTAGATGGTTTTTTAACCACTTGAATAATATTTAAAACATTTTTATTAAATTATACAAGAACTATATACATAAATATGATATCATATATGATCATCAAATATTCCTTTGTTAATAATATTTTAGTAGAATCATAATTTTGAGCATTAACTGAAAATTTTCCATTAAATTTTTTGTTCTGATTGTCATGTTTGATATGGTTAGGATGTATTTGATTCATATACAGAATTATACTATCTTTATAATAATTATTTTTAATCATAAAATTAATTTTAATGTTGAATGATTACGATAGATAATGACTCTCATCACGTTCATGGAGACGGTAATCGATACGTATGCATGAGCGACAATATCATTATATTAATGATGAAATAATATTTCATTGGATGGTATATCATATATAAAAATAATTAACATGTTATATTTATTATTTACATAAGTTATACTAATTATTATACCCATACAAATAATTTAGTGTTTGAATAATTTACTACCCCAGGACATGGAGATGGTTAGTCATATGTACGCACGTATGATGACATTTTCATTGATATGATGGATAGAATAATGAATATGGTTGTATCCTATTTATAATAACATCACAGTATATTTAAGATACTGGATTTTTTATTTTAGAATGGAATCAACAAAGAAAGAGGATGTGGAATAAGAAAATAACTTGAAATAGGTGATGAAATATTTACCTCTTTTTCGGGTTCTTCATTTTGATTTGATTAAATGTGCTCCATAGGATGGATTTATGACAAAATTAAGGCCTTTATGATGAAGTGAAAAAAATTGGTAGGATATTTGGCCAGGTTTCGACTGAGCCAGAAGGATTTGGTTGTGTGAAATTAAGAGAAGTGTATGTTCTCTTTTATAAGAGAGGTGAGGGTCACTTTAGCAAAAGCTTGAAGAATTATTTTATAATAAAGTTCTATTTAATTTTTAATGGCTCCAAAACGATCTATTTCGAGGCTATGGTGGGGATGATTCGGAAACCTCTTAATAAATAGGTTCTATTCAGGTTTAGTTCATCATATTAACCTTATCTTTTACATTTAACTCTTAGTTAAATAGTTTGACATTTTCCATGTCTATTTCTCTTTTTGTATTACATGGTTAATAAACATACTATAATAATCCAAGAGAACCCAATGTGGTTCATTATTATTATATATAACCTTATATAAGTCATTTCGTCGAACTATAGATATTTAGAAATATTATATCAATTAATAATATAGTATTAGTTTTAAAAGATAAATTACAGATTTTGTTACACTCTTTCACATTGGATTTTTTAGAAAATCATAAAAACATTATTACATTGATAAAATATTATTTAATCAAAACTAACATGTCATATTGACCTATAATATTAGTGTAATTAATAAAGTCTCAAATTACATTAATTTGGATATTTATAATATCAATTATTAGAAACATTCACTAATAAATTAATTATTGCATCATCGTGGTTTCATAAATAAATTAAAATTTTTAACATCTAAAATTTTTAAATAAAATACCAATATGTATGAAATAATTTTAAATGTATAATGAATATTTATAGTCTAATTTATATTGTTTGTAACACTATATTAAAAATGGTATTGTTATTAAACATGGAATTTAAATCTTTTAACCATATATTAAATAAAATAATTATAAATCTTCTAATCTAATCCAACTTGACCAAAGTAGATCAAATTATATTTGTAATGTCGTTTTTGGACTAATTTCACTTATCGAATATAATTAGGCAATGTGTTAGGTAATTATAATATAATTTTTACCCTTAATTATCCTATTTACTTTTAACGGTGGTAAATAAAAGTTAAATGTTTATATTCACCAAAAACTATTTTCCCCTTATTGAACCAAATTTTACGTACCGTTGTAAACTGTGTTTCTCGGATTTTTGAAAGTCAACTCACAGATGTGGTAAAATTATGTTTTATGAAATTTTTTAAATGCTCCTCGGATATGGGTAAAAGACGGTAAAAATTTCAATAAACTTTTTATATATCTAAACATTTTAGAAAATGACTCAAATGAATTATATTGAAAATATATGTGTATTATGTATCTATTTTGAACAAAAATAAATTTAAAAAAAATATAAAAAATTATTAAAATAAAAAAGTCGGTTCTAATCAATAACTTAGTGTTTTTCACCACTCATGAAAAATTAATTGTTTTCAGAAAAATACCAAAAATTCACCCTATGCTAATTTTGATATTCTGAATGCAAAAAGGATGTCCATTTTAAAAAAATAAAATTTTTAAAATTTAAAAATGTGGGAATTACTATTCATAACGGCTAGTTTGATTGGTCATGGTGTGTTCGAATAACGATGTTGCGTACAATGAATGCTATTACATTATTCAAAGGGAAACGTACCATGGAAGCTTGGGGTGTTACATTATCATCACCATAAAATAATTTCATCCCCTACATTTCTAAAATATTACCGCATAAATAGATTTGGGTGGTTTTTCATCATAAGTTCCTCGGGTTCCCATGCTTCCTCTATCATCTTATGATTTCTCTATAGAACTTTTACCAGATGAGTCATCCAGTTTCTTAGCACTTTTTCTCTAGTATCAATAATTTTTACTGGCTCTTCACAAAAATATAGATCAGGTTACTATTCAATTTCCTCATAGGTGAGTAAATTTAATGGGTCAGGCCTGTATTTTCTTTACAGTAATACATGGAACCAATCATGATATTTGGAGAGACCTAGAGGCTTTTCCAAATGCTAAGCTAAAACTTCAATTCGTTCTAGAATTTCAAATGGTATGATGTACCTGGGACATAATATACCCTTCTTACCAAAAACGTATAACACACTTCCATGGAGATACCTTCAAGATAACATGGTCTCCTACTTGAAATAAAAAATCCTTCATTTGGTTATTGGCATTACTCTTTTTCCTACATTGGACATCTTTTATGTGGGTTTGGATAATTTTCATTTTTTCCATTATTTTGACAACAAGTTCTGGGCGTACGAGTTTTATTTCACCAACATCACCCAAACATGTTTGTGTTCAACATCTCTTTCTCTATAACACTTCATATGGTTCCATTTGAATACTTGAATGGAAGCTATTATTATAGGAAACTTCTACAATAGGTACATATTCATACCACATACCTTGAATGTCTAGTGAGCAAGATCTCAACATGTCTTCTAAGGTCTGAATAGTTTGTTTTGATTTCCCATCAGTTTGAGGGTTGTTGGAAATGTTCAAATGATGTTTAGTATCTAGGGATATCAAAAGACTTTTCCATAATCATGATGTAAAATTGGGATCACAATCAGAAATAATTGATAGGGGTACTCTATGAAGTCTTACAACATTATTAATATATAGTCTTTCCATATGTTCTATTTGTAAATGTTCTCTTATAGAATGAAAGTGTGCTTACTTGGTAGGATGATCAACAATGACCCATATTGCATCATTCCTTCTAGGAGTATTTCGTATCCCCATAAGAAAGTCCATCATAATATTATCCCATTTCCACTCAGGTATGGGAATAGGATGCATGAATCATCTAGGTTATTTCATTCCAGCATTCACCTATGGAAAAACCATACAACTTGACACAAAATCAACAATCTCTCACTTCATGTTGTCGCCCCAAAAGTGATCTTTCATGTCTCTATACATCATGGTGCTCTCTGGGTGTATAATAAAATTGTATCTATGAGAATCATCCAGTAATTCCAATTTTTATATTAGGTATGTTAGGAACACAAAGCCTTTTCCCGAATATTAAAATTCAATCTTCATATATGAAGCCACTTAATCTTTCACCATTCAATTCTTTAATCTTCTTTTGAAAATCATCATCATCATTATGAGAACTCTTTATACTTTCTAGTAAAGATGGTTTCAAAACCATTTAACGTAGTATTTTTGTTTCACCTTTCATGTTTATTTCCATATAGATCCATGAAAATAACATCCTTTTCAACTCTCATCTTGTTCAAAATTCCATGATCATTTCTACACAAAGCATATGCAACCTTATTTTCCATCCCTAGGTGGTAGTGTATACTGAAATCATAATCCTTGACTAGTTCAATCCATCGCCTTTTCCACATGATGAGTTATTTTTGTGAGAAAATATAATTTAAACTCTTTTGACCAGTATAAATCTCAAATTTTTTACCATAGTGATAGTGTCTCCAAATTTTTATAGAAAATATTAGAGATGCTAACTCAATATCATGACTTCCCATGAATTTTCAGTTGTCGTGATGTGTAGTAAATAACTTTATAATTCTATATAAGGACACAACCAATTACATTCTTTGATTCATCACTATAAATAACAAAAAATCATTCATCGATGGTAGAGTTGAGATTGGAGCATCAACTAATCATCTATTCAGTTCTTCAAAATATCCTTCACACTCTTTTATCCAAACAAATTTAACCTCTATACTTGTGAGCTTGGTTAATGGGCTATCCAATAAAGCATATTTATAGAAAAGTAACATTAATAACCTACTAAAACTATAAAATTACATACCTTAGTAATAATCATCGGTGCTAGCCATTAATGGATTTCATTAATCATTGAAGGATCAACAGAGATTTCATCCTTAGAGAAAATGTGTCCATGAAAAGAAATTTCCTGAAGCAATAATTGGCAATTTCCAAACATCCAATATAATTCATTTTTTATAAGAGACATTAAAAATACTATGCATGTGATTTTCATGATCTTCATAGATTTTGTATTATACAAAGATATCTTGAAAAAAATAACACTACGATGTCATGAAGATATTTATTGAAAACTAAATTATTTAGATCCATAAAGACATATGGTGAATTATTCAATCGAAATGCATTACCGTAATCTCAAAATGATCATACCAGGTTCGAAATGCTGTTTTCAGAATATATTTCTTTTATCATAAAGAACTAATGATATCGAACACGAAGTTCATTTATTGAAAAATATTGAGCTCCAAGAATATAGATGAATAAATCATCAATATGCGGTAGAGGAAACTTCGTCTTTATTATTATAGCATTGATCTCCCTGTAGTCAATGCACATCCTCATGGATCCATCTTTCTTCTTAACAAAAAGGACATGGGCTCCCCATGGAGAAGCACTAGAGTGAATAAATCCCTTGTTACATATTTTCTCTAGTTGTTTCATTAGTTCCACCAATTCTACAGTGTCCATTCGATAAGGGGTCTTTGATATGGGCCTTGAACCAGGAATTAAATCAATGGAAACTCAGTTTCTCGTTCCAAGGATATCTAGGTAAATCCTTTGGGGACACATCCTCATATTCTTGCACAATAGGTATGTATTCTATTATAACATTCATTTCCTCGCCCATAGTTATTTCAATCTCTTCCTCGCCAATAATATAATTTAGTAGAGCTACTGGGGGCGGATCTAGATAAGAATCAGGTGGTGACATTTCTACTCTAAATATAATGTAATCCTTATCATTATCAAAAATTGTAACCTCATTCTTCTTACAATAAATTTTCACATCATGGACTAAATGTCATTCCATTCTGAGGATTATATAAAATTCAATCATGGTTATGACAATGAGATTAGTAGATAAACAACATTTATATGACCAAATTGGAACTGGACCACAAAACCTTGACGCGATGAGACTTCCCTTAAGTGTTTTGGTTGAAACACCTGTGTTAACTAAAATTAAAAATATCCATCATTCATATCAAACTATGATGATATAAAACAATGTGATGATACTAAATCAAATAAATCCTTGGATAAACATGAGGAAACCATTAAATTAACATCCACCACATCTTTTGGAACTTCAACCTCAATAGTATTTATTCCATAATCTTTTCCTTTATCCCTTGGCCTTTTCTGAGGTTTTTTACCTTGGCTCTAATGAAATTCATTGTCATTATTCCCCTTTTCTTTACCATTCTAGCATTCAACATTGACTACCTCTTTCTTCCCCATGAAATCACAAGTTTTGTGGCCCGTTTCACCACACTTGTAATAGATTATCATCAAATTCAGACAATTACCAGGGTGTTTCTTCCCGCATTTATCATAGGATGGATATTCTACTTTTCCTTTCTTCCACTTATTTCCATTTCCATAGTGTTTAGTGTATCTCTTCTTTTCTTACTTTTATTTAACGTCGTAAGACATAGGGAACCCTTTTTTCTATCTTGATAGCGCATGAGACTGTATCTTCATATGATGAGAAGTATTATGAGACTAATACTAGATGGAGAATTTCTTTTAAACTACCAATTAATAGATCATTAATTATCCTTAGGTTATACATATAATTTGTTGTATGCCTTGCTAACCTTGTAATGTTGGCCTCATACTTTGCGACATTCTCCTTTTCTTCTTGCCTTATACTCCTAAATAGTATTTCCATATTCACTAAATGGTCATGAGGAATGTATTTTTCCACAAAAATCAAATTTAAAGACCCTCCATTCCATTTTTGTTACTAATTCATCTTCCTTTTTGTTTTGGATTAAGGACCACCATTTATCGACCTCTCATGTGAGGCGATAAACTGACATGCTAACTTTTTTTCTTTCACTACTCCCTAAATGATGAAATATTTTGTCTAAAGAATTTATCCTTCGCTCAGTTAATAATGTATTTTTACTCATATTTAATCTTTGTGGTTGTTTCCTGATGAAGGGTTTTAACATTTATCCTCTGTGTTGTTGATTAGGGTGCTCCATACGGGTCAGTTTATTATTCATAACCTGAGTGTGTTGTCCGAAAATGATGACAGGTTAATCAGAACTAGTTTCTTCACCATATAGACTATAATTATCTTGAGTAGGAGGGAAATCCCTACATTTATTATGTGCATTGATATGGTTTATAGTCCTTTAACTAGGCGCCATTTTTAAATAATGGAATACATTAGATTAGTTTATGAATCCCAATACATAATTCCCAACATGTAAAGCACTTAAAATAAATTTAACATTTTATGGATATAATCTATAATCATGAAAATTGTTTTCATTGAATATGTATATACTCATAAACAATTCATAATGGTTAGTAAAGAAAAGGAGAATTATCCTAAGAATATCCCCCGGGAGTTTCGTAACCAAGAGTGAAGCATGGCCCATTGCCGCGCCCCAGTACACATTAGAGTCATATTAAATGTGATGTTTTCGGTTTACCCCTAGGTACATCAGTGCCAGAGCCACCTCTACCAACTCTTATCCAGAAAGGGATGAATTTCATGGAAAAATCTAAAAATATCTAATGTACCAAAATTCTAATATGTTCTTCTATACGAACCGTCAATGTCAATTTTAGGGAATTGTTATCTAATAAGTGTTTTTCTAAATCTAGATTCCAAGGATTGTACTAAAATTCCTCTAATTCCAACTATAAAATACACAACCCCAATTACCCAGAGTCGGTGCATTATTACATAACATTGGTATGATACAAATAATCATGTCCCGAAATACCAATTAGTTTAGTATCATTGGACGTACAAGATACATTCATAATTTTTTCATTACATCATGAAATAAAAAACATCAACCACATTTTTCCCCTATTTAACACACAAATATCCTTAGCCTATCATAGTAGGTCATCCATTAAATACTTCTTCACATCCTGGGAAAAAATAAAACCTTAAAGGGGTGATCTCAGAATCTCAGTAAGGATAAAAATATAACAGAAACTTTCATAAATATGAATATAATTTATGGAAATGTATAAGGATAAAACAAAATCCTTTTAAACATAAATTTAAGCATAATATGGAAAAGATAAAATCCAGTAATTCCATTTACATATTCACATGGATATTCTAGTATTCGAATAATCACATTTGATAACAATAACCACATTCATAATGATGGAATGCATAATGTCAGACTCTATAACCACATAGTCATGGCCTTGTTCCAAGACTACAAATAATATTTTTTCATGGCCTTGTTCCAAGAAACTAGTTTGTCTCAAGATACCTACCGATCCATCTAGTAGGTATAGTGGTCTCCACCCATCACTTACTATGTGCAATGCGTTCCTCATATGAAATGGTTTAAACATAACATAAACATTAATATTAAAACTAGCATATGAAATGTCAATAAATTATACATAAACAGAGAATGGTATTAAATAAACCCCCCACAGTTAAAAACATCACAAAACCTTCAATACAATATGGAAAATTTGTATCCTAAAAAATCAACTTCAAACAAGTTTAAAATCCATACAAGGATGATGACATAGATCAAAATATTTTGTAAAAATCATATAGAGAGAAATCAATTTTCATGAAATCTTTTATAAGTTAGACAATTTAAAAAGTAAGAAACATAAAGACATTTTTAAATCAAAGTTTCCCATACTACTTTAAAACATTGTAAAGGAAATAACATTTCAAAAAAATTTATGTCCCTATTAATAAATCCTCAAAACCCATTTCAAAAACATGGACATTAATGAGAATGATATAGATGAATAAATATTTAATCCATTTTAAATGATGATCTAGTTAAAGAGTCCCTTACAAAAAATCATAAAATATTTCTTTTGAAAATATTTTTATGAAACATGGATTTGGATTATAATAAGGTCCCAGTAGAGACTCAAATAAAAACAACCTCGAATAATGAATAGATTCTATAATTAACCCTTAACATGTATTTTTCCTTAGTCGATGGAATTTTATTCTCCTATATAATAGTTAAAACATTTTTATTAAATTATAAAATAATTATATACATAAATATGATATCAAATTTGATCATGTAATATTGATTTGTTAATAATATTTCAGCTGTATCATCATTTTGGGTGTTAACTGATTCATTTTCCATTATATGGTTGGTTATGTAAGAAATTGTTTTATGGATAGGATGTATTTATTTCATATAATGATTGATATTATGTTCATAAAAAATTGTTTTTATCATAAAATGAAATTTTTTATTGAATGATTACAATGGTGAACAAATCTCATCACGTTTGTCGAAACGGTAATCCGTACGTACGTACGAGTGAAAATATAATTATATTGATGGTGAAATCATATATAATTGGATAGTATATAATATATATACCGAATGATTAAAATTTAATATATATTCTTCAAATCAGTTATACTCATTATTATACCTATCCAAATAATTAACTATATGAATTAAAAACTACATCACAATGTGGAGACGGTAAGCCATATATATGCTAGTACAGTGACCATATCATTCATATGATGGATTGAATAAATAATATCATTGTAAAATATTTAAAATAAAATCACAGTATATATTAGATATTGGAGTTATAGTTTTAGAGTGTAAACATCAATGAAATAGGAAGAGTATGAAGAAAATAACTTGAATGAGGGGATAAAATATTCACCTCTTCTTCGGGTTCTTCCTTTTGATTTGATCAAATGGTCTCCATTGGTTGGTATTCAGATCAAAGAAAGGACACTAGGATTAATAGAGGAATTTTTGGAGGATATTTAGGAAGGTTTTGGCCAAGACAAATGAAATTGGAGGCGTGAAATTAAGATAAGGGAATGTTCTCTTTTATAAGAGAGGTGAGGGTCACATTAGGAAAAGTTTAAAATATTAATTTTTAATAAAATCATTTTCAGTATCTAGTGGATCCAAAATGAATTATTTCTAGGCTAAGGTTGGTAGGGGTATAAAAAATCTCGTCCAATTGGTTTGAGATAGGTTTAGGTCTTCATATTAACCTTATATTTTATATTTAACTCTTTGATAAATGGTTTGACATTTACCATGTCTCTTTGTATTTTCATACAAAATGATTAATAAACATACAAAAACAATCCAAGAGAACCCCATGTGGTTCATAATTAATTTATATAACCTTATATAATTAATTTTTCTGATCCTCAGATTTTTAGGAATATTATATCAATTAATAATATAGATTCTATTTTAAAAACTCAATTATTACAATTTTGACACAATTTAGTATTTGATTTTTTGAAAATCATAATAGGATTAGTACTTAAATTTTTTTTAATAAACTCTAACATGTCATATTATCATATAAAATTATTTTAATTCATAAAATGTCTCAAATTACATTTATTGGGATATTTAAAATATCAATTATTTGAATATTTCATAAAACATGTCTTCAATACGTCATCATTGTGTCATAAATAAATTAAATTTTTTAATGTAATAAAATTATAAATAAAATACCATTATATAGGTAATATCTATTTATTTATAATTAATACTTACAGTAAATCTTATATTGTGTTTAAAATCTTATTAAAAATGGTTTAGTTATTAAACATTGAATTTAACTCTTTTAACTCCTCTTTAAATAAAATTATAATAAATCTCTGAATCTAATCCAAGTGAACCAAAGGGGATAATATATTATTTATATGGTTTTTTTAGACTAATTACACATAAAAAATAGAATTAATACATCTGTTATGGTAATTATAATATCATTTTTACCAATAATTACCCTATTATCTTTTAACAATGGTTAATAAAAGTAAAAAGTTGTTATTCATAAAAAATTATTTTAATCTTATTGAAACATATTTTCTAGATTTATGTCAACCGTGTCTTTCAGTTATTTTAAATTCAACTCAAAAAATTAGTAAAATTATATTTTATGCAAATATGAAAATGCTCTTAGGAGGTAGGTAAAAGATTTTAAAAAGTTCAATAATATTTATATATATCAAAAATGGAATGTTTTTAGAACAATACAAAAAATTCACACTATGCTAATTTCGATATTTTGAATTCAAAACTAAAGTCCATTTTGAAAAATAAAATTTATAAAATTTCCAAAATTTGGGTATTACTATTCATACTAGCTTGTTCGATTGGTCATAGTGTGTTAGAATCTTGATGTTGCATACAATTCATGATATTTAATTATTCCAAGGGAAACATAATATGGAATATTTGGGTGTTTCATTATGTGCAACAGAAAATAATAAATCTTTTTCCCTTAATAATAGATTTGAGTATTATTGTAATTTAGGGAATTGAATTTAAAATTTTTTGGGAGAAAACACAATATAAATAGTGGAATAAAAAACATTTTATTGAACATTACTTAACACAAATTTATTATTAATCACTTATAGTATTTTTTTAGTTGGTGGAATTATTTTCATTCAAAAAAATTTGAATTTGGTAACATATTAATATACCATTCTTCTTCCACACTAAATTTTAACTCGTCTTTATGCATCATGCCATAGTTTATTTTCCATATCATGTAATTTTGATCAACATTCTTACAGTTCCCCATATATATAATCCACGTGTTGTTCGTAAACATACATAATATTATTGTGGCAGTTGTTCTTATTCTGGACGGATCCCTATATTGGATAACCTAGGCTAGATAATTTTTTTGAAAAAAATAATAACATATTTATATATTTATTCCAAATAACATTTATAAATTATTATTGTTACAATTTATAAATTTTGATATTTCCAAATAAAATTTAATATGAAATTATTATTTTTTATCTTATATAAGATAAGGTGTCTACATAATTTTTAATTACATTATATTATTCATTTTTAGAATCATTTTATAGTATTTGAACAATGTGTAAAAATTCTTATGTGTAAAATTGATTCTAACAGAGAGTTTTATACATTTTATAATATGGTTTTCATCCCAATATGTAACATTCATATATCATGGATGATGTTTGTTAAAATGGTAATGGTCTAGAGAATAGAAGTTGAATACTGATATTTTATATTATGATTTATCATTACTATGAATAATATTTTCTCTTGAGTGATGTCTATTTGGTAGTGTGACTTGGGGATGGTCAACCCTCTATCCTATATGCATATTCATGTACAAGAAAGATATGTTTTTATATATATGTTACGTTTAACATACTAGATTGGGTATTTATTATTTATTATAAAATTATACCCTTATATAAAAACAAAATAATGTACCATATATATGATATGGGTTAATTTTGGTATATCAATAATTATATTCTGTTTTTTCAATTAAACCCAATTTCTTTTAGGGAAACAAATCGAAATTAATGATGTATGAATATGTTAATTTTTTGCATGTAATATGGATTCATGAACTATTTACTTATATAATTAATGTTAGAAAGGAATAAAACATGGGATAATAATGTTTTCAATATATAATTTTTTTTAATATATGTGATATTAATATAAAAATGGGATCATTTTAGAACTGCCCAATAAAATAATATGTGGATGATTCGTTCCAAATGATCACTTTTCAAGATCGTGACCATTAATTATGGGTTACCCTAATGGTTTGGAAACCATGAATTAGGTTTTAATTTTAATTAAATTAATAATTTTACCCTAATGGTTTTTTTCTCTTTTTTAATTTTTTTTATTTGGTTACACTATATAAGAATCCCAAAGGATTATAATACTAGATAAATATAATTAATAAAATTTATATAATAGATTTTGATAATGATTTATTTCCACTAAACAATCAATGAATAATGTATGATTTTATTTCCACAAGATTGTTTTCCATATATAGTCATGCATTATTTACTTGGTTAAATTGTATAAGTTATAATGAAATGTGGATTTCCAATCACTAAATAGATGTAATTTACGATTCCATCCATTTTCAAGGTATTACATTCATTTTAAGTTATAATGTAAATGATATAATACAAAATACTTATCTAGGAAAATATTTTTCATTATAGATAACATCATCATCCACAAACCGTATATTTTTATCAACCCTTGATAAAGAGATTATTAATATTATAAATTCATGATACCTGCAATATATGAAAATATCTATGAGATATTATTTATATATGAGCTTTATCTTCGTGAAAAAAATTGATTTTTTTAATAATATGGTTTAATGAATCAATTTTCCTCCAATTATTTTTGGATATTGTATTAATTGTTTTCGTGATCATGAACTAAGACGGATTCCAATTATGAGGTGTCATGTGCCCATAATTGATGCCTGAAATATAATAAATGTATTAAATTTCACAGAAATTCCATTTTCATGAAAAAATTGAATAATAATTTAATGGATTCAAGGATTATAAATCCATAAGAAGCCTTGAGTTATGAATATGGGTATTACCCTTGGTGTTACTTAACCTCGGACAGCATGAAGAATTTACAGAAAATTCATCATTGGTGAAGAAATGATTTAATTAAATAAATGAATTATATTATTTTAATTGTTGATGCAGAAACTAGTTATCCATTACATATACTATTAACGATAAATCCCAAGGTTATCCACATAGTAATAGAACCATTGGAGATCTATTTGAGAGGACATCAATGCATTTCTCTCCGAAAAATCATGACTTGATCATGGATTGCTGACAAAATAAACCCTTATGATCTCAACCACAAACATGGAATATCTCTATTATTGGTTGAGTGGTTTTTAATTATATTTCATTCTAATTTTTAATTTTATATAGATTACATCAATAAATTGACGAACATAATTATTCATGAATGGGTTATCTTCAATGATGGTTTTGATTAATCATGTTTTGGGAGAATTTATATTTTGTAAAAGTGTTGTTTTTTTATTGTCGTTATAAAAAAAAAAGATCGACATGAACATTGATCAATGTATGTTACTCTTGATTTTTCATGTGTATTATCCAAAAATTCTTCAATCTATGTGTACAGTTTTTATTTTCCCCACTAGTTGACATATCTCAATTAATCAATGATTACAATCCCAATTCTTATCACAATGATCTAAAATCATAGATCAATGATCAAAACAAAAATTTGATGGTGAAACGATGAACTTGAGGTGAATCGAATGATGGTTGATAACCGATTTCACAATCATCATCATATGTGGTGACCAATAAAGAAAAAAACAAATATATGTTTAGTTAGAAGATATGATGGTCGGAACATATTAGTCATCAACAAAACGGAAATGATGATACATGATAATAGATTTCCATTTATGGTGGTATATAGACTGGAGGTTGTAGGATCTGCCAAGACATGCAGAACTAGATAAAGGATTCTTGAAAATCCCACACTACACGGTGTTTTTGTCTGGTCTAAATGCAATGTGTGAACCCATGATTGCACGGCAGATTTTTAGAAGAACGTAAGTATCCAATGGAATGTGACCTATCTCGAACAATTAGTAGTCCATCCGCAGATACATAGTGTGTACCTTGGAGGGTACATAGACATGGTTTGGTGTGCATTTATTGGATCAAGGCATGTAATCTCCCACCAAAAAATTGGCACAGAAAAAGTACATGGGATAATCCATGTCTTGGTACAAGGGAACCTATACATGAGATGAAGTCGTGTACTTGTTCATGGGTAGACTACTTGGGCTGCCTACAGGCCATCTAATTCTACATGGACATTTCATGAGGACACTGTCGGTTTACACAGGTTGGACCCAGGGATAAGGTAAATGAAATTTGACCCCAACACATTGTGTACCCTTTTATACATGGCATGAAGCCATTTCAATCTATATCTTAGACAAGTAATTGTAGGTTTCATTCCATTATCCTTTCAGTGAGGTTTAGTTTGAAATAGACTTATAATCATAGTACTATAATCCATTCTATAAGAATTATTGAATAGAGTCACTCGATTCGATTTGAGAGGCACAAAGTGAGATCCTTTATACATATTCATGCTCTTTTTGGATTTATTGATACCATTGTAACCAACACTAAATGGCTGAAGATTCTCTTCATATAGGTTCGTCTAGATTACATTGTTCTTATTACCCCATATCATGGGAAACAGTCATCATCTATGTATTGTTTTCTATTCAGACCATCAACATGTACATCTAATGATGATACCAAATGAGAACCTCCTACTTGATGGAATTCATCAGTCTTTTCACAAATACAAGTGTCTTTTCCTATAATATTTCATTGTGGATCTTTTGAGATGAGATCCTATGAAGGCATACTACAATTATAACTTACCATTATAAAATATTTCTTTTTTCTTATATCTATATATTCTTGTTATATAAACAATAGAAATATAAACATATAGATATTACTATATTTCTTCTATTTTATGCTTTATGATTTCTTGTTTTCATACTGAGCACTATTATACTCAAACCTACATGGGCATTCCCCAAACATTTCATGTATTTTGAAGATGGTGTAAATTATGACAGATTATTTGATTGACTAGTAGCATACCATGTTTAGTTAGAGGAGAGATACCTATTTCTAGACATATGTTATTCAAATAATAAGAAAAAAATTTCCAAGTTGGACTTCGATTATTCACATTTTTTGGGCATGTATTTGGACCTATAAAATTTACATTAATTCATGGCATACACTAGATGAATAATTTAGACGTATTCATGCATTATTGTTCATTT
This sequence comes from Viscum album, assembly GCA_963277665.1. NCBI lineage: Eukaryota > Viridiplantae > Streptophyta > Magnoliopsida > Santalales > Viscaceae > Viscum > Viscum album. The sequence goes on along the minus strand of OY728140.1, from coordinate 809,943,770 downwards.
TATTTCATTTAATAATTCTTATATTAATCGAGATATGGGAACTAATATATTAACATAGCCTATGGAATCCTATGTTAGTGATATATCTATTTAGTGATAGTCACCAACCTCTAGCATATTGCAGTGGGAACGTGGAGTCTCGACCCAGACCCCTTTGAGATGGGTAGTGAAAATGTGCTATCAGATTAGTGTGTTATAAATTTGTAAAGAGAGTCTATGATATTGGTTGGGAGAAATAATTTTACTTTTTCTGGGTTAGTCAATTTAGAAAGGGACTCTTGTGTTGGTGCATCTATCAACATATCCAAACATCTGGACACTAATCACATGATTTTTTACTAGGTAATGAGAACTTTTGTTACATGGGAAACAATGATAAATTCATCATATAATAATGGGTTGTGGTTTCAATATCCTTCTTGAGTCATCACTCATGATATACTCATGGACAATGGTAAAATATTTTTATATTTAGGATTCCTTCATGATGCATGCCTTCTATAAGTCATCATCATGTCTATAAGAATGATACCCTCATTAAAGAGGCATAAATACAGTGATTATTTCACGAGGTGTTACCTCCTGGTGGTGTTCCATTTTCACCATAAACAATAGAAAATAATTTGGTAATTATAGGAATATCTGATGATGTACATAGCATGAGAACAATTCTTGAGATTTAGTGTTAGATAACTCATAGGCTATGAGATGAGCCCAATGCATAGGCGGCTGAAGACTAGCTTGATGTGGTGATCTATGTTTTCATACTTTTCAATACACCCGACGATTAGATGGTGGTCATAGATGGGATACTTCTTCACGAATCAGTATGTAAATGGTGGTTTTTTGTGTCCACATCTTATTAGGTGGAGTGTCTTTTGTGAAAAATGATTTAGTTTCTTTTCATAGATTATTTCTCACCACATATGTTATGGGTTTTACATATGCATAAATTTTTTCACCTCCAATAGTGAAGTATCACCACATCTGGGTATTCATTGAGATTTAACATCCTTTCCAGATAATAAATTAAAATAGATGGTGGCCATTTATTTGTGGCTTGGAACATCAAGAATGGTAAGAGTAGAGATATCAAATCCATTATTATCCATCTATGCTTTCCTAAATATATTGTGGTTCTAAAGTGATCTGTAGGAGTTTATTTTATTTTGGATGATAATATATTTTTAGGAATTTCTAGTGGAGCAGATTCCTCATCAATAATGAGCCGATGGAATTTTTATGGAAGTTAAATTGCATGGCTTTTCAAGAGAATGTCCCGTGATATAGGTTTTATAGTCCAGGGATCCTTGGGTTGGTCCAGTCATCCCAGAGAGAGGTGGTGAAACATGTGTGATAGTATGGAAATCCATGCCTGATATTGTATGACATATCATATAGATGATAGAGATACCATAGACATGTCATTGAGGAATATGCAACAACATTAGAAGTCAGGTTCGCAATGTGGATGACATAGAAGTGGATTTGGGAGATCAATAGAAAGTGGTATACGCATTGACTTATTACCTACCTACCACAGGTGTTCCTCTCTAGGTTCATGGATCTCAAGGATAGAGGTGAGGAAAAATCATGGAAGTCAAAGAATAGGACCTATAATATCCATGAATGATTGGAGGTAAAATATATGTATTTTCAACAATAGATTAACAATAGAGAGAAAAATGATCCAATCATTACATAAGTCCACTTATCATTTTTGAGACATATGAATTCATGCTGAACAATTGGATTGATCCTAGCACACTAAGAATCCTATAGGAGGAGACTCAATAATCATGAACTTTTATCGACAGTGCGACCAAAATCATTGAAGTGAGAGTTTATGTTGGAATATCATTGTTGAATCCTTTATGTATTATGACATAATTCGTGGTGTGGAAGGTTTATCTACATTTCATTACCATATTGTATTTTTTAAGCATATTATGTGGTGTATCATTAGTGAAGAAACCTGTTTTTCCGTTATCAGTAAAAGGGAACCCCATGTAGTATTGTATGGACTTGTGAATAAGTGTGTGAAGCTGATTACTCAATAGTTGGATAGCCAAACCCTTGAAGAAATGGCTGTTATGAGTTTTTAGTTTCCAAAAGTGGAGTCAGAGTACGAGGAAGTATTCCTTAATGATCCTCCAGGAATTCCTTCCCACAAAAATAATGACCTATAAACTAATCCACACCATTGGAAGATGCTGGTAACTACACCACCATATCTGACAACTCCGATATAACTTAAAATTATGAGGGTATTGTGGTTGGAATAGTAGAGTATGTGCTATTCATACCCAGTTTTTTGAATAGGGGTGGCCCCAATTTGGTTTTCCATGATGTTGGAAAAGAGAATGAGGTTGTATTTGGACAACCGGAACATTAATCATTTCACCATGAGGTAAAATTATCCAATAATGAGGATCGATAACCAATATCATAACGTGAAATGTGAATGATGGTTCTGGAATTTTGATTTTAGGTCATTCAATTACCAGTTTAGAGGGATGAGGATATACCAATGAAGTAATTTAGATGTATATTTGGTCGCTATGAGTAATTTTTTTCCATTGGTGTGAAGCTTTACCTAGTGTTGTTTATGTTACTAATTAAATGGATCCTTCAACCATTCATAGATAGGTCGTCGTAGCCTTCCTTGATGATATAATTGTGTACATGGAATCTAAGGAGGATACCATGAGCCATTTGAGGATTGTTCTAGACATACATTGAGAGAACCATATTTATGGAATTATCTAATAGATTATATTATATATTCAAGTGCTCCACATTCTAGTATATGTTATCTCAACCAATGGGTGGGATGGGGAACTAGCCCTGGTGGAGGCAGCGTAATCATTATATCCACCAGAGATCACAATGGAGGTTCATAGAATCCATGGAATGGTTGGATACTACAATAAAATCATACCTTATTACCTCAGGATGTGAGCACCCATGATTTATTTACTCAAAAAATGAATCCATACATATGTATAGATAGGTTCCATCAGTATTTTTAGAAGTTGAGGATGAGTTTGATGAGAAACCTCATCTTGGTTTTTATAGAGTAAAGTGTCGATTATATAATGTTATATGATACATCAGCAACCTGACATTTCATTGTAATGATGTAGAGGAAATATTTAACTGAAAATGGTTCACACATGTTGACACCACATGAGAAAAACTAAAGGACCCACAATCTTGTATTTGAATACGTTGTCCTCATATTAAGGATGTGGTGATAATTTATGAATTGGAAGAGGTTTATCAAATATATTGATCATAAGAGTATCTAGTATGTATTCACTCATAAAATTATTTTCCATAGAAATAGGTGGCGGCAATATTTCCTCTAATATTATGAATTCAAAATTACGTATACTACCAAAATGGAGGACAAGGTAGAAGATGATCTATGTAGGGGATCATGTTCATAGTTTCTAAATAATGAGTTATAGTATTTAGCCTCATAATAGTTTTCCATTGTTTATAGAGAAGGTGTTGATTGCCTCTAGTTTTTTTATGTTTAGCCAATGTTATTATAGTGAGTCATGAATTCACTGATAGAGGATATCAACTATAAGACTCTACATACTCAGATATCAATTGGAAATTCTTATGATGGTTATTCTAAATGTTGGGACGACATCGTTTGATTTAGATGATGCACCTTAGTGATATTGAAATTCAAATATAATGTTCTAAGAGAGTTTTAAACATATCATTTATTGAAAATCTAGGTGTTGAAAATATTACCAGGACCTACAACAACTATTTTGGTGGATATGGATGAAGAAAAGATTTGAATAATTTGTATATAGACTCCTTTCTTTTCAAAAAGATAAGGATGAGCACCATGTTCTAGAGGGTTTTCCTTACCCCCTTGAGATTATATAATTAATGATTTATGGGACATCAATGGACTTGTGATGGTATTTCCACATACGTCTAGGGGAAATGATTACATCTGGGTGATCATAGAAGAACTCACCATGTCTGCCCACTTCAAATCTATTTGGGAGAAGAGATCTGTAGAGTTTGTGGGATTTCCTACGTGCAAGATACAAAGAAAATCTGTAGGGTTCAATCGATAATCATTTTAGACCATGATGCTCGCATGACATCCTAGTTTTTTATGGGATTTCATGAGGCCTCTTGGACTTTTTTAAGCATTAAAACATCATATCACCAAAAAATAGATGACCCAATAGATCGGCACATTTAGTTTCTAGAGAACATTTTGTGATCTTGCATGTTTGACATAGTTTTTATTTGTGATAATCACCTACTTTTGATAGAGTTTGAAGACAATAAAATCTAAACTTCCACCATACGTATGACACCATGTGTGGTTTTTTATTGGTGATCTGATAGGAATTAACAATTCAACATTGAACTGTGTTAGTTAGCACTCATGGGCCTATCGTTGGTTTGAGCTACAATAGAGAAGGTTCATAAACACTTATAGTAGATGAATACTACAGAAATCAATCAAATGATTTATGATGAAATGAAATTGAGGGCTTTATAATTATAGGATGGAGACCATGTATTCATATGGGATTCCCCTCGATCTATATTATTGATTTATGGAAAGATCATAGTGTTATCTCTAATATTCTTTGGCCCTTTCTAGATACTATTTATGTTTTGAGAAGAGGCGAACAACTAGGCTCTACCCCTAATGCTAGGCCTAGTACACAACATATTTCACTTGTTGGAGTTGTGAATGTAGGTGAATGACCCATCACATTTTTTTAACTTGGATTAGCATACAATCATTGATGAAATTAACTTTGATGATAACCTTATAGAGATCATAGATCAACAAGATAGGATATTTCATAGGATATTTATTCTTCTAGAGAATGTCTGGTGGAAATATATGATTATTCAAATGAGCACATTTGAGTGAGAGGCACAAATTTTTTCATAGTACCCATAATTGTTTTATCCCTTATTATTTCATTTTTGGGACATAAATCCCCTAGGTGGGGAGAATGTAATAACTTATAATTTCCATATATTATTTTTTGGATATTTTTTTGAATTGTTTTGAGACCCAGTGATGACAAGGCAACAGATTCCAAGGTATGATGTACCATGAATAAATTTCTGAGATATAATAAATATATTAAATAGTAAATGTATGTAGTTTTCATTGAATAGTAGAATGAGTCCTAAGGAGTTCCCATTTAATAAATATGAGGGAACCATTGTGTTCATAATACATGGATCTCCCTATGTGTGACATAACCTTTTTCAGTGTAAGTTATTTGCAGAAAATTCATTGCGGGCATGTAAAAGAATAAAATAAGTAAATAAATTATTTTTTCTATTTATTAAAATGTTATTAGTTTGTCATTAAATCCACTAATACCGAGAAATACCAATTTTAGTCGTATAACACAATAATTATTTTAGTTCCATTGTAGTGTTAGTGAGTAGATTTCTCAAAGAAGAACCATGAAAGGATCATTGAATGAAAATCAATGGAAAATGATATTTATTGATCTCAAAAACTACCAAGACTCAGTTCCATTAATCATCATATCTTGATATAAATCATTATTGGGTGGATTTTTTGTTGTATTTATTACCCAGTAATCATTTTCTATGAAGAAAATGAATCAATTGAAGAAATGATTTATTAAAAAATCATTTATATTGTGGGATTGGTTAGATTAATCATGTCATTAAAGAATTTTTTCATTAAACAACAATTTATTTTCAATTTTCTTTATGACACCAATGATCATAGATCGACAAAAAAATTGATGATTGTTTATCCCGCTTGATTGGTCATGTGTATTTCACCCCCAATTATTCATTCATCATTGGAATTAATTTTTTGGACCCTGATTTTACATATACATATCATCTGATTTTTGTAGAACCCTTTGACTTATAAAAAATCTAAAATAATATATTTGGGATAGGAATGTCATGTTATTGGTGTGACGATGGAAGGGAGAGGTATTAGATTATGATGGATACTTGATTCCGCTTTCATTTGAAATATTCTTCGCATAATAATGAACTAAACCTGGATCCTTTTCTCGTGAATATATGATGGATGGATATTGTTGTTAATCTATAGAATGTAATAGAAGAGATGGTATAATACGTTTCCTATAAAGGAGGATGATGGTCGAAGGACATAGGAACATTTGAGAAGCATGAATCCATATCTAGGATTCTGTAAAATCTCACTCTATACAGCATGTAAGTCCGATATACACATTTTTTGTGCCCACATGATTGGTATATATGGTTTCATAGGATCATAATAGTCAAACAACAAGTGAACCATGTCACACATCATCTATTCTACTTCATATACATTTTGCCTACCATGGAGGGTACATCGATACAGGTCGAAGCACTTGGGTTGGAGATCATTGTGAACCTTCCCACATGGTCACAACCATGGAGAAATACACAGGCTAATCCTTGTACTAGAACATAGAAAAATTTACAATAGAACATGTGTATGGGATGAATATGTATTTCGGAAAACACTTAGACTACATGGAAATTCTACATTCCATCTACTACTACACATACATGGGCCATGTACAAGAGATGGAGAAGGGTTCAGTGGACATGGAATGTGACAACCAGTCCCTATCCAAGGATTGATCCACATCTACCCCAAGACAACATCCATAGGATATGGGTTGGAGACTAGAAGTGAAGGAATAACTGACTTGGGGAGTCATTTTTCTATGCACACATATGAACACACATAGCCAAATCAATGAATAAGTACAAAGGGAATGGTTAAAAGATGAACCACATATACAATTTAACTAAAGAATGCATGGAACTCTAGACAGTATGGAAGTACGGTAGTGTAATATGAAAAGTAAATGGAAATAATTCACACCCAACAATATTAATTTTCCTAGAGGAGAATATATTTAATTCAATATTGGGAGTTCTCTTCCCCTAAATCAAAATCTATGACCACAATATGCATCCCAAATAACCTAATATCAATAATCTCCTCTAAACTAATTGTTGGCTTATCTATCATTTTCAAAATACAAGAAACATGTAGGAAAATCCCATGTAGGGGTGTGAATATACATACATACTATAACCTCCTAAACAGTTGAAGGGGGGTTTTGGGGATACAATGGAAGAGTGAAACAATATTTAGAACAAGGTACAATGAAATATAATCGGTAAACACAACCTGTAGTGAACTTAAATGCAGAAAAACACAAGTAGATAACCACAATGATATGAAAAAAATCTTTTCAAGTCTTCGAAGTCAATTGTAGTATAATAGACTAATCAAACCATGGTAATATAGAATTTTAAATCATGTGTCATACCCATTGTATATTCACCTATCTTATAAAGAGAGTATCCAATTATAAGGATTTAATCCCAAATGCTATATATATCAATATATAGAGATTCAAAGAATCCCAAACAATGGTGCAAGGGGACATCTACCACACATCTCCGACATTGAAGAAGAGTAACCAATAGTTCAAAAATAATATCTGTCTAAGACTCATACCATGCAACACATTTTAAAAAACACAATTCAAAATCAATAACCACACCTTGATACTGAGAGCTTGGGGTGTCACTAACTCACTGACATTGCTTTTTGGTCATGTCATAAAAATAAGTCTCATTGGGGAATGTACTCATATTTCTCAAGATCCCAATGATACATCATCCCATGTCTCGTCACGGTGACACAAAATAGAGGAAAAAATTCATACTATATGACCCATGGAATAGTTCATCTTGAGGGTTGCATTATGATAAAATCCATAGTGGACCCATACACATGCAAATGGGGGGTTTCGCTATGAAATTATTGTTAGAGGACTCATGCCCATATGGATGGGGGATTTCACTTTGGTGTCACGAGGGAATGTTCACTATTACAGTAGGGAGTTAAAATTCTATTAAAGTTGGACATGTGCCCTATAATGATAAGGGTGTTCTACATGGAAGGTAGACGAACTATGCCTATACAGATGCTGTTTTCAACTCTACTGATCTAGTACATCGTCCATGATATCAAAAGGCAGTTCCATTCAAGGTAATCAAGGACCCGCACCCTACCTGGTGGGCGGGGGGTCTACTCAAATGTTTCTATAGACGACCCATAACAATGCCAATATGGGATTACACTATAGAATAAGTCATTTGTGATCCCTCCTAATCACATATGTCATTTTTCATCACCACAATTTTTTCTTATTCAATGAAAATTTTACATTTTAACTCCAAATATGAAACTAAGGGAACTATTGCATCCTACTCATAATAATATGTAGGATATGCTACATACAAGAAAATATCAATGTTCAAACGAAGAAGAAAACTAACCCTACAACTTCATAAATGATTATTTGAAATGTAATAGTCCCAAAAAGCATTTGGTCCCTCTATAATATGAGTCGATGTCCTTTCATACACATGGATTTCTGTCCAGATAGTAAAACATGATGTATTAGGTTACTACATGACTTATCTCGGCAAGAAGCCTAACGAACACATGAGTCTCATCACCCATCCAATTGAAAATGTTTAAATTCATGGATATTCCCTTTGAAACAACCCTGTATGGCCAAATGTATTACACCATTTTGATCCTCACATAAAAAAACATGATATATACAATTCACATCCCACAATCGGAAAACCAATGAAAAGGTCATATTTCACCCATAATAAACGAATGAAATTTTGTAGGATAGATCCATGAGTCTGAATTAAAAAACACAAATTGGACTTGAAATATTCAACATCACTGTATATTTTTAACAACATAGGTCATCTTTCATTCTAAAACCTTATTTGGGAGATACATCCAAAAAAATATCCCTGAATAATATTAATTTTATTATTATTTGGTGTTCGGTTGACCCGATCTGCATTTCTAAAATAGGGATCCAACATTGATCTCAAAATTGCCTTCTCAATATTTGGGAAATGATTTAAATGATTGTTTTTTAATATGATGTTATGATGTTGGACATACATTGGATGTGATATTAAAAGAGAATAGATGAAATAGTAATATATTTTATTACTTTTTTTAACTATTATTCTGCCATGCATAAATATTTCCATATATATTGTAAAACTATGGTTTTCACCATTTATATCCCTAATTTTCACCATTGTTAGAAACACAACACATCCCCACAAGTCATCCCAGAAATCGCTCACATGGACCATATTCCCCGCAACAGACCAACATTCCCCACCACATCAACCACCACGTCACTACATCGACGATGAACTCAAATATCCCTTTCCTCTAGTCACTCCAAAAAATATGCCACTACTCACCCCCCATAAGGATCCTCCAACACAGGGAGTGACCATCAACATTGATATTGAGTCTCTACAAATAACGAAACTAATGCACATCTAAAAACTCCCAAAGAAACTCAATTTAATTTCCTTTTGTATTGTTTAAATCAGAAATGGATGCCATCATTGACCTCAAAAATAGATCTATGTAATAAAACCATTCCATTAATGTAAAATTTTCCAATGATATATTACTAGATATTTGTAACAATGTTAAGAAAAAGAATGATGTTGATGAATGGGTGATGATGGAAGAATACAATTAAATTAAAAAATTGAGGAATATACACCATCCATTTTCCAAGTTGGTCTTTATTATTTTGTTGGTAGAACAAGAAATGATGATCTCCAATAATATTAATAAATTTTTGGATCATACGAAGGATGATAGTCATTGTTCAAAGGTGGCTATAATCAGTGATAAATATTTTAATCAAATGGGAAAGAAACCATAATTCAAGAGTTCAATATAAATTTGCGATCAATTCATGAGAAATAACATGTTTATTTCATTTCTAATGTCAATATAATCAGTTTTTATAGGCACAAAAATCGTAAAACCTCGATCATTCGGTGGTCAACCATAGATTCTCTACATCCTGTTCCTCTCCCAAATTCCAATGGTATGAGGTCATCCCTAAAATTTTATTATAAATTACTTCAAATTGAAGTTTATTAGGACACTTCATAGTTAAATAGACATAATTTATTTTTGATATTTTCATATTCAAATTGACGTTTTGAAAAACTCCCCATCATGAATATGGTAATGTCACAACAAGGGTGAAACACCAAATTAAAAACGAAATGGTGGTCTCTAATTTCAAATATGAGTCTCCATTTGTGAGTTATTTAGGTTTGGGTAAGTTAATAAAAAATTAATTAATTAATTTATCCAATTACCCCAAAAATAGATTCTATATCTAAACATCCTATAGTGACCAACATTATGTCCCTCCACGGGTAATGTTCACATTCCAAATACAAATTTTGTCTTATAGTTATGATCTATGTCTCCATTTTTATGATATTTCACTTTTTTTGGAAATCCCTTCATCCCTAATAAAAGTATAATTAATATTTATATAAAATTAATTTTTGGCTGATCGAACATCAAAATTTTGTGCCATATCAACATCTATATATGAAAAAATTCATAGGAATATTCCATATATTCACACAAGAAAAGAAAAGATTCTACATAATTCCCATATTCAGTGATTTTCTTCCCCATAATGAATAACCTAATAAAGTGATAATGAGATTACCTTAATTTAAAAATCCATATGATGAAAATATAATCTATATCCTTTAATGTAAGATCTCATAGATTTTTTATCTTAGTTGGGACTCCCTCACTTATTTGAGGTGTTAATAATTCAATACCATCGACAGGACAAAATTCATACCCTCATGGACTACCAGGGTCATCCACAAGGAAGAAATCTACTTTGAATCATCAATACATTTATTTCCTAGGACATCCTTCTATTGTAATTTGCATATAAATTTCACATTCTTCAAGTATTCACTATATCATGTCATATCCATGTAGGACCTCCCACCAATGTTTTTATCTCAGGTTCAGGTCTCTCTAAGAGAGGATGTACCGATTACTATGTTGGTCTGAGTAATCCACAATGCGATTTCCAACAAAGGAGTGTCTCTATATCATTTTTTCTAAGACTACCACTACTATAACAATGTATTTTACAGATTAGTTCAGTTAATGGGGTCCAAAATACCTCTTCTAACTTGTGATAACTATCTCCCACTGCATCAATGTTGATACAAAGCACACAAGGGTACAAATGGCCAATGAAGGTGGGTAAAATCATCCAACCATGACTATATAAACAATAAAATCATGTTGAATGCCACATGTGTCTTCAAATTATTCAAAGTAGAGTAACCCCAATCCAAAAACACCACCACACACATGAGTGGAATCTCATGAAAAAAGGCACATGATGAAAACCCCCACTTGAATTGCCAAGACCTACATTAACACTCCATCTCACAACATACCGTATAATTTTCAAGATAGATAGACACATCCACCAAACCACGATACAATCCACTTTGGGAGGCACGGAATCTCCCTCATGGTTTTGATCTCATAAAAAAACATGACTTGGTTGGGGGGATAACAATTATTTATCATGCATTCAAAGGATAGCCAAACAACACCAATGAAGGGTTACACTGATGCCTCACATCACCCTATCTTAAATATTGAGAATTGACTACAAAGAAAATTGTTCCTTGACAATTGTCTAAAAAATTATACAACATAACATAGAATTGACACATAGTGTACCATTTATCATCTTATGAATATAGTGATAATAGACATTAAACCTTACAGTTGACCACTATATCTGTCTCTATATATCTAAACCGGATGTGGGATGCATGTGGTTGGTGGAATGATCTCATAGTGAAATACACAACTCATAAATCCTCCTACTCCTCCTCTATTTGTGCCTCCCTATGGTCCACCCTTTCCATTCATGGGTGATCATTGATCATTGTGCTATCTATATCATGATTTTCCATCATTTATCTATTTGTAAAAAGCATCATGTTATGTTGGGAAGTATCATTCCATGTGTCCTCACCCAACACAAGAAAATAAGTGACCATAATCCAGCTTCCCATGGGCTTTATCTCACCCATGAACTATAAACTATGTTCATGTGCCTTTTCAAAAATAGTTTTCCTGTATTGAGATCCTAAAAATTGGCGCATGCTCATGGATTCTGATGACTCATCCATAATATGATCACTTTCTGCTCCTGCTTTTAGGAATCCCTCTAATATATTGTTCACTTTGAGATGTTCCCACTCCAACACCCTTGATTTTGTGTGGAATAACAAGGGAACTATAGTGGCACATATCACTCTACAAATACAATGTTCAAACATCTATTCTCAGAAGATGTAATCCCATATAATGTCATTGGAGTAGCACATAAGGTCATTGAACCTAATTGTGTACTAATCCTCCATTACACCCCTCATACAACTCCAAAATCTCTTGGAGCTAAATTCTGTGAAATATGATGGGTAGTACTACTCAAAAAACAACTACTCGAAGATAGGCAATGAGATTGTCGAATCATCATGAATATGTGTTACAAGGAACCACCAACACCCAGCTTCTCTATCGAAAATGATATCTTAAAATAAAACCACATGATTATTCATTATTAGGATGAGTCTGAAGACATAGAGAACTAACTTTAGCCAATCCCTAGCTTCCTAATGATCTGACACACCACGGAACCACGACCTCCTCTTGCACTAGAACTCACAGAGTATGCTATGCCTAGAAACATCCATAGACTTTTCGGTTAAGATAATCATATTCCCTCATGGTGGAGGTTATACTACCTATCTTAATTGTAGAATGGGTAGTGTGATATAACATGAACTGAGGGCTCATCGCTCATCATATCCTTGTCATGAACTGGAGCTGGTATCCTGGTAGGGTGACATCACAGCTGTATCTCTGATGTGTTTGAAATGTACCATGGTTTTTTGACCATATATATATACAGAAAAATGGGGATATGACTCATGAATGATAATAAATGGCTAAATCATATATGATTCATATAAAATTAATTTGTGAAAAAAAGGTCGGACCATATCGGGTCAGCAATAAGCTAGTCGAGGTCATGGTGAATAGAAGTGTCAACCACCACACCATCAATAGAATCCCTATCAAGAGAGTTGTAGTCAAAAATCATTTTCAATGTTCCCCTAAACCCATCCAAAGTAATATTAATAAAATGTATGAACAATGTCCCACTGTTCAAACCACCTCTAATACCAATCTATCACAACCCTTCCCAAGTGAGGGATCGATCTGCAACTACCCCATGCCCAACATCATAGGACATGGGAATGAAAATAGTACTTATGGAATAAAAAAACCAGGGAGACCATTCCTTATGTACATTTATCCACATATGTTTATAACTCAATGAAAATGTTCATAAGGGAAAAATATATGATGAAACATTACAATAAAGTAACCCAAGCATGCATGAGCCTGTAAGCAGTAAAAATGTATGGTAGTGTAAACCTAAAATTAATGGGGTTAAATGAAATCCCAACCAGAAAAGTGTCCCAAATTTACAAAACTATGAAATTAATAATTTAGAGTGCAATGATTACGAATACCATGATATAATAATCTTTCACAGTTGAAGCACCTAGTATGTCTAAGCTCCCCTGAAGTCACAGTCGACATTTCTATCATCTATGAAGGAAATGAAATTTTTCAGAGATTCCCATATATGGGTGAGTATTTACATACCAATTAGAAGAACCAGTTTGTGTGAAAGGGGAGTAGTATCAAATTCATTAGGAGAGGAAATATGTAGATAGAACATAGTACTATTAATGATTATAGCTCATCCCTACATAGATTGAATGTGAACTCAACCAAACACTATGATGTCTACAGAGGGAGGAGGTGAACATATTGTTGAGTCTTCATTTCCTATATCATGAGAGTAGAATAATATTACAAAGAGTTTTTATACATGGAATCATGTTGCATAACCCATGTGTCCTTGCCTATCATGGAAAGATTGTAGCCAAATTCAAGGTGGAAATCAAGAAGTTTATATATATATATATATGATCATTCATAGAATCCCAAATGTGGGAGTTATCAGATCTCAATCTCACTGTTCAATCCATGATTAATAGACACCCACAGTTTCAAAATAAGGTGCATCCATGATTCACATCATCACATGTGAATTCCCTGAACAAACAAGTCTATGGAACACAATCACCACAACATGATACGATCTGCATTGGGTGACACATGATCAACTCCACAGTTTTTTTCAAATAAAAAACATGTGTCTATGGGTAAAGAATTCATAATTCTCATATAAAAACCATGCTTTTTATTAAACACATAAACATGATTTATTACCTAAACTCTTCACTTAATACTACATGTAATATTGGGAGGTATAATGTCATTAGGGCATAGGAAAATTACATAATATCTTAACACATGAAACGCAACATATTGATTGAAAGCATCCTTTACATTACCACTACATTCCCTCATACATAACATTGCATTGGATAACCTGAGGACACGCATAAGAAAAGGGTAAGATATAAATCTCAGTAAGAGAATAAAAAATGTATCACAAGAGGAATAAAATACATGTTAGACAAGAGGCCTATAAATTTATCACAATGGAAACATGAACATGAGGGCTTAATAAAAATGATAATCATAACATGGAGATGTGTCAACAACATTTAACATGATATTAGCATGAGCCAAGGCCCATTGGACACATAGCATGAGTAAACCCTAATTGCACATGAAGCACGATTAAAACTTCATTGCAATTGAATTAGCATGAGCCAAAACCCATTAAAAATGATGTATCATTATACAATAGATTACAAAATTAATTAGAGTGCTATCAGGGTGCACCCTTCATATACATTTCATTTCATGCATAAGTGTGCCACGTTGATTATATGACATGGAATCAATCATCAACAAAAGTTATTACACAACTAAGTAATGTTGAATTAATAATTTAATGTACGATTAAAATTTTTTATGTTAATAGAGGTGAATGCCCTTGATAGATACATGCATATGGTATTCACTACACAATGTTATTGGCTTGAAAAAACGCAGTGCTATTTTAACAGCGTAACATCATGACATAAGAATTCATAAAATTGATTGATGAGAGATAAATGGGAGTCTTATCATTTGTAGATGAAAAGGAAATTAAGAGATTCATATATATACATGTCCCAACAATTTTATTAGAATTGAGATTCATGATACAAGAGAATTACATGAATGTAAATTGGTTAGAGAAATTCCTTATGGAATTTCGGCATGGTTACATGTATACATAGATGGCATGGATGAGAGAGAAAGGGGTATCTCATAATTAAAAAATATATAAGACTATATAGGGGAGGGGATAAATCATACCACATCAATTATAATTGAAAATAAAATGGCATAACTATATTAATAGACATGGGTAAAAATAAAAAGTTAGGAATCCCTTACGTGTATGTGTGATCCCAGAGGCTTGGGAGAGGCTTGAGAGTGGCTTATTGGGAGCTTGTGGCACCTTGGTGGGATTCTATAGAGATTAGGGAAGAGGTTGGACGAACTCTTAATGATTTTTCTTAAGAGAAATTGGGGGCTTGAGTGCGTTTATATAGAAAAGTATATGGAATTCATTTTTATTTTGGTTTGGGACACCGCACATTAAACTAATCCAAACCACAAACCAGAACATGGTTTTTCCCAAGTTTTTTTCCAAATGGGAGTGGAAAAGAATATTTTATAAGGACAATGGCCAAACATATAAAACTAATAGGGTTGATTATGGGGATGTGAGTCACACTCTCAAGGAATATGATTTAAAAAGAAAAAAAGTTTTATAAGTCATGAAGGGTCCACTAAAGCTTTGAAAAATATATAAAACAAATCTAAAATATAATTATTTTAATGTTATAACATATATTATTCGAAAAACAATATTTATAGTATTTTATTACATCACTATTGGGTCATTATGTTGTCATAAAACACATTATATATTTAAACAGTATTTAATTTTTACCCAAAAATTCAACTATCTCAGAAAATTATGAAAAAATCACCGTCAGATAATATCAACATCCTAATTCAAAAAAATTATTCATTTTATCTAAATAATTTTCTAAAAATTTTAATTTTTAATTTTAATATAAAAACTAATATTTATCGAAAATTCATCGGTTTGGACAAAAACAGCTTTCATTTTGTAATAAAAATTAATACTGCATTCCTAAAATTATACGATAATTTATATTTAATAAAAACTATGTAATAATAATAATAATATTTTATTATTAAAATAGAAAATCTATTAATTCATCAAAATGTATTTCATAATTAAATATTAACAACAAATAATATTTTTGATTTACAAACTATTTACAAAGTAATATTAAAAAAATGAATGCACATTCTTTATACAAAAATAATGTACATAGTAAGAGTGCTAGGTTCATGTTAAATAACCCCATATAACACAAGCATAAGACCAAAGGGTATGTTATGTGATGTTGACGGACTCTTGAGGTGGCTCAGATAACATCACCCGAGTGGTAATCACTATTACTTCCACTTCTCCCATAGTCGGTTCCTTTCAAGCATAACATGTTCACGCTCAGCTTGGGCTTGGTCAAGAGTGAAGCCCAATGACACCAAATCCTTTTCGAGCTCTAACAAATGGGCATTGAGTGGGGTAAGTGTAATTGTTGAAGTCATAATTTCCATTGTCTGGGTAAATTTGATTTGTTAAAGACCTATATTTATACTAATCATATGATTACTCTTCAATGGCTATATTAGCAATGTTCACAATTCATAACGGAATTTTAGAATACAAAAAAAACCAATGAAGTTCACATATTATATTAATATTTTACATAATGATACATTTAATTAAATAAAGGGGAATTTCCATTAATTAATATTTGGGTCGTTATAATCTTCCCCCTTAAAAAATTACATCCTACCAATTTGATTACCTTAAAAAAGAACTCTTAAATTTAAACAAAACATCAAGGTTGATTACCCAATACCATTGAACATTCCCCAACACTCATTATCACATCGATCATTGAGAGTGGGGGTCCACTTAGTGAATTAATACCTCAATGAAAATTCAACTTCTTCCACTTCCTTAGACCAGACGCAGTCTATGCAACATGGATCCTACCAATTGAAAATATAATGAACATTTTGAAAATATTTGGTACTAACGTATAGTTTCAAAACACCACCATGTACCGGGTTTTTTTTAAAATAGTCTAATGAGTCTGATTTGAAATTTATGAAATGTTTTTATTCTAATATATTTTCTTAGCTTCCAAAAATACTAGAAGACAAGACTATATATATATATATATATGTTTCTATTAGGTATCCATCTTCAATAGCTATTCTAAAATCAAATAATTCATCAGAATTTCTGGATAGGGTGAAATATTTGAATATAGAATGATGGTACCATCCTCATCTTTAATGGTGTTATATTTGGATGCTTAATATTTGATCATAGGAGTGCCATGATCCCGATGATTCTGTGGTATGGATGAGGTGTTTGACATATCATAGAGAATCTTGCAAGAATTTTGGACATTGGAAAAATTTATGATGCTATACAAGCTTGACTTTGTAATTATTATAGATAGTAAGTCCTCAGGAAGGGACACGAGTGTAGTATGAGATTCTTCTCCTTCCATTTCAGAACCATCCTTTATCTTACAGAAGAAAAATATCAAATTTTGGGTTACCTAATTGAAATGATAACATTATGATATTAAACTACATGAAGTGAAATTATTTATTGTTACTTAATGAAAGGAATGTTAGGGGTGAAACATCAAGGATAATCCAAGGAAAAAACATATGACATATAAATGGATTTTATTTCCTTAACTTATATTTCTATTGGATTAAATCTATGTTACCCATGATCTAAATTCTATCATATATTCTTAGGGAAATTTTCTAATTCTCTTAATAATGGATCATACTAATCTTGTGAATTTACCAATTCATTTCCCCTGGGAGTGTCATAACCAATAGGGAAGAATGTCTCATTGTCCTTTACCAGGATACCTCTGGTCAATCCCGAAACGCTGTGTTGGGGTTTTCAACACTAGGTACACCTCTACTAGAGCCACTTCAATCTGCTCCAATCCAGACAACGATGTATTATCATGATATACCATTTACTCAATAATAACCAAATCATATGGTTGTTTTTATTATACTTAGCCTTGTCTATATGGTTTCAAAAATGTTATCAAATTCTAATACTACAAATAACTAAATATATCATATGATACCAACAATAACCACCCTTCTATTTATTACACACAGAAAGATGATATATTAACAAAACTCATAACTTCATAAAACATGGATGCTCGAGTGTTATAGTGTCTTTGGGGATTATAAATATTAAATAATATGATAAAATATGAAACAAGACATCTTTATTAAAAAAATTCCATTACATGACCACTACATTCCCTCATAATTAGCTTTGCATGGGACAACCCGAGGACATGAATAAGAAAAGGGTAAGATATGAATCCTAGTAAGGCTATAAACAAAGAATTACAAGAGGAATTTAATAAATGATAGGAAATTGGCATAAATATTGAGAACAAGATAAAAATTAACATAAAGTCATGATAAAGCATCATAATCCTAACATGGAGATTTTGCAACAACTTTTAACAAGATATTAGCATGAGCCAGGGAACATGGCACATGGAGGATGAGTACAACCTCATTGCACATGAAGTACGAGTAACACTTATTGCTCATTAATTAGCATGATTCAACACCAATTACATATAATGTATCATTATACTATAGTTACCCAATGCATTGCAGTGCTATCAGGGTGCACCCTTCTAAAACATTTCATTTCAGGGATAAGTGATCCACACAGTTCATATAACATGGAATCATTCAAATTCATTAGTTATTACACAATTACAGAATGTTGAATAAATAAATGAAATTAACATTCAATATGAATATGGGAATAATGATGAATACCATATATAGATACATGGGAATGGTATTCACTACACAATGATCATGGCTTTAATAAACGCTTTGCAATTTCGGCATCATAACAGTGTGACATAAATTTCATAAAATTGGTCTTTTTGAGATAAAGGGGTTTATCATTATATTTAAATGAAACTTAATGTATTTAAGTTATATATATACATGACCAAATGATTTAAATGGAATATAGATTCAGGTACAAAAAAAATCATGAGTGTATATGATGTGAGTGAATTTCCTTACAGAATTTCTGCATGGTAACAGGTATACATAGTAGTCATATATGAGAGAGAAAGGGGTATATCATCATTAAAAGCTAAATATTAATGTTTAGTGGAGGTGATAAATTATACCCCAACATTTATAATTGAAAATAAAATGGCTTAATAATAGTAAGAAACCTGGATAAAAATAGAAAGGTAGGAATCCCTTACATGGATGTGTGATCCCAAATGCTTGGGAGTGGCCTGAGAGAGGCTTATCTGGAGTTTGGGAAACATAAGGAGGATTCTATAAAGTGGAGGTTAGAGGATGGAAAAACTTAAAATTCCTTGAGTTAATAGGATGTGGGATTTTTTGTGGGTTTTTATAAGAAAGGAGAGGGAATTTTTTATTATTTAGGTTTGGGACATCACCCATAAAACTAATCAAAACCACAAACCGGCCTAAGGTTTTTTCCCATGATTTGTTCCCAATGGTAGTGAAAAAAAATAATTAATATGGCCAATTTACGAACTTCTTAATATAATTGGGTCACTTATGTGGAGGGGTGTCACACTCTCAAGGAAAACAATTTAAAAAGACAAAATATTTTATAAGTCTTGGAGGGTCCACTCAAGCTTGGTAGAAAAAATCAAACAATTGTAAAACCACATTATTTTAATAGAAAAACATATAATGGCCGAACATAAAAATTTTAATATTTTATTACATCACTATAAATTCATTATTTTGTCATAAACAACATTATTTATTTAAAAGGTTTTAATTTTTACCCAAAATTTTGATTGTCTCAGAAAATTATCAAAAATCACCATTGGATAATTTTAACATCATGATTAAAAAATTAATATTCATTTAATCTAATTAATTTTCTAAAAATGAGAAATTTAAATTTTATAATAAAACCTGATATTTATCAAAAATTAAATTGTTTTGAAAAAAACTACTTTCAAAAATAAATTAAAATTACAATTTCATTCGAAAATATTATAAGATAAGTTATATTTAATAAAAATTAATTTAATAATAATAATTATTATTTATTATTTAATTAAAAATACATTAATTCATCAGAATATATTTTTTATTTGAATATTAACTAAAAATACTATTTGGGATTTAAAACCAATTTACAAAGTAACAATAAAAAAATGAATGCACATCCTTTTTACAAAAATAATGTACATATTCATAGTGCTAGGGTATTGTTACATAATCACTTATAACACCCGCATATGAATGAAGTATTAGGTGTGTGATGCTGAATGACTCTTGGGGTGGCCCAGATAACATCATAGCTATGGTAATCTCAGTTAACATCCACTTCTCCCATAGTCGGTCTGGTTCAAGATTAACGTGTTCAATCTCCGAATGGGCTTGGTCAAGAGTGAAGTCCAATGATGCCACATCCTTTCTAAGCTCCGAAAAAATGGATTTCATCGAGAATCTCTACGGGATGAGGCTATCAGTTCCTTTGTCTAAGTAAATTGGATTTTTTAAATCCATATATTTATACTAACCATGTGATCACTATCCAATAGATAAATTAGAAACTCCCATTATTCATAATGGTATATTAAAATAAAAAAACATAAAATCAATGAATATCACAAATTATATAGAATTTTTAAATAATGATACTTTTAATTATATTAATAGGGATTTCCATTATTGATAGTTTTGGTCGTTACAATCTTCCCCTCTTAAAACAAATTACGTCCTTGCAATTTTGTTACAAACAAAAAGGTTTATGAAATTTAAACATGACTTCAAGAATTCCTACCCACCACTATTAAACATTCCCC
Source organism: Viscum album (assembly GCA_963277665.1). Classification (NCBI taxonomy): domain Eukaryota; kingdom Viridiplantae; phylum Streptophyta; class Magnoliopsida; order Santalales; family Viscaceae; genus Viscum; species Viscum album. Next base: position 809,922,707 of record OY728140.1, on the reverse strand, counting down.
AAGCATCATTATCATGTAGATCACTATGATCAAGGGTCCACTTAGTGAAAAAATTCATTAATGCACATTCAATGTCTTCCACTTATTTTTTCCAGATGCAATCTGTGAAACTCATATCATACCAATGGAAAATATAATGAAATTTTTTAAATATATTTGATACTAATTTATAGTATCATAACATCACCAAGTACCAGGTTTTTGTAAAAAATTCTGACTGTGCCAGATTTGAAATTTATGAAATGTGGATTATCTAATATATTATATATGATTCCAAAAATAATGGATGATAATACTATATATATATATATTCCTTAGAGGTCTCCCTCTTCAGAAGCTATTCTAAAATCAAACAGTTCAACGTACTATCTGGATATGGTGAAATATTTTAAAATACTTAAATAGTACCTCCCTCATCATAAAATTTAGTAGAATTGTGATCTTAATATTTGATCATAGGTGTGCCAGGATCCTTGATGATTTCGTGGTATGTAGGAGGTGTTTGATATGTCATAGATATTCATGACAGAATGTTGGACATTGGAAAAGGTTTTATAGCTAAGAGAGCTTGACTTATCAAAAATAATAGCTAGCAAGTCATTAAGAAGGGATAGAAGTGTTGTATGAGATTCTTCCCCGTCTATCTCAAAATTATCATTTTTATTGCTGAAAAAACATATCAACTTTTGAGTTACACTATAGACATGATAAAATTGTGATATTAAACTACATGATATATAACGATTTATTATTCCCTAATTAATTGAAATTTTTGGGTAACACCTCAAGGGTAATCCAAGGACATAATATGTGACTTTTAAATAAAATTTATTTCCTATACATATGAAGAAATTGTCTTTAATCTATATTATTCATGATCAACTTTCTATCAAATATTCTTAGGGAATATTTTTTAATTCCCTTAATAATGGTTCATACTAAGCCTGTGAATTTACCAAAGCATATCCCCCAGGTTTTTCATAACCAATAGTGATCCAAGGCCCATTTTCATCTACCATGATTCCTATGTCATGCCTGAAACTTCTTGTCAGGGTTTTCACCCAGAGGTACATATATTCAAGAGCCACCTCAATCTTCTTGTATCCTAACAGGGATGCATTTTCATGATAAAACACTTACTCAATACTCACCAAAACATAGGTATGTTTTTTTTATACTTAGTATTGTTTATATGTTTTCACATGGATTTTTTAATCCTAATCCCAAAAATAACTAATCATATCCGGTGATACTAACTATAACAACCCAGCTTTTTATAACACAATTAAACATTATTTGTTAGAAAAACTGTTGGGAAAAAATCCCTCAAGGTAATATTGCAGTATTTTTGGGTTGATTTTGTTTGTTGACAAAGATGGTTTCCATGAGGAATTTTTGAGATCCAAATCAGTTGATGACAATCCATGTTGACAATTGAACGATGAATAAGGAAAGGATGATATGGAGGCAGTACAAAAGAATAGTATAAGGTGGCGCCGTTTTCCAGTGATTGCCAAATTTTTGGGGTCCAAAATTTGGAGGTTGGTGAGCATCACAAAAAGTTGATTTCCATGAATATCATAATTAAATATGTAAAATTCATGAATTTCATGAAGATAGGCTTCATGGTTTGGATTTCTCGAAGAACAGAATCATGATGGCGGTGATTCTTCGTGATTACGACAAACTTCGTGAACGGAAGAGGTTGAAGCCCATTGCGGCTCTAAAGGGCTTTGCGAGAGAGATTTGTGGTGGAATCTTGAGGTAATTGATGGACCACTCAGCTATTATGATGAGCTTTGTGATCAAAATATTTCCATGGTGCTTCGCAATTTTGAGAGAATTCTGGCAGAAATTTTAGAGCTTCGCGATTTTTGCTGACATGGCGCTGACATCGCACGGAAGAGTCGAGGTTCAGTGGAATCGCCTATAAATAGAGTTCGACCACCTTGAGAGAAGTATAGATAGCTTCCATAGTAAATCATGTTCTCTCATTTCATGAAGGTGGTTCGCGGAGATAATGTTCTTCGCGAAAGAGAGGTTCTTCGTGGTGGCTAATCTAGCTCTGCGAATGGCAGTGCACTTCATGAGGCCACGTGCTCTATGGAGTGTGCTTTGCAAAGAGGCAGGAGCTCCATGACGACCTAAGTATTATGATTCCTTGAGCTTCGTGAGAGTGCATCACAAAAAGGCAGGAGCTTCGCGAAGGCTTGTTTGTGCTTCGAAATATTGGGAGCCTCGCGAAGTAGGGTGCTTTGCGAAGGTGTTTCCAAAGGTTGTTTCCCAGGGTTTCAGAGGTAATGGGTTATTCATCAGTGGATAAAAGTTGGAATTTAACAGATAATCCATCAATAGTTGAGGATGCGTACATTCATACAAATGAAGAGACCTACAGGTTTATAAACTATGATGGATCTTCTGATGAAGCAGTGAGCTCACATTAGTTGAGAGAGCCGTGGGTTCTCAAATTTTGAGTGTTTGTAAACCATGAGGGATAGTGAGTCTGCTTCAAACATGTAACCAGTAGTTCCCTTATATTGGAATTGGTACATCGGTACACTACTGGTGTATGCTCCGTGGACGTAGCCCAGTAAGGGTGAACTAATGAAAGATCACCGTGTCTTGTGCATGCTTTAAAATTTGGTCACACTCTGCATTGGGAAGGAGAGATGAGGGGGGTTTTCCTAACTGCAAAACAAGATAAAAAAGTAAAGTTGTTTTTATCTATCATACCCTGATTCACCCCCCCCCCTCAGGTTATCTAGCCTAGTGAACCTAACAATTGGAATCAGAGCGAAAAGTTAATATCGATGTTTATCTATCAAATGGAGGTCACTAAACATAAAGGGATTTTGATCTTGATAGGGAACAATTTCAAGCTATGGAAGAATCAATTTCAAAACTACTTTTTATCATTAGGAATGGATGTGTTCACAGCAGCAATGCATGGAATAATAATAGATATTAACAGTGGTGCTTTATTAGAAGCTATGCGTAGAGTGTTTGATGCTGAGGCCAAAGCAATAAATTCCTTAAGGGGAGCCTTATCCAATCCTATATATACTAATATGATGTCTTGAAAAATGTCACATTCCATGTGGTAAAAGTTATTGATTATAGATGAATGGGATACAGAGGTTAGAGAGTCAAAGTTTCAAGTGTTGTGGAACGGGTATGAGGATCTGAGAATAAACCCGAAGGAGTCTTTTGATGCATTCTTTGATAGGGTAAATGTTGTAGTGGAAGACATGCGAGGTCATAGAGAAGTTATTGATGACATTAAAATTGTGAAGTGAAACATAATAAAACATCCACCTCGTTTCAATCCGAATGTTTCAGTTTTGGAAGATAAAGACCTGAAAGAGCTGACATTGGACATCCTACAAAACACCCTTTTTGCATATGAAATAAAAAATGATGGTAACGATGATGTGGTAAAGGGAAAATCCAAAGAGGTGGCATTCAAGGCCATGAAGAAGCTCACCATTGAAGAATCTCATGAAGATGAAGAGATAGATGAAGTGATGTCATTCCTCTCCTCAAAACTACATTTAGGAAAAGGAATGTTTAAAGGGAAACTTTCACTTTCTTGTTTTCAGTATGGAAAGGTTGGACATATTTCAGCATGGTTCCCCAAAAAGTTCCAAGAGGATGATGACGTTGATGAAATCGAAATTCCCAAGAAGAAGTATTCAGCTTTTGGGAATATAAATAAATAGTTCAAGAGAAATTTAATTAAGCAAAAGAACATTCTTTCAAAAGAATATGACAGTTCAAACAAGTCTTAGATTGAGGAGGATGAAGAGATAGAGAACTGTAAAGACCGAGGAGAAAATTCTATGGTGGTAGTTTTCGGTAGTTCCCAGAATAAGATGAAACAAAAGATGATGAATAAGAATAATAATTTGAGGGAAGAGTTAATATGAAAGGAGAGTTAGAGGCTTCTCTTGAAGAGATAGATGATTGGAGAGCCAAAACAATGAAAGCCAACAATGTTGTTCGTGATTCCAAACTATATATGCAGCAGTAGGAAGAAGAGAAGTCTTAGTTGATGGATGAATTTGAGAAAATATTGTTAGCAACACCAGAGGACTCGGAATACTTTAGTGAGTATAAAATAAAAATTTATGAACAAGAAAGAGAGATCGACAACTTGAATAACACAAGGAAAGAACAAATCAAGTGTATTGAAGAACTGGAAGGAGAAGTTGTCAGTCTGCGGAAAAATGTTAATGATCAAGAAATGCACTTGACTCCTACTTGGTCATCAGGAAATCATATCACTCAGAAATCCAAGAAGCTGAAATTAGAGAATAGTGGTTCTATAGAAAGTAAGAATCAACTTTGTTCAGATTCTATGACTGGTTTAGGTCTTGATTGAAAATAGAAAGTTGTGAATGTTGAGGTCAGACCACAAGCACCCACTTCGAGACGGAAAGTGGATTTGGGCACAAGGCAGAATCCAAATATTCAGAGATCCCAAATTGAAACTAGTTGTGCAGAAGTAACATGAAGGAATGAGACATATATCAGGTGTTATTCTTGTATAAAAATGGTACATTCTCTGTATGTGTGTTCCATATCCAAGAGATATCGAAGGGAATAAGAAAAGTGGTGGTTTCCAAACAGAGAAAGGTTCTATAGATCATATTTTAAAGGGTAGTATTTTTGTTGTGGAGGATTCGGGCACATTTCAAGGTATTTAACATCGAACATACAAATGAATATGCCAAATTATAACCCCAATGTTCACAAACAATAGATCAATGAACCAACAGGTGAGTTGAAAATGAAAAATAGATTTTCACCTCTGCATGATGAAGCGGGTCCATCACACTCTGAGAATGATTAGAAGTGTCAATCCATGCTGAGTGGGAAGAAAAAAATATGGACCATGATGAAGAAGTATGAGAAGTCTGTGGTGGAAGATATTTCCATCAAAGCATTAGATCACTCTGGTGTGTGGATCCATGATAGTGGTTGCACATCACACATGATAGGTAATAAGGATCTTGTTACAGGCGTGAAATGTGACAAAGAAGGAGTTTTCATGTTTGTAAATGATGAAGGCCTAATGATTATTGTCTCAGGAAAGGCCAAGTTTGGGGGAAAAGAGATCAGATGTGCTGATGTATTAGTAGTAGAAGGCCTCAGTCATAATTTGCTCAGCGTTAGTCCACTACGTAACTCAGAACATTATATAAGGTTTACTAAGAAGATGTGTGTCTTCAATGTAAGAGACAGAGAAATAGTTCTATAGGGAAAAAGAACAATATTTAATCTGTACCTGGTGAGTGGAGAAGAAGATATGTGTTTTCTGTCTAGAGAGGAAGAAAAGAAGTTGTGGCATAAACGACTTGGTCATCTTTTCCAACCATCCCTGGAAGATCTGGTAAAGTGTGATGTAGCAAGAGACCTACACAATCTATCACGTGATCATACTCACACGTGCGTCACATGCCAACAAGGGAAGCTCATCCAAAAGACGTATAAGGAAAAATAAAAGAGGTCAACAAGAGTGCTGGAATTGGTGCATGCTGATGTTTGTGGACCCATCACACCATGAGAAATTGACAGAAAGAGGTACTACGTGCTTTTCATCAATGACTGTAGAAGAATTTCATGGTTATTATTTATCTCCCATATTTCTGATGTGTTCAGCTGCATAAAATAGTACTGAAGGGATTGTGAATGGATGCATGGAACGAAAATTTTGATGTTTTCTACTGACAATTTTACAGAATTCAAAAACAATAAGGTGGAAAATTATCTCGAGAAGCATAGGATAAGAAATCAAGTTTCTTCAGTAAGAACTCTCCAATAGACTGGAGTGGTTGAAAGGAGAAATAGAATTTTCAACAACATGGCTAGAATGATGCTCATTGAAAAGGACCTACCATAGAAATTTTGGAAGGAAGCTGTTTTAACATCGGTCTACATTTATAACAGGGCTCTGTTGTGTCCTAAGGAAGTAAAGACTCTATACGAGATGTGGTATGGAATGTAGCCAATGGTAAAATACTTCTGAATATTTGGTACTAAGTTCTTTATCCTCAATAAGGAAAAACATAGGAAATATGAGTCTCGAGGAGATGAGAGGATATTACATGGACAATCTGGAAAAATCAAGGCATATAAATGCTTTAACAAAAGGCTGGGAAAATTAGTTAAGAGAAATGATGTCACTGTAGTGGAGACTGAGGAGATCATTCAATAATGTAGTGAACAGTTTTATGATGAGAGTGATGAGGAAGAAAGCAATGCAGGGGAAGTTGAAGTAGCTGATGTTGAATCAGAAAAAGGTACTGGTGATGAGCATGAGAAACTAATGTCTGTATCAACACAAATGCCAAAGAGTCGAGCTGAAATTGATAGGTAGAATATCATTGGTGATCATTCTACTCTGGTTCAGACAAGGAGATATAAATCACTACTGCAGACATTGTTCCTATCTCATGTTGATCCAAAATGATTATTTGATGCATCTGAAGATGAAAACTGGATTCAATCAATGAATGAAGAGCTAGATCATATTGAAAAGAATCAAACATGGGAGATTGTTTCAAGGCCAACATGATAAAAATGTCATCGGGGAAAAATGGGTCTATCGCAACATGATGAATGAAGATGGCACAATAATTTGGAACAAATCATGACTTGTGTGCAAGGGATACTCCCAGATCGAGGGAATAGATGTTGGTGAGACATTTTCACCTATTGCAAGGCTGGAGATGATCAGATTATTCCTATCCATCTCAGTTCAAAGGAAGTTCAATGTGTTCCATATGGATGTCAAATCTACATTTTTAATGGGGTTCTGGAGGAAGAGTTGTATATTGAGAAACCATATTATTTTCTCATTCATGAGGATGAGAACAAGATTTTCAGACTGATGAATTCCCTATATGGGTCGAAACAATCACCAAGAGCATGGTACTCAAGGCATGATCAGTACTTGAATAAACATGGTTTCTAGCGTGGGGGAGTTGATTACAATCTATATTTCAACAAAAAAAAGTAATCAAAGGATGATGGTCTTGGTTAATGTTGACGACATATTATTTGACGGATCCGATGAAGCTCATTGCAGACAGTTTTCTGAATTCATGAAAAGTGAGTTCGAAATATCAATGATTGGAGAGCTAACTTTTTTCTTTGGATTACAAGTGACACAAGGAAGGGCTGGAACATTCATTTAACAATCCAAATATGCCATGTAGGTTTTGAAAAGACTTTTAATAGAAAATTTTAAGCAGATGAAGACTCTAGTTGCTACCTAGATTAAATTTTCCAAAGATGAGGATGGAAATTCCATTAATATCATAGAGTACAGGAAAATCATTGGAAGTTTTCTATACTTGACTACAACAAGGCCTGACATTGTATTTCCCACATTCCAAACAAAAAGATATCATAGTAATACCAAGGAAATCCAAATGCATGCAGAGAAATGAATACTTCGGTATATCAAATGCTCATTGGTCTTTGGATTGATGTATAATGGAAAAACTCAGTCAGAATTATTGGGATATACTGATGCAGATTGGGCTGGTTCAGTGGATGACAAGAAGTCAACGTCGGGAGGTGCTTTCTACCCTGGCGGATTGTGCGTTTTTTGGCTAATCAACAATCATGATTGCATTTCATTGAGCACCAGTGAAGATGAGTACATTGTGGCCACTCAAGCATGTACACAATTATTGTGGATGAAGCAGCATCTTGATGATATGGGAGTTGAAGTGAATCTTCGATCGGAATCCAGTGTGATAACTCAAGTGCTATAAATCTCATCAAAAAACCAATCCATCACTCAAGGACAAAACACATTGAGATAAAATATCATTTTATCAAGGAGATGGTTGAGCAGGGAATCATGAATTTGGAGTATGTGCATACTGAGCTACAGGTTGCAGACATTCTGACAAAGGCAGTACCCATGGAATCTTTTGAGAGACATTGACTGGCTCTGAGAGTTCAGTCGAATCCCAACACTTGAAATCTGGCGAATGTAGAGATGCACCCCTCTCCTCGAGGTATGATGTGTTTTTCCTTAATGTTATCATATGTTTTTAGCCTGTTACAGACCACAAATGAGTTCCCTTTGGGTTCGTCGACAAAGAGGGAGAAACAGTAATAGTTATAGGGGGAGTGAGTGTGGCTATTTGAGAAATCGTGAATGATATGGCGAGAAGTTTACAGGTGGAGCAGCGAGATGGGGGGAGAGCAATGAGATAGGGGATAATAAAATTAAAAAATATGACGATGTTATAAGTGATCGATCATTGAGTAGATATCACGACAGGTGAGTATCGTGATAAAAGCATAAGAGTGGTTTTGGAATGGTGAGAAAAGGTTTCCAGCTATCACCAATTGGTTTTAGCGTGGTTCAACAATTGGTATTAATGCTTCAATTGGTATTAGTTTGGAATCAAAAATTGGTGTGTGACATGAAGTGATTCATTGAGAAACTTTTCATACTACTCTAGTTTTTCATGCTGAGCATTCCTCATGTTGGCTTAGATTATGTGGTGAGTGAATCCTTGAATTCTATATGAATCGCAATAAGAGAATAGTGGAATATGTTGGAAGGAGACTCAGTGAGGTGTCAAAGTGCAGAAAATCATTCTGAGAAGAGTTATGAAGAGTTGTTAACAAACCCAAAGGGGGATATTGTTTGGAAAAAATCCCTCAATGTTACATTGCAGTATTTTTGGGTTGATTGTGTTTGTTGACAAAGCAGGTTTCCATGAGGAATTGTCGAGTTCCAAAGAGGTTGACGACAATCCATGTTGAAAAAAGAAAGATGACAAAGGAAAGGATGATCCAGAGGCAGTACAAAAGAGCAGTACAAGGTGGCACTGCTTTCCAGTATTTGCCAAATTTTTGGGGTCCAAAATTTGAAGGTTGTTGAGAATTGGGAAAATTATATTTCCATGAAGATCATAATTAAATATAGAAAAGGAATGAATTTTTTGAAGATTGGCTTCATGGTTTGGATTTCACTAAGAAAATAATAATGATGGTGGTGATTCTTCACGATTACGACATGCTTCGCGAACGGAAGAGGTTGAAGCACATCGCGGTTATGAAGGGACTTGCAAGGAATCTTTGTGGCGGTGGCATGAGGTAATTGACAGAACGCTCCACGATTATGACAAGCTCCACGATCAGAAAATTGTCATGGTTCAACACAATTTTGAGAGAATTCTGGCAGAAATTTCGGCGCTTCGCTATTTTCACTGACGTGGCACTGACATCGCACAGAAGAGTCGAGGGTCGGTGGAATTACCTATAAATATATGTCGACCACCTCAAGAGAAGTAGATATATCTTCCAAAGAAAATCCCCTGCTCTCGTTTCTCGAAGGTGGTTCGTGATGATAGTGTTCTTCGCGAAAGAGAGGTGCTTCATGGCGGCAAATTTAGCTCCATGAAAGGCAGTGCACTTCGTGAGGCCGTGTTCTCCAAGGACTATGCTTCACAAAGAGTGCTTGAGTGGTTGTAAACCATGAGGGATAGTGAGTCCACTTCAAACATGTAAACAACAGTGCCCCTATAGTGGAATTGGTACATCGACACACTACCGATGTATGCTCCTTGTACGTAGCCCAGTGTGGGTGAACGAAGTAAAAATCACTGTGTCCTATGCATGATTTAATGTTTGGTCATACTCAGCATCGGGAAGGAGAGAGAATATGATTTTTCCTAATAGCAAAACATGATCAAAAGGGGAAGTTGTTTTTATCTATAATACCCTAATTCACCCCCCCCCCTTCTTAGGGTATCTATCCTAGTGGACCAAACAAAAATATTTCACTTGATACAACATGGAATATCAAGAGTTCTAGTGTTTTTGGTGCTTAAGAACATTAAATAACAACATAAAACATGAAACACATCTTCTTTAATGAAAACATCATATTCATGACCACTACATTCCCTCATACAAAGAATTGCATTGGATAACCAGAGGAAATGCATTACAAAATAGTGAGCTATAAAGAATAGTAAGGGTATAAAAAAGAAACAACATGAGTAAAACAATACATGTTTGACAATAGGAACATAAATGGAGAACAAGAGAAACATGAAAAAAAAGTCCGGATAAATCACGATAATCATAACATTGAGATGTGGAAACAACATCAAACATGATATTAGCATAAGCCAAGGCTCATTAAACATGGACCATGAGTAAACCCTAATTTCATATGAAGCATGAGTATAACATTATTGAAATTGATATTGAATGATTTAACAACCATTTCACCTGATATATCATGATATTATACTTTACCTAATTAATTGGAGTGCTATCTGGGCGCACCCTTCTTAAACATTTCATTTCTGGAATAAGTATACCACATTGATCATATAACATATCATCAATCAACATCATAAGTTATTTCACAACTAGGGAATGATGAATGAATACATGAAATTATAATTCAATATATATATATATATATATTAATATAGGTTAATACAATTGATAGATACTTGGGTATGGTAATCACTACACAATGATCTTGGCATGGAAAAACACTATGCAATTTCAGCAGCATAATGGCATGACATAATAATTAATAAAAATGGTTGATGTGAGAGAAAGGGGTTTCTCATAATATGTACATGAAATGGACAGTGATGGGGTTATTTAAATACATGTCCCATGAATTTTAATTGAATTTAAATTCATGATATAGAAGAATTACTTGAATGTAAATGAGTAGAGAGAAATTTCTTACGGAATATCGGCATGGTAATGAATATACATGGAAGGAATATCTGTTAGAAAAAGGGGTCTATCATCATTAAAACATAAATAATATTGAATAAATGAGGTTCTAAATCATACCCTAATATTTATAATTGAAAATAAAAGGGCATAACCATATTCGGAAACTTGGATAAAAAGAGAATGGCAGGAATCCCTTTCTTGGAAGTGTGATCCCAAATGCTTGGGAGAGGCTTGAGAGTGGCTTCATGAGAACATGGGGAACCATGGGATGTTTCTAGAAAAATTAGGGAATATGATGGAAGACCTAAAATGTTTCTGAGAGAAGAGGAAGTGGGAGTATGGGTGGGTTTATATAGGAAAGGAGGTGGAATTCGTTATTATTTAGGTTTGGGACAACACACAATAAACTAATCAAATACACAAACAATCCCATAGTTTTGGAAATTAGTTTTTGAAATAGGGGAGTTGAAAAAAAAATTATAAGGATATTTTCCAAACTACTTAAAAAAATATGGTTGTTTATGTGTAGGTGAGTCACACTCTCAAGGAAAACAATTTAAAAAGAGAAAATGTTTTATACATCTTGAAGGGTCTACAAAATTTTTTGTACAATAAATAAAATACATCTAAATTCACATTATTTTAATGGTAGAACATATATTTGCCGAACATAATTGTTATAGTATTTTATTAAATCAATATTGGGTCATTATGATGCCAGAAAACACTTTATATATTTAAATGATATTTAATTGTTTTCAAACAATCGATTGCGCTAGAAAATTTTTAAAAATTCATTGTTGGATATTTTCGACGTCCTGATTCCAATAATAATATTAATTTTATCTATATAATTTTATAAATATGTGAATTTCCAATTTTAATATAATATGTGACATTTTTAAAAAATTCATGGGTTTTGATAAAAACAACTATAAAAAATTACAAATGCATTTAAAAAATAATTTACTAATTTATATTTAACAAAAAGAAATATAATAATAATAATTTATTATTTAATTCAAATATCCATTAATTTAACAAAATAGATTTCTTAGTAAAATATTAACTAAAAATACTATTTGGTATTTAAATACTATTTATAACGTAACAATAAAAAATGGATGCACATTCTTTATACAAAAATAATGTACAAAGTCATAGTGCTCGGGTCTTGTTTAATAACCCCTTATAACACCTACATAAGAATGATGTGTAAGGCTTGTAATGGTAAAAGAATCTTGGGGTGTCTTTGATAACACCATTGTAGTGGTAATATCTATTAACTTCCACTCCTCCCATAGTTGGATCTTTTCAAGAGTAACATGTTCAAGCTTGAAATAGGCTATGTCAAGAGAAAATAATGTTGACGCCAACTCCTTTCCGATCTCTAAAAAATGGGATTTTTATAGGGAAATTCTAAGGAATAAGGCCATCACTTCCTTTGTCTATGTAAATTGGATTTTATAATGACCTATATTTATACAAATCATGTGATCACTATTGAATATCAATATTCGCAATGATTACAATTCTTAACGGTATGTGAAACTTCAAAAACATAAAACCAATGAAGTTCCCATTTTATATAAACATTTTACATAATGAGAATTTTAATTAGATCAAGTGGTATTTACATTAATTAATGTTTGGGTCATTACATCTCTTGACTCTAAAGATACTTCAAAACATGTCTCTTTATTATTCACACTGTAGTGGGAAATCAATTTGTTAATAGAGGACCCATGCCCTATTGAATCCAGGGGGGCCACTCAAATAGTAGTTATAAAGGACCATCACCATTTATAATGGGGGGTTACACTCTCATTGTTTCTTTATATGACCCATCACCATGATGATGGGGGGTTACACTCTAGTGTCATGGGGACCCACCCCTTGGTACTACAGGGGTATCCAATCTAGTTTTGTATGACATGCACCCTATTTTGATAGGGGGTGGGACACCCAAATGATATAGGTTCCCTAACCATGCTAAGGGGGTGTTCTACAATAATGGCTAAGGCCCGACACCCTACCTATTAGTGGGGTACCACTCTGAAATAACTATAGAGGACCTGTGTTAATGCCGATGGAGGGTACCACTCTAGATGAACTCTCTGGTGATCCTTCATGATCGTAGCTGTCATCAAATAATGCCTCAGATAGGTACCGCACCATGAACATTCACATTTAAATTCTACATCCACAAATGATAGTGAAATTATGTTCTAATTTAAAAAACACTCTGGATATTATGCTAATAATATAAAATACAAGTTCAAATAAAAGAGACACACAACCTTGAAAATTCTTAATGTTTTACAGGACTAGTACTGGATGCACATGGTGTGTGCTCCCACTCTACTACAAGGATATGTCATTGAAATGACTTATATAATTGTCCATGTAGTACAACAATGAGTGTAAGGGTATTACATGATGTGTCTCAACAAAAAGCATATTTAATTCATGAGGCTCAACATCGCTCTGAGATAAAAAAGTAATTTCACAAATATGACATTTAAAATAGCCCTGGATCTCCAAACGAATAACATTATTCAAATCTCCATGTAAACTTCCCTATGTAGACTATTCACATGACATAAATGGAAAATCGATAAAAAAAATTCATTTTACCGCATCATCCTCGAATGGGGATTCATGGGCTTCATCAAAAATTCTGAATTAAATTCACAAAATTTGTTTGGAATCTATATGCATCATTTCAAGGTAACAACATCACAAATAATATGGCATTCCAACACCATTTTGATGGAGATTGGTGAGATACAGTATCCTATAACAATAATAATTTTATTATTATTGGGTCATTCATTGACATGAAGCATGATTATATAAAAGGAATTAAAAATTGGTCGTAAATTGGGCTTTTAAATTTGAGGGCCATGCTGCCACTGACAGTTTTCCAATCCATTATCATATGAATGACCAACATCAGATATGAGATTAAAATAAAAAATAAAAAATAATAAGAATTTTTAAATTCATTTTTACCATTTCTATTTTCATTCTTCCTTCATTCATTATCTACTAGTCTCCTATGGTTTTTACCCCCTAAAACACTAATTGTTGTCACATTCCCACACCCATGTCCTCCCCAAATGGAATCATTAATATTTCACACATGGATCAATTTCGCCACAACCAAAAAATATACTCTACCATATTGGATCACCATATTGACGCCTTTACATTGGACTCCACCATCCCTTGTTGTAGGCTCTCCTGGAACACGGATTCCAATCTCCCCTCATGGGGATCATCCATCATAGGGAGTCTTCCATGCTGTTCATAGGGATTTATTTCAAATCCAACAACTGTCACTCATCTGACCACACTATTTGAACATAATCAAATCAAATTTGTGGTCTTTTTCATTGTACACTGATCACATTATTGAACTCGAACCCACATAATTGGATTCAAACAATTTCACAAAAGATCGTTTGTGCAATGATTTATTGTTGGATATTTAAGGAATCATCATCCAAAAGGATTTCCAGTGATGAATTAGTGAATAATGATGAATATAATTCCCAAAATATGAAAATAGAAATGAACATCATATATTCTTAATTTTTTCCTTGATTCATTATCATGGTATATATAAATGAAGATCTATTTGAATAATTAATTAATTGTTTTCTAATGTTGAGGATAATCATTACATATTAATGGAGGATAAAATTCAATGATAAATATTTTAATCCAATTGGGAAAAAATTATAATTGATGAGTTCAATAATGAGTTTGGATGAATCGTTGATGAAGAAAAAATTTATGATGATTCCATTTCTGAGATCATCAATTTCTGTTTTCACACCAATCACTGAAGCTCGATCTCTCGATGTTAATCAATATAACATCCTCTCTCGGTTCCAATCTAAAATTCCTAGGACATGAGGTGAAGCCATGTTTTTTAATATTTTGGTTTAAATATAATTTTATTTGGTTGATGTGTCATCATATAAAAATTAATATTATTATTTCTACATTGTGTTTTTGGAAAACTCTTCATGATGAAAAATATTATGTCACTCAAGGGGTAAAAACCTTAATTACAAATTCAGCGATGGTTATAGATTTCCAAAAAGAGTATCCATTTTATATTTATATATTCTTGGGTCATTAAATAAATAAATTATATTTATTTATTTATCTAATGCACTGACCAAGAACTACAACAAATGAACATCCCACAACGACCAAAATTAGGTCCCAAATAGAGTAAATTACACAATACTAATACAACAACTATCTCATATTGTACATTTGTGAATCCATTTATGATATATTCAACTTTGATCCAGAAAATCATGTTCATGTAACAAAAATAAATTTACTATTTTTATAAAATGATTTCCAGGATCTCTGGGCCTTAAAATCTCATTCCATCTCAGTGTCGGCCTCTGATAATATTCCAAGAATTATTAAAAATTCTTACATAGAAGTAATAGTTTATCCATATTTCATGTATCCTCTTATACACATTGTGTACTATATTATACATGGAATAAACAACCTATCCTACATATCTTGTATATGTTCTTTTTCGGTGTATTACATTTATCCTTTCTCAAAAGGTCACTGTAGAATGATATACGTCCCATAGAAATATGATCACATGAGAATTACATATTGGATAGAGTAATTGGGATACATTTTGAGGCACAAATTGAGATCCTACCTTAATCTTCATGCCCTAGGTGTTTTTCTTGGAATTATTGTGACCAATACTAAAAGGGTTCCAATCCCCTACTTGAAATGTTAAACTATATTGACATTTTGGTATCACTCATTAGATGTGGAAGTGATCCTCATAGGTATATCATTTTCAATTCACACCATCAGAATATATTTCTAATGAAAATGCATAATGATAACTACCTCTTAGATGGACATCATCAATGTTATTTGACTCAAGAGTGTGTTCTCTCTGATGAGTGGTTTGTGGAACCATTGGGATAAGGTCCAATGCTGGAATACTACATGTGTGACATACCTTTATACTATTTTACTTTGTGGTGTATATGTAGATATTATTATTATATGTCTTTTATACATGTTCCTATGTGGAGATGAATATATTTCCTTTGTTATATGCTTGGTTTTTTCGAGGTGTCCTACTAGGTATTTTTATACTGACCCATGCATTGTATTTTCTGACATGAGTTTAATATTGTATAGAGGATAAACCATTTTATAGATCTTTACCATACATAGACAACACAGTCCATAGTGACAACTAAGAGAAAAATGTGCCTTCCTATATTATTTTAATAATGCTCCTCGACTTATTTCTGGATGGACATGTGTTAAAGGAATTTATGTGGGATTTTATTTATTACTTTTTACTTCATATTACTTCCTAATGTATGATAGTTGTGGGATTTCGATGTATGGATGCCATTTTTCTCAGTTGTTTTTACATTTTAAAATTTTTATATTCTTGGTGATTTATTGGTTTTACATGTACTTAGGTTAAGGCCTCCCAGGTCAGTGATATGCTAAATCGACACTAGGTGTTAGCTCATAGTCTATTAGTGATGGGATTAGGGAGTTACTGAATGATCCCCTTTAAGATGGGTCTACACATATGATTCTAGCTTTGTATAATAATTTTAGAATGAATCACATAGTGTTTAAAATCCATTAGATTAAAAAATACAAATGTAATATATTGTCAATATGATTTAGTCTATTGATTTTAATCAATATGGTATAGATTATTAAATATAAAAAGTGACCAAGGAATTCCTATGTATATTATTATCATCAAATAATTTCATCACATTTTTATGTTCTAAAGTGTTATAAAAAGAATAATAACATTAATGAAATATTAAATGATTTTATTAAAGTGTTTGGAATATGTTAACAAGGAATATAATTTATAGATTTTTGTTATATATGTACAGTTCTATTAGTTAAATGTTCAAAAAAATATAAAATTTAGATGAATAATTTCATAATGATTCATTGAGAAGATGTTATGTTCATTGAATCATATTACTATTTTTGGGAAGAAAGTGAAATTATTCCGTAGGATGAAAATGTATTAAATTGATAGATTTTCTTATGAAACTCTATTTAATCTCCATGATAGTTATTAGTGTTATATAAATTTATTCAATGGTTTTGAATGGTATGTGACTGCAAATATACATGTAATATGTTTGTTTAAAGTATTGGACTTCAAAATCAAGGCGAGAATAGATATATATTGTATTTTACATTCACCATATAAGAAAATGTGTTTCTACATCAAACGATTGACGAATTTTATAATGTAAAACTGGATCTGTGAAGAGGATGTGTATTTTGGACTCATTTCACCATTATGTTAAGAGAATTTTTTCATTAACTGTTATTTGTTATATAGATATATTAAATGATTAAATATATATAGGCGGTTATTGATTCATCAATTTATAAAATATGTTTTCATAAGAGAGAAAATAAAAAAATGTTTTATATAGGACAATATTTTTTATCCAGTTTGTAAAAGATTGATAGAAATCGTCCCCACTACACATTAATGGTGTTTTTTAATATAAATTTTGAAATTAAAAATAATCTAAATACCTAGAATAGTATAATCAATATGGAAACACTAAATTATTGGATAAATATTCATACAAAATGAACATGACAATAATTATCTAATTTTATTTTACTATTTTCATGATATTATTATAACAAATATAATGCATATATTTAACGTGGTTGAATATTATGAGTTTTCATGTTATGCCTAAAAAAATTAATGATTTTATTGTTTTATAAATAAATAAATAAATATATATATATATATATATATATATATAATTATCCAAATGTGTTTATGATATTTAATGGTATGGAAATGTGAAAATAATTAATTTCATTAACCACTAGAATGTGAATTTAAATATTTCGAAATGTACTTTGTCAATCAATATTCTAATAATATTTCACATTTTATCAAAAATTATTTTAATGCAATAATGAAAAGCGTTATTTAATGTGATAAAATAATGTAACAAAATAATGTGAGTAAAAATTTATCATAAACGATTTTAGTGTGGGATAATAAGTAATAATACACATAGTTAAATTATTAAAAAATATATTTCAAGAGAAATTATTTATGTATAAGGTTTTCTATAAATGATGTTATTCATATAGAATTATTTCAATATAGAAAATAGAATTTAACATTTCAATTTTTTGTGTTAAGGATTTAGATGTTTTAATATGTTCAAAGAGTTTAACACTATGAATATAATTCCTAATTCTCACTATTATTAAATATTAATTATTAATAATTGATACTCTATAATGATTTCATATTGGAACTATTATATAATTTTTTTTAATGGATGGGCATGAAGCCTCAATTTATTATTAATGAAAAGACCTCTTTTTTCGACTAGGTAAAGGGAGCCCCATAACAATGCCCGAAGGCCTAAGGCCAAGGGGCATGAATACAAGGCCTAAAAGCCTATTATTTGGCTCAAAGGACCCCTTATTGAATAGTACTACTATAGTACCCACATGGCTATAGTACCTCTAACTGTACCACCGCCGCAAAATTTCTGTTATAGTGCCTCCGCCGATACAGTGCCACCAGTGCCACAGTACGGCGGCTACTACAGTGCTGCTATAGTACCGGAACAACACCAGAAATTTAGTCCCTTCCCAGATTTGATCCTGGGTCATTTGGATTCCATGCATGAGTTGGTACCACTTGGGTACAATCGTGTTGTTAGGAAACTATTATATAATATTAAAATAATTTTTTTTATACAATACATATAATGTAATGAAATAATAAACCATAAGAATTCGTAGAATTTAGACGGTTGATCTAGTAGTTGATCAAATATTTTTTAATTAAAAATTACAGATGTTTTATTTTTCAAATATTCATCATTTATTTTTTAATAATTTAGAATATATTATGAATCAATAATAATATGAAACATCCATTTATCATCCATTATGGGGTTCAATTATGAAATATGCAAGAATTGTGGAATTATAAATTAGACTCCTTATATAACTTTTTTCATTTCCTTAATATAAATTTAACATATTTTATTATAGGTTCTGATAAAATATTAATGTAATCATGAGAAGAATATTTCAGTTATTAAAAATTATTTTATAACAAACATGAATAATATATTCAGGCAGTAATTTGTAGAGACATAATACATTGAATTATCATCCATGTATATCTCAGGGAATAACATACAATCATTTATATTCATAGGGATGTATTATTGTAATAAATCCTTCTTACATGTTCTTAGTGAGATACCTAGGTAGAGAACTTTTAAAATATATTTTTTTATAAAGTAATTTTTATTCATCTATTCATGGGGGGGTTGGTTATGTTTTCGATCATGTCATTGGTTAGTGATAAAAAGAGAAAATATGTCCACTACTATTGAATGTAATGTCATATTTAATTTTGACCAAAAACATTGTAAAAAATGTATTTACATTCAAAATTATGTATCCTGCTATCCGTATGACTACTTGGATTACGCACAAATGATGCACTCAAAAATAATATGAATGTCATGTGTTGTATTATTTATTGTATTTAGTCTATTTTAAAGAATCAATACAACATCAAATTGCCTATACCAGATTGAAAGTATTACATTTTTTATGGTCTATATATGTACTATAAAAATTGATAATATTGGAATATATATGATGTATATGATATTTATTATATAGGACATGGTTTTTACATGATTGTGTTGGATAAAGATCTCACCATATCCATAGGCAGCGTGAGTTTCAATGATTCATCAAATGTGTTCCTTCCTTAATTACAATCTTTATGTAGTGATTTCATATATTCTTTCAAATATAATATGTCCTGCAAGGGTCAAAGGGATAAGAATTTTTTTAATGAGTATGTTTTGGAAAAAAAATTCCCAAATTGAAGATGTTTTTATATGATAATATCTAAAATGTTTTTGGGATGAAATATCAATGTGTTGTGGAATTTTTCATAAATTTATTGTGGATTTTAGATAATGTGAGAACATATTTTATATAAATGTAACTAAATTTCTATAATGATAATATAATAAGGATAATTTTTTTCCAATGTTTTTTTAATAATTCTCTTGAGTATACATGGGTTTTAACAAACTCTTCATGCAGGTATTGGAACCTACGACCATGTTTCCCTGAATGTTGTGTATAAAATAATCCTACACATTGACCAAATAATACACTATTTGATTAACCATTTATAATCTATAATAAATTTATTCAAAACATTAATTAGATATTTATTTAAAATATTAATTATCATTACTACAACGGGAAGTAAAAATGCAATGAAACATTTGAAACTCTTCATCTGATAAATTAAAGTAGTCATATCATGTATAAAAGGAATGATTTTCTTCATTAATTGGGTGTTGATAGATCATAAGTTTAAAAAAAAATCAAAGATAACTATATTTTTGTATTATCATTTATCTGTTAAAAATGTAGGATTCATAACCTCATTTTGTTCTGATGTTTTCACATTATAAATATGGTTACATTAACTGGTGTATTCACTCAAAGATATTATACACTTTTTTTTCATTTAAGTATATATATGAATAATAATTCATTTATTTAGAGTCTAATAATAATAATATAATTATATAAAAATTCATTTTGATCTTCTTTTTTATATAATTTAATTCATGAAAATATATTGAGTTGTGTTTCCATTTTTCATATACTACAAATGATCATATGATGTTCCCCTAAAAACAATCGATGAAAATATAGAGTCTCCATATTGTTAATGATTCCTTGTCAAATATATCATTAAAATTTATTTTACATACATAATCATATAAATTATATATTATAGAATTACATTTTTGGCCAATTTTTCACAATGGAAAGAACTAGTTTTTTTCACCTGGGGGAAGATGGTAGATTATGGTAACACATTAATTTCAAAAAATTCAACAATGATACATTTTATAGACACTATCCCATCCCACTATATGATTATTTTTCCATTCATTTAACTGAAACAATTAATATCTCATCGATTGATCCCTAGTTTCTGTAACATCTACTCTTTTTCTGATGTATGAGATGTTAAAATTTAAAAAAACTACAATTTCTGTAATATTGCACTTATGATATGATTTTTCTTTGATTAGTTATGTAATATAAAGGGGGTTTAGTTTAAATTTCAGTGGTGCGGAGACTATGGGTTTGATGGTAGCAAAAACAAGGCCTTTGACTCATATGTAGGGATGCATTGTCAAACCGATGGTGCTGGTAGTGGGTTTAAATAAGAAAAAACCCACATAAATTCAAGTGACCATAGAATAATTCTTTACATTATAACAGGAACATATTTTCTCATGTGACTAGTCATAGTTCATCTGATGTTTCTACTAGCCCACCGGTGAACACAATCTATTTGTAAATTAAATCAACCTAATGATATTTAACACCTATAATGTTTTAACGCACATTGGTAGTAAATTTAACCCCTTGGGCCTATTATTCATTTTTGAATCCTTATCCTGAATCTAGAATCTATATATAATACCTCTTCCCACAGCATAATTTGATCCATCCATTGACAATAGAAAAATGAGATTTCATTACGAATATGAAAAATCATTTCTCCTACTATATATTTGTGCATATATAGTTGAAGGATCCTTGGTTTCTAAATATATATGTTAGAATATTTCCACTTCCATTTATATTGGGGATGGAAAAATCATACTGAAAACATTTTAGGACCAGTTCCTTATCATAAATTGGGAAAAAGTTCAAATGCAATATTCCTATAAATAAAATACACAAATATATTATTAGTAGAGGATATATTATTGTTTCTTAATATATTAATTATTCATTTGTAGATTAGTGGAGGTATCATATTGTTAATAATAACCCCATAAATTATTAATATCTATCAATAATGTTAGTTGTTTTTGGGAATGTATTTATTGAATGATCATCATTACACAATAATCTAATTAAATCTCTTTTAAAATATCTTTTAAGAAGATGTGTTGATGATAGATCAATGATAATTAGTTAAACCCCTAGATAAATTATTGAATTATATATTAATTAATGATCTATTCTTGGTTAAAAAATTATCTATTGAATTGGTGACCCCTTATTATGAATACCTCTAAATTGCTACTATTATCATACACCATGAATCATGTGATTATAAATCCACCCTTATTAAGATGTAATTATCCTATGTTATCATTATAAAACCCTTTTTTGATAAATGGGTAACATTGTTAGTCATCAATAACTTCAGCACCAATTTTCAATTGGTGTGTTATTCTTCAATCATTCGAAAACTATGAATGTCAGATTCACAAACATTGATTTGGGAAGTTCTTTAACATTTTTGGCTATTTTATACACTAGTTTAAAAGTTATTATTCTTCTGTTTTCCTATTTGTTTCATAAATAAATGTGATATCATGGGGGTTTGTGAGAATTTCATGTGATACAATAATGATTCATGTTTCCCAATAATTTCTCATAAAAATTATTTCCACATTTTATGACTATTAAAAGTAATTTTTTATTTTCTATTATTTTATCCTGATGATTTTATAGTCCTGGATTATTATAACTTAGTATGTTATGTGTTTTACCATACAATTAGTTGTTATTCCTAATATTATTGTATGATATACCATCATGGTATTATTTCCCATTTTATGGGGAGTGCACATGGAATGATTCATTTGATTATGGTTGAAAATTACATTGTGTATGAGCAGATATCCTTATTTCCCATCATAAAACATAACAAATGGTTCAAATTCATTATAGATTCCAAAATCCATAATCAAATGGATACTAAGTAAATGTTCAATGTATATCCTTGTATCCTGACAAATTATTTTATCATTTAAGGATACCATGTAGAAATAAATATCCTTATAGATAGTCTATCATTACACATGAAATATTTGATCATCCATCTAGTATTCAGCTGATGAATGTATGTCCGAAGCACATAAAGGATTTATTAACACATAGGTACTCAGTATATGATTTTTTTTTACATTCTCAAAAAAATATTTCTATAATAGTAGAAATATGTTATACATGTTTATAAGTATTAAGGATTTGTTTATGGTGTCCTACTGTGGACATTAATAACACCAAGCATGGGAATCTCAATGCATTGTAACACATATGGTAAAGGGATCCACGAAATTTAAATGGGCTAAGGTGGGATGGTTGAGCTAATGAAAATGGAGGTGGGAGTGGTATAATGATATACTATGAACTCTTCCATAGTTGTTGTTCTTTCATTACATGTAATATCTATAAATTAATATTTCATCCCATATAAAGAGATAATTTATTATTATTTTAAAATGTGTACCATTTGAGATTATTTAATTCTACACATTTACATTGTGTTTTTATCAAATTATTATTATTACTAGTGAAATGATATATTACATTTTTTTTGTCACCCTAATGCTGATGTTTGGAACCTTGCTTTCCGTTAGATGCCTAGTGAATATGGGGAGGCAAATTTTTGGACATATTGCACTATAAAATTTACCACATGGTTTGTTTAATAGAAATAAAACAATCATCTAATATATATATTATTATTATTTTTTAAAATAATAGGGATATGGTAGAAAGGATAAATTAGAGATAGTCCTTCATAGAGGATTCTCCAAGAACATGGCTGAAACATGTGTAATGGACCATCATTTTACCATTGAAGGGACTGATGTAACAATTTCATGGGATTTGGAGATCTCAATGAATCATCAATAAGCATGTTGGAAAACAATTCATGTATAAATATATCAAATTCTTAATGATATTTCATTAATTTAATGTGTTGATTTGATATATATATATGATGATAATTCAAACGGTAATGGGTTCAGACTAATTGTAGAATTTATTTTCAATGTGTCAATATGTGTTAGTGATTTATGAAAAATTGATGAATCTTTATTAGAAGACGAATAAAATGGACATATGGATTTATAATAAATTAATTTATGTCAA
Organism: Viscum album; assembly: GCA_963277665.1. NCBI lineage: Eukaryota > Viridiplantae > Streptophyta > Magnoliopsida > Santalales > Viscaceae > Viscum > Viscum album. Next base: position 809,898,890 of record OY728140.1, on the reverse strand, counting down.
CAAGTTGGTGGAGATGCCGGCAGGAATGCTGTCGTCTGGTGAAACATTTGAGATACTACCTTTAGCATGATACAATCAATCATTCAACATCTATATGATAAAAATAGGTGCTACAATTGATATTACTAGACTATGTGATAACATCATGTTGTATACATCCATGTGTTATGTCAAGGTTCTACAACTATGTGATACCATAAGTATATATTGTAAGGTTTTATCACAATGTGCTACCAATGGGTGTGCTACTATTGGTGACCAACTGTGATATGATACAATTATTTCTAACACCATTTTTCCTCTAATGTGATATACAATAACATTATAGATAATAATATATAATTTATTTAGTAAGATAACTTTATAAAAAAACATTAAACATCACTTTTCATACATGTATTTTTATTATGTACCAACAAAATGGTGTATATATGTTGATAATTGATCCTAAGGGAAACATGATGTATTCTATATGAATAAACTACCATGAATGATCATCTATATTCATGGAATTCATTAATTTAATTTAATACATGAATTCTAGATAAACATTATCTATTTATTCAATTTTGAAACCAATACCTAAGGAGTTGGTGTATTTTGATTTGGGCATTATGATTTAATGACTAATGAAGAAATTAATATTTGATTTAATTAAAGAATATTCAGAGACATGAGTCGTGTTTTATTCTACATTTAAGAAGAATAATTTTGAGATAAATAACTTTATTAAATATATAAAACAAATGAGGAAGTTATTAAGTTATATTAACTCAAATTAAAAATAAAATAAAATATTATTATTATATGTATATATGATGAATAAATAAAGAGATACTAGATTATAGAATTGATGGTTTTAGTTAAGATCATGAAATATATGGAGACATGATCTGAATCATTTTGTTTTTATTGAATAAATTTATAAAAATGTTGAGATTATGAAAATTTCACATAAAATAAACATTTATATTCATCAATATTGTTATATTATTATATTCTCTATGGGGAATATATATAAATTTATAAATGATCAATAATTTACACTTTCTAAATAATATAATTTGTAACCCAAGAGTCAAGGATGTTTATAAATATTATTATTGAATGAAAATTACGTGAATATCACACTTTATCTAGAGTGATCCTCAATACTAGAAGATATATAAGACGTTATTGAAGATCCTAAGTATGTACCCATGATGGACTGCTAATCCAATATCTCATGGAAGGATATTGATTTCCAAGTGGTGTAGTATAAACTATATATAGAAGAATAATTATCTTCACATGAAACCAATTGATGAATTGATGCCACATCTATAATGTATCTCTATAAATAGAGGAACAAAATGAGACTATGTGTTAATAAAGAAAGGATTATTTTTTGATGATATTGCATTTTTAATACTGATGAATAGGTGTTAGGGTTTTTAATCAACACAATAAGAAATGGGATTATATTCCAAACAATTTAAATATTGTCTGCTACAATACTTTATTACTATTCATGATATTTATTAATGTGGATCCAATAATTGTATCATGTTTATTAACTGTTTTTATGTTTAATTAAAATGAAAATGAGATCATAAAAATAAAAAAATAATTCAACCCACCCCATGTTGCCCATCCATAATGTGACTCTATATGCGTTATGAATGGTAGGTAACATATAAAATTCCAAGATGAACATTTAATGATATATAATCCTAAATAAATCCATATTCGACATGTTCCCACATTTGGTGTAGGGAATTATGATATTTAAATGAATAATATTTTACTATACATCCTATAACATGTCATATAGGTGGTATATATTGAAATATTTTGTTCCCCACCCACTAAATAATGTTCTTATATGACAATATATGATAATTAATATATTAATTTAATTGGAATTCTCATAATTCCATCATGCTATCTCTATCTGAGTAGGTATAGACAATTTTCATGGGCTCCAGTGTACAATATAATTTTTTGGAAAATTGTGAATTGTTTATGACGGTTATATTGATGTCATAGGCTGAAAAAAAAATTGGATGAGGTAATTTTATAATATATTTGTTTATGATGATGAGAATGTCATGGAATACATTACCAAAGTAAATTAAATTGTGAGAATTGTCTATGGATTTGGTGAGTAGCAATATTATTCCATTATTTTCTAAAAACTAATGTGAAACATTGTAGATAATTTTTTCAAAAAATATTGGTCTTGGAAGTAGTGAAAATAATAAATTTCACAACCTACACAAAAAACACATAGATTATATAATGATAATGTGACATGATTTAAAAATTAACAAAAAATGAAGAAATGAAATTTCATTCCATGAGAAAAGTAATACATAAATAAGAAGTGATTTATGAATCCAGTAATTTACAAAATATTTTGCAATTTTTTTACATTAATAATATTATTACTCATATATAAAAATGATTCAAGTAGGAAGTGTGAAACAATATAAGTTAGAAACCACTAATATACTTTATTTATGCTAAATCATGTTATTTTTCATCGATTATTCAAATGAAAAAGGGATTCAATAATATAAATCAAAATTAAAAACATAATATTAAATACCTCACAAGAACTACTATGGTAAAAATAAGAATAAATACACATGTAGTTAGAATATAAATTTATGAGAATTAATTTTAATGAATCATCATCATTTTTTTATTATGTTAATGAAGCATTTCTATTTAATGATATAAATAGAGTATCTAATATTTCATGAATTAGTATTTTTGGTGAATAATGTGATTAAATTGACTTCCTTGTTAAAGAAAAAGTTATAAATTTTCATGGTTCAGATACATTAGCATATCAATGGAATAATTAATCATCAGAATTAATATTAAATTTTGATTGTTGATAAATAAAAACTAATATTGTGTGAAGCATAATATATTTATGAGATCAGACAAAATATGATGAAGTATACTAATTTTCAGAAAAAGGTGGGTGATCTTGAAGAAAATATTTCTAAAAAATTAGAAGGGTTATTCAAAATAAAATAAATATGTTCCATTATTCAACGTGAGATAAAAAAAGTCATGGATGACTTCAATATGAATAATGAACTTGATGTATAATATTATTAAATGAGTGATTATTAGTTTCAATCTATATAAGGTAAATCTAAAAAATTATAGTTTCTAAAAATACATGTTTCATATAAAATTGAACATGTGAAAACCAAATCTAACAAAATATTTGATGTGAAGGATAATATTCAGAATTTGACATCATGGTAATGTACTAATATTCCAATGTTGCGATATACAATTATAAAATTTTTTACATGAACATTTATTGTAGTTGATAATTAGAGTATCCCAAATTATATGAAACCAATATAAAATAAAACTTCTTCTAGGAATTTTTTGGTGTTATTTTATGCAATGACATAAATCCAATTTATGATGGTTCAATATATATTTGTCATAACTGTTTAGATAACCAAGGTGTTAATAAATGAAAATATATAGAAAATATCATATAAAACATGAACAAATCAATAACATAATTATAAATAAAATAGTATATTGAAGAAATATTATATGGAATATTAAAATTTTCAGTTCCTAAGGATGTGTTATATATGTTAATCTATTATAAATAGGATCCATATTCTATGAAATGTAAGTGTTTTTAAAAGAAATGTTTTGGTAAATTACATGGATATTATTACAAGTCTATGGTTTTCAATAATGTGTGTCTATTTGTTTATACTATTCAATAAAAATTAGCTAGAAAATTTCAGGACGATGGAAATCCATTTATATATTTTAGAATGAATGTGACCCCAAACAATTAGGTGTATGTTTAATATAAATAATACATAACTAGAAATATGAAGATCCATAATGCTAAGGTGAAAAATTGAATTCCAATAAAATAATAACATCAAGGGATGAAAAAAGATAAATAATATATGCGACTGAAAATATAAGTATAAGTCCAATGAAATATCCCCATATTGTCATTGAAATAAAAAAACTTCCTAGGATAATACGATGGTCTAAACTAAAATGGTGTATTTTAATGAAACATGTGGTCCCATGGTATTCCCTATTCTTATGTGTTTTCATCTAACATATAATTAATTGAAGGAGATGTATGAATTTGTCACATCCAAATATCATAAAGATATTGATCTTTATAGATTATACTAACTAAAATAAAAATAAATATGAGGTTTCAATCACCTAATAAGGACAATCTTTGAGAAGATTATTTTATTATAGAATTTCAAAAAATTTAATAACACATTATAGATTTGGAAGACAATATAATTTTACTTTTACTATCACAAATTTAATAATTTATATTATCTATTTCCAATGATTTTTTTTAGAAAGGGGTTGTAGTAATTAAACTGTCATGAATAAAAGTAAATTTCATATCATTCAATTGTACATTATAATGTGTTTTATTAATTCTCTATGATAACATATTTTTTGGAAATTTTAGTATAATTATATATATTTTTTTAAATAATTATATTCATCGAATTATTTCACAAACATTGAATATTTTATATAGTAAAGGAAAAATTGGTCATATCTCTGTTTCATTCAATATAGGGTATTTCTAGAGAGACATAGTGTACAAATTTTGAAGGATCATTGCAATATGAACCATGTTTTGTCTTCCATGTCTCTAAAAGGAAGAATGAATCATGATATTATTGAATTAAACAAATAATATGTGATAATACATATAAATTACTTTTTTACATTTGAGTATCAATAAATTGTAGAAAATAGAATATATCTAATCTTAAATATTAATATTATCTATAATTATTAATAAATAGGTCATGTTTGGGGTAAGGGTTATGAGATATTCAATTTAGAGAGTATTGATATGTGGTGTATCAATTTATTTCAATGAGTCAATATGTGTTGGAGATTGAAGATTAAATGATGATTCTTAGCATCATAGAAGAACTCAACATATTTAATTCTGGATAATATATTCCAGTATTTCCATATGTTTGTTGAGTTACTTCCATGAATACCAACACCAGGTGGTACCAATGGTATGCTACAACAAGGAAAGCTTCCACCTTGTTCTATCATTGAAATGTTTCCACCAGATGCTACCATCATATGTGTAACAACAATGTTCTACTGTTAGGTTCTTCAAATATGTGCTACCATCATGTGTTCTCATTTGGTGGTATTATAGGTTCCACAATTTGGAATGCTACCATTTGTGTGGTACTGATTGGGTGATTCAATGAGATGCTACAATTTAGTGTGCAACCATTTGTTTATTAACATGATATGTTATCACATTATGAATAATAGAGAAATTATAATTAAATAAAATAAATTTATTGGATGATTCATGCCACATCATGTCACATGCATGTATTTGGTCTGAGAATATGAAATGAAGTATCCACCTATGAATAGTTTATCTTAAAAAAATTTAAATTCATTTTATTTGAATACACTACCATAAAAGAACCACAATATTTATACAATTTATTAATTTCTGTTTCTCAATGTATTCTAATTGGACCATGGGTATTTATGCAAATTTATAACAAATATACATATATGTGGTTTATTTAATTGAGATGTTGAAGTATTAAATTGGCGTAAAAAAATTTATAAGTGATTTAATTGATTAATCTCATGATAAATTAATCATGATTCATTCATCATTAAATATTAATTGTTTAGGGATATTAAATAAAAATTAATATGAAAAAATAATGAGGAAGTAGTTGGTTTATTTTGACATTAATAAAAATAAAAATAAATACATACCTTTACATACAGTTGTGTTAAAGAAATACTATTAGAATATCTGAAATAATGTAGGAATGGTGGTATGATGAGGAATCCTTTAGATACATCTTCCGAATCTTCTAGCTTTTAATGAAAATTGTTATAATTTTATTAATATTATAATAATTACCTTTAAAATAGTGATACACACTAAAATATGGTTATAAGAATTTATATTTGATATGATAATATATTGAGAAATATGAGTGATTGATAATTTCTTTTTTAGATTTAATTTAAGAGAGAAATCCTTGAGTCCATAATGGTGATATACCTATGTATTCAATGGATTAAAGAAAAATACATATCACACATGATCTAAAAGTATTTTCGAGACAATAAGAGATAAAATCCATTATAAATTATATTGAATATTTACACATGTAAAAATATTGATCCGGTATCAACCCTAATCTTTTATGAGATTGATTTTTTAAAAATAATATGATTTCTTGATGTCTTGTTGTACACAAAAAACTGGCACAAATTATATTACCCACAACACACAGATTCTATGAAACATGATTTTATAATTATAATAATGTTTTAAAGTAAATTATAATATATTCATTATAGTTGTGTGTCTAAAAAAGGTTTAGTAAATTTTGAAATTATATTTTACACATATATATAAAATTATATGACAAAGTAATTATAAATTAATGTAAAACGTTCTATAAAATAAGTGGAAATTTATTTCTGAAAATTTCTTTAATAAATAATTATTATTATTAAAGAAATAAATAATTAAATAACCCACGTAGAGTTATATTATAAATCCCCAAACATAGTTACCTATAGTCAGTGGATTTTTTTAATACAATAGCATGATTATAAGGAATAATGTCCTCAAGAACCGATCAGTTTAGTATTATTTGAAAATAGATTACATACATGATTTTTACATTACACTTTATAACATAAAACCCACCATAAATAATCCTTTATGAACACCATTATTCCATTATCATAACCCTATATATCAATCTCAATATACTTCTTGGAAACCTGGGAAAAATAAAACATACAAAGGGGTGAGCTCAGATGCTTAGTAATGGTAAGAAATAAAGTGAATGATAACATAAATATTAATCCAGGTGAATAATTGAAAACACATGCCTTTAACAATAATAAAAATGGACACTATTATTGTAGGAATATGAGATGAATAAATAATTCCATAATAAAACATAATCATGGGTATTCTACTAGTTGAATGACCACATGAACCATCAATATTATTTTTATAATGAGGTAATGTATAATTCCAGACATTCAAAAACATTTTTTCAAGGCCGCAGCCAAGACTTATATAAATGAATAAGGCCTCGGCCAAAACCATATATCAAATAGGGTAAGGCCTCATAAAATTCCACATCTAATTGTATCATGACATCTACCGATGCATCAAGGAGATATAGCAGGATCCACTCATCATATACTATGTACAATACATTTCTCATATGAAAAGGTTGAAACATAACATAAACATTGGTATAGGAAATATGATAAAAAATGTCAATACTTTAACATTAAACAATGAATGGTATAAAAATAACACATCTATAGTCAAACATATCACAAATCCTTCAATACAATATGAAAGATTTGTATAATAATAAATCAACTTCAAACAAGATAAAAATACATCAAAGTATATTGAAATAGATGAAAATTATTTGTAGAACTCTTTGAGAGAAATATCCCATTTCATGAAAACATTCAAATGTCGTAAAATTTAAAACTGAAGACATTTAATGAAATTTTAGAATCAATTTTTCCCATACCACATTGAAACATATTAATGTAAATAACATTTTAAAAACCATCATGTTTATATAAATAAATCCTAAAACCATTTTGAAAACATGTACATTAATGATAATGATTTTGTAGAATAAAATTTATAATCATTTCAAATGATGTTTTAATATAATATTCCATTAATATAATCCCATTGAAAACTATTTTATGAATCATGGACATTGATAATAAACATGTCCCAGTAAAAACAAACCCATAAACAATCTCGTATAATAATGAGATTGAATAATTATCCCTTACTTAGCATTTTCCTTTGGTCAAGGGTACGTTTAACCTTTTAAATAATGACCATATAATGTTATTAAAAAATACCATAACCATATTCATATTTTTAATATCATATATGATTCGTTTAGGACATTATACTACCCATTTAAAAATAATTTCCACGTTAAATTAACATTTTGTGTAATAAACGCTTTCTTTATCATATGTGTTTTAACTTGTTATTTATGATTGTATTATTTATATCATTATATAAATCACTCCAGAATATAAAATTTGATTTATATATCATATATATTTATAATATAAATATTTATAATATATGTATATATGAAATTTAAGTCACCATTTATGGAGACGGTTGGCCTTACGTACGGATTAACGCTGTTGTCGTTTTCATATTGTTTTGAACGAAAGTAAGTGAATTAGATTTTTGTAAGTAAATATATATATATATATATATATATCCATTAGAATTATTAAGTCATATATTAAATAATTATTAATAATCTAAATTTATATAATCATCATTGAATGGTGAACATGGAAATAACTCTTATCGCGTTGTGGATAAGGTAATCCATACATACGCATGATCGACAATATCCTTTATTTGATTTAAAATAGTATGTTAATAGCTGTTATATCATAAAAAAATAATCATTGACATGTTAAATTTTTTATTTATATAAATTATACATCATTATTATACCCATCCAAATAATAATGTATTGAATAACAATTACACCACGATGTGAAGACCGTAAGCTGAACTTACGGACGTATGGTGACATGTCACTCATAGGATGGATAAAATAATAAATATGGTGGTACCATATTTTTAATAACATCACATTATATATATTATACTAGAGTTATTGTTTTATAATGGAAACAACAATGAAAGATTATGTGGAAGAAGAAAATAACATGAAAGAGGTGATAAAATATTTACCTCTTCTTCGGGTTCTTCCTTTTGATTTGATCAAAATGCCTCTATAGGTTGGATTTATTATCAAAAAAAGGTCTACAGTATCATGTGAGGGATGTTGGGAGGATATTTGACCAGGTTTTGGCCAATCCAAATGGCATTCGATGTGTAATTTTGAGAGAAGGAGAAGTGACCTTTTATAAGAGGGGTGGGGGTCACTTTATGAAAATATTAATGTATTAATTTATTATAAAATAATAATCAGTTTATAATGTATAAAAATGAATAAATTTCGAGCCTTAGTTGGTTATGGGTCGAAATACTCTCAACCAATAGGTTTTAGGCAAATTTAGTTTACCATTGTTAACTTATCATTTAGATTTAACTATTAGTTAAATAGTTTATCTTTTACCGCGTCTTCTTATATTATTACTATATATGGCTAATAAACATACTCAAAACATACAATACATCATAATGTGGCTCATTAATGACCTATATAATATTATTTAATCCCTTTTTCTGAAACGTACATTTTTAAAAATATTATATCAACTAATAATATAGTATTTGTTTTAAATATTAATTAATGTCAATTTTGACACTATTTGGTATATTGTTTTTGTGAAAGTCATCACAAATTTATTGCTTAAAAAAGATGAATTGAATCTACCCTAACATTTCATATTCACTTATAAAATTCATGGATGTCATACAAATGTTGAAATTATATTTATTTTAATATTTATAATACCATTTATTTGATTCGTTCATTAATTATGTAATTTCTGCATCATCATTGTGTCATAAATAAATTTAATTATTTAATTTTTAAACATTAAAAATAAAATACCATGATGTATGAAATCATTTTATCTTTCTAATCAATATTTAGAGTAGAATTTATCTTATGTATAACCCAATATTAAAAATGGATTAGGTAATAATCTTCGAATTTAACACGTTTAACTCTTCTTTAAATTAAATTATAATAAATGTCCAAATCTAATACAAGTGGACCTAAAGGATCATATTTTTTTCAAAATTATGTTCTTGGTCGAATTACACTTATACAATATAATTAGGACATGTGTTAGGTAATTATAATATCTTTTTTACACTTAATTACCCTGTTTAATTAAATCGTGTTAAATAAAAGTCAAAAGTTACTATTCGCTAAAATTTATTTTCATCATATTGAACCACATTTTTAATTTTGAGGATAACTGTGTCTCTTTGATTTTGGAAATTCAAATCACAGAAGCGGTAAAATCATATGTTATGAAAATTTTCACATGCTCCTAGAAGGTTGGTAAAAGACGGTAAAAATCTCAATAAAATTTTATATATATAATATTACTATAAAATAACTCTAATTAATTATATTGAACATATATAGATATTATGTTTCTATTTTGACCAAAAATAAAATTAAATAAAATAATTAATCATTTAACCAAAACGTTAGTTTTAAACAATAATGCAGTGTTTTTCCTTTTTCATCAAAAATTAAAAGTTTTCAAAAAATTACCAAAATATAACCAGAAGCTAATTTTGATATTCCAAAAGCAAAATTGAATTCCATTTTTTCAATTTCAAAAACTAGAAGTTTCACTAATTAAGATATATTAATTCCCACTGTCAAAACCAAAAAGCATATTTTTAAAAAATAATAACTATTAAAAGATTGACACTTGTTTATGTCCAATTTCAATGTGAAATTATATATAATTACCAAAATTGGATTAAATGGTAAAAATATATTATAATTATACTATAAAACCATTCAAATTTATAATTACACACAATAAATTATTTTAATTAAAAAAGTTGTTTTAGTAAACATTTAGTATTTTTGACTATGCACCTACATATGAACGTTATCAGAAAAACACCAAAAATATATCAGAACAAAATATTTATGTCCTGATTATAAGAGATGTTTATTTTTTCAAATTTAATATATATATGTTACAAATATGGGATTTAAAAAAGATTCTTCATTAAAATGAGGTAAAATTATATTTTTTGAAAATTAATTATTTTATCCGAAAGAATGAATTTGTTCTTACATTTTGTATAAGAAACTCATAATATGGATTATAAAATTATAAGTATTATATAAAGTTCAAAATTTAGTTAATAATATTCATAAACTCTTTTGAAGGGCTAGTTTGGAACGTCGTGGTGCGCTTGAACTCAATGTTTCGTGTAGTGGAAGTTATTGAATTAAATTGAAGAAATAATGTACTATGAAATCATGATGTGTTACTTTATCCCCTCCTTAAATAAATTCCGTACTCACAATATTATATTTTTATTTGAAAATAAACGGTTGAAAATAGAGAAATTCCTTTTTTGGAAACCCACATTAGAAATTCGATTAATAAAATTTAGTCTAAATAAGAGGGGAAGGAAAATGAAAAAGATACCACCAAATTATGATCGTGGTTGGGAGAACATTTGCGGAAATTAAAGACACATAATTGGAGGGAAAAAATAGATATTTATAGAGAGTGATTTAGGTCATCAATCAACATATATCATTTTAATAGACTGACATAAAAAATCCATTATAAACACCATTTTCAATACCAAAATATGTAAAAAGAGTATGTGGTATTTATTTTCTTTTCTTAATACATTTTTCCATCATAATGAATCCAAAGAAAAAATAAAACTCATGGTGGAGGAATGGTTATTCTCACCACATACGTTAAAAATAACATTCCTTTTTTTATCGTTTAGTAAAATGCTTCATAGAAAAAGATTCCCCTTAAAATGAAATTTCAAAGGGTTTTATACACAATATAAAGAAAGTCATATGGATATAAATGGATTTCTCAATGAAAGGATATTGTGAAGAAGTATCTTAATTAATGTTTAAGAATTAATTTAATCATATAATAAGAGGGAAATATATATATATATATATATACATGACAAGTAGAGTTAAATACATTAACTATTTTCTACCAAAAACTCATCTTTCACTCCAAAACATTTCAAATATATATATTTTATTTATCATAATCATATATGAATCCAAAAATAATGAATTTATAATTCACCTAACAGACCTTTTGAAAAATAAACTTCATTGTACAATCTAGTACATCATGTAGGCTAGTGGTAGGTGACGCACTCTTTTCGCCCTTCAGTTGCGGGATTAAGTCAAACGTCCTTATCAGATGCGACTGGTTGTCGCCAGACCTCTAGGTTGACCTTTTTATGTCAATCAAAATATAACATTAACAATTGTATCCAATTTCCAACATAATCCATTAAATCCTTTAGACTTATCCAAAATACTTCTATCCATACTCAAAGTCGAAAATTTATAACTAAGTTAAACACAATAAAGATCATTTTTCCATGTAATAACATGTGGACACCTTCATCATGTATTCTTTTAAAACTTGGTAACAACATCAATTACTATAAAAACATATTTATTACATTTATGCTCCATTATTTTTTATATAATTCAGGATATTTTCTTTATATCCTAATGTTTTGAATATTACAACAATGATGAAATAAAAAAATTATTAACCAGTACTATGGAAGTCAAGAATATCCAATATAATTTATCCAAATCAACCATCTCTTATTCCAAAATCATTAACTCATTATCAGATACATATTACGGATTACCTTTCCATCAACCATGTATATTACAAAATTTGCAGTTTACTATTAAGTCACTTTTCTTTGAACCATATAATCTCAAATACTCAATAAAAATGTATTGCAGTATAATTCTTATTTATCTTCATAATTCATATAACCAGTATATTGTTGATACAACACTCAAATGAAATAATTCTGTAACAACTACATAATAACACTAGTCATTCATCTCCAGCTAAAGTTATATCATAACTTGATTATTATCAATAGCATCATTTTTGGTATACTCTGTTGACTGGGACATTGATTCACATAGTGCCCCAACACCTTGTAGATAAAGCATTTTACATTCGAAACCTTTTTCTTACCATTGGAATCATGTAATTGGTGTTCTTTTTCTCCACACATATAACAAACTCTCATTCCCTTTAAGCATTTAACAAGGTGATTATTTCCACATTTATCAAATATGGAAAAATCCTTCTTTCCCATCTTCTCTTTATCGATATTTCCCTCCATTATCCTTTTATTTTCGTAATTCCCTTCAATGACATGTAACTCAGAGAATTCATTACTCATCTTTTTAATACATGATATTATTCCTTCATATGTTGAGATTACATAGTATATTATTTCCATTCTAAATGATGTCTTAATAACAGGAATGATATGATCCTTCTTACTCTTTGGATCATACGTATAACTAGATTTCTCATTCCTTCTACAAGGTGCAATTTCTTAACAATGGCATACACTTGGTCTGTTTATGAACCACAAAGAATAATTTAAAAATTATAAAATACCTAAATTAAATTGAATATTTTATGGATATAATCCATAATAAAAAAACCCTTTCAGTACGTATTTACTTCTAAATCATTCCTAATGTCTTTAAATAAATATGTGAATTATACTAAGAATATCCCCTTGGAGTGTCATAAAAAGGAGTTCAACAAGGCCCATTGTCATGCACTAGTTCCCATTCGAGTCTATCTCAAAGTGGTGTTTTCAGGTTTTACCCATAGGTACATCTATGCCAGAGCCTCCTCTACCTGCTCATATCCAGATAGGGATGTATTTTTTTTGGAAAACTCACAAAATCACTAAATTACAAAAATTATAGGAAGTTCATCGATACTAATCCTAAATGTTTGTCATATGGTAATTATATCTAATCAGATTTTATTTAAATATATTTCCATGTTTATTGATAAACTTTCTCTGATACAAACTATAACACCTCGACTCCAACAACCTAGAGTCGGTGCATTATTTTAATACATTTGCATGATTACAAGGAATCAATTCCAAACGAACAATCGGATTAAGAGTCTTGGAAAATAGATTACATACATGAATGTTACATTGCACTTTATAACATACAACAAAACATAAATAATCCATTTTTAACACCATTATTCCTTTAGCTTAACCCTCTATATCAATCTCAATACATATCATAGAATCCTGGGAAAAATAAAACATATAAAGGGGTGATCTTAGACTGTCAGTAAGGCTAAGCAATACAGCGAAAGGTAACATAAATATTAAACATGGTTAATAATTGAAAACACATGCCTTTACCAATATTAATCATGAACACTTTTATGATAGGAATATGAGTTGAGTAAATAATTCCATAATAAAACATAATCATCGATATTCTACTTGTAAAATTACCACATGAACCTTCAATATTATATTCATAACACAAGAATGTATAATTCCATACAATATAAATCATTTTTTCAAGGCCTCATCTATGACATATAAAAATGATTAAGACCTCAGCCAAAACCATATATCAAATTGGGAATGTTCTCGGCCAATACCACGTCTAATTGTCTCATGAGACCTAATGATGCATCGAGAAGCTATATTATGCTCCACCTATCACTTTCTATGTGCAATAAATTCTCATATGAAAAGATTGAAACATAAAATAATCATTATATAAGAACTAGGATATGAAATATCAATACATTAACCATAATCCATGAGTCATATAAAAATAAAACATCCACAGTCAAACATATCACAAAACCTTCAATACAATATGGATGATTTGTATCATAATAAATCAACATCAAATAAGATAAAAAACCATCAAAGGATATGGACATAGATGAAAATGATTTGTAAAACACTTTGATAGAAATACCCCTTTTCATGAAAATATTTAAAAGTCACACAATTTTGAAAGGAAGAATTTTAAATACATTTTTGAATCAAAGATTCTCATAACACTTTGAAACATTTTAATTGAATTAACATTTAAAAAACATTCATTTCAATATAAATAAATCCAAAAAAACATTTTGAAAGCATTGAAATTAATGAGAATAATTTATAAGAACAAATATATAAAAAATTTAAAATGATTTTTTAATAAAAGAGTTCCTTAATACAATACCATTGAAAAATATTTTATGAAACATGGACATGTATAATAAATATGGCCCAGTAAAAACATACCCATAAACAATCTCGGATAATAATAAGATCGAGGATTTAACCCATACCTTGAACTTTCCTTTGGTCAAGGGTACGTTTAACCTCCTTTATAATATCCTATGTATGTTATTAAATAATAAAATAACCATATACATATATTTAATATCATACATGATTCGTTTATGTTTTTATACTACCCATTTAATAATAATTTTCCTATTAAAATAACATTTCATGTAATAATCGCTTTCATTATCGTATGTGTTTTAACTTGTTATTCTTATTCGTATAATTTAGATCATGATTTCAATGATTCCAGAAAATAAACATGGATTTATATATCATATATATTTAGAATATTTATATTTATAATAGATGTATATATAAAATATAAGGAACCGTTTATGGAGACGGTTGGTCGTACCTACGCATACACGCTGTTTTCGTTTTCATATCATATTGAATGGAAGTAAGTGAATAAGATTTATGAATGTATGTAAATATATATATATATATACCCAATAGAATTATTATATAATATATTACATACGTATTAATTTTATATATTTTTATAACCATCATTGAATGATGAACATGGAAATGACTCTCACCGCGTAGTGGAGATGGTAATCCATACATTCACACGAGTGAAAATATCATTCTTTTGATTTAAAATAGTATGTAAATAGATGGTATATAATAAATAAAAAATCATTATCATGTTATATGTTTTATTTAAATCAATTATACATCTGTATTATACCCATTCATATTATAATGTATTGAATAACAACGACGCCACAATGTGTTGACGGTAAGCAGTACGTACGCACGTATGGTGACATGTCATTCATAGGATGGATAAAATAATGAATATGGTTGTACCATATTTATAATAAAATCATATTATATATAATATACTATGGTTATTGTTTTAGAATGGAAACAACAAATAAAGAGGAAGTGGATGAAGAAAAGAACCTGAAAGAGGTGATTAAAATATTTACTTTTCATCTGGTTCTTCTTTTTGATTTGATCAAAAGGTCTCCTTAGGTTGGAATTCAGATCAAACAAAGGCCTATAAGGTCTAGTGAGGAAATATGGGAGGATATTTTTGGCAGGTTTGGCTGAGCCAAATGTCTTTGGAGGTGTGATTTGTAGAGAAGGGGATGTGACGTTTTATAAGAGGGGTGAGGGTCACTTTTGGAAAAGTTTGAAGTATTAATTTATTATACAATCATATTAGGTTTATAATTGTTAAAAATGAATTTATTTCTAGTCTGAGGCTGTTATGGGTCGAAATCCTCTCAACCAATTGGTTTTAGACAAGTTTAGGTTACCATTTTAACCATATCTTTCAGATTTTACTCTTAGTTAAATAGTTTAACTTTTACCGTGTCTTCTTGTATTCTTGCTCTATATGGTTAATAAACTTACCCTTATCTTCCAAGTGAACGTCAAGTGGATCAGTAATGACATATATAATATTATATAAGACGTTTGGATGAACCTTACATTTTTAGGAATATTATATCAACCAATAATATAGTATTTGTTTTAAATATTAATTTATGTCAATTTTTATATTATTTGGTATTTATTTTTTGAGAAAGTCATCACAACCTAATTACTTCAAACAAGATACATTGAATCATCCCTAACATGTCATGGTCCCTTAGAAAATTTGTGGCTGTCATAAAAACATTGAAATTATATTTATTTTAATATTTATAATACCATTTATTTGACACGTTCATTAATAAGGTAATTACTGTATCATCATTGTCTCATAAATAAAATTATTTATTTAATGTCTAAATATTATAAATAAAATACCATGAAGTAGATAATCTGTTAATCATTCTAATGAATATTTATAGTAGAATGTACCTTATGTATCGAATGGATCATATTTTATTCTTAAGGTTGTTTTTGGTATAATTACACTTATCCAATAGAAATAAGACATGTGTAAGGGTAATTATAATATCATTTTTACCCTTAACTACCCTATTTCATTTTGAACCACGGTAAATAAAGGTAAAATTTAATATTAACCAGAAATTATTTTCATCTTATTAAAACTCATTTTACTTATTGTGGTTAACCGTGTTTCTTCTATTTTTTAAATTTAGCTCACAAAAGCGGCAAAATTATGTTTTGTGCAAATTATCAAATGCTGCTAGATGGTGGGTAAAAGACGGTAAAAAATTATATAAAATTTTATATATGTAATATTATAATAAAATTACTCTAATGAATTACATTGAACATATATAGATATTATGTGTCTCTTTTTACCTAATATAAATTTAAATAAAATAATTATTTATTTAAATAAAAATTCAGTTTTAAAGAATTATATAGTGTTTTTCACTATTCATCAAAAATTGAAAGTCTTCAAAAAAGTAAAAATAATTCATCCTAAGTTAATTTTTATATTTTGAAACCAAAAATATTTACCATTTTACCAATTTCATATCCTATACGATTTATTCATTAATTTAAAATTAATTCATGTTGTCAAAATGAAAAGGTGTATTTCTAAGAAATAATAACCATCAAAACATTGACACTTGTTTCTATCCAATTTCAATGTGAAATGACATTTAATTACCAACATTAGATTAAATTGTAAAAATATAAACTAATTATACTTTCAAACCATTCTAGTTTATTATTAAATAGTATAAATTATTTTGATTAAAATGTTGTTTTTAGTTAAAATTCAGTAGTCTTCACTATTCACCCAAATATGAATGTTATCAAAAAAACACCATAAATTTATAAAAACTAAATTATTATTTCATGATTCTATACAATATATTTATTTTTTCAAATTTAATATATTAAAGTTTCAAATAATTGATTTAAAAAGGGTTCACAATTAAAAGGCTGTAAAATAGCATTTTTTTAAAAATACTTCCTTTATCTGAAAAAATAAATTTGTTATTAAATTATGTCTAAGAAAATCATAATACTGATTCTATAATTATAAGTATTATATAATGTTAAAAATTCATTAAATATTATTCATAAAAGCTTTTGAACGACTAGTTTGGTAAATCGTGGTGTGCTTGAACTTGGTGTACCATGTAGTGCAAGTTATTTAATTACTTTGAAGAATTGATGTACTATTAAATCTTGGGGAGTTAAATATATTAAATATATATATATAATCTATTTATTTTATTATTTATAATTAATATTATAGAATTTCTATTCATGATATTAGATCAAATCCAATTTAATTCATAGAATTTTTTTTTCAAAATTTGTTGTTTTCCCCTTTTTATGGGGAAAAAATTTTAAATACAGTTTTTGAAACATTTATAAAATATATTTTGGAAAAAAATTATTAATTTTTGAAAGTGGAAAATAAAACATTAATTTTTTTTAATATTAGGTCATTTTATGATAATATTAATTTTTTTATTATTACTAGAAATCATTAAATTTTAATTAAAATAAGATTTCTCATTGAAATAATTTATAGTGTTAAATTATATATTTTATTTTATAATGTATAATTAAATATAATTTTATTTTTTAATATATTGTAGGCCATTAAAATAAATTTCATGTTAATAATGGATATAGAAACATTTCGATCTTTTGTTGTTTTAACTTTAGAAACACATTTTATCATTCCTTCAATGAGATCTAATTTAAATTAATATTTTAAAATTATTTTAATTGAATTAAAAATAATTGTATCCATATTTGAAATTAAAAGGTCAAAACATAGTAATTAGTTCCCTTTTATTTTTTTTCTAATATGAATATTATCATTAGTAATTTATATTGTCATGGTAAAGGAAAAAATGTGTAGTTTAATAAACAAATAATGTTATAAGGACTATAATATGTACACAACACTATATGAAACAATATTAGTTGAATAAATTTTATCATTTACATCAAAATGAACAAAATATAAAAATTTAATGGATAGTTTTCTAGGAAAATGACATATATATTATGAAAATCGAAGAGAGTGAAAAAATATCAGACTCATACATTTAATATGTATAATATATTTTAATATGGGGATAATATTATCAAAAATAAATACATTGAATTAATCAATAAATGTTTTCTCTATAATATACATTTTTTACATTTTTTTTAAAAATATTTATCATAAATAAATACAAAATTACTGTGCAATATATATTCAATTAAAGAAATAATCCATTAAATGATATACGAAGTATTAAATGGTATATAATTTCATATAATTAAGATGAAACAAAAATTTAATAGATGAATAATTATTATTGCAGGGTTATTAGAATAACTATTTATAATTTATCATGTTTCATTAATGTTTTTAAGGTCAATGTAATTAAATTTGTCAAAATTGAATCTTATGATATTTTAAAATACATATATTTTATTAAATTATTATAAATACTAAAAATTTTAAATATGGAAAAAAGGATTAGAAATGGTCTATAGGAATTATAAATTTTCCATTTTTTGTCCGAATGAATAATTTTACGTAAAAATTACATCAACATAATATTATTATTTAACCTTAGTTAAAATTAAAATGTGTTACATCATGGTGAATGAAAACAATATGATTTAAAATAGCACCATAATGGGTCTAAAATATAACAACTGATAGTATTAAAAACATAGAAAGTATAATAAATGAATATACATCCATTTAGTTGTATTTGGATTGATACTTAAATTTATATAAATTAATATTTTTTAAATTTCAAAAAGTTCCCATAACCTCCCTTATAGATGGGTGCCCCTTATTTCCATTTCTTCAATATTCATATTTTATTTGTTTAAGACAAAAATTACATTAATATCCTTTGAAAAATACTCCTTTATATTATAAGCCTTACATTTGGTATAAATCCAAAAAAATCTGTTCTTTAGTGAAAATCAAAAGGAGATACCCCAAGAAGATATATCATTCATCAATGCATGTTTTTATTTTATTTCCTCTTTGAATCCACTCAGTTATTTTTATTTTTATTTTATATAAAAAATTAACATTAATAAATATATTTAGATGCTTCTATGTTACTTTTTATACCAAAACTCCGACACACTTCCATAAAATGGGATACACAATCATCAAACTTGTGTACAACAAACTACTGCCCCACAAACCAATTTCATTATTTATTCCATTACACCATTAAAAGATAAATATAATGAATGATTTTTTGTGTATATATTATAAATATGATATATATGATGTATTTGTCATTTTTTATTTGTTATCTAAAATATACATTCTTTCTTTTCTATTTTTCAAAATATGATAACTTTATTTATGGATGTGTGGACTGCCGCCTCCTCAAAAAATTTTGATTCATTCACATTTTAAATGGAATATATTAATGAAGTGTTCGTGAAATTTTATAATATATTTGAAATAAAAATTCTTCAATAATTATAGTATGTATGTCTACATATATGTCATTTACTTTCATTCATTAAATATGGACTGAAATGGAAGCAACGTTTATGGTAATGTACGACCATATATTTCAATGAACAATGTATTTCATTTAATATTTCTATATTTTATATAAAACCATAAATATAATCATATTAAATATAAAAAATATTTACATTATTTTTATAAAATTTTACATAATAAAATCACTTTCTATGTATGAAGAGAAATAATTACAGGTAAAATCATGTATGAGAAAAAATTTAGTTATTAACTTAATCGTAACATTAACAAGGAATATTCAATTAAAATTTAATGGAATTACATAAGTAAGTCATATATTAAATGAAATAAATATATATATTTTTTAATATACTTATAATAAACTTATATTTATTATATATGGGGTATTAATGAGTATGAAGAGTTTCAAGGCATAAGGTGTGATATTATTGTCTCACATTTATTTATGTGGGACTCATTCCTCATTAACTCTTCATTTATTTTTTGCGGTGTATATAATGTCCTTGAAATCTATTAAGAATTATATTATTAAAAAAACATGAATGTTAATTATCCTTCTTTGAGAGACTTGTCATATTATATAATGTCCTTGAATTATATTATAAAAAAACTTGTATTTAAATATCAATTTTATGATCTCCCTTTCATGGGGTTAATGGTTATATAGCTACAAAATCTATAATATATTTGTCTGTTAATTTTCCTTCATTGAGAGACATGTTATATTATGCACATATTTACTTTTATGATTTTTAATTAATGGACTATGATGTTTTTTATCATTAATATATGTATTTCATATTATTATATGTTTTATTTAATGTTATACTCTCTTCATTTGTAAATTTATGTTCCACCAAAACATTTTTTTCAAAAAATGATTTTAAAGGTTTTTAAAATTATCATTCATGAATTTTATTTGGAAAAATACCTAAATTATTTTTTCAATGGTTTGAAATAAATCATTTATAATTTTTCATGGTTATTTTCAATGAAAATGGTTTTCTAAATATGTTATTATTTCCAATGTGTTTGATTTTAACATTGGAAAAGTTTTTTCCCACTTGATTTATTTCAACGATCATTGAAAAGGTACATTCAGCCTAATAAAACACTATTTGATATTACATATGATTTAATTGGTTTATAATGGAATTACATTGAACTTATTTAATTTTTGGTTTCTTTATTTTAAATGATTTGTGTTATTTTGTCACACAAATTTATTCTTTCAATTATATTATTTGTGGGGCATATATCTCCCTCTAATAGAGTTGGTAATTATTAAGATCTCATGATATAGTGATGGGAAACAAGTCAACAGGAGTCATCCACTATGTGAACATGGGGAAACCTTGTCCACTATGGGAATATGTGGAATCCTAATAATTCAAAATTAAAGGACTAATAATGAGGATGGTGGTGGGTCCTACTTAGTAGGTTTTGTCCCCATGAAGTTCCATGTTTAATTTTTTCTATGCTCCTTGACTTATAAGGAATGATATTAGATAATTTTGTGTTTTCCAAAAATTCCATGAAATATTCTTATGTTATTCATTAATGGATTATTATATTTATGAACTAATGAGTTAGGTCTTATGAACTCAAATAATTTAGACAACGACTTATATATTTGATCTTCTTTATTCATCGTATGATTTTTTAATATAGAGATCATCTTATAATACACAAATTATCTTTATTATTCTTATGTATCACCCTTTATTACACTTGATGGTCATTTAAAATATCCATTTTTTATGTTTCTTTATTTTCATGATATAATGAAAGGTGTTATGTAGGGGTATCAATAGATAATATATTTGTGGAAAATATTGATGATATTTCATGAGTCAAGAAGATTGGGAATCATATTTGGAAATGAAAAAAACTGATACATTCATAAAGAGAGTTTATATGTCTTTTATAAAATTATCCATAAAATCATGTAATATAAAAGTGTAAAACTCATGGTTTGTCATAGATGGTGTAATAGAAAATGATTATTCATCAATTATTAACATGGAATGAACGACATTTTTGAGACACTGATGGGCGTTTCTATGTTTAGGGGTGTCACCAAGGATAATTGAAATTTGTCAATGATTATAGATGGTTTCATAATTTTTACATCATAGAGATTATTTTTTTGAGTTATTTTGTTTTAATTCATGATTAGTTTCTCTCACACTATGATTTAAGGTTTTGGTCTAATGTGGGTAAAATAAAATTCTATATTAATGTTGAATGTGAAGAAACATTTTCATATCAAAATTAAATGGGATAATCACTGGGATTAAAGAAGTTGTGATAATTCTTAGATAAATTCAATGAAATATAAATAATAATGTGTACCATAACCATATCATTGAATTACCGAGGAACATAAGGAATGATCTTATTAAGATAAAAAGGTAATGGATTCCATGGAGTAAAATGTGATTCAGTTTCTATTGTGTGATGAATATAGAATGAAACACACAATTGGATTTCTTAGAGGATCATGAGGATGTTTTTACTATATACAAGAAGTAAAAATATTCAAATAACTACAATGAAAAATTGATAAGTTCTTTTAATGAAGTAGATGTGAATATTATCATCTTAAATATACTATCAATCTATGAATGAAATATATTTTTAAGGAATTATAATTAAGAATACAATTTTCCAATGTGGAAAAATTTGATGTGAATAAGAAATGTTGCAATATTAATGAATATATTTATGTTGATGATGAAACAACATGTGAAATACGAATGGAAATTGGTATTATATAATAGGTTGACGTATCCTTATTATTGGTTTAAGAGTGAAGAGAAATAATTTATGTGTTTATATACATAGATTATAAAATTATGCTATATTAATAGTGGAATTCATATGGATTTTTCAATTTATACTTCTCTCTATGGAATTAAGATAATATTTTTAATGGATTTGAATGACTATAAATGTTATTTAATGGAATGTTGGTATTTTTGGGAAACACAGGATTAAATTAAATAAATCACATAATATGTTCATAATATTTAAATAATATAATAAAAGGATGTTTGATTATAAATGGAATAATACTTATGAATTTTGTTTTTATAAAATGAATAGATGTCATATGATATCATTGATTGATTTTATTGAATTTTTGGATTTATCGTATCATGAGAAGGTTGATTTTTGAAAGCATTCTTGTTTTCACAAAGGTTTTATGGAAAATGAGGTTATTACCATTTTTCAATCAAATATATGATAATGTTATTCACATGTTTTGTTTGTGAAAATTGAGATTTAAATATTATTTTTTATTCATAAATGAAATGTTTAGTCATATTATTTTGAAATTATTTTATTTTAATATTTTTTAAGGTTCATAATGGTTTCAATTTATTAAATTTTTAATTGAAATTTATATGATGTTATAGAGCTTAGTGTTCTATAATATAATAATGTATCAATATTGGATAACATCTGATAAACATATTATTTTTATAATATCTTGAGATATATGTAATTTTATTTCATCCCATTATGGATCATATAATCCAATATTTCGTTCGTTATTACAATTTAAATTTAATTTATAACAGTAATTAATGAGGCTGTGATTTATTAAGATACAAATTAAGAGTGATAATGTACTAATTAGATGAAATCAAGTAAGAAATGATTCTTAATTGATTTTAAAATAATATTTTATCCAATTATTAACATTTATGATGACAAAAATTTCCTTTGGAAATCATTATTGGTCCATAGTTTTGTGTCTATTAACCTTTTAATGTCCATATTCTCTATCACTGTCCAACGAAACATGATTGTTAGTTTAATATTCTATATAAATTTATTAAAATTCAATATCTTTCTCCATTATAGAATAATATTTAGGACTTATATTTGGTAAACATTACATTCCCAACATTATATTTATAGGATGTTTTAGTATATATTTTTACGATGTCAGTTTCTATGAATATAAATTACATTTTTTAAAGCATTGGTGACCCGGACAAATTTTGATGGAAAAATACATTTTAGGGGGGTAGAATATAATACCCCAATATTATAATGAAATAGGTTATTTAAAATAATACTATTTCCTGATTCCTTGTGATAACAATAACATCATCTTAGCATGTATTACATACAACATTGAGTTTCTACGATACATCAATTTAATATAGTAATTATTTAAACAACAAAATTTTAACATAGTAGATAGAATATTGTTTTTTTACATGATTAAATTACCTATGATGTTATGGTTTATAAATGTATATATAATTCTTTTCAAAATTATTTATAATTAAATTGAAACGATTTTAAAAATAAAAGTAAATTTTTTTGCAACATTATTTAAATTTGAATAGTTGTGTTTAATACCAATATGTAAACAAATATAAATTTTTAAATTATATTAATGAGATATATATATGTAATATTAACATTAATTTTTAAAATTCATCATACATGTTTTATAGACATTATAAATGTAAAAATGATATTTTATATATAAAACATAAATTGTTTCTAAAAATGTTGTTTTGTCTCATTTTGATGGAATTTTTTTTCTAAATATTCTTTTTGAAACATTTATAGATTAAATTTTAAAAAATAAAATTCCTCTATTAATTATGAATCTATAAGTTTTCTATTTATTATTTTTTTCAATTTTCAAATAATTTACTAGTTTGGATGAAATATAAGAAACACAAAATATTAATTAAAAATATATTTTTAATGGAAATTATTAATAAAGTTAAATAAAATATTTTATTGGTTTTAAAGTAAAACCAGATCATGTTGTTATCTTGTAAATATTTTATGTTCCTTTGAATCAATATCATGGTATATTTGTAAATTAAAATATTTCAAAAAATTTGGACATTATCAATTTAAAAACATGTTTTTTCATTTCATCAATGAGATTAATTTTAAATTAATGTTGTCAAATTCTAATTGTTTAAATATAAAAATTTGATTCCAAATTTTTAATCATAAGATCAAAAATATTTAATATTTAACATTTATATTTTCCTAATATGAATAGTATCATTGATAATTGTAATTAACATTATAAAAGGGAAAATTTGTTAATTAATTTTTAAAAAAACCGATAAGGAAAATATAATGACCCTAACATTTTATGACACTTTTTTGGATGAATTTAAATTGACCAATAACACATAATGATCAAAATTGTCTAATTTAAAAGACACTTGTCTATAAAAATTACATGGATATGCAAAAAAACAATGTCAGTGTGAAAACGTGTCGCCGTAATTATTTTAATAAGTTTAATATTTTTAATATATAGATATATATAATATATGATTGGATATATATATCATTTTTAAATAAACTTTTATCTAAATCATGAAAATATATTTGGAATATTTTTATGAATAAAACATTATCTTTTATTATTGACAAATAATGATGTAATAATTATTAAATTAATGAAATAATCATTTAAATGATACTATAAGTAATAAAATAAATATAATTTCACTTAATTAATGATATATATGATTTCCTTTAGTGAATATGAAATATTAGGGGTTTATTTGATGATTTTTTTTCTAATTTAGCATGTATTAGTAATTTTCTTAGGGTCAACTTAATGAATAGATTCTTAATTGACACATAAGATTTTTTAGGAAAATAAAATATTAGTAAATAGATTAAAAATAGTTTAAATATCACATATGTTATATTTTTAAAATAAATATTCTAAAAATCATAAATTTTATATTTATTTTCCAATTGACACTTATATGTCAAAATTACATCCGCCTTATAGAGAAAAAGTTGTTAACTTATTTAAAATTATGATGGGTAAATTAATGGTTAATGAAAATTCTATGGTTTAAAATAAAACCAAAACATGTAAGAAATATATTATTTATAGAGAATAAAATCATATCATACCTGAATTTATAATAAATTTCTATTTGGTTGTATTTTTATTGATATTGAATTTAATATAGTTTAATATTTTAAAAATTTTCAAAACATTTATTTATATCTTTTTTAAAAAGAAGCCACTTATTTATATTCATCACACTACATAACCTATTTTGGTTGGCCAAAATATGAAATAATATCCAAAAAATTCACACATTTTATCCTAGAATAATCAATTTGGGAACAAATCCAAAAAAAGTTAGTTTGTGTATATATAATGGAGATACCCAAAGAGGTTTTATATTAATCAAAGAAAGATTCTATTTAATATCATCCTTAAACCCATTTATTTATTTATACATTATATTTATATTATAAAAATACTATACAATATGTACTGATATGGTTTTATATTATGTTCAATTTCAAAAATCACACACACTTCTATCAAATTGGATACTCACTCGTTGTTCGTGTGTGCAGCAGACTTCCGACAAGCAAAGTGATGTCTCTATTTCCTTCAATGAAACCATTAATGGTTGGTAATAATGATTTTATTTATATATTTATATGATAAATATTATATTTATTATTTATTTATTCTTATGGAATTATTATATTACACATACCTTTATTCTACAATTTTTTGGAATAAGATAACTTCAATGGCAAACATGCGGACTACTGCCTCCTCAAAGATATATGACCCTTTCACACATTACATTGAATGTATTGAAGATTAAATTATTTAAATTATATGGTATATATTTCATAATAATAATTATTTAATTATATTATTTATATATATATATATCACTAAATTTTAATATTTTAAAATAACATGAAATGGATGCAACATTCATTGTTACGTACGATCTACCGTCTCCATAAATGGTGAAATTTATTTCCTATTAATATATTTTTTAGATGTCCATATGTACATATATAACCAATATAAATGATATTTATATCATCTTAATTAATATGGTTATAATTTAATAATGATATAAGTATGAGGACAAGGAATAAAAAATTAAAACTTGTAAGATAAACAAGGTTTTTACTACCGATAGTGTAAAATTAACTTGGAATTTTTAATAAATGTAGAATATATATCCATAATTAAATAAAATCAGATATTAAATAATTTAATATATTTATTTAATATATTCATAATAAAATCATATTTATTATATAGGTGGAATTAATGAGTATGATGAGAGTCAAAACATAAGGTAATGCCTTTTTGTCTGGCTTTTATTTCAACAAGATAGATGAAATATACAATACTCATTTCATTTTTTTGTGTGTATACTGAACATTGATGAATTTTAATATAATTGTACTGAAAATTTGACAATATTAAAATTTCAATTGTATGATCTCTCTTTCATGCAGTTTATAGTTCAAAATTTTCCTAATCGCTAAGACATTATTTTAACAATTTTCCATCTTAGAGAGACATGTTATGTTATTAACATATATTCTTTTACGAGGTGCATATACTACCCATTGATTTTTTTATCATTATTATATTAATTTTAATGATATTATATGTTTCATTTAATATTATTCTATCTTCAATTGGAAATATGTGAATCTTCAAAATAATGTTTTCTAAAAATTATTTTAAAAGTGTTATATGTAATCATTTAAGAATTCTCTTTGTAAAAGGATAAACCAAATTTTTAAAATGGTTATAATTGATTCCATTAAATTATTGAATGTTTATTTTATGAGAATTTTTTTCTTTAGTATGATATGATTTTAAAAAATTCCTTTAAAAATTGAAAGGTCATTTTTCTTAATAATTATTTCAACGAACATTAAATAAAGCTTTTTCCAAATAAGAGAATATTATTTGATGTTACATATGATTAACATGGGTTATTATTCAATTATAATATCCCTATTAGTTCAATTCTATATTTATAATTACTTATATATGTTCTAATTTAAGGCATATATTTTTTTTAATTATTTTTTGGGTCGAACATATATATCCCTCTAATAAATAGGGTAAAGAATTATATCCCATGATATAATGATGGGAAACAATAATATGAGCTTGATAAAATATGAGAAGTTGGGAAAAAATGATACTTAATGATAAGATGGTGAAACCTAACATTCTAATGGAAGATGGGGAATCCCAATCACTTAAAAGGAAAGTACTGTGATTGGGCATTGTGGTGAATCCATCCATGTTTGTGCAGTCTCAATTAATTTCCATGTATTGAGTTTCATGAAGAATGTTAATTATTGGTAATGGTATTAAATGTTTATGTGTTTTCCAAAAATTCTTGGTATTATTCCTATATTCTTCTTTCATGGATTATGCTCTTTATTTCCTCATGATTTATGTCTTATGAACTGTAATTATTTATTCCGTGAATTATATATATGTTCTTTATATAGTGTTTTTTTATATTGTCAATATCATGTTCAAAAATACCTATTATCATGACTATGATTACATATCTCCTTTGCATACCCTAATTGTGTATATGATCACATCCCTTTCTTTCAATTTCCTAGGTTAAAAAAATGTTTTAGGTAGGGGTACTAAAAAAAGATCATAATGTGAATCATTGATGATATTTCAGAAGAAAATAAGTTTGTGTTACATGTTTCCAGAGTTACATATCTAATATGGACTTTTGGTGTGTGTTTTTCTAATATATAAATTTTTTTAAAAATCTTATTCAATATCAATGTATTTATAGCATGGGTCATTATATATCCATCTACATAGGGAGAAAAATTGTATTCAAAATTGGTACATAGAATAAAAGATAAAAGAAGATATTTGTGTACTAGATCCTCTTTGAATAAGTGATGTTGTGTCATCCTATTTAATTTATAAGTGGAGTAACACTCTGGGATACTTTGTTAATTTGACTGTGAGTTTTTGAGGTAGAAATCAACAGTTTGATAGTAATGTATTTGTGTTTGGAAGTACATAAAATAATTTTAGGATCATGTTTATATGTTGAAAAAGTAACTATTTTGTGCTATTATTCAATAAAATTAAACATGATTATGGTTTTTATAAAAATATTTTTTTATATTTTTATCTATTAAATGTTTAAGAGTTATAATTGAATACATTTTTAAATCAAAACAACATGCTACTAATTAAAATCCTCATAGGGGTCCTTCTAGCGATGTAATCTTTGATCATATGAATATCTAATTATAATATTTTATGTTATATTTATCTATATACATTTTTAATACATATATGTTAGCAATAAGTTGATAAACATGATATTATATTAATTTATTTTTATATTAATAAATTTTACTAACATATATGTTTGATACATTTGTATGTTCTATTAGTGATATAAATAGGATTATGGATATAATCCATGAAGATCCATTATGTGATCTTGTAGATATATTTGTATCAATCATAATGAATTTAGTTTCTCCAAAATGATTATGTTCGTTTTCAAAGGATTCTTCCCCGATAGAGACTAATATGACCACTAGATAACATGGGTAGAGATTACCCTTTTACAAAGCCTTATCCTATTCCATAATCTACAATATTGAAGAGTTTAGTATAGAATTATCATGTTCCTACTACAATGGATCATAAAGTGGACTCCCATCAACCAAGAGTCCTTCCAAATGTTTCATCAAAGGGAAAAGGGGGTATAAGATCTATTATTGACAACACTTTAGAATTAGTTCTCCAGTATCCTTCATCAATTCAATAATCTGGAGTGATATTGGATGTAATGTTTTGGATGATAATCATCGAGGGTGTGTATGAAATCATTGAACACATGAGAGTTTGATGGTGAAGATGACATAATTTATGTTTTACAAACCCTCTAGGAGGGAACGGGTTACAAGGGAAAGGATGGAAGACATAATGATCTCATGTGGGAGTCCATTGAGGACCTATTCTTTGAGAAATTATTTTCGATTATGTTGTTCATGAACTAAAATATTGTTTTAATTGAGATTCAACATGATTCCATGTTGTTATCTACAAACCACACTTGTTTCATTATGCTACATAGAATTTATCATATTTTTATTGGAATCAATTCCCAAAAGTCCATGAATAATGAAAAAATTAAGTTTCATATATTTGGATGATTGGAATAATCCTTCAATCTAACAACATACCATTAGGATCTTGGTAATCCATGATAACCAAGATGGTCTTAGTTAAGATTAAAGAAGTGTATTTTCATTCAACAATAATTTCAAAAATAGGATGATCTCATACAATTATGATGATTAAATCATCATATTGTTGGAAGAGAATGAAAAGGGGTTTATAACAATGTATTGTTTTGTATGTGGAGTAGATTATATATTATTTATAAACATCATTATAAGTTTTATTTCATTTCAACTTTTGCGATATTAAAAATTATGGAAAAAATATAGAACCTAAAACCATGTGTTAATAGTTTAATAAGATATTATTTCAACAATAGTTATTCTCCAAGGATTAGAGGATTAGGTTCTGAATGGGTTGAGTAAAAAATGATATACCAGACATTGACCTAGATTGGATCCATAGATGATGACCTGGAATATTATGAAATAGGTGCGTCATTCATCAATAGGATAAGGTCTTTCACATATGGTATTCTATGATTATTTCATGGAATAGACTCTTAAAGATAGTGGTTATGTAAATTATAATATTTTACATACAAACATGATCACTTATCCATTTTTAATTCCTTGATTGATATCTTCACTCCACATTCAATTAGTACTACATAAGTTGTTAAGAAAAATGGGTTACTATTATTTATATTTTTTGAGTTACAATCGATCAATACAAAGATGGGTAAGATTGTGGACCATAATTACCTATTTATATAGTATCCAACATTCATTTATATTAATTGATAAAAAATATACATCATATGTATGGAAATTAAAATCATCGAAGAAATTTTTACATGGACTATTTGACATGTTTCCAAGATCCCATTGATTTTTATCAAAGAAGTTTATTGTTTATATTTTTTAGGGGAGTGGAGAATGTGATGACTATAGAATATGAATTGGTAAAAGATAGAGTGGCTCTATAATATATTTATATTATTATAATCAGGATAAATATTATTGGATTGGCACATTCAACAAGATAAGTAGCGGCCTTCTAATATTTTCACCTTGTTAGGGACCATTAGTAAGAATTCCAAAAAATGTTTTCTTAGGAAATCATATGTATAGAGGAGTTGAAATCCATAATGAGATAATGCATGGTTTAAATCCCATTTTAATACAAATTTAGTATATATTGTCATCTAAGTTGAAATAAATCAAGGAAGATCATGTGAAATTTGAAAAAAAGGGTTATCTTCGACTGATTACATCACCTTATGGTGCACATTTTTTGTTTTTCAATAGAGAGGATGTAATCATTGAATTTTTTATGATTTTTGGATGTTGAATCAGAAAAAGGTGAATAATAAATATGAATTTTCTAAGAGAAAAGATGAAATTTATTAGTAATGAGGAGCTTATAGGTCTATAATATGGAATTTGATCAGGTAATGACTAGATACAATTTATTGATAAAAATAACCCAATGATGAAATTTTAGATATGTTATGGGCAATATGTTTCCTTGGTTATTTGATTTCTATTAATGAAAATGTATATTCAGTTCCTGTCCCTAAAATACATGTTATTACACTGATATCGTGTCTCATTTTTTGTGGATTTTTTATATGAAATCCTTATCTACTCACCAACCCCTTTGTAGAAAGACAAAAATCATGATAACGTCCTAAGTAGGCATTGAGGAAATCTACATTGTTCCATGATGCGTAATTTTTTGTTTTTCATTCAAAATGTAAATTTTTTTGGTAATATGGTGTATGAGGTAACTATATATTTGGATACATAGAAAGGGGATGTAGTGATATCCAATACAATTCTCTGAAACATGTTTGAGGTCATGATATATCTAGGTTTATTATGATATAATAGATTTTTTATACCTGAATTATTAAATTCATTACCAAATATTTCTAAACTAATGAATAAGTATGGCATGTTACCATGTTTGATTTAGTGTAAAGAGAGTTTTCATGAGATAAATAGTAGCCTAAATATAGTTATAGTGTTTATACATCATGGGACAGTAACTGGTTATGATGTATACTGTGATTAATGAGGTGTTATTTTGGTGTCATTTTAGATGTAGATAGAGTGGGTAGAAACTTTTAGGACAAATCATATATGACTTAATGAGTGAAACTATCATTCCAATAAATTAGATCCAATAGTTCCGTAACATTTTTTTGTGATGGATGTACGATCACATTAATTAGATTTTTTAAAATACATACAACATGACTCTATAATATATCATTACATATTTGTAAAATTTAATGTGGAATATGAATAGTATAGATTACGTTAAAATGTTCAATTTTGAGATTTAGTATTCATAGTTTATGGATATCATTTTTTTAAAATTATTTTATTCATAAGGATCATGTTGCTCTAAAGTAAGGTGAAATCAAATCAAAATAATACTATAGCCGAATTATTAGTGATTTGACTAATGGACGGATGCTTCTAAAGACAATGGATTATTAATGTACACTATGTTGGTGGTCCCATCATATTTATTATACATGTCAAAGGATTTCTAGACGACTTGTCTAGATTTTTCTATAATTCTTGAACATTAATCTGCTGTTGACCTAATACTTGGGTGGTTTTGTTTTGTCAATTATGTTGTCCTTGGGGATATGGTAGATATTTTTAATGATTTAATCTAGTAATAGTTGATGGGGGACCTCAAAACATCTGTTTAAATTGAATATACATGTGATCAAAATAATTACCAATACACAATGCATCTCATCAGGATGTGTTTAATAGATAGAAACATTGTTAGATTAATTTATCAATATTTTATATAAGAAATTATAATATTTGATCACATGTATCCTCATGGACCACTATAGTAACTTCTTAGACCCACATAGACAAGGGAGGATTTCTTGATAGAATTATTGATTGGGGTAACCATGACCATATTTAACCATAATTCTATTCATGGGATTATAAATTGAATAATGAATGTTTTTCATTTCATATAAATCTATGATACTCTATACTCATATGATCTAGTAATATTTAATGTTAATGAGTTCATGAATATACATTAACTTCCCTTAAGTATCATACAGAACATAGATTCATGATTCCACAACTATGGAAGGAAATGTAGAAGGCCTTCAGGGGTCACCTATGATTCATAACATTGAAACATCCAATGATTGAGGGATTGTATTAGAAATAAATTCACATAGTAAGGTATATTATTTAATATTGTAACATTAAATTATTTTTATTGTGGGATGGTCATCAAAAATATGTTGATTTTGTGTCAAAACATAATTACTACGACTCGATTTACATGGACCATTATGTGGTTTGTTATGGAATACAATTATTTTTCACCTTGTTACTAGAATGTGGCCATGTAGATACTAGTTATGAGGCCCTTTATTTTATATGGGACCTTATAGTGATTAAAGATGATTCATAAGTTCTTGATTACAACTCAAGGTTGGAAGAAGTCTTATTCTAACCATAAAAGGATCCCATTGTTGTAAACATTATGAATCAATATTTTGATTAGAGTGACACCATGGTTGGGCCACTAATGATTGAGGATTTATGGGAATATATTGAAACACAATTCTAATTTATTAGAGATAACCAAGAATCTTGGGATAACATAAAACATTTTCAATATTCTATATCACTACCAAGGAAAACACCATCACTTTCAAGTGTATAATATCTTTACGTACATTACCATTAATATAACTAAAATTTACATAGATGGTTGTTGATTATTTAAATTCACAATATTTAATATTTTGTTATTTTTTGTTAATTATATATCTAATATGTGGTTTTTATGTTCATACAACTTCTAAAAGGAAAAATGATATTTGTTTTTTATTTATCTTAATTTTTAATATATTCTATAAATAATATTTCTGTATATATTTATATTTTTAGTAATTTATATAAAATTTTGGATGTGTTTATTTGGTAAATGAACCATGTATTACCATGTTATTTAGATTTATTTAGAAATGGTAATTTCCAACAAAATGAAAAATTTCCCATGTGTAAAGTCTTATGAACATTATAAAATACATTCAGTGTTTGTAAAAGTCATATGAATTTCATGAGAGTATCAAAAAACAATTTTTGAAATTATCATGATTTTTTTAAAACAAATATATTGATTTTATAATTCATATGATGTATATTAATTTATTAGGAAATCGATTGTCTTTAAATTTTTAAAGAGTGACATATTATAAACATTTTATTATATCATACAAAATATTTTATTCTCATAGAAAAATAATTATTTATATTAAAAATAACACTATTTTTAATTTTAATAAAATAATAAAATTATCCATGAATGAAAAATGTTTATTTGGAATTCATATTTTTTATGAAAATCCACCACATGTTTTGGGAATGAATATTCAAAATTATACTATTTTAAAAGGAATATAAATAAATATGTTTTATATATTATTCAATATACATTAATTATGTATTTAAGATTTATTTTCATGATGATTATATAAAATTACTAGAAAATCATCTATATATCATTATTTCAGGGGTACTATTTTTGAAATAAGTATTATGTATTCATGGAAATTTTTTTGATGTTATAATTATACTCACTATCATGAATGATGTGGTAATTATTATTTTATTATTATTATTATTTAATTAATTATAGTGTTTTTTGATTTAACAATATCTAATATAATTAATGATAAATTGATTAGAGATATATATAGACACAATACAATAGTTTCAACATTATCTAAAATTAACAATTGTTTAATGAAATTAAATTAAGAATATAAGAACATACATGAAAACTATTTCCATATCTGATATCATTGAGAAAAATTTTATGATTGTTACAAAGGGTTTTGGATGTCTTTTTCTCCACTAAAAAAACCATAAACAATATCATTAAAAAGTTTCACTATTTTATTTTTTAGAATCATATAATGTTTCATGTTCTATTAAATTAATTTAATTTTGATACCTCCAATCACACATGTTTATATCTCCATAAATATTATGTATCAGTTATTCACACGTAAATGAACATTTTGTTCATAATTAATTTCTTTTCCTGAGAAAAAGGCTTTAGTGTTATGTTGTCGGTCTATATTAGAAAAAACAGGGGTATTGATTTTCCCCTTAGATCTAGGGAAAAGTTTTGTTGTAAATGGTTTTGAAAACCAATAGATATTAAAAAGTTTCTTTTTAATACATTTATGTACTTATATATATATATATTTATAGATCTAGGAGTTGCGGGGACTTGTGATTCTGATTCCTGGTGTTCCCATAATTAATTTTATAAAAAAATTAATATATTTTATAATATGGTAAATTTATTCTAACAAATTGGAAAAATATTAAACATAAGATTGGATCAGAAATATGAGTCCAACGATGAGTCCAGAATGCATTGTTTACTAAATGTGTTATATAATATGGGTCATTGTGATGAGTTTATAATTACCAGTCATTGGATGTACATTCAATTGATTATTTAATTTCTAATTTAATTAATCAGTTCACATTGACCTAAATGAAAAATCTATAATAATATTTCTTAATAAGATCCTAAAGGTTTTTTTACATAACACCTTAGAGGATTCCAAATATTTTAATTCCACCTTCAATGGAGAGTCCACTCAGGCAATGAAAAAACAACATATTAGTGTAGATCAAGATATTGTGAAAACAACGACATCTTTCAATCATTAGTCTGCGTATTCTTCAAAATATAATAATACAATTTCCATATAAGACATTAAAATTAGTTCATTACAAACATGTTGATTAAATTGATTGAGTATATTAATCGTTGGTGTTGGATATGTGCTAATTATGGATATTTGGATTCACCAATGTTAAAAAAATTTATCAAATTCCAATGTTTTCTAACCAAAAATTCATGTTCTTAAATGTAAGCCAAGAAATATTGGACAACATTGTATAAAATGTTTTTCTTCATATTTCTGCGTTTTTTACATCTATTTTTTTACAATTTTACCCTCCTTGCGTTCCCATTTATATATTACCATGTAGTATAGAAACTGATAAGTCCCCTAGAATTGAATGAAAATGATTATTGAACAAGGTTTGATGAAATAATAACTAATATAGTATTTTCACAGGACAATTCTAATAATTTAATGATGGATGATCAATTTATCGATGATAGATTGATTATGGTTGGGAAAAACACAATAAAGAACCCTCATGGACCAAAGTAGTTTGAATTATAATGAATGATGATTAGAAACCATGGTCTATAGGAATATAGTAAGTTTCAGGAAGATATATTGACAATTTTGGAGTGATGGGATTAAATTAGATGCGTAGATCATGGATCTGAATTTTGGTGAAATTCTCAACTACAAATTGTATAAATAGATGAACACATGGCATGTATCCACCTTTTTTTGTGTATAGTGTTTTGGAAAATGATAGGGAATTGAAGGTTTACATACATCCTACATGTTCTACACACCATCCCCATATTGGAAACTCATTCGATGGCTCACATTAGTAGGATCCCATGTGGAAGTACATGACCAGGTACACAGTTATGTACATAACTACACGAACCCGAGGTCATGTACACGTACAAAACCAGAATGACACATCCTCATCCAAGATAGCGAGGATAAGTTGTGAAGTACAACAAGATGGAATGTACTAATAGATGTTTTGGGAGTTGTGTAATGGAAAGGGACATGGGCATGTGTTTGGGTGGGATCACACATCATGTTTTTTCCCTCACACATCATCTACCCAGATTGTTTCATTTTAGGAAACTCCAAGGTTCCATGTATCATATTATTGGACTCAAATTTTACACCCTGAGTATGCTATCACATGTATTTGTACACATAGAACATGAAGGATCACCCATTTTTTTCATTTTAGAAATGATGCAGAATGTTTCAAGAACGATAGGTGTTTGAGTAAATGGCCAAGGACTAAAATGTTGTTTCATACATTATAGTTGGGAAGTGGAGTCCTCGATTACAACCAAGATATACCCTCAAGTAGAGATAGGCAGTGAATACAACAACAATTACTTAGTTGTGACCTCCAATAGAGTTGGTATATGGAGTCCTTAATAGAACTGAGTATCACAATCTAATATAGATGGGTAGTGGTATTTTTGAAAATATTATATTAATACCCCCAATTGTAGTTATGAAGTGGAGTCCACCATGTCTATCAATTTATACTAATATGTAGAGATGGGTTGTGGAGTCCTCAATGAATTCAAAGTAATACCTTATAGTAAATCCTTGAATTGTGTCCTTGAAGTATTATATATTGGAAATATCTTATTTTACTGGTGCATGGGTCCCCATCTATGAGAATGTGGCCTCTCGGTTGGGTGACATAGTGACAATCCATGGTTTTTCATGGATAGTCACTTCTAGGAAAACACATTAGATGTTTTAAATCAATGTTAGACACTTAGAACTATTGACTATACATATTATTGGGATCAAATGTCAGATGTATATCCCCTTACTCTCTCAAATGGGATTAATTTGATTTAGTATATATATATTTGTTTGTATAAAATTATATTTGGATACATGCATTCAATGAGATGTAAAGATATGTGGGGTATGTCATGGTCTTTCCATGTTTACCTTCTCATGGTTTTATGAGTCTAATAGCCTTATATATGTGTTGAATACTTGGCATGTAGTTAATAAACTCTCTGTGCTTATCCCCTTCTTCTTGGTTGAGGTTAATTTCACTACAGGATACAATTGATCTATTCTCTTGTTATATAACAAGTATCTAATATCATTTTTTTCATGTTTTGTCTCTTTCTGGTGCCCCTTTAGCTTTTGGGGCATCGTACTAGTAATGTATATAATCACACAATTAATATAGTTTATCATACATGTCATGTCTTATGCATATTATGGAGTGGTCGGTAGTGACTTCAGAGGGTCATTGAAAAGGTGGTACATTGGACCATGTATGGTGTTTGAAGTATGGGATCCAAGAGATGGTATATCATAGATTTTTTACATAATATTATTTTCAATTAGGAAAATATTTGTATTTGGAAATTTATTTTGACCCTTTACATTATAGTATACACATTTTATGCATGCACACCCTCGAGGTTATGAATTCTCGGTTTTCTTTCTAGTTGTGTTGCATATTTTTCTATTTCCCATTACACTAATGAATTATAATGAATATGTGTAAATGTACATGTACATAGGAAATGGACTCCACGTGTTAGATATTACTTATTCATTAGTTTCCTACCCATTCCTATAGAGGTGGATATGTTGATATTGCAGATGAAGCACATGTTTGGGTCGGGTCGAGACAGATTAGTATCAGATATTGTTCTTTCATTGGGGTATTATTTGGATTGTTCCACATATGAGTATTTAGTTGGTATTAGTTAATAAATTTCTACATGTAACAAGTGATACTCTCTAGAAAGGGAGTTAAGTGATTGTATGGGTGACCAAAATACACATTCAACAAGGCTATGACCACCAAATTTTCAAATCCATGTACTAAAACTTTTTTAGGCGTGATAAATAGTAAATGAATCAAATAGGATTAGGTTATTGACTATCCTTCTTGAGTGAGAGAATTATTGTTGTTATATATATATATAAGCTCACCTGACCATGATATATCTTGTTGAATCACAGGATGTGTCCAAGATGACAACCAACCATGATACCAGTTCTATATTATGATGATGATCTGATTAGTCATGAGGCCTCAATATAGTTTCAATCCCATATCCACTTCCTCCTAGTGGAAATTTAGAAAAACATCCAAATGTCATGAAATATACCATTCCACCACACCTGGATGATGATTTACGTAGATTTTTAATGATTCATGAGTTCTAGTTCTAGAGGCCATTGAGGTTTTGTTGTGAACTAGATCATGAGGCAATAGAGAATTGTATAGAGTCACTGTTCCACATCTTATTGATTTATCATCCACCGATGGATTAAGTAGTTTAATTGGTATCGATATATTTCCTTGGATAATTTTGTCAATGGTGGATCTTTGTTACAATGATGATTGATTACTTGACACTTTCATGGCCTAAATAATGTAGTTTTTATATTAAGAGTACTACAAATCCTCGTTGAACTCAGTTCTGATTTCTGAGAATCTAGAGCGACATGAGGGAGGGATGATATTGTAAATGTTTACAATGAGGTTAACATAACTGACATGGTTAAATCCTGATATGATCCACAATGAATTTTTTAAGTATAGAATTTATAGTAGGTACTCTGTAGAGAGATATGTAGTAGTGTATTTACTTTCTTCCACCCAACCTATGTTTGGGTGACAGCTAGGGAACTCGCAATATTGAGCTTACTATCTGATGGAAACCATATATATGGAGCTAGAAGTGGGTTACAATGAGCTAAAATTTATCCTGTATCTAGTTGGATATACAATATGAGATATCTGTATATGATGTCCATAGACAATCAAGATTAGGAAAAAATTCATTTATTGAAGGGAAAACCTAAAGGACTAAATAATCATGGAAATAGTTTGTTATTATCCTGTGATGGGTGGAGTCACAGAGCATGAGGCATCAAAAATTGATGTGCTGAGTAATACAGGAAAATATATGATGTTAAACCATGGAAGACATTGTTCCATGATATGAGATATTCAGGGCATAGAAAAGGTGTCCCCCAATAAAGAAAATATAGTAGAGGAGGAGGAGATTTGGTGGCGGAAAATATATGAGATTATTCCCCCACTGCCACTAGGTGTGCCACTTCATGACCAGGATTTCGATTATCAGGGACCTATATAGGTTTAGTATTTCGAATCTTATGACCCAACAGTGGAATAAATGATTTTTGGAATGATCTGTGTGTTTTATACTATTTATTTAGAATTATTAAGTATATGTATTGTTCATTTCTTCTTCTATAAACCCCTACATTCATATATCTAACCTCCCAGTATATGTGATACATAATGATATAACCATGATGTTCATATAGGAACTTATTCGTCTATATCTTGTATCTATCGATATTACAAGAAATCTATTTTTAGAGATCACTTCACTTGGGAGGTTTTGGTTGTTAAGCGGGAACCCTATGATTTCATCTTTTATATATTTTGCGTATCCATGGTATGAGGCTAGTGTGATTATCACTATAGACCAATAACATTATAACTAACTGATGGGAGAAGTTTATCCTTTACATGAAAGAGATATATCAGGGATGGGAAAGCAGGTTTTGTGAGAAGGAGGTTCTTTCCCATCACCCATCAGTGACTGAGTGTATCTCTTAGTGAAGTATATTTTTTATTATTATAAATTAGATCAATTTTTGAGGATTATATAGAAATATTCCTAATTTATGTTCAGGGACTACCTTCAACTAGTTATATGGATCTTTTCAGCGACTTTCATCATGATACCAATATAATGTAATCTTTATCATATCAGTTGGCCCTTATTGTGCTTTGGAAGCTATGGTTACAATTGGTGAACCTTTTAGAGAAGGGTTTCATCAGTCCTAATCTATCCCCTTGTGTTGCTCTCGTGTTTTTTGAGAAAATACATGGTCTAGATCATTTGTATTTGTGTATATTATCATCTAATTAACCAAAACATGATAATGATAATGTACAACATTCCATGAATTTAGGACCTAGATGACTAGTTTCTTAGAAATAGATGGTTCTCAATGGTCGATCATAGGTTTTACTTCCACCAGTTAAGGTTTTATGAGACTGACATTCCAATTTTGGAATTTCGAGGCAAATATGGAAATTATAAGTTCCTAGATATTCCTTTTGGAGTGATGAGTAACTCCACCTTGTATATAGATTTTATGAACATATTATTTCAATTGTACATGGTATAGTTTGTTGTTTTCATCATCAAATACATACTCATCTACTCTCCATTAGAGGAGGATTATGAAGTGAACATAAGGATTGTTATATATTTTCTCTAAGGGAACTAACATTATGGTTATCTCATATTGCACCATATTTGGATTCCTGGTGTACACATTATAGGGAATGTAATTTATTGGAATTCTATAGCTATGTACCCAATACTGATCAATGCATTCCATGATTGGTATCATCCCAAAATCATGTCAGATGTGAGGGGATTTCATAGTTTGGTGTGGTACTACATGTGGTTTATGGCATTCGAATCTAGAATTTATACACCTTTTACTTCCCTAATGTTTAAAGGGATGTTATTTTCCTAATTTTAGTAGTTAGAGAGGGATGTAAAGTAGTTGAGGTTGATACTGATGTGCACTCTTATGTTGAGGCTACCAACGGAAGGAGTTGGGTTCATAGTGTTTTGTGATTTCTCTTTAGCTAGTATGGGATGTGTGGTGATTCAGATGTAGGAGGTTATTTTATTTCGTTTAGGGCATTTTAGACCCCACTATAAACAATATTCCACTCATGATCTAGATCTAGAAATGTATGTTATGGGAAATAGGATATGGATAAACAATCTCTTTGGAAATTCATTTGGGGCTAAGTGAGGGCATCTATGTAATGGTTATGTCTTCACAGATATGGAATCTTTCCTAGGATAACCATTATTATTGGAGTTCAAGTGGGGATATGAATTTGTAAGACTATATACTCCATGGAAGGGAAATGTAGTTGCAAATTTACTTAGTTTTATTTCCTTTCCAACAAGGAATAGTAGGTTTCAAAGAATTTAGCATAAATATAGTTATACCTGGTGGAGCAGGAGGGCATGCCATTTCTTTAGTCGATTGTGTTAACTCCTCCTCTACATGAGTACATGAGAGTGTCCCATATAGGTGGTATTGATTGAGAGTTATTATATGACTAGATATCAACTGATGAATCACTTGAAGGATATTATGATGTTGGGAATCAAATAATCTCTTTTTAGGGATGGAGAGGGGTTCCATTCATGACAATGGAGTAGTTTTTGTATGAGTTCAACACATATCAACTAGTGATACGTCCCTATGCATGTTGAATCTATAGTGAAAATATAATAATGTTATGGTGGATCAACATGAGATGGATCATATATGAGTTTGTCTCTTAATGCCACACTTTTTATAGGATAAGTCTGATAACAATGTTACAGTATGTTTTTTGCAACCCACTATGATCATAGAGTGGATTTGGGGTGACAGATCCATGGAAAATGTGACAGGGATCCCAAGGACCATTAAGGGAAATGACACCATCTTGATGAAATTTGACTGAATCATAAAGTTTTTATAATTCCTTGTTGTCAAGTAGCATAGTTTAGTGGGTATTTTTTCTTAGATTTACATACATGAGATTGTTATCCTTCACGGGGATCCTTTGATGATTGTATCTGATCTTGATGTGATGTTTAATACACAATTTTTGTGATTAAATTAAAACCTATTCAGTACCAAAATATGGATGAGGTAATTCATGTTAGGCATTACTAGGATCTAGGAGGATCATTTTCGCATGGTAGTGTTTGCTCAAAAAACAACTACCACTCGAACATCATCATGACACATTTTGACATCCTATATTAGAGACCCTACAATTCCCAGTTGATTAAGTCATAGATCAATGGTACATCTCTATGTCCCAAATATGGTGTAAGTGATGAAATGGATGTTTTACGCCTCCCATGAGTGGATGAGGAAGACCTGATGAAGACAGAAATATTATACATATTGTAG
Organism: Viscum album; assembly: GCA_963277665.1. NCBI lineage: Eukaryota > Viridiplantae > Streptophyta > Magnoliopsida > Santalales > Viscaceae > Viscum > Viscum album. The sequence continues at coordinate 809,855,827 of OY728140.1, read as the reverse complement.
TTTTTGTCCCTTTTTTGAGAAGGGAGACCTTGTTTTTATAATATTCTTCCCACGATGTTGACTGAAGAGGTGTAACCTGATATTTATTCTATCCCTGAGTATTTGCAGGCCATTTTAGGCCATGTAGATTGTTGGATGGGTTTCATACCTCCTCACTCTATCCCCACAATCTGATTGGGAGTACAATGTCTTACACCTATAACATATGAAAATATATGTGCATGAACCTATGATATTCATCGATTGGGGGAGGATGGACATCAAGGATAGAGAAAAATTTCTGAAGAGCAATGTGGTGATAGAGTATTGACATGTGGGTAGCATAAATGGATGGAATATCCCCTTGGTCTACATGTTGTGGAATGACAAGAATGTTCATGAGAGTTCTTAATAGTAGGAGATCTAGGTGGAAACACTTGGTTGTTTTCTTAATTTTTGTTTTCACAGTTGAAAATATTGTAGGAGTAAAATTTTGTAGAGGAAAATTTTTTTCAATTAAGACATTGATATATTTATATATGTATTTATTTATTTCTATATTGAGGAACTGGGATAACATTTGATTATATAGGCCGATGTTTCTAGAAATAATTTTATTGAAATACGAAATATATTTTATTTTATACAAACATGGTTCTTATTGAAAATGGGGTAAATTTTGAAAGTAGTATCACATTAAAAATTTTTAACCACGATTGAGTCCAAAATGTTCTGAATACCCTAGGTGCTACATAAATTGGGCTGACGTGAGGCATTTGGACTCCTCTTTCATTGGTGGTGCGTATAGTGGATTAGTTAATTATTAAATTCATTAAATAATTTTTTTTCAAAAAATCTGAAATTTTTTAGAATAATTCCATAAAGAATCATCATGGATTAGTGGCATAAATACTAATATTATTCATGTGTTTATACTACCTCCTTCATTAAAAAATCACCTCATAAGAAGAAACAAATCTATATTAGAGAATATTGGGACTCATTGATCAAAAAAACGTCCGAAAATCATTGAAGATAATGTTCCATGAAGAATAATGATCAAATATCTTATAGAGCTAGATGACACTCAGAGGTGACCACTTGGCGAGACATACATGGAACAGACGGATGGACCCAGGGTGATGAGGAGGCCATATTCACCCATCCTTTAGGTTGGATTCCCGAAGGATGACTCAGGAGTTATTGTTTACCTTTCAGCAGTTTTACTAGCTTTACAGTAATTTTACTTTTCAGTTGGTCTTGTATTTCCAGTCCCTTTCCTTTCAACACTTAATTTTGTATATAGTTTAACATAGTGCTTACGTCAGTTGCATAATCCGTTGTCTTTTTTTACTTTTATAAGGAAATTCCTTCTTAGTATAGGGATTTAAACCATTGGTGCTAGTCGCCAGCCCCTGGTCTATGGAAGGCGAGATTGGGGTAGTCACGACACGGGCCCCGAGAACGGGTCGTGAGAAATATGGATTTATGCCTTTGGTGCTAGCAGCCATCCCCTGGCCTATAGAAGGCCGGATTGGGGTAGTCAAGCACGATCCCCATGGATGGTTCGTGACATGTTAGGTGTAAAATAAGATAAATATCATTTTTTCCACGAACATGGTTTTTCAAGGGTACGTAGGGTGAAAGTGGATAATAATTTTAATCTGATAGTAATAACATGATGTGTAAAATCAAGTCATAGTATTGCGGTTGATGTGGTTCTAATAGAGGATGTTTCATGTAGTATAATATTTTCAGGTATATATTGATATCAATAAATCTATGAAATCATTAATTAGTATCATTTTTGAAAATTTAAATGATGGGTTGAACATGAAAAAATTATTTGTGAATAATTATTTGAATAATCATTTAGAGAGATATGGAAAATTGGGGATATTGTTTTAAATAGGGAAGAATAAAACTGAAGGAATAAATTAAGGATTTTATAAATATATCATTATGAATGAAATAGGGAAAGAAAATAATATATGATTGAATTAATAATGATGTGATAATATATGTATTTGTGATTATTGTGGGATTATAATTTTCATTGTATATTATGTTATTTTATAGCCACCACTAGTGGATTATAGGAACTTCCATGATTCCCATATTATATTTATTGTACCATGTGTTTTCCAAAACATCTTGAATAGAGGTTACATAGAACATTGACATATCCTTAATCTTTTATCATTCATCAAGAAGTTTTATATGTTGTAACTACATATGGTTCTTTTACATAGTGATTATGGGTGATGGTTAGTGAAAACAATCTCGTATAAATGATTCATGGTGGGTGAAATAAATAAATGGATAATTGAAATGGTTGTAATACTTCATAATTACAAAATTTATAATGATTTGGTTTTGGTATGTGGATTTTTAGTTAAATTATTGCGGTATTTTTCATCTGGTAAAATGTATATGAAAATGGTTGTGGTGTTGTATTAATGAAAATATGTATATATATAACTGATGAGAGAAATAAGTTTTCTGTTTTTTGGGTATGAGGGTTACTAGATCATTGAGAATTTTTTCTGTGGTGTACATTTATTTGTATTCTCCTAATATTTTATTCAATCATATTTTAGTGTTTTTGTGTAATCCTTGATCTGGTTGACTGGTAGATAACCATGTTGGTGTGACATGTTGGTTATTCATTTTTCATTAGAGAAGTTATGTGCATCTTCAACATTTATAGATTTTTTTTGTCGGTGTTCCAACATTATAATATGTATATTCACTTCCATATATATATATATAATGTATTTATAGATTTATGAGATTGAATTAGTGTTGATTATGGAATTTACTAGCATATTTTCTTTTTATAGCGTTCGTAGAGTCTATTTTTTCTAATTTTCATTTTGAAATTTTATTTTCGTGACCATTGTATATATATAATATTTCATGAATTTTTGTATTGTATTATTGTTATAATTAGTTGATAGGTGGTTTATTCAATTATTCCAAGTATTTATAAGGTCAATTCCCCCACCTATATATCTATATTGCACTGTTACTAGACAACAAACCATGACAATATTATGGTGTGATTCAGTGGCCATGTTTATCTTCACTACTGGCTATTGAGAAGTCCCAGTTCGAATGGGTTATGAAATAAACATAAAGAGTTTTCCTTATTTATGGATATATTTAATAAGTTATATATGAAAAATTGAATCAATATTTCACTCTCAATAATCCTAGAATAATTTGATATATATCGTTCTATTATATAGAAATGTAACGATCCTTAATATTTTCTATACTATTAAAAATTATAATAACAAATTTATGTAATGATATGGGAGAAAAATATATCTAACTACTAACAATGATAAATTCTTTGATTATATAACATTTTTTATAATACTAGTTCAGTTATTTATGACATAGGAGGTAAAAAATATATTTAATGTAGTTTCCCATATTTATAGTTGATCTCATAAATCCTTCTCACATAGAGTAAATAAAGTTACTTTTTCTAATATAATTATGGTTTTAAAATACAATATAATGAAAAATAAAATTAATAGGAATAAAACAATAATATTAGAAAATTATAAAAAAAATATGAAAATTAAAAATACATGTCTTATGATTACTTCATGGGACATTATAAAGTTTTTGTTCCTAATGGTACAGAAATCAAAGGATGATCTATTGTGGTCATTAGATTTCTTTTAATTATTACTATAAAATATTTTACAGAAATATATTTATTCTCCAAGACCAAACTCCCAAATATACTTCTCATTGACACATAATTTATATAATTTATTTTATACAATCATAAAATGCCTCGATAAAACCACACTTAATTACAAAATAAGTAATGACCACTTCATTTATAACATCCAATATATATTTTTAGGTTTAGATAAATAAAAATATGTAAATAATATTACATTCCAATGCCCTTGTTCTTCATATCAAATAAATATATTTTTAAAATATATTAAACTATTTAATCAAAAATGTCTGTTGAAAATATCCAATAAATTCAACCAAACATGTTATACTTATAAACACAACATCTTTAATACTTTTCTTCATAACCTACGGAAATAAAAACATCCTATGGGGGAACTCAAATCATGAGTAATGGAAAATATATAAATGGGGGATCTATGTAATTAAAATGGAGTAAATAATTTCAAAAGAATTAGATGACTTCATAAATTCATAAAAAACAAGATATATATATAAAGTAGTATTTATATAATGAAATAAAAACATGGATAATATTAATATTGATATAATACTGATGGAATCTATAATGTTATACATCAGGAAACTATTTTTAAGGAAATTTAACTAGAAAAATTTTATGATGTCTATACTATAGTAAAAATATATTTTCGAATTTTCAATTCATAAACCAGACACGTAAACATTTTTTATCACTTGTACTATTAATTCATCTAGTTGGTATATAATTTCAGGCCTTAATAATCACATAATTATTTTCAATGAAATCACTATAAGAGTCTCAATTAATATTTATAAAAATACCAAAAATATACATCTATATTAATAAAATCATGGATATTTTTACAATGAATATTTTGTAATATCAATACCTATTCAAGATACATGAGTAGTAAATGAACTTCCTCAGGTAAAAAAATGGGATAACATAAGAGTAACCCATCAAAAAAATATTGTGGGTGTTTATAAAATAAATAGACTAACTGACCATAAGCATCCATATTATAATAAATTCAAACAAAATTCTATTACATTTCCCCATGCCATTAAAAGGGGTAAAAGTATAATTAAACATCCTAATAATGAATTTCAAAAGATAAAATATACATATTCAAGAAGGAAAAAATATTCTATTTTGGAATATAAATTCTGAAATTGTAATTACTTTTCCATATATCAATTGAAAAAAAACATTCTTGGTGAAAATATTCCAATTTGAATTATTTAGAATGTGATGTTCACACTATATAGAGTAATGAATATATCCATATGTCAACATTGAAATTTTTTCACATATTAATATGAATAAATAATTTTAATGAAATTAATATGATTGTGAATTAATTATTATTATTTATTATATATAATTTGTGAGTTAGTGAATTTAGTAAATTAATTAAAAGAATATAATGGTTTTTATGTGTCTTAGTGTTATTCATCAAGGATTGGAATACCATACGACATAAATGAAATTGGAGATTGAACATTATAATGTTGTTTGGAATGGATAGTGAATAATTATAAAACCATGTGTGGCCATAATAGAAATTGACAATAGTCATTTCCCCAAGGCAGTGAGTGTCGAAAGGTGGAATCATTTTTTGAAAAAAAGATATGGGAAAACCATGTAGATGACCATATTTTTTAAAATTTTGTTAATTATTTAGTTTTTCTATTTATTTTTTTATTTCCTCAATTATTTGTCTCCCTTATTTCATTGCACACCCATAATCTAATGGATCTAATGTGATGCCTCCCCTCTATCGAGAAACCCCCTTTTTAGTGTTCTCTCTCCAATTTATATTCTATCCACGATCATATCCCCAATGAAATCCTTCCTCTTACCCTCTTCCAACATTCATATCTTCATTGTCTCTCCACAATGATTCATACCACTATGGACGAATTCTTTTATTTTTAATTAACGTGATTTTTGAGGATTCTATGTTTTTAGTGAAGTTTTTGTCTTCAATTAGTTTTGTTAACCTTATGTATGAGATGTCAAACATCTTACCTACATATAGGGTATTTTTTACCCAATTTTCAAAATGATTTATAGAACATGTTATGGTACACCATTTCATTAATTAATATTTTAATTATGAAATTTTAAAAATAAATATGTTTTAAAATTTTTAATGATAAAATTGGATTTTATAGGTTTTTTATTTTTTAACTACGGGATTCTAAATTTTAATATCTCATTAAAATTTTAATTTTTTAACCTATGCATTCAAATTATTTTTATGATTCCCAACAAGATCATTCATATGTATGTTAACGTTTTTATAATTTTTTTGGAATATAAAATTAAATTATGATTTATCATTTTTAGGATTTTCAAGTCATACATAAAAATATATATATACATATATATACTATTGTTTTTATTTAAAAGGATCTATAAATTGACTTTTAACACTTTTAGGCTGGTAAGAAATAAATAAATGAAGTTTAAAATTTTAAATGGGGTCTAAAATATACAATAGTTTTATTAAAGGGGTATTAAAATAGAATGTTGATGATAAATTCTAAAAATAATTTTAAATGGGATTTCAATCCATTAGAAAATTGATTTTAATCAACATCCCCTTTATTAGTAATAATATTGTTGATATTTTATGATAACTCTAAATATTTTAATGATTGTGAGTAACTCCTGAACAATATTTTTATTTTTTTAAAATAGATTATATAACTCATGATATTATTTTAATTTAAATAATTTTGTGGATTTACACAAGAGGTTGTTTTTAATTATGGATTTGTAAGTGTGGGTGGGTTATTCAACATACTCTAAGAGGATTTTGGTGCCCCATGTTTATTATTTATGGTTATAAATATTTTGTTCTCATGTCGTATCTTCTCAAATTTGGTTTATGTGGGTCATGGAATCACTATTTCATCATTCATGTATCTATGATGGGATAAAATCCCATTCTACAAGTTATACCTCTGAAAAATGTAAACCCAAAATTTACTAGTTACATGTAATGAAATAATTAAACTAGATGATAAAAAAAAATTTCAAGGATACATTACATTATCTGTAATAGTGTAGAAACCATGTAACTCATTCCGAGATGGGTAGATTCGAATATAGGATCTTATTGGTTCTGTATACTCCCATATTAATTTTTTATGTGTGACACCTAACAATGGGTTCCTTTATTTTCCATAATTTGTTTATGAAATTCATCGTTTTCATGTGTATTAGGTTATATGTACAACAAGTATAAGATTCCAAATTATCACAATAAAATTATTTTAAAGGGTCTATATGAAATTCAAACTAAAAATTGGAGTATTTACAGTGAACTTATTATATTTTGTAGTTTACGTTTAAAATAATTAAACGTGAATGATTTTAAATCCATTTTGAATTGTTATTAGTTTTAAAAATATTGATGGAATAAAAAAAATTATATTTTAAACATGATTGAGTTTTATATTTTATTAATATTTAATCAAATGGAATTGTAAATAGAGTCCTACTAATCTATTTTTCTCACACCAATAATATTTTTATTTTTTTAGTTCTTATCTCAATTTTTGGACACACTTGTTATAACCAGTTGGTTTGATGTTAGATTGCTTTTATCACATTCATCTAATTATACCCTTTATTTAATTTTATAGAGCATAATTTTGTTTTTATTTTTGTCTTAGATTTGATGTTTTGTTGAAATACATGTTCAAATATGGATTTTTATGATTTATATGGATAAAGGAAAGTGAAAACTACTAGTGGAAGTATAAAATGTATCTTGAGGTGACTATGTGTACATCTGAACATTGAAGGGGAGGGTGGATGGGGTGTGATGTAAGTGTTTAATCTAGAATTTATTATAATTGTTTATAGTTTATTAATATATTTTTAAATGGATAGAATGTCATATATATTAATGAGTCAAAATATTTAATCATTAAATTTCCAATATATTTTACATTAATTCATATGTTAAATAATTTGAATTGTTTTTATCTAATTCCATAGAACATTATTCCACACATGGTGATTTGGAACATGCCATAGTGTTATAGTTGGATAGTTCAGGCCCTCAATTGACTTATATATCAAAAAAATTTCTATAAAATGATACATGGTCATAGATTCTCTAACAATAATAATAATCAATGAACTATTTTTTTATTTTAGAAGTATGCTTTGTGTGATGTTAGGTAATCATATAATGATAGGTACTTGTGGGGATATAATCTTGAACTCTTTTTTCATGGGGACCAATTATTTTGAAAAAACATTTACGTAATTGTTTGGTTTTTTTTGATATATAATTGATTTTTAAATTCTTAATGATATTCAATTGATTTGAGAAATTTTTTGAGCTTGAGAAGTTAGTGGATGAAGAACCCATGTATCAAAATTGTATCCCATGGTCTAAAAAACCCTTATATAGCCAAATTGGATTGTACTACAAATTCTAATGAACCCAAAAACATGTTTATTTCAATATATAATTTTTGGAATCCACTATTGATTTATAAATTACAGATAGGGTACATTATAAGATACTGTAGTGGGATAAATGTAGAGACTAGATATTTTTATTTTTTTGAAATTATTTAGATATGGGGTTTTATAGTACGTTTTATAAATAATTTAATATCATAAACATTTTATTTGTGTGTAAAATTATATAGTTTTGTTTTATAAAAAATTTGTTTTCCAAGATTATCTTTGTTAGTTATATTCATATCGATTTCTCATTGCTTTAATGGTGATCCAAAATCTAGTTGATTTCATTACGTGTTTTGGAAATAGATTTAAAATAGAGGTCTTTAATGGTAATGTTATAAAATCAAACCATTTATAATGAAACTTATATAAAATTCTATTGAAATTATCCATTATCATATATTGTATTAGAAGAAATTATGAAGTTTAAAAATCATTTTTAGAATTAGGTTATTTATTTTAATGAAAAGGGAGATTAATAGTATTTCATTGCAACATTTTTAACGTGATTTTTTTTAAATTTTGTCCAATATTGATGTGATTATTAGGAATCTAGTATGGACATTAATTGAATGAGTTCATTCCATAAGTTACATATAATTATATATCTATAAAAAATCAGGGAAAATTGTATCGGATTGATCTCTTAATGATTCATGAATTTAGATCTATTTAATTTGAATGTTATTTATTCCATTCAAATTTCTACCAAGAATCATAATACAATGGTGCAAATATGGATTTTCTGTCATAGTCCCTACATTATGAATTTTTTTGGTATATGTAGAGATTTTTTATTGATGATAATTTAATGTATTATTATATATTTATTTTTATTAGTGTTTCATTCCATTGTGTGCCTTATAATATAGGTATTCTTATTTGAGTTGTGGGGTTATTTTAGTGGCTAGTGGTTCTTAGGATTCGATATAAATTTTAGTGGGGAATTTATTTTTAAATATGTTTAAAATATTTATATAGATTTTTTATTTCTATTTTGATTTAATATTTATATATTTAAATGATAATTTTGTTTTATTTTTCCATGGTTTTTTAGTGTTTGGATGGAACTAGATTGAAAATATTGTTTTATCCAATAAAATATATTTTTATTAGGTTTATTATAGAGTGTTGTACCAATTAAAACCATTGATTTATCTTTTTTAATAACCCAAGATTATGTTCATATCAATAATTAGATTTTGTTTTAATTTTGGTTGCCATTTTAGATTTTTTAATGGGGGAATAAGTATTGTTTTGGGTTGTTCTTCATTCGAAACTTTATTAGATTTTTGAGGATTATTTCTAGTGGTTGTTTTATAGAGTTTTTTAATATTGGTGTTTACCATTATCATTTACATTTCTATGATTGTATATCCATTTAGTTAAATTGTATATTTTCACATGAATTTTAATTGTTCCCTTTTTTGTTAGGAATTTAAGGTTACTGTTTATATTTTTTTATTCATTATAACGTCTCATTGATTTTTGGGAACAAGTTTAGTTAACTTATAAATGTATGGAGTTATTTTTTATTTGAGGTGAAATGATCTGTGGATATGTTTTTTAATGTTTTTATAGTTTTTTCCTCCCACCCAAATCATTATTTGAGTGGATTTCCATTTCATGGTTCATTTACTTTCAATTTGATCGACATATTTTGAGGGGAGAAGATAGAATTGTGGTGTGTATTGTCACTCCATCATGTGACAAAATTTTTATATTAATTTAAATTTATAGTATTGTGTATTTCTAAAATTATATAATTTTAATTTATGTTATTTTAAATATTAATTAGTCGTTATGTTTTAATAATAACATTATATATATATATATATTTTTTCTATCACTATATTCCAACACTATTTGTAATAACCTGAAGCAACCTATAATTAATTATTTTCACATTCTAGTGATATTTAGAATGATGATAACTCAATTATAAAATCATATAAAACATTAGTAGAAACTGTGTGTTTACATTTGCACTAAAAAGTTAATGTCATATTGTTACATCATGGTTTGGTAATTGTTTTGGGTAAACATTGTGGATTGAATGAATTTTTAATGTTTCTATTTTTTTAATTTTTTTAATATTGTTTATTTCATCCAACCATTATTTCCCTCCCTCTTCAAATTGAATTCCCCCTCCCATCGGATGAACCATCTCATGTAGTCACTATCTTATAAGAATAGGACACTATTGAAGAGTTTTCTAGTGGGAATGTTTACTTACTATGGTTGGATCACCTATATAACACAATATATTTCTTGTTTCCTTTATTAAATTATTATTTTTCACTCCCCATCATCATGACTAATATTTTAAAACCCCTTGGATTTTTATTAATATTCTATATAGTGTTTTAATGTATTTAGTTTTTGCAATGTCTTCCATGTGTTCTGAATACCACCTAACTAATTTTTTCTACAACAATCTACAAATGTGACATTGTTTTTTCCATAATTATTCCTTAATTAATGATTCAGCTATTTGTATCATATTAATCAATTAAAAAATTTATTTTAAATGTAAATAATAATTATTAATACAATTTTTCTAATGATAGTATTCTATATTACATTGGGTTACATTGATAATGGGAGTCTTCCTAATTTAAATGTGTAGTTTGAATAAGTTTTTTTATTAATCTATAATTTCTATTTTCCGGGTTATTCTTATATAGTTCTCAAAAATTAATATTTATGTTTATAAATTATTTTTTTGTTTCATATTAATTTTTAAAAAATTATATGGTATTTCACGTATTATGTGAAATTCCATTTATCTATATCACAAACATAGATATCATTTTAATATAATGTGGATTTTACAGTGAAATCATCCACATTTGGGTTATGTTTAAAGAATGAAATGATGATTATGATATTAAGTCGGTTTATAAGAATATGGATGATTTATTTTATGGGGTTTTCAAATAGACTTAAGGGATATGTTTTTCGAATGGTTGGAATGGATTTTCAAACAATTTGAGAACATCTGGACATCCGAGTGCCCATTTTATTGGCAATTTTCGAACTTTTAATATAATTATAAATGATTGCATGTGTTTAATATTATATTTGAAAATAATTTTATATGATTCTATTTGTTTTTTGACCTTATATAATACATTATAGTTCATATTTATTTTAATGATTTTTAGTTATGGTTATTTTCGATAGGAATGTGTAAAAGAAAGTGAGTTATTTTATATACTATGTGATTCTTGAATTCCAAACCGTTTAATTTTTATGCTTATCATTGAATATAATAATATATTTTAAACGTGAACATTCATTACATATTCCATATTATACACGGTTTCATGGTAAGTTATTTTATATGTAATGAGATGTCTTTCCCTAGGTTTTACTAGTGATGCATGTTTATCTTCCATTGGCATGTGATATGTTACTAGAACATTCTTCAAGATATTTTTTATGTATGTTTGAGGATATATCTAAATTAAAAACATATAGAAGATATGATTATACCCATTACTTGATTGGTGTATTAAAATAAGTGGATCCACTGGATTCATAGGAATCACTTATATATATTATATATGAGGACCATGTAGTGAGATTATTTTATATTCCCTTATTATGATTAAAAAATGGTATATTTCTATGTATCCATTAACATTAATATATTTTATGTCATTTCTAATAAAATATATATAATTATTTTAATGGTGTTAAATGAAAATATGATCTATAAAGGCGAATATCACCATTAACTGTTTTCTTTGTGATTGATACCAAATAAAATAATTAATTAGAAATATTATAAAAATATATTTTTGTATTATTATTGATCATAAATATAGTTATATAATGATATATTGTTTTTATTAATATTTAAAACATTATTTATGTTAATCATTCTTTAAATATAAAAAAATTATAAAGGAGGGTTGTGGCACACTTTGCTATTTCTCTCATTGTAATGAGCTTCATAGTTTCATGTTATTTTCATAGATTAAGGATTCCCACAAGTGAATTTATTGGTTCGTAGTTATTTTTCTATTGAATATGACCAAGTGTTCATATTACCTCATTCTATAAGTCATATTAAAACAATTATATAATTTCCACAATATTTCATTTTATATGATTTATACTGTCTAATTAGTCTTTTAATGGCCTTTATGGATATAATATATTAATAATTTCATGTGATTAAATTTTTTTCATAGGGGGGTTTTGCCTATATTTTCATTTCCAGGGATGGATTTTTCTGTGTCAGATTAGAACTTATTCATGAATTTGATATCTTCATTATTTTCTAATTAAACATATTGTATTACACACCATTTCTAATATAAAATCATGTCCTGATAACATTCTATTAGATGTAAGATATTTTATTTGACTTGATTCCATTGTGGCAACATTACCATTTTATAGATTTGATTATCTAATGATTTTCGCCACCCCAAGGTAATTAGGAATGAGCATAAATGTATTCAGATGATAGTTTGGGAAACCAATGGATGTTAATAACAACATGATTTATTAAAAATAAATTTATAATAATCCATCCATATAAATAAAATGAATTATGAATAATAAGATGTTTGAAATTTAAAAAATAATGTGAATGATCATTTTTACATAAAATAAAAAAATCCTTAAAAAAGCATGCATGTAACGATATAACAAATATAGGGATCAATAATTAAACTTTATATGCCATATGATTAATCCTCCATATGATAATATATATATATATATATATATTTAAACATGAACCCCCTTAGAGTAAATAAATTTAAAAATTATAACATAAATAGATGTGTTGACATATAATATCATCAAGAAATCATTTTTGACATTGATGTTAAATTAAAAATAATATTTATACTTCCAATATATGTTTTGAAAAGGTTATCTATTCGAATTTTAAAACCATTAATCATTAATTAATATCTAATAAAAGATCCATATAATGATATAATTATTTTTAAAGAGAAATGTGTATAATTCAAAAAAACATATGTCAAAGGAAAAATAATTTTTATATATATTTGAAGAAGATATATTTTTTAAAACACACAATGATTAAAGTGAAAAAAACATTCATATCAATTAAAATGAATTTATAAAATATTTGTTATTAAAAATCATATAAAATATTCTTCTCATTTGGACAATTAATGGAAAATAAATCCTCAATATTAATGATTATAACTCAAAAAAATTTATAGTTGTTCTAAAAACATCCATTTCATTTAATATATCGTTAGAAACATAAAACAATTGAAATTCATTTATGTATTGATATATAAAAATTTATATAATACAAAAAATTAAATAAAATTGTGTAAAATAATATTGTTTTATGAAATATGTTCGATTGAATTATAGTAATTAAAAAATTTGAATTAAGATTCATTTAATCTTCTGATTGGGATAACACAAGAGTAATGTATATTTAATGAAAAGTACAAAATTTAGTTTTTATTTAACAAATTATTTACAAGGAATAATATTATTTAACATTTTTGGGATAGTAAATAAAAATAACACCATTAAATAGATTCATGGTGAACAACATGTTAGATGTCTCAAGGAATCATTATCGACGCCAAGAAAACCCTTTCAGCTTGAGTGACAGTTCAATAAAATAACCATGAAAGGGAGGGGTTTTTATTGTACTTACTATAACTTTATTAAAATATAATTCCTGATATGTTTTCTCTAATATAATAGATATAAAACACATTAATGAAATTAGGTGAATAATACAAATCATACCAAAAAAATCGGAATTTAAAATTAAAACAAAAACATTGGTTCTAATTCATTCATCAAATACAAAATATTATACAGTACAATATAATTAGGATAAATAAATAAATAAAAAATATCAATATTCATAAATATTACCATTTATAGTTGACATTCACTATAATTTTATTCATATAAATATTAGTAACTTTTTACTTATTTTCAACAATAGGTTTATGTATTCATTATAGCATCAATCTAGTTCTGTAGAGTAGTACGGGAATACAATAATTTAAACATTAAATTAATTTAATAGAATATATTCTATATAAATAAATTTTATAATATATTTTAAAATCAATATAATTGTTTACTAGTATATTTTGTTATGATATATTAATATGAAATTGATAATGATCAGAATTTAATCATTCTTTACGATTAGAGAATGTTTTATTAACTATTAAGTTTATTGTTCACATAAACATAATTGAATGGAAACATTTTATTATCATAATTATATCAAACTATAATATTATAAATAATATCAATTTAATTTATGATATAAATTCATAGTATTGTTAACGTAGGTGGTTAAACAAAAATAAACATGAAACTATCATACTCAATGGATAATTATGAGATAGTTTTGTTATAATATTATTATAAAAGATGAATAATGATATTTTTTTGAATATTTAGTTGATATATAATTATTAAAAATAATTATATAAAAAATATATTTTATATATTTTATTTTCATAGAATGAAGATATCAGGTTCCTCATAGTTTTCGTGATTTAAATGAGGGAATTTAAAAAAAACCCATTTTTACCACTCTATTAATATCATATCCAATTTATAATAACATATCAAATTATTTAATTATATTAATATTTATTCCATAATACGATCCTTGTGAACTACCATATATGGTGGTGATGAAATGTAAAAAAAATTCAGTCCTTCTGTTGAGGTAGTCAAATACACCTATTAATGCATAATGGTTTCAGATTCCACAGAATGTGAGAAATGAGATATTTTTTATGGATTCCAAATCATATTTATTTTAAAAATAACATAAATATTATTTAAATTTTCCTATTATAAAATCATTTTATGGTTTTGAATGAAAATAATCATATTGCCTACAGAGTTTCTAGTCCACAAAACCCCCAAAATATGGTTTTTTCTTGGTCAAAATGGAATATTTTGATTAGTTATCTTCTAATAACATAAAATAATTTTTTAAATGACCAAGAATTATATCATTTAATAGTTATTTTAATATCACAAATGATTATGTTAAATAGATTTTCAATAAGATAAGTAAAAAAGATTACTCAACTTCAGCACACTCCCAATGAAATGGATAGATTAGGATAGTTACATGTTACCATATGGTAAATAGGGTGAAATATTATTCAATGGTAAGGAAATTTTTTTAAGGGATTTAGAGGACAAATAATTTTTAAGTCTATGTTAAATGGGTAGTGATGGGCCCCTTTTATATGTCATGATAATGGTGTTTTTGTTAATAATTCAACTTTAAATAAATGTAAAAAAAATTAAACATGTAATTTTTATTCAAAATTTAGAAATAGTTGTGTGGTGAGGATATATGTTCAATAAATACACAATTCACACAATAATTTATATATTAATTCTCATTATTAAATCACATTATCCCTTTAGTTATTCATCATGACATTTTATATTTTACCAATTTAACTAGTTTTTACCAAAGGTAACATGTCATTTATGATCAAAAAAATATTGAAATAATTGATAATTTTCACACATTTGATCAACTAATAATGTCATTTTATGTTGATTCTTTTTTTAACAGAGATAAATATTTTTTTAAAAAAAATTTATGTTTCAAAAAATTATTTTGAAGAAAATATTACTTATTTTATAAAATATCATATATGGGTCACTATATTTAAAACAAATTCGTAAAATTTAATAGTAAATTATAAAATATATATCTGACATTATATTTTTTTCATGAATTTAAAATTTATTCTTATATACTAATAATATCATTAATTCGTGTAATTCATATCTATTCTGTTAATAATAATAATTTTGTAAAAAAACATATATTCACATAATTTTATGTTAATATAATTAATTCATAATTGATTTTAATTTATCTAATTATGTTTTTTGATCTTTGATAATTTTTAATTTAAATAAAATCCCAATATATAGTGTAAAACAACTCATTTTGCCTAATAAATTCATAAAATATTAAATGACTATATTATTTTCATAATAATTAATTATTAATTTATTCATAATATATTATATATATTATAATTATTTTTAAATATTATATTAGCATAATATTCATTTTCCCATGAATGAAAAAATAATATTTGGACAATTTATTTTGTACATAAAATTACTTCCATAGCTATTAAAGAAATATTAATATAAAATAAATTATTTGAATGTAGTCAATATATTCATTAAAAATATTAAAAATATAACACGCTATTATTAATTTGAATAATTTAATGAAATGGTTTTAAATTTCTAAAAATATCACTGTGTCATTTTAGATTTGTGTTGCATATGAAAAAATTTATCACACACACTTATTTAATATTAGTTATATAAAACATTTCTATATATTTCTTAACGTGAATGTCGAAACATTGATATTATAAAATAAATCTCATATTTTATTGAAAAAATAAAACTATTAAAATAGTTATACTCTAGATCTTTATATATTAGTATTAAACATGGATTATTTCTATATTCTAATATTTACCAATTCTGATTGGTTGATAAACTCAATATGATATTTGACAAAAATAGTGAATAATTATAAATTAAATTAAAACATAAAAGATGAAAAAACTTTATTTATAAAGAAAAAAATATATATTACAAAATAAATGATTATGACTATTAAAATATTTTTTTTAAATGTAATATAAAATAAAATAATTAGTTTATTTGTTAAAATAATTAATAAATTATTCTCTTATGGTAATTCAATAAACATGTTTACTTTATATGTTTACATATAGATACTCAACATTAAATGTACATAATTATATAAAATGTCTTTTAAAATGTTATTTAAATTAGAAATTTAATATGAAATTTGAATGGATAATTTAATTTTTAAAAAATGAAAAATAAGGAGAGGAATAATGTATTGACCTAAATATGTTTAAATTTTACTACATAATGGAATTTATGGTGGTGTGTTACATTTTTTATTAACATTAGATTAAAAATTTAAGATTAATTGGAGAATTATTTATAGTAGTTTTAATAAATTTAATGATTATATATATAGGTTGTTATTTTATTTTTATATACTTGGAGATCAGATGCGTTGAAACCAAATTTCTAACACAAATTATTATATAGAAATTTGATGATGATTTTTTTTATTTGTCTAAATATCTTGTCTTCATGCTACCATGAACATGTTTACAATACCGTTCCTCAGAGAAAAAAATTCTTGATATTGAAAATTAATCTATTGATATGTTTTTTATAGATGGTTTTCCAAAAATCGTTAATATAGGGAGAATATTTCAACATTTTTTTATATATAGAAAAGATATAATATCCACTCTCAGTTTTTCAAAAATGTATGTAATGGACACAAATATGATCAAAGGAATATCCATTTATCCTAGTTTTTTCATGTTAAATATGTGTTATTATTCAAAGTCAAATATTATCTTAGGTTTTGTTTTCCCCATATTAATTGACATAATTTGTTATTTTCCCTCAAAATATTTTGATAGTAGTGGTGGTGAATCCTAATACATTCTCAATCATCCCGGTTTTATTCCATGAGTTATCTAATTTAACATCTTTTAAAGAACTTATAAATGTCCTATTTTTATTCTCTATCATATTTAGTGCATGATAATTACAAAAAATATTGAAATTACATGAATCAGTTTTTGTTAATTATTCCATTTAATGTTCCACAAACCTCTTGATTGTCCCAAAAACAGATCCCACATTATTCCAAAAATCCCATTTTTTGGGTTTTTTTTATTGAATTATAAATAAAAAAATATAATTAATTATATTCTCTTGAATATAGAATATTATTGAAAATAATAATGTCTTTAAGTGATCTATTTAGAGAACTAGCCCTATATTTTAAATAACTATCAACATCACATGAAATACTTTTTCAATATTGATACAATCATCAACACCATGGATTTACCATTGAAATAATTATATATTATTATTTGAAATACCTTATGGAATATAACATCTATAATATCCTCTGAAAAAGTTTTTTTTTAATTTAAATTTGAATGAAAATTATAAATTAAAAATGACCCTTCCAAAATAAGTACATTGAATAATTTCATAGAGAGACTGAATCATTTGGTTCCACTGAATGAAATTTATTATTTTTTAGAATAATTTCTATAGATATAATGTTCTCATAAGAAAAATCATTTTTTTTAAAATATCTAATTATTTTCAAAATTTCAATTATTGAACATGAATCTATCATAAAATGATAGGAATGACAAATATAAAATTTCAGATGTCCATTATTTAATGCATAAAAACCCTTAAAAATTATTAAATAATTTTAATGATTAAATAATTTATGTTTTTTCAACATCCATTTTTATAATGAATCTTATGGATATAGAGATTCCCATTAAAAAAATTTTTGGCGACCCATATAATTTTATATTGTTGCTTCTTCATACATGGAACTATTCAATACATTTCAAATTACAAAATTCCATGAAAAAAACCATACAGTGGGAGAATTATTAAATTTTAAAAACACCATTAGAAACCAAATTCATTATGAATCGTTTAGAATAATTCCAAAACACCTACAATAACATAAAAACTGGACAATATTATTTAATCATCTATATGAAAAACAAATCTGCTATAATTAATTGTGGTTCCAAAATATACACCCTTAAGATTTCATTTTCATTTACACTGATCACATTATCTTTAATTGAATTCCCAATTTCATATACACTACCTCTAATATTATATATAATCTAATTTATAATAATGTTAAATTTGATTTTGTATAATTATATTTGTGATTTCTAATTCTTGTAAAATCACATTTAATTAATCTATATATCCAAACAGTAAGAATTAATGCATCAACCATGATTTTAATCCTATATGACTAAATTATCAATAAATTAATGAGGAATCATAGGATACATGATATAATTTTATCCATAAACCTCATATCTACACTCAAATTATCACCTATAATTACAAATGAATTGCATCTCAAATTTCATTTAATTACTAAGAGAATATATACACTAGAAACTAATATAAATATTCTAGGAAAGTAGAGATATACAAAAGATATATGGGATATTGAATACATTACTCAGGTGTAACGATATAGTTAAACACCAATGTTAAATATTATTCACTCAAATGATGGAGTTGCAAATGGTTTAGTCATGATATCAGGTATTAATTGATTAGTTTCAAAAAAATTCATCATTAAAAATCCATGCTCTAAATTTCAATAATATAACGATAAATTGTATCAATTTATTTTTTAGAGAGTACTGAAATGGATTAATTTTGATATTATTATAAGTTATATTGTCATCAAAATTTACCATTGTTTGATTCACTATTTCACTTTGATATTTCAACTGATATCTCATCTACTAGATTTGAAGAAATACCATAGTTACTATAATGTATTAATTCTCATTAATACAATTATATGAAATGTCTTTATTCATTCACATCAAACATACAATCCTTGTTCCAAAAAATGCATCGGTGTTTGTGGATATTCTATCCCCAAAATTACAAGCCTTGTCATCCCCAAATATGTACGATAGTAAATGTCTATTCTCATTAATTAATGAAATAAACATATGAAAGATTATATCTAATATAACTCATAAATATATTTACTATTGTTTGATTATCCTCTTTTGGATTTATTTGAATCTAGGCATCAAATATGGTATCATAGGTTATGTCTGGTGGGGTAATTGTTAGGTAAAAGAAAAATCTATTAATGATCCTTTATATTGTAGCATCCATTAATTAACCTTATTCATGATTTTATATATTCATTGAAATGACTAATATGATTGTAATATTTTATTAATAACGATTTTAAATATTATAAATTTTCTCATTTTTTATTTATACTATGTGATAAACAGTGTTTCTCTCATTCTATGTCAGATTAAATCTTTTTAATTAGGTTATTTTTGTATTTATCTTGTGTAATGAACAATATTTTTCTCATTTATAATTATGAAATCATTATATTAGAATATACACTTAAAAATTTTTATTTACAAACAGTAATAGTTAAATCTTCCACAAAAACCATCACTCTAAATTATTCCTCAATGGTTATACTCACAAATTTTTAGGATAAAATCCACCACATTTGAATTCATGATTTTAATATGTTAGTGATGTCAATAATGAAATCAATAAAATG
Organism: Viscum album; assembly: GCA_963277665.1. Taxonomy (NCBI): domain Eukaryota; kingdom Viridiplantae; phylum Streptophyta; class Magnoliopsida; order Santalales; family Viscaceae; genus Viscum; species Viscum album. The sequence goes on along the minus strand of OY728140.1, from coordinate 809,835,431 downwards.
CCCAAATTTGACCATACATGGACCTTTTCGATATAGAATTTTTGATTTAATCATTCCCAATAAATATTCCATGTTTACTCAGGATTTTATAATTCTCATTTAAAAAACACTACTTATTATTTTGTCTACATAGTTGGTAAAAATGTGCCATTTTCAACAGTTTTCATTCATTTTGGCTGAGGTGGTATATCATTATAAGAAATTATATTTGAATGACAAAATATAATACATTAATTTCGTTGTAGAGATGTTGGATTTCTATCTTCAAGATTTTTTTGCACAGTAATATTAGGCAATGATTTATTATATCTCAAATTACATTTTGAAATTTTGAAAATTTTAAAATCATTATTAAATTCATTAATGTGTTCATCAAGGAAAGAATTATTATAATTCACTCTTATATACATTTGATAACTATTAAATTATTTATTTTCAAAATATCATTTATCAATTAAATAAATTATTTATTATATTTAATCATCATGGAGTATCCATGGAATTATCCATTATCTTTGGCATCAATATATCTCCGTTTATTTCACTATTTTTTTTTAAATATAACAAATCCATCAAAAAACTATTTCTATTTCAAGGACATATTTTTTCTTCCAACTCTCGATTTTTTCTTATCCAATCCATTTAAAAGACATATTTTGAGTGTACACTACATGATAAAACACCTCCTTCCAGTAATGCGGACATAGTCCACCTTCAATATGAAATGGTTTTCTTCTTTATTCAGTTATCAATTTCACCATTTAATTACCAATGTATTTGGAAGATTATGTTTCATGGATGCCTAAAGATTAATTTCACAGTTTTCTAGGTAGATGTTTATTCAATTTATATATACTCTATTCAATTTAATGATCAACATATTTTAGTATTTAGACAAGTTTTATACTCTAGTCTCCTCGGTTAACTTTTGAAGAACATTGTTTAATCATTATTTCACTATATAAATAGAAAAAAAATATAATTTAATATAACCATAATCAATTATAGGGGTTTAAATTTTATTATATGTTATTAGAATATTAATTTATATATAGATTATTATTTCCACTAGACCAATAATTTTCGATTTTCACTTATTTTGCTGCTCATGAAGGTTATATATAATATTATAACGTATTAATGCATCACACATAATATATTGGTCATTATACATGGAAGTGTATTAAAAGGATAAATTTATATTTGATATAATATCGATATTATACAGGTGAATATTTACGTTCTTACATTCCACAAAATATCATCCTATATAACTATAAGGAATCAATTTTTTTGTCAACATAGAAAATTGTACAACATATTTTTTATTCATTAATGATGTAATTTCTAGAATTTCATTGATAAATAATCATTTATAGATAAATGTGACTTCAATAACATAATGAAAATGTTTTCTTCTGCTAAATTGTATGTCGCTTAAAACATAAACATGGAGTAAATTTGTTCACATAATTTTATCTTTTCCCTGACATGTATTTATACATCATTTTAATTTTAAATCTCTTACCTATAAAAATTAAAAATAACATCAACACCATATATTTATATATATATTAATGATATTCCTATTCCCAATTATATATGATAATCACCCACTATTTATGATCTATCACCTGTTATTATTAACTTCATTTTGTGGAACTTCATTAATGTCAGAATTCCCTTTATTATTTTTTCAATAAATTTGATACACATATTATTTTAGAAGAGGGATGTAATATATATTCATTACACATCACATGTATTGAAATCATTATAATTCTCATTTCATTATAAGAGACACCCATATGTTTTGAAATATGGGGAGGAATATCTTTTCATAATTTGTCACAAGTAATTTTAAAATAATCAACTTATTCCTCAAATAGATATAATATGTATTCCATAAAAATTTAATTTTCCGTCATTCCCAACATCTATTAGTGACTCCCACAATGTATTAATATATTTTTCATTTTGAAATATTTAATTACAATATTACTAAAGTATGAAGATTGATAGAAATATCCATAAAAATATTCTATATCATATGATTAATGTTATAGATTGGTAATTGTTTTTTCAATTACAAATTATTATATTAATTAAACTCCTTTTATATCCAAATAAAAACATTTTTGTAAATGATTGATGAATAATTTACACTGTATAAGAGGATATATCTTCCCAATTTAATTTCTATGATTTTTATATCTTTTTTGAAACATCTTGAGATGTAATTTTTTCATAAAATCTATAGAATATCATACATTTTTATATTCAGTTAAAACTAATATGTTTATATTTTTGTTTATGACAACATTGAAGAATCTAAAACTCCATTCATTTATATATTCCTAGTCCGTTGTTCATTTAAAAGCTTTTCAACATATTCAATTCCTTATTAGTCACATTCCAAATGCCCTAAATTATATAAAATACCAAACTATATATTTCGTAATGGTTCAAATTAAGTGATTTTAAATTAACATTTATTTATAAATTTTACCAATTTATATTTAGTTAAATAAACAATAATTTATTTTTCATGTAAAAATGTATTATAATAATTGAATGGTTTAGCCTATTATAAATATATTTTTAACAATAATCCTTCCATTTTTATTTAAAGGAATTATGGTTGATATTATAATAATTTTAGTGTTTTAATATTTCAAATTCATAACAAGTAACATACTAATTTTATTCATCCAAATATACACAAATATTATAGATTTTAATCCATTGAATATCTATCTCTACAAGGTATCATTATAACTCCACAATTATAGAGAAAATTACTTATGGTTAATGGAAGCATGTTTTTTTCGATTATTATTCATCAATAGTGGACATCATGGTATATTAGGTATCATATTTAAATTCATCCTTGTTATTCTATAGTTAATATACTTTTGAATCTTCTTTGGTGATTAATAATCTCATTATCTAAAACAGCTTTTTGAATGTTATTAATGATTTGAAATATGATTTGGGTCAAATTATATCATAAACTTTGAATGATTTTTATATAATTTTCAACATAATTGTTTTTATTTGAACACATAAATTTTATATTATGAACCCTACAACATCTGAATAAATACAATGGTTTATTTACAACATATTTTCCCTTTCCTAATTTAAACATTCATTGAAATAGAGATAAAATTAATTATTCTAATATTCTTGTTCATAAGTACATATTAAAATAATAAGATTAAATATAGATTGGAATTCAAGTCCCATTTTTTTATTTTATGTATCTTCTAGCATCACTCAAATATCAAAGGCCACTATCATGTTGGGAATGTAAATCAGTGATAGCTTATTGATGTTTCCTTATTCAAGGGTAGATGTCATTGGATTTTCATATTGTAGAATACCCATAATATTATACTTTTCATCATTTAAGTATGATATTGAAATTCATGGAGGTATTTATTTATTTCAATTTTGGGTTTCTTCTTTTATTGTTGGTGAATTGGTGGACTAGTAATGTTTTGTGAGTGATTGAGGTATTTTAGGGGTTCCAGACATGAAAGAAAGTTAAAAAATGGCATTTGTTCCATGTATTATGGTTGTTTTATGGTTATAAGTAACAGTGCACCCAGACTATGTTATCTATAAGGATGGGTGAACAGTTTATTTACCATGAAAATGGGGTGGCCAAAAAATTTGTCTTTTGAGAGATCCATTGATCATGGTTGGTGCATACGTTTGTAAACAATGCGGGATCCCCAGTAAACTATGTAGATTGAACCCCTTTTGGATAGATGTTGTGTAACATCCCAGGAAAATAAATAATATGAAATTTTAATATTTATTAATATTTGTGAATTAAATATTAATTTTTCGTTAAAGGGGTTTATATGTTTGATAGCATACCTGATACGCAACAACGGGTTTCTTTAGTATTTTACGTTGCACACATATAATATAATATTATTATTTTAAATGGTCGTTAACTCCTAGACATTGTATTGGTGGGAATGAACAAAACTAAATACAATATTGTTATACATGATTTTGAAATGTATTTATATTATCCAATAAAACTATAGAAGCTTCAAATGTGAATGAATCTAATTTTAAGCATAATTTACATTAAAATGCCAATTTATCACCTTTTAATGGTGAAACCCTTTTAAATCTATTTTTGGTCAATTTAATACATTCTATTTGACTAAATAAAATCCTTATTTAGAATGGGGACATCATAATTTAATTGTTTAATTTTTTTGAATTTTTCCAATAAAGTTCATTTTTTAATGAATATTGAAAATATTGGATTTTAATTCAAAACTACATTTTAATCAAATTTATTTATATGGATATATTATATTTCTAATTGATTTTAATATTATATTATAATATTTTCATAGAATTTAATCCAATTTAGACCATTGTAATTAATTTCACTTAGAAATTGGAAAAATACAAGTATCAATCATTTGATAGTTATTGTTTCTTAAAAACAGACTATTTGTTTTAACAACGGGAATTAATATTAAAATTAATTAATGAAACTTTTATGTTTTGAATTTTAAAAAATGGTTATCATTTTTTAATTCATAATATCAAATAAATCTTAGGCAGATATTTTGGTATTTTTATGAAAAGCCTCAATTTTAGATGAATAGTGAAACAACTTAGTCGTAGTTAAAAAAAATGATATTTTCATTTTAATGAAATTTCACCACATTATGTGAATTGAATTTTAAAAATTGGTTATACATTACAGTTATCAAGAAGTAAAATGTGGTTCATTAAGATGAAAATAAGTTTTGGTGAATAATAACATTTCACTTTTATTTATCACGGTTAAAGGTACATATGGTAATTCAAGGTAAAAAAAATATTATAATAATTCAAAATTTCCTTAAAACATTTCCAAACCTTATTGGTTGAGTAATTAACTACCATGGACATCTTTGGGTCTATTTTGGGACCCCATTGAGCCACATGGGAGAGATGATGACCATTTAGATTAATTAACTTAATGTAAAGGCAAAAATGACATAACCAAATATAATTTAGTAAATTAATAATTAGAAGGTGGTATATATATTATATTTTTGACTGTAAATATTATTTTGAAATATAAATATATTTAACACATCATGGTATTTTTTTATAATTTTTAGACATGAAATAAATTACATTATTTATGACATAGTAATGATTCAGTATTAACCTCATTAATAAATTATTTAAATAAATAAGATTATAATGATTAAATTATTATCCAAAACATGTCCAATTCTAATTGGATGATTTTATTATGAATATTAGTCATCTTATCTTTGAACATAATTATTTTTTGACCATTAGAAACTGAATATCGTTTTATTATAAAATAATATTTTCACACTTTCCAAAACAGCCCAACCTCTCCCTTATAAAAGGAGACCACATCTATCCAATTCCTCATGCCACTAATGCCATTTTTCTCATCCAAAAACTAACCAATTACACTCCCTAAATCCCTATCCTCCTCCTAGAAGCCTTACTATAAGAATAAGGCACTTCAAGAATTCATTTGGTTCAAACCAGCGAGAGTTACCAAAATTAAAGGTAACCGTTTCTCTTAAATTATTTTCTATTATTTTACTTATCCAACCCCTAAAACCTTATTATTTGCTATATTTTTCATCAAAACCAGTATCCTAACTATTTTAGGATTTTGTTATGAGATGTATTCGAACTAAAATTACACAAAATTCCATATAATGGATGAAGATCATAATGTTTCTGTGGGTGGCAAACTAACGCCTCACGAAACGATGATGGTTCAATTACATCATACCTCCTCTCATGGTGGAAATTATGATGGAACTGTATTTATATATGATATATATTATGTTTATTATTTACTTATGCTTCTGTACATTTCAATTATATCAAGCCTTTATGGTTTCCATAGTGGGTAAATATGATAATTTCATTTCAGGAAGTGTAGACTACCGCCCCCTTAAAGTGATGTGACTCGTCAATGCCTTATGTGGAATGTATAAAAGATAGAGTTAATGATATTATATATGATATTATACTGGAATTATAATATACCTATGCTTCATTATGTTTTAATTTCAATAAAATAAGAAATAGAAATGAAAATAGCATTCATGCGTACGTACTGCTTACCGTCTCCATGAACGGTGCATTTCATTTATTACCACCAAATGTTATGTACTATTCTAAATACATGAATATACTGAATATATATGATATATATGATAGCCAAATCATTAATATCATTCTTGATATAATTAACCTTTGACCACATGAACAACATGTAACAATAAGAAGTCCATTTTTGACTCAGGTATCAAATATCGATAAAACAAACACTATTAACTTAAATGATTACATAATGTTTATAACAAGGTAATAAGTTAAATAAAAAGGAATAATAAACATGAAAAATATTCATAAAAAATTTTAAATTAACTTTATTTAATTATTCAGGATATTAAAGAACAATCGAGTCATGTCGGACACGAGATAATGGATCCGACCTCTCTCTTTCTTTTCAAGTACTCTCTTTTAAGTCATTTCTTTTATGCCCCATGTTATTATGTTGGAGGATGTTATTTTATATTAAAAATAATTTAATTTTTATTTTCATACTATTATATACCTCCTCTAACTCTCATAAATTAATTTTAATAACTATTAAGTGTGGTCGTGAGGATACCGAATTTTTGTAAGAGATTTCTTATCTCACTTTTAATTCTGTGAGATTTCCATTTCTCGCCACTTATTTATTTAATGTGGTATATTTTGTAATCGCTTTCGATATATATTATCATTATTATCATTATATTAATGGAATTTTGTGATTCATTTTGTGGTTATTAGATTTGGGTCATATAACTCGATTGATTACAACGTGGTAAGGGGTTTTCATCTCACTTTTTATCCCCATGAGATTCATGCTATATTTGCAAAAACATCTTTTGTGTGGTGTATGTAATGCCATTGATTTTTTTTTGTAAGATATTTTAATTTATGGGTATTTTCATCATCACTTAATGATCCTTTTTTCATGTGGCATATTTATTGTAAGTTACCAAATCGGTAAGGGAACATTTCACCCACCTCTTTTTAAAAGACTTATTTTTGTTATGTCTTTTAATTTTCATCTTATTATGTTGGGATATGTTATTCTATATCATTATTGATGTGAAATTTATTTTCATGTTATTAGTTACTATTTTTATCTCATCAACTCATTTTATGAATTTTAAAGTGATGTTGTAAGGCTGTCGAATTTTTACAAGGGAACTTCTAAACCCAATTACAATTTCTTTGGGTTCAACTTGTAGTTATTGAATATGTCATCCTACTAGTATGTGTGAAGGAAATATTATTGTTTTACACTTAATATACACTTATATTTGGTGAATTTATATTTTTCAAACATAATTATGAGATTGATTTATCCTTAATTTAAGGATACCATCTTTATAATGGATTTCATCTCAATTTACATTTCCATCGAGACTTCATTGTTGTTATGCAACAATTCAAACTTATATGGTGTATATACTGTAATTTGACATAATATATCATGAATCCATTTATTCTCATGATATTATAAAGTTATGATTAAATTTTATTCAGATATTATTTGTATTCAAAAGTCTCTCATTTTGTTAAAAACTCTTTAACTAAAATATCGTTTTAAATGTATTAATGATTTATTCTTCTAAATATTTCTCATTAATGTCAATGTATTAAAAATGGTTTGTAGGATTTTTTTTATATAGAAATTAATGTTTTCAAATGATAATTCATTTAAAAGATTCAAAGTGGTATGGGACACATTGATTCAATAATCTTTTTTAATTGGTTTTTGAAAATGGATTGATTCTTTAAATATCATGAAATTAATTCTTGTCCTTACAAATGAAATCTTATTAGTGAAATGTTTATATTTTCAAAATTTTATGTTTTAAGATGTTACATGGAAATTTGATTGGTGGTTACATGATAAACCATATGATGGGTGGTGTCATGAATACCAGGACAGGTGGTTACATTATAACCTCAAATGCATTGGGTATGGAAGTCAGCTGTATGGTTATTCCATTTAGAGATATGTGTGGAATTAGACCATTTGTTTATCCCATTTAAGTATGTTTATGTCCCATGTAACCATTATATGTTGTGTGTTCTTTATATGGGTTTTATGGTAATATATTTTTTACAAAGTCATAAGTAATTATCTTTTATTTAGTGAAGAGTATTTACTACTTCATAAAGGCGAAAAGTATTACTTATATTAAAGTATTTTTGGTTTACTTGTTGTTTTGAAATACTAACAGTTTTCCTTCTTTTTGTATCCCTTGCTGAGCTTTTTATGCTCATCCCAAGTTTTTTAGTTGTTTATCAAAGGACATAATGTGGAATAGGGTCAAGGATTGGATCACAGAAAAGCTTACTATCTTAAAAATGGAACTATACATGACTATTTTTTTCAAGAGTTCTTGTTTTTAAAAAAATGGATATTGGGTAGAGGTGTGTACTTTGTAAATTTTTTGAGATGTAATAGTTATTTACTAACTCTCCTAAACTCTAAATGTGAAAAGATCCTCAATGTGAATTATTCATTTAATTCATGATTATGTTAAGGTTTAAGGTTTGGCCCTTATAGTTTGTATCAAAGGTCGGTTTAGAAAACATTAGGTATTAGGAATTTTTGATAGTCATATGGTAAGTCCCTATCTTTTATTTTAGTTAAATCCTTGTTTTATAACTTTTTCATATCAAGGATAGTAAGTTACAAATGGAAGGAGGAGGATCTCAAACGACATTCCTATCTCTTCCAGATGACATGCTTGCAATAATTATTTCAAAGTCATGTACGTATAATTGTGAAACTTTTTCTAGCATAAAACTCACTTGGAAGAAGTTGTTTGAGATATCAAACACCTCCACTATACATCATTATCATCATGGGTCATGGGTTTTATTTTTAAAAATCTTATTTTCACAATATTCTAATATTTTCAAGAAAGGTAAATATTATCAAGGAATTTTCAAATATTTTACATTATCACAAGATTTTGGAGCATACTATGATTTTAAAATAGGAACTGAAGAAGGAACCCCTTGTGCAACCTATTTATATTAGAATTTAAAATATAGTCTCTCAGCACATACTTATGGTATTTTAAAATGACCATTAATTGAAAGTATCATCTCATATTTGGTTCAACTATTTTATATAAATCGTTTTTATCACATGTTTTGAAATTATGTGTCATACATGATTATTTTATAAAACTGTTTTTCTATGAACACCCCTATGACCCATGTTGTACAAAGTAAATTTGGATGGAGGAAGAAAATGATTTTGGAATATCTCTAAATCATTATTTCAATTAATGGACCTTCTACCTACGCGAACAAGATGAGGATGATACCAAATGGACACCATGATCAAGGTATGGTGGTCTTCATATTGGGGATTGTTTTATTTTATCATATTGTGGTGAAATAAGACTTAAAGAATTAAGTTGTTGCGATCATAATGAATTTGGATGAAGATGATATGTATAAGGAAACCATTGAGGTTAAAACATGTTAGGGTTATTTTGTAGTGTTATAAAAAGGCAAACCCGTAGGATGGGTGACAACCCGTCGCATCCAGAAAAGCTGTAGGAATCAAACCCAAAACCTAAGGGCGACAAGGGTGCATCGCCTACCACTAGCCTACTTGAAGTCCCTGGTTAGTATGGCTTATTTTTTAGTAAAATGTTTTTATTCACGAAGAATAAGTTGATTTTTAAAACTTATGTTTTATCAAATAGATATAAATAGTATTGAAAAATTATTTAGTGATTAAGTGACAAAAGGATGTTGTGGAAGATGTTCTCACTTTTGAGGAAACACTATATGCCTAAGGAATATAGAATACTATGGGATTTAAATTGTGGAATAATTATTGATGTTTTAGTTTGGAAGATTTTATGTTTTTATTATGGACACATGATGATTTTATTTATTTATGAAAATTATTAACCTATGTTGAAGAATATGTGATTACGTTAATTAATTTTCTATATGAGACTTTACGAGAAACTAGTGTTACTTGGAGATAAATGTTAAGATATATCTTGGAAGCCTATGTAATTAAATCTTTTTGAGATTTGGGTTACAAAAAAAGTTTGGATTACTTTTGAATAATATTAGGGAAAATTTTTTATTGAATGGTATTTGTTGAACTTTGGGTTCTGTTAAGACAAATTCTGGAGATATAGGTAGTTTCTCTTTATGTAAAAGATTATCCTTTTTGGGGATTATCTGATCTTGTACTAACCATTTTAGTTTTGTTTAAGGTATAAATACACAGGAAATATATAGTTCATCTTTTGTGTATTAGGTGATTCTCTTTAATTTTATTATAGTGCTCTTAATGTGAACAAGTCATCCTAAATACTCATCTTTTGGTGAAAATATGAGTTTTCTTAAGAAATATAGTAAGATATGAAAGTCTATTTGACAAGTAAGAATGTTTCCTTTTGCTTTTAGTTAAGATCATAAAGAAATTCCTCAATTAAAATTAACATAAAAGAAAAACATTGTCTGTTATCTTTTCCTACTTGGAAATCAAAGACTATTTAACCCATCAAATGTTTGTGATCTTATGGTGGTTAACATTCTCCTAAACATTTTTTCTATAACTCTCTATTAGAACTTGATGGTTTGTTTTTTCCCTCCATATCCATGTTTTCTTGCAATCCTAGTATTTTTTGTCACAGGTAACCTTTTTTACTTCTCTTCCTTTATTTTAAATTGATAGTTTTATTGAATCTTTTTTCGATGTCAGGGTTTCAATGATGTTCCCGAGCCCAGTTTTTAAAATTGTGAGGATGCAATTCCAAAAAGGGGGGAAGGATTTAACATCCCAGTAAAATAAAAAATATTAATTTTTCATATTTATTAATATTTGTGAATTAAATATTAATTTTAATTTAAAGGGGTTGCTATGTTCGATAGCATACCCAATACGCAACACCGGGCTTCATTGAAATCATACGTTTCATAGTAATAATATAATATTATTATTTTAAATGTTTGTTAACTCCTATTCATTGTATTGGTGGGAGTGAACAAAACTAAATACAATATTATTATACATGATTGTTAAATGTATTTATATTATCCAATAAAAATTAAGAAGATTAAAATGTGAATGAATCTAATTTTAAGCATAATTTACATTAAAAAGGCAGATTTATCACCTTTTAATGGAGAACCCATTTTAAATCTAGTTTGGCCACATTTATAAATTTTATTTGACGAAATAAAATAATTCTTTATAATTGGGACATCAATATTTACATTGTGTAAATTTTTTTAATTTTTCCAATAAAGTTTACTTATTTAATGAATAGTGAAAATATTATATTTTAATTTAAAACTATGTTTTAATATAATTTATTTGTATGGATATATTGTCTTTTTAATTGGTTTTAAAATTCAAATAGAATATATTTTTACAATTTAATCCAATGATTTTAATTGTAATTAATTTCACTGTAAGAACCCTATTTTTGGCTATATAGGGCTTTGGAATATTCTTGTTGATATTCCGGAGCAGCGCCTTCAGACGGCGTGCGATTCCGAGCCCCGAAGTGGCTGGAATTAAATTTTCAGTGCGTTCACACTGGAAATGCCAAATAAATTGGATAACTCGTAAACGGTGATCTAAATCAGAGATCTGAGTGTACAGATGGGTCCGAAATGGGGTTTTTACCTTAGGAACGACATAAAGTTTGTCGGCGCGGGACATTTGGACCCCTCGCCCGCTTCTGGAACGTTAAACGGATTAAATAAATAAATAAATTTTTTTAATGTTGAAACGCATATATCTCTTAAATGGTCACTCAGATTCGGAAACTGAGGGCACCATTGAGTTTGGAGTGTGCCGTTTACCCTAGGAGAGGTGTAAGTTTTGCGGGCGCGGCCCGTCTGTGAAAAATGGTCCTAGGGGCGTTTTCATAATTTGGCGGCATTGGGCGTCCGTCTTTATAACTTATAAATGGAAAATCTGAATTAAATTCTGAGGCCACGGTTGTGCTCGAGAGGTGTTTTTTCACCCTAGGGGAGGCTTAACCTCGACCCCGTCAAGTGTTTCGGATGAGAGACCTTTCGTGGGTAATTAATAAAAAATAATTAAATTATTTTTTATTTTCTACTTAAACCACACCCTCCCCTCTCCCTCATTTCCACCCACCCAGGCGATACCTCACCTCTCCCTCTCCTCCCCCACTCTGATAAGACAGCTCCGACAAGGTGGTGGCTCGATGGTGATGCTTCGGGAAACTCCCGCGAGGCAGGGTCTTGTTGTGTTTTTCATTCCCTCTCCTCCTTTGAACCAAATTTATATGCCCGAATTGTTGTTGGATTTTCGAACGAACCACATGAATGGGTTGTAGAGTTTTTTCCCCTTCCATCGCTTGTTTTGGTTCGTAAAACCGAGTTCCGAGGACCCTGAAAACGTCCGCTAATGTTTGAGGGTTTTGGAGTTGTACGGCGGCAGCGCAGTGGTCCGGGGAGCTCTGGTGCGACGGCAGTACGGTGGTCCGGGGAGCTCTGGTGGGACGACGAGTGGCAGCGGGTGCTGGAGGCGACAAAGAGCGGCAGCGGGCGCTGGGGGGCGGTCGGCGGCGGGGGTTGAGGTGGAGCAGCCGCGGAGGAGGCCGAATGAGGTCGTCAGACGCGTTTGACGGAGGAGGAAGGACCCGCACCACACGGGTCTTCCTGGGGTCGACGAAGACCGGATTCGGTCGGTCTGTTCTAGAGGAGGCAAGGACCCGCCTCATGAGTGTCCTGTGTTGCGATGGTGAGCGGCCCTTTGGCCGGTCGGTTGAGGAGGGCCGGACCCACTCGGGACCGGCAGTTTGAGGCGGGCCGCGGCCTGCGGTCTAGGGCGGACTGGGCCTGACCCGCGGCTGGGCCGTGGGCCGGCGGCTCAGACAGGGTCGGCCGGGGTGGACCGACCCGGTTAGGCCCCCTTGAATTCGGGGGGACGTAACTCTTAAACAGCACTTCTGATTGACTCGTCATCTACGGCTGTGCGACCGTGTTGACGATGTGGACCCTTTAAGGTGGGTCTAGGGATTTTTCGGCTATGCGCCCGAAGTCGGGTGACCCGAGAGTTTTAATTTATTAATATTAATTTATTATTAAAGTTGCGATGAACATGGCTCGCGAGCCAGACGTCTGTTTGGTGTGCCGTCAGAGGCGTTGTGGACCTGAGGCTGAGACAATCCTTACAAAATTGGTTTGGAGCCTCTGCAGGTTGGTTCCATTGCTCAGTGGCACGAAACACCAAATGTGAGTAATTAATTAATTAATTAATTAATTAATTAATTAATTGTTGCGTCATACCTAACATCTATTTGGGATGTCCGATTGATGTGCTGTCAGTGGCAGCGTGATCCTAGTCCTCGGGAAGACTTTTTGAGGAGCTTTCTGAAGCATTCAGGTTGGAGATGAAGTGCAGGCCCCACATGGCCTACTTTTCACGTTTTACGGTGAAACGCCACTTTTTTCACCAGACATCTTTTTTGGGTGTTTGAGTATTCGATTCTGTGTGTTTTTCCGAGGGCATTGCAACGGTGCAATCCGCCCAGGCTAATTCAACATGATGGTGCGGGGCCCATGAGGGCCGTTAGGGCGTCGATGGTGATTTTCCATCATTATCACTGGGCGACCGTTTAGACAAGTGAATATCCCATCTTGTGTGCTTTTTTGAGAGGATCACAACGGTGTGATCCGTTCGTTATGTTTCGGGTCCAGGTTGTGGTTCCCACGAAGCACCGCTTGTGTGCGGTGTGCCAAAATGCATCTTTTTCTCCGGATATCCGTTGCACTCAAGTGAGTAGAACTTATGACGTGTTTTCCCAAGGGGATCGCAATGGTGAGATGCGCCCGACTGTTTTCGGGGCCGGGGCACAGGATCATTTGATGTCGTTTGGGCGTGAGGCGGTGTTGGCGACATTCCCGTCGGATATCCGTTTTAGGCGATTGAGTAGTCTATCTCGTGTGTTTTTTCATGAGTATTACAACAATGTTATCTGTTTGGTTGTGCGGAGCCTCTTGCGCAATCTTATTAAATGTGGAGCATGAAAGGTGCCCTGGTGGTGGTTCGTCCTACCTTGTTTGTAGCGGACCATTGGCGTGTGATCGCGCACTCATGGGAGAGTGATATAAATGATTAACAAGATTTAGTTGTTCGTGCCTGGGCCTTTGAGGTGGAGTTTTTACGTCACGCTTTTGCATTGAGGCTGGGTGTCGTGTCCATGATAGCCTTTGGTCTGGAACGTGGTATACTCTGGGAGTATACGTGGACCCTTGGAGGTACATGTGGTCTGTACCTAAGACTGTTTGCGTGCTAGGTTGAGGGGTTTGACTTGGGGCCACACGTTGTGTGGGCCCCATGAGCGTGCCATGTTCTGATCACACACTTTGACCGCTCACGACGTATAGGGTCCCTATGTGCTCATTTGATTGACAAGATGGGTCGAGTGGTCTCCCTTGGTTTCTTTCTTGATAGATCGGCCAGTAGCGGTGCTAGTGACACCCCGTGATGGAGCATGCGCTGAACCTCTTTTGGGTGAGTTGTTCTGGAGCTGGGTGGTTGCGTGATACCCACTCCATGTTCGGTTGGCCAGTGTTGTACCCTCCAGTGGATATGGCCAGAGCAGTTCTGAGTCTTACCCTCCTGCGGGGCTGGGCAGTGTGTTACTCATCGGCTTCTAGGGTCTACCCTCCAGTAGAGACTGGGCAGTGTGTCACCCGACACTCTTAGTGTCTACCCTCCTGCAGTGACTGGGCAGTGGGACACTCGACGACACTCTTATGGTCTACCCTCCAGTAGAGACTGGGCAGTGGGTCAACCGACGACAGTCATAGGGTCTACCCATCAGCAGAGACTGGGAATTTGGTCACCCGACGACCTCTTAGGTTCTACCCTCCAGTAGGGCTGGGCAGTGGGAAGCCCGTTGTCTAGTTCTAGGTCTACCCTCCAGGAAGGATAGGTAGTGGGTTTCCGGTCAACTTATTCCAGGTCTACACTCCAACGGGGCTGGGTAGTGGGTCGCCTGATGATGTATTAAGGTCAACCCTCTAGCAGGACTAGGCAGTGGGTCGCCTGATTATGTATTCTGGTTTATCTTCCAGCAGGGCTGGGCAGTGGGTCACCCGATATGTTGTTATGAATTACCCTCCAGTAGGGCGGGGCAGTGGGACACCTGTTGGCTTTCCAGGCTCAATCCATTATACTAGTCTAGCCTGTGGCTTTCCTCCATGATTGCCGGAGCGGGACACTTGTTTATACGGTTCAGTTTTGTGACGACTTTGACTTTGAGAAAACCTCTCGACTGCATGGCAGTGACGAGTTGTGGATTGAATTTACCTAGAACTCTCAAGTACGAGGTGAACTGTCCCCACCGAGACATGTTCTTGTGACTTGATCTAAAACCGTGTGGGCGAGTCAGTGCTGCCCAAAGCAGATAGTATCGAAGTGAGGTGATTGAGCCCCTTGGCTTGCGGTTCGGGGCAGACATGCGGGATGTAGGGAATCAAGGGTGTTACTTCCTGGTTTGTTGGCTACTCTTTTCTTTGGCTGAGCTACGGTAAGGAGATCCCCTTACGACATTGTTCAGGATTCTTGATTGAGCATATAGAATTGTATATACCTTGATTTTGTACCCACCTCTTGGGCTTGGTTAATCTCCCTCCAGGAGAGGCGAAGACGCGCGGGGTATGCCACGTGCTTTCCGTGTATAACTTCTTGTGGTTGGATGAGTCTACTCTCCTGCTATAGGTAGCGAAGACTAGATGAGAAGTTCATCTTCTCACCATTTCCTTCTCCTTGTGTCTAGATGAGTCTACCTCCTTTCTCTTATTGGGTTGATCTGGACTCTCTATTGTTACTCTTACTTCACTTTCCGTTGTACTACTCTACCTTTCCTGTTCTCTCTACTGCTCACCCTTTGGTACCTCCTTTGTTGCTCCCTCGAGCCTATGGGGTATCCTACTGAGTATTTTTATACTCACCCCTTCTTGGGCATTGGACGCATTTGGTGTTCACTTGCAGAAGACAAATAGGATGGTCGTGACGTCAGAGGAGCTTAGGAGCTTGGGAGCTTGGACCGCGTGTGGTGGTCGGAGTCGGGTTCCAGGTGGAGGACCCTTCCAGTAGTTTTTCTTTTGTTTACCTATTATCGGTTTGTGTCACATTTCCGGTTGGGCTCCTGTTTTTCCCCTTTACTTTTTAGTGTACCTTCAGCATTCATTGTACTTTAGAGGTCAATGCACTTTGTGGTTTATATATAGCAGTTTCCCTTTTTATTTATTTGTCTTTTCTTTTACTCTGCACTTTTGCATTGAGTGTGCTACGTGTGTGTGTACAGGTACTTAGGTAGTGGCCTCCCAGAGTTTTTGTGCCTTTGTCATTGGTCGCTAGCCCCTGGCCTATGGAGCAAATCTTGGGGTAGTTGCGGCTCGAGCCCCGGTAGGGTCGTGTCTTGACATTCACTTTGAAATCGGACATAAACAAGTATCAATCTTTTGATAGTAATTATTTCTTAAAAATACGCTATTTGTTTTAACAACAAGAATTAAATTTAATAATAATTAATGAAAATTTTTGGTTTTTAATTTAAAAAAATTGACATCATTTTTTTATTCATAATATCAAATAATCCTTTGGCTGAATTTTGGGTATTTTTCTGAAAAACATCAATTTTTGATGAATTGTGAAACCACTTAGTGGTAGTTAAAAAACTAATATTTTCATTTAAATGAAATTTTACCACTTCTGTGAATTGAATTTCAAAAATCCGACATACATGGTTGTTATCAAGAAGCAAAATGTGGTTCATTAAGATGAAAATAAATTTTTTTTGAATAGTAACTTTTGACATTTATTTACCACAACTAAAGGTAAATAGGGCAAATAATGGTAAAAGAAATATTATAATTATTAAAAATTACCTTAAAACTTTTCCAAACCTTATTGGATGAATCATTAACTACCATGGGCATCTTTGGGTCGATATTGGGACCACATTGATCCACTTGGTAGTGATAATGATAGTTTAGATTAATTAACTTAATGTAAAGGCAAAAATGACAAAACCAAATATCTTTTAGTAAATTAATTTTTAGAATGGGTTATTTAAATTATCATTTTGAATATAAATATTAATTGGAAATCTAAAAATATTTCATACAACAATTTATTTTTATAATAATTTTTAGACATGAAATAAATTACATTATTTATGACACAATAATGATTTAGTATTTACCTCATTAATACATTATTTAAATAAATAAGATTATAATGATTAAATTATTATAAAAAACATTTTCAATTCTAATTGGATGATTTTATTTCGAATAGGAGTAATCTTACCTTTGACCATAATTATTTTTGGACCATTTGAAACCGAATATCATTATATTATAAAATAATATTTTCACACTTTCAAAAAGTTCCCCACCTCTCCCTTATAAAAAGAGACCACTACTATCCAATTACTCACACCTCTCAAGCCATTTGGCTCGTCCAAATTCTACCTATTTACACTCCCGATGTCTATATCCTCCTCCTAGAATCCTTAACATAGGCAGACTGCACTTCAAGAAGTCCTTGGGTTCAAACCAAAGAGTGTTACCCAAATTAAAGGTAACCGTTTCTCTTAAATTATTTTCTTTTAATTTACTTCTACAACCCCTAACACCTTATTATATATTTTATTTTTAAAGAAAACCAGTATCCTCAATATACTAGTATGTTGTTATGATAAGTATTAGAACTACACTAACACACAACTCCATCTAATGGATGAAGAACATAATGTTTCTGTGGGTGGAAAACTAACGCCTCACAAAACGATGATTGATCAATTACATCTTATCGCCTCTCATGGTGGCCATTATGATGGAACCTTATTTATATGTGATATATATTATGTTTATTATTTCCTTATTATTCTTTTATTCCCAATTATATCATGCATTTATGGTTTCCATAGTGGGTAAATACGATAATCACATTTCAGGAAGTGCGGACTGTCGCCCCTTTAAATTGATGTGACTCGTTAATGCCTTATGTGGGATGTATAAAGGATATAGTTAATGATATTATATATGATATTATACTATAATTATAATATACCTATGTATAATTATGTTTTAATTCCATTAAAATAATAAATAGAAATGAAATTAGTGTTCATGGGTACGTACGGCTTACCGTCTCCATGAACCGTGCATTTCATTTTTTACCTCCAAATGTTATGTAATATTATAAATACATGTATATACTGAATATATATGATATATATTATATTAAAATCATGAATATCATTCTGGATATAATGAACCTCTGACCACATGAACAACATGTAACTATAAGAAGTCCATTTTTGACTCAAGTACCAAATATCGATAAAACAAACGTTATTAACTTAAATGATTACATAATGTTTATAACATGGTAATAAGTGACATAAATAGTAATATTAAAATTTAAAATGGTTCTTATGAAAGTATAAATTATCTTTAGTTTATTATTCACTATATTAAAGAACGATCGAGTCAAGTCTGACACTAGGTAAGGGATCTGATCTCTCTCTTTCTTGTCAAGTACTCTCTTTTATGTCATTACTTTTGTGATCCATGTTATTATATTGGAGGATGTTCTTTTATTTTAACCATAATATCATTAGTATTTTAATATAATGAGATACCCCCTCTTACTCCCATAAATTCATTTTAAGAATTTTTATGTGGCGTCGTTAGGCTGCCGAATTGTTGTAAGGGATTTCCAATCTCACTTTTAATTCTGTGACATTTCCATTGTTCACCAATTATTTATTTCATGTGTTTTATTTTGTACTGACTTTTGATATATATTATCATGATTATAATTATATTCATGGCATTATGTGATTCATTTGGTGGTTATTGACTTTGGGTCATACGACTCCATTGTTTTCAACGTGGTAAGGGGTTTTCATCTGACTTTTTATCCCCGTGAGATTCATTATATATTTTCCACTACTTCCTTTGTGTGGTGTATGTACTTCCCATGATTTTATTTTCTCTATAAGATATATTAATTAATGGAAATTTACATCTTCATTGTATGATCCTTATTTCATGTGGCATATGTTTTGTAAGTTACCAAATCGGTAAGGGAAGCATTCACCCTCCTCTTTTAAAAGACTTCATTTTGTTATGTCTTTTAATTTACATATTATTATGTTGGGATATGTTATTATATATCATTATTTATTTAAAATTTATTTTCAAGTGATAAGATACCATTTTTGTCTCATCAACTCATTTTATGAATTTTAAAGTGGCGTCGTTAGGCTGTCAAATTTTTACAACGGAACTTCGTAACCAAATTTCGATTTCATTAAGTTCAACTTGTTGTTATTGAATATGTCATTATATGAATATGTGTAAATGATCGTGGATAATTTTACACATAATATCCACTTATATTGGGTGTATTTATATTTTCAAACATAATTATGGTATTGATTTATCCTTAATTTATGTATACCATCTTTATAATGGATTTCATCTAAATTTACATTTCCATTGATAATTCATTGTTGTTATGCACCAATTCACTCTTATATGGTGTATATAATGTCCTTTGAATTATTATATCATGAATCCATTTTTTATAATGATATTATAATGTGCTGATTAAATGTTATTCCACAATTATTAGTATTCATGTGTCTCTCAGTTTATTAAAAACACCTTAACTAAAATATCATTTTAAATGTTTTAAATATTTAATATTCAAAATAGTTCTCATTAATTTACATGTTTTAAAAATTGGTTTTAGGATTTATTTATATGGAAATTAATGTTTTCAAATGATAATTCATTTTAAATATTTAATGTGGTATGGGACACTTTGATTCAAAAATCATTTATAATTGGTCTTTGAAAATGGATTGATTATTTCAATATCTTGAAATTACTTCTTGTGATTGAAAATGAAATGTTTTTAGTGAAATGTTTATATTTGTAAAATTTTATCTGTTATGATGGTACATGGACATTTGATGGGTGGTTAAATGATAAACGATATGACGGGTGGTGCCGTGAATACCAGGACGGGTGGTTACATTATAACCTCCTATGCATTGGGTATGGAAGTCGGCCGTATGCTTATTCCATTTAGTGATATGTGTGGAAGTCGACCGTATATTTAATCCATTTAATTATGTTTATGTCCCAAGTTACCTTTATATGTTATGTGTTATTTATATGGGTTTTATGGTAATCTTCTGGTTACAAAATGGTATGCAATGATCTACTATTCAGTGAAGAGTATTTACTACTTCATAAAGGTGAAATGTATTACTTATGTTAAAGTATTTATGGTTTTCTTGTTGTTTTGAAAAACTAACAGTTTTCTTTCTTTGTGTATCCATTACTGAGATTTTTATGCTCATCCCATGTTTTTGAAATTTTTTTCACAAGACATAATGTGGAATAGGGTCATGGATGGGATCAAGGAAATGTCTTGCTGACTTAACCATGGAACTAGAAATGACACTTTTTTTCAAAAGTTCGTTTTTTGTAAAAAAAAATGGATACTGGGAAGAAGTGTCTACTTTGTATTTTTTTTGAGATATAATAGTTATATTAAAAATCTCTAAAACTATATACTAGAAAAGATCTCAATGTGAATTATTCATTTAATTTAATATTATGTTAGGGTTTATGTCCGAGTCCTTATAGTTGGTATCAATGGAAGTTTAGACAAATTTAGGTATTAGGAATTTTCGTTTGGCATATAGTTAGTCCCTATATATTATTTTAGTTAAATACATGTTTTATATCTTTTTAAGACAAAGGAAGGTCAGTTACAAATTGAAGGAGGTAGATCCCAAACAACATTCCTATCTATTCCTGATGACATGTTTGCAATAATTATTGCAAAGTCATGTTCGGATGATTGTGAAACTTTTTCTAGCATACAAATCACTTACAAGCAGCTGTCTGAGATATCAAAAACCTCCACTATACATAATTATAATCATGGGTCATGGGTTATATTTATAAAAATATTATTTTCACAATATTCTCATATTTTAGTGAAAGGTAATTATTATCATGCATTTTCAAAAAATTTACTTTATCACAAGATTTTGAAGCATATTATGATTTTAAAAAAGTCGCTAAAAAGGGAGACATATGTGCGACCTATTTATATTTGATTTTAAAATATAGTCTCTTGACACAAACTTATGGAATTTTAAAAGGAGATTTAATTAAAAGTTTAAACTCAAATTTAGTTCAACAGTTTTATTGAAATCGTGTTTTATAAGATGTTTTGAAATTTTAATTCTTACATGATTATTTTCCAAAACTGTTTTTATGTGAACACCCATATAAACCAAGTTGTACAAGGTGTATTTGGATGGAGGAAAAAAAGATTTTGAAGGATCTCTAAATCATTGTTTCAATGCATAGAACTTATACCTACTTGAATTAGATGATGATGAAACCAAATGGACACCATTATTAAGGTATGATGTTATTAATTTTGGGTATTGTTTTATTTTATCATATGGTGGTGAAATAAGACTTAAAGAATTAAGATGATGTGATCATAATGAATCTAGATGAAGATGATGGGTATAAGGAAACTATTTTGGTTAAAACTTGTTAGGGTTATTTTTGAGTTTTATAAAAATGACAACCCATAGTATTGGTGACTACCCGTCACATTCGGAAAGGCTACAGGAATCGAACCCACAACCGAAGGGTGATAAGGGTGCATCGCCTACCACTAGGCTACTTGAAGTACCTGGTTAGTAAGACTTATAATTTTAGTAAAATGTTTTTATTGAACAATAATATGTAGATTTTCAGAAGTTATGTTTAATCAAATGGATATACATAGTATTGAATAATGATTTAGTGATAAAGTGATAAAAGGTTGTTGTGGAATATGTTCTCTCTTTTGAGAAAACACTATATGCCTCAGTAAGATAGAATACTAAGGGATTTAAATTGTGGAATAATGATTGAAAATTTTGTTTTGATGAATCTATGATTTTATTATGCACACATTATGATTTGATTTATTTATGAAAATCATTAACCAATCATGTAGAATATGTGATTAGGTTAATTTCTTTTCAATATGAGAATTTACGAGAAACTTGTGTTACATGGAGATAAATGTAATGATGTATCTTTGAAGTCTATGTAATTAAATACTTATGAGGTGTGGGTTACAATAAAATTTTGGATTACTTTATCAGAATTTTTGGGATAATTTTTTATTGAATGGTCTTTGTTGATATTTGGGTTTTGTTAAGACAAATTTTGGAGATTAAGAGTAGTTTTTCTTTGTGTAAAAGTTATCCTTTTGGGGATTATCTGATCATGTACTAACCATTTTGGTTTTGGTTATGGTTTAAAGACACGAGAAATATATTGTTCATCTTTTAGGGATCAGGTGATTCTCTCGAAGTTTATTATAATGCTCTTAATGTGAACAAGTCATCCTAAATTCTCATCTTTTGGTGAAAATATGAGTTTGTGTAAGAAATCAAGTAAGAGATGAAATTCCATATGAAAAGTATGTATGTTTCCTTATGTTTTTAGTTAATCTCATAAATAAATTCCTCAATTAAAATTAACATAAATCAAGATCCTTTTTTGTTAACTTTCCCTAATGGGAAATCCAAGACTATTTAACCCATATCATGTTTGTGATTTTCTAGTGGTTCACTTTCTACTTAACATGTTTTCATTCACTCTCCATCAGAACTAGATGGTTTGTTTTCTCTTCCATATCCATGTTTTCATGGAATCCTTGTATCTATTTTCTCAGGTAATCTTTTTTACTTCTCTTCCATTATTTTAAGGTGATAGTTTTATTGACTCTTCTTTTGATGTGGGGATTTTAATGAAGTTCTCGAGCCCAGTTTTTAAAATTACGAGGATGCAATTCAAAAAAGGGGGGAAGGATTTAACATCCCATGAAAATAAAGAATATGAAATTTTCATATTTATTAAAAAAATTTAATTAAATATTAATTTTACTTTAATGGTGCTGCTATGTTTGATAGCATACCCAATACACAACAATGAGTTTCTTAGAAATCATATGTTGCATAGTCATAATATAGTACTTTTATTTTAAATGGTCGTTAACTCCAAGCCATTTTATTGGTGGGATTGAAAAAATTTAAATACAATATGATTATACATGATTTTTAAATGTATTTACATTATCCACTAAAAAGTTAGAGGCTTAAAATGTGAATGAATCTAATTATAAGCATAATTTACATTAAAAGGTCGATTTATCACATTTTAATGGTGAATCCATATTCAATATAGTGTTGGTAAATTATATAAATTCTATTTGACCAAATAAAATCTTTATTTAGAATGGGGATATCAAAATGTACTTTTTGTAATTTTTTTGAATTTTTCCGATAAAGTTCATTTTTAATAAATAGTGAAAATATTGTATTTTAATTGAAAACTACGTTTTAATCACATTTATTTGTGTGTGTAGATTATCATTTTAATTTGTTTTAAAATTAAAATAGATTATATTTTTACCATTTAATCCAATGTTCTTCATTTGAATTAATTTCACTTTGAAATTGGACATAAACAATTATCAATATTTTGATAGTTATTGTTTCTAAAAAACATGCTATTTGTTTTAACAATGGGAATTAATTTTAAAATTAATTAATGAAACATTAATGTTTTGATTTTGGAAAAATGGACATCTTTTTTGGATTTGGAATATCAAATAATGCATAAGCTGAAATTTTGGTATTTTTTAGAAAACGGCAATTTTTGGATGAATATTGAAACCACTTAGTTGAAGTTAAAAAACTGATATTTTCATTCAAATAAAACTTTACCAATTATGTGAATTGAATTTAAAAAATCCAACATATATGGTTCTTATCAAGAAGTAAAATGTGGTTCACTAAGATTAAAATAATTTTAGGGAATAGTAACTTTTGACTTTTATTTACCACGGTTAAAGGTAATTAGGGTAATTCAAGGTAAAAAGAATATTATAATAATTTAAAATTATCATAAAACGTTTCCAAAACTTATTGTTTGAGTTATTAATGACCATGGACATATTTTGGTTGATTTTGGGACCCCATTGAGCCACATGAGAGTGATAATGACAATTTAGATTAATTAACTTAAAGTAAAGGCAAAAATGAAAAAAAACATATTTTAGTAAATTAATTTTTATAAGGGGTTATATAAATTATATTTTTGACTATAAATATTAATTGGAAAGCTAAAAAAGTTTCATAAAACATGATATTTTTTTTTATAATTTTTAGACATGAAATAAATAAAATTATTTATGACACAGTAATGATTCAGTATTTACCTCATTAATAAATTATTTAAATAAGTAAGATTGTAATGTTTAAATTATTATCCATACCATGTCCAATTATAATTGTATGATTTTATTTCAAATATTAGTCATCTTAACTTCGACCATAATTTTTTTTGGGCCATTATAAATCGAATATCATTATATTATAAAAGAATATTTTCAACTTTCAAAAAGAGACCCACCTCTCCCTTATAAAAGGAGACCACTTCTAACCAATTCCTCACACCTATAAAGCCATTTTTCTCATCCTATCTCGGCCCAATTAAACTCCCTACATCCATATACTCTTCATAGAGACCATAAATGAGTCATAAGGCACTTCAATAAGTCCTTTGGTTCAAACCAAAGAGAGTTTACCAAATTAAAGGTAACGATTTCTCTTAAATTGTTTTCTTTTATTTTACTTCTCAAACCCCTAAAAACTTATTATATCCTTTATTTTTCCACAAAAACACTATCCAAAATATACTAGGATGTTTTTATGAGAATTTTCCGAACTACAATTACACACAACTCCATATAATTGATGAAGAACATAATTTTTCTTGTGGGTGGAAAACTAACACCTCACGAAACGGTGATTGTTCAATTACATCTTAGCTCCTCTAATGGTGGTCATTATGATGGAACTACGTTTATATATGATATATATTATGTTTATTATTTACTTATTCTTCTGTACTTCCCAATTATGTCAAGCCTTTATGGTTTCCATAGTGGGTAAATACGATAATCTCGTTTCAGAAAGTGTGGATTACCGCCCCCTTAATGTGATGTGACCCATTAATGCCTTATGTGGGACGTATAAAGGATAGAGTTAGTTATATTATATTTGATATTGAAGTGCACTGTGTTGCATTTGTTGTCAATGAGACATGAAGTTGTCTTGGAATGAATGGAAGTCAAGGAATGTCAAGATGTGAATGCCAAAGGTTGTGATGGTGTTGGTAAAGAAAGGAGAATGGCCATGGTACTAAGATGCATGTCACTTAGGAGATTCACTAAGTGGTATTGGAAATTTTGGTTGAAACATTCTCCATGAACATCAGACGATTGATGAGCTGACATTAAAGTTCCAAGAACTTGTATCCTGATGATACAATGTCACAACATTGTTTGAAGACCATGCATTGTACTGACAATGCATG
The DNA here is from genome assembly GCA_963277665.1 of Viscum album. Lineage (NCBI taxonomy): Eukaryota > Viridiplantae > Streptophyta > Magnoliopsida > Santalales > Viscaceae > Viscum > Viscum album. Next base: position 809,809,811 of record OY728140.1, on the reverse strand, counting down.
AAGAGATGAAGATGATCCATCCACTACTACTAAGTGGATGATGTGCACTAATGAAGTCCATGCACTATCACTTAGTGCATGTGAACATGAAGATGATCCAATTGATCTCTGATTAGATCAATGAAGCACTTTGAATAATTTAAGTGATTCAGGAGTTCGGTTGAAGATGAAGAACCTTCGGGAATTCCATTACAAAGTGATAAATAAATGTTGAAGATAATGGAGGAATTCTTAAGATGAAGAAGAGAAGATAAGAAGAATAGAGGAGGAGGAATTTGGCATTTTGAATTGGTATTTTTCATGGAGGACTTTGTTTTTTGACAAAGTCTTATTTGTTACTTTGCCAAAAAAATTGGCCAGCCAAGGCACCTTGGGGGTTCAACCCCAAGGCATGGGCACTAGGGCACCACGCCCGGGGGAACCCGTGGGGCGAGCCAGGGCGGCAGGGCGCACACCCAAGACACCGCATGGGCGCCTGGGGCACGCCCGGAGGAGCGCGGCAGGGATGCATGAGCGCACCCGCGAGTGTCAGGAGATGCATAGTGGGCGCTAGGAGCGCGCCCGCAGGAGCAGAGTGGGCGCAGAGCACGCCCGCAGGGAGAACCCGGTGCGGGGCGGCACCGGGAGGGGAGAAGTTCAACTGAGCGCTGAGAGGCAGCGCTTAGTTGATAAAGCGCGATAATTCCGCGGCCCGTTTCGATGTGGGACGCGGAAAAATTCCAGGGAGCGAATCTGAGCCGCTCGATTCATCGCGCGCTTGATCTGCGCCGCACATCTGATCCGCGGCGCCGCGATCTAATCCAGGCCGTTGAAGATCTGATCCGACGGCCCCGGCTTCGTCCTCAACCTCGAGCCATGCCGAAGCACCTCCCGTAGCCTCCTTCGAACCAGAGGCTTCCCCGACGATGATTTCCAGTTTCCGGCCACCATTGCCGAAGATGAAGACACCATTGGACTCGTCTGGACCACCTGAACCTAATCATGCAAGAAAATAGGCATGCATGCAATGATTGGAAGATTTCGATGAATGCCGCGGCAAACGAAGTTGCCGAGGCTTCATGCATTCGTGATTTGCATGGATTGGGTTTAAACAGAGGCCGTGCATGCGTTATAAATCGCATGCACGAGGAGGAAGAAAATAATAAAAGAACCCGCGTTGAAACAGAGGAAAGAAAATAAAGATTTGGAAAGTTTTTAAAGATCTGAAGATCTCGGGTGTTTGAAGTTATTTCACGCGGATAGAACCGCCTCTCCTCTGCCTATATAAATGAGGCCTAGCCCTCGAGAAGACGCTGCTGATACGCTGAAGTTTTCTTGAAAATTTGAAGAGAGTCCCGTGAGAGCCTCTGTGCCTCACGAAGTTTGGAGCTTCGCGCAACCCACTTGCGCGACGAAGCAGCCAGAAGCCACCCTTGGCTTCATGAGTTCCTTTTGCGCACTCCTTGCGCGAAAGAAGAAGAAGGGGGACCCCTGCGCGCCTTCCCTTTGCGCGGCAGGAAGACCCAAGTGCACCCTTGCACTTGCGTGCCCACGGCCGAGGTCCTTTGTACCTTGTGCTCTTGCACCCCTGCGCGCTGGCCACAGTCTTGTGCCTTGCGCGGTTGAGAAGAGGAGGAGGTAGCTACACCCAAGGTGAACTCACTCCTTGCGTGCCTACATACAAGTGGAGTTCGGGTTGTGTTTTACACACATTGTGTGTGTGCCAAAGAAGGCCGAGACATACACTTTGTGTGTGAATAAAGAAGAAGGCCCTACGGGCAGTAGGTGTGCAAATAAAGGAGAACCGAAGTGTGTGCACAAGTGCTAAGTGAAGAACCTACGGGTTGAGTGTGTGCAAAAGAGTTGAGGCCAAGCATACCACACTTTGTGTGTGTGAGAGTTGAAGAAGGAAGGCCGAGGCCTTTGTGCCTTTGTGTGCAAAAAGAAAACAAAGAGGCCGTAGCCCTTGTGTGTACAAAATGAAGAACCAAGTGTGTGCATAAGTGAAGTGCACACTTTGAAGAAGATTAAAAGAACAAGGAAGAACCCGAGACCTTGGCTTGGGTATGTGTAAGTGGGTGAAGTGAAGACCACCACACTTTGTACGTATGTGTGTGCATTTGAAAGGAAGGCCGAGGCATAGCTTGGGGTGTGCAAAAAGAGTGGAGGCCAAATATACACTCATTGTGTGTGTGCAAATCAAAGAACAAGTTGTGTGTACAAAACAACAAAGTGGTCGAGCCTAGGTGTGTGCACTAAGAAGTGTGTATACACTTAGAAGAAGAAAAGGGAGGACATCCACACAAAGAAGAACACACATTTATGTGTGTAGACAAATTGCTTAAAGTGTGTGAAGTTTGAGAAGTAGGTGTGTGCTGAAAAGAATTACACCCTCTAAGGGTTTACTGCACCAAGAAGAGAAGAAGGAGAGTGCATGCTTGCATGCATGCACGTGCACACGTGAACAGTGCTTAATCAGGCTGTGTGCATTTGAGAAGTCCAGGAACAACAGTTCTTGAAGAAATTGAGAAGGCCATGCAGTCAGTGCATGAGGATGCAGAGATGTCATGCACTCAGTGCATGAAGTTGAAGTGAGCAGAGACTGAGCCAGACTAAAGTAAAAGATATTGTTTGTCTGAGTTTGCAGTATTCGAGAAGACCTGTTCACCACAAGTGATCAGAAGAAGAGCAAGGCCAGCAGCCTTTATCCCAGGCTGCTGAGGATACTTGAAGAACTTAAAGTGAAGAAGAGCTACTCGTGTGACTCGAGGAGCCAGAGAAGACCCTATGGGACTCAGGGAGAAGAAGTCTTCAGTGGGATTCTGGAGCAGGCCAGTGGGACTCTGGTAACACTGTGGGACGCAGTATAAAGACCCTCCTGTGGGACTCAGGAGAGATACAGTGGGACTCTGTATCGACCATTGTAATTTTAACAGGTTATAATGGAGAATCCATGCTGGGAGAGCATGGCAAGGATGTAGGCCTTTGGTGCCGAACCTTGTAAATCCTTGTGTCCTGTGCCTTTTCATTACTGCATCATTCGAGAAAGGTTGAGAGATACAAGAAGAGTGGATCGAGGCTTTAACCAGCCATAGAGGTTTAATTGATTAAGAATCAATTAATAAAAAGTTTTAAGGGATCACTGATTCACCCCCTCCCCCTCTCAGTGATTCACACTGATCTGGGAACTTCAATTGGTATCAGAGGGAGGTTGCCTCTAAAAGATCCAAGGGAGTCTTTATGAAGTGCAGATTTGAGGAAATGAGCGACCAGCCTCAAATGGAGATATCTGCCAAGACTCATAAAAATAGAAAGAAGAAACAGGCCAAGAAGATGAAGAAAGCCTGTCCTAGCTGTGATGAAGTTGAAATAATGAATGATCTTCAGAGTGCACTCAAATATCTTCAGAAGACAGTTCCCATGGAAGTGGAAAAGTGTATAGCTACAGGCATCCATGATCTTCAAGAAGAAAAATCACAGTTAGAAGAAGAAGCCAACGCTATGGAAGATCAGCTGGCTAAAAGGGTTGGCATAACCAACACTCTCAGAAAGCTGGTAAATGCCAAAGATGAAACGGTATCTCTTTGCAATGAAAGATATGAAGACACTTGTGAAGAATTGCAAAGAATCCTTTCTGAGAAAGAAATCTTTAAAGTAATAATCAAAGATGTTTACCATGCACTGGAGAAGAGGCATAGAGTATCAATGGTTGTTAAAGATGCTCAACTTGAAGACAAAGTAAAAAGGGTGAAGGAGCTGGACAACTCATTGCTTCAAATGAAAAAGGTGCATGAAGACCAGATAAAGCAGCTGGAAGAGAAATGGGAAGGAAGGCTAAGAACTATTGAGGATGAGAAGAACTCCCTCAATATGAAATGCTTAGAACTGGAGGTGATATTGAAAAATCAGCAATCACCCAAAGCTAAAGCCTCCCAGTCAGCTGAAAGAAGAAATGTTGCTACTCAAGTGAGCTTTGAGAAGGATGATTCTAAAAGCAAGACATCCTCTAGTGAAAGTGAAACAACTTCTAGAAAGAAGGTACCATCCATACCATCTTGTACTGATGCTTCTAATTGTGTTTCCACAAAAAGTGCAGGATGGAAAAATAATTCCAAACAAGTATGGATGAAGACAATGAAGAAAGAAAGCTCTCCTGAAGCAGCACAACAATTCAAGACAGGTACCCTACAATCAGAAGGAATCAAGAGGTCAAGATTTGTGGGTCAATGTTGGTGTTGTAACAAGTAGGGGCATTGTGCAAAGGATTGTTGGTACAATCCACTGAATGCCGAAGCACAGAGGAAGCCCATGCCTAGGGGGAGCAAGCCAGAAGGAAAGAAGCAACATCCACAGGTCCAGAGACATCTGTTTACTGCAAATAGATTTGGATTACTTGACAACATCTGGGATGATTGCAAAAGTGGTCAACAAAAAGATGCATGCCAATCTCCAACTGTATCCAGAGCTCAAAAGAAGAAAAGATCACTGAACCTGGCTAAAAGAGATTCCTTGGGAAGCAAGCAGAAGAAAGTGGAAGATGATCCCAAGAAGAGTTTGAAAAAGGAAGAGAAGTCCTTGGATTCTAAAACCAAGAAGGGTGAGTCATCTAGAAGGACCACCAAGAAGAAGTGCTTCTACTGTGGAAGGAATGGTCATTCCATGGATCCTTGTAAAGAATCCATGAAATTCAATAGAAGCCAACTGAACTCAAACAGACAATCAATCCAGAAGAAGCAGAAGGGATTGATTGAAAATAAGTTGCCTAAGAGAGGTAGCTTAGCAGCATCCAAAGAACCATGTGGAACTTCCAAAACTGAGGCCACTCTTCCAAATGATTTACTTGTCATATGGCCACATCAGTTGCAACTTGCCAGAGAACTACAAAGAGCTGAAGATGAAGCTCTGGCATTTGCTAAAGCAAAAGGGAAGAAAAAGATTTCACATGAAGATGGGTTGAGAACCACACCAGCACAATCATCAATGAAGATCAAATGTGCAAGTGTGAAGAATGGTGAAAATGGGACATCTCGGTTGAGAGAATCTTCTCAACCATGTTGTTCAGATTGATGAACCAAGGAGGTTCCATCTTATTCCCTTATACATTGGTATTTACATGTGCTAACATTGCAGGGAATTGAAGATGATGATCATTCTCAGCTGGAGGATGGATTGGATTGAATGGAGTGCACCCCTTGAGGGGGAGCCAATCTGGAGAAGATGATATTTTGGGATTTAATATCATCTTGAGAAAAGTGAAGGTAATCCAATCATACTTTCATCCCTTGTTTCTTAATTGAGGCTATCTTTTCAATTAAGGGGGAGTATGGATTGAAGACAAATGGATGAAAGGGGGAGCTTTATCATTGCACTGAACTTTCTAATGAGTTTTGTGAAGTTGTGCAGGATTTAGCAATTCATTGATATATCTGAAAAATTTCAAACCCCTGAAGCATGATCTCACATGTACAGTGAATTTTGGACAGCTTTGAATTTCTTGGTCATATCACTCTTGTTTTCTACACCGGGTTAGCCCAAGTAGACTTAGAGTTGATTTACTAAAGGTTCTTTGCTAAAGAAGAACATGTGGCATCATCCCTCTCTTAGTGATTTTCAAGAATATGCTATTCAAAGGGAGGAAGATATTTTTGAAAGAGAACCACACCACACCTTTGCATTTGATTTCCAATAAGGGGGAGAAAATATTGGCACAAATATTGACCCATTCATATGTGCTGAAGGAGTGTATTGACAACAAATACAAAGGGGGAGATTGAAGTGCACTGTGTTGCATTTGTTGTCAATGAGACATGAAGTTGTCTTGGAATGAATGGAAGTCAAGGAATGTCAAGATGTGAATGCCAAAGGTTGTGATGGTGTTGGTAAAGAAAGGAGAATGGCCATGGTACTAAGATGCATGTCACTTAGGAGATTCACTAAGTGGTATTGGAAATTGTGGTTGAAACATTCTCCATGAACATCAGACGATTGATGAGCTGACCTTAAAGTTCCAAAAACTTGTATGCTGATGATACAATGTCACAACATTGTTTGAAGACCATGCATTGTATTGACAATACATGAAGAGATGAAGATGATCCATCCACAACTACTAAGTGGATGATGTGCACTAATGAAGTCCATGCACTATCACTTAGTGCATGTGAACATGAAGATGATCCAATTGATCTCTAATTAGATCAATGAAGCACTTTGAATAATTTAAGTGATTCAGGAGTTCAGTTGAAGATGAAGAACCTTCGGGAATTCCATTACAAAGTGATAAATAAATGTTGAAGATAATGGAGGAATTCTTAAGATGAAGAAGAGAATATAAGAAGAATAGAGGAGGAGGAATTTGGCATTTTGAATTGGAATTTTTCATGGAGGACTTTGTTTTTTGAAAAAGTCTTATTTGTTACTTTGCCAAAAAAATTGGCCAGCCAAGGCACCGTGGGGGTTCAACCCCAAGGCATGGGCACTAGGGCACCACGCCCGGGGGAACCCGTGGGGCGAGCCAGGGCGGCAGGGCGCACACCCAATACACCGCATGGGCGCCTGGGGCACGCCCGGAGGAGCGCGGCAGGGACGCATGAGCACACCCGCGAGTGTCAGGAGATGCATAGTGGGCGCTAGGAGCGCGCCCGTAGGAGCAGAGTGGGCGCAGAGCGCGCCCGCAGGGAGAACCCGGTGCGGGGCGGCACCGGGAGGGGAGAAGTTCAACTGAGCGCTGAGAGGCAGCGCTTAGTTGATAAAGCGCGAGAATTCCGCGGCCCGTTTCGATGTGGGACGCGGAAAAATTCCCGGGAGCGAATCTGAGCCGCTCGATTCATCGCGCGCTTGATCTGTGCCGCACATCTGATCCGCGGCGCCGCGATCTAATCCAGGCCGTTGAAGATCTGATCCGACGGCCCTGGCTTCGTCCTCAACCTCGAGCCATGCCGAAGCACCTCCCGCAGCCTCCTTCGAACCAGAGGCTTCCCCGACGATGATTTCCAGTTTCCGGCCACCATTGCCGAAGATGAAGACACCATTGGACTCGTCTGGACCACCTGAACCTAATCATGCAAGAAAATAGGCATGCATGCAATGATTGGAATAATTCGATGAATGCCGAGGAAAACGAAGTTGCCGAGGCTTCATGCGTTCGTGATTTGCATGGATTGGGTTTAAACAGAGGCCGTGCATGCGTTATAAATCGCATGCACGAGGAGGAAGAAAATAATAAAAGAACCCGCGTTGAAACAGAGGAAAGAAAATAAAGATTTGGAAAGTTTTTAAAGATCTGAAGATCTCGGGTGTTTGAAGTTATTTCACGCGGATAGAACCGCCTCTCCTCTGCCTATATAAATGAGGCCTAGCCCTCGAGAAGACGCTGCTGATACGCTGAAGTTTTCTTGAAAATTTGAAGAGAGTCCCGTGAGAGCCTCTATGCCTCACGATGTTTGGAGCTCCGCGCAACCCACTTGCGCGACGAAGCAGCCCGAAGCCACCCTTGGCTTCGTGAGTTCCTTTTGCGCACTCCTTGTGCGAAAGAAGAAGAAGGGGGACCCCTGCGCGCCTTCCCTTTGCGCGGCAGGAAGACCCAAGTGCACCCTTGCACTTGCGTGCCCACGGCCGAGGTCCTTTGTACCTTGTGCTCTTGCACCCCTGCGCGCTGGCCACAGTCTTGTGCCTTGCGCGGTTGAGAAGAGGAGGAGGCAGCTACACCCAAGGTGAACTCACTCCTTGCGCACCTACATACAAGTGGAGTTCGGGTTGTGTTTTACACACATTGTGTGTGTGCCAAAGAAGGCCGAGACATACACTTTGTGTGTGCATAAAGAAGAAGGCCCTACGGGAAGTAGGTGTGCAAATAAAGGAGAACCGAAGTGTGTGCACAAGTGCTAAGTGAAGAACCTACGGGTTGAGTGTGTGCAAAAGAGTTGAGGCCAAGCATACCACACTTTGTGTGTGTGAGAGTTGAAGAAGGATGGCGGAGGCCTTTGTGCCTTTGTGTGCAAAAAGAAAACAAAGAGGACGTAGCCCTTGTGTGTACAAAATGAAGAACCAAGTGTGTGCATAAGTGAAGTGCACACTTTGAAGAAGATTAAAAGAACAAGGAAGAACCCGAGACCTTGGCTTGGGTATGTGTAAGTGGGTGAAGTGAAGACCACCACACTTTGTACGTATGTGTGTGCATTTGAAAGGAAGGCAGAGGCATAGCTTGGGGTGTGCAAAAAGAGTGGAGGCCAAATATACACTCATTGTGTGTGTGCAAATCAAATAACAAGTTGTGTGTACAAAACAACAAAGTGGCCGAGCCTAGGTGTGTGCACTATGAAGTGTGTATACACTTAGAAGAAGAAAAGGGAGGACATCCACACAAAGAAGAAAACACATTTATGTGTGTAGACAAATTGCTTAAAGTGTGTGAAGTTTGAGAAGTAGGTGTGTGCTGAAAAGAATTACACCCTCTAAGGGTTTACTGCACCAAGAAGAGAAGAAGGAGAGTGCATGCTTGCATGCATGCACGTGCACACGTGAACAGTGCTTAATCAGGCTGTGTGCATTTGAGAAGTCCAGGAACAACAGTTCTTGAAGAAATTGAGAAGGCCATGCAGTCAGTGCATGAGGATGCAGAGATGTCATGCACTCAGTGCATGAAGTTGAAGTGAGCAGAGACTGAGCCAGACTAAAGTAAAAGATATTGTTTGTCTGAGTTTGCAGTATTCAAGAAGACCTGTTCACCACAAGTGATCAGAAGAAGAGCAAGGCCAACAGCCTTTATCCCAGGCTGCTGAGGATACTTGAAGAACTTAAAGTGAAGAAGAGCTACTCGTGTGACTCGAGGAGCCAGAGAAGACCATGTGGGACTCAGGGAGAAGAATTCTTCAGTGGGATTCTGGAGCGGGCCAGTGGGACTCTGGTAACACTGTGGGACGTAGTATAAAGACTCTCATGTGGGACTCAGGAGAGATACAGTGGGACTCTGTATCGACCATTGTAATTTTAACAGGTTATAATGGAGAATCCATGCTGGGAGAGCATGGCAAGGATGTAGGCCTTTGGTGCCGAACCTTGTAAATCCTTGTGTCCTGTGCATTTTCATTACTGCATCATTCGAGAAAGGTTGAGAGATACAAGAAGAGTGGATCGAGGCTTTAACCAGCCGTAAAGGTTTAATTGATTAAGAATCAATTAGTAAAAAGTTTTAAGGGATCACTGATTCACCCCCTCCCCCTCTCAGTGATTCACACTGATTTGGGCACTTCAGATATTATACTGGAATTATAATATATATATTTATCATTTTGTTTTAATTCCATTAAAATAAGGAATAGATGTGAAAGTAGCGTTAATGCGTACGTACGGCTTACCGACTCCATGAATAGTGCATTTCATTTCTTACCTCCAAATGTTATGTACTATTATAAATACATGTATATACTGATTATATATGATATATATGATATTTAAATCATGAATATCATTCTTTATATAATGATCCTTTGACCTCATGAACAACATGTAACTATAAGAAGTCCATTTTTGATTCATGTACCAAATATCGATAAAACAAACATTATTAACATAAATTATTACATAATGTTTATAACACGGTAATAAGTGACATAAAAAGGAATAATAAACTTTAAAAAGGATCTTAAGAAAGGATAAATTTACTTTAGTTTATTATTCAGGATTTTAAAAAATGATCGAGTCAAGTCGGACACGAGGTAAGAAATCTGACATCTCTCTTTCTTTTCAAGAACTCTCTTTTATGTCATTTATTTTATGATCCTTGTTCTTATGTTGGAGTATGTTCTTTAATATTAACCATTCTGTATTTTATTTTTCATATTATGAGATACCCCCAATTACTCTCATCAACTCATTTTAATAATTTTTATGTGGCGTCGTTAGGCTGCCGAATTTTTGTAAGGGATTTCTTATCTCACTTTTAATTCTGTGAGATTTCCATTGTTCACCACTTATTTATTGCATGAGGTGTATTGTGTACTGCATTTTGATATATATTATAATTATTATAATTATATTCATTGTATTCTGTGATTCATTTGGTGGTTATTAACTTTGGGTCATACGACATGATTGATTACCACGTGGTAAGGGTTTTTTATCTCAGTTTTTATCCCCATGAGATTCATGCTATATTTTCCACTACATCCTTTGTGTTGCGTATGTACTTCCCATGATGGTATTCTTTGTGTATGATAATTTTATTTATGGTTATTTACATCTTCACTGTTTGATCCTTCTTCCATGTGGCATATGTTTTGTAAGTTACCAAATCTGTAAGGGAACCTTTCAGCCTCCTCTTCTTATAAGACTGCTTTTTGTTATGTCATTTAATTTAAATCTTATTATGTTGGGATATGTTCTTCTATATCCTTGTTGATGTAAAATTTATTTTCAAGTGACGATATACCATTTTTGTCTCATCAACTCATTTTTTGAATTTTACCGTGACGCCATTAGGCTGTCGAATTTTTACAAGGGAACTTCTTATCCCAATTTCAATTTCTTTGGGTTCAACTTGTAGTTATTGAATATGTCATCCTATGAATATGATGGAATGACCTATGATTATTTTACCCTTATTATCAACATATATTGGGTGTATTTATATTTTTCACACAAAATTATGAGATTGGTTTATCCTTAATTTAAGGATACCATCTTTATAATGGATTTCAACTCAATTTACATTTCCATTGAGACATTACTGTTGTTATGCACCAATTCACTCTTATATGGTGTATATAATGTAATTTTAAATATTATATCAGGAATCCATTTATTCTCATGATATTATAAAGTTATGATTAAATGTCATTCCGCAATTATTTGTATTCAAGAGTCTGTCATTTTGATAAAAACTCTTTAACTAAAATATCGTTTTAAATGTTGTATTCATTTATTCGTCTAAATATTTCTCATTAATTTCCATGTTTTCAAAATGGGTTTTAGGATTTATTTATATGGAAATTAATGTTTTAAAATTGTTATTCATTTAATATCTTCAAAGTGGTATGGGACACTTTGATTAAAAAATCATTTTTAATTGGTTTTTGAAGATGGATTGATTATTTCAATATCTTGAAATTATTTCTTGTGATTGCAAATGAAATGTTATTAGTGAAATGTTTATATTTGGAAAATTATATGTGTTATGAAGGTACTTGGACATTTGACAGGTGGTTAGGTGATAAAACATATGATGGGTGGTGCCGTCAATACAAGGATGGGTGGTTACATTATAACCTCCAATGCATTGGGTGTGGAAATCGGCTGTATGGATATTCCAGTTAGTGATATGTGTGGAAGTCAATCATATGGTTATTCCATTTAAGTTTGTTTATGTACAATGTTACCTTTACATATTATGTGTTCTTTATATCGGTTTTATGGTAATATTTTGGTTACAAAAGGGAATGTAATGATCTTTTATTCAGTGATGAGTATTTACTACTTCATAAAGGTATAAAGTATTACTTATATTAATGTATTCATGGTTTAATTGTTGTTTTGAACGGTTTTCATTATTTTTTTATCCATTATGGATCTTTTTATGCTCATCCCAAGTTTTTGAAATGTTTTTCACAGGACATAATGTGTAGTAGGGTCATGTATGGGATCAAGGACAAGTCTTGTTGCCTTAAACATGTAACTAGACATGACTCTTTTTTTCAAGAGTTCATGTTTTGTAAAAAAAGGATACTGGGTAGAAGTGTCTACTTTTTAATTTATTTAGAGGTAATAGTTATGTCCTAACTCTCTAAAACTCTAAACAAAAAATGATCCTCTATGGAATTATTCATTGAATTCAAGATTATGTTAAGGTTTAAGGATGGGTCCTTATAATTGGTATCAAAGGTCGGTTTAAACAACTTTAGGTTTTAAGAATTTTCGTTAGACATATTGTCAGTCCATATCTATTATTTTAGTTAAATCGTTGTTTTATAACTTTCTCAGATCAAGGAACTTTAGTTGCAAATGGAAGGATGAGGATCTCAAACAACATTCTTATATCTTCCTGATTACATGCTTGCAATAATTATTGCAAAGTCATGTTTGGATTATTATGAAACATTTTCTAGCATAAAACTCACTTGCAAGTAGTTGTTTGAAATATCAAACACCTCCATTATACCTCATTATAATCATCGGTCATGGTTTGTATTTAGAAAAATATTATTTTCACAATATTCTCATATTTTCAAGATTGGTAAATATTATCAAGGAATTTTCAAATATTTTACCTTATCACAAGATTTTGAAGCATATTATGATTTTAAAAAAGGTGATGAAGAAGGAGACCCTTGTGTAACCTATTTATATTTGATTTTAAAATATAGTCTCTCAGCACATACTGATGGTATTTTAAAAGGACCATTAATTGAAATTATCAACTCAAATTTTGTTTGACTATTTTATAGAAATCATGTTTTATCATATGTTTTGATATTATATGTCATACATGATTATTTTCCAAAACTATTTTTCTGTGAACACTCATATGACCATGTTCTACAAGGTGTATTTGGATTGAGGAATCAAATGATTTTAAAGGATCTCTAAATCATTTTGTAATGCATTTACCTTATAACTACCTGAACAAGATGATGATGAAACCAAATGGACACCATGATCAAGGTATGATGTTCTTAATTTTTGGGGATTGTTTTATTTTATCATATGGTGGTGAAATAAGACTTAAATAATTAATATGTTGTGATCATAATGAATTGGAATAAAGATGATAGGTATAAGGAAACCTTTGAGGTTAAAACATGTTAGGGATATTTTTCAGTTTCATAAAAGGACAACTCGTTGGTTGGGTGACAACCCGTTGCATCCGGCATGGCTGTAGGAATAAAACCCACAATGGAAGGGAGACAGGGGAATATCACCTACCAATAGCCTACTTGAAGTCCTTGGTTAGTATGACTTATAATTTTAGTAAAATGTTTTCATTGATGCAGAATAAGTTGGTTTTGGGACATATGTTTTATCAAATTGATATACTTAGTATTGAAAAATTATTTAGAGATTAAGTGATAAAAGGTTGTTGTGGATGACGTTAACTATTTTGAGGAAACACTATATTCCTAAGGAAGATATAATTATATGGGATTTAAATTTTGGATAATGTTTTAAATTGTAGTTTTGATGAATCTATATTTTTATTATGGACACATGATGATTTGATTTATTTATGAAAATAATTAACCTATCATATAGAATATGTTATTTGTTTAATTACTTTTCAATATGAGAATTTATGAGAAACTGGTGTTTCTTGGAGATAAATGTATAGATGTATCTTGAAAGTCTATGTAATTAAAACCTTATGATATTTGGGTTACAATAAATGTTTGGATTAATTTTGAAGAATTTTAGGGACAATTGTTTATTGAATGGTCTTTGATGAACATTGGGTTTTGTTAAGACAAATTTTGGAGATTTAGAGTAGTTTCTATTTTTGTAAAAGATTATCCATTTTTTGAATTATCTAATCATGTACTAACCATTTTGTTTTTGGATAAGGTCTAAAGTCACGAGAAATATATAGTTCATCTTTTTAGGATTAGGTGATTCTCTCGATGCTGATTATAGTAATCTTAATGAGAAGAAGTCATCCTAAATAATGATCTTTTAGTGAAAATTAGTGTTTGTGTAAGAAATATAGTTAGAGTTGAAAGAATATATGACAAGTAAGTATGATTCCTTATGTTTTTAATTAAGCTCATAAATAAATTCCTCAATTATAATTAACATAAAACAAAAACTTGTTTGTAAACTTTTCCTACTGGGAAATCAATAACTGTTTAACCCATCACTTGTTTGTGATTTTATGGTGGTTAACATTCTCCTAAACATGTTTTCTGTCACTCTCCAACAGAATGTGATGTTTTTTTCCTCCTCCATATCCTTCTTTTCATGGAATCCTAGTATCTTTTTTCTCGAGTAACCTTTTTACTTCTCTTCCTTTATTTTAAAGTGATAGTTTTATTGACTCTTTTTTCGTTGTGGGTCTTTCAATGAAATTCCTGAGCCCAAATTTTAAAATTGCAAGGATGCAATTCCAAAAAGGGGGAAGGATGTAACAGTATAGGAAAATGAAGAATATGAAATATTCATATTAATTAATATTTTTGAATTAAATATTAATTTTACTTTAATGGGTTTTCTATATTCGATAGCATACCAAATTTGTAACAAGGGGTTTCTTTGGAATATTATGTTGCACAGTAATAATATAATATTATTATTTTAAAATTGTCATTAAATACTGGCCATTGTATTGGTGGGATTGAAAAAAACTAAATAAAATATGATTATACATGATTGTTAAATGTATTTACATTATCCAATAAAAGCTTAGAGGCTTAAGATGTGAATGAATCTAATTTTAAGAAAAAATTACATTAAAAGGCTGATTTATCACCTTTTAATGGAGAACCCATTTTAAATCTAGTTTTGGTCACATTAATACATTATATTTGACCAAAACAAATCCTTCTTTAGAATAGGGAAATCAAAATTTACTTTGTGTAAATTTTTTGGAATTTTTCCGATAACGTTTATTTTTTAATGAATACTGAAAATATTGTAATTTAATTCATAACATCGTTTTAATAAAATTTATTTATATGGATAGATTATCATTATAATTGGATTTAATGTTATATTATAATATATTTTTACAATTTAATCCAATTTTGGTCATTAGAATTAATTTTACTTTGAAATTGGACATAAACAAGTATCAATCTTTTGATAGTTATTGTTTCTTAAAAACACTCTATTTGTTTTAACAATGGGAATTAATATTAAAATTAATTACTGACACATTTCTGTTTTGAATTTTAAAAAATTGACATCATTTTTTAATTCATAATATCAAGTAATTATTAGGATGAATTTTTTGTATTTTTCTGAAAAACTTCAATTTTTGATAATTAGTGAAACCACTTAGTGGTAGTTAAAAAACTGATATTTTTTTTAAATGAAATTTTACCACTTATGTGAATTGAATTTCAAAAATTCGACATACATGGTTGTTATCAACAAGTAAAATTTTGTTCATTAAGATTAAAATAAATTTTGAGAATAGTATCTTCTGACTTTTATTTACCGCGGTTAAAGGTAAGTATGGTAATTCAAGGTAAAAAGAATATTATAATAATTTAAAATTACCCTAAAACTAGTCCAAGCCATATTGGTTGAGTCATTAACGACCATGGACATAATTGGGTCGACTATGGGACCCCATTATGCCACTTGAGAATGATAATGAAAATTTGGATTAATTAACTTAAAGTAAAGGCAAAAATGTCAAAACCAAATATCTTATAGTAAATTAATTGTTAGAAGGGTTCATATAAATTATCTTTTCGACTATAAATATTCATGGATATATAAAAAGATTTCCTACATTATGGGGTTTTTTCATAATTTTTAGACATGAGATAAATTACATTATTTATGACACAATAATGATTTCGTATTTACCTCATTAATAAATTATTTAAATAAATAAGATTATAATGTTTAAATTGTTATCCAAAACATGTCCAATTCTATTTGGATGATTTTATTTATAATATGAGTCATCTTATCTTTGTCTTTAATGATTTTTGGACCATTAGAAACCGAATATCATTATATTATAAAATAATATTTTCAAACTTTCCAAAAGAGCCCCACCTCTTTCTTATAAAAGGAGACCACTTCTAACCAATTCCTCACACCTCTCAATCCATTTGGATCGTCCAAACACTGACCAATTAAACTTCATACATCCATATCCTCCTCCTAGAAGTGTTAAATTATGTAGAAGGCCCTTCAAGAATTCCTTTGGTTCAATTCAAAGATAGTTACCCAAATTAAAGTTAACAGTTTCTCTTAAATTGTTTTCTTTTATTTTACATATCTAAACCCTAAAACCTAATTATTTAATTTATTTTGAAACAAAACCAGTATCCTATATATAATAGAATGTTTTTATGAGTTTTATTCGAACTAAACTTACACACAACTCCATCTAATTGATGATGAACATAATGTTTCTGTGGGTGGAAAACTAACACCTCGCGAAACGATGATTGTTCAATTACATATTACCGCCTCTCGTGTTAGACATTATGATGGAACTATATTTTTATAAGATATATATTATCTTTATTATTTTATTATGCTTCTGTACTTCCCAATTATATCAATTCTTTATAGTTTCCATAGGTTTTAAATACAATAATCTCATTTTAGGAAGTGCGGACTACCGCCCCCTTAAAGTGATTTGACTTGTTAATGCCTTATGTGGGATGTATAAAGGATAGATTTAATGATATTATATATGATATTATAATTTAAATATAATATACCTATGTATAATTATGTTTTAATTCCATTAAAATAAGATATATAAATGAAAGTAGTGCTCATGTGTACGTACGCCTTACCGTCTCCATGAACTGTGCATTTCATTTCATACCTCCATATGTTATGTACTATTATAAATACATGTGTATACTGAATATATATTGTATATCTGATATCTAAATCATGAATATAATTCTGTATATAATGATCTTTTTACCACATGATCAATATTTAACTATAAGAAGCCCATTTTTGTCTCAAGTACAGAATTTTGATAAAACAAACATTATTAACAAAAATGATTACATAATGTTTATAACATGGTAATAAGTAAAATAAAAAGGAATAATACACTTGAAATTTTTTTTAACAAAGTAGAAATTAACTTTAGTTTATTATTCAGGATATTAAAGAACCATTGAGTCAAGTCGGACACGAGGTAAGGGATCTGACCTTTCTCTTTCTTTTCAAGTACTCTCTTTTAGGTCATTTATTTTATGCTCAATGTTCATATGTTGGAGGATGTTCTTTTATATTAACCATACTGTAATTTTAATTTTCATATTATGAGATCCCCCTCTTACTCTCATCATTTAATTTTATGAAATTTTAAGTGGCGTCATTAGGCTGTCGAATATTTTTAAGGGATTTCTTATCCCACTTTTAATTCTGTGAGATTTCCATTGTTCACCACTTGTTTGTTGGATGCGGTGTATTTTGTACTGCCTTTTGATATATATTATCATTATTATCATTATATTCATGTTATTCTATGATTCATTTGGTGGTTATTAACTTTGGGTCATACGACTCGATGGATTACAACGTGGTAAGGGGTTTTCACCTCACTTTTTATCCCCATGATATTCATGCTATATTTTCCACTACTTCCTTTGTGTGGTGTATATACTACCCATGATTGTATTAATTTTGTATGTACTTTAATTTATGGTTATTTACATCTTCATTGTATAATACTTCTTTAATTTGGCATATGTTTTGTAAGTTACCAAATCTGTAAGGGAACCTTTCACTCTCCTCTTTTTAAAAGTATTCTTTTTGTTACGTCATTTAATTTACATATTATTTTCTTGGGATATGTTATTATATATCCTTATCGATGTAAAATATATTTTCATTTGATTATATACCATTTTTGTCTCATCAACTCATTTTCTGGATTTTAAAGTGACATCGTTAGGCTGTAGAATTTTTACAAGGGAACTTCTTAACCCAATTTCGATTTCTTTGGGTTCTACATGTAGTTATTGAATATGTAATCCTATGAATATGTGTGAATAACCTATGATTTGTTTACACATAATATAAACTTATATTGGGTGTATTTATATTTTTCATACATAATTATGAGTTTTATTTATCATTAATTTAAGGATACCATCTTTATAATGGATTTTATCTCAATTTATATTTCAATTGAGACTTCATTGTTCATAGGCACCAATTCACTCTTATATGGTGTATATACTATCCTATGAAATATTATATCATGAATCCATTTATTCTCATGATATTATAAAGTTCTGATTAAATTTTATTCCATAATTATTTTTATTCAAGAATCTCTCATTTTGTTAAAACCACTTTAACTAAAATATCATTTTAAATGTTTTAAAGATTTATTCTTCTAAATATTTCTAATTAATGTCCATGTTTTCAAAATGGGTTTCAGGATTTATTTATATGGACATTATTGTTTTCAACTGATAATTCATTTAAAATCTTCAATGTGGTATGGTACACATTGATTTAAAAATCATTTTAAATTGGTTTTTGAAAATGGATTGATTATTTCAATATCTTGAAATTACATCCTGTGATTGATAATGAAATATTATTACTGATATGTTTATATTTTCAATATTTTATGTGTTATGATAGTACATGGACATTTTATGGGTGGTTACGTGATAAACCATATGAAGGGTGGTGCCTTGAATTCAAGGACGGGTGGTTACGTTATAACCTCCAATGCATTGGGTATGGAAGTTGGCCATATGATTATTCCATTTAGTGATATGAGTGGAAGTCGAACGTATGTTTATTCCATTTATGTATGTTTATGTCCCATGTTACCTTAATATATTATGTGTTCTTTATATGGGTTTTATGTTAATCTTTTGGAAACAAAAGGATATTTAATGATATTTTATTCAGTGAATAGTATTTACTACTTCATAAAGGTGAAAAGTATTACTTATGTCAAAGTATTCATGGATTACTTGTTGTTTTTAAAAACTAATAGTTTTCCTTCTCGGTGTATCCCTTACTGAGATTTTTATGCTCATCCCATGCTTTTGAAATGCTTTTAATAGGACATAATGTGGAATAGGGTCAAGGATGGGGTCAAGGAAATGTTTTGATGTCATAATCATGGAACAAAACATGACTCTTTTTCTAAGAGTTCATGTTTTGTAAACAAAATGGATACTGGGTAGAAGTGTCTACTTTGTAATTTTTTTGAGATGTAATAGTTATGTCCTAAGTCTCTAAAAGTCAAAACCTTAAAATATCCCCAATGCGAATTATTCATTTAATTCATGATTATGTTAAGGTGTAAGGACGGGTCCTTATAGTTGGTATCAAAGGTCGGTTTAGACAACTTTAGGTATTACCAATTTTTGTTAGACGTATGGTTAGTCCCTATCTATTATTTTGGTTAAATCCTTGTTTTATAACTTTTTTCAAATCAAGAAAATTAAGTTACAAATGGAAGGAGGAAGATCTCAAATGACATTCTTATATCTTCATGATGACATGCTAACAATAATTATTTCAAAGTCATGTTCGGATGATTGTGAAACATTTTATAGCATACAAATCACTAGCAATAAGTTTATTGAGATATCAAACAGATCCATTATACCTCATTATCATCGTGGATCATGGGTTGTATTTAAAAAAATCTTATTTTTACAGTATTCTCATATTTTCAAGAAATGTAAATATTATCAAGGAATTTTGGAATATTTTACCTTATCACAAGATTTTGAAGAATATTATGATTTTAAAAAAGGTGCTGAAGAATGAGACCCTTGTTCAACCAATTTATATTTGATTTTAAAATATAGTCTCTCAAAAAATACTTATTTTATTTTAAATGGACCGTTAATTGATAGTTTCAACTCAAATTTGGTATGACTGTTTTATAGAAATCGTGTTTTATCAGATTCTTTGAAAATATATGTCATACATGATTATTTTCCAAAAATGTTTTTCTATGAACACCCATATGACCCATGTTGTACAAGGTGTATTTGGATGGAGGAAGCAAATGATTTAGAGGGATATCTAAATTATTGTTGCAATGAAAGGACCTTTTACCTACGTGAACAAGATGACGATGAAACCAAATGGACACCATGATAAAGGTATGATGTTCTTCATTTTGGGGATTGTTTTATTTTATCATATGGTAATGAAATAAGACTTAAATAATTAAGATGTTGAGATAATAATGAATTTGGATGATAATGATAGGTATAAAGAAACCATTGTGGTTTAAACACGTTAGGTTTTTTTTTAGTTTTACAAAAAAGACATCCCATAAGATGGGTGAAAACCTATCGCATCTGGCAAGGCTGCAGGAATCGAACCCACAACCAAAGGGCGACAATGCGCATTGCCTACCACTAGCCTACATGAAGTCCCTGGTTAGTATGGCTTATAATTTTAGTAAAATGCTTTTATTGAAAAAGAATAAGTTTATTTTTGGAACTTATGTTTTATCAAATGGAAATACTTAGTATTGAAAAATGATTTCGTGGTTAAGTGATAAAAGGTTGTTATGGAAGACGTTATCTCTTTTGAGGAATCACTATATGCCTATAGAAGATAGAATACTATGGGATTTCAATTGTGGAATAATGGTTGAAATTTTAGTTTGGAAGAATCTATGTTTTTATTATGGACAGATGATGATTCGATTTATTTATGAAAATGGTTAACCTGTCATGGAGAATATGTGATTAGGTTAATTACTTTTCAATATGAGACTTTATGAGAAAACTTGTGTTACTTGGAGCTAAATGTTAAGATGTATCTTGGAAGTCTATGTAATTAATTCCTTATGAGATTTTTGTTACAATAATTGTTTGGATTACTTTTGAAGAATTTTAGGGACAATTGTTTATTGAATGTTCTTTGTTGAACTTTGGGTTTTATTAATACAAATTTGGGAGATTAAGGGTAGTTTCTCTTTAAGTTAAAGATTATCCTTTTTGGGGATTATCTAATTGTGTACTAAACATTTTGGTTTTATTTATGTTCTAAAGAAATGAGAAATATATAGTTCATATTTTTGGATTAGGTAATTTTCTCAAAGTTGATTATAGTGCTCTTAATGTGAACAAGTCATCCAAAATACTCTTATTTTGGTGAAAATATGAGTTTGTGTAAGAAATATATTAAAAGATGAAAGTCTATATGACAAGTAAGTTTGTTTACTTATGTTTTTAGGTAATCTCATAAATAAATTCCTGAATTAAAATTAACATAAAATAAAAACCTTGTCTGTTATCTTTTCCTACTGGGAAATCAAAGACTATTTAACCCATCACATGTTTGTAATTTTCTTGTGGTTAACATTCTCCTAAACATATTTGCTATCACTCTCCACTAGGACATCATTATTTGTTTTCTCCTCCATACTCATGTCATAGGGGAATCCTAGTATCTGCAGTCTCCGGTAACCTTTTGAGATCTCTTGCTTTATTTTAAAGTGATAGTTTTAATGACTCTTTTTTCGATGTGGGGCTTTCAATGAAGTTCCCAAGACCAATTTTTAAAAGACCGAGGATGCAATTCTAAAAAGGGTGGAAGGATGTAACATCCAAGGAAAATAAATAATATGAAATTTTTATATTTATTAATATTTGTGAATTAAATACTAATTTCACATTAAAGGGGTTTCTATGTTCGATAGCGTACCCAATACGCAACAATTAGTTTCTTTGAAATATTACTTTGCACAGTAATAATATAATATTATTATTTTAAATGGTCATTAACTCTTAGCCATTTTATTTATGGTAGTGAAAAAAGCTAAATAAAATATGATTATACATGATTGTTAAATTTATTTACATTATCCAATAAAAAGATAGAGGCTAATAATGTGAATGAATCTCATTTTAAGCATAATTTACATTAAATGGCCGACTTATCACCTTTTAATGGAGAACAAATTTTAAATATAGTTTTGGAAACTTTAATACATTATATTTTTTCAAATAAAATCCTTTTTTATTTTGGGGACATCAAAATTTACTTTGTGTAAATTTTTCGAATTTTCCCGATAAAGTGTATTTTTAATGAATAGTGAAAATATTGTATTTTAATTCAAAACTACGTTTTAATATAATTTATTTATATGGATATATTATATTTTTAATTTGTTTTGAAATTAAATTAGAATATATTCTTACCATTTAATCCAATGAGGGTCATTGTAATTAATTTCACTTTGAAATTGGACATAAACAAGTATCAATTTTTGATAGTTATTGTTACATAAAAACACGCTATTTGTTTTACAACGGGAATTAATTTTAAAATTAATTAATTATACATTTATTTTTTTAATTTGGAAAAATGGACATAATTTTTAAATTCGTAATATAAAATAAATATTAGCTAAATTTTTGGTATTTTTCTGAAAAACATCAATGTTTTACGAATAGTGAAAAAACATAGTGGTAGTTAAAAAACTAAAATTTTCATTTACATGTAATTTTACCACGTCTATGAATTGAATGTAAAAAATACCACATACATGGTTGTTATCATGAAATAAAATTTGGTTCATAAAGATGAAAATAATTTTTGGTGAGTAGTATCTTTTGACTTTTATTTAAGAAAATTAGAGATAAATAGGGCAATTCAAGGTAAAAAGAATATTATAATAATTTGAAATTATCTTAAAACATGTCCAACCATTATTGAGTGAGTCATTAACGACCATGGGAATATTTGGGTCGATTTGGGGACCCCATTGATCCACATGGGAGTGATAATGACAATTTAGATTAATTAAATTAAAGTAAAGGCAAAAATGACAAAACCATATATATTTTAGTAAATTAATTTTTATAAGGGGTTATATAAATAATATTTTCTACTATAAATATTCATTCCAAATATAAAAGTATTTCCTACATCATGATTTTTTTTATAATTTTTAGACATGAAATAAATTACATTATTTGTGACATAATAATGATTCAGTATTTACCTAATTAATAAATTATTTAAATCAATAAGATTATAATGATTAAATTATTATCCAAAAAATTTCCAATTATAATTGGATGACTTTATTTCGAATATTAGTGATCTTATATTTGATCTTAATGATTTTTGGACCATTATAATCCGAATATCATTATATTATAAAATAATATTTTCACACTTTCCTAAAGAGCCCCACCTCTCCCTTATAAAAGGAGACCACTTCTAACCAATTTCACACCCCTCTAAAGCCATTTTGATAGTCCAAAATCATCACAATTACACTCCATACATCCCTCTCCTCCTCCTAGAATCCTTACCTAATGCATAAGGCACATCAAGAAGTCCTATGGTTCAATCCAAAGAGAGTTACCCAAATTAAAGGTAAAAGTTTCTCTTAAATTGTTTTCTTTTATTTTACTTCTCCATACCCTAAAACCATATTATTTCTATTATTTTGAAACAAAACCACTATCCTCAATAGACTAGGATGGTGTTATGAGAAGTATTAAAACTATATTTACACAGAACTCTATCTATGGGATTAAGAACATAATGTTTTTAAGGGTGGAAAACTAACACCTCACGAAACGATGATTGTTCAATTACATCATACTGCCTCCCACGGTGGACATTATGATGGAACTATATTTATATATGATAGATAATATTTTTATTATTATTTTCTTATGCTTATTTAATTCACAATTATATCATTCCTTTATGGTTTCCATAGTGGTTAAATACGATAATCTCATTTGAGGAAACGCATACTAACGCCCCCTCAAAGTGATTTGACTCCTTAATGCCTTATGTGGGATGTATAAAGGATAGAGTTAATGATATTATATATGATATTATACTGTAATTATAATATACCTATGTATAAATAAGATTTAATTCCATTTTAAAAATAAATAGAAATAAAAGTAGCGTTCATGTGTACGTACAGCTTACCGTTTCCATGAACGGTGAATTTCATTTATTACCTCCAAATTTATATACTATTATAAATACATGTATATACTGAATATATATGATATATATGATATCCAAATTATGAATATAATTCTGTATATAATGAACCTTTTACGACATGAGCAACATGTAACTATGAGAAGACCATTTTTGACTCAAGAACCAAATATCAATAAAACAAATGTTATTAACGTAAATGATTAAATAATGTTTATAAAATGGTAATAATTATCATAAAAAGTAATAATAAACTTGAAAAAGGTACTTAAGAAATTATAAATTATATTTAATTTATTATTCAGGATATTAAATAACGATCGAGTCAAGTCGGACAAGAGGTAATGGATATGACCTCTCTCTTTCTTTTCTTGTACTCTATTTTATGTCATTTCAATTATTCTCCATGTTCTTATGTTTGAGGATTTTATTTTATATTCTCCATAATGTAAGTTTTTTTCATATGATGATATAACCCCTCTTACTCTCATCAATTCATTTTAAGAATTTTTAAGTGGCGTCGTTAGGCTGCCAAATTTTTGTAAGGGATTTCTTATCTCACTTTTAATTCTGTGATATTTCTTTTGTTTGCAACTTATTTATGAATTTGGTGTATTGTATACTGATTTTTGATATATATTATCATTATTATCATTATATTCATCATATTCTGTGATTCATTTGGTTGTTATTAACTTTGGGGCATACAACTTGATTGATTACAATGTGGTAAGGGTTTTTCATCTCACTTTTTATCTCGTGAGATTCATGCTATATTTGCCACTACTTCCTTTGTGTGGTGTATGTACTTCCCATGATTGTATTATTGGTGTAAGATAATTTAATTTAAGGTTATTTACATCTTTATTGTATGATCCTTCTTTCATGTGGTATATGTTTTGTATGTTTCCAAATCGGTAAGGGAACCTTTCACCCTCCTCTTTTTAAAGGATTTATTTTTTTAAGTCTTTTAATTTACATATTATTATGTTCAGATATGTACTTCTATATCATTATTTATGTAAACATTAATTCCAATTTATGAGCTACCATTTTTTTCTCATAAAATCATTTTCTAAAATTTATAGTGACGTCGTTAGGCTGTTGAATTTTTACAATGGAACTTCTTAACCCAATATTGATTTCTTTGGGTTCAACTTGTAGTTAATGAATATTTCATCCTATGAATATGTGTGAATGTCCTCTGATTTTTTTCACTTAATATTAACTTATATTGGGTGTATTAATATTTTTCACACATAATTATGAGATTGATTTTTCCTTAATTTAAGGATACCATCTTTATAATGGAATTCATCTCAATTTACATTTCCATTGAGACTTCATCGTTGTTATGAACCAATTCACTCTTATATGGTGTATATACTATCCTTTGACATATTATATATAGAATCAATTTATTCTCATGATATTATAATGTTCTGATTAAATGTTTTCCCCTAATTATTTTTATTCCAGAGGCTCTCATTTTGATACAAACTCTTTAACTAAAATATCATGTTAATTTTTTTTTATGATTTATTCTTTTAAATATTACTCATTAATTTCCATTTTTTAAAAATGGGTTTTAGGATTTATATATATGGAAATTAATGTTTTCAAATGATAATTCATTTAAAAGCATCAAATTGTTATGGGGGACTTTTATTCAAACATAATTTTTAATTGTTCTTTGAAAATGGGTTGATTATTTCAATATCTTGAAATTACTTCTTGTGATTGAAAATGAAATGTTATTAGTGAAATTTTTATATTTGCAACATTCTATGTGTTATGATGGTACTTGGAAATTTGACGGGTGGTTATGTGATAAACCATATGACGGGAGATGATGTGAATATAAGGCCCCGGCCTTAAACCTTACTTAATATTGAATTAAATGAATAATTAAACTTGAGGATCTTTTCAGGTTTAGAGTTTTAGAGAATCATGACATAACTATTACATCTCAAAAGATTACAAAGTAAAAACTTATACTAAGTTTCCATAAGATAAAAAATCTAAAAAAGAAACATGTCTAGTTCCATGTTTTAGATAGCATGACTTTTCCTTGATCCCATACTTGACCCTATTCCACTTTAAGTCCTGTGAAAAACATTTCAAAAACATGGGGTGAGCATAAAAAGCTCAGTAAGGGATACACAATGAAGGAAAACTATTAGTTTTTTAAAAGAACCAGTAATCCATGAATACATTATCAAAGTAATACTTTTCACCTTTATGAAGCAGAAAATACGCTTCATTGAATAAAAGATCATTACAAACCCTTTTGTAATAAAAATATTACCAAAAAACCCACATAAAGAACACATAACATATAAAGGTAACTTGGGACATAAACATACTTAAATGTAATAACCATACAGTCGACTTCCACACATATCACTTAATGAAATAGCCATACGACTGATTTCCATACCCAATGCATTGGAGGTTATAACTTAACCACCCATCCTGGTATTCACGGCACCACCCGTAATATGGTTTATCATGTAACCACCCGTCAAATGTCCAAGTACCATTATAAAATCATAAGACATAAAACAAATATAATGGAAAGAAAACATTTCCACATTTCAATAAAAATATATCACTAAAATATATTGACATAAAAAACCTATTATAAAACCCATTTTCAATACCAAAATACATTAAACCGTGTATGGTATTTTTTTAATTTTAAAAAAACATTACGGCTTGTTGAGGAAGCCAAAGACCAAATAATACTTGCGGCGGCAGAAAAGGTCGTTGTCACCGCGTACATTAAAAGAAGGATTATTTTTTTTGTTTTGAAAAATGCTTCGTATAAAAAGATTCCTTTTGTATAAAATTAAAAGTCAAAGGGGTTTATACACCGTTTAAAATAAAGTCTTATATTAGAACAATATATGCCTCAATGAAAGGAGATTGAGACGAAGTCCCTTACCTCGTGTCCGACGTGACTCGATTGCTTTTTAATCTCCTGAATAATAAACTAGTGTTAATTTCTACATTCTTAAGAACCTTTTTCTAGTTTATTATTCCTTTTATAAAACATATTTCCATGTTATGAACAATATGTAATCATTTAAGTTAACAAAGTTAATTTTGTTGATATTTGGTACTCAAGTCAAAAATGGACTTCTTACAATTACATGTTGTTTATGTGGTCAAAGGTTCATTATATCCAGAACAATATTCATGATTTTGATATAATATATATCATATATATCAAGGATATACATGTATTTATAATAGTACATATCATTTATAGGTAATAAATGAAATGCACCGTTCATGGAGACGGTATGCTGTACTTACACATGAACGCTACTTTAATTTCTACTTCGTATTTAATGGAGTGAAATAATAATCATATAAGGGTATATTATAATTACATTATTATATCATATATAATGACATTACGTCCATCCTTTATATTTCCCACCAATGGCATTAACGAATAAAATCTATTTGAGGGTGCGGTAGTCCGCACTTCCTGAAATGAAATTATCATGTTTACCCACAATTGAAACCATAAAGGTATTCCACAAAAGAAAAATAAGAAGCATAATGAAAAAAAAATAAAAATCATATATTAAAGACAGTGACATCATAATGGCCACCTTAAAAAGTGTTAAATAAATATTGAACAATCATCGTTTCGTGAGACAGTAATTCACCATCCACAGAAATAGTATGTTCTTTAACCATTAGATGAAGGTGTGTGTAAGTTTTTCTCTAATACATCTCATAAAAAAATCCTAGTATATTTAATATACTAGTGTTGTTACAAAATAGAGGAATAAAAAGAGTTTAGGGGGTTGGA
The DNA here is from genome assembly GCA_963277665.1 of Viscum album. NCBI lineage: Eukaryota > Viridiplantae > Streptophyta > Magnoliopsida > Santalales > Viscaceae > Viscum > Viscum album. Next base: position 809,782,390 of record OY728140.1, on the reverse strand, counting down.
GAAGCAAAATAAAACATAAGAACACAAGAGAAGACACTACCTTTAAATCGGGTATCTCTTTTTGATTTGACCTCAAAGGCTTCCTTGGAAAGAATTCTGCCCAAACTGAGGCTTCTAGGAGTTATAGAGGGATTTGGAGAGACAAAATGGGCAGGGGTTGGCCGAGCCAATTGCTTGAGAGGTGTGGGTAAGGTGGTAGAGGTGGGGGCCTTTTATAAGAGGAGAGGAGGGGCACTCTTGGAAAGTTATAAAAGGTTACTTTATTATAAAATGATTTTTTCGATTATAAAGGTCCAAAAATTATCTATTTCTAGGATAAGGTAATAATTGTTCTAATACACAGATTCAATAGGTTTTTGACAAGTTTAGGACTTATATTTTACATTATCTTTCCATTTTATTTAAATCGTTAAATAATGAGGTAATCACTGCATCATCATGGTGTCATAAATAATTTAATTTATATAATGTCTAAAAATTATTAAAAACATATCATCATTTATGAAATATTTTTACCTTTCTAATGAATATTTGTAGTCAAAAATATGACTTGTATAACCACATGTAAATATTTTATTAGTAAAACAACACATGTTTGTGACATTTTTATTTTAACATTATATAAAAAGTTATTAATGTCATTTTGCATCCAATGTTGCTTCATGGGGACCCCAAGTTGACCCATGGATTGTCATGGTCGGACATGAATCATCCAATAAGGGTAATACATGTTTCAAGTTCATTTCATATTATTAAAACATTATTTTTACCTTAAATTACACTAATTATCTCTAATCGTGATTAAAATCATAAATGTTACTATTCACCAAAAAAATATATCAATCCCATTGAACCACATTTTACTTCTTAAGTTTAGTCATTTATGTTGGATTTTTTGAGATTCAAAACACCGAGGTGGTAAATTTTTATTTAAACAAAAAATCGGTTTTTTAAGTACCACTTAGTGGTTTCACTATTCATCAAAAATTGAAGTTTTTCAGAAAAATACCAAAACTTCATCCTAAGCTATATTTGATATTACAAATTAAAAAACGATGTCTATTTTTAAAAATTCATAACATATAAGTTACATTAATTATTTTAATAATTATTTCCACTATCAGAACAAATAGCGTGTTTTTATAAAACTATATATTTCAAAAGATTGACACTAGTTTAAGTCCAATTTCAAAGTGAAATTAATTCAAATGACCAATATTTTATTAAATGGTAAAAATATATTATAATTTCACTTTAAAACCAATTCAAAAGATAATCTAATCATATAAATTAATTAGATTAAATAGTGGGTTTGAATTAAAATACAACATTTTTCACTATTCATTAAAAAAATGCACTTTATTAGAAACATACCAAAAATTTACACAAAGTAAATTTTGATATACCGATTCTAAAAAATAATTTTATTTGGTCCAATAAAATTTATAAGAGTGACCAAAACTATATTTAATGAAGGTTCGCCATCAAAAGGCGATAAGTGGACCTTTAATGAATATTAGAGTATATATGCCTAAAATTGAATTCTTTTCATATTTTAAGCCTTTATCCTTTATTGGATAAATGAAAAAACATTTAACAAACATATATAATCATATTTTAGTTATTTCTATTCATTCTCTCCAATACAATGGCTATGTTTTAACTACCATTTAAAATAAAATTATTGTATTACTAGTGTGCAACGTATGATTTCAAAGAAACTCTTTATTGCATATCGGGTACGCTATCGACCATAGAAACCCCTTTAAAGTAAAATTAATATTTAATGCATAACTATTAATAAATATGAAAATTTTTTATTCTTTATTTACCTGGGATGTTACATCCTTCCCCTCTTTTGGAAATTTATCCTCGCAATTTTATTAACTTATCGAAATAAGTGGGGGTATTTATCCCTAATAGAATTTTCAGATTCCCATGTTGCATCTTCAACCATATGGTTTTTCCACAAAACCTTTACCTAGTGAATTACCTTATTCTGGAACACATTCTCTCTTCAGTCATGAATCTGGACTGGTTGTTCTTCATAAGACATATTCTCTTCAAACTGAACTACCTCTGTGGTCAAAACATTAGAAGGATCTGGCTTATACTTTCTCAAAATCGAAACATGAAAAACATTGTGTACCTGAGATAAACTCGGAGGTAAAGCCACTTGGTAAGCAACTGATCCAAATCTCTCCTGAATTGTATATGTTCCAATGAACCTTGGACTCAACTTTATTTTCTTACCAAATCGCATCACACTTTTCCATGGTGAAACTTTGAGAAAAACATGGTCACCTACCTCAAAAGATAGATCCTTCCTCATGTTGCCTGCATAAATTTTCTGTCTACTCTGAGCTGTTCTCAGGTGTTTCTGAATCAACTGAATTTTTTCGGCCATCTCTTCTACCATTCTGGTCCCATCAGCTTCCATTCACCCACTTCATCCCAAAAATCTGGAGTTCGACACCGCTTCCCATATAATGCCTCAAATGGGGAAATCTGTATACTGGAATGAAAACTGTTATTATAAGAAAACTCAACCAAAGAAAGATGATGGTCCCAACTTCCCTGATAGTCCATCGAACAAGCACATATCATATCCTCCATGGTTTTAATTATTTATTCTGACTTCCCATCGTATTGAGGATGAAAACCTGTAATAAAATTTAATTCAATACCCAACGACTTATGAAGGCCTTTCTAAAAGTTAGAAGTAAACCTGGGATCACGATCAGATACAATGGATAGGGGAACTCCATGCAACATGACTATCTCTTTAAGATACAATCGATAAAGCTGATCTAGAGAGAAAGTATCTTGAATAGGAAGGAAATGAGCCGATTTAGTCAAGCGATCAACAATAACCCCGATTGCATTATTACCTCGAGACGTCTTCGGTAATCCCACAATAAAGACCATGGATATATTTTCCCATCTCCAATCTAGCACTGTTAAAGGATGAAGCATCCCTTTTGGAAACTGCGGCTCTTCTTTAACCTACTGACAAGTCAAACACCTCATAGTAAAATCAGCAATATCTCTCTTCATTCCATCCCACAAGTTATACTCCCACAGATCTCTATACATCTTAGTACTTCCAGGATGAACTGAAAACGGGGAACTATGAGCCTCACATAACAACTCATTCTTCAACTGTGAATCACCAGGAACACATAATCACTTCCCAAACCTTAAGAAAATCATTATCAATGTTAAATTCAGGCAACTTACCCTTCTGAACTAGCTCTTCCTTTTTCTGCAACTCACTGTCTTGCTTCTGTGCTTGCTTAATTCTGTCTGATAGGGATGATCTCACTGATACCTAAAACAAAACTGAATAACTTCCTGCACCAACAACTTCTATGCCAAAGTTCATCAAATCAAAAACCAAAGGATCTCATTTCAAACGTATAGTGGTTAATGAATAATTTCTTTTTCGACTCAAATCATCAGCCAATTTATTTTCTTTTCCTGGATGGTAATGAATTATACAATCATAATCCTTGATTTATTCTAGACATATCCTATGTCTCATGTTCAATTATTTCTGAGTGAATATATACTTTAATCTTTTGTGATTAGTATATATTTCACACTTTACTCCATAAAAATGATTCCTCCAAATTTTTAGAGCAAAAATAACAACAGCGAACTCCAATTCATGAGTAGGGAAATTTACCTCATGAGTTTTCAACTAACGTGAAGCATAAGAAATTACCTGATCATTCATCATAAGGACACAACCAATTCCCGTCAACGAAGCATCACTATAGATAACAAACTCACCATTCCTGGAAGGAAGTGCCAAAACTGGAGCATTCACCAATCTTCTTTTCAACTCTGGAAAATAGTCATCACATTATTTTATCCAGATAAACTTAACACCCTTCTGAGTTAGCTAAGTCATTGGACTAGATAACCGTGAAAAAATTTCAACAAACCTTCAGTAGTAACCTACCAAACCAAGAAATCTACGGATCTTGGTTACATTTGTGGGTCTTGGCCATTCTTCGACAACTTTAGTTTTAGCAGGATCAATAGTTATGCCATTTTTTGAAACAATGTGACCAAGGAAAGAAATTTGTTTTAACCAAAACTCAAACTTGATGAATTTTTCATACAGTTTCATTTCTTTTAAGGTTTGTAAGATAACACTTAAATGACATTCATGCTCCTCTTTACTTTTAGAAAACAACAAAATATCATCGATGAAAACAACCACAAACATATCCAAGAACTCATGGAAAATTCTATTCATAAGATCCATGAATACAGTAGGTGCATTGGTTAATCCAAAAGGCATAACTAAAAATTCATAATGGCCATATCTAGTATGAAAACCAGTCTTCTGAACGTCTTCTTCTTTTACTTTCAACTGATGGTACTCTGACCTCATGTTAATCTTCAAAAAATACTAAGATCCCTGGAGCTGATCAAACAAATCATCGATATGAGGCAAAGGATACTTGTTCTTAACAGTGATATTATTCAAGGCTCTATAATCAATGCATGGTCTCATTAAACCATCATTCTTTTTAACAAAAAAGACAGGAGTACCCCATGGTGATGTGCTAGGTCGAAAGAAACCTTTATCTAATAACTCCTGCAATTGCTTCTTTAACTCAAAAAGTTCAACATGAGCCATTCGATAAGGTGGTTTCGAAATTGTATTAGAATCAGGAACTAAGTCAACAGTAAATTCAACTTCCTGATCATGAATAATACCAGGAAACTCATCCGGAAAAACTTCAAGATACTCATTTACCACTGGAAAATCATTAATCTAAACAGTTCCTTTATTTTCAACAATATGTGCAAGGTAACATTCGTTTCCATCTTTTAGTAGGTTCTTATCTTTTTGATATGTTATCAAAAGCAAGGGTTCGTTGTTGTACACAAATTTAAAATATTTCTAAAAAGAAACCATTTTAGCTATGATGTCAATCTTCGCATGATAAACAGAAAGCCATTCCGTGCCCAAAATAACATCAAACTCTACCAGAGGCATAACAATAAGGATTTCAGGTAGATTCTTTCCGCACATAAGGATATGAAGGTTCTTATAATTTCATTTTGTCTCAAAGTTTCTTCCAGGTGTTTTTACCATAAGTTTAGGATTCATATATCGAGATGGAATTCCCAATTTACTAAGAAACTTCTCAGAAATGAAAAAATGTGTAGACACTGAATCAAACAACCCATTGGCATAATCTGAACAAACAAACAGTGTACCTGATACTACATCATTCGATAAACCAACATCCGCTGAAGTAGTTGCAAAAGATTTCACCACCCCTTTCTGCTTGTAGTTTGACTGCTTTCCCCAAGTTGATTTCTTCGTTAGACACTCATTTTCATAATGACCAATTTAATTACACTTAAAACATATTACCGCTGGCTTTTCATTGCTTGCCTGATCATCTTCCTTATAGTTACGAGAAATATGACTAGACTTACCACACCAAAAGCACTTTCTAGACTTGGATAAACATTATCCAAGATGCATTTTACCACATTTCTCACAGGATGGATATTTGGATTTCTTACATGCCTATTTTTTTGATGAATTCTTTCCCTTTGCCTACCAACTGGACCTCTTATTCTGATGTTTGTCAAAGAACACATGATCATCAGCAAACTCCATTTCCACCTTCTCTGCACATCGAACAATTTTTTCATAACTTTTAATGTCCCGAGAAGCTAAATACCTTCGATACGTTGGCTTTATTGCTGAGTAAAAATGGTTGATTTTACTATCAAGATCCCGTATGATGTTTGGAGCATAACTTTCCAGTCGAGTGAACTTTTCTTTAGAAGCAGCCACTGAGTCATCCTCCTGCCACAATTCATGGAATTGTTTTCCCATCCTAAGATGAACCTCCTTAGGAAAATGTTTCTCAAGAAACATTCCTTTGAATTTTTCCCAGTTAATATCATCAATCTCATCACTATAACTGATATTTTTCATCATTGACCACAACTTCTCAGCTTCACCTTCAAAACGGTAAACAGTAAGACTAACGTTTTGATGTTCTGAACACCCCATGACATAAAAAATCTTCTTCAGTGTTTTAATCCACCATTCAGCTAGCACAGTATCAGATGATCCCCTGAATGATGGGGGATGTTGCCTCATGAAATGTTCCACCATTGACATGTTCCTCTACGGTTGATCTGGCGGATCTCGTGCATGGATACCACCACTATTTATAGCCTGAATCAACTGTGCCATCACTACAACAAACTATTGAGTTCAAATTCCAACCATATCAGGTTGCTGATTTGGAAGGTGGTCTTCCTCATAATGTCATCCCAACATAGCTTCCTTGTTTCCTCTGCAGAAATCCATTCTGAACCCAAAAATTTTTTAGGCAAAGCAACATGGTAATCATTAAATTCTATATCATTTCAATCATACCATAAATTAATTTATAATTTAACAATTTTCTAACTCTTAAAGTTATCTAAACCGACCTCTATTGCCAACTATAAGCCCCGACTTTAAACCTTACTTAATATTGAATTAAATGAATAATTCACATTGAGGATCTTCTTAGGATAATAGTTTTAGAGAATTAGGACATAACTATTATATATCAAAAGATTACAAAGTAGACACTTCTACTAAGTTTCCATAAAATAAAAACTCTTAAAAAGAAACATGTCTAGTTCCATGTTTTAGATAGCATGACTTTTCCTTGATCCCATCCTTGACCTTATTCCACTTTAAGTCCTGTGAAAAAAATTTCAAAAACATGGGGTGAGCATAAAAATCTACGTAAGGGATACACAAAGAAGGACAACTGTTTTTTTTTCAAAACATCAAGTAAACCATGAATACTTTTCACCTTTATGAAGCAGAAAATACTCTTCATTGAATAAAATATCATTAATTACCCTTTTGTAATCAAAAGATTACCATAAAACCCATATAAAGAACGCATAACATATAAAGGTAACTTGGGACATAAAATACATAAATGAAATAACCATACGGTCAAATTCCACACAAATCACTTAATGGAATAGCCATACGGAAGACTTCCACACCCAATGCATTGGAGGTTATAATGTAACCACCCATCCTGGTATTCACGACACCACATGTCATATGGTTTATCATGTAACCACCCATCAAATGTCCATGTACCATTATAAAATCATATGACATAAAACAAATATAATGGAAAGAAAACATTTCCACATTTCGATCACAATATATCAATGAAATATATTGACATAACAAAACCATTATAAAAACCATTTTCAATACCAAAATACATTGAAGATTATATGGTATTTATTTAATTTTAAAAAAACATTACGTCTTGTTGAGAAATCCGAAGACCAAATAATACTCGCGGCAGTGGAAAAGGTCGTTGTCACCACGTACGTTAAAAGAAACATTTTTTTTGTAATTTTGTAAAACGCTTCATATAAAAAGATTTCATTTGTATAAAATTAAAATTCAAAGGGGTTTATACACCTTATGAAATAATGTCTTGTATTAGAACAATATATGCCTCAATGAAAGGAGACTGAGGCGAAGTCCCTTACCTCGTGTCCGACATGACTCGATTGCTCTTTAATCTCCTGAATAATAAACTAGTGTTAATTTATACTTGCTTAAAATCATTTTTCAAGTTTATTATTCCTTTTATACAACTTATTTCCATGTTATGAACAATATTTAATCATTTAATTTAACAATTCTCGTTTTGTCGATATTTGGTACTTAAGTCAAAAATGGACTTCTTACAATTACATGCTGTTTATGTGGTCAATGGTTCATTATATCTAGATTGATATTCATGATTTTGATATCATATATATCATATATATCCTACATATACATGTATTTATAATAGTACATTACATTTAGAGGTAAGAAATGAAATGCACCGTTCATGGAGACGGTAAGCCGTACGTACGCATGAACGCTACTTACATTTCTATTTCGTATTTAATGGAGTGAAATAATTATAATATAAGGGTATATTATAATTCCATTATGATATCATATATAATAACATTAACTCAATCCTTTATATGTCCCAAATATTTCATTAACGAATCAAATCACTTTGAGGGGGCAGTAGTCCGCACTTCCTAAAATGAAATTATCGTGTTTACCCACAATGGAAACTATAAAGGTATGCAACAAAAGAAAAATAAAGAAGCTTAAGGAAAACATAAAAATAATAAAAATAATATATAAAATATAGTGACATCATAATGTCCACCTTAAAATTTATTAAATGAATATTGAACAATAATGATTTCGTGAGACAGTAATTCACCATTCATAGAAACAGTATGTTCATTAACCATTAGATGAAGGTGTGTATAAGTTTTGCTCTAATACATACCATAACAACATCCTAGTATATTTAAGATATTGGTTTTGTTTCAAAAGAAATGAATAAAAGGAGTTTAGGGGGTTGGAGAAGCAAAATAAAACATAAGAACACAAGGGAAGACACTACAATTAAATCGGGTAACTCTTTTGGATTTGAGCACAAAGGCATCCTTGGAATGACTTCTGGCCAAAGTTAGGATTCTAGGATTAATATAGGGATTTGGAAAGACATAATGATAAGGGGTTGGCCACGAAAAAGGCTTGAGAGGTGTGGGTAAGGTGGTAGAGGTGGGGGCCTTTTATAAGAGGAGAGGAGGGGCACTCTTGGAAAGTTATAAAAGGATACTTTATTATAAAATGATTTTTAGGATTTTAAAGGTCCAAAAATTATATATTTAGAGTATATGGTGATAATAGTTCTAACTACACATATCCAATAGGTTTTTGACATGTTTATGTCTTAGATTTTACATTATCTTACCATTTTATTAAAATCTTTAAGTAATGACGTAATCGTTGCATCATCATGATGTCCTAAATTATTTAATTTATTTAATGTCTAAAAATTATAAACAAAACTATCATGATGTAGTAAATCTTTTTATATTTACAATTAATATTTATATTCAAAATTATGACTTGTATAACCCCATGTAATTTTTTTTTAGTAAAACAACACATGTTTGTGACATTTTTATTTTAACATTAAATAAAAAGTTATTAATGTCATTTTCCTACCAAAGTGGCTTAATAGGGTCCCCAAGTTGACCCATGGATTTTATTGGTTGTAAATGACTCATAAAATAAGGGTAGAACATGTGTCAAGGTCATTTCATATTATTAAAACATTATTTTTACCTTAAATTGCAGTAATTAACTCTAATCGTGATTAAAAACTTAAAAGTTACTATTCACCAAAAATTTATTTTTATCCCATTGAAACACATTATACATCATAATATCAACCTTTTATTTCGGATTTTTTGAGATTCAAAACACAGAGGTGGTAAATTTTCGTTTAAAGGAAAAATCAGTTTTTTAAGTACCACTTTATGGTTTCACTATTCATCTAAAATTAAAGTTTTTCAGAAAAATACCAAAACTTCACCCTAAGCTATATTTGATATTCCAAATTCAAAAATTTTGTCTATTTTACAAAATTAAAAAAATATAAGTTATATTAATTAATTTAATAATTAATTTCCGCTGTCAGAACAAATAGCATGTTTTTATGAATCAATATATATAAAAAGATTGACACTAGTTTAAGTCCAATTTCAATGTGAAATTAATTCCAATGACCAATATTGGATTAAATGGTAAAAATATATTATAATTTAACTTTAAGACCAATTAAAAATATAATATAATCATATAAATTAATTAAATTAAAAAAAAGTTTTTAATTAAAATACAACAATTTTCACTATTCATTAAAAAAATGAACTTTATCGGAAAAATACCAAAAATTTACACAAAGTAAATTTTGATATACCGATAATAAAAAAGAATTTTATTTTGTCAAATATAGTTTATAAGAGTGACCAAAACAATATTTAATGATGTTTCGCCATCAAAAGGTGATAAGTGGACCTTTAGTGAATATTAGAGTATATATGCCTAAAATTGAATTCTTTTTGTATTTTAAGACTTTATCCATTATTGGATAAATGAAAAAACATTTAACAAACATATATAATCATATTTTAGTTATTTCTATTCATTCACACCAATACAAAGACTATGTGTTTACTACCATTTAAAATAAAATTATTATATTACTAGTGTGCAACGTAAGATTTCAAAGAAACTATTTGTGGCATATCGGGTATGCTATCGAACATAACAACCCCTTTAAAGTAAAATAAATGTTTAATTCGTAACTATTAATAAATATGATAATGTTTTTTTCTTTATTTACCTAGGATGTTACAATGAATACCAAGATGGGTGGTTATGTTATAATATCTAATTCATTGGGTATGGAAGTCAGCCGTATGGCTATTCCATTTAGGGCTATTTGTGGAAGTCGACTGTATGGTTATTCTATTTAAGTATAATTATTTCCCAAGTTACCTTTATAGGTTATGTCTTCATTATATGGGTTTTATGGAAATATTTTGGTTACAAAAGGATATGTAATGATCTTTTATTCGGTGAAGAGTATTTTCTACATCATAGAAGTGAAAAGTATTACTTATGTTAAATTATTCATGGATTACTTGTTGTTTTGATAAAATAACAGTTTTTTTCTTCGTTGTGAATCCCTTACTGATCTTTTAATGCTCATCCCATGTTTTTCAAATGCTTTTCACTAGATATAATGTGGAATAGGGTCAAGGATGGGATCATGGAAAAGCCTTGATGACTGAAAAATAGCACTAGACATGACTCTTTTTTTCAATAGTTAATGTTTTGTAAAAAAATCGATACTGGCTAGTCGTGTCTACTTTGTAATATTTTTAGATGTAATAGTTATGACCTAACTCTCTAAAACACTAAACCTGAAAAGATCCTCAATGTGAATTATTAATTTAATTCAAGATTATGTTAAGGTTTAAGATCGGGTCCTTATATGTTGTCACATGGATGGAACACTATTTTGAAAACACTACACCTCATAAAATGTGTAATTTTTCTATGCACACTCTATTTTTATGATTACTTGTTTAGACTGTACTGAAATGGATTAATTTTGATATCATTATCTATCATATTGTCAAATAAAATTACCGTTGGTCGATTCACTATTTCACTATGATATTTCAACTACTGTCTCATCTACTGGAGTTGTATAAATACCATAGTTGCTATGATGTATTAATTCAAATTAATTCAATGTGATGAAATGTCTTTATTCATTCACATCAATCAAACATAGAATGTTCCAAAATAATCATTGACATTTTTCGATATTATATCCCCAACATTAAAAGCCTTGTCATCTCCCATGATGTATGATAATAAATGATCATTCTCATAATTTATGAAATAAACATATGTGAGATTACCTCTAATATAACTCATAATTATATTCACTATTGTATGGTTATCCTTCTTGGTATTTATTTGAAACTAGGATTCTATTAAGGTATCATAGGTTATGTCTGGTCAGGTAATTGTTAGGTATAACAAAAATCTAATGATGATCTTTGATATGATAGCATCCATTGATTAACCCTATTCATGAAAATATATATTTATTAAAACCAAAAACGGGATTGAAATATGTTATGAATAATGAATTTAAATATTCATAATGAGCTAATTTTTTTATACTATGTGATAAGCAGTGTATCTCTCATTAAATGTCATATGATATCATTTTAATTGTGTCATTTTTTATTTATCCTATGTGATGAAATATTTTTTACCCACTTCTAATTATGAAATATTTATATTTGAATATCATCTTATAGATTTCTATATACAAACACTAATTGTTAAATCATCCACATAAACCATCACTCTCAATTGTTCCTCAATGGGTATACTCACTAAATGATTAGGATACACTCCATCACATTTTAAATCATGATTATAATATGATATTGAAGTAAATAATGAAAGTAATAAAATACCATATTTAGACCATAAATGGACATTTTTGATATCGAAATCTTATTTTATCATTCCTAATAAATATTCCATGTTTGCTCCATATTTTATAATTCTCATTTCAAAAACTCTTCAATTTTTTGGCCCCATAGTTGGTAATAATGTGTCATTTTCAACGGTTATCATTAATTGTTGATGAGGTGGTATATCAATATCAAAAATTATATTGGAATGACCAAATTCAATACACTAATTTCATTTTAGAGATGTTTTATTTATATCATCAATATTCTTTTTCACCTAAATATTATGCTATGAATAATCATCTCTCATATTAAATTTGGTGATTTAAGAAATTATAATACCTTTATAAAATTATTCAATGTGTTCATCAAGGATTGAATTATTACAATTTAATATTATTTACCTTTGATAACAAGGAAATTATTAATTTTTAGAATTTCATTTTTCCTTAAAATAAATAATTTATTATAATTAATATTTATTGAGAATCCAATGAATTATCCTTCATCTATTGCATCAAAATATCTTCCTTTATTTCATTATTTTTAAATATATTTATTTCATCCAAAAAACATAATTTTTTTTCATGGACATATTCCCTTTCTTCCAAATATCATTTTTTTTTCTTATCCATTCCATTTCGATGACATATTTTTAGCATACACTACAAGATAAAAAAACCTCCTTCCAATAATGCTGACATAATCCACCTTCAATATGAATTATTTTTCCTCTTTTTTTAATAATTGATTTCAAAATTTAATTACCAATGTATTTGGAAGATTATGTATCAAGGATACCTCATGATTAAAATCATGGTTTTCTTGGACGTTTTTTATTTGATTTATGTATTCTCCATTAAACTGTATGATCAAAACATTTTAGTAGTCAGACTAGTTTCTTTCTCTAGTCACCATGGGTTCCTTTTCAAGCACTCTATATATACATTATTTCTCTATAAGAACCAAAAAATTAATTTAACATATCCATAAATTGTTATAGTGATTAATATTTTATTATATGTTACTAAAACAGTCATTTATCCACAGAAACCTATGTCCACTAGACCAAGAATATTGGATTTTAACTTATTAAGACTCTAATGAATGTTATGTATTATATTATAATGCATTAATTCATAACCCATCATATCTTAGTCATTATTCATGGAAGTTTTTTCAAAGGATACATTTTTATTGGGTATATTTTCAATGTGATACTAGTGAATATTTTTTCCCTACGTTCCACAAAATATAATCCTATATAAATATAAGGAATCAAATGTTTTCTTTGATGTCGACATTGAAAATTGTACAACATATTTTTTATTCAATCATGATATAATTTATATAATACTTGTGATACATAATGATTTAGAGTTAAATATGACTTCAATCACAAAATGAAAATGTTTGATTTTTCTTAATTGGATGTCTCTTAAAACATAAACTATGAGTAAATTTGTTCACCTAGTTTTATCATCTCCCTGACTTGTATTTATACATCATTTTATTTTTAAGTCTCTTAACTTAAAAAATAAACAGTAACATCAACACCAAACAATATGATTTTTAAGTATATTACAATTGAAAATAATAAATGATACTCACCCATTATTTATTATCTATCACCTAATATTTTTTACTTCATTTTGCGGAACTTTAGCAATGTCAGAATTCCCAGTATTATTTTATCAAAAAACATTACAACCATATTATTTTTGAAAAGGGGTGTAATATAAATTCATTGCACATCAACAGTATTGAATCCATTATCATTATCATTTCATTCCAAAAGATACACATATGATTTGAAATATGTGGATGAATCTCTCATCATTATTTGTCACAAGTAATGAAAAAAATATCAGCTTTTTCCTCCAATCGATAAAATATTTGTCCCATGAGAATCAAATTTTCCATCATTCCCATCATCTATTAGTGACTCCCATAGTAGATTTCTCTATTTCTAATTTTCAAATATTTAATTACAATATTACTATTGTTTGATGATTGATTGAAATATCCATAAGAATAGTCTATTTCATATGATGAATGTTATAGATTGGTTATTGTTTTTTGAATTACATGTTTTTCTATGAATTAAACTCTTTTTTCTCCATATAAATACATTTTTGTACATGATAGATATAGAAGATACATTATATAAGAGGAAATATCATCCCACCATAATTTCTATGATTTTTTATAAGTATTTTGAGACATTTGGAGAAATTATATTTTCATTAAATATATGGAATATGACACTTTTTTATCCAGTTCATACTGATATATTTCTATTATGGTTTGTGACTCCTATGTAAAATCTAAAACTCTATTCTTATTCATATTACTAGCCGTTGTTCATCTAAAAGTTTCTCAACACATTAAATTCCTTCCTAGCTACGTTCCACAAGTCCTATATCATATAAAATAACAAAATATATATTTCTTAATGGTTCACATTGAATGATTTTAAATTAATATTTATTTATTTATTTTATAATTCTTATTTAGTAGAAAAAACAATCATTTAATTTTCATGTAAACAAGCATTATGAAAATTTAATGGTTTATCCTAAATTTAATATTATTTTTAAAACTCTTTGGTTATTAATAATCTCTTTTTTTAAATCGTTATCTTGGATGTTCTTCCCTATTAAAAAAAAAATTTGGCGAAAATTATTAAATAAGATTTGAATGATTTTATATCATTTTCAACAAACATTTTGTCATTTGAATCCCTCAAAATAATATTTTGAACCCTACTTCATCTGAATGAATCTAATGGTTTATTTACAACATATTTTCCCTTTCATAATTATAATTTTCATTACACTAGAGATAAAAATTCATTATTCTCATATTCATGGTCATTATTACATATATAAATAATAAGATTACGTATAGATTCGAATTAAATTCCATTTTTTAAAAACATTATGTATATTCAAGCATCACTCACATATCAAGGTCTACTAGCATGTCGATAATGTCAATTAGTGATAAATTAGTGAGGTTTCCATATTCAGGGGTAGATGTCATTGGATTTTCATTTTGTAGAATCCCCCTGAAAATATGTTTTTCATCATTTTAGTATGATATAAAAATTCATGGATGTATTTATTTATTTTTATTTGGAGTTTCTTCCCTTAATGTTTGTAAGTTAATCGGTTAAAAACGTTTTGGGGGTGCTTGAGGTATTTTAGGGGTTCCAGAAATGGAAAAAAATAAAAATAGGCCATTTTTTCCATGTATTACAGTTGGCACATAGTTAGAAGTAACTCTGCACCCAAAATATGTTATATATTAGGAGGAGTGCATAGTTTATTTACTATAAATATAGTGTGGCCAAAAAATGTGTTGTATGAGGGATCCATTCCGCGCAGTTGGTACATGCTTTATTAAACCATGCGGGATCCCTAGTAAACAATGTAGATTGAACCCCTCTTGTATAGATTCTGTAAAATAGATGGTAAAATTTTTTGATAACCAAACACCTCGTTAAATGTAAAATTTTTCTTATTTCATCATCAATTTTTAAGATTACTTACCCTATATATTATCTCACTCCTTCTCCATCAACCCTACAAGATATAAAATTTGACCATGGATTCTAATGTAGCTATATTTATCATTTCTAGAATGATTATAGTGTTCTTGGGCGTGGATTGATCATCCATGTAAGTTTAACACTCCTCATTCTCTTTTATAGATTTCTTCTTGTGGTTCTATAATTCTTCTTTTAAATCCCTACAACTCCATTTTTCTAGTGATTCTTTGGTTTGGGTTTTATAATAAATTTTGAATTTGAGTCAAATGTAGAGGATATGTGTGATTTTATCTTCGAAATCAGTTTAGGTTGACTACATGTTATATCAAATTTTCAGGATATTAATTTTCACACATGGGGTTTTATTATTGGTCCTCTATTGTAATTTATTTGATTAATTTAGTTGGAATTAGTATAATGGGTTTTTAAATGATGAATTGAAGCCATCATGATACAATTTGGATGAATTAAGGGTGGATAAACTTTTTTTAGGGATACCAATTTAGAGTGTCATCTCCCTGAACATGTAAAATATAAAGTGAAAAACATAAATGTTTATTATAAAGTATATGTAAAGATATATATAAGTAGAAATGTTTGTTTAAATTGTAAAATTCCCTTATGGATTATGTAATTAGCTATTGGAAGTGTTATAAGGGATTTTTTTGAACATTTTGAATGGGTTAAATAAATTAATGTGATTTTGACATATGGGTTATATGTTGAAATTTTAATATGTTAATGTGTTAAGCAATCTAGATAATTTTATTTTTTGATTAAGAAGTGGTTTTTTATTTTCATGTGAAATGTTCATATATGAATTGTTATTTGGTAAATGGGGGCTAATGGTCAATGTAATCATGCACAAATGGCTCGGTAGTTTTGTGGTGTTGATTAATGTTATACTTTCATATGTCAGGTTGGACCAAGGATCTACACCCCACTAGTATAATGCATTGGTTAGGGAGTTATAATGATGCTCTAGGCCCCTAAAAACTTCATTGGATTATTACCTAGACTAAGGATCCATGGTATGTGTGATGAAATTGCATAATACTACCAAGAGTGACAATAAAAGCTGAATGTAATAAATTATCTTATGTGATGTTCTACCTTTTGAGATAGGGAACATGATTATGTAACTAATTTACAGTTGTAGACCTGTATAGGGAATTCTGATTAAAAAACCCCTAAAACCATTAAAATAAGTGATGGTAATGTTTTAATTAAATAAGGATTTATTAATGGAATTTGGTAACTCTTTATTTATAATTTATATATTAATGCATGCATAAAGTGTCACTTTAGACTTGATATTTTTTATACACGATTGGTTGTGGCACAAGGAGTTGTACTCACACCCTGCTTGATCCGTCATTATGTATGAGATTATATTTCATTGTTTCATTTCATGATATGGGAAAAGGTCATATACTAGACGGATGATATGGTCATTGGATGTTCATTTATGAGGATTTAAATAAAGAGTGATGAACTATTTTGTCGATTCATCTATTTTTATATATATTCAATTTCAAAAAAAAATTGAACTCATATCATGTCATAGATTACTTATTGTTTTCTTGTGGTTTTAACTATTTTCTGGAATCAGTTTGAAATGCATTATTTGGTTTTTTTGTTTATAGTTAAAATTATTATATATGTTATCAATTGTTTCATTCTATCATTAGGAGGTTATAGTTACCCCATAGGATAAACTATACCATCTCTATTAGTTTTTCTCCTCCGGCATATGGGGAGGAATGCGTATTGTCATATAGAGAATCAAATATTGGAACATGATTAGTTTCTTCTGGGTTTTGGATGGTACAATACCCATTCATTTTTTAATCAAGACCTCATAATTCACTAAAAACAATAAAATATTTTTAAACAACCATTATTATTATTATCAAAACTAAAATTTATATCCTTAATTATTTAGTAGAAATTTTATGTTTTTATTACTTTTGATTATTGTAAAATTTATATATAATAACTATCTTTTTCAATATACCATCTATAGTATAAATTCATGTACCTATATTTTTATTATGCACCAGAAAACCCATTCACCAATTTGAAAACTATATCATATAGCTTCATATCCCCATAATTAATTAATAATTATAATGAATCACTAACACATCATACATGAATATAAGTACAATAAACTTCCAATCCATGTAACAATTATTTAGATCTCATTTTTTCCATTTATATTTGTTAATTGAACCCACTAAATAGAGGAACACTTTTTCCACTCATTTATACATCCTAAATAAATGAAACAAATATGATATATTTTTCACCAAAAACATGTGGCACTGATACCATCAATTTGATGAGTTACCAAAAACATATAATAGGGGTATTCAAATTAGATGGTTGTAATTATACATTTCTAATTGGATATTATCCTCTTAAGGGAAGAAATGGAAAACTTGAAATTATTTACAAAAACAATCACACTCTACATTTGATAAAATAAATTAAACAGTATAGGTATTTTACATGGTTCACAAAAATAGGATATCCCAATGAGCATCCATTGAATGTGTATCAACATACATGGATTCAATATTATAAACTAGTGGTAAATTTTTTAAAAAAAATACACTATATGGATCCAAGGAAAATATCCACTTCGTATTTCATACATTACATTATTATAGGGAATTAAATTAATATATGAAACACACATGTTACATAGAATAAGGTATATAGTATAATCTTATCACCATTCTAGAGTGGGTGATATCATTAAAACGATTTTATTTATATTCACATACATATTAGTATTTTTGCTTTCTTTCCCCTTTTATTCAGAACCTATACTTTTTCACATCATAAATTTATTTTCCATATAACTACTTTTAACACATTCTCTATTACACATCATATTTTCTAATTTCATGTGTTGCCTCAATAATAATTTTCATATAAAAAACACCCATATTGTATCAATAATCACATAGACATTATGTACACGATAATATTTCCATTATGAATATGGTAATTTTGTGATGTAAATTCCATGTATTCCATTAATTTATATCTCAAAAATCATCATGATGATCATAATTAATAAAAATTATTAATAATCCAAAAAATCAATGTGTTTTATTCATCTTAATTTATTGAAGTATTAATGTTTAAATATGTACACACGATGTGTGATTCTCTGGGTCACATAATGATCTATATTGAGAAATTGATATTTAATTAACAAACCCATAACATGTAACCCACTATAATTCTATATATGTTCTTGTCTATCATAGAATGACCACTAAAATAAAATTATATAACTATTTGACATCTCCTGTGAAATAACTCTTCCTCACAATCTTAAAATTTTATTATTTTATTAAGAAGTTAAAAGGGACTAACATTTGATATTTCTAAAATGTCCCTTATCAAATGAGTACATCAATAAATGACACAAATTTGAGGATTCTAATATATTCCTTGAATGAATATTTATATCATCCCAAAATCACCTTTTCAAATATTTTTTTCACAAAATGACACTAAAAGATGAAATATATGATCATCAAGGCATGTTTTAATTATTATATCAGAATATTTAACATTAAATCGAAGTCACACTATAGTACATAATAGAAACATGGATTTTTTGTTTTATTAATTTATTATTATATTATATTGAATACATGCTTTCAATTATTATATGAGATTAAATATAAATATACATAATTACTGCATTATTTTTAAAACAAATCATGTGAATAATTATTTTTTTTTGATATTAAGTATAAAATTTTGCTAATGAATTATTATGTTTGACATAGAATATATCACAATGTTAATTGTTATTATAAGAGGAATACCCAAATAATATATTATGTGGCCTTTTTCATATCTTTCTATTTTAAAGAAACTGTACAATATAATTATATTTATATATGTGATCAACAATACATGAAAAAAGATTTGGGTTTTTAGATTCATGAAATAAAATATGAACAATAAATTTAAAGAAATATGAAATATATGATTATAGATATATGAAAAGATTATTTAATAAAATTGGATGATGTTTTACGAAGAATATATATTTGTAGATCTTTTGGGATCTCTGTTGTGGTCTTTGAGGAGGCTTTTTATTTTCTAAATAATAGGTAACCTGATCAAAAACATCAAAAGGAAAAAATCTATATAATATTTTAAAATATTAATGAGAAAAATATATTCCTTATTTTATTTTGTATTTAAAAAAGATTAATTTTGACCTACATAAGGTGTTTTGAACATAATTAAAATAGATAAAATTTAGAGAGAGATAAATTATTGTCATTTTTTTATATATGCTCTCAATATTGAAGATATTAATTAGGATGGGTAATGAATCAATAAAGAAAATTCATCAGGATAGAGGAGAGATTTTACTATGGGTGTTTATGAATATAAGATTTTTGTAGGATATTTTCATTCATGTTTCAGTAAATTTTCATAAACAAGAGGGATCCTATATATTGTGATTTTTGGAGACATTGTTATTGGGATACCACCAATTTTAAAAGATGATATTCTTCCTATAATAATAAATATATCATTTTCAAGACATATGTTTTACGTAAAATATATCCCAATATGGAAATGATATAGTCAACCATATTGAAGAAGATATTTTTAGATTTAATTTTCCTTTGTGTCCTTGTTTATTTATATTACATGCAGGGAATGGTGAGATAATATAATTAAGAGCATATTGATTATTACAATTGGTTAATTACTAAAACAAATTATAAAATGATAACAACGATTCAACCCCCCTTATCAGGGATACACGCTTAGCCCCCATGGAATGTAAAAATTGTAATATGGTATAGAAGAACACTCTAGTCATATGAATGAATAAGGTAAATAATAAAATTTAATGAAAGATATTTTATAATAATTAAAAATTTCAATTCAAATTAGGATTCAAATAAAATAAAATAAAATTAAAATGATTAGTTTTTTTATATAGAGGAATTATTATTATTTAGTATCATTACAAATGATATTCTTAGAATGATTTAGATGTCTTAGAGGAGTATATTCCTTTAAAATATTTTATAAAATGAAACATAATAAATTATTTATAAGAATATACATAATTTGAAAAAATGATCCTCTAAAATTAAAAGATAATGAACATTATAAATAATTGAAAAAATACTAGAAAAGGATTTTTTATATATTTATGATGATATGTTTCCAAAATAATATTTATATTTTATTAAAATAATTATCATTGAAAATAAATCCCCATGTAGAGAAATGTAATTTCATTAAAATAAAAAATAAATTATGAGATAGGAAAAATTTACAAAATAAAAAAATAATATGAATCCTAATTATTAATAATTTTATTCAAAAATATCTACAAAAATATGAATTTTAAATAATGTGAATTATTTATTAAGTTATGTTAATATATTTAATAATTCATGAAACTAAAAATTTATGCGTATAAACTTGGGAAGAATAGGAATGATCATTTGACAAGTGATTCTGAAAAAGAATAGAAGTTAATATAGAGAATATTAAATAATATTCCGGCCAAAGATACTTTAACAAATATTTAAGATGATTTAGAAAATTCAAATAAACTTCTTTTAGAACATATAATGTTTCTTATCAGAATAATTGTTGTATCAATACTCATTGATAAGTTTCTATAAATTTAGTTATGTAATAGGGAAATAAATATAAGGATACATATTATATTAAAATAGAACATCCTAAAATCATAATATTAAAGAGGTTAATTTTATACAACATAAATTAAAAATTATATATATATATTTTATTATAATATATTTTCAATGAATTTTTATTAAAAATAATTTCTATGGAATAATCGATAAAATCATATCCAACATTAATGTAAGTCATAATAATTTTATAAAAATCATCTTCAAAAATAGTATAACATGTGACTCATTTTTCTACAAAATAATTGTTTCATCAAAATTTTTAGAGAAAAGACCTATTGGAATTGAAATATATGATGGATGAATATTGTTTTAGAGAGTTTGTCTGAATGGACCGAAGGCCTTATTTTTATTTTATTATTGATAATCCCCCTTTTTAAGGGTTGTAGGGGAACCCGTACATGACCCATAGGCCCTAGGAACAAGGCCCGACATGACCCGTAATACATGACCCAAAGGCCCAGAGGAATTCCATGCCAACACATGACCTGTAGGCCCAACTCACTAGAACTGCCCCTCCCTAGCTTCTGCATAATTGATTTCCTTTAGCTACCCACCTGCATTGTTGATCGTCTAGCTTTGCCCTGGACAAAGTTACATGGTGTCTGGTCCCGATGGCGGTTTCTATACCCTCTCATTCTTCCAATACTCTTAGCTCTTCTTCTGGTGACTGTTACTAGTGCTCTGATCCTTATCTGAGGCCTTCTCTGTGTGAACTGGGATATATCATGGTTTTCAATGGCCCGAAGGTCCTGTGGCCCGAAGGCCATTTGATGGCCCGATGGCCCTAAAAACTGTAAGCCCCAACCGGTGGCCCGAAAGCCCAAATCAGGTGAATAGTCTGGCTGCTATAGTAACGAACAGTGCCTTCTATAGTGCCTACTACAATACTGCAATAATGCCTCCTAGAGTACTACTATAGTACCGGAAAGTTTTCCTCCACCCGGTTTTGAACTTGGGACTCTTGGATGCCAAGAAGGAGCCCTTAACACTTGGGTACGGGCTCTTTGGCTTGTTTTAGACTTTTAATTCAATGTAGAATATTATAAGTATTTCATGAATATGATTATTATTATAATTAACATAATTATATGGTAAAATTATTTATTTATCATTAAAAAAATTCTAACAATATATTTTCAAACTGTACAGGTTTAATAAAACAATCATGATAAAAAAATTGTTATTATTAAATAATAAAACAACTAAAATATATTAATTTATATAATAATTATATTATTTCAACATTAATTTATCCAATAATGTGAAAAATATCCATTAGGTTGATGAAAATAATCAATGACATATGAATGTAGTATGTTTTATACATGAAATTTCAGACTCAATGATAATCAATAGTTTTGTATAGTCTATGGATATCAGAATAGATTCTTCCTATATAATATTTAATCTATAAGATGGAATGGAAAGTATGTATTAATGGGTAATAAAATATATTATTATAAAAATCATATAATCCATTCCATGGAAAAAATCACAAATTTTTATAGTCAAAATATATTTCCTTACCTTGAAGAAGTGTGTAAATGATATTATCAAATTGTAATCAAATTTGATGAGTATTTCAGTACTATATAATTATACATAAAATAACATAGTGTTTTAGAAATTTTTTAGATAATATATTGAAAATTTATATTTGTAATAAGTTATATTATATTATTATGTGTACCACCTAACCTTCAGTTATAGTAAGTACAATTCTATTCCTGTAGAAATTAATACATAATGTATATTTATTTAATCAAATTAGTTATTTGAACATAATCTCATAAAAATAATTTCACTAACTAAATATAATATATTTATTTAACATGTTAATATTTTCATATGGTTAAAATGAACAGATAATGTTTATAGTAAAAAAATAACAATCAGTTAATATCAATGGATAATAGTATTCATAACATAAAATTATAAAATTATATGTAATGATATTATGTATAAATATCATTGTTGATATAGATATGTTTTATATTAATTTTTAAAGTATTAAAAATTTCTCATGCACATAAAATATAGAATGGAATACCTTATCCTCTCTTCATCACAATACATTAGATTATTATCAAACTAAATCCAACCCAAAATATCACCCTGCATCAAATATGTTCTAGTGTCACCAATAATCAACATAAATAATGTTTAATATGTATTTTAAAATAGGTTATAAGAAGAAGTGGTATATGTTGTTATCATTGTTTTTTCTTATTCCATTAATATGAATATTCCTCACAATATTGAATTATTTACCAAACAGAATTAAAATTATTATCTTAACCACTTTAAGAAGTTTATATGTTAATGTTGTCTCAATTTTTATTCTCCTTGTATTCTAATAGACAAAAAAAATATTTCTCATGTGTTTGTATTTCCTACCATCTCCATATAGCAGTGTAAGTAGATTTTAATCAATTCATTAATTGGATGGTTAGATATTTATAATTATTGAATATATATTGTATTTATGAAATAAATATGGTTATGAAAATATAATCAATCATTTATCCTCTTACTCTTCTATATATTGGAATATTATAACATCCTAGATGCTTACTTTTGGACTATAGCTTCCATGAAGTGATGTGAACGGAATTTCAATTAAAACAATTAATTAATTACTCTAAAATTAAAAATAATGTTAAAAAATATTGTTCATTATGTTATTTAAATTAATTATATTTCTTAACCGCTCAATGAAACTATTAATAAAATATATTATTCTAATGAAATTGTAGAAAAATTGATTAAACATTCATAAATGTTTGACTTACTAAATTTAAATTAAATTAATGTATCTTAAAATTATTTTAAAAATAACAAAAAATTGTGTTAATTTTAATATGTGTATTATGAATATATTGAACACACTTTAATTTTTCAAAATTTAGTGTCAAACATGTATAATGTAGTAATGTCCCAATGTATGTGATTTGTATTACAACATCATTTAAATTTAAGATTTTTTATCATTATATTTCCATAAAATTCATTTTTTGATTAAAATAAATAAAACCAAGAATTTTTATTCCACTTATTTTATGCCTCTAGGTAACATCGTTTTTTCAGTTTATTATATTTTCTTGAAAATAATCATCAAATATGTTACATGTATAGAATATTATTTTGAAAATTATTGTTTTAATTTTTTTAACAAATCATTAATTTCATATCATGGTTTTATTAAATTATTTAGGAATATTATTATTTATAGTAATATAATTATTTAAATTCATTTTAAATGATGTTTAACATCATTTAATTTTCATTAAAATAAATATTAATATCATTTTATGAATGTGGTACATTTTGTTTTTTTTAATTATCAAAATAATCATAGTTTTAATGTTTACTACATGAAAGGAATTACATATATTATAAAAACACTTTTAATTTAAGATTAATTTTATGTAATACATAGATGTTTTAAAATAAAATAAATTTATTAATGATTTATTTACTTATAAAAATATACAGAATTAGACATTCTTTTTTTCTAAATGGTATGAAAATATTTTTAAAATTTACTTATAACATTGTTTTTAGTTAATTTTATAAAGAATTGTTTTTTATATTTTAGTTTTTATTTTAGTAAAATTTATGAAAATATTGGGTTCTAAACAAAACAAATTTTGAAAATGAATTGATTTTCTACTTTAATCCATTAATAATTTAAGGTGTTTTTCTTATTATATTTCTCTAGATTACATTATATATCACAATTCATAATATAATAGGAATTTATTTTGTCCTCTATGTGAATTTCATTATTATAATTGATTAATATAATATTATTTAAACAAAATTGATATTTTGTTAACAATATAACATTTTTCTATGTGTTATTTATTAAAGGACATTTATTAAGAAATTGATTTCATTAATTGAAGAAATTTTCATTATTCATGGTATAATATATATTTTTCATTTCTAGAAATTTTTAGAATTAATTGTGTTGACTGTTATATATATGATTAATCAATTTGGAAGGAATGTTATAGATGGGCCTCAATTACGGATATTCTTTTGATGTGTCAATATTTTTCTTCTAGTTTAATTACTAGAATCCTATGAGTAACTATTTTACAACATAGAATCTATTATGAATGTCTTAGTCAAGGAAATTTAGTAAAAATAATGATATCTAGTTTGAGCCCATGATATTATGATCATGAAAATATAGAATAACAAATTTTCATCATTGAAAATTTAGTTTCCATTTTCTATGTAATGTTTTTGTTGATTATAGCCATTATTGCACGTTGAATTCAGGTTATTGGTTTCATGGAATATTTTTCAATTTCCCACTCTACAATATTAATTATTCATTATTTACTCATGATTTATTCCACTATATATAAACCTTACAATGTGTGTGTGTTCAACCTTTATTTAATTTTCAACCACCAAGAATAAAAAAAAGATACTTTGGGTAATTTTAATAATGGTAACATGTTTCTTATGATATGTTTTTATATTTACAATTAATATGGGAAAAATGTGTATATATATTTTTCAAAAAAAAATTTAATCCAATACAATCATATAATTTGAGATCCCTTTTATATTTTAGTGATGGAATAAATTAATCACTAGATCTGGGTCATTGGAATCAGTGTTTTCATAGTTGGTATCAATGCAATTTTAGTAGGATCATTGTTAAGTAAATATAAAATTTTGATATATAACATGATAATCATTTTATTATATTTGTGTGTTAGGGAGAGTTTACTGTCATATAGATTATAATCGTGTGTCTTAATTTTTATTATGATGATGAGCTAACTCAATGAATGATATTTTTTAGATATGGTATTTATACTAAGGAAGGGAATCAGTACACATTTTCTATGACACCCCGAAGCAAGTTCCCTAGAGTCTGTGGATTATTTTAATTCATTGGAATGATTACAAGGCATCCAGTCCCGAAGTATCAATCAATTTAGTAGTCTCAAAAAATAGATTACATACATGAATGATACATTACATTATAAAATGAAAATAACAACAACATTGACTCCATTGAACATATTCATATCCCATAGACTATCCCTGTAGGTTAGTCAAAATATAATTCATTACGTCCTGGTAAAATAAAACATAGAATGGTGGTGATCTTAGATGCTCATTAAGGAAAACAATATAGTGGAATCATTCAGAAATAAGCATAGAAATTTAAGGAATTGTATAAAACTAAATCAAAATAATTTTAAACAGAAACTTCAGAATAATATTGAAAAGATAAATCAAATAATTCCATTTACTTATTAATAAGGATATTCTGTTTGTCTAATAATCACCTGAAATATCAATAAAAAAGATCATATTGATTGAATGCATAATGCCAGACATAATAACGAAATAGTCTAGGCCTCATGCCATGACTAAAAATAATATTTTTTCAAGGCCTTCTTCTAAAACACTAGTTTGTCAAATTAGACCTACTGACACATCAAGAATCTATAGTATGCTCCATTAGTCACATACTATGTCCATTGAATTCATCAGATTAAATGGTTGAAAAATAACTTAAACATTCGTATTAAAAATAGAATACGAAATGTAAATAGGTTAACCATAAACCAAGAATTGTATAAAAATAAAACATCCATAGTCAAACATATCCCAAAAACTTAAATATAATATGGATTATTTGTATCATAATAAATCAACTTTAAACTTTTATAAGATTCATTAAAGTATATTGACCAGGACGAAATCAAATTTATTGGGGAGGAATATCTCTTTCTGTTTTGAAATCAAATAAAATTCATGTAATTTTAAAAGAAATAATTTATTTCGGAAATATTGTTATAAGCTTGTAAGGGAAGCTTCAATGGTGTTGTAATGGCATAGAATAACCACACCCGCCATATATGTTAAAAAGGCATTCATACCATAATTTATCAAATAGCCATAAAGTTCCTTGTATGGAAAACAATGGAATGATTCAATTGAGAAAATTATATAAAAAGTAAAACAGGTTTATAAATAAAATTAAACCATATTCTAGTGAATAGAAAAAATTGTTTGAAATAAATTTTTATGATACATGGATGCAGATGATAATGAGTTCCTAGTAGATACTTTTGTAAAAACAACCATTGATAAAAAAGAGATTGTGAAATTAACCATTACCTTTTACTTTCCCTATTTGAGGGTACATTAACATCTTGTATAATTGTTAAATCATTTTTATCAAATTATACAAGAACAAAATACATAAATATTATATCAAATATTATCTCTTAATATTTCTTGGTCTATTATATTTTAGTAGTATCATTGTTTCAGGTGTTAACTGATTCATTTTCTGTTATATGTTTCGTTATCTAAGTTTTTTTATTGATAGAATGTGTCGGATTCATATCCAAAATGATATAATTTTCCTAAATATTATTTTTAATAATCAAGTGAAATTATTATTTAATGGTTACGATGGGGAATAGATCTCATCGCATTCATAGAGATCGTAATCCATACATGCTCATGAACACTAATTACGTTTTTTTAATTTTAAAAGGAAATAATAACAAATGATACAAAGGTATATTATTATTACATTATAATATAATAATTTATAAACATTACTTATGTTCATTAACACCATCCTTTATATGTTCCATGTATGGTTTAGAATGAGTCATATCACTTTCAGGGTGCGGTAGTCCGTACTTCCTCAAATGAAATTATCGTATAAATACAAAATTAAAAGAATAAATTTATTCTATATAAATGAATTATAGAATATTTAATATAAAATAAATATCATTAATATCATAAATAATTACATTTCCATCATAATGGCCACTATAATAGGTGGTATTAGAAGATTTAACAATCATCATTTCGTGAGGCAGTTGTTTGCCGACCACAAAAACATTAGGTTATATACCAATTAGATGGATATGCTTATAAGTGTACATCAAATATATCCCATAACAACAAACTATCAGATTTATGATACTTCTCTTTATAGAATAATTGAATAAATAACATTTTGGGTGTTGGAGAAGTAACATAAAATGAAAGAACTTAATAGGATATGTTACCTTTACATCGGGTAACAACCTTTGGTTTGAACCAATAGGCTTCCTTGAAGTTATTTATTCCTATTTTAAGGATTATAAGAGGAAGATAGATACATAGGGAGTTAAATGGGATATGTTTATACTAGCCAAGGGGATTGCGTTGTCTATGAAATGGGTTAGAGTTGAGGGATTTTGATAAGGGGAAGAGGGGCATATTAAGAATGTTTGAAAATATTATATTATTATATAATGATTCTAAGTTTCAATAGGTCCAAAACTCATTAAAGAAAAATCTAAGATAAATCATGTTCGAAATAAAATCATCTAATAAGAATTGGACATGTTTTTGATATTGTTTTAATTTTTATATTCTCATTTATTTTTATCATTTTTAAATAAGAAAACAGTACAGCATTATTGTGTCATAAATAGTTTTATTTATATGATGAATAAAAATTATAAACAAAATACCACAATGTATTAAATATTTTTAGATTTAAAATTAATATTTAAAGTCGAAAATATAACTTATATACCCCCTTTTAAAATTTATTTTATCAAAAGATATATGTTAATGTCATTTTTGTCTTTACATTAAATTAATTAATATAATGTGTCATTTTCACACTCATGTGGCTTCATGGGGTCCCAAAATTGACCCAAGTATTCACATGTTTGGGTAGGTAGTAAAAAACATGAATAAGACACATGTTAGGGATATTTAATATAATTGTAATAATATTTGTTTACCTTTATTTACCATATTTACCATTGAACCATGGAAAATAAAATATTTACTGAAGTAAATATTCATAATGTCTAAAATTAAAAGTTACCTATTTTAAACAATTTGAACGTAATGATTCCATATATGGAATTTATTTTTCTAAATTATAAACATAGATGTTGCAGAAATTAATTTAGAATTAATTCTTTTTGTCAAAACAAAAATTGTGATTTTAAGAAATAATAATTATAAAAATATATACATTTTTATGTCCATTTTAAATGTAATATTACATCCAATAAAATAAATTATATTAAATTATTGAAATATAATATCATTATAATTTAAAACAACTAATATATATAGTTTAACAATATAAATTATTTTGATTATTTTTCTCTATTCATCAAAATATAAAAGTTTTCAGAAGAGTGCCAAAAAAATTTCCAAGATAATGTTTTATGTCAAGATTATAAAGAATAATTAAATATTATTAAATTTAATATATAAAAGATTCAAATATTGTTTTTAAAAATGGATCGCAATTAAAATGCAGTAAAATTGTATTTTTTTGAAAAATTCTACCTTTATATGAAAAAAATGAATTTGTTCTTATAATATTTCTACAAAACACATAATATGTATTCTAAAATTATTTGAAGTTTATAAAATTCAAAATTCAACTAATACTAGTCATACTCGCTTTCTAAGCATCTAGTTTGGTAAGTTGTGGTGTACTTGAAATCGGTGTTGTGTGTAACACTTGTTATTGAATTTCATTAAATAGGTAACGTATTATGAAATCATGGGTTGTTACATTCTCCCCTCCTTTAATAAATCTGTTCCTCACAATTTGAAATATTTATTTGAAAATAAAAGGTTGGAAATAGAAAAATACCTTTGGGGAAAACCCACATCATAAATTGGGTAAATGAAATTTAGTCTCAATAAGAGGGAAAGAGAAATAAAAATGTAACAACCAAATTATGATATCTATTAGGAGAACATTTGTGTATATTAGAGACACAAAATTCAGGGTAAAATGTAAAAATTTATGGTGATTGATTGTGGTCCTCAATCACAAACAAGTGAAAAATTGAGGGCCTCAAAGCTATCAATCTATGATGATTAAAAATATCATCAGTTCAAAAAAATATATAAGGTTTTAGAATAAATAATTTTTGGATTTATTATACCTTAAATAATGTTTAAGAATAAACATATTCATTTAATAAGAGGGAAAAAATATAATTGACATGTAGAGTTTCAACCTTCAACTAATTACTTCCACAAACTCATCTTTCAATCCAAAAGATAATAGAATTCAATAATATTCCATTTATCAAAATCATATAGGGTTTCAAATATAATGAATTTATAAATAATTTGTTATAATTTTAAAAAAAAGGAATTATAAAATCTAATACATCACATTAGCCAGTGGTAGGTGATTACCCTTGTCACCCTTCGGTTGCGGGTTCATGTCTCACAGCCGTTTCGGACATGATAGGTTGTCGCCCGACCTCCAAGTAGTCCTTTTTATAACAATCCAAAAAATAATCTCAATAAATGATTTATAATAAACTATATAATCCAAATATCAACCATAATATATTCGATCCATTAAACAAATCCACAATTCTTATGTCTGAACTCACAATCCCAAATTTATAAGGAAGGGCACATAATATACATGTGAATACCTTCATCGTGTATTCACATAAAATGTGGTAATAAATTTTTTTTCCAGAAAACCATACTTGAATAGGTATGTACTCTTTAATTCCTTCTGTAAATCATAGAATACTGGATATACACCTAAAATCCAAAAATGTTGTAATCACCATCAATGATGGAATATAAAACCATTAATTAGTTCAAATATGTTCAATAATGTCCAATATCATTTATCCAAATCAGTAATCTCTTATTCCAAAATCAATACCATAATATAATGACCATATTAATTTTCATCATTCCTTCAACAATGTATTATCAAAATATATTAAAATGTTATTTAGTCACTTTTTTTGGTACCAAACAATCAGTAATACTTAATGAAAAGGTTCTATAGTAGAATCCTTATATACTTCATAATTATTATAACCAGTGCATCGTTGAAACAACACTCAAATGACATATTAAGTTGATATCAACATAAGAAAACTAGTCGTTAATTTTCATCATTGTAAAAAATGTAAATTGATTATTATCTAACAACATCATTTGCGATACACTCTGATGATTGGGAAATTGATTCGCATAGTACCCCAAATCCTTGCAGATGATGCATTGTACATTTGAAACCTTTTTCTTACCCTTGAAATCACGTACTTGGTGTCCTTTTTCTCCACACATATAAAAAACTAAAATTCCCATTAAGAATTTACCAAGGTTATTTTTCCTCAGTTTTCACATATGGGAAAATCATTCTTTCCCTTATTCTATGTATCCATCTTACTCTATACGATATTTTTCTTATCTCGCTTCCCTTCAAATCCATATGACTCAGAGAGAATTTTACTTATCTTATTGACAGATAATTATATTTCTTCGTATGATGATTATCCATGGGAGACTATTTTCTCTATAAATGTTAGATTAATTCAATTAAATATACTATCCTTCATACTCATTGGATCAGGCGTATTGTTGGAGTTCTCATTCCATATACTGTGTGCCATTTCTAAATAATGACACATATTAGGTTTGTTTTACGAATCACAATGCATAATTCAAAATTGGTAAAATACATTACATAAATTGAAAATATTATGCATATAATCTATAAAAATAAAATATGTTTTCTATTGAGGAAGTATTTACTCCTAAACCCTTTATAATGGCTTGTAAAAAAATGTGAATTATCCTAAGCATATCCCATGTGAGTGTTATAACCATGAGTATAGCAAGACCCATTCTCATGTTCTAGGAAACCAAGGGTCTATCCTGAAACTCTTTATCGGAGTTTTTACTCCAAGGTACATATGTTCTTGAGCCACCTCTCCCACATCGTATCCAGACATGGATGTATTTCATTAAAAATTCCCAAAATATCTACATTACCAAAATTATAGGATGTTTATCTATACTAATTATCAATGTGTATCATTGAGTAATTTTATCTAATCATGTTTTTTGTAAATATATTTTCTAATGATATGGCTAAAAATTCTCTGATACCAACTATAACACCCCAAACCCAGTTACCCAGAGTAGGAGCATTATTTTAATATATTGGAATGATTACAAGGAATCAATCCCTAAAGACTGATCAGTTTTGCAGTCATGGAAAATTGACCAGATAAATGAACATTAAATTACATTATAAAATGAAAAAAATTACAACATTTTCTCCTTTAACCACATTTATATCCTTAAAACTATCCCTACAAGTCATTCATAATATAATTTTCACATCCCGAGAAAAATAAAAACCATATGTGGGTGATCTCAGATGCTCAGTGATGATAATAATATATTGAAAACTATCATAAATAGGCATTAACATTTAAGGTAATGTATAAAAACAAAACAAAATATTTTTAAATAAAAACAACTACATAATATGTAAAGGGTAAACCAAATAATTCTATTTACATATTGACATGGATATAATACTAGTCGAATAATCACATGAAATATCAATAGGTAATATCATAATGAAGGAATGCATAATGTCAGACATCATTACCACATATTGAAGGCCTCGTTCCAAAACTACAAATAAGATTTTGTCAATTCATTGTGCTAAATCTCTAGTTTGCCTCATGATACCTGCCGATGCATTGAGGAGCAATAGTGGGCTCCACTCGTCACATACATTGTCAAATGCAATCCTCATATGAAAAGGGTGAAACATAACATCAACATTTGTATTAAAACTGGCATACAAAATGTTAAAATGTTAACCATAAACCATGAATGGTATAAAGATAAAAAAATCCACCGTCAAACATATCACACAACCATAAATACAATATGGAAGATTTGTATACTAATAAATCAATTTCAAACAAGTATAAACTCTTTTAAAATATGATGACAAAGATCAAATAAAAATTATTTTAATGTAATATCTCATTCTATTTTGAAATCATAAAAAAGTCATGTAATTATAAAAGATTACCATTATTTTTAATTTTTTTGTTGTAATATTGTAATGGATGCTTCGAATGTGTTATAATGTTAGAGAATAACTACACCCACTATATAAGTTAAAAAACATTCGTACATTAATTTTTCGAAATGGTCAGAAAGTACCTTGTTTGGAAAAACGATAGAAAGCTCCATTCAGACTATTTTATAAAATGTCAAAAAGGATATAAATGAAATTAACCCATATTCCAGTAAATAGAAAAAAAAAATTTGAAATGAATTTTTAAGAAACACGGATGGGGATGAAAAAAGAGGTCTCAGTGAATGAATACATAAAAACAACATTGGATAATAATGAAATTGTAAAATTAACCTTTACCTTGTACTTTTCCTTAATCTATGGTATGTTAACATCCTGTATATTAGTTAAATAATTGTTATTAAATTATAAAATAACCTCATACATTAATATCATATCATATGTGATCATATAATATTTCTTTTTTAATAATATTTTAGTATTATCAATGGTTCAGGTGTTAAATTATTCGTTTTCATTTATAATTATTGTTACTTATGTCATGTTTGTTATGGGTAGAATGTATTTGATTCATATCTGGAATGATATAATATTATTAAATATTATTTTTAATAATTAAATGGAAATTATTATTGAATTGTTTCGATGGGGAATGAATCTCATTGCGTTCGTGGAGACTATAATTCGTAAGAATGCACGAACGATACATTCATTTTATATTTTTTGACGGAAATATTGTTTACGGAAATAAGACCAAATGATACATAGGTATATTATTATTAATTTATAATATAATATTTTGTGTATATTACTTATTTTCATTAACACCATCCTTTTTATGTTCCATGTTTGGTAAAAACTGTTCATATCACTTTGAGGGGATAGTAGTTTGCACTTCCTCAAAAGAAATTATCTTATATTTACAACAAGAAAAGAAAAATATTATGAGATAAAATAAAATTAATGAATATTATATATAAAATAAATATCATAAATATCAAATATAATTACAGCTCCATCATAATGTCCAGCATAAGTGGTGGAAGTAGAATATTGAACAATCATCGTTTCGGGTGCTGTAGTTCGCCCTCCACAGAAACATTATATTATATACCCTTTAGATGGTGGTTTTTACATGTTTTGTTCAAATACATCCCATAACATAAAACTAGTATATTTATAATATGTGTTTTGTAATAAAAGGGGTTGGAGAAGTAAAATATAAGAAAAGAACTTAATAGGAGATGTTAACATTAAATAGGGTAACTCCATTTCGTTTGAACCAAAAGGCTTCCATGAAGTTCCTTCTGCTTAAGGTAAGGAATTTAAGATAAAGATAGCGGCGTAGGGAGATTGATTTGGAGAGGTGGGATGAGAAAAATGGCTTGGGTGGTTTGAGAAACGGGTTAGAGATAAGGGCTTTTTATAAGGGGGAGGAGGGGTTGTTTTGGAATGTTTGAAAATTTTATTTTATTATATAATAATTTTTTGTTTCTAAAATTCCAAAAAATGTTAAAGTTGATGATAAGATGACTCATGATTTAAATTCATTCATACAATAATAATTTTATAGGTTTTGGATACTTTTCTAAATTTTTGATCTCATTTATTTAAACAATTCTTTAATGAGGTAAACACTGCTTCATTACTGTGTCATAAATAATTTTATTTATTTGATGTCTAAAAATTATTTAAAAACAAATACGTATTATATTTTTTTATATTTCAAAATAATTTTTCTCATTGAAAATTTAACTTATATAACCCCTTGTAAACTTTATTTTATTAAAATATAAATGATTATGCCATCTTTGTCTTTACTATAAATTAATTTATATAATGAGTCATTATCACTCTCAAATAGATCCATGTGATCACAAAATCATCCCAAGTATGTGCATGGTTGGAAAATTTTCAACTAATACGTATATGAAACCTGTTAGGGTAATTTAATTTTAATATAATAATATGTTTACCCTTATTTTTACCAGATTTACTAATTACTCATGGTAAATAAAATATTTAATGATATTAATATTCATAATGTATAAAAATAAATGATACATATTTAAACAATTATGAATTCATTTTTCAAAATATAAAATCCGTTTTTCCAAATTCATTTCACCAATGTGGCTGAAAGTAATTTAAAATTATTACCCATTGTCAAAACAAAAAACATGGATTTATGAAATAATAACTATAAAAACATTGACAAATGTTTATATCTACTCAAAAGGCCCATGAATGAATCATAGATCCAAAACTACGAAAATTTTATTAAAAAATAAATTACAAAGTCAGAGCACCAAAATGGAGGTTTATAAAGACGAGAAAATAACTTGCCACAGGCTTCAGCCTCAAAAAATTGCACACAACAATCAGGGGTTACGAAAGACCATTCTGAGATTGACTCATCAATATCCTTCTTTGATAAGGAATTAGCAGCCAAATTGGACTCCCTATAAGCATGGCTCACATCAATGACAATCGAATTAAGAAGATGTATACATTCAATCCAAAATAAATTAAAAGGTATTTTTTAATTTATATTTATTATTTTTTACTATTAATGAAAATATGAATGTTATCTGAAAAGTACGAAAAATTTATCCAACATAAATTTTATGTCCCAATTATAAAAAATAATTTTATGTCATTAAATTGAATATATTAAATTTTCAAATATTGTTTTTGAAAAAGGATCTACATTAAAAGGTAGTAAAATTTCATTTTTCTAAAATTACATCTTTTATCAGAACAATTAATTTGTTATTATATTATCACTATAAAACACATTATACGAACTCTAAAATTATATGGAGTATATAAAATTAAAAATTCAGTTAACATTATTCATAAACGCTCTTTGAATGACTATTTTTGTATGTTGTGAGGAGCTCCAAATCAGTGTTGCATGTAACAGTAGTTATTGAATTTCTTTGAGGAGATAACATACTATGAAATATTTTGAAAGTTGTATTATGAATATAGGGATTTAACTTATATGAAGTCTATTACAACTGGGGTTGGAGTTGAGGTGATCGTGGACATATAAGAGAGTCTATTTATGGTTATGGTGCATAAGTATTCCCATAATTGGAATCTTATAGTTCTTTATCACAAATCCCATATTTTGGATCAATACATGTGATATAGTCTCCAATAATTTAATAAAACCACTAATATATTTGTATTTTAACACTTTATTATTTCCATAACAACTAAATTATGATTCTGAGGAAGAAAATAAAGTTGTCGAGTTATATTGGAAATATATTTTTTGAAGGGGTATGTTAATAAACAGTTTTAATTTTCCCAAAATAATAAATATTTTTATGAAATCGATATTTCGGAAAGGAGAACCCATTGTATGATATCCTTCATGAAATACCTTCCTTGAGTTAAATTATCTAATATATAGAGTAATTTCTACACATTAAAGAAGGAAGAAAACATAAAGGCAATGTGTGTGGAAATCCTAATAGGATTTGATATAGATGTTTCTAATTACATTTTTAATATGGGACAAAATATATATTAATTAATTGGTAATCATAGAAAAGTCCCTTAAATTAACTCGTTTCATAAAATCAATTATTATGATATATATAAAAGTGACATTAAAAAGTGAATAATTTATTTATATATTATATTTTCTATGTAAAATAATGAAATTTTCAGTTGGAAAATTATTGAGAAAAAATAATTATGCTAATGAAGATGGAATAGAACATTTTATTTCCAATAAATTACAATTAATTAAAGAACGCATAATTAATTTCTAAATTAGAATATGATTATGTTTCATGTTCTGAGAAATAGTACATAAGTATCATCAATTCAGTGGAATGAACAATACCACTAGTATCTAGTTATCAGGTTGTAATAATATGGGGAATTATTTTAATCAATATCTCATGCATCAAGAGATACTACCATAGAAGAAACAAATTCTATAGTCCAAAGATTATGACATTGATATAGCTATATATGATCATTTAGATGATCCAGTTATAGATAATTTCATCACAAACACATATTTAGATAATGTATTATTTTATCCTAGATAATCACACTCTAATTTCAGACATGTATGAAACCAGAATTAGGTATTTCTTTAGAACCAGAAAATGATATTTTTCATCCAATAATTACAATTTAAATGTTTTTATTAAAAGGATTTTCCCATCAATTATAATTTTGAAACATGAAAATACACTAATTAAAAATGGATTGTTACACATATTGTTTAATTTTTTATAATTGAAGTAATGGATTTGATTTAAAATTATAATATGAAAATTTAATTCCAAGAAGAGGATGTCATGATTGGTGATGGAGAAGTGAAATACCTTGTCCATAAATGGGATAATACATCATCTAAATGATTAATGGATATACAAAAGTAGAATGACATAATTAGATTCATATAGAAGAAGATAAGTAAAAAACTATTGGTAGAAATTGTATCCTATGAATAGCTGGTTTAAATATTATGTAGGAGTATATTGATATTATTCCTGAATAAAAACCTTGAAAATGACTTGATTATGAAACCGAGTATTAAATTTTATCTCATACCTAATGACACACCAATATCAATGACACTAAATAGGATGACCACTGTTGAGTTGGATGAATAAGGGAGAAAATTGCATCAGTATTGTCATAAATTATTTTGAGGCCTTATTTTTTTACCTTATGAAGTCGATATTATTTTCATTAAAATCGTATATAATTCTGTGAGGTTATAAATCAGTAATATGGAAATAAATTCCATAACAATATAAAAAATATTTTTTTTTGCGACCGGACCCCTGGGGTCTGTGCTGTGAATACCACAAACCCGCCTTCCATAGGCTAGGTGCTGGAGACTAGCACCAAAGGCCCAAATCCCTAAAACTGGGAATGCATTTCCTTTATAAAGTGTAAAATCACACAACATAGTATGAGATTAAAGTAAAACACTAAGCAAAACTATTTATTAAGGAGTGATGAAAAGTATATGGGGTCGGAAATATAATCCCAACGGGAAATTATAAGTACAACTAAAGAAAACGTACAACTGACGAAAATGTAAAGTAGCTACTGGGTCATCCTCGAGGGATTCATACCTGAAGGGTAGGTACTGATCGCCTCCTCAACACTCCACGTCTGTCAGTCTACTCCTTGTACCAACTTTAACTAAGGTCTACCTCCGGGTGTCGTCCAGTCCTACTACTCTTTTCCTCAGTCAGCGATGTGCATCATCGGCAACCAACACAACGAGGTGCAGGCATAGCCTGTGAAGGGGTGAGTATTAAATTACTCAGTAGGGACCCCGAGACCATCATGTTCTCAAAAAAACCAGGATAAATCACAAATTATTAAATCAATAGATAACCTTACATATGTATATTCCCATACATATACCTAATTTATAAACTAATCCAGCTCAATCATGAGGTAAACACAAAAGTTACTGACTCAACTAAACCATGATTTTTATTATAGGGGTAATATCAATCTAAAACCTCAGATTCTAGGGAAATTCTCTTATATCGATTACAGTGGGCCTGCCATGTCACACATAGGTGCTTCCCACTATCCATGCACTGCTAAAGTACTCCTACAATTGAGTACCATGGGTCTTCTGCATCACACAGAGGTGCTCCCCACCATAGGTCTTCCACCACAACCAGGTGCTCCACCTCATAGCCTATAGAGGTATTCCTCCTGTCGAGTACAACAATTCTGCCACCACAACTAGGAGATCTTCCCTCGTGGGTATGCCACCACAACCAGGTGCTCCCCACTGGTACATATGAGTCACTCAATCAGCTATCGTCAGTCTTTAGCCAGCTACTCGGTTCTCACACAAATGCCTTCTCATCTCTGGAAGATCCTCTCCACAAGCTACCGGTCGATAATCCAACTGTCATGACGTCCCATGTAGACGTATCTCAAATGTCGACATCATCATGGGGGTCTCAACGCAATAGACGGCGTGCCAGTCAGACACCCGGTCTGTGAGTTGTTAGATTTTTAGTATCGGGGGCCTAGTTGGATTCGTATACGATCCAACCTAACCATATCTCAACATTACCCCAAACACCAATGGGGTTAACTCAATGGGACCTTCATGCTCCTAGAAAACTAGCACCGCTGAAGGTTCGTCAAATGGTCATCTGGTACCAATGATATGGCCCAAGAAACTAAGAGTTATTAGTGGGCCTAGGTCTGGTCCGACCTGATCGGACTGACCCGACCCGACAAAGTCTGGGCCAACCTGGTCTTCGTCAACCCGGTTAGATCTTTTGGGTCTGGCCCGACCCATTGGGAAGGCCATCCTTTTAGGTTTCACCTGGACCACTAGGTCTAGCCCATTAGGCGGCATGGGAAGTTCAGCACAGAGGTCGCCGCGAGGGGCACGACTCGGCCTAGAGGGCGCGGCCGGTTCGATTTGACTAGCGCTGTGAGGATCATAGTCCAAGAGGCTCACCCTGGGTGGGAGAGTCGGTTCCGCCAGCGGTGCCATGAGAGAGGCTGCGGGCCGGCACGACTCAGCCGGGCAGGCCCGGTGACAGTGTGGGTAGGCTGACGGGGTAGCCGGGAAGGCCGGGGGCAGGGTACGGGGGGTGAGGGTAGGATGGTAGGGCACCGGTCCGGCCGCGGGCTAGGTGCGCCAGGTGAGGCCAGGCATCAGGCAGGCCACGCAGGGTGGGGGCAGGCCGACAGGGCGCTAGGCAGGCCGCCAGCAGGGCACAGGGGAGGCCGCTGGTAGGCTGGCGAGTGGCCGGGTGGTCTCCTGGAAGGCTGGTTCAGCGCGGCTCGGGCTATGGAGGGCATGCGGTGTTCAGCTAGGAGAACTGGAGTGTTCTGGTGGCGGGGGCAGCATGATTCTCAGAGGTCGCGGGATGCGCGGCCTTGGTCAATGCCACCTTTTTTTTTCTTGATGTCGATTCGTCGCTGAAAGTTCAACATAAACAAGATCAGTGGAGGGGTCTGTCCATGCGGGTTGGGACCGCACCCTCCAAATTTATGGTGTTATCAATTTGTCCAGCAAATAAATATGATGAACAACGATATATTTACAAACTCCACAAGAATTCATTCCATTCGAATAAGAGAAGGAGAAAAGGGATAACACACAAAATTAAAACCCCTACCTTTAATCTTCAGTCATCAATGGTGAAGTAGCGGGAACAAGATGTAGTTGTCACTCAATGTGTCCTCTGCACTCATCCACTCTCGAATACTCACGATGGTTGTGGAAGTGGTTCCACGTCAGTAGGTGTCCTGGGATGAAGATCGAAGTGGACCATCGCCGACATTATTCATTGTAAATATGCGTTCATCGTTGGATGATGAGGTTCCTCATGGAGAGATTTCTCATCAATCACCCATGTGAAATCGTTGTGCCAAATAATAGATTAGTTTATCTATTATTTCATTGTCACAAATTCAAAAGGGTGAATTAAATTAAAAGCCTCCACCTCATTAAGTCATGTGTGTTGGCATGAATTAACTGGGGAGTTGGAACTGATTAATTTAAGGGAAGTCCAAGAGGCTCTCCCTCATTAATGAGGGAGATTTGAGAGGTTATACTCTACACCCATTAACAGTGGTCGGGTGGTCACCACCCCTATTATTCAAATTGGAGGTTATGTGGTCTTGGTTGGTCCCCACGCTGTATCCTTTAGCGGGAGGTTATGTTCGTGTGGGCCCCACCACCATAACCACTCATGGGAGCTTAATGTGTTGTGTTCCCACCTCCAACTTTTATGAGGAGGTTTTAACTACCAATAACCCACATGTAAGATTAAATAAAATAAAGTGTAGATTACTTTATATTTTAATTATTCCATGAAACCCCAAAAAATAACAATTATTCATGACCAACTGCCAGCGAGGTGAAAGTCTTATGTGAATATCAGCTCTGTGAGTTCAACGATGCTCTCATATTTTAATTCTGAGAACTCATTAAAAAGATATAAAAACCTACTCATACATTTATTGAATGTACCTGAACAAATCTTCAGAAATTGATCCCGGGCACACCGGGCCTCAGAAACATTCTCCACTATTTTTTATGGACTCGAAAAATTCCCATGTATTTATGAAAAAAAAATTAATGGAAATTATGTATCTTTACATTCTACCCACCCAAGGTCTTTATTTCCCCTATAATCTACAACTCAAACTAAGAGAACAAATGGGGGTACTGTGCACACATCTGAGCCTCCTGCTCCCTTTTTCTCCCCTGGAGGTTCCTGTGCTGCCAGCGAACGTGCACCAATGGTATCAACTGTCCATGTAGAAATTATCTTGTCGATCCTCAATCCCCACTAGAACCTCCATAAAATTCGCCCCATCATTGACGTCCATCTCTCCATGGTTGATGATGTCAGAAACGTTGTGCACGTATCTCCTCCATGGAGATACATGGAAGACATCGTCCACCCGGTGCAACAGAGGTGAATGAGAAAAGTAGTAAACCACCTCGCCAACATTGTTGAGGACCTAGAATGGTACAATGAATCTCAAAGATAATTTTACTACTCTGCCAAATCTCTGTAGTGCTCATCGAGGTGAGACCCGTAGATAGACGTGGTTACCATCCTCGAACCCCATAGATCACTATCTTCTATCCGCATAAGTTTTCTGTTTACTCTGTGTAGTCTTCATCTACTCTATGATATTCTACACCATCTCTGTGGTAGCTTGTACCATCTTTGGTCCCACTAGTCTTGACTCCACATGGTTAGTACAATACAAGGGTGATATGCAAGTTTTCCAATACAACGCCTCAAAAGGTGTCATCCCAATGGTTGAGCGATATATTTTGTTGTATGAAAAATACACTAAAGACAAGTGGGCCCCCTTGCTACCACCAAAGGCTATGACACAAGCATGCAACATGTCCTCGAGGGTCTGAATGGCCCAATTAGTCTGACAATCCGTCTGAGGATGGAAGGTGATGCTCAAATGAAGCATCATCTCAAATTATTTCTCCAACCCCTTACATAACTGGGATGTTCGGCGTGAATCGCAATTAGAGACAATAGAAGAAGGTACTACAGGTATCCGTACAATCTCCTACACATAGTGGCATCCCAAGCTCTCTACTAATCTATGCTCTCTGATCAGTAGGAAGTGGGCTGACTTGGTGAGTTAGTTAACGATCACCCAAATAAAGTCATTACTCCAAGATGTACGTGGGAGACCTGTCACGAAGTCCATGGATATCTTATCCCACTTCCACTCAGGGACCTCTAAAGTATGAATCAATCCTGTTGGTACCTTGTGATCCACCTTCACCTTCTGTCATGTGAGGTATCGAGGGACAAAATCCACTACTACGTTCTTCATACCTGGCCATGAGTGCTGTTGTCGAAGGTCCTTGTACATCATCACCACTCTTGGATGTACCATTAAAAAGGATGTGTGGAACTACCTCAACAATTCCTCATGAAGTGAAACTAGTACCATAGTACGTCCTCTTAAGAGGATTACATTCTCTCTACCTTCATAAAATCCATTAGGTTCATGCCTTGTCGATATTTGTTAAGCATCAAGCTACTCTGTCACCTCACCTAGAAGCTGCAAACCAGAACTCCTGTTGAGTGAATCTGCAATTACATTCCCCTTCCCAGGATTATAGACTATCATGAAGTTATAGTCACAGAGGATATCATATCATCGTCGTTGTCTCAGGTTCAGGTCCTTTTGAGAGAAGATATACCTGAGCCTCTTGTTATTAGAGTACACGGTAAAGTGTTCTCACTTAAGATAGTTCCACCACATATTCAAGGCGAATACAAAAACTGCTAACTCCAGGCCATTGGTAGCGTAGTTCTGCTCATGTTGTCTCATCTTCCAAGAACCTTATGCGATCATTGCTCTCTCCTACATTAGGACAAACCTGATTCCAGTCCCTGATGCATCACAGTAAACTACGTACCCTACGCCTTCCTCTAGAATCCTCAATATGGGGGTACTAGTCTGCCTATTCCTTAAATGTTGAATGCTTTGTTGACATCTCTATGACCACATGATGTGTTTTCCCTTCTTTTTCAAGTATGATAGTGGTGCTCCATCTCTGGTGAAGTCTGTAACAATCATCTAGTAGTATCCAACCAAATAAATCGTCCCTCCCCCATTGGGGGTGGGGTAATCCTCGAAACAACGTTTGAGAGGATTTCCCCATGTTTTTCTAATCCTTTTTTGAACTCAAAACTCAAAACTCTTGCTGCCATGAGAGTAAGGTTGGCTGACTTAAGAGTGATTGGATGCACCCTCCTATGCATAAGTTTAACCTGTGCATCCTGGGTTTCCTTTTTCACTGACTAAATAAATCCCAATCCCAATGTTGTAGATAAACCACAAACTTTTTCCCTAATATAGTCAATCTATCTATAAACTGTGTTTTCCCAATCCGTACCCAAACATATATCATAAGTCCTCGATGCTACCACCAAACGGTTCCAACCAAAACTCTCACCTAAAGGGTCATATAACACTATTGATGTAAGTGTGATTATAAATTCCCCTCCAAAAGGAATATCTAGATGTGAGGATCAAGTCAATAGTTTAACTAGAAACTCTAGGTCTAGGACAAGATTCATTGAAGAAAACAATAATTGGTACCTCTTTCTATTGATAAAACAGCTAATAGTATACACATATCATACCTATAATCATTCCTAGAGCCCTTGGTTCACAATCTTTGACCAAATGCAGCTACTCTCTTCCCCAACCCTTCAGCTCCCTGTGCCTAGCGGGCACAAAAAAGGTAGGGAGTTGTAACATGTCGAAATGTACACCACCTCATGCTGCTCCCCTATCTCTGCTTCCATGTCTGCTGCCCTGAAGATTCATCTATCCTTAACACTTCCTCTTCTCGAAACATTTTACATGCTCAAGTCTCTGAGACTGGCACTAGTTTATTACTTTCCCACTACTAACATTCATTGGTTGTATCCCCTCAACCAGATAAAATTCAACCACAAAGGTTCTCTCTAGCATCTACAGAAAATGCGTTGTCTTGGATTTTTTAAAACACACCTCGCTCTGTAGTCTGAGACCCAAAGCACTGATTGTACTGTATTCAGCGAATAATGAGAATGGTCGGTATGCGTCGATGAATACTCATCTACCGAAATGTCTTCATGAAGAAGCTATAAAAGCTCTATAGAACTCTCATCCACCTCCTCAGGCTAGTCCTCAACCGCATTTGAGTCGGGCTCGCCTAGGAACCTGATGGGTAGCGGATACTGAAACATGTGTATAGAACTAATCATACATGTGTCATCTACTAGTACCGCTGGTTGTAAATGCATACCAACATGTAGTGATCTAGCTGACACACTTCCTGAATGTACAATCTCTGGTAAAGGTCTTTGTATTGAAGGCTCATTACACTATAGACCAACCTAATGATCAGTCACTAGAAAACACAAGTAACTAAGATCACTATCTTCTCTACAGGTGTCTAAACTAGGCAGAGAACTCCAGAAATCTCCTCTAGCCAGTCCTCTGCT
Source organism: Viscum album (assembly GCA_963277665.1). Taxonomy (NCBI): domain Eukaryota; kingdom Viridiplantae; phylum Streptophyta; class Magnoliopsida; order Santalales; family Viscaceae; genus Viscum; species Viscum album. Next base: position 809,737,720 of record OY728140.1, on the reverse strand, counting down.
TCCTGGGAATCTGTCTCACCTCATAACCATGAAGACCTCTATTGTTGGAACTTGTGAAACATGCTTAGTCGGCATGCACCGTCCTCCAGTATGGTTGGTGGAATCTACTGCCCAACGAGTGGTGGTGCTGCTAGTACACCACCTGATGGTGCCAACATAGTATGAGGGCTCTACACTGGAGATGCGTCACTCGGTGGGCCATCATCGCGTACTCTCTCAGAAGTCTAACCGTATTTTTGTGTGGAGGCATCCTGAACAGATGTGACACGACCAAAAGTTATACCTGTTGAGCTGACTTGATTGAGGCAACTTAAATAAAACATTTTAAAACACACACGCAATCAGTGCTTTCATGTACTGAGTCAGAGATCAGTAGTCAAGGTCCTGGTGTACGGATACATCAGTCGCCACATCAACACCGGAATCCCTGAATTAAGAACCACAATCAGTACCCTTAAAAATATTTCATCATAGAAAATAAAGATCAAAGTCCTATGTTCTATGGTAGTAAAGACTCCAATGATACCAAATTTTCATGACCCGTCCCCCGGGACTCGTTCCGTGACAACCCCATGCCCGCCTTCCAATGTCCAGGAGATGGAAGCTATCACCAAAGGCATAAATCCCAAAAACTAGGATGGAATTGCTTTTATAAAGTGTAACCACGCACAACAAAGTACGATTTGAAAGTAAAACACTATGAAAAATTGTTTACAAAGGAGTGATGAAAGTAAAAGGGGCCAGAAATACAATCCCAACAGGAAAGTACATGTACAACTGAAGAAAAAATAAAATTGATGAAAAGGAAAAGTAGTTATTGGGTCTTCCTCTATGGATTCCTATATATAGGGTAGGTACTAATCGTCTCCTCACCAATCCACCTCTGTCAGACTACTCCATGTACCGACTCATCGTAAGATCCACCAATGAGTGTCATCCAATCCTACTACTCTGATCCTCAGTTAGCATTGTCCGTTTTCGGAAAACAACACAATGAGGTGTGGTCATAGCTCATGCATGGATGAGTATAATGATACCCAGTAGGGATCCTGAAACCCTCAAGGTCTCAAAATATCCATCAATGATAAACCACATATATAGAATCAACAGATAACCATTCGATTGTATATTCCCATACATATACCTATGTTATCAAGTAATCCGTCTCAATCATGAGGTCAACACAAAAGTTACTGAATCAGCTCAACCCGAAATTTTATTATAAGGGTAGTATCAATCTGAACCCTTCGCTTCTAGAGAACTCCTCCTCTATCGAGTCGAGTGGGCCTACCATGTCACACAGAGGTGTTTTCCACTAACCTTTGGACTGCTGAGGTACTCCTCCTATTGAGTACCATGGGTCTGCTACATCACATAGAGCGCTCCCCACAATAGTTCTACCACCACAACTGGGTGCTCCCCCTCATAGCCTGCAAAGTTACTCTTTCTGTCGAGTACTGCAGGTCTTCCACAAAAACCATGCACTCCTCTGTTGTGGGTCTTCCACCACAATCATGTGCTCCCCACTAGGCCACAAGAGTCACTCCAAGTCACTCAATCAAAAGACATCAAGTCTCAACCATCTACTAGGTTCCCGAAAAAATGTCTGGTCGTCTTTCGAAGATCCTCTCTACAAGCTACTAGTAGAAACCACAATTTTCACGAAGTCCCAAGTAGAGGTTTATCAATGGTTTTCCTCATCATAGGGACCTCAACACAATAGACGGTATGAAAATCGGACACACAGTCTTTGATTTAAATGTTTTTTAGTCCTAGGCGCCCGGTTGGATTCGTGTACGATACAACCTGATTGTATCTCAACATTACCTTGAATTGTAGTAGAGTATACTCAAAGGGACTATCCTACTCCTATAAAATTAGGGAAGTTGATGGTTCATGTGGTCGTTTGGTTCCAATGATATGGCCAAAAAATGTAACAATCAGAAGTGGGCTTGGGTCTCGTCCGACCCGACCTGACTTAGTCTGGGCTGACCAGGTCTGGGTCGACCAGGTAAGACCAGTATGGTCTATCCCGACCCATTGGGTGGGCCAGTTTAATTGGTTTGACTTCGACCACTTGGCCTAGCCCAGCAGGCCGCATGTGTAGCTCGGTCCAGAGGTCGCCGCGAGGGGTGCAGCTTGGCCTAGCGGGCGCGAGATGTTTGGTTCGACCATCACCGTGAGGGGAGTGGTTCGGGTGGCTCGGCCCGAGAGGGGGAGCATGTTTGGCTAGCGGCACTGCAAGAGTGACCATTGGACGACTCAGGAAAATGGTGCAGCTCGGCCGGGCATGCCAGGTGGGGGCCTGGTTAGGCCGGCGGGGCGACGGTGCGCAGTATGCTAGTTATAATTTTTTTAGTCCCGGGGGCCCAGTTGGTTTAGTGTACAATCCAAAATGATCACATATCATCATTACCCCAAACATCAGTGGGGTATATTTAATGGGACCATCGTGCTCCTAGAAAACCAGCGCCACTGACGGTTCTCAAACGGTCATCCGGTGAAAAAGATATGGCAAAATAATGTAACGATCTATAGTGGGACCGAGTCCGGTCCAAACTGTGCAGACCGACCCGACCCGACTTCGTCTGGGCCGACCCAGTCTTGGTCACCCCATCCGGCCTATAGGGTGTGGCCCAACCCATTGGGTGGGCCAGCCTGTTTGATTTGGCCCAGACCACTACGCCCAGCCTAGCAGGCCGCATGGGTAGTTCGGCTCGAAGTTCGTTGAGAGGGGCATGACTCATTCCAGAGGGTGCGACCAGTTTGGTTCGTCCAGCGCCGTGGGGGGTGTGGTTTGGGCGGATCATCCTAGGAGGGCGAGATGGTTCACCAGCGGCACCGATAGGTAGGCCGTGGGCCGGTTTGGGATGCCGGTCCAACACAGCCAGGCTGGCTGGGAGGCGGCCCGAGAAGGCCGTAGGGGTGGCTAGGCATGCTGATGGGGTGGATGGGGGTAGTGTGCACATGGTGCAGGTAGACCAGCTGGGCGCTGGGAATGCGGCAGGGAGGCCGCAGGTGGGCCGGCCTGCGGCCGGGTGGCGACCGTGCAGGCGGGTTTGGCGTATCTCTATCTGGCGCGAGTTGGCGTTGTTCGGCTGGCTGCACTGGAGCACCGCGACGGCAGCACGAATCTTAGAGGTCGTGGGTAGCGAAACATTTTTCAATTCCGCCATTATCACCTCGTTGTCACTTGGTCGCCGAATTTTTAGCATTAATAGGATTGGTGGAGGGGTCGTGCCATGTTATTTTGGCGGCACCCTCCAGGTTTAGGGTAGTTTAAATTGGTTCATCAACGCAGTATGATGAACAACAATTATTTTACAAACTCTACAAGAATTCTTTATATTTGATTATGAGATAGAGAAAAGTGATAAAACACAAAAGTAAAACCCCTGACTTTTATCATCGATCATAGATAGTGAAGTCTCAATATGAAGATGGAGTTGTCTCTCTTCACGTCCACCACACTATTCCACTCCCGAATTCACATGATGGTTGTGGAAGTGGTTCCATGTTGGTCGGTGTGCAGGGAAGAAGATTGAAGGGTACCGTCGCCAGTGTTCTTCATTGGAAGAACACATTATTCATTGGAATATGAGGTTCCTCACTGAGAGCATTCTTTTTAATCTCCCAAGTGAAACATTTGTTCCAAATAATATATTAGTTAATATATTATTTCGTTGGCACAAATTCAAAAGGATGAATTTAATTAAAATTATCCAGCTCATTAATTCATGTGTGTTGGCTAGAATTAATTGGGGAGTTGGCACCAATTAATGTTAGGGATGTTCAAGAGGGTGTCCCTCATTAATGAGGGAGAGTTGAGGGGTTATAGTCTACTCCCATTAATAGTGGTCAGGAGGTCCCCACCCATATTAGTCATTTGGGAGGTTTTGTGGTCTCAGGTGGTCCCCACGTCTTTAAATCTCACGAGAGGTTATGTTCGAGAGAGCCCAACCACCATAACCTCTCATGGGAGGTCATGGTGTTGTGGTCCCACCTCCAAATTCCATGATGGGGGTTTAACTACTAGTCACAAAAATGACAACATAAATAAAATAAAGGGTAGTTCACTTTATTTTATTATTTTTCCATGAATACCCAAAAACTATCATTTATTCTTGACCAACTGTTGTAGAGGTGAATGTCTTATTAAGAGAAAATTGGCGTTGCGAGTTCAAAAGTGCCCTCATATTTCAATTCCAAGCACATGCTCAAAAGTTATAACAACCCACTCATATGATTACTGAATGTACATGAACAAAACTTCATAAATTGATTCCGGACAACCTGGGCTTCCGAATCATGTGCCTTAAAATTTCGTGGACTCATAAAATTTAAATGTATTTAAGAAAAAATATTCCATTAAAATTCTTGGACTTTACATTGGTTTCCTAGAACATATTAATGCTTTTATAAATATTATAGAGTTCAATATTTTTCAATTATTGATCTTTTTTATGAGTATTATATAATTCCCGTAAAGAATTATGTTATTCCAGAGATGATATTTTATATGAGGTAAGGACTTTATAAATTTACACTAGTTATATTAATATTGAGAAATGAAAAATATTTTTTATTGATATTTTAAGTAGAATATTCAATTACTATTTTAAATAATCTATTTTGGTATTTCATTATGATATCTCAATGTTTTCTAACAGTTATAATTTGTATATGACAAATTCTTGAATAATTCTTAAGATTTCTAGTGAAATTGTTTTATATGGAAAATAAATAAATTGAGAATTATTGATTCAAAAAGATTCATTTCATGGCTATTTTTTCTCTATGTAATGAATAATAATTGATTTGTCAATGAAAATCATTGTGATGTAATGGTAAATTCCAATGAATCTAGCTGAGATACCTAGTTTTCAAGGATTTAATGATTAGTATCAACGATATATTAAAATATTTTCTCTGTTATATAACCATTTTTCTCAGTTGTAACAAAATGGGTTACTTTTGATATGTTATGAAAACTATAAAGAAGATTTTATGTAATTTAATATTTTATTGGTCAACACAACCTTATTGAATTTACTCATGGAAAGGGATGTGTTTCCTTAATATAGTGATTAATCAATGAAGGGTGTTAGATATTTTCATGTGTAGAATTAAATCGTTTTTCCTTCTCATCATGGTAGTTAAATATAATAAATAGAATTAACTAAACGATAATATTGAGTTGGAATTCAAAATATTTTCATTAATGATATAGATGAATTATCTTTACGATGAAATAACCTAAAAATTTATGGATCAAAAATAATTTAAAATACATATTTTCATACTAAGAGTTTAATATGAATCAAAAGAGAATCATATATTTACTCATGTATTTTGAATTATCATTATAATACACTCCTCTAATTGAAAAAAATGATGGTTGTTTCAATGATTATGAATGATTATGTGGTTTGGACTGAAATACTGATTGGATAAATATCATATGTTCCTTTATTTATTATTGTTTGATATGGGATTAATTATGAAAGTCGAAATATAAAATCTATTTTGAAAGAATATATAACCATAATTATATTATAAATTTATCATTTATATCCCATCAAAATTGATTTAATAAAAATAACAGTCATGAATTATGGGTGCTTAGTATAATTCATCTTAATGTATTTTATATTGACCATTTGATGTTCCAAATGAATGATTGATCTAAAATGTGAATTACTAGAGAAATATCATTGATCAAATTTCTCTGTAAAACCAAATAGAATCCAATTATATTAGGATTTTATGGATAATTTAATGTTGGATAATATGTTATATAAAATAATATACTATATATGATAATTCATGGTTTTTCAATATTAAAGGCATAGAAACAACAAAAATGAGTCCTAAAACCAATACATATTACTGTATGGAAATGGGATAATAATGGTATATAAATATTAATTGGATTCCCAATAAAACATATAAATAATGGTATGAAATGTTTTTTATTTGTTATTATACATAGATATCATATTTATTAACTATAAGGGAAGGTATTCCTCTTGACAACCTCATGCATCTCTGTGTTAATAAGTTGTGACACTTCATGTTATACATATTTTGATGGTATCTGATCATTATGTAAGGTTTCAAAATAAATTATATAAGATACTACATTATAATGTTGAAACATGTTACATTTGAGAAATTTATATCAACATTTGATAGTGAGATAGATATATTATATAATTAAAACAATATATGATGTCAAAAAGTCATTCTAAATTGTTATTATAGGATTATGGGATTAGTATTGAAATTTTTTAAAAATTCAAATATGATAATAATTCCCATTGAATAAATCAAATGTTATAATATATAACATTTTATGGGGGATAAAGCTATGCACCAATTTTTTTTGATGATGTTGGTGGAGGGAAGGATTCTATCCCCGAACATATTGAGGATAAATTGATAAAAATTAAAGCAACGTAGATTCATATTAAGGAAAATCAATGTAGAAGAATGAATTATGCTGCTAAATAAATGGATGATTTATAATTTTCTATGGGGGATCATATTTACATGTATGGGTCTTAATTGATGCATGTAAAATGTTTTAAAATGAAATGGAAACAATATAATTGGTATATCTCCATAGTTGATGTTACAAAAGGAATTAGAGTTATGGAATACTATATGAAAGTGATATTTATACACCCTAATGTTCATAATTTTTTTTATATATCTCAATTTATGAAGTACACAGTATAACCATTCATGTTCCCCAGTTGAGTAAATTAAACTAGAAACAAGTTAATATTACTCTGATGGGACAATCCATAATGTTGACTATAGAGAATAACTTTTAAGAATCAAATGTATTGAATGGTAAAGGTACATTATAGAAATCATGAGAGAAGTGGAACATTGGGAAACATAGAAATCAATTATTATGAACTAAATATCTTTACTACATAATTGATATTCATGAAAAATTTTGGATTTGATTTTTTAGTTTGGAAAAATGTAACACACATGCTTTAATTATTGTATATAATATTTTCATTATAATAAAATATATCATATTCTATATGAAACTAGTTTAGAATGATATTAAAAAATAAAATAAAATAATTTATTATATTAATTCCATTATATTAATTTTATTCATGAATTTGACATGTCATGATTGTCTTACTATAAATTTTAGAGAATTCCCGAATATTGATGAATTTTTGGGGAAATGTGAAAATAAGGAATTTAATAATTCAATAACATAAAAAAATTAATTAATATAATAATAATAACATGGATTTTTATAAAATGACTATAATATAAAAATATATATTGAATAATGAATTTAATTTATATTAAACATTAATATAACATGTTAAAATAAATTCATATCAGTAAAGGAATCTATGTAATATTTTTATTTAAATAATGATATTTTTATTCCCTCTTATCCATGATTTTAGGATGATTTATTAGTTTATTTAATGATTTAAATTAAAATAAATATCATTTTATTTATGATAATCTATGAAATTCCACCAGGATCAGAATTAAATTTTATTTTTCTTTTAAATAATTTCATGCATAAAACAAACAGTTTTCTAAAAACAATATCCTTATGTTTTACATTAAATATAATAAAATGAATTTTTATGACTTCTATAAATTGAATATTATAAAATTGATAAAATATTTTTATTTATATTAACTAATATTTTGTAATTATGGAAACTTGTATTCTGGTCATATTGGATAGTAACAATATTAAATATTTATCACCTCTGTTGAGGGAGAAATGATTTAGAAAGGATAGAAAATAAAGAGAGACAAATTCCTGATAAAAAGAAAAAATGATTAAATATAATTGGATTTTTTTCATTTTGATGTCGCCATTTTCGCATTATAATTAAAATTTGGAGCTACATGACTAGAGTAAGAAATATATTATACAATAATGTTTCACGAATTTACATGTTTACATACCACCTAACTCATACAAGGGAACTGGATATCCATACCTTTCCACACTATATGAGAATCATACATAAAAAACATACCATATACCTTCCTAATATCTCTCACTACCTACTATTGGTTAGATTATTTTAATATAACACTTTAAGATGACATCATTTTTAATATAAAAGTGGATAATTTAAAAAGATGAATATATTATAACCAACCGTTTTTTATTTCCATTCCTATTAATAATTCAACAATTATTAATTACTATATTCAAACAATTCAAAAAGTATATTATTTATCATATTATGTTTTTATGTAAATGTTATATCCATTTAATATAAATATTCCAACTAATGGTTAATGAAAACAACACTCATGTGTATTTAAAACAAACTATCTCCACATAGTAGATTATTTTTTGTCATTTTCGTTTTATAGGGAATTTATAAATAATTAATCAGTGAATATATATTATCTCAACTAAATAATTATAATTATTGAAATATATTATATAATATAAATTATTATAAATAAAACTATTGGAATATGATAAAGTCACACAAATGTACATTTGGACTACCAGCTCCACATAGCGTAGTGATTCATTTTTATACCACCACCATGAATTGATACATAAAATATTTTATATAAGGAATAAAATCATATTAAAGAAATAAAAAAAATTATGATCCAATTATTTCATAACTCTTTTAATATGGGATAATATACGAATGTATTTTAAAAAAATTGTCTGAACAACATTATCGGTTAACTGTATGTAAATGTTTTTCAAATATTTGATATATATTTATTATAAAATTACGATAACATATTCTTTTAGATTAAAAAATATAATAAGATTTAATTTCCAAAAAAAATATCATAAATATAACACCATAAAATTTTAGTTTATACTAATATTATAATAAATAAATTTATTGAAATCTAACACTGATCCTTAAATGAACAATTATATACTTTAAAAATTTAGCTACATAAATGTTCAAATTAAAAAAAAAATTTTAAATTGAATACATTGATATGAATCCAAATATTATGAAAAATTGGTTATAATAGTTTTATATAATTCAAATGTGTTGAATAGTTATTAATAAATTAATAATCAGTATTTATAAAAGTATTCTTATATTTCAAAAAATGTATTCTTTAGAAAAATGGCTAATTCACTATATGGTAATTGAAACTCTATATATTTTAGAACATTTTTATAAACACTATTTATCTAAATTAATAATATTTTTAAATCATCATATAAATTTTATATTATGCTGAAATTATTATATATTGAAATTTGTTGTTTTAATAGATAATATTAAAAAATTACCCCTTAAAAAGCTATTAATTATTTTTAATAAATCTTGATTTCTAACAGTCCTGTTATATGATGTATTTGGTATTTAAATAATATAATTATCCCATTCCAATATTCAACATCACTTACTACTAAATAATTTGAGTAATATTTGTTTTTGTAACAATGTAATTTTTAGACATAAAATAGTATTCTTCAAAATAATATTCTTGCTTATGTAGTGCGTTTTTTTCATAATTAATTATATTATTAATTATTGATTAGTTTTATTGAGAACACATAATTTAAAATTATTAAATGAAATATTTTATTATTCATTTGATATTTTTAACATACTTTTAATTAAACTAAATTTGTTTTATTTTCGTAAATACAGATAAACAAATAGTTTTCATTTTGTTTTAAAAACATATTTTATTTTGAATTTATAAATCTTATTTAAATTGAATACATTAAAATATATTCCATATTTATGTTAATATAAATTATTATAATATTTTATGTTTAATGTTTTTCATAATTAATTGTAAAAATAGAAAAAAATCCACAGTTTAGGTTGAAAATAGTGAATTGGGGGATAAACAAATAGATAGGAGTAATAATTCCAGATAAAATGGTATAATTATTTATGTTAGAGTATTTTTAGAATTTATAATATCAAGAATTATAAATTTATAATATTTCAAAAATCATACACAATAACCACTCATAATATTATTTAAATCACTTAAGTAACTCAGTGTTTGTCGGTCCACTAAAATATAAAAGGGAACCTCATCATATACCTTAAAAAATTTATTAAAACATTTAATGAAACAATCCTTATTCAAATTACCTACATAAATTTCTTTCATTCATTCTTTATTTAATGTTATTACCCAAATAATATCTTTAAATGCTTAAGGCTCAATCCAAATATAAACCCTCAAAGTATATATAATCATCTTACCCAACACTCTAAAATTATAATGATTATTATAATTTATTTATATATGTTTGTATAAATTATAAATAAAATAGAATTGCACCATAAATATAAATACCTTTTTATTATAATATAACCATAACTCTATTTTTTTATCATATGGGAAACGAAATTATCACTCATGCATATGTGTCGACAACCACCTTTACATAGTGACATAACTGATTTTCAAACACAATATTCAAGACTAATTATTATGATGGATTTAATTTTTTTATAAAATATATATTATAATTAAAATTGTTAAATTATATTATTCTTATAACTTTTTAACTTTCCATCTATTGGAAAATGACAACATCACTCATTCATATGTGTGGACATCCACCTCTATTAGTCAATGTGATTTATTTTTCATTTCCTTCTTTATTTGATGAGAATAACATTATATTTAATGAATATATAATATATTAATGAAATAATAATGGTTTATATGTTTGAAAATTTATTTTCCTTTGATTCAACCAATTATTTGAAAATAGGAAACATCTGATGTCTGTAAAATGAACTACCTTGTCTAAAACGTTATGTAAATAATTTTTATTCTCTGATATAAATGGATGATTTTAAAAGTGCATATGATTAATAAATATGGTTATTATCGAATGATTAATATTATAGTAATAATGGTTACCTGATCAATACTCAAGGATAATGACATAAAATTGAAATATAAATGATAAAATAACTAATCACATTGAAATGAGCATTTTAATAAATAATTATAATAAACTAGAGTTGAAATGTAATATGTGTATCTTATATGATATTATAATACTGTAAATAGTTGTTTTTATGAAATATAAGAAAAAATAAATTTAAAGGAGTTTTGAGATATTATGAATTATGCCAGATATAAGGTAAAATTTATTCAACCCACTATTTTTTAGTTGAGGCATATTTGATGTTATGTACATATTTGTTTCTATGAGGGCCATATAATGAAAACATTACATATGAAAAAATATGTCACGACCCGCCTTCACCAAAAGGAGGGAAGGGTCAGCAGATTTCTAGGCCCTTCCTTCTTTATGTTGAAGGAGAGATAATGACCCCCGAGACCCGCCTTCAATAGGTCCCAGAGTGGCAACTAGCACCAAAGGTATAGAAATTCCTCACAAATGGAAGGCATTCCCCCTTTTTGTTTTATAGGATCAGGAGATAAGATGTTGAAACTCAACAACACCAAGATAAAAGAAAGTAAAGCCAAAAGTAGACCATTCCCACTTGCATGTTCCAAAAGTAAAATCCACAAAGTACAAAAGGTGACTACAAGGCTAGTACCAAAGAAAGAGAAATAGCAACTGCAACTGCCTCAAAGGTCTGAGCTAGTATGGTCCCGCACGATCCCCGAAGTCCTCCTGGAAACCTGAAAGCAGTTTTATATACATAGTGTGAGCATACAAGTATCCTCGGTAGGGAAAACCAAAGACTCTCGTGCACAAGTGGGGGAACGTACTAAAGTCCCGTGAGAAAAAGAGTAAGCCAAACACCTATTAAGGTAAACTATCCACCCAAGCCTCACAAATAAACACATTCCAAATAACGCAAGTCATGTAATATATATAATAAGAGCACATCAATGTTTGGGTACCCCGCGCCACATTCCCACTGGATATTGAGACATCCTACGCATTGGACCAATCCCGCCATTCTCACTTAAGTCCCACTGCCACACCCGCCCGCACACACCTGGGCCACAACCACATGCAGTCCCACTGCCGAATCCCTCCTGCAAACACCTAGGCCACAACTGTCACATGTAACCACGCCTGCAAACACCTAGGCCAGAACAACCACCACCACACACGAAGACACCTGGGCTAGAAAATCCACTGCCAGACCCAAAGACACATGGGCCTCATCCTGAAGACATTTGGGAAAACACCTACCACACACACCTGGCCAACCACCACACTACCCTACCCGAAGGTTCTTGGGATAATAATGGACCTCAGGCCATCACAGCCTACCCGAAGATACTTGGGCTATCCGGGAAAGGGATCAGAAAAGGAGATAATAACCAGCCACTAAGAATAGTGTTGGGAAAAACACCCTCCCCCATGAAATGGGGGTGTTCGACACTAAGTGCTCAACTTGGGTGGGGTGCTAAAAAGAAACAAAAAGCTACAGGTATATATATATGTGTAAAAAGCACTCAACCAAACCTAGGATTTTCTTCAGACAGCCTACAGATCACAACAACACTCAAATCTGAGTCACAACTCTCGCCAAGAAAACCCTTTTGTTTGATTCTGGTTTTCATGTTCAGTAATAATGTTCAAATAAGTTCATGCACTACTGGGTAACTAACACCATAAGCATAACCATAGAAAAGAAACCAGCCAATCATCAATTTAAACATTCACACCCGGTTCTCTTGTAAAGTAACAACTACAAAGGAAAGTGAGAACCCTTGGAGTCCTGGAACCAGACAACCCTGAGACACTTCCCCGTGTCCCCTCCCCCAAAATTTTTTTCATCAACATAGGATCCCACACCAATTCGTGACATAAACAAGGTAACCACCCGGTCTCAAAACTCACAAACACTGAAACCATAACAACAGGGGATCTCATCCCCAATTTCATGTCCACTAAGAGTATAAAAACAGGGGATCCCATCCCCTCCCACATCTCCAGCAACCAGCCCGCCGGGTATTTTTAGATTTAAAAGATTTAACACACTCCAAGATTTCAATTCTGTTTGTTTTTACTAGGAGTTATCACAGAAGTGTTGATCTTGGTGCTTTCAATTTATTCAGCCTGGTATACGTGATTAACCAATTTAATTTTAACAACAAGAGTTTACAATTAGGAACAAGCCATTTAAAACACCACGAGGGGTTCATTAGTGTTTCTGACGCTTACGCCGGGGCGCGCGCATCCATCCGTCCACAGAGGAGGACATGATGCACTGTTGCCCCACATTCCCGCTTTCCACAGGCGGGCGACATTCGCTCCTTATTTAGGGATGTCTTCTCCTTGATCGAAACGGGATGATGTGATGTCGGTTCTTCCTTTCATGGATTCCTCCTCAGAACTTGTAACCTACTCCGGGTCTCCCTCGTAGATTTAATATGTTGTTCATGAAACTCTTCCCAGTGTCATGTTTCCATGGACGCCGGTTAATTACACTACTTCTGTCGGGACATTCCAAAGGGTCCGGTCAGGGAAGCAACCTTCAGTCGGGGGAGTAGTCATGTTGAGGCATCAGTAGCATGTCTCGATGCAGGGTACCTGGCATGTCTTTCTATTATCCCTGGTCACAGGGCCTCTCGAGGGTGTGGAAGCCCGAGGCATCCCACATCGGGAGAAGGGAATTTTATGCCATAGACACATATCTGAGGTTTTACTCAGCATCCCTTGTTTAACACAGGGTATGCCGCGAGTTTAACGTCCAGCGGAGACGGATCAGTCCGATTAGAGCATTATCTAGAATGGATTATATTGAGGGATTTCCCTTGAAGGGGTGCCGATAATGGGACCAGCCCATGGGCGGCTGTGAAGAGGATCAGACCGACATGGTCTCGGACCGACATGGTCTCACCAGGATATGACGGTCCGGGCGAGAATCAGGGTGGATGATGGATGGAAAAATGAAGTGGAGGGGGAAATGAAATGGTACCATCGTAGGGGGCGACAGTGAAGTTGGGCTTGAGCCTTGAAGAGGCTTCCTACATATCCCCGTGGCAGGGAATCAAAGTCCGTGTAGTTCGGAATGCTGCCGGTGAACCAACGTGAAGGTGGACCTTGGTATGATGGGTGTCGTCAGCGAACCGACGTGAAGGTGGAACTTGGTCCGATGGGTGGTGGGATTGAACCTCTGGGAGGATTCCTACGTACCATTCCTTGACATGGATCAATGACCACGTAGTTTTGGGGGTGTTATCGGTGAACGAGCATGAAAGTAGACCCGGGGGTCCACTAGTGGTGGGATTGAACCTCGTGAAGGCTTCCTACATACCATGCATTGACATGGATCAAAGACCTCATAGTAAAAATTGGTCACAACGGCTTGCCATTGGACTTGAATGTAGTTTAACGTCATGCTGGACGAGAGTGAACCCTAACGTGAATTAATGACGGGCGATGGGCTTGAACCTCATGGAGTCTTCCTACGTACCATGCCTTGACATGGATCAAAGTCCCCATAGTTCGGAATGGCGGTGGGTGTCGGTGAACCAACATAAAATGAGGGGAAATGGTCTGATAGGAGATGGGCTTGAACCTCTGGGAGGCTTCCTACGTAACATGCCATGACATGGATCAAAGTCCCCGTAGTTCGGAATGGCTGTGGGTGTTAGTGAACCGACGTGAAATGAGGGACCTTGGTCCGATATGATATGGGATTGAACCTCTGGGAGGCTTCCTACGTACCATGCCTTGACATGGATCAAAGTCCTCGTAGTTCGGGTGAGAATGGGGGGCTTGGCACACTGACAAGGAGATGGTCTGGGCCAATGATTGTTGAGCTTAAACCTCAGGAAGGCTTCCTACGTACCATGCCTTGACACGGATCATTGTCCTCGTAGTTCGGGTGGTCACAACGGCTTTCCATCAGACTGAAATGAAGTTTCATGTCGTGTTGGATGCAAATGGGACTTGATGTGAATTAGATGACGGGTGGGCTTGAACCTCATGGAGGCTTCCTACGTACAATGCTTTGACATGGATCAAAGACCTCCTAGTTTAAATGGGTGTGTAGTTTAATGTCATAAGGGACAAGGGCATGCAGTTTGATGTCATGTTGGAAGAGGGTGAAACTCGACGTCAATGAACGACCGAGTGGTGTGGATTTATCCTCATGGAGGATTCCTACGTACCATGCCTTGACATGGATCAAAGTCTCTATAGTTCGCTAGGGGTGGGGGTCAGGGTCGGTGCTCACTCTAAGCCCATGTGAGTCATGCTCGGTGTGAGAAACAATAGGTTGCAGGGGCCTAACGATCACGTCGCGATGGATGCGTCCGTGAGATGCGAATAGGGGATTACGCATTAGGCGGCCCATTGTGTTGGGACTTACATCCAGGATGGAGGCCCGAGGTGCGAAAAAGCGCAGCGAAGGAGGGATTTGGGTCCAATGATTGTTGGTGCCTCATTCCCTATCACGCCCTCCACTAACCTTGGTAGTGGGGAAGTACGGAGATGCAGGAGTGCAACCATCTGTTGGGGAACTAGGGTCGCCCTTCTCCTAAGAACAAACGTCGCTCCAATACGGAGGATATCATCCATTTTGGAGGGGTGATTCCACTCCTGTGGAGACGAGTGTCATATAAAATGTTCGAGCTGGGGGGACCCTACGTGCGAAGCACAGAGTCGGGTCACAGTTCAACGTCATGTGTTTAGGACGTGGTGCTTGGCATTTTAACGTCATGCAGCTCGGACGAGGTGGGTTCACTCCACACCCCTATGGCTTACATAACCGGTACCCTCTAGTCCTTGGGGGAGGAAAGGTACTTGCAAGGCCAGAATCAAGGGGGGTTGTAGGGTGAACCATCGAGGGGTCCACGTTAGCGTGGCTATGTGAAGAAGCAATATCTGTTAGCGTACCTATGCGAAGAAGCATTATGTGAAGCAACTCTATGAGTAGGATTGTCCATGGGAATTTGAAATCACATCGTGCATACCTGGGGGGTCGCACAGGAAGTGTAATTTCCAAGAAAAGGGGTGTGCATCGCGAAGCGGCGTGCCTTGGCCTTAGCATGGGGCATAAGTGGGAGTGGAGGGTGCTACGCAAAGTGGAACAGTATTCGCGGAGCACTACCTCGCGAAGAAGAGGTGCCTCGTGGAGTAGGGTGCTGCGAAGCAGCGTGCTTCGCGATGTGTAGCGATCCTGCCTTAGCATAGGGATCGCTAGTACTTGTTGGGTGTTTTTTCGAAGCATAAATGATCCGCAGCTACCCGAGATCCCTTGGAAATCCCCCTCATTCGCGAATGCCCTTGAGCTTCGCAAAGGGCATCCCTCTCAGAATAGGGGCTCAAAACGAGGCAAAGGAAAGGTGTCACGTGAAGCAGGAGTACCTTGCGGAGCTCATGATTCCCAGGGGCAAAGAGGGCTTCGCGATTCGGGAGAGGAGAAGCTGAAAGGTCGGATTGTCTGTCCTCGGGACTCAGGGGGAGCCTAGTATTTATATTCAAGGGGCACCGCGATGCAGAACTCACACACCGCCTCAGGCGCTTCGTGGCACGCTTGCAAATGTCAAAGTCGCTCGGGGAGAAGTACCGCCTCTGGAGCATCACGGCGGGGTCACGAATGTCAAACTCGGTCGCGGAGAGTTACCACCTCAGGAGCTTCGCGGCGGGCTCGTGATCGTCAAACTTCTTCGACGAGAGTTACCACCTCTGGAGCTTCGTGGCGGGCTCGCGAACGTCAAACGCGTTCGCGGAGAGTTACTGCCTCCAGAGCTTCGCGGGACCGCGATGCTCGGGGTGCTTTGTGTCGGTGCTTCGCGAGGCAGTGTGCCAGCCTTCTTTTTGTTCCCTTCCATTCGTACAATATTTTAGCACCATGAAATGCCCACCCTCAGACTTGGAGCTACGGAGGGTGAAGGGTCGAAATTTTAGGGAAAATCACCAAAATTGTCGGTGGTTCGCGATTCGACATCGCGAAGAGGGACCGCGGTGCTGACCGGGGCCATGGATCCAGATGCGTCGCGATGCTCCGCGCGGGTGAGGCGTGCCGCGATTCTCTGGGGTCGCCGCCTCTAAATTGGGGGGTTGACGTCTTTTGTCTTCATGTGATTTCCTTGTATTTTTGTGCTCTTGATGTCACGAAGCTCCACGTACTCTGCGACTGCTCTCCGCGAATCGAGCTTCGTGGCGAACCGCGGGTCTCTGACTCCACAACCGCACCAAGTGAACTCCTGTTTTCCGGCCTCGGCCAGACTTCGTTGCTTGGTCTCGCGACCGACCTTCGCGAGCCGTCTTCGGGATCCAGCTTCGCGATCCGTTCTGAAAAAATTCTTTTCCGAGTTCCGGAACTGGAATGGTCCATCGAGAAGATGTACTGGGAGTGCTTGCAGATGTTGTTCGTTGGGATGAAATGGCCAACTGTCCAGGCCTTGGGGAGATGGTCCGAAGCCATTCAGACCACGATTCTTTGACAGATCTCCTATCAATGGGTCAGAAGAATTATCCGCAGTCTAAGAAGCAGCCATTGTACGGCCTCGGGTTGAGGGATGACGTCTTCATCCCTAGGGCGAGTAGGGATGAACCAGCTTGCTGGTTTAGGAGCTCACCATGTCAGCACCAATAGTTCAGGGCGGCTGATGGTCATACGCAGGAGGACTTCACACCCGTGACCGCTGACTATCTCTACAACCATGTGAATTATATTGACGGGAAGCCACTACAACCAAAGACGTCCCCTCCTCTCTATTGTACCATGCTGAAGGCGGATTTCCAGGATTCAAAGAAGAGATGGTCCGATGAGTGGGACCTGCCCCAGGGTGGCAACATTACTGATGACTAGGAATGGGCCTACTGGGTAGGTGCCTCATGCGAGATGTTTGGGCCGAGTTGAGCAGAGTGGGGTTATATGGGGCTGCATGGGCCTCCCAATTCCACATTTACTAACCAAAACAACTGATGTCGGAATTACTAAGCAGATGGTCGTCTAGGACCAATACCTTTCACCTGCATCACGGGGAGGTGGGCATCAGCCTGTGGGATATCCACCATATTTCTGGGGTTCCGATCTTGGGGGCCATGTATGATGAGTTCCTCCCCGTCATGAGTGCGTGGGAGGATACAGAGAAAATGCCGCGACTGGCGTCAGTGTTGATGGCACTCGTCCTTGGAGAGGACAAGGAGGCAGTGAGGGATGTCCACTTTAGGCGATGGTTCAAGTGCTTCCTGAATTTCCCATAGAATTGAGAGTTCCCTTCGAGGCCTCGAACTTGTCTGAGGGAGGCCCAACGGGGTAAGAGGAACTTGTATTGGCGGGTCCTGGAGGACAGCCAATGGAAGACTTGGGGTGTCAGTGTCAGCACTGAACAAGAGCCGATAGTTAGGCTGGCGGCGTTCATCGCGGCTCTCATCTACGGTTGGATTCTACCGGTGAAGGATACAAGTATGGGGGTGCGGCCCAGATCGTTTATTATGGAGTCTATTTTGGCCATGGAGCAGCGGGTCAATCTGGGGATTCCAATGCTCGCTAAACTGTACAGAATTCTACGGCACATTAGCGAGGGCAAGAAGCCGCCAAGGATATTCAGGCCCTTCCACCTCCTGTATGTGTGGATTGCGGCGCACATCAGGGGGATCTATGAGTATCCAAACCCTATTTCGCCACCAGGATCAGACTTCCGCCCCTCCATCCTGAATACAGTCGGGAGCTTCCCGTTCAAACTAACCGTGTCGATGGTGCTGAATCTGGTGTGGAGGGTGTATGAGTTTAATTTCCACCCCTTCACATTTCAGACGGGGATACTTACTGATGACGGACGGGGAACGGAAGAACATCGGGCTTACCTCCTGGCCTTTCGAGGTGGAGTTTTGGTGGCACGAGTAGATCGTGAGCCACTCTGCGAACCGTACACCCCGCATTAGTTTGCGAGGCATTTCCGGTTCCTCCAGCAGCTAACCCTGTAGGTCTACTGGGAGGTCTGTCATGAGGAGAACCCATGTGTGATGCGGAAATTGTGGCTCATGATCACACGGGAAGATGGGAAGATGTGAATTGCATTTCCACCATCCACCACCGCTTTCAGATTGGTGAGGGAGTATGCCATTAGTTGGGAAGGTGCTTACCCAGGGGAGATGCTGAAGCAGCCAACTATTCGGGTCGGTAATAGTGGGAATCCTCTATCTCGAGGTCGGGGTCGGAGGGCAGCTTGGGCCTCTCACAGTGGCGTGGCTGCCATGGCGGTGAGACCTGCACCGGCCGAGGGTGTGGCAGCAACGGCAGATCCGGTGATTCTAAAAGAGCAAGGCCATACGGAGGGGCAGCCACCGAGGGATTTCATAGGTTATCGACTCAGGCTCCGGGGAAGCGCATGCGTCATATCGACATGGTAGAGGATGCCATCTTCCCGGATGCCTGGGACATTTGGGACGTCAACCATCAATTACCCATCCCACCCGAGATATGGGCCCACCTGAATCGCCTCCGGATGGAATTACCGAGCATAGGCCCAGTCCGGGCGGGATTCATGGCATCTTCGGCGGAGGCAGAACAATACATGGACGAGCTGGAGGATTACGTTCCCTCCAGTGGTGTCCCTCACCCAATGACAGACCGGGTGAGGGTACTGCTGAATTGAACAGTCCCCCCACAGTTGTCAGCCACCGATCTGAGGGAGCGCTTCCCACTACTGGAAGAGTCAGAGGACTCCTCTCGGGAGGATGAGGCTGGAGGAGGGATCTCGTTGGATGAGGGAGAGTTCGGAGATCAAGGCTCAGATTTCGATGATTTCACAGAGGCTCTCGAGGTAGAAATCTGAACTTCTTTACTTATGGTCTGTTTTTGGGTCATTATGGACATCTCACCGATGTTTGAGCCATGCAGGAGGAACTTGTTCGTAGGACTCATTCTCACCCCTCAGTAGGGGATGATGCAGGACCTTCAGAACCCGTGCCTATGGCTGCGTCCAGTTACGCGTCTGGTGGGACCAGAACACCCGAGGTGGCTCCTCCAGAATCTCCAGACCTGCCAACAGTATACGGAGGGCCTCTTCTTAGGGACCTATCAGTACCGACTCAAGAGCAGCGCCAAGAGGTCGATCTCTATAAGTTTCCTCTACCGGTTTCCTTATCGTCATATATAGACTATGCCAACTAACGTTTATGTCCCTCTCTGTTGTACAGTTCTTCGACTGGCGTGGGCTGCTGCGGCAAGACTAGTCGGGATGTTTGGTGGCATCCCCCCTAGGGGCATGCTGGTGATGGTGGCGATAGTCCCCCCCATCTCCCCAAGCTGCAACACACATCATCACCGGTAGGACCACCAGCAGGGTCGTGCCTGAGGTCATCGAGGAGGACTCCGATGAAGAGGATCGACCAGCTGGTCCTAGTCCTGTCACGCCTGCTTCGGCGCCAGATGTCACGCCAGATTCAATGCCAGATGCAGATCCCGCCGAGGACTTCCTGTAGGCGTATCCTATGTACGAGACTTCCAATCGCGCATACTGGGATGAAATGGCCTCTGACGAGGAAGACAACAGCATAGTCCGTCGCAGGTCGTGGAAGCTTATCACGCGCTCCATCAAGGACAGCCCCAAGCGCTGTGGCTGGACGAAATGGATAGACTTCGCATGCAGCGATGTGAACTATAAGATGGGGGAGTGGATGCCCAATGTCCTCACGTGCTCATCCGAGATCTCATGGCTGAGAAGATCCGGGAGCATGATCGTGGGCTCAGCGTAGGCTGGCAGCGGGGGAAGGCGACAAGCGTCACGAAGCTCTGGGAGGTTGAAATCGAGGTCCAACAGCTGCAGACCCGGGCGGATGAGAACTCAGCCTCTTTTAATGCGCAATCTGAGATGATCTCCCTATTGAAGGCCTAGCTGGCGGATGCAGAGGAGCTTGTGAGGCAGGCCTCTGGAATGATGGATTCCATTCAGCCTGAGGTAGAGAGGGTCAGAGCCAAGGCTAATGAACTGCGCCCCACCGCTACTGAGGAGGAGCGGGAGCTGAGTCAGCGGCAGCAAGCCTTGGACTCCACAAGCCAACAGGTGGAAGACCTACAACACTCTTTTTACGGGGTCAACCCATCCATGGGGGGAGTCATCCCCCGGGTATTGTAACATACAAAAAAACCTTTTATTCGTACTTTCGTGCTTCAATTTATTCCTTCTTTGTTTTGAATGCCGTAGAGTGCACGATTTCCACTGCTTGAATCGCCTCGTTACATCCCTACAATGTTTGCGGGACGTTCGGCTATAATTCCCCCAGCCCAGGTGGGTCGAGCCCGATGTAAGAAACAAGTGATAGTTGCCTTCTCGTCCCACTTAACATAGGAGTGGAGACCATACTCCGGGCATCCGGGATTCGGATTACTAGTCCGGATTTCCGAAATATGGGAGAGGCTTGACTGGAGATGGAACTTTTCAGAACAGCCGAATTACTGTCTATTCAGCGTGCACTCATGTACGAACGGTGCAACACCAGGGGCACTGGAATCAGTCCGAACTGACAGAAATGGGAAGCGTGATTTATAATGCCCAAGATTCGGAGCGTTGTGGGGATGGCTTGACAATAAGGGACAATCGTTAAACATGGAGGATAAGGGGTATCCTTACTGCGTTAGGCTGTAATGGGGACAAAAATGAGGGTAAACCGTTGACCATGTTCGAAACAAGGGACCACGTCACAAACATTGTCGGTCAATTTTTCAGGATGTTGACCTAGGACAGTTGGCGGACCATAGGTCAAACATCCATACTGTTAGGGGGGGTCCTTCCAAACATGACTAGTCTTCCGGAACGTTGGCCCAGGACGGTAGGTGAGCCGATGCGGCATGAGACCAGGCTGTTAGGGGTTCCCGTCAGACATGAAAGGGGACGAGGGTCCGAATAATGGGAACACAAAGCGTGGAATATGGAGTGATGGTTTTTTCGAACAGAATCCACCACATAGGTAGTTACACCACCGTGGTGGGAGTACGCCAGATGGGCGCGTTGGCTTGGTCATGGATCCTTCCTTCTTTGGGAGAGGGCCTCTCTGGCGAGGGGTCCGACCAGGGGGCCGGAAAGGGGAAGGATTGGATTAATGATATCCATGGGCTGGACCCTAGGGAATATTCCAGGGTGTCTTTACGTATCCCATGAGGATGGGAATCAAGCCATATGTATTTCTTGGAAGCACAGTGCAGTCATAGACCAACACTGACAGGTTAAATCCTCTCTGGTAGAGGTTCTGGGGCATCCCATGATTAACATGGGGCATCCTGAACTTGTTCAGGGTAGAACCGCAGTTTAGTGTCATGCGTCGAGGACATATGGACTCCTGTAGTTTAACGTCATACGATAGGATGTGGAATAAAGGGGAAGCTCCCATGGAGCATGTGGTGCGGTAGATATGAAACCGACGTGAATGAGGACTTGGAGTCTAAATCACACCACGTACCCCCGGAGGAAACTCTTCAGGTCGTGGGACCAGGGGTGAGGATTAGGCTGGGCCCGAAGCAGAGTGGTCGGGCATTCCTACGTACCCCATGATGATGGGAATCAAGCCATATGTAGTTCTGAAAGCACAATTTAATGTCATGCGGGACGATGAGAAGCTTGGTCGTGTTGGTACACATCCCGCCAAAACTACTAAGCCCACGTGAGTCATGCTCGGGGTGGGAAACAAGAAGTAGTGGTGGGAATTTCCCGACACAAAAAGAGGCAGGTTAGGGCAAAGGGATGCTCGGTGAATACCAGCCCAATGACACTAACACGATCTTGTGGCGCACCGAGATGCGCGAAGAGAAAGATCTGAGTATGATGGAATTCCACTTGAACATGAGGAAGTGGAAATGTGTGAATCATGGCACTCGAGATTCAGATCACGATGATGGAAATGTGACGAAAAAGGATAACTGTTAACCATGGCGGGAACCCAGCATCCATATCGCGTTAGCCTAGAATGGGGACAGACAAATGAGGGTCGACCATTGACCATGTTCGAAACATGGGACCATGTCACAAATGTTGTGAAAAATCCATATGGATGTTGGCCCGAAACGATTGGAGGTCCCTTAGGTCCAACATTCATGGAGAGCCATTAATTCTAGTATCCATGTCGTCTGAGGGTCCTTTTGGATGTGGAAGAGGATGAGGATCCAAATAGAGACACATGAAGCTTGTTTATGGGACGAGGGGAATATCCCCATTAAAATCCAACACTTCGGGCTCTTTGTCAAAACACATCTGAATACGAAAATGAGACGTATTATATAGAGGGATCAGAGTCCTTTCCCATAGGGATATCTTAGTTTAGATTCATAGAATTCAGACCATGAATGTGTAAAGGGAGCAGGGGACACATGGCAACAAAACCTAACGTGAATGAGGACCTAAGACCTATTTAGCATGCGTTCTCTGGGAAATGCTCGAGTCGAGGGACCGAACACAAAGGTTAGGCTGGGCCCGCGGGGAAGTTCTCGGGTGCTCCTATGTATCTCATGAGGATGAGAATCAAGCCATACTTAGTTTTGAAACTTGACATGGTAAGATACTAGTGCCAGGGGAATAGGGTAGTGCGGGCGTGGCCCTTGCACTAAAAAAGCGGAGTTTGATAAATCTTGTTTTTCCTTTAAGGTGAGTGGTTTTTTTGTGAAGAAACATGCCTAGAGTAGTAGGCCGTGGTGTCTCCACAACAATCAAGCCGTGATAGGCGTTGACAAATGGCATGGAATGTGACCAATACCCAACGTGATGTCCTCTACAATGAGGTCATCATAATGTAGTGTCATTTTTCATCGTGCGGCCAGGACGATAATGTCACAGTTTAGAGTTGTGTGATAGGACCAAGCATGCATTTTAACATCATGAAGTGCAGACGTAGCAGAGACGATGCAAGCCGGTGAATGGGTATGGTGTCGCGCGGCATAACCGACGCGAATGGGGACATGATCCCACATCATACCATATGCTACTATGTGAGGGAAACCTCAGGATGAGGGGCCTATATAGAGGTAAGAGGTGAAAAAAGGGATAGAGGCTAGATCCCTAAATGGGATGGACCGGACAAAGAATCTGGGCAGTCCTACGTATCCCATCGGGATGGGAATCACGCTAAACGTAGTCCCGGATGGATCTTAGTTTATGGTCGTAGAGCTCGGACCATGAATGGTAATAGCTTCCCAAGTTAGATGTAGAGACCCGAAGCTTGACATACAGGGACTTTACATTACTTTTGTAGAATACTTAGTACATAACAAAAACACACACACAAGGACCGTAATAGTTTAGTGTCTTTGGAAACTCGGAATAGAATCTTCTAATCGTGGTGAAAGATCTTCAACATCTCCCAATAAGAATCTTCCCTTTTTATTTTACTTACCTAAAACCTTTCTTTACATCCTGGGTAAAAGAAAACATAAAAGGGGTGATCTCAAATTCCCAGTAAGGGTAAACATAGATAACATAAAATAATCTATAAAAATTAGAATGTAAAAACTTGAACATAAATTCTAAACATCAAAATCTTGAGCAAATACATGAATCTTCGAAGTACGTAAGGCATATATCATGCAGAAACATTAAGATTGATAAAATAGAATGGGAATAAAACATGTAATTTAGGAAACCATTCATCACATGTCCTGATTTCCATAGTAGCCATGGAATTGCTGCCAAGACCATCTTAGTGGACAATGTCCCATTCTGAATCGAGTTCACTCCTCGTTTCAGTCCTGTTTCACTGAACCGATATAACCTACCGTTCCAGCCATGTCTATCTCATGAGATATAAAATCTTTACCCAATTCATTGGAGGGAGATATAGGTCCCACCCATCTCATAATGAAATCATTCTTACTTGTGCCACAAAATAAACATACATCATTCATAATAACCCAACGAATAAAATGGGTTTCATAAACATCATCCCATCTTAACATAATCCATATAAAGGAAATGGATATAATTTCATAATAATAAAAGTGAAACCATGTAAATAAAAGAGACATTATACATAAAACATACACATATGAAATAATTTCATTTAGATGGAAAATGGTTTTGATAAAACACTTGAAATGAATTCTTGATGAAAATATCATTTCTTCTTTAAAATCATTTTCTTTTCACAAAATGTCATGAATTTTTAAAAGAAAAGGATTTTCTTGAAAATATTCATGAAATATTTTTGAGGAGGCTTCAGGAAAATATGGATTTATAAAACCGTAAAAATCTTTTCATGCCGTATCAGTTAAAAAAACATTCTTCTCGTACTTTTGTCGGAAAAGTCAAAAAGTACCTCGTATGAA
The DNA here is from genome assembly GCA_963277665.1 of Viscum album. Lineage (NCBI taxonomy): Eukaryota > Viridiplantae > Streptophyta > Magnoliopsida > Santalales > Viscaceae > Viscum > Viscum album. Next base: position 809,712,533 of record OY728140.1, on the reverse strand, counting down.
AAACGACAAAAGATTCCTTTCATATCTTTTACTAAAAACTCACCAAAGGGTAAAATTGGATTTAAACTATTGTAGGTGGATGGAAATGATATTACATATTGAGGAAACATGGATGTGGATGATAAAATACACCCCAGTAAATGCCAAAGTATAAACAATCTCAGATAAAAATGAGATTGTGATATTTCCATTACCTTAGGTCCGACTTGCTTTGTACGTGTCCGAACCTCCTGTATAATGATTTAAATCATGTTATTTACTTATTACAGAATCATATTAATTTTTATTATATCATATATGGTCCACTTATGACTTTATATTACCCGTTCTTTTGTAAATTCATGTTAAAGTAGCGTTTTGGGTAAAATCGTCTCATCTGTCGTTCGTGTTTTTAACTTGTAATTATTAATATGATTACTTGGATCATGATTACTTATATCCAGAATGTGAAACATGATTTATATATAATTTATATTCAGAATATACATATATATAATATATTGATAAATGGAATGAAATACACCGTTCATGGAGACGGTAGTCTGTACGTACGCATGAACGCTGTTATTGTTTCCTTATTGAATTGAATGGAATTAAGTAGATGAAATACATCTAAATATACATAAATACAGTATAATTATTATGTCATATATTTCATTAGTACTTATTATATATACTTTATAATCATTCATGAATGGTTAATGTGGAGAATGAATCTCATCGCGTCGTGGAGACGGTATTCCGTACGTACGCACGAGCGATGATATCATTTCCATAATTATTGAATTGAATTGTAGTGGATTATACAATATATCATAATCAATATGATGTAATAATAACTATTTATAGTTATTATTTACACCATTATACCCATCCATGTAAGGTGGTGGTGGAAAATAGATTACACCACGGCGTGGAGACGGTATTCTGTACGTACGCACACGTGGTGATTTTGTTTTCCTTAGGATGGATAGATGGTGAATTAGGATTGTTTCATACTTATAATAAAATATCAGCATATTAGTGATACTTATGTTATTACTTCATAAGGAAATAACCTAAGAAGAAGAAGTGGAAGAAGAAATAAAGGTGAAAGAATTGGTAACGGAAATTACCTCTTCTTTGAAGCGCCTCTTTGAGACCTCCTCTTAGGGCACTAAAATTGTTATTTTAGGAAGACCAGAACCTCTAGGATGTTTCTAGAGAAGTGGAGAAGATATTTTGGCAGGGGTTGGCCGAGCTTGAAGGCTCAAACTTGTGTGAGGAAGAGAGGGAGGAGGTGTCCTTTTATAAGGGAGGAGAGGGGCACCTTAGGAATATCTCAAAATATTATTTTATATTAAAGTCAAAATCGGTTTATAATTGTTCCAAAGGGTCTTATTTAGAAGCTAAAGTGGGTATGGGTCGAAATCCTATCAACCAATAGGATTTAGACAGGTTTAGGTTATTATTTTAACCTTATCAATTAGATTTAACTCTAAGTTAAATAATTTAACTTTTACCGTGTCTTTTTATTTTCTTACACTATATGGTTAACAAACTTACCATAACAAGACAAACGAACCCCAAGTTGTTTATTATTAATATATATATCCTTATCTATGTCATTTTTCCGAACCATAGATTTTTAGGAAAAAAAGAACAATTAATAATATAATATTTGATTTAAAAACTATTTTGTGTCAATTTTGACACTATTTTATATATGATTTTTGTGAAAGTCATAACAGAATTATATGTTCGAACCAAGTTTATTAAATCAACAATAATATATCATGGTAACCTAGAAATAAGTGGAATTCATAAAAAGTCTTAAATTATATTTATTTTGGTATTTATAATATCAATTATGTCAATATTTCATTAATAAGATAATTACTGCATCATCTTTGTGTCATAAATAAATTAAATTATTTGATGTCTAAAAATTACAAATAAAATACCATAATGTTGGAAATATTTTTAGTTTTATAATGAATATATAAAATCGAATTTATCTTATGTATAACTCTATATTAAAAATGTTTTAGTAAGTAAAATTTGATTTTAACTCTTTTAACTCTTCTTTGAATTAAATAATAATAAATGTCCTAATCTAATCCTAGTGGGCCTAAATGATAACATTTTACACTTAAGGTTGTTTTTGGTCTAGATACACTTGTCCAATAGAATTAGGACATTTGTTAGGGTAATATTAATATCATTTTTACCCTTAATTACCCTATTTACTTTTAACTGTGGTAAAAAAATTAAAAAGTTACTATTCACCAAAAAATTATTTTCATCTCATTGAACCACATTTTACTTACTGACATCAACCGTGTCACTCGGATTTTTGAAATTCCACTCACAGAAGCGGTTAAATTATGTTTTATGAAAAAATTCAGTTTTTTTAACAGCCACTTAGTAGTTTCACTATTCATCAAAAATTGAAAGTTTTCAGAAAAATACCAAAATTTCACCCTAGGCTAATTTCGATATTCTGAGTCCAAAAATGAAGTCCATTTTGAAAAATAAAATTTATAAAATTTTAAAAAGTGGTTATTAATATTCATAACGGCTAGTTTTAATAATATTTTAATAGTATATCGTTGTTTAGTGAAACTCGTTATTGCGTACTACACACGCTATCGAGGAAGGTCGCGATTGCGTGTAATGGAAGGAAAGTCAAGGATGCATGTTGTGAAATCTTATTTTGGTGTAGCGTACAACACAGGACATTAATGAAATTAAAAAGAATATTTTTCATAAAATCTCAGGTTGTTACATTCTACCCCCCTTAAAATGAATTTCTCCCTCGAAATTCGTCAGGGTTATAAATAGTTTACTATTTGAATGTTTCTTTAATAGAAACCCACATCGTAAAAAGAAATACCAAAACTTGGCTTTAAAAACTAATGTATGAAATGTAACGATTACCCAAATAAACTAATCACTCGGTTTCCACATAGGGGGAAATATGGATATGGAAGAGAAATCTAACCATCATGTTCTGATGGAGAGTGGTAGAGAACATGGCTATAGAAAAGCCAACAATCAAAAAGCCATAAATTTGTGACGATCTAAGGTACCATCTGATTCATCAGGTATAAGATCACTAGGACAACATTTTTGGTTTTCAAGATCATTTCCCTAAAGTTGAAAATTTGAATTAGAATAAATAATTACTTTATTTTGGAACAATCTCACTGTTGTTCATGCCTTGAACAATTTCCACTTCATCTCTTAAATAAATGAAGTTGAATTTGTTATTCGTGAAGGGTTAGCAGATCATGTGATAGAATGATGGGTCATTCCATCTGTCTCAAACAAAAGGTTAGCAAAATTTATTAAATATACATAAGTCATTCTATAGAGAGATTAATCATATATGGTTCCTAAAATGGACTTATACTTCATATATCATACTGCTTAATATAATAAAACTAGTTTCTACTAAACAGGGACTTTCTGTAGGCCAGTGGTAGGCAATAAAGTCTAGTCGCACTTCGGTTGTGGGTTCGATTCCCACAGCCTTGTCCGACGCGATGGGTTGTCGCCCGTTCTGCAGGTTGTCCTTTTTCTAAAACTATTCTACTATAACATCCCAACAATAATATCGAAAAAACTTCTATCCTTAAACAATACTAACTTATGTCCAACATAATCCATTCTTATCTTTAGGCTTATCCATAATACTGCAGTTCACTCCCATAATATAGTGAAAACGATTACCAGAGATTTAATACTGTCGTTGATCCCCATATATCATAAGATATGTCTTGTTGGTCACATTCCAAACATTCAAAAGCCTTAATCATGTATTCTCTTGAAGAATGAATACCCATTGAACCTTAGTGAAATCATGAATACTGTTAAAAGTTAACACATTCCACATACAAAAATCCAAAAACTCTATATACACAAACCATAATATAACCTTCTCCTTATATCAGTCATGAGCTCATGAATACTATCAAACATTTAATTTTCTCCTTATCCCTTCATTATGCTTATATCATCTACATTCCAAAAATATCTGAATAACATTCCATGGATACTGGTAACATTAATCATACACTTTCAAAACTCAAGGAAAGACAATATTGTAACAATCCTTAGATGTCTCGTTATTCCAACATTACACATGATAAACATGTAATCATTCCACTACATTCTTAAACCATTAACCGAGCTTCAACAATTCTTTCATCTCACATATCATTTGTAGTCTCTTCATCATCATCCACATAAATACTACCCATACGACCATACTGATTCTCTTCATGAGTCTTTCCCTTAGGACATTGGTTTGCATAATGCCCATACATTCCACATTTAAAACACTTAACCATTTTTGATGTCGTAGAAATACCATTATCCTCATCCATGGTGTTAACTGAACCTTTTCCTTTGCACTTACTTTCTTTGTGTCCTTCTTCTCCACACCCAAGGCATCTTCCAGTTCCCTTTAAACATTCTCCTTGATGCCTCTTCCCACATGATTTACATAGGGGAAATTGAACTTTCTTTCCTCTATGATCATCATGAAACTCCATCTTTCTCTTATTAGCCGAGTCAGGAAACTTACAAAAATTTACTTTATTGATCATATTATGAGATTGCTGATTCGGCATAATAATGATGTTTGGACTTCCAAATCCCATTTCATTATGAAGAATATCATTCCATTGTCCATCATATCCTCTATTATCGTGAATCATCTTGTTTCCAGCCATTTTCTAAAACCCAAAAAGAATAGTGTTAGAGGAAAAAATCATAATAATGGGGGAGTAACTTCAATATATAACATCTTAGGCTTAATATAATATAGTTACCATAGTTCTAGGACTATATCCTATATGTATACTTATCCTTAGGGACATCCCTAGACATACCTTAGAAATATCTCTAGGGATCTCACTAAAGTTCTCGCATCCTAGTTTCCAAAGGTTGACTAAACCTTTCCTCTGATACCAACTGTAGAGACCCGAATCTTGACGTAAATGTACTTTACATTACTTTTGCAGAATACTTAGTACATAACAAAAACACACACACAAGGACCGTAATAGTTTAGTGTCTTTGGAAACTCGGAATAAAATCTTCTAATCGTGGTGAAAGATCTTCAACATCTCCCAATAAGAATCATCCCTTTTTATTATTCTTACCTATAACTTTTCTTTACATCCTGGGTAAAAGAAAACATAAAAGGGGTGAGCTCAAATGCCCAGTAAGGGTAAACATAGATAAAATAAAATAATCCATAAAAATTTGAATGCAAAAAATGAACATAAATTCTAAACATCAAAATCTTGAGAAAATACATGAATCTTCGAAGTACGTAAGGCATATATCATGAAGAAACATTAAGAATGATAAAATAGCATGGGAATAAAACATGTAATTTTGGAAACCATTTAGCACATGTCAGGATTTCCATAGTATCCATGGCATTGCTTCCAAGACCATCTTAGTGGACAAAGTCAAATTCTGAATCGAGTTCACTCCTCGTTTCAGTCCTGTTTCACTGAACCGATATAACCTACCGTTCCAGCCATGTCTATCTCATGAGATATAAAATCTTTACCCAATGCATTGGAAGGAGATATAGGTCCCACCCATCTCATAATGAAATCATTCTTACTTGTGCCACAAAATAAACATACATCATTCATAATAACCCAACGAATAAAATGGGTTTCATAAACATCATCCCATCTTAACACAATCCATATAAAGGAAATGGATATAATTTCATAATAAGAAAAGTGAAACCATGAACGTAAAATAGAAATTATACTTAAAACATACACATATGAAATAATTTCATTTTATATGGAAAATGGTTTTGATAAAACACTTGAAATGAATTCTTGATGAAAATATCATTTCTTCTTTAAAATCATTTTCTTTTCACAAAATGTCATGAATTTTTAAAAGAAAAGGATTCTCTTGAAAATATTCATGAAATATTTTTGAGGAGGATTCATGAAAATATGGATTTATAAAACCGTAAAAATCTTTTCATCCAGTATGAGTTAAAAAAACATTCTTCTCGTACTTTTGTCGGAAAAGTCAAAAAGTACCTCGTATGAAAAACGACAAAGGATTCCTTTCATATCTTTTACTAAAAACTCACCAAAAGGTAAAATTGGATTTAAACTATTGTAGGTGGATGGAAATAATATTACATATTGAGGAAACATGGATGTGGATGATAAAATACACCCCAGTAAATGCAAAAGTATAAACAGTCTCAGATAAAAATGAGATTGTGAAATTTCCCTTACCTTAGGTCCGACATGCATTTTACGTGTCCAAACCTCATGTATAATGATTTAAATCATGTTATTGACTTATTAAAGAATCATATTTATTGTTATTATATCATATATGGTCCACTTATGACTTTATATTACCCGTTCTTTTGTAAATTCATGTTAAAGTAGCGTTTTGGGTAAAATCGTCTCATCTGTCGTTCGTGTTTTTAACTTGTAATTATTAATATGATTAATTGGATCATGATTACTTATATCCAGAATTTAAAACATGATTTATATATAATATATATTCAGAATATACATATATATAATATATTGATAAATGGAATGAAATACACCGTTCATGGAGACGGTAGTTTGTACGTACGCATGAACGCTGTTTTTGTTTCCTTATTGAATTGAATGGAATTAAGTAGATGAAATACATATAAATATACATAAATATAGTATCATTATTATGTAATATATTTCATTAGTACTTATTATATATACTTTATAATCATTCATGAATGGATAATGTGGAGAATGAATCTCATCGCGTCGTGGAGACGGTATTCCGTACGTACGCACGAGCGATGATATCATTTCCATAATTTTTGAATTGAATTGTAGTGGATTATACAATATATCAGAATCAATATGATGTTATAATAACTATGTATAGTATTTCTTTACACTATTATACCCATCCATTTAAGGTGGTGGTGGAAAATAGATTACACCACGGCATGGAGACGGTATTCCGTACGTACGCACGCACGGTGATGTCGTTTTCCGTAGGATGGATAGATGGTGAATTAAGATTGTTTCATAATTATAATAACATATCAGAATATGAGTGATACTTATGTTATTAATTCATAATGAAACAACCTAAGAAGAAGAAGTGGAAGAAGAAATAAAGGTGAAAGAATTGGTAACGGAAATTACCTCTTCTTTGAAGCCCCTCTTTGAGACCTCCTCTTAGGGAACTAAAATTTGTCTTTTAGAAAGACCAAAACCTCTAGGATGTTTCTAGGGAAGTGGAGAAGAGATTTTGGTAGAGTTTCGACGAGCTTGAAGGCTCAATGATGTGTGAGGAAGAGAGGGAGGAGGTGTCCTTTTATAAGGGAGGAGAGGGGCACCTTAGGAATATCTCAAAATATTATTTTATATTAACGTCAAAATCGGTTTATAATGGTTCTAAAGGGTCTTATTTCGATGCTAAAGTGGGTATGGGTCGAAAGCCTATCAACCAATAGGATTTAGACATGTTTAGGTTATTATTTTAACCTTATCAATTAGATTTAACTCTAAGTTAAATAATTTAACTTTTACCGTGTCTTTTTGTTTTCTTACACTATATGGTTAATAAACATACCATAACAAGACAAAAGAACCCCAAGTTGTTTATTATTAATATATATATCCTTATCTAAGTCATTTGGACGAACCTTAGATTTTTAGGAATAAAATAACAATTAATAATATAATATTTGATTTAAAAACTATTTTGTGTCAATTTTGACACTATTTGATATATGATTTTTATGAAAGTCATAACAGAATTATATGTTCGAACCAAGTTGAGTAAATCAACAATAATATATCATAGTAACCTAGAAAATTAGTGGAATTCATAAAAAGTCTCAAATTACATTTATTTTGGTATTTATAATATCAATTATGTCAATATTTCATTAATAAGATATTTATTGCATCATCTTTGTGTCATAAATAAATTAAATTATATGATGTCTAAAAATTAAAAATAAAATACCATACTGTACGAAATATTTTTATCTTTCTAATGAATATTTAAAATAGAATTTATCTTATGTATAACCCTATATTAAAAATGTTTTAGTAAATACAATTTGATTTTAACTCTTTTAACTCTTCTTTGAATTAAATAATAATAAATGTCCTAATCTAATCCAAGTGGGCCTAAATGATAAGATTTTACACTTAAGGTTGTGTTTGATCTAGATACACTTGTCCAATAGAATTAGGACATGTGTTAGGGTAATATTAATATCATTTGTACCCTTAATTACCCTATTTACTTTTAATCGTGGTAAAAAAAGTAAAAAGTTACTATTCACCAAAAAACTATTTTCATCTCATTGAACCACATTTTACTTACTGACATCAATCGTGTCTCTCGGATTTTTGAAATTCCACTCACAGAAGCGGTAAAATTATGTTTTATGAAAAAATTCAGTTTTTTTAACAGCCACTTAGTAGTTTCACTATTCATCAAAAATTGAAAGTTTTCAGAAAAATACCAAAATTTCACCCTAGGCTAATTTTGATATTCTGAGTCAAAAAATGAAGTCCATTTTGAAAAATAATATTTATAAAATTTTAAAAAGTGGTTATTACTATTCATAACGGCTAGTTTTAATAATATTTTAATAGTATATCGTTGTTTAGTGAAACTCGTTATTGAGTACTACACACGCTATCGAGGAAGGTCATGATTGCGTGTAATGGAAGGAAAGTCAAGGATGCGTGTTGTGAAATCTTCTTTTGGTGTAGCGTACAACACAAGACATTAATGAAATTAAAAAGAATATTTTTCATAAAATCTCGGGTTGTTACATTAGCGCAGACGTCAACCCGATCACTAAGACCACGTGAGTTAAACTAGGTGTGGGAAACAAGGGGGGCATCCTTATTGCAATACCTGAGGTCCCAATCAGAGGGGAGTTGGTAGAGAGCCCCGAAGGACACCTTTGATGCGGCTTGTTTCCCCAACGCACATACGTGCACGGAGGAAAAGTACCAAGAGTTCTAAGACTCTACTTGGACACGATGAAGTGATGAAGGGTGTGAATTGTGTACCCAACATTTTGGGCTTAATGGGTTGGTGTGGCGGTAGAGGAAAACTGTTAACCAGGGTGGAAACGCAGCATTCTTATCACGTTAGTTTGAGGTGGGAACAACAAACGAGCATCGACCGCTGACCATATTCGCAACATGGGATTTTATCGATTTGTTGTCCAAAACCCTCTAGGGCGTTGGCCCATAATGGTAGGAGAGCCCTTGGGCGTAGTATCCAGGCCGTTCTTGGGGGTCCCACCTGGTCTGAAAGATAATGGAAGCCCCGATGCAGGGATACACAAAGCCTGTAAAGTGGGTGCGGACGTGTCCGAGTAAAGTTTAGCATTCCAGGTAATAGACCAGAGTCCCCTTGGGCACATTGGTGAACCGTCGAAAAGGGGTCAACGAAACAACTCATGAGGGAGAGGTACATGGCGTGGTCATTACGAGACCGACGTGAAAGATGACATCATCCCACACCACACCATATAATCCACTCATGGAGGAAGGGTAGGCCATGAGGCCAAGATGGGATGAAGATTCCCGAGAGATGGGGCTGGACCCGAATCCTAGACATTCAGGTCGTCCTACATATCCCATGAGGATGGTAATCAAGCCACACGTAGTTCTCTAAATGTAGTTTAACATCATATGGGACAAGGGGGGAGAAATATACCCCCAAACAAGGGAGTTGTATGGTACGGCGAAGAAGCCTTCGTGAATGAGGACATAGTCCCACACCACACCATACACTCTTATAAGAGAGGACCTGGGCTGGGACCCGACAAGGAAAAGGGCCCTAATGGTTAGGCATTGGTCCGGAAGGCCTGACCTGCTTGCATTTTAACGTCTTGCAGTGAGGACGAGGGATGGGGACCCGAGGAGTCCAAGGGGCCTGAGGCTGGGCCTCGTGAGGGAAGGCGTACGACATGGTACATGATCCCGACGTGAATGAGGACATAGTCCCACACCGCACCGTACATCCCGGGTAAGAGGTTGGGCGGAGGGGCCCAAGAAGGCCAAGGGGCCTAAGGTCAGTCATCAGTCAGGAAGGCCTGACTGGTCTGTAGTTTAACGTCTTACATGTGGACGGGGGCCGGGGACCTGAGGAGGCCAAGGGGCCTGAGGCTGGGCCTCGTAAGGGAAGGCGTACAACATGGTACATGATCCTAAAGTGAATGAGGACACAGTCCCACACCACACCGTACACCCCTTATAGGGGAATCAGGGTCGTGGACCTAACCACTAGCACCACCCGGGGGGAAGTTTGTCACTTCTGGATGGTGTAGAACGAATTACTGCACTCGATGTTTGGGACATCTCGGGGTGGACCCAAAGATCCAGGACACTGTTGACCGTGTCTGAAACACAGTTTTCCTATGGTGACCTGATATGTGAGCAACAAGTGGGCATCGTCCGTTGACAAAATTCGCAACGCGGGACTTGTATCGTCTTGCTGCTTGAAAGCCCTCGGGGGCGTTGGCCCATATCGGTAGGAGAGCCCGTGGGCTTAGTATCCAGGCTGTTCTTGGGGGGTCCCTATGGGTGTGAAAAATGATGGAATCCCAGTCAAGGAGTGGGTGAAGCATAGCTGTATCCATCCATGAAAGAGGCAAACATCTCCAGGGGGGATGTGCAGCCGGGTCGAGGCTTTCTTGATATGAGTTGGTTAAAAAGTGTGCACCTTGCCATATATCATGACCCGAGGGGAAGATTTTGGCTTTTGGGATGGGCCAATGGACAAAATCCTCGGGCATTCCTACGTATCCCATTTGGATGGGAATCAAGCCGTACGTAGTTCTTGAAGGCCATGAAGTTTAGCGTAATGTGGTGAGGACGTGGGAGGATAGAAGAACGAGAGTGGCACTTGGTGAAACCCTTATAATCCTTGTATGAGTGGGGTTATGAAAGCCTAATAATCACGACATAATTATCCTCCAAGGAAACTATTCCTAGTGGGACAGTGGAAGAGAAAAGCTTGGGGCTGGGCTCAAGACGAGGCGTTCGAGCGTTCATACGTATCCCATTAAGATGGGAATCAAGCCACATGTAGTTCTTGAGGCGCAGTTTAGTGTTGTTCTGGATGAGAAATGTGTCTCAACTGGGTATATGTACGGTACGGAGGGTAACCCGAAGTGGATGAGGATGTAATCCCACACCACACCGTGAAATCCCATTAGAGAGCCAGAGTCGACGCAGGCCAAGGGGCCAGAGGCTAAGCCTCGGTCAGGAAGGCCTGACTGGCTTGCAGTTTAACGTCTTACAGTAAGGACAGGGGGTCGGGGGCCCGAGGAGGCCAAGGGGCCCGAGGATGAGCCTCAGTCAGGAAGGCCTGACTGGATTACAGTTTAACGTCTTACAGTAAAGACGAGGGGAGATCATAGTTTACAGTCATAGAGCTCGGACCATTTTACAGTTTATCGTCTTGCAGGACGAAGATGCAGTTTAAGGTCGTGTAGGACCCTTTATTTTAAGGTCGTGTTGGAACATAACGTGCTTTTTAAGGTCATGTGAGACCATCTAGGAACAGGTAAAGTACCTCTTGAGGAACCTGGTGTTGGTGGGAGGGGTTATGTGCTCTCCATTCGTGGTCACCAAAGAGTATGCTCCATTGGGGTAAACCTTATGGATGATATAAGGCCCTTCCCATTTGGGTTCTAACATGGATGGTTTCCTACCATGAATCATTGGAGCTCGAAGGGCCAGCACTAGGTCACCATGTAGAAAAGAACGGAGATGAACCTTCTTGTTGAAGGCCCTCGCTATCTTATCCTGATGCCTTTCCAGATTGTTCAGGGCACGAAGCCAGTACTCATCCAGTGCTTCTAATTTAGCTAGACGGATTTCGGCTACCTCATCTGATGTCTGGTGATCATAGACTGTAGTGCGTAATGATGGCAGCTGGATCTCAATGGGTATAACGGCCTCAGATCTATACACCAGGGAATATGGGGTCACCTGGGTAGAGTTGAAAGTCGTCGTCCGATAAGCCCAGATGGCGTTGGGGAGCTTGTCCGGCCAACTTTTCTTGTTCTGACCAACCATCTTCTGCAGAATGATAGAGATGGTTTTGTTGAATGCCTCGATTTTTAAGTATGTCTGTGCATGGTAGAGGGTGGTATGGTTCGAACGGATGTCGTACATGGCGTACAATTTCTTCAGTTCAGCTGCTTGGAAGTTGGTGTCGTTATCGGTGAGGACGGCATGAGGGACCCCAAAACGGTGGATAATATTGGAGCTCACAATGTCAACGATGGAATGGGCCTTGACCTCTTTGAGTGGAACTGCCTCTGCTCACTTGGAGGAGAAATCTGTAGCAGTCAGGATGAACCTACATTTGCGAGTTGTTGCCGGTGGATATGGTCCGACTACATCAAGTCCCCATACTGCAAATGGCCAAGAGTACTTGGTGGGGTGGAGGGGCTCTGGCGGCCGATGCAGGAAGTTGGCGTGAACTTGGCACCCGTGGAATCTCTTGGAAAACCCAATACAATCGTGGATCATAGAGGGCTAGAAGTACCCCAACATCTGGATTTGATGGGACATCTTCGGCCCAGCTTGATGGGCGCCAAAGGAACCGGCGTGAAACTCTTGCATAACGTGAGGAATCTCTACTCCTTGAATGCAATGGAGGAGGATGCCATCGAAGCTCTACTTATAAAGGATCTGTTCAAGACTGGGGCCGCTCTGGAGGGTAAATTGCAGCGCGCAGCGTCAGATTTGGTCGCGCTCGGCCCGGTCATCCGAGAGGCGACCATTTTGGAGATACTCGACAAAAGGTGCCCTCCAGTCGAGAGTGGCTTCAACCACTGTGTCTGACGAACCCGGGTCCCCTGACATAGAGGGTCCGACGGTGAGATTCCTTATTCGTAGGCCATCATTTTCCTCTTGGGTGATGGGGGAAATGACTCTTCAGTGTGCCACATGTATGATCAAATCATCTTGCTCAGGTTCTGCGAGCGACGCGCCTAAGCCATCCAAGGCGTCTACTTGACTGGTCTATTACCGTGGGACATGGGTAATCTCTGGTCATGAAGAGAAATGGGCAATTAGGTGGAGGGTTTACTCCAGTAATGGTACAAGCTCCGGCTTCCTGACGACGTAGTCACCATTAACCTTTTTGATTACCAGCTCGGAATATCCTTTCACATGTAGATGGGGCACATTTATCTCAAGGGCCAACATGAGACCGGTGATGAGAGCCTTGCACTCTACCTCGTTGTTCGTACAGCCTTCTGACAACATGAACGAGTATGGCAGGACGGCATGCGCCGAGGTAATGAAGACAATACCCAGGCCCCCTGGGATGAGCTTATGATCGTTGAGCCTCCTACTGGTGGGGCTCCGGGAGGCACCGTCGAAATGAATTTTCCAACATGGGACGACATGATCGACTGAGAGGATTGTCTCATCTGGAAAATCTTGGTCCAGGGATTGATCCACGGGGGTTGGATGGGAAGCTAAAAAGTCTTCCAATGCATGTCCTTTAATGGCCTTCTGAGGTACGAACCTGATATCAAACTGTTGGAGAATCACCGCCCACCATGCTAGTTAACCAGTCAGCATGGTGCGGTTCAGGATGTACTTCAGTGGGTCTACACGGGAGACCAATTGCACCTCATGGTGCTGCAGGTAATGTTGCAACTTCTGTACAGCAATGATGAGCGCAAGGAAGCTCTTTTTGATAGGTGAGTATCTGACCTCCGTATCGAGAATCATGTGGCTGAGGTAGTAGAGATTACTCTCAGTACCCTCATTATTCTTCTATGCGAGCAGTGCACCGAGGGATATTTTCAGGGTGGTCACGTAAAGGACCAGCGGCTTTCCGGAGATGGGTGGCATCAAAACCGAAGGTTGGAGTAGATACTGCTTGATTTCCTCGAAGGCGGTCCGACACTCCTCATCCCATTCGTAGGTAGCGCCCTTCTTCATGAGCTGGGAAAAGGCCATACACTTGTCGGACAGATTCGATATGAATCGGGGTATATAGGATAAGTGGCCTTGGAGGCCTCGAAGTTCCCGAATGATGGTCGGGGGAGGAATTTGGCTGATGGCCTTGATCTTCTCTGGGTCAATCTCAATACCTCAGTATCTAACAACAAAGCCCAAAAAAATCCCAGAGGTGACCTCGAAGGCACACTTCAACGGGTTCATCTTTAGGTGGCAGGAACAGAGGAAACTGAACACCTCCTCAAGGTCTTTGAGATGGTCCAGGCACTAACATGATTTAACCACTAGGTCATCTGCGTAGCATTCCACCAGCGTCCCGAGAATCGGCTTGAATATGCGGTGCGTGGCACTCTGATAAGTGACACCTGCATTTTCAAGATGAATGGAATAACCTGATTGCAAAAGGTACATTGGGGATCCCGGAAGGCAGTGGACTCATCATCCTTGAGGGCTATCCGGATCTAGTTGTACCCGGAATACCCATCCATGAAAGAGAGAGCTTGGAACACGGCCGTGGCGTCAATCAATAACTCTGTCACTGGAAGTGAGAAGTCATCTTTTGGGCAGTGGCGATTAAGGTCACGGATTTCGATGTAGACTCTGATCTGCCCATTCTTCTTCCTGACTCACATAATGTTGGTAAGACACTTGGGGTACTGGACTTCCTTAATGAAGTTGGATTTGATGAGCTTGTCAACATCGGCCTCAACCATAGCACCATGAGAAGAGTGCATTATCCTGGGAGGCTGTTTAAACCCACGATGGTTTGCCGGGAGGCCTAGACGGTGAACGGCTACCTGGGGATCTAGTCCTGGCATCTCGTTGTAACTCCAGGAAAACACGTCACGGTGTTGTTTGAGGAAGTCTACGTGCTACTGCCGCTCCTCAGGGGACATGGCTACACTGATCAATGTGGGTTTCGGATCTGCCTCGCTACCATGGTTCACCTGTACCAGTTCATCAACTGTGGTAGAGACACCTTCCTCAAAAGTGGGGGGAGCATCCTCCTGGTCTTCCTCTCCACCCATGGGGGGATTTCCCGCGATGGTAGATACTTCTGGGCTATCAAAGCCTTAGGGGCAGCTGGTGTCAGTGTGGGCAGCAGTGGTCATCATATCAGGAGACTCACTCTCCATTAAGACCATAGCAATGAACGCAGTCGATCCTATCCCATCTGGCCTTCGGCCTAAGGGGCCACGTTTGATGATATCAAAGCAGTGGTGACGTGTCGGCCTGAGTCGGTTGATTCTAGCCTGGAGGAAGAGACATGCATGGCATACCGCCATTGTTATAATCTTGACACTCCGGTACCATACAGGGGTAGGAGGTTCTGGGATCACCTGATCCTGGTTGATGTAGGAGTACGAGGTGATTTTCCGCCGTCGGATGGACACAGGTTCCTTGTGTACCCGAAACAACAAAACATTGCCCCATGTCGGGGGTAGTGGCCTCCAATCGGTGGATCGGGAGGATGTAGGCATCATCCATGCTTTCCCAGGGATCACATGTGACTGGGGCGGGTTCATCCTCAATTACTAGGATTTGATTATCCTTACTCTTGTAATAATCAGCATCCAGATAGCGGGCCTCACAAGAGGCGAAATGAGACGCATCGCCTTGGAGCACGCCTACTCGGCCGTTGAGTGAGTATTTGAGGCACTGGTGATATGATGAAGGTACCGATTCATGCAGATGGAGCCATGGTCTACCCATCAACGCATTTTAGGCGGTGTCTTGAGAGACGACCATGAACTCAGTGCTGGAAACTAAGCCACCGAACTGAGCATTCAGGCAGATCTTGCCGACTGGGGTTTGCTCGGTCCTGCCGTACCCCTAGATTCGGAGGTCATAGAGAGTTAAATCACCTTCATAAAGACCCATCTTTCGCAATGTCCGAGTCAGAATTAGGTTGATTCTGGAACCCAAGTCAACGAGGTAGCGGCGAACTTCCACAGCATTTAAGTGGCCGGTGATGTACAACGGGAGAATATTCCCCTGCATATGAGGGTCATCATCTTCACCAGAGAACAAGATAACCTCCTGACATTCAGCGTTCTCTATTTTCTCGGCATGGAAGGTTTCTGCACCTGCTACCTCCATCTCAAACTAGAGGGGGCTCCTTAGGGCCTCAGCAAGTGCCTCGCGCATTTCAGTTGACATGTGAAGTGCCTATAGGATAGAAAGCCTTGCAGGAATGCCGGGCAGGTGCTTTAGGACATCATACTTTTGTGCCAAACATGAAACTCTTCCTACAAGAGGTTGTTCGGTAGTTTGAGGCATATCGGGTCATGCCGGTTGAACCGGTGGTCGGCTAGTACTAGGTACAACCTGCTGCCTACTGGTTGAAGCCTGGAGAGTAGTCGCCGGACTAGGATAGGATAGCGGAGACTGGTCTATAGCTGGGCACGAATGACTATGATATGAACGAGGCAGCTCTCCCTGATCTAGCAGCACAAACGATGGAGGAGGTAGAGCTGGGGGTGTTATAAGGGGCTTTGCGTGATGAGCTCTGCACTGAGCATGTTGTCTCGTTTCAGTAGCCTGCACGGTTTGGCTGAAAGTTCCCGCTAACATAACTCGGTGACCGGCATGGTTGCGGTTCCGCTAACGTTGACGTCGGCTGGAAATGTTGGAGAGGTTCGCCTGGCGTTCCCCCACGTCGGGAGTCATATAGGGCTTTACCAGCTCCACGGTGTTAACTGTAGTGTACCCCTGGCTGTTGCTTGACGAGTCATCCACCACCGGGTGTATTCTAGGAGGAATCCCCATTTCAGGGGGCATGAAGTCACCGAGAGTGCGGGATGACGATGAAACCGGTGGAGCGCGTTGCTTCTTCTTACATCGTTGCTGCTTGCCCTTTTGGGAAAAGGTCGGTTGTGAAGACGATGCAATGGTACCAGCTACTTCTTATGAAGGTTTTAGCTGCCTCAGGCACGCCCGAATGATACCATGGGCACAGACGATGGTTTTTTGAGCCATCCAGTCATTGTATTTCCGGAATACATGGCTGGGAACCTGCTGCCACTCACCTTCGCTGTCGCTACTAATCTCTGACCCCACAAAGACACCGGCCACTTGAGTTGGTCTTGGGCCCAACCAGACTATGTTGTTGTTGACCTGGTCTTGAAGTCAGTCTTTAAACATATAGCATTGCTTGAGGGTGTGCCCCAGAATCTGATGATGAGGACAGTAGTTGGGGTGATCGGTGAGATTCGCCTCTGCTGGCCATCTGCACACGGGCAGGCGCACAATCACTTGCTCTAGAGCACTTCAGAAGTATCCAGGAACCTGATTTTCATTGAACGAATAAGTCTGGTGCCTTCTTTCCGGATAGGGGGCCATAGGGGCCTGGCCTTGACGAGGGGCCCGATGGGCCTGCCGAGGAGGTGGCGCCCGATTATCTCGCCTAGGTGGAGGTGGCACATTGCGCGGGGGAACCTGTCGATTCTGAGGCGGTCACTACTGGGCAGGAGCCTACGCTTGAGGTGGAGGACCTCTGTGGGGTTTCAGGGATGGTTCCGCTGGCAGTAATTCAAGCTGCCTAGGGGTATCTAATTGGGCCACCGCAACGGGTTCAGCTCTGGTGGTCCTCCTGGATGGGATCATAGGGGGCAACGAACGTGCCTGACTAGCCTGTTGCAGAGCCTCCTCAAGGTGCTGATCCTTATCTGAGAAATATCTGAACCCTCCAGGGTAGTTCTGGGTAATCAGGGAGGGTACCAGCTCAGGTTTGTCGTTCCCCAGACACATCGTAAGTAATTGCACTTGAGTCAGTGGCATATCGAGGGAATACGTAAGTCCCTTCCACCGGGTGATGAAATCTGTGACTCGCTCATCTGGACTTCGCTTGCACTTGAAGAGGTATGCAATGCTAGTCTTCCGCGTGGTGGAGCTGAACTGGTATAGGAACTACCAGCAGAGATCCTCCCAACCATTCAATGACCCGATAGGGAGCTGGTTGTACCATAAAAATGCGGGACCTTCCAATGTCTGTACGAAACATCGGAGCTTGGCGGCTTCTTGCTGGGCTGGGGTCCCCAGCATGGGGCCACACCTGGAAGAAAAATGAGCCAAGTGCTGCGGAGGGTCCCATGTCCCGTTGAAGAGTGAGAAAGTGGGTTTCCCAAAACCCGGGGGTGCGGGCATATCATCCACCCATGCGGGATACGGCTTGCCATCCGGTGGGACCGCCACCTGTCACGTTTCCAACGCTACGAGGTGGGATGTGAGTGCCGCTATAAGATCATTCGGGTGGGGGTCCCTGTCTTGAGGGGGATCCCTAATCACATGTGCGTTGCCAGGTTCTTCAACACGGTAGATGGCTTTGGCAGCTCGTGGATCGACCGGCGGAACGACCTGTGGGGTGACTGGGGGAATCTGGGCTGGATTCTTTAGATTGTCCCGTCGTTCGGGGGGGTTTGGCGAGACGTATCACGCCCTCTTGCCGCAAGTTCCGGCTTCTACCCTGTCTGTGGAAGTAGCATGATCAGGGTTGCCCGAAGGCATCTCACCGGGGAGAAATTGTTCCTACCCCTGCTACCCGGACCTGGGATTACCATAGTCGTGTCGCCGCTCTGCAGCATGCTCAGCCAAGAGTTCGTCAACCAGCCTCTTCTACTCAGCAAGATGCAGGCGTAACGTGTCCTTCTCGAGATTTTCGTTCGTTTTCTGCACAGAGGCGGACGAGTCGGAGTGCATGATAGTCTCTAAGTGCTCCATTCCCTTGTCGGTATTTCGATCGAGTACCAGCGACTCGGTGGGTACAGGGAGGCCTAGCAGGTTCCTCTGCTGACGGGTAACCCTCCCTGAGGGGTCCAGCAGTGGAGGAACGCCCTCGGGGGGTAGGTCTCCATCATGGAATTAAAGATCGTCTTCCGTGTCCACTATGTCATCCATGTGGACCGTGACCCCTCTCGAGGGAACGTCCTCAATGTCGCATAAAGAATCAGGCTGACGTCGAATAGGGTCGAAGAGGAGAGCGTCATAGTGTCCCCAACCACAGACATGCACATCGGGGGTAGATTCCTTGATGAAACTGCGGAGTACTTTGAAACTCTGAGCATATTTCCGTTGAAGGGCGCTTTGACGGCCTAGCGACTCAGGGTGCTGGGCCACAAGGAGTGATTCCAAATCGATCATGCGGCATTGCTCGCCGATTTCTTCAAAGTGCTCTCGAATTCTGGGGTACACCACCCGCTCGTAACGAAGGTGGAAGTGTGTCACCCATAGGATTCGACAAAAGCACCCCACTTCTTCAGGGGTAAGGGACTCTGGTGCGCGGAATTTCAGCGCTTCCATCGGCCAGAATTTCTCCGGGAAGTAATCCGCTGTGAGAATGCTCCAGAAGCTCCTAGGTTCAGACTCGGGGTTTGGCCCTATATTTCCCCACTCGTCAACCGAGGGCTGATGAGGGACCGGTAGCGGTACCGAGGCGGGCCTCTGGGATTGTAAACTCGACGGCGGAGAATACGGAGAACGAGATGACTTGCTGCCGAATTCCGGGCCATCCTCTAAAGAGTGAGGTGACTTGGCCACGATGTCACGATATGATGGGTTGATATCCACAGCTTCCAGCATAGGAGTCACGGCTTCCGGCAATAGGTCACATCGTCTCTCTACCACCGTTGGCCCCCAAAATAGCTCTCTGTGATATCTGGTAGAGGTAGAGGGTGCTTCTAGTGACAATGGTGGTGATTTCACGGTTGAGACCTGCGGAATTTTTATAATTTCTTTCTCCTGGATGTACATGCGGAGGGAGGTGGGAATCCGGTGGACCTCATATTCCGGGAGAATGAGGCTAACACGCCTGGTTCCTGCCCCGGTCCATGATACGGAGGAGCGGGGAGAAGGTTCCATCGCTGTGTCGCATTCCTCTTTAGAATCCGAGAAGCGGGCACGTTTGATCTCCACCTGGGCCTTTCCAAGACTCTTCTTGTGGCGGTGACGACCCACTCTCCTACCCCGGGGTAGCTCTTCGGGACATGGTTGATCCCTAATAGGTAGCCTTGGGGCGGTGATGGCACCGTGGAAGAGAGGGCCCCCGCTCGAGATAGCCTAGGTGCGAGGGGCACCAAGGAAAATGTTGAAGGTTACCTAGGGATGACTTCCATGGACAACACCCATGTGGGTGGAGCCTCTGTTGGAATTGGAAGAAGCATGGGAGGACCTCCATGGTCGATGCGGGTGGACCGAGGCTGACCTTTACTCCCCAAGTTGCTGGGGAGAGGAGGACCTTCGCCCGTTGTAGAGAGGACATAGGGAGGGCCCCCACGCTGGAGAACGACCGGATGGACAGTGCCTTCAGATCAGCTGTCGGGGGCAGGAGGATGGACTCTATACCCATTATAGTGGGCGAAGGAAAGGTTTCCCCGCCGAGCGTCACTGCCGCAGGGCATGTCTTCCTTTGGGATGGGGGTAGCACGAGGCATACCTCCATGACGAGCTTCAGAGTGGGGAAGGCCCATGCTCTATGGTGTTGTGGTATGAGGAGGGCCTCCGTATGAGGTGACATCACCGCAGGTTAGTTCGCGGAGATCACCACTCAGGCCTGCCACCCGGAGAGTCAACCCAGCCTGCCCGTGGGGCGGTTGGGGTCTCGATCCTGGTTGGGAAAAGGAGTTCCCCTGCTCAGTGTATGCAGGGACTCCATGATGCATGTCGGCAGTGGCTCTGGACACTATAGCTGTTGACGTTGACACATCTGGGCGAGCGTCCTCAGCCCGGGCCCAGCGCTGACGTCTGGTCAGACGAGCTGGCGCAGGTGGTGCAGGGGCATGACGTTCTTTCTCTTCCTGTGGAGTCGGACGACGGAGCTGACGTGGCCGGCCGAGAGCCCTTTCCTGGGGCCCTTGGTTCGGGAACCTGATCGGGCAAAGACGGACATCACCCGCCTCATCAGCGTTAGGAGAGGAGTCGTCGAGGCGTTCCGGGGACAGGCCTCTGAAACGGTTGAACGTTGGAGTGGGGAGTAGGGGCTCCCTGCACGTCCTATTAGGGCGGCATTGATGGCAAGGCCTGGATGTCTCCAGGTCCAGGCGGGCCATATCCCGATTTGGGATGACCCCTTCCTCTTCGTACCTGCATACAAGGTTGTTGATCACCCTTCGTTGGATGATCTCTGATGGGGAGAGGGGACGTGGGCGCCCCATATTCCGTGATGTAGCGGTCGTCGTGGCGGTAGCGGAGCCATGCGGGGTGGCTGTGCCGGTGTTGCCCATGCCCTTGCATAGGCGAGCGGGCGGTGATCGTGTCTCCGCAACAGCAACCTGATTCCTGGAAAACGAAGGGATCAACTCATCAGCACTGCGAGGAAAAAGATTGACAACCAGTGCCCCAACGTCTTTCCATTCTCCACATCTGTAAGAAGGATCCACACCAACAGGTTGCAGAACAGAGTGCCATACGTTCTACTACCCCGACATTTGGTGAGTTTCACGACAGGCCCATTATTTTCTTGGCTGGACCAGGCGCCGGATATCTGGATCCGGTGACACTTCAATCTACTGGTGGCTCAAACGCTACTGATCTACAAATTTAGGAGAAGAAATTCATGTCGGGTTCACCATTTCTGTTTCCGATGCTTTATCCAGGTTGCGCACATCTGTCCGTCCGCAGAGGAGGACGTGCTGCACTGTTGCCCCGCATTCCTGCTTTCCAATGGCGGGCGGTAATCACTCCTTATTCAGGGACGTCTGCTCCTTTATTGAAACGGGATGATGGGATGTCGGTTCTTCCTTCCGTGGATTCCTCCTCAGAACTCGTCACCTAGTCCGGGACTCCCTCAAATATTTAATATGTTGTTCGTGAAACTCTTACCAGTGCCATGTTTCCATGGACGCTGGTTAATTACACTGCTTCTGTCGGGACATTCCAAAGGGTCCGGTCAGGGCAGCAACCTTTAGTTGGGGGAGTAATCATGTTGAGGCATCAGTAGCGTGTCTAGATGATGGGGACCTGGCATATCGATCTATTATCCATGGTCACATGGCTTCTCGAGGGCATGGAAACCCAAGGCATCCCACATCGGGCACGGGGATTTATATGCCATAGCCACATATACGTGGTTTTCCTCAACTTCTTGTGTATAACATAGGGTATGCCATGAGTTTAACGTCCAGCGGAGATTGATCAGCCCGATCAGAGCATTAGCTAGAATGGATCGGATTGAGGGATTTCCCTTAAAGGGGTGTCGATACCAGGACCAGCCCATGGGCGTCTGTGAAGAGGAGCGGACCGACATGGTCTCGTACCGACATGGTCTCACCGCGATATGACGGTCTGGGCGAGAATCAGGGTGGGTGATGGATGGACAAATAAAGTGGAGGGGGAAATGAAATGGGACCATCGTAGGGGGAGAAAGTGAAGTTGGTCTTGATCCTTGAAGAGGCTTCCTACGTATCCTCGTGGTGGGGAATCAAAGTCAGCGTAGTTCGTTATGGTGCTGGGGAACCGACGTGAAGGTGGACCTTGGTCCGATGGGTGTCGTCAATGAACCGACGTGAAGGTGGACCATGGTCCGATGGGTGGTGGGCTTGAACCTCTAGGAGGCTTCCTACGTTCCATGCCTTGACATGGATCAATGACCTCGTAGATCGGGGGGTGTTATTGGTGATCCGGCATGAAAGTAGACCTGGGGGTCCACTAGTGGTGTGCTTGAACCTCGTGAAGGCTTCCTACATACCATGCCTTGACATGGATCAAAGACCTCATAGTTCAGATTTGTCACAATAGCTTGCGTCGGACTGGACTGCAGTTTAACATCATGCTGGACGAGAGTGAACCCTGACGTGAATGAACGATGGGCGATGGGGTTGAACCTCGTGGAGGCTTCCTACGTACTATGCCTTGACATGGATCAAAGTCCCCGTAGTTCGGAATGGCGGTGGGTTTCAGTGAACCGATGTGATATGAAGGACCTTGGTCCAATAGGAGATGGGCTTGAACCTCTGGGAGGCTTCCTACGTACCATTCCTTGACATGGATCAAAGTCCTCATAGTTCAGAATGGCGGTGGGTGTCGGTGAACCGACATGAAATGAGGGACCTTGGTCCGATAAAAGATGGGCTTTAACCTCTGGGCGGCTTCCTACGTACCATGCCTTGACATGGATCAAAGTACTCGTAGTTCGAGTGGGAATGGGGGCTTGGCACACCGACAAAGAGATGGTCCGGGCCAATGATTATGGGGCTTGAACCTCAGCAAGGCTTCCTACGTACCATGCCTTGACACGGATCAACGTCCTTGTAGTTCGGGTGGTCACAACGGCTTGTCATCATACTAAAATGCAGTTTAACGTCATGTTGGATGCAAATGGGACTCGACGTGAATTAGATGACGGGTGGGCTTGAACATCTTGGAGGCTTCCTACGTACCATGCCTAGACATGGATCAAAGACCTCATAGTTCAAATGGGTGTTCAGTTTAATGTCATACGGGACAAGGGCATGCAGATTAACATCATGTTGGACGAGGGTGAAACTCGACGTGAATGAACGACCGAGTGGTGTGGCTTGAACCTCATGGAGGCTTCTTAGATACCATGCCTTGTGATGGATCAAAGTCCTCGTAGTTCGCTAGGGGTGGGGGTCAGGGTCGGTGCTCACTCTAAGCCCATGTGAGTCATGCTCAGTCTGAGGAACAAGTGGTTGCAGGGACCTGACGATCATGTCGCGAAGGATGCGTCCGTGACAAGCGAAGAGAGGCTTACTCATTAGGCGGCCCATTGTGTTCGGACTTACTTTAGGATGGAGGCCCGAGGTATGGAAAAGTGCAGCGAAGGAGGGACTTGGGACCAATGATTGTTGGTTCCTCGTTCCCTACCATGCCTTCCACTGACCTTGGTAGTGGGGAAGTACGGAGATGTAAGAGTGCAGCCATCCATTGGGGAACTAGGGTCACCCTTCTCCTAAGAACATACACCGCTCCAATAAGGAGGATATCATCCCTTGTGGAGGGGTGATTCCACTCCCATGGAGACGAGTGGCGTAAAAAATGTTCGAGCTGGGGGGACTCTGCGTGCGAAGCACGGGGTCGGGTCACAATTTAACGTCATGTGTTAAGGATGTGGTGCTTGGCAGTTTAACATCCTGTAGCTCGGATGAGGTGGGTTCACTCCGCACCCCTAGGACTTACATAACTGGTACCCACTGGTCCTTGGGGGAGGGAGGGTACTGGAAAGGCCAATGTCAAGGGGGTTGTAGGGTGAACCATCGAGGGGTCCATGTTAGCGTGGC
This sequence comes from Viscum album, assembly GCA_963277665.1. Classification (NCBI taxonomy): domain Eukaryota; kingdom Viridiplantae; phylum Streptophyta; class Magnoliopsida; order Santalales; family Viscaceae; genus Viscum; species Viscum album. The sequence continues at coordinate 809,688,283 of OY728140.1, read as the reverse complement.
TATGTGAAGAAGAAATAGACTTTAGCAAGATTATTTGAAGAAGCATTAGGCGAAGCAACGCTACGAGTAGTATTTTTCGTGGGACTTTGAAATCACATCGTGCATACCTGGAGGGTCGCACGAGAAGTGGAATTTCCAAGCAAAGGGGTGTGCATCGCGATGCGGAGTGCCTTGGCCTTAGCATGGGGCATAGGTTTGAGTGGAGGGTGCTTCGCGAAGTGGAACAGTATTCGCGGAGCACTGCCTCGCGAAGAAGAGGTTCCTCACGAAGCAGGGTGCTGCGAAGCAGTGTGCTTCGTGATGTGTAGCGATATTGCCTTAGAATAGGGATCACTAGTACAGGTTGGGTGTTTCGCAAAGCATAAACGCTCCGTGGCTGCCCGGGTTCCCTTGGGAATCCCCCTACGTCGCGAATGCCCTTGAGCTTCGTGAAGGGCATCCCTCTCAGAAGAGGGGCTCAAAACAAGACAAAGCAAAGGTGTCACGCGAAGTAGGAGTACCTCGCAGAGCTCATGATTCTCGGGGGAAATGAGGGCTTCACGATTCGGGATAGGAGAAGCCGAAAGGTCATATTGTCCGTCCTCGGGACTCTGGGGGAGCCCAGTATTTATAGGCAAGGGGCGCCGCGAAGCAGAAATCGCGCACCACCTTAGGTGCTTCGTGGAGCGCTCGCGAACGTCAAAGTCGCTCGCGGAGAAGTACCTCCTCCGAAGCTTTGCGGCGTGGTCGTGAACGTAAAACTCGGTCCCGGAGAGTTACCGCCTCTGGAGCTTCGTGGCGGGCTCGCGAACATCGAACTCATTCGCGGAGAGTTACCACGTCCGGAGCATCGCAGCGGGCTCGCGAACCTCAAACGCGTTCACAGAGAGTTACCGCCTCCAGAGCTTTGCGGGACCACGATGCTCGGGGTGCTTTACGCCGGTGTTTCGCGTGGCAGCGTGCCAGCCTTCTTTTTTGTCCCTTCCATTCATGCAATATTTTGGCGCCAACAATTAGTACACAAACAATGACAACCAACGGCCTCGATTTTCAGAAGGCGTATGCTAGCACAACTCAGAATGATGATCATAATATAACAACTTCAACGATCACAGCCCCCCCTTCATTCTTTATAGAATCCATTCATTATCTTTATTTAGGTCTGGTTTATCCAATTCTACAGAAACAAAAGCACGTCCACCCCACATGATACACAAAAGAGAGAGATGATGGATAAATTTCCTACTTGTTGATTGATGATCGACATTTAGGCCGGGTGCGGAACTTTACAGATAACGATGCGGCATGCCTGATGCACCAAGAGCTATTTGTGAAAAGCCGCGATCAAGGAAATTAAACCACGACTAACCCTTTGTTTATAAGAGTCGCGGATGGTTGAGGTGAGAACGCGAAACCGTGTAAGGCACGGGGTCGTGGGTTGGCCACGCGTCTCCACTTGTCATGAAAGGGGTTCAGGTGGTTTAAACCGACTCATTAATTCTTTAAGTATTTAATTAAAACTCTTATGGGTGTAACAGGTCATTAAAACATGCTCACATAAGTAAAAATAGGGTTTAAAACCCTAATTGTGCAAGAAGGAATTCCACTGGAAAGAACCCACGGGGTAGGCCAGAGCCACCGGTGGCTGAGGGCTACCGGTGGGTGACGGGTACCGGTAGACCAAGGCTACCGGTACACCAAGGCTACCCGTAATCCAAGGCTACCGGTATGCCAAGGCTACCAGTAAGACAAGGCTACCGGTACGCCAAGGCTACAGATACGCCAAGGCTACCGGTACGCCAAGGCTACTGGTACGCCAAGGATACTGGTACGCCAAGGCTACCGATAGGCCAAGGCTACCAGTAGGCCAAGGCTACCGGTAAGCCAAGGCTACCGATTAGGCCAACACCACCGTGATTCCAAGACCAGAAAACCGAACACGACATTTTCACAAAGTAATGGTTCCCCACAAAACCCGGGCAGTTACATCAGATACCTCTTAACGATTCTCATCCCCTAGAATAAAAAAAAAACCAGATGGAATGAGAATGTCCGAACAACCACCTCGAAAGATCCCTCTTGGAATTGAACAAATGCTAACTAAAAACACTTCCCTGACAAGAACCAAGCAACATACCATGCCAAACTGCCCAGGCGTGTGGGTTGGGGTGTCTCCTCCCCATGTGATGTTATTATCCGCTTTGGGCGGCACTGACTCGCCCGCAAGGGATTAATTGCATCCACCTTAATGCGTCTTGATTAAGGGGAGGGTTCTCCCCTCCCCCATATCTAGGGAATTTCATATACATTCAGCGGAAAGAAAACCAGTACGTTTCATAGCCAAAAAGACAAAATGTTCTACCACAACAGGTACAACAAGGAACAAAACTCAAAACAACTCGGGGTACTGGGTACACATATGTGCTTCCCTCTCCCACGTACTCTCCTCAAGCCCACCATGTCTCCACAAAACACAAAAAAATGGAATGGTTCTCCCATGAAACACCTTCTCCTTGCGATCCTCGATCATCACTGGTCTCACCACAATGGTCACGTCGTCTTCGATGTCCAGCTCACCCAAATCAAGGACGTGTGAATCATCTTGTAGATTCTGACGGAGCTGAGAAAAATGAAATACATCATGTATCCTCAGTAGCGTCGATGGTAACGCTAGCTGATAAGCCACATCGTCGACCCGCTGCAACACTTCGAAGGGTCCGATGAACCTGGGAAAAAGCTTACTCCCCTTGCCGAACCTCTACTGCCCACGCCGAGGGGAGTTCTTCAAGAAAACGTGGTCTCCAACCTCATACTCCAAGGGCCTCCTCTTGGTATCATCATATGACTTATGTCAGTCCTGGGCCGCCTTCATCCTTTCCCGTATGAGCTGAACCTTCTCTGTCGTGCTCTACACCACCTTCGGGACATGGATGCCCACCTCTCCAACTCCGGCCCAACACATCGGTGAACAGCAGGGCCTCTCGTATAGTGATTCAAACGGGCCCACACCGATGGTAGAGTGATAGCTATTATTGTAGGGGAACTATACTAGGGGAAAGTGTCGTACCCATGATCCTCCTGAGTCCATTACACATGCGGGAAGCATATCCTCCAAGGTCTGGATGGTGCGCTTTGTTTTTCCATCTGTTTGGGGATGGAAAGCAGTGCTAAGGCATAACTGGATGCCAAAAGAATGCTGCAATCCTCTCTAGAATCGCGAGGTAAACCGTGAATCCATATCTGAGACTATAGACCTCGGAAATCCATGCAACCGCACCACCTCATCCACATACCTTCGTGCCAAGGTATCCACTGCACTTGACTCCCTGATCACCAGAACGTGAGCCGATTTCGTCAACCTGTCCACTACCAGCTAGATGGTGTCATATCCCCCTTGGACTGTGGGTAGTCCTGTGACGAAATCCATCGAGATGTCATCCCACTTCCACTCGGGGACATCTAGAGACTGCATTAGTCCACCGGGAACTCAGTGTTCAACCTTCACTTGCTGACACACTAAGCACTTGGACACAAACTCTGCCACTGCTCGCTTCACTCTGGGCCACCAAAACTCTCCCTTCAGTCCCTGGTACATCTTGGAAACACCTGGGTGTACCACCAGGGGCAAGTTTTGGGACTCACTGAGAACTTTTCCACGCATCACTCCTGGAAAAAACAACCTTTTCTGGAAAAGCATCCGGTTCTGACCATCCTCTATCCATCCTTCCGGAGCATTGCCCGGGTCAACTCGGTCACACATCACTTCTCACTCCGGTTCTCCCCACTGAGACTCCTCCACTTGCCGAAACAGAGATGACTGCACTATCATCTGATATAGGAAACGTCTACCACCATCCATTCTCGCATCCAAGTGTAAGGCGGCCAACTCCTCCATCGCTTTCCAGACATCCGCCGACTCTCAGACCACATCCTTCTGCCTCCTCCTGCTCAAGGAATCAGCCACTACATTTCCCTAGCCCTCAGTATTAGAGATCTCGAAGTCGTAATCCTAGAGGAACTCCACCCATCTCCACTGTGGCAAGTTCAGGTCCCGCTAGGAGAAGATATACCTCATGCTTTTGTGATCCGTGAAGACCACAAAGCGTTCTCCGATGAGGTAGTGCCGCCATAACATTAGTGAAAAAATGACCGTTGCATGCTCCAGGTCGTGGGTGGTATAATTACGATCATGGGGGCGTAGCTTCCTGGACCCATAAGAGATCACCCCTTGTCACTGCATCAACACACATCCCAGGCCATGTCCTGAAGCATCACAGAACACGTCATAGGACACCCCTTCTTATGGTAATCTCATCACTGGGGCAATAACCAACTTCTCTTTCAGTTAGCTGAAGGCTGACTCACACTGCTTACTCCACCCGAAAACCTGGCCCTTCTTGGTAAGGGTTGTCAAAGGGGCTGCTACTCGGGAGAAGCTGGGTACAAAACTCCAATAGTAACCTGCCAGCCCAAAGCAACTATGGACCTCTTCCACATTCTTGGGTACTGCCCTAGAAACTACTGCCTCAACCTTTGATGGGTCCACCGCTACCCCCTGCTCGGACACCACGTTCCCGAGGAAGTGCACATCTCTTGTCCAGAACATGCATTTCAACAACTTACCATAGAGCTGGTGCTATTAGAGGACCTCCAAAACTGTCCTCAGGTGCTCCGCATGGTCCCCCTCTGATCCCGAATAGATCAGGATATCGTCGATTAAAACAACCACGAACTGATCCATGTACTCCCGGAAGATGGAGTTCATAAGCCCCATGAACATAGCCAGGGAGTTCGTAACACCGAAGGGAATGACTAAGAACTCAAATTGTCTATATCTGCACCTGAAGGCCATATTCGGGATGTCGCTCTCATTTACTCTCATCTGGTGGTACCCAGGCCGCAGGTCGATCTTCGAACACCATCCTGCCCCTTTCAGCTAGTCGAAAAGATCGTCTATCCTTAGAAGAGGGTAGCAACTCTTGATCGTCACATGATTCAGCCTCCTGTAGTCTATGCACAATCTGAGACCACCATCTTCTTTCTTTTCGAGCAACACTAGAGCACCCCATGGTGACGCACTCGGCTGAACATAACCCCTCGTAATCAGATCATCATTCTGAATCTGCAACTCCCGTAGCTCTAAAGGTGCCATCCGGTAAGAAGCCATAGAGATCGGATGAGCGCCGGGCTGCAGGTCTATCCTGAACTCGATATCACGTCGAGGGGGTAGAGTCATCACCTCCTCATGAAACACGTCCATAAACTCACGAACAACCTCTGGAACAACCACCATTTCAACATCTAATGACCCTACTGATAGCTCAGCTAGCAAGGAGAAGAGTGGTTCCTCTCGCATGTTTCTCTTCTGACTGCTCCGATCGCCTGTGAAGGTAACACGCCAGCCGCCCTTGTCTGAGAACACGACTCTTCTTCGGAAACAGTCGATGACGGCGCACATAGAGAATAGCCAGTCGATGCCTAGTATGACATCGTATGGCTGTATCTGTAGCAGATGGAGATACATAACCTACTGATGTGGCCACATCATCAGTCTACATCCTCAACAAACAAATGACAAGTCGGTCTGACCTCCGAATGGTGTGCTCAACACCAGGGGAACTGGAAGTCTCTAAGCATCTAGACCCAAGGCACAAGCTAGATTGGGTGCAACAAAGGAGTGCAAAGCTCCGGTATCGAACAAAGCATAAGCAAGAGAGCTAAACAAACTGATCGTACATCGAACAACCTCCGGCCCTGATGGAACTGCTACCTCTGCAGCGTGCCACTGTCCACGCCCATCTCCTCTTCCCCTCGGCTATCGGCCACCTCCCTGACCACGCCCTGGTCGAGGTCCCTAAGGAGAACCCTGAGGTTGAATTCCTCCTCCTACGTCTCCCCTCGGAGGAGCAGGAGCTCGCTTTCCCTACCACTGCTGCTGGAAAGGCCTGGCTGGAAGCTACTGCAGGGGCGGGTGCTGGGGTGTCTACCACCGCCGTACTGCACTCGGTCTGGGAAATGACTCCGAAGATGTAAAGGGCTCCCATAGATGAAGCACCGCGGTCCTGGGCCTGAGGAAAAAGGGAGAGGACCAGGGGATCAAAACTAAAACTGTTGCGGCCTGCTCCCTGCGGGTCGGAACCTGGAGGGTCCTGACGCTGGAGGCCTGGTGGTGACGGCCTTCCCCTTCGATTGTCCCAGCTGGATCCCCTCTCGTGACACACCTCCTAGAGTGTGCATCCTCTCCACCACTTCAGCCTTCTTCTGGACTTCCAAGTGCTTCGTCAGGGTAAAGGGGGTAACAACATACTGGAGGGAGAGTCGGAGCACCTCCTCCAAACGTCTTTCCCGAGACTCCTCATCGGGAAAAAGATCTGGAGAAAAACTTAGGAGGTCCTTGAACTTGATCCCTAGCTCCCTCACGGAGATACTCCTCTGCCGGAGGGAGAGTAGCTCCTGTATCCTTCCTGCATTCATCGTCGAAAAGAGGAATTCCGCCCAGAACTACATCTTGAAATCTGCCCAAGCCACCTCAGCCTCTCTCCTATCCCCCAGGTAAAGCGTCCACCACTGACCCGCTGCTCCCCGCATCTGGATGATGGCCAGAGGAACCCAGTAGTCGGTCCGGACCCGAATCAGGGCGAAAGTTATAACTAGCTCCCCTAGCCAGCCTTTTGTCTTAATGTTGGAGGTACTGTCCTCATACTTCTCGGGGGTCTGTCGCTGGACGGCCTGTAGATTCCTCTACCACTGGTCGTCCTCCTCTTCTCATTCAGCCCTCTACTGATCGTCCAAGGTAGTCTACGGGGCCTCGATCGTCTGTACCACACGCGGTCGCCTTCCAGGTGCCATAACTGCAATGTAAACAAGGAATGCCTAAGCCCTAGTAGTGCAGAATATCATTCTTAAAACGTCTTAAGATTTTCATTTCTTCTTAATTCCCAAGATATCCTAGAAACACAATAACACAAGTCATTATGATGCATGTACCATTCCTAGGGTCTCTACCCTACAATCAGCGTGGCCTCACTTGGTCATTTGGTAGGTCAAGATTCATTTCATCGGATCACGGGGGGGGGGGGGGGGGGGGGGCTAAAATCCTGTGTCCTAGCTGGTCTTCCCTGGCCTAATTCATGCGCCAAGGTCACCCAACACTGTTGCCTTACCATCCCATGCAATCCTAACTGTGCCTAACTCCAGATTCTATCATATCTCTCATCAACCTACTCTGATACCATTCTGTCACGACCCGCCTTCACTAAAAGGAGGGAATGGTCAGCAGATTTCTAGGCCCTTCCTTCTTTAACTTGAAGGAGAGATAATGACCCCAGAGACCCACCTTTAATAGGTCCCGGAGTGGATACTAGCACCAAGGGTATAACAATTTCTCATAAATGGAAGGCATTTTCTCTTTTTGTTTTATAGGACCGGGAGATAAGATGATGAAACTCAACAACACCAAGATAAAACAAAGTGAAGCCAAAAGTAGACCATTCCCACATGCATGTTCCAAAAGTAAAATCCACAAAGTACAAAAGGTGACTACAAGGCATGTACCAAAGAAAGAAAAAATGCAACTGCAACTACCTCAAAGGTCCGAGCTAGTATGGTCCTGCGCGATCACCGAAGTACTCCTAGAAACCTAAAAGCAGTTTCATATACGTAGGGTGAGAATACAAGTATAATAAGTAGGGAAAACCAAAGACTGTCGTGCACAAGTGAGAGAACGTACTAAAGTCCCATGAGAAAAGGATTAAGTCAAACACCTATCAAGGTAAACTATCCACCCAAGCCTCATTAAGGAACACTCCCCAAATAACGCAAGTCAATTTATATATATAATAAGATGACATCGATGTTTGGGTACCCCGCGCCACTTTCCCACTGGTTATTGGGACATCCAACGCATCAGACCAATCCTGCAATTCTCATTGCAGTCCCACTGCCACACCCGCCCGCACACACCTGGGCCACAACCACACGCAGCCCCACTGCCGATTCCCACCAGCAAAGACCTGGGCCACAACTGTCACACGTAACCACACCCGCAAACACCTAGCCTAGAACAAAAACCACCACACCCGAAGACACATGGGCTAGAAAATCCACTGCAACACCGAAAGACACATGGGCCTCATCCCGAAGACGCTTGCGAAACCACCTGCTTCACCCACCTGGCCGACCACCACACTACCCCGCCTGAAGGTTCTTGGGATAATAATGGAACTTAGGCCATCACAGCCTACCCGAAGACATTTGGCCTATCCGGGAAAGGGATCAGAAAAAAAGCTAATAACCAGCCACTAAGAATAGTGTTGGGAAAAACACCCTCCCCCATGAAATGGGGATGTTCTGCACTAAATGATCAACTTGTGTGGGGCGTGAATAAGAAAAACAAAGATACAGATATATATATAGGTAACAAGCACTCACCCAAAGCTAGGTTTTTCATCATACAAACTACAGATCAGAACAACACTCAAATCTGAGTCACAACTCTTGCCAACAAAACCCATTTGTCCCATTATTGTATTCATGTTCAGTAATAATGTTCAAATAAGTTCATGCACTACTGGGAAACTAACACCATAATCATAACCAATGAAAAGAAACCATCCCATCATCAATTTAAACATTCACACCCGGTTCTCTTGTAAAGTCACAAAAACAAAGGAAAGTGTCAACCCTCGGAGTCCTGGAACCAGACAACCCGAGACACTGCCCCGTGTCCCCTCCCCCAAAAAGGTTTTTCATCAACTGAGGATCCAGCCCCTATTCGTGACATAAACAATGTAACCACCCGATCTCAAAACTCACAATCACTGAAACCATAAAAACATGGGATCCCATCCCCAATTTCACGACCAATGAGAGTATAAAAACTGGGGATCCCATCCCCTCCCACATCTCCAGCAACCGGCCTGCCGGGTATTTTCATATTTAAAAGATTTAACACACTCCATGATTTCAATTCTGTGTGTTTTAACCGGGAGTTATCACAGAAGGGTTGATCCTGGTGCTTTCAATTTATTCAGCCGGGTATATGTGATTAACAAATTTAATTTTCACAGCAGGAGTATACAATTAGGAACAAACCATTTAAAACACCATGAGGGGTTCATTAGTACACAAAAAACAACCACCAACGTCCTCGATTTTTAGAAGGCGTAAGCCATCACAACTCAGAAAGATGATCATAATATAACAACATCAACGATCACATCCCCCCTTCATTCTTTATAGAATCTGTTCATTATCTTTATTTAGGTCTGGTTTATCCAATTATATAGAAACAAAAGCACTCCCACCCCACATGATACACAAAAGAGAGAGACGAAGGAGAAATTCCATACTTGTTGATAGATGATCGACATTTAGGCCCGGCACGGAACTTTACGGATAATGATGCGGCACGACCGATGAACAAAAAGTGTTTGTGAAAAACCGCGATCGAGGAAAAGAAACCATGGCTATCCCTTAGTTTATAAGAGCCGCAGACGGTTGAGGTGAGAACGCGAAACTGTGTACGGCGTGGGGTCGTGGGTTGGCCGCGTGGCCCCACTCGTCATTAAAGGGGGTCGTGTGGTTTATACCGACACATTAATTCATTAAGTATATATTTAAAATTCTTATGGGCATTATGGGTGTTTAAAAAATGCTCACACAGGTCAAAATAGGGTTTAAAACCTTATTTGTGCAAGAAGGAATGTCACTGGAAAGAACTCACGGGGTAGGCCAGAGCCACCGGTGGCTGTGGGCTACCAGTGGGTGACGGGTACCCGTAGAACAAGGCTACCGATACGCCAAGGCTACAGATATGCCAAGGCTACCAGTATGCCAAGGCTACCGGTAGGCCAAAGCCACTGGTAGGCCAAGGCCACCGGTACGCTGAGGCCACCGGTACGCCGAGGCCACCGGTACGCCAAGGCCACCGGTAGGCCAAGGCCACCGGTCGGCCAAGGCCACTGGTAGTCCAAGGCTATTCGTACGCCAAGGCTACCCGTAGGCCAAGGCTACAGGTACGCCAAGGATACTGGTAGGCCAATGCTACCGGTACGCCAAGGCTACCGGTAGGCCAAGGCTACCGGTAGGCCAAGGCTACAGGTAAGCCAAGGCTACCGATTATGCCTACACCGCCATGATTCCCATACCAGAAAACCCAACATGACATTTTCACAAAGTATAGGTTCCCCACAAAACCCGGGATGTTACAAAATAGTTGATTCATAATTAAATCTATATAATATTATAATTAAAATTACATTATCAAGGGATTATTTATTTGAAAGATATTAATGTTGAATGGCTTTATCATCTCATTTTTTCTACATGGGGAAATATGTTATGTGAGAAAGAAAAATTATTTAATCTATTATATTTATAGAACACTTTATATGGTATAAAATTTTTATCCTCATGTGTTATATTTTTAATGTTATATATTTTGTTAAATATATTATAGGTGTTGTTATTCAAATGATTCCAATACTATAAAATATTGACAATACAATCTGAAGGATTACTACGATCAGTTTTTGATCAAATTTATTATGATGAAATTAGAAAACCTATATTTAAGAAATATTAGTTAATTTATTATTCTATATTTATTTCATTAATATAAAAAAATTACTTTCATTTTCATCTCCCTATGAACCCAAACATTTCGAAAGTATTATTTATAGAAAACCAAAATATATTTCTCTTTGGCAACAAATATTTTAATAAATGATAATATTTTCAATTAAAATATTTCATTAATTTTCTCAAAATTATAAAACAAATTATTAATTATATTTTGATATATGTTCTAAATTATGTAAATTTTTAATGGGAAATTCTTCCCATTTAAAAAATTTACTTTTCAATAATAGCATGAATGAAATATTAATTTTAACGTACATCTCTTGAAAAAATTTACCTTCTATCATGAATAATATTTTTTTTTCAAGAATTCCTTAAATATATAACTAGTTCCTTTTGAATTAATTTTTCTCATTGATATTTTAGAAAATTTGAAATTTTAAATATGTTATTTCAATGTAAATGGTTATTTTCTTCATGAAATGTTATATTTATCTCTTAAAGTCATTCATCATCAATGATAGAATTATTTTGTTTCAATTATTTTTAATTGGTTATATTATCCTCTGATGCCATCAAAATTATATCTAAATATTTTTTTTGAAATTTTTATTATAAATAATGAAGAACCATGTTTACATTTTAATGTGTTAATATATAATCACATCAGAAGTATTTTATTTATTAAATGGAAAAAATATGAATATATTATAATTATGTGAAATTTGGTACTAATATTTCTATAAAATTAAATGTGTCATATTATTGTTTTATTATTTTCAATTGATTCAGAATATAAAATCATAGGAAAAATTAATGTACATGAAAGGCAGTCCCAATCCAAAAAGATGGTACATGTGAGGGTATCTGATAGGAAATATTGTATCATTAATTTCTTTTGGGGCCACACAAATTTAATAATTCATAAAAATCATAAAACCTGACTAAAAATTTTGTACTTGTCCAGTCCTAGTGTCAATCCCAGAAGGATGACATGTGTGTTCAAAATTAAATAAAGGAATTAATATTGAAATATTTTGATTTATTTTGAAAAATATGAAATAGCCACAAAGATTGATGTCTGACAATCTAGAGATATTCATTACAGGGTAAATTATTTTTTGTTTCTGGTGTAAGGGATTCAATTGATATGAGATTATTCTAGTTTTGTGTCAGAATTAGGTCAGTAAGAATCATTGATCTTGGTATCCTACCTGAATTCTATGATTTCTCTTTTGAAATGGACATTTAATGGGAGCAGTCATAGAGATATGTCACCCAAACATATTTTTGAACATGAATAACCTAGGTTTCCTAATAATCATACACACAATAGGTAAATCAATTAATGAAATAAAATGAAAACCCTTTGATCACACATAATGGGAATGCAATATAGAAATTTGATTAATTAAAATTCAATACATTATTTTTAGGAATCCAAAAAATTAATAAGAAATAGAAAAAATATAACTAAAAAGACTCCCCCAATAGTCACATCATCCATAATAAAATAACCTATCAACTCATTCTAGGAATGATGAGAACGAGCATCATATGAACCCAAAGAAGAATGGTGGTGATGTAGGGTTTTAAATTTAAACTCCATCATCTAGAATCATTCTACGAGTTTTGGTGGAACTACTCTGGTCAAGAATACCTTCTTGTTTTGTATGAGGGATCTATTTGTTGAATATCCTATAAAATCCTCATCCATGTAACATTTTTTATATTTGTTTCCATCATGACATGTAACAAGGTTACAAGGCATGCAATATCTCGATTTTCAGTCCTCGTGAATCAAGGAATAATAATCTCAAAAAATATTTCTTAAATAATTCATTCCATGTAAATTATTTACATTACATGTAATGGTCTCACATAGTGTTTAATAGTGTCATGACCATTCTAGACAAGAAAACATATCTTAATAAAGGCAAAACGTGTAATTATGTTACTTGGTGTGAAATTAGTCCATATCTAATTTTCATGCTCTCTCTATCATCAAGAATCATTGGTCGTGCTATAATATTCTCACATGGAGTGAAGTTACTTCAACATATAAAGTCCACAATTATCATTCCTTTTCCCTAAATATGTTGCTTCCTATCGTAAATCCAGAAACAAATAATATCATTTTATGATTGGACATATTAATCAATTAAATTAAATATATATATATATATATATATATTATAAAACTCTAAAATGTATGAATGAAAAATAATTACCAGAATCTAATTATTTAATTATGTACATTGTTGGATATCCCATACCAAACATGTTTTCAATGTCTTTGAGGGTAGCCATGATAGAGGGGGTATATGATTATAAATTATTGACAAATTTTATACAACAATCTCTAAATTTATTTTATTCTAAAAATATTATCTCATGGTATTATGTATTTGAATCATAATATAAATTTTCTATATATATATTATAAATAATTATGTCATGATTAAAATCCATGAATTATTGGTTGTGAATTTAAAATTCAATCCATATATTCTCATACCCTTATATTCTTGAGATTGTAAAAAATTAAAAATAAATGATATCTCTTATGTTGACCATTACAAAGAATATGAGATCTCTTCTTTATTAAATTTCATTTTCAATTGCATATTAAGAAGTTTTAATTTATAATATTTATATGATGCCATCTAGTTGGGATGATATAAGTATAAGACAATATTTATCATCTATATATAAGGTGTTTTTAATATGTTTTTTGAAATACACATAACAATTATAGTTACGAAATGGATGATTACGATATGTATATAATATTCATTGAATAAATGGAATTATCTATGTATGTAAATAATTTTTCCCCAATCTGGAATCAAGGATGTGATTTATTATTTTTTTAATCAAGGATGATATAAAATTAGCGAGAACCCCTCAGACATGCCTAAGTATAAGAGTTAATCATATTTAATGGAAAATAATGGAATGTGGATTATCTATAAAATACATCCATGAATGTATACAATAAAGTGGATCATTATACTTCATATATTTTATGAGTTTAAAAAAATGAATTTGATAGATTTGGTATTAAATATATCATTATCACTGCATAATTAGCAGGACTAAAACTACACATCAAACTAGACACCCATGGAGGATATTACTGGGCATTTAAAATTATCATAATGAAACATTATGAATAATTTAAATTCATAATTTCCATGATTAACCATTGACAAACATAAGAAATCATATATTGAAAATATGATTTCATTATTTAAAAAATATATGAATTACATTTCATTTTAATATGATTACTGACTGTGATTATTCTTTATCACCCTATATTTTTTAGTGCTACTAAATGGTTGCACTATGAGGATTCATGTTAATAGTGAATTTGATGGAATATGAAGTTATTTTAAGTATATGAAAAATATGAAATTTGAGATGAAATGAGAAATCCTGTTAGTATGTATATCCACTTAACATGATATACGATTTACAAAAGGAACGTAGATGAATTTCCTAATAGACCAAATATGATAAAAATTGTGTAGTCTTAAGACCTTGAATGAGTGATTATTGATCATATTACATGTCAAAAATAAGGGAATATGATCCTATTGAATTCTCTTAATGGAATAGGAATATGTTTCTGCTGTGGAAAAGAAACACATAAAAAATTAATTTCTATGAAAATTCAAAAATTCAAGTGATGGAAATAAATAATATCCAAAAGTTCCATTTTCAATTAAGTTTCTTATATGGGGTGAGAATTTTAATTATTAATGTATGATCCCCTATTTAAGGTAATATTCTTATACTATGAAAGATAATGTTATAATCTAATCATTAAATTGAGTGATTAATGTGTTTACGTATAGGGATCCATGAATTACATTTTAGAATCATTTTGTTAATTTTATTCAAATTATAAGAATAATGAAACATATAAGGATTTCTATGTAGTTGTTTATCATTAAAAAAATTCCTGAATAATTTCAATGTTACTAGAAAATATTAAAATTTATTTTGTGGAATGTATTCTTTGAAGAAAACAAGATTAAAGGATAGAGAACATTAGTATTGTCCTTATTATGAGATAACAATTATTATATTTGAATGAGTTTATAAAATTGTGAAATTAAATTTGATAGTATTATTTTCCATGAAATTTATTGTAGGTTTATTGTGCTACATTGTCATTGGTGTAGTGGTGGGTGGATGAGGGCCATAAAATAGGCGCTTGGTGAGGTCTGGGGTTCAATTCCTGAGAGCCCGCTCTTAGGGGATTTTCCACCTCCCATATACCACTCGTCTTGTCGTGTCACCCAGTGTCTCACCGAGTGGGTTGAAATTGTGCACTTCATCTGGATGACAGATTGTGGTGTCAAACAATCACTGATCGATGTATAACCCTGTGTGGATGCTCTGTCATCTCAGCTGACAACAGATACTCTCCGGCTAAGGTTTCTCCGGATGACTTCTTCGTGGGGAGGGGGGTTCCTAGGTGTGGGGGGTTAGAAAAGGCCAATCGTTCGAATTCCATTCTAAAATGGAAAATTGTATGTTTGTTGATAAATTTATTTATGAGGATAATAATTTCATTTATTATATTTAATGAAAACAAGAAATAGAATGTGATTTTATTTTTGGAAAAATGATAGATTTAATATTTAGAAAAATAAATGCTTGCATTAATTTTTTATAGTGCTGTATGTTATAATGAATGTTTTATGAAAATATTTTATCATGATATTACATTGTTTTTTGTGTTATATTATGGGGTAATTTATATTTTTTGGGATAAATGATAAATATGATAATGGAAATTAATATATCTGAGTTTAGAAACATTTTTTAGATTTTAATTTTTATTTGGGATTAATTATAAGATTAAATAATTTTGGAATTGTTTTAGTGGAAATCTATGTTTTATTTTTTAGGTTTTACTCAATAATGTATTATTTAACTATTTAATGATTTATACTTACTGGATATAATTTAAAAAAAAAATCTTTTAGATGATATCATGATATAGGAGGAAAACGTTTTAATTATTTTATGGGTATTAATATCAATTAAAATATAATTTTAGTTCTTCTGGAATGAAAATTTAACAAGATACGAAATAGAAGTAGAAATTGATTGAATAATAATCAAATTATGTATTTTTTCTTACGATGTATATATAAAAGAGGTTATTTTATTTTCAAAAGTGGAATATATTGATATCAAATTATTAACATAACTCAATGAAGATCATTTTGATATAAACATGATACCCATTCAACATTATTTATGATTAATTTATGTTATTCTTTTTATTTTTACAAATTTTGGGTCATCTTTTCATTATCATATCAATGATCATGTTAAATATCAATCTATATTATTCATAGGATGTTATTTTATTGGATCAAATCCATATTTTCACTTACATTTAGTGATTAATTTATTATATATCCAATTTTTTGTTTCTTCATGTACAATTTATGATTACCTTTTCCATTTTCAAATGAAAAATTATTATCCATATGTACGGTCTGGGTATTCAAAAATTTTATTTGCAATTATTTAAAAATTGATTAATAAGATAAAATTTATTATGGTAAAATTTATTTAATGTTAGAGAATATAATACCATGATAAATTATTTTAATATAATAATAATTTTTATTTACATCATTATATGAAACATAATTTTCTAAATGAACCATTATATAATATAAAAATATTGCTATTTAAATGTAACCATTATATTCTAGATGGTAAATTATTGTTTTTAATATGAATAAACACATTATCAAAATAATATTTATAAAAGATATATATAATTAAAATGTATGGATTAGTTAATATTATATAATCACTCAATTTTTATTAGTGTCATTTTATTCTTCAAATATTATGTTTTATATAAAAAGTAATTGATAATTGTTTTATATTACATTTTATTTCAATATTTTATATAAATGTTATTTTGGGTAATAATATCATTTTATAAATAATAATGTCAAAATTATCTAATAATGAATATTACGGTTTTCTAAATGATGAACCATTAATAAATTTTGAAAATTGATGAATATTTAAAAATATAATTTATTCTATTTTAATATATTTATAAAAATGTCACATAATAAATTTTTTTATCATAAATTAAAATGGTTCTCCTTTATTTACACATAATTTATATTATTAGAAAAAAATATATATAATATTTAATTTTTGTATGCAGTAAATTTTGGTCTTAAGAATAGATTTTTCTAAAAGCTATTTTTATTTATAAATTTTTTTATCATAATAAATTAAATAAAAATTATTAAATTTTTTTAAAACATATATATTTTTTATTCATTGAGATATTTTTTATTCATTTTGATGTTTTTCCTTGTAAATAATTGAAATAAATTAAGTTTTATTATTAAATTTTAATGTTTTAAATATTGATTTTATTGTGAATTTTGAACTTATTTTAGATATTATTTTTATAAAATATATAATATGATTTATTTAAAAAAATATAATATATTTTATCAGTATAATTATTAAGATGTATTAGGTTTAACATGTTTTCTGTTCATTCTAAATAAAAAACACAATAATTTTTTTTTATCATTGATAACATTAAAAATAATTATTGGGGATTATTTTAATTGATAATATTACAAATGAAACATAATATTGTGTAATTATTATTCAACGAAATTAACATCAACTTTTAATATATAAATATTAATATTTTATCCATCTAGATACTCATATATATGAATGTAACTAAATCTTATTGTTATTTTCTATGTAAATTAATGTGTGTCCCACCCCGGATGTCTAAACGAGAACCCACTATGTTAAATTACTCTAAAGAACTTAGAATTATATATCATAAATTATCTTCCCCAATAAAATCCATGATTATTTACTTATATTATTTTTCTCCTTTTGATTCCCCTAGACAAGTCTAAAAAGGATTAAGGTGTAATCCAAAATAGAACACTCATTTAACATGAAATTATCTTACATAAATCATTAAAATAATATTTAATATTGTATTTACTATATATATGTTGTATCCTGGCTATCATAATGAATCTGTTATAATCAATATACTGAGATGTTATTATGAATATGTAAAAACCATTTCTCACCTCATTTCTATCTACTGAAAATAAATGTATTTCTTGCACGTACGTGTCATCTACCACCTCTAAATAGAAATATGATTAATTTTTCATCACCAAAATTCATGTATGGTTATTATAATATAACTAATTCTTATATATTAGATTTATAACAAATTAAATTTTTTAAATATAATGTATTTTCTTTGTCGCTAACCAAATCCGGTCACCATCAAAACTGGCACCAAACCCGGTTCATGATAAGGCCCGGAGGGAGTTCCCTAATCCCACAAGATGGAAGAAGTTCCCAAGTATCATTTTTTTGGTTTGGGAATGATTTAACATAATATGGATAAATAAAAAATCAAAAACATTCGATAAACTAAATATGAAAAAAATATATACCAAACGATGATTATACCAAATCTAGAACTGAATACATATGTACGATCATAGTAAAATAGGTCCAAAGACTCATGGAAATAGCATGAAAACATCCCCGAGACTCCAAATGAAAAGGGGTTATCACCCATAGGACATCTCCACAACTCCGCACCATAGATGGGAACTAGCACACCAAACCATCATCACCCAAAGTCTTTCCTTTGCATATGTCAAACATTACCATGTCTACCTACAACCAGGGGGTGTATATATGGTGTGACACTAATCCAAATAGGATACCACTTATTGATTCTATATATTAAACAATAAAAGATAAAATCCTGATATTTCTAATAAAAAATAGGGAGTGGAAATATTTTCTAAATAATGAAACTATTAAATGTAAATAGATTTCAACGAAAATGTTCCAAGAATGAGAAAATTTCAATACGAAATTTAAGGTACTGTATTTTTCAGAAAGAAACCTAATTTTAAAAAGATAAATATACAAGATTCAATGTG
The DNA here is from genome assembly GCA_963277665.1 of Viscum album. Taxonomy (NCBI): domain Eukaryota; kingdom Viridiplantae; phylum Streptophyta; class Magnoliopsida; order Santalales; family Viscaceae; genus Viscum; species Viscum album. Next base: position 809,669,714 of record OY728140.1, on the reverse strand, counting down.
CACCAATTCTATGAACACCCCTAGGAACTAGTTAGTCTCAGTAACTATGTACCTCGTACCTCTGTGTAAGGTAACCATATAAAAATGTGTTCTCATTCACAAGCCACTTATAGGGAACATACCCATAACCTATTGGTTCCCAATCATAATCAATATAATATTGTTAGTATTTTCTCTATCCATTTTTCAAAGTGAAAGTGGAAAAATTCCATCTGAATCACTAGTGTACTAGCACAAATCCACCCTCCTGTCAACCGAGGTTTCCCCCTTTGTGCTCTAACAATTATTTTATTATTAAAAAATCCCTTATCACATAAATAAATCATTTCTGTTCATAATCAAATTAAAACAGTAGCTACACATGCTTTCCACCACATACACCACTCAATAAAACCTTTATAATTTCAATAAAAAAACATCAAAAAATTTAACAATGCATTACTCCCAAAACCCCTTTAAAATCACACATTGAACACCATGGGAATTCCAATATTCACCAACTAAAAAATATGAACCAAAAAAATATCTATAAACCCATTACATGAGTTATAAAATATTCCCAATTGGTATAACCTAAAATAGTCATCTAAAACACCAAATTTAGCACACGATAGGAACCTAAAAATCATGTGCTTAAAAAGTCTCCAAAACATGATATTTAATGAAGTATAATGTATAATAAGTGTGTTAAAACAAAAATTCAGAAAATATAACTCATCTAGAATTGATTAACAATGCAATCACCTATCCCAAATGACAAGACCCTCAAATCATCGTGGGAAAATCCAACCACACCACCGCTGAACCATAAGGGACATTGATCACGCCTAAAACCAAAAGAATAGACCATGAAATTCAGGATGAAAACCTAGGATAGAAACCATACCGTCAGCTCATAATTAACTATATAATAGAGGTATAGTAACCAACCATAAGAAAGGAACTAAGGATGAAATTTACAAACATGGGGGTGTTTGATGTTTATCCACCAAATCCCCCTTCAAAATGAAATTGAAATGAGGTTTTGTGGTGTGTGGGGGGATGAAGTGGATGTAATTTCCAAATGATTGATGAAATATGAGAGCTGGGATAAATACCTTGAGGTAAAATTGAATTTAGTAATATTTTTTATGAGCTTGGCACAACCGCACTATTTAGTAAACTGCGTGTCAATCCCGTGTGCCCACATTTGTCCACTCAAAAGTGTCCAAATTCCATAAAACTCAAGGGGGGGGGGGGTAGGAGTAAACTATGGGATATATTAGGGAAATAATATAAGATCAAAAATCATGTTAAATTTAGGACATGGGTGTGATAATTACGCCCACTATGACATATTCCTCTCCCGAAAAGTCATCAACAAGAATAATCGGAAAACAAAAACACATACTTTTCCTCAACTCAGGAAATATGCTCCCTTGACTCATGTACATCATTACCTTTCATACATAGAACATAAACTAGTTAATATTTCATTACCCAAAGCACCTTTTTAGGGAAATACACTTTTCGCACCGGCTGCTTAACAATATATAATTATGGCTCCATATACAACTTCTCCCAATTCAGTATATGGGAAAGATCAGGGTAATATTTCATCAACTGGATGATCTGGAAGATTTCATGAATGCATATCAAATGATAATTAAAGGCCAATGTGTAAGAAACCATACAAATACTCTCTGTGACCTCAAATGTTCTAACATACCGCAACGTCAGATTCCCTTATGTTCCCAATCGACGATGGCCCAGACGAGAGACCACATTCAATGTAACGACCCAATGTTTTTAAATAGAAAATTTACTTCTTATATTTATTTCATAAAATAACATGAAAACACAAAATAATGATCTACAAACTGATAAGTGACCATTAAAAATAAGTTTTTCACTCCTATGTTTGGAATTTCGGAAATCCGACATACACAGTTGTGTTCAAGATGAATTTTAGAGTCTAATGAAACAAAAATATTTTTTTGATGAATAGTTACCTACCCTTATGAATAGTAACATACCCTTATGAATAGTAATATGACCCTTATACATAGTAATTTATCCAACATAAGAGTAACACAACATATCAATAATTAACGAAAATTTAGACATCTTAGAAAATGACAATTTGACATTAGTAAACGTTTTGGTATTTTGTAAGTCATAAATAATTAATTATAATTAATTAATTAATTTAAAAGAATATTTATTTCCATAAATGTATTCATAAATTATTTAATCAATGTATTATAGTTATTAGATAATTTTTTAAGACCCTGGCTAATTTTTGAAAGCACTATAAAATTAGTTTTAATTTTAAAACTGTTTTTTAAAAAAGATTATGATTTTAATTTAATAATAAATTAATAATATTTAGAAAATAATTTTTGAAAAATGAAATTAATTTTTGTATTATACACGTCAAAATATTGTTGGGGTAAATTCTTGGGATTTTTCTGAGATACATGAATTTTTTATGAATAGTAGAATTCGAAAATTTAAAAAAATCTAAATAATGGATTAATTGAGTCATCCATGATGCTCTGCTGATGTAAGCCCACTTGGTCCAGGATAACATTATAGCATTACTATTATTGGTCATTCAAGACTCATTATTCCTTATCATAGTGGAAATTAATAAACCAATGAATTTTATATTAAGGAAACCCCTCTCCCTTCCACTAGAAAAGCCACCCTTCACACCCTCATTTCCTCACACATCTCAGGCTCCATGCCTTTTATAAACTCGGCCCAAACTCCTTCCCTATCCCCTCCCACACATCCAAGAGCTACTGGTATCATCAAAATAAATGATTATTCCCTTATGGGGGTTCTCAAGAGAAGGATTCAAGAGGTAATTTCCCTCTCTCTTCTCTTTTAATTTCCATTCAAGTTCAACTTCATTTCTTGATATCTCCCCACCTATCTTCATCAAAATTGTATTGTAACTACATTATTATAAATATACTATAATTTAATGATTATATTGTGATATTTTATCATCCAACCCCGTTCCCTCTTCCTTTTATTTTATTAAAGAGAACGTTGTTCGTGAGGTGTTAATTTATCACCTTCAAGAACGTTATGCTTTCTTCATCCATTTATACCTTCAGATCTGGTAATAAAACCATTATTAGGGTTGTAACAGAATATTTTATGTGTATTATGTTCTATTGAATGTTCTGGAAATAACCTATGGACATATTACTAAGTGATAAGTTAAAACAAGTTCATAGTGATCTGAAAACCTCCCAAATTTACCCAAATAACCATCAATTAATTCTTATCTAATGATTCATCCACGTGGATCTAATATAATTCATTATAAAATCATTCAATCTTCTATAATATCCTTAATGACATGTATTATAATTTCTATATTTTTACTCATGTTCAAACAAAACATCAATTTAAGAATACAAGTGAACCTCCCTAGAAAACCCATAAAAACGAACATCCCCGAACAATGTTTTTAAACTCTATAAGACTTCCAAAGGAACATAATATGACATAATGGAACCATATTTAACTATATTAATTTAAACAGGGTTATGGATTTATAATTAAATAATATAATGTTCTTATACATGACATTAAAGAGAAAGAAGCCTTCGGGTATAAAGTAAGGGGAAATTCTCGAACAAAACTCTCATCCTTGGGGTTATACCTCTTTCACTACATTTATGATATGGTCAATCCTTAAAAAATCATATTTTCATAATTGTATTTTTTTCTGGGATATACATGTTTTCTAATAGTGTTCATGTCAATCCAAATGTTTTCCAAAAGAACTCTTTTTTTAAGAACTCAACATTTACCTCTAATTCATGGTTGATGGTTCTTGTATCAAGTATGTTCTTCCAGCTTTCTTTTGGGAACCCAAAGATTATGAATGTATTCTTATGATATTAAACCCATTCATTTACATGTGTTATTTATGTTCGATTTTTATATGTTTTCTATGTGGAAATCATGATAATGACAATGTTATGAGGTGACGGGTGCACCTAGAATTATATAGCGCAATTATGAATGTTTCAATGTGATGGGTGAGCCCGGAATTATGCATATCTCCAGTGCATTGTCTAAGGTGATTAATATAATGAGTAAATGTGAAATAAGGTGTGAACACTTTGCTAGATTGGTTCACAAGTATGTGTTTTAGTTAAACAACTAAGACATGATGTTTCCTTTTTATGCATTGCCACATTTCAAGTCTTTTATTTATGCTCCACTCATGTTCAAGATATTTTCCTTATGTTATGATTATGCTCACCCTGTGATATATTGATCCTATCTATCCTATTACTGGGCTTCTATATCACCACTTTTTTTGTGTTTCCCAAGGTGGCTACATGTACTAGGGAGAGGAAAAGTGCCAATAAGAAGCTAGAGAATAAGAAATTAAATAAATGTTTATGCTAGATGTTGTAATTGTTATGTGTGGTCCTAGTTTTTCCCAGAAACATAACCTTTGGATCTTGTATTTGTAATACTATTTTTTGGTTTATATTTGAAATGATTTAATAGTAATGTATGAAAAGGCCATGATTCTATAGTTGGTATCAGAGGCAAGGTTTAGCTAATTTGGGGATTACGATTAGAGAACCCTAGAAAAAACCTCTAGTATGAGACTATGTAAAAATATGCACATAATAATATTTAACTATGGATCCCATATGATATGTTTTTGGTATAATTTTTTAAATGAATATGTTATTCATGACTTTTTTAGTTATGTTTTATTCTATCCTTTTATATTTTGGGAAATGGTGGGAATTAGGAGAAATCAGGCTGACAACTCGTGCGGGGGCCAATGAAATGATTGCCTGAATGACATCCCCTATGATTTGGGAGGTGGAGGTCAAAACATCATGGATATGGTTACCCAATTATCTTAGGTTATGAATAATAACTATAATAATGGGGAACATCCTCCTTCACCAAATAGGGAGCAACTTGCTATTGAATGTTTTATGCGGAAACGACCACCGATGTTTTGTGGATCATTCGACCAACTAGTTGTGGAACAGTGGGTCCACACCATGGAGATGATCATTTCTATTCTTCACTGTTCTATGATGTAGAAGGTTACTCTAGCCATTTATCTTATTAATGGGGAAGAAAAACAATGGTGGGATTTGATTAAGAACTCTAAGCCGAGGGAGGAAATTGAAGAGAGGGAACATGAAGTCTTTAAGATAACGATTCTTAATAAGTATTTCCCAAGAACTCTTCGCACAATGATGGAGACAGAATTAGTAGAGCCCAAGAAAACATATTGAGAATCTATCACAGCCTATTAAGTGAATTTCACAAGGCTCGCAAGGTTTGATTCAGGTTTTCCTAACAAAAATGATAGAAAAATTGATAGATTCTTTATTGGATTAAAACCACACCATCGAAAGGCTCTGGAAATTCTAATCTTTTGGAGTTATGAAGAATTTTTCGATGTGATCTCAAAGTGGGGATGGAATTTGGAGAATGGTCCCATGGCTATGGGGATAAGAAATGAAAGATGGAGTTTCAAGTGGGTGGATCTAATGAAAAAGGTCGGAAGAAAAATCAACGACCCACATGCCAAAAATGTGGAAAGTTGCACCATGGGAACTGCCTCAAAGGGACATGGAAATGCTTAAAGTGTGTGAATGAAGAAAACCATGCCCAAGAGTGTCTCATTGACATGAAAAGGAAGGAGAATATAGAAGATGAAAGGAAATAACCACCCATGTTTCAATGGTACAACTGTAGGGAGTTGGGGCACTATGCAAACCAGTGCACTAAACCTCGAGTTCTCGAGGGTAATCAGCATCAGTAGCCACCAATTCCCAAGGAACAAAGGAAGGTTTATGCCATCACTACTTCGGAGGTGGAACATGATAATGATGTCGTACAATGTACACTTCTTATACACTCATGAATGAAAAATGTCTTATTTGATTCTAGTTCTATGCATTCCTTTATATCTTGCAAGTTTGTTAGAACTATTGAATCGAATCCCTAAATCATTAAAGTATAGATATCTGTAAAAACACGAAGTGGTGAAATCATTGCAACCAAATTGTTTGACTCTTCTCCTATTTGTGTATGTGGGATTATTCTTCCACCAAAACTCGTAATATTTCTATTGGTGGAATTCGACTCATTAATGGTAATGGACTAGCTCTCATTATATATAGCACATATCATCTATCAGGAAAAGGAAATATCTTTTCATATTCTGAATCATCCCATTCTCTACTACAAATTCAAGAAAGATCATGAATCTCCTTCGAAAAATCCTTCAATGGTGTCGGTGTTGATTCCCTATGATGAAGTATACCTCGCCTAAATGGTTGAGTCGATGGAAAGTTCCAACCTTGAGGAAATTCCCATCATGAGGGAATAAGGTGATGTATTTCCCAAAGAGTTACCCAGAATTACCCCATATCGTGAGGTATAGTTCTCAATTGAGCCCATACCCGTAGATACACCTACATCAATGTTCACCTATAAGATGGTTCCTATCGAACTGCAGGAGTTAAAGAAGAAGTACCAAGAGCATCTGGACAAAGGGTTCATATGGCATAGGGCATCACCTTGAGGTGCGCCAGTGCTCTTTGTGATGAAGAAGAATGGAACCGTGAAGCTGTGTATCGATTATCGGGAACTCAAAAAGATCACCATAAAGAAAAAGTATCCTCTTCCAGGGATTGATGATAGTTTGACTAGTTAAGAGGAGATCAATACTTCTCAAAGGTGGATCTTCATTCTTGATATCATCAGGTAAAGGTGAAGAAGGAAGATATTCAGAAGACAGCCTTTTGTATAAGGTATTTGAAATAAGAATTTTTGGTGATGCCCTTTGGAATAACTAATTCCCCTACAATATTTATTGATTTTATGAATAGAGTCTTTGGACATTTCCTCGGAAAATTTGTGGTAGTGTTTATCGACTATATTCTCATCTACTCCAAGAGCAAGGAGAAATATTAATATCATCTACGACTTGTCTTGGCGACATTGAGAAAGGAGAAGATGTACGCCATGTTCAGCAAGTGTGAATTTTTGATGAATCATGTCACGTTCTTGGTACATATGATCCCAAGTGAGGGAATTTCTATGGATCCATCAAAGAAAAAGGCGATTGGGGAATGGCCCCAACCCTCTAGTGTCACAGAAATCATTAGTTTTCAAGAATTTTCTGGGTACTACTGACGTTTTGTGAGAAAAATTTCACAATTGTCAAGCCTGCTAACTAAGTTAAAAAATAAAGTGGTAAAGTATGTCTAGATTGAAGAATGTGAGGGATGTTTCAAGGAGCTAAAGGGAAGGGTGATAACTGCACCTGTACTCAAACTACCAAAATGTAGAGAATGATTTTTGATATACAGTGATTCTTTAATGAAAGGCTTGGGTTGTGTACTCATGAAAAATGATAATGTGATAGCCTACGCCTCACCACAGTTGATGATCGATGAGAAAAACTACCTAACGAATGATCTAGAGCTAGCAGCCATGATTTTTTCCATGAAAACATGGTGGCACTACATTTCTGGCGAGAAGTGTGAAATATAGACCGACCACAAGAGCCTATAGTATATATTCACACAAAAGGTTCTCAACATGCGTCGAAGGAGATGGTTAGAGCTAATCAAGGATTACGATTAATCTTTTCACTATCATCCTGGAAAGGCGAACAAGGTAGCTGATGATCTAAGAAGAAAAGAACCTAGAACTCTATCCATGATGTGGATTGACAAAGACATATCTTCATGGACATGAAATGAATGGATTTGAAAATCATAATGGCAGGGGATACATCCTAATTCCCCCAAATGATTGCGCAACCATCCATCCAGGAGAATATTAAGGAAGCACAAAAGGATGATGTGGATATACAAAAGAGAGTTAATGTAGTAACTGAAGGGAAGCTCTAAGAGTTTTATATCAATGATTATGATTTTTTTCAGTTTGGAATGTGTCTTTGTGTGCCTTCATCACCCAGGATAAAGAATAAGATATTGGAAATTGCACGTAGCTCAACTTTCTCTATCCATCCTGGGAGTACCATGATGTAATGTGACCTCTGCGAACACTTCTGGTGGGATAACATGAAGAATGAGAATGAAGAATATATATCGAGGTACTTGTTATGTCATAAAGTTAATGTTGAGAGACAAAAGTCCAGGGTTAGATGCAACCATTGCCTATACCAATGTGAAAATGAAAAAATGTTACTATGGAATTTTTCACGGGTCTCCCGATGACGTCAAAGGGAAATAATGTGATATGGGTTGTGGTTGATCGGCTCACTAATACTACCCATTTTATCTCTATTCGGGAATATCTCTCACTTGATTAACTTGCAAAGAAATATGAGAATGAAGTGTTGAGACTACACGATGTTCCACTATCAATTGTCTATAACCGTGATCCAAGGTTCACCTCTAAATTCTGGAGGAGGGTTCATCCTGCTTTGAGCACTAAATTAAATTTCAGCATGGCCTATCACCACCAAACCAATGGCCAGTCTGAAAGGACTATTCAGACGCTTGAAGATATGCTGAGAGCCTACTCTCTTGAATTCAAAGGTGGATGCGATCAACAACTCCAATTGGTTGAGTTCTCATGCAAAAATAGCTTCCACTCGAGTATTCAGATGGCTCCATATGAAGATCTTTATGGAAAGTGATGTAGAACTCCACCATTTTGGGATAACGTTGGAGAATGAAAGAAACTTCGACCCAATCTTGTTTAAGATATAACAGAGAAGGTTCAAGTAATCCAAAAACACATCAAAGCTACTCGATGTCGAAAAAGAGCTATGTTGGAAACCATCGAAGGGGATTGAAGTTCGACGTTGGAGATAAACTATTCCTTTGAATATCTCCATGGAAGAGAGTCATGGGATTCGGAAAGAAATGGAAGCTGAGCCCAAGGAATATTGGCCCCTTTGAGATCCTTGACCGCATAGGAGTCGTGGCCTATCGTCTTGCACTTCCACTGAATATGGCTCAATTTCATGATTTGTTTCATGTATCACTACTAATGAAGTACATACCTTACCCCTCACATGTACTAATCTCAGAGGTGGTGCAGCTGGAAGATGATCTCTCCTATGAGGAGTAGCCAGTAAAGATTCTGGATCAGAGAGATAAGGTTCTATGAAACAAGACAACCCATCTTGTTAATGTGTAATGGAGGAACACTAAGTTTGAGGAAGAAAATTGGGAACTAGAAGAGGCAATAAAGGAGAAGCACCCTCACTTGTTGGTGTAATGTGAAATTTCAGGGGAGACATTTCTTAAGGGTGGAAGAATGTAACGACCCAAAGATTTTCAATGGAAAATTTCCTTCTTATATTTATGTCATTAAATGACATGAAAACACAAAATAATGCACTACTATGTGACACGTGACATTTAAACATAAGTTTGTCACTTCTATGATTGGAATTTCAAAAATCCGATATACACAGTTATGTTCATGATGATTTTTTGGAGTCTTATGAAACAAAAAATAATTTTTGGTGAATAGTAACCTAACCTTATGAGTAGTAACATACCCTTATGAATAGTAATATGACCCTTATGAATAGTAAATCATCCAACATAAGAGTAACAGTACCTATGAATAATTAAATAAAATTTAGACATCTTAGAAAGTGACAATTTGACCTTAGTAAACATTTTGGAATTTTGTAAGTCATGAATAATTAATTATAATTAATTAATTAATTTGAAATAATAATTATTTCCATAAAATGTATTCATAAATTATTTAATCAATGTCTTATTGTTTTTAGATAATTTTATAAGACCCTACGTAATTTTTGACAGCACTATACAATCAGTTTTAATTTTAAAAAAAAAATTTATGTAAATTATGAATTTAATTAAATATTAAATTAATAATATTTGAATAATTATCTCTGAATAATGGACTTCAGTTTTTGATTCTACTCATTATAAAATGGATTGGGTAGATTTTTGGTATTTTTTGAAATACATGAATTTTTGATGAATAGTAGAATCCAATATATTACAATAAATGCTAAATAATGGATTAATTGATTCATTGATGATAATATACTGATTTAAGTCCACTTTTTCTGAGATCACATGATAAAATTACTATTCTAGGTCATTCAAGACTCACTATTCCTTGTCTTAGAAGAAATTAATAAACTAATGAATTTTATATTACGGAAACTGCTCTCCCTGCCACTATAAAAGCCACCCTTCACATCCTAATTTCTTCACACCTCTCATGCTCCAAGACTTCGATAAACTATGCCCAAACACCTTCCCTAGGCCTTCTCCCACGTCCATGATCTTATGGTCTCATCATAATACCATGCATTGGCCCTTAAGGAGGTTCTCAAGAGATAGATTCAAGAGGTAATTTCCCTCCCTCTTCTCCTTTAATTTCCATTCAAGTTCATGTTCATTTCTTGATTTCTCTCCACCTATCTTCATAAAAATTGTATTAAAACTCCAGTATTATACATATAATTTAATTTAATGATTCTAATTGTATATTATATCATCCAACCCCCTTTCCATTTTCCTTTTATTTTATTAAAGAGAACATTGTTCGTGAGGTGTTAATTTATGACCTTCAAGAACGACATGCATTCGTCTTCCATTTCTACCTTTAGATCTGCTCATGAAACCATTTTTATGGTATAAATAGAATATTTTAAGTGTATTATGTTATATATAATGTCCTAGAAATAACCTATGGACATATTACTAAGTGATAAGTTAATATAAGTTCATTGTTATTCGAAGACCGCCCAAATTTACCCAATTAACCATCATTTAATTATTATCTAATGATTCATCCACATGGAACTAATATAATCCATTATAAAAACATTCAACCTCCTGTAATATAATTAATGACATGTAATATAATTTCCACATGTTAACTCATGTTCTACCCAAACTTCTATTTAAGAATACATGTGAACAACCCAAGAAAAAACATAAAAACGAACATCACCGAACTATGTTTTTAAATTATATAAGTCATCCGAAGGAATATAATATGACATAATAGAACCAGAATGAACCCTATTAGTGTACACATAATTTTTTATTTCTAATTAATTAATATAATTTCATAATATATGAAATTAAAGAGAAGTAAGCATTTGGGTACAAGATAAGGGAAAATTCAAGAAACCAACTCTAATCCATCGGGTTCTACCTATTTCACTCCATTATTGATATTGTCACTCCTTAAAGATCATTTGTTCATTATTTTACTTCCTTTTCTGGGATATACATGTTTTATAATTAAGTTTATGTCAATCCAAATGTTTTCCAAAATACCTCTTCTTTTAAGAACTAAACTTTTATCTCTCATTCATGGTTGATGTTTCTTATATCAAGTATGTTGTTCCCTATTTCTTTTGGGAACTCAATGAATATGAATGTATTATTATGAAATGAAACCCATTCCATTACATGGGTTAGTTATGTTCAATTTTGATATGTTTTCTATGTTTAATTCATGACAATGATAATGTTGTGATGTTCGAGGAATTAAATAGCGCAATTATGAATGTTTCAATGTGATGGCTGCACTTGAAATTATATAGTGCTCCAGTGAATTGGGTAAAGCGATTAATCTCATGAGTAAATGTGAAATAAGGTGTGAATAAAATTCTAGCTTTCTTCACAATTATGTGTGGTTGTCAAACCACTAAGCCATGTTCTTTCATTTTTATGCATTTCCACATTTCAAGTCTTTTATTTATGCTCCTCTCGTGTTCATGTTCTTTTGCCTATGTTTTGAATATGCTCACCCCATGATATATTGTTCTTATCTATCATATAAATAGGCTTCTAGCTCACCCATTTTTATGTATATCCTCAGGTGGATACATATACTAAGGAGGGGACATGTACTAATAAGAATCTATAGAAGCATAAATTAAATAAATGTTTATGCTAGATGATGTATTTGTTTTGTTTGGTATTAGTTATTCAAAAAAACTAAACCTTTGGATCCTCTATGTGTAATATGATTATGTTTTTTTTCTTTGAAATGATGTAATAGTAATGTATGAAAATTATGGGATTCTATATTCAATAATACCCTTTCGTACACAAGAAAAATCTAGGTCTTGATGCCTCTGTTCATCATAATATTTATGGAGACATTGAGTTGTTATGAAGCGATATCGGATCAACTTGACATTCTTAGGCATCTTATGCACCAAACATAGACCATGTATTATGGTCTCATCCACCTCATCCCAGCATAGGGGGGACTGACAAGTCCAATCATAGATATCCTCAGAGGGATCCATTTTAATCGAGGTTTTTTATGTTTTAATATATGAAAACTCTACCAATCCCAAATGGACATCCAAGGAACCTTCAAAGCCTAGAACACATGCATAGATCATGTCCTCAAAAATCTAATTCGCCTGCTCTGTTTGACCATCCATTTAAAGATGGTATGCCATTATCATATTATTCATACACCCCAAGGCCTTAGGAAGGCCTCCCTAAAACCATTAATAGAAATGCAGGTCTCTATTTGAGACAACAACGGATTACACACCATAGAGCCTAACCACCTATTGAAGATACAAACTTCAAAACACATCCACTTCAACTAAATATTCAATTGTATTGATGTAGGATGTGTTGGTCAGAGGATCAATCACCACCCAAGTGGAATTATTAATTTTTGTTATACAAGGAAAAACAAATATCACGTCCATATGAACCTCGTCCCACTTCCAGGTATGAATGGATATCTTATTGAGAAAACAAGAGGATATTTGATGCTCTATATTGACCTGCTCTCATATGTAACATCTTGAAACAAAGTCTTAATTGTCAAATATTATACCAAGCCACCAGAAAATTCGATAGACAACATAATACATTTTGGTGGGACATAGATCTATATCCCACTAATACTGGTTTCTATCCTTCATCACCACCTTATGCAGAGATAACGACACAACTGTATGGACCTTGAATCAAAGGATTCCCTCGGCAGATGATGGCCAATCAGAAGACATCTCCTCACCATGAATAAAGTAATTTCACTATAGAAAAATATTATCACTAGGATTAACCCATTGAATTAGCTCTACCACAGAAGGAGTCAAATGAACTCTCACCCAAGACACCCCCAAATTTTTCTCTCTAGTCTCCACATGAATTAGATAAATGACCCAAAAACATTCCACTAATAACTGGACTTCCTCCAAGCCTGAACTAGAAGTCTTCTAATCAAGGAATCTCCCTCCACATTATCCATTCCTAGGTTATAGAAAATGTCAACATCGAACACCATCAAATACTTGATACAACAATGATGCCTCATGTTGAGGACCTTCTGCGAGAGGATATAGGATAATATTTTGTGATCTGAGTAGATCACAAAATTCATCCCACATTGGTAGTGAGGCCTTGTCTTCAAAGAATGCATGACATCATCAAAAATTACATCTTGGGTTGTGAAATTATTTTCATGTGGTCTGATTTGGCGGGATCCATACACCACTATGTGATCATTCTATAAAAGCAAACACCCAATACACATACCTGAAGCATCATAATAAAACACATACCCATTTCTATCCTCTAGTAAAATCCGAATGGGGGTAGTATTGAACTACCTATTCAACTCATCGAACAATGTCTGACATTCTAGGCCTCAATCAAACATCACCCCTTTTCGGTTTAGTGGGGTCATCGGTGAAGAAGTAAAATCGAAATAACAGACATACCACATGTAATAACCATCCATGCTGAGGAAACATTTTATCTCGAACACATTCTACATTCGATCTCATTACACGACTGCACTGATCCTCTTAGGGTCCCCCTAAACCACTGCTCTGAGATCACATGCCCTAGAAATTTCACATCCCGAATCCAGAATATGTGTTTTGAAAACTTTTCGTAAATTTTAATCTCTCACAAGGTGCCCTGAACTGTCCACATGTGAGGCTCATTCTCCTCCTCATATCCGAAATGAACATGGATGTCATCCAAAAATACCATGACAAAAGAATTGAAATTATGATGGAACACAATGCTTATGAGATCTATAAATACTGCTAGATAATTGATCAATCCGAAGGGTATGACCAAGTAATTGATGTTGTCATACATGCTTCATAAGGAATTATTTTGGATATATACCATTTTCACCATGAGTTGATGATATCCTGAAAGCATGTAAATTTTAGAAAACCACTTTTACCCCTTAAACAAATCAATCAATTCATATATTCATAGAAGATGATATTTGTTCTTGATTATTACCTTATTCTGCTTCTGCTAGTCAATGCACAACCAGAGGGATCAGTAAGCCTTCTTTGCAAACACAAGAGCGACCTAAGGGGTAATGATGGTGAAAATTAGTCCTTTGGATCCTATGTAATCTAGCTGAATCACTAATTCCCTCAAATCGGTGTGGTCCATGCAATATGAGAGAAGTTATATTGGTTGTGTTCTCGATAACATATAAATCCAGAACTTTAAATCCTGCACCAGGGGAAAACCTAATAAATCTTTTGGAAATACATCCAGAAACTCATCAGCTACATGAGGCATTCCACCATAAAAAACATGACCATCCTCCCCTATCACAAGGGATGATAATTTGAAAACATCATCTCCCAACACTAGGAGTGGGGGTCACACATGACTCGACTGAGAATCCCATTCCCCATAAAAAACATGACGACTCACACCAGGTTCCTTGGAAATGACATGCCTCGTATAGAAATAAATGTGTTCCTACAAGTGTATTATCTAATACATGCCAATTATTATGTCAAATAGTTCCATATATATGACCATGTAGTCCCACTATATCTCATCCCTAGACATGGAAAGCGCACACCATGGGCACCTGAGACCCTACTCCTTGTTTCCAAAAGATGTCTCCATCTCCATTGAAAAAGGCAAAAAATCAGTAAGAAAATTAGGCATATCCCCAAAATGGGAAAAAAATAATGAAACAGAGGCACCAGTTTCAAAAATAAAATCATCTATAAAAGATGTGATCAAACTGGTAGCTCGAACTATTGACGGTCCCGCCATTGATCCACCTTGTTCCCAATCCACCGCATGGAGATGTCTAGTCTCTCCTAGATGATGAATTCTACTCTATGACTATTCCCTAAATTAGATCCTCCCAAAATATGACCCATACCTACAACCACATTGTAGACGCCGGAAAAGTCCGTTGTTCCCAAACGAAGCTCCGGATGCGGAAAGCGAGGTCATATTTGGAGTCGGAAGGATGTTTCGGAGGGCCCGGAGGCCTTGCGCGGAATTTCAGAGGCCCGCGCGCAAAGGTGATGTTCAGCGCGCAAACCCCCCGGGATGCGCGCAATGCGCCGGTCCGGCGCGCAATTTTGCGCGCCGCGGGTCCGCGCGACTCCCTTGCGCGCCGCGCCCGATTCCCGCGCCCGCGAGGAGAATTTCGCGCTCGCACCCTGGATTCAGCGCCCGGGGTTGCCTATAAATATAAGGCGACCCCCAACGTTTCAAAGGTTGCTGGAAGTCGAAACGTCTCTCGTGCGCGCAATTCAACCCCTTCCGCGCGCAATGACGAACTTCAGGTAACCTCCTTTCTTTCGCGCAAGAAAGCCTCGGGGTCCGCCTTCGCGCGCGATCCCCGCTGGCTCCTTTCATTTGAATAAAAACTCACTCTAAGGCCTTTGCGCGCAAAAGAACCCGCTTGCGCGCAATTGCCCCCGGGGTGCGCGCAATCCGGCCTGATTGCGCGCACCCCCCTTCTTTCAAGTGGCCATTCGTTAAAGAATGAGCCGTTGCCCCCGCGCGCTATCCGAAGCCCGGTGTGAGCATTCTCAAGCATTCGCGCGCAAGGCGCTGGCCCAATTGCGCGCCAGCCGCCCCGATTGCGCGCCGGCCCGCAGTATTGCGCGCAAAGCTTCCTTTTTGCGCGCAATCTTCCAGGGTCGTCCCCGTTGACCTCCTAAGGGTACCCGCATGTGTGGCACCCGATGATTCTCATCCCGGGTGCCCGCACCGTGCGTTGTCTTCCCGTGCGGCCCTCCAGGTTCGTGCGAAGTGACATGCACCCAATCGTCCGGCAACCTATGCCCAGCATGACGTTAAACTGCACATTCGTCCCGCATGACGTTAAACTGCGCATTCGTCCCGCATGACGTTAAACTGCGCATACGTCCAGCATGACGTTAAACTGCATATTCGTCCAGCATGACGCTAAACTGCACATTCGTCCAAGCTGCACGACGTTAAACTGCCTAGCCCCCATCGTCCGCGCTGCAAGACGTTAAACTGCCAAGTGCATCGTCCTCAACACATGACGTTAAACTGTACTTCGTCCGGCATGACGTTAAACAGTCCGCTTCGTCCTCAACACATGACGTTAAACTGTACTTCGTCTGGCAAGACGCTAAACCGTCCGCAACCTGATCCCGTGCTCCGCACGCAGGGTCCCCCCGGTTTGGATGTGGCCCCCACCCGCTCGTCCCTGCAGGGATGTCGGGATTGCCCCTCTTTAGGGACGATTTAATGGGAGTGGCTTTTCCCTACGGGGGCAGGGTATTACAAACCCCTAGTATTTCGTGGGAGGCTGCACATGTGTATCTCCATTGCGCCTCCCCACTGCCGAAGGCAGTAGAGGGTCTGACTGGGATCGAGGTGTCTTCTGCTTTCGGTCCAAGTCCCTTCCAACTGAGTTTTGCAGCATCCGGGCTGCCCCAAGTGCGTAAGTCCTGACAGAATGAACTACGTGGACTTTGATCCCTGTCTTCTATACAGGGTACGTAGGAAGCCTCCCTGAGGTCCAAGCCCACCACCTGGTCGTCCCGGTCGTATTTACGTCGGTTCGTCCATCAGTGGACCCCTCCAGGGTTCACGCTTGCGTTGATTCACCTATGAATCCGCCCCTGTGGGAGACTGCCCGTGTGTATCTCCACGGTGCCTCCCCACAGCCCCCTTTTCCATTTCCCCTTTTATCGTCCAGCATGACGTGAAACTGTGATCCACCCGGCCGTTCCATCCCCCTCCGTGCGAGGTGGTTCGGTTCAATCCTCCGCCCGGCGGCCTCGACCTCTTCGTGAGTCGGCTTGACGACGTCCAGCATGACGTTAAACTGTATGCCCGAACTACGTTGACTTTGATCCGTGTTAACGCGCGGTACGTAGGAAGCCCCTCTGGGGTCCAAGCTCTTCACTCCATCATCCATCCTGATCCTTACCCGGGCCGCCACATCCCGGTGGGGTCATGCCACTTCACTCCACTCCACGTTACTTGGGAAGCCGCCCATGTGCTGGCCCTAGCGTCGGAGGTTCCCCGCAAGGGGTTCTGTCATCTGATCCACTCTTCGTGTCGATCGGTCCGATGCCGTCCCCGCTGGACGTTAAACTCGCGGCATACCCCGTGTTAAACACGGGAAGCTGAGGAAAACCTCAGGTGACACAGTTCCCCGCACCTAGTACGGGATGCCTCAGGCCATCATGCCTTCGAGAAGCCCTATTAGGGACGGAAGACAGATGTGCAGAGCCGCAGTGTTACGACACGCCCCCAGCACCCAGAGCCACCCGGCCTTCTCACCGCAGGTTGCTGCCCCGCCCAGACTCCTTGGAACGTCCGGGCGGAAGCAGCGTAATTAACCGGTGTCCATGAAGATATGGCGCCGGGAACGAGATTCACGAACATTCTTAAGTCTATGAGGGAGACCCGGATTAGGCGACAAGTTCCGAGGAGACGTCCAAGGAAGGAGGAGCCGACATCCCATCATCCCGGTTTCGATCAAGGAGCAGACGCCCCTGAATATGGGACGGATGCCGCCTGCCCTTGGAAAGCGGGACTGCAGGACCACAAGCCGCGCGCCCATCCCCTCGGGTTGACGGGTGCACGCGCGAACGCGTCCTGGCGGAACAGCGTAACCCGACGCACATCCGCACCGAAACAGAAAAATGGTGAACCCGACGTGAATCTCTTCTCCTCGATACGAAGACCGATGGCTTTCAGAGGTGTTGGAAGACCGGCATGTTGCCCGGCCAAGCATTCAGTCTTACCCGCCAGGGGCTGGGGAAGGGAAATCAGGAATTCTGTCTCACGACGTCGATGGCCTGGGTTCCCCCCCCCCACGGATGGCGGGTGTTGGGTACGCTTCGGTTAACACCGTCGAGCTGGTAAATCCCTTTTCGGTTCCCGACATTGAAGAACACCAGGTGGACCTCCCTAGTGTCCCCGGTCGTCGCCACCGTCGAAAGAACCGCAGCAGCAGGAGTCGCCGGGGCACAGCCGTCGGTACCTCCGGCCAGGCCGTGCACGCCACTGAGACTAGGCGGCAGGCTCAAGATCGAGCTCAACGTGCGCAGGCTCCCCATCCAGGGATGACGGATTCGCCTCCGCCACTGTTTGTGGTGTGGGACCAGGCAGAACCGCCTCAGCCGCGTCGCGACCAGCTCCGCCCTGCCACAAGTCCGTCCCGGACTCCTGACTCCAGTACGGTGACCATTTCCCGGACTGCGACCAGTGAACAGCGAGATGCGCCAAGTACCAGTCGGCCGCCGATCCAACCGGTAAGGCCCGTCATGCCACCAACCGCAGAGCAACCTCCTGCAACCAGGAGCTCGCGCTTGGCCAAAAAGTATGATGTCCTGAAGCACTTGGCCGACATCCCAGCAAGGCTCTCCATCCTTGAGGCTCTGCGCATGTCATCTGAGATGCGCGAGGCACTCGCTGAAGCCCTGAAAAGCCCCCTCCAGTTTGAGACAGAGGTTGCGGCTGCAGAGGCCTTTCACGCCGAAACGATGGAGGACGCCGAATGTCAGGCAGTTATCTCGTTCTCTGGTAAGGATGAAGACCCTCCTATACAGGGACACATTCGTCCGCTGTATGTCACTGTCCAGTTCAATGGCCTTGAAGTCCGGCGTTGTCTTGTCGACACGGGGTCCGAGATTAACCTGATTCCAACTCGGACGCTCCAGAGATTGGGGTTGTCTGAGGATGACTTGATTCCCTCCGACCTCAGGATCCAGGGGTACGACCGCACCGAGCAAACCCCGGTCGGCAAGATACGTTTGAAGACCCAGTTCGGTGACTTGGTTGCCAACACCGAATTCATGGTAGTCTCTCAGGACACTGCGTATAACGCATTGATGGGCAGGCCATGGCTTCACCTTCACGCGGCGGTCCCCTCGTCATACCACCAATGCCTCAAATACTCCCTTAATGGTCGAGTAGGCGTGCTTCAAGGAGATGCCTCTCCTTTTGCCTCATGTGAAGCCCGTTATCTGGACGCGGACTATTACAAGAGCAAGGATAAGCAGATCCTGGCAGGTGAGGTTGAGCCTGTCGCTGTTGCGAGCGATCCCTGGGCAGGTCTGGATGACGCTTACGTCCTCCCGATTCACCGGTTGGACGTCGCCATGGTCTTGACGGTCCGCGAGTCTCCTGATGAGACGGCCGCGACCGCCCGCGCCAGCACCAGTGGCCCAGCAGGACCTGGTAGCCCCAATGCAGTTTCCAACGTAGTCTCTCCCGTGGATGATCCCTCCCCGAGTGGAGAGGATATGGAAGACGCACCCCCAGCCTTTGAGGAGGGCGTCCCCGCCACGGTCGATGAGTTAATACAGGTGAACCTTGGAACCGAGGCCGATCCAAGACCCACGTTGGTTAGTGCCGCCATGCCCTCTGAGGAGCGGCAGCAGTACGTGGACTTTCTCAGGCAGCACCGTGATGTGTTCGCTTGGGGCTATGACGAGATGCCGGGGCTAGATCCTCAGGTAGCCGTCCACCGCCTTGGTCTCCCGGCGAACCATCGCGGGTTCAAGCAGCCTCCCAGGAAGATGCACCCATCCCATGGTGCCATGGTTGAGGCCGAAGTTGACAAGCTTATCAAAGCCAACTTCGTGAGGGAAGTTCAGTACCCCAAATGGCTGGCCAACATTGTGCCGGTCAGGAAGAAGAACGGGCAGATTAGAGTCTGCATCGACTTCCGCGATCTCAACCGCCACTGTCCGAAGGATGATTTTCCCCTTCCAGTGACAGAGCTGTTGATTGATGCCACGGCAGGGTTCCAAGCCCTCTCCTTCATGGATGGATACTCCGGATACAACCAAATTCGGATGGCCCCTGAGGATGAGGAGTTCACTGCCTTCAGGGCCCCCCAAGGTACCTTTTGCTACCGGGTCATGCCCTTCGGCCTGAAGAATGCAGGTGCCACCTATCAACGGGCGATGCACCACATATTCAAGCCAATCCTCGACACACTGGTGGAATGCTACGTCGACGACTTGGTTGTCAAATCGCGCCAGCGTCAGGACCATCTCAAAGATCTTGAGAAAGTGTTCAGCTTCCTCCGGTCTCGCTGCCTGAAGATGAACCCGTTGAAGTGTGCCTTTGGGGTCACCTCCGGAAAGTTCCTTGGATTTGTGGTAAGATACCGGGGTATCGAGATCGACCCAGAGAAAATCAGGGCGATTAGCCAGATGCCTCCCCCGGGTACCGTCCGGGAACTGCAAGGGTTCCAAGGCCACTTAGCCTATATACGCCGATTCATCGCGAATCTGGCCGGCAAGTGTAAGCCCTTTTCTCGGCTTATGAAGAAAGGTGCCACCTATGTATGGGATAAAGAGTGTCAGACCGCTTTCGAGGAAATCAAGCAGTACCTGCTTCAACCTCCGGTCCTGATGCCGCCCGTATCCGGAAAGCCGCTGGTCCTTTATGTGATCGCCCTGGAACGGTCCCTGGGTGCCCTTCTCGCCCAGAAGAACAACGAGGGAACAGAGAATAGCCTCTATTACCTCAGTCGCATGCTCCACGATGCGGAGGTTAGGTATTCCCCCATCGAGAAGAGCTGCCTGGCGCTCGTATTTTCCGTACAGAAATTACGGCACTACTTGCAGCACCATGAGGTACAGTTGGTTTCTCGGGTAGACCCGTTGAAATATATCCTGAGCCGACCTATGTTGACTGGCCGTCTAGCGCGGTGGGCTGTGATTCTCCAGCAGTTCGACATCAGGTATGTGTCTTAGAAGGCCATCAAAGGGCAAGCGTTG
Source organism: Viscum album (assembly GCA_963277665.1). Classification (NCBI taxonomy): domain Eukaryota; kingdom Viridiplantae; phylum Streptophyta; class Magnoliopsida; order Santalales; family Viscaceae; genus Viscum; species Viscum album. Next base: position 809,648,686 of record OY728140.1, on the reverse strand, counting down.
GCAGACTTTCTGGCCGCTCACCCGACCTCCGCGGATCAGCCGCTGGATCTAGGCTTTCCTGATGAGACCATTCTCTCGGTTGATCGAGCCGATCCATGCTGGCAGATGCACTTAGACGGTGCCTCCCGGAGCCCCACCGGTAGAAGACTCGATAATCCTAATCTCAATAGAGTGGGCTTGGGCATCGTCTTCATTACCCCGGAGCGAGCCGTGCTGCCATACTCTTTCCTGTTGTCAGAGGGCTGTACCAACAATGAGGCGGAATACCATGCCCTCATCACCGGCCTCGAGTTAGCTCTCGAGATCGGCGTGCCCCATCTGTGTGTGAAAGGGGACTCCGAGCTGGTCGTTAAGCAGATCAATGGCGACTACGTTGTCAGGAAGCCGGAACTTGTGCCATTGTTGGAGTGCACCCTTCTTCTGATGGCCCGGTTCCCTTCTCGACCGGAAATTGTCCATGTTCCCCGGTCGCAGAACGGTCGAGCAGATGCTTTGGCCAGCCTGGCTGCGTCACTTGCGGAACCTGAACAGGACAACCTGATCGTCCGCGTGACGCGCCGCAGGCTCATCGCTCCCGTTATCCCGGAAGAAGATCGCGGCCCGTTGGTAAGTAACCTCACCACGGTTGCCCCTATGCCCGGAGCCCCGAGTACCCCAGATATAGCAGTCGAATCAGCCCGTGATTGGAGGGCGCCTTTGGTTGAGTACCTCCAACATGGCATTCTTCCATCAGATCGGGCCGAGCGCGAGCGAGTTCGACGCCGCGCATCGCAGTTTGTCCTCCAGAGCAGTCCCGGTCTGGAGCAGATCCTCTACAAGAGCGGGTTTGATGGTGTTCTCCTCCGTTGCCTTCAGGGAGTCGAGATCCCACAAGTCATGCAAGAGGTTCATGCTGGTTCATGTGGCGCCCACCAGACTGGGCCGAAGCTGTCCCACCAGATTCGGAGGTTGGGATACTTCTGGCCCTCTATGATCCATGACTGCATCGAGTACGCCAGGAGGTGCCATGCGTGCCAGGTTCATGCGAACTTTGTGCATCGGCCGCCGGAGCCTCTCCATACCACAAGGTATTCCTGGCCCTTTGCAGTCTGGGGACTGGACGTTGTGGGACCTTACCCGCCGGCGACAGCTCGCCAGTGCCGGTTCATTCTGACCGCCACGGACTTCTTCTCCAAATGGGCAGAAGCGATTCCGCTCAGAGAGGTCAAATCCTGTTCGATCGCTGACTTCGTGACCTCCAACATCATCTATCGATTTGGAGTGCCTCATGCTATCCTCACGGATAACGGAACCAATTTCCGAGCAGCCGAGTTGAAGAAGTTGTACGCCAAGTATAACATCCGCTCGAACCATACATCTCGCTATCATGCGCAGGCGAATGGACAGATCGAGGCGTTTAACAAAACCCTCTCTAACATTCTGCAAAAGATGGTTGGTCAGAACAAGAAGAGTTGGCCGGACAAGCTCCCCAACGCCCTCTGGGCTTATCGGACGACGACTCGCAATTCCACCCAGATGACCCCTTATTCCCTGGTGTATGGAGCTGAGGCCGTCCTGCCCATCGAGATCCAGTTACCGTCCTTGCGCACTGCGGTCTACGACCAGCAAGCGCAGGACAGAGTTGCTGAAGCCCGTCTAGTCGAGTTGGAAGCACTGGATGAGAATAGACTTCGCGCTTTGCACAACTTGGAGAGGCATCAAAGCAGAATGGCTCGAGCTTTCAATAAGAAGGTTCGCCTCCGCTCCTTCCTGCAGGGTGATCTAGTGCTAGCCCTAAGAGCACCGATGATCCCCGGCAGGAAGCCGCCCAAGTTGGAGCCCAAGTGGGAGGGACCTTTTGTTGTCCACAAGGTCTATCCCAATGGCGCATACTCCCTAGCGACTATGGATGGTGAGCGTGTCACTCCTCCCACCAACGCTAGGTTCCTCAAGCAATACTTTGCCTGAGTGTCCGTTCGTCCTGCATGACGCTAAACTGCACTTCGTCCTGCATGACGCTAAACTGCACTTCGTCCTGCATGACGCTAAACTGCACTTCGTCCTGCATGACGCTAAACTGCACTTCGTCCTGCATGACGCTAAACTGCACCACGTCCTGCACGACGTTAAACTGCATTCGTCCAGGCTACAAGACGTTAAAACTGTTCAGCATTCGTCCACGCTGCAAGACGTTAAACTGCCAAGTGCTTCTTCCCGCATGACGCTAAACTGCACTACGTCCGAGCTACAAGACGTTAAACTGTTCAGCATTCGTCCTGCATGACGTAAAACTGCCACTCAAGAACTACGTGCGGCTTGATTCCCATCCTTATGGGATACGTAGGACCGCCTGAACCCTCGTGTTTCAGGCCCAGCCCCATCCTTCGGGAATTTCCATCCCATCTCGGGCCCTTGGCCCAGTTGCCCCCGGGTGTGCGGCGTATGGTGTGAGTGCGGGGCTATGCCCTCATTCACGTCGGTTTGCTCGTCACGCTGTACGCCCCCCCACGTTTGGGGATGCCTTCTGCTCCCCCCTTCTTTTTTCCTTATCGTCCTGCATGACGTTAAACTGCACTTCAAGAACTACGTATGGCTTGATTCCCATCCTTATGGGATACGTAGGACCGCCTGGACATTCATGTTTCAGGCCCAGCCCCATTTCCCGGGAATCTCTATCCCGCGTTGGGCCTCTGGCCCCAGTTCCCCTCCTTTTTGTGCGAGGCGTATCGCGTGAGCGGGGGATTATGTCCTCATTCACGTCGGTCTACTGGCCGCGCCGTGCGCCTCCCCCGTGTGTGGGACTACCTCACACCCCTCATCGTCCTGCATGACGTTAAACTGCCTTTCCAGAACTACGTATGGCTTGATTCCCATCCTTATGGGATACGTAGGACCGCCTGGATGCTTGTGTCTCAGGTCCAGCCCCGTCTCTTGGTTGATCACGGGGACCTTCCCCCATTCGGTTGCTCTCAGGGTGAGTCCTCCGACCCTTTCCGGAGATCTGTTAACATGTTTTGGGTGCTTCGGTCTATGACTCGTAGTGTCAGATTCAATCCCGACAAGTCCTGTGTTGCTTGTCAGGCCCCGCGCTTCCTCTTGTTCGAGCCTTCACTCAAAGGGATCCTCGTTAGCGGTTTGGGTACGATGCCTCAGTGCTCTCCCACCGCTCCGGGTCGATTTACCGGTGGGTCTTGGGCCGCAAATCGATATGAATCCTGCGATTGAGCGGTTGATGCTCGTTTGCTTGCCCCGTCTTAGGCTGACGCGATCGGATGTTGTGTTGCGAATGCGTCAGCAACGTCCTTGATCGCCATGTCAGCTCTCTCAGGCTCTGAACATTGGTTGCGCAGTCCTCATCACACTCCGCCTTTGTGCGTTGTAGTGGAATCTTGACACTCTCTTCATACTGACCTCCGGTACGCCTCTACACGTTAGGCAGACCAACCAGGGTAATGATGTCGTTCGAGGCTCCCATGATCTGAGCACCAAGGATATATGCAGATATCCTCCCTAAGGGCCATGCGTAGCTGGACCCTCGTCCCCATAAGGAGGAGGGAGTCGCCCGAACAATTGCGTTCTGGGCCCAGTATATCTGGAGGCTAGCATCTCTGCCCCTCGGGTGATGGACATATGCAGACCCCTATCCCAAGACTCTTCTCCTGGAATCGTGCGTGACCGCAGGGCTGGGTATGTTCCCACCTCCGCCGTGTCCGCCGTACCGCAATAAGCGGATTCCTCCATGGTCCGAACCACACGACCTTAAACTGTGTTGTCTGGTCCTACCACACGACCGTAAACTGTGATCGTCTTGGCCGCCCGACGAGAAACGGCACTGCATCGTGATGTCCTCCTCAGGGGACACTCATGTTGGGCGCTGGTTAATGACCACGCCATTCATCAATGCCTTCCATGGCTTGATTATTGTGGCGACGCCAGAGATTTCTCAATCACGGGCATGTCGCCGCACAAAGAAAAACCATTCATCTTTAAGGACAAACAAGAAATATCAAATGCCGCTCCTTTTGTGTGCGAGGGTCAGACCCGCACTCTTCCCCGCGCTGGTGCCCGATTGTGTTGCACCGCGCTTCAAGAACTACGTGCGGCTTGATTCCCATCCTTATGGGATACGTAGGAACGCCCGGATGTTTGAAACTTCGGGTCCAGCCCCCCACCTCTTAGAGATTCCCCCTTCTCTGGGGAATCTGCCGCCTTCAGGTCACCCTCAAGGCGTGTTCCCCGACCCCTTGCCGTGGTCCACCGGTGTCAAGAGTACTCTGGTTTATTGCCAGGAGGGTCAGGATCCGCTTGGTCAGGTTTCCTCCACTTTTCAGGCTTCGTGCTCCCTTTCATTCGGACCCATCGTCTACGCCCTGGGTGGAGCCCCCGTGAACGGTTCGGACACAATGCCTCAGTGCTCTCCCACCGACTCGGGCCGGTACCCCCAATGGCCTCGGGCAGCAAATCGATATGAATCCTGCGATTGAGCGGTCGATGCTCGTTTGCTGCCTCATTCCACCAACGGTTAGTGCGATATTGATGCTGCTTTTCCGCCACGGTCGGCAGTACTCCCATATCGTTACACCGGTGCCCCCAGTCCTTGAGTGAATGGCCGCATGATTCACATTTTCCACCTCCCATTCTGACCAGGCGAAACCTCGACACTCTTGACACTATCCCTCAGTGCCTCTTCGCATATCCAGGGGATATGACCACGATGTGGCGTGCTTTGAGTCCTTATGGTCCGAGCTCTAAGACCTTAAACTAAGATCTCCCCTTATGGTCCGAGCTCTAAGACCTTAAACTAAGATCTCCCCTTATGGTCCGAGCTCTAAGACCTTAAACTAAGATCTCTCCTTATGGTCCGAGCTCTAAGACCTTAAACTAAGATCTCTCCTTATGGTCCGAGCTCTAAGACCTTAAACTAAGATCTCCCCTTATGGTCCGAGCTCTAAGACCTTAAACTAAGATCTCTCCTTATGGTCCGAGCTCTAAGACTTTAAACTAAGATCTAGCCTCATGGTCCGAGCTCTACGACCTTAAACTAAGATTTCCCCAAATGGGGTCCTACGTCCTGCATGACGTTAAACTGCACTCTCAGAACTACGTGTGGCTTGATCTCCAGCCTGATGGAGTACGTAGGAACGCCCGGGCATTCCAACTCGGGTCCAGCCTCAGGGATCGCTATGTCCCGCCCCTCCTCGCCGCCGACCGTCTGGCCTGACTTCGGGTAGAGTGGTGCAGTTGTGATATTCTCCCCGACCCAGCTCGGGATGCCCCATCGCAATGATGGGAAGCGACAGTTTCCTCGTCAAAGAGGTTCTGTCTGAGAACTGGGGTGATTCACGACCAGATTAGTGCATCCGCCTAATACGCTTTCCCCGCGGTGGCGCAATTTTGAGAGCGTTGGATTCTATCCGAACAAATCGTCACTTCGCCCCACGCTTCGCATGCCCTGTTGATCGGGATTTCCACCCTTGTGTCTGAAGGAACCCCAAAGCGGTATTCATGATGACATGTGGTCCGCCTCCTGCAATATGAATAATGACCTTCGGTCTGTCTCTTGCAGTTGTTATGGTCGATCCACTGTCCGCCTACCGTCTTGGGCATTTCCTGGAAGGCCGACCGTTGTGGATTTCCAAATTCGGGACACGCGATTCACCCTTGCTCATTTCCCTATGTTCAGATAAAATCTCAACGCCCCTAGCGTTGTCCCGCTCGTGTGTCGGAACAAGTTGGGGGGATGATACATTGATTAGGCTTGAGGTCTCCTTTCTTAGGAATGACCTCCCTCTTTTCTTTAGAAATCCAGGCCCCATTACGGATGCCTGAAGCTTGGTTAACACTCCCGCGAGACAATTTGTGGTTGAGTATGCCAAAAGACGCAGATAAATATATTGATTCATACAAATGGATCGAAATATTGAGTAACGGAAGCAAAATGTTCTAGGAATGGCAAAAAACAAAGCCCCTAAGGATTAGCGTGCTGGATAAGTCTTTCTAATGCCGCTACCCTTTGGCTGGCGGCCTCCAGGGCTACTTCTCGTTCTCTGCGTGCCCTCTCCTCATCGGCGGTCGCAGCACGCAGTTCGTCGATCCTGGCCTGTGCACGCTCCCGCTCGACTTGGAGTGTGACAATCTGTTGGCCCGCCTCCGTCAGCTGTACCTGAGCGTCGATCAGTTGTGCCGATAGTTGCTCCACAAGCTCGGTACATGCTGCGACGAAGGCCTCCTTCTCTGCCGCCTGCCCTTCGAGGCGCCGGACTTCCTGCTCTGCCGCGATGAGCGCCTGCGTGCTCTTCGACATGTCCCGACTTTGTGCGACGTCGGCACGCCGGCGGCTCTCGCGCATCTTCTCGGCCATGGAATCATGGACCGTCAGATGGAGGCGTTGAGCATCAGCTCCCCCGGCACACAGGAAGCGCAGCCAGGTCTGAAGTGATCCCATGCGCCCCAGCCATTCCGATGGGTCTCGCTTGAGGAAGCGCTGGATGCACTTCCACCCCCTGCGTCGCGTTACCCGGCTATCCTCGACCGCCTCCGCGTCCGAGTCATCCATCTCCTCGGGGTCGGCAGGCCGGTAAGCAGGGAAGGCAGCCAGCAGGTCTGCTGCAGGGTCCGCCCCTGGGAGGTCCTCACGAGGGATAGGTTCCCCAACATCCGGGCAACCTTCTTCTCTCTCCCCAGCGGCGCTGACACCCTCGTCAGCCCCCAACCTCTCTCCGATGTCAGCACCGCCGATGTCCGGAGCCCATTGATCAGCAGTTGGTGGGGCCGGCTCGGTTTGGAAGGTCTGTTCCGGAGCAGGCGGCATGTCCACCACTGGTCCACTCGTAGATGGCCCGGGTTCGGCAACCCGACGAGCCTCCAATGTTGAGATCACTGCACTGGGCATGCCATGGTTAGTCACGGATCGTCAATGGCAAGCACCAGCAGTAAAGTAGGGAGACTTACGGGAGTTCGGAGCGTCATCTTCCGCTACCCCGGTCGCCGCAGGAACAGTTGCAGCAGGGGACCCCTTAGCGCTTGACAGTTCGATAATGGGTGCCTGGCCCCCGCCTTGTCCTGCTGGCGCCTCTCCTACTCCTGTTGAGGACGCCTGACCGACATCCGTGTGCTCCTGAGAAGGATGGAGAAACGGGTTAGAAGCTGCATAAGAGAATGGATGAAGCAAGTTGAGTAGGGATAGAAGCGGACCTCGAGGAGCTCAGTGACATCAACGTTGTCAGAGCCGGCCACCTCGCCACTCTCCCGTGGGCTCCCCTGATGGGACCTTCCCTCGGAGCCTTCATCCTCCCCCGTCTCCTCCTCCTCCTCGGAGTCGCTACTGTCATCTTCTCACGGCGGCATCTGTTCTGGAGCGGGCTCGAGACCGAGCATCACCTTCACCAGAAGGGATGGCTCCGCACGCTGACCACGTTGGCGCGCGTACTCGTCCATGGCCGTCAGATATGCATATTGCCAGTTGAAGTCCACCCTGTCGGTGATCTGGAGGCGCCCGACCTCTGGCAGATAGATTCCTTCTCTGAGTATCTTTCGCCAGATGACGTCGGTCCCCAGTGACTGCCGCAGGGTCATCCAGGCCGACCACAGCGCCGGGAAGACCGCATCGTGGGAGGGTTCGAGCAGACGCCTCACCTGCTTCCCGGGCCGCTCCCCGACCGACGCATGCGCCCCCTCTCTGGGCGCCGAGGTCGTGGCGGCAGCCTGCGATGCGCCCGCCGCCGAAGTCCCTGCTCGCGCCGGCCCCGCTGCTTGGCGCGCCTCCGTTCTCCCCCGTGTGGCGGCGCCTCGCCTCCTCCCTTGACGCCCGGTCTCCGCACGGGTGACCTCGAGCCGCCGAACTGGCTTCCGTAGAAGCCCCTCAGGGTACGCGATGGCCCAGTGTTCGGCATACTCGGTTGCCAAGCCTGCGTCGATCCCGGTAGGAGGGAGAGTGATGACGTCGCCAGAGCCGAAGGCGACGAACATCAGCCACATCTGGCGAAGGACGCAAGGGTTCGTCTCCTCTCGAATAGCAGTGAATACCCTCTTCGGCATCCGTTGAAGGCACCCGAACTGCCTGGCGAACCGGGTCGGCACGTAAGGCTCGCAGATCACCTTCCCGTCGATCCGAGCCACGAGCACCCCGCCCCGCATGTTCAGGAAATATTCATGCTGCTCCAGCGGGCCCTGTCCGTTGTCGATCATCTGGCCGACAGGAGTGGGGAACGGACTGAAGTTGAAGTTGGCATGATTGCCAATCCGGATCCGCACGCCCTCCTCACTTAGGGTCATCGGAGAGACCCCCGCGATGTTCAGTAGGGAGGGTCGCAGGCCGTTGCCCGGAGGAATGATGGCGTTCGGAAACGTGTACCCACCGAGGTGAGCAGCCACCCAGCCGTGGAAGAACTGAAAGGGCCCACAGATCCTTCGTGGCGACCCCCCTCGTGAGATGCGTCCCAGGATGGCATACAGCCTCGCCAGCACTGGGACCCCGAGGTTGTATCTCTTGTTGGCGGCCATAGCGCCTGCCATCGCCAGTGTCGCCGGGCGAACGCCCATTCTCGCGTCCCGCACTGGCAGGAGCCACCCGCTCAGAAAGGCGGCCAGGAACGCCGCGTACCGGACGTTCGGGTCCCGGGCCTCGATGACGCGGTACCCCCATGAGCGGTAATCGCCCGTCTCCAGGACCCGCCAGTACGACCCGTTCCGGCTCCTCTGAGCTGCGGTCGGGCACCGCTTCCCCCTGCCTGGCATCTTGACCGCCGGGTCATGCTCCAGGAACTGGCCGAACCAATCCTTGTAGGCTATGTCCTTCTGGAAGTCTTGGATCCCGAGCCGCTGCGTAGCCAGGTCAAGAAGATGCCAGGTCAGGATGGGAGTCCGTGACCTGTCCTCCCAGATGTTCTTCGGTGGCAGGAACTCTTCGTATTGGTAGCCCTCCAGCGGGATACCTCCGATGCAGTGGATGTCCCAGAGACCGATGCCGACCTCCCCATGGTGAAGATGGAAGGTGTTGGTATCCGGGGACCAGCGAGTGAACAGCTCCGGCCCGAGCTCAGACTGCTGGTAGAAGTGGAACTGCGACGTCCACACCGCCTCGAACAGGCCGATGTACCGCAGCTCCTCTGCGAAGTGATCGCAAGTGTGGCGTACCCAGAACGCCCAGGCCCACTCACTGGTGAAGTTGCCCCCAGATCGCAAGTCCCAGTCCTTCAGCCAGCCCTTGGTGTCGTCAGTGACACTCTGACGGTATGTGCTCGAGTAGAGGGCTGGAGAATTCTCCGCTGTAGGCTCACCCCCATCAATGGTTCGCGTCCTCGGGTTCAGGACGTAGACGTCCAAGTGCCTGGTCTCCCTGGCCGGATGCCCATTGTTGGTGATGTTATAGCGGGGCAGCTCGTCCTCCCGAGTCACCCAGGTTCGCGGCGCATCAACCTCGAACCCTGACACTGGAACATCATCCAGGAGGCCAAAGTTCCAGAGCGGCAGGTTGTCTGACAATGGGTATGTCTTCTGGGCCGGCGTTAGTAAGTCGAACAAGGATTGATTGTTAGAAACAATCTCCTTGGCTCCGTAAACCTCCTCGTTCGTCGCCATCTCGGCTCTGCGAGTGGCGGCATCCCCTTCATTTCCTCTGTGCGCGGCCATCTCGGAAGATTCGGGAGTCGTGCGGGTTAAGGGATGAAGCGTGCGGGATCGGACGAGGCTGGTGGAAAAGTTTGAGAGGCGGCGCGCAATCCTAATGGACAGCGCGCAATCGGGAAGTCCTTCGCGAAAAACCCCGGGTATTCGCGCAAAAACAGAGCGAAGTCCGGACGGTTTTGCGCGACGAGCGAGCGAATTCCGCGCCGGAAAAGGCAATTTCGCGCACGAGAGCAAAGAGGCTTATCGCGCGGAAGGCCAGTGTACGGCACGGAGGGACCCAGTGCCCCTATTTATAGGCGAGGCCGTGGTCCGCGCTGCGCGGAAAAGGCTTTGCGCGACCGCATCGGCCGCTTTCGCACCCGACACCCATTTTTGCGCGCCACAGTCCCGCGTCGCCCAGGACTTCGGCATTCCGGCGTCTCCCTCGGAACCCGATCGTTGCGACCTCTCGCCGATCAGATTCCGAGGGGGGGCTTTTGTAGACGCCGGAAAAGTCCGTTGTTCCCAAACGAAGCTCCGGATGCGGAAAGCGAGGTCATATTTGGAGTCGGAAGGATGTTTCGGAGGGCCCGGAGGCCTTGCGCGGAATTTCAGAGGCCCGCGCGCAAAGGTGATGTTCCGCGCGCAAACCCCCCGGGATGCGCGCAATGCGACGGTCCGGCGCGCAATTTTGCGCGCCGCGGGTCCGCGCGACTCCCTGGCGCGCCGCGCCCGATTCCCGCGCCCGCGAGGAGAATTTCGCGCTCGCACCCTGGATTCCGCGCCCGGGGTTGCCTATAAATATAAGGCGACCCCCAACGTTTCAAAGGTTGCTGGAAGTCGAAACGTCTCTCGTGCGCGCAATTCAACCCCTTCCGCGCGCAATGACGAACTTCAGGTAACCTCCTTTCTTTCGCGCAAGAAAGCCTCGGGGTCCGCCTTCGCGCGCAATCCCCGCTGGCTCCTTTCATTTGAATAAAAACTCACTCTAAGGCCTTTGCGCGCAAAAGAACCCGCTTGCGCGCAATTGCCCCCGGGGTGCGCGCAATCCGGCCTGATTGCGCGCACCCCCCTTCTTTCAAGTGGCCATTCGTTAAAGAATGACCCGTTGCCCCCGCGCGCTATCCGAAGCCCGGTGTGAGCATTCTCAAGCATCCGCGCGCAAGGCGCTGGCCCAATTGCGCGCCAGCCGCCCCGATTGCGCGCCGGCCCGCAGTATTGCGCGCAAAGCTTCCTTTTTGCGCGCAATCTGCCAGGGTCGTCCCCGTTGACCTCCTAAGGGTACCCGCCTGTGTGGCACCCGATGATTCTCATCCCGGGTGCCCGCACCGTGCGTTGTCTTCCCGTGCGGCCCTCCAGGTTCGTGCGAAGTGACATGCACCCAATCGTCCGGCAACCTATGCCCAGCATGACGTTAAACTGCACATTCGTCCCGCATGACGTTAAACTGCGCATTCGTCCCGCATGACGTTAAACTGCGCATACGTCCAGCATGACGTTAAACTGCATATTCGTCCAGCATGACGCTAAACTGCACATCCGTCCAAGCTGCACGACGTTAAACTGCCTAGCCCCCATCGTCCGCACTGCAAGACGTTAAACTGCCAAGTGCTTCGTCCTCAACACATGACGTTAAACTGTACTTCGTCCGGCAAGACGTTAAACCGTCCGCTTCGTCCTCAACACATGACGATAAACTGTACTTCGTCTTGCAAGACGCTAAACCGTCCGCAACCTGATCCTGTGCTCCGCACGCAGGGTCCCCCCGGTTTGGATGTGGCCCCCACCCGCTCGTCCCTGCAGGGATGTCGGGATTGCCCCTCTTTAGGGACGATTTAATGGGAGTGGCTTTTCCCTACGGGGGCAGGGTATTACAAACCCCTAGTTTCTCGTGGGAGGCTGCACATGTGTATCTCCATTGCGCCTCCCCACTGCCGAAGCCAGTAGAGGGTCTGACTGGGATCGAGGTGTCTTCTGCTTTCGGTCCAAGTCCCTTCCAACTGAGTTTTGCAGCATCCGGGCTGCCCCAAGTGCGTAAGTCCTGACAGAATGAACTACGTGGACTTTGATCCCTGTCTTCTATACAGGGTACGTAGGAAGCCTCCCTGAGGTCCAAGCCCACCACCTGGTCATCCCGGTCGTATTTACGTCGGTTCGTCCATCAGTGGACCCCTCCAGGGTTCACGCTTGCGTTGATTCACCTATGAATCCGCCCCTGTGGGAGACTGCCCGTGTGTATCTCCACGGTGCCTCCCCACAGCCCCCCTTTTCCATTTCCCCTTTTATCGTCCAGCATGACGTGAAACTGTGATCCACCCGGCCGTTCCATCCCCCTCCGTGCGAGGTGGTTCGGTTCAATCCTCCGCCCGGCGGCCTCGACCTCTTTGTGAGTCGGCTTGCCGACGTCCAGCATGACGTTAAACTGTATGCCCGAACTACGTTGACTTTGATCCGTGTTAACGCGCGGTACGTAGGAAGCCCCTCTGGGGTCCAAGCTCTTCACTCCATCATCCATCCTGATCCTTACCCGGGCCGCCACATCCCGGTGGGGTCATGCCACTTCACTCCACTCCACGTTACTTGGGAAGCCGCCCATGTGCTGGCCCCAGCGTCGGAGGTTCCCCGCAAGGGGTTCTGTCATCTGATCTACTCTTCGTGTCGATCGGTCCGACGCCGTCCCCGCTGGACGTTAAACTCGCGGCATACCCCGTGTTAAACACGGGAAGCTGAGGAAAACCTCAGGTGACACAGTTCCCCGCACCTAGTACGGGATGCCTCAGGCCATCATGCCTTCGAGAAGCCCTATTAGGGACGGAAGACAGATGTGCAGAGCCGCAGTGTTACGACACGCCCCCAGCACCCAGAGCCACCCGGCCTTCTCACCGCAGGTTGCTGCCCCGCCCAGACTCCTTGGAACGTCCGGGCGGAAGTAGCGTAATTAACCGGTGTCCATGAAGATATGGCGCCGGGAACGAGATTCACGAACATTCTTAAGTCTATGAGGGAGACCCGGATTAGGCGACAAGTTCCGAGGAGACGTCCAAGGAAGGAGGAGCCGACATCCCATCATCCCGGTTTCGATCAAGGAGCAGACGCCCCTGAATAAGGGACGGATGCCGCCCGCCCTTGGAAAGCGGGACTGCGAGACCACAAGCCGCGCGCCCATCCCCTCGGGTTGACGGGTGCACGCGCGAACGCGTCCTGGCGGAACAGCGTAACCCGACGCACATCCGCACCGAAACACACATCCATCAAATTTAGATCCCCAGTCCTCGATGGCTCAATCTATGTCGGCATTCCTCTTGAAGCTGCTGACCTTTCCCTACTCTGATGTAGAGGTGCCATCCCGCAAAAGGAAACCATGTGACCCATACCTCCCCATTTAAAATATGGCTTTAGAGTAAGTGTTAATGCTAGTCAGATGTTCCCCAATCTCCCACACTGGAGGAAAACGACTTCACTCGCATCAGAAGCTTCTGATGAAAACTGATGGGAAGGATGGCTTGAACTACCACCTCCTTATTGACATGATTCTCTAGCACCATTTTCTTCACTATAGATATTCCACTTCTAACTACAAATACTAATATAGAGAAACCAACCGTCCCTTTTCAGTCAATCTCCACCATAAACACATGTTCCACCACCTCATCATAGGTCCTCAGCATAAACAAGGAACCACATAGTATATCTCTGGTTGTAAAAATTTCTCAAACCTACGAGCCTTCCCCCACTCATTAGAGATGGTTCCGGAGAATACTGAACCAACATAGTGAAACAATTGGAATATTTCATCACATAATGATCCACTTGAACAAGATCAATGAACTCTCAAGAACTCTCATATGTAAGGACCTCAGGATAGTACTGTTCAATGAAGAGAGCCTTGAAATCTCTTCAGTGCATCTTCTCATTCTTCAAATTTTAAAGAACCAATTACCACCACAAGAAGTTATGGATATCTAATAGAAAAGTGTCACACATAAACATGAGATCCTCAGGTGTATCTAGGAACTCAAACATGTGCTCGATATTTTAGATCCATTCCTCTGCTTTCTGGGGTTATATGCTACCTTAGAAAGTATGATGTTTATTTTTTGGAACTCCAGGGCCTTATACATCCTAGGACCGGTATAATATTCACTAAATGAGATGGAACAGGGGTCGTCAAATTACCTATATCTTAGACAACCCAATCCACAAACACTACTTTCCTATGATCATGTAGAGTTAGTGAACTATCTCTCGCTTCCTCCCGTGGGCGCATGGGTGCTTTCTAGGGAGGCTTTAACTACAAAAAGGAAAAAGTCATAAGAGAAAAATCCACATACCTTTTCTGAAAATTTCCATCAATATACTGAAAAATAATTATTGCAAACATATTACAATGATAAAAGAAATTGCTACGTCTGCCCCGTCTGATGTCCACGTGTAGTCTACAGCCCACACGTCTCACCTGGAAATGAAATCAAACAAAAAATTCCAATATCCCGTAGTGAATCGAGGCCTACCAAGAGAGATAAGGGACATTCACCCTACTCATTACAAAAAATCTGAGTCCTGACAGTCCTAGCTCATATCAATCCCGACTCATCAAAAAATAATAAAATAACTAGAAAACATTGGTCCCCTCAGACACAATTTTTTCACAAACTGAATCTGTTCACCGTCCAAACCAGAGCCAAAATGATCCTATGACATGGCCCGAAGGTTGTTCCCAATTTACATGCTCCGTTACATTTACTCGAGTATCATTTATTTTGTTTTGGTAACAATTTACCCAAAAATGAAAACATAATACATTAAAAAACATCGATAAACTGAATCTTAAAAAAATAAAACCAAACGAGGTTTATAAAAAAACCTGAAATAAATATATAAGTATAATCATAGTTCAAGAAGTACAATACCCATAAATACAGCCTAAATACATCCCCATGGAATCCACACGACAAGGGGACACTGCCTACTAGCAGTCTCCAAAACTCTACACCATGGATAGGAACTACCACCCAAAACCTCCCTCACACAAAGCCTATCGTTTTCCTACGTCAAACATGACCAATTATACATACAACTAAGGGGATTTAATGTTGGGTGAAACTAATACTAATATGACACAATTAAGAGATTATATAGAATAAACAATACAATATAAAATTCATACCATTTTTGAAAAACATGTGGTAATGTAAAATATTTCTAAATAATGAATCTTTTAAATGTAAAAACCATTCAAAGGAAATTTTACAATAATGGTGAGATTTCAATTATACATGTAAGATACATATTTTCCATAAATACCCTCATTTTACAAAGATAGAAACACATGATTTGATGACCATAAATCATGGGAACACCCCTAGGGACTTGTTAGTCTCATGCCCCATGTACCTCCTACCTCGGTAGAATGTAACTATGTAAAAATATGTTCTTGTGAATGATCCACTAGAAGGGAACATACCCATAATGTAGAGGACCAAAATCATCATCAATATAGTTTTTTTATTTTTTTATTTTTCATATTTCTCTGTGAGACAGGGACAAAACCCGTTCGGATCACTAGCGTACTTGTACATATCAGCCCTCCTAGGTACCTGAGATTCCCCCTTTGTTCTCAAACAATAATATTCTGATATAAAGATCCATAATCACATTGTCACAACATTTAATGTCCTATTAATCTCAAAAATGTAACTACACAACCACTCACACAACTTAATAAAACCATTAGAATTTCAATAATACAATATCACAAAATTTAACAATTCATTACACAGAAAATACCTTTAATTTCCCACATTGAAAACCAAGGGAATACGCATATTCACCCAAACAGAATTTTAATCATCCAAAACATATCTATTAACACATTACATGAGTTACAAAAAAACCCAATTGTCATAACATAAAATAGATATCTAAAACACACAATTTGAACAAAATGGGAAATATCACCAAAAAATATTTAATAGCATGGATAATGAATAATAAGTGTGATAAAAATAGTAATTAAGAAACTATTACTAATATATAATTGATTACCCATGGAATAACCTACCCCAAATGTCAAAACTCGTGAATCATGGAGCGAAAATCAGACCACATCATCGCAGCACCACAAGGGATGTAGATCATGCATAAAACTAAAATTGCAGTCCAATAAATTCAGTATAAGACCCTAGGTTCTAAAACCTACCTATGGGATATAAGGTTAATTAAAAATAAGAGAAATAAACCCCATTAATAAACTAATTAACTAAGGAAGAATTTCACTTTCTTGAGGAATTTTGAAGTTTCTCCACCAAATCCCCCTTCAAAAAGAAGTTCTAAGGAGTGTTCTATATTCTTGGGAGGAAAAAATATATGTAATAGTCGAATGGGGTAAGAAATGAGTCAGTATGTATAAATCTAGGGAGGGAAAATTGGAATTTGGTGAAATTTTGAATGAGCTGGGAAAGGAAGCACGACTTACCAAACTGTGCATCGAAACAATGTGCCCCCTTTTGTCCACACAAAAAGTGTCCAATAAATTTAAATAAAATTGGGTGTTAGAAGAAACCTAGGGGTATGGTAAATCCAAGAATATAAGAGAAAATATTAATTTAAATGAATGAATTTTGAGAGACATTATTCCTTCTAAGCATCTCATCCATTTGAAATGGATTAGTTAGATGAGTGAATGTATGGACCACCTCCTCCTTGATGTCATGTGATTCCAAATTATTTTATTCTTTAGATCACTAGTAATAATAATATATTTCATGGTTATATATTATATTAATTATATAGTAATGATTATTAATTGGTTAATTATTATTTACCTTGTTTTTGTTTCATCCATCAAAATGTGGTAACATCAATCTTGCCTTTGTAAGAAATTCCATCTCTATGAATTGAGGTAAATAATTTTCCATTAACAATATACATCTATTATTATAAAACATGATATGATTAAAATTATTTTTATTAGTAAATTATTTGAATTATAGAGATGATTTTCCCTTCAAAACCATTGAAGGTTCATAATTTCCAAACTGGAACTCAAATGAAAAATTTATCATGTATCACCATGAAACAGGGATTTTAATAATTAATTATAAACAAATGTGTGAAAAAATGATACATGTTGGAAAATTATTTTAATATATTCTTGATATTTAGGATACAATTATAATAAATTTAATTTTCATATATGAGTTAAAATCTATTAAAAGTCATTTATATAATAATGTTTGGTTTTCATCTCAATATTGTTTCATTGAGACATGTTTGATATTATGCTCTAATTTTTTATTGAGCTACATATAATAACCATATGACTTCCTATATCACGTATAATTATTAATTACTATTATTCAAGGTTATATTGAATGTATTATTTTCAAAGAGGTTTGGATTCAAAAGATACCTAGTGTAAGGACCCAAATATTAACATTACATATTCTAGTTTTTTTGAAGTAAAAATCATGTTCTTATATTCAGAGTATCATTTTAGGTTTATAGAATTATATAAATAAGAAAAAACATAAAAATAAAACCTATAAATTACAATTGAACACATATACCTAGTATTCATTTTTACACCAAATAATGGTGTCTAAATTAAAACATGGTTTTTATATAGGAAATGTAATAAATATTTTCTCTTTGATATCATCCTTATTATTACACTCCTTCAAAACATATAAAAAATTTAATATTTGGATGAGAAAAAAAGAATAGTAATTGATATAATATAATGTAAGTTGTTACTCCATGAATACTAATAAACCATAGAACACATTTTCATATGTTTAAGATTTTCATCCATACAAAATATTCTCTTATCATACCTCATGAAATAGTATGTGTCATGTAAATCCCCATATATAACATAATTAATAATGTAACATGTAGAATAATTTTCATATAAATATTAAATTTAATAAATATATCATGAATATATTGGTAGTTTCCTTTATCGTTACATTTGGAATAACAACTTAAGTATATTCCCTTATTTTATTTAAGGAAACATACACTTTAACTCAGTCTCATTAACCAATGAATTAGACAGTCATAATGGGATAACAAACCCATAATTTATCACGAAAACACCTTCAATCATATAAAATTACAAGGATTCAATAATATAATCAAAAATCATGCATAAAAGAACAATAACGTTTCTAATTTATAGTCACATTTTATTTTTACAAAGCCTCACACTCATAAATGAAAAATATTTATTTGAATATAACATTATAAAATTTAAATGGAAGAATAACAAATTTAAATATGTGTGAATATGGGAAATTATTTTTTTTCTATATATGTTTGAAGGACATTCGTTTTTGGCTTACAAAAAATTTAAGACTATCTTTAATAGTGGGGTTTAAAATAACGTCCCTTACAAATATCATATTACTAAATTGAACATTAATAAAATATATTTTTACATGTATTCTACGTACATCCATGTAAAATATATATTCAAAAATTATTACACATATATGGTGAGAATAAAATTATCAATAAGTAGTAGTTTCACCTAAGGAATGGAAATTCTGTTATGAATTCCCATATTGCTTTAGAATTAGTAAAATCAGATTCCCCATGAAAGAGTAAAATTTAAAAAAAATTAAAAATCATGAGAATAAATAAATTCAAATTAAAAAATTTTTATGGAGTCTTATATACAACTCAAAAAATAATAGAGATTCATAATAAAAAAATTCTTCAACGAAAGATAATCGAGATGGTGTTCTTCACCATTAGTCTGAATGTACAATCATTATATTCATGAAAAATAAACATAAGTTAATTATCTGATTAATTTTGAAAATTATTGAGGTTTATTAGTCACTTAATTTCAATTATTAATATGTTATAACAAAAACATAACAATTCGATTTCATACTAGATGATTTGATGATATTCGACACTATAGTCCAAACTGAATTTGGTTCGATATCAATAGTAAAAGTGGTGATATTTAAATTATCTCCAATAAAATATTCATGAATTATTTATCATTTTTATATATCAATTAAACATTTAAATACACAAATTAAATATTAATATGAATAAATTACTACGTTACAATTATAGATATAGTAAACCATATATACGCATGAGTAACATCTTCATTTTTCAATGATCATTATTGGAAGAAGATAAGTTTCAAATTTTATATAAATATATATAAAAATATCCATAATATCATAGTAATTAGTTAAATTTACTTATATATATCATCCATGTGATTTGGTGATCAAAAAATAGTCATATCTTTTCATGTATGTGATATTTCACATATACGCATGAACAATGTTATCATTTTTATGTGTATAGAATGGTAAAAAATAATTGATATATTAATGTTTAACAATGTAAAATATTTTATGAATATGATATATAAACATTAAATCCGTCATCATAACCATTATTGAGAGATGGTTTTGACAAAAAATATTTGAGTTTGTGGGGTTGCAGTCTCTCGTACATGAATAAATTAATTGTTTTTCGATTAGATGTATGTGTTGATGGATTTAGGTAATGATACGTTCATAATAAAATATAAATATACTCATTATATTGGATATTTTATTTCATCATGATTGAAGAATATTTTAATGATGTATATGAAGTAATAAAAAACAAATACTTTATTAAAAGAATGCCTTTTCTTCAGATGGTATCCATCTATTAACACTATAAGTCCAATAAGGGATTTGTTATGCCTAAAAAGGTGATCAAGAATGTTGGAAGTGATTAAATTAAAGAATTTTGAGAGTTCTTGGATGATAAAAATAGATTTTTATAATAAATAATAATAATAATAGGTTCCATTTTATTAGAGAGGAGAGGGGAACACTTAATTTTTTTTAAATTTTTAAAATAATATAAATTGATTCCACACACCAAATGGATTTGATGTTAGTTATTTAGAATATAGAATAAAAATAAATCTTAATAAATTCATTAAATTAAAATAACATATGTTTTTATGTTTTCATACTTATATATATAAGTTTTAACCATTTTTTGACCCCTTTAACTCTTATCACGATAACATACAAATTACACATTTTGGGTTTATATAATAACTATAAAATGAAAAAAGGCAATTAAACAAGTCATTGATTCAATTTATTGACTTATCCCTATAATACATACTAATTTTAGATATGTGGAAATTTTATATCAACAAATAAAATTTTATTCATTTCAAAAAAACATTAATGTCTGTTTTGACGGAATTAATTATTTTCTGAATTATAAAATAAATATAAAAATAAACTATAAATAAGTATTCTAAAACATAACTAACAAGTAAAATTAATCTAATAAATTCATGGATGAAATTAATTACATAAAATTATAACTAGTTTAATATTTTTTATAAGATTTTATGATATTCCCATTAATTGAACAATTAATAAATCCTCATTTAGAAAGCCTTTAATTTAATTATTTCTTCCATAAATATGAAAAAAAAGTCATGAAAAATAGAAACCTAATATATTTGAAAATAAAATTTATTTTAGAAAAAATACACTATATAATATCTTATTAATAATATTTGACATGTTGAAAACAAATGTTTGTTAAATTTTACTTTTATTGCATTTATATACTATAATGGGATTAAAGTCATCCAACTGGCTCCAAGAAGAAATAAAATCGTCCAATGTATTATATTTTTCTAGAATCACTCATAAAAAATTTTAGACACACTTTAGGGTTAATTAATATTATTTATAATATTATTTTTATCGTTAATTACCATATGTACCATTAACCTTGGTAATAATAAATTATAAAGTTACTATTCATATTGTCCAAAAATAAAAGAAACATATTCCATAAATTTGAACCTTATGATTCCAAATATGGAATAGATATTTAAAAAATAAAGACACAAAATTGGTTGAAATAATTATGGATGAAATTATTCATATTGATGGGGTGAGAAAATGGGTTATTAAAGTGAAAACATACTGAATATTGAAATGGTCTTGTATCCAAATTCAATTTCAAATTGATTCAAATGAGTTAAAATGGATTTAATTATTTTAAATTTATTTTATAATATATTAAATAGATTGAAATATATAATTGAACAAAATAAGGTATTTAGATGATATAGTTATTTTTAATTAAAATTTCAGTATTTTTCACTATTAATCAGAAATGATACTTATCATTAAAATTAAAAAAATAAACCAACATAAATTTAGATATTTTAATTTAAAAAAATAATTTTACATATTTAATTAGAATTTATGAAATTTTAAGAAACTATATTTAAAATATGTGAACCATCAAAATGGGGGAAACCTAGCATTTCAAATAAATAAATCATTTATGCATAAAATTAGATTTATTTCTGTATCATATCAATAAAAACCCTACGATGTCTGTTAAAAATAATATTCTGTATATTATATATAAATTTGAACAATATAATCCATCAACAACTATTTGTTTATCTATTGGTATAAAACACCAATATTTACATTTTAATGGTTTTATAGAAAATCATTTCCTTTTAAAAATAATGTATTTTCATTTCAAATTAAATAATCACAAAATAATTAATTATATTTATTTACATGCACCATATTTCATAATTTAGTTAATAATTTTCGCAACTTCGATATTAAAGGCATGGTTATAGTGGTATGATTTAAGTAATAATATTTAAATGTTTATTGACCCAAATGGGGTATATTATATATGTTATATAATATAGAAATTCATTCTTTAAAATATCATGATTTTACATTATCCCTCATGTCACGACATATCCCATTGAGGCTCGTGTCGCAACTCCCCAAGCCCAAATCCAATAGGCCATGGGCTCATGACTAGCACTGAGTGGAAATATCTCTTACATGGGAGGTATTCCATAATAAACTATACTCATGCACACATCTCCAAGCCCAAGAATATTGAAATCTAAAACCCACTAATGATCAAAACATTTGGATACGATTAAACCAAACCAAAATAGTACAGTGAAAAGTAAACTGTTGATTGTAAATTGAGACAGAATACAAGCCCACAAAAATTAAGAGAGTGCAAACTACAAAGTTCAACCTGTAGGATGGAAATATATACTGGGACTACTGCTCGTATTCACAGGAACTCACCAGCCTAAACGAAACTCATAAAACTCGGACCAATCCTAGTCTTCATTGGACTTTGTTAAAAAGCCTATCATATACACAAGACAAGGAATGTGCTGGAAAATCCCATGCAAGGGTGAGTATAATAATTTTCTGTAAGGGACCCTGAAACCCCAAAATCAATAAAAGAAAGTAATGGTACATTCAGATCTACACAGTATATATATGGTGACATATAACAAAATAATCATATCCAGATATACTTGAAATTCATACTTGCAGTCTAGGGGTATGTCAAAATGATGCATACCCACGCTAGCGATTCAGTTTGATGATTTGGCAAAGAACTTGTTCAGCAGAACTCACTACATGAGTCTAAAAACTCTGATGAAATTCGTTTGAGTAGTAATTTCATTCGAGAAAATCCATGATAGAGATAGATTCTATGATATATCTTTGGAGAGAATAGATACACTCATTATTCTAGATGACATTCTTGAGGGTGAAAAATTATGATACATGGATGAGGATCACTTCCAAGGCCTTGGAGGTTACCATGTATCATCCAGATTCAAATGTTTTATAGAGGATCTGGGTCCTGTGGGATTTTTCACATCAATACCTAACTCTACATAGGTTCATGATTGGATAGAGGATATCTCTCCTATCAGTAGTGAGGGATAATCAAATCTATCTCAGAAAGTTATGATGTAGGGATCATACTCCAGTGGAGGGAAATGATATCTAACCTTCAGGGTAATGTGAAATGGGGAACTAAATCAAACAAAACATATCCATGAAACGGTGTACAAGAGGATCAAGCGATGTATTGTGAAGTACATGATGTGATGAAGGGTCACACATCATGTTGTCTGACCCTGGGTACTGCCTGTGTATAACGTCTAATGCCACCAAGCATGTCAGGTATATAATGGTATACACGGAGTGTAAGAGAGTGACATGCTGGGTTATGCTCTGTTGGTAGGACTCCATGTACGTTGGCCATGTGTCGGTACATGGCATCAACTACAACGTCTCAGACCATTTACTGGTACACGAGGTAGCCCGTGTATCTGGCCATGTTTGGTCATGTGGTGGAGAACATGCCATGTACCCGAACTTGTGTTCATGTATCTCCTGAAACATAGGCGGAGTTTGTTTAAGGACCCATACACTGTGTGACAATGGCTGCATTTTATTTCTATGCATCTTGTCACCCGGAACTCCAACCTCTACTTAGTGGGCCAACACACTATGTATCCTAGGAGGCACACCGTGTTCTACTGGGGTTTCGCTCGCAAACCCTTCTCACCACCTTGTTAGTCCTACACAGTTTGTTCATCGAGGAACGTGTTGTGTTCTTTGGAAATTTCAATAATGCGACATTATTTATCACCTCACCTTGAGTGATCCTCCACTATTTGATTTGGCCATATGATATCTTAAAAACATATGGTTCAAGGTCTCCTTATCATTGGAATGAAAATTCGGAAATTTCTAGGAATCATATAAACACTAAAAATTCATTTCGATCCACATGTACGAAGAACAGTTAAACAATGATTTCTTTCAATCTAAATTGACTCATCTTCTATCATCACTGTCACACCTCTACTAGGTCGTCACAATGTTCTAGAACCTATTTGGGATCGTTTCATTGTGAAACGGGTTAACACTGATCCATTATTCATCTCACCAAAAATTAGGTAAAGAATGTGGCGAGGAGGAAGATGAAATTCAATAAACAAACAAGGAATGCACCACCACCGTCATTCATCATGGAATCGATCCACTCCGATGAATATGTTTAACATGATGGTCAAAATGACAATTCAAAATTTATCATAAAATCAATTCCTGAATCAATACCCCAAATCACATGGAATTTAACACCCTCCCACTAGAATGAATGATCCGTAGATCAACCTTTTCATGGGTTGATCTGTAATCATCATTTAATAAAAAAACATGAAAAAAATATAAAACAAAACCAATAACTATATTCCGTTGAAGAACTCTCACCGCGTCGAGTTCATTATTAAGATTCCGTTGAATTTGTAGGGCATCGATCGATTGATCTATCGTCATTTTTTGTCGAGTGGTCTATCATAGGTGTATAATATACATGCCTCTGAATAATTTTAGTTTTATGAGTCTAACCTTATAGACACTTCTAGAATGTTATTTAAAAGCTCTTGTCATCGTGTTATTAAAACATTTAAAATAAAATATATATTTTTATTTTATTTCTATTAAAACATCCAAAAATTATCTTTTTCTGCCAGCCCACACAGATCGATATTTTCACCCACCAAATATACATTCACTACTATGAATGCAATTGTTTTTTCATATTTATTATCTAGGATCCCATTTAAATGTTATATCAGTTTTTTTATAACTATTCACAAGATCTATGTAGAGTTCAATTTATTTAAAATATTTATTCATTACACTTAGGGCTTAAACATTTCATGCCATCACTAAATATGATCTCAAAATAATTGCAAATAATTTAAAAATTTAATACATTGAAAATCATGAGACGTTAGATTCTCACGCCCTAGGGATTTAAGACCTAGAAAGCCAAAAAAAAGATGGTCTAAAAAAATGAGAGCTCTGAACACAAATCTGAGCCTCCCGCTCCCATGTTCTCTCTTAAGATTCTTATGATGACACCATACATGGACAATGGGAATAACTCACCCATGTTGGATCAACTCCTCTCAATCATCAAGATCCACTAGGATCTCTACAAAGGTTGATCCATCATAGATATCTATATCTCCCTAGTAAATGATGTGCGATGGGTCAGGCAAAACACTCTTCAACTGTGATACATGGAAAATATCATGCACCCAGTGCAACTACGGAGGCAAATCTAGGCAACATGCCTCCTCACCAACTCTGTGCAGTATCTAAAATGGGCCAATAATATTGAGAGAGAAATTGTTGTTGAGTCTATAAGTATTCCTAATGACATTTCAAATCTTGTATGTTTTGGAAATCACAAACACTTTATCATTAGGAAAATAGTTTTTCCTAAAGATTGTTTTTGTAAGACAATATTCCCTACTCTGAGGAAATTTTTTATCCTCACCTCTATTTTCATTGTTAATTTTATAGTATCTATAAATCCAAATTATTTTGTTACTAAGGAATAATTGTTTTTCATATATAAGACCCTAGAATCCTATAAATCCTTGAATATAGATTATTGGGTTTTAAAATTCATAATTCTATTAATTCTAGTTCTGAATTCTCTGAATTTAGGTTTTGAAATATCTAAAATTTAAACATCAAATTCTTTAATATTCAGACACCGGATTCTTGATAATTCAAACTTTGAATTCCTCAAAAATCAGACTCTGATTTTTCTGAAATTTGGACTCTAAATCCTGTAAAATTCATACTAAAAATTCATTGAAATTCAGACTCCTAATTCCTTAGAATTCAGACAACGAATTCCTCAAAATTCAGATGTTGAATTCTTTGGAATTCAGACTCTGAATTTTATATAATTATGATTCTGAATTATTTATATTATATATTGTGAATATCCATGTCTCATAGACTCATAATGTTTATTTTGTTAGACTCCAAACATTATTTATTCCTAGAATCCAAACAAAATTGGATAAACAACATCATTTCCTTAAACTTATTATGAATCGATGTCATACAATCTATTTCTATCTAACCGTTGTTCGAGTGACACAAGTACAAGTCCCTCCTAGATTCAAGGTAAAATATGACCGTAGGAGGAGGGAGATGATGGTTGGATAAGTACCTATAAATAGATGCTCATTTTAATGATCTTAGAACAGTTCAATCACTATAGACATTGCATACTACTATTGTGATTTCTATAAAGAGAGACTATCTTGGTTTGTGTGGTTTTAAACATCTCGTTCAGATTTCTTTGGGAGACTTTGATTTTTGATAAGAACAATCGAGGGCTTCTAGGGATGGGAAGATAGAGGTGTCATCTACTATGTTGTGTGAGGACATCCACGAATCAGTAGATAGAGGTTTTGACTACCTTAATGTTCAAGGTCTTGCAAGAATTGTAACACAGATTCTGATATTTATATCCGGGGATGATTTGGTGTGGGTAAGAAAGACATCATTTAAAATAAATAGAGGGAAATTTATCTGAGGATGTTGGATACCCAACTCATTGAGTTAATATATTTAATACCTGTTACTTGTTTTCATTCAAAATTATTTCTGTCATATTTTGAAAAATAATGAATTTATGACATTCATATACATTCACATTATTCTATATAATCTGATAAATAATGTTCAATATGCATTAAGGTGAAATAATTAACTATTTGAACATTCCTTATGTTTCATTTATGGAATCATATTTCCAGAACCTATCATTTTTTTGTTGATCTAAAAAAGGCTTTGTAAATTTATATTTATTATTTATGTAAAACATAGTTGTTCTTAAGGTTTAGAAATGGTTTCTTTAAAACATAAAACTCCCCAAACCCTATTCTAATTGAGAATCTAACAAAATTTTTATATCCTATAATTGGAATGATAATAGATCTATGAATTAATATTATTCATAGATATGTTTTCTTGCCAATATTTTCATTGTTCTAAATTTTTCATTTCATAGGAATTTTTATCATTGTTTACAAACTATTTCTATTATCATGTTTTTATGGAAATATATTTTCTTATAGAATTGAAGGAATGAAATTTGGTTGGATTTACAATCTAAATCCTAATAAACCACCTATTGTTTATGGTAATTATGTTGAGTATTGGATAGATTGATTGAATAATTTTTTTATTAATCCTGGAGTAGACAATTTTTTAATGCTTACCGAATATTACCAAATTCCGGACAGGGAAGTAAAAACCTTCACCAACCTTGAAAATTCAAAATATCAACTAAATTACAAGGTACACGGTACTTTTTTATGTTCTATAAATATAAATATATCTAATTAAATTTCTTCTTGGGAAGCTGCAAATTTTAATTGGATGAAATTGGATGTTACACATTTTGGTCAATCCAATGTCAAAGAGACTAGATGACCTATGTTTTAAAACAAATATCATGGATTTCTATTTCCATATGGAGAACTAGTATGAATAGTAAAAAACTATTTATGAATATTGTTAACAATCTCTAATCTAGGGGATATGATTGTCTTGATGATGAAGATCTATGGGATAAGATTATAGATATTATTCCAAATGGGTGGGAATACAAAAGAAAAACAATTTATGATAGTCGAAAAGTATCTCAAATTAATCTTGATATGATTAATGAAAATCTTCATTATTATGATAACAGAATGAAATTATATGATGATATAGATAAGAAGGGTAATCATAATAGAAATGTGTACTTTACTACTTCTTAATCCAAAACTTTTGAATGGGGTACATAATCCAAGCCTAAGAAATTCAATGTGCTATCTGAATCTAGTGATTGTGAACATTAAGAGAATGATCTATAAAATCTTTCTCAAAGGATGTGTTGGAACCATGGTATTTTATTCATAATTTGGAGTATGAATTGTATTTGTTGTCAATCCTCAGTGGAAGTTCAGAATGGGTACCAGCAAAGAGATCATACAGATCAAGCAGAGAACAGTGTTGAAGGTGGCACCATTTCCCAGTGTTTGCCAAATTTTTGGGCCTGAAAATCGGCAAATGGAAAAAAGTGTTTTTGGAAAAGAGTCTTGTGAGCCGTGTACTTGATGAAGAGGAAACTTGCATGCCATATGTTTTTCAAGACTAGAACATGGGAAAATGGCAAAGGGATAAGGGTTGCACATGTTTTGGGCTCGTCGCGCAAGTGACCTCCACGCCGTGAAGAGACTTGCGCACCGATGCCTAGGAGGACTGGAAACATGCGCACCTATTATTTTTTAATATTATAACTTGAAAATAAGGCAAAGGAAAGAAGTTCGCACAAGTATTTGTGTGTTCGCGCATGTGAGTAGAGCAACAAAGGCAAGGGAGGATGAGCTGCGCGCCGAGGGAAGACTTGCGTGCTGCCGTGCAGGGGGTCCATTTTGCCTATAAATAGAGGACCCCCTACTAATTTGTAATGAAGTTCGAGAATTAAAAATTTCTGGATCTCTCGTCACGCAAGTGGTTGATTCACGCAAGTGTTTGAGTCGTGCAAGTGGCTGTTGGGTCGCGCAAGTAGAGGTTGTGCACCGGCTGTTGGCTGCGCATCCAAAGTGGTTTGGGATTTAGAGGCGTTGAGTCGTGCAAGTTTGGAGTTCAAAGAGGTAGTGTCGTGCAATTTTTTTGGATTCTCCTGCATGCCAAGCCTGTACCGCACAAGTGACTTGCGTGCCATTCCTGAAACCTGCATGCCGAAGCTTGGAGAAGCGCAATAGGTTTGTTAAAGTACATCCGTCCTTTTGAAGCTGCACGAAAGCTGGCGGTTCATTCGGTACCCTCAGTGAAAAGTGAGATTCATCTTCAGGTGAGAGTTTTACTTCAACTGAGCATCTACACACAACAGAGGATGCATTCTTATGCCATTATGAAGAGACCTTCACGTCTATAATCTATGTGTGACTTCACAAAGGGAAGTGTGCTAGGGGGAGTCAACGGGAGTGACCCGAGGGAAGCAGTGATCTATCCATGAACAATTGTAAAGGCATTGAGCTTGGGACAGAGTGATTGTGCCCAAGCCTTTGTAATCCCAAATTGTTTAAAATTAGTGGAATTTGGTACGACAGACAACATGTCGGCGTATTCTCCTTGGACGTAGCCCTTAGTGGTTGACCAAGCAAAAAGTGTTGTGTCTTCTCTGTGCATGTGAATGTTTGATTTTTGATCATTTTCTTCATACAGGTTCAACAGGTTCCTACCAACTTGGGAACAATATCCATCACATTAAAAGAAAAATTTGTCACCCTGATTCACCCCTCCCCTCTCAGGGTGTCCCAGGGTCCTTCAAGTGGTATCATAGGGATGTTGTTGTTGTTAAATCCGTCCTTTATCGTCATGGAGAATGCAGTCAATGTCAGGGGAATCCCTCACATCGATGGAAGTAATTTCCAGATCTGGAAAAACAGAATGAGATCTCGTCTAAGATCTATTGGAATGGATGTTCTCTTATATACTATGCAAGGAATACACGTCACTGATCCAACATGCCTGGATATGACTAAAATAGACAGGAAAATTCTTAATGAAGATGCTAAAGCACAAAATGCACTCACTGCATCCCTTTCTGATCAGATCTACCTAAAAGTGATGAATTTAACCTCAGCAAAATCCATGTGGGATAAACTCAAGAATATATATGAAGGATATAGAAAAGTGAAGGAGGTGAAACTACAAGTGCTGCACAGTCGGTTTGATGATCTGAAGATGCATCCAGATGAGAATGCAGACTCTTTCTTCAATCGAATTACAGAAGTGGATGGAGAAATTCGGAGTCTAGGAGAAGAAATAAAAGACATTGATATTGTAAAGAAAATATTAAGAATACGTCCACCTCTATACAATAAAAAGGTGTCCGCCCTTGTGGAATGTGGTCTTTCCAAACATTCTCTGGATGATCTACTGAGCAACTTGGTAGCAAATCAAATGAGAGTCAAACCAGAAGATGCTATGACTCGTGTGAGAAAGGAAATTGCATTCAAGTCCATGGATAAATTGAAAATCTCAAAAGATAGTAGTGGTGAAGATGACGAATAAAAATAAATTCTTTCTCTCTTTGCAAATAAGTTCTAGAAGTGGAAAAGGAAATTCAAAGTGAAGTTACCTCTTGCATGTTTTCGTTGCGGAAAAGTTGGGAACATTGCCTCTCAGTGCTTAAGAAAGATAAATGATGAAGATAGTGAAGATGAAATATTCGAGAGGCCTCAGAGAAGGTTTTTCAAAAAGGGAGACTTCAAATCTGGAATGTAAATGCAAAGGAAGAGTTTTGTCTGTGAAGAGGAAGAAGATGATAATGAATTTTGTGATGAAGAAGAAACAGAATTCAAAACTGGGAACCATGCTTCTTTGATGGCCACTGTTGAAATGTCAGAATATACTGTTGGAGAAAAACAAATAAGAACTTGTGTATATCCTGAGATGCAATTTAAGGATTCTGTTAGTAAGATTAAGATTAAATTTAAGAGTTTCAATAAGTGGAAATCATTTGTAGAAGAATCAACTGAATACGTTGATCAACTTGAAGCTGAAATTGAACAAACGGAAAAATTTGTGAAGGTACAGTCTAAAATAATTGGATGCAATGATGTTGTAGTAAATCTGAAGCTGAGAATTGAAGAGAAGGAAAATTTCATCAATGGCCTCACCTCCGGACTTGATGAAAAAGAAATGACTGCTGAGGGTCTTTAGGAGGAATTTGTTACTATAAGGATTAAACTATAGACTGAATCAATTCCAAAATAATCGAGGAAGAAAATACAGTTTCAAAGATTCTCAGATGCAGAATTACTAGAAAGAGCCAAGTGTGGATCAGATGGGGTTGGAAAAATCTTGAGTGATCAAAGACTCACATTCATGGGAAAGAGTGGAATTGGATATGAGGCTGAGACATCAACTGATGGAAGTGAAAAGATCCAAAAGAATGATAAGATGAAATTTGACCATGTTGAAACGTTTCCTAAAGTGCCAAAAAAGAAACCCTCAATCCAATCTAAAAGGAGAACTGAAAACTATCCTCAAACATTCAGAAATGATAGACAGTGTAACTATTCTCATAAAGGAGAAGTTATGAAGAGAAATTCAAGTGAGAAGACATTTCCTCTCATGAAGTGTTAGTTCTGTGGCTATCTAGGCCATACCATGTCTTCTTTCAAAGAGGCAAGAAGCTATCTGAATGGAGAAGATATAGAAGTTCAACAAAGGAGAAAAATTTCATATCCTAATTCTTATAGAAGAAAATTTTTTTATGGATATTGTTAACGTTGTTCTAACATTGGTCGTAAGGCTACTAATTGCAGGCAGTTAAGGGACATTGACACCTCATACCGATGTTCAAGACAAGTCAAGTCTCATCAGCAAGACAATGTTGCTCTTTCAAATAGGTTTACTACTCTCAAAAAATATTTCGACTATGAAGAACCTGGGTATGCGGAAGAGATAATTGAAACGCCATTGATACTATATACTCAATCCAATGTCTCATGGAAGGAAAGGAAGATGTTTGAGAAATCCAACCATACAGAGGTGGCCCTCAAAGATACAAAGAACAACAGTAGCTAGATTCTGGATAGCGGTTGTTCATCTCATATGACAGGTAATGTCGGCCTGCTAATAGATATCAAGAGGAAGGTTGATGGTACAGTACGATTTGTCAATAATGGGGCTCTGAAAATAAAAGGGAGTGGAATTACCTAATTAGCTAACTGAGAACTAAAGAAGACTGAATTCCTTTACGTAGATTTCCTACATCATAATCTCCTCAGCGTGATTAAAATATGTGACTCGGGACTTATAGTTATTTTTAATAAGAAAGGCTGCTCTATCAAGGGAAAGATAGGCAATTCACTTATGAAGGGATGCATAAGAGAAGGCAACTTGTATCGGGTTGATAGTGATGAAAATTCATGTTACATGACTGTCGAAGAAGAAAAAAATTTGGGGCATCAGAGACTGGGACGCATCAATCATGAAGACATGGAGAAAATTTCAAAATTGATAATTGTTATAGACATTACCAACCTGAAGCGTGAGCGTGAAAAATCTTGTGATGCTTGCATTCGTGGGAAGCTGGTCTGCAGTTCATATCGGCCAATGAAGAAAAGGGAATCTCACCTTCTTGATCTGATTCACACAGATGTATGTGGGCCGATAAATGTTGCTGGAAGTCATGGAGAAAGGTACTTCGTCCTTTTCATATATGATTATAGTAGAATGGCATGTGTGATGGTCATTCACAGGAAACAACAAGTCCTTGACTGTATGAAAACAAATTGGCAAATCGCCGAAAATGATACTGGATGAACAATCAATGTTTTGAGATCTGACAATGGAGGAGAATACACGTCCATTGAATTTGAAAATTATCTATAGAAGCATGAGATACAACATGAGGTAGCTGCTGTGGTTAATCCACAAAAAAATGGAGTTGTTAAACGTAGGAATCGATAGGTGAACAACAAGGCATGAACTATGTTGATTGAGAGTTGTATTCCACGACATTACTTGAAAGAGGCTGTTCAAGCTGCAATATACATTCAGAATCGAACATAACATTATATGGGTGAGACAAAGACACCGTATGAATTGTGTCATGGACGTAAGACCTCTTTAAATACTTTCGTGTCTTTGGATGTAAATGCATCATCAAGAACAAAGAAGGAAATCGAGGGAAGTATGGTGACAATGCAGATGAAGGAATTTTCCTCAATTACACAATGAACAGAAAAGCTGAATAGTGTTTCAACAAGTGTTTAGGAAGGATTTTGGAATGCAGTGAAGTAATGATAATTGAAGAGAAAACCACAAATGCTTCAAAGATGTCATATGCTGATGTGATATAATGTCAGGAAGAAAGGGAATGTGAATAAAATAAAAATGCAGAAATAGAGGTAGCTGTACATAACATTCAGCAGTCAGATCATGATGTTCACTAGGAAGAAGAATCTAAAGAAGAAACTATGGCTGAAGAGAATGCTACTTATCCTCGCAGGAGAAATCAAAGAGCCTAGATTGTTCCATCCTACATAAATGGGGATAAGAGTGCACCCACTCAAACAAGAAGGATGAGGAATAACACACGATCTGCATTTCTATCAGTTGTAGAGCCATCGTTATTTTAAGAAGCTGCAAATGATGAATCTTGGGTGAAATCCATGAATGACAAATTAGATCAGATTGAAAAGAATCAGACATGGGATACTATCCAGAGAACCAAAGGTCACAATGTGATTGGTACTAAATGGATATTTGAAAATCAGTTTTATGAGCATGGAAGTGTCATCAGAAACAAGGCATGACTGGTATGTAAAGGATACTCCCAGATTGAAGGCATTGATGTTGAATAATCCTTTGCTCCAGTGGCTAGACTGGAGTCAATGAGGCTTTTCCTTCCCATGGCACTCCAAAGAGGATATAAGGTATATCAAATGGATGTCAAGACAAATGAATTGAATGGTGTACTCGAAAAAGAATTCTACATTGAAAAACCAGTGGGCTTTTGTTTGGGTACTGATGAAAAAAAGGTCTATAAACTGAAGAAAGCTCTATATGGTTTGAAGCAGGCACCAGAGGCGTGGTACTCACAGCTGGATTCATATCTCAAGAAGCTAGAATTCAAAATAGGAGGAGTAGATCACAATCTCTATGTGAAGAATTCTCCAAAATATCAATTCATGGTTCTAGTCTACGTTGATGATATCATATTTGGTGGTAGTAGGCAGAAATTAGTAGAAGAATTTGCCAACCACATGAAATCAGAATTTGAAATGTCTATCATTGGGAAGCTCACATATTTCTTGGGGATGCAGTTGATTCAAAAGAAGGAATACACTTTCATTTCTCAGGAAAAATATGAAAGAGAGCTACTGAAGATGTTTAATATGCAAGACTCCAAAAAAATGTCAACTCTGATTACAGTTGGAACTAAACATGGAATGCATGAGGATAGGGACTCTGTTGATCCCACGATGTATAAGAGGATCATTGGGATCCTACTGTACCTGACAGTGACATGTCCAGATATTATATTTTCCACATTCCTTGGGGCCTGCTTTCAGAGTAATCCAAAGGAAGAACATATGGTGGCAGCGAAAAGAATCCTGAGGTACATTCAAGGTACACATAACATCAGGTTGTTTTTTTCTAAAGGCTAGGATAGTGAATTATCAGTGTTTTCTGATGCTGGATGGGCTGGTGATGTAGTAAACAGAAAGTCCACTAGTGGTGGAGCCTTCTATATTGGGTAGAAATGTGTTGGCTGGTTGAGCAAAAAAACAATAAAGTACTTCTCTTAGTACTGCTAAAGCTGAGTATATCTCTGCCACAAAGGCATGCACTCAACTTCTATGGATGAAGCAACAATTAATAGATATTGGTGATGAGGTAAAGCACTCAATGGTGATTTACTGTGATAACAAGAGAACAATTGATCTTACGAAGATTCCTGTTCAGCATTCTCGTATGAAACATATTGAAATCAGGTATCACATTATCATAGAAAAAGTTGAACCTGGGAAGATTATAGTGGATCAAGTGGGAACTGATGAAAAAGTGGCTGATATCCTGGCCAAGCCACTATCTGCGGTTCTGTTTGATAAGCATTGGTTGAACCTCGGTGTTCAGCCACCTCCCAGTTCATAAAGAGGTTACGCAATACCCCTCTCCCCGATTATGATAACTGTTTTATAAGTTTATGGATGTGATGCAGGTTTGTGGGGGAGATACTATCCAGGGGGAGTATGGATTAAGATGAACAATGAAAAAATAACCAAGCATCGGGTTATTGTCAATGGGAGAGAAAGGAATAAGTTCAGGAATGTTCAGGCATATAATACTCCTGTTGCACAATGCTAATTCAGTGTCACTGATAGGATTAGAAGGATAAGAAGGAATTCATCGATCTTGTAATGATTCATGGGCATCATTGAGCATTCCAAAACACTAGAACCCAATTCAAGCTTCCTCACTTGTTTTCTACACTGAGCATTTCTCACATAGTCTTAGAGTGTTGGCTGAGTTGATTCTTGTATTTTTGGTTTGCACATGGATGAAGATCTATTGAATTTATTTTCTGATTTCCAACAAACCCATAGAGGGAGATTTTTGGGACCATTGTCTTCTATTCGTGATTTGGAGTATAAATTGTGTTTCTTGTCAATCCTCATTGGATGTTCAGAATGGGTACCAGCAAAGAGATCATACAGTTCAAGTAGACAATAGTATTGAAGGTCGCGCCATTTCCTAGTGATTGCCAAATTTTTGGGCCTGAAAATCGAAAAATGGAAAAAAGTGTTTTTGGAAAAGAGACTTGTGCGCCGTGTACTTGATGAAGATGAAACTTGCGTGCCAAATGTTTTTCAAAACTAGAACATGGTAAAATGGAAAAGGGATAAGGGTCGCACAAGTTTTGGGCTCGTCGCACAAGTGACCTCCACGCCGTGAAGAGACTTGTGCGTCGATGCCAAGGAGGACTGGAAACTTGTGCACCTATTATTTTTCAATATCATAACTTGAAAATATGGCAAAGGAAAGAAGTTTGCGCAAGTATTTGTGTGGTCGCGAACGTGAGTAGAGCAACAGAGGCAAGGGGGGATGAGCTGCGCGCCGAGGGAAGACTTGCGCACTGCCGTGCAGGGGGTCAATTTTTCTTATAAATAGAGGACCCCCCTCCACATTTGTAATGAAGTTTGAGACATAGAACTTTTTGGACCTCTTGTCGCGCAATTGGTTGAGTTGTGCAAGTGGTTGAGTCGCGCAAGTGGTTGTTGGGTCACACAAGTAGAGGTTGCGCACCGGCTGTTGGTTGCGCATCCAAAGTGGTTTGGGATTTGGAGGCGTTGAGTCGTGCAAGTTTGGAGTTCAAAGAGGCAGTGTCGCACAATCTTTTTGGATTCACCTGCATGCCAAGTCTGTACCGCACAGGTGAATTGCGTGCCATTCATGAAACCTGAACCTTTGTAAAGGCAGTGAGCTTGGGACAGAGTGATTGTGCCCAAACCGTTGTAATCCAAAACTGTTTAAGGGTTGTGTACTTGATGAAGAGGAAACTTGAACACCACATGTTTTTCAAGACCAGAACATTGGAAAATGGCAAAGGAATAAGGGCCGGACATGTTTTGGGCTGGTGGTGCAAGTGACCTACGCGCCGTGAAGAGACATGCTCGCAGAAGCCTAGGAGGACTGGAAACTTACACACCTATTGATTTTCAATATCATAACATGAAAATATGGAAAAGGAAATATGGTCACACAAGTATTTGTGTGGTCGTGCAAGTGAGTAGAGTGACCAAGGCTATAGAGGATGAGCTGCCCACCGGAACCTGCACGCCAATGGAAGAGTTGCGCGCTACTGCGTAGGGGGTCCGGTTTTCCTATAAATAGAGGACCCCCTCCTCATTTGTAACGAAGTTCGAGACTTAGGAATTTATGGAGCTCTTGTCGAGCAAGTGGTTGAGTCATGCAAGTGGTTAGTGGGTCGTGCAAGTAGAGGCTGCACGCCAGCTGTTGGATGCGCGTCCAAAGTTGTTTGGGATTTAGAGGTGCTGAGTCGCGCATGTTTGGAGTTCAAAGAGGTAGTGTCTCACAAGTTGTTTGGAGTCACCTACGCGACCAGTTTGTACAGTGCAAGTGACTTGTACGCCATTCCTAAAACATGCGCGCAGGAGCTTGGAGAAGGGTGCCAGGGTTTTTAAAGTATATCTCTCCTTTTGAAGCTGCACGAAAGCTAGAGGATCATCTAGTACCCTCAGCACAAAGTGAGATTCGTCTTCAGGTGGGAGTTGGACTTCAACAGAGAATCTACACACAACAGATGATGCATTCTTATGAAATTATGAAGAGATTATCACATCTATAAACTGAGTGTGACTTCACTAAGGGCAGTGATCCAGGGGGAGTCAATGCGAGTGACTTGAGGGAAGTAGTGAGCTATCCCTAATCCTTTGTAAACGTAGTGAGCCTGGGACGGATTGATTGTGCCCAAACCATTGTAATCCACAGCTAGTGAAGATTAGTGGAATTTGGTACGACCGACAACTTTTCGGCGTATGCTCCTTGGACATAGCCCTTTGTGGTGAATCAAGTAAAATGTGTTGTGTCTTCTCTTTGCATGTGAATGTTTGCTTTCTGATCATCTTTATCATATAGGTTCAACATGTTCCTACCAACATGGGAACAAGATACCTCAAATTAAAAGAAAAAGTTGTCACCCTAATTCACCCCTCCCCTCTCAGGGTGTCCCGGGGTGCTTCAGGATGAACAAGACAGTTGGAATGAATTACTTTCAGTATATATATAACAAGAAAAAATGAAAAGACAAGAAATACACAGAAGTCTCTTGCTATGAATTCCAAAGGGAAGAGAATAGGAAACAAGATTGTCCTATGATTACAAAAAATGATAAAAAGGAAAAACATTATAAGAGGAATAGAAATAAGTACTACAAAGAAAAATATTAGAAGGTTTTGAAACCCAGCAACACCAGGAGTTCCAATAGAGGTTACTCTTCAGATAAATCCTTAGTGTATTAATTTTCAGATAAGAATTTTATTAGTCTACTAGCCAAACTACAAATTTAATATCATTATCTGATGGAAATGGTATGCTATGTAGAATCTATAAAAAATTTATCTTTGAATGAAATTTATACTGATGATAAATACTTTGAAACCTCAGATGATGATTCTTCTCATCAAAAGATAATACATTACAATATTCGGATGAAATCTTTATATTTTCTTAACATATTGAGAAAGATAATTTTAATCTAATGAAAAAGCTTGATAATGAAAATTCTAAATTATATATTTTAAAAAAGAATAATCAGATATTTCTAAATATCTTGATAAGAAAACATTTTATTTTAAATGTATTTCATAAAATCACAAGCAAGTTAATTTTGAGAAGGATAAAAATTCTAATGATCATGAAAATGTAATTTCTAAGAATTGTTTTAGAGACTAACTCTAAATATAAAACTATTTACCTTGACCATAAAACATAGTTATTAAACTAATGTTTGAAATATTATATTGAAGAAAATGTCTGTCGATCATTACCTCTTGTAAGGAATCTTTTGACAAGATGTATTCCAAAATTCACCCCTTAAGGAATTGTTATGGTTTTGTATATTCCCATTCAAAACTAATTTTTAGTAATAACTATATTGTTTTCCAGTGTTCTGCATTTTGAACTAAATGTAAGTGTTGTATACTTTGGGAGAAAGATATTCCATTAAAAATCCAAATTCATTAGGTTTTTATAAATCTTATTTTACAATGAAAATGCGGATTTCTAAAATATTTATTTTTGAAATTTTTGGAACTAAGAATGTTTTGATTCTGAAAAATTTAACACTTTTATTTTTATGAAAATAAAGAAAATACCAATTGAATAATGTGTTACATGGATATTGGATGTTCCTGATGTATGAATGGTAATGAAAACATATTTGAAAAGTCTATGAAGACGAAAGGTGGAAAAAAAATTTCAGAGATAATGATTTTTGAGAAATTGTCGTTATAGGTAACGTTGTTCTTTGGGGAAAAAAATTATTTCAAATTTAGAATTTTTTAATTTTATTAAGCACAAACTCATTAGTATAAGTCAATTTTGTGATGATGGTTACCTTGTGAATTTTAGTAATGAAAAATTCTTATTACACAATTCCAAGGAAGCGTTTATTCATTATGCGCACATGCAAGAGAATGTATAAACACTAAACATAAAAAAACATAATAGAAAAGATAAAACTTTCCTTAGTTCAATGGATGATCAATATTTGTTATGTAGTTGATGGTTAAGGCATTGTAACCTTAGGAACCTATGCGATCTCTCAATGAAAAGACTTTTTAATGATATACTATAGCATATATTTTATTAGTCAAATATTTTTGATCCTTGTAAATTATAGAGGCAACATAAAACATGTTTTAAATAAATTGGTTAAGTCTAGCCATCTAATTCATTACAGTTTGGGAATATGGATCTTTTTGGACCAACAAAAACTACATGAATTGGTGGGAAATATTAAGTATTTTTCGTAATTGATTATTACTCTAGATTTAGGTGGTTCTATTTTCTAGAAAAGAAGTATAAAGAATTTTTATTATTTCAAGATTTATTGGTCCCACATTAAAAATGAGAAAAACAATTTATTATAAATATTCATAGTGATCATGGAGGATAATTTTAAAAATCAGATTTTGAATCTTTTGGTAGTAAAAAGGCATTACTTCTAAAATATCATCTCTAAGAACCCCTCAATAGAATGGTGGTTTTGAATGAAAAAATAAAATTCATTAAGATATATCTAGAACCATGAATATTGAATATTCTATAACTAAAAACATTTGGGCTAAATCATGAATGACATATTTTTTTACTATAAATCGAGTTTTGATTTGACACTTTCTTAACAAAACCCCTACCGAATTGTGGAATGGAAGAAAACATAGACTTTCTACTTCAACGTATTGATTTGAAAATTCTTCATTATGATTACTAATGATAATTTACATCAATTCTCACCCAGATATGAGAATGGAATTTTCCTAGGCTACTCTACATATTCTAAGGCATATTGATTTTTTAATAAAAATTAGTGTACTATTGATGAAACAATGCATGTTAAAATTGATTAAATCAATTCATTTGTTTTTAGTTAACCTCAGCCTACATATTTAGATGTGATATCAAAAAGAAATTATTAAACCATGATATAAGATCCTTCTAATAAAAAAATGTTCAATAAAATATTTATGAAGTATTTACCCAAAATGATTTCCTACCATATGTTGATTAATAGGTATTAAAAACCCATAATTAGTTGTTTATTTAAAAATAATAATGGTGATTGTATCATTGGTGATGTAAATAAACTTATAATTATAAGAACATCCTTAATAAAGGAAGTAGAACATCTATAATTCCATTCCCATTTAGAAAAAAAATAACTAAAGATCCTTTTGGTTATAATGATTTGATAAAATCTATGTAGTATAAGGTAAATGAATTTGAAAGGAACAAAGTATGGACCTTTGTTGACAAACCTAAGGAAATATCTCTAATTGGAGAAAAATGGGTCTTATGAAATAAGTGTGGTAAAAATGGAATCATTTTGATAAATAAAGCTTGATTTTTTGTTAATGGATATAATCAACAATAAGGAATAGACTATGAGGAAACATATTCTCCAGTAGATAGATTTGAATGTATTTTTACTTTTCATTCCTTTCCTACATTAATTAATTTGAAAATAATTAAAATGTATGTGAAATGGGATTTCCTTAATAGAAATTTTCAAGAGGAAGTTTATATTGAATATACAATGGGATTTGAAGATAAAAAACATCCTAAACATGTTTTTAAACTTACCAATGATATATATGGACTTAAAAATTCCTAAAGATCATGTTATGATAAGATTACATGATTTTTTTTACACAAAAAACAATGTTAAAGGAAATAAAGATTAAACTATTTTTAAAATGAAATATAAGAAAAAAAAAATTGTTTGTTCAAATTTAAGTTGATTACATTATATTTGATTCAACTCTACAATAATTAATGGCTTAATTTGTAAATATAATGAAATTTGATTTTGAAATGAGAATGATGGGTGAGTTAAAATTTTTCTTAGTTTTTCAAAATTCTACAAAACAAGAAGGGACATATATATATCAACATATGTTTATTAATTATCTTCATAAAAATTATGTATAGGACAACACTAAGAGTGTATGCACTGCAATTTTTACCTCAAATTCTCTTGATCATGATGATGCAGAGAAACCATTAGATGAAACCTCATTTAATGGTATTATATGAATAATACTATACTAGATATATATTCATGTAGACATAATGTTTTCAGTATGATTTTTAGAAATATATCATTCAATTTATATGGAATCTCATTTAAGAGTAGTGAAAGGATTATTTCACTATTTAAATTGAATAATGGATTTTGGACCATATTATACATCTGGAAATGATTTGGTATTAAAATGCTTTTTTATGCTAACTTTGGTGGGTGTATAATGGATCAGAAAAGTATATCTAAAACATTTTATTTCATAGTGGATTCATTAATTTCTTTTTAATTCAATTTTTAACACTCATTAGAACATTGCACTTCGGACGCAGACTATGTAGAAGCCATAAATTGTTGTGCCCAAGTGTTGTGGATGCAACACACACTCACATACTATGGCATGATTCTTTACTAAAACAAATATATTGTGTTATAACAATAGTTCCATTTCATTATAATAAAACTCGACACATCCCTATTGTGAAAAACAAAACAAAATATATTAGGCATCACTTTCATAGGGTTCACACATTTAAAGGATATATCTTTCATCAATTTATCGGAACAGAAGATCAACTTACATATACTTTCACAAAATTATTACCATAAAATATATTTGAATAATTCAAATGGAATTTAGGAATGATAATAATAAGGTAATCTTTGTTGTTATATTTTTGTTGAAAACTATCTCATTATAGTATGAATTTATTTTTTATAGGGGCATTATTTATTTGATTAATAAAAAAAATTTAAACATTTTTTTAAATCAAAATTTTCATAATAAAAATTATTGTAATAAAACTTTTTCATATTCAATTTCTTTTGAAAATGAATTTTTCCTAAACAAACCCCTTTAAAAATTTTATAATCCAATGTTTTTCTTCCTTATGTATCTTTTTCAAAATGTAATGTTCTCCAAGAATAATTTTCCTCATTACTAATTAATTTTTTCTAGAAATAAAGAAGGTATGATTCATTTCATAAAATTTCATAATCAACTTTTTACATGTTGGTATTTTCATATTTTTTATGACATGTTTTCATATTGATTAAGAAAAACTTTCTGATTCAATTTAAATATGAATTTTTTTTTCTTAAAATCCTCATAATACCGGAACCTTTCAACATCCTTTATTGGCTTTTATCATTACCATTAAATCAGACAAAGCTTTTCTCATCCATTAAATATTTTTGAGAATGTGAACCACCACCTCAAAAGACTATATAAAGAATCACCAATTGTCATCCAACATCGGTTATCCTGCATTGGCATGCTGAATATCTGCTTCATTACTAGTGGATCGTTATGAACTTTTTCGGATGCCCAAATCCAAATGTCTTCAGAACCATAACCGTAAATGAAAATGTCATTTGTAAAGTAAATATTTGAATGTATGATCTACTAGGAAATATTAGTTGATCTAATGTTCATTGATTAATTTGATTCTCTTATTTCAAAAAAATATGAGGTTGATTGGTTGGGAGGGTCTACGTGTATCAAAATAAAAGGGACATGGTTTTCCATATCAACATTTTCTAGTAGATTTTTATGAAACCATACAATTTTTTAATAAATATGGAAATGAAATTTTTTCTATTAATATTTATTGAAAAATAAGATTTTATTTCTTTTAGTATGGATGCTAATATCATTGCAATCCCTTATTAAGGATAAGATGAATTCTTCTCTGACTTGGAACCATATATTTTAGTAAATTTTTATAATGATAAGGCTATAGAGTGCCTATGTTTGTAAGGGGTGAAGAAACCAAATATAAACCATATTTCAACAAATTTTTGGATCCTATAGTTATTGGTTGATACATTTATCAATTCTAGGAAAGGGGATAAGGACAACCTGAAGAAAAGTCAAATTTATATTTTGGATATTTGGTTAAATCTTAGAAATATTAAACCTCTACAGTATATATTGCATATAATTTAAAATTCAATGAAAGGAACTACCATGTTTCATATTATTATGTATTCATTAATTAATTAAATGATTACTGTTATTTTCCTTGATTTTTTCAATATTCCATGTACCTCTAAGCCAAGAAATTTTAATGTTATAATTCTCAGTGACGACACCTTGAAAGGATGAAGGATGGCTTCAATAGTAAATCTCAGGAATTTTATGATATATCTGAATCATAAATAAAAGCTTTCTAAAAGAAACCATAATTGGTAGAGACGTCCACGAAAGGTGGGATGAAGAGAATGGTGAAGGAACTGAAGGGAATGAAAAAACTCTAATAGTTCATGAAACCCTCTATACACATCAAAAACATAAGAAGTAAATGAAATATCTGAATGAATTGGATTCCATGTTTATATAAGATATGAATAATATGAAGTAAGGTGTGCCATGTTTTTTCATGGACCCTGCTTAAGCTAAATACTTTATCATTAAGGTAGCTGAGGAGCATGAGACATAAGAAAATCTAAATAAGCAAAAGATGAAGAAAATGTACGAGGATGAAATAGTTCAGTCTCTTCTCCAAAACATTGAGAAATCCTCTAAACATCTCCAGGTACTGGAATCGTTTCTAAAAGAATCTCTTCTAGGGACATCATGAAAAAAATGGTAATTATAGAACTAGAAATAGAAGAAAAAATTGTGTATGAATATAAAGTATAAGTAGAAGAAGAACTACAGGAAGAAGAAGATGACACATATGATTTCATAAGGTATGTAGTGCTTCATCATGATAAATAGTGTCCTTTTGAGAAATTTTTAATGTTGAATTCTCAAACTGAATCATCAAAAAAAAATTACATCATGAAAAGAAGAAGAGGTTCATAAAGAAGAAAATTAACCAACTAAAGAAGATTGTAGGAATAATGAATTGGTTTTTATAAGATGACCAAGTGGTAGATGATAAGAATGAAAATGTTGAGGATGAAAAATGGTTCAACATATGATAGTGAACATGAATCACCAAATTCATTAGAGATCATTCCACAACCACATATGGGAAAACAGTTGTTGTTTAAAATTATTAAGAAATATTTGGTGGAAAACAATAATGTTGGTGGTTGATTAATTATAATCTGAAGATATAGAGAATGAATCCTTAGCTATTAGAGAATTTGATTCAGAATCGTCCTCTATGGGACATGACTTTGTGATCCAATCATCAAAGAAGATGGTTGATACTAATCCTTTTTTTCATCGAATATAGACTAGAGGTGTTAGATTCTTAAGCACTTTTTTATTCATAAATATGATTTTATTTCCATGAATATGGATAAATTCATTATACTTGAGGAAGATTTCAAATATTTCATCGTTTGGTTTGAATCTCACAAGAGGTTATGTATTGAAATTACAAAGTGTTCAAGGAATACAATTTAAGAGTTGAGAATCGTTGATGACATTTCTAATAATGTGAAGGATGAATTTGATACCAAAAATGTCATGATCAATGAATTTATTGTAGTTTTTGATGAGAATCTCAATATTTATCAAACAGTTCAGAAGTAGGCAGTCACAGA
Organism: Viscum album; assembly: GCA_963277665.1. Taxonomy (NCBI): domain Eukaryota; kingdom Viridiplantae; phylum Streptophyta; class Magnoliopsida; order Santalales; family Viscaceae; genus Viscum; species Viscum album. The sequence goes on along the minus strand of OY728140.1, from coordinate 809,605,015 downwards.
CCTAAATTGGAAGCATAATTTTGTTTCTATGAATTTAAAAACGGAAAGGGATCTCATAATATAGTTTAAGGAAATTTTTAGCAATCAAGAAGAGCTTTGGAAGACTCATGCAGAAATTTTTTAGGCTTAGGAAGAAAAATTCAATGTTCTTGAAAAGAAAAATAAGGATTAGGAATTGTTTCTCAAGTGCTCAGAATAAGATCACATGGATCATAAGATCTAAAAACAATTGTTAAGAAGATTATACTGAACGAGAATGAAAGATGATTTTACGAATCCAACATTTTGTTGTATTTTCTTCCTTGTAAAAATTCATTCAATTCTAATTAAATTTATTATTTTCCTTTATGAGTTTTTTATATAATAATAATATTTCTGGTACAATTTTTTATATTCCCATTATTCCTTTTTGAAAATCACAAAGGGGGAGAAAGGAATGAAAAAAATAATACTATATAATTCATAGAATTATCTATGTAAGAGGGAGTCTATCTAAGGGGGAATGTTTTCCAAGAATAATTCCTTATAAAAGAAAAATAAAAATCTATTTATGGAATTCAACAATATAGTCCTTAGTGATTTCAAATCCTAGGGGGGGGGGGGTTAGTCGTATTTACAATGATTCATATGTAAAGGGAGATAGGTTTTCACTTTTATGTTCATATATATAAATTCTATGTCATTAAATTCTATTTTAAAAGGATGTTTGTGATTTACAAATAGGGGGAGATTGTTGAGTCAATTAGGTTTCCTTGTTACATTTCTATTCCTTTATGTTTTGAAAATAAAAAACACTTTATCATAAGGCAAATAATTTTTTCATAAATATTATTTTTGTATGGAAAATTTCTCGTATCTAATGAAATTTTTATCTTCAGCTATGTTATTATTTTTCATTTAATAGTCTCTCTAAATCGAACTCATTTTATAACTAAGGAAATTTCTTTGTTTCATATCTAAAAACATATGAATCTTATAAATCATTGAATACAGTGTATTCTATTTTCAGATTCTGAATTCTATGAATTTATATTATGAATTATCTAAATTCATGTTCCGAATACTATAAAATTTAAACTCCGAATTATATTAAATTCCTTCTCAAAATTCTCCATAATTTAGACTTCAAATTCTATGAAATTCATATTCCAAATTATATAAAATTCAGAATCCTATTTCTCTATAATTCAGACTCTGAAATGACTTAAATTTAGACTCAGAATTACACTAAATTCAGACTCCAAATTCCTCAGAATTCTGACACTTAATTCCTCAAATATCATAATATGAAATTTTCAGAATTCCGATTATGAATTTATTTGAATTCAGACTCCAAAATCATAAGAACTGTGATTTTGAATTTTCTGTAGAACATAATCCAAATATCCATGCCTTAAATAATGTAAATGGTAATTTGGTTAGAGTCAGAACATTAATTTTTCCAACACACTGAAAAAAAATCTGGTTAAACAACATAAGTTTTCATTTCACATATTATGAAATGATTTCATACCATCTTTATATGACTATCCATTGTTCAAGTGACACGTGTATAGGTTCCTCAGAGATTCAAGTAAAATATGGCCGTTGGAAGATGGAGTTAACCATTGGATATGTTCCTATAAATATGTGCTCATTTGAAAGAGTTCACAACTGTTCCATCACTCTAGATATTTCATGGTGCTAAAATAATTTCTAGAGAGTAATATTCTCATTCATTGTGCAATTTTGAACATCTTGTTCAGATTTCATAATGTGACTCTGATTATTGCTGAGTACAATCGAGGACTTCTAGTGATGAAAGACAGTGGTGCTGAATAACTTAGTGATTGATGACATTCGTAAATAGCCAGGTATATTCTTATATTCCAATCAAGGGCTTACACTAGTGTGGGTAATATAGACATTATTGAATGTATAAATAATGGGACCTTTATCCAAGATTGTTGGATACCCTACTCCATGGTTTAATAAAATTTATGTTGTTTACTAGTTTTGTTTCATGTTTATTTTTGTTGTATATTAATAAAGAAATATATTAATACATTATTATACATTCTTACTCTTTTATGTACACTAATAAATAAGATTATATATGGTTTATGGTTGAATAATTACCTACGTACTCTTTCCTTATGATTTATTTTTGGAACCGTATTTTCGAAACCAAGAAAGATAGTTTATTTTAACTAAATGAGGATTTGGGAATTTACATTGTTCAACACGGTTTAACATTGTTTTCCTTAAGGTTAAAAATGAATGTTTTTAAACCTAAAATTCACCCCCTCTTTTAATTGAGCATCTACATCACATTTTCGATCCAACAATTGATGTCTGAGACAAATCTCAGCAAACCTTCCTAATGTGAGACCCTATGGAAGAAATGGTCTCCCTCATGAAAATACAGATGTCTATTACAGATTTAAGCATAAGACTTCCACTAGCTATCTACATTATTCATCCTCTCCTGTATGACCAACACTTTCTCAATAGTAGCTTGGACCTTCTATGGATCCATGATTGGTGACTCCCTATTTTCGGTCCTGTAGAGTGGTGACTGGAAAGGTTGCCCGTATAAAGCCTTGACCAGTGCCTTGAAAATGGGTGAGTGGTAGCTGTTGCAATACACAAACTTTTATAGTGGTATTTGGTCCTCTCAAATACAACCAATGACCTATATACAGTCATGAGACATATCCTCCAGAACCTTAATGGTTTCCTCGGTCTGATCCTCATTCTAGGGATGGAACACCGTGATCAAGCATAGATGTGTCCCAAATATAAGGCCCCAACCTTAAACCTTACTTAATCTTAAGTTATTACAAGATTACACATTCATGATCTTTTCGGGTTTATAGTTTTAGAGAATTAGATCATAAATCATGCATTACATTCCACATATAAAAAAATTCGTTACATAATGATTGTATTCATTTTTTCCAACAACGGAAACATATTTAAAATAAAACATGGATTCATTCTTGACACTTCCTGGACACTATCATCATATCATGTACCTTTCCCTTGACCTGTGAAAAACATTTCAAAAAACTTGGGATGATCCTAAAAAGATCAGTATGGGTTATAAAAATATGTAAAGGAAACATAAGTTCATGTATACATAAGAATGAAATCATACTTTACCCATAAAACATAGGCACTTTAACATACCACATAAAATCATGAATAAATCATAGAAATCATAAGACATAAAGGTAATTTGAGGCATTCATAACATTCTTACGTAGGGATTAAACCTCTTGGTTATGTTTGGAATACCCATCACAATATATTCCATAAATCTCTTCAAAGAAACCTTAACGTTTCACTCCTTCGCATTACCCAATGCATTGGAGAGCTATATCGGGCTCACCCGCCCATAGTTTATCACGGAACCACCCGTCTTCATAATAATTCCCATGAACCTCAACATAATCGTATCACATAAAACATTCATAAAGGAAACATAACATTTCCACCTTTCAATCACAAGATATCAATACAACACATTGATATAAAAACATTATGAAAACCATTTTCAATACCAAAATAAAAGAAAATTAAAACATGGTATTTATTTTATTTTTTTTTTATAAAATGGTATGGCTTGTAGAGGAAGCCGAAACTCAAATAATGGTCACAGCGGCGGAGAAGTCATTGTTTCCACATACGTATGACAAAAAAAACATTCCCTTTTGTCATTTAGTAAATGCTTCGTATAAAAAAAGATTCCTTTTGAATAAACGTAAAAGTCAAAGGGGTTTATACACTGTATAATAGAAGTTTGTGAATAAAACAAAATATGCCTCAATGAAAGGAGATTGAGACGAAGTCCCACACCTCGGGTCCGACTTGACTCGATCGTTCTATAACGTCCTGAATAATAAACATGAGTTAATTTCTATTTCTTGACTTTCTTTTTCAAGTTCATTATTACTTTTATATATCTTATTACAAAGTTATAAACATTATATAATCATTTAAGTTAATAATGTTTGTTTTGTCGATATTTGGTTCTTAAGTCGAAAGTGGACTTCTTACAATTACATGTTGTTCGTGAGGTCAAAGGTTCTTTATATCCAGAATGACATTCCTGATTTGGATATCACAAATATCATATATATCCAGAATATACATTTATTTATAATATTACATAATCATTTAGGGGTAAGAAATGAAATGCACCGTTCATGGAGACGGTAAGCCGTATGTACGCATGAACGCTACTTTCATTTCTTTGTCATATTAATGGAATTAAAACTAAATGAGAGGTATATATATTTTAAATTCCAGAATTATATTCATCATTTATATGTATAATTCATCATATATATCCATTATATACATGTAATTTTAATAGTACATTACATTTGTGGATAAGAAATGAAATGCACCGTTCATGGAGATGGTAAGCCGTACGTACGCATGAACGCTACTTCCATTTATATCTCATACTTTAATGGAATAAAATAATAATGATATAGAGGTATATTATAATTCCAGTAAAAAATAATATATAATAACTTTAAATCCATCCATTATACGTCCCACATATGGCATTAACGAATAACATCACTTTGAGGGGGCGGTAGTCCGCACTTCCTTAAATGAAGATATCACATTTACCCATAATGGAAACCATAAAGGTATGCCCAAAATTAAAAATAAAGAAGCTTAAGGAAAACATAAACATATTATATACCATATATAAATATAGTTTAATCTTAATGGCCACCTTTGAAGTTGTTAAAAGAATGTTGAACAATCATCGTTCCGGGAGGCAGAAATTCACCATCCACGGAAATAGTATGTTCTTTAACCATTTGATGTAGGTGTGTGTAAGTGTAGGTCTAATACTTATTATAAAAACATCTTAGTGTATTGATGATAATGGAGTTGTTACAAAAGAAATGAATATAAAGATTTTAGGGGGTTGGAGAAGCAAAATAATTCAAAAGGACTCAAGTGAAGACATTACCTTAAAATCGGGTAACTCCCTTTGTTTGATCTCAAAGGCTTACTTCGGAAGACTTTTGCCAAAAGTGAGGCTTCAAAGAGTAAGAGACGGAAGTGGAGAGACAAAATGGGCAGGTTTTGGCCGATCCAAAAGCGTTGGAAGTGTGGGTAAAGAGGTAGAGGTGGGGGCCTTTTATAAGAGAAGAAGAGGGGCACTCTTGGAAAGTAAGGAAATGTTACATTATTTTAGAATGAATTTCGGATATTAATGGTCCCAAATTGATTTTTTTCGAGGGTAAGGTGATAAGGGTTATAAATAAACTCATAAAATAGGTTTTGGACATGTGTAGGTCTTATATTTTACATTATCTTTCCATTTTATTTAAATCCTTTATTAATGAGGTAATCGCTGCATCATCATGATGTCATAAATAATTTAATAAATTTTATGTCTAAAAATTATAAAAAAATTATCATGATGTAGGAAATCTTTTTAGATATATAATTAATATATATAGTCCAAAAGATCATTTATGTAGACAAAATTAAAAATATTTTACTTAGGTGATACATTCTTGGTCACATTGAACATTCTTTAAAAATAAAAAGATAAAAAGTCACTTTCTCACAAAAGAGATTCAATGGGGCCCCCAAGTTTGGAACAAGGCATCCAATGGTCGGACATGAGACAACCAGTAGCCTTTTGACACATGTTTTGGTCTTTTTGTGTTATTATGATTTCATTTTATTATCCTTAACTACCCGATTACTCATTAATCAAGATAATTAAAGATAATTACAGTCGTTACTGTTCATAATGTTCAAAAACAAAAGACTCTTGATTACATAATTTGGACCTTCTGATTCAAAATATGTAATCCTTTTTACCAAATTCCAAACACAGAAATTGCAATAATTGATTTAAAAATAATTCCCGTTGTCAAAACAAATAGCTGGTTTTTTTGAAACAATATATATGAAAAGTTTGGCATTAGTTTATGACCAATTCCGAAGTGAAATTAATCCTAATGACCACCATTGGATTAAATGGTAATAATATATTAATATTACACTTTAATACCACTTAAAAGGATAATCTATCCATATAATTAAATTAAATGAAAAAGCAGTTTTGATGTAAAATGCAGTATTTTTCACAATTCATTAAAAAATGAACATTGTCAGAAAAATACCAAAAATTTATCCAATGTAAATTTAAATGTCCCAATAATAATGAATATGTTTATTTTGAAAAATAGAGATTATAAAAATTTCAAATGATTGATTTAAAAAGGGTTTCCATCAAAAGGCAGTAAAACAATCTTTTAAGAATATTAGTGTATTCCATGCATAAGATTGTATTTCTTTTCATTTTAAGCCTCTAAAACACTATCTTAATCATTAATAGACATAGATAAAATTATCTATTATTCATTACTTACTTGGGATGTTACACCAAAGCCTCCTACAATCACTTCTACAAACATGATGTGAAATGAGAATCATAATATGATACTATAGTTGAAGGGGAAACATGAATCAAAACTATCTATGATACGTAGAGGCATCACAAGATCTATATGGAACTCTTCTCCCTGATCACATGAAAGTGGGCCAACTCATTGAGTCGGTTAACGATCACCCAGATGGAATTATATCCCTTGGATGTTCTTGGTAATCCCATTAAGAAGACCATCGATATTCCATTCGACATCCACTTCACTTCGAAGGGTGAGCTAACCTTGTTGGAACCTGGTGCTTAGCCTTCACATGATGGAACATATGGAATCGGGAAACAAACCATACTACTGCCTTCTTCATACATTCCCACTAGAACTAAAACCAGAGTTCTTGGTACATTTTTCCACTACAGGATGTGCTACTAAGGGGGATGTAAGGAACTCACTCAAAACCTCCAATTGCAACACCATTGGAAGAAATGTGCATCCTCAGAAAAGGATGATGTTATCCTCACCTTTTGAATATCAATCAGGAGCATGTCTTGTGGATAACATAGCATTTCTAGTCTTACAGTCAACATCCCATAACTGTGCCTCACTAAATCACTATAAGAGTGGAGGGATGAAATCCATAGAATGGTGTCAAGTTTAATTATCTCCATCCATGAAGGATAACTGTTTCTATGACAACTACACTATCCTCTCACTCAGTAGTTGCGGACTCGATTTCATACTGAGAGAATCTGCCACAATGTTCCCCTCACCAAGAGTATAGATGATCTCAATGTCATAATCCATGATGAACTCTAGCCATATTCTTTTCCATAGATTTAGATCCATATATGAGAATATGAACTTAATGATCTTCACGTCAGAGTAGATGATAAAAGATTTGACAATCTGGTAGTTTCACCATATCTTCAATTAGATGACTGCAGCTGGTATTTCCATATCATGGGTTGTGACGTTCTTTTCAGGTGACCGTAGATGTCATGAACAATAAGCAATTACTTCCAGTCATTGAATTAGGACACATCCATACATGGTCCCTGTTGCATCATAGAAAACTAAGTACTCTACACCGTCTTCTAGATATCTCATGATCAGGGTGCTCGTCAAACACTTCCTCACTGCTAGAAATCTTGCTTGGACTTCTCCATAAATTTTAAAGGATTCCCCTTCCGATTCAAGGATGTCATGAGTGCTGATATCCAAAATAAATAAAGGATAGATCTCTAGTAGTCACCTTCAATCCCAATAAAGATCCAATCTTATTTCATGATATGAGTTGGATCTCATGCTAACATATCCTCAACCTTGGATGGTTCCATTAATACTCCATCTATCGAGATAATATGTCCATGAATTTGGATATCACGTATCCAGAACTAGAACTTTGAGAGCATCCCACAATGAGGGTGCTATCATAATACATCTAGAACCATCCATGTGTGTATATTGTTCTCCTCATTTGATGCCTTGTATACAAGGATGTGACCAATGAATACCACTATGAACCGGTCTAAGTACAACTGGATGATCTGGTTCATAAGTCCCATGAAAACTTCATCGTTGTTCATCACTCTATTGGGAATTTCTATGTACTCATATTGACTGTAGTGGCATCTAAAATCCATATTTGGAATATCCTCATCCCATACTCAAAGTTGGAGATAACCTAACCAGGGGTCATCCTTTGAGAACCAAAGTTCCCCTCTCAGCAAATGGAATAGGCTGAGGATCCTCTGCAATGTATACTTGTTTTTTTCTATCACCTGGTTCAGGAAGCAGAAATCCACGAAAAACCTCAAACTCCTATATTCCTTCAGGGAAAACAAAACTGGGGATGCCCAGCCTAAACAAATTCGGACTTATGAATCATTTACTCTAAAAGTCCTCTAATTACAACCATAGCTTCTTGAAGCTATGTGGGAGCCATCAGATATGGTTGTAAGAATATAAGTGTTTTCATGGGGTTTATGTCGAACCATGATTTGACCTCTCAATCCAGAGGTAATCATACTTAATCATTAGGAATGATGTTCTCATACTCTTCCACCACTGCATGGAATTGAAATCTCAAAACACATACTGATCTGAAGGTAAGGCTATCCATTTCAAGGGTTTTTACAGGACATGTGGTGAGGAATAGATGAATATAACCTGTTTCAATGAATATGATAACTAATTTAGAAATGACACATATCATACCTCAAACCATCCTTATTGTACAAGGGTTATACACCTCGGCCCCTTGAAGTTGTCCTAGCCCCTACCCCTATCTCTTTGAGCCTGGTGTGGACTTCTTGGGGGGTGGTGGGGGAAGTTGATCAAAGCATCTACCACCACCTGCAGCAATCTTTGATCATCTGCCACGTCTACCGTGTGGTGGGTCTGCCTGCTCCACTCTCTATCTCTACCTCGGTGGTCAATCTACCTCCTATCTATCAGCATATAAATGGGTCGAAAGTTCTCTATTGAGATATCACCTACTGTCGCACGAGTAGTATCACATCTCCCAAGGCTGACAACATCTATCCTGAGATCCCCAGAATATCGATCCTCTGTCTTGGGTCCTCCTATGATGTCTCCCATATCTTGATCCTTATGTCTGACGTCGATTCCCTCATGTTAAGGCCTCCCCACATGTCTACCTCTTACTGATCACCACTGGCTATCTCTTCTCCTCGATGATGGTTTTGATCAGCAAGGCACTCTTGAGAACTCCAATATCTGTAAGAGTACATAGGAGCATGACAATAGAATGCATGTCCCGTCATAAAACTCGCTTGAAGACCCATTCTCTGAAGTACTAATCCCTAACCATATTTATTAAGTATCTAGCATGGTTAGTGAATCTCGACAAATAGTCATCCATTGTAAAACTACCCTATTGATTCTGAATATTCTCTTGGATATGAACCCCCATCAGTGTAATCCCAGTGAACACCTCTATAATGAGTCACTTGGACTCCATCCATGAATGATTCTCCTCATCGTTAGTTTGTGTTGTCAAAATCCACCATCATCCCGCTAAACATTGAAGAAGGATTTCTCTTATGATCGCTATCTGGTCTGATGGGGTACTCACTATATTGAAAACTCTGGTCACCACCTCAAGTCTGTCCTCAGCCGCCGATAGGTTAGGCTTGCCCCAAAATCTAATTGGACTCGGTCTATGAATCTCATGGAGAACGATCAGCATGCGCTCTTCGTCTATTGGTATTGTAGGTACCACATGCTATTCCACTAGTTGTTCTATAGAAGGTGAACCACCTGAAGGTAACGCTAGGGAAACTGGTCCTTATATCAAATCCTCATCATTGAGTGGGTTATCAACATGAACAAGCTACTAAATATTCATGGGTATATATCACGAAGGCATCATAAAAAGAAACATGATGTGCCATCGTCAATAGTATATCTAGCTAGCTAACATTAAAGGAAACAGAAAACAACACACATTCTTATATAATTCACATACCGCTTTTTTATTCCCCTTAACTAGTGATTTAATATATCGAGTCAAAAAGTATGTTATCAGAGTTCTAGTGTATTGATACGTCGGCCGCCCACCCCAAAAATGGAGTCCCTAGCTTGAAATCCAATATCAAAACACTTAACTCTGTTTTCCCAAACAAATATCATAGACTCTCTGTCCTATAGCAGAACCGACCACCTATGATGCCAATCTGTCATGACCTGTACTAGTGGGGCATACCCCGCGAATCCATTGGCCCACCTCCAATAGGCCAGGGGATGATTACTAGCACTGAGTAGGCATATAACTATAATTGGGAGAATTGCCTTAGTACCTCAACACAAAAACATCTCCATTACCAAGAATTATGAAAATTAAAAACCACTAATGAACCAAAGGCATGAATACAACTAAAACTAACCCATATAGTACAACGGAATGTAAAGAGTGGAATGTAATTTATGCCAGAATACAAGCCAAGCTACAACAATAGACTGAAAACTAAAATGTCCAACATGTACTCAAGAAAGAGGTACTCAGACTGCTACTCTTATCCCAATGATCAAATTTTCATGTAAAAAACATTCCAAAGCATGTTATGGTCCTAGTCCACCTAGAAATCCATTAGAAGGATGCTTATATGGAAAATACATGACATGTGGGATAAAATATCATTCCTGGGTGAGTATAACAATACTTAGTTTGAGACCCTAAAAACCACAAATCAATCAAAAAAATAATGGTACCGTCAGCACTACATAGTATATGTCAACATAACATAGAGTAAGAAAAACACATGTAGATACACTAGAAACATAGAACCATTGTCTGGGGATAGGTCATAATGATTACAGACCCAAAATAATGAATATGTTCAATGATTTAATGAATTACTCATCTAGGAGAACTCATTCTATGATTTTGATATCCTTGATGATATTTGTCCAAGAAGTTTGGCCCTTCAGGGAATGCCATGAGTGAGAGAGATGCTCTTCTAGATTTGAGGCGAGACCAGATACACTCTTTCTGGGAGAACAGACTCCTGAGTGGAAAAATATCATGATACATGGATGAGGATCACTTCCAGGGCCATTGGTGATACCACAACTCATCCGAACTCACCCACTAAGTAGAGAATCAGAGTCCTTTATGATTGGTCCCGTCGATACCTGACTCTACCAAGGGTGTATAATGTATAGAGATCTCTTTCAAGGACACATAAAGGGATATCCGACTCTATCTATCAATGTTATACTGAATGGATTATACTCTTTTGGATGAAAATGTTACCATACCTTTAGGGTAAAGAAAAAAGTGGCACTAAATTAAACAAAACAAGTCCATGAAGCAGAAGACAAGTAGATCAAGACATGTACCGAGAAGTACACAGCATGTACATTGGTCACACACCGTGTCCTCTGACCCTATGTATTGCCCATGTACAATGACCTGTGTTGTAATGATTGTGGTGTATATGAAGGTATACATGGAATGTAAGAGGTTAAAACATAGTGTTTCACTATCTAGAGAGGACTCCATGTACATTGGCCTTGTGTACCTACACGACATCAATATAGGTGTCCCATAATGTGTATCAGTAGACAAATATCCCACATATCCATTCGTTTATGGCTATGTGGTGGAGTACATGTTGTGTATTCCACCTTGTGTACTTCTATATCTCAACAAACACATTGAGTCTGTGTAAGGACCCAGACATCATGATATGATAGTAACACACCATTTATATGATACCAATCACCTGGGCACCAATCACCACTGGTTGGGTCCCACACATCGTGTCTCCCCTTAGGCATACCATTTTCATTTTCGGGTGATACACGTAAACCCTATCCACTACAATACAGGTCCGACATGGCCTGTTCATCGAAGAACATGTTGTGTTCTTCAAAAATTCCAAAAACGCATAATTCTTCATTGCCGCACCCAGGGTGATCCACCAATTATTGATTTGGTATTCTGATAACTTTGAATTGCATGGTTCATGGTTTTTGCATCATAGAAAAATTAATTTGGTATTTTTCGGTTGTTCGATCAGTCCCAAACACATGTTTCAATCCACTCATAATAAGAATGATTAAAGAATGATTTCTCTTGATTCAAACCAATTTTTCATCCCAAATATCCATCTCACCTCTTATATGTCATCACAATGTCCGATCTCTGATTAGGGACCATTACATTATCAAAGGGGCACTTAATGATCGATTGTTCATCTCCCCATGAAGAATGTGATGAATTTTAGGTAGAGGAGGAAGAAATTCAATAAATAAATTAGGACACAACATCATTGTTTTTCATCAAAAAACCAATATTCTCTCATTAAGAGGATTAATATGAGAAATAAAATAAAAAATCAACATTTATCATAAAATTAATTCATGAATCCAATCCCCGATAGAAAAGGAAAACAACAACCTCCATCAAGAATGATTTATCCATAGATTAGACATTTAATGGGATGATATGAAATCATCATCTAATCAAAGAATGGGGAATGAACAAATCAAAAACAAACCTCTTAACTCAATTCTCATGATGAACGATCATTGTATCGTGCTCGTTTATGAGGTTTCGTTGAATCTGAGGTGCATCAATTGATCTATCAATGATCATTTGTTGTCGAGAGGTTTCTCCAAGGGTTATCTTCTACAAGAATCAAGTGAATTTCAATGTTATGTGGATAACCCTGGATATTCTCTTAGATGGTTATTTAAAATCTCTCATCACCACATTATAGAAATGATTAAAATAAAAAAATATTGTATTTTACTTACATTATAACATCCAAACACATACTTTTGCAGCCAACCAGTGATGATCGATGTTAGGCCCCACCTAAGGTGTATTATCTCCTCTAAACGCAATGGAACACTCATATTTTTTATCTAGGCACCCATTTAAAAGTTATTTAACATTTTTAGGAAAACTTCTCACACACTCGATTTATTATTTAATATGATTCAAACAATTTTCCCCGGCACCCATGGCCATAGAATCACTCACTGTCACAAGTCCTGGTCTCAAAATAATTCCATATAATATTTTAAAATAATTCTCAGAACATATGAGACATTACACCCCCTATAATAAATTTAATACTAGATATTTCAACCTAGACTTAATAACCATGGTTCGAATAATCAAAACACATTTACTAAAATTCCACATCTAATAAAGGATTAATGAAACTTACACATTAAAATAATGATCGAGTATTTACATGGTCACCTGAGGAAACAAATACGGGGGGATAAATATAGGAAAAATTTGATATGGAAATGAAAACTAACAATAAAAATTTTATATAGAATGATAGAGAATGTGGTCATCATAATTTTTAAAATCACAAAACCCTAAATCTGTGCTATGTTAAAAGGTCATTGATTTATTATATTCAAAATTAAAAAAATTTCATTTTTAGGATCCATTTCATAAATATGAATAATTACTTCACTAATTTCAATATGAAAATAAGGAAATATACTTCTTTTACTAGAATAGTTCCATCATTTCATTAATATCCACCACAAACTTATTTTTTCTCAAATCAATGATTAATCAAGATATGATTTTCATGCCTAAAAAACTAGATTAATGTTATAGATAATTACATAGTCCATAATATATTAACTATTTATTTTATCTACTATGAAACATTAACAAAAAAATGGTCAGGTTTGAAATGAAATAATTCCACAAAAATAACAATCATAGATAAGTTGAAAAACTACTTCAATATTTAAAATTCAACTGTAATACCTAATGTTCAAAATAATCATTAGATAAATAAATATCCTTAAAATTTATTAAAAATATTTTGTAATAATATTGAAACCCCTGATGAATAATTATTTTATCCTATTGTGATTTATGATATATTGTATCCATTATCCCTAAACATTGTCAAGCACTGTAAATTTTTCATTCAAAATTGTAATTTCTTAAATAATGTTTTCTATGTTATACGATAACTATTTCCAAAAATAATCCAAATCACCATAAATACAAAATGAATTAATTTTTTGTTAAAAAATATAAGTCAAAATTTATTTATCAAATAGAATCATATAGTATTCGATTAACCTTCATTATACACGGTTACCAATATAGTAAATGTGTTCTGAGATAACATTAATTACTTTAAAATAGAATCATTTTCCACCACCAAGGTTTTATATCGGAGAAAACCTATGTTCAAAAAATAAAAATATTATTAATCTATTATATATTATAACTTAGAAGAAAAATTTACACTAATAGGAAATTTGCATAGGATAGTGGCTGGTGATACACCCTTGTCCCCCTTTAGTTATATGTTAAAGTTCTACATCCTTTCCAGATGTGATAGGTTGTCACCTACATGATGGGTTTTCATTTTTATAAAACTATATAATTCTAATAACATTCCAAAAAAATGATCAAATAAATAACAATAACAAGTTTTACCCTCAATGTTTATCTCACAACATTCATATTTCATCCAAAAATGTAATAACACATAATTTCCTCAAAAATAAATTTATCTAAAAATACCATTAGGGTCCATAAATTTTAATTATATAAATCATCAAAATGGTTTCTAAGATATTAAACATATGATAATCCTTATATATATTAACAAATGATGATATCAACAAATATTAATAAAATATCATAATCTTCATTGTTTTCTAAACCATCCTTTAATAATTATTTTGAGGACCTGTCTTTAAACATTACATATTCTACTATTTTGGAACTATAATTCATATTCATATAATTATATAAACCATTTATGGTTTTGAATTTTAATGAATGATAGAAAAATCATAAAAATTATACCCATATATTACATGTGGACACTCATTCTCAGTATCTATTTTTTCTAAAAAACAAATGTCATTTAAATAAAACATGGTAACTATTGATGAATAATCATCATAATTTTCTCCATTATATCATGATTATCCATAATATACAATAAAAATTAATAAAAATATTTTAAAACATTAGATAATCAATTAAATATTTGTAAGGTATTTAAAATAAAAGAATCTATTAGTCCTTGAATACTTATATATCCATGATTTTTTTGCAAATTCATATTTTTCACCTTAAAAAATAAACTCTTAACATACATATTGAAATAAAATGTTTCATGTAAAATATCATATCAAACAAAAATCATAAAAGAATTTTGTTAAATAATTTACATATCTCTCTTACATTTACATTATCTATCACATATATATGGATTGACCTACATGGATACATTTGGAATATCCATATCAATATAAACACTTAATCTTGTAGGAGAAACCCTTCTAGCTAATACCATCTCATTTCCAAATTCTTTAGAGAACTATAATGGTAATCCCGTCCCCAGTTTTTCATGGAACCACCCTTACTCATATTAATTTCACAAGGACCAAAATAAAATAATAATAATGAATAAAAAATAACATTTCCACATTTAAATTACTTTTTATTTTTACACAGTCAAACACTCATTAATGAAAAAAATGTATTTAAAAATAAAAATAGAAAAATGTAATGTGATTATAAAAAATTAATTATACATGCATTTTTTAATTATATTTTATCATATATCTCAAAAAAACATTTAATTAGTATTTTTAAAAAATAGCGAAAATACTAGATTTACAAGGGAGTTTTAAACAAAATTTATTTAAAAATATCATATTATTGAATTGCGAATTAATAAAATTAAAATATTATTTGTTTTATAAGAAAATAAACTTAAAAACTGAATTTACAAAATAATATATTCAAATGTAATTTCCCACATAACATTACCATGATATAATCATGAAGTATGAGTTTCATAAAATGAATAGAAATTTTGATAAGATTTTCCATACTCTTTATTAATTTGAATATTCATATTCTATATGAATAATTTACATCTAACAAGAAATTTATTATCATGAAAATATATAAATTCATGATATAACATGTAAATAAACAGTTATATAAACCTTATAAATGAATATAGGGTAATAACATCAAAATACTCCATAACGATAGAAAAATAGAACATAGTTCTTTAACATGATACTAACTCGAGAAGTACAATGTTTATATTACAAAATAAAAAATTTAGGATAACTATTAACTTTCATGATAAACTTTTTATATTTTATTATTCATTTTATATCACTTTTCATCGTGTTATAACTATTACATAATTATTCATGTTTACATCATATATTTTGATGTTATTCGATACATGGGTCTAAAATGAATTTATTGAAATACCAACAGTTAATGTGGTAAAAAGTACATCATCTATAAAATAATATTAATGAAATAATGATAAATTTTATCTATCAATTATAATTAAAAATAAAATAATTAGTTATATATATTTAGATAGAATTATGCTACAATCGTGGTGACGCTAAGACGTATGTACGCATGAATAAAATATTAATTTTTCAATGATGATATTGGAAATATGGAAAGTATATTTTTATCCCCATATAATGATAATTATATCATTAATATCATTTTAATATTTAAAATTTAATTATATATATTAACCAGTTTATGTGGTGTTGAAAAATTAATCGCATTTCTTCATGGAGGTCATAGCTCACACGAATGCACATACAACGTTATGATTTTTAAATGTATAGAAATGTATGACGAATATTTATATACTAAATTTTAATAATTAAAATATTTAATTAATATAATATTTATGCATTGCATAAATCATGATAATCAGTTTTGATAGATGGTGATATAACAAATATAATATCAGTTCTAAAGGTGGTAGTTCGTCATACACGAATGATTAATTCAATCCCATTTGATAAGAGTGGACATGGATTTAGATGATGATGTTAACATTATATCCTCTCAGTGTATTAAAGATAATATAGTTATTAATTTATCATTATTTAATATTATTTGCAGGATGTGGAAGAATAAATTAAGAAGAAATACATAACTACAACAATACCTCTTATGTGAACGATATTTTTTTCATAACACATGATGACCCCTAAGGGTGGTGTTATAACAAAAATAATATTTCCATAATGTAATAATGGATTATAGGAAATTATTTATGAAGAGAAATGGTGATATAAATTTTTTAACTATAATTAAAAGTAAAGAACACGTTATTATTAAGAGAGAGAATATGGGAACTCGTTGAAATCGTCAAAATATTTAATTATTATCAATTATTTTTCTATTTAAAATCCATCCTATATGTTTTATTAAAAAAATAAGATGATAGTTTTTCTTAATAAACACATATTTTTAATAAAATGATTTTTATGAGTATTTCTATTAAAAGTTTTCTTTTTTAACCTTTTAATCCACTTTAACTCATATAATGATGTCATGTAATTTACACGGTAAGGCATAATTTAAATTATATAACATGAAAAACTACCAATAAATGAGTAATTGATTATATTTTATAAATTATATAAATATATTGGAATAAATTTATATTTTTTAGTTTTATTAAAATTTAATTATATATTATTTATTTTAAAATATCCTTAATGTCAATTATGAAATAATTCATTACTTTTTCTTTGAAAAAAATAAAAAAACAAAATAAATTCTAACCATGACATTAATAACATCACTAAAATGTTAATGTAATGTAATAAATTCTAGAATGAAATTCATTAAATCTAATTATATTTAATTTAATCATTTTAATAAAATTTAGTTGATATTTTTATTAATTAAACAATTTAATCATCGACATTATGAAATCCATAAATTTAGTCATTTCCCCCTTAAAAATTTAAAATAAATTATAATCATTAATATAAGAATTTAATATTTTTAATTATTATTTATAATAGAACGTATATCTTATAAAATGTCATGGTAAGAATAATTCACTTGTGAAAAATAGGAAAATGATAAGTTAGAATTTCTTAAATTCAAATAATTTCATGAGCTTAATGTCATCCCAGTAGATCCAAGAAATCCTACAATCATAAAAAGAACAGTTTTTTTATTAAAACTCATACAAATCATTATGTTAAGTTTTAAGGTAATTATCTATTATTTAAAATATTATATTTACCCATAATAACCTAATTTACTGTTAACCGTGGTAATAAAATAAATTGAAATGTTGTTAGTCATGTTTTTATAAATTTAATGGGACCTTTTTACTAAATTTTTAAATTTTTATTCTAAATTTTGAATCCATACCGCAATTTTAAAATTACATAACTCGCTAAAATTTATTTAAAATAAATAAAATTTATGGGGTGAAAAAACATGTCAATAAAGTAAACATGGTCAAAATCATGGACATTTATTTTATCAAAGTTTAATTCTAAATTGATTAAAAATTGATAAATTGTATTGAATTAAAAAAATTGATATAATGATACTTAAAAATAATAAAAAATATAACATATCAATATAAATAATTAAGATTAAAATTATGTTTTCAATTAAAATTGAGTATATTTCATTATTTATCAAAACATGAAACATGTAATAAAAATAATAAAAAATATACCAAATTAAATTTTGAAAATAAATATTAAAATAGGAATTTCATTTTTAAAAAAAATATTGTATTCATGTTTAAAAATATAAATATAAAATGTGTGCACAGTCAAAAGGTTTCAAAAAATTCTGTATGAAAACAAATATTATTGGTAAAATTGGATTTATTCATTTGAATTGTTTTTAAAAAATATGATTAATATTAAAAATTAAATTAAATATATTATATATTAGATTTATTATTATAATCCAATAAGGGTGTTTTTTGTATATATGTGTAGATAACATAATTTTTCACATATTAATATTTTTTAGAAAAACAATTCCATTAAAAAATGGTTTCATTCTCATTAAAAAAAATTAGACTGAAATATTTTTATTATACATACTAGTGTTCACAATAAGTTCATAATTTAGTTATTTTAGTTTATAACATCCATTCTAATGTCTTGGTTATAATGATGTGTCTTATCTAACAATATTTAATTGTTCGTTAAAGCATAATGTGGCATATGTTTTATGTTATCTAATATAATATTTCTTTTTTTCAAAACAGTGTTTGTTACAAATATGATAATGGTTTATCATCTAACAATGTATTCATTTTTAGATATGTAAAATTCTACAAAAAAAAATAATTTTATTATGTCTATATTCTACACATTTGATATGTTTTATCATGACTGCCTGTGTATTTATGAGAATTAATGTTTAGATTGATATTAATTCATTCATTGAAGTCATTATTCACAAGTTCCAAAAATGATAAGGGATTTATAATATAGTCACTCTGTTTACTTACTGTTTTTATGCTAAAATGATTAATGATTAAATTATAAGATTTATTAATCTGTATTTAATTAAATTTTCTTTTTAGTAGTTTATTTATTTTAATTACATGGTTTCATTATAGTATTCTCAACATTATCAATCAGAAAGTATGAAATAATTCTTTTATGAAATAATGAATTTTATTAATTCAACCATAAATATTTCGATTCATATTCATATTTACTCAAATATGAAATAATTTTTTATATATTTTTTGAGGATTTATTTGAACATGTCTACTAATGTATGAACAACACAATATATTTAAATGGATCTAAATAATAATTTTCCAAATGAGGCATTTTTATAAATAGAGAAAAATGAATCATTATTATAAGTAATACCACATGAATGCAATTTCTTATCATCATCATTACTAAATTCTTGGATGATTCCTATTACTGTTTTTCATCATTAGTTTGAATTATTTTTTCATATAAAATAATCTATATTTTTATATTTAAAATTTTTAAGTTAAAAAAATTGGTATTTTACTGAATAATAATTATACTAATATTCAAAATATATTTTTTATATAATAACTTAATTTAATTTTATATTGTCATCAATAATGATGTTATCCTATAAAAATATCAAATGTCATTATTTTTATTGTTTATTTTTATAATAACTAAACGTTGATCAAATATGTACCATTTTCCACAAATTATTATAATGTGATTGGTGGGTCTATTATAACTCTTTACTGTATTGAGTAATTATTATTAATTTATTATATTAAAGGGTACATTATATATTTTCTCATTCCTAAAATTGGGAACACATGAGGATATGAAAATATCAAAAGTGTGTTCATGGGAGGTTATCATATACCATATGTAGGTGAAAGGGTTAGCATACTAATCCTAACAAGTGATGAATGTCATAGTGTGTATCCTTTAAATAATATTTCTATGAATATGATTATGAATGTAGTTCACATTATGTACATCTATTTGGGATAGTGTGTTCTGATTGTTATGTGATCTCATAGATTATGATATTTTATAATAATATGATTCTTGTATTTTTATTATAAAAATAAATTATATCATTATTGTGATCTATGAGTTTTTCTACTTGAAATAAAAATTATAATGTCATGTTTCCAAACCATTAATCTTACGATATTCTTATATAATATAATTGAATATTATTTTTCATGATTTCTCTTACCAGGTATCTTATATCATCCCATTATTATATATCATTTATTTTTGATATGAGTAATTGTGTTATTAATGAAATGAATCAGAAGGGTAACTAATGTGAAGAAAATAGTGGATACTGATGTGAATATTTTACGTACTAGTTTATATGTTGCCAAGTATCCAATGAAAATTTAAAAATGGACTTGGAATTGATCATAATAATATGTAATGCATACTAGTCAAATAAGATGTATTATATATATATATATATATATATATTGTCACTCAATACATGAGGTTCAAACACATATGACCACACACTGACCCAACATAAATAATTTCAGTTAAAATGTTATTTTATATCATGATTATCACTCTTAATATTTAATTTTGAATAATTAAAAGATCATATTATATTGATCTCTATCTATATCCTTATTAAAAATTTATGTTTTTTATACATGATTATATTCATAGTATTCAATTTTTGGATCATGAATCAATAAGTAATTAACATATTAGTAACATTATGCAAACAATTATAATTCTCATGTTTTCGATTAAATAATTTTATTCAACCACATGGTTCTTTATAAAGGTTCTAAAATGAAATTCATTATATTTATACTATTATTTGAAGTTATTTTTCACCATATTTAACATTCAATATAATTTGTTAAATGGAATATATTTTCTATTTTCTGAACATTGTACATCAATAATTTTACCAAAATATTTATAGGAATGTTTTTTTAATGAATACCGCATAAAGGAAATATACCGTATTCATAATCTATTTTTATTTAATGGTACAATTCCATGTTTATATGGTTATTTGATGATAAAATATACATCTTTATATTAATTTACACTTTATTTATAAATAAAAATTGTGAAAATAGCTATTTTCTTGAATTAATTAAGATAATTTTGAATTTAATTAATAAACACATTATTAAAAAATCATATAAATATTTTTTTTATTCTATTAATATATATCTATTGTTTTTCAGAAATATTTATTTTTACTCTCAAACTTTAATTTTTAATTTATTGATGTTCAACTATCATGGTACATAGATTCATGATTTAGTGGGAATTGACATTCTCAAGAATACATTTCCATCACCTTCCATAATTTCATAGAACATGTTTTTTATAAAATTTCATATTTTAAGTATCATTGATTTACTCAGTGTCATTTCAAAATTTATAATATTTTGATAGTAGTATTCCATTTCTTTATATGGTATTATTTAATGGAATATTACAAATAATGTTATTACATTAAAAACAGAAATATTTTTTATTCTTGGTTAAATAAAAATAATTTGTTAAAACATTATTTTTGAATTAGTTTAATTTGTTATTAAATAAATGAGGAATTAATTAAATGGGAATGTGATTAGTTAATACTATTTATGTATATCCCCTCGATACGTCAGCATGTATCATGAGACAAAAAAATAATCATGAATTATTATACAGTATTTTAGTTTTCACTAATTTAATTAAAAAAATTATTATGTTATTCTTAGTTTATAATATTCATGACATCATGGGTATGAACTTGATGGAATGATCATGACAATCCAAAATTAATCATTTCCTTGGTTTAATATTAATTTTTATTTTTCTATATGTTTTTTATGTTCAATTTTTCAATGGATTTATATTAAACACATGAAGATGATTGATTTTTTTGTTTTTAAATTATCTGAAGAATAATATTGATTATTCATTATATACTATCCGTATGTTTTATTGTATATAAAAATTAATAATTATTTGTGAACAATATTTTATTTACTTCAGGATATGAATAAGGACGAATTTATGTTTCTAATGTAAAAAATTATATCTTAGGCTATGTTTTTATATTTCCAGTGTAACATAGGAATCATTTTGGTATTTTTTATTCCAATATTATAAAACTAAATGATCCACCATGGGATAACCCATTGTATCATGTACCAATGTAATAATGTAAATAATATCAATGGGTTTTCTAGGGTTGAGGTAATTATATTATAGTAATGAGAAACAATGGATTGGAGAAAATGGAAACCCATATATAACAGTCATGATATAGATATTATAAATAACATGGAAATAAATATTGACATTTATATAAATTAAAATAAAAAATATTCACTTAGATGAAATGTGAAATAACTATTGTCATAATAACTTAGATACGAAATATAAAATATGTACTGTATATTGATGAACTAAATCATAATTTAATATGTGTTATAAAATTTTTTATAATAGGGATTAATATTGTTATAGAAATAATTATATCTTTATCAATGGAGTACCGATTGAATTAGTATCACTAAATTTGATCGAACTATAGAAATTCTATTCTTTATTATAAATAAAAATATTTCATGTTATTTTATAACCAAAATAATAATAATAAATAAAATAGAAGGCTTATATACTATTGAAAAAGTTGTACAAGATTGATAAAAAATATCATATATGATAAATATTAATATATTAAAAGGGAAATATAATATATTTATGACACACATTATAAGGGTATTATAATATGGTAAACAAATTGTGTGTGAAATACAATAGAAAAAAATAATTTTTTTAATGTATTCGTCGTTTTACAGTTGGGCATCAATATACGAGATGATTATTTTATTTCAACAAATTACATATATTTTTTGAATAATTAATCATGAAATATTCGAAAAATAATAATTCATATGAACATTCTGAGATTAATATTTTAAATGTGAGTAATAAAAATAAAATGGATTATATTTTATAAATCATAGAATACATTATTGGAAATAGTTTATATGAAATTATTTTGACTCAAAAATTAAAAAACATAATAAAAAATGACTTTAGTTCTATATTTTTTATAAAATATAATACAGTGGTTAAGAGTATGAATGAATTTATGATTGAAATGTGTAGAACTGTGTCTATTGAGTTTAAAATATTTCATTATTTCATTTGTAAGTTATATAAAATAATATTAACAATATAAATATATGTTTATATAGGAAATATTTGATAAATAATTGTTATATAATATTATAAAAAATCAATTATTCATTTAATTACATTATAAAATTTCCTTATATGTATATAATAAAATAATGTTATTATATGTGGATGTTTAATAAAAATGTTGATGTGAATGTATTCATGGGATTAATATCTTTTAAAAAAGGATTCATATAAAGGAAGAAAAATTTTATTTTCATAAATAATTTTATTTTATGAGTATTATAAATGAACATATGATGATTATATAAAAAAGTAAAAATATTTATTTGTTTTATAGAATTTAATATATATTTATGAAATTTATTTTTTAAAAAAATTATAATTAAAATGGATTATAGATCGTGTATAATCCACATGACATTGTGTTGAATATTTTATTTGTGTACAATTAAAACTAGAACATAAAAAATTTCATAAACATGTTGATGCTGTAAACATCAATGGGAATTAAAATACAATAGTTTATAAAAAAATATATACAATGTTTTTATCCATAATACATTGTTTTGAATGATTCAGCCATAGTTTATTAATTTAATTATATAACATAATGAATGGATAAAATAAATTAAAAAATATTTGAAATAAATAGAATAAATGATTCAAATGATCTTTTCCATTTGTCAAAAAGAGAAATAGTTATAACAATGTGGGTATTATAATGATATTTGAATAACAATTTTAGGATTCAAGAAGTTTTATATTAACATATAGAAAGATTGGATTTTAATGAGACACTTTCATTAATTTCATGATCATTATTGATGATTTTCTTTCCTGAGAAAGAACATAATGAAAAGAAAATGTATATCAAATTATTATATCATAATAATTATTTAAAGGCATGTTATAAGATAAATTATACATTATAAAATCCCATTTATTTTTATAAATTTCTAAATATATAAATATATTTTATAATAGCATCCTTAAAAAGAAATTCTGAATTAACAAATTCTATGATATATAATATTGAGATAAAATATTATAAGGAATGATAACTACAAATAAGTTATGAGAAGATATTTTGAATCATATATATGAAAAAAATAACATGTATAAATAAAAAATAAATTAAATTACCATAAACACAAAAAATTTAGCATCGTGGTCTTCCTTATAGATCATATACCTAATTGTTAATATTCAATTATGGAAGAATAGTAATATTATAACATATACTTTGAGATATCTGTAAATAAATATGATGACTGATTTTTGTGATAGAAGATAAGTGATATATAGGAACTTAATATGATAATTATATGCATCGTTATAGGATTAATGGTCATAAGATACAAGATAATTGGATATATAGTCTTTGGGAATTCATGTATTTACTAGTTATGTTGTTTTTCATTTATAATTAATATAATTCACATGTAATGAATAATTTGGTATTAAAACTAAATAATATATTTAATTAAAAATGTTTTTTATAAAAATAAATGTTTTAATTTTTAATATATAATTTTTAATATTATTATTCTTGAAAAATATCCATTTCATTTATTTAAAAATTTCAATGAAAGGTTATATTTAAAAATGATTGAGGAACATGAATGTTAGTATGCATAATAATTTTATTTAATACGATATGGTTAAATAAATTAATATAAAAAACAAAAAAAAAATTAGAGTGAATTATTTTATTATATACATTTTTTATATTAATAAATTAATTTTTAAAATTTTAATTGATGAATTTATTGTATGTTATAAATGTATATGAAAATATATGAACACTTATATATGTATAAATTGACATGAAATAAAATTAATAACATTCCATGTTTAAAAATAAAATTTTCTAAAAAAATTGGTTTCATATATATAAATATTATATCATTTAAAATAAAAATTTCAAAAATTATGAAATTAATTTTGTTGAAATTTATTATAAATTTTCAATCATTACATAATGATTTTTTATTTTTTCAATATCATTTTTATGTATAGAATAGAGCTACTAATGTCATAATATATTTATCACAATAAAGGATGAATTGTTTAATAAATTGTGAAAGACAAAAATATAAAAAAAAAATTATATATAAATGAGTTTATGAGGAAATTATTTGTATCTAATTATTTAATATACATATCTAAATCCTATTTTTTTGATTTTAAACCTTATAAATTATGTAATGAGTATTAATTGAAATGAAACTCAAAACTCATCTATACAAGGACATTTCCTATACCACTCCCAAAAAAACTATTTACTCATTAGTATCATAAATCAAAAACTATGTTTCCTCTTCTTGAAATATTATTAGAAATTTTAAGGCATATGGTTCCATTTTGGAAGCCTAAATAAATCATTCTGAATAATAGAATTTCAAATTTTTGAGAATTCATCAATGTACGTAGTTTTCCCCGTCATTTTCAATACGGGTAATAATATAATATTTAAATTTTTTATTATATATACTATAATGATATTATTTTAGAATTATTTTGAATTTTAATTATTGATATTTTTATTATGTAAATCTATACACTTACTAACTCACTGTCATAACGTGTTCTTGACTAGGTTGGATCAATCACCTATATTGATTGTGTTATACTATCTACCCCATTTCCATCATGAATTAATTTCATGATTATATATTTATAATTTATTATTTAAAAAATTATTTTATATTATTAATAAGATTTTTTATATGATCCATGAAAAAATGATCATAAAAAAGGTACTAATTTTTTTCGAGAAATTACCAAAATATTATTTTTCATGGATTCCATTCACAAGAACCAGACATATACAGTTCATAAAAATAGTGAAAAATATGAAATTGAAACTCAATGATTTAACTAACATTAATAATCCGGGAATTATTAATATGGTATCTAATTTCCAATATTGACATAACCATTATGAAAAATATATGAAATAATCAAAATTAAAAAAACAGTAATGAAAACTGATAATTTATTTTCTAATGATTATTATAATTAAATAGTATAAAACTTAGTATATATGAATATAATTCTAATATAAGTAGTTAATATGTTCTTTATTATTAAAAAATGTGTTGAAATGAAATTTTGGATGTCAAGAGTGATGGTAAGGGTTTATTTTAAAATCACTCTTTTAAATCGAGATTGTTTGTGTTTAAAATTATATTTTATAAATTATATAATATTTCTCATAGAAAACCATATATTTTATAAATATCTTTTATTTCATGGGTACACATTTCCTCTTACCAATTGACCTCCAATTAGTTCCTAATCTGACTAAATGGATATTTGTAAGTAGATTGAGTTATATTTCTTCATTTATGGTTGGGAATCATTATCAACTTAATTCATATTCTATATTTTTTTCATAAATTTATGAGTTAATAAATAGATAAATTTTTTACTTTAATTTTATAATATTATTTATTTTATTGTAAAAATAATGACAAGAATATTTTATTAAAATATTATGAATGGGTTAATTTTTGTTGTCTCTTATTTTCATAGGAAATGTATAAAAGGAATAGTTTTTATAAAGATTAAACAAAAAAATTATTTAGTGTTACTTATAGATAATCATTTACTAGTTCTCATGCTTTTTGAAATTATTTTCTATTCAATTTTTAATGTTTATTTAAATTAAAATATTAATTTTTTTAAATATTAATTATATTGTTTATTAATTCAAATTTGATTTATTATATTTTTAATTGTTTTTAATCTATATTAAACGTAGTCAATATTTCTTATGAATAAATTTTTATGAGATCTAATGATACAATCATCTATTTTTCTCGTAATTTATTATGATAATGTATTTTCAAACTCTTCTTAAAACTAACGTATTTATTACAGGATTCTTAATTGATGATGGAATTTTGACTGCTTTCATGTTCATATTGTAGTCTTATCTATATTTTATCATCAATATATGTATTGTTATGATATATCCCTAAGATTTTTTAGAAAAAGTGATATATATATATATATATATATCAAAATGAAACATGGGATGTTAGAAGAAGCCCAAAACAATTATGGGACACAAGTAGTTTTCTAATGTAAAATAGTTTATATGAAATGGGTGGTTATCACATGTAAAAAATGTATATGGGACGTCGAGGGATATCCGATGTAAAAAAATCTATACCAATTGAGTGGATAACCTAGTGAATAATTAAAGAGGACAATGTTAGTATCCCTTGTATAAAATTGTTATATGTTATATGTTGTTAGCCAATGTCCAACATGGTCCAAGGACATTAGTGATTAGATACTATTTTCTTTTTTACGGGAAGGTGGTTAAACTAGTCCATTGTGTTTTGAGAGTAATTATGGTTAACCTTAAAAAAATGTTCTAGTTTATTTTCACATTTTTTTCTATGTATCATTGTTATCTTAAAATCACATAGACTATTATTAATGTATCAATTTCCACATATCAAATACCGAATGTATATGCTATTCCCAAATCATTATTATATTATTTCAAATTAAATATAATTCTATCGTTAGTTTTTATTTGTTGATTTCTAATTCATGTAACATTATTACCTTCATATTCCTAAATTATTTTCTAATACTCACTTGTGATATTCATGTGTTATCACTTGTGTTTATCTATGCAAAAAATATTTTTCCACCCATTCATATTTTTTATTTTACAAAATTAAAAAGAAGAGTATTATGTGTGATATATGAAGAATGAATTAAAATGTGAAATATATCATGGTTATGGGTTTAATAATTCATATAAAAATATTGGTAGTACATCTTGTATCTTCAGAATTTGAACATATAGGTTCTTGGGTTAGAAATATTTTAAGGTGAAGTTATTAATCATCTAAAATGATATAAAATATATATATATTAGGCTTCTAGTTCCATAGTTTGTATTATATTTTCATTAAGATAATTATATGGACTATGTTATGAAGATTTCCTAAATAATATTAAATAAACCTACCTTGAATTATAAGTGATGTAGGATGTACGAATAATGTAATAGTTTAAAATTAATGTTTCATTAATGAAGACATATTATTACTAGATTTCATAAAAATTTACTTGAAACTCAATTTATAATATCATTATAGTCCCATTAATGTTTCCATATTTATATAGTCATTATAAAAAAGAATAATTAATAATTTAAATTGTTTTATTATCTAAAAAAATATAATACTTATGTGAAACAAAATGGGATGGGAGATAGAGTGAAAAATGTTGTATATTTTCTAACTCATCAATATTAACATTTGATAAATATGATAAATCATTTTGAACCAATATTCTATATTTCATCATGAGATAATGACCATCTTCTGTTAGTAGTTTTGGAAGCCCTTTTTCATGAAATGAATCAACCCAATAGAAAAAATATTTTATATTCTCCAAATCATGGATAAAGAAAAAAATTTATATGATTATCATTTGTAAGTAGACGATGATCAATGGTAGACACCCATTAATAATACTATTTAGGAAAGTGAAATACATCAATATAATGTTATGAGAACAATAATTTATTTCAATAAATAACATCTACCAACTCTTATAACAAAAATTGAGAGAGAATCCATTATAGTGAAATAAATGAGGGAATAACCCATTGGTACCTTTAATTAGATTTTCCCATCAATTACATGGTTTGATATTGGATTTATAATTGACCATGAAATAAAAATAAACCATATTTTAGAGCATAAAATGGTATCTCCAAAAAATTATTCATATATGAATTTGAAATATATGAATTGGTTATTTTATGTCCAAAAAAGGATGAAAAGGGAATTACAGACCTCCATTATTCTATTTGTTATAGGGAAAATAAATTAAAAAATGGTTGTTTTGGATATATAATTGAAAAAAACTACAAATGGAAGAGAAATCATATTCCCACGTGAAATGATTGAAATGATTAATGAAGGAAATAACTTAGAGGAATATTTAATTACATTATGTATGAGATATAATTCCATCATTTACATAATTGAAAAAGAGATATGATTATTCCAACTATTGAAATTGATTGAAAGAAAGAACTGTATAAGGTACAACCTATATTACAAGGAATAATTTTTATCAATGAGTTTTTTATGAGAATGTAACAAATATGGAATGGGTTTATCAACGAAAATTTACTTCATTTAGAGATATGTAAAATTCAACACCAATAATTATTTGTGTTTTATATATACTACCAATTACATATGTTATATCATGGATATTATTATATTAAATTTATTTATGAAATCATTCTCTGATATTTCATTCATGGAGGATATGATTATGATTTTCGTAAAACGATAATGGATATAAATTACTATCTCACTTTTTTACTATTACTTTTTACTCAAATTTTTATAATGAAATTATATAATTTATCATTAATAAATTACTTTTATTTTATATACATTATGTTGTTTATAAAATCTAAAAGTGTTAAATTTTTTAGTTTCACTCTAATTTCTCAAAAGAACAAAATAATTCATTTAAGGAGAACTGAATTTCATATTCAAATCAAAAAATAATATTTCTCTTTTATGTTTAACTTTACTCATAATTGTTTTTAATTTTTTTATTATTCTTTGACTGTTGATTAAAAAATTCCATCCATCTAATAACTCTTTAAAAAAAATTAAATGGAATTTTTTTTCATTTTATAAATGAGTGACCATTTATCAACAGTGGAACCAAATAATTATTTTAGTGTACACTACATGAATTGAATTTCATTTTATCATGATTAGTTAGTGACGTATAGCTTCAAAATTCATTGTTCATAATTCATTTCAATAGAAATTATTTTAATAAAATAAATAATTTTATTTTATTGTAAATTATTTATATAAAATGGAATTATTATTTATGAAATAAATCTTCTAATGATATTCTAAAAAATCCTCTTCTATAATAATAAGATTTGATGTTACCTTTTCATGGATGATGATATTATCCTAAAAAACATTAAATATTCGTTCTTTACATGGATTATGATTATTATAATTAAATATTGATCATTAATATATTATTTTATAGGGGTTTATGTTTGTAGATCTAACAAATGTATTCACGATCTTCTGGCATACATGTTAGGATATTATGATAATGTGACCAGATGGTTGGTTATAGACCTACAATGTATTTTGTAAAAACTATTTTTATGAAATGAAAGAGAACATATAAGGATGTCCAATACATAAAATAGGGTACAAATGAGGTTATCCCAAGATCTATAGCATGTACATAGATGTTTATCCTAAGTCATATAATGAAAAAAGGGTTGTTCGCATAAGCCTATGAAGTGATTAGTTTCATGGTGGGTAGACAACACGTCAGATTTATATTATTATAATTTTACACACATTTTTTGTAACACTTTATAACATAGTCAAAGTTTTATTCTGTGATATATTATTGAATTATCATTTATAGTATTATTATTTGTGTATTATCATCATTAAAAAATTACTTCATAATTGTTTTATATGAATTTTTTAGTAAGAAATTAAAATATTAATTTCATGTTAGCAAACAATTAGGATCATGATATTCTTAAATATGATCATTGATTGATATAATTCATATCTACCCACTCATAGATTATAATTTCATTCTTTTAATATGTCTTATCTTCCTTATGATATGATGAATTCTTTTTTTAAGGATATGTTTAAGAAGATTAAGAACATATGTGATGATGGTGTTTATATTTTATGTACTTTTTTATGTATACACGTATCCAATAGAACTAAAAATTATAGGTATAGCATGGACCCTAATGTTACATAATGTATACTCATAAAATAATAAATATTATTTATATAAGTAATATTTGGTTCAATCAATACATGAGGATCACAAAGAGATGAATACACATAGACCCAACAAAAAGAATTTTGGTTAAAGTATCATTTTTCTTCATGATTATTTATCAACAAGTTTCCTTTAGAAAAATTAATTAATTATATTGTATGAAAATAAATCTATCTCATCAAATTAAATTATTGTAATTCATTACTATTTTCATATTAGTAAATTTTGGGCTCATGAATCAATAATTAATTCAAGGGACTATATTTAAAAATTCATATTTAGATGTTATCCTTCAAATCATTTACCAAAAACTCACATTTCATTTAAAATAATAAAAAAACTATTTTTTTATAATACAATGATTATTTAATTATATATTATGACATATGTTACATTATTTAAAATGTTTTAAAAGGAATATCCTTGGAATCTTTTGAGATGTGTTCCTTTATAATTTTTACAAATTTTCTATAAAAATATTTATTTTATTGATTACGACATGAAGGTTATTTTCTAAATTCATAAATATATTTATTAGAATTTTCATTTTCATGTTTACAAAGATATTTTTATATAATTTATTATTCTATATTCTCCAGAAATTTGTTGTTTTTAATGATACATAATGAAATATATTTTATTTTCATAAAGGAATAATGTGATTTTGGAATATTATACATAAATAATTTTTTTTAAATAGGTTGGGGGATGAGACCTCTTTATTAAAAGAAAACATAGAAATCCTCTTTTGACAAATGGAGAAAGAGGGAACCCATTACAATCACCATGGAAAAATTCCAATAAAAACAAACCCGAAGGAAAAAGGACTAGAACATCCAATAAGAGAGAGATATAAATACTTTATTACATAATAGTAAATGGAATTTATATTTTATTTTCTTACTTATATTTCCATTTTTATTTTAGAAAATAATTATTTTCCTAAAAAACATTAATTTTTTATTAATGGGTTTTCTAAATTCATAACTTACTGATTGATTGATATTTTTGATTTTACACTCTATGGATAACATTTAAAATCAATAACCATCATTTTAGTAGATATTATTTTCATTTCAATATTAATATTGTAAGTATCATTGATTTTCTCAGTGTAATTTCCAGAAATTTTATTTTTCTCAATGGTATAAAATTAATTTATATGGAATTAGTTAATTGATGGTCAAAAAATGTATATAATTTAATATGGATATATTATATATTTATTATTTAATATAAATATGTTTTTATTTATAATTTATTATTTATTGGGTTTTATTGATCCTAAAATATATGAGGAATGCATTAGATGAGAATGTGATGGGTTTGTTAAATTTAAAGCTACAACATTGATACATCGACATATATCATTAGTCGTAACAAAAATCATTCCTTATTATGTGATTATATAGTTTTAAACAACCCATTTATAAATATTTCATTGGTTAGGCCTTGGCGATAAGATTCACGACATCCTTGATAAGGCATTGAAGATATAATCATGACTATCTAGAATTACGAATTTCCATGATATAAAATTTATTTTCCATATTACATATAGTTGTTATGATTAATTTAGATATGGATTTATATTTTTATCATGTGGATGATTTAATATCATCAGTTTTGATTATCAACACCACCATATTTATTGTTCATTATTTAATTATTTTTGATTTAATTGTACATAACACTTAATAACCATAAGACGATAATGTTTATTTTATCCATCATTATATGATTAACGATATTTTGAGTGACATTAATAAGAAAAAAATATCATATTCTATGTTTATATATATATATATATAGTGTATATTTGGAATCATTAATGTATCATGTTTTATAAGAATAAAAAACTCATCTATCAATAATGGTTTAAACCAATATATCTTATACAAATGTAATAATGTAAACACAAAATATAGGATACAAGGGGTGAGGGATTTATATTATCACAGAGACAATAAATGGAATCCTAAAAATGTAAAATCATATATAAAACTAGTGATACCGATATTATAATGAATTAAAAAATAAATTATGATTTATCTATATATTTAAATAGTAAAATTTTTATTTACATGAAATGAGTAACTACTATTAATATTATATATCATAAATTTAATATCAAATATTTGTTGTATATTAAGGAACTAAATCATATTTTATAATGACATAGCCATTTTTTATGATGGGATGGAATAAATTAATGGAATTAATTTTATCATTAAAATAGTATTAAAAGATTATTTAATCTCCCTATATTAGACTGAAAACTAGTAAAATTATTCTTAATTATAAATAAAAATAATTAATTCTATTTTATTTCCAAAAAGATAATAAGAAATATTATATAAGGCTTATACCCCATGGTTAAAAGAGTATGATAATGGTAAAAAATTATATCATTTGTTAAATATTGAAAAATTGAAAAGTTAAAGTGGTTTTATTTATGACAGACATGATAATCATAGTATAATATGAAAAAATAAGAAAAAATTTGATTTCAAATAAAATACGAAAATATAGTTATTATAATTATTACTGGGTTGTCAAATTAATCATCAATAAACATGATGAGAATTTTATTTCAACACACTAATTAAAATTTTAAGAGTTAACATTATAATATTCATCAAAAGAACAACTCATATACCATTGGTAGGATCATTATTTTAAAATATGGTCTAGAAAAATAACATGATCTATATTTTATAATAAAATGTGTAAATAATTTAAAATAATTTATATGTAATTATAATGAGTAATATATTTAAAAACATATTAAATATAAGGGTTATAAATACCCATATTCTCTATAATATAATTGAGTGGTTAAGCATTAGAATAAATGTCTCATTTAAATTCTACGAACCATGTTTCATGAGGACAGAATATATAATTAATTTTTAGGGAACTCTATATCATTTTATTCATAAGAAAAATTGATGTTTATATAGACATAATTTTATAAATAAATATTATAAAATATTATGTTAAATTAGATATTGATTAAATTACATTATAGAATATACATATTTAGTATATTATAAAAAAATATTATTATATTCCAATGTTTTATAAAAATGTTGATGAAGATGTATTTTTGGGATTATAATATTCCTAAAAAGGATTCATATAAAATAATAAAAGATTAAAAATACGCGATTTATTTTATATGATGCATATTATAAAAAACATTTGATGAATATATATAAATGTAAACATGATGAAATTTATTAAATAATGAAATATATATTTATAAATGTTCATTTATTAAAAAATATAATCAAAATGGAGAATTGATCATGCATAATAAAAATGAATTAGTTGTTAATATATTTTATTTGTAATATTACTGCAGGTATATAAAAAAATTCATAATATGTCAAAGCTATTAATGTCAATCAGGTTTAATATTCTCTAGTTCATATTAAAATGATATTTTTATTTTTTCCCTCAATAATGTTTTGTGAATAATTGGGAAATTGTTTTTTGATTATTTTATATTACATTAAAAATAATTAAATTTGATAAATAAAAGGTTGTAATAGATAGAATAAATGAATCCTATTAACTTATCTGCTATGAAAAATGGAAAAATAATTGCAACCATGTATGTATATTAAAAATTAAAATTTAAATAGTAGGATTTAAAAATATTATGTATTCCCATTTAGAAGGATTTTATATTAACGATATAGTTTATCTTATTTGAATACAATTGCTTATGGATTTTTTTACAGAAATTACATAAGGAAAATGTAATGCATATAAAACTAATATCACATAATCATTATTAAATAATGTGTTGTAGTATATATTAAACATTATAACAAATCATGAGTTTACTATATATTTCCAATTATATAAAAACATTATAACAACATGTTTCACAAGATACATGAATTGAAGATGCTATATGAAACATATTATTGGGATAAATATATTATAATGAAAGAAAACTATAAATAAATTATATAAATCAAATTTAACTAGTTATAATGAAAACTATAAGAGAATTTAATAAAAATGACAAAAAAATTATTTATCCTCATGGTAATTCATGGAGACCATATTGACAACTATAAATTTTCAATGAAGAAAAATTAGTGAAATTACATCAGATTCAATTAGAGAGAAGTAAATAAATATGATGAATTATTTTAGTGATATTAGAAATGAAATATATATAAATGAATTTTTTTATTTTTATATATTGTTTTTGGTTTTATGGTTATGAGATATAAGATTATTGGACAATTAGTCCTTAGGTTTTCATGTATCTAATTATTATACAATGGGTTTTAAATTTGAAATCTTACAGTTCACAGGTAATTAAAATTTTCGGAAAGAAACAAGAAGATAATCATTAATTAAAATAATCTTTCATAAAAATATATAATTTCATTTTTCAAATATTAGTATTATTATAAATATTACTAAAAATAATTGTTGGATTAATTTATAAATTGGAATGAATGATTATAATGGAAATTTACTCACATGCATGAGTTGTTATATGATAAATAATTAAATTTAATGGGATTTGGTTAGCATATTTAATTTAAAAATGTTAATTTTATTTATATAATTATATTTTTATTTACTATTTATTTTTATAATAATAATTTAAGTAGATAAAATTTAAATAATTATTTTATATTAATTTTAAAATTTATAATAAAATATATGAAGTCTTATATAAATTCTAATTTATATAAAATAAATATAGTAACATTTAATGTTTAGAATAAAAATTTGCAGTTAAAATTAGTTCTTATATTTGTATATTTATCTGAAAGATAATCATTATAAATCCTAAAGATTAATTATATTATATAGATTCAAAAATACATCTCTTAGTATAAATAATTTTATTTCATAATTATTTTTAGTCTTAAAGTAGAGATACTGAGGTAACAATTTATTTATCACTCTAATGAAATTATTATAAAATAAAGGGTTAATTAAAAAATATTATACAAATTTTTTTTTAATGAGTGGATGAGGAAACTATTGATATCCCATAATGTTACTTACATATTTAAATCCTCTTTTTATTTTTATTGAAAAAATAATACATTATGTAATGTGTATTATTTGAAATTCCACTCAAAACACAACATTATTGGACATGTACTATTCCACTCTCGAGGTATTCTTTTCCATCATTTATATAATAAATATCCAATTATTTTTAATCAATAAAATTATTTTTATAAATTTATTGGAATATGGTTTCATTAAGGATACTTAAATTAGTCATCTGGAGGGAATTCATTTCTGTTATTAGAGTATTCATCAGAGTACCATGTTTTACCCATCATTTTCAATTACATTCAAATATCTACAATTTGATGATATTATTATGTACTATAATGATTTCATGTTAAATTTATTATTCTTATGATAAGTTGATATTAATATTATATAAATCCACAGTATTACTTAGTCAATGGTATAACATGCTCTTATCTTGGTTGGTTTAATAACAACATTGATGGTGTTACATTATCATTACCATTTACATCATAAATTACAATCATGAAATTAAAATTTGTAATATATTATATTCAATAGTATTTTATTTTATTTCAATATTTTTCTATAATGGATACACCAAAAATCATCATAATAAAGTAACTCTTTATTATCGATAACATACCCAAAAAAATGATTATCATGGATTCTATTCACAAGAACCATAACAATTATATTTATCAGAAAAACAATATAAAATATAAATAATTGAACAAAAAAATTAAACTACCTTAAACAATATAAGAATTATGAACATGTTATCCATGAATATGGATTGACATAACCATTTTGAAACTTATAAGAAATAATGAAAATTAATTACATTTATCAATATAAATTTATAAAAATGTTTTTTCAAAAAAAAATTAATATTATAAATGGAAATAGATATCAATAAAGATTCAATATAATTGATTAATATTGTGAATTGTTTTTAAATAGGGTTTAAAAATCATTCATTGTAGTTGAAAGTTAGTGTAAGGGCTTATTTTCCGAAATCCATACCAAATTCAGATTATTTTTTAAAAAATTAAATTTTAAAAAACAAAATATGGAATCTTTATCAACAAAAACCTTATATATTCAATAAATCATGTTATTTATTTGTATAAAGTGCCTTTCTTCCAATTCTCCTCCAATTAGTTCACCATCATTCTAAAAGAACATTTTTATGTTGAGTCAAAAATATATCTTAATTTATTATTGAGAATAATTATTCTATTTATTCATATTATCTATTTTTCTTCATATATTTATATCTCTATAAATATATTTTTTTCATTACATTCTCTATTTTTGTTTACATTATATTAAAAATAAATAACAAAATATCATTTATGAAATTTATAAAATTTATGAATTGGTCATCTTCAATTATCTTTGATTTTAATGGGAAATTCGTACATGAATATACATTACAGTAAATTCATTTAGTATTATTTAAAGATATTATTTTACAAGATATCTTGGTTTAATATATTAATTAAAATTAATTTATAAATTTTTTATTTTCATTTAATATAATAATTTTCAGAAAATTTAAATCATATATATTTTTATTTATTATTGGAATTACTAATGTTCATAATTTATTTTCATCTATATTACAAGTATTAAATTATTCGTATGATTCAATTAGTATATTCTATAATGATACCATCCACTATATTTCTCTAAATTTATTATTATCAATTTTTTGGTACTCTTCTTACAACCCACTAATCACTCCTGAGTTACCTAATTTATAATTAGATTATGAATGTTTTTATTTTCTCAGGGTGCAGATATGTATGGTTTTTTGTTATGTGATTGATGGTTAAGATATATCTCTAAAATGTATTGGGAATATTCTTGTATATAATGATATGGAAATGAAACATGGGTAGTTATCCCATGTCTAAAACTCTTTTAGGTCACATTTGGTTTCCCAATGTACAAAAATGTTATTTGAAATTATTGGGTTTCTTATGTAAATAATATATATGCTACAAGGTGGCTATTCAATGTCTAAGTCATTTATACCACATTATTGGATAAACATCGTTCAAATATGTAATATGGCATTTATTGTCATCCCAAGTATAATATGGTTATAGTTATAGGTAGTTTTCCCAAGTCTAGATATATTATAGGACAATAGTGGTTATCATATGTTTTCCCTTTTTTGGAATGTGGTAAAACTAGTCTTGTATATTATTATAGTCATTATCGATAACCATAAAACATGTTCTGGGATTAAATGATATGAATGTACTATTTTTTCTTGTAATGAATCATGTTTATCTCATATTCACATATCACATGTTTACTAAATTAGTTTCCCACACAACAAAGTCACAAGCATTATGTAATCCAAAATCCTTATATCTTGATTATATATTAATGATACTTTTTTATTTGGATGTGATTCATTTTTTATCTTCATTTATCTAAATTATGTTCTTATTAATACTTTTTATTATTATTCTCTATTTTTATAATAATTTTTTATAACTCATTTTATCTATACTAATAATTTGTGTTCCACCATTCTTATTTTCTTATTACAATATTTAAAAGAAGAGTATTATATACAACATATAAAAAACGGTATCATTTGTGAAAAAAATATTGGGTATATGTTGAATAATTCTAATAATTTATTTTTCCACATCTAATATACTGAGAAACTAAAACTATATGTTAATGGGTATCATAAATTTTGAGGTGAAATGATTAAATATCATAAATGATGAAATATGTATATATATGTTATGATCAAGGTGCTGTATTTTTAAACAAAGTAATGTTTAGTTAATTTTTGGGACAAGGATATGTTGAATTGAGTATTAAAAATTAAATAAGTCTATGTTAAACTAAACGTGTTGCAGGATGAACATATAATGATGTTGTTCTAAATGAATGTTTAAAAATTAACAGATCTCATGAATGAATTTCCATTTAATTTTCTTATTTCCCCTATTTATTAATTCTTCATACCACCATTAATTTTTTCTTATTTTAGAAATTTTTTCAAATAAATATAAAAAATGTTAAAAAATGGTGGTAAATGAAATTATTATTCAAATGAGAAACCAAATGGGATTGTATACAGAGTGGAACATATTTCAGCTACGGTACCCCACCATCCTAACATATGAACAATATCATGAATCATTTCAAATAATGTGTTCCATATTCCAACACACAAAAATGTACATCAACCTTTAGTCAGTCATGAAATCCATTCTCAGGAAGTGAATAAAACTAATAGTAAACATATTTTATATTCTCTATAGACTAGATCATGAAAATGTTGTTTTATCTGATTATAATTTTTTACATAAATAAGATCAACAGTCATCTCTCATTATGATTATTATGTAGTAATGGGAAATATATATAATGGATTGGCATGATTTCAAGAATGATTTTGAATAAATAACTTTATTCAACACATATAAAAATAATAGTGATTGAATTATATGATATGAAATAAAAGTTGGATTATACAATTTTATTGTATAACAAAACATTAAAAAAATTCCATGTAATTATTTTTTATTAATCATTGACATAGAATGGATAATATATCATTTAATTAGTTGATAAAATGTGTTTCTCTAAAAATATTATCTATATGTGACTTCAGATGATATGAATATATTATTTGATGTACTATAAATGATGAAATGGGAATTATGTATGGAAATAATTCTATTATTTTGTTGGGAAAGATGAAAAACATGGGTGTTTTTTTGGAATCATAAATGAAAAAACAAAATAAGAAAAAATAATTCAACATCCCATATGAAAAACATTTTGAAATAATAATGTAGGAAATAACTCGAAGGAACATTTAATTACAACATGTATGGATGATTATTCTATCATACACCTGAAAATGAGGAGATATGATGATGAAAATCCATTAAATGGATTGATGGGAATCTTATCGTATGGAACCATGCACTCTCAAATGAATATATCTTAATAATTATCAGAATTATTTCATGAAATGCACAAAATCCTGGGTTATTGATGAAAAACAACATATGTAAAATCCAAAGAGAATGAAAAGTGAAATGTCTATGAAATAACAATAAATGATGTGGTAAATTAATGAAAATTCGAAAATAGTACAACTATTTTCCTATCATGAACTCTGAAGGACCAAAACATTAATGAAATTTTATTCTAAGCAACATTTTTTTGAAATATATTATGGTTAAATCCACAGAAAATATAATCATGGATATTCTAAAATCCCATGGTTTTCTAATTCACCAACAAATTATTGTTTTTATAGAGTTTTTGTCTTGTAGAACATCTATGAATACATAATTGGTTGTGGTTATATACTGAAACAATAATTAATGCAAAATATTATCTTATATCAATATATTTTTACAATATGTGATTTTCATGAAACTCAAGTGAATTAATTTTATGTAATCTAGTAGTGTGTTTTAAAATTTATAGTTTTTATAAATAATTAAATGATGCTTGAAACCACATCTAAATAACTAGATATAGTTTTTTTCAAAAGTTAACACCATTGCTGAACAATATAGAAAATAAATATGTAATATATGGAATGTAAATAAATACTACCTAGAATTATATATAGGGACTTATTTATGTCATACTGAGTATATGGGATTAAATAGTAAATTAATATATAATAAATTTATAAAATAATATAAATACATAGGATTAATTTTATAAATATTTTTTATGTCATATTATACACTGTAGCTATATATTAGATTTTCCAAAAATATTTAATACACATAAATATGTAGATAAAAAATTAATTATTACCCTATATGTCAGTCTTCATTCCTCTTGATGATCCATGATCCTTATATTATTCTCAACTAAAATTCTCAAGAACATCTACCACATGTGCTAAAAATTATTTTATATTTAAATTTAATTTAATCACAAATTGTGAGAAAAAATATTTGATTATTTATTATAATAAGATAAAAATTTACTATAAATGTTTTAGCTGTTGTAACTTTGACATAAATTAAAAATTATATAGAGTAATTCGTAGAGTTATTACCTTGAATATATATGAATTTTTTTTAAACTAACTTATAATATGAATAACATATGAATTAGACTAGACATATCGTCTTTAAACTTATTTTTTTTTCAATCACATTCAAAATAAGTTGAGAAGTACCTAAAATCTTCATATGCGATATAAAGTGATATTCATTAACATACTGGATTCCCTATAATGTATGCTTATACACTATTTACATCAATGGTATGTACCCCTTAAATGTAAAATGACATTCTTTTTATAATTATATAATTAATTATTAATTTTGTCAATAAAAATTACAATTAAATCCCAAATACACTCTAAAACCCTCTTTCAGGTATACCAAAAAACACTTAATGATTTAATATATAATTTATATATTTCTTACTCTTAAAAAATTATATATTTAAATACTTAATAAAAATATAATATATTTTTATATCAAAAATTAAATAGTTTAACTAAATTATATTAACATAATGTACTATCTAAATGTTTTAATTCTAAATTATGAAATTTTATTTTGAAAATTTTGGTCTTGATTTCAAATTAATCATCTCAAAAATATATTAGTTTTATTTTATTTATAATGGTTTGAAATTTGTTATTTTTCATAGAATAGGGAAAAATAATAATTCTTTTTAGAAACAAGAATATCATTTCTCATATTTACAAAGTGAAATTATAAGTAAATTAGTTTTAAAAATTTCAATAGATCCTTAGGAGAAATAAAAATTCGGATATAGAAATTAAAAGGAAATTTATACTTGGATTGTTTCATTAAAAAATTATTATATATTTTACGAAAAACTAATTTTTAAAAACTTTAGTGGTATAATTTTAAATTAAATTTTACCACATCATTAAATTTTACCAAAAATAATGAATTGTATATTTTGAATTATAATGGAAAAATTCATTAAATATTTCCCTTTAATTTTTAGACATTATTAATAATAACTATATTAAAAAATTATAATTAGTTTTTTTGGGAAAATATAGTAAATAAGGTTAAAAGTAAAATGATATATACTACAAAGTGACAGAAACACTTTCCTTAATTTTAGTAGAAGATTACATATCATCCAAATTCATCTGTTATTCAAATATAATAATTTATTAAAATTTATCCTTGATATTTTTCTTTATTATATCATATGTATAGACTAGTAAAAAATTCCATTCTCTTGGTTTCATAACCATTAAAATTTTAAGATAGTGATAAAACAACAAATGTTCATTTGTATATTTTCCCATGATAAAAATTATTTATATTTATCATGATAATTTATTTTATTTTTATTGAGGAAATAATTACTAAAATTTCAAAGAAAAACTAACATACTTGTTAATTAATTTAAAGGAAAATTGAATTAATAAATTTAATACAAATAAGAGTCATATAATTTTAATAAATTTTTTATTTCTTGACTATCAAAGTAAAATATAACATTATTTGGATGTTTTAAAGGATTGTATTCAATTTCCAATAATTTGAAGGTATTTTTACTGTGAGTTAGAATGAATACTTCCAAAAATATAATGTCATTAATGAGATATAATAATATATAATATTTCAATTAATGATATAACATTAGTAAGAGGAAAATATTAAAAAAATAATTTAATATGGTTTAAAATATTATCCATGGTTCATTTAAATTACATATATATTATTTTAGTAAATATTTTGACACATAATTCATAAAAAACATTAATTTCACCATAATTGTAAAAATGGGAAAAATGGGTATAAAATAAAATTATAAGGCTAAATAGTTAATATAAACTTTTCCAATTTAAATATTACATTGGGACTTATAATCATGATATTATTTTATATATATTGTATCAATATATTTCAATTTTAATATGAATATTAATTTATATTAATTTAATTCTATAATAAATTTAAAGTGTGAACCTCCCCAAACATATAAAAAGAATCCTCATCTCTTCATTTCATCTTGATTTAAAAAAAATAAATCATTTTTCAAGGATATAAGTCCTTTTATAGAAATAAAAGGCTCCTTTATTAAACAAAATTCAATATTACAAACATCTATCAATGCGAGATTGATCACAAACCATTTTGAGAATGGGTAAAAGATCATCAGGAACTTCATCATACTATACAAGTAAGAACGGTGAACTCTATTTTTTATAAAACAGTCTTCCAACGAATAATAATCATTGTATATATGAGTCATGATAGGATCCATGGAGAGGAGAGAGTCAAAAAACAACAACCATTGATTTGTGATCATCCAATATAAATGAGATGCTTTTTTCTTGATAGAAGA
Organism: Viscum album; assembly: GCA_963277665.1. Taxonomy (NCBI): domain Eukaryota; kingdom Viridiplantae; phylum Streptophyta; class Magnoliopsida; order Santalales; family Viscaceae; genus Viscum; species Viscum album. The sequence goes on along the minus strand of OY728140.1, from coordinate 809,561,402 downwards.
AATGATAATGGTATAATCACTATCATGAAAAATATTATTCAACCCGCAACTCCTATGTAAATACTCTGCATTAATAATTCGGTGAATCTCATCTTCAATTGAGGTGGAAAAACAATATAAACAACAAAAGTATCCATATACATACACCTATTGATCCCAGAAAATATCACCATAGTGTGAAAGTCATGGATTTCCCCAAGATGAACCATCAGTATTATCTTTTATCCATCCAATAAATGGTTCGTTGAATAAGACCTCAGAGGTAAAGTATGAATAAAAATTAACATTCAATCCAATAAGGGATATAATAGACATCGAATTGATTAAATTAGAGAATCATTTCTTCCTCAGCATGCATACCTCATGGAAATAGCTAGAATACCTGAGAAAGCTGCATAAACTAAGAAACAATGACTATCAAGGATCACTATATTTCAAAAATAACAAATAAAATGTTGAATATCGTTTGTAGAGACCTATAAAATATCATGATGTTGTGGAGAAGGAAACTTGAAGAGAAAAGAGAGATACTATATGATAAAATAAAACAATCAGTTGAAATCCTTTGGCGATACAATCTCCATACTAATATTGATCTAAAAGTCCGAATGAAGTTCTTATTCATCCTCCCCATTCACTTAAAGTCTGTGTTTTAGTGAAAGGAATGACTGTAAATTATATTTGAAGATAAAATACCATTAACAATAGGTTACCATACATAGAAGTACCATTTCTAGAAAAAAACAATAATCACAATGATGATAACATTATTTGGAAGCGCCTCCATATTTACAAGAAGATATTTGATAGATATATCCAAATCATGGGTAATGGTGTCATCAACCAAAAAAATTAGTTAGTGGGATACCAGTATATTTTTCTCTCCAAAAAGAATGATATGATTACTTTCAAATCATCCATATAGAATTAGAATCTATTGAAGAAAATATGGAATTGAAAGAATACTAACGAGAGCAATTGAGATGATTAAAAACTTCATTCTTGAGTAAGTTCATAAATTCAATCATATTGAAATTAGGGGTATCAGACTTTTTATTAAAAAATTTCCACGTTAAGAAATCCTATAAAGAATCATTAAAGTTTCTGATGTTCTAAACTCCTAAACACCATGTATCATAAGGATTACAATAATTATTTTGTGAAACGATAGCTAGTTTCATGCTAATAATGTTTCCACTCTAAATGAAATTTATATTAGTGACAATTATATTTCTCATGACTGATATATGCTATTTCTAAACCACAAAATAATAATCCAACATGGAAATAATAACATATTAAACAAAGAAGACATGACTATAAATTGATAGATATTTCAACTAATATATAGCAGGGTAACATCTTTCCTTGATAATAATCATAGAAAAATAACAAGATTTTGGCCTCCCCCAAAACAAAGGAACTCACATGCATGTAAAATGGAATATCCCCCTCATGAATACCAAAATCCATAATAATTTCAACATTCTATGGAGTAGATATATTAATTCCAAAATTATTAAAATATTTCCTCAACTGATCTCTTGTATAGAAAGAGAGGCATAGTGGAAAACATCTCATTTGATATTATTGGTATTACTTTTATCCAATTGAGTGAAAGGAATGATATCATCATAATAAAACAAATTTCTTGGAGAAATAATACCTCAACCCACACAAATAGATTTAATTTTTCCATTACCATCCATAATGCAAATTAATCATTAAAGGTAATCTTCTGCAATGGAAACCATAATTGTAGAAAGTGGGTCACCATTCCTAACACCCATAGAAAAAACAAATATCACTAAGGAGACCCATTAATAAGGTAAAATATTAGAGAGGATCCAAAAAATGGTATTCATCCATGCAATAAATATATTGTATAAACTAATATATGATGAACCTTATATATGTATCTCCAGATGATTTTTTCAATGGATTTCATGAAATAATGTTTTTGAGAAATTTTACCAAACATAGTTAATTTATTTAGTATATTATCATACTATAAAGTAGTAATGTTACATTAATGAATGGATATCCGCTTAATAAAACCAAATTAACTAGGAGAGACAATCTGGATTTCAATTTAAGTCAACCTTATAGCAAAAATGTCTCAAATATTATTAATTTTATTGATAACCAAATCAATTGGCTTGAAAATATGGATCTCATTAGAATTTTCCACCTTTGTAATAAGAGAATTATAATGACTTTTCAAACCATGAGGACATTTAACTCACTTAAAAAGTGAATAATAATCATGTAGACATCATTTTGAATAATATCTTAGACTAATTAGAAAAAATTGTTACCAAAACTATCCAAAACATAGAGAACATTCATATTTAAGACTGAAGTTCGCATAATTAATTTCAATATCCTAGGTAATAGAGGTAATATTGAAGATTTATTCTTGATTCAGATGTAGTGAATAATACCTTACATATGATCAATGGGGGAAAAGGACCATTTAAAAGATCCTTGATTAAAAAATTCATATTTTCTTAGAGATATTTTATTTTATCAAAAATCTAATCACCATTTCTAATCAAGGTAAGATGCCTAGAAACATTCTCAAATTTTTAAGGAGAATAAAAAAATATAGAATTATTCCCACCATACCTGAACAACATATCATTAAAATTATCCCTTTGAAAATCATTATTATGATTCAATAGATTATTCATCATAGTAAAAATCTCAGTTTATCTTTGAACACAATTAGATTAGTGATTCAAGATGTTTTTCTCTTTAAAATGATGAATAAAATATTCAAGGGAGGAGATTTTTTATAATGGGGACTGCAATGTTGTTATATCTTAATATTCATACATATTTTATGAATTTGTAGGTTGAAAATATATGAAAAATCGTCATTCTTGCAGTCCCAATATTTTTTTATCATCTCAAAAATATACCAACACTAATGAGGGGTGATCTAGGCCCTGTTAATCCTAAAAGATAATGGTTGATTGGGGTACATTCCCACAAGATCACCCTATATAGTATGATGATCATAATTAATTCAATATAGGGTCATACATGTAATAGATTCCAATGATTCTAAGCATTATTCATTGAAAAAGGCCCAATATATTCTTCTTGCAACTAACCTATTCATAAATTTAGGGTACCAAGTGTTTCAGGTGGAAACTGGGTAATCCATAAAAATCCCATTATGATCAATACATTATTTAAATTCAATGTAGGAAATAGCTTTAGTTATGTAACCCATATTCTCATTCGGATGGTTTAGGTAATTAAAATATACATTAAAAACCCATGTACCAGAAATAACAGAGTTAAGTTAACCAATATCCATCCTTAATCTCTTGTGATATATATAAATATTATGAGCCTAAACAAAAGAGAGGAAATATTGTGAAATAAGGAATTTAATTAAAATGAGACATGCTTCTCACTATGAACATCCAAATAAATATATTAAAATAAAACCACATCCCATAATAATTTTTATTTTCAAAAACCATTTTACATTTTGAATACCAATTTTCTATAAACCATTTAATTTTTTTAAATCAACTCCTTTCATCCAAAATTAATCCCAAAATTAAGTCACATCAAAACATCCAAAAATAAGGAACTAATGGATATGCCATCAAAACAACATGGTTCAACATACCATGCTATGATCGAGAATCAACCAGATGAAGTATATCAATCTATGAAGATGCATTTTACACATGCTACTACTTTATGTAAGCTCATATCTTAAACAAGTTCAACCCCATTGTTATCCATTATCCATAAAGTCAATTATTAATGAAAATTAAAATCATAGACTACCCTAGTCAACTTGAGGATTAGGATGAGAAAGGATTCATGACATCATTTCTATACCCACCACTCAAATACTGAAATTCCTGCTCACCATGAAACCTGACACCCTAAATATCCATGACCACCATTGATACCATTTTTCCATGATCCAAAATGGGTTGACCCTGAACCGATCACCCAATCTGAACCCAATTAAGTCCCAAATGGAATTGTTGATCCCTAATGGATGGAAACTAGTATTGGGCCTTAAAATAAGATAATTGGGAACTATTTAGACCATAAATCCAAGGAATCTGAATAAATATTATCTAAAAAACTAATAAACACTAGAATTAGAAATAATATTTTGTGTAACACTTGAACATACATCCATGTGACCATGTGGGTACCCATCATACAAAGAGCCACGATCGCTCAAAGAGAGATCTAGTATAGGAAGAACCTAAACATAAAAAGATAGAGTAAGTCTGAGAACCAAGATTCACTCTAGGAAATATGAGGATAAACAATTCCCAATTCTCATACCTCAAAAAAGAAAAAAAATCATGTTAGTTTGAAAATATGACAAAATAAAAAAATGTTTTTCATTGTTTTTAAATTCTTGCTACACGATTTCATTTCCATGAAATGCATTTCACTTCCACAGCATTTTAAAAATAGATTACAACTATGAATAAACATTTTAATATTAAAGTAAAATATTTAATAATATATTTTTTCTAAATTAGTTTTCAAGAATGAATAAATAAAAATGAAAAAAAATTCAGAAGATCTATGTGTAAATTCAAAATATTCTATTGTTATTTTTGGTCCAAGAGTTATCGGGACTTAGTGAAACATGGTATAGTAACCAAAGATAACATATTTATAAAAAAGAATTACTTTTGATGGGGGACCCCATGGTCCGAGAGGTATCAAATCTTCACAAATGTTTTATTAGTGTTTTAGCATAAATCCCTCTAAATGGAATATGGACAAACCACTTCTGAATCATCTAGCTTACTAGTCCTATTCTTGCAACCTAGGTACCTAGGGAAACCCTTCTAATCATTACAAAATGTTTCTGAAATTATATTATGAAAACATATTTGAACACACTAATTTCATTATAAAAACCCCATTTAACATACCACCACAAATCTACCTACTTAAATGCATTCCCATCATTATGTCACACTATAATTCATAAGCCTCATCATTCATAAAATATCACATATCACAAATTTTTCATAAATTTGTTTTCTAAAATAGTGTGATATGCCTTATGAGGGGTTTTAAATTATTAAAAACCATTATTATAACTCCAAACATCCCTCATTATCATGAAATTAATATTTTTCATTTTAGAAAACTGAAATCACCTAACTGTTTCCAAATCCATTTTAAAATCCCTATTGAACATAAAAGGAAAACCATGTTTAAAAACTAGATTGAAACTATTATTAAAACAAATAAAACATTTTATTAAAGGTAAATCATCAATTGACTTCAAATCCATACTAAAACCTATCAATTTTTCCTAAAAAATGTTGTGAGCACATATCAATAGAAAAATAACATGTTAGAATCTTAGATAAATTAAAAAAATTGAATAATTGATTCTTACCATTGTAGCTAGAAAATATCATGTAAAATAATATATATATATATATATATAACATAATTTTAACATAATAATGCAATAAAATTTTTAAATTTAGTGTGAAAGGCTTAGATATCCTACCTCAAACATGCTGCTTTTGATAGAAACCACTTGAAATAACCATTTTATCATACATGCACTTGCATTTATACATAAATAACCACACAAACACACACACAAATATATATATAAATACTCATGACATCATTTCACATATTCTCCACTAAATGATGGAATATTTACATAGTGGGAATATATAAATATATATATATATATATGATTTACCTATGCAAGTACATATAGGTGTTCTTGACACCAACAAATTCAAACCACACCAACAAGACCCTACACACTCTATAAAATTTACCAGTAACTCAATGGGAACTGAGGAACACTATTCATAGAGAAACATTGGTGTTGAAAAACAAAATCGAGGTAGAGTCTGAACTTAGGTTTTGAATCACACAATGAAGAGTTAAATTAGCCAAGATATATGTGAAGATGGAATAATATACTAAACAAAGTGATTTAAACCCAAAATTAATATGAGTGGTCGTTTGAGGGGGGAATTGTGCATTGCTGCTCTCCCATCCAACCGAATTGTATGAGCATGGAGGATAGGGGGATGGTTGTCCGTATGATAATGGAGCCATGTGATTTGTGGTAGATAGATCTTCCACCAGAGGTGGCTGTATGTTGTAAGGTTCTGGTTGAAGGGGGTAGACTGAGAGGATGGTGCGAGAGGGGGTGTTATCATCACCCAAGATGGAAGTGGAGGGAGGCCTGCATGAAGTGAAAGAAGAGGAAAAAAGAGGGTAAATCCATTTCAAGTTAAAAAAAGTAAAAACATAACCAATTAATAATGATAATAATTATAATAAAAATAATAAAATTATTATTATCATTATCATTATTATTAAAATTGTATTTAAATAGTTTTTTTTTCTTTATTTAATTTTATTCATTAATTTTATTTTGTGTTGGAACACAGGTAGGCCTCTTAGTTTGGCCTCTTGGTTTCCCATGTCATGTTCCAACCATCTGTAACCTACATGAGATATGGGAAACACGGATGGGATAGCCGCACGGTTAACAAACCACACTCCTGCTTGGATGAATGACTTTTTCTAGTTCCAAAACTAAACACCACTACTTTAGTATTTTTTTGTAACCAAGCTAAACTCGTATACCTCAACAGTAGACACCAATCCCAAGCTTCATGGTTACCACGTATAAGCCGCACAGTTTCCCTAAACCATGAGTTACCTGTGTACGATATGTTTTCCATCTAATAACATATGTTTCTCAATAAAAACTCAAAAATTCAAATTGGGACTCTACATGAACCTTGACAAGAACATCCAATGATATGAACAAAAAAAATAAATAATTTCAATTTTCAGGATGTCACAATTAATATTTTTGTCCAAGTATATATGTGTAGCTCTATTTTTGTTTAAATATCATAATTATTCATTAGACTTTTAAAAAAATGCAGTTTCTGACGACACCTGATTCTAAGGCCCGGTGTGCCTGGAATCGTTTTCCGAAGATCGGCTCGGTACGTTCAGTGAACGGACAAGTGGGTTTTTCTATCTTTTGAACCGGTGCTCGGAAGTAAAATCAGAGGGCACCAATGAACTCACATCACCGATAATTACTTAAGGGTACATTAAGCGCAGTTGTGTTTAGTCACACGAGGTGGTTAATTTTTGTGTATTCGACAAGTCTTAAATAAATTGTAGTGTTACAATTTATTTTATGTGGAAGTTAATTTCTTAATAGAGAAGTTGGAGGTGGGGCCACACCCCACCTAACTTCCCATGATAGGGTATGACCAAGGGTGGTGGGGTCGGCATGAAACCCCAACCCTTCACCTTCCCTTTAACCCCCACGAACTTCCCCCTATTTAACACCCCTTGTGTTTAAATTTATAACTCTACAACCCCCCTTATACTCCCTTGATTTTAATGTGTCAACTCCCCATTAATATCCTCTTCCATTAAGTTTGTTAACTCCTCTTATTTTGTGTTACTCTTCACCTTTTCCTTCCACCATTAATTCATGCCAACATGCCTTAATTAATGAGATGAGTCTCTTCATTTGTTTAATTAATTGGTTTTGTTTGAATTTTAAATCTTGGTGGTGTGAATAAAAATAATATCATGTGATATTATTTTGAGTTAGAGATTTTGGTGTGTGAGAAAACTTTAGAAAAGTCCTTGAGTTTTTGGGAGAGCTTTGGTGTGAAGAGGAAGAGAACTTTCCTTCGACGAAGAACGACGCATCTTCAATGAAGAACGGTTCTTCTTCAATGAAGAACACCTTCCATTCAACTTAGAACGACTCGGCGTCCACGTTTCTCAATCCTCTTCTTCTATAGCAACAAGTGAGGAAATGTCGTTTCCTCCTCGGACGCACCCCGACATCCACGGAATCTACGTCCGACCCCGCGACGCCGTTCTCCACGACACCCAACGTGCGACATAAAATATCCAGGTAGGGGAATTTTTTTGGTGTTCTCTTATCTTTTGAGAAAATAACGACGAGCGTAGACCAACCAATTCCAGGTTGATCCATGGATTGTTCGTTCATGCGGATTGATGTTGAGGATTTTTGTTTTTTTTCCGTGAATTATTTGTTGTCGTACATTGACTTCTAATAGATGGCTTCTTGCAATCATTATAAGGGGAGGTGGTCGGACCACATGAACACGACCGAACCTCCTTCCCCCCTTGTTGTTGAATTTGTTGCGGCACGTGAAAGGCGGCGTGATGCCATTGCACCGCGCGGAAATTATGAGGAAGGGCTATGAAGAACGGCACCGTCGCGCCGCGCCGATTAGTTGAACAAGCAACGACGCCATCGCGCCGTGCCAGAAAATGACAAACGATGCCGCAGGGGAATTGCGTGATCTTTTCAGCGAAGTTCGGGTCCCGGGATGATCACTAGCAAAGACCGCAGGCGAATCAGACCACTGGAGCATGTCCGGTGGTCCACGAAATCCCCCGCCGGCGCGCCACGTCGGCTCGGCGGCGCCGACGGTCGGGGGCGGTGGCGCCCGGAGCGCCACCGGAAGAATCCGCCGCAGCGGCGGAGCACGGCCCCGCGACCGCGCGGGACCGGACGGGGGTGGCGGGACACTGCCGTCTGCCGCGTCCGCTGGCACGGGCGGCCCTAACCGCGGGGCCGCGGTTCTTCACGCGGGGGCAGCGCCCCGCCCCGCTCCGCGCGGGCCTAACCGGCCGATCCGACCCATCGGCCGGGCCGGGTCACGCCCAAGCCGGGCTGGGCCACCCCGGCAGGGCCGGGTCACGCCATCCGGGTCGGGTCGACCCGGATCGGGCCGACCCCGGGGGGTTGGGTCGGGTCGGTCCGGGCCGAGACCCCCCGTTTTCGGACCCCTCACGGTTTTCCCTCATATATTGAGCTGTAGACCTCCGATCGACACACCGTCAGCGGCGATGCAACCCTTGGATCGATTCGGTCGTTTCGGTATATTACACTCAAGGTTTCGGAATACCTTGCATTCGGCCGGGTTGGTTCGGATACGAAACCAATCGGGCCCTCGGAGCGGAAACACTTATATTTTGAGCTCCGGATGTCCGATTGACGTTCCATCGACTTTGATAGATTCCTCTATGTGAGAAGGATCTTTTGGATTACTCCGCTCGAGGTTCGGATGCCATCGGAGTGAGGTCGGGTTAGTTCGCTTACGAAACCAACCAGGCCCCTAGAAAGAAAAATCCAATAACTCACAGACCGGGCGTCCGATTCACGCACCGTCTGTCTCGTTGATTTCCACATGATGAGGCGGAACTTTTGGCATAATTTGACCGAGTTTTGGTTGCTGTTGGATAGTGTCCAGTTTGGATTGTACCCGAAATCCAACCGGGCCCTTGATACGGAAAAGCTGTTATCTTTCAGACTTGATGTCCGTTTGACGAACCCTCAGCGGCGTTGGTGATCACGTGGAGAAACAGTACCTTTGATTATACCCTATGAGAGATCGGGGTATAGTTGAGATAAGGCTGGGTTGGTTCGCACTCGAAACCAACCGGGCCCCTGGGACGAAAAGGCTAATAACACCTAGACCGAGCGTCTGATTGACGCGCCGTCTGTTGCGTTGAGACCCCTATGACGAGGCGGTCCTTTGAGATACTTCCTCACAGGACATTGAGATACATGGAGTATTGAACTGTAGCTCGTGGAGTGGACCCTCCCAGAGACGAGCGTGCAGAGTACGGAGACCGTGTAGCCGACTGAGACCTGACGACTGCTTGACTGACTCGACTTGGAGTGAGTCGACTAGGCCAGTGGACGGAACACTACTTTGTGAGGTGCAGACCCATGGCGGACGGAGCACTACCTGTGTGACAGTGCAGACCTGCAGTACTCATCCGGAGAGTACCACTGCAGGCTACTAGGGGGTTTTCACTTCTGTGTTTGGGTGGCATACCCCGACGGGAAGCAATACTGTGTTTGGGTGGCTGACCCGCGGTACTCGAAAGGAGGAGTACCTCAGCAGTCTTAGGTTAGTGAGCAGTACCTCGGAGTCGTGACAGGACCATTGTACACTCCAGAGATGGAGCTCTTCATCAGTTACGGTTTTGATAATGAAAATCTTGGTTTGAGTTGAGACTTTTAAACTTTGTGTTTACCTCATGATTGAGATGGGTCAATTGATAAATTAGGTATATGTATGGGCATATACCCTGGTAGTGGTTATCCGTTGATTTCATGATATTGGTGTTTTCCTCATGATTGTGATTGGTTACTTGATAACTTAGGTATATGCATGGGCATATACCTATGTAGAGGTTATCTGTTGAGATCTTCGTTGTGGTTATCCATGTTGGTTTTAGTGAGAACTTGAGGGTCTCGGGGTCCCTACTGAGTATCGTTATACTCACCCCTGCACGGTCTATGCCCGCACCTCGTTGTGTAGGTTGCAGATGACGGGCAGTGCTGACAGAGGCTGAGTGTTTGAGGACTAAACGGTACCTACAGGTGGACTACACGACGAGTCAGTACCCAGAGGTAGACTACATGATGAGTCAGTATCTGGAGGTGGACTTCACGGTGAGACGACACTTAGAGGAGGTTGAAGGGCAAGAGCGTTGTGGAGGATATCTATACCTACCCTTCAGGTAGGATCCATGGTGGACGATCCAAGAGCTGCGCCATCTGTACCTACCCTTCAGGTAGGATCCGAGGAGGACGACCCAAGAGCCGCTTCAATTCTTCTAGCTGCTGTACTTTGTCCAGTTGTAGTTGTACTTTCATTTGGGTTTGTATTCTGGCCCATTTTCCTTTTAGCACTTCTCTTTGTACTTAGTGTTTTACTTCTGCTTGTACTCTGTGGTGTTTTGTTTACTTTTATAAAGGCAATGCCTTCCTAGTTATTGGGATTTACTCCTTTGGTGCTAGTCGCCATCCCCTGGCCTATGGAAGGCGTGCTTGGGGTAGTCACGACATGGAAAGCCGAGGACGGGTCGTGACAAGAGTGTGATATTATTTTGCATTTTGATATTTTTTGGTTTTAGGGAGGTGGTATTTCACTCTTGAGTTATGTTGTGATATTAAATTTTATGACCATTTTAATTAATTTTATCAATTAAAAGAAGCTTAGGTTTATTCTTAGCCTCTATTTCCATTTTTGGGTTATTTTCTATGGTATATTCTATTATAGACATGTGAAACCATTGTATTGAGTTTGATATTTCTATCTCTAGCCTATGATATAGAAATAACTCATTATTTTTTGGTATATTTTATTTTAAGTGAAATTTTATTATTGAATATTTGGAATTCTCTGTGTAGAAATGGTTTTATGATAAAACATGTTTTTCATAGTATTGATATTTTAAAATGAGTTATCAATGCATTATGAAGTAGTTTTTTTAACTTTTTTTTCAAATAATTATATGATGAAATGTTTATAAAGATATAGAAGATGAGAGGAAATGGTTAATTCTGTGGAAGGCTTACTAACAGTCCTCACCAACACTATAAGGGTTCACCCCAATGGTGTTCCTCTTTTCCATATGTTTGTTCATCTAGGGACTTATCATAACATTTGGGGGGTTTACATTGGGGTGTTCTTCAACTATCTATACTAAATGAATATTCACAGATGATTGATTCATGTGGGATTTTCCCTATTTAGGAATGTATTCCCAAGGTATCCTGATATAGAGTGATCCTTGGGGTGATGTTACCTGTGATTTTGGTTCATTGGTATGACATTCTCTTGACCAATTTTGAATATTACATCCATAGATTTGATATGATATGTGATGTATGATTTTTATTGTCTTGATACATCTGCTGTGATAGTTTTTGTTATATTAATTGAATATAAATTATATACATTATCAAGAAATGTTTATAAATGGTAATATAATTTTTATTCGATTATTCTTAGATAAAAAATGATACATTTTATGTTAATAGTGTTTTTCATTAATGTATTGCATGCATGTATTATTGTTCAATGAATTGATATGGAACACCTATGTTTGATCCTACTAATCCTTTTATATCAAACCTCTTCTACCACTTCGATGGTGAGTATAACATGTTATGTGATTCAATGAAGGGAAACGACATGCAACATAATGAGGAGGTGAGGCTTTCTGTTAGCTGGGTTTTCGGTTTTTTGGATCGTATTATTTTGGGAATGTACCCATTCTATTATATGTAAAATGTTTGAGTATGAAATTAGCTTTTTCTTCCTTTACATTTGGGCATGCATCATAGAGATATTTTCACTACCACTTCAGTTGCATTGATTGAATGTTTTCATTGTTTTATGATATATATGTTTATTTATTTTTCATTGTACTATCTATTTCTAATCAAGTATATATATTTTTTGGTTTTTGTTGTAGTTTGGAAAAAAACCCCTCAATTTTTGTTAATGCACGACATCAAGATGTCATCCCATGATGATCAGGATTACCCTTTCATTATGAGTAAATTGAGATTGGGTTGATGTTTTGGAGGGTACAAAGATCGAGATTGTCATATCCATCATGTAGGATTTGAATAGATAATATTCAATTATTACCGATGTAAAACCAAACATGTCATATATTGAAAACCAGTTTCATGATTTAGATATATAATAAATGATTTTTATTAGGATTATTCTATTATATTCAAATTAATCTGTGTATAATATGTAATAAGCCTTACACCACTAACATCAATAGAGTAAATATCCCCATTTCAAAACCATGAATAATAATCAACCATTTAATAATAATTATCAAAATAAATCTCATAAATAGAAAAAAAAATTAATGTATCCATGTAAGTGTGTTAAATATTGGGGGTATCATAAAAAATTTACGTGAATTTGATTTAGAAAATGTAAAATTTTTTTTATGGATACCAATGTTAAAAAAATTTAATGATTAATTGTGAAGAAAATTATTTTAAAAAACATTATGAAATTAATTATAATTCAAAAATTCCATGAATCTGTTATGAATTCTTTATCCACATTCAATTGAAGAATATATTTCCCCTTAGACAAGAACATCTCAAACTGAAAACTTATTTTAATGAAAAAAGCATTTAGAATTATCACCCTCTGGCTAAAAATAATTTAACATTTATATAGAATTTACAACACCCATTATCTCTCTTAATACAAAAAAACAATGATATAAAATCATAAATGATATAAATAACCATTAATAACATGTGATTTAAACCTTTAATAACATATTCTTATCAATCAATGAAACTATTTTTAATTATAATTTGAAAGGTTTTTAATTTATTAAAATTGTTGTATATAAACAATGTCGAAAAATGTGATTAAATTTAAATACTGTATTAATAATATTGTAGGATCAGTTGACTATAATATAGAAATCCTAAAAAATGAAGAAGTTGTTTTTAAAATGTTTCGTACATTACATTTTCCAAGAACGGGTTAACCCTAAACCACATGTGTATACATCATAGAAATAATGGTTCATTAGAGACATCACATCTAACTAAATGTGGTATTGATATATAAAGAAGGTATTTTTTGGGAATATATCCATGAATATTCATCACAAATTATGTGGATAATTTCAAGGATAATCTATAATAGATGATATTGAAAGAGGGTAGAGGTTCCATGTAACATGGTGGAATTAGTGGGTGGTATGATGATATATTATCTTTACAAATCATAGAGGGGTAATAATTGTATTTTTTATATTTAAATTTTTTTGTAAAAAACTTTGTTTAGCCACATTGATTGACGTACCAAGCATAAAATATTATTCCTTCACTATTCTATCATAATGACACTTTATGGATTGTCCACATAGTTAGGAAAAATAAATTTGAAACATATGAATTATCATATATAATGAACTATAGGTTTTTACATATTTTCTCTTTGTTTTTAATAATCATGAACAATATATAAAATTATAAAACATATGGAAGTGTTATGGTCTCCAGAGTATTATAATTCATCTAAAACGATAGATAAAAAGAATAATCACTCTCTATAAGACACATCACCAGGAAAACCCTTGTCCACAAAAAAATAATCATTACAAATTGTATCTTCCAGGATCGATAAAAACAACCATTCAATAAATACTCTAAATATTTTATCATGAATATGAAAATAAAAGAGTCCCCTATTAACATAAAAACATGTTCAATTGAGAAAAAATTCACCCAATAATAATGGTAGGAGAAAGCTAGAGTAGAAACATTTATCCACACTATAAAAAATGTATTTGACATTATTTCATGTAATTTAAAAGGAGGGAAACATGTTTCACGAACCATGGAGTACCAACCTTGGTGAATGAAACATAATTCAAATTCCATAAACTTGAGAACCATTGGACCACAAATGTATCAAAACCAAGATCACCTACAAAAATATTCCATGTTCGATCCCTATAAACCATGATCATGAATACATGGGACATAGTGGATGGGATGAATCCATAATAATTGTGGAAGCATAATGAATTACAATTATATTTGTCGATAATAACTATGTAAGAGTGCCATGGTGAATTATTGAGGTTTTAAGGAATTTATCTGTACACAAGGTTTAGAAAAGTTTTGGTGTTTCCACATTTATCAACGAATAGACTATGTTTGAAAGATATATCAGAAATTTATATTAAATATTTGTTTTTTAAAATTTATAAGAGAATATATTGAAGTTTATTTCATTTAAAAGACATGAAGTATATTCCAAAACCCTTGGTTGTGTCATAGAAGTTGAATTGAATGCATTAACTCACTTTTTTCAGTAATTTCATGCCACTTTAGACTAACTCTATATTGAAATATATTTTATTTCAATGTATAGTATTATTATATGGAATTTACTACATTTTCTACACTAAGTATTTTTATTTTTTACCATAATATGTCTAAAAATTATTTCCCAACTCTCATAGCCATATGTTTCACTATTTTATTTTATTTAAAGAAGTTTCCATGGTAAAACACTCAATTATAAACTGTATTAAATTTTATGTGATGTATTTTGAATGATTTTATTGTATAATGATGATTCTCATTGTGTAAGAAGGTGGATGGTTTTACTGTAATGGTATTTGGGCCAAATGATAAAATATGTTTTCCATGGGCATGGTCCATCTGATAATCCGTCATCCAATACGGTATCATTCTAAGAACATAGATATCCCAAACCAAATTCTATATAGTATGTTAGTACCTTTGTGAATTATAAATTGTACATATAAATTTATGGCCAACATGTTGAACAAAAATATGATGATGTTATCATGGAACATGTTTTTACCATGAGAGTTATATCTTGAGGTGATGGTGGGAACATATTTTATATCCATAGAAATTTAGAGGAAATACCAGTACAATAGAAATACTCTTTGATACAATACCACAAGACCAAAAGTCACACTGTAGAATAAAAAAATTATATTGTGTGTTTTTTCACAACATACCCATAGTTAAAGTCATCCATAAAAATGGATTGACCATGTGAATTAATATCAATAGGGATTAAAGGGTACCTATACAAAGAAGGATTTATATTCTAGATTTATGGTGGGAAAAAGAAACCCATTCAGTTGAAACTCTTTATGAAATATAGGTGATGAAGATAGTTTAGTTGAATGAATAAATATAATCCCATAGAATTTCCACCTATAGTATTAACAGATTCATAATAGAGTGATTTGGGGGTTATGGAGTCAGAGTATATCATTTCATTATCTAGTTTGCGTTAAGTGAATTATAATGTGTTATAATTACTATCGTAGTCAATGCGAGATTACACCATACAGAAGATTTTCATACCTACAATATTTCAATGATTCACTTTATATTCCATTTAAATGTAATATATAATAGTGAAGGTATAATCAACAATTGATAATATATGGAAAATGATACAACACCATATCCAAGATGTTTTTGTCTAGCAATAAAATTATATAGGTTACTATAAAAGTAATGAAAACACAAAATTATAAGTTATGAGTTGGACATAATGGATATTCAAAATCACATTAATGAATTTAAAAACATATAAATATAATTCTGATATGTGATTCATTCCCGACCATTTGTATTATGGGAATTAGAAGGTGTCTCTATAACATTACATGTGGTGTTTTTTTAAAATAGTCTAAAAAAAGAGAGAATATCCGACACAAAATATTTAGAGGGGAAAAACAATTATAATAATATCCCAAATGAGAATGTTAGATATTTTCATACTTATTTATGATCATGAAAAAAATTGAAAATAATATTTTAAGATATCTCATTTAAACAATGTTATTTTATTTATAAAAAAGGATGCCTCATGTAACACCTCGATATTTTGAGAATTTTTTTCGAATTAATTTAAAATATCCATATTTTTCATTTCACATGATATTGTAAGTAGTCTTATATATATTGAAATAGTATGTGAAAAATTACATTCACATTCAATAATAACTAGTCTGGCACGACATGAAATACCGTCATGGCTAGCTCTAGAAACAACACCAACAGGGTGTACAAAACACGCAACACTTAGTTTCTATCAAATATTTCATTTATTATTTATTTATTGAAATATGATAATTATATACGATCTTTTAAACATATTAATAAATATTTTTCAAATATTTTTTTCCATATAAATAAAACATATTGATAATGAAAGGTAATATTTTTTGTAAAGACCTTTTTATATTTAAAAACATCATTTTCTCAAATGAACTGCTTATAAAAGTAAATGTATTTTTATAAAAAGTTATAAATTTAATTGTATAATATAAAATTTTTTGAATTCAAAACACCAAATTTTTATGAGGGTGAGTTATTAGGATTTTTTTTGAGAAACATCATTTTTTAATTAGTAGTGAAAAATTCTACCTTTTTGTTAAAAATTCTTTATTTTATAATATAATATTAATTTTAAATGATATTATAAATATTTTTTAAGGTAAAAATATATTAATATTATATATATTAATACAATTTAATTTATTATATGGAATTTTCATTTTAAACTGAAGATAAAATCTTATTTAACTTTTTAACTTTTTCCTCCCTTAAACCCCGTTATTTTTCCTGTATGCGATATTTGCACTAATCATAATTTTTCAACTTTTGTTATTGAAATTAAAAAAAATATGACATAAAGCATTTTATTCATTCTAGATTTTAGATTCTAATTATATCATGTGAATTTTTATTCCAAAATTATAAGTAAAAGGTATATAAATTAATCAGAGTATTTAATGTCACATTATACTTAATTTCAGACTAAACATTAAACATAGGGTCCTAAATGAACTAGAATATTGTAAAACATCACTTTTATGTTTATATTTCTTCCGTAAACCATTATGTGTTGAGTTATTATGGGTTTCTATTACTCTTTTTAGGTAATAACGTTTTCACACCTAATTTATTTATAAAAATTCAATGACAGTCCTTCTCCAACCCTAAAAAGGTAACCACCTCTACCCATTCTTCCCACCTATAAAACCATTTCACATTATACAAAATCTTACCAATTACCCTCTATAAACTTATTCCATCATCCTTTAATCCTCTATTTGTGAATAATGATTCTCATGGAAGCCTTTCTTAAAAACAAAAACGAGTTACCCGATTAAGAGGCAACATCTTCTCTGAAGCTCCATTCCTTTATTTTCATTCCCCAAAAACACTAATATAATTATTTCATTATTATATGAAAACACCAGTAGCATCCATATACTAGGAAATTTTTATGAAATTCTTCTAACCAAAACTTACACACACCTTCATCTAATTGATGTTGAACATACTATTTCTATGTATGATGAACTAATGCCTCATTAAATTATGATGGTTCATTTATCCTAGACCACCAATTATGGAGGCCATTATGAAGGATAAATTATTTATATATGAAATATATTTTATTTATTATTTATTTAAAATTCTTTATCCCTTTTAGAACAAAATACTTTTTAACTTCCATTTGGTGTTAATATGATAATCTTGTTTGAGGAAATGTGAACTACCACCCCCTCAAATCGATGTGATTCATTCACAAACTACATGGAAAGTATTAATAATGTGTTTAGTAAAATTATATGTTATATATAATATAGTATTTATAATTTAATAACCTTATATATATTCATATACATACATTTGTATATATATTTCATTTTCTTTTGTTCTTTAAATATGACAATAAAAAACAGAAACAACATTCATGCGAATGTACGACTTACCATATCGTTGAACGGTGTATTACATTTCCTACAACTATATGATATAATTAAGTATATTATGAATATAATGGATATACCTAGTAATTAAATCATGATATTGTTTTGAATAGTGATATATGTAAAAAGACCAACGATATAACAAAATAAGATATAAGCGAAGAACATGAGAATGTTACCCAATGGGAAAACTTCACATTGGATTGTTAACAACCATGAAATATAATGTCATAATAAATCCATAAATATTATTATGTATATCTAATTATTCATTTAAATATTTTTAATAAACTTATTTTTATTATACAGGAAGCTTGTATGTGTATGGAGAGATTCAATACACGAGGTAAAGGGATTTCATCTCTAATTTAATTTCTATGAGAAACAAGCTATGTTATCCACTATTTCCATTTTTTGGTGTTGTAATTCCAGTTATTTTATTCTATATATATTTTACACAAATTTATGGGTATTCACATTCTAATTTAATGATCCTTATTTCATGTGGTTTTAGTTTCAAAAGTTATGATATCCTTAAAATGGTTTTATCAAAATTTTCCTTTGTTGAGACTCATGTTATGTTATCCACATGGAATCATTTTAAAGGGTATTATTCTTTAATTACATGGAATGTCATGATTCTGAATATATTAATGATATTATTAGCTTCATGTAATTTCATTTCTATAAATGTAGATCGTGATACCATGTTATAATAGTTAATTGAAACAATATCACTCCTTTTCTTGATTATTTATGTTTATGCTTCATTTTATGAAATATTACTATCCGTATCACAATAATATTCATGAATTACCCTATCCTACATTATTTCATGATATACACATTTCATGGTATAATTTTCTACCCTTTGGTACCAATGATATTTAAGAATGCGTTTTTATGATAAATTGACTTTAATCTCTCATCACTCAGAAATCTATGTTTTCTATAAAAGGAATTCATCAATACCATACCAATACGCTATATGATTTAAAATAAATTTTTACCCATTTTTATTTTTACAAGATATTATAGGGAATATTCTATTCTTTTTTTAACAAAGAATTCCTTCTATCCCTTTTATCATAGAAGATGAATGCTTCATTACTATGTGTGACATGTATGGATTTACCCACCATCATTCAATTGAATATCCCTTTTTCATTTTTAAATAGAATAATCATTATGAAATTGTTTTGAAATTAATTTTTAAGGTAAATGGTTTCCAAAAATGTTTAGAGTATTCATTATACTTTTTCATGGAATTTTATGAGAAAATTATTGCTAAATGGTATTATATATTTATAATCCTTTTTCAATGAAGAAATTATATTTCCCCCAAGAAGAATTTTAAAAAGTTATTTGAAAACTATTTTCTATCTACGATGACATCCATTGATGTTACTCATGGAATTTTTAGCAATTCTTTAATGGTTCCATTAATAAATTTTCAATTAATGATTCATGCATAACATTATTTTCTTTTTGAAACCTGTTTCTCTTTCAGGGGTTATATGTTTATAAAATTGTTTTATCTTTCATGGGTTATGCTTAGATGAAATGGTTCTGAAACCTATCTATTTTCCATAGGATGTGATGTAATGTAATTTTAATGATACCCATTTCATTTAATGGGTTATTATTTGATTTTTATAAGACTTATATCTTCATATCGAACGTGATATGATGAATGCTTTTTTATATTTTGGAACATGTGTGAATGAATTTACTATTAGATTGGGGGGACCTATACCTACCACCAATGTAGTGGGTAGTGATACGATTTATATGATCTCAATGTGTACATTAGTTTCAGAATAATCCCAAAATGAATGATGGTGTATGGGTTGTAACCCATGAAACAATTCACGAGGATACACATTTATGAGTCGATGCCCAAAAATAAAAACGTACATGGCTTTTATCCCCCTCCAAAATGAAAGAGAGTACATGGGTAGTAGACCAAGACTATAAATAAGAAGTTATATTGGATATAGCTCAATATGAAATGAGTGAGGGTACACATATAATATCTTAAGCCATTAAATAAAAAGGTACATGGGTTGTAGACCATGCCTAAATTAAAGAGGGTACACTGGTAGTATCCTATGCCTGAAAAGAAGGAGGTACACAAGTTATAGCCCATGCCGAAATGAATGTGGGTATAAAAGTTGTTATCCCATGATTGAATTAGGTACATGGGTCGTATCCCAGGCCTAATATGTAATAAAGGTCATGGTAGATAGATTTAACATAACTGTTTCTATTCTTGAATGTATGCCACAAATCCTATATATTATTCCTTAGTTATGATTTCTTGTCTCATGATATTTATTTCCTTATTATTCATGTTTATGAACATCTATGCTTTACCCCAAAACTCATGATCCTGTTTTTTTTTAATGTGATGATCTTCTAATGATTAGATCATATTATCGTACACCTGTGATCATGTAATGCTTCTAAATTTTCATTATTTACCCTTACAGAGCATCTGAGAACACCCCTTTCAAATGTTTCCTTTATTCTAGTTATTAAATATGATTTTAGGTAGATGTTTTGAATGAGGATATATTAATGAGATATGTTGAATATCATTCACAGTGATAGAATATTTTGTTTCTATGTTTCCCAAGGTAATAAACTATTATGGTCTCCATGCATGTATTTTTTCAATGTACTAAATATAAATCTAAAATGATGTAATATCCATGTATGTGAGTCAGAGGTTGTTATGTTAGGTGTAAAAGGGAATGTATATTCATTATTTGGATTCTAGGATGATAAAACATTAGTGATATCCCTAGGTATATTTTTAAGTAAACGTATAGGGATGTCCTTAAGGATATGTATAATTTTAAGTTAACATTTAGGAAAATGTCGTGGATTATTTGAATTTGATAGATTGAGTGGTTTTCTAGAAAAAAAATCCATTTATGGATGCTACATGCATATTTGGTTCTGATTAAAATATTTCTATGGGTAACAACTCAACAATATGTTTTGGTCACGACTCTAGGTAATCTAGTATACGACAACATGTCTAGCTGAAAAACCTATTTTCACACACTTGTGGGATATTTTTTTGGAAATTTACAAACACATCATGAACCATCATGAATGATTTATATATAATTTAGTTATGAATAACCTTGGACAAAACCAATGTGAAAAATATAGTTAATGGTTTCATGATTTATACATGTTATATGTAATTATTTTAATGGCTATGTGGTCTTCTTATATGAGAAGTAATGCTCAACCTATGCTTCTAGTTTTAATCAATAGTGGGAACTAGATTGAACTGAATTAAAGTTGAATGAGGAGGGAGGTTTTAAAATGGGTATTCAAATTGGATGATCACTGGAGTGAAAGGTTTTTTCATCATGATTAATATTTTTTCATGAAATATGATTAAGAATGATTACCTTAACTAACTCTCAAACTCACCAATGAAGAGAAAGAAGGAGTTCGCTAAGAGTTCTGGCAATGGACACTATGTATGAAAGGATATTGGGTTCCTTTTTTCATGAATGTGGAAGGAATAACCTAATTTAATGTTATATACCAACAAGAAGGATTGTTGTTTTCAGAAAAGAATCAAACATAGAACGTTATCGCAAGGAGTAAATTAAGAGTTCAGTAAAATAATTGGATTTAAATGTTTTTCTCCCTAACGTATTATCAATTTATGATTTCATAAAAAGTATAATTTGTGGGAAATATTAAAATAAATTTCCTCTATTGAAGGCTCATGATGTGAATCAACAAGGGGGTTCATGTAATGGTTTTTCTATGCATGATGAAGTAACCATGAATTACATATGAAAAAATGAGATTTTGTAGATATGACTTATTATATTTCAATTTATAAACGTTATGACATGATTCTTATTTATTATATTTTGAGATAGGTATTTTGGAATATGTTAACGTTTCCTAAGTAATGGGTTTTGAATAATGTTGGATGAATAATGTATTTATGTTTTCAAATTCAGAGGCTATGTTAAATAACGCACGAAATATATATGTATTTTTAGTTTATTTTTTCATCTATGATTGGAAATGGAATATTTATTACTGATAAAAACATTGAAAATGATTATATCAAAAGGTGATATTTTGATTAAAGGAATGTAGTCCTTAATTAATTCATGGCACCGTGATAATAATGTTTGGGTAAATATATACTGAATTTGAATAAGTAAATTGGATAGTATAGATTTCCCTAGATCATATTATTGACAAAATGTTTTATGTCATCATGAATGATGTTTACAAAATTAGGGATTAAAGGCATATATCTAGTAATCATTGGAATAATAAATACCACAATTTTTCTAAGAGGATTTTTGGTAATTCAGGTTACAACCATGTTTCAATTTTTGATATGGAGTTGGTATTCGAAATTTTAAAATGTGACATCCAAGAGCTACTTTGGGTTATACAATGGAATCACTGTTAAGGTGACTTCATGAGGTTATTTTTGAATCCTTGAACTTCTATCTTTAGGATAAGTTATGATGTTAACCATTAATAGAATGATTGTTTTAATCTTTAGATTATGTTAGTAATATTAATGTGTTATCTTCCATGTAAATATTTATGATAGTTGGATATTCATTCAGAATACCTTTTGTGGATGGTAACTAATCAAAAATGAGATGGAATTTCATGGAATGTGTGATCAATTTTTTTTCTTCAGGAATTAAAAAATCAACCTTGTTTTTTATAGAAGTATGTGAAGTTGAAAAAAAAATAAAGGGATAGGTTGTTTTGAAACCATTCTAGAATATCATTTAATGAATACTTTTTTACTATTAATGGAACCTAAAAAGGAATCCTATAATTATATTTATGATGAATCATAGGGTTGTCTAGGTCATTACATATTTTAGTATTTCTGGTTTTTTACTTTTGAAAAATATTTTTCTCTATCAAACTCTATTAGAATGTGATTGTATGATTTTCCATCCATATAGATTTTTTCAATTTCCACCTATCTTCACCCATGTGGTAACACATTTATAAGACACTATGGGAAATAGTTACGATTCTAATTTTCCCTTTTATGGAATGAATTAGTATTCATTATTATAATGTGGGTTTCTATGATAGAAACATTCAATTAATAAACCATTTATAACATTGATTAATTTATCTGGAGAAATTCATTATTACGGGTGTAGAATGTAACACCCGGATATTTTGAGATTTGTTATTCAAAATAATGTATCTTTTCAATATTTTTAATGTCACATGACAAAATAAATAATCATATATATATATATATAAAATTCAATCATTCCATTTAAAAACTCCATCCTTTCATGTGCGACATGGAATACATTCATGCTTTTAACAACAAACAACACAGATTTGACGTGCAATGCATGCAAAATTTTGTTTTAGATGAATCATATCATGTTAATATATTATTTATTTAAATCAGATAATTATATTCTATATAATAAACATAGTAATAACTATTTTTCAAATGTTTTATTTTTATATAAATAGAAAATATTTACAAGGAAATATAATATTTTTGGTAAAGTCCTTTTTATTTTTAAAAACAGAATTTTCTAAAATTAACAGATTCTAATAATTAATTTAATTTTAGACTCATTTATATATTTAATTGTTTAAAATGGAATATATATTTTAATTTATAAAAATTATGTTACCTTAGGGTTATTTTTTTGGATTTTTCTAAAAACTTCATTTTATGATGAATAGTTAATATCACGCTTTTATTATAAAACTAAAATTTTGTCTAATTATCAATTAATTTTAATGATATTATTAACATTTTTATGATTTATTTGATAAATATTAAATATATTAATATATTTCATTTCATTTGAATAAAGTTTCACATTGAAAGTGAATATAAAATCATAACAAACTTTTGACCTTTTTATTACATTAAAAGCCCATTATTTTGTCACATCTCCTTGATTAGCCCTAATATTTATTTTTACAATTCTATGATTGGAATTTATAAAATCCAACATACATCATTCAATTTAGCCTAATTTTTAATTTCAAATTATTCCATGTTAATTTTTTGACCAAAATGATTAGTAAAAGTGATTAGTGTTTATCATAGAAGTTACGACTAAATTAAGCATAATTAGGGACTAAACCTTAACATTAAGGGCCCAAATGACAAATAAACTGTTCCAACAAAAATTTTCTATCCACATATCATCAATACACCATCTATTATAGAGTTTTTTGTGTTGTAATGACTTTTATTATTTAAGAACACGTGAATAACTTTTTTTTCTAAAAATTTCATGCAAGACTTTTTCCTTCCATATAAAGGCTACAACCTCTTATCATTCCTCATTCCAATGAAACCTACATAGATCATCCAATCTTGTCACAATTACCCTACCATAAAAACCTCTCTTAAACCTTGAATCCTCCCTTTGGGTAGATAGCTTCTCAAGGAAGCCATTTTTTCACAAACCAAAAGGAGTTATCCGATTAAGAGGTAACATCTTCTCCCAAACTCCTTTACTTTATTTTCTATAACAAAAAATTAACTATCTTAATTACATTACTATATGAATACTCTAGTTTATTGCATACACTTGGACTTTTTTATGAAATGCGTTTGACTAACACATACACAAACCTCCATCTATTGAACATACGGTTTCTTTGTTTGGTGAACTACTACCTCACCAAACAATGATTGTTCATTTCTCATTCAATAAGGATAATCATAGAAAATATGATAAAAATATTATTTATTATGTAATGTAATATATATTTTTTTTCCTTATGATTAGATATTAATTTTATAACCCGCATCTCATTACATTCTATTTGGGGTTAATACAATAAACTCGTTTGAGGAAGTCTTGACAACCAACCCCCCCCCCCAAACAAAGTAATTTGTTCACACACCACATGATATTTATTAAGGATTACTTTAATAACTATATATGATATATAAGATATATTAAGAATACTGTAAAAAAATTATATATATATATTCATGCATATATATATAATTATTTTCTTTAGTTCATTCAATATGACTATTAAAAACTGAAACAATGTTCATGCATAAGTATGTCGTTTTGTCTCCATCATTGGTGTATTCCATGTCAAACATATGTATAATATAATTTATTATAATATGAATATATTGTATAAACCTGATATTTTTATCATGAACTACATTCTTGAATCAAGAAATAATTATAATAACTAACGATATAAAAATGTAAGATATATGTGAAGAATAATGCAATATTACCCAATGTGAAAATATAATATTATATATTTATCAAGAAGGTAATATAAGTTCATAATAAACTAAAATATAAAAGTATGTATAATTATATTCTTATTTAAAATATTTATAAAAAAAATTAATTTTTATACTAAAATGTTGTACGAGTACAGAGAGAGTCAATAGACAATGTAAAGGGATTTCATCTCTCATTAATTTTTTTTGAGATTCATGCTATGTTCACTAGTATTTCATTAAGTGTTTTGTATGTACGAAATATGATTTTATTCTATTTATCTTTTAAAAAAATATATGTCTATTAATATACACTTTTTATGAACATTATTTCATGTGGTTTTGGGGTGAAATGATACCAAATCTGTTAAAAAATGCTTTCCCTCATTTTTGCTTCATTGAGACTCATGTTTTGTTATGAAGCTGGAATCTTTTTCAATGAATTTATAATTCAATTTTATATTACATATCATTAATCTCAAAAATTTCATGAAATTATATGCTTAATTTAATTTCCATTCCTTATAGAGAGAGCATGATAACAAGATACCATGTTATAAGTGTTTATTGATACAATGTCATTGTTTTTTGATATTGTTTCTATTTATGATTCCATTAATAAAATATTATGATCCATATCACAATAATAATCATGATATACGTTATCCTCTATTATTTTATTATATACACAAGTATTTGTAACATTTTCTACTAGTTGGAACAAAAGATTGTTAAGAAACTATTTTTAAGAATGCTGGACAATACCCTCTATGCTTTCAGAATTATATGTTTTCTAAATAGTGTATCCAATAATATTATACCATTACAAAATAATAATTTAAATTTTTTTTTTCAACAAGATATTCAATGGTATTTTCTTGTCATTATTCGAACACAGAATTCCTTCTAACCCTTTTACCGAGAAAATAAAATTCCTTTTAATTTGTGCAACATGTATGGATTTACGAAGGGTCAGTCATTTGAAGATTTATTTTCAATTTTTAAAAGTATAATCATTAAGATATTTTTTTAAAGTAATTTTCAATAAAAAATATTTTCAAAAAGGTTTCAATTCATCATTATATATGTTCAATTTATTTTCTATGAAAATTATCATTACATGATTTTATATATTAACAATCCTTTTCAAGGAACAAAGGGTTTTTTATTAATGATACATGTTTGAATGATAGTTAAAAACTATTTTCCATCTATGATGACATCCATTTATGTTAATCAAACCATTTTTTGAAATTCTCTAAAGGTTCAATTCATATTATTTCTATGAATGTTTAATGATTAATGTCATGGTATTTATAAAACCAGTTACTATATCAGGTGTTATATTTTTATAAAAATTGGTTTCCCATTTAGGGGTTATGCATCAATGAAATGTTTATGAAGCCTATGTATTTTACATAGTTTATGATTTGATGAAATGTTAAGGATACCCATTTCATTTTTTGGGTTATGATTTAATGTTTAGAAGACTTATATGATCATATGGATTATGATAGGAGGAATGTTTTATTATTTTTGGCACATTTGTGATTGATTTTACATGAGATCAGTGTGACCAATATTGTAACTTTCCGGTTCTAGAATCCACCTAGAGGCGCCCCGTACCCGGTTGGTCACATTGCCTCAAGCGCAATTCCCCAAATGCCAGAGGCTACTGACTATCACTGAGGGCCTTGGATGTGATTGTATGGAAACTATGCCCTCATTGGTAGAGTACATAGCGGAAAAATGGAATCAATAAACAACACATAAAATTGGGGAAAAAGGTAAAAAATCCTTACATGAGTGAACAGTGGAAGGATAAAACAATAAATAAATATAGAAAACATATATATAAATTATGCATGATACATATGTCTAGGAAAGCAGCCAAACAAGTACAATGCTGGAAATACAAAGAGTACTAAAAAAAGTATAAAATAATGATAAACTTCTCCTCAGCATCGCAAGCCTCGGCCTGGTCCCATGCTCTCCTGCTCCATATGAATTCAAGTACCTGAAGTCAAAGAGAACATTCCCTTGTCTATACCTGCATAAATATAATCAGTTTGGGCCCAAATGCATGACCCAAATTGGGTGTTAGACTGAATACCAGTAGGTAACCACCCGAAGATCTGTGCCTAATAGTCAGTGGGCATATGGCATTTAAATGTATAGTAAACAGTAAAGAGTAACAGTAAGATGGATGATACACAATAGTAAACAATCTACATTCAACAAGAATTAGTGAAACAAATACCTAACAAAAAAAGGAATCCTTAAAGGATGTACTCACAACCATCCCCTCTAGTCCTATCTAAGAACTACCCACAACAATCTGCGAAGTACACTCAGTGTAACCCCTCTCGTTTGTTCATTAGAAATTATAAGACTCGCTGAGGAAGAACGCTCAACCAATTCCCCTTATAGTCTAAGGTAGTCAGGGACTCTCTGAGGATGACCATGCGGTCAATTCCACTTATATCCCCAAGGACTAGAGACTCTTTGAGTATTATCACTTGGTCAATTCCTCCTATATCCTCAGGTCTATCACAGACTCTTTGAGTGATCTCACTAGGTCAATTCCTTCTATAGCTTGGAGTGGTTTATGTAAAATCAAAAAAAAACTATTTGAGGAAGCTCACTCGCTCTATCCCCTTATAGTGTATACAACCCAAGACTCTCTAATTAATCTCACTCGGTCAACCCTCTTGTAGTCTATAATATCCATGACTCTCTAAGAAACTAACTATGTCTATCCCATATAGTCTATAATGTCTAAGACTATCTGAGGAAGCTCGCTCGGTCAATCCCATTGTAGACTATAACACCATATTCTCTCGGCCCTATGCTAGTTAGGGCATAATAATTCTATAAGGTCAAGGTAAACCTACAATGCTACTTGGATAACCAGTATATAGTATAACAATCAATGCCAGGGAATAACAATCCATCCTACGATCACAAGGCATGGAAAACATGTATAACAGCCAATAGGATGAACAAGACCAAAAAGGTCATAAATAGAAAAAGGCATGGGGAAAACATCCAAGAATATAAATTATACTATACAAATCCAAATTACCTCTACACAAGCATATACGCAAGGCATGAAAAAAATATGTGAAAAACAGTAAACACGCAATACCCTGTTCAAGGGTATTGGGGGAATTTGTTCATAAATCTCAAGGACTTTGAACAGAAAGGCACAAACCACCTACCAAGATGCTATGATATCAATATACATGAACCAAGAGGCTTTAATCTTCTTATAATATCAATGATCTATGAAAACACACAAAATGTTCAACCCACAATAGCATGTAAAAGAGGAGGAATTCGAAAATGATACTCTAGAAGAAGGGAGAGCTTACCACTGCATTTCCAATGTAATTGACGACGCTCGATTCAAAGAACGGACCGAGGCTCAGGGGCTCAAAGAAGTTCTACGGCCGTACCCTCGCTCTCAGTCAATGAAGCTGGAGAAGAAGACATTTCTAGGGTTAAGATGCAACCCCAGTCCGTTTGATGAAAAAAAAAGAAAGTACACGGTGTGTACTTTTGGAGTACATTACATGTACTAGGATTTTCCGTACTCCGCACCACGTGGCCTCCACATCACCACTACATGCCCCTGTATGTGGACATGACACCACCAACACACGGTCTCGAGCGACATCAAATTATGTAGTGTGTGCTTATAAAGTATATGTCGTATACTTCAAGAATTTCTAGAAACTCCTATTTTCTCAAAAACTCCAGAAAATGAAAAATCATACCTGAAAAGAAGGTTTGGGTTCATACAAAATTCCCCCATTAACAAAATTTTCCCCAATTTTCCCTAGCTAGGAATAGAAGAGGAAACCTCAAATACTCCAGCCACTGAGATCGTACGTCGGCCTCACTCTCCAAAGTCTCGACATGTACTCGCTCATGCTGCCATTACACCCATACCGGAGGAAAAAACCGGACACAGAGAACCTTCATACTACGATCGACAATCATAATATGATGCTCCTCAAATGATGCATCTATTTCAAACTCAACCTCCTCAGGTTGAAGGACATGAGATGGGTCTAAAAAGTAATGTTGGAGCTGAGAAACATGGAAGAATTCGGGCATGGCCCAATACCTCTGAGGTAACAGCAACTTATAGGAAACTGGCCCAAATCTCTCCAACACCTCAAATGGACAGACGTATCATGGTGAAATCCTACCCTCTATGAATCCTCTTGTTTCCCAACCTTGGTGTGTCATGTAGGAAAACCTGATCCCCGACCTCTAACTCCAGAGGTCGTGTCCACTTAACAACATAATACTTCTTTCGAGACTGTGCAGTAGACATCGTCTTCCGAATCAACATTATCTTCTCTTTGGTCTCCAGAACAAGACGAGGACCCATCAAATCTTCTTCTCCTGCCTTTATCAATCATAATGGTGATCGGCATGGCCTACCATACAATGCCTCGTATACTTCCATCTTAATAGTCACCTGAAAACTGTTGTTGTATGAGAACTCCACAAGAATTATATGCTTCTCAAAAGAACCTCCAAAGTCCACAATACAAGATCTGAGCATATCCTAAAACACCTAAATCGTACGATCGAACTAGCCATCTATCTGGAGATGATATGCTATACTCATAAGTACATGTGTACCCAAAGCCTTCGGAAGCCCCTGCCAGAACTGAGAAGTCAAACAAGCATCCCTGTCTGAAACAATTGAGTGTGGAAGTCCATGTAGACATACAATCTCATGGATGTACAACCATCCTATCTCGTCAACATTGAAGGTCTCCTTGATCGACAAAAAGTTAGAAACCTTCATGAGTCTGTCAATGAAAACACGTACTACATCATTCCCTCGTGGAGACCTCAACTACCCTGTAACAAAATCCATCGCGGCATCCTTTCACTTCCACTCTGAAATGGGTAACTACTAAAAAAGGCATCCTGGTCTCTGATTCTCCTCTTTCAATTACTGACAAGTGGAACACCTCACGACAATTCCAGAAACATCTCTTTTCATACCTGGCCACCAATACTGGAAGTGTAGATCACGATACATCTTGGCGATGCCCGGATGAACTGCCCAAATCAAGGAATGAAAATCTCACATCACCTCCTCGCGTATGTCTGCGGGCACCAATACGCGACCCTGGAAACAAGAGATCTCATCCTCACCCACTATCCATCAAGGAAGAGGGTCCTCTCATAACACACTCTCCCAAAAGACTCGGCCTTCTTAGTCTGATAGCTTCATCATCCGTACCTGATCGAGAAGAGTAGTGGTAACATCAACAAAAGATATAAAAATCAAACCCTATCTTTCGTGCACCTCCAAATGAATTTCAAAGAATAGAGCCATAAGCTACCAATCCCTGCTGGCCTTCAGAACTGCCTAAATGCGAGTTC
The DNA here is from genome assembly GCA_963277665.1 of Viscum album. Lineage (NCBI taxonomy): Eukaryota > Viridiplantae > Streptophyta > Magnoliopsida > Santalales > Viscaceae > Viscum > Viscum album. Next base: position 809,530,516 of record OY728140.1, on the reverse strand, counting down.
TTCTAGTCAATGCATTAGCCACTGCATTGTCATTCCCAGGTGTATAGGCAAGCCCAAATTTTAAGGACTGAAGATTCTTGACCCACCTGCAATGTCTTTGATTAAGACCATGCTATGTGAAGATGTACTTGAGACTATTGTGGTCGGTGAACACCATAAAGTGCTCTCCTAAAAGATAATGTCTCCAACAATTAAAATCATGAACAACCGCTGATATCTCATGATCGTGCATCGGATAATTCCTCTTGTGTGGCCTCCACTGCCGAGCCCCATACACAACAACTCCATCTCCCTGAATAAGCACGACTCCCAGTATGATACGTGAAGCATCATGGTAAATCATATAGATCTTACCCGGTACTGGCAAGACTAGTATCGGTGCTAACACTGACCTCCCATTCAACTGCTGAAAGGTCGACTCACAAGAATCTAACCATATGAACTTCGCCCCTTTCTGGGTCAGACATGTTAGTGGTGCTGCTTGGTTTTAAAATTCTATATGAAATGCTGAAAGTATCCAGCAATCCCTAGAAACAATTGTACCCCAATGACATTCTTCGGATTCTCCTAGGAAACTACTACTCTCTCTTTCTCTAGGTCTACTGATACTCCTTCCTCTGAGATAACATGACCCCAGAAGTGAATATGATCTATCCAAAAGTGGCATTTTGAGATCATATTATGTGAATAATTCTCTTTTAGTGTACTCAAAATTATTTCATGATTGGTAGTATGGTCATGTCGAGTGTGAGAGTACACTAATATGCCATCCATGAAAACCACTACGAAAGAATCCAAGTATGTATGGAACACTCGGTTCAATAGTGCCATAAAAACTGAAGGCGCCTTCGTGAGACCGAACAACATAACCATATAATTTTATAGAACGTACCTACTCTAGAAAGATGTAAAAGTTATATCAGATGGTCTAACGCACAACTGATGATAAAAGTATCTCAAGTCAATATTTGAGAACACTCAGGCTCCTCAAAGCTGATCAAAGAGATCATCGATCATAGGCATGGGATATAAGTTCTTTAATTCAACTGGTTCCACTTCTGATAGTCCACACAAAGCCTATGGGTACCGTCTTCCTTCTTCTCAAACAGGACAGGCGATCCCCAAGGAGAAGTACTGGGTCTGATGAATCCCTTTTCCTGAAACTCCTCCAACTACATCTTGAGCTCCTGCAACTCTGGTGTAGCCATCCTATAGTAAGGAATGGACACCATTGTTGCTCCTGGTACATGCTCAATCGAGAGTTCTACCTTATGATTTAGAGTAATACCTGAAAAGTCCTCTGGAAATACATCTCTGAATCAATCCACAAATGGAAGAATGTATAACTGTGATATCCCCTGGTCGTCAAGATAAATACTAGCAATATAGGTTGTAACTCCTCATAGCCCATGATACTAGGGTCCTGATCAACTAGTATGGGCATCCCACTCACCTCTGTGAAGAAAGGATCAATCCTATTGTGATATGAAAATCACCCTGTGGTGATAGAAATTGACGAATATCTAGAAGGGAACCAACTAGTTCATTCTGAGAATGATATCATAACTCGTCATCTCTAAGACATAGAGGTCCCATAAGAAGTGACACCCTACAACCACAATAGGGCATGATCTGCACTGACTTATTCTAACCTCTCTCGTCCCCAACGTTGTATCTATCATCAAAGTATTGATAGAGGAATAGATATAGAGCCCAAGGATCTCCAAAATAGTAACAGAGATAATGCTATGTGTAGCACCGGTATCCAAAATCAATGAAGATAAAACTGAGGCTACTATGACCGTACCTCGAATAGTAGAAGGGCTCGTATCCTGTTCTTGTTGGGGCTGCTCCGTAGCAAATGTCTGGCCTATACCATGGCCCTGCAACCCTAGCTGACCACTCTGAGCAGATCCACTATGTTGTCGGTGGTAACCTAGTGAATGACCACCATGGCCGAGACATCCACCTCAGCCCGACCGGTCGAAATAACTTTAGTTCCTCGACAGGTGAGAAACTGACAATGCATCTTCTAAACACGGGGTTATAGAAGAACCCCTACCACCAGATGTAGGTGAGAATATCTGACAAAAACGCTGAAGATGGACCATCTTGCCGCAAGATCAGCACCCCATCGGGTCTCTTTGGAACAGAGGCCTAGAATACACGCTCCTCCCGCATTGGTAGCATACTACCTGGCTACCCGAAGATACATTCCGCCGACTCTGATCTCCTCGAGAAGACTCCATGCAGTGCTTCCTTCTATCAATAGGAGGAACTCTGACTCTGGATGTCGATCCGCCATATCTCACTGCTCCATAATTTATCAGATGGTGCTCAATGATTATCGCCTGGTTAAAGACGGATTATATCGAAGTCAACCAAATGATGTTCCCCTACGAGCATTTTTTTCTTCAGACCATCATTAAACTTTCACGCATGGAATAAATCATCTCCTCTTAGAATCAGTGTGAAATGATGCATCTCCGTAAAACGAGATGAGTAATCCATAACCGAAAGAGTTCCCTGCTCCAGACTCATAAACTCCCAGGCTCGATCATTCCTCAAGGTCTCTAGGTTGTAGTGATCATAGAATATGTGCTAAAACTCATCCCAAGTCATACATTGATGGTGTCCTAACTATGAGATCACCTCCCACCACCTTGTGGCAGTGTCTAGGAGAATATAGGCCGCAAGATTCACCTTCTTCTCTAGAGGTATATACAGATGATCGCAAATTGTGCGTGTGGCCTCTATCTATGATTTTTCAACCTGAGTTCCTCCATCCCATGAGAAAGTAGGAGGATGATACTGCCGGAAAACCCACATCAACTATTCCATTGACGGGGTAGGAGGTGGGGCTCCCTATAAGGTATGCATCATCCTCAGAAAATCTTCCCTAAAAATTGCATTGATGCCTTCAACTTGTATAACCACTTGTGCCAAGGCTGGAACAGCTGGAGGATCTGCAGGAGGTCACTGATCATCTATATCTGGTGTCTGATCACCGTCTCGCAGCTGACGCACAATAGGAGGACATTTTTGTGGCATAACTCTGAAAGGACAAAATCACACCTTAGATTAGGATTATCAATGATAGAACACAATAGTACAGGAGGGAAAAAGGAGACGAAACCATTCATGTTTTACAAAACATGACTATAAGGTATGTATAAAAACTACACAGTGTGTTCTCTAAAGCCACTCACATGGGCATGTACTCCTTCCACAACTGGTCATGTAACACCCAACCCACATGGCATGTACTCCTTCCACAACTGGTCATGTATACTCATACTCTATTCCCCTGCCCGAGTATCCATATATGGCTAACCCACAAGGTATTCTTAATCCTAGACTACATGGAATATATGACCCTGACACGGCGTGTACTAGACAATGTTTCAACGACCTGTGTTGTAAGTTACATGGCCGACCACATGGTTTACTATACACGACATGCTCTATGGGAACAAGGATTGTACTTGAAGGTTTTCCCCAACCCGTGTTATTTGTGACATGGCAGGTTACAAAGGATACAAGGAACAACATGTGAAAAAAAGACATGGTGTGTAAATTCAATGTATATCCAACCTTTTCATTAGTCACACGGGTAGATGCACGATCACCACATCACGAAATGTACTTATCGTACATGACGTGTGCTTGGAGATTTCCCACAACCCCGTGTTTCTGCCCACATAGTGAGTGAAACTGTTTAAAAACTAAACGACGTGTATTCCAAAAGTACACGCCGGGTATTCTGGGTTTTTTTGGGTAGTAGCTCAGAAATTGCTCCGAAGTCCGGAAAACACAGAAAACAAACATGAAGGTGCAAAATTCCTATCCTTGAGGGATCATACTCCCCACGAATCAAAGCATGGAATCTCCTACATATTGTATACAAGTGAAAGAAGTAAATGATCCAAATAATTCCTATTCCTGAGGGACCATAACACCTCAAGAATCAAAATTTGGCATTCATTCCAGTAAATCTATACACAAACAATACCCTATCAAGCAGCATATATTTCTATCAAGAAATCTATCAGAACATCATGAATATTTTACACCTCATATATCATAACAACATGCAATCACTATTTCATCCTAGATGACATAGAAATAATGCATGGAATTCGATTTATAACAAGTTCCTATATAATGCATTAGATGGAATACCCTCATCTCACCAGGTAGCTAAGGAAATAAAACCACAATAACAACACTAGTAACAACACAAATCATGTGAGTCACTAAAGTTGCAATTATATCAACTATAAAATTTCAGACCAGTAAAATTGCAATAAACAAGGTAGTATGGATTTCCCCTATACACGGGTTTTCTACTCCTAGTCACAGCTTATTTCCAAGTACCTATTATGTATTATCCCTGGCTATAGGCTCCAAATAGAATTTCATGGTAAAATAACCCCTCTAATACCACTTTGTAATGTTCTAGTTCTGGAAGCCACCTAGAGGGGCCTAGTACCCGGTTGATCACATGGCTTCAAGTGCATTTCCACAAATTCAAAAGGCTTCCAACTAGCAGCGAGGTCCTTAGGTGTGATGGTGGGGAAACTATGCATTCATTGGAAGAGTACACAAAAGAAAAAGGGAAACAATAAACTACACATAAAATAGCGGAAAAGGTTAACAATCCATACACAAGTAAACAGCTGAAGGATAAAACAATAAACAACTGGAGCAAATATATATATAAATGATTTATGATACATATATCTAGGAAATCATCCAAGCATGTCCCATTGGTGGAAATACAAACAGTATTACCAAAAAGTACAAAAGAAAGATAAATGGATCCTTAGCATCACAAGCCTTGGTTTGGTCCCATGCTCTCCTACTCCAAAATAAATCATGTACCTAAATTCGAATGGCCATTTCCCTTGTCTATTCCTATAGCAATAAAATATGTTTGGGCCCAAAATCATGACCCAAATATGATGTGAGACTAAATATCGTTATGAAACTGCTCGATGATCTGTGCCTAATAGTCAGTGAGCATATGGTAGGTAAATGTACCGTAAACAACAAATAGTAATAGTAAATAGAATGATACAGGAAAATAATCATTTTTCAGTCAACATGTAGCAGTGAAACAAACAACTAACCACAAATAGAAATCCCTCTAGGATTTACTCAACTCCATCCCCTCTGGTCATATCCAATAAGTACCCACATACCTCTAAGTAGTACACTTAGCCTAACCCCTCTGGTTTGGTTATACGAAATTATAAGACTCTCTGAGGAAGCACACTCAGTAAATTCCCCTTATTGTATAAGATCTTCAGGGACCCTCTGAGGATTATCACGTGGTTAATTCCTCTTATAGCTCCTAGGTCTATAGACTCTACGAGGATTATCACTTGGTCAATTACACATATAGCCTCAGGTCATTCATAGACTCTATGAGGAAGCTCACTCAGTCAATTCCACATATAGACTAGAGTGGTTTAAGGAAAATCAAACAAATAATGATTCCATAAGGAAGCTCACTCACTCTGTTTCCTTATAGTCTATAAACCTGAAGTCTCTCTGAGGAAGCTCACTTGGTCTACCCTTTTCTAGTCTATAATATACATTCCTCTTTCGGAATCTCACTCAGTCGATCCCTTATATTCAATAAAGTCTAAGTCTCTTTGAGGAAGCTCGCATGGTCTTTACCCTTATATTCTATAGTACTAGGTCCTCTTGGCCCCATTCCAGTCAGTGAATAATAATGATATAATGCGAAATTAAACATACAAGGATACTTGGATAACCAGTCAATAGAATAAAAATCAATGTAACTTAATAATAATCCATCCTACAGTGACGAGGCATGGAAAATAGTTATAACTGCCAATAGGCTGAAAAATAACAAAAAGGTTGTAAACAGAACAAGGAATGGGAAAAACATCCATGAAAATCAGTTATCATATACAAATACAAATTACCTCTACAAAAGAATACAATCAAGGAAGGAAAACAATAGGGGAAAAAGATTAAACACACAATACCCAGTTCAATGGTATTGGTGGAATTTGTGCATAAAACTCAATGAATTTGAATGGAAAGGCACAAACCACCTACCTTGATGCTAAGAGATCAATATACATGATCCACGTGGCTTGAATCTCTTTAGAATTTCCTAGATCTATGAAAATGCACAAAACATTCAACCCATGATAACTTGAAAAAGAGGAGAAATTGGAAAACGATGCTCTAGAAGATGGGAGAGCTTACCGTTGTGGTTCCAACGCAATTGATGATAGTCGATTCAGAGAATGGATGGAGGCTCATGGGTTTGGAGATGGTACGCATATGTACCCTCTCTCTCGGTAGAAGAAGTTGGAGAAGAATACATTTCTATGGTTATGATACTACACTAGTCTGTTTAATTAAAAAAATAATGTACACGACATGTACTTTTAGAGTACATAACGTGTACTAGGCCTTTCCGTACATTGCATTAATCAGCCTAAACATCACACCTATATGTCCGTGTGTGTGGCCATGAAACAGACAACACACGACCTCGAGCAGCATCAATGTACATGGCGTGTACTTATAATGTCCTAGGTGTATACTTCAATAATTCCTAAAAACTCCTCTTTTCTCAAAATCTCCAAAAAAGGAAAAACATACCTAAAATGAAGGTCCAGGTCTTACAAATATCCCCATAAAATTAATTCGATAATTATATGTTTTATATAAGATCAAATTGTACATGAGTTTTAGCCCAATACTAAAAATAAATAGGGTATTACATTTTTAGCTGCTGCCTAAATGAGTGATCATACACGGGTAACAGCCAATGCCCAAAAATAAAGAGGTTCATGGGTTGTATCCCAAGATGAAATGAATGAGGGGAATGAGGAGCTTCACAACCCCAAAAATGAGACGATTCTTGGGTTTTATCCCAAAAATAAATTAAATAAGTTACACATGTAGTTTCCAAATCCCAAAAATAAAAAGGGACATGAGTTGCAAACAAATTCTAAATTAAAGAGGGTTCTTGGGTAGAATCCCATGCAGAAAGACTAAGAGGTTCACAAGTTGTAGATGAAGCCTAAAAGAATGTGGGTTCACAGGTTGTTATCCCATGCCTTAATTAGGTACAAAAATTGTATCGTAATCATAATATGTTATAATATTCTCGTTATGTAGACATGATATAAAGGTTTCTATTCTTGTATGTCTTCCACAAATACAATACCTTATTCCTTGTATATTATTTCATGAATCATGATATTTATTTCCTTATTATTCATGTCATTTGAACTACAAATATTTATCTCATAACTCCGGAATTTGAACATCATTGTGCAGGGTATGATCTTATAATGTTACGATCTTATTATCATACCTATTTTTTCATGTTATGCTTATGTAATTTCATTATTTACCCTTATTGAGCATATGAGCTCACCGATTAATTATATTTCATTTATCCATGCTATGAAGAAAGGTCATATGTAGAAGTAATAATGGTGGAGATCTTTATGGGATATTTTGAAGATATTTTACCCAGATAGCATATTTTTCTAGGATTCCAAATACACCAAAATATTATGGTCCTCAGGAATGTATTTCTGTGATGTACAAAATATTTATATAAAAATAGGTAATATCTATTTATGTTAATACTAGGTCACTATAATTTGAATCAAATTAATGGTTTATATAACTTTTGGAATTTATAATGAGAAAAATTAAGTGATATTCCAAGGTATATTTCTATGGATAAGTCTAGTGAAGTGTCTAAGGATAGGTATAAAAATAAGATAACATTTATGAAAATGTACTATAATTTTTGTAAATGATATAGTGAATGGTTTTCATGAAATAAATCTTGGTTTTGAAACTACAAGTGGATGTGGATCTAGAATAAATGTACCTAAGGGTGAAAACTCTAATAAGATGTTCATGTTTTGAATAGTGGTAATTTGATAAAAGACAATGGGCCTTCTTTCCCACATGATTGACTCTCCCTAGGGATATGATTTTAGTATTTAAAAATTCTTGATGAACCACCATAATGTATTTAGAAATAAGTTAGCTATGAAAATACTATGATAAGACGAGGTGTCATATATTATGGAACATTTCATGTTTTAGACAACAGATAATAATTACTTTCATGAATATGTGGTTTCCTAATATGATATTTAATTCTCACAAAATTTTTCTGGTTTTAGCCAATGGGTGAATCAAACGGAATTGGATTAATGTTGAATGTGATGGGAGATTTTCTTATGAGAATCCAAGTGATATAATCACTATAATGAATGTTTTTATGAAAATTCTAAATCATTTAAAATTTAATATGATTACAATTTTTGACCATAACTAACTCTCATACTCACTAATAGAGATAATGAAACCTTTCATTAAGAGTTTGAGTAATGTTGACCATGTAGGAATGTATATTCAGTTTCCATTATGTAAATTATGTTGAATGAATCTACTAATTGAATATAATATAGTAATGATAAGGTGTTTTGACAGATGAAAAGAAGAACACTAAAAAATGACTGCATGGAAGATTGAAGAGTTCAGTAAAGGAAATGGAGGGGAATGTTGTCAACCCTATGGTATTATAAAATGATAACATATTTAAATGTGGAATATATCAAAATTATGAAAATAAATTTCTTCTATGGAAGGGTCATGTAGAGAACTAACAAGGTGGTTTATGTAATGTGTATTCAGAGGATAATGAAGAAATCAGGACGTCTAAAACGTAAGTGTTGTTGTAGTTAAGGATGTGTAAATTTTGTTTGATAAATGATATAACTTAATTATTATTTTATCTTATTAGAATGTGGAATTAAGGTATAAGCTAATGAAGCCTATGTAATGGATTATGAATAATGTTGGAAAAATTTACTATTTATGTTTTGGAATTCAGAGACTATGTTATATGAATACTGAAATATATAATAATTTTCTCTATAATATTTTATTAAGTATGGGAAACGGCATATTGAATGGTGCTGAAGACATGGAAAATTTATTTTTTTGAAGGTGATATTTTTATTAAAGGGAGGGAATTCATAATTAATATCTTAATCCATGATAATAATGTTTGGATAAATACATATCACATATTAATAGGTAAATTGGATAGTATATATTTTCATGGAAGAGATTATTGACAAATCATTCTTTTTCATCGTAGATTATGTTCACAGCTTCATGGATTTTAGGGATGTATCCAGTAATTGATGGAATAAGAAATCCTATATGTTTTCTCAAATTATTTATGGTAATACATATTATTACCCTGTTTTTAGAAAATGTACCATGAGGTTATTCAGATGTTTGTAATTTGATAACCAATAACTACTTTGGGTTATAAAAGGCAATCAATGTTATGCTGATTTGATGACCTAATTTCTAATTCCTGTAATTTCATTCATTCAATGGGGTTATGAGGTTAACCATTTATTGAAGTTTTATGTCAAAATTTAGATTATATATTTATGAGTAACTGGTTATCTTATATATAATTATTAATTCCAATTAGATAGCTGTTTCAACTACCTTCTATGGTTTGTAACTAATGACTAATGAGATTTAATATCATGGAACTAGTGATATTTTTTTTCTTCTGGAATAAAAAAGTAACCATTTATTTCAATATAATGATATGATATGTATCAAAAAACAATTAAGTGTATTTTTTCTATAAAACAGGAAAATGTATCTTTTAATGAAAACTCTTTATCTTTTCTTGAAACCAAAAATGTTGTCTTATACATATATTTTCAATGAATCAGAAGGTCCCCTGGCTCATTATAGATTTAGGGTTTTTTGGATGTTAAAATAATTTAAACCAATTTCTCTATAAGTCTTTATCAGAATGTGATGGCATGATTTTTCCTCCATATCTATGTATTCATTTTCTACCTTTATTCCCCTATGTGGTAACATCTTTAGACGTTGATTTGTGCAACTGTTTTGGTTCCAAATTTCAAATTTAAATTGAAGTTTTTGTATTCACTTTTAAAATGTTTGTTTATATGATCAATGATTTCAATTATTAAATAATTGATATCATAGACAAATTTTGTGGTTGAAATTCATTTTAATAGGGTAGAATGTAACACCCATATATTTTGAGATTTTTTTGAATTATTTTATCTTTTCAATATTTTTCATATAGCATGACTAAGTAAATAGTAATATATATATATATATATTAAAACACTAATTCAATAATTACATTAACTCAAAATACCATCTTGGATTGCACGACATGTAATACGAGCTTGGCTTGCACTAAAAACAACACTGACATGGCATACGATGCACGCAACACACATTTTATATGAAACATATATTTTTTTGTATTATTTATTAAATAATATAATTATAATGTATCCATTAAAATATTTATTGATATTTTTTCAAAATATTGTTGTTTTGCATTAATATAATAATTTTATAAGGAACTAAAATATTTTTGGTAATGTCCTTTTTATGTTTAAAAACATTGTATTCTTGAATAAACATAATTCTAATAATGAATGTAATTTTTGACACATTTAGAATATTTATTGGTAAAATAAACATCAATTTTGAATTCTGAATATCAAAATTATCCTAGGGAGATTTTTTTTGTATTTTTCTGAGAAACTTCAGTTTTTGATGAATAGTGAAAATACACCTTTTTAGTTGAAAATTGAATTTTTTTCAAAATAATTATTAATTATAAATGATATTATAAATATATTTTAAATTATCATTAGATAAATATTACGTATATTAAGATTGTGAAATTCATTATAATAAATTTCACTTTGAAACTAATTATTAAATCATGAAAAACTTTTGAACTTTTTCCAACATTAAAACCATATTATTTCATCTCATCTACAGGATTAACAGTAATCATAGTTTTTCATCTTCTATGATAGGAATATATAAAATCAAACATATCAAAAAAAAATATTCTGTTATTTATATTCTTATAATTTCATATTATATTTTGACCAAAATGATTAGTAAAAGTCATTCAAAATAATAACATTTTTCAAGGACAAATTAAGCATAATTTGGGAATAAATCATTATATAAAGGTACGAAATTACCTTTAAACATATCCAACCACCAATTGGATTTCAATAATTCGAAATTAAACATTCCATAATTGTGTTTTTTTCTGGTTTTTTATGATTTTTTAGGTAATAACATATAGGCACATAATTTGTTTCTAAAAATTCTATGTGAGTCATCTTCCATCCCTATAAAAGGCCACCACCTCAACCAATTCATTAAATCTCTAAAACATTTTAATCTTGTCCAATATATTCCAAATATTAATTTAAAAAATAAACCATTTTAACATGAATCCACTCTTTGTTTATAAATATTTTCAACGAATATTTTTGGCACAAACAAGAAGGAGTTACTCGATTTAGAGGTAATGTATTCTCTCGAATTCATTTCCTTTATTTTACTTCTCCACCACATGAACTCATTTTTTTCCATTTCGTATCAATAGACTAGTATGCTACATATATTATGACTTTTTTACGCAATGGTTTTGACCTAAACATACACAAACATCCATATAATGGATTTTGAACATACTATTTTAGTGTATGGTGAACTACCACCTCTTGAAATGATAATTGTTCATTTCTCCTTTAACACCATTTATGGTGGAAATTTAGAAGGAAAACAAAATTATATATTTAACATATTTTATTTATTTCTTTATACTTAGGTATTTATTTTACAACATAAATCCTTTAACCATCCATTTGGGATTAATACAATAATCTCACTTAAGAGTGTTTGGACAACCACCAACTCAATGCAATGTGATTCATTGATACACAACATGGGATGTATTAAAGACGAGATAAATAATCATATATTATATATAAGATATATTAATTAAAATTTAATACAGATATATATATATTAGTGTTTTTTGTATATATCATTTTGTTTTTTTCTTTCAATACAACTATTAAAAATGAAAACAATTTTCATATGTACGTACGAATTACCGTCTCCACGAATTGTGTATTCCATTTTGTACATTTATATGCTATAATTTTTTATAATATTCATATATTTTATATTCGTGATATTTATATCATTATATAAATTCATTAATCATCATACAAGTATATGGACCAACAACATAACAAATTAATTCATATGCAAAGAACAAGTGAATAATACCCAAAGTGAAAACATAACATTATATAGTTAACAAGGGGGTAAGATAATATAATAATCATACCATATATGGTATTATATATAATGATATTATTCTATAAAATATTTATAATATACTTGTATTTATTTTACATGAATCTTTAATTAGAACAAAGAGAGTCAAGACACAATGTAAGGTGATTTCATCTCAATTTTAATTTATGTGAGAAACAAGCCATTCTAGCCAATCCTTCATTTCATGTGGGGAATTAAATTCCCATGATGGTAATATATTTATCTTTCATATACATTTTTGGTTATTCAAATCCCCATTTTATGATTCTTCTTGAATGTGGTTTATGTTACAAAAGTTACCAAATATTGATAAAATGTTTTATATGAATTTTCCTTCTTTGAGACTCATGTTTTGTATTTCAATTAAACATTTTTTGGGGTGAATATACTAAAATTTTACTTGAAATATCTTTAATCAAAATACATTATTAATATTCTATGCTTAATTTATTTTTTATGATTATATGGAAATCATGATACCAAGATACTGATTTGATATAGTTTATTGAGACAATCTCATTGCTTTTTGATATTGTGGATGTTTTGGCTTCCATTGATGAAATATTATGATACATATATCAATAATATTATTTTTTCCCTTATACATTGTGATTTCATTATATACACATGTATTGGTACCATTTTATACTCTTTGGTACACAATATAGTTAACAAATTGTTTTATGAATGATCGACATTAAACTATCTTTGCCTAGAAATCAATGTTTTTTACAAATGGTTTCCAATAATATTATACCATTACCCTATAAGATAATAATGAATATTTTTGTTCATTTTTATTTTTACTCATCCATCCAGGGGAATAATATTGTAAATTTCCATTAAAGTAATTATATCTAACCTTTTTACCATAAAAGCTGGATGTTTTTTACATTGTAGGACATACATTGATTTACCCCCCACTGCTCCTTTGATGATTAAATTATGTTTTTTAAAAGAATATATCATTAATATATTTTTTTAAATGTAATTTCCAAGGAAAAAGGTTTTCAAAATGAATTTAATTATTATGTATATGTTTTAAAGGTATATTCTGAGAATATTATTTGGAAAATGTTTTATGTTCTAACAATACTTTTTCAATGATGAAGGGATATTTTCCACAAGAAAAATTATTGAATTATATTTAAAAATGATTTTCCATATATGATGAAATACAGTGATGTTACTCATGAAATTGTTTTAAATTCAACAAATTTTCCATTCATATGATTTCTATGAATAGGTCATGCTTAACATCATGGTCTTTATGAAACATTTTTCTCTTTCACGGTTCATAATTTTTTGAAATCGGTTTTATATTTCACGATTAATTCTTCAACGAAATGGTTATCAATCATATATTTTTTTAGATAGATTATGATATTATGAAAATATAATGATTCCCAAATATTTTTATTTGGTAGGATTTTATGTTCATAAGATCTATATCTTTTTTATGGGACATGATATGATGATGGGTTTTTTATCTGGTGGAAAATATGAGAATGATTTTACAAGGAGATGGGTGGGACCTATATCTCCCTCCAATAAATAGGGTTGTGATATTATTTATTTTAGATCAAAGGGTACATCAGTTATAGACCAATTTTGAAAAGAAAAATGGTGTACGGGTGGTTTCCCATGCCTAAATGATTGAGCGTACTTGGGTTGTAGTACAAGCTATAAAATATGAAGGTACATGGGTTGTATCCCAAGACTAAATGAAACAAGTTACAATGTTATTATCCCATGCCTGAAAATATAAATTTACGTGGGTTGTAGCTCAATCATAAATGAAATAGATTTCAATTCGTAGTATTCCAGGACAGAAAATAAGAAGGGATGTTGGTTGTAGCTCAAAGCCCACATTAAAGAGGATAAATGGGAAGTATCCCAAGACTAAAAACATTGAGGTACATAGGTTATATCCCATGCCTAAAAGAATGTGGGTGCACGGGTTTTTATCCCAATGACGAAATAGGAACCCGGTGATATCCCAAGCCTAATATGTTATAATAGACATGGTATGTTTCTATTATTTTATGTGTTCCACAAATCCTAGGTCATATTCCTTAGTTACGATTTAATTACCAATGATATTTGTTTACTAATGATTCAGGTCTTCTGAACTGCAAATACTTATTTGATAACTCGTGTCCAGGATCATTTTTATGCAACATATGATCTTTTAATGTTATGGAAATGTTCTCGTACCCCTATGTTCATGTTAAGATTTTGAATTTTCATTATTTACCCTTACTATGTCTCTGATCCCACCCCGTCCTTAGGATTACTTTCACCAGATAAAAAATAACATTTTTGGTAGAATTGTAATTATGGAGATATTTATGGGAGAATTTTAATATATTTCACCATGATATATGATTTTGTTGCCATGTTTCAAAAGACACTAAACATTTACTGTCCTCAAGAATGATTTTTTGAATATACTAAATATTAATTTAATATGATATAATATCCATGAATGGTAAGATTGTGTATTTCAACTTCCTACCTATGTAGAATTGTAAAAAAAGATTTAATATAAATCAACTATATATTATAAAATATTCAATAATATGATAATATAAGTATTATTTTATGGGAAAAAATTCCCATTTATGTAATGAGTGTAATAGAGAATTTTTTGGGATTCTATCACACATAGATTAGGCATCATCCCCAAAAATATAATGGTTGTGAGACTAATAAAAACTTACCATGAAGAAACAACTAGATGCTAACATTAGTGATCTAGCGCAACGACTTATTTCAAAATGAATTCACTATGGACTAGACCATTTTAATGAATAAGGTAAAAAGTAATGTGTATATTGTTCTTTTTTATTGAATAATTTTTTTTAAAAGGGTGAATTCAACCACATATAATATCTATTTAAAAGATTATAATGTAAAAATTCAATCATATCTTCTAACAGACAACGTAAAATGATACGACTCTTCTAAGTAAGAGGTTATAATTATTTGTGAGATAATTGTCTCTAATGAAAATATTTTAATCCAAAAATGGTTACAATAGCTTTGTTCTCCCCCTTAGGGTATACCGCAAAGAATAACACCGAGGTATGAAAAAATGGTTTCAAATGAAAAAAATTATTTGTTTTTATCGTAGGTTTTTATTCTCTTACATGATCTGATGTTTTGTGGGTTTAATTTTTATTCTCAAACTATGTTTATAAGGATTTCACAAGATTTAAATGGTACAAGATTCTAGGATTTGAAAACATAATTTCATTCCGTACGAGGAAATAATTTATAATATTTGATAGGATATTGTTTTAAAGTAGATAATTTTTTGGAAGATATTTGGATTTATATTTGAAAGAGAAAAAATTAAACCAACATATTGATGATTCAATAATAATGGTATTAGTGTATTAATTACTAAAAATTTCTTTTCGAATAAAACTCACCTAAATATTTAGTGTTATATATTGATGATGTTAGAGTAACTACGTGGTAAATATTATGTGTCAAATGGTGATTCAAGAATTGGGGAATATGCTAATATATTTGTTAATTTGGGTGAATAATAAAATTTTCAAATGAATATAAGATGAATAATACTTCCACCATGTCAATTAAATCCCCAATTTAGTAAAAAAATTGAAGTAGTTATATTATCTGATTCTAAGCCCATATTAGAAAAGTCATGTGTAATAGAATATGATATATCTTCCACTATATGGAATATAAGACACGACCTTGGTGATCATGTGTATATAATAAAATAATTTTCTTAAATATTGAAGTTGTAATACAATAAAAAATAAAATATTTTATTCTTTCATGATATGTTGAAATAAATGGATATCATGCACGACATAAAATATTCTTTCAAATATTTTTTTTCCTTGGAAGAAGGTAAAAAATGGAAGAAATGGAATTAATGTTAAACATGATGATTATGGGAAAAAATGGAAAGTGAAATGTTCTTTTATTAATGAAATATAAAGATAATTTTTTTGGAATATTGTTTATGAGAATGAATTTAAATAACAAATTATAAAAATTTTAAGATGGACACATAACAGTTGATATTATGATATGGATTCTACATCAACTGTGAATTAAATTGATATAAAATTCCAGAATAATGATAATAGTTTAATGGATATTGAGAAGCTGATAATCATCTCAATTGAGAATATTAAATTCCACCAAATGGGATACACAATGTAACAACCAATTTTTGTTATGAAATATTATCTAAAAATAATAATAATTCATCAATATCTGGAATTTCAGATAATATTGATTTTAAATTAACCGTGAGATTTTCTTAGTATAAAATGATCATTTTATAAATTTTATTATGTTACTGGAAATAAATATAACTATCATATGAAAATATATGGTGAAGTCATTATATACAGATTATTTATGAAAAATATAATTTCATTATATATTTGTATATTTTTTATTGATCAAAAGGCTAAATTAATATTAGTAAATGAAATTAATGATATATTTGTGTTATATACATAGAAAAAATTTTCTTTACATTCACCGAATATACACTTTTTACATAGGTTATGAATAATTGTGATTTGATATATAAAAACCTATATTTTTCAAAAGGGTATTTTTCATTCTTTTATTGGAGAACACCCTTTAAATTATGATTTTCACACATCAATAATTTTTATATGAAAAAATATAAAATTTCATTTGAATTAGGATATAAAAACTCACTTTTGATGAATTAATATTTTTATGATAACTTTAAAATTTTGATGAATAGTTAAAATACACAAAATTTTATTTGAAAATTACTTCATTCATCAAAATAATTTACATTGTTAAATTATAATATTTAATTGTTTCAATGTATAAATGGAATATATTTTTATTATTAAATATAATTATGTCAATAGCAATAATTTTAAATTTTATTCAAATGAAAAAACATTTCATTCTTTTGTAATATTTAAACGTTTAAAAAAAGTTATCTCGTTCTGACAACTGTATTAATTTTAAATTAATTAATAAAACATTTTTGTTTAGAATTTTAAAAAACTGATTCAATAATTCGAATAAGTAGGTCCAAATTATGTAAATGATTTTTTTTCATTATTAAATTTAACATCAGTAAATTTTTTTATACGGTAAAATGGTGAATTGGGTAATTAAAATTAAAAATCACATTATAAAATTATCCTAATAATTATATTACTATCCATGGATTAGATTATTTCAACTGAAATCCTCCATGGTTTAAAATGGTGTGCACATGAGTCTCAACCCAGTTAGTCAGGTATATTTAATTTCATCCACGTGACCTGGGTTCAAAACCAGGTAGAGGAAGATTTTTGGGGGTACTATAGTAGTACTATAGGTAGCACTGTAGTAGAACTGTACACTTTGCTATAGAGTATCAGAACTGTACATGGTGAGATACTGTAGCAGAACTGTAAATTGGGTCTATACTATAGCAGGCACTATATCTGTTACTGTAGTAGGTACTGTTCGGTAATTTAGCAGCTGGAACTATTCACCTTGGGCAACCGGTTTGGGCCCGGAGTCCTTAAGACTTTCGGGCCACCCAGGCCTTCGGAAAATCTAGGATTTCATGAAACCATTAAGTCCTTAGGGCGAACTCATGGCCTTCGGAACACATACAGTTTCCCCAGACAGACTCTATAAAAAAAGGTGTAGACCCGGAGGAGGATTCAGAGAAGGTGCATTTACTATAGTATAGCCAAACTTATTAGTCAGATTTTGAGGGTATGGTTGTGCCATCGGGAAAACCTCGTGCTTGCATAGGAAGTCGAGCAAGACGACTATGCAATGGTGGAGAGCTACTATCACGATGCAGATGTTGGGGAAGGGCAGTTCCTTTTAGATAGTTTGGATGAACTCCCTAAGATATTTGATTCATGTAATCTCATAAACCCTACGGTCCATGCAATCCCGGAGCCTACGGCCCTTGTATGGGTTCCCCCTCATCCATTGAACGGGGGGTTATCAAAAAAAACTAAAAATTAAGCCCTTTGGGGCATTCTTGGGGTTGAAAATGCGTCCTTTGGAAGCTATATGGCAAGGATTTTTACATTTAATTTTATTCATTTAAGTAATTGTTAAATATGTCTTAACAAAATTTTAATAAATAAATGATTTTTTATATAAGGTTATAAAAAAGATAAATAGATTATAAATTCTAATTTGAAAGATATTTTTTCTTTTTCATGATAATTTATTTTTAATTTCAAGGAAATAAATAATCACCTTAGAGACTAATACCTTGATGATGTAAAAATTAATTAATTGATTGTAAAACTCTAATTTTTTATTAAAATTCTAATAACCATAAAAACACCAGAAAACTAGAAACAATATTATTTATTGATTATATATGAACAATAACCTTCCAACGGTTGAGTTATTTATAGTTTTGAGCATTATAGAAGTGATTTTTTCACTTATATTATTTTATGTATTGTGATGTTAATGTTTTTATATTAATAATTTAATAAGTATACAATTTTAAATGTTTGATTTTATTATATATAAAATCCAATAAATATATTATTTTAAAAGGTAGTATATTTTTGTTCATCATTATAATATATATATATATATATAATACTAATTTGACATAAAATTAGATTAAATAATCAAAAATTATATGTAATATTAATTTTATTAGTAGAAATAAAACTAAATATTATGAAAAGTAATAAAAGGATAATAATTTGGGTGAATTACTTTGTATAATTAATTTCATAGATGACATTCATCCCCATGGAATATAATATAACAGTTTTTTTAGTTAACTTGTCATATTAATATTTCAAAAAAATCAATGATTTGAATAATGAAAAAAATTACACTATTGATTGTTCATCAAAATAATGTCCTATTGAATTATTTAAAAATCGAATTTTTTAAGATAATATTGAATATTTATTAAATGGTATTTATTTATGGCTTAATTTAAATAAAATACATAAATATTTCTCCCTTTTAATATTGAATTATTTGTTACCATTGTTAAAAATTATTTATAATTACTAAGAATTAATTAAAATGATGAGGTTTTAATTAACAAATCAAATCCGCTGAAATATATTAGTTTGATATATTAAAAGAATATGGTATCTCATATTGTAAATTTATACATTTTATAGGATTTTGTGTGAGGTTTGATTTTATTATAAATTAATATTTTTGGAGATCAAAAAAAATCAACTCAACTCAATTATAAATGTGCACCTCCTACATCATTTTCTTTCTTCAATTTAAGATTTTTATCTCAAATATCACATTATATTTTAAATTATAAAATTAGATATTAAAATTAAAGAGGTTTTGTAATTTTTAAAAGACCATCTATATTGCCCTAAGAGGATATTTAGAGGAAGCACGTCGATAAAGAGGTAATCTACTATATTAGTTCTATAAAACTTATTTCTTGTTCTACATAATCATAATGAGTTTTTTTCATTATAAATTAATAAATAAATAATGACATATTTACTGATATTTTATTATGATTATGAATCAATAATATTCCACTTTCTATCAAGCTAATGGAAAACGAAATTGTTACATGTCTGTACATGTGGCCTACTTTGTCTAGGTCATGGTGTAATTTGTTTTTAACCACTACAATGCATGGATAAAATAATTATTGAAATAATAAAAATATTTTATTATTATAACATGATATTGATTCTTAAATATTATAGACCATTCACTTCTATACAATTCAGCAATTATGGGAACTATATCATTACTCCAACTTATATATGACTTACTGTCTCTATGATGCGATTCAATTCATCCTACATGTTCTCCATTATAGAAAGGTTATATAAATGTTTATAATAAATAAATATTATATATAAAATTTTAATATAATTTATTAATTATATAATAATGACCTATGTAGGAAAATCAGAACTTATACGACAAAACATAAAGAAGAAATTGAAGTATTTAATACATGAATAACGAGTAATAAAGATATGTTATTATAAAAAATATTATAATATGATAACATATGAGGAATTGTATTTTGGAATAATTCCATTTTAATATTTCAATTCTTATATATTAGATTTTGATACATTCAAAAGAAATCAGACCTAATGTAAAGGGTGATTTCTCAATCTCATTATTATCCAGGATTGTTTATATATAAGTATTTCATGGGGATTATTTATCATACACATCCATGTTTCCAATCAAATAATTATTATTTATATTTATATAAAAATATTGAATAAAAATTTTACCAATTGGTGAATTTCTATCAAACAATACGAATGAAATCTTTTTCAATTATTCGATACGAGTTACTTTTTGAAATTTTTCAGAAGATGTACGAGTAGACTGTTTTTTATCTTATACTACATGAAGGGATTTTTAGGTTTTTATAAATCCTTATTTCCATGAAACATTCAATAAATTATTTCATATTTAATTTCAAATAAATTTTTAATATTTAAAATTGCCCTGTATTTGTATAAAATAAATCATTTTTGTAGAAGAAAATATATTTTCCAAAGAAAATATTGTAAGTGTTATATCAATATCATTTTTCATCTAATATGAAATTCATTAATTGGATTATGTTTCAATTATAATATAAATATTATTCTTATGATTTTATTGTGTTTATGATGGAATACTATATATAAATTCCATTTTTAACATGAATTTTCTTATGATGGAATGATGTCAAATGAAACACATTTTATTCCTTAAGTTATGATGAATGATTTATTTTATTTTGGAACAAATAATAATGATTTTATTATGGGAGTTTTTGGAACTATATCTCCCACTAATTTGTTGGGAAATATTTATATCTTATGAGATGGACATGGATGAAACGAGAAATGAGATCGGTTTAGTTATACAGGGATGAAATTAGAAGTGAACTTAGTTTTGTAATGATTTTTTATGCTATAATGGTAATAGAAATGAGCCTTGAATAATAAGAAATGATTTTGTATTATTATATGTGTTCCATTAATGATTATGTCTTATGTTATGACTTTTGGGATTACATTCATTGATTCTTATGAACATTGATGACTTATCCTACTCCATGATATCACGATCTTTCATATAAAAGATATGATTTTCATATTTTATGTTCGTATGTTATGTGATTATGATATTATTAAAATAACCCATGTTTACCCTTACTAGTCATCTAATAACACTCTTTCATGTTTTCCTTTTCCCAATGAAATGAAGAAGGTAATTAAGAAAAATATTTCCAAAAGGTTTCTAGTTATGACGAAATAAGTGGGAGACAATGAAGATGCATTATGAAAAAGTTGTTTATGGTTCCTAGTTTCAAAAGGCACTATACTTATATGGCTATGTACTGGATTTATTATGTTTTTTAATGAATATTATTTAACAATGATGTAATATCAATGTATGTAAATTATGGGTCATTATTTTTGTTAATAGAGGAAAGGTATAGTTAACCATGGGGATCTGTGATGATGAAATCATAGTAAGAAATAAAATGACATGTTAATGTTTAAGTTACAATTCTTGTATTTTATAAATGATCATGAATATCTTATAATAAAAGAAAAGTGTCCAATATTGAAATGTTATTCTGAATATTGTGATTTTCCCATTATAATCACTATTTTTCACACTATTTTTTTTTGTTTTACTTAATGGATGGAATCTGAAGGAAATGTGTACATGATGTATCAAATGGGAAATGACGTTACTATCCTCTTAAGAAACAAAATGTTATGAGACCTAGAATTCAAGATCTGGTAGGTATACTCACAAAATCTTCTCAAGCTATGAATCATTAAGGGCTTCCAAATAAGAAAAGTAGGTAAAAATATTTGGTTGAGTCCTTCATGAGGTACGTTCCACATTCATTTTGTAGGAATTCTGATCCATTAGTGGTTGAACAATGGATCAGTACAACTGAGTAGATACATTAAGTTCTCTAATTTATAAAAAATGTAAAATTCATCTTATTAGTCAATAATTCAGAAGGTAATTCTTATCAATGCTGGAAACTTATCAAGAATTTGAGGCAAAGAGATAAACATTAATCCTATAATGGGATGAGTTCATGAACATATCTTTAATTAATTAGTGTCTTTGTATTCTTTGATAAACAAGGGAAAGGATTTCTGTGAATTTAAGAACAAGGATGATGAATCTATTTTTACCTATGTCGAATATTTTAAAAGTCTTGCATGGTAGGATTATGGAATTTTTATCCATCCTAAATGAAAAATGGATCGATTCTTTTGTGTCTAAAAACCATGTCTCCAAATGGTATTATCTATAATTACAATCAATAACAATGAATTAATCATTAAATGGGGTTTCATGTTTTAGATGGATATTGTGGTAACCCATTAATCTTAGAAGCTTGATAGGAATAAAAAAATGAGATTAAAGGAGAAATCTAAAGACCAAACTAAAAAGAAGATGAGTTTACCCTTATTCTCTATGTGTGGAAAGATACATGGGTGAAACTGAATTAAAGGTTCTAGTAAATTTTTTAATTCTATAAAATAATATCATCCGAATATTGAATACTGAATTGATGGAAAAAATATGTCTGATGAAGTTAATAGAGTAATGTCTATATTGAATGTATCTCTTACACATCCACATCACTAATGAAAGGAAATTGGGAATTATGAAAATCAATGCCTTAATCAATATATTTTTTATGATGATCGACATCAGTAAACTCTTAAGCCCCAAGACAATGGAAAGTAACATTTTCTCAATATCCGTGATGTGGAGTATGATAAGAAATTGTTTTATGGTTCACTTACCTTCCACTATGACATAACCAATTATTTATTTCATTTTTGGATCAACTAAATATTTTATTTTTGATGAATTTTATATTTTTATTGTCATATTACCTTAAAAATTAGCTGTTGAGTTTGATGTGGATACTCTTAATGGAACAATGGTCGCATTAAAATATTTCAATTCTTCTCAAACTGATGTTTGTTGAAATGTGTTTCCTTCAAATCTTGTTACCCTTTGTATATTATAGTTTGGTGTGATATGTGGCATTGATTGGATTCCTCTATAATATTCTCATATCAATTTCCAAATAAGGGAAGTTACATTTCATATTCCAGATAAATCAATGATAATAAATCGATGCAAGGTTGAATGTAATAGTCCATTAGAAAAGCGTTCCTTATTATGGGTCATAATCCATATAAATGAACGTTATCTATCAAAAATGTTTTTGGGTAAAATCACATTTAGGAATATAACCATCAGATTATATTTTGATGATGTATTTTTAGAAGAATTACTAGGTCATCCACAAAATCGTGATGTATATTTTTCAATAAAACTTATACTGGGTTTTATTCCTATTTAAAATACACATTATATGATAGACCCCATTGAATTTCTAAAATTAATGATGTAGGTCCAAGAGAATATTGAAAAGTGATTCACACACCCTGGTGCATCACCTTGGGGAGCACCACTTTTATATATTATGATTAAAGATGTATCAATGAGAATCTATAATGATGACTAGGAATATAAAAATATCACTATCAAAACCAAAGATTATTTTCCAATCATTGATCATTATATGACATACTACATAGATCTTATTATGTTTCCAAGATTAATCTTCACTCATAAAATAATCAATTAAGGGTTTAGGAGGATATGCTAAAGATGGAATTCCGTACATGTAAGAGACACTATGAATTTAGAGTGATGAATTTTGGACTTACAGATTCCCCCACTATCATCAGAGATCTAATGAATAGTGACTTTAGAGACAATCAGTATCAATTCATTGTAGTCTTTATAGAAGATATTATTTTATATTCTATGATAATGCAATCCATTGAAGATCAATTTAGAATTTTACAAAAGAATCTATGAAATGATTATATTTATGAAAAATTTACCAAGTGTAAATTTTTTATTCATAATGATTCATTTTGGGTCACATAATCGTAATAATGAGAATATCTATGGATCCAGCAAAGATAAATGTTATGGAAAGTTGATCAAGACCAAATATGGTAACTGAGATCCAAATATTTCTTGCTTTGGATTGATATTATCGGGGTTTTATGAATTATTTTTCCTGATTATCTAATCTAATCACCATATTGTTTTTTAAAGGAGTTATGTTCTTGTGGATGGAATAATTTGCTATTAATGTAAAGGAGCTCAAAACAATTAGAATGTGAATAAAAGCTCACACTTATTTGTAGTGGATAGTGGTTTGTCAAATATTTTGATGCATACAATAAGGACATCAGTTACATTCTTGTTATTATTGATATGGTAATTTCTCATGCCTCACAAAAATTTAAAATAGATGAGAAGAAATACCGAACTCTTTATTTGGAGTTAGCAGTGGTAGTATTTGCACTAAATATATAGAGGAATTATATTTATTGTGAGGTGTGTGATATTTATACGGATCATAAAAGGTAAATTTATACTTAAACACAAAAGGAGTTTAATATCCTTCATAGAAGATTGATGGATTTGATTAAAGATTATAACTACTCAATAAATTACCACCCCAGGAAAGCTAATATATGCTTTGATTTGGAAGGGCAATGCTAGCCTATCCATGATAAGGATAAAAAAAGATATAATATTTATGGATTTTCTAATGATGGATATTGATATTTAGAATCATTGGGGGATATATTTTCTTTCAAAATTGAATGTTCAACCATCTATACAAGAGAATATTAAGGAGGCTTAGAAGGGATATTTATCCCTAAAAATGATGGTGATAAATGATCATGAATTCAACCTTGATTCTTATTGAATAATATTGTTCATGAATCTTTTTTGTATTATCCTATACAAAAAATTAAAGAAGGAGATATTAGATGATGATCACTATTCATTATTCAATATTTATGCTACAAGAACAATGATGTTCCCGGACCTAAAATTGTATTTCTGGTGGGATGACATGAAAATAGGTGTTGTATAATATTTTTCATGGTGCTTGGTTTTTTATCAGGTTAATGATAAGAGATAGTTGACTATGGGGATGTTAAAACCATTTCCCATACCACAATTGGAATGGGGAATTATAAATATGGAATTTGACATTGGAATTAACAAAACATATAAATCCCATAACAACATATTGTTTTTAGTTGATCACATTTTGATGTTTACACACATCATTACCATTGGGGAGTATTTATATCATGGTCATTTTTCCATAATATATGTAAAATAAGTTGCGTGATTTCATAGAATACTACTTTTAATTATATATGATTTGGATCCAAGGTTTTCAATTATGTTTTGGTAATAGTCTCTAGATACATATTCACATTTTCACATTCATTAACATTCATGGATATATGGTTGGTCAAAGAGAGAAATTCAAACTCTATAATACATATTGTGAGCTTTTTCTATGGATTTCAGTGGTTGTTGTGATCAACTCATATCTATTATAGAATTTTTTTAGACAAAAATATTTCACTACATTATTCATATGGATCCATAAGAATCCCTCTATGGAAAGAAGAATATAACACTGACTTGTTGGTATGAAGTAGTGGAAAGAAATCTATTAGTATATAATCAATTTTATGAAAAAGTAGAAAAGGTCTGATATATTCAACAAATCATATGAGAATCTCAGATTTGAAAAAAACGTTATGATGACAACAAAACAAAATACTGTGTGATTAAATTGAGTGGAATGGTATTTCTATGAGAATCTCCATGTAATATAGTAATTTTATTTGGATGGAAGTGAAATAATATCCCTATGTATATCAGTTCATTTGAAATTTTGGATCGTGTTGGGAAATAATATTATCGGTTGGAACATCAAATAAATCACTCTCATGTACATGATGTGATCTACTGTATCTCATGATAAAACAATCACTTGATCGTTTAAATGTACTAATCTCAAAATTCATACCATTTTAGAATGATATATCATATGATTAATAACCAATAGAGATTTTGGATCATAGTGAAAAAGATATGTGAAACAAGACAACTAACATGTTTTTTGTTTTGTGGAGTAAAATACAATTTTTGGATGCTACAAGGGAACATGTGGATATGAAGAGGGTTTATATCCCCATTTTTTATATCCAAATGAAAAATTCCAAGGTGAGAATTTAGTTTAAGTGGGATAGAATGTAACACCATGATATTTTTATTATATATTTTCTGAATATAATTTCAATTATTCAACAAATTTCATTGATTGTAATCATGATTTTAAACTAAAAAAATATTCCCTTAGTATAAAATTGCCTTTTAAACCTAGCTTTCTGGTTAGAGGGAAAAATAAATAACTAAATTATTAAAATGTATGGTTATGTCATTCTTTACAAATAATTTATGAAAAATATAAATAAATTATAAACTAGTATTTTTGTATTAATAAATTGGGTGAGTTACTACTTCAAAATGAAATTTATGAAATATATTTGTTAAAAACATAATAAAATATTTTTTAATATTCATTCATTATATATAATTTGTCCAAGGATATGAATAAACTCTACTTGATTTATAAAAAATATATTTTTAACGTCTAATTATCAGACTGTTAATTGAAAATCCATTTTAAATTAATATTTCGACACCTTAATAAGTTATATATGAAAATAAAAACATTATCATTAGAAAAGGAATGTAAAAAAATTTTAGGATGAATTTTTAATATTATTCTGAAATAATTCAAATTCTGATGAATGTTAAAAATTCACTAAATTTTAATCGAAAAGAACTTTTTTCATTGAAATACATGATATTATAAAAATATAAAATTCAAAGTCTATAATGTATAAATAAAATATATTTTTAACAAGCAATAAAATTTATTTTATTATAATTTATTTTTCATTGAATTCAGATGTAAATACATTTCAGTCTTTTGCAAAGTTTTATCTTTTAAAACATGGTCTCTCTTTCAGATAATGGGTATTATTTTAAATTAATATCGTACACAACCTGGTTTTAATTTTGAATTTTATTTCATATATGGAATAATTAGGTCCAAAATATTTAATTATTTTTTAATTAATTTTTTATTATGGAAATTATCTCCTGTAATTATTATTAATACGAAAATTGGCTAAACCAATAAATTTAGGGTAAAAATAATATTATATAATTATCCTAATACAATTATTAATATCATTTGATTTTTTTATTCAACCTAAATCATATTTTGGTGTAAATAGTTTCCTTTGGAAGCCACTTGGATAAGATAAAAAATTTAAATTATTTTTATTTAATTATATGATAAATATTTCTCAATCAGAATTTAATAAATAAATTATTTTTTATATAAGGTCATGTATAACATAAATTTGATTAAAAATACTAATTTTAAATATATTTATTTTACATGATATATGTATTTTGATTTTTAGGAAATAAATAATTAACTTATAAACTTATACAATTATAATGTAAAAATTAATTAATTGGTGGGAAATAAATAAAACAATATTTATTAAATTTCTAATATCTATCAAACGATCCAAACACATGACCAATTATTAGTAATGTATTCCTCAACAATGACATGTCAATGGTTGAGTTAGTAACCATTTGTAGCTTTATAGAAGAGACTATGACACTTGTATTATTTTGTTTAAAAGTGATGTTAAGGTAGTCACATTCATAATTTTAAATGTATAAAATGTTTAATGTAGGATTTTCCATAAGTTAAATTAATCTAAATTTTATTTTGAAAAATAGATGATTTATATTCATGATACTATTTTATTTTAAATTTTTTTTCATGATATATGTATATTAAATAATTTCACTTAATTTATGTACCAATTATTTTATAATTGGAAATTACAAATAAATGTTATTAACAATATTATAAAAAATATAAATTTGGTTATATAATATCCCTAATGAAATTTATAGATTACCTTGAAATATTTATAATAAAATAAAATTTTTTGTTCTATGTAAACATGATATATTAATATTTTTACAAATAAATGAATTGAATAGTGTCAAAATTGACACTATTGATTGTTTATAGAAATAACGTTTTATTATGTATCATAATAATCATAAAAAAATGTTTCAAAATTTTGAATAATTATTATATGTACAAAAATGTTGTTGGATATTTATTTGTCATCAAATTTACCTAAAATAAGTAAATATTTTACCCTTTTAAAATTGAAATATTTGTTACCTAAGTTAAAAATTAAATAGAATAACTAAGTGTTAATTAAAATGATAATTTTAAATTTATAGAAAAACATATAAAAAATCAATTTTTTAGTGATATTACAACCCTATCTCATCTCTTTATCTAAATTGGGACACATAGGATGTGTTTTATGGGGTTTTATTTTATAATAAATTAATAATTTGGGTGATCCCAAAACTTCCCCCCACATCAATTATAAATGGGTATAGCCACACTCACCACTTCACGTCAATTAGAGCATTCAATCTCAAATATACCCTTCCTTATTACATTATAAACATTCCTAGATACATTATTTAAGTTCCCGCCTTCTTCAATGTCCATCTCTAGTGCCATAAGTAGAGATTTCAAGGAAGCGCGTCAAAGAATGGGTAATCTCCTCTACCGACTCTTTCAAATTTCTATCTCCTTATACTTAATATTCATGTATTTATTAATTATAACGTAATAAATCCCATGTAAAATATGTAATAACATGTTAGTATTATTATGGAACATTAATATTCCACTTTCTAAGAATCCTATAGAAAAGGAAATCACAACGCGTGTGAACGTACGACTTATCACCTCCATGCCATAGTGTAATCTTTTTTTACCCCTAACTTGATTGGATGAGTATAATTATGGATTTAAAAAATATATATGATTATTATAAAAAGATATTTATTTTTTAAAAAAATCCATGTTTAATTATATAATATTTAATAATTATGGTAATGATATCATCGCTCATGCATATGTACGACCTATCGTCTCCACAATGGGATTCGATTCATTCAACATGGTATTCATTAAACAATGATTATATTAATGTATATAATGAATAATTATGATATATATATAAATATAATATAATAATTTAATGATATAACTATAACCAATTATGGATGTCTAGAACATATTCAACAAAACATGCATAAGAAAATGAAGGCTCTAATAATTGTATAGCTACCAGTAATGAAATAATTTTAAAAAAACTAGTTAATATGATCATATATGATGAGTATTTTTACAAAATAAGTCAAACATTTTTTTAAATCATAGAATATGTGCTTTAGATACATATAATAGAAATTGTAACTATGTAAAGTGCTAATTTTGCAGTCTCATTATTATCTGATATTTTTTATATGTATGTTTTTTTAGGGTGTATTTATCATCCAAATCCATGATTCCAAAATATGTAATATTAGTTCAATTATTCTAAAAAAACTAAACTTAATTTTACAAAATTTTTCATTTTTATTAAAAAATATGAAATGGATCATTTTTCATTTTTCGATATGACATAATTTTTTACTTTTCTAGTAAAAGTATGAGGAGAATGTTTTGTTATTTATAAAGGATGAATGGTTTTTTAAATTTTCATAATACTTATTTTCAATTATGATTCATTCAGATTATTTCAATGTTATATTCAAATAAATTATTCTTTATTAAAATTACATGAAATTTTGAGAAAATAAATCAATTTTGAAGAATAAATGATATTTTTGTCAATATTTAATATTAAGTATTATATAAATAATTTCTACATATAAGATGAAATTCTATAATAGGTTTATTTTTTATGTATAATATCATTACTTTAATTTTGATTATATTGTGTTTATGATGGAATGGTATTTATGAAATCCGATTTTTTTAAATAGATTATTTTAACGTAGTGTGATTTTTAATAACACCCATTTTATTCCTTCGTGTACGATGAATGATTTATGTTAGTATTTCACATGCATGAATTATTTCATTATGATATGGGAGGACCTATATCTCCCTAAAATTTATTTTTTTATGATTTATATCTCATGATATTGACATGGAATGAATGTGAAATTATCTTAATTCAGTAATACATTGATTGAATAAGGATTGATCCTAGTTTAGTAATGGACTTTGAAAATTATGATGCTCTTGGTAATTAGAATTAAATATTATGAAATTATTTTTATTTTGTGTGTGTATTACAAAATAAATCCTTTATCATGCTTTGGAATTTGGTATTACATTAATTTCTTCTTGTAAACATTCATGATTTATCTCATGGAATTGTATCAAGATCTTTCATATAGAGGATAATATTTTCAAATGAAAATTTATCATGTCTTATGATTATGATATTACAGATATCTCCTTTCATTACCCTTATTAATTATATTATCTCACACATTCCTATGTTTATTTTCCACACGTTATGAATATCAGTATTATGTATGGTATGTCAAAAGGGGTTCTAGTTATGTTGAAATAAGTGGGAGGAAATAAAGATGTATGATCAACCAGTTGTATATGTTTCCCATTTTATAAAGACAATATACCTATACAGTCATCTTGTTACATTCTAATATTTTTAATCAATATTCTTTAATGTTGATGTAATATCAATGCATGTAAATCATGGGTTGTTATAATCTGTGTGTGTAGTAATAGGTAAATATAATGTGAAGTGTGGATATAAATGGGGAAATATGGTCCTAGAATATGGTCGAATACATTGTATGCATGAAAAATATAGTTTAACAAATCTACAATATAATGTAGTTAATTTGTTCTACTATATTGGAATATAAGGTCACGTTATGTTAATTTGTTTCAAATAATGAATGAATTCTTTTGAATAGACAATATTATTCTAATGCGTCAATCTCGTGAATACCAACTAAGGAATGATTTATATTGAAAATTAATTAGAGGTTATAATCCATTATTTATTTTAAGGAAATATAGTTGTAAATTTAAATTTAAGAAAAAATATTTTGTATGTTTGTCACAAAGACCATTGACCTACACGTATAAAATAAATTCAATAAAAAGGAATTTTGAGAAGGAAAATAGGTACACTATTTTGGAAGAATTTTATAATTCTCATTAGAGGATACATCATGCACTCTAGTTTGGATCATCACAATAGCTTTACTATATACATCTAAAATAGATAGGGATTTTAATATAATGATTCCTTAGAGATGTGGGAATAAAAAAAGGTACACTAAATAAATTTAATATTGTTATTATATCACAGAAGGAAAAATGATTCCATTGATAAATCATAAAAACCACACTAAGAACAGAGATTAATACTTTTTAATTTCCATTAAAAGGGAATTGTATTATTGGAGAATTATCTATTATAGTTTCATCACAATATGTAATGTGCATAACTAGAATCTATTCGAATTCTGTTGAAAATACCCTTCTATAAAAGAATACAATTTCTCTCATTCAAACATATAATTTTATATTTAAAATCACAAAAATATATCCAATAGAAAATATTTATAAAAAATTATAGAAATTTAAGCTCAATATGAATAAGTCCTTGATGATTTTATGTCATTACATTGAAAAAATATATGAAAAGGAAAAGTGGTGTGGTAGAGTATTTATATAATATATGGAATTATTGAAATACTCAATTTCATCATGGGAATCTATTTATATTTTATTATTACATTACCAAAATTAATATTGTCTCATAAAATGTAAGGAGTTTAAAAATTATTGTTATTATAATTCATTCAATTATTTCACCACATTAAACAATCACGTATTACTAGTAACTGAAATCCATATATTGGAACTTGTGAATTTTTTGTTGTTAAACCACTTTTAGAAACATGATCAATGTTAACTTGGATGATACCCCCAAAATGTATCATATCTTTCCAATGGTATTTTTTGTTCTTCCATCATCAAAATAAGATGATTCATGGTTACTTATATGGATCAGGTTGACTAATATCTTCCATTGAGGATTATATTATTTGGGTCATTAATTTGTTCTCTTTTTCTTATTTTAAATGGGGGAATAACCTTATGTATTGGATGTTATTACAATAATATCATTTAATAAATCAGGATTTCTATATTTAATCTCTTAATGACTCTCACCCCTCAATGGATATAAAGAATGGATATCATTTATCATATCAACATTATTTTCACAAATGAAAAAATATAGGTCAACTAGGTGGATTATGTTCTTTAGAATAGTAGTATTTACATGGAACATACATGGTTGGATAGTCTCCCCTATAACAATAGTACTCATTATTAAGTATATTGTTATAAAATACCAATATTCATCCCCTTTTAGTTCTAATTTATAACAAATAATCCTATGCCATCCTGGCCAACAAACCTGCATAAAAAATAGTCATATGTATTTAAATATCATTTTTCAATTCGGTATAATAAAATAAGTTATGAATTAATCTATCTTATTATGAGAATTTATTTCCAAAATTGCAATAGAAATTTATTTTGATTAAATAAAAGTTATTCATGAATCTAGAGAGGTATTAAGAGTTAAAACTAATTCAAATATATTTATTAATGTTTTCCCAATACAATATGTTTATATTATTATAAACCAAATTTATTATAATTATTATTATGTCAGGTCTAATGTTTTATAAATAAAAATAAGATAAAAAATTTACTTGAATCAGGCAACTATTGAAATGGGAAAATTTGTTGTAGCTATATGAATAAACTTCACCTATATTTTTCTAAAACTTTATTACAACTAATTTTTTTAGGATATTAATTTCTTCTACTTTGGATGATTTATTCTCAAAAAGATATATCGATAGACTAGAAAATATTATGCAAAAATATGATGCTAAATTTTTGGGGGAATTGATGATAAATTCCAAAAGGCTTATAATATTTATCCATGAATTTAATGTCTTACAAATAATTTTAGATGAATTGGATTTACCAGAATGAAATGTATAATTGTTATTAGTTGATTATTTATGTTTAATGTCTAAACACAAGGTGATTATTAGTTTATATTCTAAATCATTGGTGATAGAATTTGAATAGGATAAATGGTTTTGGTATTTTTAGAAAATAGTGTTGTCCAGAAGATCATACAGTTTTCATTGTAATTAATTATTGGCATTGATTGTGTAAATTCCCAATAATGTGGTATATAAATAATATATACGGTTGATTTTGATAAACACAACACTAATATTAAAGTAGATAAGGAATATTAATCAATAATTTTATTTAAATGTGATGATTATAACCTAGACATTTAATTGGTGAGTATAAACATGATTAAATATATTATGAAAATTAACTATTAATGTTTTAAATAATTTAAATGTAAATATTAATTTATAGATAAAAAGAATTAAATTTTGATTACGATCATAAATTAATATAGGATACATTTTGTACAGAACATTTTCATATGCAAAATGTAATTATAAATAAAATAAATTTAGTAAATTAGAATAGGTTATTTATTTGAATTACATGTATAGATAATATTAAGATAAAATAAATAAAATTAATCTAATGGTTTTAACATGATATGGATTGAGTGTAAATTCAAGTTTTAAATTAATAAAAAATTTCAAAAAATATGGGTTTAAATGTATTTTTTGCATGGACATTATAAAAAAAAGTCAAATTTTATATACATTATATAATAAAACATAATTTATTTTATCATTTACTTTTTCAAAATAATTTTAATATATATTTTTCTAATTTTTATGAAAATATTTATTTTTTAAAAAATTGTCTAAATTAATGATTTGGGGAAAACATTCCATTATTTTAATAATGTCAAATAATAAAAAATTTTCATTCATATTTTATATTGCTTTTAATTTTACATTATATTAATTTTGATTTTCATATTTAAAATAATTCCATTGTAATCAACATTATACATTATTATGGAATAAATTCATTTTAAGGCATAAAATGTGTATTTTTATAACAATTTACAATCATTGGATTTAATTAAAGTATAATAAACATAAATTTTATCATTTATGTAAATTGAATTATCTAAAATAGATTAAATGTTTTGGAATAAAATATTAATATTATAGAATAATTATTTTTTGTATTTAATCAAAATTAATAGTAATCGTGGTACAAGTTTTTTAACATGTTAAATGGTAAAATGAGTTAATCAAGATTCAAACTAGGGGCAAGGATTTGAAATATGTTAAATATAAGAATTAATATTATTTTATTTCATCATTTCACCTATAGTAATCATAATATCAAATATAATTCAATTTTATTCCCCTAAAATTTGATTACTTTCTTTGTATTACATTGGGATTGTAGAAATTATAAAATGGCACCCCTCTCACATATTATATATTCATGATATTGGTATAAACAATTGATATTTACATATAAATATATATGTGATAAAATTGAAGAATATTTTAAATTATATTGATGATATAAATTAGTTTATTATATGATGTTATAGTTATATAGAATGTTTACACAATGTCGTAGCAATGCTTATGAATTCTACATAAAAATATGTTAAATGATCATAAAAACATTAAATGTAATTATTTTTGGAAAATTATTAAATTACATGAATTTAAATCATTAGTATACATTTTAATGATTCATTCAATTTTTTTGATTAAATTATACTATTTTTGATGTCCACAAATAATTTTTGTAATATTGTTGAAAAAGATACTAAATTGATATTGATGTTTAAAAATTATTTTTATCTCATCATAAATGAATTAAAAATATTAACTCAAATTTATAAGAAAATTTTTATTATATAATCAACAGTACCTATACATGTCTATTTGAATATTAAAAATTTCATTCATAAAAATTAGAAACTAATCATTTTGTTACCTATATTAAGGATAAATTGGTTTACATGGGGATAAAGTGTTATATTAGGTTCCAAATACCACCTTAATTTATCAAATGTTTATAAATATATTATTTTGACCTTATGTTCCTTATCATTTAATATATAGGACTATGAATCCATTTTACAGGAGTCAGATATATATTTAATATTTATATTAAATGTATTTAAATGATTTCTTTGCTCCACACTTATAAAACAGAACCTACTCTCTTATATTAAAAAATGTCATGGTCTATTTTTATTTACCATTATAACCCAAATTCAATCCCTAAACTCCACCCTATTGTTTAATATTCTGATCTCCCTGAAATTGTAACAACGAAAAGTTAATGAAAAATTCCAAATGTTGTTTTTTAAAAGAATATACATATGTTCATAACAATATTCATCAACTTCACATCATGTTAATACACCATTTATTCATATAAATCATTTCTAAAAATATTAAATAAGTATATTTACAATACTAGGATCATTTTATAATAATTTTACTTCAATTTTATACATCTTTTAATTATTATAGATAATAAAAACACAGCTCATATGGGCATCCATAATACCAATGCCAAAATGCGATGTGTATTAGATTTCATCACTAGAATATATAATAGGTTATGTTAATGGGATTAATGAAAATATAATATATTTATTACATATTTATAATTATCTACATAAAATATATCATGAATCATCTTAACATACTATCTGTTGAAAAATGATAATGTTTCTTGTGTGTACATGCAGGATTCCATCTTCACGCTATGACTTGATTAAATATCATATAACTTGTATACAATGATTATTATAAAATTACATATAATGAATAAAAATTATATTCTTGAAATTTTTAAAATTCATTATATGGTGGAATTATTTCATGTCACCATTAATATTGTTCAATATACTGTAGTAATTTATAAAAATTGAATAAACCACCTTAATTTTTCAATGTCGGACAAAAAAATTCAATGAAATTATTTAAAATTATTATATATGTACATTAATATTTTCAAAATATGGAATATGGTTGTCAAAAAAATCATTTTATAAATTTAATTTTACATTTAATGGTAAATAAAGAATCAGACCAAGCATGGATCTGTGGTTGAGGTTTTTCATTTCAATTCAACACTATTGATACATATCTTATATTCTGCATATAAATTAATTTGTACAGTGTATGAATAACCCCTTGTAATAATTATATCATGAATTACACATTAATCATGTTATTTAACTTTTCTATCCATGTTTTTTCTTTAATGGTGGTCTGATTCAAAACATATTAAAGTCATTAAGATTTATATTGCAATCACTCTCTTCATTATTATTGTTCATTCTTATATTTAAATTAGAAAACTTTTATAGTCATAACTTCTTAATCCACATCTATTTTCATTATCCACTAGTAATTTTGTGATTTGGTTTTTTTTTCTTTCAACATTTTCTATGTTTGGTACTACAAAACTAATATAAATTTTCATGTAAAAATGGACCTCAATACCACCTTTTTGGTTGAAAATATTATTCTTCAAAATATATATTGTAAAATAAAATTGATGTTTTTAAAAATAACTAAATTATTAACCATGTGAAATGTTTGCATCCCCATCCCAGGAGACACTATATAGGTTCCCCGAGAGTGTTTGGACACATAACCTCAGGTGCATCACCTCGAATACTAGAGGCTTATGACTAGCCATGAGGGTATTTTTCGCGTATGTGTGGGATATTATTCCCTCATATGTAATAGTTATTATGATTAAAGAAGTAAATTACTATGAATAATAAATAACAGAATAATAAAAATTAATAAACTGTAAAAAAATCAATAAAAAATACAACTAAATAAGAATCATGTCAAGAAGTTGACAAAATAATGACATGCTATGATGTCTATATAAACTGAAAGCATGGAAGAAACCCTAAAATACTCTGAACTAAAATGGGAAGGCATAATTTCCTACAACTTTATCACAAGCAAGGCACAATCCCCTTCCCCTAGTCTCAATCCTAATTAGTAAGAAACAATCAAGCATTTGAAGTAAGACACTCCCCTTTGTCAATACATGCAACCATATATACTACATGGGTTCCAATGATGCTTTAGTAGGGGTGTGAGATAAAATCGTAGTTGTCCAGAAGCCATTGTTTATAAACAGTTCCATTTTATGTAAATAAATGCATTGTGTTAATATATATTAAATGAAAACAATTAATTAAGCTCAATAAAATTAAATTACATGGCCCAGTTTCCAACGACACCCATATATAATCGCCTATTTTGGCCTTATCCATGAGTTATAATGAATTACATTTAATAGTCATGATGTACATATGAATATATATAAGCCTAGAAAAATCAAGTTAAAATAAAGAAGGGCATTACCCCTAAGCTTGTGCTTTAACTTGGGGTTTAAATTTTGTGTAAACCATGTGTGCTTCAACAAACAAGCAACGATCAAAACACTCATGGGACTCAATATAAATTTATATAAAAAAATAAGTTCATCGCTATTAACATTTTCTTGTTTTGGTTTAGAGTCTGAGCTCTTCCCAAAGGTATCTCAACACTACATCATTCAAATTATCCAATACCACCGAGTTCGTCCAAGGAAATCTCATGATAGACCATGTATTCCTTGGGGTCTTTCTTAACCATGAGTCTATCCCAATCATGAAAAAATGGGTCGAGTATCATAAAATGATTTTGAAGATCCATATTTCCAACAGATCCGACCTCGATGGGCCCTTTGGGATACATTATCACTCATAGGATTTTTCAAAGCCCAGGAAGCCTTGGTTTGATAAAAGCCTAAGCCACCCCTGGTGCATAGTGGTAAAAAATCAAGAAATGAGATTCCTTGTATGGGTCCTTAATAAGAAACCCACATTCCCTCCCCATTCTGCATTAAATTAATATTTCATAGTAGTAGATATAATAGAGTCTGCATATATAATTGAAGCTTGAAATCTAAGCAGACACACCCATACAACATAAGGTATTGGATTTAATATTGTAGCATAAGAATTAAGGATATCATATATATTATCATAAAATGAAGATAAATGCAATTTTTAATTTTCAAATCAATCATTACAAACAACAACAAAAAATACTACAATTCACAGTTCATACTTATTCTATAAAGATTATTTAATTTAAACACAACTAAAAATGGTTGTACAACTCATGAAATTAAATAAATTAAATTCTCGGGATAATGGAATTTGTACTGACCATGTCAACACACCCAAGGTGGTGTATATCAATTTTGTGACAATTTAATAAAACTCATGATAATTATGGATGCAATGATTTAGTGAAACAATTAAATTGAAAATATTGGATGAAATTGAACCGAGTCGGTAGGTACCGATGGCCAACACAACCATGTGTTTTTGTATAAATCACAATGATAAATAGGTAAAGTGAGTAGAATATTTAGATTATGGTCACTGATGATCATATAATCTGGGTTAGGCTTTGATTTGTATGTAAGGTTTACAATGCACCTAACAGCGATGAAAACAGATGATGAAGGGAGGCGCAACAGGCATTTGATGTGGAGAAAATGTGGTGTGAACCACCTGAGTAGAACTGGGACGTCGCAACCTCCCCTCCATAAGACAATTCATCCTCTAGTTTCCATTCTGAGGGTCATCTAATGTCATTAGAGAAAATATCCAGCCACTACACACGTACATCAGTCTCCCACTCCCTAGTCTTTTCCTAATTGCATCCGTGTTTCCATAACACCCAGATAAGAGGAATTGACCACCACAAAAGAAATATGTGCTACGGTAAAAATATGGATTATATGTTCCTATAAGGATGCATCATCCTCATGCAAGATGTCATTAGGTTCAATACAACGAGGAGTTTTTGGGTGATATTTTTGGATCAAAAATACATGGAAAACATCAATCATAGAACAATACCTCTGATGTAATAGTAACTGATAGGCTATTTTCCCAAACCTCTCCAATATCTCAAATTGACCAACATATCTCAGTGATTATATTCCCGGTCTCCTGATCATCCAATTACCCACCCTCAGAGAAACACACAGGAAGACTCGATAGGACACCTCGAACTCCAGAGGTCTGCGGTGTCGATCAGTATAAGACTTCCATGTGGACTAAGATGACTTCATATGATTCTAGAATTATATGAACATTATCATATGTATCCTGAATGCGATGAAAACATAATAGATCTACCCCACATTCATAGAGCAACAATAATGATTAATAACACTGTCTACCATAGAGGTAATCATACAAGGCCATTTGAATTGTCCCCTCGAAGCGGTTATTATAGATAATCTCAAAAAAGGTATATGTATATTCTAGGAACCTAAAAAATAAAGCATACCATCTCATAACATATCCTATGAAAAAATTATAGTTCTCTCATACTACCCATTAGTTCGAGGGGGATTTGCAGTACTCAGAAGTAGTTATGAGGCTATTGCTTTCTTCAACCATTTCCAAAACCATGAAGTAAAATAGGAATCTCTATCTGAGACAATAGAATTAGTTACACCATGGAGTGAAACTATATCCCAGATATAAAACCTTATTAACTAATTAAATGTAATGGTCTCTTATATAGGTGAGAAGTGAAAAACATAGGTTATCCTATCAACAATCACTCATATTAAATCGCTGCCTTGAGGCAATCTTGGAAATGCTATAATGAAATCTATGGTGATGTGATTATTTTTTCAATAATGAATGGATAGAGGGTGTATGAGTCTAGGAAGTTGCTGGTGATAATACTTATCATGTTGACATATTGAGAACTGAGAGTTGAAACCCGCTATCTGCTTCTTTATACCATGACACCAGATCTATTTACATATGTGTCAATAATCTTTTTCAGCCTAGGATGATCTACTCAAATGAAGGTGTGCAATTCTTTCATCTTCTCTTCCATTAAACCCAATGGTAACCACACATGGCCACAATAAGAGATAGTTTTACTACCATCAACAAAAAACTAGGATTTGGGTTATCTCCTATAATACATTCCCTAAAAATTATACCATACGCATCAATCAATTGATACATGCTGAAATTGATCTAGAATAGAGGATATCACTGTAAGAGCTGATAGATCTAGTTTACCATGCTATTACTGAACCATGATATCCATATTAGAAAAAAAAATCTATCATTTCCACTCATTGTAAGCTA
Source organism: Viscum album (assembly GCA_963277665.1). NCBI lineage: Eukaryota > Viridiplantae > Streptophyta > Magnoliopsida > Santalales > Viscaceae > Viscum > Viscum album. Next base: position 809,490,167 of record OY728140.1, on the reverse strand, counting down.
CCTGAATGTCTTTTGTCTATTTCTTTCAGTTTAATGCATCTATCATAGAATTACCCTTACCACATGTATACGAAATCACAAATCTGAAAGACCGCTTGATTTTAACAAACCAAATCATCCTTATGTTCAACTCTCATTGATTGGATATATATTTTAATCATTTATGATCCTTGTAAACAAACAATCTCTCACCCAACAAGTAGCATCTCCAAAAATGTTGATCATGAACCACATCTACAAACTTAAGGTTGTGTGTTGGATAGTTACACTCGTGAGGTCTCAACTAGCAGGATTCATAAGCCACAACTCAATCACAATACATCAGAACTAGAATATATCTGATTCTTGATGGATCATAGTAAAAATTATAACATTTACCTCCTTAGGTAGAATCAGAATCAGATCTGAGGATTGGAATCCTTTCATCTACTAAAAAGACATATCACAAGATTCTAACCAGATGAACTGTGCGCCTTTATTATCCAGGGCCGAAAGAGGAACTTCTCTTTGGGAGAAATATTAGAGGAAATTCATGTAATAGCCAGCAACCCCTAAGAAGCTATGGATGTTGAATACATTCTTTGGATGCTCCCATGAAACTGCAACCCTTATGTTATATAGGTCAACTAATATTCTATTTCTTATATAATATGACCAAATATGTGAACCTAATCAATCTAGAAGTGGAATTTGTTGAACATATCATATAGATGTTGTTATCTTAGTGTACTCAAAACAATATAAATATGGGTTTCATGGTTGTGTCTAGAAAAAAAATATAAAAGATACCATCTATGAATAATACACTAATGAAATCAATATAATGGTGAAAAACCCAGTTCATCAGAATCGTAAAGACACTGAGCGCATTAGTGTGGCCAACTGTCATAACAAGATACATGTAAAAGAAATTCCTGCTTCTATATGTTGTATGTGGTATGTCATATGGTCCAACATGCACATGCTTGTATGCTGACAATATATCCATTTTGGAGAAAATAGTTTCTCCACCAATATGGTCGAAGATATCATCTATAAAAGGAAATGAATATCGATTCTTTACCATTAGATTATTGAGTTTATGATAATATATGCATATCCTGAGGGTATTATCTTCCCTCACGTAAAAAAGGATAGATGAAACCCACCATGATGTGCAAGGTCTGATGAAATTATTAACCATAAGGTCATAATGCAGTTTTTTGAGTTCCTACAGCTCTATTTGATCCACCATATAATGAGGAATAGAAATTGCTTCCAAACCTGGAATGATCTCTAATGTGTACTCCATATCCCACATAAGAGGTAAGACATAGAAATCTCTAGTTAATATATCCATGAAAAGATCCAAAATTGGTGGGAATTCAACTAGTGGTTCTCCCTAATCACTCATGAAGTGTCATGATAACTAAGGTATCACTCTACTCAGCAAGGCATATTTAGGCCTAGATCGATCTGCCAAGATATCCAATTCTCCTTTTATGTAGATATGTGTTTACCTCATGGGATGTAATGGACAGCTGATGGTGATAGATATCCACTTGATCATGGTAAAGAGAAAGCCAATTAATACTAATAATTTCTTCAATGATAGATGTTTTGAGAATATACAAATTCCAAAAGCAAGGTTAGCCACCTATCTCAAGGGGGTACTCTTAGAAATGCTGTATTCCCTCTGTCCTTGAAACATAATGGAGTGTCAAAAGACATGACACCGCAAGGGTACACAATAGGAAAACCAAGACATTAAATAGTTTTTTCAAATAAAAAGAAGTCTGACTAACCGGTAACAAAAATGGTAGAAACTAATGTAGAGGTTACTATAATAGTACACTTAACCATAGTTGGACTTTTAATCTAATCCTCTAGTTTTAATTGAACTGTGTACATGAGCCATGAAGCATTTCCCTGAGATGCCGTCTAGTTGTCCTGGGCATGTACACTATGTTGACACTGATAATTTGGAAATTTATTTCCTCGACCGCAACCTCCACCATTACCTCAGCATTATTGGACAGTGGAAAAAGATTTTCTATCATGTTGTGGTGCTATATATCCCATACCTTATGAAGGTATAGGTGTTGATCCACTTTCAATGGATGCTGAAGAAAAAGAACAAAAGAAACGTTGAAGGTAACCCATCTTTCCACAAGCTTGAGTCTCCTTTGGGTATTTTGTGCATTGTGGTTTATTGTGACCATCACTGTCACACTGATGTGACATGACAGAGCTATCAAAATGTGTTGTTTGGCTAGGATTTCCCCTACGTTCACTTTCAAAATTTCATTTCCAACTTCCAAAAATGTCATCACCCTATCTCAGAACTGAACTGCGATGGCTCACCGATTTAGTTTCCCTACCATTTTGATCTTATATTTGTACCTATCATACGATCTCTGTGATAGTTGTAAAACTGAAGATGTTCACCACCGAGTAGATATTATACTCATGTATATACTAGAAACTCCTCGTAGTAGTATGTGTGTCTCCATTCAGTGATGGGGAAACATTATGAAGCTATGTGAAATGTGTAAAATAATCTTACAAAGCCATATAAACTTACTGATGATACATTAATTCCCCTTTATGATCATTTCGAAGAGTTTGTGGGAAATGGAGATAACAGAATTTTACAAAGAATTCATCCAAAACCATGACACTAGTGAGATCAGCCGATGAAAAAACATCCCACATATGCTTGGAAGAGTCATGAAACACGTTGACAATATGTTTAACCCTTCCCTATGTTATCGTCTTATGGTGGTCAAAGATAGATCTTATAGATTCTATCCATGAATATGTGGTATGAGTGTGGCATTTCCTTGAGATGGTGGTAGGGTGATGCCTCTGAATGTCACACATAAGGTATACCATAGATGGGGTAGGTCTGGGGATATTCTAAACTGAATTCATAAACCTAAAGAGTATATCCCTTAATTGATCATTAGTATCCCTCATATGGTCAGCAAGAGGTAGTACCATAGAAGTCACTACAAGAGGTAGAAATTCTGGTTTGGGAACCACCATCCCTATAATGTTCTCATTTAAACTCCCGTGAGGCCTGACATGATGATATCATGATATCATTTGTCTAAAATATCCCAACACATACATTTATAAAAAATAATAATAATGATAATAAAAATCGGTAATGTATAAATAGTGGTTAGCTATATAGCATACCTTTGAGCATTAAATAATAGGCAACCCAATTCAAGTGTTGGGTTTTTATATGAAAGAGAAAACCAAAAAGGATTACTAAACAGGTATTTCAATAAAAAATACCACTAAGAACAACAACACCCTCAATAAAATAAATCATTTCACTCTAAAAGTATATATGGCATGGAAATATGAATCTCATTTTAAATCTACGGTTCATAATATGATGAATGTAATGTATTTACCTTGAATCCCTAGGATATAGTGGGAAAAAACCATTATCTTAAATGTACAAATATTAAAAACAATTAAAAATAAGTGAGTAACCCAATGGTAAAATCATATAAAAATAAGTGGCATAATCAATTACTGCAATCCCAACCTATGAAATTGGGTTTCCCCTTTACAAGGGTTAGTTATGTCCATGCACAAGGTACATTCCAGATTCATATATCCTTGTCTCTTTTCAAACCAAAAAAATAAGAAAAAAGGTAAAAACTATTCTGATACAACATTGTAGAATCCCCATCCTAGGAGCCACCTAAAGGGTTACTTGAGCCGGTTTGTCAACACAACCTCATGCACATCTCCTTGAACTCAAGAGGCTATCGACTAGAAGCGGAGGCCTTTTTCATGCATGCGAGTAAAACTATAGCCTCATAGGTAATAGGTGTTATCCTAGAGGATTTAAACTGCAATTAATAATAAATATAAGAAGCATATAAATGAATAAATTTCCCAAATGAAAAAAAATTCCTTATTAATAAAAATCTAGAGTGGATTCTTATAAAATAATGTCATGTTAGGAAGTCTGTGTAAACCTAAGTAATAGAAAATAGAAACCCAAGCGTACTATTAACTAAAATGGAAATAAAAAATGTGAAACAGCTGCATCCTGGGAGCGGTTCGGTCCCCTGACCCTAGTCTCTATCCTATGAAGAAGAAAACAATCAACCATTGGATGAATCAAGCGTCCCTTTGTCAATACCAGCAAGCATTTAATCTACTCAAGTTCCAATGACACCGAAGTAGAAGTGTGAGATAAAATCCATGTAGGCCATCACCAACGTTGTTGAAACCAATCTATTTCGTTCAGTAATTAAATGATATGTGTAATTATATAATAAATTAGGACAATTAAAAAATCTCAAAAAAATAAAATATATTGGACCAGGTTCCCAACAACACTCTTCCTTAATCACCTGATTCATCCTATGCTGGGAGTCTTACTAAAGTAACCGTAATAAATAGGATATACATATGTATATATATATGACTGGAAAAAGGAAGGGAAAACAAATAAGAGGCATACACCCAAGCTTGTTCTTTAACATGGGGTTGAAATTATGTGTCAAACAAGTTTGCATCAACATACCAGAAATGATCATAACCCTCATGTGACTCAAGGGGAATTAATAATAGCATTATGTTCGTAATTTTTGACTTGTTCAAGTTTAGGTTTGGAGTCTGATACCATGTAGAACTTATCTCTATAGTACGTCCTTAAAATTACCCAATACCCTAGAACATGTCCATGAAAATATCCTGATAGACCATGTATCGCTTTGCTCATAGCTTTACCATGAGTCTGTCCTGATATTGAAAAAAGGGGACGAGTAATATCCGAGGATTCATGTAGCCACATTTCCAATGGATCCATTCTTCATGGGCCCTTTGGGGAACCATATCACACATATGTATTTAGAAATCACAGGGAAGTCTCGATCTAGCAATGCCTAAGACACCACCCCGGACACGTAGTTATAACTTGTCAAGAACACAGACTCAATGTATGGGTCCCAAAAATTGAACCCAAATTCCCTCCCCTACCTAAAATTAAATAAAATTTTACAATATTAGATAGGAAATATTATGAATATGTAACACCCCAAACATCCACGGTACGATTCCCTTTGAATAATGAAATAGCTTGCATTGTATGCAACTTTAGGATTCTAACATTCCACGACCAATCAAACTATCTGTTATGAATAATAATACACATGTTTTTGAAATTTTAGAAATTTTATTTTTCAAAATGGACTTCATTTTTAAATTCATAATATCGAAATTAGCTTAAGGGGTATTTTTGGTATTTTTTTAAAACATTCAATTTTTTATGAATAGTTTAAAACATTGTTTTATAAGTTAAACCGACTTTTTGATTAATTAAATATTTAATTCATTTAAATATATTTTAGGTAAATCTAGATACATAATACCTATTTAATTTCAATGTAATTAATTTGATTCAATTTTTAATAAACTTGGATATATAAAAATTTTATTTAACTTTTTACCTTCTATTACCCACCTCCAATAAGCATTTGCAAATTTTCATAAAACATAATTTTATTGATTATGTGAGATGAATTTTAAAAATTCAAGAGACACGGTTGACATCAGTATGTAAAATGTGGTTTAATAATATGATATTAATTTTTGATGAATAATAACTTGTTACTTTTATTTACCACGGTTAATAGTAAATAGAGTAATAAAATGTAAAAATGATATTATAATTACCCTAGCACATCATTAATTATATTTGATATGTGTAATTCGACTAAAAACAACCTTATAAGTAATATATTATCCTCTTTGTTATACATGGTTATGATTTTGATATTTTTTTATTTAATGAAGAGTTAAAAGAGTTAAATTCAATGTTTAATAACTAAACCATTTTTAATACATGGTTATACATAAGATAAATTTGACTATAAATATTAATTCAAAATTTAAAAATATTTCTTACATATTTGAATTTTATTTATAATTTCTAGACATTACATAATTTAATTTATTTATGACACAATGATGATGCTGTATTTACCTAATTAATGAAAGATTAAAATATTTGATATTATAAATATCCAATAAATGTATTTTGAGACTTTTGATGAATTCCACTAATTTTGAAGGTTCATATGACATGAAATTTTTGATGAAAAAATTTATGTTTGAAGTAATTAAGCTGTTACGATTTTCAAAAATACAAAATACTAAATACTGTCAAAATTGACATAATTTAGTTTTTTAAAAAAAATACTATATTATTAAATGATATAATATTCCAAAAGAACTATGGTTTGGATAAAATACTTATACAAGGTTATATATATTAATAATGAACCCCATGCGGTTCTCCTAGCTTGTTATAGAATGTTTAATAGACATATAATATAAAAATACAAAGAGATGTGTTTAATGTCAAACTATTTAACTAAGAGTTAAATATAAAAGATAAGATAACTATGGTGTCCTAAATCTGTCTAAAACCTACTCGGTGAGAGGTTTTCAACCCATTCCAACCTTATCCACTAAATAAATCATTTTGAGCCTTTATAAAACGAAATAAAATTATTATAAATTAATATTTCAAGCATTAACTAAAGTGGACCTCACCTCTCTCATAAAACAATACTTTCCCTTATCCTAATTTCACGCCTCCAAATACATTTATCACTGAAAAGAATTACCAAAATATTATCTAAATTATCCTCCCTTTAACTGATAGGCCTTACATTGATCATAAATCCAACCTATGTATCCATTTTGATCAAATCATAAAAAACAACCCGAAGAAGAGGTAAATATTTCATCACATCTTTCAAGTTCATTTCATCTTCCATTTACTCTTTCTGTGTTGTTTCCATTATAAAATAATAACATCAGTATATTTTATATACTGTGATTTTATTGAAATGGTATAACTATATACATCATTTTATCCATCATATGAATGAAAAAGTCACCATATGTGTGTACGTATGGCTTACCGTCTCCAAATGGTGGTGTAGTTTGTTATTCAAACACATAATTATTTCGTATGGATATAATAATAAGTATAATTGATGTAAATAATAAATATAGCATGTTAATTATTCTGTATATATGATATACAATCCAATTACATAGGATTTCACCTTCAATATTAAGATATTGGCGCTCATGCGTACGTACGGATTACTGTCTCCATGAAAGTGATGAGATTCATTAACCATTGTAATCAATAAAGAACAGTTTTTATTTTTTGATTAAAAATAATTTTTAAGAACATAATATAATTCTTTATATGAATAAAATACATCTTATCCATATGAATCATGGCTTATTTAACCATGCATATGAAGGAAAACAGATCATTTATCACCCGAAATGATGATATTACCAAAATATTATTAACAAATCAATATTAGAGGATCATATATGATATCATATTTATATATATAGATTTTTTAAAATTTAATACCAATGATTGAACTATTGTACCGGAGGTTAGTTTACCCTCTACCAAGGAAAAGTACAAGGTAATGATTAATTTTATAATCACTTTATTTTCTGAGGTTGTTTTTACATAAGTTTCTACTGGGTCCTATTTTTCATCCTCATTCGCGTTCTCTTAAAATATGTATTTGAATTTTTTTACTATTTATTAGAAAGTGGGTTAAATTCATTTATACCCTTATTTGACAATATATGTTTTGAAATAAATCATTCCATTATTTTCCAAACAAGGTACTTTATGACATTTTCGACAAAATTAAGGTAAGAATGTATTTTTAACATATACGCCGAGTGAGACTATTTTCATCTGTTATAACATTGTCAAAGATTCCCATACAAGATTATAAAAATAATTTCAAAATAATTTTTTTCCATTATAATTATGTGACATTTAAATGGTTTCAAAATGGAGAGAGGTAATTCTTCCAAAACACATTCATTTTTACTATGCCAACATCCTTTGATGGCTTTTAAACTTTTTTGAAGATGATTTATTATGATACAAATCTTCCATATTTAATTGATGTTTTTTTTGATATGTTTTGATGTGGATGTTTTATTTTTGTATGATTTGTGGTTTATGGATAATTTATTGACATTTCTTATGCAATTATAATACAGATTTTTATGATATGTTTAATCATTCTCATAAGAGGAATTCATTGCACTTAGTAAATGACTGGTGGAGCCCACTATAGATACTCAATACATCGGTTTGTCTCATGAGACAAACTAGTGAATTGTCACAAGGACTTGACAAAATAATTCTTGTAGTCATGGAACAATGCCTTGACTATGTGGTTATGAAGTCTAGTATTATGAATTCCATCATTATGAAAGTGGATATTGATATTGAATGTGATTATTCGACTAGTAGAATATCCATGTGAATAAGTAAATGGAATTATTTGATTTTATTGTTTCCATAATATGTAGATGTTTATGTTTAAAAGGATTTTTTTTAGTCTTATACATTTCCTTAAATATTTATTCTTATTAATGAAATTTTGCGCTATATTTCTATCCTTTCTGAGCATCTGAGATCACCAATTTCTATGTATTATTATTACTAGTATGGGAAGAAGTATTTTATAATTGACCTGTAGGGATAGGCTAAGGATATAAGTGTGTTGAAATTGGGAATAAATGTTGTTGATGTTTTTGTTTCGTGTTGTAATGTCAAATTTATGATTGTATCTTGTACTTCCTAGGTGAATAAACTGATCGGCCAATAGGGATTTGATCCCTTGTAATCATTTCAATGTTATGTAATAATTCACCGACTCGAGGTATCGTGGGTCAATGCTTTAAATTTGTTATCAGAACCAGTTTAGTACCATCCATGGAAACATGATTTATAAAAAATATGATTAGAAAACACTACCCTATGATAGACTTTGAGGACTAGTATTGATGAAATTACTAGAATTTTGGTACTATAGATATTTATTGAGTTTTCCAAGAAATACATCTATGTATAGATATGAGTAGGTAGAGGCACCTCTGGAATAGATGTACCTATGGGTAAAACCCAAAAAACAATGGTTTGATATAGACTCGAATGGGACTGGTGCACAAATATGGGCCATGATGTATTCTTGGTTACGACACTCCTGTGGGATATGATTTAGATAATTGTCATTTTTTTACAAACCATTATGAATTGTTTATTATTATATACTTATTCAAAGAAAGAAAATTATGATTAGGTATTATATCCCTAAATTGTTCAATTTATGTTAACTGTCTTACATGTTTGGAATTCTGTATTGTGATTAATAATCTAATCTAGTGTATTAAATTGTTTAAAAATGGTGCCTGGTTGAAGGAATGGAAACTGTATCAACCCACATAATCCATGGAGGGACTTCCCTCCTACTCAATATAATTATATTGGAGGTGGTGATGCAACTGGTGCAGATCAGCATATCACCATACTGGGATAACTCACTCAAGTTAGGAATAATAACCTTACTCATATAGAGAACCATGATCCACAATGTGGAAGATCAATGTTAGACCTATTCATGAAGAAACAACCACCAACATTCAATGGGAGTACAAATCCATTATTAGCTGAGCAGTGGATAATTTTTTATAGAAAATATATCATGCTTTAGGGAGTAGCGAAAGGGGAAATGTTTTCATGGAAGATTATCACCTCTTGAGAGATAAATATCAATGGTGGTCATTAATAAAAAACACAAATGAAGATAACTAATTATTTATCAAAGAATGGAGGGTGATTAATGATATTTTGTTAGAAAAATACTTTCCTCACACCATCAGGCAGATTTGGAAATACAATGTTTTAGTCTGATGCTAAAGAGGGATTAAAATGTCACAAAGTATGAGTCTAACATTACAAGGTTAGCAAGTCATGATTGAAATTACATAGGTAAGCCAAGGAGTATGATTGATTGATTATTTTATGAGTTAAAATCATTTCTCCGTCGAGCATTAGTCTCACAATAATTCTCATCATATGAAGATATTCTTTTATGAGCTATTAAGAAAGAAACAGAATTGTCTATGTCTTACGAAATTAAAGCAATTCAATAGAAAAATAGATCTGGTGAACATTCTAGAATTGGAAATAAGGGGAATAAGGTAAATTTTGAATATTTATCATGTGGTAAATATGGTATGGAACACCTTGGTACATGCCTGAATGGAATGGGAGTCTATTACATATGTGGTGAAAAAATCCACCAATAACATGATTTCAAGAGGATGAATGAGTCTATCATTGCTGAATGCTACAATTTTAGAGAAAATGGTCATTATTCAAATGAATTTCCTTTGGACCAATGGTACATACCTCAAAAAGGTCAAGGGATCAAGGCCAAGATAATGTTATCACAACTGCTGAGGTTGAAGCTCTGAAAGATTTGGTGGAACATAATTTAATGATTTCCTCATGTTTAGCTCATGATATATTTAATTATGGATCATTGAATTATTTCATATCTTCCCATATAGCTTTGAAAATTAGTTATTTTCAATTTGACTTAACAAGAGAGTTTTCAGTCAAAACTCCTAAGTGAAGAATCATTGAAACAATGTTTTCACAATCAGTTATCATTAGAGAATATAAATGTTCTTTATCTATGAATCGCATCATAATAAACATGATTTAATTTGATATAATCGTCATATTGGATTGGATTTTGGACCATGATGTGATACTTTATTTTAAGAAGAAAGAGGTTACAATATTCAAGGATGATAAAATGTACCTTATATTTAGAGCAGAAATTTCACCACCTGATTATTAACTAGATCCCCCCTCTGTAGTTCTACTAAACTCAATTATTGGGGAGGAATATAATGATATAATTATGAGTTTGGGAAATTTTTTTGAATATAGGATGTAAATATTGTGCAAGAATATGTTGATTTGTTTCTAGAGGATTTACCTGGACATTATCTTGAATGAAAAATTGAGTTTTCCAATGATTTAATTTTTGGTTCACGGCCCATATCGAAGACTCCTTGTAGAATGGACACTATGAAATTAGAAGAACTAAAGACAAATAAAGAGGAATTGAGTAATAAAGAATTTATTGGCCCTAGTTTTTCTATATGGGGAGCCCATTTCCTTTTTTAAGATGAATGAAGGATCTTTGAGGTTGTGCATTGACTACATGGAGATCGATGCTATAACAATAAAAAATATGTATCCCCTACATCGCAAAGATGAATTATTTTAACAACTTCATGGAGTTGAATATTTTACAAAGAATGACCTTCGATCTGGATATCATCAACTGTGTGTGAAGAAGTAAGACATTTTGAAAATAGCATGTTGAACAAGGTACGTGTAATACAAGTTTTCAGTAATGCCTTTTGGATTGACTAATGCACCCTTTTTCTTCATGAATCTAATGAATGGAGATTTCAAGGAATATGTTGATGACTTTTTAGTGGTATTTATTGATGATAACTTGGTATACTCATAAATCTATGAAGATCATGAATATCACTTGTGTACTTTTCAGAAAACCCTTAGAAGAAATGAATTATATCAGATGTTTATCCATTGTTAATTTTCACATTGAGAGATTTCTATTCTTGGAGATATTATCTCTAATGATGGAATCTCTGTTGATCCTTCAATGTCCAAGGCATTCCATGAATGTCCAGCATAGATAAGTATAACTGAGGTACACAGTTTTATTGGTTTACATGGTTATTATCGACGTTTCATCTAGAATTTTTCCTGGTTGGCTAACCCATTTACCATGCTCACACATAAAAGGGGTTAAATATGTCTGGAAAATAGTGTGTGATGAATATTTTTAAGAACTGTAAAGAAAATTAGTCTATTCTCTTATCGTGACTCTACCAACAGGGAATGATGGGTTTTCTATTTATAGTGATGCTTCAAAAAAAGGGGTTGGCTGTGTCCTTATTCTGAATGATAGAGTTATTACGTACAAATCACTATAGGTAAAAATTCATGATAAAAACTATCATACTCTTGATCTTGAGTTAGCTGCTATAGTCATTGCTCTGAAAATATAGAGACACTATCTTTTTGGAAAAATATATAATATTTATACAGGTCACTAGAATTTGAAATATATTTTCTCACAGATTGAACTCATCATGAGGAAAATATGATGTCTTGAACTACTCATAGATTATGATTGCGCTATAGACTACCACACGAGGATGGAAAATAAGGTGTAATATGCTTTGTGTAGAAATGATCATCGTGTTTTTAACATGATGAGATTTGAAGTGGATCATATGTTCATGGATCTACTAATGATCTATATGGTAATAACCATGGAAGGTGAAACGCCAATACATTTTCATATAGATTAAATACAATTTTTACTAGAAAGGATAGAGTGTTCTTAGACTGATGATGAGATGTTTCAGAAGACTATTAAAGCTGTGAACGATGGGAGATTGAGTGAAATCATATATGAAGATGGAATTTTGAAATTTGGGAAGAGACTTTGTATTCTTAACATACCTGATCTAAAAAGGGAATTTTTTGATGATGTGCATAGCTCCAATTTCTTTATACACCATGGGAGAACAAATATGTATAGATATTTGAAGGAACATTTTTGGTGGGACCACATGAAGAGGGTGATTTATTTTTTTGTGTCAAGATTTATGGTTTGTCCACATGTGAAATCTGGAAGGAAATGGCATATATGATTCAGAAAATATCAACCCATACCAGAGTGGAAATGGAATAATATTATGATAGACTTTGTGATGGTGCTACCAAACACTCCTAGATGGAATGATTCAATATGGTCCATTATTCATCGTCTTACCGAGTCAGCACATTTTCATCCTATAAGAGAAGAATTAACACTTGAATGTCTGGGAATACTATATATAAATTATTTTGTATGACTCCATGGTCTACCACTATTGATTGTTTCTCATCGTGATCCCCATTTTACATCATGATTGCTGAAAATTCTTCAGAAGGCCCTGGATACCGAGCTTTGTTTCTGCACTATCTACCCACATAAAACAGATGGAAATTCAGAATAGACTATTCAAAACATAGAAAACATGTTTTGATCGTTCTCATATGACTTTCAAGGTACGTGGGATCAATATTTACCGCTGTTAGATTTTTTTAATAACAAAATCTTCCATTCAAGTATTCAGATGGTACCATATGAAGCGTTATATAGAAAACGATGTTGTAGACCAACATTTCGGGTTGATGTTAGTGAAATAAACCCCATATTCCAAGAACATGTTGGGTAAACAATGGACCAGGAGAAGGTTATAAAAGCCTACGTCAATGCATGTCAAAGCTGGGAAAAGGGAAATGTTGATAAATGAATGATGGATTTCAAATTTCATGTAGTAAATCATGTTTTCATGATTGTATCTCCATGGAAAGGAGTTAAACATTTGGGTAATATGGGTAAATTGAGTCCAAGATACATAGGACCTTTAGATATTCTAGAATTAATTAGAGTTGTATCTTATTCTTTGGAAATGTCTCTAAGTCTTTCCAAATTTCATAATGTGTTCTACATATCACTGATTTGAAAATACCTGCCTGACCCAATGCATGTAATCACCTATAATGAAATAGAACTGGAACCTAATCTATCTTATTGTGAAGAGCCTGTCAAAATTCTTTATTAAAGAGAACACGTGCTGAGAAACCAGATGACTCGTCTAGTAAAATATATATGGAGAAAAAATATGATGGAAGAGGCAATGTTGGAACCAGAGGAACTTATAATGAAGAACCACATGAATATATTGATTTAGTAATATTATAGAAATTTCAAAGAAGAAATTATTTTAAGGAGGGGAGAATGTAACACCCCAAGCATCCATGGTACATTTCCCTTTGAATAATGCAATTGCTTGCCTTGTACAGAACATCGAGATTCTAACACACTGTGACCAATCATTGTAGCAATTATGAATAGTAATACCCACTATTTAATATTTTAGAAATTATATTGTTCAAAATGGAATTATATTTTGAATTCAGAATATTAAAATTAACTTAGGTTGAATTTTTATTATTTATCGGAAGAGATTCAATTTTTGATTAATTGTAAAAAACAATACATTATTGGTTAACAATGAATTTTTTTAAAATAATTAATTATATAATATATATTTATTTTATGTCAAAATAGATACACAATACCTATTTAATTTCAATATAATTAATTGGATTCATTTTATAATAATCTCGGATATATAAAAATTTTATTGTACTTTTTACCCTCTTTTACCCACCTCATAGGAGTATTTCCAAATATTCATAAATTGTAATTTTACCTCTTATGTGAGTTGAATTAAAAAATATGAGAGATACGTTTTCACATCCGTAAGTAAAATTTGGTTCAATAATATGAATTTTTTTGAATAGTAACTTTTTACATTAATTTACAACGGTTAAAATAAAATAGTGTAATTAAGGGTAAAAATAATATTATAATTACCCAATCACATGTCATAATTCTATTGGATAAGTTTCATTAGACCAAAAAAATATACATGGGAATAAAATAAGATCCTCTTTGGTCAACTTGGATTAGATTAGGACATTTATTATTATTTTATTTCATAAATAGTTAAAAGAGTAAAATGTAATGATTAATAACTAAACCATTTATAATACAGGGTTATATATAATATATAATCTACTATAAAATTCATTATAAAGAGAAAAATATTTCCTAAATAATTGTATTTTTTTAATAATTTTTAGACATTAAATTATTTAATTTATTTGTGACACTCTGATGATGCAGTAATTACATTATTAATGAAAGATTATAATATTTGATATTATGAATATCCAAATAATTATAATTTGAGAATTTCAATGAATTCCATTAATTTTTCAGGTTTATATGACATCTTAGTTTTTATTCAAAAAAAATATATGATGTAATCATGCTGTTATGATTTTCTAAAAAATCAAATACAAAATAGTGTCATAATCGACATAATTGAGTTTTTAAAACAAATACTATATTATTAATTGATATAATAATCTTAATGACCTAAGGATTATCCAAATCTCTTATATAAGGTTATATATATTAATAATTAAAAACCTGGGCATTACTAGGGTTGTAATAGATTGTTTATTAACCATATAATATAAAAATACAAAGAGACGTGGTAAATGTCAAACTGTTTAACTAAGAGTTAAATATAAAATATAAGGTAAATATGGTGACCTAAACCTATCTAAAACCTATTGGTTGAGAAGTTTTCTACCCATCCTAACCATAGAATCAGAATAAATCTTCTTGGATCAAATAGAATATGAAAATTATTTTATTATAAAATAATATTTCAAGATTTTCTTATGTGACCCTCACCTCCATTTTAAAAGGGAACTTCCCCTTCTATTAATTTTAGACCTGAGAAGCCATTTGGATCAGCAAGCCCTTCCCAAATATCATATAAACTATCCTTTTTTACTTCCTAGTGGCCTTACATTGATCATAAATCCAACCTATGGCTCCCTTTTGATCAAATAAATAGGAATAACCTAAAAAGCGATAAATATTTCATCACCACTTTCAATTTCTTTTCTTCTTCCACATTATATTTCATTATTTTTCCATTATAAAATTATAAATATAGTATCTTCTATATACTATGATTTTATTAAAATGTTACATCCATTTAAAGGACCCCGGAACACCCTGAGAGGGGAGGGGGGAATCGGGGTGTTAACTTTTTTTTAATGTTGTGGATCTTATTCCTACATTGGTAGCAAATTGTTAAACATGTCAACCAAATTAAAGTAAGAATGTGACACATAAATTTTACTTGTTTCACCACAAAGGGATACATCCAAGGATAATACACCAACCGGTTTTTGGTCGTACCAAATTCCCTTAAACTTCACTAGCTGTAGATTACAATGTTCAGGTACAGTCACTCTGTCCCAGGAACACTACCTATACAAAAGTTCAGAGATAGCTCAATGAGTCTCTCAAGTCTCTCCAGTTGACTACCCCTATCTTAATTCCTTTGTTGAAGTCCCAGTCTGTTTATAGACATGTGGGTCTCTTCAATATATTTTAAATGAAGTCTTTGACTCGGTTAGCATGAGACTCTGCTTGAATTTAATACTGGTAAAGATGCACATTAATGCACTGAACCACTGAACTGGATAATTAGAAACATGGAAACAGGTTTCACGGATAATTTCTCACAACACCAAGATTTACACGCAACCTCATGATTTTCACACAAAATCACCAATTTCTTGCAAGCTGGCATTTTTCACACAACTTGGATTTATTTCGCGCATGCTGTAATATTTCCCGCATCTTGGAATTTTTCACGCAAGCCGAAATATTTTGGGAAAATCTAAATTATTTCATGCGAGCCAAAATCATTCATGCAAGACTCTATTTTTTCATGCAACTCCCTTTATGTGAACCTTTTACGCGCATCAGACCTCTGATCTTCTCTAAGTCTTCAATTGTATGGAATGAGGGGGTCACCTCTTATTTATAGGCGTGTCTATCCCCCATGCCCAAAACCCCCTGTGGTGCGAAAAACCTATCATTTGGCATGTAATATTTCCTACGGGTATTGTTTTTTGCACACAACACTTGATATTTTACCCAGCCGCTAACTATACCATTTTTCGACGTTCTGATTCTGAAACCCTATTTGCGCGAAAAACCTTGATCCACTATTTTTAGCACCACGTTGTTTGTAACCCACTTATCAAATATTTCGCGCATAGCCCACATTTTTTGTGAACCACTTCCTATTTGGCCACTCTTCCTTTTACCAACAATCCATATCTTTATTTTCGATTTTAAGGCCCAAAAATTTGGCAATCACTGGGAAATGGAACCAACTTCAATATTGTTGTCTGGTTAAACTGTATAATCACTTTACTGGAACACATTCTGAACATCCACTAATTATTGACAAAAAACACAAACCATACATCAATTCATGCATAGAGCCACCATGGTTCCAACACCATATTCATTATTCTATCAATCATGTGTATGAAAAAGTCATCATATGTGCGTACGTACAGCTAAAAGTCATCACTTCGTGGTGTAGTTTGTTATACAAACACTTCATTGTTATGGATGTGTATAATAATGATTATAAATGACGTAAATAATAAATATAACATGTTAATAATTTTATATATATGATACACCATTCAATTACATACTATTTCCCCATCCATATAATGATATTTTCGCTCATTCATACATAGAGATTGTCGTCTCCATGAACATGATTAGATTCATTTTCCATCGTAATCATTCAAAAATCATATTCAGTTTTTGATAAAAAATAATTTTTAAGAACTCAATATCATTCATTATATGAATAAAATACATCATATTCATAAAAAACATGGCTAACATAACCGATATTATAAAGGAAAATAAATCAGTTTACAGTTGAAACGATGATATTACTAAAATTTAATTAATAAAGCAATATTAAGGGATCATTTATAATATCATATTTAGGTATATTGTTTTTTTGGAAATTTATTAACAATGATTTTAATATTATACAGTAGGTTAACATACCCACGACCATGGAAAAGTACAATGTAATGGTTAATTTCGCAACCTCTTTATTATCTGAGGTTGTTTTTATGTAAGTTTATACTGGGAAATATTTAACTTCTACATCTGCGTTTTCTTAAAAAATGTATTTCAAAACAATTTCATTATTTACTAGAAAATTGTTTGAAGTCATTTATACCCTTATTTTACCCTAAGTTTTTTGAAAGGAATCTTTTCGTGGTTTTCCAAACAAGGTACTTTATGACCATTTCAAAAAAACGTAACGTATAAATGTTTTTTTTACATATACGGTGAGTGCAACTATTTTCTGCCATTATAACATCATCGTAGATTCCCATACAATCATATAATAATACGTTAAATATAATTGTTTTCTTTTATAATTTTGTGACTTGTAATTGGTTTCAACATAGAAAGTGGTATTTCAATCAAAAAGTATTAATTTCATCTATGTCAACATCCTTAGATGAATTTTAAAATTTTTTGAAGTTGATTTATTATGATACAAAACATTCATATTTTATTGATTATTTTGTGATATGTTTTAATGTGGATGTGTTATTTTGTTACCATTCATGGTTTATTGATAATGTATTGACATTTTCTATGATAGTTTTAATAAAAATGTTCATGTTCTGTTTAAACATTTTCATATAAGGAATGAATTGGACTTAGTATGTGATGGGTGGAACCCACTACAACTCCTCAATGAACCGATTGGTCTCATGAGACATACTACTATCTTTGAAAAAGGCCTTGACAAAATCTTATATAATGTCTTGGAATAAGGCCTTGACTATGTGGTTATGATGTATGGAATTATGCATTCCATTATTATGAAAGTGGCTATTGATATTGCATGTGATTATTAAACTAGTTGAATATCTATGTTAATATGTAAATGGAATTATTTTATTTTATATATCCCCTAATATTTTTATTTTTATGTTTAAAATGTTATTTTTTGGTCTTATACCATTCCTTAAATGTTTATGCTTATTTATTAATGTTTCTGCTATATTGTATCCTTACTGAGAATCTGATCTCACCCCTTTCTATTTTTATTTTTCATAAGATGTGAATAATTATTTTATAGGTGACCTTTAGGGATATTCTAAGGATATATGTGTGTTCAAAAGTGGAAAAAATGTTTCTGATTTTTTATTTCATCATGTAATGTAAAACATATGAATGTAACTTGTACATCTAATGATACTAAATTGGTCGGTGTTTTGGGTTCTAATCCCTTGTGATCATGCCAATGTTATTTAATAATTCACTGACATTAGGTTGTTGGGGTCGGGGAATTACAGTATATGTAATTGCATCTTGAAATCTATGTAGACACACCCATGCAACAAAAAGTATTAATTTTACTATTGTAGTATAAGACATAATCAAACAAGATACTATATTAGCATAAGGAGATAAATGCACTTTTTAAATAATAAATAAATTTGCACTACCAAATAACAAAAATACAACAATAAGTGGTTTATATTTATTCTAAAATGATTATTTAATTTAAACGCAACAAAAAAGTCATATTCAACACTTGTAGTTAAATAAATTAAATGCTCGGGAAAACATAATTTATACTGACCACATCATCACACCCAATGGGTAGTCTGACCCTATTGTAACAACTTAAAAATATTAATTTATGATAAATAAGGATGAAATGATTATCTGAAAAAATTAATTTTTAACTAATGATCGAAATTGAAACTTGTTGTTTGTTACCAACGAATGACCCAATCATGAATGTTTTTATAAATCCCATTAAAACCGAACGGAAGAGAGATGAATCCCTACCTTATAGTCGTATATGATCCTAAAATCCATGGTAGGCTTTGATTTTTCCATAGGGTATAAATGGCACAAAAAAACGAAGAAAATGGACAATGAATGTAGGCATAGGGATTTTTCACATCAGAGAGAAGTTTGGGTGCACCATCGGTGTAAATCCAGGATTTTACCTAAAATTTATAATAACATTGGATTTCATTACATAGTTTTATAAGGAATTATTTTACTATTTTAAAGGAATTTTTTCTTCTTGAAAATGTGAGATTATTATTATACTTTTATCCATTAAATGGATTTTCATGCCTCCCCGATCATTACTATATATTTACATTCCCCTATATGTTAATTTTTT
This sequence comes from Viscum album, assembly GCA_963277665.1. Taxonomy (NCBI): domain Eukaryota; kingdom Viridiplantae; phylum Streptophyta; class Magnoliopsida; order Santalales; family Viscaceae; genus Viscum; species Viscum album. The sequence continues at coordinate 809,470,499 of OY728140.1, read as the reverse complement.
ATTTAAATAATTATATTTATCCAATTATTATATGAATTTTAATAATTTATATTTAAATAAAAAGGATTTATTTTCAAAAATCTTCAGAATATTTATTGAAATAATTTATATCATAATTTTTAAACATGGATACAGATATATAAAGAATCCACTTTTTTATGTGCTCCTATAATTTTCCATTGAATTTTTAAAATAAAATTAATTTATATCATTCCCACTTTTCTGATTAGTTTATGGTCATTAATCATCTTTATTTTTTTCATATTGTAAAATTCATTTTGATAATTTAATGTATTATTAATTATTTCTTTATTACTCTTTATTTCAAATTAGACCTGCTTTTTCTCATGGATTTATATATTTTCAGTTACAGGGATGTACTAAGTAACATTTCATCTAATTTTATATTGTCTTTTCGAAATACCAATTTAGAATATGATATTTTTGAAAGGGTTATTATTAATTATTTTATTTCATTCACTATGGAATTGTTTATGATAAATATTATTGATTCAATATGAATTATTATTTATTGATAAAGTATCTTAATTATATATTATATATTTGATTACATGTATGAATAATACATTGGAAAAATATAAGTGATAGGTGGATACCAATTACTGATATCCCAATGATGCATCAATATGTCTCCTAAGAAAATATTAGTAGCCACATTTGTTGGTTAGTTAGTGTATACTTAAAATATAATGAAAGTGTCATTGAAAATATATTGACAATAAGATTCACGATATCTTAGCTGATGAATGGGTTGTAATATCACGAATACCCAATAAGATATATTTATTTCATTAAAATATTAACTATTATTAACCATGTGATGTATAAATTTTCCATAGATATATTTTTACGATAAATTAATAGTTTAAATGAAATTATTATTGAGTATTTATTCTTCAAGGTTATTTATGTACTATAAAGTAATGATCATTTTCATTGTAAAATTTCACTATCTAAGAATCTACGAAAATACATTATAACAATTTTCATTCCTCAATATATGAATAATGAAGACTTGATTGATCTTCAAAGATGAAATAATTTTTTTCCAACTATATTTTATTTATATAATGTAATATAGACATATTATATTAATATATTCTCCCATGATTGTGAAAGTGGTTGATTAATAGAATTATGGTACTTTATTTCCAATTAAAATTTAATGAATTAATATGTTCTCTAGGCTACAAGATAAAATTTTGATTTAGTTTTTATCAATACATGTTTAATAAGACCATTGGGAACTGGATTGTGGGGGAAAATAACTAACTCAAGTATTAAAATAAACCCCTACAGGTTTTTATAACATATTGTGATTTTTTAGTATGGGTAAATATTAATTATTTTATCATGCAATCATGTTAGTTATGTTTTATAGATGTGGTTGTTAATGTATGAAAATGAAATCATGTCAATAATTTTATTCAATTAACAGATTTCCATTATAGTCAAGTCAATACAACAAATTCTACAACTAAATTGATCATGTCCATCTTGGAAAAATTTACTCTGGTTATGATATAGAACATTCACCATATGAATTAACCTTTTTTTAAATGAATAATACCGCAATTGTTTATCAATTTATGTAGTACAATCCTTCATCCCATAATGGATCAAAAACTTGATTGGTTTATTTATAATGGATGATGTCCCTTCAAAAAAAAATTCTAGATTAATGAATTAATGAAATGGAATATTTTATTATTGCATTATATTTTTTTAAAGAACATTCATACCAACATGGGTGGTTGATCTATAATATTAAGAAAAACGATTTTATAGAGGCAATATAATGAAAAAACATTAAACTGATATTTTGTTGAGAAATATAATCCGCAGGGATAATAAGATTATATGGAATGTAAATTTATTAATTCCATATAGAATGAATTTGAATGTGTTTCTATGTATGATTAAATATTTATGTGATATAAATAAATTTTACTGACATCATATATTATTAGGAAATAAATATTGTCTTTTAATTTTCGTACATGGTGAAACTTAAAAGATAATGTTTCTTAAAAATATTTGATCATATGATCATATTATATCATGTTCAATCAACAATGAAAAATATTTTTTCCAAGTCATATATATTTAATCAATATAATTATAGAAAAGGTATGATAGAGCACCATGGATGAAAATGTTGAATAGAAGAAGAAGTAATTATCAAACATCAGTCCTGTGATAATTTTTGGAATGAATGTTTGGGGTAAATGCCATGTGGAAAGGGTCGTATGTTATATGATATGAGATAAAGTGTATATATATTTTAAATAATATTAAAATAAATAAATCACTGATATTTAGTTTTTTATCAGTAATGATATGGGGAAATATTCAACCTAATTCCCAATGAATCAAGGATAACATGATTTATTTCACTATAGATTTTACTAATGTTATCATGATATATTATGAAACAGATAAGGAGAATGTGAATCACTTGTGAATCATTCATGGGACTCCCTGTGGAATGAAGGTACTTTTTAAATTCATCATGTCTGAATATTATATTATAAATATTTATCTTCATAGAAATATTTCCTCTATAGATGGAATATATTTCTAGTTTTCTATTACATGGAATACATTCACCATATTATAAAAAAATTATAGATAGTACATTAGTTAGTGTAATGCTAAATATAGTGACTTTTATTGAAAATAAACAATCAATTTTCTTAGAAAAATGTTATGTGTTTTAGAGTTTAATAATTTATTCTTAATATTTGGTGTAATTATTAATATTAATTTGATTACACAATCATTTTATTAATTACATTATAAATTATTATTTTTTCTTATAATATCAATTATTTGTTTTAGAAATTTACTATAAATATGATGAATAAAATTATATAAAACATTTTATACGAAGAATATAACTATAATTTAATAGATCTCATTATACATTAAAAGTTGATTTCTATGCATTTTTCATGGAAAATACATCTTGTTCAATCATCAATTTGAATATGAGGTTAATTATTGGTATAAAATAGATTGTTTCACAATCTAATGAATGATATTATGTACGTATTATTTCATATAATGCCTCAAGAAATGGAAGATAAATATATCATGTTTTCTGTTAAAATTGTTATTTGATTTTGAAATTCTAAAAAAACATTCAAAAGTTTATGTGTTATAATAGATCTCATATTATTCAACAAATAATAATTTATAAAATAATATATTTCTTTGTACAAAAATATAATTGAAACTCCTACAAAAAAATTTATTATAAGAAATAATTTCCTAAAAATGAATTACAATTATGGGGGAATAAATTTTATAGTGATAGAAGAATGTAATTCAAGAACTATTATGAAATTTTATTGAAAATAGAGAAGGAAATAAAGGAACATACAATTAATGTAGGTCTAAAGGACTATAGGCCTGGGGATTCGGTCCAAACAATGTTAACAATATCATGGGGAAGGGATCCTATTGTATTTAAAATAATTAATGTGTTTCATAGGGTTCTATAAGAATCCATGTAGTACACCTCCATGTTTACCTTTATCCATAGGTTTCTAATACCATTTCTACTTGTTAAAAATATTCATACACTTGAACATGAGATAAAATTTGACCAAGGGATCAATATAAATGCATAGATTAATTTGGGCTTTATAGGGGAATTATTCACCACCAGTTACATTTAATGGTTTTGAGAGTGAATCCACTCTAACTATTTGATCATAGTAATAGATTCATCAATTAGAGATTCTACTTCTAGAATAAATTAATTTAAATAAAAAACAATAGAGCCACCCATATAATAAACAACTGCACCTCTCTACAAGAAACCCTCCATACATGAACCATCGTTATTCAGATAATTCGTGAGGGGGATTCAATTTAATATCGTGTGCTCATATGGCTGTATCTGAATCAAGAAAGAAGGTCCCCTACATAACATGATATTCATAAAAAATGGGTAAATGTCCTACTTTTATAGTAATAGATCCATCTCCGCTACTAAGAACATTTCTCAAAGTTTTATTCACCTTTGTGAGCCTGATAACCCATCATTCCTACCCTTTTCTCTAACTCTCCAGATTTTATATCTATATGTTTAAATATGAAATGATATTTATTTTTTCTTATTAAGGTTATCATCTAAGCCTTTAAACCTAGAGCTGTAAAATGTCCCTGAAAAGTCCATGAATGTATATCCATGTGAAGTCTCTAATTTCATCACTTATCATGGATTCCCATCCACTATTAAAGAATATTTTCCTTTACAACTCCTCATTACGAATACGAAAATATGCACACTTGGAATCATTGGATACCCCTTTACATCACCACACAATATCAGTAGGGATCAAATCTTTATGAATGATCAATTAAATGAAATTCATATTACAATGAAAAAAAATTCCCATAGAATACCTCCACATGATTTACGATTAGTGCCTTCATGATAAACAAGTATATAGATATTTAATGAGAAGAATACCATAGAAGATATGGGGAATACATGTATGTCATAATTAGTTGAAATCTAGCATCTTTGAAAGACCTATTGTTGTTGTGAGTTGATAATATCGTATTTTAATAAAGGAAAAAATTCCACTATATGAATTAAAGGTCATGCAGTAGAAATATAGGTAACACCAATGCATTCCCCTCCCATTTATCATTTAAATATATTATCCTACAACAGCCCAAAATCCACCTGATGTAGTGATTCAGAGTGTTTATATCTCTTGGAGTTGATGTCATGTGTCATGATCAGCCTCCTCCCATGAAATTAGTCAGAATTGTATATTTTTGGGATATAAACCATTAAAATAATGAATTTCATTTTATATATTCCTAGGTCAACATCACCTGGAGGATGTTAATGTTGTCCATAACACAACATATATTAATTCCAAAATCATCCACTTCTTGGGTCATCCAATTATAGGAGGCTCATGGACACTATCATTATTCATTCACATCCCCAACAAACTTGACCTAAATATTTACTATATTAAAAAAATGTTTATGAGAAACTCTTGGTCAAAAAATATAAATTGTATTTCATGAGACTGAACTATTTTCAAATCTAATATTCCCCCAAAATTAGTGAAATGTGGATTTCCATTCAAATATATTCAAATAGATAAGAAGTCAATTTTGAATAAGATAATATATGAATATAAGATATATTTAGATTAAAATAGTTTTATATATGAAATGTATTTTCTATTGAAATAAATTAATTTATCCTTTATATATTTATTATTTTAATGAAATACATATATCATATATTTAATAACACTAAATAACATTCTTCTAATTTTGGTAAATTTATATGACATTATAATAAATTATATTCATAATAAAAAAATTCATTTTCACTAATAAAGGGATTTATTTTATTTTGTTCATGACTATTATGATGGTTTTATACCAATTATAGAAACTGTATTTTATAAAATATAAATATTTTTTCAAATTATAATTTCTCTAATTTTATAAGTTAAAATTTGGTGATTTTACTAAATAGTTATTTTTGGATGAATTGTGAGAAATGCATATTCTATAGAATAATACAATAATTTTATATAAATAAATTTGTTCAAAATACACAATATAGTTTTTCATTTATTTTAAATTAACATAATTTTCAATTTATAAAATATAATTAATATTTCTCTATTGTAATGAACATTATACAATTATTTGTTATAGAATCATTTTTGTGCATAAAATGGGGATCATTCTAAAAAATGTTTTTTTTTTGTTTTGGGAAATTATATTGAAATTATCTTTTCATACTTATCGAAATTCAATCCTAGAAAATATATTAATTTTATTTATTAATTATATTAATATTATGTAATTGTAAAAATTTTAATTTCATCATAACAAATAGCAACCATGTTAAATGATAATCTCTCAAGTATATGGTAAAATTTGTTAATTGATTATGAAATTATTTGAAAAGGATTAAAAATTATAAAAAAGATAATTAATTATATTTCTGTTAATATTATATTCATTATTATTGATAGATATAACTTATCTAGAAAAATTCCATATTCATGTGATTCTAACTAGTATGTCATTTTATGTAATGATTAATTTACAAAAGTCACTATCTCAAAACTATTTTTTAAAAGGTTGGGGTTGAACACTCAATTTGATATTTAAAGCAAAGACCTCGTTAGATTGGGTAGAGGGATACCAATTACATAGCCCAAAGGCCTAAGGCCATGTGGCCTGAATACAAGGCTTGAAAGACCATGTTTTTGGCTCAAAGGACCCCTTAGTGAACAATACTTCTACAATACCAGTGCTGTTACAATTCCTACTACAGTACAATCGCCTCGCTACAGTACCTGCTACAGTACCTCCACCACTACAGTGTAGCCGCTTCTATAGTACAACTATAGTGCCATTCTACAATACTGCTACAGTACCTAGAAATTCACCCATTCCCGGATTTGATCCTTGGTCTTTTGGATGCCAAGCAGGAGCCTGTACAACTAGGGTACATGCTCGTTGGCACTATCTAACACATATTATTTGTTATATATATATATATATATGAAAACATGATGTATAAATGAATATTGATTCAAAAATTGATTTATAATTATATAATTTTGTCATATTGTTATGTTTTATATATATATTAGTAATTATAAAACTGCATAGATCCTATTCACAATATCGATGCAGTGCTTATGGAAAATGCAGAAAAATTAGGTAAAACATTTTAAAAAAAATTAAAATTAATAGTTTTTGTGTGAATTATGATATCACAAACAATATATTATAAACTATTTTATTATATTTCATTAATTTATTTATTTTCTATTTAAATCGATATACTAATTTGAATAATGTTACCATTTGTGAATAATCTTCAAATTGACTTTAAATTGCAGTCAGTGTTTTTGAGTTATTTTTGAAATCATTAGAATTTAATGAAAATACTATATTTATGTAAATTTAATTTATAATTTCTATTATATCATTAATGATATATATATTTTGTAATATTAATTTCTAAAATTTCATACCTTATCATTTGAAATTTAATAAATATATATAACTATTAAGCTTAAAAGGTTAATGTGGGGTTTCATATATGATATATGGTTCAAAATGCCATATAAATAGTTATATGTTTTATATTTTAAATTTATTTAAAACTTAGAAAACATACTCATGAATAAATATATATTTTTATGAATTTTATATCATGTATAAACATGTTATATGTTTATATTTTTATGATTAAAATATTTCCATGAACATCAATTATATAAGGGAACATACTCTTAAATATTCCTCACAACACCTCATCCATTTATATATATAAATATCTAGTCCAATTCCTTCCCAACCATACCCATTATAGCATAGATGTTATTTTTTAGAAATAGTGTAATAACCTAGATCTTCTTTTCAAGTATGGATCATGATTTCGTGGGTTTTTTTTTGGAAAAGATGAGTTTCTGGAAATTTAAAGAGTAAACATTGTGTACTTAAGAGTATAATCAACGTACTATCCATGTTACAACTGAGTACATGGTCGTGTGTGGTGACCTAGATACCGCCTATTACGGAGCTCAGTTAAGGACTGTACAGAATGTGTAAATTAAATAAAAATGTTGTGTACTTTTATTTTTATTTGTTAAATCAGATCGGGGTCGCATCATGTTTATAGAACATCCTTATTCCGACTCTATCTCATCTAGGAGTGGCAATGAGTGACAATTTTCCCATGAACCCCCGACACTCCTTCAGTGCTATAAATCAACCATTGTCCATTGTGTTGGAATTTCCACTCTAAGTTCTTCCTTCGTTTAAAGCCACCTCTATTGATTTCTCCAATCTCGTGTGATATCCTTGGTTTAATGTTTTTGACATTTTTCTAGATCGACGACATTCTAGGTCGGTCTAAAGGCGTAGTTTCAATTATATCAATCATACAACATCAAGGTAGGTGGTATGTGCATTTTCATAGATTGTATATGAATTATATGTGAAAAAGTTCATGATACCCTAGTTTAGTGTATTGTGTGTGTAAGGGGTATTACTCAATTAATTTTGACCATGCCTTGTTGGATTAAGAATGTTATTTTTATTGTAATTAAATCTTTTTACATTTTTTGGACACGATTCCCATGTTTGATTTGATATTGGCCATTGGGTATAGAATACCATGTTAGGCTATTATTCATTAGATTACTAGTATCATTATGATAGAATTGATTTAATATGGAATGTTCATGATATGTATTGTAATTGTATATCCAAGTATTATTTGTGATTTACCTTGGCTGCTGAATATCATTGTGCAAGATAGCCTTACATAGGGAAATGGGAACCTAATGTAGTGAGTATATAGAGTGAATTGATGTTGAGGGATTCCCTAGAGCGTCTTTGGTACTTTTAATGCTACGAGAAAATAGGGGGTATTGATATTGATTTCTCCCTCAAACTGTCTTTAGTTATCATTATGATTCCACACGAGGAATTGACGTTGATTCCTTCCTTGGAGAGTCTTTAGTATATTTTTAATAAACTATAAGGGGGAATTGATAGTTATTGTATCATTATAGAGTCTTCATTTGAATAATACAAAAGGGGTTATATTGTGTGATCTATCACATGTGGTCATTATATATTTATTATCAAAAGATTAGTCAAAAATAGGGGGTTTGGTTGTGAGTACATTCCTAGAGGGTTACGTGTTAATGATTGGATTAATAATTTAAAAATGTAAATTAATGTAGTTGAAACTATTGGATTGTATACTTTTGAGTTCTTCCTTGTTTATTACATCATTTATCATATTTTCATGTTATATATATTCACTGACAATTAGGCACAGTTCATTTGGTGGTTTCCTACTAGGATTCGTCTCACACCCTGTTTGGGTCATGCTTTCAGGTCCAAACGTATTATATTGTTGCTGGAATAGATAAGGTCAAGGGATCATCTACCTCTTGTGCCAGATTATTGTGGAGTTGGTGAATAGGGGTCCCAACTAAGGCATGCGATGGTGTTGGAGTTGTTTACCTATTCTTCCATTGTACAAGGATTAGTATAGTATTCCAGCATTGGGACTTGTTTGGCTACATTTCTATATACTAGTGACATGAATCCTTATTTATATACATCATATATATATATGATGTAATAGTTTATTTCCTTTCAGTCATCCACTGTTCACTCATCATATAGTATTACTACTTCCACTATTGCTATCTCGTTTCATTTCCACTGTGTTACTCTGCCAACGAGGGAATTGTTTCCCAACTATCATCATAAAGGCCCTCGCTGCTTGTCGGCTACCTCAGGTGTTTGGGGAAATTCACTTAAGGCCATGTGACCAACTGGTTATGGGGAACCATTGGGCGACACCTGGAATAGGGATGTTACATAGTGGTTTCAATTGAACTCTTTTCTTCTTGATTTATATTTTGGAGCCTATTTATTGGGATGTGAAGGAATAGATAGTTGGTAATAATTTGTGCCTAATAGTAGCTAAACCGTGTACAGGGAAAATCCAATTTACCTTATATATTTCAAATTTTTTAGTTTTTCAATTATTATAGTTGATTTGATTTCAACGTTGAGTGATTCACATTTTTTTGTTATTATTTATATTATTGAAGTTCTATTTCTATTGCAACATGATATGATGAAGTTATTCCATCTCATACATCACATAGTCAATTGTTAGATATCACATGTCATGCATTCTTGTCATTTGTGTTTTTTGTGCATTAGCGATTGCAAGTTGTTGTGATAGATATTGTGCTAGATATGCATGTTGTTTTTCTTGACTACTTTATTGATTACTTGTTTATTAATAGGGAATTTATAATTTTTAATGTTTATTTTAATGAACTCTAATATTTGGTCCTTGATTTGTTATTGGGACTCATGGATCTGAAGTTGGTGGATCATGTGAATGTTTTCACTATTAACTATTGTGATGTATATGAAAATGATTTCATGATGTCATTCGTGGGGAGTATGGGCTCCCACGGATTAGAATTTGGAATTTTTTAAAATTTTTCTCTATTTTGGGGGGTTCATGACTAATTTCTGAGGCATACTATCTATAAAACCCCATAATATAGTGCGGGTAATGAAGAATACACTCCATGTATCTTTCTTTTTGGGAAGGAAAAAATTTTCTTAAGTACACATAATCTAGTCCTTAACTGTGTGACTGATTGTGTGGGTAGAGACACAGGGTTGGCAAATCATTTGTGGCCCACACCATGTTGTATCGACCAATTCTCGATCCATGTGACTAACAATACAGATGGATGAAACCCATGTTGTACACGCCATTTCGTGCTTGAACACTCTATGTAGAGTCAACCGTGTAACTGGTCATGTGACTAACAACATAGTTCAGTAAAAACCTTCTTGTATACATTGTGTCTATCATGACCACGTTGTGTAGTTTTTTTCAGGGTGAACTATGTGGCATAGACATGTATAGGTACTAAGGTTGGATAAATTGATTCAAGTACATTTCATGTCCTTGGGGGGAACACACCATGTGTTGGTGTGTTACATGACCAGTTTTGGATGATGTAAATGCCCATGTAATTGATTAATGGAATACATATTTGTGTGTTAAAAAAATCAATGTATCCATGTTTTATTAAATTAGAATATTTTTTCTCATGTTCTTTTTTTGCAGTTCTATGTTTTAATCCTTGTTAATATTGATATAATGTGTGTGACTTACCTTGTAGAGTCATGTCATATAGAACTCCTCCAGTTGTTCGCTAGATAATGGTAAATGATAAGACGTCATACATGGTTGGTCATGGATTACCAGCTGATCCTCCCATCATGAAGGTATTGGCACCAACCGTCATTCTAGAAACATGTGTTGATCATCATTACGAGAACGTTTATGAGGATTATACAGACATTCCAGGGAGAACCGCATCCGGCCCCATCTATGGAAGACATGACCCGAGACTTTCTACAACAGCATCCTTACACTTTCTCAGTGGATGGAAGACCTTAGGATGCAGAGTCAAGGATAGAAGTCATGCTGTCGATCATCGCGAATCTGGAGACACCTCCATAGGGGATGTTTATGATCGCTACGTATATTCTTAGGGATTCATCCAAAATTTGGTGGGATGTGAAATCCTAAGAGGGATGCCATCAGGGTATGGTGTTGGATGATGTCAAGAGTACCTTATACCATTACATCTACCCGGATACTTTTAGGGCCGACCAAGATGAAGAGTAAATGTGTTTGGAGAATGGTAATCTATCAGTCATGGAGTATTCTTGTCGCTTTATAAAGTTGCATCATATCACACCCATTCAACGGGATGATGAGACTTTACAAAGGTGGAATTTTGAGGATAGTCTCAGGAATGAAATGTGATCTTAGGTGAACATCTTCAGGTTAATGACCATATCTTCCGTAGTCAAACATGTATTGTTCACCAAGTGCAATATTAGGGATTATGGAGATGTGGACCAGGGATATTCAACATAATGAGTTACTGCTTCTCTAGATGATAGTTAGAAGCTCCTTAGGGAGTCTAAAAGAGGAGATATATGATGGAATCATATATCTTAATGTAGCCAGGTGGTATGCTACTCGTTTGGGAATGGTTTGTATATGAGGACACATTTCCTGAGATACCTAGTAGAGTGCCGATTATGTGGCAAGATAGGTCATCTTAAGCATTTCTATCAGTTCATCTCACCTGAAGTGGGTGACAGATGTTCTTCTAAAGCTCCTCGTTCGGGAGCAGGTCCACCAATTTCTCATCAGTATGAAATCTTTAGTTCATCTATCCCCTCATGAAGAGGTGGATGTTGTGTCCATGGTAACTAGTTTCCAAGATTTCAGAGACAATAGGGTGAATCAGCTCATGCTATTTAGGTAGGGTCTCAGGGACACTATATAGGTTTAGATTTTTTTAGTGGAGAAGATCTAGCAGGAGTAGGATCCTGAACCCCCTATAGTTATAGGTACAATTCTAGTTTCCTCGGTTTAATCATATTCACTTTTCAATATAGGGGCTTTTCATTATTTTGTATAAGTTGTTGTTGTGGATATCCATGCACTCTGTATCATTACATCTTTCAATGTATTGATGTTGAACACACCATTGGGGACTAGAATGGATATTTTACATCAGCGTAAGGAGTTCCCTCTTGAGTTTGGTGGGTGTCACTTCATTATGGGACCTCTATTTCATAGAAATGAGAGACTCAGTTTTCATTCATGGAATAGAATGTTTGATTCCCTAAATTGATGTTGTCAATTTATATAGTTGTAGGGTGAGTTTCACATCACCAAAGGGTGGATTGTTTCTACATTAGGGTGAGTGGGATGTACATACATGCATAAAAGGACCCGAGGTTCATAGTTTTGGAGGAGTTAGAGCTTCGATTTCAAGTCTTTATTTGGATGACAAGGGGACATCTCAGATGATCTTTCCACAAGTGGTGGATATATTTATGGAAGTTTTTCTATAGGAATGTTTAGGTTTTCCTCTAGATCGAGAGGATGAATTTCCTATTGAATTTTTTTCTAGAAGGAGGATCAGTGTCCATTCCTCCTTATAAGATGGCCACACCAGAGTTATATGTGCTCAAGAAGAAGTTACAAGAGTTAAATTCAAAGGATTTCATCTGACTGAGTATTAATCATTGGGGTTCTCCTGTCATGTTTAAGAAGAAGGTGGAAAATACCCTCAACATTGTCTGTATTATAGGATGTTGAACTAGTTGATGGTAAAAATCTGATATCCCTTTCCAATGATTGTTGATCTCTTTCATCAGCTTCGAGGAGCCTGAGTCTTCTCAATGATTGAATTGAGATCTGGTTATCATCATTTTTTCATAATACCATCTGATATACCTCTTACATCCTTTCAGAGTAGGTATGGTCTATATGAACATGTTGTATTTCCATTTGATCTCACGAACGCACATGTAGTTCTTATGGAACTGGTGAACAATATGATCCATCCATACATGGATTCCATCATGGTATTATTCATGTATTGTATATTGGTGTACTCTTACACTTGACCCGACCATGCCACACATCTTGATATCATTTTTAGTACACTGATAGAGAATCAGTTATATGCTATGCTCTCAAAATTCCATTTTCGGATGGACCCGATTAACTTCTTATGTCATTTTATCTCAGAGAAGAGAGTATAAGTGGACATGGAGAGAGCTAGAGTTGTAGTTTATGGATAGATTCCAAAGAAATTCTTTTCTGTACAGAGTTTTCTTGTTCTGGATGGTTACTAAAAATGTATAATACAGGACTTTTCACCCTTTATAGCCCCACTGATGGGTCTGACTAATAATGGTGTGATTTACCAATGGTCAGATTCTTGAGAGTCATCCTTTAAAAATCATAAAGGAAGGTTTTCTTTATCACTGATAATAGTTTATGAAGATCTTGTAATGAGTAATATAGTTTACTATGATTCATTAGTATCAATCTAGGAATAGTGCTTATGTAGGGGTGATGAGTCGTTTTGTATGAGTATCAGTAGTTTTAACCACATGAGAGGAATTACCAAACTGTCACAACCCATCCTCAGGGCCCATTCTGTGACTACCCCAAGCCCGCCTTCCATAGGAGAGGGGCTGGTGACTAGCACCAAAGGCATAAATCCTGATAAAAGGGAAGGCATTGCCATTATATAAGAAAACAAACACCATAGAGTACGCAAGCTGAAGTAAATACTATGTAAACGGAGTACAAAATTAAGTGCTGAAAATTAAAGGTTCCAGAATATAAACCCAACTAAAAGTAAAGTACAGCTGAAAAGAATGAACAATAGTAGTAATGTAAATTACTAACAACCAAGTCGCCCTCCAGAATTCCCACCTGAAGGGTTGGTATAGATAGTCTCGTTGGCTCCTCTGGTACGTCCGTCCGCTCTATGTACGTCCTACCTGATAGTCCTCCTCTCGGTATGGTTTTGGTCCACAAGCCTCAACCACGATTAGAGCTGTCTGTCATATACAACCAATAAAACATATTGCGGACATAGCTCGTCCAGGGGTGAGTATACGATACTCATTAGGGACCCTGAGACTTCCAAAGGTCTCCTAGAATCCATGAAGGATAAACCACAAAGGAAAGATACAATCACGAAGTATCAACCATCTCTAAATAGGTATATACCCATACATATACCTAATTCATCAATTCTATATCTGCTCCAACTCACGAGCCCATGTTCAACCCAGTCCACACAGGAAAGTACATCCCAATCCACAAAGGAAAGCACACCCAAATCCACATAAGAAAGAAAGTCAATCATATCGAAGATAATGATTGAAAGTTAAGAAAAACCTCACACATTTATACTAAACATGAAGATGGGTGGAGATGATTAGATGTTGCCTCTGAATCATCTCTCCTCCGGAACCCACATAGGATTCAAGTACAGATGTCGTCGCTGCCGAACCCACGTAGGATCCAAGTACAGTCGTCATCGATGCCAAACCCACAGAGGATCCAAGTACAATCGTTCTCTCTACCAAACCAACCGAGGATCCAAGTACAGTCTTCCTCACTGCCGAACTCACGTTGGATCCAAGTACAGTCGTCCTCGCTATCGAACCCACGTAGGATCCAAGATTAGTCGCCATCGTCATCGCAGTCGTAGCCAGCTTTAGGGTTCCAGCACACATCATGCTCGATTCCATGAGGGTCCACTCCATGAGCCAAGGTATCGATAAATCTACTATCACAAAGTACAGAGTTGATGTATCAAAATTTTCTGTCTCGTCAATAGGAACTCAATGCGACAGACGACACGTCAATCGGACGCCCGATCTGAGAGTTATTGGTTGTTTCGTCCGAGGGTCCCGGTTGGTTTTTAATCTAAAACCAACCCGACCATACTCCATATATGACCAAACCTAAAGTGGATTAATCTAAAAGATCTATCTCACTAAGAGTAATTCAACGTAACTGATGACACATTGTTCGGACATTCGGTCGTTAAGTTATAAGCGTTTCCATTCCAAGGGCCTGGTCGGTTTCGGGTTCAAACCAACCTGACCATATCCAATCCTTACCGAAAAATTGAGTGTAATATACTTAAACATCCGTCTCGATCCAAATATCCCAATGCAACTAACGGTGTATCGATCGGGGGTCTGTAGACCATGTTATGGGCATTTGAACGAATCTGCCTGAAAATAGGGGGTTCGGGCCCGGTCCGACCCTGCCCGATACCCCTGGGTCAGGCCGAACCAGGTTGACCCGACCTGGGTTTGGTCCCGGCCCATTTGGGCACGGCCCGGCCTGGATGGGGTGGCCCGGTCTGGCTGGGTGCAGCCTGCGGCCCAGCTCGGAGACCGACTGCGGCTCGGCTCGTGGCTGAGTGGGGCATGAAGGGCTGGGTGATGCCCCCCTGTTTCCCTAAGGGGGGACCCTGCAGGGTCCGCCCCTTTGCACTTGTTGGTGGTTTCAACCCCTAGATTATCCGGAAAAACAGCAAGCCATTAAGGTCAGCCGGTGGTACTACCGGAGGACCCTTCGGGGTCCCGCATCCCGGAGCTTCGGCAGCCGGTCGTCCGGCCGCCCCTGATGGACCGCCATGGCCTAAGGGCGTGGCTCTTCTTCTGCTGGCGCGGTGCGATGATGCCATGAACCTCTGTCACTGCCCGCTCAGCCGTGATCTCTTGAGGTATTCCTTCTCAACGCGACGACGTCGCGCACCACCACTGCGGCCCGCTCCGGCCGCGGTTCTCCTCATTTCCGCGTGGTGAAATGGTACTGCACCGTCTTCGCCACAACTCGCCAACAATGTTCATTAAGAAAAAAGGGAAGAGAAATCAGTCGTGTTTGTAAGGTCCGATCTCCTCCCGTTACGTTGGTAACAATCAGCAAAATTTAACCAACAAAGAATGTAGAATTAATCATTGATGAAGTTAACCCCTACCTCAACAAAAGTTATTGAATGACGGGCTTCGTGGAAAACGACATCATGGGTTGAGGTTCCATAGACATTGATGAAGAACATCCGAGGAGGATGCGGAGTCTTCCATTTTTGTCATAGAGAAAAGGAAATAGGGTGCGTAAATGGAGAACTCCCACGTTGGTGTCTCTTCTATTGTCATGGAAGAGGATGGGGAAGGAGAAACCAGAGTCACTGAGTCGTTCTTCGTAGAAGATATGATGTTCTTCGTGGGAGGATGAATATCTTCAAAAGAATCCAATTCTCTCCCTTCCCCAATTCCCAACACAACAAAACTAACTCCAAAAGAAAATAATCTCCTCTTATTTTATTAAAACATGCCAAGGGCTCAAATTAAAAAATTCAAAAACATAACTCACATAATTGATTATGTGTGTGTTGGCATGATTTAAGTGTAGTGAGGGGAGGGTTACAAAAGTTAAGGAAACCAATATAAAGAGTGGTGTTAGAGGAGATAAAGGAATGTGAAGGGGTGGGGCTCGTGTGGGACCCACCTCACAAATATCCTAACATTGGTAGTTTGGGGATTGTGGGTCCAACCCCAACTACCCCATGTAGGATATAACCATTAGATAATGAAAATAAAAATGTACCACAATTATATTTACTTTACATATAGTCCTCAATTTTTTTAACAACTCCTCCCATGCAAAAACCCCATCAGGAAAGGTTATATTAAGAAATTACTAGTGCTACGGTTCCATCGGTGCCCATGAATTTCAATTCCGAGCACCGGTTCAAAAGATAGAAAAACCTGCTCGTTCGTTTACTGAACGTACCTGAGAAAAACTTCGGTAAATGATTCCAGGAACTCCGGTCCTCGGAATCATGTACTGTCAGAAACTACATACTTGTAAAATCCCAAATAATTTATGAAATAAAAAATTTATCGAAATTTACAGGTCTTTAATTTACTCCCTCATATGGGATTTACATTCCCGTAAAGCTACATCATAAACTAGGGAAACAAATGACGGTACGGTGCACGCATATGAGCCTCCCGCTCCCATGTTCTCCCCTAGAGGTTCTCGTGCTGCCACCTGATGCGCACTAGAGGAATCAACCATCCATGTAGGACCTGCTCCTGTCGATCCTCGATCTCCACCGGGACCTCCGCAAATGTCACCTTGTCATCGATGTCCAGCTCCACGTGATCAATGATATGCGTTGGGTGGTTCATGTATCCCCTCAGCTGAGATTCATGGAAGATGCCGTGCACCTGGTGCAATTGAGGTGGATGATCCAGGCGATAATCCACCTTGACTATCCTACAGAGAACCTGAAATGGTCTGATGAAACGCGAAGATAACATTCCGCCCCATCCAAATCTCCGTAATCCATGTCGAGGTGAGACCCATATGAAAACATGTTCGCTATCCTTGAACTCTAGTGGTCTCCGTCTCCAATTAGCATAGGACTTCTGTCAGCTCTGAGCAATCCCCATCCACACATGGATGATCTGTACCTTCTCCATAGTGGCCTGGACCATCCCTGGTCCTACAAATGCTGACACCCTAGGGTCTGTCCAGCACAGAGGTGATCTTCAAGGTAGGCCGTACAATGCCTCATATAGTGACATTCCGATGGTGAAGTTGTAGCTGTTGTTGTACGGAAACTCCACCAATGGTAAGTGATCCTCCCATCTACGACCAAAGTCAATGACACAAGCACAGAGCATGTCCTCGAGAGTCTGAATGGTCCTCTCTGTCTGGCCATCCGTCTGAGGATGAAAGAAGGTGCTCAGGCATAGCTGCATCCCAAATGCCTCCTGCATCCCCCTCCAAAGCTGGGATGTAAAGCGAGAATCTTGATCGGAGATGATAGATGATGGAACTCCATGAAGCCGTACGATCTATTGAATGTAGAGGTGTCCCAAACTCTACACTGAGCCCTGGTTTCTGATGGGTAAGAAGTAGGCCGACTTGGTGAGTTGGTCAACAATCACCCAAATGGAGTCGTGTCCTCTGGAAGTACGTTGATTCCCTGTCAGGAAATCCATAGATATCCTGTCCCACATCCACTCCATGATCTCTAAGGGCTGTAATAAGCCTTCTGGTACCTGGTACTCCGCCTTCACCTTCTGGTAGGTGAGACATCATGAAATGAACTCTGCCACAACCTTCTTCATACCTGGCCACCAGTGCTGCAGTCTGAGATCATGGTACATCTTTGCTACTCTTGGATGTACCGCCAATGGGGAAGTGTGAATCCTTTTCAGCACCTACCCATGTAATTCAACTAGTACCATGGTATGTCAATGGAAATGGACGATGTTCTCTCCTCCTATATAGAATCCATCAGGTGCCTATCCTGAGGATATCTCTTCACGTCGCATCTCACAGTCAACATCCCCTCACTATGCCTCTCTTACCCGCTGATGTAGTGGAGGAGTGACTGTGAGCGACTATAAAAAGGCTTCCCCATCTCTATCCATGAAGGATATCTACGACGCGACTAGATTCTTTGTCGCCTCTCTAAGTATTTGTATACTCGATAACCTACTGAGAGAATAATCTACTATGTTCCCCTTCCCACGAGTATATACTATCGTAAATTCATACTACTTGAGGAACATGAGCCATCGCCATTTTCCCAGGTTTAGGTCCTTCTGCAAGAAGATGTACCTGAGAATCTGGTGGTCAGAGTAGACTGTAATGCGCTCGCCAATTAGATAGTGCCGCCACATCTTCAGGGCGAAGTCCAATGCTGCAAACTCCAGGTCACGGGTAGCATAGTTCTGCTCATGTTGCCTCAACTGTCATGATCCATAGGTGATCATAACCTGCTCCGACATCAGGAAACACCCGAGTCTGGTCCTTGATGCATCATAGTAAACTACTTACCCTACTCCCTCTTCTAGTAGCCTCAAGATGGGTGCACTAGACAATCTCTGTCTCAGCTTCTGGAAGCTCAGCTGACATCTATCCGTCCACATGATGAGTTTCCCATTCTTCGTCAAAGCTGTAAGTGGTGCTGCAACTCTGGAGAAGTCTGACACAAATCTCTGATAGTACCCAGCCAGACCTAGGAAACTCCACACCTCCGTCACGCTTCTTAGTGGCCCCAAGCTTGCACCACCTCGATCTTCACAGGATCCACCGCAACTCTCACCTCAGAGATGATGTGTCCAAATAAGATGACCTCTCTAATCTAGAAATGACACTTCAAGATCATTCCATAATGCTGGTGCTCTCAGAGTGTATCCAGTACAACCCGCAAGTGGTAGGCATGCTCCTCCATTGTAGATGAGTAAATCAATATGTCGTTGATGAAGACTATGACAAATCTATCGAGGTAAGGATGGAATATCCAATTAATGAGACTCATGAATACTGCTGGAGTTTTCGTTAGGCCAAAAGTCATAAACAAGAACTCATAGTGGCTGTACCGACACCTGAAGGTCGTCTTCTGCACATCCTCATCTCGCACTATGAGCTGATGATAGCCTGACCCGAGGCCTATCTTTGAGAATCATCGTGCTCCCTTGAGCTGATTGAAGACGTTTTCAAGCCTCGAAAGTGGATAGTTGTTCTTCACGGTCATCTGGTTCCGGCGACTCTTGTCGGCACACAGTCTCAAGCTCTCATCCACCTTCTTGGCGGAGAAAATCGGGGATTCCCAGGGTGAAACACTAGGTCGGATAAATCCCTTGCCTTGTCAGTACTCCAGTTGTACCCATAGCTCTCAAAGCTCAGCGGGAGCCATCCGATTTGCTGGAGTAGATATCGGGGCTGTCCTGGGGTATAGGTCAATATAGAATACTACCTCTCTGTGAGGAGGTAGTCCTAGAATTTCATTAGGATAAACATCTGCATACTGATCCACCACAATAGAAAAACATGAACTATACACATAAACTTCTCCAAGGATGAGACTAGCCAACTGATGAGTAATCGGCTGTCCCCTCCTCTGTGTGAGTCCATCTTGCGCTGAAAAGGCTCCCTTCTCAATGGTGAAGGTTAACCTTCTCCCATAAGCACGAACACATCGTACCATGCACTTAATACAGTCGATCTGAACATGGACCGTAGATAACCAATCCATGCCCAGTATGATGTCGTAAGGCCTCGACGCCGCTACAAGAAGAATACCAGCCGAAGATCTCACCTCCTAGAGTAATCTAAAACTACCGGCACCAGTGCGTAATCATCAAGTCTGCTCTCGTAAGAGTGTCTAGCCATAAGGATCGAGCCAACGGCTCCGTCGGAATCTCTAAACTCCGAACAAGGGCGGATGAAATGAAATAATGACTCGCTCCTGTGTCTATAAGAACAGAAGCAAGGGTGGAGTAGACACAGATAGAACCTTGAATCATCTCAGGTGCTCCGTGGTCGTAGGAATCCACTGGATGAAGCTGAGACTGCCTCTGTCCGGCAACTCCCTATGGTCGGGGTGGACCTCCTGGTGGTGGTGGTGATAGAGTCTCAATGCGTCGCCCACCACCCACTACTTGGCTAGCACCTCTTCCTCATCTGCCTACTCCATGAGGACTACCACGGTCGAACCTCTGCCTATACCTGGGTGGTCCCTCAACCGTCTCATGCTCCTCTGCATGGAGGGTCGGGAAGTCACGATCCATGTAGCCCTGCCCGATACATGCATAGCACTGTCTGCCTATCGAATGGATGGCTCTACTGCGTGTTTCCCACACCCCTTAGCCAGTATCCCGAGGTCGCCCACCTAATGGTTTGTTCCTCTTAGACCTCTTCGACATCTGTCTACTTCTAAATATAGAAGACTCCACTATGTACCGCCCTATGGTAGGTCTCGCTGCTGGTGAAGGCTCAGCTAGAAAGCTCTCTACAAGAAGGGAACTCTCCAGTACTCCTGCCTGCGTCAGAATACAGAGGGAGATCATCGATGTCCTGATCTCAGGCCTCAGTCCCCGCTCGAAGGTCCTGGACAAGAATAATGGTTCCCATACCATGTAAGAGGAATTGTGCGATAGGGATGTAAACCTCGCCGAGTACTGGGCTACTGTCATGCTGCCCTGCCTCTGCTTTAGTAACTCCTGGATGCGCACCACACAGAGGGTGGCAGGAATGAACTCTGAGTGAAAACGACTCTTGAATTTTTACCAAAGAAGAGATGCCTCGTCAGGAACCTGGATTATTAGGATCCACCATCTACCTGCTGACGCATGCAGGAGACTCGCCGTAAGGATCACCATGAGGTATGCTGGTGTCTCTACCAACATGATGACTCGAACGACAGCCTCCAGCCAATCCTTGTATTCCTGAGGGCCCGTCTGATGATGAAACTCATGCAGTGCACTCAGGCGATGTGCACCCTCAGTTGCTGGGGCTGGTCTCTTCGGTGCTCGGTGGGTAGAGGTACCACCGGTTCCCCCGCTATAATGGGGCCCTGTACAGAGGCCTCATCACTCGGTGGGCTGCCGTCTCGCACAATGCTCGGAACCCTAGCTGGATATCATCGTGGGGACATCCTAAAAATAAACAGCTGTGCCATGGTCAATACAGTATACCTGGTGAGCTGACACAAAGTAATCACAAGGAAAAATTTTGAAACACACATGAAATCAATGTTTTCGTGCATTGAGTCGGAAATCAGAAGTTAGGGTCCTAGTGTATGGATACGTCGGTCGACGCACCAAAATGGACTCCCTGGACTGATAACCACACTCATTACCCTTATCACAATTGTTTCACGTAGAAGGAATTATCAGAGTCCTGAGTTCGGCAGTAGAACTGACTCCTCTGATACCAATTTTTTCACGAAACTTCCTCGGGGCCCGTGCCGTGACTACCCCAAGCCCGCCTTCCATAGGCCAGGGGCATGTTACTATAACCAAAGGCTTAAATCCCAATAAAATTGAATGGATTTACTTTATATAAGAAAACAAACACTCTAGAGTACGCAAGATGAAGTAAACACTAGGTAAACTGAGTACAAAAGTAAGTGCTGAAAAGTAAATGGGCTAGAATACAAACCCAATGGAAAGCATAGTACAGTTGAAAAGAAATAATAGTAGCTATAAAGTAAATCAATAACCACCAAGTCATCCTCCGGATTACCCACCTGAAGGGTGGGTAGAGATAGTCTTTTCAGCTCCTCAGGTTCGTCTGTCCACTTTGTGTACGTCCCTCCTGATAGTCCACCTCCAGGCACCGTTCCTCTCCACAATACGCAACCATGATCAGCATTGTCCATCGTCTGTAACCAACACAACATTGTCTGGGAATAGCCCGTGCAGGGGTGAGTATACGATACTCAGTAGTGACCCTGAGACCCCAGAATGTCTCCCATATTCCACAACGAATAAACCAAAATGGAAAGATACAATCACAAAGTATCTACTATGTCTACTTAGTTATATGTCTATACATATACTTAAGTCATCAATTCCAATTCTGCTCCAACTCACGAGCCCAAGTTCAACCCAGTCCACACAGGAATGTACATCCCAATCCACAAAGGAAAGCACATCCCAATCCACATAGGAAAGAAAGTTAATCATATCTATGATAATGATTGAAAGTCAAGAATCATCTCACATCGGTATAATACTCACAGTGAGGGGTGGATATGATTAGATGTAGTCTCTGAATCATCTACCCTGCCAAACCCACGTAGGATCCAAGTACAGAAGTCATCGTTGCTGAACCCACGTAGGATCCATGTACAGTTGTCATTGCTGCCGAACCCACGGAGGATCCAAGTACATCCGTCCTCGATGACGAACCCACAGAGGATCCAACTACAGTCGTCCTTGATGACAAACCCACGTAGGATCTAAGTACAGTCGTCCTTGCTGTCGAACCCACGTAGGATCCAAGTACATTCTCCATCATCGTCATAGTCACATCCAACTCTAGGGTTCCCGCACACAGCACGCTTGATTCTGGGAGGGTCCGCTCAACGAGCCAAGGGGTCGATTCATCAAATTATAAGAATACCAGAGTTGATGTATCAAAATGATACATCTCATAAATAGAAACTCAAAGGGACAGATGGGGCGTCAATCAGACGCCCGGTCCGAGAGTTATTGGCATTTTCATCCTAGGGGCCCGGTTGGTTTCTTAAGCTAAAACCGACCCAACCATACTCCAACTACATCCAATCCTCAAGTGCAGTAAGAACAAAAGATCCGTCTCACTATGTGTAATTCAACGTAACTGACAGCTCATCGTTTGGACGTCCGGTCGTTAAGTTATAAGCATTTCCGCTCCAAGGGCCCAGTTGGTTTCGGGTCTGAACAAACCCTACCATACCCATCCTTTACCGAAATCATGAGTGTAATATACCTATACGACTGTCTCGATCCAAGGATACCAATGCAACTAACGGTGCATCCATAGATGGTTCTTAGCCCATGTTATGGGTGTTTGAACGAATCTGCCCGAAAATAGGGGTTCGGGTCCGGTTCGACCTGGCCCAATACCCCCTGGGTCCACTCGAACGGGGTCGACCCTACCCGGGTCTGGTTCTGGCCCATTTAGCTGTGGCTTGGCATGGCTGTCGTAGCCTGGCCTGGCTGGGCACGGCCTGTGGCCCGACTCAGAGGCCAGCCGCGGCTTGGTTCGCAGCCGAGCGGGGTCCGAGGGGGGGAATCCCACCTGTTTCCCTAACGGCGGACCCTACGAGGTCCGCCCCATTGCACGAGTTGGGTGTTTCAACCCTCGGTTTATCCAGAAAAAAGGCAAGCCATTATGGGTAGCCTGTTGGGCTGGCACAATACCCTTCAGGGTCCCGCCTCCTGGAGCTCCGGCAGTCGGTTGTCTTGCTGCCCCTGCTACACCAGCACGGCCTAAGTCCACGGCTCTTCTTCGAGCGGCGCGACACGATAGGGCCGCGCCCCTCCACTGCGGCCTGCTCCAGCCGCGGTTCTACTCGTTCCTATGTGGTGCAACTATACTGCGTTGTCTTCGCCACACCTCGCAAACAATGTTGAACAAGAAAACAGGGAGGAGAAATCGACAGTGTTTTTGTGGTCTGATCTCCTCCCTTTACGTTGTTAACAATCAGAAAAATTTAACCGATGAAGAATGATGAATTAAACCTAGATGAAGTTAACCCCTACCTCAATAGAAGTTGTCTAATGACGCGCGTCACGGATAACGGCGTCGCGGGTTGAGGTTCTATAGATGTCGACGGAGAGCATCTGAGGAGGATGCTGCGTCTTGCCTTTTTGTCATAGAGAAACGAAATGATGGCGCCTCGATGGATAACTCCCAGGACGGTGTCTATTGCCTTGTCACGGAGGAGGAAGGGGATAGAGAAACCGGAGTTGTCAGGTCGTTCTTCATTGAAGATATGATGTTCTTCGCGGGAGGATGAAGATAGTCAGAAGAAACCAAAGCTCTCCCTTCCCCAATTCACAACACAACAAATCTAACTCCAAATTAAAATTAACTCTTATTATTTTATTAAAACATGCCAAGGGTTCAAATTACAAAATTCAAACACATAACTCACTTAATTGATTAAGTGAGTGTTGGCATGATTAAAGAGAAGAGAGGGGAGAGTTACACAATGTAAGGAAACACACATAAAGAGGGGGGTTAGAGGACTTAAAGGAATGTGATGGGGTGGGGCTCGTGTGGGCCGCACCTAACAGATATCCTTACATGGGTAGTTAGGGGATTGTGGGTCCCACCCCAACTACCCCATGTAGGATATAAATATTAGATAATGAAAATAAAATTGTACCACAATTTCATTTACTTTACATTTAGTCCTCAATTTTTTTTAAAAACTCCTCCCGAGAAAACAAACCTTTGGGAAAGGTCATCATAAGCAATTACCGGCACTGTGGTTCCATCGGTGCCCTGGATTTCAATTCTGAGCAACAGTTCCAAATATAGAAGAACCAGCTTGTTCGTTTGCTGAACGTACCTGAGTTAAAATTTGGAAATTTATTCTAGGCACATCGGGCCTCAGAGTGAAGTGTCGTTAGAAACTGTGTACTCGTAGAATCCCAAATAATTTAAGAAATGAAATTTTCCTTGAAATTTATAGGTCTTTACACAAACACACATTTTAATATGGCTGTAGTTGTTCACTATCTACATTGTTGGTGACATTATCTTTGGGGAGAGCATTTTTGGGTTTTCACATACCATAATAGTCTAAAGTACTTCTTTACTCAGTACAATCTGAATTTGAGACAACATAGGTGGGACAAAAACCTTTTTTCCTTTGACATTGAGCTTTCTTACATTCTTGGGAAATGAAATGTAGTGGCTGATGTGTTGAGCATGAGTAATTTTATATTGGGTGTTTATGAGGCCAGTATTGAGTTCCATCTTATGGCTCTGTTCCCTAAGATTCATTTGGACTTGCATGATAGATAGGGAAAGATGATCCTTTCATGAGTATTTGTAACCTCTACTCTTATTGATCGAGTGTGAATGTGGAAAAAATCATATGTGAAATCCTAGTTCTATTTGAGATTGTTTTTGGAGAGGACCACATTCCCGAATGCACCATAGGTGAGGATGAGATGTTGCGTTTTCATGTGCGCGTATGGGTCTCAGCAGATATATGCGGGGAGATGATGCAGGGCTTTCATTACTTCGTTTTGGAAGTTTATTATGGTTTTAACAAGATGTATTAACATCTACATTGTCATTATTAGTGGACAAGAATGAAGAGATATGTTGTCGGTTTTATCATGATATGTTCCAATTGTCAGCAAGTGATAGTGGAGCATCAGTGACCAACAAGGATTTTTTAGTAGTTACCCATTCATGAGTGGAAGTGGAATGATGTCACGATTGACATCATGAAATGATTATGGAGGTCACCATGAGGGAGAGATTCAGTTTGGGATGTCATTGACAGAATAATGAAGGCTTCCCACATCTTATCGATAAACAAGACCTTTAGTGTTGATGAGTAGATAATGTTGTACATCCAAGAGATTATATGATTACACGGAGTTACTCACTCCATCGTTTCAGACAGGGAAGCACATCATGCATCTTGGGTCTTGATGGGACTATAGAGGGATTTGGATAAATTGGTTTCTGAGTACATGATATCATCCCCAGATTGATGGAATATGCGTACCTATGATTCATGTGCTGGAGGAATTGCTTCGAGCTTGAATCATATTTTCTTTTGTTTTTTGGGGAAATCAAATACATAAGGTGGAGTTTACCAACAATAAATTTTTTCAAGAAACAATTCAGATATCACATTATATTACATTGTACATTAGGTCATGTTGGTAACCCCTATGTTGGATGCTGGCAAGAGAGGTAGATATCTTGGGACCTCATCTTGTCTAAGAGACCATAGAGAAGATTGTGATGATTTGAATGTGGGTTTCTACTGCAGTCACAGTAAAAGTACTATGATGATCGATAGAGATTACCTCTTGAGTTTGAGTATGGATATCAGTATTTCCTATATGTCACACAGATTTTGACACATATGATGATTATGAGACAATGAATGAATTTACCAAGATAGGTTGGGCCATTTGAGGTTTTGGAGAGAGTCAGGCCGATTGTCTATCGGTTGCAGTTAAATTAGAGGTACTAGTCTATGCATGATGTTTTCTATGTTTTTCATCTAAATCATTATTTCTCATATCCATATTAGGTTTTTATACATGAGAATGTTGACTGGGAGGTGGAATAATCTTTTCCGGAGAATCCAAACAGGATTATTAATTATAGTGAGAATGTTCCCTATATTATGTATGTTCTTCTAGTATGGGTGATATGGCACCATTGGTGATTATAGGATGAGGCATTGGAGAGGGGGACCGATATTCGATCACAGTAGAAGGAGATGTTTGAGGGTTCTTCTTCTTCATAGGTAAATTTTGGGACGAATTTCATTAAGGGGGATGTTTGTAAGAACTGAAATCATCTATTTAACTATGGATATTGATTTTTTCTGTTTTTCAGGAAAAGGGGAGATTCTATAAATTTATGGAGTACTCTTCATGTACTCAAGTGTACATTCCATGTACTCAGTTTCCGCCGGTAGCTGTGTACTAGCCGTGTAACAGGTGAGTACATGGCCGTGTGGGGTGACCAGGAGACTACCTAATGTAGAGGTTAGTTAATAAATGTACATTGTGTGTACATTAAATGATCACACCATCTACATTTATTTTTAATTGTTAAATCAGATCAGGTTCTTGTCTCATTTACAGAACAACCTTTTTCTCGCTTCGTCACATTTAGGATTGACTTGGAGTGAAGGTTATTTTATGATCCCCTAACCCATTGTCTATGCTCTGAATCAACCATTTTCAATTGCATTGGAATCTCCACGATGAGTTCTTCCTTCTTCTAGAGATTCATCTCTTTATATTTATTCTCTCTTGAGATATCATTGGATGAACGTTTAGGAATTTTTTGTAGATCTACGATGTTCTATGTGAGTTAAAATGTTGTGGTAAAATATATTGATTGTACTATGTCGAGGTAAGTGGTTTGTGACTTTTATAATATTGTCATTGAATTATATGTGAACAATATCCTAATACCCAAGTTTAGGGTATAGATTGTTTATGGAGTTTAACAATTTTATTTACTACCTTTCCATGTCTAAATTATTATGTTTTTTTAATAGTAACTAAGGTTTTTAATCTTTATATGGATTTTTTTTGCAAATGTTTGATTTCATTTAAGTATTTTGTTTTAGAATATCCTGTTAGGCTGTTATGATTTCCATTCTTAGTATCATTAGGATGAACATGAAATTATATTACATGGTTGTGATATGAAATTTAGTTTCTTAGCCAAGTTATATTTGTGATTTACTTTGGCTCCTGAATATCATTGTGCGCGATTTCATTACTCATGGTTGTGGTATCCTGGTGTAGTGAGGCCATATGGGGGATTGATGTTGATTTCTACCATAGAGTGTCTGTTGTACTTTACACGAAGCGACACCATTAGGGGGATTGAAATTGAGTGCTCCCTGAGAGGGTCTATAGTTATTATTTTAATACCATAGGGGGAATTGAAATTGAGAGAATCCTGAGAGAGTATTTATTTTTTTCATTAAATGACTATAGGGGGAATTGACGGTGCATGCTTCCCTAGAGATTCTTTATTTGAATGAGACCAATAGGGATAGACTGTGGGAGTTATTCCATGTGGTCATTATATAATTATTTTTAATTGATAATTCGAACTAGAGGGGTTAGGTTGTGAGAATTTTCTAGAGGGATACTTTTGAATGATTGGTTGAATAATTAATAGATGTAAATAAATGTAGTTGAAACTGTTGTATTGTTTAATTTTGAGTACTTTTTTTGTTTATTACATAATTTTGCATATTTTCCTGCAATATATATTCACTGATAATTAGGCATAGATCATTGGGTGGTTCCCTATTGGGATTCATCTATCACCATATTTGGGTTATGATTTTAGGTCCAAATTGATTTTATTTATGCATGTATAGATAATGAAAATCTCCCTTCTACCTTAGGTACTTGATTTTTGTGAAGCTGGAGAGAATTGGACCTTTCTGAGTCATGTGAGGCTGCTAGAGTTACATAACAATTTTTACATTGAACGTGTTTTAGTATTGAATTTCTGAAATGTGACTTTCTTTTCTATGTTCCTAGATACTTATGACATGCATCATTAAATATATATATATATAAATATATATGCTACAGTTATTTATTTTCTTTCAGTCTTCCATTGTTCACTTATCGTATTGTATTACTACTTTTAAAATTGTTATATGATTTTCTTTCTGATGCGTTACTCTACTAAGTAGGGCATAGTATCCCAACTATCACAACCAATGCCCTTGCTTCTTAATTGGAATCCTATGACAGTGTTTAAGTGTTCTTGAGTTTATTTGATAAACCAGTTATAGGGAACCTTTGGGTGGCAGCCGGAACAAGGATGTTTCAAATAGTATATTGTGGATGTCTAAATTCATAAGCTAATTGAGGGGTATAAAAATAAATTTTATATGTTGTTATCATGATTTTTCAAGTTATTTTTTTCTTAAAAATCCACAAAATAATATTTAATCACATAAAATTAATTAAATAAATATTTTTACAATATATATATGTGTTTAATTAAATTTTTTATCCAGATTCTATCTACGTATCATCCTCTGGGGAAAGGAAATGTTTGTTGTCAGTATGTGTGGACTACCACATCCACAATGAGATGTGCATCATTATTCATCATTAGCTCATAAATAAGGTTATAATGATGTAATTAATAAAAATGTGTGATATTAATGAAATTAATATGATATTGATATATAAAATGTAATCTTTCCACTTATCATACCTTCCGTTAGAATATGATAACATTAATCATAATTATGTGTGTACTATCACTTCCTTGAAGAGATATAATTAATATTCTATAACTCCCCTGATATGTAACTTTAAAATTGATTGTATATATTAATAAATTTACTTTTTTATATATTAAATTTATATATATGGACAAAAAATATTATAATATCACTATCCACTGATTGTATGAAAATGTTTCATTTATAAATTGATCGATGCGCCATAAATGGATTATATAAGGAGGAATAGGTCTATAAATCGATATAAAATGGTTAAATAGTGGAAATAAAATGGAATTTAGATGAAAAATGTTCTTAGTAGAGTATAAATTCAATATAAATCGATTATGTTAGAGGATATAAAACATCAACCCAGAAAGAATCCATATTATAAGTTTTTCCTGTCAATTACGCTATATTGAGAGATATTTTATACCACTAACCTAATTTATTTAATATTATTCATATTCAGGTGAACCACAATATTAATACATAAATATCATATAGTGTTATTTTAATATTAAATAAATATCATAACAATTCATAACATTGTTCTACTATAGTTTTTTGTAATTAAATATTTGATAAATAATAATTTATTTAACATAAGATCATCGACATCTCCCATAATATTGTTCATACATAGGCCGCATCATTTTCATTCCTTAATTAAATTCATTATACCTTTCAAAGGGAAAAGAAAAATAATAAAGGGTGATATAATATACTAACTATGTGTAAATATAAGGATATATGTAATTGATCATATGTAATCATAACATCAACAGATGTTTATAACAATATATGTTTAACATTTTAAAATAACACATAACAATTCATTGATCAAAATAATTGAATAAATATTTAGAGAATCATTGTACCTGAATAATTGATGAATAAAATATCATGATATCATATCATAAACATGTGAACATTTAATTGGGAGTAGAATAAAATGTTTATCATAGTCATAATAATAGATTCCTTATGTGAAGTCCACTGCCCAAAACATTTATCAAAAATTTTATTCTGTTAACCACCCATGTGATTGCATGAAATATGTGATAACCACCCATGTATCCTCTTTTTTGAATAGACTATCCATCTATATACAGAGTAATATCATCAAACAATAATCAAAAACCATTAAATTTTAGGTATGTTACCGGAAAACCAATCAAATTATCATAATCAATTCATATTAATTAAATTATATAATGAAAACATTAATAATTTTTTCATAGACTAGCCTATGGAAAATAATGAAAATTATATCAAAATATAATGACAATAATAACAAACCATCCATAGAATGAATAAATACAGGGTTATTGGATCATATCCCCAAACTAAACATAATATCAAAGTCAAGATTCATTAAAAACGTTATTTAAGACATTTGAGACCTCAAAGAGAGGAAAATGTAAGGAAAATTTTTTTCTCTATAAATTAACCACATAATAATAAATAATTGTGGTCATTTGATAGGTAGAATGTATTGTTTTACAACTATAGGATCAAGCATAAACAAACATAGTAAAGAAGATATATTTTTACATAAAACCCTAACCAAATGTCAAAATTTGTTCCTAATGTATGTTAACCTCTTTAATAATATATTATATTTGTAATAATTATAAAAGATATCATATTTAAAATGTAAAAACTAATAATTTTTAGTGTATTTCATTTTATATTATCATAATTTATTTCATTGCTTTAATTTCATGATTCCCTGAGTCTAAATGAATAAAAAAATACAAATACTTAATAACATTGATTTTAAATTATATTTTATGAATATTAATAATCTAATTATTAATATATATATATATATATATATATATATTTATTTAATATAATGAAAATAAATCAATCTCTTTATAATATATAATTAAAATATTTTCTAAAATTCCATTTTATTCATGAGAAATGTATTTTCATTAAAAATATTTTTTAATTAATTTTGAGCATTAAGATTATAATTTATTCATTAAATTACTGTATTATTTTTGGATGGAATAATTAAAATTTTTGATATCTTCTAGTTAATATTATATTATAGTGATTATTTTGGATTTTTCAAAAATATTTATTTTCCAATTAATAGTGAAATTGATGAATTTTGTACAACAAAAAATTATTCTCACTAGATTATTTAATTTTAAATTACATTTATATTTTAATTTGAAATTTATAAAAAAATTATAAATAATATAATTAATATTATAAGAATTTTCATTATACCTTATTTTTGTATAACATCATTTAGGTGATGGAAAATATTATTTTTTAGAAAATTATTTTATTCATCCAATTTTTTATTTCCATAATAAATTAAATTAACATGTTTCAATTGATTTTTAAATTGAATTTATAGATTATATATTCAGTACAATAGTTTAAAATTCATTTTACAGTTTTTATAAATCATGGAATGGATATAAATTTAATTTCATTATTAAAATTGATTTTTCTAAAAGTGGGTTTTTATTTTATTTTTTGAGATTATTTAATATTAAAATTTACCATTCTTTTATATAATCTAAAAAATGGATTAAAAATATTGAATCATAATATATAATATAACATTATAGATTCAACAATATTTTTTAATAATGAATTGTTAAAATTGTTAAAGCATTATCATCCTTAATGTGAAAAAGGTTTACAATGGGGGATAAACCAAAAGATAAATGTAGTAATGACAAAAATACATGTCTAATTTTTATTTATTTAATATATATAATCATTAAACTATCATATTATCAAATAAATATCCATTTTATTCCACTTTCTCATTAAAGTGACTATATAATATTAAATTCATTTTAAGTAGATGAATGTGAATTTTCCCCATTAAATATAAAAGGTAACATCTTTTACTCCCATTTATAGACAATTTGAAT
Source organism: Viscum album (assembly GCA_963277665.1). Taxonomy (NCBI): domain Eukaryota; kingdom Viridiplantae; phylum Streptophyta; class Magnoliopsida; order Santalales; family Viscaceae; genus Viscum; species Viscum album. The sequence goes on along the minus strand of OY728140.1, from coordinate 809,438,314 downwards.
ATTATATACCGTCCAATTCATTCCTTATGAGCATTCTATAATAATTCCCTTCATCCTTTATCCCCTAGTCTTCGCGTAAGACTAATCTTTTGATGAATAATGTCTTACCCAATGGTGGTCAAATAATGGGGAATTAAAAATCATATCCAAGATCATTGAATTTAATTTATTTTTAAAACCATATTTTTTTTTCTTTAACACACTAATATTTAAAAATTATGAACTATGTGATAAAACATAATAGATATCACACATCATGCTTATGTAATGTACTAAATATTATTATTTAAACATGACTATTATAACATAGTCTTTAAATTTGAATTTCTTAAAAGTAGTAAATATATTTTTAATTAATTAAAATAGCACAACTAAATATGAATTTCATAGTATATTCAAAAAAAATATTATTTTTTTAGTAAACTCATATAATTCAGAAAAATTAATAAATAAAAAATGATTATCTATCCTCTTTTAAAATGAATATAATACATAAATATTCTCTAGAAATTTTATTTTCAAAAATGAATTAAAATTTAAAATTCATCACGTCAATATTATTTAAAATTAATTTTTTTTATTATTAAAAATATATTGAGTTACTATGAATATGGGATATATTGATTTTAATTTAAAAATATATTATATTTTATAGTTTTAGGAAATTTAAAATTATTTAAATGATTAGTAATAAATTTTAATAGGTATAATTTTTTTTATAATATTCATATTCTGTTTTAAATGGCTGTTAGAATTTAATTTGTTATAAAACCAAATATATTTAAAATAATTTTTTTGGAAAACTATTTTTCATTTCATTTTTTAGGAATAAAATTACATTAAAATCTCAAATAAATTTGATATTAATTTTGAAAAAAAAAATCCATGTTTTGAAAAAATGACTAAATTTATGAAATAGTTTCGTTTTATTTTTTCTAATAGTAATTGTGACAATATTAATTTTTATTACAACTATAAATTGAAAATAGAATAGTTTAGGATAAATATAATATGATATGAACTATTTAAATTGATAAAAACATTTCCATGTCTGTAATGGCATAAACATCTCAAGTCCATTACATTTGGAGAATTTTGTGGTTAGGGTGTCCGCGTAGGTAAATGAGGCATTTTTCTAACACATTGACTAATTTCCATTTATGTTTATAATATTTCCAGAACAGTTAATCATCAAATGGTAAGAGTACAATGTATCTAGAATGGTTATTCATCCAATGGTAAGTGTAAAATGTTTCTAGAATGACGAGTCATCCAAGAGTAGATGTATTGTTTCTTCAAAAATGGGACTCATCCAAAAGAAGGTGTAAAAAGTTTCTAGAATGGTGATCCATTCAATTGTAGGTGTACAATGATTCTAGAATAATGAGTAGTCTAACGGTAAATGAATAGTATATCTAGAATGGTGAGTCATCCAACAGTAGGTATAAAGTTATTTCAAAATGGTGAGTTGTCAAATGGTAGGTGTACAATGTTTCTAGAATGGAGAGTCATCCAATGGTTGGTTTATATTGTTTCCATAATGTTGTGTCCCCAAATGGTAGATGTAAATTGTTTTTAGAATGGTGATTCATCCAACAGTTTGAGTACAATGTTTCTAGAATGGTAATTCATCCAACGTTGGGAGTACAATATTTCCAGCATTATAGAGATTTTTTTATTGAGGTTATATTTGAGCTAAAATACTTTGAAAGAATATTTAATCGATTTAATACTAACTTAATTCCAAAAACTCATATCTACATTTTCTAAAGGTTACAGGTGCCTTTACCAAGTCAAAATATCATTTTATATTCCTCCCTCGTTCATCCTTCATGGGTTTTATTGGTACGTGACACCCACAGTTCTTCCCCCCATTGGAGTCATGTGAACAAATTACAATCCTTTAATTGTGTTCCCTTAGAGTGTCCTTTTATATGTACACACCTTATTTTGGTGCAAGTAGGATGTATCGATCCGGGATCGATATAAGAAATGTTCTACCTCCGATATTCCAGGTTCCTCAATCTACATCATCCATTTTATCATTTTCTAATGTGATGTCATGTGATCACCATATTTCCAATAGAGATTTAATGGGTGTTAGTTGATGCAATTGTGTTGCAACATCTACATGTGGATGTATTCATTGTAGAAGAGATGGTCGTGGTCTATTGTGTTGGACCCCTATAATGCAATAATCATTTGTAACCATTTAATGCAGGGGATCTCTTCTTCTCTATATATTTATGTGAAATAATAAAAGTATCATGATGTATCCATTGAATCATAGTGAAATTGATATAAGAAATATTTTAATAGGATTATAGAATTGATATTGATTTCACAGCGATGAAATTGCCTCTGGATTGCCTAGATTGTGTCATATATAAGGCTTTTTTTATGCTTTTCATTATTGATGGAAATTGGTATAGAACATAAAGCTTGTATTAATTGATAATAAATTTTCTAATGGAATAAATAGGCATGTTAATGAATCTGGTTGTTATTTTTGTGATGAGGTGATAACAAAATGGATACAATTATGCATGTTTAATTGAATCTGTTAATTCATGATGCAATAAGGAACATATTTCATGTAAAATGTTTTTCCTCATGGGGTCTGATTTACTCTATTTCAACTAGATGATATTCTCCTTATGCTTCGTAGATTTGAGTTCTAGTTGTGTGTTGTGGTTGGATGCCTTGTTTAGGGCCTAGATCATGGTAACTATTTTTTGTTCCAATAACTTTTGATGTAGTCTAGATATGAAAATCATGGTATATGGGAAAAAGAGGGCCATATGTGATTTGATCCTTGGATGGTTGAGATCAGAGGGATGTTGTGGAATTGGTCTTGTGAGGACCAGTTGTTATGGAAAAAGTTTACTCTATATTGGAATGATTAATATCATTATATATGTGGGTTCTGTGGAGGACACAATGGGTGATAGACTGTGTTGAACCTAATCTTACCTATTGATATTAATGATGGATTGTAGTTTAAATTGTTTTTCTTCATATCTACATTACCTTCCCCACTTCATGACTATGTTGGTCTTGGGTACCCTACTTCCAAAAGTGGTGAGGTTATGTAGAATATTCAATGTGATTTCTATTTATCTTATTAAGGAAGGATTGATTTAATCTCCTACTATCAGTTAAAAAAACAAGACGGGTATCCCATATACACACAATATTGATCCCCCGATGTTAGATTAGAGAATATTCATTCCTAAAATACATTGAAATATGTAAAGTGATAATACTATTAAATAAATTAAAAAATGATGTGTAAACCATGAGGTTCGATCTTAATAGGATGTAATGATGGGGCTGTACTTTTGAGAATCTGTGGACACAGTTTTCTTATATATAGAGGACGTGGATATGTATGTAAATTCTAATGTAATGTAATGTAGACATTGATAATGGTTAATTTGTAGTTAATTAAATAGTTAGCACAAGTGGAACTAAAAAAAATAGACAATTAACTTAATGTAGCTCGATAAATGTTGCGTGATTATAGGATATCTAGAATTAGTAGTGGTTGTTGGGAGTCTGAGGGATGTTAGCTACAGTAGAGTCTAAAAGTAGGTATTTTCAATAGTTTGGTTACGATATATATTATTATCCTATAATATTTTTTATCTATACACTACTTTACCCTTCTAGTTAGGTAAAATCACACCCTAGGGAATAATAACCATGGGGTGTTCTTCCCCATCTTCTAAATGGGAGGTTGGATAGATGACTACCCCCTTTTAACCACACATTTTAATATGGGTAGTTACTTATGATGGTATGAAAGACGATTAGTTTTCTCAATATATGTAAGTAGATTTTTGTATTATATTGTTTTCATTTCAAAACCATAATCCCGGGATAAATATTCACATGGACTACTATAGGTATGACATGTATTGGATTTGATGGTTTAATGATCCTTTTTCATTATATGGTATTTTATGGCTTGAGGTATAATACACGATGCATGTTATACATAATAAGTGATGTAGTGGCTCCTAGAAACTACACAGTTACTTTTTTATAATGTGGATGTGGTGGTTGTGTTTTATGAGGTTAATGTTTTCGTGCTTCAACTAGCTGTCTTTGGGATAACCTTTTTGGAGAGATATCCTAAGGACGTGTGATGTCGGTGAAAGGCATACAACTAGTGGGGAAGTGGTAGATGGGTAACATTGAAATTATTTTTTATATTAGATACTCTTATAAGTGAAAAAATATGTGGGTTGAAATATTGATGATGGCAACTTTGTATACATGTTTAAGGGTTGAGTTGCTTTCACTTTTTATTCACAACACATTGGAATGATTTCATTACATTTTCATTACAGTATTTCTGGATGATCGTAAAAAGTATACTCTTATACTCACCAATGAATATATAAACTATTTTTAGCTTAATTGCATCAGGTTGTAGATCATGTTGGTTACTAATATCTTTTGAGTTTGATGGAGTTTTCTTGGATTTTGGTTCGAAATTATTTTACATTCTTTTGGATGTTATATTTTTCTCATTCAATTGCATTAGTTATTCATTGAATTATATATATGTTCATGGGATTCATTTTATATTGATGTTTTTGTAGGAGTTGGTTGTTTTCTATCATATCCCCCAATTTATCATTTATTCTCTAATATGGAAATGCCTCCGATCTGGGTGTCTATTATACCCTCAGTGCTAGTCACTATCCTGGGGACCACTGGAGGTGGTACTCAGATCTAATTATCTCTCTTCTCCCATTGTATTCCTCATATTGTTACACCATGTGGGGAGGGGATCATGACAGAGTGGTATCCGAGGTATGGTTGAGGTATAAGAAGTAGTTTAGAGTTTGGGAAAGTGATTTTTCATGGGTTTATAGTGAAACATTATCATCAATCAATAGAAATCACCATAAGCACATGATACTGGTTAAGAAAAGGGTATTTATGGCCCCTGATACATGTTGCAGTTTTGATGGAAATGTTAATTGTGTGTAAATATTTTATGTAGTAGATGTAAGAGTCCCATTTTGGGGATATTGAGGTGGAGGTCTCGAGAGGTTGATTTGTTTGTGGCAAGGATCATGAGGGTTGGTCTGAGGATTAACAACACTGGGTGTTGTTTTATAGAAGTATTTTAACTCTTTTGGGGATGGATCAAATCGTTCACAGAATGTTCCATAGTTCTACCTTATCTAAACACCCAGACGAGAGAAATATTTTTCATGTTTTGAGGTGTTAAGTTTTGTGGCATGGGTTGATTTGTGTAGTTCCAATGCTTGTGTCTTCATGTTTAGTCTTCTATAAGGTGAATATAATCCACTGTATTCACTGTGATTTTCTCCAATAATTAGATATTCCTCAGTGAATGTGAGAGGACATATTGATAGAATTTCTTACCAGTTTACCTTGTTCTTATGGATTCCATGATCCCATCTATGTGGTAGTAGATCTGTTGATGAAATTATCCAATTTCATAGCAATTAAAGAGTCATGATTAGTGTATGTATTGTCGATACAATATCATGATAATGTGGGGAGACTCCACAAAGACTAGATGATGTTCATTTCAAATATATATAATAGTTTTAACTCTAGGATGTGGATTTTTCTTCAACATTCTTTTTGATATGAGATATTTCGTAGCACATTATTCAATTTGTATATGGGCTATCACATCGAAGGAACCATCCATACTCTTGATGATATGTTGTGCTCTTGTGTCCTAGATTTTGGAGGTTCTTGGATGAGGAATCTACCGATGGTGTTGTTTTTTTTGAACAATATATTCCACTCCACCATTTTTATGGTGCTTTATGAATCCTCATATGGCTGACCATTCCAATCTTTATTGTGCTATACAGGGTTTAGAGTGTCAACAATTCTTGGGCCAAAACTAAAAATATATATAATAGAGATGGAATAGGTTATTCATCAAAGGATTAAGGAAGCTTAATATCATCATAAATATTATACCCATTACAGGAGGAGACCTATGGTGTTTGAAGTTTTGGATCACATGTTTATGAACGAGTCTCCCTGTCATGGGAAGCAATGGTTTGGTCTTAAGTATAAGCTTTCCCACCAATTTTTTGGCCTTTTAGGTTTTGGCTTGTGTTAGTATCTTGGCATATCATGTAGAACTTCCCAAACAGATAAGCTAGAAACAAGATGTTTTCCATGTGTCAAAAATTCATCATTATCTTCATAACCACTCTCACATCATCGATTTTAGAGAGATCAAAATTGTCAATGATGTGACCTTAATGGAGCATCATGTATAGATCTAAGACTACAAAGATATTCTATTTTTTCGGAATCCTATCCACTTTGTTTCTGTCTACTGGTGGAATGATGTGGTGGAGTAGAGTACTAGGGAATATGAGTCACAAATACATGCTTTTAACACTAAGCTATTTTGTTTTTAGTTATTATCTTGTAATGAGGTTAGTTTCATTGTTGTATCACTTTTTTGTTCATTAGATGGAATTACCTTACTTCATGATGTTTATTTATCTCTTTTGAGAGGTCTCTCTCCCAGTATAGTGTTTAGGATCTGGTTTTAGTTATTGTATTGATTCATGTTGTTCCTTTAATGAAATGGATGAGCTTTTATAGTGGGAAGTCCCTTGAAAGGTATCATGAAGGATGGCTATTTAGAAACCTTATTATATGTCCACTGTGGGTTTATATAAAGTTCTCAAGGACAAGAATATTTTTAGAGATATATGTTATAATGGGCTTGAAATACCCAGTCCATTACATTGTGTGAATTTGGTGATTCTGTTGTTATGGGTGGTCAAGGGGACTTATTTCTAATTGTTTGAAAATTTTCCACTTATGTGAACCATGTTTCATGAATGGTGAGTCATTACATGGTAGGTGTACAATGTTTCTAGAACGAAGATTCATCCAATTGTTGGGGTATCGGGTGTCCAGAATGGTGTGTAATCCAATACTAGGTGTACATTGTTTTTTAAAGAGTGATTCATCCAATGGTGTGTAAACAACAATTCTTGAATAGTGATTCTTCCAACAGTAGGTGTACATTTTTCCAAAATGATGAGTTATCCAATAGTAAGATAAATTTTATTCCATAATGGTGATTCATCCAACTGTAAGTGTTCATTTTTTTAAAAATAATGAGGTATCCAACGGTAGGTGTATAGTTTTTCTAGAACGTTCAAACATTCAACATTATGTATACAATGTTTCCCAAATGGTGTGTCATCCAATGGTACGTGTATAGTGTTTCCATAATGGTGAGTCAACCAATGGTATTTTTATAGTGTTTCCAAAATGATGAGTTATCTAAATGTAGGTGTGTAGTGTTTCCATAATTGTGATTCATCCAATGGTGGATGTATTGTTTTTACAACTTCCTAAAGTTCTTACCCTTTGACTGTATCATTGATGTAAAATTATTAAAAAGAAATTGTTTATGGTATTTAAGGATTATTCAATGCCTATAACTCTTATATAAATATACCTAAGTGTTTTGGTGTCTTTTCTCATTCAAAACATGTAATATTTACCACATTCACCTTTAATGGAAAATCTAAAATATATCTAAACAGATGCTCTGTTTATATTGTCAAATGGTTGAGATGTCTATCTCAATTATTCTTCCTTCTTCTTCTTTTCCTTAGAAGAATTCACATATAGTTCTACCTCACATAGGATTCATGTTATCAAACTTAAATTCTTGTTTCAACATCCCTTTGTGTTTTCTACTGCATGTGCACCCCAAGTTTTGGTGAAACCTGGATATATTGATTTGTCTCTAATATAAGGTATGTTTTACCTGAATTCATCTGGGATCCTAATGTTTTTCCTAATATTTCTCTTTTTGAGGACGTGGATTCCTGTATTCTCTACATATTTATTTGAAATTGAATAGTTAGAATGATTTAGCCTTTAGATCATAATGATATAGATATAATAAATATTTGTAAAACATTAATGAGTTTGTATCAATTTTTTAGCAATGTTGTTGCCTCTTGATTTTCAAGATAGTGTGAAATCAATGCCTACAATTTCTAGCATGTAATTCATGATATAAATTTGTAAATAACATAAAGATTATATTAAATAATAATTGATATTCAAATGGAATAATGTGGCACGCCAATTAATCTGTTTGTTATTGTTGTGATTAGGTGATAATAAAAAGGATTCAATTATTCATGTTTAATTTAATTAGTTAATTATAGATGGAAGAAATAAAAGTTTGTGTGTTAAATTATATTCCTCTTTGGGTTTCATTTTCTCACATTTTGGTAAATTAAAAAAATCATATGCTTTAAAAATGTGAGTTATCATTGTCTGTGATGTTTTAATTCCTTGATTAGGGCCTAGATAATAGTTTTTATGTTTTTCCCTTCTTCTTGTGATGTGACATGGATATGAGACTCTTGGTTTTTAGTGTAGGGATGCCCAGATATGATGTTAGTCTAGGATAGATGAGACTGGATGGCTGTTGTGGTATGTGGGGTATGGAGGAAAATATTTTGGGGTAGCAGTTGACACTGGATTGGTGAGATGTATCAGTTTATATATATGGGTGTCAAGAATGACACTGGAGATGATAGAACGGGTTGATGAACAAATAACATGTTGATGTGAATGTCGAAATCTTGTTGAATTTATTTTTTATTTATATACTTTACCATCCCCACTACATGAGGCATATGGTATTCCTTGTCATCTTTCTAAAAATGGTGGAGACGCGAGGTGTATTCGACATGATTTTAGTTATTAGCTTCTCAGGGATTGATGAGATTCCACTCCTACTACATATTGAAAATACTCCACGGGTAACTCATCTACACACTATGTTGAACTAGTTGTTCTTGATTTCATATAATTCATTCATAGAATACCTAGAAATAGGAAAACTGATAATAATATTAAATTAATGAATAAATTATGCTTATCCAAAGGGGTTATAGATTGTTCAGATATAATGTTGGTGTGGTACTATTAATAAGCTATGGACTCCATTTGGTTATTCTTGTAGGGCGCAGATCTTTGTTTAAATGCTAATGATATGTAACTGGGACTTATATTATAATAAATTAATGATTAAATAAATAATTAACATAATGTGAATCTAATAAAGAGGGATAAGTAAATTAATATAGATCTTTAAATGGGTTTGTTCTTTTATGATATCTACTCATAGCTATTCCATCAAAGAGTCATATAGATGGTAGCTATTTTTTAGTCTGAGACTACGTGTCTCCCATATTGTGTTAATGTTCTATATTATTATCTGTTACTTTTTGTGTTTCTATATGCTACTCTGCTCTGTCAGCTAAGGAAACTAACACCCTAGGGGAATTTGAGCGGTGGGGGTTTTTTCCCCATCAAATCAGTGAGAGAATCAATGCATGAATACGCCATTTTTACCCACACAATTCTCTTTGATATTAATTATGATATCATGAATGGATTTTTGTTGTTTCAAACTCAAATATTTTTTATATTGTTTCATATGGACTACAATAGGTATAACGGGTATAGTTTGTGATGGATCTAGGATCCTTACTATGTTAATGGGATGTGATGGCTTGAGTTATAATACCATTTGAATGATACAAGTTATACGAGTTGTGGTGGAACCTAGAAAATTCCTAGTAACATATGTTTGTGAGGATGTGGTGGTAATGTTGCACGCGGTTCATGTCATGGGGCATCTCTAAGGTGTCTTCGGGATAACCTTCTTTAGAGAAATATGGCAGGATGTGAAATGTTGGGGAAAAGCAGAAAAATAGTGGGGAAGTGGTAGAAGGGTACAGTTTAAATTATTAATTATGTTATTAACTATTTTATGAAATACTTGGTGAGGTTACCCATAGTGAGTCTGGGAACATGTTTTACATGATTAGGTGATGAGTTGGTTTCGAATGTCATTTGTTGTGCTTAACATGATTTATGTACTTTTTCATGAGAGGTTCTAGGGAGGATCCTACTGAGTATACTATTATACTCAATCTAAATTATATAAACTATGTATTTTGTAACATTGAGGAAATTTGGAGATCAATTTGGTTAATACTAGAATACGGGTTTGTAAGAGCTATTTGGGCTTCTTGGCCATTGTCGTTTATCATTATTTTTGTCCTTATAGACATCACATTCATTTTAAGTAGTTATAGATGACATTAAATATATGTACTTCTGTTTTATTTTATATTTTAGTCTTAGTAGCATTTAGGTTGTGTATATGTTATCTTTCTATTTTTCATGTGTTCTCAGGGAGGGTAATTCCTCCCATCTCTGTATTTTCTATGCCCTCAGTGCTAGTCACCAATCTGGGGCCAACTTGAGGCTGGACTCGGGTGTTGTTAACTCTCTTCTACCATTAACATCCTAGGAGTGTATCACATTATGTGGAGGGGTCTAGAAAATTTCATGTTTTATGTGTATATGTTAACTATAATCATAAAATGGGATAAATTATCATCTGTTGGGACAACATGGATTCTATTATGACATTTTTATTATATAATTTATGTAAAGTAATACATGTCACTCTCTTATTTTTAATAAGTATGTTATTTATAATATTCTAAGTTAAATACAATACATTTAAATATATGTAGTATTTATAAGGCATACAAATTTACCATCATTAGGATAATTTATCTTAATTTTTTACCAATTAAATAATTACATAAATTTAATTCATAATACTAATGAAGTAATTAATTAATTAATTGAAAATTATAATAAAGTGTTTTAAAAATAATGAAAACAAAGCATTTTGAAAATTTTAATATAATAAATTAAACCATATAGAGTAATTTTACGTGATAATGATATAAAATATATTTTATTCTAATTTAAAATATTATAATGATTTTTTAATGTAAAAATAATAAGTATTTCCAAATTTTTACTTTTTTATATTATTTAGGATTAGTGGTTTATTTAATTATTTTAAAAATCATAAAAATATTATATAAGATAAAGCGTGATAACATGTGATCTAAAAGTTTACTAGAATTCATTTACAATCAATTCAAAAGCATTTTTTCTACTATTATTTTATTATATTTTAATCTTTTAAGATATTCTAAGAATGCCCCTTCTCGACTCTTGTAAATAGGAATATTTTATTATAATTTAATCATAATTAATAATCAATTTTTTATACAATCCCTTAATATATACCTTCCATGGATCCATGGCCATATTACAGAGGTCTTGGATAAGTTATAAAAACAAGCTTTGTGGCCTTAAGGTGTTACGAAAATGCCCTTATAAGAAATATAGCTATCATATTTAACATATTGTTTTTATTTTATATAATCATTATCCTCCCTAAATACATAAAACCATAAAAAATTAGCATTATCCTCCATATACATAATTTCTATTTTTTAGTCTATTGACATATATCCATATCATCTTCCTTCAATTTGGAAAATAATTCATCAATCTCATGAGTAGAGGACTACCACATCACAATGTAATGTTATTTTTATTCCTTCTCCATCCCCTAGAAAGTTTACAATAAATAGAATTAATTTTTATATATAATATTAATTAAATACAAAGAATTAATAAATATAATATATCAATTATATTATTTTTATTCCATTGATGAAAAGATGATAACATCGTCCTGTGTATACGTGTGGACTACCATATCACTTATGTGATGTGATTCATATTTCAACTCCACATGACAAGGATGATATATATAAATATATATAAACAATTAACATGATATTAGTGATATTATGATCTTATATGAATGATATAATAATACTTACATTCTATCAATAATGATTATTGAAAAATGAAATAGTTAGTCATGTGTGTGTAGGGCCTACAATCACTATGACTATATCAAGGATCATTTTTTATAACCATAATAAATGGTTGTTTTTAAAAGAATAATTGATATGAAAAATTAATAATTATTCAGGGATAATATTTTATAGTTTATGGAATAATGATCACCATTACCATTTTCATTATAACATATTTATTCAGGGTGTTTCAAACGAATATTGTAAAAATGATTGAAGTGAAATTAAATTATTTTTTAATGTTTTATAACAAAAAAAATTGGTAAATGAAATGAATAATAAAATAACAAAATTTTATTTAGATTTTATAAATTATCCTACATTTTTTTTTAATTAAGATAAATGATGTATGTGACATATTGGATTGAATGAATGATATTTATTAAAAAAATAAACTTTCAAACCACATCATTCAACTCTTAAAAATGTTAAATGTTATGTATATATATATAAATATTGGATTTTTTTGACATCATTAATCCTTAATTCCTTGAGGTTTCCTTTATAATTTGTCATTTTTCTTTTTTTTAATGGTTTCATAATTTTGAGTACATTTTCAAATATTATAAAACAAAATTTTATGGTTAAGGTTATTTTGATGAAAAATAGTGTCGGGGACACAATTTTAAATTAATTTTAATGGTTTTACTCATTTTATGGACCTTGTGAGATTTTTTAAATGTTCTTACCACAATAATATCCCAAGGGATATCCTGATAAATAAATAATAAAGTGTTTGACTACATAAATGCTCAGGAAAAATTGGTGATTCTCATATTTCTTATTGGAAGTGTCACCCGTATTATATCTCTACAGTGAATTTATTTTTTAGGTGGATAATGATGATATGGTAATTACATTTTTAATAGCAATTATAAGAGTTATAAAATATTGATTTCCTAGTTCCCCTACAGTATTTTATAGCTACGTTAGAATATTTTTTAGGGAAATAATTTATTTCTATAGGTAAGATAAATATAAATTGTTATCAAATAATTATTATAATTATATATTCATTAAATGTATGTTTTTATGATAGTTTCATTTCACTATTTTAATGTTTTTACGTTTTATAATGGGTTTTTCTCTATATGACACTAAATAAACCATTTTTTCAAATCCAAAAATTTTAATTTTTTTTCATAGGGTTTATGGAAGAGTAGGCATAAAGATGATGTGATGATGATAATTATAAAAGTTTATCATAAAATTAAACCATGTATTATTTTTTAATTTTTTTTTCTTTGGGACGATTAATAATTACATTAAGTATAAACTTTTTATTTATGGGATTATTATGAAATATTTTTCATAATTATATAAAACCAAAAAATCACATGATCTTCATGATTATTTGAATGATAATTCTAGTTCAAAGATAATAGTATATGTAAATATTATAGTCGGTTTCTTAAAATTAGTATAATAAGAATTTTTATACAGGATTATAGTTTTATGTTTTATTAATAGTTATAGATACCATCATAGGTTCATAATTTGAAGGATAATCATACATTTTATTTCTTAGAAACACCTTTTAAGATATAAGATTTAAAATTTTTATGTGAATAATGATATTTAAAAATAAATTAAATTTTTATGTAATTATAGGTTATGATAACTTAGTCACATGTGTTTTATCATATAGGTAACAATGGTATTGGATATCTATTTTGTGATTATGTGATTCATGGTTTTTATAAATAAGATAAATATAGTATTTCAGATCATTACAGGTTTAATATAAAAATAATACTACAGGATTTTATAAGAAATAAAAATGATGAATTATATTTTGGAGGCAAATGTGATTTTATTTTAATTTATGTTTATTTAGTTTATCTATGAAAATGAAGTTAATATCATGAAGAATATATATTTAATGGATTCATATTTTTTTTGATACATTAAGATGCGTTTAAGTAATTTTTGAACATAAATGTAAATTTTTTTTGAATACTATAGTAAAAAAATCTTCTACTTTTTTTAAACCAATATTATTGAATAGTATTTTGAATAATTTTAATGATAGTTATTTTTTGACTGATTTATGTTGACCTTATGAAACATACTATTTAATATTGGATATCGAAGTTCATTTCTTCGTATTAATATTATTTCATTTTTTGTTGTTATATTATCTGGTAATAAATAATTTGGTTTTGTAAAATTAATAAATAATGGTAGTATATTGAAGTGCCCAGATCAGTGTGAATCACTGAGAGGGGGAGGGGGTGAATTAGTGATCCTTTAAAACTTTTTACTAATAGATCCCTTAATCAATTAAACCTCTATGGCTTGTTAAGGCCTCGATCCACTCTTCTTGTATCTCCCAGCCTTTCCTCGAACGATGCAGAAAATGATAAGGCACATGACACAAGGATTTACAAGGTTCGGCACCAAAGGCCTACGTCCATGCCATGTTGGTTATACGCCCCAACATGGTTTCTCCATTATAATCGGTTAGTATTACAATGGTCAATACATAGTCCCAATGTATCTCTCCTGAGTCCCACTGGAGGGTCTTTATACTGCGTCCCACAGTGTTACCAGAGTCCCACTGGCCTGCTCCAGAATCCCACTGAAGACTTCTTCTCCCTGAGTCCCACAGGGTCTTCTCCTGGATCCTCGAGTCACACGAGTAGCTCTTCTTCTCTTTAAGATTCTTCAAGTATCTTCAACAGTCTGGGATAAAGACTGCTGGCCTTGCTCTATACCTCTGATCACTTGAGTTGATCAGGTCTTCTCATCTTGCTCAGGATTTATCTCCTTCTTCTCAGGATGACCTGGCTTTTCTCCAACTACTGAATACTCAGACAAATGATGTCTTTAACTTCAGTCTGGTCCAGTCTCACTTCAGTTCAACTTCATGCACTGAGTGCATGGCATCTCTGCATCCTCGTGCACTGATTGCATGGTCTCTCAAATTCTTCAAGATCCTCTGGTCTTGGTCAACTCAAATGCACACAAGCAGATTTGAACTTTGATTACGTGCGCATGTGCATGAATGCATGCATGCACTTCCCCTTTCCTCTTCTTTGTGCAGTAGACCCACAAAGGGTGTAACACTTTAAGCACACACCAACTTCTCAAACTTTACACACTTTATTCAATTTGTCTACTCACTTAGATTGTGTGTTCTACAATAGTGTGAGAGTCCTCTTCTCTTTCTTCTTAGTGTGTACACTTTAGTTTGCACACACACTAAGGTTCGGCCTTGTTGTCTTTTTTCACACACTTGTTTCACTTTGCACACACTTGAGACTTGGCCTATTCTCCTTCTTGTTTTGCACACATACAAAAGGTGTTCTTTTATTTGTTCTTTAATGTGTGCACCCACAAGGCTACGGCCCTTCACTTCTTTGCACAACCACCAACGGCTACGGCCTCCTCTTGTTCTTTTTGTGAAAAAGGCACAAAATTCCACAGCCTTCACTTTCTTGCTTGCAAACACTTGGCCTCGGCTCTCCTTGGGCACTAGAGACACAATGGTCTCTGCCTCCCACTTCTTGTGCACACACTGCCCGAACTCCACCTTCAACATAGGCACGCAAGGGGTGCGGCCTTCCTCTCTTCACAGCCGCGCAGGGTCACACTGGACAAGGTGTGCAAGACCCTCGGTGCAAGCGGTCGCACAAAGGATCTGTCGCGCAAGCTCCTCAAAGGTGCAAGGCACCTCGGCCGCGCAAGCCTCAACAAACCACGAGAGCGCGCAAGTGATGCGGTTGCCTCGGGTCTTCCTGCCGTGCAATGGGAAGGCGCGCAGGGGTCCCCCTTCTTCTTCTTTCGCGCAAGGAGTGCGCAAAACGAACCTCACAGAGCCACTGATGGCTCCGGGCTTTACTGCCGCGCAGGGGGCGCGCAGCTCAGTTCTTTGCGAGGCAAGGAACTTGCGGGACTTCTCAAAGTTTCAGCAAGCAAAAACAGCGCCTCGGCCTCTCTTTATATAGGCAGAGGCGTGCCAAATCTTCCACGTGAGATTAAACTTGATTCCCTGAAGATTTCGGGTTTTCAAGATTTTCTCCAAATCATTATTTTCCTTTCCTTTTTCACTGACGGTTCTCCATTTTTTATTTTCCTCCTCACATGCATGCGACTACAAACGCATGCACGGCCTTCGTTTAGGCACAAACCATGCACAGAAATAATCCTCATGGCCTCGGCACTTCGTTTGCCTTTGGCCGAACTCCAAAATCTCTCCTTTGTTGCATGCAAACCACTTTTTATGCATGTTCGTGTTCAGTAGAGCCAGACGATCTCCATGGAGGTCTCGGTTTGCTCGGAGGTGGCCGGGAACTCAAAAACCGTCGTCGGGGAGGCCTCTGGTTCGAACGGAGCTCGCGGGGAGCCTTCGGCTGAGCTCGAGGAAGGAGACGCCTCGGTGCCGTCGGATCAGCTCTTTGGACGGCTGCGATCAGAATGGGCCGCGGCGGATTAGATGTGCGGCCGAGATCCAGCGCGCGATCAACTGAGCGGCTCAGATTCAATCCGTGGAAAAAATCTTTGTCCCACATCGAAACGGGCCGCAGAATTCTCTCGGTTTATCAAAGTTCCACTCCCATGAACGTCCAGTTGAATCTCCTCCCCTCTCGGTGCCGCCCCACACCGAGTTCTTCTGCGGGCGCGCTCTGCGCCCACCTTTGCTCCCTGCGGGCGCGCTCCTAGCACCCGCCATGCACTCCGGGCGCGCTCCTGCGCCCCTGCCGCGCTCCTTCGGGCGTGCCCCAGGCGCCCATGCGGTTTCTTGGGTGCGCCCTGCCGCCCTGGCTTGCCCCACGGGTTCCCCCATGGGCGTGGTGCCCTAGCGCCCATGCCTTGGGGTATGAACCCTCATGGTGCCTTGGCTGGCCATATTTTTTTTTCAAAGGCATGAATAAGGACATTGTCAAATACAAAGTTCTCCTATGAGTATAAGCCAAATGCCAATTCTAAATGCCAAGCCATCTTCAAGCCTTCTTCTAAGACATTTGTTCTCATCTTATTCTTCATAAGAATTCCTCCATTCCTCTCATTTAATCTTCACTTAGGAGTGAAATTCCTGAAGGTTCATCATCAACCGAAGCTCCTGAATCAAATAATTCATCAACATTCTTCAATGAGTTAATCAGAGATCAGGTTGGATCATCTTCAATTCATCATGCACTAAGAGATAGTGCATGAACTTCTTTTCAATCCACATCATCCACTTACAACTTGTGGATGGATTCATCATGCACTAAGAGATAGTGCATGAACTTCTTTCAATCCACATCATCCACTTACAACTTGTGGATGGATCACTTTCAGCTCCTCATGCATTGTCTTTACAATACATGGACATCAAACATTGTTGTAACATTGTATCCATTTGATACATGTTCTTTGAACTTATAGATCAGCTCAACAATCGTCAGATATAATGATGATGTTCCATCATCATCCATTCTTCAAGTGGTGTAACTTAGTATCATCTTGATACAAGTATTGAAACATTAAGATCAGTTCTTCAATCGTCTGATATCCATAGAGAATGTTTCAACCACAACATCATATGTCACTTAGTGAATCTCCTAAGTGACATGCATCTTAGTACCATGGCCATTCTCCATTCATTACCATCACCATCACATCCTTTGTCATTCACATATTGAACCTCCTTGACATCCATCCATTCATTCCTTGACAACAACATACCTCATTGACAACAAATGCAACACAGTGCACTTCAATCTCCCCCTTTGCATTTGTTGGCAATACACTAGAGCACATATGAATGGGTCAAAATGTGTGCCAATATTTCTCCCCCTTATTGGCAACCAAATGCAAAGGTGTGGTGTTGTTCTCTTTCAAAAATCTCTTCCTCCCTTTGAAAAGTATTTTCTTGAAAAACACTGAGATAGGGATGATGTCACATGTTCTCTTTAGAAAAGAACCTTTAGTAAATCAAATCTAAGTCTACTTGGGATAACCCGGTGTAGAAAACAAGAGTGATATGACCAAGGAATTCAATGCTGTCTATAATTCTTTACACATGTGAGATCATGCTTCAGGGGTTTGAAATTTTTCAGATATATCAATGAATTGCCAAATCCTGCACATACTCCAGAAAACTCATTAGAAAGTTCAGTGCAATGATAATGCTCCCCCTTTCATCCATTTGTCTTCAATAAATACTCCCCCTTAATTGTCATGATGAATGCAATTAATAATCAAGGGATGAAAGTATGATTGGAATACCTTCACTTTTCTCAAGATGGTATTAATCTAAGAATCCCATCTTCTTCAGATTGGCTCCCCCTAAAGGGGTGCACTCCATTCTGTCCAAACCACTCTCCAGATGAGAATGATCATCATCTTCAATTCCCTGCAATGTTAGCACATGTAAATACCAGAAGTATAAGGGAATAAGATGGAACCTCCTTGGTTCATCAATGTGAACAACAAGGTTGAGAAGATTCTCTCAACCGAGATGTCCCATTTTCACCATTCTTCACACTTGCACATTTGATCTTCAATGATGTTTGTGCTGGTGTGGATCTCAACACCTCTTTAACTTCTTTGTGTGTGACTCCTCTATTTCTAGGTGCCTTCTGAACACTAGAGTCTCCTGGTGCAATCTTCATTCTTTTGAAGAATCCATTCTGAGCTGGAATGAATATCATGCATTTATCACTAGTATGTCCAGCTTGATTGCACCTCACACACAGAACTTGATCTTCCTGTGAAATATTTTTCTTTCCTTTTGTCTTAGAAATTTCCAAAACTTCATCTTCAGGTCTTTGCAGATCTTTGGAAAGTTGCAACTGATTTGGCCATATGACAAGTAAGTCACTTGGAAGTGTGGCCTCAGTTCTGGAAGTTCCACATGGTTCTTTAGATGCTGCTAAGCTACCTTTCTTAGGCAACTTATTTTCAATCAATCCCTTCTACTTCATCTGGATTGATTTTATGTTTGAGTCCAGTCTGCCTCTATTGAATTTCATGGCTTGTTTACAAAGATCCATGATGTGTCCTTTCTTTCCACAGTAGAAGCATGTTTTCTTCTTGGTGGTCCTTCTGGATACATCACCCTTCTTGGATTTCAAATCCAAGGTCTTCTCTTCCTTTTTCATAATCTTCTTGGGAGAATCTTACACTTTCTTATTCTTTCTTCCCAAGGATTCTTTCTGAGCCAGGTTCTGTGATCTTTTCTTCTTTTTAGATCATGATACAGTTGGAGATTGACATGTATCTTTTTGACCACTTTTGCAATCATCCCAGATGTTGTCAAGTAATCCAAATCTATTTGCAGTAAACAGATGTCTCTGGACCTGTGGATGCTGCTTCTTTTCCTCTGGCTTGCTCCCCCTTGGCATGGGCTTCCTTTGTGCTTTTACATTCAGTGGATTGTACCAACAATCTTTTGCACAGTGCCCATACTTGTTACAACACCAACATGACCCACAAATCTTGACCTCTTGAGTCCTTCTGATTGTAGGGTACTTTTCATGACTTGTTGTGCTGTTTCAGGAGAGCTCTCTTTCTTCATCTTCTTCATCCATACTTGATCAGTGTTATTCTTCCATCCTGTACTTTTTGTGGAAACAAATTTAGAAACATGAGTACAAGATGGGATGGATGGTACATTCTTTTTAGAATTTGTTGCCCTTTTATTAGAGGATGTCTTTCTTTTAGAATCATCCTGCTCAATGCATACTTGAGTAGCAACATTTCTTCTATCAGCTGACTGGGAGGTTTCAGCTTTGGGTGATTGCCGATTTTTCAATATCACCTCCAGTTCAAAGCATTTCTTGTTGAGGGAGTTCTTCTCATCCTCAACCAATCTTATCCTACCTTCCCAATTCTGTTTCAGCTGTTCCATCTGGTCATCATGCACCTTCTTTATTTCATGAAATGAGTTGTCAAGCTCCTTCACCATTTTGACATTGTCTTCAATTTGAGCATCTCTGACATTCATTGACACTTTGTGAAACTTCTCCAGTGCATGAAACACATCTTTGATTATTATCATAAAGATTTCTTTCTTAGAAGATCTTCTTTGCAATTCTTCAGTAGTGTCTTCATATCTTTCATTGCAAAGCGATACTGTTTTAGCTTTATCCTTCAACAGCATTCTGAGAGTGTTGGTTATGCCAACCCTTTTAGCCAACTGATCATCCATTGTATTGGCTTCTTCTTCTAGCTGTAATTTTTCTTCTTGGAGATCAAGGATTCCTGTAGCTATACACATTGCCACTTCCTTGGGGACTGTCTTCTGAAGATATTTGATTGAATTTAGAAGATCATTGTTCCTTCCATTTTCATCACAGCTAGAGCAGGCTTCATCAGAAGAATGATAAAAGGAATTGTCATCTGATGTGACTTTTACATTTGTTTCCATAGAAGGAGTTTCTCTGATTGCAACAACCTTCTTCCTCATCTTCTTTGCCTGTTTCTTCTTTCTATTTTTCTGAGTCTTGGAAGATATCTCCATTTGAGGCTGGTCACTCATTTCCTCAAATCTGCACTCCATAAAGACTCTCTTGGACCTTTTAGAGGTAACCTCCCTCTGATACCAATTGAAGTGCCCAGATCAGTGTGAATCACTGAGAGGGGGAGGGGGTGAATCAGTGATCCTTTAAAACTTTTTACTAATTGAATCCTTAATCAATTAAACCTCTATGGCTTGTTAAGGCCTCAATCCACTCTTCTTGTATCTCTCAGCCTTTCCACGAACGATGCAGTAAATGTAAAGGCACAGGACACAAGGATTTACAAGGTTCGGCACCAAAGGCCTACGTCCTTGCCATGTTGGTTATACGCCCCAACATGGTTTCTCCATTATAATCGGTTAGTATTATAATGGTCGATACAGAGTCCCACTGTATATCTCCTGAGTCCCACAGGAGGGTCTTTATACAACGTCCCACAGTGTTACCAGAGTCCCACTGGCCTGCTCCAGAATCCCAATGATGACTTCTTCTCCCTGAGTCCCACAGGGTCTTCTCCTGGCTCCTCGAGTCACACGAGTAGCTCTTCTTCTCTTTAATCTTCTTCAAGTATCTTCAGTAGTCTGGGATAAAGACTGCTGGCCTTGCTCTGTACCTCTGATCACTTGAGTTGATCAGGTCTTCTCGTCTTGCTCAGTATTTATCTCCTTCTTCTCAGGATGACCTGGCTTCTCTCCAACTACTGAATACTCAGACAAATTATGTCTTTAACTTCAGTCTGGTCCAGTCTCACTTCAGTTCATCTTCATTCACTGAGTGAATGGCATCTCTGCATCCTCATGCACTGATTGCATGGTCTCTCAAATTCTTCAAGATCCTCTGGTCTTGTTCAAATCAAATGCACACAAGCAGATTTGAACTTTGATTACGTGCGCATGTGCATGCATGAATGCATGCACTTCCCCTTTCTTCTTCTTGGTGCAGTAGACCCACAAAGGGTGTAACACTTTAAGCACACACCAACTTCTCAAACTTTACACACTTTATTCAATTTGTCTACACACTTAGATTGTGTGTTCTACAATAGTGTGAGAGTCCTTTTCTCTTTCTTCTTAGTGTGTACACTTTAGTTTGCACACACACTAAGGTTCAGCCTTGTTGTCTTTTTGCACACACTTGTTTCACTTTTCACACACTTGAGACTTGGCCTATTCTCCTTCTTGTTTTGCACACATACAATAGGTGTTATTTTATTTGTTCTTTAATGTGTGCACCCACAAGGCTATGACCCTTCACTTCTTTGCACAACCACCAACGGCTACGGCCTCCTCTTGTTCTTTTTGCGCAAAAGGCACAAAATGCCACATCCTTCACTTTCTTGCTTGCACACACTTGGCCTTGGCTCTCCTTGGGAACTAGAGACACAATGGTCTCTACCTCCCACTTCTTGTGAACACACTACTCGAACTGCACCTTCAAAATAGGCACGCAAGGGGTGCGGCCTTCCTCTCTTCACAGCCGAGCAGGGTCACACTGGACAAGGCGTGCAAGATCCTCGGTGCAAGCGGCCGCGCAAAGGTTCTGTCGCGCAAGCTCCTCAAAGGTGCAAGGAACCTCGGCCGCGCAAGCCTCAACAAACCACGAGAGCGCGCAAGTGATGCGGCTGCCTCGGGTCTTCCTACCGCGCAAAGGGAAGGCGCGCAGGGGTCCCCCTTCTTCTTCTTTCGCGCAAGGAGTGCGCAAAAGGAACCTCACGGAGCCTCTGATGGCTCCGGACTTTACTGCTGCGCAGGGGGCGCGCAGCTCAGTTCTTCGCGAGGCAAGGCACTCCCGGGGCTTCTCAAAGTTTCAGCAAGCAAAAACAGCGCCTCGGCCTCTCTTTATATAGGCAGAGGCGTGCCAAATCTTCCGCGCGAGATTAAATTTGATTCCCCGAAGATTTCGGGTTTTCAAGATTTTCTCCAAATCTTTATTTTCCTTTCCTGTTTCACCGCGAGTTATCCTTTTTTTATTTTCCTCCTCACATGAATGCGACTACAAACGCATGCACGACCTTCGTTTAGACACAAACCATGCACATCAATAATCCTCATGGCCTCGTCACTTCATTTGCCTTCGGCCGAACTCCGAAATCTCTCCTTTGTTGCATGCAAACCACTTTTTATGCATGTTCGTGTTCAGTAGAGCTAGACGATCTCCATGGAGGTCTCGGTTTGCTCGGAGGTGGCCGGGAACTCAAAAACCGTCGTCGGGGAGGCCTCTGGTTCGAACGGAGCTCGCGGGGAGCCTTCGGCTGAGCTCGAGGAAGGAGACGCCTCGGAGCCGTCGGATCTGCTCTTTGGACAGCTGCGATCAGAATGGTCCGCGGCGGATTAGATGTGCGGCCGAGATCTGGCGCGCGATCAATTGAGAGGCTTAGATTCAATCCGCGGCAAAAATCTTTGTCCCACATCGAAACGGGCCGCGGAATTCTCTCGGTTTATCAATGTTCCGCTCCCATGAACGGCCAGTTGAATCTCCTCCCCTCTCGGTGCCGCCCCGCACCGAGTTCTTCTGCGGGCGCGCTCTGCGCCCACCTCTGCTCCCTGCGGGCGCGCTCCTAGCGCCCACCATGCACTCCGGGCGCGCTCTTGTGCCCCTGCCGCGCTCCTTCGGGCATGCCCCAGGCGCCCATGCGGTGTCTTGGGTGCGCCCTGCCGCCCTGGCTTGCCCCACGGGTTCCCCCATGGGCGTGGTGCCCTAGCGCCCATGCCTTGGGGTTTGAACCCTCAATGTGCCTTGGCTGGCCATATTTTTTGGCAAAGGCATGAATAAGGACTTTGTCAAATACAAAGTTCTCCTATGAGTATAAGCCAAATGCCAATTCTAAATGCCAAGCCATCTTCAAGCCTTCTTCTAAGACATTTCTTATCATCTTCTTCTTCATAAGAATTCCTCCATTCCTCTCATTTAATCTTCACTTAAGAGTGAAATTCCTGAAGGTTTATCATCAACCGAAGCTCCTGAATCAAATAATTCATCAACATTCTTCAATGATCCAATCAAAGATCAGGTTGGATCATCTTCAATTCATCATGCACTAAGAGATAGTGCATGAACTTCTTTTCAATCAACATCATCCACTTACAACTTGTGGATGGATTCATTATGCACTAAAAGATAGTGCATGAACTTCTTTCAATCCACATCATCCACTTACAACTTGTGGATGGATCACTTTCAGCTCCTCATGCATTGTCTTTACAATACATGGACATCAAACATTGTTGTAACATTGTATCCAGTTGATACAGGTTCTTTGAACTTATAGATCTGCTCAACAATCATCAGATATAATGATGATGTTCCATCAACATCCATTCTACAAGTGGTGTAACTTAGTATCATATTGATATAAGTATTGAAACATTAATATCAGTTCTTCAGTCGTCTGATATCCATAGAGAATGTTTCAACCACAACATCCTATGTCACTTAGTGAATCTCCTAAGTGACATGCATCTTAGTACCATGGCCATTCTCCATTCATTACCGACACCATCACATCCATTGTCATTCACATATTGAACCTCCTTGACATCTATCCATTCATTCCTTGACAACAACATACCTCATTGACAACAAATGCAACACAGTGCACTTCAAATATATAGTTTTTTTAATTCTTATGATCTATGTATGTTGATTCTAATAAAAAATGATAAATTCATCTTGAATGTGAATCACTTTGAAAAAAATATTATACTATGGTGGTAATGGATTGATGGATGAAATTATACTTTTCAAATAAGTATATTTCCTTTTTTCAATTGAGGTAGTAAAAAACTTCCTAAATATTAAAAAAATGATATTGAAATAAAGATGTAATTTTTTACATTTCTTATTGAGAAATCAATAACCTTTTAACCATTCACATATTTATGTTTTTTTGGTTATCTTTATCATGGTTGTTTTTTATATCACAATCTATTAGTCTTATAGAGTTATTTTTCTATTCCATGCCTATATTTTGAGTTCCAATAAATGTTCTCTTATTCTGAAACATGGTATTGGTTACTCCATATGAAATTCGTGCATCACATGTCTCTAATATCAAGATGATGTTTTATTATCCCTATTAACAATTTTGGTTTTCAAAAATGTTATTTTGAAATTTTGGACCCTAGTTAAAAATCAAAATATATAATTGTGTTGATTAAATTTTTTAAATAGTGCTATAATATATCATAATGATATTTTAAAAGGTAACACTATGTTTTAAATCGCACATTATACTCTACATCGAGATAAAACAGACAACTAAATATTATTATTTAAATGTATCCATTATAAATAATATTTTAAATTAGTGGGTATGAATATGAATAAATTATTTTCCAAATAAATAATATTTTCGAAATCAAAATGAATTTATTAAAATATTTACTAAAATTAATAACCCATTTTTTAGAAAATTCATTTAAAACATCAAAAATAATTTTTTTTTTCATATATTCGTTTATATAATTTCTCTAATAAAATTGTATTATTTAATTATCATAAGAATATATATTAGAGAATATTTATTTCATTTTTAAATTCATAATTAGATTATTATCTTAATTTTTTTATTTTATAATTTTTTGAAAACCTTAATTTTTAAATGAATTGCTAAAATTTAGGATTATTATAGAAAAGTATATTTTATATACAATTATTTATAACTTAAAATTATGTTTTGATGTAGTTTTATATTTTCATTAATAAAATATAATTTTAAATATAATTTTTTCTTAATTTTTTCTTTATCTATTCCATACATTAATTTATTATAAAAACAATAATTATTTATAGATATTGTTTTTTCAGAAAATAATACTTAATTTTGTTTTTCTAGTAAATTATTATATTAAATATTTATAAAAAAATTTAATAAAAATTGAAAAATGGATTCCCAATTTGGGATTATTGATTGAAAATTTATAATATAGGTTCCTTTTTTTAGACGATATGAATTGGAACCTCTTTCAATTTTAATTCCACTATAAAGGATAAATTGGGTAATCTTGGTTAAAAATAAAATTATTAGAAAAATGTAATGACCTAAAAAATTATATAAACCATATTTTTTAATATACATAGACCATAATCATAAATAGGTAAAATATATAAAATTTTTATTACCCATGGATGAGATTATGAACATTATGGTATTTTATTTGAATAAGATTTGAACTTTACTCACTTGTATTTTTATAAATTGTAATAATTTTGACATCTTTTTATCTAGATGATATGATTTAATATAAATATTTTCTAAAATATAATATAATTACAATGATCTTGTAAAATTATATTTAGTTTTTAGTGAAAAAATAATTCCCTTTAATTCGTACACAATGCTTATGTAAATTTTATTAAATAAATAGAAAAATAAAAATATTGATATTAAAAATATCAAACAAATATAATTTTTGATAATTAAAGTATTAAATTAATTTTTAGATAATATTTTTGTGTTAGTGTTATAATAAAAAAGTTAGTTCTAATTTTATAAAAATCTATGATGTTTTTAATGAAAATGTAATTAATATTATAAATATTAAAAATAAATAAATTTTATGAGAATAATGTATTATTAAATTATTTTAAAACATTAAAATTAAAAATAAATAAAATAGGGAAAATATATCGTAAATAATTATTCCTTTCATGCATTTAGCATATATTAAGAAGAATTTTGATGTAGAATATACTTATTATATAATAGTATTTCGATAAATTCTAAGAGTTCCCCTCAACTCTTTTTTATTAAGAACATATTCATCTGACTTCATCACACATAAAAATCATTGTGGTTTGTCCAAGAACAATCCAAATACCATACTAGTGTTTTTACCCAAATTCTATAGGGTTTTTATGAATAATACCACCTTTATATTACTTATGGGGATAAATTATAGAGATGTTATCAAAAAGTGGTATCGTTTTTAATTTAAAATTTATGCTTTCTTTATTATATAAAAATCAAAAAACCTAAATTATTCATTATAAAATAATTAATCATCAATCTTAATTAATATGATATATTATTATTTTAGATACATGCCTTTTATCATCTCTACTTCCATCAAATGGTAAAAGAATTCATCATTCTTTTCTACGACAGACTATCACCTCATAATCCAATTTATTTATTTTTTCATTACCAAATCTCAAGAAAAGTTATAATGATGGAATTAGATTTGATATTCAAAAACCACTTCATTTATGTCATTATTTGTAGAAAATATTTTATTAATATTATTTTCCTTCCATGTTTTAGAAACTGGTAATGGCATTCATGTGTATATGTGGAATACCACATCCATGAACCGATGTGATAAATTTTTCATCACCACATAAAATAGATATTATAAAATTTTATAATTATATATTTAATATGATATTAATAATTTTATGATAATTTAAGAAAATATTTTATAATTATTAACTTACTTCTTTAACAATTTGTGAAAATAGGAAATGTTTCTTAAGCATAAATATGACCCACCTTCTACATAATTATTATGTTGTTATTGTGTCATAACCATTTTCAATGTTTAGATTTAAAATAATATATTATGTATTTAATTGAAAATTATATCCTGAATATTATTCTATTTATTAAGTAATATTTATCTATTTTATTATAGTCAACCTACCAATGTCTTTATAGACATATAAACAAAATATTATTATAATTTTTAATGTGAAATGAATAAATAATGATATATAACATGATACTAAGTGATATAAATGAAACAAATTTTATTAAGAATGTATTCATTAACCTATGATTATTATTATTCAAAATATATTATAACTATTATGATTTGAACTCAAGGTAGGATACATTCTTTTAATTATATTTTAATGTTCCTCTTTGAAATTGATGTACAAAAGTAAAAATAAATTTATAATTCTCGATATTTAGAATGAAAATAATTTGTTATCAGCATGATAAAATATTGATTTTATGCTTCCTTTGTATGTTACAATAGTTCATTTTTACTTAAAAAATCATTGTTATGTATGATGTTTTTAGATTTTAAAACTCTGTTTTAATTAAAAATTGTATTCTATCATTGGAATGTGTTTTGAAATGGGTTTAAACAAGGTTTAAAGGTTTAGGTCAATGATATGGTCCTAGTTTGTTTTTTAAAAAGGTTTTCACCCCAATATACATTATATTTGATCCAGATATAACATATATTAAGGGTTAATTCCCATTATATTGCATAAATAATGGGTTATCCACATTTAGAATATATAAATGGTGATCCCCATTATACCTCTACTTTGCACGTGGTTCTCCATAGGTGTAAGATGGATATATGAATATTATAGTTTAAAGAGGGGATATAATGGTGATGTGATAATGAAGTCCCACACATCTTACATTAATTATTTATTCTAGCTTTTTTACTTTTAATAGAAATCATTATTTTCCAAATGTAAGAAAAATATTCATTTATTTAAGGTAATTTTTATACCCAGTTAGGTTAAATGGTTATTTTTATGAATTTATTTACATTTATTCATTTTTTTAGTAGAATAAAAAAAATCTATTTTTTATGTCCAATGTGGTTATTTTTTTTCTCATCCATTATTCGATCTTTTTTCATAGGGTTTAAAGATGAGTATGGATAATAAGAGGTTGACATGAAATGTGTGAAGAGTTATCTAGGAAATAAACCATGATTTATTTGAAAAAGTTGTGTTTGGTGGGAAAGTAGATAGTTAGTATATTATTACAATTAAATGTTTGGGTTTACCAATAATGATTTAGTCCTAATTCTCTAATTATACAAAATGAAAATATCCAGAGAATGTTTTGAAATAGAATTCCAGTTAAATGATACTAGTATATGAAATTATTAATTCTATGTAAATATATTTATAAATCATTTTAATATAAGTATGAAAAATATACAGATATTTTAATTTAATGTTGGAATAATTATTTAGCACCTCTTTACCTTTAAATTGGACATGACAGCATGTCATGTACGTTGTTGTTGGCCACCTCCACCATATATCGTTACAATTAATTTTTCATCAACATCATTCATATTTAATTATTATGATTTATTTAATAAATATATAATATATATTCCATAAATTTAAATTATCTTCTATGATTCATTCAATCTATCAATCCAAATGTAGAAAACATTATTTATGTGAGTGTGTAACCAAAAATCTCTTCAATGTGATGTAACACATTTTTCCATCCCTGTATTATATGAATGGAAATAAATGTGTATATATTGATTAAATATTATAAATAATAAATAATTAACCATATATATATGATTTATCCATTAAGAAATTTTATAGACTATTACTTCTGAATAGAAACATACATAAAAAAGAAATGATGATAATCTATAAACAACAGTTTCAATAAAGTATTATTATAATTGGTTATTGAAATGTTATTAATTCACCATATATAGAATTATAGGTAAAATTTGTTTCTATATTATAATTATAATATGTTTAAATTTATTATAATTTATTTTAAATATATTACTAGGAATTATATGATTAATTTATTAATATTATGGTACAATGACATTTTTACTATAATTATATATTTATAAATTCATAATAATGAAATTTTGTTTTCTATATCCCAAAAATATCATATATTTTCTTATATTTTAGTAATTTATATAAATTTCATGTTTTACATTCATTTCCCTCTTACTTAGTAATAAAAAGTATAAAATATTGATTTTAAGAAAAACTAGCTTTTTCTCTCTTCATTCAATAATATTTTTCTCTCATGTCCACATTTTCAATGAAATGATTTGGAATTTTTTACTATAACCCATTCATTGATTAATGAAATATTTCATCATGACTAAATTTGTACCAAAAAAATGATTCATCTTATTTATTTTCAGATTAAAAATCGTTTAACTAATTGATTGAACATAAATTTTTTAACATACAACAAACAAGAGACTTTTAGATCCCTCTAGAATACTAAGTCATATGATTATTAAAACATATTTTTCTATTTTTAAAATAAATGAAAAATATTTCCTTATTTTTTATATATCTTAATTTTAAATAATTGATTACTAAATATACTTTTTATTTTCATCTATAAATTATTCAGTGATTTTTAATGGTATTTTTCAACTTTGAGGACATAATCAGATGTCACATTTGATTCAGTGGGGATATAACCTCATTACAAAGTCATTTTTATTTATTTTAGTGGTTTCTGATTATCATGATAAAAATTGATTAATCCCATTTTATTTTCGTTGGATTAATATTTTATGAAATGAATAATGTTTAATAATCTTATGTTATACATATGAATGAATTATGATTTCATGAATGGAGGGATATAAAATGAATCCAAAAAATTTGAGTAATTAATAATCTTTTATGAGTTAATCGGTTGATTTTGTGGTAATATAAATTTATATAGAGGGTATATAGGTCTTTATACCACGACCAACAATGTTATAATGGACATTATCACATTCTTAATGTGGGTACATGGATTTTCATCTCATGAAGAACATTTAATGAATATATTTGTGGGAATCTTCCACATAAGATTACTATGACTATGATTATTCGAGACATCATTCCAAACATTTATGGTTTTATTTTATGCTACTGACATTATCTCATGGATAATGATATTTGATTCATTTAGGATTTGTCTCTTATAAACTATAAATATTTATTCTATGACTTCATATTATTGTTTATTAATTTATGGAATATTTTTAAAATGGTATGACCGTGTTCTCATGATCTTATTATATTATTATTCTTATATATGTAAATTTATTAATATATATATTATTAATCCATACGTAACATTTTATATCACCAATTATTTTTATTTTTTTCTCCCAAGAATTTGATGAAAGGAGTGAAGAATGATATTTAAAGTAAGGATTTTAATTTTTCAAACATAATGGGATATGATGTAAATCATTTATGTACTAGTACTTATGTTACCATGTATCCAAATACAATAAACTATTATAGAATTAAAATATAATGTAATGACATGTAACGACTAATATCTAATAATATGTATTATTTAATTTTCATTTTCTTGGTCACCTCATATAATTTCAAACATATCTTTCTAATAACATCATATGACTTTCTTATTAATTATCATTCATTATCATCACTCTCTTCAGAATTAACTACATCATTATTCATGTATCTTTTTATTATGAATTTACGTTCAAAAAATCCTTATCACCATTTCCTATTCTCTTTAATTTTAATCATGATATAATTTTTAGATATATTAACTATATACATATTTATAACAATCTATAAATGGTAGAGATAGAAAAATGAATCACATAGTTTATGAACATAGTCATCCTCATGTATGATAAATGATGTTTTAATTTTCAAATTTGATGAATAATGGAATGAAGAAGTTTATATTATTATTATTGAACCAAAAAATAATAAAATATATTATATATATTTATTAAATAGATAATTATATCCATCAATGAGAGGATGTGATAGAAAACTAATCAATTATTTCTGTGGACATGATAGTCAACACCAATCCAAGAGGAATATAAACATTTCTCATTTAATTCGAAGGAGGTAAAATTTCACACTTATTAATAATAAAATCTCATTATATTATGAAAATAGATTTATTATATTATGATGGATAAATATAATTTAATTAATTCCCAAAAATAAAGAAAATTTCAATTATTTGGATAAGAAAAGTACATCTTATTTTAGGGACCACATTTTAATTACATCTTATGAATTATTTTTTATTTTCATTAGGTATGACTAGATGGTCAATAACAATGTTAATAAATAAAGGAGTATTTTTACAGATGAGAATGATTGACATATATGTATCAATGTTTTTTCAAAATGTATTAGAATAATATCCCTTTTATAAGCAAGGGGAGGGACCCAGATGGTATTATGTAAAATATTAAAATAATAAAGTCCCATTATCTTGAATGAGGAGCCATATTTTGAATAATTAAATGGTATGATGAAATAAGGCATAAATATTTTCAAAAAAATAAAATTTAGACTATTTTATTATAACACCCTATGAATTTTAAATTCTTTTTTCAAATAATTCTTTACATTCTTATTTTTCACTTATAGATAACATTGTCTATTGATTTTATTTAATGCAACACCTATTTTAGCTTCTGTTAAGAAGAAAAATTAATTTCATCATTATTTTTTATTCAATATGACATCGATCACCAATGGATAATGTAATAATATTATATTAAATATGTCTATGATTACCTAACCATTAAATAGTTGGATATGAATTTTATTGAATTATTTTTTAAATGTACATACCAATGTAATAATATATATGAAATTATAAAAAATTTATTAAAAATTTATTATTAGATTTTTGGTTAGGTAGATATATATCAAATTCATATTATCTTTAATAATGTTTTTAATTTCATTTTGGGAGATGATAATATAGTAAATTAATAGTGGTTTTGGAGTATTGATTTAAATAAATGTTTGAGTGGTCTCAAACTATAACCTTATTATGGGTTACCAGGGTTGTAGTGATAACATTTATGATTTGGGGTTTTGTTAATGAACACATTTTTTTATGAGGTAATATGTTTAATTGGATTCCCTTCAATCAGTTTCTTACAAGATTATTAAGGGGTCCTTGGTAGTTATGAATTATTATTTTGTTGGTATTTCATTATTCTAGATACAATAGTTTTCATGGGACATGTGATCATTATAGTGATGTGTTATAATTTTATGACTTTATTATATCTTTTATTATATCATCCCTTACTTATTATGTAAATCATGGATTATCAATTTATTTTCCACATCAATAGTTAATTTTGTTCTCTATAAAAGTTGTACTTCTGGGATTAACACATGGTATGTTTGTAATCTCCAATTGATGGGAATTAAACCCCCAATTGTTGTTATCTACAAAGATAATGTGTTGTTTGGGGATGATCAAAAAGGATATAGAGTTATCAAAGAGGTTAATTAGTAGTGATTTGTGGTGATTTTTATTGTTGGTGTTCATATATGTATTTATTATTTTTAGAAGAATTTCATTAATATTTTTATGTTAATCATCACATGGAGATATTGGTCTCATATTTATACCTTCTCTTTTAGATATTCTTGCCATTTTATTACTATTTTTTGCTGTTTATCACATGAATTCGATTCTATAATTATAATATTGAATTGACATATATTATCTATGACTAAGATGTTTATATGTGTGATTTTGTAACAAAATCACAGGATAATTTCTCCCATAGTGTTTTGTGACTTTTTCGTACCAATCTCCAATATTAGGCCAATTGAAGGTAGGCTATAGGTGGCACAACAACACAAAAATCTATTTTAGGGGGGACCAAGGTGGGTTGTTTTTTGTCGTATTCGTTGAATAACACATCACATTCATTACATTTATTAACATAAATATTTTTCGTCATTATTAACTATTTTACTAGTACAAGAATGTTTTTATGAATATTCTTAATTTAATGAAATGATTGATCACATGTTATATAGAACTTCACAAGTTATAAATATATGTATTCTACATCATTATCTATATTTTTTTAACAATAACTATAATAGGATTCCTGGGTAAAAAAATTATACTCTTTTTATTAACATCCAGTCTCTATCAAAACATATTTATTATTTAAATATATCTATTAAATGTATCTCACTACCATAAAAATAATTTTGTTCAACTTTTTATTTTCTCTACTATATTAATTAAATATTAATAATATATAGACATTATAGTGGAGGCTAGTTGGTATATATTATCAACAATATCTCAAATGATTAATTCATAATCATCGTTTGATTTCCCAGCTACCATTTTCAACCTACAAAATCAAAACCTTGATAAAATATATCACTTATGATGAAAGAAAATTCTTAATATTAATTTCTATTATCATTGAATAAATTATATATAAACTTCAAATTAATAAATATACCATTAAAAAATTTATTTTTATTTTTATATTTGCAACATGACTAATAAAAGTAGGCTTTCTTATCATTATAAACATTCAAAATTGTTGCTAAAAATGATTAGGTATTTTTTATCATTACTGAAATTATTATTCTGGGAATGATAAGAGATGAAGTAATAAATATCAATATAATTATAGTTATAATTAAAATATTAACTTTTAACATATTAAATATTATGAGAAAATATTATAGAATTATATTTTGGATCGATATAGTCTTTTTTATAGAAATTTTTTGGAGAAATATTTTTCATTGGATTGTATACATTCTAATTTTATATAAATTTATTTTTATTGTCTATATTAGTGTAAATTTGTACAAAAATATTATTAAAACCACATATTCTAGTAAAAGAACATTTTTAAACTTTATAATATGAACAGAATGAAATTTTCCAGACTTAATTATAATTTTTACAAAAAGAAATTACATTAAATTTATTTTATTTTATTTATTTAGAGTTATGACTTATATAGAAATGTTGATCATTAAACCTCTAGGTGGATTAGTATTTAATCTGATAATTCTTTGAGGATCCACCATTAATAAATTATAATTATTAATAAATAATCATTTTATTATGACTAGTGTTTTCATCCCGATGATATAGTGATTATACATATGAAATTTAATAATTCATTAAATATATAAAATTAAATTATTCTTTATTTCCAAAAGTCTTGTATTATGTCTCAATAACATTTTATCTACTCAAATAATTATTTTAAATTTTTATAATGAATAGAGGAATTCTTTCACTAACTCAAAATTAAATTTTTATGATTTTTTATTTCCTTATATTGTATTGAAAATTGATCATATTTGGATTAATGTTCAATATCATCTTGTAATTTTTATTATTTTCTTATTATTGTACAATTAAATTAGAATTATTTATAATTATTGTTTTTAAAGAATTTATAATAAGAGAAATATGTGACCCATATTTTTATAATTCAATATGTGTAATAAATGTGTATTTTTAATTATAACACATATACAATTAGAATTTTATTTTTAAAATGAATTATTTTCAACTTTCGTAAATAATAATTTTTTTTGTTTTTTATTTTCATGAAAAGGATTATTCATGATTAATTTATTACATATAAAATTCTCTCCTATATCATTTTCATTATATTCTAAACCATTCAACAATATATATATGTAATAATATTTAAAATAAAACCATATGAAAACAATTTAATGGAAATTTTCCTATAAATATTGTATTTCATATTCCTATTCTTTAGAAAATAAGTAAAATTATTTTCCCAAAATTCCTAGTAGTTTATTCATCCTATGTTGTATCATTACATAAATTATCTTTCTTTTCCATGAGTTTATGATCATCATGGTCATTCATTGTAACAACATATTATTATATGACGATTTCATATAAGAAAGTTCATTATTTATTAAATATTTTATAAAAACGAAATGTAAAAAATAATGGGGGTGTTGATTCAAATAATAAACTTTTGTGAGGAAACATTATCTTTAAGAACATTAGGATGTACTAATAAGAAATAAATAATCATAATAGTGTATTTATGTTTCTAAAAAACCCCTACCATAGAATAAAAATCATTTATAATTATGAATACATCATTAATAGTCTCATCATT
Source organism: Viscum album (assembly GCA_963277665.1). NCBI lineage: Eukaryota > Viridiplantae > Streptophyta > Magnoliopsida > Santalales > Viscaceae > Viscum > Viscum album. The sequence continues at coordinate 809,403,373 of OY728140.1, read as the reverse complement.
ATTTGAAAATTTCATTTTAACGATTCCATCAATGAATTTTTAATTTATATTCCATCATTTTAGATTGTACATTAAAACTAATATCACTCCCTCCCTTATTTCTATAATAGTATTCAAGAGTATCACCTTGGAGAACTTTTTTGTATATAAAGCTCCAATAATTTAATTTTTCTAACTCTATGTTATTATAATTTTTATTTAAATAATTATTCAATATAATTATATTTGTAAAATGGAATGGCATAGCTAAATTAATTTCATCAACATCCAAATAATATAAAAAAATGTTTTTTATATTTTTTTTATATTTTAGTTAATATATATATATATATATATATGAAAAAGGTAATGATTTCATTTAAATGAAATTAAAATATTAAATGAATTATTTAAATAATTATATAATATATGAAATACAAAATACAAAACCATAATGGTAAATCCAACGATATTTATATATATGATTAATTTATTCGACGTATTTATCACTATAAAGTGTGTGTGAAACATTAATAATGTGTTGTTTGAATCAATATTCCCATTATTTTATGCTTTATCCCTGTTTTATTAGAAAAATTAATTTGAAACTTTTATCTTACACACACTATATACAATTATGAAATCAAACACAATAGAAAAATGATATTTTCAGACATTTCATCACTATATTTTGTAGGCTACAACATTATTTTTTAGGATAATTTGAAAAGAGTTAATTATAAATTAATTAATTATTATTATTATTATAGCATGGATTTGATCATTTAATAATTAAAATTATATTTTCATTCAATCACAATCTAATTTTTTTTTCATATGTTATAGAAGTCCGAATCACATTCATCATGATATCTTGAATCCAGAATTTTTCAATGATATTCCTCTTGAATAACTATTAGATCCATAAACTCTTATAAATGTAAATTATTCTAGATGATTATACTTAATAAATATTATATTTAATATTAATAAAATTTTTCTTTTCTTAAATCTATCAATTTAAATGAATAGAAAATCAGATCTCATAGAAGAAAATATTTTTCACCATATGAGTCAATTTATATTATAACGAGTTTCATCCATACTTTATGGCTGCGAGGATAAGTTTTCCGCATAATAAAAAAAATAATGGTTCTTTTATCATTATATTATCTTCTATATTACCACTCAATCAAATATACCTTTTCTGGATATTTTATTTCATATATATACTATTGTACATCATGGAAGCATCTATATTTTTGTTCGTATATAATATATCATGATCATTTGAATATACAATATCACTCAATTTTCAATAAATATTCAGAAATATCCATCATAACAAATTCAATTTCATTAAGATTATCATTTATAAAATTATCATATAAATCATCCAAATAACCCAAAAAGCATACTTTTGATAAATATTAGTTTTATAAAATAAATATTAATATAAATTGTAGTAATCTTATAATAAATTGAACACTTATTAAAATTGTACATGTTAATATATAGTAAATGAAATTAATAATTTGATCTCCAACATGATATAGATCATACCTGTTGGGAAGGAAGAATAATAATAAAATAAAAGTTATGAATTATTAAAAAATCAATATCAACAACATTGAATAAAATTTTACGAAAACTCTTACATTTCTTTAAAAAACTATTACAATGATAATATAATATAGGTTACTTATTAAATACTCTCAATTTAAACTTTTGTATTTAGAATTTTTCTATTCCATAGTATTTTTATTTTCTAATTCTTTCATTTATGGTCCTTTAAAATACATATTCAAAGTTGTAATAATCCTTAAAAATCCAACTCAGCCTCACCTAATGATATGCATTCACTATCATGAACTAATATCATCAGTTATTAACTTATATATCCATCCAATGTATCTTTGGAGTTTCTTAAAGATCATTTAAAAATTCTATGATAATTACTATATTATATATATATATATATATATATATATATTTACATGTATTGCTATCTTATTGGGTGTTTTAATCTTTTGAAAAAAAATTTACATAATTGACCAAAACATAAACCTTATACTCTTCCATATCCCATTAATTATAATAATAAAGGAATATAATATTTATATAATAAAAATATTTTTATCTCAATATATTCAATTGAAATAATCTTATATTATTATGCTGGAGGTAAGTAATCCATTAAATGGATAAGGAATATTTATTATTCCCTTTCAAAACCAAAGGGTACATCAGATATATATATCTTCTCCCAATTAAAATGATACAATAAACATATGTATATATATAATATTAATTATTTCAAGTATGTTTTAAAACACATGACTTTTTTGTTATGGTTGAGTAAATATAATGCTTTCCTGAGCACATATGACAATAAATTATAAAATTTCAATAGAATAATGTTGTAAATTACAACATAAGGGCCTCACATTTGCTATTAAAAAAGTATTTTAATAATTTAATATGAGTCAAAAACATGTTATATGTAGGTTGAAAATAGGGATAGGAGATATATTAATTCTATACAAGATTATTATAGGATTTTTGAAAGAACATATTTAAATGATTTTTTTCAGTATATGGAAAAATATTGGGATGTTAATGTCAACCATAATAATTAGAAAAACGAATTCATGTTTTTATTGGAGTCATGTGCATATGTTATAACATCATGAATCAGAACTTAGCTAAGTATTATGCAAAAATACAGAGTATCTACTTTCTATATCTGGATATATAATGATGTTTTAAATAATTGAATAATAAGATTAGCTATATGATTTTTTCAATATATAACATTATTAATTTAATGTTTTAATTAAATTTACATTTATTTTTTAATGGATGATGATGAATATTTTGTATAAAATTTAAATTCTATCAAACATATTTATTTAATGGATGATACTTATAATGGAATTAAAAATCTGATATTTTTTACAATATAGAAACAAATTAATGATGTATTTATAAATCCACTGAAAATAAAAATATTTCAAGTGTATAGTTTGAGGATTCTTATTAAATATTTTCTACTCATTTAATAACTACATTTTACTATTATCCATATCCGGTTTGGTTTATTCTAATGAAAAATGTTATATATAATATAAATATATGTTGAATCTATGTTTTTTTAAAATATAAATTTATATAAATGGGGGTGTTACAATTCTTTCATAAGGTGTAATTATAAAATTTTGGGGTAAATCATAAATTTATAAAATGTGATGTTTAATTTCAAATGAAATGTTTTGAATGTATAAGAATGAACTATGATAATATTAATGTCGATTCACTTCATAATTTATAATAATCTATTTTTCTATTGGATGAGGATTTCTCCAATATGTCTTTAAATATAATGGTGTTTTTCTATTTGAATACATATGGGTTAAATATATAAAAAGAGCAGAGTTTCTAGTGTGTGATAAGAATATCAAAGATAGTAATTTAATTAATTAAAAAGGGATATGTTTATGATACATTTTTTATTTAAAATGTACATTGTTTTTTCATATAAAACGGATTTGATTTTCTAATATTGAATTTTTTATCTATTTTGAAATCATTAATGTTGGATTGATTGATTATTCAAAATATGAAAATTTATTAACACTAAAAAAGGAGTACTGGTTAATGAAATTATAATTTTTTTATTAATCATGGCCATATGGAATTGATTTATTTTGAAGAAAATTATTAAATCCTTAATCACAATATGGTTTAATTCTATATTATTAAATTTGTTGTGAATATCTCTCTCTTAAGTGGTCTTAATGATCTTATAAAACATATTACGATTATATTTCTTTCATTTCAGCCATTTTAGTTATTTTATATTTTAAATAAATCAAAAAAGTATCTATAACATGTGGAGAGATAAAGTGGAATTTGAAGGGCTTAACTAAATTCCCAGGATGTCATGATCTAGAGGCTACATAGTGGGATACCAATTGGGAGCGTATTTGTTATCAATAGAAGATTGGATCTATCCAGGTGCCAAATCCTAACTAATAAATCCCAAAAGTTATTTGTTGGCATCTTTACTGATATAAAAATATCCATTCCAGAGGGCCAATGATTGTTTAATTTTTCCACTAATAGCTACATTAAAATTCCAACACCTATATGACAATATTAAATATGATAGATTTTATTCATATATCCATATGGGTGTTTTTATTGATGGGGGTACCTTGAATATTATTTTTTGGTTCAATGTGATTTATTTTCTCTATAAAAAAATATATTTTATACTTTTATCCCTTCTTCACATCACTTTGTGATAAATTCAATAAGTTTGATTGAGAGTTTTATTTATAGGTTTGGTATAGTGTAATATTATTCTTTTTTATTCACTTATATGCTCATTGTCATTGAGTTTGATGATTATAGATGTTTAATTATTTTAATGTGAGGGTTTGGGTGATTTTTGACATTCACTATTATGTGGATAGGTAATAAATACCTGATAAGATATTGGAGATTTGGTTTTCTAGGTGAATACACAAAAAACCAAGGGACTTACATCTCATAATGGGTTTATTTGAAAAACAGATGAAAATAAAGGGTGTGAGATTATTTATAAAACCATTAAATAGAAATGTTTAAGTGAATAAGTCTCAATGAACATGAGGGTATGAGATATAGGTATTCATTTATGGATTATTTCCAAACACCTTAATAAATTTAATTTGATATGTATTTTTAATATATTATATTAATAAGCATTATATTTATAATTTTAATTTATCAATCATATTTTTTTAATATATCTATTTTAGTTTCTATTTATAAAATCATTATTAACCAATATTCACCCACATATCAATCTTTAAATAAGCCAACAAATGGTCTCAAATGCCAAATTGATATCAAAATATTATATCATTTCAAAGAATCAGCAATAAATGATGTCTTATAATGAAAATATATGAGGTTCTTCGAATAGACACTCTATGGGTACATCACTATTTAATAGATACCACTATTGTTATTGGAATACAATAATGACTACTGTTAATAAGTGTATATGATAGATGGTTTCAATAATAGTTATTCAATCCTATACTCTCATTTAATAAATGAATAAAAATAGTTCCTAAGGACATAGTAACTTTTTTTCTTAAAGAGAAACCCATGAATGATAAATATTGAGGTTTAGATAGGAATTGATATAATATAGAATCTATGTGTAAAATATACAATGAAATATGTGGATTTATGGAAGTTAATAAAAAATATACTAATAATGTAATGGATACTATACAGTGTATGGGTATGAAATATTTTGAAGGAATTTATATAAATGATAATGAATCACTTAATGAAATGATTAACTGATTTTATAATACCAATAATAAAATGATACTTCATAAAGATTTTCTCTGCATGGAAAATCATATAAATAAGATCATTTTATCTTTACCTAATACTATTAATCGTAACATTGTTGAAATATTAGAATCTTTGGAAATTGATAAATTACAAGTTAATGTGATCCTTAGGTAAGTCATGGGATATGAGATATTAATTAAATGGTTATCCATGAATTAAATAGAACTATTCAACCGAATGAATAAAATTATATTCATTTCAATTGGCTATGATTATTCTGTATGTTATTAAATTCATTGACACATGGACAAAAATATATTTAGATTCTAAAAAAGAATTAAATCCTATATTCCTGAAAAAAGGGAGAAGCAAAATATGTGATGTAAAGGTATAAATATGTTGTTTCAAGATAAAGGTTCACATAATGGTGAATTTACCCTTATCCAGAAAATGTGTTGGGATGTTGGAATATAGTAAGGAATTAAATGTTTCAACATAGAGATCATGAAATGGCTCACTCTCCAAAAAACACATCATGTGATAGAAGTCTAAAACTCATTACAACCCATGATATGGTTTTGTCTCTACGAGCATATTTTTTTCTTTATGTTGATTGTAATTATCCTAATTATTCTCTGGAATAATTAACATAAGTATTTGTTTTAATATCCAATATATTTATGGAGTTTAAAAAGAAATAAAAAAATATTTTTTGAGGAGAATTCTTAATTCTCTACTGAAAATGAAGATTTATCATTGATACTTATATATCATCCAAATGTTCAAACAATTAAATAAAAACTTAATAAAAATAAAAAATCACATTTATGTTCACCAAAATATATGAAGAGTTAAATTTAACTTTTTCTCACAATAGATTGAAAAAAATAATTATATCTTAGGTTTTAATTCTAGTTCCTCCCAAAATACACAATGTTACATTTTTTATGAGTTATATCTAAATATTTTTTGTTATTCTTATTAAATAACTAGGAGTCCAAAGGCATTATTATATAACATTTATGGCCCCGTGTTTTTTGTACAAAAATATCATGATTCTTGATTATTTTGTATTGAAAATGTCTCAAGTAAATATAAACACTTTTAAAATATTTTTTAATATATATGAAGGGAATAATGGTATGACTATCTCATGTCACAATCTTTTTTAATTAATAATCATGAGTTTTATAGATTATTTTTGTCAATTTCAATTTTAATTCCTTATTTTTCTTGAATTTGGTATTTTAACTATTTCATTATTGAATAGAATTTGTGTATTGAAAATAATTTAAAAATATTATATCATATATCATTATGAAATATTGAAATTCAATTTTATAATTCGAAGAGTTTTAATTTGTTTTGATAAAATTTATTACTAAATTTAATATTTTTTTGGAAATATATACTAATTTTATCTTTTTAGTGAGTTATGAATTGTTTTTAATAAATTAATGTCTTAACTAAGAATTATATTTTATTATATATATTTTTATGACTAATCCTATGAAATATTCAGCTGTTGATATATCAAAATTATGTTTGAAATATTTTTCTTATCAAAATCAGTGTTCTCATAATTAAAATAATAGAATTATTGTTTAAACATACTATATTGACACTTACTAGATTTTGGTTCCACATAAGGTATCTATTGGTGGTTTATAGAACTGGTAATCTATTTTATTTCCCATTGGCCAACTGGTACAATTAAGAAGCTATTTATACCTTTATTAAAGGTCATTTTGGCCTCAAATTTTGGGGATGCTTTTATTTTTTTATACCTATCCTATTGCAAAAACATGGGTTATTATATAATAATACATTTTCATATTAATTAATGACTATGAATTATATACTTGTTTCCCTTAATAGGTAGGATATGTGTAGTATTGTACACGACATGCAACAATGATTTCTGTGAAATCCTATGTTGCACACAAGACTGGGATATATAGTGAAATAAAATATAATTTATTTTATTTTGATAAATATTAGTTAATTCGAAGCTATTATATTAGAGGGAATTATTATAACTAACTATATTTTGTTTACATATCTGTGTTAAATGTTATTACATTAATCTAATAAATTCTTTGGGCTTAAAATAAAAATAAATACAATTTTAATAATTAAAGGATCTAATATTTTTCAAAGTTTCTTATAACACATATTGATGGGGAAATTTTTTTAATTCAAAATACTGAAACTTTTTTAAAATTTATATGGCAAATTATAATTTTCTTTGGAAGTAGGAATTCCAAATTTACCATATTGAATATTTGGTATTTTTTTGATAATATTGATTTTTTATGAATTCTAAAAAATAATTCATTTTATATCAAAATATATTTTTCATTATAAATATAGTTAGTTTATCCATTTAATTAGTTTTAAAGAAAAATTGAATAATATTTTATCATTTAATACAATTTAGTTCATGGGAATCAATTTCACAATGAACTGGGATATAAAAAGAATTGTGAATGTTGGATCGTTTGTATTTCAAAAAAAGTCATTTTCTCGATCTGTCAACCGAATTTATATTAATTTAAATTTATAACTAATCTTAATTGAATTTTTAAAAATTGTTATATATTGTTTTAATCAGTATGAATAATGTTATCTAATATGGATACAATATTTTCTAGTTAACAGAAATATTAATATTTTATTTTCCAAGGTTAAAGATAAGTCGGGTAATTTAAGGTCAAAATAATATAATAAAAATATTAAACTACCAAATACCTTATAAAATATAAATGTATTAGTTATTTTATACCATGAAAATACATGGGTAAAAATATTTTTTTTGAATCCACTTGGGTGTGATTATTATATTATTACTGATTTTTAATGTAAAAAAAGATGCCATAAACCTAAATCTTATTACTAAAAGATTTTAAATATGGGGTGGGAGAAGTTATATATTTGACTATAACAATTAATAATAAATAAGAATATTATATATTTCATTATAATTTAACTATAATTTATACACATAAATATTTATATTTATTTATTACATAATGATGATGCAGTAATAGGTTTATTAATGGAAAAAATAAAATAATTGATATTAATAACATTTTGAATAATATTAAATGAAATATTTTGTGTCACACTCTAATTTTATAGAAGACATTGACATGTAATTGATATTTTAGGGTAGGTATTTCTATAGAATCATGTTGATATGAGTTTTTAAAAAATCATGTAATGAACAGTGTCAAAACCCAAATAATTAATAACATAAAATGTCAAATAATTAATTAAATAATAAAATTTTTATAATAACAATAAAATCAAACAAAAATATAAGATATGTACTTAAATGAAATTAATGACTCATTAATTGGTCGTTTGGCATGATTTAATATTTATTTTAACTCTGATGTAGTAAATTACACAAAAAAACAAAAAACATTATAAGGATTAAAACATATTGATAAGTATTATGTAAATATCCAAAACATGTAAAATATTTATTTTATAATTTTTTTATACTGATAATAATCAAATAATCTAAATAATTATGTTTGGTCCCATTTATATCAAAAATTCAATTTATATTAATTGAATAAATTTTATAATTCCCAGGGTATCCCTCCCCACTTTTATAAGAAGGCACCCATTCATCTCTATTACTCACAAATGAAAAAACATTTGGATCATACACATGATACCCATAAAAATTCCTTGAACCCCTTTCCACAATATTGATTCATAATTTTATTCATTACAACCTTTTTAGAGGTATTACGGTGTTAAAAAAGATGACTATCTGAAGGAAATGTAATGTTTTATTTATGTAGTTCTATTATATTTATGCTTCCTCTTCATTAAATAAAATACAATCATGATGACATAATAAATCCAAAATCCTAAATACACATATATGTAATTATTTTAATATAAACACCTACATAAATCTTCACTTCTATCAAATGGTAAAGGAATTAATCGTTTGTCTGTACGAATGAACTGTCACCACTAGGATCCGATATAAATTTTTTTCCATAAATGTATTTCATGACTTGTAATAATTATGGAAATAATATTCATACGTGATATTCATTACATATGAATAACTATAAGATAATAATATACCAATTATGTTCTTACATTCCATAAACACAAAAATTATTACATCGTTCGTTTGTATGTTTGAACAATGACCTCTATAAAGCAATGTGATTAATTTTTATTCACTACATCACATATATGATATATATAAAAGTACATTTTAAAGAATAATATGATATTAATTATGATATGACCATTCTATATGGAAAATTTAATAATTATCGTTTTTCCTTAATGATCAATTGAAAACGAAAAAGTTACTCAAGCATATGTATGACCTACTTTCTATGTGATAATAAAATTGTTCATTTTTCATACCCATAAATAAATATTGATTTAAAAGTATAAATAAGGTATAAAACTAATCATTATGATATTAATATTAATCTGTTGATGATGTACTAAATACCACATTGAACATTTACATCATACCCAAATCAAAATCAAGGTATGGGACTTCATCACAATCACTTTTCATTGAGGAATATTTTGATGTGTAACACTAATAGAACCCAAAACCACAACATGGAAAAAAATCAATGACCACAAAAATATATTCCAAAATGGATTCTACACAAATAACCTATTTATAGTCATACCACATGATTTCTGGCATAATGTGGATGCCTTTTTTGCTAATGTGGCATAAAAAATTGATGGATGACTCCATGGATATGAAGAATTTGATAGAAAGAGGAGGTCTCTATGAGCGATATAGTGGAATTGATAGATGACTCCAGGGTTACCAAAAACGTGAGGGATGCAGAAATCCTCTAAAATCTCTATGGAGGGAGTTATGGTCATCTCTGTGATTATAAAAAACTCGATAGAGTCTACCTCTTGTTGCGGAGTGAGAATTACATCACAGAACCTCATCAACCCTTCACACCCACCTAGAACATATAAATACATGGATCCCACAACTCGAAAAAAACCAACTCCTGACCTTTTTCCTTCCAATCTCTCAAATTGTAAATCACCCTTTTTCTCTACGAGCTATCAAATAAATGAAACATCTGAGGTACTTGAGCATGGATAAATACCTTTCAATTTACTCAATTTTACACACTATTCATGTAAGGATGCCCTTCATGGAGCCTATGGGACATCACAAAATAAGTAGACCCATTTGGGTACTCATAACATTACAAAGAACCCAAGATTTTCAATGAACAATCCCAATACAAGTGTAATCCATGGATAGGTTGAGACATTATTCTTTGCAATTGTCTCTAATTTTTGAATTCGTATCCTCTGTGAGCCCCTATACACTAGAAATCTATGTGAGACCCTATGTTATGAAATAACATGTTCTTTTAAAATACATGTTTTCTTTGAGACCATGTGCTCTATGATCCCAGAAACCTTGATAATCCATGTGCTCTGCGAGACCCTATGTTTTGCAAGCCCATGTGCCCTGCAAAGCCTTGTTCTTTAGGAGACCCTATGCTTTGAAAACCCATGATCATTGTGAATTCCTTATCTGTGAGGCCTCTTACTATATGAAACCTTCTCACATGAAACCCTCTAGGCTTATATGAAGTGATTTCAATGTCCCTTGGGCAGTTATCAATGTTGCGTTGCTTGTCCTCATTATACTTTGCATAGGCACTCTAATTGATATGTATTCTTTGATTATCCATGCTAACATGATCTCCTCAATGGATCACTCCTCAAACCCTTATCCATACAACCTTACTAATACCTTCCCATCCCCATGGGTTAAATTGTACTAGTTATATATGTCTTAGGGATGAGGAGTAAATCCCCACTATCTGAGCTACATGACGTAAAATTTCCAAGAACACGCATCTCAGACACATGAAGATAAACAATGATCACCAAATAAGAAACAAGTATTGAGAGGACTGCAAAGGGGATAGAAACAATCAACTTCTCACTCAACTATCCTTCTATGATTTGTCACCATTTAGGCCATGGGCAGTCTTTGTGTAAGCCCCAACCCAACTTGATAGGGTGTTCCGGGTACGATGATCATATCCTCCTCATATGTCTTGACCCCTAATTAGGCTTCCCTCTTGGAGTAAGCACTTGTATCATCATTGTGATGAAAATAATGTGTAATACCAAGTCCATTGATTGAAGATTCCCATTTCGTGACATGATCATCGGGTCTTTGTTTCATATTTCGCACACCGAGCATGACTCAGGTGGGATTAGAGTAAGAATCTACCTTTAAATCCTCTTCCGACTACATTGGTCTCTATGCCTCAAGCCCTTACCAACTGAATTACATGGAATTTGATCCTTTCCCCTTTTCATGCTAGGTATATAGGACTCCATCCCGATGTTCATGTCAATCACACATCAATCCTGACCCCGTCATGTCATTTTACCATCATATCACATTATGTTAAATTGTATTCCCCTTTCATAATGCATGGAGTTAAAAATTATTTTATCGAACTAAGAACATATTGATCCTTTTCTTCTTGATAAGACACATAGGAGGCCTCTCTATGGTTTAACCCAAACACCAGTAAACATCAGCATCCCATTTTTTGGGACCCATATCCTTGGTCTTCCATTTAGTGGAATCAGATCAGTTCTTGAGAAGCTAATCGTGAATAATCCCCACACTCAATATATACTAATCCCACCAAGAGTTACCCTCTTGTGATGTGTAGTTAACAACGCCTACGTCCCATTATGTCAATGGGATATTTTCCTTCATGTACACCCTAATTATATTTCCCATCATGAACTATGTTCACTTTGATACTTGCCACGGGGATACATAGGACACCCTTTTGTTGTTCAAAACCTATATAGTCACCTATACATTGGTACTTGGTTCCTACACCATTCATTCTGTCATCTCACACTCCATCCACATCCATCGTGATTCCACCTAGGACTCCACATCCATGTGATGTCATGCCTTCCTCATGCAGGTAAACATATGTAAGCCACATTCATTTCATTGATCCATTTTAGCATCCTGGAAGGTAACGACGTGTAAGCCCCAACATGTCTCAATGTTGTTGTCCATTGTGTACACCCCAATAAATTGATTAACCATATATAAATATTTGTTTTATGATCCCTTTCATCTATACATTGTTTGTATGAGCCCTCAATGTGGTTCAATCTCCGCCAATGGTAATCCATGGTGTCCCCTTTTATAGGACCCAATAATTATCAGATCCATCCTCATTGGGCGTCTTGATCCACCCATCTAGTAAACCTCCAAGGTGGTCCATAATATGTATGTACCCATCTAATCCACATCCATTAGTATTCCGACCAGTCACATCCATCTCTTCTAGACGTTAAACTTGCGAGCTACCATGTGTTAAACATGGGAAAGTTGAGGAGAACCATAGATACATTCCTATAGCATAAATATCCCTACAATCAACGTAGGATACCTCAGGATTACACAACATAGGAATCCCTATAATAAGGGAATGAAATCCATGTGTACAAATGTTTCAACATCCATCCACACCAGAAATTCCCAACTTGAATACTCCACTGAAAAAATGTAGTTTCCCATGAATGTCCCAATGGAATATCCTGAGAGAATCAGTGTAATTAACATGATTCCAAAATTATATGGAACTGGGAAGAGTTTCCCGAACAACGTCTCATTATTTAAGGGAGACCCAAACTAGGTGAAGAATTCCATAGAGGAATCCATTGAAGGAGAGACTGAAATTCCATAATCCAATTTTGATCAATGAGAATACATACCTGAATTAGTGACAGATTTTGCATGCCATTGGAAAGAGAGAATGAGGGAAAAGGCCAACACATCCCTATAGACGGATTTTTGTCTCCCAAAAAATCACCAAAAATAGAAATGGTAATCCCAACCTTAATTTCTTCTTCTCAATATTGAAGTTACTAGAATTTGTGGAATCAACCGATATGTGTGTCACCAGATCTAGTTTTCCAGATCCAACTCCTTCCATGAAAATTGTGGTCCATTCAAGGATCCTACCAAGATTTAAAGACGTTGATCATTGAGAATTTCTATTTGTGACATTTTCAATGTGGATCATTCTCTCCAACCATGGAAGATTGAATGACACTGGGGAACTAAGGATCACTTTCAAAATGATTGTATTTTTGGTTAAATTTTATTGCATTATAGGACCCAATATTTTGCTACAAGAAATTGGTTACCTTCGAACCGATGTTTCCTAGGAAGGAGAAATTCCAACACGGTAATCCCACATGACCCCATCTCTACGGTGATAGCATTAATGACCACATCTATCAGGTGCTCACGCCAAATATCACCCACAGAATTTATTCGAAAGAAGTGATCAATACTCTGGTCTGTCAACATGAATTAGAGGGGGTTATCCCGACAAGGGACATGGTTTCCAAGACCTGTTGGCTTCCATGCACCATTAGTTCCAGTTCTGCATAAGGTTGAGAAGGGATCCATAACTCCCCACTCAATGTTTTAATAGCTTCAGGATCTTATCTCTAGAGTTCTTTTTATATTCCATCCCTTATTTGTATGAGTTAAGGGATGTCCGAGTTTTCCTAACTAGGACTTCAACTAGGGAGATACCAATGAGGTATCCCACCTAGCTACATTAAAATCACTAGCCGGTCCCACTGATTGAAGGGGATAGTGGTTCGTACTCCTATATAGTTTTACGATGTTTGGTTGAACTGGCATCAATGTTAGGTGAAATCATAAGAAGATAAACACTAGGGTAACATCATCTATGGATCAGAGGGCCCAAGAAACCACATGCATGTTATATTGTCCCCCTATTGTTTTCCTATAATAGTGGCACCTCAATGTTCCATAGTAGGGAAGCTTCCATGCCCAATCCAGATTTAGACATTGGCCACCTAACATGCATGTTGAGTTGGCCTACCTAGTCACTGATCCAAATATTTCTGTCACGATCTTATTGAAGATAATGTCATCAATTATAGAGGCCCTACATGTACCATCACCAAAAAGAGTGAATTTCCTCCCTAATCCTGCATCTAGTATGGAGGTTCTCTACATTCCGCCATCATTAACTTTAGTGGTGGCCCTACCCGCTTCATCGTCACAAAACACAAAGGTACTCCTCATGCCATGGGTTTCAGGTATGAAAATTTCCATATCCTTCCTGGTTATGAATGTGTGGATCCACATTACCATCCACCTACTGGCATGGGGTTTCTCCCTATGTTCTTGTTGACTCTAGTAGTGGTCCTCCCCACATAATCGACAGTCCTCTCGAAGTCTTTCCTATTTCTATAACGGTAAGAATATATTCCCTCCTTGTACCATAGCTACTAGTGACATTCCATGCGAATTTAATCACCACACGATGGGAATCCAATATACCATCCCACCCCAGGTGCTTTCTTTCTCAAGAGGAGTACCTTCACAGTAAAACACCATTAATCATGGAGGTCCTCCCAATGTCCCATTTTAAATTTACCAATGTGCTACTCACACAACAATTTTTCCATGAGGAGGTTCCCTTCACAATGGAATACTAAATCATGGATATAGAGACCCAAATATTGACGTACGTGGACATTACATTATTATTGTGGAATATCTAATACATAAAAATAACTAAAATAAGAGGAATATTATAGTTTAGTGTCTTTGGAAACATGGAACATAGACTTCTGATCATGTTGAAAGATCTTCAACATCTCCCATAAAGATCTTCCCCTTTTGTTTTCATACCCAAAACCATTCTTTATATCTTGGGGAAAGGATAACATAAAAAGGGTGAGCTCAAATTATCATTAAGGGTAAACATGTAGAACCAAAAAAAATCCATAAACAATTGAACGTAAAAACATGAACATAGTGATTAAACATCAAAATCATGAGCAATGACATTAAACATGGTAGTACATAAGGAAAAAATAATAATGGAACATCAATAATGATAAAAGATCATGGAAATAAAACATGTAATTGTGGAATAACATAATTCACATGATATGATTTCCATAGTAGCCAATGCATTGTATCCAAGACAATCTTAGTGGACAAATTCCCTTACTGAATCGAGTTCACTCCTCGTTCCAGTCCTGTATCACTGAAATAGATTAACTTGTTGTTCCATCCATGTCTATCTCATGAGATATAAATCATTACCCAATGCATTGGAGGGAGATATAGGTCCCACCCATATCATATTGAAATCGTTCTTACATGTCACTAAAAACAATCATAAATTATTCACCATAACCCAAACAATAAAATGGGTTTCATAAAAATCATCCCATCATGACATAATCCATATAAAACTGATGGATATCATTTCATCATAATAAAAATAAAACCATGTAAATAATAGAGACATTATACTTGAAACATAAACATGCTAAATAATTTCATCTTATATGGAAAATAGTTCTGATAAAAAACTGGAAATGATTTCTTAAGGAAAATAACATTTCTTCTTCAAAATCATTTTCATTTCCCAAAATGACATGAAATTTTAAAACAAATGGATTTTATTTAATATAATAATGAATTATTTTAGATTAATCATCATGAAAATAAAGTGTTATGAAAGCGTAAAAATCATTTCATACAGTATAAGTTAAAAAAACATTCTCCTTATACTTTTAACGGAAAAAACAAAAAGTACCACGTATGGTAAAAACACAACAAATCATTCCATAAAACAAAGAAAAAGTCAAAGAGGGGTAAATATGACATTAAAAATACATGGAATAGTATTAAACACTTTATTAAGAACAATTTTATGGACATGGATGTAAAATATACCCCAGTAAATACTTAATTATAATCAATCTCAGATAAAAATGAGATTGAGAAATTATCCCTTACCATATTTCTGATATGCTTCGTACGTATCCAAAAATCTTGTATAATGATTTAAAAAACGTCATTGAATTATTAAAGATTCATATTAATTGTTATGATATCATATATGGTTCACTTATGACTTTATATTACATGTTCTGTTGTAAATTCCACATTAATGCAGCGTTTTGGGTAAAATCGTTTAATTTATCGAATGAGTTTCGAATTGTTTTTCATGATATTATTACTCATATCCTGATTTATATAATTCCATAATGTAAAAAATTATTTATATATAATATATATTCATCATATAATGATATTTGATAGATTGATAAATGGAATGAAATACACCATTCATTGAGACAGTAGGCCGTACGTACGCATAAACTCTGTTTTCGTTTACTTATTTAATTGAATGGAATTAAGTAAATGAAACATATAAGTACAAAACTATAATATCATTATTATGTAATATATTTTATGGTTATTTATTATATATACTTTATAATCATAATTTATTGGTTAATCATGGAAAATGAATTTCATCACGTTCGTGGAGACGGTAGTTTGTACGTACGCATGAGCGATGATATCGTTCTTTTGGTATTAAAATATTATATAATTGGATGGTATATCATATATAAAACATCATAATAATGTTATATTTATTATTTATATCATTTATACTCATTATTATACCCATACTAATGATGAAATGTTTGAATAAAAAACTACACCATGACGTGGAGACGGTAAACTGTACGTATGCACGTGTGGTGACTTTTTCATTCATAGGATGGATAAAATAACTAATATAGTTGTACCATTTTTATAATAACATCATAGTATATAGAAGATACTGGTTTTATTATTTTATAATGGAAACAATAGTGAAGGAGGCAGTGTAAGAATAATGAAACTTGAATGAATCAGTCGAAAAGATTACCTCTTCTTCGACGTGCCTCTTTTAAACATCCTTTTAGGGAACTAGGGTTGGTTGTTTGAGAAGACAAGAACCTATATGATATAACTAGAGAGGTTGAGAAGATAAATTAATAGGGGATTTCCATGCTTGATGGCCCAAAATTGTTTAAAAAGGACAGGGAGGAGGGGCCCTTTTATAAGGGAGGAGAGGGGCCCCTTAGGAAAAAATTAAAATATTATATTATAATAAATTCATATTTTGGTTATAATGGCTCCAAAGTGACTTATTTTGATTCTAGGGTGGGAATGGGTAATAATATTTTCAACCAATAGGTTTTACGCATGTTTAGGTTAAAATTTTAACCTTATTATTTTGATTTAACTCTAAGTTAAATAATTTAACATTTACTGTGTCTTCTTGTTTTATAACACTATATGGTTAATAAACATACAATAAACTACCAATAAAACCCTAATTTGTTCATTAATGTCATATATATTATTATATAATTCTTTTGGCCAAATGATAGTTTTTTGGGACCATTATATTATTTAATAATATAATATTTGTTTTAAAAACTATTTTTGGTCAATTTTTACACTATTTGGTATCTTGTTTGCACTAAATTCATAAAAGCATTATTTCATCGAAATAAATTCATCTAACAAACCCTAATATATTATATTAACCAAGAAAATTAGTCTCAAATTACATTTATTTGGATATTTATAATATAAATCATGTTAATATTTAACTAATAAGGTAATTACTATATCATAATTGTGTCATAAATAAATAAAATTATTAAATGTCTACAAATTATAAATAAAATAACATTATGTAGAAATCATTTTAAATTTATAATTAATATTTATAGTCTAATTTATCTTATGTATAAACCTATATTAAAAATGTAATAGTTATTAAACTTTGATATTAACTCTTTTAACTATTCTTTAAATAAAATAGTAATAAATGTCCCAATCTAATCCAAGTGGACCTAAAAGGGTAATATTTTATTAATATGCTTGTTGTTGGTCGAATTATACATATCCAATAGAATTAGGACATGTTTTAGGGTAATAATAATATCATTTTTAACCTTAATTACCCTATTTACTTTTAACAGTGTTAAATAAAAGTAAAAAATTACTATTCCCCAAAAATTATTTTAACCTATTGAACCACATTTTACTCATTGATGTTAATCGTGTCTCTCAGATTTTTGAAACTCAACTCATATAAGTGGTAAAATTATGTTTGATATAAATTTGCAAATTCTCCTAGGAGGTGGGTAAAAGACGGTAAAAAGTAAAATAAAAATTTTATTTATCTGAAATTGTTATAAAATGACTCCAATGAATTATATTGGACTTATATATGTATTATGTATCTATTTTGACCTAAAATAAATTTAAATAATATATATTATTATTTAAATAAAATGTCTGTTATAAACAATAACTAAGTGTTTTCACAATTCATCAAAAATTAAATGTTTTCAGAAAAATACCGAAAAATTACCATAAGCTAATTTTGATATTCTGATTCCAAAAATGAAGTCCATTTTGAATGATAAAGTTATTTTAAAAAAATTAAAAATGTGGGTATTACAATTCATAACGTCTAGTTTATATAATATTTTAATAACATATCATTTTTTAGTGAAACTCGTTATTGCATTCAATCCAAGCTATCGAGGAAGGTTGCTCTTGTGTGTAACGCAGGAAAAGAATAGTATGGTGTATACTACAATCCAATAAAATGTTGTGTATAGCGCAATATAATCATGGTGTAGCATATAACACAAGAAATTAATGAAATTAAAAATAATATTTCTCATAGAATCTCAGGTTGTTACATTCTACCCCCCTTAAAATGAATTTCACCCTCGAAATTCGTCAGGTTAATAAATAGTTTACTACTTGAAAGTTTCATTCATATTAACCTACATCGTAAAAAAGAATACTAAAACTAAATTTTAAAATTTGATGTATGAAGCATAATAGTTACCCAAAATAAATCATCACTGGGTTTCCACATAGGTGAACATAGGTGAAAATATGGATATAGAAGAGAAATTTGGCCATCATGTTCTGATGGAGAGTGGTAGAGAACATGGCTATGAAAAATTTAACAATAAAAAAGCCTTAAATTTGTGATGATAAAAGGTACCATCTGATTCATCAGATATGGGGACACTAGGAAAACATTTTTTGTTTTCAAGATTATTTCCCTAATGTTGATGAATTTGAATAATTAGAAATACCTACATTATTTTGGTACCATCTCACTATTGTTTGTCCCTTGAACAATTTACATTTCATCTCTTAATGAAATGAAGTTGAATTTGACATCTATGATGTGTTAGTATATCATGCAATAGAATGATAGCTCATTCCATCTGTCTCAAACATCATGTTAGAAATATCTATAAACATAAGACCATTTATAGCGAGATTAATAGTTTATGGTTCCTAAAATAGACTTATACTTCATCTATCATACCTATTAATAAAATAAAACCAGTTTCTACTAACCGAGGACTTCCTGTAGGCCAGAGGTAGGCGGTAAAGTCCTGTCGCACTTCGGTTGTGGGATTGATTCCCACAACCTTGTCCGACGTGATGGGTTGTTTCCCATCCTGCAGTTTGTCCTTTTTCTAAAACTACATTATTATAACATCCCATCAAATATATTTAAAAAATGTCTAGCCTTAAAAAATACTAACTTATGTCCAACATAATCTATTCCAATCGATATGATTATCTAAATACTTATTTCCAAGCTCACAGTATAAAGAGAAAAATTACTAGAAATGTCATCTACCAAGCATGTGAATAACATCATTTATCCCCCATATATCATATGATATATCTTGTTGGTCACATTCCAAACATTTGAATACCATAATCATGTATTATCTTGAAAAATGAATACACATTGAACCTTAGTGAAAACATGAATGCTATCAGAAGTTAACTCTTTCCACATACCAAAATCCCAAAACATCTATATACTCAAACCATGATATAACTTTGTCCTTATATCAGTCATGAGCTCATTTCGTATTCCCTTTATCACTTCATTATGTGCATCTCATATTCTTCCCAAAAATATTTCAATCACTTTTCATGTTTACCAGTAAAATAAAATTATTGAAAACCACATTAGACCGATACATTAATATTTCAATATTCCATGATACTATATACAACATTATTTTGGAATCACATTACATAAACACTTAATCATTCCACCACATCATTTTCATATTCAACATTTCCAATAGTGATCGCATGTGACTTTTCTTCTCCATTTTCTTTAAGAGGTTACTGATGTCGATCATCATTAACCCTAGGATAAGGGCATTGATTAGCATAATGCCCCATTTCCTTGCACTTGAAGCATTGAAGTGTTGGTGGAACATTCTCTTTAGTTTTTTCTCTATTCACATTTTTAGCTAACTTTTTTCCATTACATCGACACTCAACGGCTCAATGAACTTCTTTTCCGCACTTATAACATTTTCTAGTACATTTTAGACAATCTCCATCATGCTTTATTCCACACATTGAGCATAAAGAAACATTTATCTTTTTTTCACCATTGTTCTGACATTTCTCCTTGAACTCCAACTTTCATTTATTTTCAAAACCATGAGATGGAATGTAACACCAACATCCATTTCAACCATGATAACACAACACACAATTTTTTCATAGCTACTGAAGTCACTTATAGCTAATTACCTTTGAAGACTTGTTTTTAAGCCACTGAAGAATCGATCAACTTTACTTTCAAGTTGGATGATGA
Source organism: Viscum album (assembly GCA_963277665.1). Classification (NCBI taxonomy): domain Eukaryota; kingdom Viridiplantae; phylum Streptophyta; class Magnoliopsida; order Santalales; family Viscaceae; genus Viscum; species Viscum album. The sequence goes on along the minus strand of OY728140.1, from coordinate 809,382,422 downwards.
AGCCAGATGCATACCTTGAAAGCCATGTAAAATTATCCTCATATATACCAATAGATTCATCATCCTTTTTATTAATCTCATGTAACTCCTTTTCCATTTTTTTCGATGAATATGATGGAAGTACTTATTGAAAAAAAATCAAGAACTTGTACCATTTCATTGATTCAATTTCATCTTGGAACCTTGTGTTCTTAATTAGAGTCCACCACTGGTCTACATCACCTTATAAACAGTAAATATCCAGAATGAATTTTTCATGTTCTGAATAGAGAATTATAGAAAATATCTTTTCAATGGTACTAGTCCATTGTTCAGCAACAAGTGGATTAGAAGACCCACTGAATGAAGGTTGATGTTGCCTCATGAAGGACCCAATAGAACATTGTTTCCTTATCTACTCATTTGAATGTCTAGAATGATTCATAGCTTGTGTGAGTATTGCAATATGATTTTTCACTCCATCTCCCACAACATTGGTTTGTTCAGAAGGAATTTTATTGTGTTGTCCATTACATTGATCAACACAGTTCCTTCGGGTTCCATCCATCGTCTAAAACCCAAAAAGAATAGTGTGAGAGGAAAAAATCATGCTAGGGAAAAAACACAATAAAGATGGAGTACCTTCAATAAATAACATCTTAGTTTTAATTATAATATCATTACTGCAATTCTAGGACTATAACCTATACTTATACATAACCTTTGTGACATCTCTAGACATTCCATAAAAATATATCTAGGGATCTCACTAATGTTTTTTGGATCCTAGTTTTCAAAGGATAACTAAACCTCACTCTAATAATAACTGTAGCGACGCAAAGCATGATGTACATGGACATTACATTTCTTGTGCAGAATACTTAATATATAGAAAAAACTGACATCCAAGGACTGTAAAAGTTTAGTCATTATGGAAACTTGAAACATAGACTTCTAATCATGTTGAAAGATCTTCAACATCTACCATAAAGATCGAACCCTTTTGATTTTCTTACCTAAAAACTCTCTTTATATCCTATGCAAAAGGAAAAATAAAAATGGGTGAGCTAAAATGCTCAGTAAGGGTAAACATGGAGAACATATAACAATCCATAAACATTTGAACGTAAAAACATGAACATACTGTTTAAACATCAAATTCTTGACAAATGACATCAAACATGGTAGCACGTAATGCATAGATCATAATGGAACATCAATAATGATAAAATAACATGGTAATGAGACAATTAATTGTTGAAAACCATTAATCACATTATATTATTTCCATAGTATCCAAGGCATTGATTCCAAGACCATCCTAGTGGTCAAAGTCCCTTACTGAATCGATTCCACTCCTCGTTCTAGTCCTCTATCACTGAACCAGATTAACTTGTCATTCCAGCCATGTCTATCTCACGATATATAAATAATTACACAATTCATTGGAGGAAGATAATGGTTTTATAAATATCCTCCCATCATGACATAATCCATATAATACCAATGGATATCATTTAATCATAATAAAAATCAACTCATGTAAATAATAGATACATTATACTTGAAACATATACATGATAAATAATGTCATCTTTGATGGGAAATTATTTTTATAAAACACTTGAAATGAATTCTTGAGGAAAATATCCATTCTTCTTCAAAATCATTTTCCTTTCCCAAAATTACATGAAATTTTAAATGAAATGGAATTTGTATAAAATAATCATGAAATATTGTAGAGTAATCTTCATGAAAATAATGTTTTATTAAACTATAAAAATCCATTCATTTTGTATATGTTAAAAAACATTCTCCTCTTACTTTTAACAAAAATAAATAAATAAGTAACACATATGGTAAACAAAAGAACTATTCATTCAATAAAACGATGTAAAAGAAAATGAGGAGTAAATATAACATTAAAAATATGTGGTAGAATTATAATAACTTTATGAAAAACATTTTTATGGACATGGATGAAAAAAATACCCCGGTAAATACTTGCGTATAAGCAATCTCAGATAAAAATGAGATTCAAAAATTATCCCTTACCCTAGGTCCAATATGCTTCGTACGTATCTGAACCTCCTTTATAATGATTTAAATAATGTCATTGAATTATTACAGAATCATATTCTTTGTTATAATATCATATATGGTTCACTTATGACTTTATATTACCCATTCTTTTGTAAATTCCACGTTAAAGCAGTGGTTTTTTGTAAAATCTTTTCATTTATTTTACCTGTTTCGACTAGTTGTTCATGATATTATTAATTATATAGTGATTTAAATAATTCCAGACTATAAAACATTATTTATATATAATATATATTCGGAATATAAATATATATTATATATTGATAAATGGAATGAATTACACTGTTCATGGACACTCTAGGTCATACGTATGCAAGAACGCTATTTTTGTTTCCTTATCGATTTGAATGGAATTATGTAAATGAAACAAATATGTAAATAAATCCAATATCATTATTATGTAATATATTTCTGGATTATTTATTATATATACATAATAATCATACATGAATCGTTAATCATGGAAAATGAATCTCATCTCGTTCGGGGAGACAGATTTCCGTACGTACGCACGAGTGATGATGTCATATTTTTGATATTAAAATCATATATAATTGGATGGTATATCATATATATAGAATCATAATAATTTTATATTTATTATTTATATCATTTATAATAATTATTATACCCATCCAAATGTTGTAATGTTTGAATAACAAACAACACCATTACATGGAGACGGTAAGCCATACGTACGCACGTGTGGTGACTTTTTCATTCATAGGATGGATTAAAAAACTAATATGGTTGAACCATTTTTATAATTAAATCAATTTATGTAGAATATACTTGAGTTATTATTTTATAATGGAATCAAAAATGATGGAGGAAGTGGAATAAGAAAGAAACTTGAATGAATCGTTAGAAGAGATTACCTCTTCTTCGACATGCATCATTTAAACAACCACATAGTGAACTAGGGTTGGTGGTTTGAGAAGACCAGAACCTCTATGGTATAACTAGAGTGGTTTAGATGATAAATTTTCAGGTTTTGGCTGATATTGAAGGCTCAAATTTTTGTAAAGAGGAGATGGAGGAGGTTCCCTTTTTAAGGGAGGAGAGGGGCACCTTTGGAAAAACATAAAATAATATTTTACAATAAATTCTTAATCGGTTTATAATGTCCCCAATGTGACTTATATATAATATAGGGATGGTATGGGTCTAAATAATCTCAGCCAATATGTTTTTGACAAGTTTAGGTTACAATATTAAACATATTATTTATATTTAACTCTAAGTTAAATAATTTAACTTTTACCGTGTCTTCTTGTATTTTTGCAATATATGGTTAATAATCATATTATAAAATTACAATTGACCCCAAATTGGTTTATTAATGTCATATATATTATTATATAAGTCTTTTAGCCTATCGTTATATTTTTATGACAATTATATCAATTAATAATATAATATTTTATTTAAAAACTCTTTTTTGTCAATTTTGACACTATTTGGTATTTTGTTTTCTATAAATTCATAAAAACATTATTACATCAAAAAAATTCATCTAAACAACCCTAAAATTCTATATTAACCAATAAAATAATTTTAATTAATAAAAGGCTCATGTTACATTTATTGGGGTAATTATAATATCAATCAGGGTAATATTTCATTAATAAGGTAATTACAGCATCATCATTGTGTCATAAATAACATAAAAAATAATGTCTAAAAATATAAATAAAAACTATTATGTAGGAAATATCTTTATCTTTCTAATAAATATTTATAATCGAATTTATCTTATGTATAACCCTATATAAAAAATGTTTTACTTATTAGACATTGATTTTAACTCAATTAACTCTTCTTTAAATAAAATAATAATAAAGGTCCTAATCTATTCCAAGTGGACCAAAATGTAATATTTAATTATTAAGGTTTTATTTGGTCAAATTATACAAATAAAATAGATTTACGACATGTGTTAGGGTAATAATAATATCATTTTTACCCTTAATTACCATATTTACTTTTAATTGTGGTTAATAAAAGTAAAAAGTTACTATTCAAAAAAAATTATTTTTATCTTATTGAACCAAATTTCACACCATGATGTTAACTGTGTCTCATGGATTTTGGAAATTCAACTCACAGAAGCAGTAAAATTATGTTTTATGTAAATTTGCAAATTCACCTAGGAGGTGGGTAAAATACTGTAAAAAGTTCAATAAAAATTTTATATATCTAAAATTATTATAAACTTACTACAATGAATTAAATTGAACATATATAGGTATTATGTATCTATTTTTACCTAAAATAAATTTAAATAAAAAAATGATTATTTAAATAAAAAGTCAGTTTTAACCAATAACTTGTTGTTTTCGCTATTCATAAAAAAATGAATGTTTTCAGAAAAATACAAAAAATTCACCATAAGATAATTTCGATATTCCAATTCCAAAAATGATCTAAATTTTGAATGATAAAATTTATAATATTTCAATAAGTGGGTAATACAATTCATAAAGGTTATTTTGTATAATATTTTAAAAACATATCTTTGTTTAAGGAAACTCGGTATTTCATACAATGAAATCTATCGAGGAAGGTTACTATTGCATGCAACAACAGCCCAGAATAGTGTTTCATATACTACATGTTAAAACGGTGTTCTGTATAGCGCATGAAAATCATGGTGTAGTGTACAACACAAGACATCAAAGAAATTAAAAATAATATTTTTCATAAAATCTCAGGTTGTTACAATGGAGGTCCTCCCCATGTCCCATTTTTCATTTTCCCAAGTGATTATAACACCACGGTTTGTCTAAGATGAGGTCCTCCCTACTCTAGAACCATCCCTAGTGGAGATCATCCCCACTCTAACACAAATCCTATTGGAGTTCCTCCCCATGTCAAATATCTACCCTGCCGTAATGAATTGTCTCAGGGTTGTAGGGTGGTCTATTGTTTCCAAAAGAAGAATCCTTAGAGGCTTGGAACCACAATATAACCCATCCACTTTTTCTTTTCTGAAAATTATTGTGATTAAAAAATTGAACTTTCACCCGGTCCCACAATGTTGGGGGATGGGGAAGGAAAAAATAACACCCACCTCATTTTTCTGGAAAGTGAGGTCAAATATATACCTACATCCCATTGAAGATAAATACATGTGGGTGAATATTTTTCCCTTTTCTAGTTCCTGATAGTACAATCATCATTATTCATTAATAGTATCATTCTATACCACAACAAGAGATAACATATTTTCATTGGTACCAATAGAGGACAATCTACATCATGACCCATCGCCAATGAATGAAGCCCCTATGAACGAAGTAGGGGACAATAGTCTATCTTAAAGGGATGTGATGGTACAATCAATACATTATTCGGAAGACATCCCAAGATGCAGTTCCTTTTCAGCTCGTGCAATATACTATCAAGCAGCCCATCAACTGTAACAATAGTCTTCTTTAGTGCTGCTACCGGTCCCACAACTGCCTCTAGTCTAAGAGTAGGGAAATCCAGTTCCAGACCTTGAGTCCAAGCTATGATGTTTTTGCAACATTCTAATAGTATACTAGTTCCCATATATGTTCCGGCCAATTGAAATTGCGAACATCAACATTCAGTAGTCCCTTAACTAGGAAAAGTATATGTGAATTCACCAAACCGTAGTGATAACATTGTTCTGTCACCCTTTTCAGTAATTAGTTTACCCCAAAATCGAGGAACAGAATGATGAAATTGGTGAAAAATGACACATGGTTGATTTGTCCAGACTCTATATTTCTCAGAACCCAACATCACCAAGATATTAGTAGACCCTCTAGAATAAATGCATTCTGATCTTCAATATCATCTGTAATGTTTCCAAAGAGGCTTCTCTACATATATTGATCTATGGAAGGGGATAGTATGTTGTCCAACATTTCTGTCATATCATGCGCCATCCCCATTTTCATTGTGAAGTCGAGGATATGCCTCTAGGAATCCTCTCATTGAACGTGGTTTTTCATGGGATATACCCAGAAGGGAGGAGTGGAATATGTCCTGGAGATGAAGAAAAACCCATTGGGGTAGTACATCACCCAGAAAATCTTGATGGTGTCCTTACATGACAACAACAAACATTCCTTGTCCTTCTATGAATTATGAGTCATTACCTCTCGGTTGAGACCCAAAAAAATATAAAGAGAAAACTGGGATAAGAAAACCCTCTGACTCATCTGGATTAGTGAAAAGGAAGAAGGATGAACCATAAAATGTGGTGTTGCATCAATAGTTTAATGAGAGGAAGATGATGGTTGAAATTTGTTTTTGTCAAACACGTAGTGGAATGGAGGCCAGATTATTTTAATCCTTGACTTGGGAATCAAGGGTTGGGGTAAGTACAACCTCCTCCTGGTGAGTTTCCTTTGGGTGATCTCGATAACCCTGGCCATCGAGATAGGTTAGAGTCTAGTGTTTATGGAATGATGTCGTGATATGCATAATCCAATATACCAAAATTTTGTGACAGCCTTTTTAAAGACCATGGCCAGGTAACATTGACTGCCCCACAAATCCCACTTGCCACTCTCTAGGTTATATCCCCATCACATTGGGTAATTTTTTCAGTTACCCCATGAGCCACTGGTCCTGCATACCAATTGAGGAACCTTCTAACATGATGGTTGTTAGGGACCCTCATCAAGATTTTAATCCTCATCCAAATGATCTTATGGATTCAATGATTGATTTCCATGAGGCCCTAGATAATCGAAAGGTAAAAATTCCAGCTGGTGGAAGGCCTTGTGCATCATGGGTGGAAAATATTACATCACCATCTGGTTTAGGAAGCTCTACCATATCGCCCATTAATGGGATGGAAGATCCGCTGCAGGATCTGGCCCAAATTGATTCATGGTGTTGACCCATGTTGGGAACTCTGCCACAGTAGGAGTTCATCAAGCTCTAGTGTTACTTATAGACACTAGAGGGGGGAAAATTTGTCTTGTATAGATAGTTTCCCATTTGGTCAATATCAGGTTGGGAGGATCTTCATAGGTAATTTCCCTACCAGTTCTGTTCCATGACCTTGAAGGAAATCATTGTCAACATCTTCAAGTCCCAGTAGAGTCCAAATGAATGTGTTTCTTAACTTTTCTCTAGGTGGAAGGTCCAATCAAATTCCCATTATATGAAACTTATCCAGTAGAAGATACTATTGTTGTGCATGTGGAATGTAAATACCAAACATGTCCCTTCCCTTATAACTCAGAACAAACTAGGCGGGTTCCATAATTTCACTATCAAAGAACAGCAGTTTGGGGATTCCTTGAAGTCAGCCAAGATGGCATGTACATTGCCTCCTTTAGATCCTACAATAGGAGACTACATGGACGAGACTGCCATTCTAGCACAAATATTGGCCCCAAGAAATTGGGATTATTAAAAAATGATCCACCACTATAGCTACACTAAGGCCCACCACCTCAGGAACATCCTCCATATTAGTGGTTGCCCCCTCAAAAATCAGCAGGCACCCCCTCATAACGAGCCAAAACCTATTACAAGAGACAATCAGGTTGCACCTCCTTAATAGGATCTTCCAACACCTCATCAGGTCCTTGATCCTAGATCACTTTGCACATATCGGTGGAACCAAAACTACTAATTTAATGATGTTGAGGTTCCCTGTTATTTCAAAAGATCATTAGTTTATGGAATCTTATGGTTTCCAAAATGAAAGAGGTCCAAAGATGCAGATCTCCATAATTTCCCCAGTTGTTTCCCTTATCAACAGTTTCATGTGAATACCCCGAGAAATGTTATGGTTTTAAACAATAGATCCAGGAACAAGTTGATAACAACATAGTCATGTTGGTCCGGCACCAGAATAGGTGCATATGTGTTTATAAAGACTGATAGTGAGAGAGAGGATGAATTGTAGTAGATTTCTAACTACGGGTCTCAATAATATAAGGACTAGAATGATCACAAGGAAATCACCGGTGACCATGGTATTATCTATTCACATTTTAATTGTCTTGCTCCTTCAGATGTTGATATGATATCTTCAGATACTACCTCTGCATTAATATCTCAACCTCCATCCTCTCAGGGGAGTAAGCACTGAATATGGAACAGAAAACAAATCCCTTAACCTGTTCCAAATCCATCCCATAATATCAATGATTTCTTTCCCTATAAATAGTATTTGTCCAAAAATCCACCCAACAATAGAGTATTCTTCATAAGAGTACTTGGGGTATTCTTCGTTTAAAACCGTCAAGTAGGAAAACCCTTACATGGATCTCGATGACGATGAAAACCAAGAAGACCATCCCACCATCCCCAGTCGATGCTACTGAAGACGTTTCAATGAATTTGTAAATTTATAGATTGAAATGTAGAGTGCTTCAATCTAAGCCATGAATTCCCTTGAGAAAAGATAACATGCTTTGTCCAGAGCTCAGCATGTGGAGATTTCACATATCATTTAATCAAATCCATCTCCACCACTTTTTGTACTACCGGATCAGGCATATCTACCAAAACCATAATATGATCTTCCATGTTCTTTTTTATATGGAAATTTGTCATCTGGCCTTCATCCAGTAGGAATTATATGTTGTTTGACTAGTGAAGAGTGAGACATTTCCATCACTGGCCAAAATCCACTATTTCAACATGAAATGTCCTTCATAACTATTACTATAAAGAGACTTGTTTTCCAAAGATGTTTACAAATGGCATAAAAATATTATCTTCTTAATAATATTTATAGCATTCTTGCAAGGATCTCTATACTAAAGGATCTCCTCTTGTCAGCAGTTCTGAGTTAATCCCACATAGATGAATTAAGAATCCTTATACAATTTGAGACAGAAGTAGTTATTGTATAAGATTTTGATGCTATTACAGTCAAGGATGAATAATGATAGTACATCATCTCATTCTCTAAAAATGATAAAGGTACTCCTATATAGAGGCACATCCTCCAAAATTACATCACTGTCTTGTTAAAAGGTGTAGAGGTATGTCATAGTCTTGTCGACACGAGCTCCATTATCAATCATATCCTGACTCAAACAGTCCCCACTATAGGGGTGTCTATAATAGATATGAGTCAATATAACATGAATATTCATGGTTATGACAGGGAGAAGTAGACCCCAGTTGGAATGATCATCCTGATGACCTAGTTTAGTGGCCTAATTGTTAGATATGACTTCATGGTTATCCTAAAGGACACCACTTATAATGAATTGATGGGTATACCATGGATGTACCTTCATGAAGATGTCCCTTCCAATTATCACCACTTCCTTGAGTAATCCCTTAATGGTTGAGTAGGCGTACTCCAATGTAATTATTCTCCCTTTTCATCTTGTGAAGCCTGCTACCAAAATGCCGACTAATAAAAGAAAATTGACAAGTATATTCAGTTTAACATGGTAGAGCAGACTATGGCTATGAAAAAACCATGGACAACCCTGGATAACACCTAAATTTTCCTGATTAACCAATTTGGGGTTTCAAAATCGGATGTGATGAAATTAATTTGTGTCTCTATAATGAGGGTGAAGCATTTTCCAAAGTCTAAGGAACACCGTGATATCATCTTATATTATTAGAAAAAATAGTATCAGTTGATTTCAGAGCCCCCAACTCCTATAAGGTATTTGGGTATCTTCCCAATGGAATCAACTATATGTCATACATGGTTGTTTCACTAGGATGGGATAAATCGGCTCAAAATGATGTGCCACTATTTATTTTATATTTTCAATGTGGAACCTTGGTTTGAAGAAAATATGGGATAGGGTTGAAAACTTTCACCTCTATGGTATCTGTAGTGGCAGAGTACCCCTTTGAGGTTTCCACTACCACACTGGCTGGCAGCGTTGTCCCGTCATGATATTTTGACTTGAAGGTGTTTCCTCCTAATGATGTTCCTCTCTCCAGGAATAAGGAATATTATTTTTATGACACCCCACCACATTTGATTTGGGATTATCCACTATAGTTGATTAATTTTAGCATGTGAACCTCGATAATGAGAGAGATCTTTGACCAACACAGATTGGAACCACTATGCCTGGAAAAGAGTAATAATGATACATGGATTTATTACTGCATCATCATGATGTACATTCATGGATTTGTGATTAGATTTTTGGGATTGATCATCAGGTCGTCATCTACTGTATCAGTCTCCCTGAAAATCATTGTAGGATAAACAACCTCTCAAAAAGATATACCCATATCGCGGTGCCTGGTTCAAGTATGAGGTTGATAAGATAATCAACTCCAACATCGTCATGGAGGTCAAATACCCCATCGGGTTAGTTAACATTATTCTCATCGGTATGAATAAAAGACATATCAGATCCAGCATCAACTGCTAGGATCTAAATTTTCACAGTCTAATGTACGATTTCCCCCTTCATACAATAGAACTTTTGATTGATGCCAACACAAGGTTCTAGGCCCTCTCCTTTATTGATGGGTATTTTGGTTATAGTCAACTCTAAATGGAACTTGATGATGAAGCTTCTACCACCTTCAGGAAACCACGATGTACTTTTTACTAACATGTAATGCCTTTCAGTCTATAGAATATAGGTTCCACCTATCAGTCTCCCATGAACCACATATTCAATCTGATCCTTGGGAAATTGGTTGAATTTTAAATGGACGATTTGGTGGTTAATTCTCACCAACATCAAGACTATCATGGGGATATTGATCAAGTGTTCGACTTCCACTATTACCAACATTTGAATACGATCCCCTTGAAATGTTTATTTGGGGTAACCTCCATGAATATTTTCAAATGCATTTTCATAAATAGGGGAATTGATATCGATGTAGAAAAAATAAAGGTCATTAGTAAGATGTATTTTATGTGAAATATTCAGGAGCTCAGAGCCTTCCAAGGACACATATAATACATACATCAATTCATTGAAAATATGGATGGAATGTGTAAGCCTATTTCCAGACTAATGAATAATGGTGTATAATGTCAGTGGGATGAAGAGTGTCAAACATCTTTTGATGAAATCAAGTAGTACCTACAACAACCTCTAGTTTTTATTCTTCATGTTTCCAGGATTTCATTGGTCCTCTATGTGACTGCTTCGGAATGGTCCCTAAGCACCCTTATCTCCTAAATGAACAAAGAGGTAATAGAGAAGAGTTTATATAATCAAAGCCACTTGATCCTCAAAACAGAGACTAGATATTTATATATCAAGAAGAGAAACCTTGCACTATTATTCGCATTGTAGAAATTGTCAAATTACATATAGAAACATGAGATATAGCTGTTATCCCATGTATATCCATTAATGTAATTTCGGAACAGCCCCATGTTGATAGGTTTTCTAGTCTTTTGGGTAGTGATCCTTCCACAATTAAACACCGTGTTTATTATCTGGAAGTATAGCAGGGGAAATGTATTGGAAAATATTCTTTCATCCAATACATCCCCTACAATGTATTCTAAAAAAACATTAATTTTGATATAAGGAAATCATATAAGTCGATGAAGCCCTTCTATGTAAGAATATGCACATTGATGGCTCTTTCTAAAGCTCTACTGGCACAGGACTCAATGATCACAATCTCAATTGAGTGGGAATATGAATAATCTTTATCACAACATCCCATGTTGTCCTAACCTATTCATTCAGAGTGTCAATAAGTTAAACCAACATCACGGTATAGTATCAGGATCTCATCACACATCTCAACCTAGCCCTCGTGATTGATGTTTCCCAATTGCATGTGAATGTAGACACTGATCTGGTCTTCAATGATATAAAAAATGACATTGTTGTCCGGGATCCAGAGCTCTTACCTATATAAGATCAAACTAACTAGCTGATGTACCAGTTCCCTTCTCAGACAAATGTATCTCATATCCCTCAATCAAATAATGTTCGTGTTGATTCCTTCTCCAATATTGTCGCATCTATTATAGAGTTTGACCAAAATGATTTTATTATCTATGTGGATCCTTGAATAGTCATCACTCACATCACTCTGGATGTTGATGACAACCAACATGTAATTCAACTTACTCTCGATGCCTCAACCATAGGACCTTCAGGTCCCCTACCACAATATTGGAGGTGATCCCTTATATAATGACTCTCTTTATAATGTATCATCAGCACCATAATCTCTCAATTGTCCAAGATGAATGTAAGGAAATAGGACAGTGCATAGTATAGTTCCCCCTGATAAGATGGCCCATTCATGAGAAGATTATCTATAGACGTGGGTTTGATGGGATTCTTCTCTATTAAATTAATGGAGATGATATTTTTCATGTTATGCAGTATGCTCATGCTAGTTCGTATGGGGCTTATCAGGAAAGTCTAACACTCCCTCTTTAGATCCAAATTCCCGGATATTTTTGGACCACTATGATGAGATCCTTTGTCATGATTTACAATAGGTTTCATGCATTCTATATCAATGATAACATATTATAGTGGCCACAAGAGCCTCTCCATTCTACCATGTAATCTTGGACCTTTGTAGTCTGGGGACTCAATGTCAAGGGGACATACCCAATGACAACAACCCACTAGTGAATGTTCATCCTAGCCACATCATATTTTTTCCAAGTGGGTGGAGTTAGTTCTACTCATGGAATATAAGAAATCTTCCATCGTTTAATTCATGATATCCAGTATCATGCACTAATTCAAAGCCCCTCACACTGTTTTCACTGATAATGAGACCATCTTTTAGGTTATCGTGTTGAAGAAACTATTCGTGATGAACATTATTAGTTCTAATCATACCACTATCTATCATGTGCAATATAATGGAAAGGTTATGGTGTTAAAATAACCTATCTAATATCACGTAGAGTATGGCTGGTTAGAACAAGAAGATTTGTCTAGACAAAAGCACTGATCCTCTCTAGGATTACCAGACAATGAATCCTAATTCAACAAACACATCAGAAAAAGTAGCTAAAATCTATATAGATGAACTGGAAGTTCTTGATGAGAACATTATTTGTTCCTTGAACAATCTGGAGACACATTAGAAAAAGATATCTATGGCTTTCAAGAAAAAATTTCACCTCCTCTTATTCATTGATGGTGACACTGTATTGGTTCTGAGAATTCCAATGATACCCTATAGGTAGCCACTAAAGATGGATCCCAGATGGGAGAGACCATATGTCATTTACAATTTATTCCCCAATGGATAATAATCTTTGATCACTATGGATAGTTACTATATTACTCCTCTCTCCAATGCCAAATTCCTCCAACGGGACTTTGAGAAAGGAATTTTATGTCCTAGTGAAAATTAAATAGCTCATCCCATCATCTAGAATAATGCCAAACTATAAATGGTTTGAGCTCTATTACCGAAAACTAAAATCCATTTCATCACAATTTATGATAAACTATGAACAATCAATACTTATCATAGTCTTAGATCTATGACCATAAATTATGATCACCCTCATCCTTAACGCAAGATGTTAAACTACACGGGTACCAATATGTATCACACACACCATCATTTGGGACTCCGTCATCATTCAAATCTGAAAGGACCCCTGTAGTAGCCTGGTCTCACTCAGCCTTGGCTCACCTACCATTTGGGGCCAGCATCATGGAGTAAATCAAAAGGAAATTTGACACAAGTCCTACATTTCATTTATGGTATGTGGTCGATGATCAATTGATTGTTTTCATTACATATTTGAAGATATGTATAATATTTTTAAATCATTGTTAGGAGTTATCCTCCTACATTATATCCAACCCCTTGGTATGCTAAATGACTAGCATCTTGATTCACCTCTTTACCCTTCTATCACATGCACATGAAATTATGATGGGAATCTATGTTGTTAACTATATAACCATAAACTATGATCTTCCCTGTCATTGCCAAATAACTTTAAAATGCGTTTAATTTTAGTAACTATGTATGAGTTCATTCCCATCCTAATGGGATATGAAGGGATTCTAAAAAATTTGTCTTCTAGTTTATCTAAGAAAATATATTCCACCCCACTATTTTATCCCTTTTAGAGGGATATCATTTGGGGTGGACTATGTACTTCATTTTTATTCATTCACATTGAGTTTACAATGGCTGCATCATGTTCCCCTCTATTCGGAACTCCCTTCATTCCCCCTCCTCACTTTAGGATGTTAAACTATATGGTATTTTCTATAACTACGTTTGTCTTGATTCCTGTCCTTTTGTGATACATGGGAACTCCTAGACATTTCTTCATCAGGTCAATCCTTTGGATCATCTTTTCAATCTCTTGGAAAATTCCTCTTTGAGATACCTCATTTCCCACATCCTTATAGCATGACGTTTAAATGATAAACATTTTAGAAACTACATATGACTTCATTCCAATCCTCATGGGATATGTAGGAATTCTTGGACATTTATTACTGATGTCTAGCCCTAGTTTTTAGAAACCTTTTCTTACTTATGTACCCTTGGCCTATATTCTCGTAAGGGCATGTGGTGTGGTGTTAAATTATATCCTCATTAACATAAGGTTTGCAAAATCTATTCCACATATCACTCTCAAGAGATCTCCATAAACATTTCCAACCATCCTCACCACATGATGATAAACTGTAGGGAATTTTCAGAAGACTGTATTCCTTGATTCCCATCATTATGGGACACATAGTAACACCCAAGAATTTTTTCTTCAAGTCTAGATTGAGGTACCACTGTCTTTCCTTGACCCTTGGATAGAGGTTCCCTCCCCTAGTATTGTGCACAGTGTGGTATACACTTTTTTCTTCATTCACGTAAAGTGTGTTTTATCACACCATGTTCATTCCCATTAGAACCTCATTCTTATATTTGTTCCCAACCCATATAACATTAAACTATGATGCCTCATCCCACATGAAATTAAATTGTTGCATCTTCACCACATGACATGAATGTGCATGGGCTGGATATATAAAATGACCATAAATTTTGGCACTATCATCCTGGACGCTTAAAGAAAAATGGAATTTTATGCATTGAACCCATATGATGCTTAACAATGAAAACTTATCCGACATGGATTTAAACTATTGCAACATTTTTTCATGAAATTAATATTCATGGGATACTCCTATCATATGATCTTAAACTGTAACACAATCATCCTGGCTGCACATCAAAAAACAACACCACATTTTTATCTCCTCGCTTGAGAAGATATCATGTTTAGAATCATTCAACCACCATTCTAGTTTTCATGGACTACACATCCCTTGATTCCTACAAAGATTTCTAGAATCTCTGTCTGGGGTTTTTTTCTAAAAAACACACACACAATAATTAAAAAACAAGGTCCATCAAATGACACTTCACTCTGTGCATGGGAGAGACATGCACGATAGTATTTACCTAGGTGTTGGTATCCTATTGTTCTCTTCGCATGAACTAATAATTGATTGTTTCTCATTATTATGGTATTCATAGGAATACCCTAGAATTTTTCTTTTAGGTCTAGCCCTAGGTATCTCAAATACATCTTTATTTCCCTTCCCTTGGCATGAAGTATATCTGAAGAACTTGGTGTGGTGAGAACCTTTTGGTACTCATTGATGTCGGGTGTATAATAGTCATGCCATGACCATCCCTTTGAGGATCTCCCGTCCATTCTCCTTCATCCTTACATAATAAATTTAAACTATACGAATTTCATGAACTATCTATGGTAATATTTCCTATCATTATGAGATACGTAGAAACACCCATTAATGTTGTCCCCAGGTCCATCCTTAGGTTCTCCAAAAAGTTTTCCTATCCCCTTGTCTAGGGTTACCTATCAGGATTGTGAATAGTGTGGTATGTGGACTTATGTCCTTATTTACATTAGCTTATCCTAATAGGCCATGAATATTTATCTCTTGAAAAAAATAAATATCTTTCATAATTATTACATGAAATTAAATTGCATGGAATGTTTAGAACTATGTCTATCATGATCCCCATCATCATGGGATACGTAGGAAATCACCAAAATTTCGTCTTTAGGTCATGCCTCAAGTTAATCATCCCATTGTTCCTCTTCTTGTCAGGTCATATCGACAACTATTATGCTTCACCAATGTTCTCATATACACTATGATTTATAACAGAGTTTCAGATTACTCATGGACATTATTTCATCTATTCCCATGCTTCTGATCTCCATTAATTTGGGATTCCATCATATTTAACATCTAAAAGGACCCCTAAATATTATGGATTTCTATCCTTAAAGAATTATTACCACTTAGGAGAAACATATCAATGTATTTTGAATGAAATTATGAGACGAGTTCTCCATTTCGAATATGGCCAGCAGTCAAAACTCAGATGTTAGGTAACATTTTAGGTCACATGATTTGGATTATGTGTTTTGAACATAATCAACAGTTATCTTCCTTCATTTTTTCAACCCCCACTATGCCCTAAATTTTTGTCTCCTAATTCACATCCATATATAATCCATCTTATATAAGTGGAATTTTGAAACCCTTGGTGTCATATATCCATTAACATTTTCACTTTGGGGGATGAACCATCATCATGGTCTCACCCTTTGATCTACACCTTCATCCCCTACAATGTGTTTCTTTTCACAGTAAAGATCTTGTCTATCATTATTTCCACAACAATTATGGCTTTCATTGTATTAGGGATTTGGGTATGGTTTTTTCTTACATGTATGGGTCACACTTCCTTTTTGGTCCATACTCTATGAATATATACCAGGGGCTACTGTCCCCTAGTCAAGTAATCATAACATTTACATATGTGCATTCTCATAGAAATTTGTAAGGTGGTGTGGACTACCTTGTTCGTACTCATGTCCACGTTGTTTTGGTACCACGTTGCATATTTTCATATCAGGAATCTATCCATTATTGTCTAATAACTATGAACATAAGCTATGATATGTTACATCCAAACCATAAGACACTAATCTATGTCTTCTATCCCCAGGCTCTATAATGATAAATTCACCAGCAATATGATGTCTTCACTAGGGAATACATTACCCCTTTTCGGTATTGGATGCCTTCCATACCACATTCATGAACAACGTGTGGATTGATACCATTTTAATGTGATACATAGTGATTTGAAAGAATTATATTTCTAGTTTAGCCGCATCACCGTGAACCCTCTTGTAAAATTTCATCCTGAGTTTCCTTAGAAGAATTTTGTGTGGTGTGGAATTATGTCCTTATTCACATAATGTTTGCAGTAACCATGCCGCAAACCTCTCTCAAGTGTCCTCATTTTTTTTATCCTTACATCATAAATATAAACTCCACAGGCATATCCCGTGAACATGACAAAAAACAAGACACCATACCATCTGAGCTCTATGACCTTTAACTATGATTCATACAGTCTATGTTCACAAGATATTAAAATTAATAATAATTATGATATTATAATTTAAAATAGCATATCACCATTTTTGGTATTGGGTTCATGCATTAAAAACTACAAGAACTTTGTGTGAATTTATTCCCATCCTTATAGGATATGTGGTGGCATAAAGACTTTCTGTATGTGGTCCAGTCACATCCACATTCACCTACCCATCTACTTTTGGACTAGGTTCACTTAGAATCACATGGTGTGGCATGGACTTACTTGGTCATCATTCATGTCAGGTTTATAATGATCCTGTACTTCCTTAGAGATTACCAATCCTTACGCTCTTCCTACACGATGATAAAACATTATGGGTAATGTTATTTGTTTTCAAATTCCTTAATTTGGGGATTCATTACATTTATCGTCCAATGGGACCCCCTAATGGTATGGATTATGGGCCGTAGTTCCCCCGTACTGTCCTGGGCCAATGACCCAATGGATTTTGAACCTTAATTTGATAAAAGCCCCATGTCTAAAATATGCTCATTGATCAACAGTCTTCTTCTTGTTCCCATTCAAGGATAATGAGAAATTGATGTTGTGTTTTGAACATGGTCCACAGCTATCCTTCATCATCACACTTCTTCCATTAAAACCCAAATATCAGATTCCTTGAATTGAATGATTAATTACCCTTTCAATCTTATGGATATTCAACTCCCATTATGTGGAAAGTCCTGCATTCGCGTGCGTCTAGTATGAATGTTAGTTCATCAAGTATTTTGACCATTCAAAAATTCTATTCCACCATTACATAATCTCATTATATGTGAATGTCTTGACATTGTAATTTATTTCATACACTAAGAATGGCTAATATAGGAGTAGGGGTTGTGGTATGGTAATATCCATATACATGATAGTGTTACACATTGGTCATGCCACAAGGAAAAGAAATGTGACATTATCATCCTCAAAATTGGGCATTAAATTGTTGGGAATACAGAGAACTACATAAGGCTAGATTCATGTGGTTATAGGATTGGTAGAGACATTCAGTCATCTTATTCTTAGTCCATCCAACTGAATGGAATTCTCTAGGTTTTTTCCCTCTCGTCCTCGAATTTTTTTTAGGACCATTTGGATTGTTGAGGACCTCTCTCGACCTCATTCACATCGATGTGTGGACTGCACGTCAAATTTATCTTTTTGGGTACCCACATCCTCGACACATGACTTTAATCTATAGTTCTAACCTAAACATGTTCATGATGCCCCGTGATAATTATGGGATGCATCTGTTTCCTCACCAGAGAGGATTTCCTACACCATTCTTGATCTTTGACCACAATCTTCTTAAAAACTGTATTTTTCATGATTATTATCATAATGTGATACGTTTAGATACTCAATCATTTAACCTTGGGCCCATCCCCATGGTTGTTTATAGTCTGAGTTCTTCTCCCCTAATTACAGTCTAAACACTATGAACCTAAACTAAGTAGTCCCATGTCTGAGTAAGGAAACAATATTTTGTTGATCATGGTCCATGCAACATGACATGAAACTGTGTGCAATATCCTAGTTATATAGAGTTAAACTATTCCATGCATCTTATTCATTTTCATGATGTCAAATAGGATTCTATTATAGGAACTAACTATATATTTTTTTTTCTAAAGTAGGTTTGATCTTTGTTCAGACCAGTACACTCACCCAAGGTGATTTCGACATCGTGGTGTAGTTTCAATAGTGTTGGTATTTATTCATACATTCTTTCATTCTATCACCATGATTTTGGAGCCCTCTATTTCATATCCTCATTCCCCATCATTTTTGATGGATCCCTCTGATGGTAAAGAATAATGGCCACAAGGCCCTCCTACCACCTGTGGCCAATGTTTCAGAGGACATCAGACAAAATGTCGAGTATTTCCTCATGTTTTCAAATGTGGTCAGTGGTTGGCCCTCATTTGTTTGTTCCCATTTCCAGATAACATGATGTTGATTGTATGTTTCTAATTTGGTAAACATTTATCCTATGTATCTATGATATCCTCACCATGTTTTGTATTTTAGGTATTCAATTCGACATTCTTCATGCCCCTTAGTTCTAATTTATTCCAACACCACTGGAATTATCCTGCTCAGGTGCTAGGGAATGTTGGGGGGGGGGATATTTGGAAGTTCAGATAAATCAAATATATAGTCATGTTATAATTTATTTCCTTGAGACTAAAATTGGTCATTCAAACCTAGTATTTCGGGTGATTAGGTTGCACATTCATATGCAATGGAAATAATTATGTGGTCATCCATTGTTTCTCACATCAGGGAATGAACAATTAGAGATTATGGATTTATCATTTGATATTACACAAAAATGATTCAGATGTAGTAATAAAATTTGATTATGATACTCATGTACACATCCAAAATAAAAATAAATCATGATGGTATGTTTGTGAGTTGGTGCAAATGACAACCCCGATGTATTAACCCCTGTAATATATGTGTTGAGCTCTTAAATGAATCTTACTAGGTCCATGAATCTATGTCTTTTGAAATCCAAGATTGTCTATCACCTGTTACGCTCTTTCTACTCTTCAATTGCTAAGGGGTGCTATTCATAGGCCCAGATCCATGCATGATCCTCATCATCTCGGATAATAGCCATCTATTGCGATGATCTTATCATTTGTTCCTCTATCTCTATCAACAATGAAATAAATAAAAATATGAGATTTTATTGTGAATCAATGAATGTAGATTTTTAATACACCCACTCCCTTAAGCGTTGGATCACATGATTATCCTCTTGAAGATTTTTTATATTGAAAGACATCCTCTACTGCTAACCAAACCGAGGTTGCAGTTGTGTTTCATTATTTTTTTCTATGTAATATTGGATGAGATTATGAGGACCTTGAGAATACAATCCTCTAGTGTATAGTATGTGGATCCAAGAATGAAGTCACCCCATCAATGTTATCCACTCTACTTTGGAGTCTCTATGATGAAGATCGTGAATAGTTTCCATGATCGGCGATGGACGAGATTACTATCCTCTTCATTAGAAGATGTCTCATCTTGGTCCTCTAGTTTGGTATGTTTGAATAATGCGAACACCTCCATAAATTCATCATCAATGTCTTCTTCAGGTGTGCTATCAGACAGACTGGGATCTATGTCATCGGGCATGTCCTCTTCACTGTATTCCGCCACAATATTGTCAAGTTCTCTCCTGCTAGTGGTCCTATCTGTTGATGTAATAACATTCATTTGATCAGAATGAGCATCCAATTTCATGATGATATACATTAACCTTGTAAAAGAAGTTTTAATATCACCAACGATCCTCTATCGGGTGTCCACACCATTAGAAGCACTATTCATTTGCAAATACACAGACGTAAGTTGGCATGGTTCAATTGAAAATAGATACAGGTTATACCAAGGATTGGACATACCGAGATAAAATAATCGGTATCTCCCTTGAGTTTTTGATAATAGGATTCCAAGATATGGACCCAAATATTTGGTTGGGGTCTTTAATGACTCTGAGATAACCCCCCCCCCCCAAGGTCTTAGAGGACTTCTAGATTCTACAAAAACCATTGTCCTAGGTACAGACCCTGAAGAAATAGTTGTTATCTTATTAGAACAAGTATTACATATGATGTTCTCCTATATATGGAAAATGTTATTTAAGAGATACACTATGACCTTAATGATGACCATGTAAAAATTTTTTAGGGTTTAACTCAATAGTCTTGGAAAACTCTTCCAGCTCTAAGGTAACAACATCACCTTCCTCTAAAGGGCTATGTCTACCAACTTATTCCCCCATGAAGAATCTTCTAGTACCATGGGTAAGGGAACGATCTCCCTTAATTCAGTTGTGGAAAAATAAGGTGGGATTTCTTTGTTAAATAGTAATGTCACCCAGTCCATCATTGTATGTGAAGTTCCCCAAGAATGCATATAGACCTCTTGTTCAACAATGTATTGCTCTTATTCCACCTAAGACACCAAAAAGCCGACCGAGACGCATCCAATCACTGGTAGATCAATCATGAGGTAGTTGATGTGATCTCATGACTATGAGGGATTGGAAAATTGCCTACTGATGTTAGAGGAATCCCTACCTTTTGGAACGAAATCATCTAAAGGAATGTTTAAGTGGCATGAAATCTTACCAGGAGCCAATGTGGGTATCCTCCAAAACCCTATAGTTGGATTTCATCCCTACTAACTATATTCAGTTGGGGATACTGGTTCCACTTATCCCGCTTTCCCTCCATTCGGTACAGTCCTTGGAATTGTTGTGCCTACTGCATCCCTTCTACAACAATGTTCATCATATCAGTTTCCAAGATGTGTTCTTTCCATTTTTTGACCTCGAAATCTAGGTGGAAGATGTACCCAATGATTGACATTGATAGTTCCTTTAACATCTCACCCATGTAGGCTGACTCCTAGCATTTGGCCTATTCTGAGAACTTCACAAAAGGAGGCATATGTAGAGGCGTATCATTCTACATCTTTTCATCCTCCCACAAAAACATGAGACACATCTTACACATCACTCATACGTGATCCTAGTGGAATACCCCCATGTAGACTTTCCTGTTTAGTCTCTGAATGAACTTGAATTTCCTCATGAAGTGGTGTTTGGTAGATGGATGGTAGATAGACTCACGACCCACCCACGCCACCAGAAAACTACCCTAGAAGGCTATATGTTTGGATATATAGTCCTTAGTTCCATTCCCATCATTGGTGAATGCTCTCGAAGGCAGTCGGAAGGGGTGGAAATTGAATTCATCTGCCTTCCAGACATAATTCAATGCAATCGGTGGAGTAATCTTGGTCAAAAAGAACCCCACTACCATCAGAGTGTATATTCAGAAGTCTGATCCAAGATAATAAATATTATTTGGATTTTCATAGTTGCTAATGTGTGCCTCTAACTATCCATATATGATGTGTAGCTGTCTACATACTCACAGTGTCCTTTTCCCTTTTGTGATGTGCCACTGCACCTCGTATAATGTGGCCAGCACTGGGATCCCGAGATTGAAATGCTTCAACATCGCTGGTATGGACACCATAACGAACATTTTTTGCCACACTACAGTGTTGTAATCCTAGACCAGCAACATCTAGCCACATATCATGGCCGAAATGAACATAGCTAACTTAACCACCGGTTTCTACCCAATGGTGACACTATACACCCAAAAGATAAATTGGTTGTCCTCTAGGATGTCCCAGTATAAATTCTATTTTCCAAACTGAAATCCCTCTTTGAGATAAATAGGAGGAATTTTGGGTTGCATCGTAGGTGCCTCCTCCCCTCCAAAGGTGTGTTTTAGTGGGAAATTTATTAAATGTTCAAACCACCACTTGAAGGGACATCCATCAATAATAATTTATCTTCATACAACATCATGTCCATCCGTGCCTTTTCTAGCTGGGGTAACTACATTGGATCATACCATACATTTTCAAGGGGCGTGAATTAATAGTAAATTTTACCCAGAGTTGGGTTCCTAGAAATCTGTTTGAGGTCTTAGAAGATAATGCTAAATTCCCTGTGGTGATGGTTGAATGTGTTGGTTATTGATGAACACCTTCTCAGAGTCACTGAAATCATGTCTCCATAAAATAAATAGGGAATTGGGAAGATCAGAAACATTTATATAATCCTACATGATTCAACTCCACCACAAAAACTTCACCGAATGCACAGACCCAGTAGGCCTAGATACAATCATCCGTGAAATTTCTACCCCTAGGGAAGATCCCACTTATCGGTCCACCCATTCATCGGGTTCCCCAGAACTGACTTCAGAATAGTATGGAATCATGTGTGATAATACTCAATAATTAGTTCTTTTCCATCAATTATATTTGCGTGATTGTATAGAAAATCAGTAGTGAAAGCCATGTGGTTATCTCATGTATGCCCAACAACATCCATGTACCACGGGTGCTGGCATTGTGTGATCCAGAATCAGTAAAATGGTTCATCAATAATTTCTTTAGGGATAAAAACATCATCCCTCCGACTAAATCCATTCAATGAAAATATTTTAAAGAGTTGATTGTTCTTTTGGATCCCTAAAATCAGCTCGGTTATGGATTTATAATCCCAGTGGCTTTGTACACACTCTCTAATACCTAGATTGTTCGCCATTTTTGTTCCCTATGAGTAGAATCTGCAAGGACCCCACACGTGGCATCCATGAAGTCCATTCTATCCCAAAACATTAGTTTTTTAGTCCTGATTTTTAGATCTTGATTGTAGATCTCAACCACAATGTACAGTCGCAGAGCTCAAATGCATTTTCTTCATGTAGAGATAAATAAAAATATGGCGCACATAGAATGTGATCGAAGAGAAAAATTGATTGAGGTGGGATAAAAAGAATCCAAGGATCATGGTTCTACAAATATTGTGAGTATCATAGAGAACCACCAGTCCGTGAAATCTAGTATGCACAGAGCAATCACAGAACATGAAGAGCGCGAGAATCTAATAGCTCACCTGTGAGGATGTAGTGGAAAGTAAGGAAAAAGGAGAGGTTTTCTCCCTTTATTTTTAGGAGATGAACAATAATATTTACAGTTTCTCATGCCGCATTGAGGTTTTTGGTGAACTCTGTGACTCTCTCAATCCACACACTATGTTCCCTAATTGCTATTCAACATTATGATATGCACAAAATTCGGTATTTTTCTATCAGAATCTGAACCAAGTTTCAAAATGACAACCAAACTAAGGGGGGAATTTTTTTTCACCAAAATCATTGAATTAGGGAAAAAAATTCACCAAAAAATTCCAAAAAAAGCTGCTTTGCAGTGTTACTTCGCAAAGACATCCATCACCATGATGACCCAAAAGAGAAGGGCTTCTGTACACCCGCTATAATGAAAAGTGAGAAACAACTCGATGGCTAAAACGAAATTGATCAAATGAAATGTTCTCTATGAGAGCTTCAAAGGGAATGATAGATGACTCCATGATAACAAAAAACATGAGGGAAGCCAGAATCCATTGTGATCATTGTTGGGAGAGTGACAGTTGACTATGTGATTATGAGAAACATGACAGATTTTTCCTCGAATTGTAGAGGGGGGATTATTTCATGGTGCATTATTTTCCCTTCATACCTTCCTAGAACATATAAATAATTGGTTCCCCCACTCAAAAATAACCAACACCCCGACCTTTCACATTCCAAGATCTCAAGCGATGAAGCATCATTTTTCTTTATGAACCGTTAGAAAAATGAATCATCTATAGTACTTGGGAATTACAAAATCCGTTTACTTTTACACAAATTTAACCCTTCACCATGGAAATATTTCATTTGTAGAACCTATGATCCATCACAAATGATGGAGATCCCTTTGGGTACTCAGGACTTCACAATGGACCCATGCTTCAAATAGAACCCTCTCAGAACATGTGCACTCTATGCATCAGCTAGAACACTATGCTTTACAATTTTATCCTCATTGCAAATTAATATCCTCTGTGAGATATTGTGATCTATGATCCCATGATCTCCTTGAAGCCATATGATCAGAAAGACCCTATTCTTATCTACCCATTGAGCTTTGAAAATCCATGTGATGTGTGAGTCCCTTTTGTCTGTGAGCTCGTATGCATTATGAATCCATGTGCCTTTCGATCACCTATGTTTTCTGGTCCCATGATATCTAGAATCTGATGTCATCTATGAGACCTAGTTCACTACAAAACCTTATGTTTTTCTAATCCCCCATCTATGAGGCCTATTACATCGTGAAACCTTCTCCCATATAGCCCTCCAGGATTATATGAAGTGATTTAAAATTCCCTTGGGCAGTGCTCTATATTGCGTTGATTTTCCTTATGCATCTTCGCATTGGCACACTAATGGATATTGCATATTCTTGTAGCCATTCTAATGTGATACACTCAACATATCACTCCACAACCATGTCTTTATATGGATTAGATAATGTCTTCTCTTCCCTAAGGGTTAATGTGAGCCAGTTATTTAATTCCTCGGGGTGAGGAGTAAATCCCCACCATTTGAGCTACAAGTTGTTAAATTAAAATTCACCCAAGTCCTTGAAACATGATGTGAAACAGTGATCACCACATGAAAATACCTTTCAGTGTGGATCATGAAGGGGGATGCGCACCTGTAGCTTCTCACTCCACTCACCCTTAGAGATTTGTTTCCATGCACACCATGGGGGGTCATTTCATATGTCATGGACAACATAATTAGGTGTTTAAGGTACTATGGTCATATCCTCCTCCTACATCTGGACCCCTAATCTTGCTTACCTATTAACATAATCCCTTGTATCATCATTGAACCACTAACCAAGTATAATCCCCACTCCATTCCTCCAAGACGCCCCTTTTGTGATGTGATCATCTAGTCCTTGTTCCCTCTTGTTTCCCACACCATTCATGACTCACATGGGCTTAGAGTAAGCATCGACCCTGAAAACCTATTCGGGAATCCTGGATATGTAAGAACCATTCCCCCCAAAGCCTAACTACATGGAAATTAATATTTTATCCTTTTATAGAAAGGTATCCAGGAAGCCTTCCAGAGGTTCAACCCCATCACCCATCAATCCTGACCAATTCATGCAGGTTTAACCTCATCCATTATGATGTTAAACTGTATTCCCCTTTAGTCCAGCATGACATTAAATAGTTTTCTATCAATATATGTAGGATTTTATCCATGTATTCACTTTAGGATAAATTGTAAGCCTCTCCGTGGTTCAACCCCAAGCACCGATAAACATCTACATCCCTTTTGTTGGGACCCATATCCTTGTTCTTCATTTTTGTGGGGTTAGATCAGTTCCTAGGGAGAAAATAATGCATAAACTCCATGCTTAGTCCATAATCCTCCTACAATTAATGTCCCTATGATATTTTACGCCTAAAAAACTTATTCCCCATCATGTATCTAGGTCATTTTCCTTTAGATACACCCCGATTATATGCCACTTCATGAACTATGTAGACATTGATTCCCATAAACCACGATACATAAGGAACTTTTTTTAGGTTCAATACCAATACAGTCACCTCTATACCTATCCTCTGTTACATCCCCACTCATTACGTCCTTCGACACTTCATCCATATACATCTTGTTTACCCTCGGGCCATTACCTCCTGGGGAGATCATACAATCATCGGGCAGCTAACCATGTGTAAGCTTCATTCATTTCATTGACCTTATGTTACATCCTGGCCACTAACCATGTTTATGACTGATTACGTCTTTGTGTTTTTTCCATTATGCACACCCAGAACCCATGATTGTCCGTCTCTAACATCATTGGATTTTATCCATGTCTTATATAAGAGGTACGTATGACGCATCCATGAGGATAAATCCTAGCCAATGTTAATCCTTGGTGTCCCTTTTTCAGGACCCAATCATCCTCATATCCATCCTCATTGGGCATCTTAATTGACCTATATAATAAAAATTTGAGGTGCTCCCTCCTAGGGAAGTAACCATCTGATCCACTCATATCAATGTTTCAATTCGTCTAATTTAGCTCTTCTAGATGTTAGACTCACAACATACCCCATGTTAAACATCAAAAGTCGAGGAAAACATTAGGGAAATGCCTATGAAATACAATTCTCAGTACTCCATGTGGGATTCCTCTGGATTCGACACCCTAGAGAAGCCCTATCATAAGGGTATGAAATCCATGTGTACCTGTGTTTTATCTTTAAGAGACAATGATTCCCAATGTGACTACTGACCGAACTAAAGGTTTCTTCACTGACATGAACCCATGGAATATCCTGATAGATGAAATATAATTAACTTTTTACCACAAAGATATTTCACTGAGAATAGAATCATGAAGAACATCATAATTTTTAAGGAAGACTCGGACTAGGCAGCAAATTCTGAGGAGGTATCCATGGAAAGAGAGACTAAAATCCCATCATCCCATTTTGTTCTAGGAGAAAACGCCTCAGAAAGGGAAATAGTTGTCACCCGCCTTTGAAATGAGAGAATGTGGGGAAAATTCCAGCACATCCCCACATACGGATGCACGCCCTGGTGAATGTTTCAAAAAAAACACAACCTTCTTTTATAAGGTGTACAATCAACCCCTTGGTCACTTAATTTATTCCAATTTTTTTCAAAAGAAATATTTTTATAATAAGTAGTTAAATTTGGTTATAAAATGAAAAATGGAATGTTTTTATTCATATGTTGTGATAATTTATTTTCTGCCACCGTGACCATTATTTGATATTTGGATTAATATACAAGCCTTAATTTTATTATATGAAAAGGAAATCACATAATAATTTTTGGGTATTTTGATATTGAAAATGGATTGATTATTTCAATATCATCAAATTATTTCATGTAATAACTAATAATATTTTATGAGTGAAATATTGATAGTTTCAATGTTTCGTGTGTTTTGATTATTAAATTGTAATAGACACTTGATGGTTAGTTACGTGATAAAAAAAATAAGGGCGGTTCCCTGATAAATAAAAGATATATGGATTAGTGTTAAATCAAGGATGAATTTTGAGATTATAACCTCCAATTCATTGGGTATGGAAGTTGGTTTTATGTCTATTCTAATTGTAATAGTAGACTATATGGATTTCAATTATATAGTTAACGCATTTAAGTATGATTATGTACCCTGTTACCTTTTTATGTTATATGAACACCATATGGGTTTTATGCAAATCATTTAATTACAAAAATGGTATGAAATGATATTATAATCCAATAAATGTATTTAATACTTAATTAATGTAAAATGTAGTAATTTATGATATAGTATTCATGGTTTAACTATTTTTCCAAAACTAATAGTTTTCCTTCTTTTTATATCACATACTGAGATTTTGGTGTGAATACCAAATATGGAAATATCTTTTAATAGTATTTAATGGAGAATATATTCGAGGATTGGATCATGGAATAGTTATGATTATAAATGAAAAGATACTATGTTTATTTTTTTAGGTTTTTATTTTATGAATGACATGTATACTATTGGAAGTTTCCACCTCGTATTTATATGATTTTTTATGTATCAATTGTAGCCTAATTATATAATTATCTATATATGAAGAGACACTAATTGTGAATTAATGTTTAAATCCATACTAAACTCAAGAATATGTAGAGGTCAAGGTTAGGTCCATATTTTTTTTATGAAAGGATGATTTGGATAGATTTAGGGGTTATAGTATTTTTAATAGGAAATTAATAAATGTTTTTAATATTATTATAAAATTGAAATGATATATAATTTTTATAATAAAATGTTTCTTTGTCTAATATATGTTTTCTTAGAATGGTTATCTAAAGAAAAATTAGGTAGGTCTGATGGGAAAGATTCAACAGTAAAAACACCTTCAAAATTAGCATCGTGTGATATTCAGAATCAGAATAGATTTTTTTTTACAGTGATGGATCTATTTAATTAGGAGGTAAATGATGGTGGTGTTCATGTAAAATATAAACCAGATCAACCATTTATTATTTTTTTGGTAGTGGAGCATTTCATGACACAATGACACCCATATATTAGTGTATCATCTAACCCTATGATAGCTAAAGGCTTGATGAAAGCACCATAAAATTATTTTTTTGTTATTATGTTTTAATATAATCAAAATTATTTTTTTGATGTTTATCATTTTTTGGTGATGTCAGTCAGTGGTGGTCTATGGTTAATAATGTCATAGGAAGTGGATTGATTTATGTAATGGAATGTGATGAATTTAAGAATATGTTCCTTCAGAAAAATTTTCCTAAGGATGTTAGACATAGTATGAGAAATTAATTCATGGAATTGAGAAAAAATAAAAATGATTTGGAAGCTCCATTTGAGGAGAATTTTACTATTTTGGAATGGAATGTCCAACAATATTATCAGATATATTAATTATAGTAGAAATTTGTTTTACATAGACTTGAATACAATATATCAATGGAATTACTGTCATGTTAGTTAAAAAGTTATGAAAAGCATTTATAATGTGTTGGGAAGGTTAAAATAGAGTTATATAAGGATCATGTGTTCCATCAGAGCATGAAAAATAGCGGTCAAGTTGGAAGGAAATGGTAAATCATTCATCAAATAAGTTTATAGGTAAGAAAAATAAATTTTTTTATTGTTAGAAGTGTGGTAAAAATAATCTTTTAGAAAGTCCCTAAAAGTATTGGATTTTCATTCAATGTTATAAGATTATTTGTACTACTTATTAATACATGTCTGATGATTTGGTATGAAATGAAAAGCCAGTGGTATGATCTTTTAGGAGCAATGTGTTAGATTATTATTCCAATGTGTGTCAAGAGTTGATTACTACTGGTGGAAAGAATGAATATCAAAAGCAAAAGAGAATCAAAAACCAATTTCAACTAATAAGGTTGATTTGGGTTAATCAAATGAAATGGTAATAGGTATGTTACTGGTTTTTTAAAAATATTTCAATACCCCATTTAACTTTGGATCATCACATTCTTGCATTTCTAAGAGATTTTCATGTAAATTGGAAATATCATTAAATGAGTGTGATATAGAACTATTGGATAAACTCTGGGTGGAAGTATTAAAGCAACCCATATTTAAAATAATGTTCCAATTATCATTTGTGGGATTCTCCTACCTACAATTATTATCAAACTACCCATAATATAATTTTATATAATTTTGGGTATCGATTGGATTTCAGTATATCATGTAAAAAAGATTACAGACGAAATAAATTTTTATTCACTGATTCCATAGAATTGATAACATATCTAGAAGCAAAGAGATTGAATATAAATGGATTTGAATGTTATCTTGATCATTTTTCTAATGAAACAATTTTAATAAAGTAAATTCCAATAGTTAATGAATTTTCATATTCTTTTCCTGATGAGTTGTCTTGTATTATTCTTGATCATGATGTTGAATTTAAAATTTTTAGTGGAAAATTATATGGCTATTTATAATCCCCCTTATCAAATGAATCATTTAGAATTATTGGAATTGAAAAATTGGTTTCTAGAATTTCTTGACAAAGGTATTATTTGACCTTCTAAATCACCATGGGGTGATCCTTTTTCATGTGTGAAAATGAAATATGCTTCTATGTGACATTGAATTGATTATAGATCCTTGAATAAAATCGCCAATATGAAAAAGTATCATTTTACTAATATGGTGGAATTTTTTTATCATCTCTTGGGAGATTTGTATTTTTTAGTGTTTGATTTGAGGTTTGGGTACCATAAGCTAAAGGTGAGACATGATGAAATTACAAAGATAACATTCCAGAAGAGATATGGTCATTATGAAAATGTAGTTGTTCTTTTAGGGTTATGTATCACACCTGATATATTTATCAATCTCATCAAAAGAGTGTTAATTTATATTTTGGATTATTTTGTGGTTGTATTAATATATGATATTTTTGTATATTATAAATTCAATAAGAACATAAAAGTAATGTAAGGTTTATTTTTCAAGACATAAATAAAAATAAGCTATTTTGAATTCCCAGTAAGAGTGAATTTAGTTTACAAAAAAAATTCATTCCTTCGACATATTATTTCTAATTATGGAATAATTGTTGACCCTTTGAAAATATAATTTATTGAAGTGTGGTCAAGACCAACAATTATCATACATATTTGTAGTTTTCATGGATTACAAGGTTATTACTGATGGGTTTTTAAAACAATTCATAGTTTTCTATCGTTTCCATTATGTTATCACATAAGGGAGTTAAGATCATCTAGATAAATGAATGTAATGATTTTTTCAAGAAATAAAATAATAGTGGTAAATACTCCAGTTCTCTCCCTACCATTCATGAATGGTGAATTTTTTATTTGTATTGACGCATCATTGATGTAACTTGTTTTTTTTCTAATTAAGAATGATCAGGTAATTTATTATGCTTCACTTTAATAGAAACCACACGTGTTATATTATATTACCAAAGATTTGGAATTAGTTTTTGTTATTTTTGAAATAAAAATTTGGAGAAAACATCAATATAGTGTAATGTGTGAGATACATACTGATCAAAAAATATTTATATATATATCCACTCTGATGTAACATTACACGAGAAGAGGAGTTGATTGGTACTAATCAAGGATTGTGACTACATGATACATTACAATCATGGAAATGAATGAAATGTGGTTAATGCCTTGAGTTCGAAAATTAATGACATATTATTGAATATACATTTTGAACATGATACTTTAGTTACAGATTTGATGAATTTTGTCATGGAAATTTGTGGGGTAGTAAATTCCTTTATTCAGTTTCTAGTGTTAGTGAAATCATTTATATCAGAGATAATTAAGCAATTCTAGAAGGAAGACAGTGAGTTGTAGAAAAATGTAGAATTGTTCTACAAGGGAAATATTCACTAATTTAACATTGATTAATTTTTTTTGTATTTTGTAAAATCTTATGAATTCCTTGAGAATCATAGTTGAAAAATGATTTTTTAAATGAAGCTCACAGTTCTCTTTTTTCAATTAATTCGGGCCACACAATGATGTGAAAGTTTTTTTGGGAGTATAACTTGTGGGATTGAATTAATATTGATATTAATGATTTTAACCTGAGATATTTGACTTGTCAATAAGTTAACGAATTGTGGTATATACCTAATGCGATACATAAATTTTTATACTGGAAGAATGTAAATGGGAAAAAATATTTGTGGACTTCATTGTGGGATTAACAAATACATCTCAATGTGACAATTTTTCAAGGGTTAGTATTGATAGATTGAATAAATCATTAAATTTTCGTCTGATTTGAGATACTCTATATCTTGATCAATTTTATCAGTTATATAATAAAGGGATATTTTAGTTATATGGATTTCAATTCCACATTATACCAGATCGTGATCCCA
Source organism: Viscum album (assembly GCA_963277665.1). Lineage (NCBI taxonomy): Eukaryota > Viridiplantae > Streptophyta > Magnoliopsida > Santalales > Viscaceae > Viscum > Viscum album. The sequence continues at coordinate 809,350,021 of OY728140.1, read as the reverse complement.
GGTTCACATCAAACTTTTGGAAATGAATTCAAAAGTTATTGGGTGATGAATTTATTTTCAATAAAAAAAGTCCTCCTAAATTAGGTGGTTAGTTAGAATGAACAATTCAGACATTGGAGGATATGATATGTGCATGTTTGGTGGATTACCAGGGAAGTTGAAACCAACATATTTCATTCAATGAGTTTTTTTATAATAATTCTTTTCATTCCAGTATATAGATGGCACAATTTCTGTATTATGTGGACAATGATGAAAAGCTACATATATTTTGGATGATGTGGGTGAAAAAAGTTTGTGTGACCAGAATTGGTAGAGGAAATGGTAGGAAAATTATACATAATTTAGTGGACATAAAGAAAATAGATAGCATATAGAAAATTTATACGAATTGTTGAAGAAAAAAACAATTCATTCATGGGGGTTATCATACATTTCAAAAGGGTTCTCCATGAAAAAATGTGATTCGTTTTCCTAAGAAGTGGAAGTTGGGTCTGATGTTTATTTGACCGTATAAAATCCTTGATATTGTGGGATAATTTTACTAGAAAGGGGATTTACCTTTGAGTTTATCCTAGGTACACATATTTATTTATGTTTGAATATTATAAATGTATATGCTAGATCCATCTCATGTTTACAGTCCATAATTATTTTAGAGGGAAGATAATTTATCTAATGTGGAATATCTATTCCATATACTAGACTATAGTGAGAATGTTTTGTAGAATAAGATGATTAATAATGTTATGTTATTATGGAAAACGAAAAGGTGAATGTAGAATCCTGGGAATTAGAAAATTCATTAAGGGAGACAAACCACCACTTATTTGATAAATTATTAACAATTACAATGACATAATTTCAGAAAGGGTGAATGGATATAAGATCATAGTTAATTGTAGAAAAAGAGTATTAATATTTATTAATCCTTATGAATTATATATTTATTTTCCCATAATAGGGACGTTTCTTCTGATAGCATTCTTGACACGGAACGATGGATTATTTGAAAACATATATTGTACACAAGAATGAGTTATATTAAGACATTAAATATTAGTAATATAATTATTTTAAATATTATTTAAATTATAGAAATTATATTATTAGGAATGAACATAAATAACTAAATTATGTTTGCACATGTTTGTTAAATATTTTTTACTCTTATCAAATAAATATTATGTGCTCAAAATAAGAAAAAATTCAATTTTTAGCATAACAAGATCTGATGATTTTTAAGGTAATAATACTACCAATTTATAGGGAACCCTTTTTAATTAAAAATTTTAAAATATCTATATATTTTATTTGAAAATTAATATTTCATTATTGGAATAATTACATTGAAATTTACGTTGATATATATTTTTATTTTCCTAATAATATTCATTTTGTATGAATTGTAAAAAATACTGCATTTTAGTTGAAAACTACTTTTTCATTTAATTTGTTAATATAGATAGGCTATAATTGAAATTGTAATTGTAGTATAATTAAATATTTATTTTTATTTATATAATTTAGGTCAGTTAAATCAATTTAACATTAAAATTAAAAATAAATAACAGTGTGAACCTTTGAACATTTATAATTCAAAAAACATGGGTTCTTGATCCATTGATGGGGTTAATTATAATTTCATTTTGCCGCTTATGTGAACTATATTATGAAAAATAGCCAAAAATGGTAGTAATAATGAAGATAAATTATATCTAATTGGATTATAATATGTTTAGTGGAATAATTACTTTAGTATTTTATTTATCATGGTTAAATGTAAGTCGAGTAATTAAAGGTAAAAATAATATTATAAAAATATTAAACAACCATAAAACATGTCCAAATACTATATAATGATTTAGTGTCTTCCAAAAAAATAAACGGGATGAAATTATAACATTTGGAATTCACTTGGGTGTGATTATGGCTTTAATAACAATTTTGTAATGTAAAATACCAAAATGTCACATACTTGTTACTTATTACTGAAATATCATTAATATGTTGTCATGTAATTGATATATTTATCTATAAAAACTATATATACTGATAGAAATATTATCTATATAATTATTTTTTATTTTTTATTTTTATAAATATAACAATTAATTTTTATTATGATATAATGGTGATGAAATAAATGGTTTATTAAAAGAAAAAATTAAATAAATGATATTAATAATATTTAAAGAAATAAAAATATAACATATTTTTTAAAAGGATAAAAAATTGATAAAAATTTCTGATTCATCTGGAATGTTGATATATGTCCGAATATTTCATTAATTACTCATTCATTTTTCATTTGTAATGACTTGGTAATTAATATAACTCTAAATGTGTAAATAAATTAATAATCTAGTAAGAGTTAAATTGATTAAAATATAAAGATAAGGATTATAAAAATATTCAAACTGGTAAAACTTTTATTGAATGAATGTATATCGACCAATACTTATCTTATCATTGAAATAAATATGTTTTAAACCATTTGAAATCGAAGTTGATTTTATATTAATTTATTAATTATAATAATTCAAAGGGTTCCCCTTCATTATATTATTAAATGGAACCCATTATTCTCTATTAATTATACTTCAAGACCCAGTTTTTGTCCAATATCAACCGAAAATTCTCTTAAGAATCAATCACAACATTATTGAAGACTTATATTAGACATAACAAACATCTTATTAGTGTAAAGGCGTTAATAATGGCGATCATTCGAAGGAAAAGTTATGTTTTAATTTAAATTTTCTATTTTATTTCTTATTCCTCTTAATTTTAATATGAAGAAAATCTTGTAGATAAAAATCCAGTATCCTAAGTATAGATAATTTTTTTAATATCATCACCTAATTTCATTTTTAATTCCTTTAAATGGTAAACTAATAAATCATATGTTTGTACGTATGAATTATCATCTCCGTGAAATAATATAAATAATTTTTAATAACTATATTTTAATAACTACTTATAATAGTTCAATTAATATTAATATTTCATATTCATGATATATTAATCATTGTAATCTAATAATATAACAATTATTTTATTACCTTAATTTAATATAAAAATGATATCATTAATCGTGCATACGTCTAAACTATCTCCTCCACAAGGTGATGTGATTTGATTGTATTCACTACATACAATATATGACCAAAATTACTAAATTTAAATGATTAGTATTATATCCATTATGATATAAATATTTTGGAATCATAATATAACAATTTCATTATTTCCATAATGATCAATGGGAAATAAAAATGATACTCAATCGTACGTACGACATAATGTCTCCATGATTATAAGGTTGTTTATTTTTCAACAACATAATTAGTAGTTTTATTTATAATTATAATTAATGTATAAAGGAGATAATTATGTTAAGGATATTACTCTGGATGTGATGTAAATATTACCACAAGGAAAATTTACATCATACCATGATTATTTTGGAACTCATGCACTGTATATTGACAAAATGTCGGACTTGAATTTAAATAATTCAGTAATTTTTAAAATAGAATAAATAATTATATGAAGGTAATAATATAATATAATGACATTATAAGGAAATTATAAATTAATCTTCTTTAGTATTTAATAATATAATGAACTTAAAAGACACATCAGACACTATTTAAGGGACATCACATCAATCCTCTATCATTAAGGCATATTTTAATGTTATACACCACCTTATTTTATAAGGTGCATAATCAAACCATTTGACTTTTAATTTAATTAAATTGTTCTAAAAATACATAGTTTTATATGAATAACCTTACTTAATTTAAAATATGACAAACTTACTTTTTTTAACATATACAATAATAATGAAATTTCTATCGTTGTGACCATTATTTGATATTTGGATTCCCCTACAAAACATAATGTTTTTTAATGGAAAAGAAATAAATTATTCCCTTTTTGGGTTTTTGGTTATTGAAAATGGTTTAGAAAACTAATTGAATATTTCAATTACATAAAATGATTTCCTATGTTTGAAAATGAAATTTTTTGAGTGAAATGTTGATAATAGAAATATTTTTTGTGTTATGATTGTACAATGGTAAATGAACTTTTAAGGATTTTTTATGTGATAAAACAAATATGTTTTGCTCCATGATAATCAAAATTTCTATGGTTCCATGAAAAATGAATGATGGGATATCTTGTTATAACAACAAGTTCCTTAGGAACATAAATTGGTCATGTGCCTATACTATTTCTAAGAGTGACATGTGTGGAAGTCAACCATATGGTTATTTAATTTCTATATGATTATGTCTCAAGTTATCTTTTTTATTTTATATGTTCTCTCTATTGGAATTATGGTAATATTTCGATTAAAAAACTATGAAATGAGTTTATAATCCTAGATAAGTTGAAAAGTATTACATATTGATAATGTATTAATGATCTAAATGTTTATTCAATACTAAAAGTTTTCCTTCTTTAGGAAGACATTTCAGATTTTTTTTCCTCATTCATTGTTTTGAAATGATTTCCATGGGATTTAAGGGATAATAGTGTCATGCATGTTATCAAGTATAAATTATGATTAATATTGAACAGAATTAGTGTTTCATTTAAATGTTTTATTTTTATGAAATAAATGTATATAGTTAAATGGGTCCACCATGTATTTATTTGTTTTATTATGTATGAGTTTTGGTATAATTCCATAAATATCAAAACCAGAAAATATGATCAATTTTAGATAATGTATATATCCTCAATAAAATCCAGATTATGTAATGTTTAAGGCCTAATACTTATACCATTATTTTCCTCACAATTATTAATCTATATTCTTATAATATTTTGAAGTAAAAATTATTTTAATGTTCAATTATTTTGAAATTTTAATTTGGATATAGTAATGTTGTGCATTTTCAATTTTTCACCACACCATGTTGTGACATTTTCATAGGTTTCAATCGTTTCAGTTTTTCATAAATGACAATTTTACTCTACTTTTAACATTAAACCATGAAATATTTTGAATAATGATTTATATTTAATCACGATATTTATTTAGATGTATGATTAATTATCATTAATTAATTTATATTTTTTTAAATATTTGATTTATTATCAATATATCATGATATAAATTTTCCATTTATCATATGAATAAAATTCATGATGAGATTATTCTATTTCATTCACTCTTATTGGGTTTTTTGTATTCATTTCTTATTTCACCCTTAAGGGAACTATTTTTTGGCACCCAAATTCATTAAATTGGTTCATTAATTTATTATGATATTTATTATTAAAATATAAAATTTTCCTAAAATATAATCAACCATTATTCAATGATCACTATTATAATAAAATATATATTATATTGTGGAAGTCTGTATTAAAAAAAGTTATTAATGTTTTATATTTTATTTGTAATCATATGGATGTGTAGTTTCTTTGTTCTTAAAATATATTTTTATGATAAAATTCACCATCTCAATATTCACTAGATATTATTTATGTCTTATTATATGCAATAAAAATATTAATTTAACAGTATCAAAATTCATTTTATTAAATATATACATATATAAACACACCTTTTAGTCATGTTTATATTCAAAAGTTATCTTATTTTTGAAACATTGTCATGTGATTATTTTATCTCCAATATTTGTTATGTTTATTGAAAAACTAATCAAATAGTATGAGTTATTTCTTGTTTTATAAATATATTATCGAATGATGAAATCTCTCGAGATATCAAATCCATTTTTTCTACCATATTATTTTACCTCATAATATAATAAATTTATTAACCATATTTTTCTGACACCATATTTGTTTTATTATAATACTGGAAGAATGTTAATAAATTAAATATATGATTTCATTATTTCCATGTTTACATATTTTTTTAATGAATTAATAAATATATGGTACAATAATATTCTATTGTCTAAATGAATGTTTTCAAATTGTTTGATAAATTTATCAAATAATTTTATCATTAATATTTTTCAAAACTCTTATAATTTTACATCAATGTGAAGATATTTTGGGAATAGAATAATAATTTATACTTTTTTATGTGGTAATTTCAATATCTCCATAGGTAACATGAGTTTTTTTAGATTCCATTTAATGAACTAAATTAATATTAAAATTTAAATTCATTTATAATGTGATTTTAAATTTTATATAATTAAAACGGGGGTGAGGAGATTTGAAATTTTAAAATTAAGGAACTAATTATTGTACTAATTCTTCAACTTCTCTTACAAATTATGTTTTTATTTTTTGAAATTTATTGGTATAACTTTAATATGAATTATTGAAATTTAATTTTCATAAAAACATTATGTGGATTGGTTGAAAAAATTAAATGTTTTTTAATATAAATTGAGGATATTTTGAGTTAAAATCACACTAATTTGTGGTATTAATGAACAAAAATAGAAAAAAAATATTTCTAACATTTTCATTCTATACATAATAGTAATTTTGGTTTGGACATTTTCTGATGAAGATACCAAACTAAACTGATAGATCAAGAGGTATAAAAAACTCATTTGAAGTTCCAAGAAGGAAGGTTCTTTTTACCTAGTTTCATGACATCAGATGGCTGGTGGGATCATAATATAAAATCATTACTATCAAATTTCCTCATATTAATTAGTGGTATAAATATATAAAAACAATAAATGTTGCAGAGTGCCCCATATCCATTATTTTCACACCAAAATAGATCTATTTGAGCCCAACACCTCTAGAGTGTTTGTAAATAAGTTAAAAGATATAATTACTCCCCAAATTAGGATTTTAGGGCCAGGGATTCATTTATGATCACTAATGGTTTCATTATTATTCATTTTCATCATTATAAATCTATCTTTTATAATTTTCTCCCTCTTATAGGCACTTCATATTTGACTTATTTTATATTGTTTGGAGTTCTTATAAAAGTTATTTAATAAATAAATTATTTTTTGTTTTATTTTATATAGTTATAACTTCCATAGAGAGTGTGGGTTATAGTTTATCTCATCCATTAATTTTTGGAATCTGGTTCTTGCGACCACTGAGTATGAGGAAGATTTGTTTTCACTATATTAAAAGTGAGGTAGATTGATCTTTCTATGCATAAAATCTAAAAATGGGTCTTAAATCTTAATTTTTTTTCTATTAACAATGTCTAAAACGGTTTTTTGGTATAACCATTAGAAATAGACTTTTAATCCAAAACAACAAAATAATTTTTATGATATGAGTTATATGGATAACTATTTGAATTATTATGCCACTGCTTTTTCAATATCATGAGATTTATCGTTTAACATTTATTTTTCATGTTCCTAATTGTATAATTTTTATTTTATCACTATAATATTTATTTAATATAGATAATTTATTATTAATTTATAATTATGTGTTAAAATCATTTCACCCCCATTCTTGCCAATGTTACATGGGAATACAAAAAAAATCATGATATTATATATTTATACACATATAAGAAATTTCTATTGTCGGTTAAGGTTCATGGATGATTTTTTAATCACTTAATAAAAAATTATATCTATAAAGTATATAATTGATAAATTTATAGTATTGAATAACCTAAGAAACCATGGGTATCAAATTTTAAAGCAATGACTACAAACATGAGTTTCTATTTTACAAAATCAAGGGTGATTATGTGGTATATATGAATTGAAAGTGAACTATGTCACACATCAATATAATAAATTCATATTAATTATTATGTAGAGCATTCAGAATAGGAAATTTGAATAAAATATTTTGACTCAATAATATTACAATGTCTAATATTTTAAAAATAATAATTTAACGAATGTAATTCTGTAGTTTGCTATAGATATCCTTCAGTTTTATTTTATACAATTAGAAATATATAATATTTTAATAATTAATGTAATTTCATATCTATACTATGATACACTATTTTATAATTTCTTAATAGAATTATAAAATGATTTTATTAGATATTTTAAGACTAATGATTTAGAAGTCATTTAAATGTGAATGTGAGGATATTTAGATCGATATAATTTTTGTTTTAAATGGATATATATTTCTTCCATATTTGATTTAATGTTACTTATATAATTTCATGAATAACTTTATTATTCCAGAAACCAATATTTTACATAATATTTCAGTATGATATTTAACAAAACTAGTGGAATTATTTTAATAAAATTAATGAATTCATATATATTTGAAATCGAATTATAGGGTTTTAAAATTATTTATATATGGAAAAATTTATTATCAATGGAATTATTATATTAATTAATGTAATGTAATTTAAAAAAGATAAATATTATAAATATTATAGTGCTACATATCTAATAAAAAAATAAATTTAAATGTTAATTATGAATTAAACATATTTGATTTAGATCAAGTAATTTTATAAAAAAATATATGTTATTATTCATTGATTGTTATGTGTGTTGTTTTTGTTAAAGATATTTTTAGAATACAATATTTTTGGGGTATTGAAGGTAAATAATTAATATTTGGGAACCATAGATTTTAAAACTTATAGATAAATTCACAATAAGATAAAATACCATGGATAATATTTGAATCACCAAAATCACTCTATAGAGGAGCATTAAAATGATGCTGACACACCAAGAAAAAGGGTGATTTAATTTTCTATTATAAGAAATAATCATTTGAATTTAATTAAATCATGTAATCATATGGATGGAAATTTCATGTACTATGTTTAGGGTAATACAATATTATATTCTATGACAAATTTTATGATATTAGTGAGATTATATATGACTTGTATTATATCAATCAATGTACAAAAATAATCACCGACATTGGAGGGAGAAATATGGAAATATTATATATCTAATATATTCCATTTCAATTAAATTAATCAATGTATGGTTAAATAATATGAAATTTGATATCTAATTTAATAATAAATCGATTATAATTTAAAGAAACTATAAATTTGATTTAACACAATTTTTAAACAACTCCTTTACTATTTCTTATGAATCCATTACATGAAGCCTTACCATGCCTCCTTATTTTCTCCCAAAATATATGAGGAGCCTCAACCATAATAAATATACCTAGGGAGATTGTTGATTCCAATTCAATTTTAAAATATTGATCAATTTTATTTAAATTAAAATATGACTACTTACATCAATGGCTAGTACAATGTGAAATATATCATTCTATTAATTGTGATTTCACAATCCAATATTCATAAAATATTGTAATTCATTAATAGTATCTATGTGTTTTTGAGATATTAACATTCCAAATAAAGATATTGTTCTTAAATTTTCATGTTATGTTCATTAAATTTATGAATATTTCCAAACAATATTTATTTTAATGAAATATTACATTCAATTAGAAATATAATATTTTTCCTAGTACTAAAAATATCTCAATGAATATTTCTTTCAATTGGTTGAGCTCCAAAACCCCTAAAACGTTGAATGTATGTTTAAAATATATGAAAATAATCAAACATAAAAAACATTAACCATACATTTAATTCATAATCTATATATGGAAACTCCAATTAACAATAAATTAACTTACAAAAACCTTTAAATTTTTATTCCATCAATATGATATTTTTGAAGAGAATAATTTTAATTCTAACAATTGGATAAAATATTTACTATATCAATTGTGTGATGGAATTAATAATTGATTTAAAATTCATTAAAACATATAAATTATGTGTTTTATATACTGTATATTCTATATAACCACTAGTTTGCGGCATAAATATATTAATATATATCATTTATTGATGTTACTGAATATTATATTAAAATCTTATTTCTCGAAATGATTTAATTTGTTTAATATGAAACTAAAACAATCTATTTACATGTCATATAGTACCATGAGGGTTTATAAATTCTGTTTTCAAAATTTTTAAATAGTATTCAACTAATATCTCATTTATTTGAAAATTTCCATATGGATTTTATACAATATGGAAACATAAATATATCTCCACAATTATTTACAACATCAAAAACATAAATTATGTACAACACATATGTTGTACCATTAATTTCTTAGGAAATATTAATTCTACACACTTTTTATTATCATAAAAAATTTATCATTCTTCCAGTACACTAAATATTATGTATAATTTATTGAAAAATATTTTATTTTTCTATCAAGAGATAATCAAATCATTGTCCATAATTTTTCAATAAATATGATAGTTATCAATGTAATAAAAAACTATCATAAAATATATTTTTTGTTTGGTAATACATAGTGAAACTTAATCTTCAATTAACGTATAATAAATACAATTAATATTCTACTCTAATATTAATAATTTTACGTAAACTAAATCATCTAAAAATATCAACCCATTTTCCATGGAAAATATTAACTCCATGAAATCATTCATAACCTAAAAAAACCATTACATGTTTGTCTGTAAAATTCCCAATGAACTCTTCTCATATGATTTGTGTACTCTTCCTTCTTCCAGCATCTCCTAATATGCATAAATAATCTCTAAATATACTATAAACCATATTAAAGATATACAAAAAACTCATCATATTTTTATACATTCGGTATTACATAAAAAAATTTATATTATTCCTTAAACATGGATACATATTCTTTCTTCTCATGATTACTCTAAAACATAATCAGAATATGATTTTTCAAAAATTTAAATACATAATATTAAATAACCATCAAATATATATCTATAAAAGTTAACTATAAATATGATAGTATTTATTTTGTATTGTATCTTCCAAATATGAGAAAATATTTACCATTAATCCATAGGGTGGTTTTTACTACCAAATGACTAGAATTTAAGTATTTTATACTATCTATTGTTACATGATGTAATAAATACTATAATATTATGGAAACAGATCTCTCTTTGATAAATAATAATTATATTATAAGGTATATTAATAAATTATTAAATTTATAATTGTCACGGGGTATTCATATAAATTTTAAATCAGGAGGAATGTATTTGTCATTCAATTATCATCCTCTCATTCTTATTATTGAATTAATTAGTCTATCATTTTAATCACTATATCTCATCATGATTCTCATGATCTATTATTAAAAATATTACAGTCACATATTTGAATGCTACTATATCTCACAAGTAATTTTTGAATATTCAAATAGTTTTTACTCGATAAATAAGTAAAAATAATTAAAATTTTATATAAATATATTCTCATAAATATCATTAATGGTTTTTGACGTTTAGAAATATAGGTGATTATAATTATCTTACTGAAAGCATAATATAGAATATTTTTTTAAAAAATTATTTGAATTTGATATTTTCTGATTATATATGGATAGGAGGTGGTGTTTTCTATTTGTAAGTAATATTGTGAGATAAAATTGTTGTATGTACAACTTTCAATGAAAGAAAGGTAATCATTGAATGACATCAAGTCACTATTTTTCATAGTGGTCCCATGATAATTAATATTGTGATCCTTTAGTTTACAAATAAATATAAACATAATTTGTTTATATTATCAATAATCCCACTGAGCCTCCTATAATAAATGTTTATACCCCTCAAATACATCCAAAATAATTGTCTAGTTCAATAAAATTCCCCATATTCGGATAATTATTACACATATAATATATCATATCATTTTTTCATGTATTATTGATTCCATGTTGTGTCTATAATGTGAAATATTTTTATATTGTTTATTTTCATTCGTGTTTCTAGTATTTAAATAATTCATCGGTGGTTACTGTTAGGGTCCAGAAGGCCATCATTAATCAATGTAAAGTTATTTTAATTTAGTGGTGGATATAGAGTATACTAGTGAGATATAATCCCATTAATTATTAATATTATCGTTCATGATTTTTTAAGTTATGTGTAAATTATATTCAATCTATTAGTACGTCTATAGGGGCCTATATTGTATAGGGGAGTCTTCCCACTTTCCTTTATATTGTATTCATTAAGGATTTTGATCCTTATGATATTTTCACATTTAAGATTTCATAATATTATTGGATGAAGGATCGATCATAATATACCCATACATTGTTATATTTTATATTTGTCTCTATAATTAATCTAAATTTCATATATGACTGATTTTTAATATACTGGAAAAATATAACAAAAATAATGTCTCTAAAATTAGAAAATGTTGGAGTTTACGGAACACATTCCATGTACAATAAAAATAAATTCATTATACACAACATATTAAATTATGAAACTATAATATGATTTATATTATTTTAAAATCCATTAAATAAATAGTATAACCCATTTTAGTATTATCGATGTCATTTTTTAATGGATTTTACAATAGAATAGTTATAAAATTATATGGATTAAAACCATATTTACATCCATATTTCTCTCCCATATAGTGGTTGTATACGATGTTATCTTCCTTTTTATTTAATTTTTATTAATCAATAAATGTTGGTTAGGTAAAAGATATCAATGGATGTTATAAAAGATGATAGGTTTTATGTTATTATTAAGTAGGTCTTAGTGAAGTTGAAATTGGTATATTATTTCAATGAGGATGTTTGATTTGGAATTTTATTAGTTTAATTAATGATGTTCACCTATTCATTTTAATAGTTTAATTGAAACATGGAATAATCATTTGAAAAATGGTTTTAGTTAATTACATGTTTTTTAAAATATTTTGTGAGATTGGGTATAAGGGAATATATTTATGTAATATTAATTATATTTTATTATGTAGTATTTATTGGATTTTTTATTGGGTTAAAAAGGGTGTGCATTTTGATGTTGTTACTTTTAATGGTATATGATTATGATATAGGGAAATTAGTGGTTTTAAAATATTGATACGGTTGTTGGATAGTTTAATGGTAGAAAATCATTCACTTCATGGATAATTAATGTGAATATTTCTTTTAAAATTTTTTGAAAATTATTATATAAATTATAATAAAACCTACAACAATAAAAAAAATTAAAACCCACACACAAATCTCTCATATTTCCTATTTAAACTGACAATATCAAATATCATAATAATCCCCTATGATAAGAGGGAAATAGTGTTTTCATTATTTAGATCATGTGAAATGGTTATGTAATAAGTTAATTATATGAATCTCCAAAAACAATGAAATTTTCCTTAAAATTGAAATAATGAAACAATAATATTTTATAATGAAAATAGAAGAAATCAACATTCAAAGAAACATCATGGATGCAATGGCCCGAACCTCTATGGTCCATTCCATTTATGAAATCTAATGTTTTATGTGTTCCTAGAGGCCAATGTCACTTATCCACAACACAATGCCACATTTCCAGATTTGTGAATAATGTTTCCAAATTTTTGAATGTAGTTTTTTGTGATACATTTTTGAACAATGTTTCTAGTTTTTTTGATTATTCTATTTGTAGGTGCACAATGTTTCTAGTAATTAGTAGGGGGTAAAATGTTTCCAACTATTAGAAGTTGAATTGTGTTTCTATCTATCGATGACTCATATATCAGTAGTTGTATAGTGTGTCCAACTACATATGGGTGTACAATGTACCCATATATTTGTATGTGTATAGTTTTTCTAGCTATCGACATGGGTACAATGTTTCCAGATATCAGTAGGTCTATAGTGTTTCCAACTGTTGTTAGGTCTACAATGTTCCCAAATGTTAGATAGTTTTCTATTAGTAGGTTTATAGTGTTTTCAACTGTCGATAGGTGTATATTGTTTCCAAATGTCAGTAGGAGTATAGTGTTTCTAGGGCGGTAGTTTTATATTGTTTCTATCATCCTACATTTTCTCCCATTTGAGGTTATCTTTTATGTAAAATGAATTTAAAGCCTCATATTATGGGATTTATTGCTGATTCAAAGCCCATAAATTTTATCATAATTTTCCTAGGGGTTTGAGTGTCTTTACTATGTCAAACTACATAGTCTTCATGAGATCATCACCTAATGGAAAATCTAGATCTTATATAAACTACTTCTCTGTTTATATTTTCAAAATGTTGTGATACATTTCACCTTGTTCTTCTATCATGTTCTCCTTGGAATGTGATGCCCCAATTCTTTCATTGCCAAGGGGTTGTAGGATTGTGGTGTGGACAATGGATCATGTTTTCCTTGGATTTATTCATGCTGCATGTGCACCCCTATCTTGGGTCATCTAGGAAGTGTCTATCTATCATAGATATAATTCGTCATGGGAGTGGTGATCGTGGTCCATTGTGTTGGCCTATTTTTTTTCAGTGAACATTAGAAAGCTTTTAATGTATGGGATTGCTTTCTCCTATATTATTTTTATGTTCATTCGTATAATTAGTATGATTTATCAACCAGACCACACTGAAATTGACATAATATATATCTAATCAGAGTAAAGAATTGGTATCCATCATATGATAATTCAATTATATCATGATAACAATTTTCCTCATGATTTTCAATATTGAGTGATATTTAGGCCTAGCTTCTTTTGGATTTCATTTTTGAATGGAATTGGTTAATAACATAAACCTGAGAAAATTCATAAATTTATTTGGAAAAATATAAGTAGTTATGTTAAAGAATTATGATGTTATTGGTTTCTTGGTTATTAATGAAATGGACTCATTTATGCATGTATAATTGAATATATTTATTCAATATGGAATAGAAGACAATTTGTGAGATAATGATAATTCCTTGAAGGGTTCCGAGTTACCCTTTTTTTGAAGTCCATGTGCATTTTTCTTAAGAGATGTGAGTTCTAGTTATGTGTGAAGGTAGAATGCCTTGTTTCGATCCAAGAGGCATGTTTCTATGCTTTTTGTTTCCATATACTTGTGTCGTGGTATGTGGTGGCAGAGAGGACTAGTGGGTGTGGTGGTGGACATTGACATCTGTAGAGGTTATATTCATCGGTTAATGGATGTTGGTGTTTGGGAGGACACTGGAGATTATGAAATGAGTTGGATGTGAATGTTGGATGGTTTTTGAATCTTGTTAATTGTTTATCATCTTTACATTCAACAATGGTTGTGGAAGATGCTATTACATACCATCCTTCCAAATTAGGTGATGATTCATGGGGTATGCCACATGATTTCCATGTTTATCTTCTCGGGAGTGGATAAACCAACACTATAGTTATAGCCAAAAAATACTTGATATGTAGTTCCTTTACTCAACGTGTTGAACCCCTTCTATTGAGAAGATTAGAAAGTTCTTCCATGAATGGAAAGAATTATAGAAAAGTGATAAAGATGTTAATATATGATTGAAAAAATTATTTTAATCCCTGGGTTTCGATATTTCTAGGATGCAATGCTAAATGTTACATTTTAAAGGAACTATGGACTTGGTTTGGTGTTTCATGGAGGGGTTGTGATTTGGCTGTCATTCTAACGAAATTTATTGTTGAAATGTTATTTTTTAAATAAATTATTAACTAATGAAATACTAATAAAAATGGAGAAATTAATATACATTATCTCTTTAAATGGTTGTGATCCTATAAGATACAATGTCTTAGTAGTGTTATTCAGGATTCTAAGAGAGGTGAACTATATATGAGTCTAAGACTAGGTTATATCAATAATGTTTTTATAAGATACAATATATTTTGTACTTTTGTGTTTCTATATGGATCTCTGCCCTATCGGTCCGGCCAATGGACACCCTGTGTATTTTGAGCCCTAGGGGGGGGGGGGGTTTCACCAACATCCTGGTTGGATGATGGATGGATGATTATAACATTTGGAACCACTCTCATCTCATGGTAGTTACTTGTTCTCTAAGGAAAATTAGTTACTTTTTACAATATATGTTTGTGTAAGGCTATAGTGTTTTTTGGTTATTCACAGACATATATTCAATATATTTTTTACCAGTGTACTACTTTAATATTGACATGTAAAATGTATTATTGGTTGAGGATCCTTACATTGTTTTTAGGTTGTAATGTCTTCAGATATATTACATGACATATGATAAATGCTGTGTGAGTTGGGGATGCTCTCAAAAAAACCCTGGTTACAATGGTTGTAATACCCTGAGATTTTATGAGAAATATTTTTTTATGTCTTATGTTATAAGCAACATCAACGAAATCTTTCACGGCACACAACACTAGCTTCGCTTGTGTTACACGCAAAACGACCTTCCTCGATAGTGTGTGTAGTACGCAATAAAGAGTTCTACTAAACAACAATATATTATTATAATATTATAAACTAGCCGTTATGAAACGTATTAACTGAATTTTAAATTGTATAACATTATTATTCTTCTTAAGTATTTTCTAGAACATGTAATGAGAACAAAATAAATTTTTCAGGTAAAATAAGTATTTTTGTAAAAATGTAGTTTTGCCACCTTTTGATGGAGCACCCACTTTAAATCTAGTTTTTGACACATTTATAAGTTCAATTTAACAAAATAGAATTCTTCTTTAGAATCAGGATATAAAAATTTACTTTGGATAAATTTTTCATATTATTCTGATAACTTTTATATTTTAATGAATAGTAAAAACACGCTATATTTTATTTAAAAACAAATTTTTTCATCGCAATAATTTATAAGGTTAAATAATAATATTAAATGGTTTTAAAGTATAAATAGAATATATTTTTACCATTTAATATAATGTATGTCACTATCATTAATTTTACATAGAATTCATTGGTAAAAACATTTCAATCTTTGACAATGTTTTAACTTTTAAAAACTCGTTTTCCTAACAAAGAGATTAATTTCAAATTAATTACTGAAACTTATGTGTTTTGAATTTGTAAAAATGGATTCCATATTTGGATTCAGTGGTTCCAAATTATGTTAATAGGTTAATTTTATTTTTTTTGAGATTATGAACAGTATCTTCGGTAATTTTTATTTACTGCAGTTAAAGGTAAATCAGGTAATTAAGGGTAAATATAAGATTATAAAATTACCCTAACACTTTACAAAATCCTATTGGATGAATAAATGTCTACCCATATTACCTAAGGGTTTTAATTGGTCATTTCATGGACTTCTGACCATTAAATTATATAATTATTATTAAATCCAAAGAAAGTGACAACATGCCACACTCTTAAATATTATAAGTATAATAATTTTAATTTAGTGATAAATGTCATCAAAATTCGAAAATGAATAGTCTACAGAGAGATAATAAAATAATATACATCATATGAATTTATTTATAATTTTTAGGGATTAAATATGTATCATTAATTATGACACAATGGTGATGTTGAAATTATTTTATTAATTGAAATATAAAATAATTGATTTTAAAAGAATTAAAATAAATATTATATGAACTATTTAATGTGCTCCACTAATTTTCTAGACAGCTATGACATTTTTTAATCTATTAAAGATTTTATTTTGAACATTTATTCTTTATATATTTTATTTAAATTCAAATAAATGAATAGTGTCAAAATTGACACTTTTGTTATTTTATAAAAATAACATATTATAAAATTGTATAAAAATCACAAAAATATTTAAAAATTATAAATTAAAATTTATATGGTATAAAATTTAATAAAGTGTCAAATTATGGAAAATTCACAACACATATTTAATTATTTATAATAATTTATAATTTATAATTTTATTACCACAAATAACATTAAATTGATAAATAAGGATAAATCAAGTTGATAATGTTTAAAATAAATTCCTAACAAGTCAAAATTTTATTTGTTGATGCGATTACAACCCTATCTCATATAATATTCGGATATGAGTCATTTTGGAAGTATTTATGTGGGGTTTGGATTTAATATAAACTAATATTTCTTATATTTCCAAAGGTGCCCCTCTCCCCCCTTATAAAAGGGAACATCCTCCATCTCATCTTCACACCAATTTGAGCCTACAAGTGTAATGACCCGTAAAATTCAAGGGAATTTTTTTCTTAATTTTCTTTAGAATTTTACAAGAGCGCGGTTTCAGACGGCACCTGATTCCGAGGCCCGGAGTGCCCAGAATTAATTTCCGAAGTTTGGCTCGGGTACGTTCAGTAAACGAACGAGCGGGAAATCCTAACTTTTGATCCGGTGCTCGGAATTGAAATCTGAGGGCACCGATGAACTCGCAGCGCCGATATTCTCTTAAAGAGACCTTTTCGGAAGTTGCGTTTGTTTCGGGTTGAAAGTTAGTTTTTGGGTTTTTAGATTAAGTTAAATAAATTTTGTGAAATACAAAATTTATTTAAACTTGTGGGTTAACTTCTCCCAAAGGAAGTTAGGGGTGGGACCCACACCCACTTAACCTCCTTTGAGAGAATTTAGTGTGGTGGGGCCCACACGAACCCTAAACTTTTCAAGTTCCCTAACTCCCCTCTCTCCCTCTTAAAGGCTTGTCAACTTAACTTCTATTTAATTATACAACTCATGTATATTAAATAAGTGAGTTTAATTTTGGAGTTATCCATTTTGAATTTCAAACCGTTTAAATTATTTGTTAAGTTTGTGATTAAATTAAGCTCTTCTCTCTTTTTGTTGGGTTAGAACTCTTTAGCCAACTTGAGAGTTTTTGAGAGCTCCTCCTCCTTCTTCTTCAACGTGACGAAGAATGCTCAACTTGACGAAGAACGCTCAAGTTACGACGAAGAACGCCGCTCCACTCTTCTTCGTCTTCCGTGTCAACGAGAGGGAACGCCGCTTCCTCCTCGGACTCCCTTCGTCGACTTAAGAAGATTCGCCAACGACGTATCTCTTCGGGCGTATCTCTTCGTCATCGGATTTGACGAACGACGACCGCGACGCCCGACCTCCGTGACGTTGTCTTCCGCGGGACGTTGTCAAATCTTCGAACCTATACCCGAGGTAGGGGTTGTTGATTATTGTTAATTTATTTTATTCTTGCTCGTGGTTTGCATGACTAACGTGAGGATTGAATATTTAAGTTGTGTTTTAACGTGAGGGGGCCAGACCGCATGAACACGGCCGAACCCCCTCCTTCGTTCTTGGTGTTTATTTTTGCGGATGAATCAAGGTGGCGTGGTGCCGTCGCACCACGCGGATATTCGCCCAATTCTTATTCCGCGACGCCGTCGCGCCGCGCCATGGAAGAAACATCAAGAACGCGACGCCGTCGCGCCGCGTTGAAGAAATCAAGGTGCGACGGAGGGGCGCGGTACCGTCGCACCGCGCCAGACGATGAACACCGCGGCCGGTTCCGGGCCGCGGCGGAACGAGGAGACCGGCGGCCGGGCCGCCGGCGTCGGAAGCCGAAGAGGGGACCGGATTTTCCGGTCCCGTTGGAGAAAACCGGCCGGCCAGCTGGCCGGCCGGATGGTAATATTCCGGGGGAAATTAATCCCCCGGCCAGCAATTAAAACCCCCCTCATAAAGAGGGGGGCGGTTTCCTTGAGGGGGGCAGGAGGCCCCCCGGTTTCCGCACAAACAGGCCCCCCATGTGGGGGGGGGGGGGGGGCGTTTTCAAAACAAGGGCGCGGCTATATGCCGCGCCGCCCCTTCAATCAAGCGGGGGGGCTTTGCCCCCCGCGCTGCCTCCGTGCTGCGCTAGGCCGCCAGGCCGCCGCGGCCGCCGTGCCGCCGCGCCGGGCCGGGTCGGACCCGGGTCGGGTCGACCTGGTTCGGGTCGACCCGGTTCGGGCCGACCTAGGGGGGGTCGGGCCGGGTCGGCCCGGACCTGGACCCCCCCGTTTCGAATCTTTTACGGTCTTTTGGCCATAACATGAGACACGGACCTCCGGTTGACGAACCGTCTGCGGCAACGCGATCCTTGAACCGAGACGGTCGTTTCGGTATATCACACTCAAGGTTTAGGATTACTTTGAGTTCGGCCGGGTTGGTTCGTTCACAAAACCAACCGGGCCTTCGGAGCGGAAACGCTAATATCTTGAGCTACGGACGTCCGATTGACGTGCCGTCAGCTGTGTTGTGTTCCTCTTAGTGAGACGGATCTTTTGGCATACTCTGCCCGAGGTTTGGACGCAGGTGGAGTACGGTCGGGTTGGTTTTGCATTAAAAACCAACCGGGCCCCGGGGAAGAAAATGCCAATAACTCTCAGACCGGGCGTCTGATCGACGCGCCGTCAGTTGCGTTGAGTTCCTGTTGACGATACGGAACTTTTGGATATATCAACTCTGGACTTTGTGACAGTTGATGTATCAGCCTCTCGGCTCGTGGAGCGGACCCTCCGAACGAGCTTGCTGTGTGCGGGAACCCTAGTGTTGGCTGCGTCTGTTACTATGACTACTACTGCTTCTACTGCTACTGTGACGGCGATGACGACAGTACAGAGATCCTGTGTGGATTTGACTACGACGACTACAGCACTCAGCAATCCTACGTGGATCAGTGCTACAGGTCCTGTGTGGGCCCGATCCTGTGTGGGTCCGATCCTGTGTGGGTCCTTGCGCTCAGCGGTCCTGTGTGAACCAGCGTCTACAGGTCCTATGTGGGCCTGATCTTGTGTGGGTCTTTTGCTAGGGTTAGTTACCTATCGATCCTTCGTGGGTCCGACGACTTAGATGGATAAGAGATCATCTTTATCGTCCTTTGAAGAAGTATACCTATCTGAGTTGAATCCTGTTGATTTCCTGCGTGGATTGTGTTATGCAATCCTGTGTGGATTACGTTTTGCTTTCCTGTGTGGAATACGTTTACTTTCCTGTGTGGACTGAGTTGTACTTGGGCTCGGAGGTTGGAGCGTATTTGAAATTGATGACTTAGGTATATGTATGGGCATATACCTAAGCAGTGCCGGTTAATACTTCGTGATTGTTCCTTTCTTCGTGGTTTATCCTTTGTGGATTTGAGAGACCTTCAGGGGTCTCGGGGTCCCTACTGAGTAGCATATACTCACCCCTGCACGGGCTTTGCCCGCACTACGTTGTGTTGGTTGTAGACGACGGACAGTGTTGACCTTAGCTGAGGCTTGCAGAGCGGGACGGTACCCGGAGGTGGACCACTGGGCGGGACGTGCTTGGAGCGGATGGCGGGACCCGTGGAGCAGTGGAGCTATCTGTACCCACCCTTCAGGTGTGATTCCCGGTGGACAGCTCGGTGTAGCGGCTTTTACTTTTCAGTTGTTGTTTTCCCTTTCGAGTTGTACTTTACTTTCAGTTTGGGTTTGTATACTGGCCCTTTTACTTTTCCGCACTTTCAGTTGTACGCTACTTTTGCTTAGTGTTTACTTTCTGCTTGCTTACTCTGTGGTGTTTGTTACTTTACAAAGGCAAAGCCTTCCCTTTTTCCGGGATTTATGCCTTGGTGCTAGTCGCCAGCCCCTGGCCTATGGAAGGCGGGCTTGGGGTAGTCACGGCACGGACCCCGAGGGCGGGTCGTGACAAATTGGTATCAGAGGAGTTCAGTTCTACCGCAAACTCTGATCTCTTCTATGTGAAGCAATAATGTTTAGCGTATTGAGTGTGGTTATCAGTCCAGGGAGTCCAGTGTTGGTGCGGCGGCCGACGTATCCGTACACCAGGACCCTGACTTCTGATTTCCGACTTAATGCACGAAAACATTGATTGCGTGTGTGTTTCAAACTTTTCTTTGTGATTACTTATATCAGCTCACCAGGTATACTGTTCTGACCGTGGCGCACCTGTTTCCTTTTCAGGATGGCCCCACGACGGCAGCCAGCTAGGGTTCCGAGAGTCGAGCATGACGACAGCCCACCGAGCGACGAGGCCTCGGTGCAGGGCCCTTTGTCAGCAGTGGCACCGGCGGTAGCTCTACCCGCCGAGCCCCCGATGCTTCCAGCAGCAGCCGCTGACGATGCACGTCGCCTCAGCGCACTGCATGAGTTTCAGCGCCAGCGACCGCCCAGGTTTCGCGGGGAGACGGATCCCCAGGCAGCAGAGGACTGGCTGGAGGCAGTTGTACGAGTGTTTAGGCTAGTGAGGACACCAGCAGACCTCATGGTGATCCTCGCTGTGAGCCTACTACACGCAGCAGCAGGACGATGGTGGAGCTTGATGCTCCAGGTGCACGATGAGGCATCTCTACTTTGGACGGACTTTGAGAGCCTCTTCCGCTCGGAGTTCGTCCCAGCCACCCTTCGTGTTGTGCGTATCCAGGAGCTTCTACAGCTGCGGCAGGGCAGCATGACGGTCGCTCAGTACTCGGCGAGATTTACCGATCTCTCGCGCTACTCGACCGACATGGTACGAGACCCATTCTTCCGGGCCCGGACCATCGAGCAGGGTTTGAGACACGAGATCAAGGAATCGCTGATCTCCCTCAGCATACCGACTCAGACAGGAGTACTGGAGAGGGCCCTTCTGATCGAGAGCTTCCTTGCTGAGTCTACACCAGCACAGCGACCCACCGCAGGGCGGCACGTGGCAGAGTCATCTGCAGCAGGCAGTCGACGGATGACTCAGGGGTCCAGACAGACCAGACCTTCGGACAGACGACCTCAGGACACAGGCTCAGCAGTGCGGGGCACACAGCGCAGAGCCAGTCTTTCGAGAGGCAGACAGTGCTACTCGTGCGGCGGGCAGTGCCACATGGCTCGTGACTGCCCGACCCGCCGTGCCGAGGAGTAGCAGACGGTTGAGGGACCACCGAGGCAGAGGCATAGGGTCGACCGTGGTGGTCCGCAGGGAGGAGGCGGACGAGGCAGAGGAGCTGGACGAGCAGCCGGTGGTGGGATACACTTTGAGGCTCTACCACCACCACCACCAGGAGGTCCACCCCAACCACAGAGAGCTGGCGGGCAGAGATAGGCACAGCTCCAGGAAGCAGAGGCCTACGACCACGGCGCACCCGAGATGATTCGAGGTACTATCTGTGTCTATTCCACCCTTGCTGCAGTTCTTATAGACACAGGAGCGAGTCACTCTTTCATAGCCGCTGCCCTTGTACGGAGCTCGGAGATTCCGACAGAGCCGTTGGCTCGATCCTTACGGCTAGCGACTCCTACGGGAGCAGACTCGACGATTACGCACTGGTGCCGGCAGTGTGAGCTTACTCTAGGAGGCGAGAGCTTCGGCTGGGATCTTCTTGTAGCAGCGTCGAGGCCTTACGACGTCATCTTGGGAATGGATTGGCTATATACGATCCATGCACAGATTGAATGTTTTAGGCGCAAGGTGCGATGTGTACGCACCAACGGGAGCAGGTTCACCTTTACCGGCGAGAAGGGAGCCTTAGAAGCAGAGTATGGACTTCCGCGGAGGAGGGGACAGCCCATCACTCATCAGTTGGCTAGCCTTATCCTTGTAGAAGTTGACGTGCGGAGTCCTGGTTTTCCTGCAGTGGTGGATCAGTTTGCAGACGTTTTTCCCGACGACGTTCCAGGGATACCTCCTCGCAGAGAGGTAGACTTTTATATTGACTTGTACCCCGGGACAGCCCCGATATCCACTCCAACATATCGGATGGCCCCCGCTGAGATTCGAGAGCTACGGGTACAGTTGGAGGACTTGCAGGGCAAGGGGTTCATTCGACCCAGTGTTTCACCCTGGGATTTCCCGATTTTGTTCGCCAAGAAGGAGGACGGGAGCTTGCGACTTTGTGTTGACTATCGTCGCCTGAACCAGGTGACAGTGAGGAACAAGTATCCGCTACCGACGATTGATGACCTCTTTGATCAGCTCAAGGGAGCACGGTGGTTCTCGAAGATAGACCTCAGGTCAGGCTATCATCAGCTCAGAGTCAGAGACGAGGATGTGAAGAAGACGGCCTTCAGATGTCGGTATGGCCACTATGAGTTCTTGGTTATGCAATTCGGTGTAACAAATGCTCCAGCAGTGTTCATGGCTCTCATGAACAGGATCTTTCAGTCATACCTCGATCGGTTTGTCGTGGTCTACATCGACGACATTCTGATTTACTCTACGACAGAGGAGGAGCACGCCTATCACTTGCGAGTTGTACTTGACACACTCCGAGAGCACCAGCTTTATGGTAAGCTCTCGAAGTTCCAGTTCTGGATACGTGAGGTCCACTTCTTGAGACACGTTATCTCTGAGGCGGGAGTTGCAGTGGATCCCGCGAAGATTGAGGCTGTGTTAGCTTGGGAGCCACCCAAGAGCGTGACTGAGGTTCGGAGTTTCATGGGACTAGCTGGATACTATTGGAGATTCGTGCCAGACTTCTCTAGAGTTGCGGCATCACTCACAGCTTTGACGAAGAAGGGGAAACCCTTCGTGTGGTCAGACAGATGTTAGCAGAGCTTCCAGGAGCTGAGACAGAGATTGACTAGCGCACCTATCTTGAGGTTGCCCGAGGAGGGAGTAGGGTACCTAGTCTACTGCGATGCATCCGGGACCAGACTCGGATGTGTTCTGATGCAGGAGCGGGCAGTGATCGCCTATGGATCACGTCAGTTGAGGCCGCATGAGCAGAACTACGCTACCCATGACCTGGAGTTAGCAGTAGTGGTCTTCGCTCTGAAGACATGGCGACACTATCTGATGGGCGAGCGCTTTACAGTCTTTTCTGATCATCAGAGTCTCAGGTATATCTTCTCGCAGAAGGACCTGAACCTGAGATAGCGGCGATGGCTCGAGTTCCTCCAGGACTATGACTTTGAGATAGTCTATACTCCTGGGAAGGGTAACGTAGTAGCCGATGCCCTCAGCAGGAGGATGGGCATTCAGTTACCTCAGGAGGCGACAGAGCAGCTAGCCTCTTTGCAGATATCCTTCGTGGATAGAGATGGAGAAACCTTTCTTCAGTCTCTCACAGTCACTCCTCCACTACTGCAGCGGGTCAAGGAGGCACAGCGTGAGGACGCTGACTGTGAGACACGGCGTGCACAGATATCCTCGGGACAGGCACCGGATGGTTTCTCCCTTGGAGCAGAGCACGACATCCTTTTCAGAAGACGTACCATGGTACCAGTCACTTTTCGAGAGGAAGTGCTGAGAGAGTTTCACACTTCTCCTTTGGTGGTACATCCTGGAGTGGCGAAGATGTACCAGGACCTCAGACGACAGCACTGGTGGCCGAGCATGAAGAAGGCTGTAGCAGAGTTCGTTTCTCGATGCCTCACCTGCCAGCAGGTGAAGGCTGAGCATCAGGTACCAGCGGGCTTGGTACAGCCCTTGGAGGTTCCGGAGTGGAAGTGGGACAGCATATCTATGGACTTCGTGACTGGACTTCCACGCACTTCCAGAGGTAACGACTCCATCTGGGTGATTTTTGACCGACTCACCAAGTCGGCACAATTCTTACCCATCAGAGAGCAGGGCTCAGTGGAGAGCTTGGGACGACTCTACGTTCAGGAGATTGTGCGGCTCCACGGTGTGCCATCATCTATCGTCTCCGATCGAGATGCCCGCTTTACTTCCCGGCTTTGGAAGGGGTTACAGGAGGAGTTCGGTACGCAGCTACGTCTGAGCACAGCCTTTCACCCTCAGACGGATGGTCAGACGGAGAGGACCATTCAGACTCTCGAGGACATGCTCCGCGCATGTGTCCTCGACTTTGGTCGTAGCTAGGAGGACCACCTACCCTTAGTGGAGTTCGCGTACAACAACAGCTACCACTCCACTATCGGGATGGCACCGTACGAGGCGTTGTACGGCCGACCTTGTAGATCTCCTTTGTGCTGGACAGACCCTGGGGAGTCAGCACTAGTGGGATCGGAGATGTTCCAGGCCACGACAGAGAAGGTCCAGGTCATCCAGGAGCGGATGAGGACAGCTCAGAGCCGGTAGAAGTCATACGCTGACAGGAGGCGGAGGCCACTGGAGTTCGAGGATGGCGACCACGTCTTCTTGCGGGTCTCACCTCGACGTGGTATTCGGAGATTTGGCCGAGGCGGCAAGTTATCTCCACGCTTCATCGGACCCTTCCAGATTTTCAGCAGGATTGGTGAGGTGGCTTATCGCCTGGCTCTACCACCTCAGTTGCACCGAGTGCACGACGTTTTCCACGTGTCTCAGCTGAGGAGATACGTGCACGACCCGACACACATCATTGATCATGGGGAGCTTGACGTTGACGATGGGGCGACTTTTACGGAGGTCCCGGTGGAGATAGAGGATCGACAGGAGCGGGTCCTGCGTGGGCGATCGATTCCTCTTGTGCGCATCAGATGGCAGCACGGGAATCTCCATGAGAGCACATGGGAGTGGGAGGCTCAGATGCATGCTCAGTACCCTCATTTGTTTCCCTAGTTTTTGATGTATCTTTACGGGGACGTAATGCCCTGAGGTGGGAGTAATGTAAAGACCCGTAAAATTCAAGGAAATTTTTTCTTAATTTTCTTTAGAATTTTACAATAGCGCGGTTTCAGACGGCACCTGATTCCGAGGCCCGGAGTGCCTGGAATTAATTTCTGAAGTTTGGCTCGGGTACGTTCAGTGAACGAACGAGCGGGAATTCCTAACTTTTGATTCGGTGCTCGGAATTGAAATTTGAGGGCACCGATGAACTCACAGCGCCAATATTTGCTTAAGGAGACCTTTTCGGAAGTTGCGTTTGTTGCGGGTTGAAAGTTAGTTTTTGGGTTTTTAGATTAAGTTAAATAAATTTTGTGAAATGAAAAATTTATTTAAACTTGTGGGTTAACTTCTCCCAAATGAAGTTAGGGGTGGGACCCACACCCACTTAACCTCCTTTGAGAGGATTAAGTGTGGTGGGGCCCACACGAACCCTAAACTTTTCAAGTTCCCTAACTCCCCTCTCTCCCTCTTAAAGGCTTGTCAACTTAACTTCTATTTAATTATACAACTCATGTATATTAAATAAGTGAGTTTAATTTTGGAGTTATCCATTTTGAATTTCAAACCTTTGAAATTCTTTGTTATGTTTGTGATTAAATTAAGCTCTTCTCTCTTTTTGTTGGGTTAGAACTCTTTATCCAACTTGAGAGTTTTTGAGAGCTCCTCCTCTTTCTTCTTCAACTTGACGAAGAACGCTCAACTTGACGAAGAACGATCAAGTTCCGACGAAGAACGCCGCTCCACTCTTCTTCGTCTTCCGTGTCAACGAGAGGGAACGCCGCTTCCTCCTCGGACTCCCTTCGTCGACTTAAGAAGATTCGCCAACGACGTATCTCTTCGGGCGTATCTCTTCGTCATCGGATTTGACGAACGACGACCGCGACGCCCGACCTCCGCGACGTTGTCTTCCGCGGGACGTTGTCAAATCTTCGAACCTATACCCGAGGTAGGGGTTGTTGATTATTGTTAATTTATTTTATTCTTGCTCGTGGTTCGCATGACTAACGTGAGGATTGAATATTTAAGTTGTGTTTTAACGTGAGGGGGCCGGACCGCATGAACATGGCCGAACCCCATCCTTCGTTCTTGGTGTTTATTTTTGCGGATGAATCATGGTGGCGTGGTGCCGTCGCACCACGCGAATATTCGCCCAATTCTTATTACGCGACGCCGTCGCGTCGTGCCATGGAAGAAACATCAAGAACGCGACGCCGCCGCGCCGCGTTGAAGAAATCAAGGTGCGGCGGAGGGGTGCGGTACCGTCGCACCGCGCCATACGACGAACACCGCGGCCGGTTCCGGGCCGCGGCGGAACAAGGAGACCGGCGGCCGGGCCGCCGGCGTCGGAAGCCGAAGAGGGGACCGGATTTTCTGGTCCCGTTGGAGAAAATCGGCCGGCCAGCTGGCCGGCCGGATGGTAATATTCCGGGGGAAATTAATCCCCCGGCCAGAAATTAAAACCCCCCTCATAAAGAGGGGGGCGGTTTCCTTGAGGGGGGAAGGAGGCCCCCCGGTTTCCGCACAAACAGGCCCCCCACGTGGGGGGGGGGGGGGCGTTTTCAAAACAAGGGCGCGACTATATGTCGCGCCGCCCCTTCAATCAAGCGGGGGGGCTTTGCCCCCTGCGCTGCCTCCGTGCGGCGCCAGGCCGCCGCGCCGCCGCGCTGCCGGCCGGGCCGGGTCGGACCTGGGTCGGGTCGACCCGGTTCGGGCCGACCCAGGGGGGGGTCGGGCCGGGTCGGCCCGGACCTGGACCCCCCGTTTCGAATCTTTTACGGTCTTTTGGCCATAACATGAGCCACGGACCTCCGATTAACGAACCGTCTGCGGCAACGCGATCCTTGGACCGAGACAGTCGTTTCGGTATATTACACTCAAGGTTTCGGATTACTTTGAGTTCGGCCGGGTTGGTTCGTTCACAAAACCAACCGGGCCTTCGGAGCGGAAACGCTCATATCTTGAGCTACGGACGTCCGATTGACATGCCGTCAGCTGTGTTGTGTTCCTCTTAGTGAGACGGATCTTTTGGCATACTCCGCCCGAGGTTTGGACGCAGGTGGAGTACGGTCGGGTTGGTTTTGCCTTAAAAACCAACCGGGCCCCGGGGACGAAAATGCCAATAACTCTCCGACCGGGCGTCCGATCGACGCGCCGTCTGTTGCGTTGAGTTACTGTTGACGATACGGAACTTTTGGATACATCAACTCTCGACTTTGTGACAGTTGATGTATCAGCCTCTCGGCTCGTGGAGCGGACCCTCCGAACGAGCTTGCTGTGTGCGAGAACCCTAGTGCTGGCTGCGTCTGTTACTGTGACTACTACTGCTTCTACTGCTACTGTGACTGCGACGACGACAGTACAGAGATCCTGTGTGGATTCGACGACGACGACTACAGCACTCAGCGATCCTACGTGGATCAGTGCTACAGGTCCTGTGTGGGCCCATTCCTGTGTGGGTCCGATCCTGTGTGGGTCCTTGCGCTCAGCGGTCCTGTGTGAACCAGTGCCTACAGGTCCTGTGTGGGCCCGATCCTGTGTGGGTCTTTTGCGGGGGTTAGTTACCTATCGATCCTTCGTGGGTCCGACGACATTGATGGATCAGAGATCATCTTTATCATCCTTTGAAGAAGTATACCTGTGTGAGCTGAATCCTGTTGCTTTCCTGTGTGGATTGTGTTATGCAATCCTGTGTGGATTACGTTTTGCTTTCCTGTGTGGAATACGTTTACTTTCCTGTGTGGACTGAGTTGTACTTGGGCTCGGAGGTTGGAGCGTATTTGAAATTGATGACTTAGGTATATGTATGGGCATATACCTAAGCATTGTCAGTTAATACTTCGTGATTGTTCCTTTCTTCGTGGTTTATCCTTTGTGGATTTGAGAGACCTTCAGGGGTCTCGGGGTCCCTACTGAGTAGCTTATACTCACCCCTGCACGGGCTTTGCCCGCACTACGTTGTGTTGGTTGCAGACGACGGACAGCGTTGACCTTAGCTGAGGCTTGTAGAGAGGGACGGTACCCAGAGGTGGACCACTAGGCGGGACGTGCTCGGAGCGGACGGTGGGACCCGTGGAGCAGTGGAGCTATCTGTACCCACCCTTCAGGTGAGATTCCCGGTGGACAGCTCGGTGTAGCGGCTTTTACTTTTCAGTTGATGTTTTCCCTTTCGAGTTGTACTTTACTTTCATTTTGTGTTTGTATACTGGCCCTTTTACTTTTCCGCACTTTCAGTTGTACTCTACTTTTGCTTAGTGTTTACTTTCCGCTTGCTTACTCT
Organism: Viscum album; assembly: GCA_963277665.1. Lineage (NCBI taxonomy): Eukaryota > Viridiplantae > Streptophyta > Magnoliopsida > Santalales > Viscaceae > Viscum > Viscum album. The sequence continues at coordinate 809,320,547 of OY728140.1, read as the reverse complement.
GTGGTGTTTGTTACTTTACAAAGGCAAAGCCTTCCCTTTTTCCGGGATTTACGCCTTGGTGCTAGTCGCCAGCCCCTGGCCTATGGAAGGCGGGCTTGGGGTTGTCACGGCACGGACCCCAAGGGCGGGTCGTGACAACAAGCTCAGGAAACCCCTACCCATTTAACATCCCCACATCCTTAGAAACCTAATAGAGGTACTGGTCTTCTCAAAAGACCAACTCTAGTGCCCTAAGATAATGTTTAAAGGAGGCACTTTGAGAAAGAGGTAATACCTTCTACCATTTTCTTCATGTTCCATTCTTCTTCTACACCTCCTTCATTAGTTGTTTAATTTTGAGGTAATAACATCAGTATCCCACATATATTGATATGTTATTATAAATACGAAACATCCCTATTTCACCTCTTATCCATCCTACAGTAAACAAAATCAACGCGCGTGTGTACGTACAGAATACCGTCTCCACGCCATGGTGTAAAATGTTTTCCACCACCACCGTACATGGATGGGTATGATGGTGTAAATAAATAACTATATATGATTATTGTAATGTTTTATTGATTCGGAATTATTATAAATACACTTCAATAATATTCCATGATCATGTGAATGATATAATCGCTCGTGCGTACGTATGACCTACCGTCTCCACGATGTGTTGTGACTTGTTCTATATGATCTTCATTGAATAATGATTATATAAATGAATTGAATGAATTAATATGATATATATTACACTAATTCCATTCTATAAATTATTTATCTATAACCTATAAAGAGGAATACAAATTTATTTGACAAAACAGACATAATAACATAAAGCAATAAACACCCGAATAACAAGTAGCAAGGAAATATTACTAATAAGAAGATAAGAATATGACCATATATGATATCATAACAATTAATATGATTCTGTAATAATTCATTGTCATTATTTAAATCATTATACAGGATGTTCGGACACATTCAAAGCATATCAGACCTAAGGTAATGGAAAATCTCAAAATGTTAATTTTTCTCCGAGATTGTTTATACATCAGAATTTACTGGTGAATATTTATCATCCACATCCATGTTTCGTCAATATGTAATATTATTTATATCCTCCTACAATTCTTTAAAACCAATTTTACCCTTCAGTGAGTTTTTAGTAAAATATATGAAAGGAATCTTTTTTCATTTTTAGTACGGGGTACTTCTTGACTATTCCGGACAAATTACGAGAATAATGTTTTTTAACTTATACGACATCAATGGATTTTTAGAAAATTATTTCGTTTAATGTCCCTTGACATGTTTTCAAGATTATTTTTAATCAACATCTTTTAGTTTAAAATTATATGACATGTCAAGAAAGGAAAAATGTTTTTGAAGTAGAAAAGATATTTTCCTCGAGAATGGAGTTCAAGCATTTTATCAAAATTATTTTCCATCAAAAATAATATAGGGTTATGTTTCATTCCCTATATTTAAATTGATTAGATTATTTTATGATGGAATTATTTTTTTGATGTCCTTTATCTTATATGGATTATGTTATGACAACATGATGTTTAAGAATCCCATTTTTATTAAATGGGTTATGCTATATTGTATGATTTATGATTTTGTGGCACACATAAGAATGGTTTCATTATGAGATGGGTGGTACCTATATGTCCCTCCAATGCATTGGGTAATGATTTTATATCTCATGAGATAGACATGGCTAGAATGACATGATAAACCAGTTCAGTGATACAGGACTGAAACGAGGAGTGAACTCGGTTCAGAAATGGACATTTTCCGCTAAGATAGTCTTGGAAATGAGTCTTGAATACTACGAAATGATTCTCTATAATTATGTGTTCATGCCACAATGTTTCATGTATTATGTTATGATTATTGGGATTACGTTTCACTACTATTATTTATCCCATGTTTTGAAATTATGATCTCTTTTGCAGGATAAGATTTCCAAAATGTTATGTTCTTATGAATATATTGTGATTGATATTTCTTTTATCTACCCTTACTGAGCATTTGAGCTCACCCTTTTGTATGTTTTCTTTCCCCATGTCAAGAAGAAGGTTATTAAGTATGTTATTCACAAAAGGGACTCTAGATATGATGAAATTAAAGGGAGACAGTGTAGATGATTTATGAACCAGTTGTATATGTTTCCCGGTTTCAGAAGACACTATACCTATACGGTCCATTCATGGTTCTGTTATATGTTTTAATTAGTGTGCTTCAATTTTGAAGTATTAACAATGTATGTAAATTATGGGTTGTTTGAGTTGGTATCAGAGGAAAGTTATAGTCAACCATTGGAAACTAGGATGTGAAAGCCTTCGTAAGAACCCTAAGGATAAGTCTATGCATAGAACACAATCTTAGTGTTTTAGGAACTTCCATGAACAACCTATGATAAGACCTTAAGTGTGAAATTATATTTTTGATTATGTTGTTTTCCTATTATAATTAGTGTTTCTCACACTATTATTCTTGGTTATAGTCAATGTCTAGAACCCGAAGGAACCGTGATAATGAGGAATGCGATGGGAAATGTAATGATTGTCCCCCTGAGCAACCAGATGTTATGGGAGCTAGAATGAAAAATCTTGTAGCCATGCTCACACAAATTTCTCAAGCACTGAATCATACAAGACTTCCAAATGAGCAAAGGAAGGAGAAACATTCTATTGAATACTTCATGAGGCAGCTTCCACCCTCATTCAGTGGGTCTACAGATCCATTAGTTTCTGAACAATGGATCCATACTACTGAAAAGATTTTTTCAGTTCTTCAATGTTCTGAACATGACAAAGTGATCTTAGCAGTGTATCATTTGTAATTTTATGCCGATAAATAGTGTAATCTTATCAAGAATACGAGGAAAAGAGATGAGATTGAGTCCATGGAATGGGACAAGTTCAAGAACTTATTTTTTAAATAATTACTTCCATCGTATTTTTTGAAAAAAGATGGAGAACGAGTTTCTTGAACTAAATAAAAACGATGATGAATATGTTGGTATCTACGATGAAAATTTTACAAGACTTGCAAGGTACGCTTCTGGAATTGTTATACAACTTGAGAGTAAGATCGATTGATTATTTAGTGGCTTAAAACCAAGTCATCGAAGGGCCTTAGCCATAAGGGATTTAAATAGCTATGAGGAAATCGTTCGATGTTATCTCAAGGTTGAGATGGAGATTGGAGTAACCCATCAGTAAAACTCATTTGATAAGAAGAGGAAAATTGAATTCAAAGGAGAATCTAATGACCAAACTAAAAAGAAGATGCTTTTTCCATTATGCTCAAAGTGTGGGATGAAACATGGAGGGAATTGTCTTAAAGGGACAAGTAAATGATTAAAATGTGGAAAGTAAGGTCATCATGCATTTGAATGCCGCAATGATGGGAAGAAGATGTCTAGTTATGCGAACAAAGAAAAGGCTACACAAAGTGCACCTCCTACACTTCAATGTTACAAGTGAAAGGATATGGGACACTATGCCAGTAAATTCCTATATCCAAGGGGTGGTGATGATGATTGACGTTAAAAACTCTTAAGGCCAATGACAAAGGAATGTCACATGCAATTACTATCGGCGATGTGGAGTACGACAAAGAAGTGGTGATAGGTACACATATCATCCACTCTAAAGTATCAAATGTTTTATTTGATTCTGGATCCACCCACTCTTTTATTTTTGACGAATTTTCTAAGGGTATCACCGTTTTACCTCAACAATTAGATGTTGAGTTAGTTGTGATAACCCCTAATATCACAACATTCGCATCAAAAGTTTACAATTATTCTCTGATTGAAGTTTGTGGGAATGTGCTTCCTGAAAATCTTGTGATCCTTCCAATAGTAGATTTTGATGTGATTCTTGGCATGTATTGGCTTTCTTTATACGAAGATCATATCAATTTCCAAAGAATGTAAATCACATTTAATATTCTAGATCAATTTATTATCGTCTATCAATGCAAGGATGAACATAACCTTCCAGTGGAAATTTCATCCATCCTATGGGTCTTGATTCCACTAAATGAAGGTTATTTATCTCAAATGGTTGGGGAGAAACTCATGATTAAGAATATTCCTATTGTACGGGAGTTTGATGATGTCTTTATGGAGGAATTGTATGGTCTTCCACCAAATCGTGAAGTTGAGTTTTCAATAGAACTCATACCAGGTGCCTTACCTATTTCAAAGACACCTTATAGAATACACCCAATTGAGTTGCAGGAATTGAAGAAGAAACTCCATGAGAATCTTGATAATGGATCCACATTCCCTTGTGCGTCACCTTGGGGAGCACCTGTTCTGTTTTTTAAGAAGAAAGATGGATCAATGGGACTCTGTATTTATTATCGAGAACATAACATGATCACTATCAAGAAAAAATATTCTCTCCCATGCATTGATGACTTATTTGACCAACTACGCGGAGCTCAATAATTTTTTCCAAGATTGATCTTCGTTCAGGGTATCATCAATTAAGGTTCAAAAGGGAGGATATACCAAAGACGACATTTTGTACAAGGTATAAACACTATGAATTTATAGTGATGCCATTTGGTCTTACTAATTCCCCTGCTATCTTCATGGATCTAATGAATAGAGTCTTTAGAGACAATCTTGATCAGTTTGTGGTAGTTTTTATAGAATATATTCTTGCCTATTCAAAGAGAAAGGAAGAACATGAAGATCACTTGATAATTGTATTGAAGACCCTGAGAAAAAATAATCATTATGAAAAATTTACCAAGTGTGAATTTAGGATTCAAAAAGTTGCATTTTTGGGTCACATAATCTCAAAAGAGGGGATATCTTTGGATCCAGCAATGACAGTGGTTATCGAATGATGGTCGAGGCCAGCAACAGTAATTGAGTTCCGAAGTTTTCTTGGATTAGATGGATATTATTGAAGATTTGTGAATGATTTTTCACAATTATCTAATCCACTCACTAGGTGAACTTGAAAAGGAGTTAAGTTCGTGTGGACGGAGGAGTGTGAGGAGACTTTCAAGGAGTTGAAAAGAAGGTTTTCCTGTGCACATGTGTTCACACTTCCTTGTAGTGGAGAAAGGTTTATGATCTACAGTGATGCATCCAAAAAGGGATTGGGGTGTGTTCTCATGCAATATGATATGGTGATAGCTTATGCCTCACGACAATTGAAAATCCATGAGAAAAATTACCCACCTCATGATTTGGAGTTATCTGCTGTAATCTTTGCATTATAGATTTGGAGGGATTATATTTTTGGAGAAAGGTGTGATATTTATACTGATCATAAAAGTATGAAGTATATTTTCACACAAAAGGAGAAGAATATGTGTCAATGAAGATAGTTGGAATTGATTAAGTATTACGACTGCTCAATTCATTATCACCCTAGGAAAGAAAATAAGGTGGCAGATGCATTAAGTCGACAAGACCATGCTAGATTATCTATGATGAGGATAAAAAATTATCCAATATTAATGGATTTACAAAGGATGGATCTTGTTATTATAATTGAAGGGGAAAAATCTTATCATTCTCAAATGAATGCTCAACCATCTATACATGTGATGATTAAAGAGGCACAAAAAGAAGATGTGGAGTTACAGAAGAAGGTGAGAAATTTTCATGAATTCAACCTTGATTGTGATGGGATAATAAGGTTTAGGAATCAGGATTGTGTTCCTCCCATCCCATAATTAAAGAAGGAGATGCTGGATGAGGCTCATATTTCATCATTCTTTATTCATCCTGGAAACATGAAGATGTATAGAGACATGAAAGGGTACTTTTGGTGGGAGGCATGAAAAGAGTTGTTGCTGAATATGTCTCTTGATGCTTTATTTGTCAGCAAGTTAAAGCTAAGAGACAGAAGTCTAAGGTGATGTTACAACCATTACCCATACCATAATGGAAATGGGAAAACATCACTATGGACTTTGTCATTCGACTTCCTAAAACATCCAAAGGCAATAATGCTATCTGGGTCGTAGTAGATCGTCTTAAAAAGTCGGCACACTTAATTTCTATTAGAGAGGATTTCTCTCTTGATCAGCTTTCCAGGATATATATAAAGGAAGTGGTAAGATTGCACGGAGTACCACTTTCCATTATATCTGATCAGGATCTCAGGTTTACCTCAATTTTTTGGTGAATTCTTCAGCATACTCTGGATACAGAGTTGAGTTTCAGCACTGCATATCATCCTCAGACATACGGTCAGTCTGAGAGAACAATTAAAACTCTAGAAGACATGTTGAGAGCTTGCTCTATCGATTTCAAAGGTGGCTGGGATCAACACCTACCTTTGGTGGAATTTTCTTAAAATAATAGCTTTCACTCCAGCATTCAGATGGCTACTTATGAAGCTCTCTATGGAAAGAAATGCCGATCTCCAACTTACTGGGATGTAGTTGGGGAAAGAAAGCTATTTGGACCTGATCATGTTGATGAGATGGCAGAAAAGGTCTGATTCATTCAACAACACATAAGAGCATATCAGAGTCAACAAAAAAGTTATGCCGACGACCGAAAAAAAAGACCTAGAGTTTGAAGTGGGAGATAAAGTATTCTTACAAATATATCCTTGGAAGAGAGTAATGAGATTTGGAAAGAAGGGAAAGCTGAGACCTGGGTATATTGGCCCTTTTGAAATACTGGATCGTTTTGGGAAGGAAGCTTACCGATTGGCGCTTCCACTGAATCTCTCTCAAGTTCATGATGTGTTCCATGTATCTCTCCTGAGAAAGTACATACCTGATCTTTCACATGTACTCATCTAAGAAGTTGTACTGCTGGAGCAAGATCTTTCTTGTGAAGAACATCCAATAGAGATTCTGGATCGTAGTGAAAAAGTCCCGCGGAAAAAGACCACTAGCTTGGTGAATGATTTATGTAGGAACCACAAATTAGAAGAAGTTGCATGGGAACTTGAGGATATGATGAGGGAGAGGTATCCTCATCTATTTGTAATGAAGTGAAGAATTTTGAGTGTGAAATTCATTTTAAGGGGGGTAGAATGTAACACCCTGAGATTTTATGAGAAATATTTTTTTATGTCTTATGTTATACGCAACATCAAAGGAATCTTTCACGGCACACAACACTAGCTTGGGTTGCGTTTCACACAATCGCGACCTTCCTCAATAGCGTGTGTAGTACGCAATACCGAGTTCCACTAAACAACGATATATTATTATAATATTATAAACTAGCCATTATGAATAGTATTAACTGAATTTTAAATTTTATAACATTATTATTCACCTTATATATTTTTTAGAACATGTTTTGAGAACAAAATAAATTTTTCGGGTAAAATAAGAATTTTTAAAAAAATGCAGTTTTGCCACCTTTTGATGGCTCACCCACATTAAATATCGTTTTTAACAAGTTTGTAAGTTCAATTTCACAATATAAATTTCATCTTTAGAATCAGGATATAAAAATTTACTTTGGATAGTTTTTTCATATTATTCTGATAAATTTCATATTTTAATGAATAGTAAAAACATGCTATATTTTAATTAAAAAAAACTTTTTTCATCGCAATACATTATATGGTTAAATAATAATATTGAGTGGTTTTAAAGTATAAATAGAATATATTTTTACCATTTAATATAATGTATGTCATTAGAAATAATTTTACATTGAATTAATAGGTAAAAACATTTCAATCTTTAGCAATGTTTTAACTTTTAAAAACCTGTTTGTTTAACAACGGGATTAATTTTAAATAAATTACTGCAACTTCTGTGTTTTTAATTTTAAAAAATTTATTCCATATTTGGATTCAGTGGGTCCAAGTAAGGTTAATAGATTACTTTTATTTTTTTGAGATTATGAATAGTAACTATGGTAATTTTTAGTTACTGCAGTTAAAGGTAAATCAGGTAATTAAGGATAAATATAAGATTATAAAATTACTCTAACAGATTCCAAAATCCTAATAGTTGAATAAAAGGCGACCCATATCACTTAATGGTCATACTAGATACATTTCATGGTCTTTTGACCATGAAATAATATAATTATTATTAAAACCAAAGAAAGTGACAACAGGTCACTCTCTTAAATCTTATAAGTATAATAATTTTAATTTAGTGATAAACTACATATAAATTAAAAAATGAATATTATGCATAAATCTAATAAAATTATCTACATCATTTTAATTTATTTATAATTTTTAGGAATTAAATAATTATCATTAATTATTACACAATGGTGTTGTTGAAATTATTTTATTGATTGAAATATCAAATAATTTATTTTAAAAGTATAAAAATAAATATTATATGAACTATTTAATGTGCTCTACTGATTTTATAGGTACATATGACATTTTTGGAATCTATTAAAGCTTTTATTTTGAACATATCGTCTGTATATATTTTATTTAAATTCAAATAAATGAATAATGTCAAAAATGACACTATTGATTTTTTTATAAAAATTACATATTATAAAATTGTTTAAAAATCACAATAATAATTAAAAATTATAAATTAAAATTTATATGGTCGAAATTGTCCTAAAGTGTCAAATTATGGAAAATTCAAAACACATATGTAATTATTTTTAATAATTTAAAATTTATAATATTATTACCACAAATAACATTAAATTGATAAATAAGGATAAATCAAGTTGTTAATGTTTAAAATAAATTCCTTACTTGTCCAAATTTTATTGGTTTATGAGATTACAATCCTATCTCACCTAATCATCATATATGAGTCATTTCAGAAGTTTTTATGTGGGTTTGGGATTTAATATAAACTAATATTTGTTATATTTCCAATGGTGCCCCTCTCCCCCTTATAAAAGGGAACCTCCAACCTCTCCTCTTCACAACAATTTTATCATTAAAGTCCAGCCAAAACCTGCCCATCTCACATCCCCCCTTCCTTATAAACCTACTAAAGGTACTGGTCTTCTCAAAAGACCAACTCTACTGCCCTAAGAGAATGTTTAAAGGAGGCACTTCGAGAAAGAGGTAAAACCTTCTACCCTTTTCTTCATGTTCCATTCTTCTTCTACTCCCTATTATTTAGTTTTTTCATTATGAGGTAATAAAATAAGTATCCCTCATATACTTATATTTTATTATAAATATGAAACAACTCTAATTCACCTCTTATCCATCCTACGGTAAACAAAATCACCGTGCGTGCGTACGTACAGAATACTATCGCCACGCCATGGTGTAAAATGTTTTCCACCACTACCTTACATGGATGGGTGTGATGGTGTAAATAAATAACTATATATTATTATTTTAAAGTGATATATATTCTGAAATATTATACATACACTTCAATACAATTCCACGATCATGGAAACAATATCATCGCTCGTGCGTGCGTACGGCCTACCGTCTCCACGATGTGGTGCGACTTCTTCTATATGATCATCATTGAATAATGATTATATAAATGAATTGAATGAATTAATATGATATATATTACACTAATACCATTATGTATATGATTTATCTATATCCTATAATGAGGAATATGAATTTATTCGACAAAACATGCATAAGAACAAAAAGCAATAAACACCCGAATAACAAGTAGCAATGAAATATTACTAAGAAGAAGCTAATAATATGACCATATATGATATCATAACAATGAATATGATTCTTTAATAAGTAAATGACATTATTTAAATCATTATATAGGAGGTTCGGACACGGACAAAGCATATCGGAACTACGGTAAGGGAAAATCCCGCAATCTCAATTTTTATCTAAGATTATTTATACATAAGAATTTATTGGGGAATATTTATCATCAAAATCCATGTTTCATCAATAATTAATATTATTTATATCCTCCTATAATTATTTAAATCCAATTTTACCCTTTGGTGAGTTTTTAGTAAATGATATGAAAGGAATATTTTGTCATTTTTAGTACGATGTACTTTTTGACTTTTCTGGCCAAAGTACGAGAATAATGTTTTTATAACTTATATGGCATGAATGGATTTTTATAACATTATTTCCATGAATCTTCCTTTACAAGATTTCATTTTTATTTTTAATCAACATCTTTTAGCTTAAAATTTTATGACATGTTAAGAAACGAAAAATGTTTTTGAAGTAGAAAGGATATATTCCTCAAGAATGGAGTTCAAGCGTTTTATCAAAATTATTTTCCATCTAAAATAATATAGGGTTCTGTTTCTATCCCCATTTTTACATTGATTTTATTATGTTATGATGTAATTGTTTTTATGATGTCATTTATCTTATATGTATTATGTTATAATGGCATGATGTTTAAGAATCCTATTTTTATTAAATGGGTTATGCTATGTTGTATGATTTATAATTTTGTGGCACACATAATAATGGTTTCATTATGAGATGGGTGGGACCAATATCTCCCTACTATTAATTGGGTAAAGATTTTATATCTCAGGAGATAGACATGGCTAGAACGGCATGTTAAACCGTTTCCGTGAAACAGGACAGAAACGAGGAGTGAGCTCGGTTAAAAAATGGACATTGTCCGCTAAGATAGTCTAGGCAATGAGTCTTGACTACTAAGAAATTATTCTCTGTGAATATGTGGGTATGAAACAAAGTTTCATGTCATATTTTATGATTATTGGGATTACATTTCACTACTATGATTTATCCCATGTTATGAAATTATTATCTTTTTTTGCAGGTTAAGATTTCTAAAATGTTATGTTCTTATGAATATGTTGTGATTGATATTTCTTTTGTTTACCCTTACTGAGCATTTGAGCTCATCCTTTTGTATTTTTTCTTTCCCTAGGTCAGGAAGAAGGTTATTAATTAAGATATTCCAAATAGGGACTTTATATATGATAAAATAAAAGGGAGATAATGTAGATGATTTATGAACCAGTTGTTTATGTTCCCTAGTTTCTAAAGACACTATACATATATGGTCCATTCCTGGTTTTGTTTTCTGTTGTAATAAGTGTGCTTCTATTTTGAATTATTAACAATTTATGTAAATTATGGGTTGTTAGAATGGTTATGTGGATGGGGTGGTTGTGGTGCATGAGGTGCATGTTGTGATGCTTCTCCTAGGAATTTGCCGGTAGGCCTGTATGTAGAGAGATGCATAGGACAAGTGATGTTGTGGAAAAGTGGAAAACCAGGGGGATGTGGTAGCAGGATACCCTTTATATTCATTATTATATGATATACTCTTGTGGGTTATACGTGGTGTGAGAATTCATGGTGAGACTAGAAAGATAATATACATGTTTAGGTGATGATTTTATTTCAATTGTTCTTCATTATGCTTTAGCATGCATTCTTTACATTTTAACGAGAGGATCTGGGGATGATCCTACTGAGTGTACTGTAATACTCACCACATATATATATATAAACTATTTATTAGGACACAAGGATCAGGTGGTTGATAATTCTAGTTACAACTATCTTGGGGTTGCAGGAGTTGTTCGGGCTTCCGGGTTGATTTCGTTTTACTTTCTTTTGGTCCTTATAGTTTTCCATTTAGTTGTAGTACTTCATACATTATATTAGATATGTATACATGGGATGTATTTTATATTTTAGTCAGATTTGGAGTTGGTTTTTTCCAGTATTATCTCTCTCTCTTTCACATGTGTTATCTTAGAGGGTAATGCCTTCCATTTTAATGTTTAATAAACTATCAGAGCTAGTTGCCTACCAGGGGCCTACATGAAGAGATACTCGGGTGTCAGTATCTCTCTCATCTCATTTCTGGCCTGGGGGGTGTACCCTTTGTGGGGAGGGGTCGTGATAGTTTCCCAGGATGTGATAATATCAAAACTTATCACACAAGTAATGTTAATAAAACAAAAGACTCCATTGGAAAATCTATAAAAAATGATATATACATTTTTATAAAATACCAATTTATGAAAAAAATATCAACACACCTTGATCATCATATCATCTCATTCCATGATACATTGAGTGATCAGTGTAGAATGTCTAGTTGAAATACAATTACTAAAAAGGGACCTCTATCAAATTAATGTATCAATATCCAACATTGTGAACAAAACAATCATTATAAAACTATCAACACCATCAATACAATATAATAAATCCCTATGATATGAAATGTTAAAATAAATAAAATTAAGGAAAACATCAATGGTCAGAAAACATATCTAAATCTCATTTGAATCCAATCATCAAATAATAATCAAAAATTTTAATATTCTTTTTTGAACTATTTTAAAATTTTAGTGTCTTTTCATATCTGAGTGGGGATCCAAATGTCCAAAATATTTCCAAACCATTACATTAATAACTCATAAGTTGAATTTTTGTAGATCATGCTCATGTGCATAAACCAAAAATATAAATACACCAATAATTTAATCTTCTTTGTCAAACATGTATGCTCTCAAATGATATAATATAATCTCTATTTCATATCCCAGACCAATTAAAAATCCATGAAAATTTATTCATTTTAAATGAAATTGATTAATTTGATCATATGGATCAATCCAAAAAACACCATTGGATATAATAATCCTAGATCCCCACCCCATAAAACCTACACCCAATGAAATATCAGAGGCATCATAATATGAACCTACCCATAATGAAAAAAAAGAGACACCTATAACTACATTACAGATCTCTTAAAATACGAGTGGGAACATCACAAGTGAAAAAATCAATGAATAACCATCTCTAGTAAATTAACCTCTATGAAAAAGAGATAACCCTAAAATCTAAAAGGGATTATATTAATAACTGATGAAGAATAACAATTTAGTACAAATTTATATGCACATTAAAAGTATCATATATTTTAAATAAAATAAATTGATAATAATTTAACTATAAATACAATGTGTCTTGAGAACTCATCCTAATTTGGGGATCCGAACCATATCTTCTACCAAAAACCATCTAAAATATAATTCAGAATCAATGATGAAATGAAATAATACACAACATTAATGATAGAGTACAATGTATCATATTAGATTCTGGTGGGCCCTTAAAAAATTTCATATTAAGAAAATTGAATATCAATATCCTCATCTATGGTTATATTAGAACCCAATAAAAATTCAGAACATTCAAGTGGCCAAAACCATAGATAATATACCAATAATAAATTGAAAATCATCGTTAAACGCCATATTATAGGACCTTATATATGGTTTCAAGAGACATGAACATAGAAATAATGAGTATCTGTCAATTATCTATTACATGACATGTTACAGAACATAAATTCCTGGGGAAAGTGTAGAATGAACGAGATGAATATATGAAACAATGATTTTAGTGGGATAGAACAATGGGAAGATATTGAACATTAATGAAATATCCTTAAAACATATTGATGCTTGAAAAAAAAGAAAATATTATTATACAATAATATGAAATATAGATAACTATAAAATCTAACAACATCACAAATCCATTGGTTAATATGTGTAATTATTTTATATCTATGATTCTATGTGTGTTGGATATAATATCATTCTACATCACGAGATCTAATTTTGATAAATTTTTATACTATCATGGAGATTGATTGTGGTTTATATAACATGGTTGACTGTTAGGAAAATAAATTTAATTTGATACATAACTATTATAATTCCATAATATTTTGTAATTCAACTACCATTAAAAAAATTATAAATAAAAATATATTGATTGAAAAAAATTAATACAGTAAATATGTTTTGATTATGGTTTACTATGATATTAGTGTAATAAATAGTTTTTAAAATGAATAATTATTTTGTGATTTTATATTTTGGTCAATATATAAATTAAAATTAAATTTGGGAGTTTTAGTATTGGTGTTTATTTGTAAATAATTTTTACTGACCATATATTCAATGTTTTTTGATAAGGTAACACAATGTATTATGATAGAAGTATATAGTTTTGTAGGTATCTCTATATAAGTTAGAACTCATGGAGGAAAATTTTTATGATTTTTATAGAATAATAAACCTATAAAAATTGATGTTTTATATAGTGTGGAAATAATGATTTGTTAAATTCCACTATTTTCTAGTGAGTCTGTACCCATGTTGTAGAGGCTCTTTCATGGCATCCAAAAGACCCAAGATCAAATCTACGTAGGGGAGGAATTCTCATGATTGTAGCAGGGTACTGTAGAAGTGCTGCAAAAGTAGAGACACTGTAGCGGGGGAGGGTATTGTAGAAGGTACTCTAGTGGTGATTGTTTTGTACTATATAATGTAGTAGTCCAAGTACTATTGGAGTACCATTCACTGAAAGTCTATTTTGTCCAAATAATGGGATTTTGGGACCTTTATTGAGACCACTTGGTCTTGGGCGTTTGGTCTATGTAATGGGTCTCCCTGTACCTAGTCAGGAAGAGGTATATTCTTTAAATAATAATTGAGTCTTTGGCACCATCCTTTAAAAAATGTTAAATTCCACTATTCTAAAATAGAATCTTAAAATAACTGTTTATTTAATAAAATTTAATTGATAATTTTAATGTGTGATGTTTTTATGAGGAAAATAATAATTTAAATTTATAGTTATCATGTAAAATGGAATGATATATTGGGAAGGTTATAGATAAAACGTATTTCTTAAATCGGTAGGACTATGTAAAATGTTACTCTATGTACTAACATTACAATCATATATTTTAAATAGACACATTTTTTATATATTAGATTAAAAAATTAAGAAACAAAATTTTAACCATTAATAATAACAATATCACTAAACATATATTATATCCTTTAAATAGAATAAAAATTTTAGTTTTTGAGTTTTAGAGATTTAGGCAAAAATTTAATCTACAAAATCCCATGTCATTCCCTTAAAATGGTAATTTTTTATGTTATATATGAAAATACATAATTCATAGAAATTACTAAATATATCAAAAACATTACCCATATATAATAATATTCTTGAAATATATTGTAAAATTCTCTTATTCATTATAATGGGAATCAGAAACCTATGAAGGGTGAGCTCAAACTCTTCGTAATGAAATATGTACAACAAAAACTATAATGGAATGATGATTGAATAATAATATTTGTAGGAACTAAATCATAATCCCATATTCACATATTACTAGACACATGATCTCGAAAAAATTCTACCATTAAAAATTAATGAATTCATGGTGATCAAATGCATAATGGTGGAAATCAATTCCATAACTACCTCATGAAAGTAATTATTATTTCTATAAATTTAATAATATATAAATTTTTCTTTTCATCAAAATATTGACTAACACATCATGCCTCCATGGGGTTTGAACGTAACAAATACTAAAACTATTTTTTTATGAGATAAAATGATGGGTTGAGAGGATTTATAAAGATGAACCCCACCCATTACTTATTGAATTCATATACATTCACCACATGATTGAATTTAATATCAATACAACAAATAATTTACATTCCATATGAATTAGTAATTATTGAGTAACCAAAATATATACCAGGAAATCTCAGTCAGAGGAAGACCTCTGACTATTTATTAAAATAAAGGAAAAGAGTAAAAAAAGAGTAAAACACCCTTGGGAGACAAAAAGAATATCAGAAAACATCATACCCATCACCATACAGATGATAAGTTACATTATCCGTAGAGGCTGATTCCTACTCTGAGAATTCATAATGCTTCAAAATCTTGGCATATTTCTTTCTTAAATTCATCTTTTCTAGAGAAATAAACTCCATAGAGGATAGACTTCCCTTTTTCGAACCAGAGGCAACCCCGGAATAATTCTCCCTCTTAGAGGATGATCTGGTAGAAATCAGATTTGGTAGGTAAGAATAATCTTTCATCGGCCTTCTTCTTGGTGGAGCATTCATACTGACATCACTTGTAGACACCTTATTCTCTCCGCATCTCACAATATCACTGTAGGACTGTTTGTGGGAAGCCTTAACGATTTCTTTGTCACTCTTCTCCCCCCTAGGGCAATTACACTATATGAGGACTTGATCATGTCACCATTATATTCCTTACAACTACCAGAAACATCCACCGATTTTCCAGGAACCCGCATCGCTTTGTACTGCACTAATCGCTCTTGTTGACCATTTATGTCAATCATTGCAAGGAAATGCGGGTTCTCCACCATTTCTTGTTCTTTATATACCCCATCTTTTATTATTTTTCCAACTACAACATCCTCTGGAGACTTAGGCTTCCTGTTGGCATCCACCATTGGAAGGGACTCCACCATATCCGCATGCCCCATCACATGAAACTGATTCCATGTGGGCACTGTGATTACCAGACCACCATCACCATTTGCCTGCCCACTACACCGATCAAAAATCACCTATGAAGCACCCACAAACATACTGACATCACATGTAGCAGAGTCCAACTCCATCACCGCAGAAGATCGCCTATTTTCCTCAGAAGCAGCCAAAGCAGACCCCAGTCCTCCGTTATTCACATTGTCATTGCTACACCATGTCCTTTGCGTAGCCACAACATCATCATCATCTATGATTCCCATTGGAGTAAGTTCCTATTGAGCAGTGGCCTGATATGTGACTTGAGGCTCCTTCTCATTACCCCCTTCCATCACTGAAGGACATGCCACACCACCACAACCAGCACCCATGAAGACCTTTTCCTCCACACCATTCCCCCAGTGCAAGTCCTATCTCAACCTAGCCAGCACCTTAGACACTAGTGGATTAGAAGAAGTTACTGTATTTTTTTCCATAGCCAGTGCAACCTGAGATCCCTGACCATTTTCCTTGCTATCGATCACAGCATGCCTCTTATCACATCCAAGTCACTTCCCAGGACCTGGTGACCTCGTGTTCATTTTTTCAGAGTTACATTTCAAAACGATATGCCCCAATTTCTTGCAGATTGAGAAATAATCAGTCCAAGATTCATAATCGATAGCGTACCTCCATCTTAATTCTTCACAAGATGAAATCCAAATCCATTCCACTGGAGGTCGCGAAACATCCACCTCAACACAAAATCTAGGATTTATTGGATGACTCACAGTGGTCGTACGAACATCAGAACATAGGAATCGGCCAACCAGATTACCAAGAATACGAATAATTGCAGGGTTTTGAAAGGGTAATGGGTGATGAGAAAGACATACCCAAATCGGGATGGATGCTGGATCACAATTCATACAGAAATCGATCATCCACCAGAGGAGAAAAAATTTGTAACCGTTGCATCGCCGAGGAGCACTAGACCACGCACGAGATAGATCTTCTTCTCATGCAAATGGAATCATTAAATGTCGATTATCCAGAAGTTTTACGACCACACGATCACGCAAATCCAAATTTCCGAAAACAAATCTATCAAATTCATCAACTTATGGACGTCGGAAGTTGAATCGAGCCACTAGCATCCGGTCCACAAAACTTGTCGCTTCAGAGAACTAGGACACTGCGAGCGGGAGATGGGGATCACCGAGGTGAAGATCAGACACTTTCGGGGATAAAGTAATCGTTGGGAACTCTTGATGATAATTAGGGTTGGTGAAGGGTACAAAAGGGGTTCGTGACCTTAGAGGCGGCATCCCAATACCATCCTCCCCCTTCCCACCGCAAGGAAGGGGGGATTATATTC
Organism: Viscum album; assembly: GCA_963277665.1. Classification (NCBI taxonomy): domain Eukaryota; kingdom Viridiplantae; phylum Streptophyta; class Magnoliopsida; order Santalales; family Viscaceae; genus Viscum; species Viscum album. The sequence continues at coordinate 809,302,929 of OY728140.1, read as the reverse complement.
ATTCATCTGCTAGGGTTCTATCGCCATGCGCTCCTCTCCATGAATCCGATTCCAGTGATCTAAGATACCAAAATATATAACATCAATTATTCTTGACATGTTAATAAAAGGGATGATATAATAATAAACCATCCATATAATTGTAGTGGATGGTAAATAGAGATTCAATCTACACATCTAATTAATAAATAAACAAAAATATAGTTATAAAAATATATTGATTTCAATACAACATCAATTAATTAACGGAATATTTTCTTGTAATAATGACTGAAAATATCACCATATAGATAAATTGGAATATGTTTTTTTAATTAATTAACATAATAAATTTGTGTACAGATTCATTGTAATAACAATTTAATAAATAGAAGGAAATATATAGATATCATAGTGGAATGATATTATATGAAATATAATCCATATAATAGAGGAATATTGTAAGTGGAAATGGAAGTTATGGATCAATTAGTTAATAGAATTTGAAAATACATAATATATAAAAATATAAATAATAGATATAATTATTTAAATTATATCCTATATTAATATTAAGATATACATATTTGAAATTACAATGATGGGGAAAACGTTTTTTCTGATTTGGAAAATTCTATTTGGAAATATTAAATATTCATGAACATTTAAAATATTTATTTAATATATTATGGTTGGTAATAATTTCATTGAGAAACCATAATGAGTTCTAGATGATTTTTCATAGAAAAAACAATGAAAAAGAATTATTATATCACCCAGAAGTAAAACATAAAAATATATCATAGATAACCTTATTAGAATTATAAAAAAAATATTTATGTCATATTCATAATCTAATTTCAAAATGGAAAACTAAAACAACGAAAAAGAATTACTTTTAAAAAATAAACACCAATTACCTATAAATTTAATTAAAAAATGATATCAAAATATAATTTGAGTAGAAGATACAATAAAATTATTTAATGGATGCATAACCCCTAAAATATTGTTAAATATTATTGATGAAATCTCACAAAATAAAAATGGTTGTAGAACTTCACCTTGAAAAGTTATAGTATAATATACTAGTGTCACAAATGATAAAAATGAAATTGGGATTCTAAATAGAAGGGTTTCATTGGAATGAATAGAAAATATGAACAAGGAAGGGGTATCTTCATTGAAGAGGATTTTAGTTAATCTAAATAGTGATATAATTTCTATGGGTTAGAAACATATTGAAGAGTTTCATATGATTATAAAGTGAAATTTAATCTAGTGAAAAAAGTAATGCTCCAAGAAATAAGTTCATATATTTTATGAAACCAATATATGTGTAAATTATTTGAAGAAGATGAATTATATCACAATGATAGGAGGTGAGTTAATAAACACCTTTAAAAATTGATATCTTTTAAATTTATGTAAATATTAAGAAAGATCATTATATTTCCCTTAAAAACCATTTAATTTCTTGAATATATTTAAAATCATTCATGAGGATGTAATTAAAAAATATAATGTTAATAATGTTTTATAATATCAATCATAACATGTGGGTTGGATTATGGCACAATGAACCAATTACCATAATTTCTAAATTCCAATAAAATGCGTCAATATCCTTTATAAAAACAATAATTATAATAATCTATTATGTAGTATCCTTTTACCTATTAATGTCCCTTTATAGTCATCATTTATAAATTTTCTCTACTTGAATAATTGTTAGTTATTATCTACTTTCAATATCATTAGAGTAATATTATTAATTTTGAAAAAGATTTCTAACACTGGTTTTGTTATTAATTCTTCAAAAACTGTTTTTATTCATATATAATTTAATGTATTATAGTTGATAAATTTCATTTATTTCATTAATATAATATCTAACATCATTTAATTAAAATTAATTCGATGTTGACTTATTAAAATAAGTTATGAAATCAAAGATTATATTATTATAATGCCTATAATACATATTATATCCTTCCTAAAACCCTAAAAATAGTATTTTATTTATTAAATATAATATTATTTTTATTAAGGATATCATATTGAACAAGAATGGAAATTTATAACGTCTCTCCAGTGAGTTGTCAGACCAATCCAAACGTGGTAATATAATAACTAAATTGGTGAATATATTTATGATATTGTTTAATTTTATATAATATCTTTAAACATAATAATAATGATTTTATTTCTTATTTATGTTTTAATTAAATTTTAGGAGGCTTGGATAAAGAATTTATATTATAACCTGAACTGTTACATCTTGGAGGTCACAGTCTGTCCCACTCTTAGATAATGTTTTTCATTTCAATATTAATCATATTAAATGAAAGTTGGATATAAATTTTATCTTCATATTCATAAATATATTATTTAAGATAATTTTAATTTTCAATCAATTAAAGAAAAAATGTTGAAAAAAAACTGAAGGTGTGACTTCGTGGAGGATATAGTCGTCATAACACATGATCTATATTCATTAGTTTATCTAAGTCAATGGTTATGAATAAATAATTTATGTTCAATTATTATATAAAAACTACATTATAAAATGGTTTCATAGTTCATTGTCATTCATTTTTAGGGTAGGTTTGTATGTTATATATTAAGATGAAGAGTTAAGGAGTAATTGATAATCAAATAACTAACTTAAAAATTCTCATGAATGTATCCTATAAAATTAAAGGATTATAATAGATAATTGAGACCATAGGATTATAATAATTATAGTGGAATTTATGAGTAAAATAATATAAAATATTAGAGAATAAATTTTATTTAATAGCTGTCTCATAATAAGGTTGTAGTGTTCAAATTTATTTGTGAAGAAAAGAGTACTTTTTGGACACCAATTAATTTTAATGAATTTAAATGATATTAATTATTTAAATTTTCTTAAAAAGGGATAAATATTATAATTTTAGCAATTATTTGATTATAAGGACAGAAACAAAAAAATATCAAATATTTCAATTATGTTTGATGTCATTTACTCATATATTTTTTCATTTATCATTGGTTCATGTGTAATTACTTTCTACCCAAGTAACTTACGTTTTAATAATCATATAAAAAATATCTATTACAAAATTTAGTAGGTCTAAATATAATTTTTTTAATAACATTTAATTTCTAATTATAAAAATATTAAATTCATAAAAAAAAGCGTATGTTAAAATATTTATTATTTGAAAATTATTCTTTTCACCATTAACTATTCTAAATATTATTTAGTATGGATTTAGAATTTAATGTTTGGTACTTTAATTAAATATATTTTTTATAATTATATTAATTTATCTTTTTAAAATATATAAATTTAATTAATTATGTGAAAATTTCACAGCACTAATAAAAAATTCATTAAAAATATCATTTCAACCATTATAATGGTCTTCAAATTAATATTAGAAATCATAATCTTTTCCAAAAATCATATTTTGATTTTATCATGATAAAAAAAATTATAAAATATATTCAATCCATTTTTTTTGTTTTAATAATATAAGTGGTGAGAATTTTGTTTTAAATTCAACTGTATATATATATATGTGTATTTTAGATTGAAATATTAATAATATTTCATAAAAGATACACATGGGTTTTATAAATAAATGTTATTAATTTTAAATGATATATTTTTCTTATATTTTTATCTTTTTAATATAAAATAAATTAAAAAATATTTAATTCATTCTTTTGTTTTGATAGTGTCATAAAAGTGATGATTTTAGTGATATTGGTATTATATTCCCAATTAAACTAAAACTACATTTTTCTAAAAAATTAAAAAAACCCATCTTAATGTAATATTTTTTTGATAAATATAATAATTAAATAAATTTTTTCTAATAAAGTTTGTAAATTTTATTAATTAATTATTTAAATAAAAACCAAATAAATATAATGAAGACTATTTTAAAATAAGAATAATTTTTTCTTCAAAAAATAACTATTGTTATTATAATTTAAGATGAATTGCTAATAAAATTGGTGTTACTATATTTTTTATATCAATGATATATTTTAGCAATACTATTTAAATATTCATAAAAAAATAAAAAAAATGATAACTGTTACATTATAAAAACATAGAGATTCCATATTAATTATTTAGATAAATTAATTAAAATATCATCATTGCCTTAGTATTAATAACTAGAAGTTTTTCTATTTCAATATATATTTAAAACATTTTATACATCTATTTTTACTAAACATTTATATGTATACATTTTAATGGTCATATAATGTTATGTTGTTTTTTTTGGTTCAATATTGCTAAGGAAGAAATATATTGAACATAAATTGTTTTTTATGTAGAATAAAATTTAATATTAAATTAATTTAAATAAAAAATAATAACTTCTAACTAAGGAAGAACATGTGATGGGAAAAAAATAGATTGGATTTTATTTTTTATTAAATTTGATAACTGATGCTATAATATTTTAACTTCATGTTATTGCATACGGAATGGGTAGGGTTTCAAGGTAGGTATTCCCAATATAATTGAGATAAATATAAATAAATCTGAATTTTAAATTTTCATAGTGAAATAATTTGTTTTAGACTATTCTATTATGAAATATATAATGTTCACCGGTTTTATTTGAGTCTGGTATGGAAATGTTTCACTATAGTGATTTAAATAGCTGATGAAGAATTAAATTTTAGCTAAGTCTAGCCTTGGTAGATAAAGAGGTCTTCCATATATAAAATAGGGAAAACATAATCACTATTTCTAGTTTGTTAAGGACTAGGGATTAATTAATATAGAGTTTAGAAAATATTTATTATAAACAGTCCAATGAATGGTTAAATTAATTATAACATGTACCGATGAATACAAAATAAATGATGAAAATTTAGAAGCAAAGTATTTTTTAATGAGATACATTATAAACATTATTTTGGGGTAGAAATTTATTTGGATAATATGTCTAAAATCTGTGGAAAATTTTGATATGTTATGAAACATATATGTTTTTTGTTTGGGAATAAGTTTGACCATGAAAAATATAAGAATTTTATTTTGTTTGAGGTTGTGTGAGGTGTATTTGTATGTTTACTCTATAATTAATGATAGTCTACAACAATTTCTATATTTTTATTCGATCATAAAGGACAGTTATATAAAAATATTCTATTCCCATACAATGAATATCTATCATTCCACATATATTATAATTGTTTGTCATATGATTATAATATGATTAATTTCAAGGTAAGGGTCTAATGGAAACTCAATATGATATATTCAAAAAAGTATCTTTATTAATATATTAAAATAAAATAATGGATTATACCAACCATCCAAAAAGATGAATATTTTATAAATCTGTTAATTATATAACTTTTCCCCCTCCATTTAATAGCTTTATTTATATATTATACAATTAAATATGATTGATAATTCATTTGAAGTCCACAATGTATTGTAATATATTATTCATATATATTATATAACTATATACTACAAATAATTGATAAGAATATGTTTTGTTGCATGAATTTCAAATTCAATGACAAGGTTTATTGTGCTATATGATATTGTCAAGATATACCTCATATATATATAATATATAATTTTTTTTAATATCTAACATGAAATAATATCTTATAGACATAGTTTCAATTCTCTATATTTTCTATCATATATAATAAACTCTAAAATAAATAGTAAAATCCATTTTGTATTTATAAAAATAATTGGACAGATATCATTAACATCAATATATATTACATAATATTTAATACCTTGTAAATACCAATCCAAAACTCATTTTGGAAATATTCTAATCAGTTTTAGATAATCTAATTTATAAATAATCAAACCTCATTAATTCAACAAAGAATATGCACTAATAACCCTTTTTAGTGATATAAATAAATGTGAATTCATGCATTCATAGATTTCGTAAAAGAGTTTCCCAAATTAATGATTCATTCATACTCAATCCTAGGAGTGATTTTAAATGGTATCTATCAGTGAATTAATCTATTCATTTTTCTACATTATACATCATATGAATGAATTAGTATTCCCATGATCCATTTTAATATGACATTGAGTGAACATAGGATTGGTGTATCTAAATACCATATACCCTACTAAAATGTTCTCATTTCATAATGTATTGACCTACTATTTAAATAAATATATAACATATCATTCAAATTTATGAATAACCGCATCACATGTCCCTAAATAAAATAAAAATGAATAACATATATAATTTTTATTTCTGGTCACACACTTCCCATGTATATCTCAATTTTAAGACCAGGTTTCATAATCTTCGTAATATATGATAAACTCGTATTGGATATTATCATACCGATGACCTGATCAATAAGAAATAAACCAACCCACTAATTATCTAAGCCTCAAGGAATTTCAGATGAATTTAATCCAATTATGATGGTTTAATGTGAGGTATCTCTCCAAGATCATTGCATAAGGACTAAAAATATGACATGTTCACCACTATTATAATAAATAAAAAATGAACGAAACTCAATAGAGTATATTCATTGTGGGTCATCTAGAATGAAACAATTGTATTACATGAATTAACATTTTTTGCAATCATGGTAATTTAATTCAACTCATTCATGCATTAATAGATCATCATAACCAGTAACACTCAATGATAAGCATCAGTTCAGAATTATCTATGTCATACATTGAGAGGTTAATTTTAAATAAAATTTATTAAATGTAGATCATTATACAAATATATTAATCCAAAATGAAAAAATGATATTTTAGATATTTTAATTTATATAGAGTGATACATTATATATTCTTAATACCAAATAAAAATATAAATAACACCATACACAATCAATCATCATTTTATATAATATCACGAATGATATATTAAAATAATTTCCATATGTTAGATAAAGGTTTCAGGTAGGTCATTTTTATTATATCTCAATATAATCTATGCCACATATTTATGTTATCATCTAAAAAATCCCCCATTAAAACAGTTAGATAGTAATATAAATAGAGTTACATAGTTTTAATTATTGTGAGACTTATGAATCATATTCCTAATGTTCCTGTCCCTGAAAATCATAAAATACAATATTTTTTAACATAAAATATTATGTTCTTAATATAATATATTTTAAATTTATAATTCATTATATGTAAATCATCTTATATATAAACCACCTTCAATAAAAAATCTTCCTTGAAACTGATATTTCACATTATTTATTGACAATAAATTCATTTATTTCATAGCATCAAAATCAAATGAGTTCAAAAATACTCTAATTTTTTTTGATAAAAACTAATATACTAAAATGAAATCATTGATAGTCTTATATTATTGTCAAAAAACATGTTGATGTTGATTAATCACAAAAAGTTTGTATTTTGTTAGTCATATCATTTTATTCATAAAAAAAATCTCGATTTAAAAATTTATCTTATATTATAACATAATTTAGAAAATGACATAAAATCCTTTATTAACATCCATTATGAATGTTATATTCCATTACAATTAATTTTTTGATTTGGAAACCCTTGGTTACATCATGAAACTAAAATCCATGCTGTGAATTAATTCATTCATTGGTTTTAAACTATTTTTTAAAACATTATGTATATATATAATTTATCATATTCCATTAAAAATTAACAATAAATTTCAATAACACTAGTTACAAACATTGAAATTACACAATTTGGTCGAAAACCCTTATGATATGCTAGATAATTCCATCACATAGAATAGTTCATATCCTTCAATATACATCACATACGATACAATTTCCGGAACTAGATACATTAGAAACATTTTGGATTTTTCAAATAAACATTCATCTAACTATTTGAAACTTTAAACCACTTATACAAATTGTCAATTCATTATAATATAGTCATAAGATGTTAATTTTATCTATAATAAAATATTAATAATATTTATTAATGATTTATTGAATTATTTTAATACTTTAATATATTTCAATTGATGAAAATATAAATAATTCAATATCTGAAACATGTATTTTGGAATCCGTATTAGAATTGTCTTATACACTTATTAGTAATATATTTTATCCTACTATTGAAAAACATTATTATAATGTAAATAGAGAAGAATTCTTTTCGAAAGCATACAAAATTTCATTTATCAAGAATTGTTCACTTGTTTTTTTCAAGTCAAAAAAATTCATATATTATGAATATTATTATAAATTTCATATCCATAATTTATTTTTCATGATGATTATTTCATATATATTCAATAGTTTCATTTATTTGTTGTGTATCATGTTAAAATAATTTAATACATTATTTATTAAATATAATATTAGTAAAATTAGAGAATCTTTTGAACTCAACATTTCAGATAGTGGGAAAATATATTAATTTTACTAAGAGGTGTTTTGATTTCATATTTATTTAAGTCATTTTCTTCTAACTTCACATTTGAATTTATTTAGTGATAAAATTCTCAAAACCTATAGTCACAATGGGACACAATGCTAAATTCCATATCCATATCCACAAATAATTCCATTTTATGAATATATAATGTAATCAATTATTTGAGAGAGAAAAATACTATCCTTTACACATTAAAGAATGTTATATTATAATATTAATAAAATTGACATATATTAAAGCAAGGGAAATTTATTTTTAGTATAATTGTTTTTTAATGATGGGGTCCTTGGTTGGAAAATCAAATCCAATGGTTGTTTATAGAATGTGGGGTTTATGATAGGCATTTCATAATATTTATTGGGGTCATGTATTCAGTGGATGGTGACCATTGGCAGACCCGACAACAAGTTAAATATTTATTTATTTATTTAAAAGTGATATAATAAAAACTCCATTTTATTTTTGTTTATATGTAATATATTAGTGGGTTCATCCCTTCCACTATGTACAAAATATAACGATTGGGTCAATGGTACTGCCAGAATTCATCCTCGATGGATTTCATGATTAGAGCGTTCTAATATGGCTTACGTGCATGGTTTTCTATGTAAATATTTTGTGCATCTCCTTGAGGGATGTAATTTCATTAATTATTTATCCTTGACCCCCATATAGGGTTTTTAATGGTTTTTATTTCTATTATATAGAACTAAATGCACCATTAGGGGTCGATATATTTTTAATCGGGTTAAAATCGTGATTTTCAGAAGTTCACAGTGATTTCCCATTTTGGAATCCCAATCACATTGAATAGTTATATAGAGTATACACTTTGTGTCATTCCCATTGTGAAATACATTTTTCCACTATATATCAAGCACTTGGACTATATTCTTTACAAAAGAACAAGGCCATATGGTTGAGTTTTTCAGAAGATGGATCTACAAACCATTTTCTAGAAGTACATCATATATAGATGGACTTGTCCAGGGGACCAAAGACATGTGTAAGAAAACCTTATAAATAGTACATGACTATGTAGAATTACATTTATAGACAATAGGTGTAATTAGAATGAATTGTTCTTTGTACACATGCATAGTCCTAAGTACATGGGTATAATCAATGTTATAATGGAACATGTGGGGACGACATGGGCATGCCCTGGTATGATGTGGTATACGATGTACAAGATATATAGATCTTTCATAAAAAAATGTTAATCAAATATTTTTTTAGTAGATCACACACCCAACTGATTGAGTGATGTCACACATCGTGTGACCCCACATACATGTTGTGAACATTACACTACACGGATAATTCACTAATGCATCATGGATGATATTTACCCTCATGATATATGTTATATAACATAATATTACATCACATAATATCCCAATAAATATTTATACCTAATGTTTCTCCATCCATGGACCTTGAATTCGAGCCCACATGTACCCCACCATTATTGGCATTCAATGTTGTACAAGATGACAACAATCATTTTAATAGAAAATATATTATCTAATGATTTTATAAAATAAAACATCCACAAGTGAGACTTAGCAAATAGAAATGATTTATTTCTATCATTAAATATTTTTAGGGGTTATAAAACCCCTGATGAAAGAGTTCATTGGTGCCCAATAATCAATAAATAGGTAGAGAAGGAAATCACGTTCATGGGTGGTACATGTCATCTATATACAGAGTGGAACACCCACACCATTTGAGATTTAGAATGGAGTGGTTCCTCCAATAGACATAGTGACTCATTACTTCTTGTTTTTAATGGTGTGATTCAGGACCTCCCGGAAAAATAATGTGTAGTTTAATGGGTTTTATGGAATAGAAAAATCCATCCCTTGTTTGTTGGATGATGTATTGAGTTTCTGGATCTGCAATCTATATCATTTGAGGATGGTACGGATGTTTTTGTATTAGTTATGGGATCATTTTGGGTGAATGAGACTCATCATTGTAAACGAGGAAATTTATATCCCCTTTCACTCTTCCTTGGGAATCTTTTGAGAACATATATGTGGTTCATCTAACCCAATTCCTTCATGGGTTTATTGGATCATTATCACTTATTTTATCTTTTTTTGTTCTTAGTGAGCCTATGGGTATGTATATAATCAAATATAAATGGTATATAGTGTAAAGTGAATTATTTTATATCGATGAAAGATATATCAGGGCTGATATTGGATTATCTAGTTTTGTTGGAGCATGGTGGTTATGGGGAACAAGGATTTTTCTATGTTGGACAAATATATTTTGTGCCATCGGCACTCCAATTGTCCTCCCTTCATAGCTGTTTTTTGGTATGGACCTAATTATCTAGTTGGATGTGCCTTTATATCTTTTAATATTTTTGTAATACGTGGTTATAATATATTGTTTTCATATATACTGTTTCATGCATTGTTAAAACTCTTGATGTTCAGTCATTTTTATGCATCCTCACTATTTCACGAATATACATGTGTTCTTGGTTATAAGTAATTATTATAAGGCCTCTCACATCAGTATTTCCTACAAATAAATTTTCATCAGTACCTAACCTATTGCATGATGTATTGGGATGTCTCTTTTGTATGCCACTAGCATGGCGGGCCCAATTGTGTCGAGTCATAAAATAATTATGTCAGTGAGTGGTATTTAACATTGTATATATTTGTAGTTGGGTGATGTATGAATTGGGAATTAAGATTAATTTTACACGAATTTATTGAGTTTGTCTCTATGTTAAGGGAAACCAATTATAGTTAGGTGATCAACATATCCTTATATCAAGACATTGACTAATTTGTTTTTGACTTTAAATACCGATTTATTGGTGGAAATGGACCAGCAGTAAATGAATCATATATTGTTAGGCCATTAAACAATCCTTCCCTTCTTGAGTCATCCCCCAAGATATTTCCAATGACTGTGGTACATTAAGATTATTTTAAGGATTTTTCTAGCATGATAGTTGACTAGGATTCTCAATAGTGTCTTGAAGATGAATAGTTGAGAAATAAGGTATCAATTTCAGGTATAATGCTATAGGTTCTTTCACTAGTTTTGAAAAAATCAGTTCTACGAAATGTTGTCTAGTGTATATATCCTTTAGTGGTTCTGGTGGATGATGAGTCGCATATAGTGAAATCAATGGAACGTGATGGTGTATAATGGAATACACATGGGATTAGTGCATTACAAGATTTCTAGAAATACTAATTAAAATTGTGCTATTTGGTTATTTAGCCAACGGTAGTGGTGTATTGGATTGGGAAAATGGTTTGGATTTTCCAATAATCGTACCCTAATAAATAATAAGGATCTGCTCGAAAGAATTGTTTCTTGAGGTTCGAAAGGAAACTAATGGGGTCTAGTCAATCAGGTCCACGATGAGGTGACCCTATTTTAATGTAGTGATATGATTCTTTTAATATAGTTCATTAATGTAATTAATCATGTAAATGAGGTTTAATTTGAGTGTGATGAAATGGTTTTTGAACAATTAGTGGGGACCACTCTTGTTGGTATGGTTGTCCAAACAACTAGAATAATCATGGAGGAAGAAATCATTTAAATATCCCTAATCTATTAATATGTTATTTGACTTAAATAATATTTTGAAAAAATATACCTACTCAAATATTAATCATTCTCTGTGATGTGATATAAATCATTGATTGTGATTAAATACCATACAAATTAAGCATTGTTAGGTTTTTGTGGATGAGATCAATTTAATTGTCTATTTGAGGTTGTTTGGTGCTACTAAGTGTTGGATGAAAACCGTGTTTATGGGAAATATATGGCTTATGTAGAAGGGAAGCATTGAGTAGAGTATTCATACAACCTGGAGTAATTAATGAAACTAATGGTGTTACATGTGACATTTGTTCCTTGAAGGTGTTTTGTTATATACATGCACATGTCACTACTTCATTTCCACATCCTTTGTTTGAGACTTATATTTTCACGTAGATAATGTTTCATGAACCTTGTAACTAGATAATACTACCGAGGAAGTGATGAAATATCACATTTATCATTCTCTGTGTTTCCTGGCAAATGGAGGTGATTGGTTATTGTAGGACCTCTTTATCATTATATTAATGCATTATGATTCCATCTTCGGTAGGGATAGTATTTTAATGGTTCAAAAATGGATAAACTATCATAACATGACTATTATATGCATACATATATATGTGATTAGATCCTCCTTTAGGGATGAGAGGTATCTAAAGTCATAGAAAATGTGGATTTTTTTGTAGTAAGATTTAGCCTCTGTCCAATTAGTATAGGACTTTTCCTTTAGTGTAGTCACCACTTTAAGAAATTCTATTCCATTATTTGTGGAGATTTATATAGCCTTTATTACCAATGGTGTCCATTTACTAACTCTGATATAGGATATTTTATTCTACATAGACATTCATCCTTATATCACATTGTTATACACTATGACATGCATAACAGTCTATATCGTGCTTCAAAAGCTAAGGTTTCATTTGTTAGAGATTTGAATGAAATGTTTTTTCATACCCAGTGTGTTCCCTTGGGAGGCTCTATTTTAGTTCATGATAATGGTGAAGGAGGATTGTGGATTTTTATAAAATATTATTGCCTAAATCTTGTAACGAGTATCAAAAAATATACCAATTTCCATAGATTAATGAAATATTTGACTAGTAGAGTGGTGTGAGTTGGATCTCCATTTCTATCATAGGTCAATTAGCATTAGAAGAGGGTTTTCCAGGATTACATTTAGAAGTAGACATTATAATTCTTCTATGGAAATTATTATTTCAATGTCACACTATTGGGTGTGGAAAATTCAATACATTGTTAATTGATTTTATAAACGGGAACATACAAATATAATTGTACAAATTATCATATTTTGTCACTGATGAAAATATAATATAATCGACCTCGTTGGAGGAGAATTCTAAGCATTTTTTAACCATGAATTAAAACTGGATCACTATATTTTTGATATGCTCATAATGTTTCAGTATTAGAATTATTGAAATCACTTTTTTTAATTAAATCTATGACCTTGGTGTATAAATGGAACCAATAAAGGTACATTCAAGGATTTATTTTAATTAACTATGGACTATGGTGGGGTATTGAGTCTCCCTAGTATAGAAATTATTATTATAGGTTTGTGATTGAGTCTTCTTGGATAATATTGCCCTTTAACTTCTTTGAAATTTAATGTAAGATCATTTTTCTAGAGTAAAATGGTTATGATTCCGCTAGGAGATGAGACATAGCTGGAATAATTTTATAATATAGTAACATCTATATGTGAGTATTGATTGCGAGGATACATTTCCTACCTCTGGAGCATGGATAATATACTTGGTTTATCTGTAGATAGGAATATTGTTCCTTTGGTTCATGGAATTTGATACCCCATGAGTAGGAATACATGATGGACATTATTTCCATAGTTTAAATAATCATCATTGAGATGATGAAATATATATTATAGGAAAGAATTAAAATGATTTCATAGATCACTAGAGTCTTAGGTACATGTACCCATATGCATAAAATTTACTAAGAATGTGGAGACTTCTTGAGTTTGAATTGGTATATTTAGTTGTGATATTTATAAAATATGGATGTTGTCACACCCCGACCACATATACTCCTTTATTTTATTATTTTCTCGAGGTTGGATATTTTGGTTGAGGTTTGGGATTATTTCCCAACAAAGGTCATTGCTTTTTTGTGGTTTTGGGTTTCCTTTTATACCTATGATTAGTTATTCTTTTGGGGATTGAGTTAAAGTTTCATGTTGGAGAGTTTGTGAGGACATCAATGTCTCTATATTCTGTTTAAAAAATTCAAGGATCAATGGGTGGAATTCCCTAGTGTTTGGGGTGTAATTTGGGGGTTTTTGGACAATTTTTTGGGGTTGCACAGTTTGAGCATGGCCTGGAAAAACTGTGCAACATAACCACTCAATGTTGTAGGAGTTTCAAGTAGCCCCCGCACTATTTTTGCACAGTTTGAAAAACCATGCAGCCAATCTGTACAGCCACTTGCGGGTTTTATAACGTTTTACATGGAGCTCAGATTGGGGTGCTTCCACCTCCAAAATGAATCTCTATTTGTTGGTAATCGACTAGCGGATCATCCCCCTCCATCCTTCATTGATTTTGGGCACTTATTTGGGGATTTATCAACAAAGGTTGGTGGTTCTTCATGTTTGCTTCATCAAATCATCTCTCCATCTCTTTCCCTCTTTGTTCATGGGGTTCCTTTGGGGTTTTCATCCATGGACAAACCATAATGTATAGGTTTTATGTTTGGTTTGATTTTCATTGGATATAGAGTGTTCAAATGGTCTATAGGGCTTAGATATCTCCTCACTTGATGTTTCGTTCCATTCACACATGGTTGAGGTTTGCGTTTCCAACTTTTTCCCATTCAGAACACTCCACATGCATTTGTGTGTTTTCATTTAATTTTTAAAAGTGTTTCACACCTCTAATATATTTATTTCTTGATGAAGATGATGTCACTGTATTGGTAGAATTTACTAAAAATAGGTTTTCAAAGGGATTTGTGTGAAATACCTAGGTTTATTGCACCTAGGGTTATTGTTTAAAACCTCATTTTTATTTAATTTTAAATTGTGTTTTTTTTTTGATATTTTTATCCTTGATTATGGTGGGATGGTTTTCTATTATTTGTGATCTTGATTTGGCACGTATGGTTTTGTAATGATTTATCCTTTTAAAAGTGTAGAAATGTTGTAAAAATGGTTTTATGGATACAATGGGATTGTTTTATGTTCTTTAAATATTGTGGATGGTTGGATGTGGTTATAAAGAAAATGATTAGTTTTGTGGAAGTTTTTTTTGGTGTTCCTAGAAATATTTGTTTCATAAATGTTGTATAAAATTGAATCCCATGTGGCGATATGCCGGTTTGGATTTTTGTGTGTGTGTTTTGGAAAATGTTTGTCTTCAGGGGTTGTTTGGAATTTCACAATCGAAGATGGTTTTGGAAATGATTTGAAAATTTTTTGGTAAATGCATTTGGTTGTGTAAACATAAAGTCCTGTTTGTAATTTTACCTTTAAAGGTGATTTTTTCTGTTAATTTTAGAAAATAACGTGATTCCGAAATTGTGAATTCCTGGTTGGTAATTTAAGGTGTTTTAAAAGATGGTTTGAATTCCTATGGGATGTGATGGCCCGTTTGGCATGTTTTTAGTGTTTCATGTTTTTTCAAAAATATGGAAAGGCTTGTTTAGAAATTTTTTTAATAGGTGGTGTTCCTCATTGTTTTTGAAGTGATTTATAAATGATTCAGTTCACTTAATTTCTAAAGAGTGGGTATGTGATGTGAAAGTGGTGGATTATGTAATGAGATGAACGGTGTGGTTGAAAAATGGTGTATTTGTTAACATGTGATGTGTGAAATTTGATTGATCACAAAAATGGAAGCATTGGTATCTAGTTGGGCGGACTTGTAGTAGTATGCTAGTGATCCTGTCGGGTTTGGCCACTATTTCACTTAGTAAGTTTGACAATGAAAACACCAACTAAACTGTGATGATGATGTTGGGGACCACTAGGTTATGGGTATGTTCCATACTATTGGATCTTGCATGAGAAAGGATATTGTTACGGTTAATTTTCAGTGAGATACGAGGTAGGTGGGGATCACAACTAGCTAATTCCTAGGGGCATTCATGTGACTAGTGCTCAATGATTATATTGCACCTCCCGCCGGCATATGGTAGATCAGGATGGTAATTTTAAAAGTCAGTTCTTTTTATTTAGTGTGGTGTTCTTTGAAACTTTTTTCCATTTAAATTTTTTCCATTGAAAATTATTACTAGTATTGTTTAGATTGTGTTTTTGTTATAAAATGATAGTTTTGTTGAAAATGGATGGTGGCTTGTGTTGGCCATTGAAATGGTAAGGTTGTGGTTGTTTAATAAAATGTGAAATATCTATTTTTATAATTGTATTTAAAACTAGTTTTAATGGACTGTTTGGGGAAAGGAAAAACATGGAATCTGTGGTGATTGCCTACTGATTTGTTATCTCACACCTTACCTATACCACTCGGTGTTGGTAGACATGAGCTGTTGCAGGTTCTAGTTTATTTGGTTCGAGTTATATCCTGGAGTAGAGTGGTCTTGTGGTTGGAGGTGACCAGGTGGTAACATGGAGATTGTGATAGTAGATGGTTGTTTTATTTTATTATATCTCCAGGTTATCTCAGTGTTAGATTTTTTTAGTTGTATTTGTATTAGACCAGAATGTTCATTTTTTTTGAGATTTAGTTGTGGTATGATCTGCTACATTTTCAATGTTGTATATTATGATCCTATTTATTATTGGTCCAAATCGTTCACTCTTGTTTTATATATGATGCCCGCTAGTAGTTGCATATCCATGGGGATTGGGAACGCCCTTCGCATCAGGTCGCAGATAATGTCGGGTGTTGGGTTAAATGGAATCCCGACCTGGTTCATGAAAAAATGGTATTAGAGGAGGTTCTTGTTATTTGGGGTGTCCGGTAGATGGAGACTAGGGTTATCGAATCTCAGGAGGAAGGTGCAAGAAGGGTGTAGTGGACCCTTTCTCATTCTAAGCATTGAGTCACCAGGGGTAGTCTAGGGTTGAGTCTTGTGTCTTGTGTTATTTTGGAATTGAGGGATGAAAATGGAGGTGAGTCGGGTTATGTTGTTGCCTTACATGGGGTGGTGACCCAAGGGAAGTCCATGTTCCTGATTCAAGTCCTCCTAGTGTTATGCCTTACTAGGGGAAAGGGTCACTACCATGTTCTCGGGCTATGCATAGTCACTATTATCTTCTTCTGGTCGTCCGTTTTTTGTTTGGTTTCATTTTGGTTTTAGTTGGTGTAAGTGATTGTGTATAATTAAGGTGTATTTTGAAATGAAAATGCATTTTAAAAAAAGAAGTTTTTTCCATGAAATGGGTTTAAATTGGGAAAGTGGGTTTTCAAACATTTAGGGTGATTTGGGTTTGATAATGTTAATGGAATGTGTCCCTTGGTATTAATGATGGATGTTGATATGTGTGTGGGTATAAGAGAGAAGTGTGTGTTGGCGCGTGAAGATGGGAATGGATGGACGCACATGTAACAGTTCATGGGATACCATGGGTTGGGTTTTTTAATTGAAGTCTTAGCATAGTTTTCTTAAAGTAGATTTGAATGAGAAAATGGTATCTATAATTTGTTTTTCTATTGAAAAATGGGTTATCGGTATTTGGGAATTATCATTGGATGAAGGTTGTTTGGAATTTACAAATGAAATGATGGTTTTTGAGAAAAAAATATTATGGTGGTGTTTGTTTTTACATGGATTTTGGGCCAGTTGGTTTTGGTTTGAGGTGTTCCTCTTTGTTTGTGCCTCAGTTTAATGTTGGATTCGCTCTGTGCTTTTCATGTTGTTCAGAAAATGCTGCCCAAAAAGGTTCCCAAAGTTCCAAATGAGTCATGCCCAGTTCCTTTTCCTTCACAAGATTTTCATATTTTATGTGGTGATCAAGGATCTCTTGAGGATACAGAGTAGATTGAAGAAGTCGAGCGTGTCTTTTTTTCCTTCGGAACTACGGATGTTGTTAGTGTCCATGCAGTTCAAAGGTTGTTTGAGTGTCAAGCCTTTTTCTAATGGTAGTTAGTCTCCCCATCATTGACGGAAGGTGAGATTTCATGGGAGGTGTTTAAGGCCAATTTCATCCAATGGTTTATACCAGATAAGGTAAAGTAGAGGAAGGTGGCAGAGCTGTAGGATGTTTGGCAAGGTCGGCGATCCATAATGTCTTATGTTGAAAATTTCAAAGAGATAATTCCATTATCTTTGGAAGTAGCATCAGAGGATCATATGAAGGCCCCTATATTTGTTTGGGTTCTTCATCCTAAAATTACAGAGAAAGTGTTCTCATCTGGTGAAACCTATCTCAAGAGGTTTGTGGATGAGGCATTTATGGATGAGCAGGAATTTTGGGGTCACCTAGTGGTTGTTGGTTCTCATGATGGTTCCCCATCTAGCGAGTATGGTGTGCCATGGGAATCGGTTTCTGAAAAAATTTATCTATCAGCTTTGACTTTCAGTTCGTCGGACCATTCACTTGTATGTTTCCAGTGTGGCCAGTTTGGTCACTCAATGTTGTCTTGTCATATTCCTTCGAATACTTGTCACCGCTGTGGCCATTGGGGTTATTTGAATATGTTATTTAGGGGTGTTGTCTGAAAAGTATGTCTTGATCATAGGACGTGTTGCTTGATTGTGAGGCAAGAGATGATTAATCCATCAGAACCCCAAACATAAGTCTCGGGGTGAAGCATGCGCACAGTCAGGAGTGACATGGGGGTGTGAAACCCAACCTAGCGTTTTTTTCTGAGTTGGGACGGAAATGATTATCATATCCTTGTTATTTTTGTCTTGATTTTGTAAGTTAACATTTTCTAGTAATGGTGAGATGAACTAGATCTCTTGTAACCCAAATGGATGAGTCTATCTAAATGTGGAATTCAAAAATTTTCATTCTCCTTTGAGTGTGTCTTGCCTTCGTGTAAGTTGGTGGCAGTTTTAACTTTTGGCAGTGCTCATTGGTATATGCATGAGTTTTGTAGAATTTGTTTATTGTGTGTATGGTTTGTTTGGTAAGGTCTCTATTTTCGTGGTGGTAGTGTCCATATTGTGTATAGAAGTTTAGGTTTGACCTCGATCGAGGTTTCTGCGTTTTTGGAGTTTCAGGAGATTTTTACAAGTGAAGCACAATTACCGCACAGCTTGTTGAAACCATGTAGCCCCAGCCAGGCCATCAAAACAAACTACACGGCTAGTGCATGACCTTGCAGTTGGTCATATAAGTGTGATCCTTTGTCACATTTTTGGGTGGAGGTATTGGAACGGTTTTCTTATGGATTGGATAATGTGCGTCCAATCCGTGCATGGTGCCTCTTCCATACAATAGTTAGCGCCTGGTTGGGGCACAGTTGGGTAAACCGTGCGGCCAAACCATGTGAGCTGTACGAAAATTTTAAATATAGAAATCCCTTATTCTTCATTTTAGTGAGGGTGTTGTTTGGGGTGTAAAGGTTTTTCATAGTAGTAATGTTCTTGTTGTGGGGAGAACCCTCTCATGTTCCCCACTCATCTTCATCCATGTGTTGTGGTTTCTTCTAGATCGGTTGGGTGTGACTTGTAGTGTGAATTGTCATCCTGGAGTTCACAGATGTTCCTTGGTTATTGTCGTTTATGGACTTCTGCTTTGGTTGACTTTTGGCTGGGTGTCTTTTTGGGGGCAGAAAGTGTTTGTAGTGGGGAGAATTGTCACACCCCGACCAGAGATACTCCTTTATTTTATTCTTTTCTAAATGTTGGATCTTTTGGTTGAGGTTTTTTTTTGAGTTCCCAACAAATCTCATTGTGTTTTTATAGTTTTTGGTGTCCTTTTATACCTATAATTAGTTATTCTTGTTGGGATTGAGATAAAGTTTCATGTTGGAGAGTTTGTGATGTCATCAGTGTCCTTATATTATGTTAAAAATATTCAAGGATCAATGGGTGGACATCCCTAGTGCTTCGTGTGTAATTTGGTGTTTTGGGAAAACTTTTGGGGTTGCACGGTTTGAGCACAGCCTGGAAAAACCATGAAACCTAACCATATGAAGTTGCAGGAGTTTCCAGTAGCCTCCGCACAGTATGCTCACGGTGTCACAAACCAGGTAGCCAAACCATGCAACCACTTGCATGATTTATAACTTTTGGCGTGGAACTCTGATTGGGGTGATTCCTCTTCCAAAATTATGCCCTATCTATTTTGAAATGACTAGAGGATCCACCCCCTCCTTCCTTCTTCAATTTGGGGCGCTTTGGGGTGATTTATCAATAACGGTTGGTGTTTCTTCATGTTTCTGTCATCAAATCTTCTCACCTCTTTACCTCTTTGTTCTTCGGGTACCTTTGGGGGTTTTCTTCCATGTCCAAACCTTAATGTATGGGTTTTATGTTTGGTTCATTTTTATTTGGATATAGTGTGTTCGAATGGTCAGCGGGGATTAGATATATCCTCCCATGATGTTCCATTCCATTCTTACATGGTTGAGGTAGGTGTTTGAAACTTTTTCCTTTTCGGAACACTCCACATGCACTTGTGTGTTTATATTTAATTTTTAAATGTCTTTAGCACCTCTAATATATGTATTTATCGAGGAGAATGATTTCTTCTTATTGGTAGAATTTACTAAAAATAGGTTTTCAAAGGGATTTGTGTGAAATACCTAGTTTTATTTCACCTAGGGTTATTATTTAAAACCTCATTGTTATTTAATGTTAAATTTGGGGTTTTCATGAAATGTTTATCCTTGATTATGGTGGGATGGTTGTTTATTATTTGTGATCTTGATTTGGCGTGTATGGCTTGGTATTGATTTATCCTTTTAAAAGTGTAAAAATGTTGTAAAAAAGGATTTATGGTTACAATGGGATTGTTTTATGTTCTTTGAATAATGTGGATGGTTGGATGTGGTTTTAAAGAAAATGAATGGTTTTGAGAAAGTTGTTTTTGGATGTTCCACAAAATATTAGTTTCCTAAATGTTGTTTAAAATGGAATCTCAAGGGGGATATGCCAGTTTGTATTTTGGTGTGTATGTTTTATAAAATGTTTGGCTTGAGTGGTTGATTGGCATTTCACAATCGAATATGGTTTTGGAAATTATATGACAATGTTTTGGTAAATTTATTTGGTTGTGTAAACATAAAGGCTCGTTTGGAATTTTACCTATAAAGGTGATATTTTCTATTGATTTTAAAAAGAATGTGATTCCGAAAATGTGAATTCCCATTGGTCAAATTAAGGTGTTTTAAAAGATGGTTTGAATGCCTAAGTGATGTAATGGCCTGTTTGGCATGTTTTTTCTAAAATGTAGAAATGTTGGTTTAGAAAATTTTTTAGGAGGCGGTGTTCCTCATGGTTTTTGAAGAAATTTGAAAATGTTTTGGTTTTCTTAATTTCTCAAGAGTGGGTCTATAATGTGAAAGTAGTGTCTTATGAAATGAGATGATTGGTGTGGTTGATAAAGGGTGTATGTGGTAACATGTGATTGGTGAAATTTGATTGAGAACAAAATGGGATGCTTGGCTATCTAGGTGGGAATAATTTCACTACTATGGTAGTGATCCAGTGGGGTTTGGCCCCTTTTTCATGTAGTATGTTTGACGATGAAAACACTAACTAATCTATGATGATGATGTTGAGGACCACTAGGTTATGGGTATGTTACCTTCTAGTGGATAATGCATGATAAATGATATTGTAATGGTTACTTTTCATTGAGAAACGAGGTATATAGGGCTCACAGCTAGCTAGTACCTAGGGGTGTTCCCGTGACTAGTGATAAAGGATTATATTGCACCTCTTGTAGGCATATGGTAGGTTGGGTTGGTAATTTTAAAAGTTAGTGCTTTGTATTTAGTTTGGAGTTCTTTGAAAAAAATTCCATTTAAATTTTTTCCAAATAAATTTGTTACTAGTATTTTGTTTATTGGGGTTTTGTTATAAAATGACAGTTATCATGAAAAAGGGATGGTAGTGTGTGTCAGCCATTGAAATGGTAAGGATGTGTTTGTTTAATAAAATTTGAAAAATCTATTTTTGTAATTGTATTTTAAACTATTGTTAATGGACTGTTTTGGGAATGTAAACACTTGGAATCTGTGGTGGTTTCCTTCTAAGATGTTAGATCACAGCCTACCTATACCACTTGGTGTTGGTAGACCCGAGATTTTTTGTAGGTTCAGGTTTTTCTACTTTGAGTTATCTCTTGGGGCCGAGTGGTCTTGTGGTTGGAGGTGACTCGGAGGTCACATGGATATTGTGTTAGTAGTTGGTTGTTTTATTTTATTATAGCTCCTAGTTATCCCAGTGTTATTTTTATTTAGGTGTATTTGTTTTGGACCAGATTTTTCATTTTTTTTATGATTTAGATGTGGATAGATCTACTGCATTTTCAATGTTTTATATTTTGATCCTATTTATTATTGGGCCAAATCGTTCCCTCCTGTTTTATATATGATGACCGGAAATAGTTTCCATTCCATGGGTATTTGGAATCCCCTTTGGATCATATCGCAGACCGAGTCAGGTGTTGTGTTAGATGGAATACCGGCTTAGTTTGTGACAGATGTTCATTAGATAATTTTATTCTATTATAAAAAAATTTCATTCTCACCTAGTTGTAGAGGAATTTGAGATATTTAAATCATTATAACATACCTTTTTAGATTATATGGTTTAATATTATCATCAATATATTGTGATGAATCCACCACTTATTCAATATCTGTGGGTTTCCATATTAATGAGACATCAACTATGATGTTTTATGAAACTATATTTTCTTAATAGATTCACTAGAAATATTCCCTAAATGAGGGGAGAGTTTAATTATTTTTTAATTATGGATAGTGGTTTCCAACAAATTTACTATTGGGGTTTTGAGGGATTTTGATATAAGTCTTTTAGTTGTATATTCAGGTATGATAATGATGGACAAAGCCATTATATAATTTTTTTGGTGGGATTACATGAGGTGTACATTTAGTGTGTTTTATTACAGGTTCCACACATGTTATTTGGTTAGAGATAAACATCATAAACCTACAACATTGTCATATCCCCTTCTGATTCATGAATCTAAGTTTTATGGGATACCAATGGTATTTGTGTTTAGTCTCGTAAAGAAATTTAGAAGACATGATTCTATATAGATGATTGTTGATCAGATCACTATGTCGAAAACATCATTTCCTCATGGTAGAATGTTTCATTTGATAGTTCCTGGTGATTTTATGTTAATGAAATCATATGGATTCATTTGGAACGCATGAAATTAATATACTACAATGATTATCATTTTAGGATATGGTTGTAGAGAGGATTCAAGGAGGATTTTTGGATGAAACCGACTATTTAGGACATGAAGGAGTGATTGAGATCTTAGCTGATAGGATTCGACAAGATATGGGATGACCACATGATAATGTATGATTTTTCATATAATAATGTAGATCGGTCAATTGGAATGGATAATTTTAAGGCCCCATATTGGAGTCCCTTCAGGTCACCCTTATGCTGGACTGGTATTGTTAAAACAACACTTGATATGACAGAGATGGTGCCAACATTGATAGAGAAGGTTCATGTGATCCATGCGAATTTGATTACAAAAATATTGATGATAAAAAACATATGTAGATCAACATCATAGACCATTGGAGTACCAGTAGGGAGACATTTTTTCCTTAGTAATCACCCTATGATGATGGTTGTCAAGAATTAATCTTGGAGTATGCTTTTCAACATAGTTCATTAATTTTTGTGAGTTTCGATGTTGGTTTGTTATTTTATATTAGTCTTACTAGAATTGTTGTACCAGGTAAATGATGTCTTACCTATTCTACAGTAGGGGGAATAAGTAAAAAACCTATATAATATTAACAATTGTGAAGAGGATAACATTGGTGGAAGACCCACCATAGTAGTGTACCTGGGTTGATCGATGATTAGTAGAAGATGTTGATACATGAATGTACCATCCATAGTATTCAATTAGATGGATCCATGGGATAATGTATAAGATCTCCTAGTAAAAAGAAACAAATATGAATACATATTACCCACTTCATTTTTTATTTTTTAATATTTTTGGGAGAAAATTATTGATAGATGGGAGAGTATAATGACACTGTTTGTCGGGTTTAGTCAATTGAATATTTATTTGTATCTTTAGATATTATTTTCAATGATAATACTATTTTTGGGTGTTATAGGAACAAAAAAATAATATATTAAAAATATTATGATATATTAAATAAATAAAAAATATAATTTTGTTATAAATTGTTTTCCATTGATTGGGACCTCAAATGGGAAATATTTCATAGCTATTGTTTCCATATATTTTGTGTACCATGTGCATGAAATAAGGTTATTTGTCATCAAATGTTTAGTGGAATGAAATAAAGGGTGAATTTCATAATTAATTCAGTGAATATTAAATTATGTAAAATATTTAGAATACCTCATAACATTTTTTATTCATATGTATGAAATAAAGGGGAGGTTTTATACTATGCGTGACGGAAAAACACAGACAAAATGGATAAAAGGTGCTGCTGGAATTCATCCATAATGGAAATCGATATCAGATCTTGGTGACGAGGCTTTCAGTCATGGATTAGGACCGAATGCTTCATCATTTTCTATGTGGTATGTGGTTCCATTGATATTTACAATCCCTCAAATTGTAATCCTAGATCTATATATTGTCAATAATCCCTTTTTAGGACAATGTAAAATCATCTAATCCAGTTATTTTCTGAGCATTAAATCATTTTACCTAGGGTTACATTTCTTGAGACAAATTTTATTCAAACATAACTCAAACATCAAACATGAATAAACTATAATTGACCAATAAATTAACTTTTATAACCTTGTACGCACCAAATAAATGGTAGAATAAAAATATTTCCCTTATCATACAAAGAACGAGGTTCTGTAGACAGATTTTTAAAATTTTATAGAAGGTTTTAACCCATTAAATTTATGTATACAATGAGTTATAATATAAAAATTACATGTAAAAATTAATGGAACACATTAAATAGATGAAAAATTCAAATAAATATTCACAATACAATATTTATAAAACATATAATGGAAAATAATTATATAAAATTTATAATTTAGTCATTCATTTTTGATATTACATAATTAAATAATCTAAAAACATTATAATTATATGGAATATGTACCCTTTCATATTATTAATTATTATAAATATAAATTAAATATATAATATAATGGGAAATAAAAATATTTTATACATCAATTATACTATCTTACATAGTTTTATAATAAAGAGATATATTATTTTTAATTTATTTTAAACATTAATCATATCATATATCACAATAAAATTAGATATATATTAATTATATTTAAAAATAATGAACATAATTTGAACAACTATAAATTAATGATAAAAATGTTTGGACACCATGAAAAATAAGTTAACAATTTTTTTTTATAAACCATGTTTTCCTAAATATGTATATGTATTTAAAAAAATATTTATAATTTTTTTAATGAAAGAAATTTAAGAATATTTGTCTAGAAAAATATTATTATAGTAGGAGAAGGTAGATATGAAACATCTTATGGGATTCATTTAACGTCGGGCTAAAACTATACAGATGTTGGATAATGATACAATTGTTTTTTTCATGGGACATTCAAAAAATATATGTAAGAACATATTTGTGAATCGTAATTTATAGTCTTACTAAATATACCCAATACAATGTGACAAAATATTATCTAATGTATAAGCGCCTTTTCATGCACCATATAATTAAAATCATAATTCTTCATAGAAAAACTCAATCGATTGTATCTAATTTATAACATATTTCACTTTGAAACCGTGATAAATACATCATAGATATCACAATACTGATTTAATTTCAACTGTCAACTATCTTCCTTGGTCTAATGTGAAAACAAAAATGATAATCCAAACTTTTTAAGATAAGTTGAGTTCAAATTATGATAACGTCCTATAAATGTATGATTAGTTTTTACCTTTAAAATAATTTTTATTTAATAAAATCCTCCTTATGAGGATCCATATGGAATTTTGTAATCATTTATTATAATATTATTCACAGTAAAACATGTTTTGAAATAGTTAGATAAGGAATTTTAGTAGGCTCAATGATTTTAGAGGATATAACTATTAATGTATGGATTATTTGGGATCACATTAATGTAGACAAATATAGGAAAAATTAATAAAATTATAATGAATGGAATAAATTGTAATATCATGTTTTGGATTATGTATTCTTGAAGGATTCACCTTTGTATGGATTTATATTTCTTGGTAAAAAGTGAATTTTATTCCATAGGCATAATGATCCCTTTTATGTTCATGAAAGAATGGGGGTTGTTGCTTAATGAAGGGATATTCCAAAAAAAATATCTAAATTGAATGACATATTCAAGGATGCTTTATTAAAGAAACACATTACTATTACATTGCATGTGGATACATGGAAGTGAATATAATTGAATCATATTTTGACATATGACAAATAAATTATCTCAATTATGGACACAATGGAGAAAGTGTTCCAAAATCAAGTAACATGATTAGTGAATGTACTTTGGGGAATATAGAAACTAGAAGAGGTGAATTGAGAGTCAGATTAATCTATGCGAATTTAGAATCCCCATTTTTTCAATAGCTATTATATGCACAAATATTTATGATGAAGTTACTTATGTTTCTATAATATAATACCTAAGACCCTACCATAGCAGGTAAAAAACATATACATGACCATCAGACTATAAGGGTACTATATTCAAGAAATTATTTTATTATTTTATTTTATTACTGTTAAATTCACCATGGTAACATCAATTTTGAACACTTTTTATCAAAACTAACTATCTAAGTATTTATAATATTTTTCTGAAAATGTTAGTTATACAAAAAACATATAGTCTCCCTAAAAATTATAATTATTTTTGAATTTATGACTATATATGAATGACATATAGTTTTATAAAAACACTAAAATATTCAATAATTAAATTAAGTGAAAATATTAATACTGTTGAAATATTATTCCACTATATTATCTGTACAAATAAAATTTTAACCTATTTAAATTTAGTTTTAATATTAAACATATTTCCATTTAATTCATTAAATTATATATTTTCAACATGATAATTGGATTTGGATTTATTTAAAATACCCATATAATTTTTTTATAAATGAAGTCAATATTTTTCATTACAATATTTATACATAAAAACTTTTTTTATATAAAAAATTAAATATTTTGAATTTTATTTCTCTATGAATTGTTTTTACAATATTAGTTGTATTTATTTTAAAAATAAATATGCACCCCATATGAAATATGTAATAATAAAATGATTTTAAATTTTAAATTTTAGTTTTTAATATTAGGTAAAAATCTAAATTTTATTCTTCATAAAAAATAATTAATAATGATTGAAAATAATTTCTTTGGTAAAAGGGAATTAGTGGAGGTGAAAAATAATTTTTAAAAAACATAAATAGTTATATTTTTATCCAAAAAGAGTATATGTGTTGATTTTAAAAACATGATCATTTTAAACTAATATTTTGACAATTTATTTAATTATAAACATCAATTGTAAACTTATATGATTGAAAATTCAATGGTTGCTCAAAAAACAATCCTACGTTTAATTACAAATGGGTGATGTTTTTAGCACATCAAAAATCACATATCATTGGAATATAGTCATGAAAATATTATTTTCCCCCTAGTACTCACTCATGGTTTATAAATATTATATTAAATATATTATAGTATAAAAATATTTTTGCAAGGTTATATTAAATGAATATTCAAGGCCCCAACATGATTATTGATAACTACAGAGTTTTTCTTCAAAATTTCCTTATTTGATTTTTTTGTATCCAAACTTATATAGATATTTTAAAATAATTTATATTCTACAATTTATTTTATTATAGGTATTATCATATATTATTCATTTACAACTTTCACTATGAAATACCAAACCCCTGTTCAGACTTTGTACAGATAACTACCTCTACGAAGAAACATGTTATATTTTCCATCACTACCCTAAATGTATTAATATAATTATTCAATTATATGAGAATTTTTTTAGATATTTCATTATAGTTTTGTTATTAAAATTTTGAAATCTTATCAATGATATGAACATTAATGAAACATCATCAATTTAATAATTTAAAATTACCACACTAAGACGATAATATTTTGTTCAAATTGTGTATTGTTTTTATATACAATAATTATCATTATAAAACCCCAAAATTATTATATATTAAAATACTAAACACTAAATAAGATCATTATGATACTATTATTTTTATATTTTAACAAAACCTACTCATAATCATTCATCAAATTAGTTGATGTTCCCATTTTGTTTTGTTTACCCATCTAATTTATTAAAACTATGAATTTATATCATGAATTACTATTACAACAATATAACATGTATAATATGATATATATTTCTCATTAAGGATTTATATATTTATATATATGTTTTATGATAATTTTATTTTTTAATTAAAAAAAGAGTCTTTGATGACCAAGAATAATCAAAAAATGCTTTTATAGATTTCATCTTCTTGGATAAATAAATGAAAACCAATGAAACGATATAAAAAATCATAAATAATTATAATTCACATGTAACACCCCGAGCTCCCACGATATGCTTCTCTTTCAATAATGAAATTCCTTGTATTGTACGCAAGATCGAGATTCTAACACACCGTGAACAATCAAAATAGCCATTATGAATAGTAATACCCACTTTTTGATATTATAAATATTTTTTATTTCAAAATAGACTTCATTTTTGGATTCAGAATATCGAAATTAGCCTATGTTTAATTTTTGGTATTTTTCTGAGAACATCAAATTTTTTATGAATAGTCAAAAATATATAAAAACATATTTTTTAGTAAAAATAATTTATAGTGATAAATTATACTAATGAGTGGTTTTAATGTATAATTAGATTATATTTTTACAATTTTATCCAATGGTGTTAATTAGAATTAATTTCACTTTGAAATTGGACATAAACAATTGTCAATCTTTTTATATATATTGTTTCTTAAAAACACGCTATTTGTTTTGACAATGGGAATTAATTATAAAATTAATTAATGAAACATATATGTTTGGAATTTTTTAAAATAGAAATAATTTTTGAATTCAGAATATCAATTATAGCTTAGGGTGAAATTTTGGCATTGTTCTAAAAAACATCAATTTTTGAAGAATAGTGAAACCACTAAGTGGTAGTTAAAAACTGATTTTTTCGATTAAATGAAACATTACCACTTCTATGATATGATTTTAAAAAATCCAAAATACATGGTTTTCATTAGAAAGTAAAATTTGGTTCAATGGGATTAAAATATTTTCTTGGTGAATAGTAACTTTTAAGTTTAATTAATCGCGATTAAAGGTAATTAGTGAAAATTTATGGTAAAAATGATATTATAAAAATATGAAAATACCCTTAAACTTGTCTTACCATTATTGGATGAGTCATGGACGACCATGAAAATACATTGTTCAACTTGGGGACCCCATGGAGATACTTGGGTAAGATAATGCCATTAATAACTTTTTATTTAAAGTAAAAATAAAATTTTCACAAACATGTGTTGTTTTACTAAAAAAATTACATGGGGATATATAAGTTAACTTTTTGAATATTAATATTCATTGGAAATATAAAAATATTTCCTACATCATGGAAATTTTTTTATAATTTTTATACATTATATAAATTAATTTTTTTATGACACAATGTTGATGATGTAGCGATTACCTCATTAATTAACGATTTAAATAAAATGAAAAGATAATGTAAAATCTAAGACTTACACTTTCCATAAACCACATGTATGAGTATATTTCAAACCCTTATAACCTTATCCTAGAAATACATAATTTTGGGACCTTTAGAATCTGAAAATCATTTCATAATAAAGTATCATTTCAATCTTTCCAAGAGTGCCCTTCCTCTCCTCTTATAAAAGGCCCCACCTCTACAACCGTAATCATACCATCAAATCCATTTGGCTCAGCCAGACTCTGCCCAAATAATCTCTCAAATTCCCTCTATTTCTCCTAGAAGCCTCACTTTGGGCAGATGTTTTCCCAAGGAAGCCTTTGGCTCAAATCAAAAAGAGTTTCCTGATTTTAAGGTAATGTCTTCTCTTATTCTATTTTGTTTTATTTTTCTTATCCAACCCCATAACTCTTTTTATTCCATTATTTTTTAACAACACCAGTATATTAAATATACTAGGATCTTGTTATGAGAATTATTTGATTTAAACTTAAACGCACCTTCGACTAATGGTTAAAGAACATATTGTTGCTGTGGTTGGCAAATTTCTGCCTCACGAAACGATGATTGTTCTATATTCTATTAACACCTCTCATGGTGGCCATTATGATGAAACTTTTTTTATATATGAGATATATTATGTTTTTTATTCTTTATGATTCTTTATTTTTCATTTATTGCATACCTTTATGATTTTCATTATAGGTAAACGTGATAATTTCATTTTAGGAAGTGCGGATTACCGCCCCCTCAAAGTGATTTCATTCGTTAATGCCATATATGGGATGTATAAAGGATGGATTAAATGTTATTATACATTATATAATACTATAATTATATTATACCTTTATATAATTATAATTTCATTCCATTAAATATGAAATAGAAATGAGAGTAGCGTTCATGCGTACGTACAACTTACCGTCTCCATGAATGGTGCATTTCATTTCTTACCTCTAAATGTTATGTAATATTATAAATTCATGTATATACTGGATATATATGATATATATAATATCTACATCATGAATATAATTCTGGATATAATGGATATTTCACCACATGAACAACTTGTAATTATAAGAAGTTTATTTTTGACTCAAGTACCAAAGATTGACAAAATGACCGTTATTAACATAAATAATTACATAATGTTCATAACATTGTAATAAGTGACATAAAAGACAAAATGAACATGAAAAAGGTTCTTTAGAAAATATAAATTAACTCTATTTTATTATTCAGGAGATTGAATAACGATCGAGTAAATTTGGACACGAGGTAAGGGAACTTCATAACCCAATTTCCATTCTTTGGGTTAATCTCCTAATTTAAAATTATGTCATGATACTATTATGTCATATCTTGTATTTGTACTTTATTTATGTGTACATATAGTTAATACACATAATAAATCCATTTTATTTAAAAATTTGTATTTGTAAGGACTTCGTCTCAATCTCCATTCATTGAAGCATATTTTATTTTATACACAACATTCAATTATACGGTGTATAAACCCCTTTGGATTTTACATTTATTCAAAAGGAATCATTTTATACGAAGCATTTTACTAAATGAAAAAAATGAATGTTTTTCTTGTCGTACGTATGTAGTGACAATAACTTCTCTGCCGCTGTGACCATTATTTGAGTTTCAGCTTCCTCTACAAACCATGAATTTTCTTAAATGAAAAATAAATACCAAGTTTTAATTTTCTTTTATTTTGGTATTGAAATTGGTTTTGATAATGTTTTTATTATATCAATGTGTTGTATTGATATCTTTTGATTTAAATGTGGAAATGTTATGTTTCCTTTATGTATGTTTTATGTGATATGAATATGTTATGGTTGATGATATGTTTAATCATGTTCCTATAAGGAATGCATTGGACTTAATAAGTGACAGGTGGATCCTGTCATAGCTCCTTGATGAATTGGCAGGTCTCATGAGACAAACTAGTGTCTTGGCATGAGACCTTGACAAAATATTATTTTTAGTATTAGCACGATGCCTTGGCTCCGTGGTTATAATAGTCTGGTATTATTCATTCCATCATTATGAAAGTGGTTATTGATATTGCATGTGATTATTCGACCAGTAGAATATCTACGTGAATAAGTAAATGGTATTATCTCATTTTACTTTTTCCATATTATGTTGAAGTTAAAATTTAAAAGGCTTTTGTTTTAGTTATACATTACCTTGCATGTTAATGTTTATTTATAAAAGGTTCCGCTATATTGTT
Source organism: Viscum album (assembly GCA_963277665.1). Classification (NCBI taxonomy): domain Eukaryota; kingdom Viridiplantae; phylum Streptophyta; class Magnoliopsida; order Santalales; family Viscaceae; genus Viscum; species Viscum album. The sequence goes on along the minus strand of OY728140.1, from coordinate 809,270,740 downwards.
ATCCTTACTGAGCATCTGAGCTCACCTCTTTCAATGTTTTATTTTTTCCAAGATGTGAAGAAATATTTTATGACTGACCTACATGGATAGTTTGAAAAGGATAGATGTGTGGACTATGGAGACTATGTTTTTGTTTTTTTCACTTTATGAAGTAATTTAACATCTATGAATGTATCTAGTGTTTCCAAGGGTACTAAACTAATCAGTCTTTCAAGACATGATCTTTTGTGATCATGCCAATGTTACGCAATAATGCACCGACTCTGGGTAACTGGGGTCGGGGCATTACAGTTGGTATCCGAGGTAGTTTAGTACTAACCATGGAAGCTAGATTTAGAAAAACTCGGATTAGTGCACATAACCCAATGATAGATTTTGAGGATTAGTATAGAAGAAATTCATAAAATTTTTGTATTATGGATATTTTATTATTTTTCTGAGAAATAAATCCCTGTCTGGATACGATTAGGTAGAGGCGGCTCTAGAACAGATGTACCTAGGGGAAAAATACAAAAACACCGCTTTGAGCTAGACACGAAAGAGAACTGGTGCACGACGACGGGCCTTGTTGCACTCTTGGTTACGACACTCCCGGGGGATATTCTTAGGATATTTCTTATTTTTTTACAAACCATTATGAAGGGTTTATGATTATATACTTCCTCAAAGAATTTTTTTTTATGATTATGGATTATATCCATAAACTGTACAATTTACATTAAGTATTTTATAAGTTTGGAGTTATTCATTACAATTAATAAACTAACATTGTTTATGCCATTGTATAGAAATGGTGCCTAGTAGAAGAAACTTGAACACCATCAATACGTATGATCCAAAGAGTAAGAAAGATCATATCTTTCATGGTATTAAGCCAAAATTTAGAAGGGAAATAGTCTCCCAGGTGTTATCAACATAAGAGGAAATAGTATCATGTGTTAATAAGATAAGTAAATAATTCTCTTAGTCTTATGGATTTGATGGGAAGAAAGAGAAGAAAATGAAGGAAGAGATAATGATGGATAAAGGGAGGACGGAAAAAAAGAATTTTCCAATATGTAATAACTGTGGGAAAACACATTGGAACATGCCTGAAGGGAATGGGAGTTTGTTATAAGTGTGGGGAAAAAGGACACCATGTGCATGACTGCAAGGGTAAGAAAAAGGTTTCAAATGTACAGTGCTTCATCAGCAAGGAGTGGGGACACTACTTAAACCAATGTCCAAATCATCAGAGTATGCCCCAAATGATGTTATTGGATAATAATCAAGTTATGATACTACCACAGATGAGGGGGAATGATTAGAGTTATTATGTTGTTATTAAAGAGTTTTGTCATTTTAGTGTTGTATCAATGATGTACTGGTTATAATAATTATAGAGTATATAAGGATTGTACTACAGTACTATTTCATTATGGACTTCAAATTGTGTGGAACCAAGAAAAGTGACTCCACAACAGGTTAAATTTTTGGAAAATATATGGTTGAGAGAAAGATAAACCATAATATGGTTCTGATACCGAGAAAATGATTTTGGAATAATACATGATTGATTTGAATAAATTATACTGGATATTCTTAACTTCCTTGAAACTGATTAATTATTTGTATACATTTTTTGATAGAAGGATTATATCTAGTATTCTATAAGGAATAAGGGATCATGAATGTAACCAATAAGGATTTATGGTAATTCAGGATGTTGCAGTGTTTTAAAAGAGTACATGATGAAGGTGTTCACATGTTGTTACATGGAAAAGGGTATTCATTATGTTTACCTTCCCAATAAAATTTTGACTGTGAGTTAGACATAAGTATTTTTGATAACTATAAAGGTTGGAATGGATTAAGTTGAACCTTGGAGAGTATTGTTTAAGGTTAAAACATTTCTGAATATTATTTTCAGAATATTATAATACTATAGTTTTAGTAAAAGGACAACCTGTAGGTCGGGGGATAACCCATCGCGTCGGACAAAGCTATAGGAATCGAACCCAGAACTATAGTGCGACATGCCTTTATTACCTACCACTAGCCTACAGGATGTCCTTGGTTATTAAAAAATGGTTTTCCTAATCTACATGGTATGTGTTAATATTTTGAACCTTGTATAATTAGGATAAATATAATATTTTTGAGTTCTATTATCTCTTTTAGTGAAAGATGAGTTTGTGGTAGAAATTAGTTGAAGGTTTAAACACTACTTGTTTGGCATAAATAAATATATACCTATCTCTTATTCTATGAATAAATTAATTCTTAAACGTTAGTAAAGGTATATTAAAACAAAAAATGTGTTATCCTAATACCTTATGTCTTGTTGAACAGATAGTATTTTAAATCAACATATATTGAAGGTTTTGAGGCCCTAAATTTTACACTTGTTTGTGATTGATGTCCTCAATCACTCCCTACAAATATTTGGGGTTTTCCTCCAATTATATGTCTCTAATTTCAACCAATGTTCTCCTTATCAAGATCATAATTTGGTGTTGACTTTTTCAATTCCATTTCCCTTTTATTAGGGCTAAATTTTATTAACCTTATTTCCGATGTGGGTTTTCCACAATGGTATTTTCTATTTTCAACAATTTATTTCATATTGTGAGGACGCAATTTATATAAGGAGGGGAGAATGTAACACCCTGAGCTCCCACGATACGCTTATCTTTCAATAATGCAATAGCTTGTATTGTACACAAGTTCAAGATTCCAACACACCGCGACCAATCAAAATAGCCATTATGAATAGTAATACCCAATTTTTGAAATTATGAATATTTTATATTTCAAAATAGACTTAATTTTTGGATTCAGAATATCGAAATTAGCTGATGTTGAATTTTTGGTATTTATCTAAGAACTTCCAATTTTTTATGAATAGTCAAAAATACTTATGAACAACATTTTTAATCAAAATAATTTATACTGATAAATTATACTATTGATTTGTTTTAATGTTTAATTAGAATATATTTTTACAATTTTATCCAATGGTGTTAATTATAAATAATTTCACTTTAAAATTGGACAAAAAACAATTGTCAATCTTTTGATATATACTACTTCTTAAAAACATGATATTTGTTGTGAGAGTGGGAAATAATTATAAAATTAATTAATGAAACTTATATGTATGTAATTTTATAAAATAGACATAATTTTTGAATTCTGAGTATCAATTATAGATTAGGGTGAAATTTCGGAAATGTTCTGAAAAACTTCAATTTTTGATGAATAGTGAAACCACTAAGTGGTTGTCAAAAACTGATTTTTCATTTAAATGAAACATTAACAAATCTGTGATTTGATTTTCAAAAATCCGACAAACATGGTTTTAATTAGGAAGTAAAATGTGGTCAATGGGATTAAAATAATTTTTTTGGTGAATAGTAACTTTTAAGTTTAATTAATCGCGATTAAAGGTAATTAGTGAAATTTAAGGTAAAAATGATATTATAAAAATATGAAAATACCCTTACACTTGTCATAATCTTTTTGTATGAGTCATGGACGACCAAGAAAACACATGGGACAACTTGGGGTCCCCATGGACCCACTTGGGTAAGAAAATGACATTAATAACTTTTTATTTAAAGTAAAAATAAAATTGTCACAAACATGTGTTGTTTTACTAAAACAATTATTACATGGGGTTATATAAGTTAACGTTTTGACTATAAATATTCATTGGAAAGATAAAAATATTTCCTACATCAAGGTAATTTTTTTATAATTTTTAGACATTATTTAAATTAAATTTTTGTATGACACAATGATGATGCATCGATTACCTCATTAATTAACAATTTAAATAAACTAAAACAATAAACTTAAAATATAATACTTACAATTGAAAAAAAACCTATTGGATTAGTATATTTCGATCCCTTATCACCTTATCCTATAAATACCTAATTTTGGGACCTTTAGAATCCGAAAATCATTTCATAATAAAGTAACATTTCAATCTTTCCAAGATGCCCCTCCTCTCCTCTTATAAAAGGCCCCCACATCTACCACCATATTCATACCATAAAGCCATTTTTCTCGGCCAACCTCTCCCAAAATACTCCCTCAACTTCCCTATCTTACTCCTAGAATCCTCACTTTGGGAAGATGTCTTCCCAAGTAAGCCTTTGGCTCAAATCAAAAAGAGTTACCCGATTTTAAGGTAATGTCTTCTCTTATGCTATTTTGATTTATTTTTCTTCTCCAACACCTTAAACTCTTTTTATTCCATTATTTTGTAACAAAACCAGTATCTTAATAATACTATGATTTTTTTATCACAATTATTTTATTTACACTTACACACACCTTTGACTAATGGTTAATGAACATACTTTTTCTGTGGTTGGCAAATTTCTGCCTCACGAAACGATGGTTGTTCAATCATATTTTAACACCTCTCATGGTGGCACATATGATGACAATATTTTTTTAAATGATATAAATAATTTTTTTGTTTTCATTATGATTCCTTATTTTTCATTTATGTAATACCTTTATGATTTCCATTATGGGAAAACGTGATAATTTCATTTTATGTAGTGCGGACTACCGCCCCCTCAAAGTAATTTGAATCGTTAATGCCATATGTGGGATGTATAAAGGATGGAGTAAATGTTATAATACATTATAATATATTGGAATTATATTATACTTTTATATAATTATAATTTCATTCCATTAAATATGAAATAAAAATGAAATTAGCGTTCATGCGTACGTACGGCTTACCGTCCCCATGAACTTTGTATTTCATTTCTTACCTCTAAATGTTATGTAATATTATAAATTCATGTATATACTGGATATATATGATATATATTATATCTAAATCATGAATATAATTCAGGATATAATGGATATTTCACCACATGAACAACTTGTAATTATAAGAAGATTATTTTTGACTCAAGTACCAATGATCGACAAAATGACCGTTATTAACTTAAATAATTACATAATGTTCAGAACATGGTAATAAGTGATATAAAAGAAATAATGAACATGAAAAAGGTTCTTATGAAAATAGAAATTAACTCTAATTTATTATTCAGGAGATTAAATAACTATAGAGTCAATTCATACATGAGGTAAGGGAACTTCTTAACCCAATTTCCATTCTTTGGGTAAATCTCCTACTTTAAAATTATGTCATGATAGTATAATGTCATATCTTGAATTTTTTACTTTCATTATGTGTAAATAATTTGAATACACATAATAGATCTATTTTGTTTAAAAAATTATCTTTGTAAGGACTTCGTCTCAATCTCCATTCATTGAGGAATATTTTATTTTATACACAACTTTCTTTTATACGATGTATAAAACCCTTTGACTTTTACATTTATTCAAAAGGAATATTTTTATACAAATCATTTTACTAAATGACAAAAAGGAATTTTTTTATTATCGTATGAATGTGGTGACAATGACTTCTCCGCCGCATGGCCATTATTTGAGTTTCGGCTTCCTCTACAAGCCATAATTTTTTTTAAATGAAGAAAAAATACCATGTTTCAATTTTCTTTTATTTTGGTATTGAAATTGGTTTTGATAATTTTTTTATTATATTAATGTGTTGAATTGATATCTTGTGATTGAAATTTGGAAATGTTATGTTCCTTTATGCAGGTTTTATGTGATATGATTATGTTATGGTTTATGATATGTTTAAAACTCTTCATGTGAGGAAGGCATCAGACTTAATAAGTGACGGGTGGAGCCCGCTATAGCTCATCGATGCATCGGCAGGTCTCATGAGACACACTAGTGTCTTGGCATGAGGCCTTGATAAAATATTATTTTTAGACTAGGCACGAGGCCTTGGCTATGTTGTTATGAAAGTCTGGAATTATGCATTCCATCATTATGAAATTGGTTATTGATATGGCATGTGATTATTCGACTAGTAGAATATCCATGTGAATAAGTAAATGTAATTATCTAATTGTACTTTTGCCATATTATGTTGAAGTTAAAGTTTAAAAGTCATTTGTTTTAGTTATACATTTCCTTAAATGTTAATGTTTATTTATAAAATCTTCTGCTATATTGTTATCCTTACTGAGCATCTGAGCTCACCCCTTTCAATGTTTTATTTTTCCTAGGATGTGAAGAAATATTTTATGATTGAACTACAGGGATAGTCTGAAGGGGATAGATGTGTGGACTATGGAGACTATGTTATTTTGTTTTTCACTTTATGATGTAATGTAACATCTATGAATGTATCTAGTGTTTCCAAGGCTACTAAACTATCGGTCTTTCGAGACTTGAACTTTTGTGATCATCCCAATGTTACGCAATAATGCACCGACTCTGGGTAACTGGGGTCGGTGCGTTACATCACCAATAGCATAATGGAAATTGTCTAGTAATTATTGAATTTAAAGTAGTAATAATAATGGACACAACTTTTTTGAAATTATTATAAATGATCCAAAGAATAATATACTCATATAGATAATCAGAAGTATTCATGTATGGAATTACTATATTAAATAAATATAAAATAAAATTGATATGACTCAGGTAATGAATTAAATTATTAATTTTTTTATGATATATGAGGTTAAATAGAGGTCAGAGAGTTCAGGAAAATATTGAAGGGTTTTCTATCTCAAATTCCTGTCTCTATGGCATGTTTTGTGATTTTCAATTAATTTATTTATTTTTGTATATATAATGCATTTCTTTTATTATATAATATAACAAAATTTTTATGTTATTTTAATATTTATTTTATTTCACATATTTCGTTATGTTATGGTTTAATTAATCCCCCTGCCCTATGTGCAATTTTATGTATTTTTTTTCATTCTTTAGAACTTATTCTATAACCACATCGTATTCTTTTTTTAGGTGGATATTTTTTATGGAAGCTTCTTTATCAAATACTAATGATTTTTTTCGGATTCAAAATACTAAATCGAAATACACATCTCATATTATGTTAATTAAATTGTTTCTAAACAAGTGTTAAACCTCTATGTCTTCTATGATATACATATCATCATCAGATTAAAGAATATAAAAATGTGTTTAATTTAAAATCAAATAAAATGACCTCTATATAATTGAAAGTGGATGCATTAGTGGTGCATATTAACAAACATGTAATTATCCCAAAACAATGTGGTTTAGTATTAACACAATAATCATCTTGATGTACAATAAGTGTACATAATAATTAAAATGTGGAGAGAAACAACCATGCGGTGGTTTTTGGAATGTTTACATGGTTTTACTTGTCACAACCCATCCCCTTTGGCCCGTGCTGTGACAACCCCAAACTCACCTTCCATAGGCCAGGGGCTGGAAACTTGCACTGGAAGGCGTATTCACTATAACGGGATGTCATTTCCTTTATGAAAATTAAAATCACAAAAACCAAGTACAAAAAAATATACGAACACAAGTAAACATTATAGTAAAAAGAATGTATACAGTAAGAAAAAGTGGTCAAAATACAAGCCCTACTAGAAAGTACAAGGAAAACTGGGAAGTTAAACAATAACAGAAAACAAATCCAATGAGCACCTTCCAAAAATCCAACCTGAAGGGTACATACACCTCTCCAAAAGTCATCTCTGTGGTACGCCTCGTCTAATGTCCACTCGAGCAACCTCCAGTCCTGGTACTCTCATCCTTAGTCAGCACTGCCCATCATCTACACCAAACAGAACAGGGTGCTAGCATAGCCCGTGCAGGGGTGAGTATAATGATAATCCGTAGAGACCCTGATACCATCAACTGTATCACCAAATCCAGAAAGGATAAACCACAAATAATTAAAACAACTGTCAAACATACATATGTATTTACCATGCATATACCTATGTTTTTGAGTAAACACATATCAATCATGTGGAAACACAATTCCCAACTCAAAATCCCAAAGCTCAAATATCCCACGAAGGAATGAATTCCACGAAGGTAAGTACCACAAAGGTTACGCCACACTGAAGAATACCACAAAGTTATCACCATGAAGGAATGAACCACAAAGGTACACCACATAGATGATTAATACAAAGGTAAAGACTTACCTCACAGCAGGTATAACTTAGCTACGTTAGTAAAGATGGTTAGTTGTAAACACTGAATAATCATTATCTGTTGAGAGGCAGACCCACGTATGATCCTAAATAATCTGACACACGTAGGGTCCTTATTCATTAGACCCACGTAGGATCAAAGTATAGCAGACCCATGTAGGATCCTATAGTATTCCAACATGGATTGCTTGAGTGGAACCATGTGGGATCCTGAAACATATACCCACATAGGATCCAAAATCACATACCCACATAGGATCCCTTTCTCATGTTACGACTAGTTATATGGTTCTCGCACTAAGCTCACATGATTCTGGGAGGGTCCTCTTCTCAGGCCACAGGTTGATACTTCGATGTTCACAAAGTCCTGAGAAGAAGAATCCCATAGTACAACCACATAATAGGGTTCTCAACTCAACAGATGGTGTATCAATCAGATGCTCGGTCAGTATATTATTGGTTTTGTAGTCCCAAAGGTTTGGTTGGATTCGTGTTTGATCCAACTCGAACATAACTCCACATTATCAAAAAATCAAGTGGGGGTATACCAATAATACCTTCTAGATCTATGGTTTCTGGCACCGCAAACGGTTCCTCATAACAGATGCCAATAGCTCAAGATATGTTCGAAGGAGTATAAGGGGTCAAAACTGATCTAGGTCCAGTCTGACTTGGTCGCCCCGACCCGGCCCATCCGGGACATGGACTTTGGTCTGACCTGGCCCGCTGGGTCTTTCCCATCCCACTGGTTCTTTCCCAGCTCACTGGGTGGTGCGTGGGCTTTTAGAGTTGGGAAGCCCGTGGGTGGGTGGCATCGTGGTGGGGCCCACCCTAGCTACAAACCCAAGGGGAGGGTCCTATTGGGTACCCTGAATGGTAGAGTCATTCAGGTTGCATTCCAGACTGGCCAGTGCCATGTGGTGCCAAAAACTAGCATGTGGGACTCGAGGTCCCACTCGTCTCCCTAACTGCTCGGACGGCCAACCCTCTTCCATGGCGTGGTCGCGCGCTGTGCCACCATTGTTGCCTACAGCGATCCGAACACCACCCCATCGCAGACGTGGCCTTGCACCATGACCACTATATGTCGGGCAACATGGACATGCACCAACACCACTGTCATTCTATCAGTCGTGTGATGGCCGTCACCCCTGCTCTATCATGCCCGATGGGCCGCAGCCCTCATCGGGTGAAGCGGTTGCGTAGACGCCATCTTCGTGGCCTACTAGAGTACCAGCTGCTGCTCTCGAGCCCTATAGGTTCCAGTTTCCGTCACTAGACTCCATCCACCTCCATCACTAAGAATGATTCAAACAAGATTATGCGGAGGAATCAGGCCATGTTTGTTTGGCATGTAACCTCTACATTAAATTGGTACCACTCAACATATGAGAAAAGTTTCAACATATAATAGATTATCAAAGATTTATCAAAACACACCCCTACCTCAGTTGTTCATTGACGTCAGTGAGGAGGAATAGAAGGATGTTGTTTCAATGAAATTGAAGATATTCCTCATTAGATACCCTTCAACAAAGTTCTTCTTTGGAGAATTATTCCTCAAAGGGGAAGAGTTCTTCATTGCAGAATGTTTCTCTAGAATTCTCCCAAACTCTACCATGCCAACATTTTCCCCAACCAAAAAGGTGAGGAGCCAACTATTAATTTAGTTAAGTATATTAACTAAATTTATTTTTTTTCACAATTAATTAACCTAGAGTTTGTACAATTAATGTGGAGGAATTCCATGAGTTCTCTCCACATTAAAAGGGGTTTGGGTGTCCCCATCATAATGAATTTAAAACGAGTGGTTTTCTAGATCTGGTGGTCCCCACCACTGAGCATTCAAATTGGAGGTTTAAAATGAAATAAAAGATTTTAAAGATTTTATTTTTATTTCCATGAAAAATAAGAACAATAACATTCACCTTCGTCCTACTGTGGTCGAGGTGAACTTCTCCCTAAGAAAATGTCGGCGTTGCTAGTTCAATGGAGCCCTTCTATTTTATTTCTGGTAACCGGTTAAAAAGATACAAAAACCCATTCATAAGTTTACTGAATGTATATAATATTTTTTCGAAATTAAATCAAGGCATACTTGGCCTCAGAATCAAGCGCCGTCAATTTTCACGCACCAACAATAGTCCCATTTAATTAATAATTTTACAAGGAAAAAATTTGGGACTTTACAATCTCCCCAACTCACGGATTTTCATCCCCATAATCCACAACACAAACTAAGGAAAAAATGGGGGTACTGAGCATGTATATGAGCCTCCCGCTCCCTTGTGCACTTCTGGATGTTCCCTTGCTACCAGAAAAAACACATTGAAGGTATCGATTGCCCATGAAGAACTCTCACCTTTCGATCCCCAATCTCGATAGGAACCTCCTCAAACTCCACCCCATCGTTGATGTCCAGCTCATCTTGTCCGATGACATGATATGAATAGTGCCCATATCTCCTCATATGGGATAGATGGAAGAGGTCGTGCACCCAGTGTAACTGACGTGGAAGATTTAATAGGTAAGACACCTCTCCAACTCTACTAAGGACCTGAAAGGGTCTGATAAACCTCATAGGTAACTTTCCACCCCGGTCAAAACTCCTCAAACATCATTGGGATGAGACTTGTAGTAAGATATTGTCACCATCCCTGAACATCAGAGGTATACATATTCTATTGGAATAATACTCTTGTCTTTCTTGTGAAGTTTTCATCCACACCTAGATGATCATCACCGTCCCTATGGTAGCCCGTACCATATCTGGTCCCATGAGTGCTAACTCCCCTGGGTCATTCTAGCACAATGGTGATCTGCAAGGTCAGCCATACAGAGCCTCAAATGGTTCCATCCCAATGGTAGTGTGAGATTTTTTCCTATTGTATGAAAACACCACCAAGGGTAAGTGATCCACCCTACTGCGACCGAATTTAAGGATGCGAGCTCTCAACATTTCTTTGAGGGTCTGAATGGTTCGCTCAGTCTGGCCATACATCTTGGGATGGAAGGCAGTGCTCAAATGAAGTGTTGTCTCAAAATCCTCTTGAATCCCCTTCTATATTCGGGAAGTGAAACATGCATCATGATCGGAGACTATCGTTGAGGGTAATCAATGTGGCCGCACAATCCCCGACACATAGAGGTGACATAAGCTCTCTACTGAACCCTACTCTCAGATCGGTAGAAAGAGGGCCGACATAGTGAGTTGGTTGACGATCACCCAGATAGAATCACAAAACCTGGATGTATGAGGAAGTATTTTCATGATGTCCATGGATATCTTGTCCCAATTCCACTATGGGACCTCTAAACGCTGAACTAATCCTACTAGTACCCGATGTACCACCTTCACTTTCTGAAAAGTGAGGCACCGAGAGAAAAACTTCTCTACTGATTTCTTCATTCCTGACAACCAGTTTTGTTGTCAGAGGTTCCTAGTACATCTTCTCCACTCATGGATATACAACTATAGAGGATGTGTGGAACTCCCCCTATAATTCCTCTCGAAGAATCACTTTTACCATGGTATGTTATCTGAAATGGAAATCATGCTCCCCACCTTCAGAAAATCCATCATGTACTTTTCAGGTGGATATCCGAGCATGTCGAGCCTCATATTCAATGTCCTCACACTGCACCTCCCTAACTCAAGGAAGGAGTGGGGGAGTGACTACAGGAGACTGATGAAAAGATACTCCATCTCGATCAATAAACGAAATCTACAAAGCGGACAACTTCTCCTTCACCTCACCATGAAGCTGTATTCCAGATCTCAAACTGCGTTCATCTGCCACAATGTTCCACTCCACAAAAGTATAGATAATCTGGATTTCAAAGTACTGGAGGAACTCTTTCCTATGTCAATATCTTAGGTTCAGGACCTTTTGGGAGAAGATATACCAGAGACTCTGCTGATTAGAGTAGACTTTAAAATGATCACCCATCTGATAGTGTCACAACATCTTCAAAGTGAAGACCACTACTGTAAACTCAAGGTCATGGTTAGAATACTTCTCATTTTTTATTAGCTATAGAGAACCATATGCAACAACTGCTTTCTCCTACATGAAAAAACATTTGGGCCAAGTCCATGATGCGTCGTAGTAGACAACATACCCATCGCCCTCCTCTAGGAGCCTCGTGATGGGGTCTCCAATCAGCCTCTACCTAACCTCCTAAATGCTTCACATGCATTACTATGACAACATGAAGGGTTTCCCATTCCTCATAATTGTTGAAAACGTTGATGCAACTCTATAGAAATATGGAACAAACCTTTGGTAGTATCCATCCATTCACAAGGGACTATGTAACTCCATCACACTCCTCAGTGGCTCCAATGAAATTATTGCCTCAATCTTCGAGGGATCCACCGCCACTCAGGCCTTTGAGATTTCATGTCCTAGAAAGAGAACCTCTTAGATCTAGAACAGACACTTAAATAGCTTAGCATAAAATAGGTGTTGTCAGATTGTGTCCAGAAATACCTACAAATGATAGTAATGTTCCTCCTCAGTGGCTGGGTAGATTATAATGTCATCAATTAAGTCCACCACAAAGGGATCAATATATTGCTGAAATATCCTCTTCATGAGTCCCATAATAATTGCTGGAGTTTTGGTGATGCCGAATGGCATAACCAAGAACTCATAGTGGTCATACCAACATCTATACCTAATCTGCTATAAATCCTCATATCTTACTCTTAGCTGGTGGTACCCTAATCTGAGGTCCATCTTTGAGAAACACCATGCTCCATTTAGCCGATCAATGATTTCGTCAATCCTCAATTGTGGGTACTTGTTCTTCACAGTCACCTGGTTCAGGCGTAAATAGTAATCTCAAAGTCACAAGCTCCCATCCCCCTTCTTGATGAACCAAATCATGGCTTTCTAAGGAGAAAAACTGGGCTGGATGAATCCCTTCCCTTATAAGTCCTATAGCTATACCTGCAGCTCACGAAGCACCATGGGGGCCATCCGATATGCCGGTGAAGATTTCGGTTTCGTCCCGGGGTACAAGCCAATGTAAAAGTCCACCACTATACATGGAGGTAGACCTAGGACATCATCAGGGAAGATATCAATGTACTGGTCCTCCCCTATAGGATAACTCGGACTCTCCACATCAACTACTCCAAGGGAAAGGCTAGCCAACTGATTAGTGATCAGCTACACTCTCATGTGGGTAATTCCATCATCTGCTGCGATGGAACCCTTCTCGCCGGTGAAAGTAAACCTAGTACCATCCTCAGGGATACACCACATGTTCTACCTAATACAGTCAATATGAGCATGGCATGTAGACAACCAATCCATACACAAGATGTCATCGTAAGGCCCTAACACCACTACTAGTAGATCATATCCGTAGCTCTCACCTCTTAGAGTAAGCACACACTATTGGAACTAGTGTGTAATCATTGAATCCTCTCCAGTAGTAGTTTATATCTATAAGGATAGATCCAAGGGATCTGTCAGAATCTGTGATTTTCGAATGATAGTAGTGGAAATAAAAGAATGACTGAATCCTGTGTCTCTAAGTACTACAACTATGGTGGAGTAAACACATATCGTACCTCATATCATATCCGGAGTGCCAAGGTCATAGGCCTAAGCTTCCATGAGATGATCTCACTCATGTCCACCTACTAATTGTGCTCATGGTGGACCACCTGGTGGTTTTGGAGGTATCATCTCGAATTGTCGCCCACCGCCAGCTGCTTGACCTGCTCCTCATCCACATCCACCTGCTCCCTGCAGAACTCATCGGCCGAACCTCTGTCTCTACCTGGGCGGTCCATCGATCATATACTGATCATCCATACGACAGGTCGGGAAGTCACTAGCCATGTGACCATGTATGCCGCATGCGTTACACTTCCTTCTCCTCACATGATTGGCTATGTCTCGGGTGCCCCGCACAACCAACCCAGAATCCTACGGTTGTCCAACAGGTTACCTGGTCTTCTTGGAACTCTGCGACATCTATCTGCTATCAGATGCATAAGAATCTGTTACGTGACGACCAGTGGTGGGTCTCACTGGTGGTGACTGCTTAGTAAGAAAACTCTCAACATAGAGGGCTCCCACTAACACCCCTTCTTACATCGGTATGTTGAGAGAAGTCATCGAAACCCTGATCTCCCACATTAGTATATTATCAAAGGCCTAGGCTCTGATGAAAGTGTCCCACACCATATAAGTGGAGTAGCATGAGAGTATGGTGATCCATGATGAGGACTAATCCACAGTCATGCTGCCCTACTGTAGATATTGAAGCTCCTATATGCGCCTTGCACGAAGGGTCACTGGGAAAAACTCTTCCTGAAAAAGGTTCTCAAAGTCTACCCAATATAAATTTCTCCTCCTCATGAACCTAGAGCATCATGTCCCAAAATCTGACTATTACTTCCTGTAGAATACTGTTGGCAAGGATCACCATGAGATGAGCTGGTGTCCCTACTAGTTGGATGAATCTGACCAGAGCCTCCTACCAATCCTCATCACCCTGTGTTTCCGTCTCACCCATGAACCTGGGTGGCCTCTGGAATTGTAAGTCACACAATGCGCTCAAGTGGCATGCACTCTCTTCTACTAGGGCTGGTGGAATCGGTGGACCAATGGGTAGTGGAACCACTGGTGCCTCCATTGGTACCTCTAATGATAAAGGGCTCTGTACCGAGGCCTTGTCACTCAGTGGGCTATCATCGAGTACTATACCCAAAACCCTAGCTGGCTGTCATCATGGAGGCATCAGAAAAAAAAACAGGTGCACCACACTCAATAAGTTATACCCTATTATTTGAGTCAATGATATCACAGTGAAAACATTTCAAAACACACACAGAATTAGTGTTTTCTTCCATTGAGTCGGAAATCAAAAGTCAGGGTTCTGGTGTATGGATATGTCGACCGCCACACAGATACTGGATTCCCCAAACTGAAAACTACACTCATAATAATTAAATATATGGCTGATTAAAATATTAGAGCCCATGTTTTTCGGTAGAACCATCTCCTCGGATTCCAACTTGTCATAACCTATCCCCTAGGGCCCG
This sequence comes from Viscum album, assembly GCA_963277665.1. Taxonomy (NCBI): domain Eukaryota; kingdom Viridiplantae; phylum Streptophyta; class Magnoliopsida; order Santalales; family Viscaceae; genus Viscum; species Viscum album. The sequence goes on along the minus strand of OY728140.1, from coordinate 809,255,599 downwards.
TCCCATGACTAACCCAAGCTCATATTCCATTGTCTAGGGGCTAGAGACTAGCACCAAAAGGCATATTCCCTAAAACGGGATAGGATTTCCTTTATATCCTGTATTCTCACACAAACGAATCACACAAAAAGATACAAACACTAGTAAACTGTATATTAAAAATAGTGTGTACAGTAAAAAAATGGGACCATCATACTAGCACAGCTAGAAAATACATGGAAACCTAGGAAGTATAAGAATAACTGAAAACAGATTTAGTGGACACCTACCAAGGATCCTACCTGATGATTAGGTACAACTCTCGAAAATTCGTCTCTACAGAATGCCTCATCTAATGTTCACCTCGAGCAACCTCCAGTCCCTAGACTCCCATCCCCAGTCAGCATTGTTCGTTGTCTGCACCAAACACAACAAGGTGCAAGAAAAGACCATATATGGGTGAGTATAATGATACTTATTATGGACCCCAAGACCCTATAAGGTCTTACAAAATCCACCAATGATAAACCGCAAATCATGAAAACAATCAATAAACCTGATTCGATATATGCCTATACATATTCCTAAGTTGTCGAGTAAACCCATCTCAATCATGAGGATACACAAGGCCCAACTTAAAAGCCTGAAACACAACATTCCAACGAAGGAAATAATACCATGAAGGTAAAACCATGAAGGTAAGTACCACAAAGGTGAGACAACATAGAAGAATACCACAATGGATTAACCACGAAGGTATGAACAACAAAGGTACACCACACAGATGATTACAACAAAGGTAAAGACTCAGGTCACACCAAGTATAACATAGGTATGGTAGTAAAGATTTCTAGTTGTAATGATAGAATCATCATACTCTATTGAGAGGCAGGTCCACATAAGATCCTAAATCATCAGACCCACACAGGATCATAATTCATCAGACCCATGTAGGATCAAAGTACAATTGACCCACATAGGATGCTAGAGTATTCCCACATGGATTCATATATCGGATCCATATGGAATCCTCGAACACAGACCCATGTAGGATCCCGAAGCACAAACTATCATAGGATCCCTTTCTCATGTTACATCCAGCTATAGGGTTCCCACACTAAGCTTGCTTGATTTCAGGAGGGTCTGCTACCTGAGCCAGAAGTCGATACTCCAAATTCCATGAAGACCCATGAAGAAGTATCTCAATGTACCTCCACATAATAGGGGTCTCATCGATATATACGCAGCTTCAATCAGATTCCTGGTCTGTTTGATATTGACCTTTTAGTCTTAAGGTCCCGATTGGATTTGTGTTCGATCCAACCGGGCCTCACAACAACATTATCCAAAAAAAAGTGGTGTATAACAAAAGGAACATCTTTATCCATGTTTTATGGAACAAAAAATGGATTGTCAAACTGACACACAAAGCTCATGATATGGTCGAAGGAGTGGAAGGGGTCGAAGCTGGTCCGGGACTGGTCCGACCTGGTCAGACCGACCCGACCCGACCCGAACCGTCACAGGTCCAGCTCGACCGGCCGGTGTGGCCCCCTGATGGGTGGCCTCATGTTGGGTTCTGCCCGACCCGCCACATTAGTGGGAGGTGCCTACTGGATACCCTGTACGACTAAGCTATTCGAGTTTGGAGGCCGACCGTCCAGCACCACATGGCACTAGTAGGTGGCACGAGGGACTCGGGGTCTCGATCGGCTCCCTGTATGGCCGGATGACCTTCCCTCTTCCGTGACATGGTCACACGCCATGCCACCTCCCAATGGCGTCAAGGAGGCTGCCACACTTCCATCACCATTGTGACCTTGCACCACTTCCCCTGCACTCCGTGTGGTTCAGACGCGTTCCAGCTACCGCCCCTACTGCTCCGTGACCGATGGGCTATCACCCTCATCCGGTGCACGGTTGAGCTGTCGCCATCTTCATGGGTGGCCGGAGTGCCGACTACCCCACCCAAACCCTACCAGAGCTAGTCACCAACACCGGTCGTTATCCTCCACCATCGCGAAGAAATCATCAACAAGGAAGATGCAGAGGGATCATGCCATGATTGTTTGGCACATTCCCACCACGATAGATAGGTAGGACTCAACATATGGGAAAAGATTAAATGTTCCATATATTATCAATTAATAATAAAAACACACCCCTACATCAAAGTATCATTGACATTGGTGAGGAGGAAAAGATGGACATCGGTTCGTTGTCATTGATGATGTTCCTTGTTGGAGATCCTTCGACAGAGTTCTTCGTTTATAATTATTCATTGAAGGAGAAGAGTTCTTCATGGGAGAATATTTCTCTAGAATTCTCACAAACTATCCCTTGCCAAAAATTTCCCCAACTAAAAAGGTGAAGAGGAAAATTTTAATTGGGTTAAGTCTATTAGCATAATTAATTGGTGGAACATTTAATTAACCAAGATTTGGGACAATTAATATGGAGGAAGTCCATGGGTTAACTCCACATTAAGAGGGTGTTGGGCGGTCCCCACCACCATGAATTCAAATGGGATGTTTTCTAGCTTCGGTGGTCCCGACCACTGAGCATTCAAATGGGAGTATTTAAATAATATAAAAGTTGGTTATTTTATTTTTATTTCAACAAAAAACATGAAATATTACTTTCACCCTCATCCTACTGTGGTCGAGGTGAAAGTCTCATTAAGAGAATATCAGCACTGCAAGTTCAGCGGTGCCCTCAGATTTCAATTCGGAGCAACAGGTCAAAAGTTACAAATATACACTTGTATGTTTACTGAACCTACTTAAAAAAAGTTCAGAACATCATTCCAAGCACACCAGGCATAGAAATCATGCGCTGTCAATTTTTGGGCACTCGTAATATTCCCATATAATTAAAAAAATCATGGAAAAAATCCAGGTCATTACATTATTGAACCCTGGGGAATTAAATTTATAACTATCTCATTGGAATTATACCTATCAAAACTATTACACCCAATTACTATAATCCAATAATATCCAAATATTTTTAATGTATTATTGACACTAAATTTCATTGATAAGGTCACATCAGGGGATATTGATGATACCCTAGAACATCTATGTAAATTAATGGATTTTATATTAGGCATCAAAATTATTTTAATGAATGAGAACATATTTGATTTTTGTATATATAAATATATCTAGAGTGAGGTCAAAATATTTAAAATGATCCTTCGGTAATGATATGAATGTTCATTGTAAATCATATGATGAATTCATTAGACATAACCAGGTGATGGGTGGGGAAAAATTAAACATCCCCTTGATGCATTGATGAGTATGATAAAGTCTGTTTGTTTTTGGTATATAAAACATACCATAATACTAAAGTGTATTAGAATAATACATTTACAATTTTTTTGGATGTTTGATATTATAAATTACATCACTATGAAATTAATCAACTCTAGAATCCATTTTTTTATTTATTTTCCTTGATATAAATTTTCCTCAATTTCAAGTTGTTGAAGATTCATGTTGTTTATTTTCATTCCATAACACTGTTTACATTTTTATGTATTTTAATATTCCATGATATTATACTCTTCACTATGAATTTGGGTTCTCCCAAAAAAGATTCACATTCCCTAGGAAACCTATGAGAGTACTATGTGTAATTTTTAGGGATATGAAGGAAGGAATAATAATATATTCAAACCGGTTTAATGGTATGTATTATAATTTAAAATATAATATCTTTATCTATCTAGAGATAATAGTATATTAATATGTTAAATACTATTTAATATCTTGTATAATCTACCAATCATGTAAAAAAACTAATAGATATGTGTTTCTTGAGACCATGTTTTAATTGAATATAAATTCCATAGTTAAGAGTACATAGTGGAAATTGATATATAAATTAGCAGAACAAAATATTTTGGGAGAGAACCACTCCATTGATAACTGGATAATTGTCCTTCATACAGGATGGGGAAGAAAACAAATTTGAAAAATTAAATGTTAAGAGTGAAATTAATTTGAATCTCTTAATGGAAAATGAATACTATAGAAGTATAGGAATGGTAGAGATTCATCCTTGTGAAGAGTCTTGTATTTTCCCTTTTATCTCGTTAAATACCATATTTGAATAATATTTATCACAATTTGATTTTTATTGAAATAAAATATTACTAATATTGGAGGGCTAGAGGATGGTTAAATAATGAAAATTATTTAATTCATTTGTTGGAATGATATGAATATCTATTCATTCTTGTATAGTTTTAATTCCTTCAATTAAAAATATTTTGGGGAAGGATGTATTAATTAAAAAACAGATATATTATTACATGTCATAACTATTTTACACATTTCATTAACAAAAATAATGATTAAGGAAAATTTTTACTTGAAATTCATTAATTAATGAAATTTTAGTTTTAAATGACTATAACGTTAGAAATGAAAATTATATCATTCTTCATAACGTTAACAGGTTTGACATCATAATGTTCAATCAATATTGATGAGATTGAATTTATAAAAATCATAAATTATCATTAATTATTTCTATCTAAATATATAAAAATTTAAGGATTATCTCTTAATATGTATGATTCAATTACTAAGTTTATATTGTTCATTAAATTAGTTTATATTTGATAATTTATAAAATTTGAAAATCAAAACCCAATTTTTAGAAGGATAATTCAATAAAATAGTAACAGTCACGCCCTGATTTCAATGGAGATAATAATAACATTCTAGTGACATCTTATTTTAATAATTCATAAGTTTTTATTTTTTATATTAATCTTCTCAAATAATATTTTGACTCATTTGTAACATGTAAAATGGTGTAATGGCATGTCATGTAGAAGGTGATATTTTTATGAAGTAATCTAATATGAAATACCATTTAATGATGGGTATTAAATTTGAGATCCATCAGTGCCACAATAGGAATTTAAATTCCAAACCAATATGGGATTCCATGAAAACATGGAGTCTAATTCCTTATAATATTATTGTATGAATATGTGATATTTTTAAATATCATGTTTTGAATTAAAATACTCAATTTTATAGAATATTTTATTATGTTTTAATGATATTTTAAAAAATTGGAATTTTGATGACTAGTTTTCAATTGGTAAAATATTACAATATGAAGTCAAATATGTACACTTATACCAAAATACCTATAATAGTATTCAAATATGTAAAACATACAAAGTATAAATAAAAACTAATTATATTTATGGGAATATTTGTTATGAAAAATATCATTACTGAAGGAATCTTATGTTTCTTGGAAAAAAAAGTAACTGTATCCAAGGGAGAGTCACTAAATTGTCAAATAATAGGATTTAAATGGATGATAAGTAGGGGAAACCATAAAACTGTGATATTCATATATTATATAGTTTTAATATTTCACATGTAGTAATAGAATACTATGTATAAATAAGTAGTTCTAATACACTACTACACCAAATGTTAGAACTAGTCAAAGACTTATTAAGTGGTTGTTTAAGTGGAAATATTTACATTGTTGGGAGCCCATCAAAAGTAGTAGTTACGATATAAAAAATATGAATGGGGTAATATATAGAACTAATTAGATCATCCAAATTTACCAATTATTCATATAAAAAAAATTACTTTATAGTTTTAATTAATTTAAGGAGATATATTTTATTGTAAGAACATATTTTTTATTGTGGTAATTTGTGTCTTGAACTCATGTATATCATATAAATTATTTGGTAAATAACATAGGAACAAAAAATTACAAAGTTATTTTGAGATTTTCTATTCCATTTTTTGGTGCATATGAAAAATCGATAGAGTTTAAACAATTAGTGGATTAATATCTAACTAATTGTATTGGTAAATTTGTAAAAGAAATTATAAAAGGAATTGAAATAATTCAATACCCCTAGAGTGCTAAATCTATGCACATAGAAACATATAATATAGCTAAATTCACTATATATATTACTCGTAAGATGATCGATGATATTAGAAGATTATGTTCTTATCAAAGGATGATCTTTCTGACACCCCAGTCCCACTATCCTTGATCTGGACTTAATAAAATATTTTTCTTTGATAACATAGAATTATACCAGTCAAAAATATCAATAATAATATAATCAAAAAAACTATTTTCCAAATAACAATCCCAATTTATTTTATGATAATAATTTTATATAGTTGGAAAAAATTTATTAACTAAGAAAACATATATTATCATCATCCAATGAAAATAACTCCCTAAAAACAATGATTCATAATCATAAAATAAGTCCTTAATATTTCCCTCCAAAATCTGCACACATGATATATATCTAGAGATATCAATCACTATATTATTCTTTATAATCTGGGGAGTATTTAAACCTAAAAATGGTAGTCAAAAATTATTTTTATGGGGTAGAGTATATGATAAAATTATAAGAATAAATTGTATTTCACAAGAAAATAACAAAACATCCATATAAATGACAACATGAACATATAATATATCCATTGATAATATAACAATGTAAATATTCTCATGGATAATTATAAATAGTTTCATTATGATGGGAAAAATATTGTATGATATCATAAACATACTACAAAGGCCTTGTTCGAAGATATCATACATAAGCGGGTAATGTTTACAGCACATACCCTATCCTGTCTGTCTTATGATACCTACCGATAAATCTAGTGGTTATATAATTTTTTTCCAAATCAATCATGCATTATTTCAAGTTATTGCATCATATGAACATATTGATAATGAATAAAATACATAACCAACATGCATTATCTATCAATAAACATTCATTTGAAAATAATCAGTTTATTTATTGTCAATATTTTCTTATTCAATAAATAGAGTATATTTCTTGTTTAGAAAAATTAAAACTAAAACCATATTTATTAATGAGTATAAATTTAAACCAATATCGGAAAACATATTTTATTAATAGTTAATGTGATATATAATATATCTATGAAATTGATGAATAATTATATACTGGAAAAAATTTATTTAAAGTGGGAGACAACTACTAATAGAGAAAACAAACTTGTGAACAATGTTTCAATTAAAAATTAAAAAGGTAATTTTTGAAGTAATATAAAATAAATAAAATGAAAATTTATGGTAGTGTTTTAGTGGGAAATGAATGTAAAATTTTAAAAAAATCCTAAATATTTTAAAAAATTATTATAAAAACAAACATATAATTCAATTTAGAATTAAATTATCAATGTGGGTGAAAGGATGGAATGCATAAAGTAAATTTTAAATGGTTTTAAAATATATCACCCTAAACAATAAAGGATGTTATAAATAGATTATATCGTGATCATGAAAATAATATAAAAATTTGGAATGGAATCCTGTTAAATTAGTAATTTAATAATTATAATTTATTATTAAAATTAATTATACATTGAATATTGGGAATTTTAATTTAATTAAAAATATATTTAAACCTATAACAATACATTGATATTGAATAAATAAAATAAATTTACATATTTTTTCATGAAAAAATAATTAAAAGTAATATTTTTTTACATTTTTGAAAGTAAATTCAAAACAAAATTTCTTAAAAAATAATAAATATTACAATAAAAACTATTCTAAAGAATGTCAAATATATATAAAATGAAACTACATTGTAATTTAATTATATATACAATCATCATTATAAGAATATAAACCATATTGACATGGACTAAAATATTCTTATATGTAAATATAAAATTAGGGTTAGTTCACAAACAAGAAACCATTGTGTTCAATTATAAACTAATAGTTGGTGAAATTGACATATATACCTTAGAGAAGATAGATCAAATATAAAATAATATAAAAATAGGGTCACAAAAAACTAATCATATAAGGATTATTTTCGGTAATAAATTATACAACTTAATGATTGTAAATTAAGTGAATAAAAAGTTGTATGACTTGTGTAATACATAAATCTATAGAAAATAAATAAATTGAGCATATTATAAATAGAAACAATGATGAATTTATAATTATTTGATATATCCTAAGTCAATGGGGGTGAATTTACAATATATAAAAGTATATTTGTGAGTAATAAGAATCATCTCTTAGGGAATTAAACTTGAGATAAAGAAACACTACAATTGGTCCCATCTTATTTATTTACATTTTTACCTCCAACACAATAAAAATTTTACTATTAAAACAAATTGTAGATAAGTGAACTGCATTATTTTTTCATTATTTATTATGTATAATCACTGTATAAATATTATTAATATTTCATTAAAAGAAAAAATTTACTTATTATAAAAAATGTATATTATACCATATGGTTTGGATTTAATAATTATGATTAATTGTGGTATATGATTTTGGTTATAAAATATTTAATTAAACTTGTATACATAAAAAATAAATTATATCAAAATATATAAGAAAAGATATATATGTGGTAAATGTAATGCCCTGACCACAGTTACCTAGAGTCGGTGCATTATTACATAACATTGACATGATCACAAAAGATAAAGTCTCGAAAGACAGATTAGTTTAGTAGCCTTATAATCACTAGATATATTCATAAAGTTCTACATTACACCATAAATTAAAAAAACTAAAAAAAACAGTGTGCCTTACTATCCCCTCATATTATTCCATCAGATCATTCATAAAATACATCGTCACATCCTAGGAAAAAAATCCTTTAAAGGGCTGAGCTATGATACACAGTAAGGATAACAATATAGCAGAAACATTCATAAATAAGTATAAACATTTAAGGCAATGTATAACAAAAAAAGCCTTGAAAACATGAACTTCAGCATAATATGGAAACAATAAAATGAAATAATGCAATTTACTTATTCAAATGGTTATTCTACTCATCGAATAATCACATTCAATATCAAAAACCACATTTATAATGATGGAATGCATAATGCCAGACTATCATAACAACGCAGCAAAGGCCTCATTCCAAGACTACAAATAAAATATTGTCAAGGCCTAATGCCAAGACACTAGTTTGTCTCATTAGACCTACCGATTCATCTAGGAGCTATACCGGGCTCCACCCATCATATATTAAGTCCAATACATTCCTCATATGAATAGTTTTAAACATAACATAAATATTTGTAATAAAACTAGAATATGAAATTTCAATACTTTCTCTATAACCCCAAATGGTATAAAAATAACACATCCACAGTAAATCATATCACAAAACCTTCAATACAATATGGATGTTTTGTTTAATAATAAATAAAGTTCAAATAAGATTAAAATCTATCAAAGGATGTTGACATAGATGAAATCAAAACTATTTTAGTGAAATATTTTTTTTGAAATCATTTAAAAGTCACATAATTATAAAATAAAACATTTTCATTGAAAATATACTTATAAAATTGTATTGGAAGCTTTGACGATTTTATAACGGTGGAAAATAGGCTCACCCACTGTATAAGTTAACCAGCAATTCTTACCTTAATTGTGTAGAAAAGGTTAAAAATGACCTTCTTTGGAAAACGACAAAAAGATTTCTTTATAAATTCTTATAAAAGCCAACAAGGGTATTAGTGAATTTATCACATAGTCTTTAAAATAGTAAGAATGATTTGAAATACATCTATATGAAACATGGATGTGGATGGTAAAGAGGTCCCTCTAGATAATTACTTATAAACAACCTCAGATAATGAAGATATTGTGAAATAAATCCTTACCTTGTACTTTTCCTTGGTTGAGGGTAGGTTAACCACATGTATAATGGTGAAATAATTGTTATTAAATTATAAAATATTCATATTCCTTATTATGATATCATATATGATCTTTTAACATTGATTTGTTAATAATATCTTAGTATTATCATTGTTTCCGGTGTTAAAATTACTCGTTTTCTATTATATGTTTTGTTACGTAAGCCATGTTTATTATTGATAGGATGTATCATATTCATATCAAGAATAATATAAATACCATAAACATTATTTTTAATCATTAAATGTGATTTAGTCTTGAATGGAGACGATGGAGAATGAATCTTGTCGCGTTCGTGGAGGCGATAGTCCGTACGTACACACGGGAGACAATATCATTCTTTTGATATTAAAATTTATATATAATTGGATCATATATCATATATACAGAATAATTATCATGTTATAGTAATTATTTACAAGAATTACACATCATTATTATTCCCATCCAAATAATAATTTATTGAATAACAATTACACCACGACGTGGAGACGGTAAGTCGGACGTACCCAAGTATGGTGACATTTCATTCAAAGGATGGATAGAATTATGAATATGGTTGTACCATATTTATAATAACATCACAGTATATATAAGATACTGAAGTTATTATTTTAGAATTGGAATAACAAATAAAGAAGAAGTTGAAGAAGAAAGGAACTTCAAAGTGGGTGGTGAAAACATTATCTCTTAATCGGTTTCTTCCTTTCCATTTGATCAAAAGTGCTCCTTAGGTTGGATTTCTTGCCAAACTAAGGCATGTAGGTCGAAGTCATGGAAGTTGAGAGAGTATTTGGGTAGGGGTTGGCCGAGCCAAAATTCTTTGATTGTGTGAATTAGGGATAAGGGGGAGTTCCATTTTATAAGAGTGGTGAGGGGCACCTTTGGAAAAGCTAGAAATATTATTTTATAATTGATTCATATTCAGTTTCTAATGGCTCCGATGTAGATTATATAAATTTTAATGTCGGTATGGGTCGAAAACCACTCAACCAATATGTTTTATATAGGTTTGGGTCACTAAATTAACCTTATCTTTTAGTGTTAACTCTTAATTAATTAGTTTGACATTTACCATGTCACATTGTATTTTTATATTATATAGTCAATAAAAATACTATATAATTCCAAGAGACCACCAATATGTCCATTAATGATACACCTATCATGATATATGTCCTTTGGCTGAACCTTATATTTTTAGGAATAGAATATAAATTAATAATATAATATTTGTTTTAAAAACTCTTTTATTTCAATTTTGACACTATTGGGTATTTTGTTTTTGATAATATCATAACAGCGTTATTAAGAATAAAACAATTTATAAAGCCAATACTAATATGTCATATTATCTTATAAAATTAGTGGAATTTATAAAATGTTTTAAATTATATTTATTTTTATATTTATAAAATGAATTATTTTAATATTTCAATAAATAGGTAATTACTGCATCACCATTGTGTAATAAATAAATTAAATTATTTAATGTCTAAAAATTATAAATAAAATACCATTATTTATGAAATATTTTTATCTTTATAATTAATATTTACAGTCAAATTTATCTTATCTATATCCCTATATTAAAAATGTTTTATTTATTAAACTTTTATTTTAACTCTTTTAAATCTTCTTTGGATTAAATAATAATTAATGTCCTAATCTAACTCAAGTGGACCTAAATGATAATATTTTATTCATAAGGTTTGTTTTGGTCAATAAAACTTTTCTAATAGAATTAGGACATGTGTTAGGGTAATAGTAATATCATTTTTACCATTAATTACCCTATTTAATTTTAACTGTGGTAAATAAAAGAAAAAACATACAATTCACCAAAAATTATTTTCATCTCATTGAACCACATTTTAATCCTTGATATTATCCATGTCTCTTCGATTTTAGAAATTCCACTCACAGAAGAGGTAAAATTATGTTTTATGTGAATTTCCAAATTCTCCTAGGAGGTGGGTCAAAGACCATGAAAAGTTCAATAAAATTTTTATAGATCTAATATTATTCATAACTAACTCCAATGAATTAAATTATACGTATATAGGTATTATGTATCTATTTTGACCTTAATTAAATTTATATAAAATAAATAATTTTTTAAATAAAAATTCGGTTTTAAACTATAACTCAGAGTGTTTTCACTATTCATCAAAAATTCAATGTTTTCAGAAAAATACCAAAATTTCACCCTAGGATAATTCGATATTCCAAATAAAAAATTTAAGTCCCTTTTGAAAGATAATATTTATAAAATTTCAAAATTTGGCCATTACTATTCTTAACGGCTAGTTTGACTGGTTGTGGAGTGTGTGTTAGAACTCGAAGTTGCGTACAACACACGCTACTGTATTATTCAAAGGGAAGAGCACTGTGGAAGCTTGGGGTGTTACATTCTCCCCTCCCTCAAATAATTTCATCCTAAAAAAGTATAGAATACTACCACATGAAAAGACTCAGGTCGTTCTTCATCATAAGATCCTTGGGTTCCCACGTTTCCTCTTCCATCTTATGGTTTCTCCCCAAAACATTTACCAGACGAGTCATCCGGTTTCTTAGTACTTGTTATCTCGTATCCAGAATCCTTATGGAATTTTCACAATAAGACATATCAGGTTCCATTTATAATTCCTCATAGGTGAGTTCATGTGCTGGGTCGGGCATATATTTCCTAAACAGTGATACGTGGAACACATCGTGATTTTTGGAGAGACATGGAGGCATTGAAAAACGGTAAGCTAAAACCCCAATTCATTCTATAATTTCGAAATGTCTGATGTACCGAGGACTCAATTTACCCTTGTTACTGAAACTTATAACTCCCTTCCATGGAGATACCATCAAGAAAACATGATCTCCAACCTGAAATTCCAAATCCTTCCTTCGGTTATCAGTATAGCTCTTCTGCCTACTTTGAGATCTATTGATGTGGTTTTGGATTACGTTTACCTTTTCCATTGTTTCCTACACCAGTTTGGGTCATAAAAGTTTTCTTTCACCAATGTCATCCCAACAGGTCGGTGCAAGACATCTCTTTCCATATAATGCTTCATATGATGCAATTTGAATAATCGAATGAAAACTATTATTATAGGAAAATTCTACCATAGGTAAATATTGATCCCACAAACCCTGAAAGTCAAGTGAGAAAGATCTCAACATGTCTTCTAAGGTTTTAATAGTTCGTTCTGATTGTCCATCAGTTTGGGGGTGGTAGGAAGTGCTCAAATGAAGTTCAGAATCCAGGGATTTCTGAAGACTTTTCCAGAATCTTGAAGTAAAATGGGGATCATGATCAGAAACAATCAATAGGGGTACTCCATGAAGTCTAAAAACAACATTAATAAATATTATTTCTAGACATTCCAGTGGTAGATCTTCTCTTATGTCATGAAAATATGATGACTTGATAAGACGATAAAAAATAACCCATATTTCATCCATCCTTATAAGAGTCTTTGGTAGCCCCATGACAAAGTCCATCATAATATTTTCCCATTTCAACACTGGTATGGGAAGAGGTTTAATGACTCCTCTAGGCTGTTGCCTTCCAGGTTTCACTTATTGACAAACCATTCATCTTGACACAAAATCAGCAATCTCCCTCTTCATGTTGTCCCACAAAAAATGTTCCATCAAATCTCAATACATTTTGGTGCTCCCAAGGTGTATAGAGAAATTGGAGCTATGAGCATCATCTAATAATTCCCTTTTCAGATCAGGTATATTGGGAACCCAAAGTCTCTTCCTTAATTTCAAAATTACATCTTCATACACAATGTCTTTCAATATCAAATCATTCACAACTTTAATCATGTCTTGAAAATCTTCATCAATGATCTGAGAACACTTTATCCTTTCTAGTAAAGATGGTTTGGATGCCATTGGAAAAAGTATTAAGGTTTCACCTTCCATGGTAATTCCCATATCCATCTTCACTAGATCCATGAAAATAAGATCCCTTTTAATTCTCATCATGTTCAAAACTCCATGATCTTTTCTACTCAAATCATCTTCCACCTTATTTGCCTTCCCCGGGTGGTAGTGTATCATGCAATAATAATCCTTGAGTTGTTGAAGAAATCACCTTTGACTGATGTTGAGTTCTTTCTATGAGATAATATACTTCAAACTCTTGTGACTTGTATAAATCTCACATTTTTCACCATAGAGATAACGTATCCATATCTTCAAAGAAAATATTACAATAGCTAACTCAAGATCATGAGTAGGGTAGTTTTGATTATGAGTTTTTAGCTGTCGTGATGCATAGGAAATAACCCTATCATTCTGCATAAGGACACAACCAAGTCGTTTCATTGATGCATCACAATAAATAACAAACCCATCCTTCCCCGATGGTAGAGTCAATATAGGATCATTGAATAATATTTTCTCCGGTTCATCGAAACATTCTTCACACTCTTTAGTCCAAACATATTTATCCCCTTTACGTATGAGCTTTGTTAATGGGTTAACCAATCAGGAATATTTTTGGACAAAACGTGGATAATAACCTGTTAAACCAATAAAACTGCGTACCTTGGTAATAATCATTGGTGCTGTCCATTCTTGGATTGCTCTTGTCATTAGAGGATCAATAGAGACTCCATCAATAGGGACAATACGGACAAGAAAAGAGATCTCCTGAAGCCAGAATTTAAACTTGCTAAACTTCCCATATAAATCATGTCTTCTATGAGTCTTTAGGATAATGGACGAGTGATTTTCATGATCTTCGTATATTTTGGAATATACTATGATATCATCAATAAATACCACCACAAAATCATCAAGATATTCATTGAAAACTCTATTCCTTAGATCCATGAATACTAAGGGTGAATTAGTTAATCCATAAGGCATTACTGTAAACTCGTAATGCCCATACGCGGTTCGAAATGTTGTCTTCAGAATGTCTTCCTTCATCACACACAACTGATGGTATCCAGATCGAATGTCAATATTTGAAAAGCATTGAGCTCCATATAGTTGGTAAAATAAATCATCAATGCGATGTAGGGGATTCTTTTTCTTTATTTTTATATCATTTATTTCCCTATATTCAATACATAACCTCATAGATCCATCTCTCATTTTAACAAAAAGAACAAGTGCTCCCCATGGAAAAACACTAGGGAGAATAAATCCCTTATTACTCAATTACACTAGCTGTTTCTTTAGTTCTACTAATTCCACAGTGGCCATTCTATAAGGGGTCTTCGATATAGGCCTTGATCC
Source organism: Viscum album (assembly GCA_963277665.1). Classification (NCBI taxonomy): domain Eukaryota; kingdom Viridiplantae; phylum Streptophyta; class Magnoliopsida; order Santalales; family Viscaceae; genus Viscum; species Viscum album. Next base: position 809,240,599 of record OY728140.1, on the reverse strand, counting down.
AGGATTTAAATCAATGGAAAACTCAACTTCTCGTTCTAGAAGATGTCCAGGTAAATCTTTTGGAAACTCATATACATATTCTTTCACAATAGGTGCATTATCTATTTGAACATTCATTTCCTCACCCACATTCATTTCATTCTCTTCCTCCCCAGTTGAGCGACTGGGGGTGGGTCTAGGTAAGAATTAGATGGTGATGATTCAGCTATAAAGATAAGGTTTTCCTTATCATCATCATCAAAAATTGTAACCTCCGTCTTCTTATAATAAATTTTTTCATTGTGGTCTGAATGCCAATCCATACCAAGGATTATATCATATTCAATCATAGGTATGACGATGAGATCAGCAGATAAAAAACATTTATGTGCTCTAACAGAGACTGATTCAAAAAACATTGTTGCAATGATACTCCCCTTAAGAGTTTTTACTGACAACACCATTGTTAAATAAATTTGGAAATATCTAATTTTCAATGAAATCTAGGAAGATATGGAATAATGCGATGATCTAGAATCAAATAATGCATTTACTAAACTTGAGGAAACCATCAAATTACCTACCGCCACATATTTCAGAGCTTCTACCTCAGCAGTAGTGATAGAATAAGCTTGGCCATGATCCCTTGGCCTTTTCTGAGGTAAGATCCCCTGACTCTTAGTACATTCATTTTCATAATATCCCATCTCTCTGTAGTTGTAGCATTGAACATCGGTAGCTTCTTTCTTCCCCTTGCAATCACGAGCCTGGTGGCCTTTTTCACCACACTGGTAACAGACTCACATTCCCGTCAAGCATGTACCAGGGTGTTTCTTCCCACATTTACTGCCGGATGGATATTCAACTTTTCCTTTCTTCCCCTTATTTCCATTCCCATAGTGATCAGAAAATCTCTTCATCTCTTTCTTTGATTTAAAGGCATAATACATATACAATTTATTTTCTGTCTTGATAGCACATGAGACAATATGTTCTTATGACTAGAAGGATTGTGACACTAATGCTTGACGAAGAAATGTTTTTAACCCATCAAAGAAATGAACAATATTACTTCTTGGGATAGGTATTTAATCTCCAGCATACCTTGATAACCTTGTAAAGTTAGCCTCATACATTGCGACATTCTCATCCGCCTTTTGTCTCAGACTCAGAAATTGCATTTCCAAATCTTCTCGATGGTCACGAGGAAAGTATATTTCTATAAAAAGTTCGTTGAACTCCCACCATTACATATTTTATATATCCTCATCATCCTTTGTGTTTTGAAACAAGGAAAACCATTGATCAACATCTCCAGTGACATGATAAAATGCCATGATAACGTTTTCCCTTTCACTACTCCCCAAATCCAGAATTATTTTCTCTAGGGAACTTATCCATTGCTCAGCTACCAATGGATTTGTACTCCCATTGAATGTTGGTGGGTTTTGACTCGTGAAGTGATCTAACAGTGATCATCTACACTGCAGATCAGGGTGATCTATATGGGTAAGGATATTATTCATAACCTAAGTGAGATTTCCCAATATAGTGATTAGTTGATCAACATCAGTTGCATCACCAGATCCACTATAATTATCTTGAGCAGGAGGGAAATCCCTACATGGAGTGCGTGCATTGATATGAATTCCATTTCTTCCACTAGGCCCCATTTCTAAACAATGGTATAAACTAGATCAGTTTATCATTCATAATATATTATTACATAATTGTAAAACACTTACCATAATTTTAACTACATATGGATATAATCCGTAATCATAAAAATGTTTTTTTTGAGGAAGTATATACTCATAAACCCTTCATAATGTTTTGTATTAAAATTGAGAATTATCCTAAGTATATCCACCAGGAGTGTCATAACTAAGAGTGCAGCAAGGCCCGTTTTCGTTCACCAGATCCCGTTCGAGTCTAGCTCAAAGCAGTGTTTTTGGATTTTACACCTAGGTACATCTGTGCCAGATTCGCCCCTATCTTCTAGTATACAGACAAGGACGTGTTTCTCTGAAAACTCAAAAAAATTATACAATACCAATATTCTAGGAAGTTCTTTTATACTATTCCTCAGAGTATATCTTTGGTATATGTTCTCTAATCAGAGTTATCTAAATCTAGCTTCTATGGTTTGTACAAAACTTCCTCTGATACCAACTGTAACAACCCGACCCCAGTTACCCAGATTTGGTGCATTATTACATAACATTGTAATGATCACAAATGATCAAGTCTCAAATGACCTATTAGATTAGTAGACTTGGAATCACTAGATATATTCATAATGTTTTACATTACATCATAATGTAAAAAAACTACAAAAACATCTTGTATCCATATCCCCTAATACTATTCCATCAGGTCATTCATAAATTACTTCTTCACATATTGGGAAAAATAAAACACTGGATGGGGTGAGATCAGATGCTCAGTAAGGATAACAATATAGCAGAATCTTTTATAAATAAGAATAGACATTTAAGGCAATGTATAACTAAATCAAAAGAATTTTAAACATGAACTTCAGCATAATATGCAAAAAAATAAAATGAAATAATTCCATATACTTGTTCATATGGATATTCTACTAGTCAAATAATCACATGAAATATCAAAAACAACTTTCATAATGATGGAATTCATAATGCCAAACTATCATAACCATGTGGCCAAGGCCTTGTGCCAAGAATACTAATAAGATATTGTCAAGGCCTTGTTCCAAGACACTAGTTTGTCGCATGAGACCTACCGATGCATCGAGGAGCTATAGGGGCCTCCACTCGTCACATATTAAGTCTAATGCATTCCTTATATGAACAGGTTTAAACAAAACATAAACATTCATATTAAAACTAGCATACAAAATTTCAATACATTCTCCCTAAACCATGAATTGTATAAAAATAACAGATCCATAGTCAGACATATCACAAAACCATCAATACAATATTGATGTTTTTTTTCAAAATAAATAAACTTCAAATAAGATTAAAATCCATCAAAAGATGTTGACATAGATTAAATCAAAACTATTTGAGAAAAATATAATTTTTTTTAAATCATTTAAAAGTCTCATAATTATATAATAAAACATTTAAATTGAAAATATCCTTATAACCTTGTAAGGGAAGATTAAATGATTTTATAATGGTGGAAAATAGCCACACCTGCCGTATATTGTAAAAATACATTCTTACCTTAATTCTGTTGAAAATGTCAAAAAGAAACTTGTTTGGAAAATGACAGATTGATTCCTTTATAAGAATATTATAAAAGTCATCAAGGGTGTTAATGAAATTATCCCATAGTCTTTAAAATATTATTAATTATTTGAAATACATTTTTAAGAAACATGTATGTGGATAGTACAGAGGTACCAGTAGATAATTACGTATAAACAACCTCGGATAATGAAGAGATTGTGAAATAAATCCTTACCTTGTACTTTTCCTTGAATGAGGGTTGTTTAAACTCCTGTATAATGGTGAACTAATTGTTATTTAATTATACAAGAATCATATACCTTAATATGATATCATATATGATCTTTTAACAATTATTTGTTAATAATATCTTAGTATTATCGTTGTTTCGTGTGTTAACTTACTCATTTTATTTAATATGTTTTGTTACGTAAGCCATGTTTGTTATTGATAGGTTGTATCTTATTCATATCCAGAATGATATGAAGTCCTGAAACATTATTTTTATTCATTAAATGAGAATTAGTCTCGAATTAATATGATTGGGAATGAATCTCATCGCATTCATGGAGACGGTAGTTCGTACGTAAGCACGAGTGAAAATTTCATTCTTTTGATATTAAAATAATATACAATTGGAAGTTACATCATATATAAAGAATCATTATAATATTATATTAATTTTTTACATGAATTACACATCATTATTATACCCATCCAAATAATAATTTATTGAATAACAATTACACCACGACGTGGAGACGATAAGCCGTACGTACGCCCGTTTGGTGACATGTCAATCAAAGGATGGATAGAATACTGAATATGGTTTTACCATATTTATAATAACATTATAGTATATATACGATACTGGAGTTATTATTTTATAATTGGAATAACAAATAAAGAAGAAGTTGAAGAAGAAAGGAACTTGAAAGAGGGTGGTGAAAACATTACCTCTTAATCGGGTTCTTCCTTTGGATTTGATCAGAAGGGCTCAATAGGATGGTTTTATGATCAAACTAAGGCCTCTAGGTAGAATTTAGGGAAGTGGAGAGAGTATTTGGGAAGAGGTTGTCCGATACAAAAGGCTCTAAATGTGTGAATTAGTGAGAAGGGGGGGGTGCCCTTTTATTAGAGGGGTGAGGGGATCCTTTGGAAAAGCTAGAAATGTTATTTTATAATAAATTCATATTTAGTTTCTAATTGCATAAAAGTATAATATATAATGTTAACGGTGGGGATGGATCGAAAACCACTCAACCAATAGGTTATAGACTGGTTTGGGTCACTAAATTAACCTTATCATTTAGTTTTAACTCTTAGTTAATTATTTTGACATTACCATGTCACTTTTTATTTTTATATTATATAGTTAAAAAACATACTATATACATTCAAGAGACCCCCATGTTGTCCATTAATGATACACCTATCATGATATAAGTCCTTTGGAAGAACCTTATATTTTATGAAATAGAATATAAATTAATAATATAATATTTGTTTTAAAAACTCTTTTATGTCAATTTTGACACTATTGGGTATTTTGTTTTTGATAATTTCATAACATCATTATTACATCGAAACAAATATATTTAACCAATACTAATATGTAATGTTAACCTATAAAATTACTGTAATTCATAAAATGTCTCAAATTACATTTATTTTGATATTTATAATATCAATTATTATAATATTTCATTAAATATATAATTACTGCATCACCATTGTGTCATAAATAAATTAACTTATTTAATGTCTAAAAATTATAAATAAAATACCATTATGTATAAAATTATTTTATATATCTAATTAATATTTACAAACTTATTTTCTTATGTACAACCCTATATTGAAATTTTTTTAGTTATTTAACTTTGATTTTAACTCTTTTAACTCTTCTTTGAATTAAATAATAATTAAAGTCCTAATCTAATCCAAGTGGACCTAAATGATAATATTTTATTACTAAGGTTCTTTTTGGTCGATATAAAATTGAACAATAGAATTAGGACATGTGTTAGGGTAATATTAATACCATTTTTACCCTTAATTACCCTACTTACTTTTAACCGTGGTAAATAAAAGTAAAAAGATACTATTCAACAAAAATTATATTCATCTCATTGAATCACATTTTACACCTTGTTATTAACCATGTCTCTTGGATTTTAGAAATTCCACTCATAGATTTGGAAAAATTATGTTTTATGTGAATTTCCAAATTCTCCTAGGAGGTGGGTAAAAGAAGGTGAAAAGTTCAATAAATTTTTTTTATATCTAAAATTATTCTAAAATAAATCCATTGAATTATAATGAACATATATAGGTATTAGGTATCTATTTCTTCCTTAATTAAATTTAAATAAATTAAATAATTATTTTAAAAAAAATGGCTTTAAACTATAACTAAGTGTTTTTTCACTATTCATCAAAAATTTAAAGTTTTATGAAAAAAACCAAAATTTTACCCTTGGATAATTTCAATATTCCTAATACAAAAATCAAGTCCATTTTAAAAGATAAAATTTAAAAAATTTAAAAAAGTGGGTATTACTATTCATAACGGCTAGATTGATTGGTTGTGGTGTGTGCGTTAGAACTCGAATTTGCGTACAACACACGCTACTGTATTATTCAAAGGGAAACATATTGTGGAAGCATGTGGTCTTATAGTAAATATAAGAAAAAAATAAATATAATGAGTCAATATCTCATGATATATATAATTAATAACCCCATAGAGTGTGAAGATAATGTGTAGTTAGGACCATTATATACATCCTGTTTTTTTTGAATGCATGAAATACCAATGCATTTTGAATTTTATCATTTAATCGATGGTTTGTTTTATAAAAACTATTTGGAATATAATTTAATTAGTTATAAAACTTCAATGTGTTCTATTTATTCTAGATTTATGTTCTTAGTGGTGCCACATGTGCTTTATTGTGTTTCAGGAGAATTGGCCCCCCAGAAACAAAAATCCATAGAATACTGACTGGGGTACACAGTATTTCTAAACAAATGAGTCCATATGGAAGAATATGTGAAAAATGTGGATGTTACTAGATGTTGTCTAAGATTACTATAAACATTCTCCAAAAATGATGCACTAAGGATGCATGATTTTCCCCAAATATCCAGTATGTAATCTATTTATTGAATGATTCGCCTACTGTTTGGAAAAACCATGTCTCTGAATCATCTAACCACACCTACTATGGAATTAGTGTGAGAATATTTACAACATAGTCCAACCATAACCCAAACATATATGCCACATTAATGGGATTAAATTACCAATTTACCAATGATGGATTTTCCCCCTTCTACTTATTCCCCTTCCTCCTTTACACACAATAGCTCCTCTATGTGTTTTTTTATTCTCATATCTTTATGAGGAGATATTGGACAATTGAACACTAATTCAAACATCATTACATGTGTTGGAAGCATCTCAATAATTCTAGGAATCCTAATGCTTCCATTATTTTTAAATCTTCCCTCTCGTTGTTCTATTTCAGTGTATCTTAATTTTCCCTATTTTCATGATGTTCATCAATTTCAATGATTTCTCTCAAACATAAAAAAATATTATCATGATATTTAATGTTTTGGTATGACTAATTTTATGTCTGGATTTAAATTGATTTTTCTTTAAATTTCATCACCTCTAAAAAATGTCACCATGTGCCACATAACAAATATATCTGTTGTTGTTCCTATTTTTTTATCATCATAAATGTTTCATATAGAAACTAATTTTTTGTATGAACCCTAATTTTTATTTTTGAAGATAAGGACCTCAAACGTACAATCCCACTTAGGATAGGTCAATATATCCACACATTCAAAATATTTGACAACCCTATTTATAAATAGTTTCACCTTTTCAAATAAAACCCCCTTTTCATGTTGCATTTTCTTATAAACCAAATATTATATAAATTTTGTTTCATTGTTTTGTATTATATAAATGTCTTTTATATGGATACTATTGTATGTAATTGAAATAGAGAATGTTCTTAGCCCACCATTTTTATATTCATGACTTGTGAACTGGCTTTCTTATTTGTGTAGACTCATGTCTTTCCCCTTTCTTATGTCAATGTATGGTTATAAATGAGTCGTATTAGTGACTAAATTTTAATGGAAATGAATATAAGGTTTATGACTTTGGCGATACATGGATTCCTTTTTAGGGATTTCATTGGAAGAGATCATGAATTGATAAGGGAACATACATAGTTGGTGATACCTACTATATATCGGATGTGCTAAACATGTGAGATTCTTACCTCTATATGAGTGATCACATTTCCTAATGGAGGATCCAATAATGGACTTGGGAAAAAATATGGATTCAACATGGTATGACTGATACTCGTTCCAAATTATTGGGATACTAGGGTTGGACTCAAGGGGACTTCACTTACATTGGGAGTGACACATGGGATTCATTTTATGGGTTTATAGGGATGAACTCATTATTTCAATGGTATAGTGTTAGTATACCAATGAAATTATAAGGTTCCATTATAAGGTCCATATTTATAAATCTTATGATTGAATGTAAATGTATAATAGAGATGCCCCTTTAAAATAAATGCAATAGGTTAAGTAATTAAATAAAATGTGGTAATAAATCATGCTAAATAACATTTCTTGATTTAGTCCATTCAAAAAACTAAAATTTTAATGACCCATTTTCATTCATACCTATCACACAAGTTTTCCTGGTTTAGAAATTATGGATTAGGAAAAAGTAGTTATAGTTACACAACTTTTTTGGAGGGACCTGCTCTAGATATGGTGATTTATATATTTTACATTTCATCTTACTTTTTTATTCAGGAACATTGATTATTTATTATGAATGAATTTTATTATGCTTTAAACACCATTGGTGGTGCCCTAATGAATATATCTAACACCATTCTAGGGAATCCATTTACCTGGGGTACCCTAGTAGATCAATTTTTTTACAGGTCCTTGATTCCTTTTTTTTTTCAATTTTACCATAGAGTTTGGAATAAATATATGAGTGGGTACATAGGATACTTGTTGAGATTGTCATTGGAATCTCTTTCTTTTTTTTTCATTGTACTTATTACTATATATCATTATTCTTGTTCTTGTTAAACACATGGACATGCAGGTGGGGTCGGTTGTACATTGGCATTGGCCACATCAGCAAGTTATTGTATCAATCTTCATATATTTTTAATATATTATAAAATCATCTACTACATTTTATTACTGTTATTATTAACACACTAATGTTCCAATATGATCATGATAGTATATTATTATCACAATACAACCATTAAAACCTCTATTCTATTCAATAGCCTCTAGAATATGATTAGGTGTGATTGAGGTCATGTGTGGACCAGTTCGACTACTAGATTAGTTGTAATTCAGGTCGATATGTTACACATTAGTTGTGAATCAGGTGAATATTGATTTAAAAAAACAACCAACATTTAAATGTTTTTGTTACATAAGGGTTATATTAGACAATACCCACTACACTATTTTTTATCAATATTTGGATTTCATTATGAGGAAAGAAAACTCACATTATCATAACAATACTTAATTTGTATTATGTATATATGTATTTTGGAGAATTATATTGACTTATGAAGATTCTATGTAGATAATTTATTATTGAAACTCATCAAAAATATAAGAAATAGTTTTTAACAATAATTAACTATATCATTTTTCATTGAATAATAATAATAGGACCAATAAAAAAATTAATGGTTGAGAGGTGGTTAGAAAAAATATCCTTGAAATGTTGTTTTTAAATGATTGAGAAGAACATAATGGAAACACAACATCATAAAATATTACTATTTGTTTTAAATTATTGAGGGGTTTTTAGTGTTTGTTTCCAAAATCACAGTTGTATGAATAAATAATTTTTCATTATCTTCTCATAATGATGCTTTTGAAAATTGTCTCTAGATAAAATATTATCCATCATTTTAAACTCAACACACACTGGATGAAATAATTCAATGTGTTTATCGTTAAACACATGAATAAATTTTAAAATATAACTCTCATCCTCAATCATGATATCCCCCCAACTCTTGCCCTTTAATCAACCTAATCTCTCTTTATTAACGTCAAACCCTAACAGATACCCAATAGGCCTCGATTCCAGACCTCATTGATAACCATGTTGACTTGTGTTTAGACCCTCAATAAGATTAATGGTGTGCATGTCCCTGATATACAAATACCCCCATCATAGTCACACATACCCCAAATTAGGGATACTTGGCCCCATTCCAGGATTTCCATACTCCTCTTCACCATATACATAATCGATGAACTCACATCCACTCGATGGACAACATGTCATCATTTGGATTGTATAATTCCCTTCTACTATAGTATATTCATATTTTTAGTGTAATTATATAATTATATACATTTATTTTTTTCTTGTAGATAATTATTTGGGGTTCCATTTAATTTTTGGATTTTTCTTATATTATGAATCTTGAAAATTTTAATAATGCATGTATTTTTTGCCTTCATTGTTATTTTTTTGTTAATAAGATATTTATTTATTAAATAATTTTATATGGTATTTCTTCACAGTATAGTAATTTTAGTCATAATGTTTTATTAATATTAAATCGTTTATGAAATTTTACATTTAGTGGTGTTTTTATTGGAAAATATAAGAAATTGTAATGTTAAATGGCTTTGTAACAACTACTATTTAGAAATGGAAATCATAAATAGAATTTACTAATAGATTGTATGGGAAATTATATTGTTTAATATATTATTAATTGATAAATTCAATGTTCAAAAAGAATAAAGGCTTTAGTTTCTGGTAATGATGGGGAATTTTAATATTACAACAATTAAATCATTATTATTTAATTAAAGAAAATTTATTATTTAATAAAAAAATTATGAACGAAACCATTTAAAATCTGTTCGTGAATTGATAACAACAAATGTGGTCAAAGATGAAATACAAGTTTGTAAGAAATTTTTTATATTATGAAATCAAATAAATATTTAGATATCATTTTCAAATTTTACTTTCATCAAATTATGAGTGGCAACACATTGGGTTTGATGTTTTAGAAATTTAGAATAAAAAACCACAGGTTGATAATTTGACAATGAACATTTCATTTTTTTAATAAAAATATATAAACAATATTTAATGTTCCTTATAATATTATGAATCATATATAAATAAAAAAATGCTTGTTCCATGAATGAATTTTTTTTTACTTATGTAATTGTAGAAAATAATAATTTCCAAAAATTTAGTAGTGGTTATAAAATTTTCCTTGTATAGTATAAAAGATTAAACATTTTAAATAATATATTACAAATATAGTTTATTAGCAATTTTAAATTTTAAATTTTCTTTTATAAACATTATATACGTTAATAATTGGATATATCTTTATTTTAATTTAAAAAATTATGGTTGACTTCAATATTAAAATTAAATGTATTTTGTGAAATATATTATTATATAATTATAAATTACATTTTAAATTATAGTGTATAAATTACAGATGGAAATAACTGATATTACCTTACCTCAAAACACGTCTTAGTATCTTATGAGCATGAAAATGTTTTTGGACTTTTTAGTTTAAATCATTTCATTATAATAAGAATCAGATATTGATTTCCAAAATGAATAATATAATGATGGTTGAGGAGTAATAATGTACATAATCACTTTATTTTGAAATATATTTTCTTCATTATGTGTTTTTTATTTTTCATGGATTATTCATAATTAGAAATTATATGAATTATTATGTTAATAATCATAATTAATATTGTAACTCCATATTTCTAGATAATAAAATTTAAAACATGATACATGATTGTTTCACTATAGCAAGGAAAATCCGTCAACAATGTAGAACAAAAATTCATCCACCTGGTACTGTTGAATATAATCATAGTGATTTCAAAATAATAAGACATATTTATCAAGATTAAATCATATTCACATATGGTTTTTTAATACTATTACCTGGGAAAACAAAAATGGGAATAAAATATGAATTTTTGAAATTAGTTATATAACAAAATCAATAATATTTTGAATGATGTTACAAATATTAATAAATTTGTTATGTTCTTATGTTATATCAGATACAGTATCTATGTTAATTATAACTAATGAATTTTCCATGATTTTGGAGTTTTTATATGATGAAATTTTTAATACTTGGTTCCTTGAAACATTTTATTATTTTATGGGAGATACTAAAAATATTTGAAAAAATTAGACAATGATACATGCCTCTCCCATTTATTTTATTCTTTACGATAGTGAACATTAAAATATTATAAAGTGAAAATGATGTCTTAATTCTAGATGCAATTAAGTAAATCATGATTTTAGTGTGAAGAAGAATACGAACACATGTTGTAAACATTATTTTTCCATAAAAAGTTTAATCTCAAAGATTCATTCCTTCAATGATTAAAATGTATGATTGATCTTAATGAATTTTTTACTAATATTAAATTTTTTTTGATTTAAATCACTATAAAATACAAGAATTAATGTTTATTGACTCTCCTAATTTTGGAACATTGTTTTGTCAATTATGTTTGACAATTCATTTTTAAAATGATAACAAGACATGTTTGTTTTTGTAATAATGATCTAAATTTTGTATGATATCATTATATATGGTATGAAAATTTTTATGATAATTCTATAATGTATTAATGGGAGTACCATTTGGCTAGGAGTCACTACAATGACTTATAACCATTATATAGGAGCTACCGCTGAAGAACGTCACTACTACACATGTCATCTCCAAGATTCATACCACTGAGGTGAGATTCCACTATATTCTATGTCACCTTCACCATCATCATGAGGAAAATTCAATTTAAGATACCTCTTAATGTTGAGTCACCTCTAGCTTCTTTCCACAGTTTCTATCTAAGTACATTATTGTGAATTTCTCGATGACAATTTTTATTTCAATGAAAAATTGACCATGTCTTAATGACATAGTCAATGCCAATCTGAGGGTTTTGGATTTCCTCTAATGATAAAGTTGAATGTACTTGAAGGGCACCTCTTTTCTATACTCGATACATATGACATATATAAATATTACTCAGTAAAAAATATAGAAAATTGTGTATTTAAAACTTTGAAATTTATAATATCATTGATTTCCTAATATGATGTTCAATGACATAGAAGAATAGTATCTATTATAGATATTTATTGAGACACTATGAAGTAACCAGTGGAACATTCCTACAGATTTTGACAATCCAATCTCTCACAATAATTTTCAAGAATGAAGCTCAAACATCTCACCAACACTGATCTAAGGACATCAAACATTTCAAGAATACCTGACTAATCATAACTCTATTATTTATATCTCATTTTTTTTCTTATTAATTTGAGAATTATGTTTTAATTCTATTAGAAAATACACACTATATATTACTCATAAATGTAGAATATTTTTTTTTATCTATTTCCATTACATATGTTTTCCCATGGTTTTTTTAAGATGTCAGTGTGTGAACTATGTTATCATTACATCCCATATATAATTTTGGAAGTGACTCTCTAGCCAATAAATCTTGTATTTATTTTTTTATTGATATAGTAAGAGGAATTCATTGATTATTATTATAACTTTCTTGGCTAAAGGTGGTATACAAGTGGATGAGGTTAATTCTCATCTTGAGATGAATCATCTTTTTTTAGTAAAATTGGTTATTGTGTTTTGTTTCATTCTCTTATCCAAGATTATTTTTAATCTATAAATAGAACTACTACATTGATAATTAATCAATACTATTTTTTATAATTTTTTCATATGTAAATTGATTTTAAAATCTAAGGTAAATCAAGTTAATTTTTTCTGATCCATAATCACTACATAAGAAATCACTTAGAAAGACATATCATATATTGATCATCTTTTTTGATTAATAAAACTAGTTGTTTCATTATGTGGGTTTAATTTTAAAATAATAGTAAAAAAATTATTAGAAACACAATTCACCCCCACCCCATTACTGTCTCACTCCAGTGAATAATTGGTATCAAATTGTTTTTATATTAACAATTGAACTGTAATTTTACTTGTTGTATAACGATCTCAAATTTCTGTCAAATATAAATTTTAGTTCATTATAAAAAATAGAAAAGACAAATATTCTACCAATATAATTAGTTATTTTAATAGTACGAATAATTTTCAATGGAAAATAATAATGAAAATAAATTTAGAAAGTATGGTTTTTGACATTTTTAATATAAGAAGATCATTTAGAAATAATGGGTTCGAAAATCAATTATTAGAATCCTAAATGAACCAAATGAGATTTGGGTTCCAAAATTATTTTTGGTGTAATTTTTTTTGGAATACATCTTGAAAAACTCTAGAATACCCCTATGGAATATTTATAGTATATATTTATGACATATGTATGGTGAGTACTCAAACATTAGAGTTTGATCAAAGATAATGGCGGTCATGTCACATTGGTGACAATACTAAAGGGGAAATCATCAAAATTTTCCAATTTGGTAATTCTAATTGTGAATAAATTACTAATTTTTTATATTTATATAGATTGAAAAATATTATTCATATCACATCACACCTCTATGATGGTGGACTTTATGTAAACATCTAACATAATTTCTAACATGTTTTTATGATGAAAATGGTTTAATTTTTTACTTCCTTAAAAATTAAAAATATTTATTATTTTGATTTAAATTCTATATATTCAAAAAATATTTTTTCCAAAAGTTCCATTCATAATAAATCTAGGATTTCATATCGCATACTATGTTATTGAGATATTCATTCACATTTAATGATCACTATGAAAGGGCTAGAAAGAGATCTACAGAATCTATAATTTTCAAATGGTAGATTCTATGACTCCTTTCTAAAAGGAAAATATCATAAGATTTATTTTAGATCAATTAATGATGTTTCTACATAATTATCTATAAATTTTGTTCATATGGAACTTTTTGGGTAATCAAGAATTTCTAATTAAAATATAAAAAACAATGTATGTGTCCTTGTAGATGACTTCTATAGAGACAGATGTGTGTTCTGTCTAGCTCAACAAGTGGATCATCATATTAAATTATATCATATGAAAAATATATACGAAAAATGTCTAAAATAAGATTAATAACTTATGATGTGATCATGGTTGAATTTTTTAAAATCAATAAATTGAATCATTTTCTTCTCAAAATGGTTATAATCCCAAATTTTCTACACTTATGATGCAAAAAAAATATGTGTTATAAAAACTAAATAGATCTCTTCAAGATATTTTCCATACTAAGGTAAATTAGTATGAAATTCCTATCTAATTTTGGGAATATGCTGTTAATGAAACCTTTTATACACGAAATAGTGTCTTAATTAGACCTCAATTAAAAATAACACATTATTAATTATGGATTAATATAATTCCATGTTTTAGTAACATTAGATTTTTATTTTATAAATTTCTTATTCTATGTAAAATGGGTAATGTGGAATTTTGTTTCCTATTTTGATGAATGAATTTTCCATGGATTTTCAAATTATAGAAAATATTTCAAAGAGTTCAATAGTATAACCAAAATAATGGAATATAATGTTCATATTAAATTTGATTATTCTATCCCTAAAGAACATAATATTAACTTATAAAACCTTTAGGTTGATATGTATACTCTTAATATAAATTCTACACATTTGTAATGTCCTTTAAAATAAGCAGATAGTTAACCTAGTGAACTTCCAGAACCTATACCTGAAGAAGATTTTGAAACATCCAGCCCATATTTTCAAGGAATTATTAGGAATTAAAAAACTAACCCTTTCGATACAGTTATAGGAAATATAGAGAGAGGTAATTATACTAGAGATTCTCTTAATAAAAAAATAGAACACAAAACCATATTGTCATATATTTAACTTTATAATGTTACCGATGTTGTCAATGATGAATTCTGTGTAATAGTTATCCAAGAAGAACATAATAAATTAGAGGGAAATATTTTTTTTGAATATTTTGATATACATAATTATTCCATAACCATCTGAACACTATAGGTACTTATAATTAATATTATTGAGTCATAAAATATAGTAATAAAAAACGAAAGAATAGTTACACAGGGTCATAATCAAGAATAAGTTATTGGTTATAAGGAAAATATTTCACATGTATCCAAAAATGAATCTATTAGGTTACTCCTATCTTATACATAACTGCTGGATTTAAAACTATATCAAATGGATGTTAAATTTCAAGTCATTAATGGTTTTATAATTAATGACTTTTTTGAACATCCCCTTCATTCCCAAATCGGCATTTTCCAAATAATTTTTTAAATTAATAGAAATTGTTATCCATTAAAGCTTGTTCAAAGAGCTTGGTATGATATGATCAACTATACTATTATTTAAAAAGTTATAGAAAATAAAAATTCATTTATATAATTAACATACAAATATGTTTTAATAGTACAAATATATATATATATATATATACATGATTTTATTTTTTATATACTTACGATTCTCTATGTAATGATTTCTAAAAACTAATGAAAATTAATTTGATATGAATATATTGGGTGAAATCTAACTATTTCATAGATTTAAATATTTCAATATTAAATACATTCTCATTTTAAATCAATGTAAATATACTAATGAACATTTAAATCAATCTGTTTTAGATAGCCCTAAATGTCGTGATACTCCTAAGTGTAACACCTGCAAACAAGATCTTAATAAAACTAGAAAACCATTACACCAAACAAGTTATATAGGTATGATTGGAGGTCATTTATGTTTATATTTGGGTTTTCCTGGTATTATGTTTACTGTGTGTACGTGTCTTCTCATTCAAGCAAATACAAATGAGTCAAACCTAATATCTGTTAAAAGTATTATTAAATAGATGAGACATAAAACCTATTTTAGATTTTCTATCCTAGAGTTCAATATTTTTAATAATTAAGTTGTTTAGGTGATGATTTATGTGGTTTTATGATATAAAGGAAAATAACGTCTCGAACATGTAATCTTTTAGGAAAATATCTTATATCATGGGGTAGTAAGAAACAAATTTTTTTCACTATCCACTAATGAAGATTGATACATAGTTGCAAGCATTTGTTGTGAAAAAGTATTTTGGATAAGACATTATTTACTAGAGTGTGGGTTAATTAGTTATACATATTCTTATTAATTGTGATAACCAAAATGTGGTAATTGTTTCTTAAAATATATTATCTCATTCTATAAAAAAGCACACTGCCTGCAAATCACTTTTTTTTGGATTTTTAAAAAGCCGGTTTGAGGGTTATCCGGTTCCCGATACAGCCGCACCCAAAACCATCATTCAAAATTCAAATTCAACAGAACTGCCTCGAAATTCACCCCAAACACAGCTCATCTCCTCGTAACTCATACCCCCGTCACATCGAAGCTCGAACCAGACATCGGAGCCCCGCAATCATCACGCCGGTAGCCGGCGAGACCATCGGAAAATCGTCGTCGGAACCTCCTTCGCAGCACCATCCGACCACCGTCATCACAAACTTACGAAATTCACAGGAGCCCGAAACAAGCGCTCCTCATCGATGTCAACAAACAGGGCCGAACAACGTGGACGCACAACCGAGAAGGACCCAGAGCGCTCCAGAGAGTATGCCGGTGAAGACCGGTCTTACACCAGTAGATCCGACCATCAGTGCCGTCAAACGTCACCGCCGGAGCAAATCCAGTAAGGCCAATCGCCGGGAAGCGTTCACCGGGGAGAAAAAACCAAGCAACCAACAAAGATCACACATACCAAAATCAAGAAGCAAACCTTCAAACCCAACGACTTAAAAAACCTCCAATACTCAGAACCGGAGGAAGCAGGGATCCGCTGCAAGCAGAGGAAACCCATCGTCGCCGTCCTTTGCGACCTCGAGGTCCGTCGCAAAACCATCCGCCAAACCCGGGAGCAGGACCAAGACCTCATACGTATGGATCTGGAATTTCCGTCTCGGACCGACACCACGCCGCCAACGAAACCCTAAACAGAGAAAGGAATCGAGAGAGGCTATAGAGAGAGGGAGAGACGATGAGAACCCTGAACCCACTAGATTTGAGGAACCGCCAGACTCGCCGAGAAAACGGAAGGCCGCCACGAAACCCTAGGGAAGGAGGCGGCGACAGGGAGAGCGCCTGAAGCCGCTGTGCCCCTTACGGGCCCATCTCAGTTTCTATAAAAAAGCACACTGATGTATGAAAACAATTGTTCAGTGATCATTATGAAAAACATGATATAACATTATAATTTATTACAATTAAATATCAACCTTATGATATATTAAAAATTCCTTTTAAATTATTAGACATTACAATACATAAAACGTGAATTTTGAATGATGAGTTTTGGATGACTATGTCACAGTTAATAGGTTACAGTCGATGAGTCACTATTTATGAGTCACAATTGATGAGTCACTACTAATCAATAATTGTGAGTTAGAATTGATATGTCACCAATGATAAATCATTGTTTATGAGTCACCATTGATGAGACACCATTGACAAGTCACCATTACGGAGACACTGTTGATAGGTCACTATTGAGGTGTCAACATTGATGAGTCACCATTAAACAAGCCATCAGGCCTTTTTGTTAGCTTTTTTTTCTTACGATTGGTAATATTTTTCCAGATTCCTCTTTTTGGTTTTAAATATATTATTATTAACTTATTGGAATACCTAAATTTAAAATATCTCATCCAAATTAATATTGATTCAATACGTCTATAACCCCGATACTCCCAAAACATTTTCCATTCTATCAAACTGATCATCCTCCCATTATCCCATAAGCCTTCATTCGACTGAAATGGATCATGTGATGCGAGTAACTGAGTCGAATCCAGAAGACATAAATAAATCCAATAAATGAAAAAGTATCTATAAGTATTTTTGGTATTGTTTCTTGAAACCAATATTTGGAAAAATTATTCATCGAAAAAGAAAATTAAATCATTGTTTAATGGATCCCATATATCAATACAGTAGTAGTAAATTTTATAGAAGAACTAAAATGTATGAGCAGGTTCACATCAAATAAATCAGTTTATTATCTGAGGATAGTCTATGATTTCTATAAAAATGAAGTGTTTATTTTTCAAAAACAAATAAGATTTGATAAACTTATGCATTGATGGAGAAGAGATTTCATTACCTTAAAATGAATGGGATAAGTTCTCAAAAGTACCTCATAAAGTGGTATATTATGGTTTTCATGTAATTATTCCACGTTACTAAAAAATATTTAAATATAATGATCCTCTCCTATAGATGACTAGAGATGGAACCCCAAAGAGACCAAAATATTAACAAATCGATGGTTAATGTAAACTATTATTTAGGTCTGTACAACTTTTTTTTTGGCATCGAAAAAGTGATTTCCATACCATGAGATACTTTTATTTTTACTTCATGGTTGTGATGAAATAAGGGAAAAGGATTAATCTATGCAGAAATTTGATGATTCATATGTTTGACATGTTGAATAATAATGCAATATAAAACTCCTTAATATATTCTAAGATGATTAATTCCATCATTGATGTTATGGTCTTTGTCAAAGAAGGATGAGAATATTATGATAAGTTTGTTGGCTTTCTCTTATCCAAGATTTTTTGTAAAAGTGTTAAAGTGATATGGAATTTGTGGATGAAATAAAAGGTAAGAGATAATAACAATATTTATGATGAATTCAACCATATTGATCATTAGACAAGACGTATGTACATTGAAGATCCTGGTCTCAAACCGAATAAGGTAGTTGATTACTCTGATGATGCGGATAGTGTAAAAGTTGAAATGGATGTGAAAAAATAAGATAATGATTTTTTATTGGTGACAGGGAATGATCTAGATATTTCTAAATATTCACATAAGGTTTTTATATGATCTGTTTTATCTCAAGATTATTTTTATTATTGATAATCTCTTTTAGATGAAACTTATGATGAGTAAACTGATGTAACTAGAGAAGCATAGCATAAAAAATCTTATTACAAAACATCAAGTTAAAATAATTATAATGGAAATGAAAGCGTTGAAAAAGAATATATAAAAGATTATGGTGATCACGATCATGAAAAATCATTTGGAAATTAATATAAAGATATTAAAAACCATATTAATGAATATAATGAAAACGAATCTGATTATGGAGTTGATCAAAATGATGATGATATAGATAATCGTTGAAATGGTCATCATTATAGAGATGACCCTCCTAAACCTGATCATGAGAATGTTCAAATACAACCACCATCACTAGTGTTATGAAGTTATAACAGAAATAAATTTTAATCAAAATACATTGAGATTGATGATTTACACGATGTTGCTGATGATGATGATGAAGCTACTAGTGATGGGGAAATGTATCCCAACACTTTTGATCTGCTTGAAAAAATTGATCAATTAGAACATATAGATATTTTATAGATATCTTGTTAAGAACATTCACAATTTGGGCATGATATTGGTCAATCATCTCAATTACCTAAAGATTATTAAAATTATTTCTTATACAAGACATGAAGTTATTTATTTTTATGAATGGGAAATGTATCCTAGTTTTTTTATACTTGGTCTGGATTATAGTGATTAGGATCTTCTGGAAACAATATTAGATGATAATTATTCTCAGTGGATCAAATTGATCAATCTGGGGAGTTTCAGACTTTTACTACCATGCTGTCAAATAGATATGTTGAGGGTGAAGAACCTCATTAGAAAAGAGGCCATCTTTCTCCACATTAATTTTTAATTACTCATGTTGGGACTAGAGATGATTGTAATCATTTAAAAAAAATATGATGTACGATTTAGACACCATGAGAAGGAATTGAACTGAAAATTTTAAAAATGTCTTAAACTCTCAACCATATCTAATATCTAAACCTAGTGATAAATTCACTAGATATTTTGTTGAGTTAGTTATATTGAATATATAACAAAGTGTTAGATTTATTATTTTGGGAATAGTCGTCGAAATTATATAATATTAAATAGAAATAAAATATCTGAATGTTTCTATAGAAGTTCTGACATTACCATTATCATAAAATTTGAATTATATTTCTCTGATGCTCGAAAATCATGTCAGCAGCTGCCTCTACATAATATGCCTCTCCTAATCATTTATTACAAATTAATTGTAATCTACACATTCATATTAACATATAATAAATAGAAAATTATATGGGAAATATTCCCACAGATGAGGAAAAAATTAAAAAAATACATCATAACTGAGAGCATGTCTATTAGATGATTAGAAAATATTAATTTTAACTCAGAACTGAAAAGGACATAATCATGAAATAAATAATGTATTATATTTCAAGGAATTTTAAGAATAATGAGATTTATGATATCATCAAATCATTGGTAGATAATTTGATGTTTCCACTGGTGACAAGGTATTACAAAGAACATGGGGCTAAATTAATGGTTCTCACACCATCCCTATATAGATTTATGGAAGAGAAGAGTATTTATTTACTATCAAGGAATGTGGATATAATATAATTATTGATTTTATAAACACCATCAAACCTTTTCTATATATTCATAGTAATGTTTTTATTTAAAGAGATAAAATTCATGTTAATATAGTTTTTTCCTCTATCACCACAAATATAGTCTAATATAAACCTATTAGGATTACTTAGTCAAATGGTCTTCTACCTCCATAATTTCATCCATTGATATTGTCACCAACTGATGCAATTAGACACCTATGTCCTGTTATTATTCATGAAACCGTTCCTCCTGCCACATTTATCCCATACATTACAAAATATTCTCCAACATTCACTAGTACTATCTAATATTAGGAAAAAGACATGAAAAATTGGAAAAATAATGATGAAAACCCATCAACCTATAACTAGTGAATTTGATTGGATGAAATAATTTGATATGTATTTTGTCCTTTACCATTTTATATTTCCATTGTTCTACTCAACAACTCATTACCTCGTATTAACTGTAATATCTTACTCATGTTCGATATTACCTTTTTCTTTTTATTTCATTCGTATTTTCTTTTTCCTAATATCAATAAGGTGAAAAAATGGGAATTTACATACATAGAAGAATATTTTATTATTATTTATTATTATTTCAGCTGTTAATATCACACATATGTCATGTAAAATATAATAACATCTTCTTTAACAGAAGTAAATTTAAATTAATCTTTGAATACTTATTTAGTACATTTTTTATAAAATGACATGTTTTTTGATCATCAAATGCGGGATAATATTGGAACCTCCATGGGTGGAGTGTGTTTGAAACTCAATTATTTTAATAAAATCATTCAATAATTGTTTTGGTACTAATGATCCACTCGTATTATGATATAATTTATATGCTAAGAATATTTATTTAAAATTTTGTTTATTTATTATGTTGAGTCAGTATTAGCTGGGAGTCTTCAACATGACTTTTTATAGTCATATAGGAGCTACTACTGAGGCATCATCACCATACATGTCACCACCAGGCATGTAACGACTAAGGAGAGGTACCTCAAGACTCCAATTCAATATCACCATCATCATTTGGTATCTATAGTTTGATCCAAATTCATATGGAGAGTCACTACTAGATTCCTGATAAGGTTTCAATTAGATATCATTAGAGTGAATAGCTTAATGGCAATTTGTATTTCAACGAAACATTTACCATGACTTCCACGCATAGTCCAAGCTAATAAGAGTATTGTGGATCTCAAAAAATAGATGATGATATATATAATATAAAGATATCCCCATCCAGGTAGTCAATACATATGAAATATACAATGACTAGTGACTAAAAACACATAAAATTGTGCAATCAAAACTGTGAACTTTCACAATCTCACTGATTCATTTATTGTGAAGATAAATGACACAAAAGACCATAATCCAATATAGATATTCATTGAGATGCTAATAGAGATAAACTTGAACATTCTTGATCATTCCTATATTCCATTGTTCCACTATAATTTTGAAGACATATCACCAGCAATGATATGAGGACTTCAAACATTGATAATATATTAGAATGAGAATTACTACATTCTCTATTTATATTGATTTTCATGGTTTATATTTTCAGTAGTGTGTTGTTATTATGTTATCAATTACACAATGTTACCTTTACATAACTGGAGAATCTGTTTTATATCTTCATTTCATTACATTTTTCCCAAGTTCTAATATAAGTGGTACTTGTGTGGAATATGATATCATTAATGAACACATAAACTATGGATGATTGACTTTAAACTAGACATATTATAAATATCTTCATTTACATGTTCCAGGTTGTGGATTTTTTTATTATAATAATAATCTTTTTTGAATAATGGTATTAGCAATTATAGGGGATCTAGTTTCATCATGAGACCAATCCCCTTGTTTATTTGGTTTTGTTATTTTGTATTGTTTTATTATCTTATTCTCAATTTTTTTAATCTATAATCAAAACTATTAATTGGATAATCAATATTAAATAGTTTTTATATTTTTCTTTATCTAAGTAAATTGATTTCAAAAGCTAAGGTAATTTTTATTGATACTTCATAGTTGAGTCATAATCACTCTATGAGAAATCATTCAAAATGAATGATCTTATGTCGATATGTTATTTTGATTATTTGTCCAGTTAATTTTATTAAGTGTATTTTTATTTAACATGATCATTAATAAAAATATTATTGGGAAATATATTCATAAATATCCAGATTTTTAATTTACCTTTTACATTGATATTATATGTTTGTTAGAAAAATTATATCCCAATGAAAAAAAAGTATTAAGAAAAAATGTCCTAAATGGGAGAATAAGAATAAGGTTTCTTTCAAATTTGATTGATTATTTTTCAAATGTGAAATATGTAAATTATAGGAACACTGATATTATTTATGAGAATAATAAATTTGAATGGAATGGAACCCAAAGGATGGATCTTATAATTGTTAAATTTATAACTATTATAATTTTGACCTAATTAAATATTAACTTGTGTTCTAAACTCCCATTATTGATGTATTAGATCTTATGAATTTTTTTTAATTATACTAACTTCACTTGTTGGATACAATATTAAAAACCATCTAATTGTGATCTAAACATTCTATAATGATATCTACATTATACTAGTTTATTTGTGTCTGCTATCATGGTGGATAAATCATTATCAATTGTCCTTCTTGATCAATTCAAGATCAATTGTGCTTGAATTTGTTTTTCATATTCATGATAAGATGAGATGAGGTTGAATTTTATATCGAAGTTTGTTTTTGGAATTTATTATCAAGTTATGATTAACCGTACACAATTTACAAAACATTTTATTTGTAGTAGTATGTTATTGGATAAAAAATTATTTAATTTCATACTATCATTTAAATAATAGTATTTACTATTTTTTTCCCCTTTGTAATTATTTATACTATTATTATTATTGAAGTGTCCAGATTAGTTTGAATCACTTAGAAGGGGTAAATTAGTGATCCATTTATGTATTCTTATTAATTGATACATTCCAATTAAACCTCTATGGATGGTTAATTTCTCAATTTACTATTCGTGTGTCTCTCATCCATACCCTGAATGATGCTGTAAATATTGAGGCACTAAACACAATGGTTTACAAGGTTCGGTTCTATGACCTACTCCTTATTGTGTGTGTTATTCTCCCCAAAAAATACTATACACTATAATCTTACTATCAATTACAATGGTTGATAAAATTTACCATTGTACCTCTCTCGAGTCCCACATGAGGTTCTTTATACTGCTTCCAATAATGTTTCTAGAGTCCCACTGGCCTACTCCAGAGTCTTACTGAAGTCTTCTTCTCCTCCCTAAATCCCATAGGGTTCTTCAAGATCTCGATTCCTACAAGAATCTTCCATCTTTGTTCCCCCTTGATTCACTATTAATTGATCTTATTCTCTTCCCACTTAGGATTTCTTAATCATAAATTATTGTATATATCTTCAAGAATTTTCAAAATCCATTGGTATTGTCTGTTAGTCTTGCTCAATAATTGTGATTACTTTTCAGATCAGTTTCCTCAGTTTCACATTGCATGGTAAATTCTTTCTTCTTCTGATGAATACACATCCTCAACAAGAAGTGTGCAAGTTGTTCTCACAACATTTTGAATAATATAACTATGCAAGAGTGATGTTGTACAATATCTGCAATGTTTGTCTTCTTGGATTATAAAACTATGTCAACTCAGATTTATGATATTATTTAATTTGGTCTGGATTCAGTAAAAGTTCACGTTCTATTCATGGATGGTTTCTACAAAATCCAAACATTTTGTTTTTTATATCTCAATACTTTTCACACATGCATGTGTTTATGCATGAATCCATACCTGTAAAAGGTGTTTCTTTTTATACTTTTAACACACTTTTGACTTTTACAACTATTTTAGATTCAATGTGTGTGGGTCATTCAATTAGAAATGCACTTTATTATTTCTCAATATAAAAAACATTCAATATCCTTTTCTTTTGATATTTTTCACACACACACATTCCAATTATTATTTGGGTTTAATGTATAATTTTGTTATGCATTTCCTTTGTTACATGTGCATGGGAATGCAAGGGATGTATTTATATATTTTTTGGATGTTATGAAACTTGAATGCCTCTCCTTTCCTTCTTCTATTTCTCAATAACACACACAAACACTTTGTCTTCTTATATATTATTTGGTTGTATGTACTTGGATTCGATTACATTGTGTTTTATATGTGATCTTATTCAAACCAAAATCATTGTGTTCCTTTTTATTGTTTCTCCTTATTTATTATCTTTTCATCACATGCACACACACTATCTCAAGAGATTGTCAAGGTTCGGTACATGAATGTTTTCATCTTTCTCCTTATTTATTCACATTCTCACACGCAATTCCCTTATTCTTATACATTCGCAGACAACCCAAATGATTAGACCAATTATTTTTGTGTGTTATCAGATGGATTGAGAAAACATGTGAGAGTTATCAAATATTATTTTCCATTCAAAAGAATAATCATGGATCTTCTTCTTCATGAATGACTCATGATTTTATCAGTCACACACACGAACCAAAGTGACTTTATGCTTATGAGTCTTTCATGCAATAATGGGAGGTGCAAGGCACTATCCCTATATATTTTCATTAACTAAGTTTTTCATGAGGCATGTTAAGGGTTTTGTTAAACATATCATGTGTCCCTGGTTTTTCTTCTTCATAGAGAGGTGCACTTCTTCTTCACGAGACCTCAATGAGATTGTGTACTGCATGTCGAAGGTGTGCATATCTCTTCTTCTTCGCATAGCAAGATGAACAAAATGTGATAATTTTTTAAATAAGGGAAATTAGATATGCAGATGGAGGCTGATTTTTCACAGCTCGGGATCCACCCTTTATAGCCTAGGTCAACTATTCTTCCACGTTCAATATCAGTGTGAAATATCATGGAGATTGCAATTTGAATGGTCTGGATTTCTAGCACATTGAAGATCATCAAACACATGGCTGAAGATATTCTGAGATTATCAGTCTATTTCCTCTTCATTTGTGTTGCCTTCTCATTACTTGTTAATTCCTTATGTGAATTCATGTGAGTTTCATGTAATGATTATACATGAGTGCTCGAACTCCATGGTGTGGCTTCACAACTTCAGTTTCATCTTCCACACTCGATTTCTATGTTGTGTTCCATGCATGTGTTAATAATGGAATGCATGTGTTCATTATGACATATGACCATAATTCATATTATTTTATCATAAAAATTGGCTAATGATCAGTGGTGGTGGAGAAGCTTCAATTCCAGTAAGCAACTTCATTGGGAGGTTAGATGGTTGAGTATGATGTTGTGAGAGATCATTGGACAATCCAGGATTAAAATGGTGTGATCTGATATGCATTTGATGGTGGAGATTAGATCACGAACCACAAATGAGATGTGAAACCATGATATCATGATGGATTATATGGATGGCTTGAATGGCTTCCACATTTTCAAAATTCTTCCCACATCAAAATGCGATGCAAAAAACTCATGGTTTATTAGTCAAATTTCACTGCTTCATTACTAGATAACTCCCCCTCCCTCCTTGGTTCCACCCCATACCATGTTCTCCTTGCAGATGCTCTCTAGGACCACCCAATGCTCTACCTCAATTCTTCCCCTCACGATGGTGCTGTCATTATTTTCTCATGCATGTGTCTATGTGGGCATGCACTCTACTATGTCTTGTTCATGGCCTATGGTTTTCCATGTTGGCCTAGCGGGCTTGGGTTAAGCTTAGCAACCCACTATGTGGTGCGAGAAACATCCCTAGATGGTTCGTTGGATGGATACCATGGTCCCAAAAGTTTTATATAAACCATACTTAATTACTCCGGTAAAACCAAAGTATATATAATACTTCATTCTCAACAGATACAAATAATCATCTTCTTTATCTTTTCTTTTTTGGGACACTTCATGATCATTTAGGACCTTATAAATTTCTTCAAACCAAAGTATATATGATACCTCATTCTCAACCAATATATATAGCCTTATTCTTCTTAATCACTTTTTAGGACACTTCTTAAGATTTTATGAACTGTTCACTTTCTCCAAACACTTTACATTTCATCCAATTATTAACCAGTGAATGGATATGTAAATTCATCATGAAATCAACAATTTCATGGCCTTCTTCAAATGGTGTAACAAAATGTCATTCAGTGCCACATGTCTTGGAACTTAAGACCATCTAAATCAATAAAATGAATTAATATGGATAATGATCATTCATGACATCTAATGTTATTTCATACTAATTCTCCAAGTGAAATAAGCTTTGGAATAACTTTCCATCATCAATCATCATCATAACATTAACACTACGTTTCATTGCACATATTGACACCTTATTGACATAAAATGTGAAAATATGTTCAAGAATCTCCCAATTTGTATTTTGTTTTCAATGTCACCTAATCACTCTTTGTATTGAGCAACATGTGTGGAAATATTTTCTCCCCTGTATTTTCAACAAAATGTAGAAGTTATGTGATGTCTTTTAAAAAATATTTGTCCTCCCATTAAAGATTAACTTCTTGAATATTTCGATAGATCGATGATGTCACATGGTTCACTTTGCAAAGAGCCTTTATTTAATCAAATTTATTTCTACTTGGGCTACCCCATCGTAGAAAAAAAGAGAGATATGACAATTGATTTTACTGATGACCATTAACAACCATACATGGGAAATCATGCTTACAATGCTTCAATTCATATTTGAGGGGTGCAAAATTTTCAGATATATCATTGAGATGCTAAATCTTGCACTTACTTCACAAAAAATATTAAAAAGTTAATGTGAAATATAAATCTCCCCCCATTATCCTATATTTTCTTCAATCAATCACTCCCCCATAATTAATATGATAAATACAATTATGAACAGGGGAGGAATGTGTGAATGAAATACCTTACATTTCAACTTCATGAGATGATTTGAATTTCTTGATTTGTCATGAAATAATCCTTGTTATCATCTCCTTCATATTTTATCTCCCTAAATGGGTGAAATTAATTTGATTTACCCAATTGGATAATATATTCAAATAATCTTTCTGATATTCATGTTGATAATATTCCACTGTGGAACATTCCATGTATTTATCAAATCATAAATAATCATTCCGAATTGTTGTTATCCACATTTTTCTTTAAATTCTCATCTTTATAATGACCTTTAAAATCAATTCCCTACAATATAATCACACATATACCAAAAAATATAAGGGAATAATTTGGAACATATGTGCTCTTCTTAATAAGAGAAACATGACTAAGGATTTCCTCTAAACCTTATAACTCCATTCCTTGTAGCTCTAATCTGTTTAATCCTATAAATTTTGGTGTCTCCTATCCATTTATAATATTGATATTTCATTGTTAGGATAGAACCCATACTTCCATTCACCTTAAACTTTTATAGATTGTTTGTCCTTACTTCTGCCAATAGTAACGTAGCTTCCATTGGTGCATGTTTTTGAATATTCAAAATCTTCATTTGAATTGGTATAATAGTTATACTTTTTTTCATGATCCCCAGTATGATTGCTCCACCCACTCAATACTTGTGAGACACATGGGTGGTCAAGATCTTAACATCCCTCATGAAATTTGAATTTTCCTTCATATGGAATCACTTGTTTCCCCATTTCCTTTCATTTAGCTAGTGCCTAATCTTTATATCCTTCCAGTTCTCTATCAATTTACAATTTATTAGGCCATATAACTATACACTACTTCATAACAAGTTCTTGATTGAAGCATGAAAATTTATTCTTCATTTTATTCATGTATCCATTCTTAAGAAACATATCTTCAATGAATCATGTCGTCTCCTTGATTCATTTTCATTTTATGTTCATCTTACTACAATTCATTTCCATGGCTTGGTTGTAGTGATCCCTGGTATGACATTTTATTCCACAGTAGAAGAATCGTTTCTTGGATGTCAATTTGGATCCAGCACCCTTTATCTTCTGGGATTTAAAATCCAAGATCTTATCACCATTCCTCCATGAAAACTTCTTTGGAGCATTTTATTTTCAACCATTCGTCAACCAATATCCCAAGGATGCTACATCTATCTTATCCGGATTCATTTATCTTCTTCTCTTTTTAGATTTGGATACATGTTGAGATGGACATGTACCAACCCTATAACCACATCAACTTCATACATCACAAATATTATCAAGAATTCCAAATCTATGTGTAGTATAAATATTCTTATGGATATATGGATGTTTCATCTTCCTCTCGGGATTTCTCATCATTGAGATGGGCTTCCATTGAGATTTTTATTTTTTATGGATTGTACCAACTCTATAATTCACTATACCCAAACCTGTTTCAGCACCAACATTGACCCAAAAACCTGGAGTTTTTGATATATTTTGCATAAGATTATTGGGAATCATTCTTTCAGTGTTTTTCTTTATGTGGGGAAATTTATTCCACACTCTTCTTCCAATATAGCATAGTTATAGTTGTAGGTTTCTCATCACCTTTCTTCATACGTTATTGTTTATAATTTTTTGTCTAACATTCAGTTTTCGTAGAAATTCATTTTTAAACATGGGTACTATATAGTATGGATGGTACCCTATTGATGTATGATGTTTCCATTGGATTATAGGTTGATCTATTACTCCTTTGGGAATCATAGTTTTCAATGAATGTGTGAGTGTAAACATCTATACATCCAGTTCATTGTGAAGTTCCTGCTTATGTTACTTATTAACTCTTCAGTATTACGTACATGTATAAAAAATTCATGTTGAGGGATTTCTTCTCATACTCACCAAATCTCAGTTTACCTTCCCAATTATCATTCTGCATATTTACATGTTCTTCATGAAGATTTCATAATTTTTTCAGAGACATTTCATGCCTCGTTACCTTTTTACCTTTGTCTTCCGGTTGAGTAGCTTTGGAAACGATAAATTATTTTTCCAAATTTTCATATTCCTGGAATTCTTCTACAAATTTAATCTCATATAATTAATTCTCACCAATACATCCTTTAAATTTTTTAGTTACTTGATCATGACTTTCCTTGTAAAGATAAAATAATTATTCCTTTTCCTACAGTAGTTTTGTGAGAGTGTTGGATTTACAATAATTTTATCTAATGCCTCTTCCATAGAATCAGTTTATTATTCCAGCTATAATTTTTCTTCTTGAATAACACTAATTCTTGGAGAAATATGTTTTTCCACTTCTCAAGGAATTTTATACAGATGATATTTTAAGTGAATACTAAAAATTGCTTATGGATCTATCATCATCTCATCTTGAACTTGCATCATTAGAGGATGAACAATAAAAAATTGCATGTTTTACATTTTATATTACCTTTCGTAGAAGTGGTCTCTCCATTAGTAGTAAGTTTCTTATTAATATTAACTTCATGTTTCTTCTTTCAATTTTTATGATTTCTGGTAGAAATATCTATTTGAGTTTTCTCACTCATTTCCTCAAATATGCACATCATAAAGACTCTCTTGGATCTTATAGAGGTGACCATCAAACTAATACTAACTAAAATTCTTGGATTAGTGTGATTCACTAATAGGGGGAGGAGTGAATAAGTTATCCATTTATATATTTTTACTAATTGATTCAATTAAATTGAACCTCCATGGCTGGTGAAAGACTAGATCCCCTCATCCTGTGTCTCATAACCTTACCTCGAATGAAGGTGTAAATATTAAGGCCCTAAACACAAGGATTTACAAGGATCAGTTCAAAGACCTACTCTTTTTTATGTTGGTTATTCTCCCCAACACAGATTCTCCATTATAATTTTATTATAAATTATAATGGCTGATACAATGTCCCACTATATCTCTGCTGAGTACTACAAGTGGTTATTTAAACTGCTTCCTATAGTGTTACAAGAGTCAAAATGGACTAGTCTAGAGTCTCACTAAGGGATTATTCTCCTCCATGAATAAAATAGGTTTCTTCTACATAATGAGTCACATGAGCATCTTCATTCTTTATTATCTCTTGATTAAAAATAGATTGATCTTATGCTCTTCCCACTCAGGATTTTTGATTCACACATGTATGTGTATCTCATAAAGAATCATCAACAAACATTGATATGGACTGTTGGACTTTCTCAATAACTCTGATCAAATTTCCGATCTGTTGCCTCCATTTCACTATACATGGCCAATTCATTCTACTTATGGTGATGATCCAACCTCATATATATTTTTTCGAGTGGTGCACACAACTTCTCTAGGAATATAAATTTGTATAATAGCAGCATTTTCAATCTTCTTGGATTATCAAACATAGTCAACTCATATATAAGATCCTCTTTAATTATTTCTTGCTTCAGTTTCATTACACATTCTCTTCATACATGTATTACATATAATCCAAAAATCTTGTTTTTTGATATCTCAATTATTTTTACATGTACTTGTGTTTAATATTGAATAAATACATATAAACTATGTTTCTTTTAAACCTGAGAAATCACTTTTTTCTTCTAACAAAATTTTAGATCAAATTTTTTTGGGTCATTCAATAATCATAAAATAACTTCTTCTTCAATATGAACACATTCAGTTTCCATTTCATTTAATACATTCCACACACACACATTCCTCTTTTTATTTAAGTCAAACGTATAAGTTTTTTATTAATTTACTTTGTTACATGTTCATGGGCTTGCATGGTATGTTTTTATATTTTTGACATGATGTTAATCAAGCAGAATTCATCTACTTTTCATCTTCTATTTCTCAAGCACAGAAACACCATATATTCTTAATTTTCTTTTTCTTTTTATGCACTTGGTTCAGGTTACATTGGTTTTTATATGTGTTCTTCTTCAAACACAAATGGTTGTTTGAATTTGGATGTTTTCTCCTTATTTATTCTCCTCTATTCACTTGCGTACACATTGTATCAATAGATTCTTAAGGATCAGCTCAAGCATGATTTCATCTTTCTTTTTATTTATTCACTTGTGGTCACCCACTTTCCTTCTTCTTCAATCAAAAGAAAACCCGAATGAGTACATCATGGATGTACATGGGTTCTCAAATAGATCATGATAACTTGTTAAAGATCTCACCTCTCCAACTTCATGAAAAAAAGGAAGAACAATTCATATTCTTTATGGATGATTCAAGAGTTTTTGTGTCACACACACAAATAAGATAGGCATTGTGCTTCTGGGTGTTTTACGTAAAAAATGAAGATGCAATGCATTGTCCCTGGTGGGATTCATGGACTATCTTCTACAATAGGTATGAGGACGGTTTTTTTAAACTGACCGCATGAATTTGGATTTCCTTATTTGCAAATAGGTTCATTTATTCTTCATGAAACCACTTCGAGAGTGCGTAGCACCCATCGAATGTCTATAGAAATCTAATTTTTTGCTTTGAAAGACATTGAGGAAGTGCTCTGTTTCAATACAAGAGCACTCGTATATGTGAGATGTAACCAATTTTTCACTTTTTGGGATTCTCATGTTATAGTAAATGGAATCCCTTTATCTACGTTCAATGACCTTGTGGAATACCATGGGGATCAAAAATTTTATGTTCAGGATTTCCTATGATTTTAAAATCTTCAAACCTATAGGTGATTATTTTCCATGATTCTTGGTCTATTTCCTTTCCAGTAACTTTTCCGTCTCATAAAATTTTAACACCTTATGTGCATGCATGTGAGTCTCATGCAGTGATTCATCTTGAGCACTCGAGCTCCCAGACATGCCATCGCACAATCGGTTGCTACATCCATTATTGATCTTTATGTTGTGTTGAATGCATGCATTTATATTGGAATGAATGGGTTCGTTATGTCTAAATGACCATAATGCATTTTTTTATCATCAAAAATGTTCAAAGATCAATCATGGTGGAGAAACATCAATTCTAGCGAGTGGTGGTGTTAGGCAGTTTGAAGTTTTAAGATGACCTGGTGTGAGATCATTTAATGGTTCTTGTTTTAAATTGTGAGTCATGGGATGCATTAGAAGAAGCAAAATAGATTCCAAATCATGGATGATATTTTCTATCATGATTACATGCATGATTATAAGGATGGGTCAGAGGGCTTCTTCATTTTTAAAATCCATCCATCATCAAAATCCATTGTGGATCTCTCATTGTTTATCTCTCAACAATCACCAAATCATCACCATATTAATCCTCCTCCCTCTATGATATCTCCTCATACCATGTTCACCCTATGGACCTGCTCTATGCCCACCATATGCTCCTCCTCTATATCGCCCCGCACAGTGGTGTTGTCCCTGTACTCCCATGTGTGCATCCTTATGGTCATGTGCTCCAAAATTTCTTATGCATTCCATGTGTTTAGCCCTGCTTGCATTTCTGGTTTTGGTAAAGCTCTTCCTCCCACAATCTGGTGCGAGCTACTTCCTTAGATGGTTGGTTGGATGGCTAGACACAATCCCAAATTTTTTATATAAACCATATATAAATACAATGGTTAATCCAAGTTATATATGATACTTCATTATCAACCAATTCCAATAGCCTTTTTCATCTTCTTTCCATTTTGGGACACTTATTAAGCATTTAATAATGACTCACTTTCTTCAAAAAAAAGTATATATGAAACTTCATTATCAACCAATACCAATTGGATTCTACTTCTTGTTTTATTTTTACGAAATAACTTAATCATTTAGGACCTTCTCACTTTCTTCAAACACCTTACACTTCATCCCCTGATAAACTAGTTGATGGTTTTTTTAAATCCATCATGAAATAAAATATTCTATGGCCCTCTTCCAATGGTGTAACAAAGCTTCATTCAGTGGTACATGTAATGGAACATTGGACTAGCTCAATAATTCATCTAAATTACAGTGGATAATGATCAATTTGACATCTAATGTCTTTTCATACTTATTCTACAATTGACATACTCTTTGGAACAACATTCCCTCTTCAATCATCTTCATCACTTCATCACTACCATTCCATGGACATATTTAATCCTTATGGACAACAAATGAAACACTATGATCTATAATTATTACATGGAGTCTTGAAGATGGAGTTATAGTAAATATTTATTACCATTATTTATGACAATATTTATTACATATCCTGAACATCATTTGTGCATACCTGAAATATATTTATTGAATGCCAATACTAAATTGTATCAAATAAATATTCACAAATATTTTTATATTTACAATACGATGAATAAATATTTTTAAAATATTCAATACATCAAATAAAAATTTTATTCACATTATAAATAAAAAATAATATTTATTATATATGAGGTAAAAAAATATAAAATTATCCCTCATTCATGATTATAATATTTATTTTGATAGTTAAATTCAAAAAAAAATTAATTGATATAAATGGATAACCTTTATGTGTGACCCATTATGACTCATTCCAATTTGTATTTGGTGGGATAAACTGAAGTCTGACATGGATGTTTTCAAATGGTTCTTGTTTTCTAAGTGTAGAAACATAATATATTGATTTTGATATCCATATATACACACTAACTAGGTAATATAATAACTTTTACACTATTTCTAGTGAAGCGGGTATCACATATGTGTCATCAACTTCTATGCTAGATATGATATATAGTGACTATACACAATAAGCTCATCATTAAAAAATGGTCATGTAATTTAATGTGATGGTTCTATTTACATCAAACAGTCATGATAACAATGTAAATTACAATAAAATGTAATAATACTTCTTCATAATATTATTTATATCATGTAACTCATGATTCCTCTATAATGTCAAACTATTCCATAAATGTTTCCTACATTATTTAAAAAATACATATAAGAACACAAGTCATAACATGAATTAATAATAATGTTAATTTATATGGCCCATTACACATGAACAAAAATATGAATATCCAATGACATATTAATAAACAGAAATTCTTTAGGTTTGACTATTCATATAATTTATCATCATTGAGGTTTCCACATTAAAAATTTATGAGATGGCGTATCATTTACATATGAGTACTCAGACATGATAGTCAAAATTAATTTTATCCCATCATTGGATTTTTTACACCATTAGAACCATATTTAATAATATCATCATGGAATTTCAAGGATATTGTTTTAGTATGGAATTGTTATGGCCTTCTCAATGTAATGGATACTCTAGGACATTATTATATTAAATTTATGGTGAAAAATGAATGATTTTTAATATTTTTTTTATTAATTTTTGTATCATTAAAATTATATAATAAAAAGTACAAATATTGGTCCTAGAACACTGACTCTAATAGAACCACGCTTATAATAGAGAATAAATTATATGACCCTCAGTCCATAGGATCTAACACGATTTTCTTGTCATTTTTATGTTAATTCTTTTGTCATGTGTTCTTGCAAACTTTTATAGATTAATATTCTATTCATTGTTTCTTCATATATTTTTTAATATTCACTAAATAGATGATGCATATGTGGTATTTTTCTTATCTAAGGATGTGAAGTTGGATTCATTATGTGATTCATAGGGGTGGTATTTTCAAAATGGTGTTAGATATGATTAATATTTTGGGGCACCACATAATACTCTAAGAAAAAATTAGGACATCCATTATAATTTTTTAACTACATAAAAAGATGAAATATATTCAGACACTATTATATAGTCATTGAAAACATATTTCATTATTCTATTCTAGTTCCAATAACCTCTACTGTGAGTGAATATGGATCCCTAATGCATTATGAAATCCTCATGATCTTCCAAAAAACTACAATCTTCATATACTAAAATTAAAATATCCTCATTTCCTCTATATACTAGAATCATATCCTTAGTATGACTCAAATATATAAGGATATTCTTGAATTCCATATAATTTCAGTCTCCTAAGGGAACTTGTTATTTTTCCACTACACATAATGAACATGAAACATCTATACTAGTAAATATAATATCATATATGAATGATACAATTAGTAATGCATATATAGTAATTTAAATCCTTTATCTTTCATCTTTTTTTTCAGGAAACATTTAAATTGAAATATTTGTGCCACGTGAATTTGGAAGAAATATCCTATGGTATTGTTCCATTCTAAATATATTGAATTTATTTTAAATAAATAAATATTGTCATAGATTTAGTATCATCTTTGTTAAATAATGATTGATTTTTATCCCATGAATATATATTACTTCACAAAAGTCCTTTATGAAGTATCATTTAATAAACCATTATTTCAATGATGATAATACAAGTATATACATTCCAATAGGTTGAATGAAATAAACATATAATAATAATAATGTGACCATAGTCCCACGAAGCTGCTTATATATATAAATCTTCAATTAAGTCACTATGAAACATAATTCTATTTTGTATTCATTAAACAAAA
Organism: Viscum album; assembly: GCA_963277665.1. Lineage (NCBI taxonomy): Eukaryota > Viridiplantae > Streptophyta > Magnoliopsida > Santalales > Viscaceae > Viscum > Viscum album. The sequence goes on along the minus strand of OY728140.1, from coordinate 809,204,261 downwards.
TGTTACATGTCTTGGATGAATAAATTATTCCATAAATTGGTATTTTAAATTTTCAAACATTTTTTCCTCTTTTATAGTCATAAACATATCATGATATTTTATATAGAAACATTCTTAAAGATTTCCATTAGGGATAGATATTTAGACATCCTTCTTTCAAATCTCATTTCCATGGTAATATATAATGGGGAGTAGAATTGTATTGGATTTTAGCATATAAAACTATAAAATCATATCATCGTTTTTTTCCCATGAATCTTTTAGAACACATTTGGAACCATTTATGTCTTATAATTACTGAATAATCCAACTATGTCCATGTATATCATGAAAACCAATTTATAAATTATGATATTTACAAACTGTATAGGATTTAACAAATTATCAATTTGGTTTTGGTACATTGAATATATTTCATAATAAAAAGTGTCATTCCATATAGAAATATTGTCACACATACTACATATTTTTATGTTTATAGATCATGAATATCATCAAATAAATATTCACCATAATCAATGAATAGAATATAATAATGTTTTAGTTCACAAACCACACTGGTACTTCAATGCAATAATTTTTCTATAAATGTTTTTCTTATGAGATGATTTGCTGAATATATTAGTGTGTTGAATATATAATATCATATGTCTAAACATCATCAAATACAATTACTTCTAAAATATCTCCATTAGATATGGAATACAATAATGAATGGTGGGACATATAATATCCATGGTTTTTTTCTTGTATGGTAATATATGAAATATTTTATAGATTTAATTAGGATTAAATATAATGATATATGTATTTCATAATTATTCATTATAGTTTATATAAATTGAAGAAAATAAATTCAACCCCACAGTAACACAAAATACAATATTGTCTTAATTCTATAATAATGATGACATTAAATTATGGTTGATGTAATATTTCAAACTCTGTTCATTATTTGTGTTTTTATTTGTAACATGATTCCCCAAGAGGATAATGGATAATTCCTAGTACTCAAAATTGATCTCACCTTGTATATGAAAGTCAAATTCTTTTATTCACATATAACATTAAATTTAGTTGAATAAATTGGGGTGTTTAGTGATTGAATCCTAGACTTCCATAAACAATCAGTGATGTATTGATTATGATATTTTTCACTATATTTTGAGTGGAGTTCATTGATATTCATTCCATGATGGCTCTAAACTTCATATGTATAAAATTGTTTAATTATTCAATGGTATTTTACATAAACATGATCATGTAGACATAACCTTATCTACATTAACCTACTTGAAACATTTTTAATGTTTGAGTACCCACCCCTTTGTTCAACAATAAATGGACCAAACACATCATAATAAACTAAATACAAAATGTTATTTAGACCATTATCCTTTCCCACTAAAAATATAATTATCCATTTCTCAATGAAAATATTATTTCCAAACACAATGTTGTTTTATATGAATAAAATTTAAATATCTATGTAGGTTTAACTTATTCAAACTACATCCATCTACAATATGATACCTATGATTCCATAGTGGGGTGTTGTATTACTAATGTGAACTTGTTTTTTAAAAATTTATACAAAAATAATTGTGTAATACAACACATGAAGACAATTTTTTAAATTTCATACCATAGAAAATTACATCAATATAAAATAAAAAACATTAATTTTCAAATATCAATAAAAATCCATCCATATTAATTTTGGATACATAAATATTTCTTTTTATTACCATATTATATATAATTAAAACTTTTTAATACCAACACCATTCTCATAAGAAAAATGAGGAGGTAGTCCCTGATATCAATAAAACAAATATTTATTTTTTGGGATGCATACTGATCAACTGAACCTTATACAATATTCATGTATCTACATGGTTCAATTTTAATTATAAATATAAAAGAATTATATGGATTATATAATAGATTATTTTTAGAAATAAATAATTTTCACTCAATAACAAACACACCAAAATCATTCCCTTCCTTATCTACTAGTATTCATTTTTTCTTTAAGTGGAACTTCATTTCACATGTGAAACATACACTATCATGTTCCATTTATTGTCATTTGATAACACAATTCATGAAAGGAAATTTCAATGAATCATTAGATTTTAAGCTATTTTCCACGACTTTCCATTTTCACTGGATGGCCCTCAGGCTATAAGGTCCCTAAGTCCACCAATGGCCTATAATCCAAAGGGACTTAGAGTCACAGAAAAGACAAAGAAGTAGGTTAGATCACACAGGAGCAGTCAGATAAGAGGATTTGAAGAATAAATAGAAACCACAAGAGAATATATTACTATATTAAAATAATGAGATGGTATATAAGCAATCGTCCTTAAAACATTACATAATATTTAATTAAATTAATAATTCACATTGAGGATATTTTCAGGTTTAGAGTTTTAGAGAATTGGGACATAACTATAATATCTAAATGATTACAAAGTAGACACATCTACTCAGTTTACATTTTTTCACAAAATAGGAACCCTTGAATAAAATAGTCATGTATAGTTCAATGTTTTAGACAGCATGACATTTCCATGATCCCATCCATGACCCTATTCCACTTCATGTCCTGTGAAAAAAATATCAAAAATATGTGTTCAGCATAAAAAGCTCATTAAGGGATATAAAATTACAGAAATAAAACATTAGTGCATGTATACATAAGAATAAATGAAATTGTACTTTACTCATAAAACATATGAAATTTAACATACCTCCTTAAATCATAAGATTTATGAATAACTCATTGAAATCATAAGACATAAAGCTATCTTGAGGCATTCATAATATTCTTACATAGGGAGTAACCCTCATGGTTATGTTTGGAATACCCATCCAAATATATTACCTAAATGTCATCAGAGAAACCTTATTGTTTAACTCCTGCGTGTTACACAATTCATTGAGTAGATATCTCGGGCTCCCCTTCCCTTAGTTTATCATAGAACCACCCATCATCATAATTAATTCCCAAGAAGCAGAACATAATTGTATCACATAAAACATGCATAAAGGAAACATAACATTTCCACACTTCAATCAAAATATATCAATAAAACGCATTGATATAATTCAAACATTATTAAAAAAAAATTCAATACAAAAAAAAGTAATAAATGTATTTATTTTTCATTTAAAATTTTTTATGGCTTGTAGAGGAAGCCAAAAGTCAAATAATGGTCACGTCGGCGGAGAAGTTGTTGTCGTCGCATACTTTATACAAAAACATTCCTTCTGTTATTTAGTAAAACACTTCATCTAAAAAATATTACTTTTAAATGAAATTAAAATTAAAAGTGTTTATTATACTACTAATAAAATAATGTCGTATATAAATCGAATTATTCCTCAACGAAAGGAGATTGAGACAAAGTCCCTTATAAAGACCGTATACTTAGATTAAGGATAAATCAATTACATAATTATATTTTAAAAATATAAATACACCCAATATAAGTGGATATAATGTGTAAAATAATCATAGGTCATCCACACATATTCATAGTACGATATAATCAATAATTAGAGGTTTAACCCAAATAATTGAAATTGGGTTAAGAAGTTCCCTTACATGAATTCGTCAGCATAACAACATCACTTTAAAATTCCGAAAATGAGTTGATGAGAGATAAAAAGGGTATCTCATCACTTGGAAATAAAATTTATATCAATAATGATTTATAAAAACATACCCCAATAGTATAATATGTAAATTAAAAGACCTAACAATAATAATACTTTTAAAAATAGGAGGGTGAAAGGTTCCCTTATCGATTTGGGTAACATTTGAAACTTACACCAAATGAATGAAGGACTGTACAATGTAGATGTAATTACCCATAAAAGAAATTATATTACACAAAGAGTAGAATAATGGGATGTACATACACAACTCAAATGTGATAGTGACAATCATAGCATGAATCTCATAGGAATAAAATAGTGAGATAAAACCCCCTTACCTCTTTGTAATAAATCGAGTCATATGACCAAAATATAATAAGAACCAAATAAATCATAGAATACCATGAATATAAATATAATCATGATAATATATATCAAATGGTAGTACACAATACAACACATGAAATAAATAATTGGAAAACAATGGAAATCTCATGAAATAAAAAGTCAGATAAGAAATCCCCTTTCCCCATATCCGACTCATCTTGTTGGTTTCTTTATATTCCTGAATAATAAACATTGGTCAATTTATAATTACTTATGGAAATATATTACAGTTTATTATTCAATTTATAACACATATTATCATGTCATAACAAATAGTTAATTATGTGTGTTCATATCATAAGTTTTGTCGATGTTCAGTACATGAGTCAAAAATAATATTTTTTGAAAAGAATTTCTCTTGTAGTTTTAAGTACATCTTCTACATAATTGTATTAAAGATTTAAATATCATATATACACATTACATATTCATTTCATACAATTACATAACATTTGGAGATAAAAAATTAAATGCACCGTTCATGGAGATGGTAGGTCGTACGTACGCATGAACGCTACTTTCATTTCTTTGTCATATTAATGGAATTAAAACTAAAAGAGACATATAAATATTATAGTTCCAGTATAATATATATGATATATAAGTAACATAAGATCATTAACACCATCCTTTATAAATTCCATGTTTGTCATGAATGAGTTACATCAAATGAGGGGGCTGTAGTCCACACTTCCTCAGATGACATTATCGGAGTTCCACAACATGAAAATCATAACGATGTGATATAAAAATAAAATTAAGAATAATATATAAAAATAAATACCATATATATCATTTATAAATATAGTGACATCATAATTGACACCATGAAAGGTGTTAAAATAATGATTGAAGAATCATCGTTTCGTGATGCATTAAATCACCACCCACAGATACAATATGTTATTTAACCATTAGATGGAGGTGTGTGCAATTGTATGTATAATACTTATCATAAAAACATCCTATTATATTTAGGATACTGGTGCTATTATTTTATAAAATAAGAAGAAGATAGTGGTGAGTGAAGAAGGAAAATAAAAGAAAGAAACACTAGAGAATGCATCACCTCTAAATTTGGTTACACTTTTTGATTTGAACCAATGGATTTCATGGAAAGACTTCTACCAAAAGTGAGGCTTTTATAAGTAATAGTGGGATTTGGAGAGATAATATGAGAAGAGGTTAGATTAGCCAAGGGCTTGAGAGATGTGGGTAAGGGGATAGAGGTGGGGGCCTTTTATAAGAGGGAGGAGGGTCACTTTTAGAATGTCTTGAAATGTTACATTATTATAAAATGAAATTCGTATTTTAAAGGTACCAAAATGATATTTTTCAAGGTTAAGGTGATAATAGTGATAAATCTACCCATCCAATAGGTTTTAGATAAGTTTATGTCCTATATTTTACCTTATCTTTTTTTAATCTTTCATTAATGAGGTAATCACTACATCATCATGGTGTCATAAATAAATTTATTTATTCAATGTCTAAAAATTATAAAACAAATAACATGATATAGTAAAACTTTTTAGGTTTTAAATGACTATTTATAATCTATGATATCATTTATGTAAACAAAATTTATTTTTTTTACTTAGGATATACAAACCATGGTTGTATTTCTCTTCTTTTTTTTAAAAAAAGTCATAAATGTCACTATCACACTCATGTGACTCCATGGGCCCTAAAAATTGGTAAAAAAATCCCATGGTCAGCCATGAATCAAACAAGAGAATTATTACACTTTATAGGATAATTTTATATTATTATGATATTATTTTATTACATTTAACTGCCTGATTACTAATTAATGAAGATAATTAAAGATAATTACGGTCATTACTATTCATAATGTCCCAAAAAATGGTCGTAATTACATAATTTGGACATTATGATTCAAAATATGGAATAAAGGCTTTCATATTCCCAACACTGATTTTGCAGTAATTAATTTAGAAAATAATTCCCATTTGTCATAACCTAAGCATGGTTTTTAACAAGTAAAATTTATCTATAGATTGACTTTATTTTACATCCAATTGAAAATGGAAATTACTTCCAATGAAAGAAATGTACTAAGTGAAAAATATAATACAATTACACTTTAAAACCAATTAAATTGATGTTCTAACTATATAATTAAATTATATGAAATATTATTTTTTAATTAAAATGCAGTATTTTTCAATATTCATTACAAATGGACATTTGTCAGAAAAAATACCAAAAATTTATCCAAAGTAAATTAGATATTCCAAAGTAAAAAATGATTTACTTTTTCAGAAATTAAAAACATATAAGTTTCATTAATTAATTTTATAATTAATTCCATCTGTCAAGACAAATAGCGTCTTTTTATGAAACGATATCTATCCAACGATCGACACTTGTTTATGTCCAATTTCAAAGTGAAATTAATTACAATGACCTCCATTGAATTAAATGGAAACAAAATATTCTAATTACACTTTATAAATAATGAAAATGATAATATACCCATATAAATAAATTAGATTAAAAGGTGGTTTTGAATTAAAATACAATATTATTCAATATTGATAAAAATTGAACATTATCAGAAAGATAACAAAAATTTACACAAACTAAATGTTGATATCCCTACACTAAAGAAGGATTTTATTTTGTCAAATATAACATATAAAATTGTCAAAAAGAGTATTTAATAAGGGTTCTCCATCAAAAGGTGGTTAATCCACCTTTTAAAGAATATTAGAATATTTATGCCGAAAATTGGAATCATTCACATTTTAAGCCTCTATCATTTATTAGGTAATTGTTAAATTATTTAACAAACATATATAATAATTTTGTAGTTAGTTCTGTTCATTACCTCCATTACAATGTATAGGAATTCACTTCCATTTAAAATAATATTATTATATTATTAGTGTGCCAGGTAATATTTCAAAGAAACTCATTGTTGTGTATTGGGTACGCCATCGAACATAGCATCAAAATTAAAGTAATATTATCTCTTTCTTAAAAACTATTAATAAATATTAAAACGTCTAATTCTTTATTTACTTATGATGTTTTATCCTTCCAGCCTTTTCGGAATTCTGCCCTCGCAATTTGAAAATTGGGCACGGAAAAATCATTGAAATTCCTGCATCGAAAAAAGGAGTAAATTAAACAATCACATTAAAATAAAGAAAGAAAAGTACAAAGGTCACCCTAGACAATAGATAGTTGGATTCCGTGAAAGCATGGTTATGGAGGGAATTACCCATCATGTTATAATGGAGAGTGATAGAAAACATATTTAGGAGAAAGTTAACCACTAGAAAATCAAAAAAAATGATGGGCTAAACAGTATTTGATTCCCTAGTAGGAAAAGTTAACATACAATGTTTTTGTTTTATGTTAATTTTCATTAAGGAATTTATTTATGATATTAACTAATACATAAGTAAACAAACTCACTTGTCATGTAGACTTTCATATTTTTTTACATTTCTAACACAAACTCATATTTTCTTCAAACGATGAGTATTTAGGATGACTTCTTCACATTAAGTGCACAATAATCATCTTCTTGAATATCACCTAATCCAAAAAAGGTGAACTATATATTTCCCATGTAATTAGAACTTAACAAAAATGAAAATTGAAAGTACAAGATTAGATAATCCTCAAATGCATAATCATTTTTAAAAAAGAAATACTACTCTTAATCTCCGGAATTCGACAAAAAGAACCCAAGGTTCCTGAAAGACCATTAAATAAACATCTATCAATAAAATTCTTCAATGTAATCCAAACTATGATTTAAACACAAATATCTGAAGGATTTATTCACATAATATTATAAGATAAATCTTAACATTTATCTCCAAATAACATCATTTAGTCATAATGTATCAAACAGAAAAATAATTAACCTAATCACATATCATCCATGATAGGTAAATCATTTCCATAGATAACACAAAATCATCTTATTCCTGATTCATTAGATCATATAACTAAAAATAATTAGTCATACTATCCAGGGACATCATGTTGTCTAGTGGGTTCGATTCCCGCAGATTCATTCGACGTGATGGGCTATCACACGGTTTGTGTATTGTCTCTTTCCTAAAACAAAATAATTTTGTAACATTCCTACAAAAGGATAAATTAATCAAAAATAACCATAACATATTTTATCCACAGAGGTTATCTAATAAATTTTGTTTTGCATCCCAAAATGTATTAACTAGTAATTGTTTCAAATTCATGGATCATATTAAACAAAATAGTTCTTTATTACAATATCCACAAATGAAAATTTATTTATTCCTTGAATAAAATTTTCATATATAAAACATCAGGGTTACACATACTATAAAAAGTCATCAAATGTAATCCCATCATCAAAAGATCCTTAATAATTTTAAGAATTTTACCATCCTAAAATCTACCATAAATATCAAATCCCTTATATGTTGGCATCTTACTCATTCAACATTATTCATGATCCATTAACCATTCCTTTATAACTTATTTTGAAATAATTATTTACTACAAATGAAATCACGAATCATATCCTAATATTTCAATAATAGGAAAAAATATGTTAAGAAATAATCCATACCTTTCCTTGGTCCTCGTCAGTTTCTTCATCCTCAATCAGAATGGAATTAGGTATTGGTAAACAAATATTTGTACGATGCTGGTGATCACATTCCTGAAAATTCTTTGTAGAACATGTGTTTGCATAATAAACATTCACACCACATTTAAAACATTCAATTGATCCCTCAGAATGGAATTCAGTCACTTTCCTAGAGTCAAATAGATGCGTTCTTTTTTCAGGGAATTTTCTTTCTTTATGACCATCATTTCCACATTTATAGCATGATTCTATCTCTTTGAAACATTTTCCTAGGTGTTTCTTTCCACATCTTTGACACATAGGTTTTTTAACATACTTACATTTATGATTATTAACTGAACATCCCAATGGATATTTTTATCATATATATGATTGCTAATAAAAAACACTAAGGTTCAGGTGGTCAATCATGACTCCAGATAGTTGGTTGAGAATATCCACATGATTTCTCATTACAGCTCCCATATCATTCAGTTGCTCGTTCATAAAACCGTCACAGATTTCTTCACATCCATTATTACATTGGTGGAAGATAGATCCAGCCATTTACTAAAACCAAAAAGGTCAGTGTGAGCTACCATGACGTGACATTGGGAAAGACACAGAAATCTGGTAATGATAGACATATTTGGAAGAAAAGGTCAATTTTTTTGAGCTACCATATTGGAGGTATCATGAAGTTAATCATAATATTGATTTCATGCACGTGGAGAAGAATATTTGTGATTCTTTGATTGGAACATTGTTAGATATTAAAGGAAAGACTAAAGATGGGCTGAATGCAAGATTAGACTTACTATCAATAGGAATACGTTTGGAGTTATCTCCCAATCCTAAAGGAAGACGAACATTTCTTCCCCCAGCTTGTCATACATTATCGAAGTGGGAGAAAATTATCTTCTGTCAGTGTCTTCATGATACCAAAGTGCCTCAAGGTTATTCTTATAATGTAAAAAAAATTTCTCATTGAAGGACTTGAAGTTGATAGGTATGAAATCACAAGATTGTCACGTCATGATGTAACAAATTCTACCAGTTTCATTGTGTGGAATATTGCCCATTCGTGTCAGAAAGACTATAATAAAGTTGTGCTATTTTTTCAATTCAATTTGTAACAAGGCGATTGATGTGAATGCTTTGAACATTTTGGAAAAGGATGCAATTTATAAACATTGTCAATTGAAAATGTATTTTCCTCCAACTTTTTTTGATATAATGGTGCATTTAATGATTCATCTGGTTCGAGAAATAAAGCTTTGTGGACCTGTGTATCTTCGTTGGATGTATCCTTTTTAAAGGTATATGAAAATATTAAAGGGGTCTATTGAAAATATATATAGACCTGAAGCCTCCATTATTGAAAAGTATATTTCTAAGGAGGTAGCAGAGTTTTGTATGAGCTATATGGCTGCATCGCAATACATAGGATTGCCTCCATCTTTCCACAAATGAGTTAATAATGAGGGAAAGGGGATTCGCGTCTTGAAAGTCAAGTCATTGTCAGCTGAACAGATAAAGAAGTTAGAATCATACATTTTGAATAACATAGTTGATGCTCAACCGTATATCACATTGCATATTAATGAGTTGAAACAATGTCATCCAAAGAAGAAAGAAATGTGGATTTTGAATGAGAACAACAAAACATTTTTTTTCATTGATTAAAAAGACTTTTCTTGGTAGATCAGATGTATCAGAGACATTAAAATGGATAGTGGGTGGTCCATGTTTAAATGTGATAACATGGTCCGGTTATGACATTAATGGTTATAAATTTAATTCAAAAGCTCAGGACAACAGAAGTGCAGTTCAGAATAGTGGTGTATTGGTGTTTGCAGAAGCAATGCATTTTTTGAGTGCTAAGGAAAAAAACTCAATTTCTGCATCAAGTGCATATTATGGAGTGATTGAAGACATATTGGAGGTTGATTACTTTTCAATTAAAGTTCCTGTTTTGAACATTAAATGGTTTAACGGTAACAACAGTGTCAAGAAACAATGAATTTGGAATGACACTTGATAATCTAAATAGATTAGAAGAAACAGCTGATTCTTTTATAATGGCAACACATGCAAAACAAATTTTTTATGTTGTAGATCAATCAGATATGAAGTGGGCTGTTGTTTTACAAGGGAAAAAACAATATGTTGATGATGATGAACTTGATGAATATGCTGATTTATGTGAGATCCCTACTTCCTTGGAAATATTAACAGAACATAATGATGATCATGTTGAAGACATAGTTTGTTCCATAAGGAACGATCACGACGAAGGAATTTGGGAAAATAGTCCATTTGTACATTCCTAAAATTACAGGTAACATATCTTTATTTCTTCTTTACATTTATTTTTTCAATAAATGTTAGATATTGTAAGTTTTTTATTTATTAAAACATGTTTTAAAATAATATAAGTATATGTTTTTGTTTTTTTTAAGTTTGTTTAGTTTACTTTATCATGTTTATAACCATTACATGAATTTTAGAATGATTATTTTTGTTCACTGATAATTACTTTACCATGTTTACAATGTTTACCAGGTTTACCATTTTTACCAATTTTACCATCTTGACCATCTTGACCATTTTTTCCATCTTTACCATTGTTTAACATGATTACCATATTACCAATGTCTACTATTATGTAACTGAGTACACTTTTCTATTTTCTGATTACAGTATTATTAAAATATTTGAATTTGTATATTTGTGAACTGACGTTTTTTTAAGGATAATGACAGATCATTCAGATGATCAACCACATGATTCTGGAGAGGAGCATATTGTTGGTCATACCTCTGGGGATGAACATTCACATGCTCCTATTACGACAAAGAGTTTAAAGGATGGTTAACGTGGGTGCACACGTTTTCCAAAATTATCACTTGCCCGTACGCAGGATCAGAGGATAGTCGTTGAGTTTGATGATGATGATATTCCTAGAGGTCCTAATGCCAAAGATTTTAAGAGTTTTGTTGCGACACAGGCTAAGACCAATGTAAGCATTTTTTATGATGATTGGAGAGGTGTGGATAAAGAGATTATCTCTCAGTTGTGGGAGACGATTTTCGTAAGATCTTTTGTCATTGTTTGACCATTATTTTAATGTTTCTAGTATATATAATATGTTTAACCTCTTCTTTATCAGATGACATTTGATATTCCTAACACTGTAGGAGTCAGGAATAAATGTTTATCGTTGGCTGCGGGGAGATGGAGGTATTTCAAATCAACCCTCTCATCTGATTTCATTTATGGTCATAGTAGTCACGACAATCCATGTCGTATAAATCATTTTATAGATGAAGACACATGGAGACAGTTTTTTGAATGTAGAAAAAAGAGTCATTTCTGGTAAGGGCAATGTAAACTTTTATAAACATTCTTATATAAATGATTTTATTAATGTTTTTTTAATGATTTCTTATTCTTAAATTACCGCAAACAAGGAAAGCTCATCAGGAGATCCAATCTAAAAATGTATACCCTCATAGTTTATCTCGGGGAGGGTGTGCATTATTGGAAGAACAAATGATGGCAGAAAAATTTCAACAACTAAGAGCTGAGTCTTCACGCTCTGGAGAGGTGGCACCTCCATCACCTCCATCTAGACATGAAAAATGCAAGCGAGCTCGGAAGGGAAAAAAGGGCAATATCTTTTTGAAGAATCGAGAATCGTAGCTGAGGGGATTGTAAGATATCTATTTAATTTATTTAAGTTAACTTTTTTCTTCATATATGTTTCAATCATTACAGAAATATTCATTTAATTAATACAGGACTCTCTTGAGGATTAGAGTTCATAGGGGACATTTATAGCTACTGGGAGGGAAGATATTTTATTTGCAGCATTGTGAAGGCCCAAACATCTTGGTCGTGTAAGAGGATATCCGGCAGGTGTATCGGTAAGAAAAGTGTTTCCACGTTCTTCAACCTCTAACATTGAGGGGGTTTATAAAAAAAATAGAATCCTTGGAGGCTGAATTTGAAAATATTAAGGCGAAGATGGAGGACAATATTAGAGAGTCGGTGCAGTCTATGTTTACAGAAATAAAAAGACAATTTCAGACTGCAGCTCTCACTCCTCCACCTCCCCCTGCAGACCCCATTATTTATCCTCCACATCTGCCAGTAGCTCCCACTCCCCCACCTCAGCCTGTAGACCCCATTATTTATCCTACGCCTCCGCCGCAGCTTCCTACATATTGCGAGTTGTATGTTGATGATTCTCAACATCATATAGTAGCATACAGGTTGGTATATTGTATAGGAGATACAGTTCATCATCAACAATTAGAGATATAGAATCAGAGGGTCACTGTACAGGATATTATAGATAGATCAGCTAGGGTACCAATACCTACAATTGAGGTGGCGAGAGTTGGACAGAGTATCAGCCATTTTTTAGTTTGGTCGTCCATACTTCTTTGACTCATTACCATAGAGGTATGAATGTTATATCTTTTATTTTTTTATTATTAAAGTTGTTTTATCATTTTAAAACTACTATATTATTCAATTTTATTTTCACAGGAATACTTACAATGTAAAGAAATACTGTATAGACAACAACAAAGACAACATGCTATGACATCAGATACAGATTCTAGTGTTCTTGACAGATTGTCAAGATATTCACATTTTTTGTTGAGTTTTTATGAGTTTCCAATGGTATCTCATGTTTGTGGACGTGAAATAAGTGTGGGGATTACAAAAGCTGATATCATGGAGCTTGTTACAGGAGATAAGTTGGGAATCAACGTGGTGCAATTTTTTTCCATGTAAGACTTAACACCTTTTCCCTGCGTTATATTTATTAAAAATGTATACTTATGTATGTTTTGTATTAGGTATCTTTATAAAATCTGTGAGAGGAATGAGCTGACAAAAGTATATGGATTCATGGACCCGCAATTGATTTCCCCTGAAGCATGTGCATTGAATGTGGAACAAAGAATGGTTTATATTGCTGAAAGATTTGAAACGAATATAATCACACAATGTTGGATGATGCCTTTTTGTGAGAGGTATGAAACACATTTCTCTCAAAGAGTTAATTATCTTTTAACATAAAAAACCACTAACTTTAAATTTCCTTTTATCAGTGATCATTCGATGTTAGGGATTTTTTTCCCAAGGGAGAAAGCTCTTTATTGGATATGCTCTGTTCATGGTGATGTGCGGGAAAGTTTTAAGAATATATTGGAAAAGGAAGTTGCAATTTCTCAATAGTTTTATATATTATAATTAATTTTAAATTTACCCCATTTGAATTATTTTCTAACAGTGCATTGGTCTACTTTCAAAAAAACACAAAGAAAAGAAATTCAAAGATCAGATATGTAAATGCGAAGGTAAATTTCCATTTATAATTTGTACTTTTTGATTTATTAGAAACAAATAATATATTGAATTTATACTCATTAAAATAGAATTTTCATGAACAACAAGGCATCATTGAATGCAGATATTATATGCTAAGATTTATGTATGAAATAATAACAATTGGGATAGTTGTGAATTTTGACCTGGTACGACTTCCTCTTAATCTTTTCCATAATATTTCAATTTTATTTATTAATTATACACGTTAACTATCTTCTTTTTTATTTGTAGCTTTTTGATGACCCTCAACCCTATACTGCTGAAGACATCAAACACATAAAAGTGGAGTGGTCAAATTATTTTACAGGTTTGATTGAATATTAGTTGTTTGTTATGTAAAATGTAATTTTGAATATTGTCGTTTTAATTGTGTATTTGGTAGTTGTTTAGGTTGGATTTAGTTTTTTTTGAAGTTGACAGTGTAATTTTTAAATGTTATATAAGTGAATGTTTAATTTTTCTCTACTTCTTATTTTGGTATACTTTTGATGGTTTTTCTGCTATGGATTTGGGTCTATGGGGGAGGGGTTCCAAGGGTGTGGGGGTGTGTTTAGTGGGGTTGGGGGGTGTCCAGCGGTCTGGGAGGGCTATCCGATGGGGTGGGGGACAGTCCTCGGGGGTGGTAGGGATGTCCAGGGGTGTGGGAAGGCGGTCCAGGGGTGTGGGAGTGTTGTCTAGGGGTGGGGGGGAGTTGTCCAAGGGTGTTTGGGGCTGTCCAGGGGTGTGGTGGGGGCTGTCAAGTGGGGTGAGGGGGTGAGGGGGTGCTGTTCAGGTGGGTGGGGGGCTGTCTAGGGGGTATGTTTTATATGTTATCTATGTACATGCTTAATTTTGATCTACTTTTGTTTTTGTGGTACGATTTCATGATTTTTTTTCTGGTTGATTCTGGTGGAGATAAGATGACTGCATTCGGGTTAAAAAAAATTAGGTTTATCACGTCGGTTATTAAATAATCGACGTTATAAAATTCCTGGAAAATAGTTTATCACGTAGGTTATTTAATAACTGACTTGATAAAATGCCTGGAAAATAGTTTATGATGTCTGTTATCTAATAACCGACGTGATAAAAGGCCGGGAGAATAGGTTATCAAGTCGGTTATTAAATAACCGACGTGATAAAAGGCCTGGAGAATGGTTTATCACGTCGTTTATTTAATAACCGACGTGATAAAAGTCCTGGACAATGGTTTATCACGTCGGTTATTCAATAACCGACGTGATAAACGGCCCGAACAATGTTTTATCACGTCGGTTATTGAATAACTGATGTGATAAACCGCCTCCCGACGGTTTATCATGGTGGTTATATAACAACCGACATAATAAACCCCCCTCCCCCAGTTTTTCACGCCAGTTTTATAAGAACTGACGTGATAAACCATGCTCACCCCGGTTTATCACATCGGTTTTTATAAAACTGAAACGATAAACCCCCCTCACCCCAGTTTATCACATCGGTTCTATATGAACAGATGTGACAAACCCCACTCATCCCTGTTTATCACGTCGGTTGCTTAATAACTGACGTGATAAACCATTTTCCAGGCCTTTTATCACGTCGGTTGTTAAATAACCGATGTGATAAACCCTTCCCATTTTCTTTATCACGTCGGTTTTAAAATAACCGACGTGATAAACATTGCAATTTTAGGTTTTTGACGTCGGTTTTTAAATAACCGACGTCAAAAACCGTATTTATAACGTCGCACGTATTACCGTCGGCTAGAAACCGACATAAAAAATGAAAAATAACCGACGTAAAAAACGTTTTCTCCACTAGTGATAATACATGACAGTTCCAATCACATTGGATTGACCTGATTAATGAATTGAAAATTTTATATTTTATTATTTTATGGATGATTCAATAAATTTGGAAGATGTAATCTTCCTAGACAATGAAATTTATTCATCAAATAATGACATAGAAAAAGCCAAAACACATAGAAAGGATATTATGCATGCTAAATTTATAATTTATTTACTATAGATCTGAAATAATTAGAAATTGACATTGGAACATAATTCATTGATAATATTGATCGGTAAAAAAAGTTTTCATATTATCATAATTCGACTTCGTGGATCCTTGTATAGATTCACTCTGTTGGTAATCCATATGTTCTCCTATAATCTCTAAATGACACCTATTTATATCTATTTTCTATAAAGAAAGTTCAATTTTCATTCATTGTTCATCGTGATTTCATTAATTTCCATAAGGATATAAGGAGTTCTAATCCTTTTTATAACATAAGAGATTTTGGAATTCGTGAGAAATGCCTATTATGTGAAACTATTTTGGTTTCTAAAATAACCCTACACAATATACATAACAATATCTTTATAGTGATAATGTTCATTTAAAGAATTATTTAACTTCATATAGTATTTTAAATTAAAAAAATTATTGTTTCATACTATTTTTTATATAAAAATTATTGTT
This sequence comes from Viscum album, assembly GCA_963277665.1. Classification (NCBI taxonomy): domain Eukaryota; kingdom Viridiplantae; phylum Streptophyta; class Magnoliopsida; order Santalales; family Viscaceae; genus Viscum; species Viscum album. The sequence goes on along the minus strand of OY728140.1, from coordinate 809,187,751 downwards.
TCATACTTTTTTTCATACTATTTGTCAGGGTTATAAATCTTTTACTATTCATAGAAACCAATATCATAAAAAGGAATAATAAAACGTAATTTTAAAACTAATGTATGATACGTAACAACTATCCAATGTAATTCATCCCTAGGTTTCCATATAGGAGAACATAGCTAAAAATATGGATATGGAAGAAAAATATAACCATCAAGTTCTGAAGGAGAGTCGTAGAGAACATGGTTATGATTAAGCCAACAATCACAAAGCCATAAATTTGTGATGTTCTAAGATACCATCTGATTCATCAGACATGAGGGCACTAGGACAACATTTTTGGTTTTCAAGATCAATTCCATAATGTTGAGGAATTTTCAAATCAAAAGAAATACATACTTGATTTTGGTACAATCTCACCATTTTTAGTGCCTTGTTAAATTTCCACTTCATCACTTAAAGTAATGATGTTGAATTTGTAATTCGTGATGTGTTAGCAGATTATGTTATAGAATGATGAGTCATTCCATTTGTTTCAAAAAAAACGGATCGAAAAAGATATCAAATATACATAAGTCCATCTATGGTTTGGTTAATCATATATGATTCCAAAAAATGGACATATACATCATCTATCATACCACTTAATAAAATAAAACTAGTTTCTACTAACAAGGGTCTTCACATAGGCCAGTGGTAGGCGATAAAGACCTGTCGCACTTTGGTTTTGGGTTCGATTCCTGCAACCTTGTCTGACGCGACGGGTTGTCGCCCATCCTACATGTTGTACTTTTTCTAAAACTAAATTATTATATCATTCCATCAATAATATTGAAAAAAAATTCTAGCCTTAGATGATAATAATTTATGTCCAACCGAATCCATTCCAATTATTAGGCTTATCCAAAATACGTATGTCCAAGATCAATGTATAATGAAAAAAATTACTAGAAATTTCATATATCGAGCATGTGAATACCATCATTTATCCACCATATATCATACGATATATCTTGTTGGTCACATTACAAACATGTGAACACCTTAATCATGTATTATATTGAAAAATTAATACCCATTGAACCTTAGTGAGAACATTAATGTTGTCAAAAGTTAACTCTTTCCACATTCCAATATCCCAAAATTTTGATATACTCGAACCATGATATCACTTTTTCCTTATATCATTCATGAGCTCATGAATACTTTCATATATATTATTTTCTACTTATCCCTTCATTATGATCATATCATCTACTTTCAAAAAATATTCGAATAACCTTTCAAGGTTACTAGTACCATTCAATATATACTATCAAATAATTAGGAAAAAAAATACTGAAACAATCCTTAGATTTGTCTTTATTCCATAGTACCATTACCTATGCAACAAAACTCTTGATAAACATAAATCATTCCACTTCCTTCTTAAACCATTTACCAAGCTTCATCATTGTTTTCCTCAACAATTCTTTCATCTCATATACCATTTGTATTCTCTTCATCATCATCAATATAAATACTACCCATACGACCATGATGGTTCTCTTCATGAGATTTTCCCATAGGGAATTGGTATGCATAATGCCCATAAATTCCACATTCAAAACATTTAACAATTGTTGATGTCTTAACAATACAATTATCCATGTCCATGGTGTTAACTGAACATTTTCATTTGAAATTACTGGCTTTGTGTCCTTCTTTTCCACACCCAAAGCATCTTCCAGTTCCATTGAATCATTCCACTTGATGCCTCTTCCCACCTGGCTTACATGAGGGAAATTGAACTTTTTTTCCTCTATGATCATCATCAAACTCCATATTTCTCTTATTAGGTGAGTCAGGAATCTTACCAAAGTTGAGATTATTGTTCATATTATGGGATTGCTAATTAGGAATAATAACAATGTTTCACCTCCATATTCCATTTCATTTTGTAGCTCATAAATAATATCATTCAATTGTCCATAATATCCTCCATTATTGTGAATCCTCCTATTTCCATCAATTTTCTTAAACCCAAAAAGAATAGCATGAGAGGAAAAAATCATGCTAGGAAAATAACATAATAAAGAGGGAGTACATTAAATATCTAACATCTTAGGTTTAATTAAAATATGGTTTTCGTAATTATAGGACTATAACCTAAACTTATACTTAACATTAGGGACATCCCTAGACATACCTTAGAAATATCTATAGGAAAATCACTAAAGATTTCACATCCTAGTTTCCAAAGATTAAGTAAACCTTTCCTCTGATACCAATAGTAGAGACCCAAAGAGAGACGTACATAGACATTACATTACTCTTGTGGAATATCTAACACATAACAAAAATAGACACCAAAATACCATAATAGTTTAGTGTCTTTGGAAACTTGGAATATAAACTTCTAATCATGTTGAATGATCTTCAACATCTCCCATAACGATCTTCCCATTTTTGTTTCCTTACCTAAAACCTTTCTTTTAATCATAGGGGTAATTAAAACATAAAAAGGGTGAGCTCAAATGATCAGTAATGTTAAGAATAGCGAAAATAAAACAAACCATATATATTTGGACATAAAAACATGAACATAATGTTTAAACATGATGATCTTGATAAATTACATAAAACATGGCAGTACGTAAGGCATAGATCATAATGGAACATCAATCATGAAAAAATATCTTGGTAATAAAACTTGTAATTGTGGAAAAACATTAATCACATTATATGATTTCCATAGTATCCAAGCCATTGCTTCCATGACCATCTTAGTGGACAATGTCCCTTACTGAAACGGGTTTACCTATAGGTCCAACCCTGTATTACTGAACTAGATTTACTTACCATTTCAGCCGTGTCTATCTCATGAGATTAAAATCTTTACCCAATGCATTGGAAGGAGATATAGGTCCCACCCATCTCATATTGAAATCATTCTTACGTGTCCCACAAAACAATTATAAATCATTATTCATAACCCAAAGAATAAATTGGTTTTCATAAACATCATTACATCATAACATAATCCATATAAAACTAATGGATATCAATTCATCATAAGAAAAGTGAAACCATATAAATCATAGAGACATTATACTTGAAATATACACATATGACATAATGTCATCATATATGGAAAATGGTTTTGATAAAGCACTTAAAATGAATTCATGAGGAAAATATCATTTCTTATTGAAAATCATTTTCTATTCAAAAAATTCCATTCAATTTAAAAAAAAGTATTTTGTTGAAAATAATCATGAATTATTGTAAAGTAAGATTCATGAAAATAAGGCATTATGAAGCCATAAAAATCCGTTCATACCGTATAATTTAATAAACCATTCTTCTCGTACTTTTGCAGGGAAAGTCAAAAAGTACCTCGTATGGTAAACAAAATACGATTCCTTACATACCAGGTAGTAAATGTCAAAATGGGCAAAAATGATATTAAAAATACATGAATTTTTTTTAAAACTTTGACATGGATGATAAATATAACCCGAGTAAATAATTATGTATAAGCAATCTCGAGTAGAAAACAATTGAAATCACAACATTATCCCTTACCTTAGGTCTGATATGCTTCGTACGTATCTGAACCTCTTGTATAATGATTTAAATAATGTCATTGACTTATTACAGAATCTTATTCATTGTTATGATATCATATATGGATCACTTATGACATTATATTACCCGTTATTTTTTAAATCCATTTTAAAGCAGTGTTTTGGTTAAAATCATTACATTTATCATACATGTTTCGACTTGTTGTTCTTGATATTATTACTTATATCCTTATTTATATAATTTTATAATGTAAAACATGATTTATATACAATAAATATTTAGTATAAACATATATATGATCGATTCATAAATAGAATGCAATACACAGTTCATGGAGACGGTAGGCCGTACGTATGCATGAACGTTGTTTTTGTTTCTTTATTGAGTTGAATGGAATTAAATAGATGACATACATATATATATATATATATATATCAAATAGAATTATTATGTCATATATTTCATTATTATTCATTATATATACTTTATAATCCTTCGTGAATGGTAATCATGAAGAATGAATCTTATCGCATTCATAGAGACGGTAGTCCGTACGTATGCACGATCAATGATATGGTTCCCATGATCATGGAATTATATTTAAGTGTATGTATAAAATTTCAAAATAAATATCACTTTACTATAATCACTTATATTTAATGATTACACCATTATACCCATCCAAGTAAGGTGGTAATGGAAAACAGATTACACCACAGCATGGAGACGGTATTCCGTACGTACGCACGCGTGGTGATTTCATTTTCTATAGGATGGATAGAAGGTGTAATAGGGTAGTTTAATATTCATAATAACATATTATTATATGAGTGATAATGTTGTTATTAATTAATAATGAAACAAATAAAGAAGAGGAAGTATAAGAAGAAATAAATTTGAATGAATCGGTAACGTATATTACCTCTTCTTCGACACAACTCTTTGAAACCTCCTGTTAGGAAACTAAAATTGGTTGTTGAATAATTCCAAGACTTTTAGAATATTTCTAAGGTGGTTTAGAAGGTAAATGGGTAGGGTTTGGCCAAGATAGAATGCTCAAAGTTGAGTAAAGATGAGAGGGGGGAGGTGCCCTTTTATAACGGAGGAGAGGGGCACCTTTGGAATCCCCAAAAATATTAGTTTAACATAAATTCAAACCCCATATAAAAACCTCCAAAAATGTATCAATTCAAATATTAGATGAGATAGGGTTTTAATCTCATCAATAAATCAGATTTATACATGTTTTGATCTTATTTTAAATCATATCATTTTGATTTATCCTTCTTTAATCTATTTAATTTTATTTGTGGTAATAAAATTCTATATTTTAAATGGTTATAAATAATCACTTATGTGTTGTTAATTTTCCATAATTGGATACTTTATGACATTTTAGACTTTATAAATTTTAATTTATAATTTTTAAATATTTTTGGGCTTTTTTAACAATTTAATAATATGTTATTTTTATAAAATAACATAGTGTCAATTTTATCACTACTCATTTATTTGATTTTAAATAAAATCCACACAGAGGATATATTCGAAAAAAAATATTTAATAGGTTCCAAAAATGTCATATTCATCTATAAAATTAGTGTATCACATTAAATAGTTCATATAATTTTTAGTTTACTATTTGTAATACCTTTTATTTGATACATCTATTAATAAAATAATTTCTACAACATTTTTGTATAATTTATAAATATACATATTTTTTGCATCAAAATTAAAAATAAAATACCAGGATGAAGATAAATCTTATATATTTCATTATAATACTTTTAGTCAGATTAATATTCAAAAACACCAAACTATTAAAATGTTATATTTATTAAATTATGAAGGTGAGAACTTTGACATCTTTTAGAATAAAATAATATAAGTTTCATAATAACTTTTATAAGATTAAAAATGGTCGTTTAATCGTTCATTGGATGATTATGGTGTATATATACACTACCAATATGTTTTCTTCAGGTTTGTGATCCTTTTAATGGGTATTATTATTTTAATAAAAACTATATTACTAATTTTTCAATAAATAAATTATTTCTGCATCATTAATGTACCAGATATTAACATAATTAAATATCTCTTAAAAATTATAAATAAATTACCATGATAAAGGAGAACATTTTATCTCTCAAATGAGTATTTATAACTGAATTTATATTCTGTATGAACTTATATTAAAAATACTTTAATTATTAAAGTTGAGTGAGACATATTTCACTTTCCATTAAATTAAATAAACTTAAGGTCTTAATAACGTCAAAGTGGGTTCCAATGGATTCCATTTAGACCCAAATATGCATTAGGACGAAATATAACCTTCCAATTATATTAATACAAGTGTTTGGATAATTTTATAATATTATATTTACCCTTAATTACTTGATTTTCCTTTTACTATGGTAAATAAAATTTACCGTAGTTACTATTTATAATTCCCAAAAATAAAAACTAGACTATTAACATAATTTAGACCCACTATTTCCAAATATGGAATCAATTTTTCTAAATTAAATACACAAAAGTTTTAGAAATTAATTTAATATTAATCCCGTTGTTAAGAAAACAATTTTTAAAAGTTAAAACATTGCAAAAGATTGAAATGATTTTACCTATGAATTCAATGTAAAATCAATGCTAATGACATAAATTATAGTAAATGGTAAAAATATTTTATATTTATACTTTAAAAACATTAAATATTATAATTTAACTAAATAAATTATTATGATGAAAAAAGTTGTTTTTAATTAAAATATAGCTTCTTTTACTATTCGTTAAAATATGAAAGTTATCAGAAAAATATAAAAACATTATCCAATTTAAATTTTTATATCCTTATTAAAAATAAGAAGTTTATTTTGTATAATTTAACTTATAAACTTGTCAAAAATTTAATTTAAAATTTGTGCACCATCAAAAGGCGGCAAAACTACATTTTTTAAATATACTTATTTTACCCGAAAAGTTTATTTTGTTTTCATACCAAGTTCTATAAAATTTGTAAGATGATTTATAAAGAAATAAAATTTAAAATGTATTTGAAAATATTCATAACAGCTAATTTATAATAATATTATAACCATATATTGTTGTTTAGGGAAACCCGGTATTGCGTACAACACACACTATCGAAGAAGGTTGGGATTGCGTGTAATGCAAGCCACGTCAGGGTTGGGTGTAGTGAAAGACTCCTTTGTTGTTCCATATAATAATATCAAACCATATTTCATTTATACATTGAATATATATATATATATATATAAACACTCAATGTTGCGTAGAATAAATACATTCAAACAAACTTGAAATTATGTGTAACACGATCCAAGATTACTATTGCGTATAGTGCAAGCTAATTTGGTGTTGCGTATAGTGCAAGATAACATTGGTGTAGCATAAAATAGAAGATATGAATAAAATTAAAAGGAATATATCTTATAAAATATCGGGTTGTTACAATCAAGGTTATTTTTCAAATGTTAAAAAATCTCTTTGAAATTTTTGAAGTTGATAGGTATAAATTCTCATGATTTTGACATCATGATGCCACAACTTCTACCTGTTGAATTGCGTGGAATATTTCACATTCGTGTCAGAAATACTATAACGAGTTTGGGTTATTTTTTCAATTCAATTTTTAATAAGGTTATTGATGTTAATTATTTGATCATTTTTGAAAAGGATGCCACTTCTATACTTTTTCAATTACAAATGTATTTTCCTTTATCTTTTTTTGATATAATGGTACATTTAATGGTTCATCTGGTTCGAGAAATAAAGATTTGTGGACCTGTATATTTTTTTTGGATGTATCCCATGGAATGCTATATGATAACAATGAAGGTGTATGTCAAGAATCATAATGACCTAAATCCTCCATTATTGAAATGTATTTTTATTAGGAGGTTGAATAGTGTTGTACGAGATAGATTGCTATGGTGGAGCATATAGGTTTGCCTATATATTGCCATGAACGAGTTAGTAATGATGGAATGGGGATTCATGGCAAGAAATTGAAATCATTTTCAGCTGAATAGATGAAGTATTTATAATTTTATATCTTGAATAACATAGATGATTCTCAACCGTATATCACATTGCATATTAATGATTTGATACAATGTCATCTAAAGAAGAAAAAAATATGGATTTTGAATGAGCCCAAAAAAACATTTTTTTCATGGTTTAAAAAGACCTTTCTTAATAGATTAGATGCATCAGAGACATTAATATGGATAGTGGGTGGTCCATGTTCAAATGTAATAACATGGTCCAGTTATGACATTAATGACTATAAATTTCATAGGAATGTTTAGGAAAATAGAACTGTAGTTCATAATCGTGTTGTATTGGTGTTTTCAAAAGAAAAACATTTTTCGATTTCTAAAGACAAAAACCCAATTTCTAAATCAACTATATTTTATGGAGTCTTTGAAGAAATATGGGAGGTTGATAACATTAAAATTAATGTTCTTATTTTTAACTACAAATGGTTATTTAGTTACAATAGAGTTAGACATAATGAATTTTGCATGAAAGTGGTTAGTCTAAATATATTGGAAGACCCAACATATTATTTTATAATGGGAACACATGCAAAATAGATTGTATATGTAGTTGTTCAATAATATATGTAATGGTATTTTGTTTTACAAGGGAAAAAGAATATGTTTGTTTGGATCATCTTGTTGAATGTGCAGATTTATTTGTAATCCCTACTTCTATGAAATGATTAGCATAACATAATGATGAGCAAGTTGAGGACATGGTTTGTGTGATAAGAAATGACCATGATAATGGAATTAAGGAAAACAATCCAATTTTTACATTTCATAATAGTAAATGTAACATATGTTTATTTATTTTTTACAGTTATTATTTTAAAAAAATGATAGATATTATAATTTTTTCATTATTATAACGTATATTAAAACAAATACGTAGATGTTTTTGTTTATTTTAATTTTGTTTAGTTATGTTTATCATGTTCACCATCACATAAATTATATATCTATTATTATTTTTTAATGACAATTACTTTACCATGTTTACCATGATTAATATGTTTACTTTGTCTACCATGTTTACCATGTCTACCATGTCTACCATGTCTATCTTGTTTACCATGTTTACCATGGTTAACATGTTTATCATGTTTACCATAGTTTTCCATATTTTACCATAGTTTACCATATTTTGCCTTTATGTAACATATACAATTATTGATTTTGTTGAAGGACAATTACAATACCATGTTTTTCATATTTACCATTGTTTAACATTCTTAACATATTATCAATGTTTACTAATATGTAATATAGTTTTATTTTCCTTTTTCAGTTTACATTAGTATTGTAGTAAATGAATTTGTATATTTATGAACTAATGTTAGTTTTTTAGAGGATAATGAGAGATCAATCAGTTGATCAACCACATGATTCTAGAGATGTTAATACTGATAATAACTCTAGGGATGATTTTTCACATGTTCCTCTTGATGTTCTCTAATCTTCCTTATTTTCTCCCATAATTTCAATGATGATTTTAAGAGTTGGTAAACATGGGTGCACACATTTACCAAAATTATCACCTACTCATATATAGGACTGGCAAATAGTCATTGAGTTACATGAGAATTATATTACTAGAGGTCCAAATAGAAATTATTTTATGATCTTTGTATCAACACAGTGTTAGAGCAATGTATGAATTTTGTATGATGATTATAGAAGTGTGAACAAATGGATAATATCTCCATTGTGGGAGACAATTTTTGTACGATATTTTTCTACTGTTTGAATATTCATTAAATGTTTCTAGTATAATATGTTTTACCTATTTGTTATCATAGGACATTTGATATTCCTGACACTAGAGGAGTCAAGAAGAAATGCTTATCGATGGCTTCAATGAGAGGGGGGGATTTGAAATCAACCCTCACATCCGATTTCTTTTTTGGCCATAGGATTCTTGACAATCCATGCCATATATAACCTTTCATAGATGAAGAGAAATAGACACAATTTCTTGACAGTATAGGAAAAGATTCATTTTTGGTAAGGGAAATGTAAACTTTTATAATATTTAATATATAAATTATCTTATTAATGTTTTCTTAATGATTTCATATTCTTAATTAACAGCATCATGTACATCTCATCAGGAGATTCAATCTAAAAATTTATGCCCTCGTAGTTTATCTCAGGGAGGGTATACATTGTTGGAAGAACAAATGATGGTAAAAAAATTACAAAAACTAAGAAACAAGTATTCAAACTCTAGAGAGGTTTCCCCTCCATCCCCTCCTCCTAGACATGAAAAATGTAAGAGGTTAAGGATTAGAAAAAAAGGGGTAATATCTTTCTATAGATTTGAGAATCGTAGATTAGAGGATTATAGGATATTTATTATTTAATATTTATTTTAACTATATTTTTTATATAATTTTAATCATTACAGAAATGTTCAATTAATTAATACTCGGTTCCCTTGAGGAGAATAGATCATAAGGTGTATTTACAGCTGCTGGGAGCCAAGAGATTTTATTTGTAGCATTGGGAAAGCCCAAACATCTTGGTCGTGTACGAGGATATCCGACATCTGTATCGGTAAGAAAATTGTTTCCAAATTCTTCAACTTCTTCTATTGAGGGCGTTTATAAAAAAATAGATTCCTTGGTGGATAATGTTCATCATATTATTGTGATGATGGAGGAAAAAATTAGAGTGTTGGAACAGTCTATGATTTCATCCATTAAAGACAATTTTAGATAGTAGTGCCCACTCCTCCACCTACCCCTCCAGACCCCATTATTTATCCTTGTCCTCTGCCAGTAGCTCCCACTCCCCCACCTCTGCCTACAGACCCAATTTTTTATCCAACTCCTCCGTCATAGCTTCATACATATTGGGAGATGTATGTTGATGATTCCCAACATCATGTAGTTGCATATGGGATGGTATATTGCATAGGAGATACCGTTCATCATCAATAGTTAATGTTAGAGCATCCTAGGTTCACAGTATAGGATATTATAGATAGACCATCATTATTACCATTACTTACGAATGAGGTGACGTTATTTGGACATAGTATCAGCCATTTTTTAATTTGTCCATCCATACATCTGCGTCTCATTTCCATAGAGGTATGTATGTTATATCTTAAATTATATTTTTCTTAAGTTGTATCAAAATATGAAAACTAATATTTGTTTCTATTTATTTATACATGAATATTACAAAGGTAAAGACATGCTATATAGACAAAAACAATGTCAATTGGCTCTTACATCAGATAAAAATTCTAGTAGCCTTGATAGATTTTCATGATATTCAAATTTTTTTGTGGATCATTATGAGTATCAAATGTAATATCATGTTTGTGGATGTGTAATAAATTTGGATAATCTGGAAAATGGTATCACGGAGCTTGTTACTAGAGATATTTTGGGCATCAATGTGGTGCCAATTATTTCCATATATATCTTAACACCTTTTCCATTAGTTATATTTATTAAAAATGTACACTTATTTCCGTTTGGTTTTAGGTATAATTATAACATGTGTAATAAGAATGAGAGGATATATGTGTATGGATTCATGGACCTGCATTTGATTTCCCCTGAAGCACATGCATTGGATGAGGAATAAAGAATGCTTCATATTGCTAAATGATTTGAATAGAATATAATCACACAGCATTGGATGATGCCTTTTTGTGAGAGGTATGAAACATATATATGGAAAAGTGTTCATTATCTTTTAACATAAAAACCACTAACCTTCAATTTTCTTTTATTAGTGGTCATTGGATGTTAGGATTTTTTCACATGTGAGGAAAAACTTTTTTGAATATCCTTTTTCCAAGGCGATGTGCGGGAAAGTTTTAAGAATATGTTGGAGAAGTAAGTTTCAATTTCTTAATCATTTTATGTATAATAATTAATTTTAAATTTATTCCATTTGTATTATTTTCTAACAGGGGATGGGTCTACTTTCGAAAAAACACAAAAAAAAATGAGTGCCGAGATCAAATATATCAAATCAATGGAAAAAATACTTTTATAATATGTACTTTTATGTATTACATAAAAATAATATTTTGAATTTAAACACATTTAAACATAATTTTTATGAATAATAAGTAATTATCGAATGTATATAGAATATGTTATGATTTATGTAAGAAACAATTAAAACTGGAAAACATGTGGACTTTGAACTCATAATATTTCCTTTTAAACATTTCCAGGTTATTTCATTTGATTTATTCATTATATATGTTAACTACAATTCTTTTACATTGTAGCCATTTGATGACCCTCAACTCAATAGTGCTAAAAAATTTCAATCACTTACAAGTGGAATGGAAAATTTATATTACAGGTTTTAATGGATTTTATTTTGTTTGTAGTGTAATATGTAATTTTTAATATTGTAATTATAATTGTGTATTTGGAATTTTATTAGGTTGGATTTTTGTTTTTTTAGTTGAAATTTTATGTTTTGAATGTTATATATGTGAATGTTTAATTTTTCTCTACTTCTTAGTTTGGTCTAGTTCAAATGCTATTTCTGGTATTGATTTTGGTCTTGGGGAGGGTTTCTATGGGTGTGGGGGTATCTGGGATGGTGGGAGGGTTGTCTAGGGGAGTGGGGGCTACCAGGATGGTGGGGGGATTTCCAAGGGTGTGTGTGTGCGGGGGGGGGGGGGGGGGTTCCAAGGGGTGGGGGCGTTTACAGGGGTGTAAAAGGGCTATCCAGTGGGAAGGGGATGTCTATGGGGTCCAGTACGGTGGGGGGATGTCTATGTGGGAGGGAGCATGTCCAGAAGTGTTGGGGATGTTTAGAGGGTGCCCAGGGGTGAGGGACAACTATCTAGTGGGGTGGGGGTGTCCAGGGTGTCCATAAGGGTGGAAGGGTGTCGAGGAGGATGGGATGGCCTTCCAAGGGTGGGGGTTATCTAGTGGGGTGGGGTGGGGGTTGGGGTTTAGGGGGAGTACAGTGGTATGGGGTGTTCTATACGGTGGGGGGGGGGGGTCCAGGGGTTTGGTAGGGCTTTCCAGTAGGGTGGGGTGTGTGGGGTGTCCGGTGGAGTAAGAGGGTTGTCCAGGGGAGTGAGGGGCTGTCTAGGAGGGGGGACTGTCCAGGGTTTGTCCTGGGGGTGGGGTGTTTCTAGGGGTGTGTGAGGGCTGTCTAGTGGGATGGGGGTGTCTAGGGTGTCGATGGGGGTCGGAGGATGTCTAGGAGTGTTGGGGATGTCTAGGGGTTGGGGGTTGTCCAACAGGGTGTGGGGTTGTCTAGGGGTGTCCATGTGTACATGGTGTATCCATGGGGTGGGGGTTTCTATGGGTGTCAGATGTCTTTCCAATTGGTGGGGGTATGAAGTGTGTCCATGGGGGTGTGAGGGTGTCATGGAGGGTGGGAGGGCTATCCAACGGGTGGGGGCTATCCAGGGGAAGTTTCTTGGGGTTTGGGAGGGTTGTCCAGTGGGGTGGGGGTGTCCAGGGTGTCCATGGGAGTGGGAGGGTGTCCATGTGGGTGGGGGCTATCTAGGAGGGTGGGGTATGTCGATTAGTGGGGTGTCTAGGGGGTGTCTAGGGTGTGGTGGTGTTAATGGGGGTAGGGGTTTCAATGGGTGTGGGATAGATGTCTAGTGGGGTGGGGGTGTTTGGGGTGTCCACGGGGGTGGGATGGTGTCCAAGAGGGTGGGATGGTTGTCCAGGGGTTGGGGGATGTCTAGTTGGTGGGGGGTATCCATGGGTTGTCCAAGGGTGTGGTGGGTGTCCAGTGGGGTGAGGGGGGTCTAGTGTTTTGGGAGGGTTGTCTAGTGGGGTGGGGATGTCTTTGGTGATCATGGGAGTATGAGGGTTTCTAGGAGGGTGGGAGGGCAAGACAGGGGAGTGAGGGGGATGTCCAGGGGGTGGGGCCTATGCAGGGGCTCTCCAGGGATGTGGGGGTGTCTAGGGGTGTCAGAGGGAAATCTAGTTTGGTGGGGGGATGTACATGTGGTGGGGGATGTCCACGAGGGTGGGGGTCGTCTAGGGGCTGTCCAGGTGTGTGTGGGGGTGTCAAGTGGGTGAGGTGGTTTCTAGGGGTTTTGGACTGCCATATAGTGGGGTGGGGGTGTCCGGGGTGTCCTTTGGGGTGGGAGGGTGTCATGGAGGGTGGGACGACCTTCTATGGGGTGTCAAGTGTGTGTGTGGGGGGGTGTCCTGGGGTTGGGGAGTTTATAGGGGTGTGAGAGGGATGACTAGTTGGGTGGGGGGATTTGGGGTGTCCATGGCAGTGGGATGGAGTCCAAAAGGGTGGAAGGGATGTCCAGGGGGTGTGGGGGTGTCCAGTGGGGTGGGGGTTTTAGGGTTATTGTAGGGATGTCCAGTGGGGTGATGGGTGGGGTGGTGTTTGTGGTGTCCATGGGGTGGGAGGATGTCCTGAAGGGTGGCAGGGTAGTCCAGTGGAGTGGGGGCTATAAAAGAGGGTGGGGGATATCCAAGGGGTGTCCCAGGGGAGTGGGGGTGTCAAGGGGTGGGGGTGTCCAGGGGTTTGGGAGGGTTTTCCAGTGGGGTGGGGAGTGTCCAGGGTGTCCATTTTGGTGGGAGGATGTCTACGAGGTTCGGAGGGATTTCCAGTGGGTGTGGGGTTGTTCAAGGGGGTGGAGGGTTTCCAGGGGTGTGGGAGGGTTGTCTAGTTGGGTGGGGGTGTCCAGGGTGTCCATGGATATGGGATGTTGTCCAAGAGGGGGGGTTTTCCAGGGGAGTGGGGGATGTCCAAGAGGGAGGGGGTTGTCCAGGGGTCGGGGGTGTCCAGTGGAGTGAGGGTTTCTAGTAGTGTGGTAGGGTTGTATAGTGGGGTGGGGGTGTCCAGGGTGTCCATTGGGGTGGGAGGGTGTCCAAGTGGGTCAGAGGGCTTTCCAGGGCAGTTGGGGATGTCCAAAACAGTGGGGGTCGCACAAGGGGTGTCTAAGAGTTTGGGAGGGTTGTCATGTGGGGTGGGGATGTCTATGGTGTTCATGGGGGTGGTAGGGTGTCTAAGAGGGTGGGAGGGATGTCCAGGGTGTCCGTGGGTGTGGGAGGGTTTCTAGGAGGGTCGTTGGACTGTATCGGGGGTGTTGCAAGGTCTGTGGGGGGTGTCCGGTGTTATGGGGGGTTTCCAGGGGTGTGGGAGGGATATATAGTGGGGTGGGGGTGGGGGGTGTCTGAGGTGTCCATATGAGTGGGATGGCTGTCCTGGGGGTGGGTGGCTATCCAGGAGGGTGTGGATGTCTAGGGGTGTGGGGGTGTCTAGTTGGTTGGAGGGGGTTCTAGGGTTGGGAGTTCTGTCATGTTTGGTGGGGGGGGGTCTAGTTTTGTTATGTTTTGGTTCAATTTCATGTTTTCTATTTTATTACATTATAGAGGTTGAATGGTTTTATAAACAAAAATTTGATTTTAAAAAGGTTATTTTATAACCGATGTAATAAATGCATGTTAATTGGTTTTAACATCAGTTATTTAAAAAACAATGTAACACATGAATGGGAATGGGATTTTACGTTGTTTATAAAATAACTGATGTAATAAATGGAATGAAATAGTTCATTTATGTCGGTTATAAAATAACTCACGTAATATATATGTTTTCACATTGGTTATTATTTAACCAATTTGAAAGAGACTTATATGACTGGTTTATCAAGTATGTTATGGAAATAACTGACATGATAAACTCTTGAGAGAGATAGTTTATTACGTCGGGTATTATATAACATATGCGAAAATGTATTTACGAAATAGGTTATTTATAACCTAAAATAATAAATCATGACATTGAAGAACTTTGCATAGCAGTTTTTGATGAATGGATTTGAAAAAAGCATAATATTTTTAGTTTTTATGTCTGTTTTATAACAAAAACCATAAAATAATGTTTATAACGTCTCCAATAATAACATTGTCCAAAAGATGATTTAAAAACTAAAAAATAACCATTGTAAAAAATGATTTTTTCAATACTGTATGGGATTGATAACTTTGAAAAGATTCCAAAAACCCCATTTTTAGACTAATAAACCAAGAAAACTATGAATCATTATAATATTTGTTGGAATTGGAATAAATCAACTAAAATTGGTTTTAACAAGAACAATAGTAATGCCATCATTCGAAAAAATGTGACAAAGGAATGAAATTTTTTGTTAAAAAAAGTCACAATTGAATAATTTTTTATAGAGATTATTATATTTTATGGTTTTAAATACTACCCTTAAATGACTTTCATGATCCTACTTACTTTTAGAATATACAAAAATTTCAATAATAAAAACAACCCTAAACATATCCAATAACTCACGAAATATTCTATTCATAAGATACATGAATAAAGTATTGCCATTAGTTAACCCAAAATACATAAGTAAAAAATTAATAATCGGTATATATAATACAAAATGTTTTCTTCATAAAGTATGGTTCTTTTACTTTGAACTAATGGTTCCCTAATATCAGGTTTACCTTAGAAAAATATTATGCTCCCTAGAGCTAGTTAAATAATTCATCGTTATTTGGGAAAGGATACTTGTTCTTTACAGTGATGTAATTCAATGATCTATTATCAATGAAATGTCAAATTTAGGAATAATTCTTTTTAAGAAAAAAGGTAAGGTCACCTCATGGTGATGTTCAAGGTTGAATGAAATATTTATATAATAACTCCTATAATTACATCATTAAATCTAAAATTTCAATTTTATACATTCGATAAAACAGTTATGAAATTTTCTTATCATTAGGTAATAAGTCAACATAACATCTTACTACGCGATCGGTTGTAAAAATAAGCTACTTATCATAAAAAAATAAAGATACTCATTTAAAACTGGAACATCGTTAATTTATATAGTTCATTTTATTTTAATTATATGTCAAGATAAAATTACTTTTCATAATTCTATAGTTTCTCTCTGTCCTTATTTCTTTTAGAGGTAAGGGTTCATTCATGAGAAAAAACTGAAAATTATTCTAAAAATAAACTTATTTATCTCTTCAATCAATCTCATCCACATAAATAGAAATTCAATCTATAACAAAAACAATATAAAAATTTACAATATAATAAACAACAAGGGTTGCAGGTAAATTCTTTCCACATATAAGTATTGGAATGTTATTATAATTTTATTTCCATTAAAAAATATTACTAACTCTAAATCATGTTTTTTCATTACCACAAATTTTATACTTTTTAGTATAAATAAAAGCCTTATAGCCAATCTTACGACATGAGAAGTACTTACCAGAATTGATAAATAATTACAATGTTGGATTTTTACTATAATTTTTACATACCGAATGCTTAATTTATATTCCATCATAAAATTGTAAAATGATTCTTCCCTTTTTCCTTCCACCTAGAACTCTTATAATTTTTTTTGAAAAAAACACCATATCATCGGAATTCAATATTTCCATATTCTCTTCACATCAAAAAATATGTTGATACATTTTGATATAAATAGAACCCATTTACCATCAACACGTTGGATTTTATACAATGTAAAAACGTATTGACTTTACAACTATGATATGGAAATAAATTTGAATCCTACCTTTCCAGTTGAGCAAATATCACTTCGTATGTAGGCATTGAACCCTCATCTAACCTCAATTACCAATTTTTTTCCATCCATAGTCAAACAACCATAGAAATATATTTCCCAAGAAGCATACATTTGAATTTATCCAATTATAGGTCATAAATATCCTATTAATCCTTCATATTCATAACCAAACTGAACCACTGATTGGATTCGCCTTCAAAATTATAAAAATCAAGACAATCATATGGATTTTTGGAGGACCCCAGGAAAACGAAAATCTTTACAAGGTCTTTAACTGAATCTTCCACTAGACAACGGTTTGATGATCCTCTAACTAATTGATGTTGTTTCCTTATTAATTGACCCACTACTAACATGTTACATGGTGGGTTATTTGGTTGATCTCCTACATTAATACCCCCTCTATTTATATCATGATTTAACTATTCCATAACTACAACAAACTATTCAGATACATTTCTCAACATCATAGTTTGCTGATTTTGAAGGTTGTTTTCCTCTTGATGTTTTACCAGTATAGTTTCCCTATTTATTATGTGGAAAAACAATCCTAACAAACATATATTATATGATGAAGCATGATAATAATAAAAATCTATATAATTTCAGTTTTAATATAATGTAAAAATAATAATTTAGGGATATTTTGTTAAGAATATACTAAAACATAATGTTATCTAATCCTACCTCTAATTCATACTATAAGGCCGTACCCTTATACATTAATTAATCTGGATTTTTAAAAAATTATTTATTCTCATTTATATTGAGGTACATTTAATGATCAGTGTAATAGTGAATTGTTCTATAATAATTACCTAACATCTCAATGATTACATAGAAGACACTTTTACTCACTATCCATTTTATCACAAAATAAATCTTCTTAAAATAAAACATTATTACATTTTCTTGATAAAAATATGCATAACATTCATCAGGATTTCATCCTTTTTCTTATCCATCCTTATAACATATGGAAAACATTTAAAAAAATTAAGATGGGCATAAAATGCTTTGTATGGTATATAAATAATGAATGAAACCCTTAGTCCATGAATATTTTAACTCTTGAAAACATTATCAAAAAAATATTTTCACCCTTAAAACTTTTGTTATTTAACATAAATCATGAAATTATAAGGTTCTTGAATAAACTTATAGAAATAATAGTCATAAAAGTAACGTTTGGCATCAATAGCATACTTACACAGTAGATTTCACAACTATGTAAGGAGTAACATTTATGGTTACATTTGGAATACCCATCATAGTATAATCCCAAAATCCAGAATGTGAAACCCTTTATTTTTTTCCCTATCTAATTTCCCAATCCATTGGAGAGATGTCACAGTATCACCCTCTTGTTTCTTTTCATAGAACCACCTATATATATAAACAATCCCCATGAACTAAATAATAATCATAATACTTAAAAAAATAATAAAGGAAAATAAAATTTCCCCATTGAAATCATAAGATATAATTCCAAGATATTGTCCGAATAAATTCCTTATAGAATACATTTTCAATACCAAAATACATGAAAATGGAGTATGTTATTTAATATTCATTTAAAAACATTACTGCTTGTAGAAGAAGACAAATATGACATAATGGTCATAGTGGAAAAAAAGTTATTGTCACTACATAAATTAAAAACAAACAACACATCTCCCATTTAGAAAAATAGTTCATAGAAAATGATTCATTCTGAAACGCTTTTAATTAAATTAAAATCCTAAGGTCTTAATTATAAACTGTGTAAATGAAGGTGGCGTTTAATATCAAAATATGCCTCAATAAATGAAGATTGAGTCAAAGTCTCTTACCTTGAGTATGAATCATCATGTACAATAATAATATTCCGAAATAATAAACGTATGATAATTTTATACTTTCATGAGAACCATTTAAAATTTTATTATAACTTTTATGTCCTTAGTACCATGTTATAAATATTACTTAATTATTAGATGTTCGTATCGTACATTTTGTCAATATTTGGTAATTTAGTCAAAAATGAACATGCATTAATGTCACTAGTCCATATTTTCATAATTCCTTCATCTCTATTATAATGTTTTTAAAATTATAATTAATTACATTAATGGAACTTTTTAAATAAATCCAATAATTATGTGTATATAAAATGAACAACAATATTAATTGTGGAGATGGTAGGTCATACGTACGCATGGGTATCATTTTCAATATTTCATTGATTATTTTAGAAATAAAGTAATTATTATTTTATTATTTATGATTGATAAAAATATTATTATCATCACAATAATCATTTAAATAGAAAAATTTATATCATTCAAGTTATGTGATGAATAATGACAACTCACATCGCTTCGTGGTTGTGATAGTTCACCCTTACGCAGAAAAAATGTTATTGTATTTATGTGCATGGATGGTAAGATAATAATTTAAATATTATTAATTTGAAATAATAATTATGTCATTAATATGATAAAAAGACATGAATCCATCATTATAGATAATCATGATAAACAGTAATGAAAACCGAACAATATCGGCCCATGAGGCGATAGTCTACCGTACAAACGAATGAAATGTTCATTTTACATTTGATACAATTTGTGATAGATATTGGTGATTATATTAAAAAAATATTATCTCAGTATATTGATGATACTGTAGTTCTTTTTCATCTTAGAGGAAGATGTTTTGAAATTAATCGTAAGAAGAAATAAAATAGAATCACTTAAAAATGATAACTCTTCTTCGTTTGATCATGTTTTAAGAACACCTTAACCCCTCTAATAAGGGTGTTCTTATGAAAATTAGTAACCAAGAAACTATGGAGGGATTATAGGAAGGTTTTTTGGAAGATATTTACTAAACTAAATAGCTCATGAAGTGTGAGTATTGTAGATGAGTGGGTGCCTTTTTATAGGAGAAGGGAATTGCACCCTTCGAAACTCTTAAAATATTCAATTTATATAAATTAATTTTTTAATCCAAATGACATAAAAATGAGATATGTAGAATATATAATAAGTATTGTTCTATATAATTTCATCACATTATTTTTATACTTTTATTTGTCTTATTATAAAACAAATATTTTATGTTTAGCCTTATTTATTGTCTTTTAATTTTAATTGTGGAAACAAAATTTTAATTATTAAAAGGCTATTAATTTTAATTATATGAGGTCAATATACCATAATTGTTTTTTAAATAACTTTAAATTTAATCATAATCACTTTGATATTATAAATGATTTATTGGGATTATAAATAATTTAATATTTTTTTATAAAATATCAATCATGTCAATTTTACACAATTAATTTTTTTGATATAAATATTATCCTTAAAAATGGATGAAAACAAAGAAAAAAATTGAACTGACATATAACATTTCATATGTATCTATAAAATTATTTTATTACATAAATTATGTAAAATAATATTTATTTTAATATTTATAATGTCATTAATTTGATTCATTATGTAATAAATCTATTATTGCATCATCCTTGTGTCATAATTAAATGTAAATATTTTTTCATAAAATGTTTAAATAAATTAACAATATGCTGTTAATTTTTATTTATTTTCTAATTAATATTTTTATTAAATGAT
Organism: Viscum album; assembly: GCA_963277665.1. Lineage (NCBI taxonomy): Eukaryota > Viridiplantae > Streptophyta > Magnoliopsida > Santalales > Viscaceae > Viscum > Viscum album. The sequence continues at coordinate 809,166,953 of OY728140.1, read as the reverse complement.
ATCACTTATATAAAAACATATTAAAAAATAGTTGTTAGAAGATATGTGATTATGTTATTTTTTCCTTTACATTAAATTAAAGGTTATAAATTTTGTAATCAAACACATGTGGATTCCATATGGCGCCATTTAATCCCAAATATTATCTTGGTATTCCATAATGCATCCACTAATATTCAGAAAAGTTTTAGTGTATTTTAATTTTATTATAATATTTCATCGAACATTAATTAAATAATTAATCATTCTCAACTGTAAATAAAATATTAAAGGTAAAATTCACCAAAAATAATGTTGATCATATTATATAAAATTTATCATAGTTAATACAACCATGTATATCCATTTTTTAAAAAACAATTCACAAAATCATCTAAAATTAATTTAAATTTCATCCTCTTGACCGATTGAGGAAAAAATTCTTAAATGTAAAAATCACCAAAAGATTGACATGCATTTATATCCAATTTATATGTGAAATTAGTTCCAACAGAAATATTTTTGTTCAAATTATTGAAAACCCATATAATTATACCTTTAAACTATGTAATGTAATAATCTATAAATATAATTAAATTTGATAAAATGTTACTTATGAATTAAAAGCCTGTATTTTTTCACTATTCTTTAAATAATGATTATTATTAGAAAAATAAAAAAATATAAAATACTTATGATGTCCTGCATCCAAATAATAAGTATTTATTTTCAAATAAAACATATACATGTGATAAAAACTAGATTTAAAAATGGGGTTTCCATCCAAATATGGTAAAAATACTTTTTAATAATATTAGAGTATTTATTCATAAAATTGGATTTATTATCATTTTAAGCATCTTAAACTTATTAGAATTATGAAAAAACATTTAATAAACATGTAAAAACATATTATAATTATATCACTTCATTCGCACCAATATAATGGCTATGCGATAAATAACATTTTAAAAAATAATATTGATAACGTAAATTTTCTCGGTATATCTCAGTCTTGTGTGCAACATAATATTTTGGAGAAACCCATTAATTTGAATCAGTTAATCTATCAGAAAAAATTTAAATCATAATGTCAAATAATTATCTAATTCATATATATATATATATGAAAATTCCTTATTCTATAACTACTTGGGAAGTTTCCTGTGTGGGTAGTCATGCATGCCATTGAAACTGTTTTCTAAATATTGATCATATTTTTTAATCAAAGAGCATGGGTGAGTTTGAGAGACAATAATTTACAACTTATTTGTAAAATAATTTTTTATTTTTTTTCATATTATGGAGTCATGACTTATATAGTGGCTAATTTAGGGTGGGCTACATTGTGTTTACATGAATCCGAAATATTTTCTATGTCTAGTGAAGTGACTCAAAAATTTGTAGTATGGTATTTCGATATGGGTACTAACATCATTTAAATGTGAATTAGTTTTCATGTGGGAATGATGATAATGGAGGACTATTCAATGGTATATATGTGGGATTCACAACGTGCATCTCCCTTGAGGCTTATGATATAATTTATATTTTTATTGTATGGATGACACTTATGGTTTAGGTATGGGTGTTTGGTGACTCATTTTTTATATTTATGGGATATATTATGTGACTCAACCATGGAGTGTTAAATTTTAAGAGATGTATATTGGTATTTCATAGGTGTTTCTATTATATACGATGTTAATACATTTCCCTGAGATTCATGGATTATATGACACATATGTTACAATTGGGACCCAATAAAAAACAATTACACCAAATTTATTAATATGGATATCTGGTCCAAACCTACATGTCCCCACTAGATGTCCAACCTATTTCTGGGTTACCCTATATCTGGCCTAGAACCATTCCCTAATATATCATCAAAATAATGTTTATCCAATTTTTCCAACACCTGTTCTTTTAGTGCACCATTTCCTCAATCCCTAACACTCTAGGAAACATACCATGTGGCCACCCATCTAGAAACTATCTCAAATGATGCTCGCATAAAATTTGTTTTTCTAATTAAGAAGGATTTATAAAAATGATCATCTTATTTGCATGGAAAAAACGTTACTCATTTTATGTCTCAATTTTTTAAGATTGTTATATTGTCCCATAATTTAAAGAACAACACCCTCATTGTAGATCCAAAACTCAAATCTAGGTAGTTAGACTACTCTTCTAGATAGGTATTGAATGAGATTCTATTATAACAACTAGTCCCCAATGATATAATTGGGACTTCACCTTTTCCAAAATTTCCATATTGTCCTAGTCCTAAATACACAATCAATTATCCAACAGTCAAATTTTCCCCCTCCTTAGGCCCCAACCACATACCAAAATGAATTATATGAATAAAGATTTTCCACACAATAAAAACATTTACAATATTTTTCATTCTCATCACTATTTCTGAGCCTATAAAAAATTATAGGAGGCCACAAATATGTAATCTAATATATTTCCTGATCACATAACAATGGATTTATAATTGGGTTGGATCCTTAAAATAATGGTTTTACTATTTGACATGGTTATTAACATTTAATTTTTTATGTAGCAGTTTTCTTGGGGTGTAACAACATAGTCGTTGAATATAAAATATTGGGGAAGGTAAGGATTTCATTGGACATGGGATATGTTTTATATTCCTTATATAGCATCATATGTTATTAATAGATACTGTAAATGTCTTTGGAACTTAACCCCAAGGGGATTGTTTGGATTGTGTGAGATGATGACTATGTTATATTGTCCTCTGGACACATTGTTTTTTAGCAGGGATGGATCATGGTTCATGATGACATCCTATGTATGAAATTGATCTCATCATGTATTATTGTGGTTCATTACTGACTAGTTAGTGAAATGTGACCCATCATGGGAGAATTTTTTGCTGATGTATATTTTATTATTTTAACTTCTCCATCCATAAAAATATATAAGATTAACATATTTAATAGACCTTATCGAAGTTTCCTACCATGTTTCATTACTCAAACCCTCTATGGGAATACTGATTCACTTATAAAATTTTCTATAAAGGATCCATCAATAGAAAATAGATCTATATAATATGGGTGAGAATATAGATTAGGTTATAAATAGAAGGTATGGGTGGAAATATTTTTTGAACATTTTGAGGTTTTACATAGATTTATTTTTTTCTTATAATTATATTACATATTGATCAACTCTTTATGGGGTTCCATTTGTAAGGCACTAGATTTAATCATTAAATAATATTTATTTTTAATCATGTATTTAATTTTTTTTAACATTGACGATCTTTTTATGTATACAGTTTTAGAGAATTATTCCATAACAATTACATTACATCTAAAATTTTAAATTGTGTACACATCTACTATATCCAATTTTATTCAACACAATAAATTTCATAAAAAAAGAATTATTTTCTTGATAAAAATATTCATGAATTATCCCATTCTCATACCCTTACTTATACTATGTGAAAAACATTTCAAAAACATAGGATGGTCATAAAATGCTTAGTATGGTATATAAAATAATGAAAGAAAACATTAATCCTTGGATATATAAAAATCAACGAAATCATACTTTTTTACTCATAAAACATAATCTATTTATCATAACTCATGAAATAATAATATTTATGAGTAACTAATAGTAATAATAAATCGTAATGTTATCTTTTGGAATCCATATCATACTTACATTATAGCTTTCACAACTACCTAGAGAGTATCATTCACGGTTATGTTTGGAATTACAGTCACATAATATTCCCTAAATCTCATAGGAGAAACCATAAAATTTACCTCTGTTACATCACCCAATGCAGTATACAGCTATAACGGGCTCTCCCACCCTTGGTTTATCATGTAACCACTTTTATATATAATAAATTCCCATGAACAATAACATAATCATTACACATGAAAAAAAAATTAAGGAAAAATCACATTTCCATATTACAATCATAAGACAACATTTAAGAATATTGATATATTAAGTCCATTTTAAAAACAATTTTCGATACCAAAATACCAAAATATGTTATTTAATTTACACTTTAAAATAATTATTTCTTGTAGAGGTTTCTAGAGCTCAAATAATGCTGGTGGTGGCAGAAATGTAATTTTTGATGTCTACGTTAAAAAGAATTGTTCCTTTGTTCATTTAGTAAAACACATGGTAAAACAATTTCCGATTTGAAAATAGTTAAATGTTATTAAATGTCGTAGGGGTTTATTATACAACATATAAATCAAGGTTGTGTGTAAAACAAAATATGCCTCAATGAATAGAGATTGAGACAAAGTCCATTACAAAGATCATGTTATTGGATTAAGAATAAATTAGTGACATAAATATTTATGGAAAATATAAATACACCCAATATATTTGGATATTAAGTATAAAACAATAATATTTAATTGACACGTTTTATAGAGAAAACAAAAAAATAAAATGGATATTTAACTCAATGAATGAAAATTGAGTTAATATTCCATTTAACTACAAACAAACGTGTCTCATTCATTATTTATATTACTGAATAATTAATATAGGTTAATTTATACTTGATTTTGAAACTTTTCGAAGTTATATTTTTATTTTTTTTCAATTATTACCATGTTATAAAAATTATATAATTATTTATTTTTATATTGTTTGTTTGGTCATTATTTAGTACTTGTGTAAAAAATAAACTTGTTTGATATATATTGCCAAGGTGGTAAAAATGTAATCATCTCTAGAAATTTTTTCATGGTTTAATTTTCATATATATAAATTACATATTTATTTAGAATAGTCCATAACATTTGGTGTTAATAAATGAAATGCACCGTTCATGGAGAGGGTAGGTTGCACATATGCAAGAATGCTACTTTCAATACTTTGTCATGATAATGGAATGAAAACTAAATAGTACATAGGTATATTATAATTATAGTAAAATATCAATGTTATATGGGTTATATAATTTTATTAAATACATCATTTATATGTTTTATGTAGGCCATGAAAAAGTCACATCACGTTGAGGGGTAGGTTTTCCAGACATCCTCAAATGAAACAATCATATTTACACATTATGGAAAGAATAAATGTATATTTTAAATAATAATAAAGAACCATAGAGTAAATATAAATATATTATATATCATATTTTTTCCTTAAATTTTTTATATAATTGTTTACTAAGGAAGATCATGTAGAATGAAGCACATCACATCATAGAGATGGTAGTCCATACGTACGCACGAGCGATGATATAATTCATTTAATGGTTAATCAGTATAGAAATGGATGGAATATTAATTATATAGAATAATTATAATTTTAAATTTATTATTTACGTCCACTATACTCATCATTATATCCTTATAAATTAATCCTTTTGGAATAACAAATTACACCACAGTGTGCAAATGGTTAGTCGTACGTACGCATGCACACATGGTGATATTTTTATTTGTAGGATGGATAAAATGATATATATATGTTTTTAGCATTTTTATAAAAATATATCATCATGTATAGGATACATGATTCTATACATTGTTATGGAAACTATATAAGATGAGGGAGTAGATGAAGAATATATTTTTGCATGAGGTCAGAAAACAAATACCTCCATTTCTAGTATCACCTTTTGATTTTCACAAATGGTCTCAATAGAATGTATTTTTCCCAAACTGTGGCCTCTAAAAGTATGGGAGGGATTTTGGGAGATTATTTTTGAATATTTTAGACAATCCAATGGCCTTTATAGGTGTGATAAAATTAGTAGAGTTGGTGGCATTTTATATGAGGGTGGAGGGGCACAATTGGAACGTCTTCAAATATTATTTTATTTTAAAATGAATTTGAAACAAAATTAGTTAAAAAGTGATATAATTAGATGATAATATGATGATGGTTTAAAATCCTCTCAACCACTAGGTTTTGGAATAGTTAAGGTCAAAAAATTACCTTATCTTTTTTCTTTAACCCGTAGTTATTAACATTAACTCTTAACATGTCTTCTTGTATCATCATAATATATGGTTACTATATATAATACAAAATGCCAATAGAAGAACAAGTGGATCATTGATGAAATTTGTAAAATTAAATAATTTAGTTTTCTAAATCTTATATTTTTAATACAATTATATAATTTAATAAAATTCTATTTTTCTTAAAAACTCATTTATTACAATTTTGACACTATTTAATAATTGATTTTTGTTACAATAATAAAACGTGATTACTTCCAAAGAATGGAATCAAATAATCCCTCTAATTTTATTTTCATCTAAAAAAATTCTTTTATGGAATCCAAATATTATAATTAAATTACATTTAATTTATAAAATATCATTTATTTGAATCTTTCATTAAATAGTTCATCAATGCATCATCATTGTGTCAAAAGTAAACTTATTTATTTAATAAATAAAAAGTATAAATAAAATTCCACGATGTAAAAAATAATTATATATTTCCACGGACTACTTATATTGAAATATATAATTTATATAACCCTATACTAATTTTTTTTATTAAAAGATACGTGTTTTTGTTATATTTTTCTTATCAATGAATTAAATATTATAAAATGACATTTTCAAACCCATGTGGGTCCAAAATTCCTAATACACATTCTATAGTAATATTGAGATATGTTTATGGTTCTTTGATATTATTATTGTATTATTTTTCACTCATTTACCTCGTTTACCCTTTAACCATTTCAAATAAAAATAATTACCGAATATACTATTAATAATTTATTAAATTAATGGTTACCTATTTAAAAATGTTGGACCTTATGATTCAAAATATTTATTCCATATTTCTAAATTCAAAGTGAATAATTGTCAGAAATAAATTTAAAAGAAATTATCATTTTTAAAACTAGAAAATGAGTTTTTAAGAAGTAAAACCTATCAAAAGATTGACATGGGTTATGTCTAATTAAAATGTAAAATTACATCAAATGACCTTAATTTTATTAAAAGATGAATAAATATTCTAAATATTATTTGAAACCAATTTAAAGGAAAACCTAACTATATAATTAAAGTATATGAAAATGATGTTTCGAATTAAAATCTAATATTTTCCACAATTTATTAAAAAATAAATTTGATGGGAAGAATATCGAAAGTAATACATGATTTCCCACTTCTAAATAAGAATTTTATTTTATATTATATTACATATAAAAGTGAAAAAAACTTTTTTTAAAAATATGTATCCATCAAAAGGTTGTAAATTGACCTTTTAAAAATACTAGAGTAATATTTCTTAAAATTGGTATTTTTCTCATTTTAAGCCTCTAAAATACATTGGATTAATATATATAAATTTAAAAAATATGTAAAATAATAATATAGTTCATTATATTCATTCCCTCTAATATAAAATCTAGTAATTATGTAACATTTAAAATTAAAATGTTATTGTTGTTTTATTTTACTATATAACTCAATGTTGTGTGAATAGTGAGGTTTTGGAGAAACCTATTATTGGGTGTAATGTATGCTATTGTACATAGTGGCCTATTTAAAATAAAATTTATATTAAAATAAAAAATATTAATGGATATGATAATTTATTATTCTATAGATACTTCATATGTCACATCAATCCCCCATATTAGAAATTGGGCCCTCACAAATTTATAAAATTTGGCTCTAAAACATCATTGAAAACCCACACAAGAAAAATTGTCAAAAATAATTTAATGTTAAAAGAATGAAAGGGATGTACCAAGGTTACCAGAGATTACACATACTAGGATTTAATGAAGGAAAACATGCATATTGAAACTAAACTAACCATCTTTTATGATTGAGAGAGATTGAAATACTTATTAGCATAATGGTAAAAACTGGAAAACCATAAACTCATTATAGATTAAATTGTCATTGATCTTATAGTAGGAAATTTTAAACAGAAATATTTTCTATTTAATGTTTTTTTCATAATGTTTAGGAATTTATTTACGAGTTTTACTATGAAAATATAGAGACATACGTACTTTTCAATTAGGGTTTCATCCTTTGAAAAATATCTACAAAAACTCATATTTTCTCCAAATGATGTGTATTCCAGATGACTTGGTAACAAATGAAATACTATAATATACTTCAAGAGAATCATATTATCCAAAAAAGATAAACTATATATTTCATATGTCGTTATATAGTAACCAAAATCGAAATTGATAGTACAAGATTAGATAATCTCCAAAAATGATTATCCTTTAAAAAAAGAAATACTACTATTAATCTCTAAAATTCTATAAGCAATACCCAATTTTAAATGAAGACCATTAAATAAAAAATTTTCCATCAAATTATTCAATGTAATTTAAACTATAAATGAAACCTAAAATTCAGAAGGATTCGACCACCTAGTCTTCAATGATAAATCTTAATATATATATATACAAATAACATCAACTACTCTTACAGTCTCATTATAAAAAGTAATTAACCATATCACATATTCCCCATGATAGGTTAATTATTTCAATAAAAAACCCAAATCATCATATATCTATAATAAAAAAATATATTATTCAAAAATAAAATTGAAATATTACTCCTCAAATGGAATCCCATAGTATACTGTTTTCCGTAGTCATATAGTGTTCCCAAAAAGAGTGAATGTCTTCCAAAATTACATTCATCATGTAATAATCAAATCATTTTCATATACTAAGTATATCCATTTGATAAAAAATATGTTCCCCAAATAAACATATTAAAGATCAATAAATTCTATTAACAAAAACTAATAACTCATAATGACTAGTGACTTCACATAGTCTAGTGGTTGGCAATAAAGTATTTTTGCACTTCGGTTGCCTGTTCGAATCTCATGTCGTTGTCTAACACAATGGGTTTTCACCCTTCATACGGGTTATCATTTTTCTAACACTATAAAATTCATAAAAAATTAACAAAATGGGATAAAATCAAAAAAATAACCACAATATAATTTAACCTCATTTTTTTCTCATGCATTTCAATTTTAATCTAAAAATTTAATAAATCATAATTACCAAATCCTCAAGGATCATATAAACCATAAATGTTTTTATAATTAGATCTAAAAATTAAATGGAAATTCTTCCTCAAATAGAATTTTCAAATAACAAATTTCATGGTTACACATACAAGAGAAATTTCTTCAAATGTAATCCCATCAACAATATAGAATTCATACTTTTAAACATTTCATCACCCATAAATATTACACAACTCTCTAATTTATAAAATGTATAAATATTAATAATTTTTCATTCTTCATGATCCTTTTACATGTTATTCCAAATTAATTCTTAATAATTCTTTCCTATAAACAAAATCTTGAACCATGTCCTAATATTCAATAATTTCTAAACACGAGACAATATATAATCCATAAATTTAATATGTCATTTTTATTTTCCTAATCGTCAATTTGAATGGTATTATGTACCTTTTAGCCTATATTTTTAGGGTCATGATAATACCATTACTAAATCTTATTTTTCATGCATATATTTTTATAATTTCCAAACTCCATACATTTAAAACATTCAATTAATAACAGTGAATGAACTTTTTCCCCTTGCTAGATTCAACTAAACCATTCCTTTTCCCATTAAAAGTTATTACTTTATGGCCCTAATTACCACATATATTACATATTCCCATCCTTTTGAAACATTTTCCTAGGTTTTAACATCCACATACATGACACATAGTATTCTGAATTCGCATACAATTATGATAATTACATGCACTTTCACAGGGTTTCGTTTCTCGCATATAATATTCTATAAAAAAATAACCAATGTTCAAGTTTTCAATAATTTTTCTAGATAGTGGGTTAAGAATGACCTAGAGAGTTGGCATTTTAGAACCCATTTCATTTGGTTTCTTGTACATAAAACCACCATAGTTTACTTCACATCCATTGTTGTGGTAGCACCTTATCAGTCCATCCATTTGCTAAAAACAAAATGGTTATTGTGATTATATCTTTTAAATAATCATATAATATCATATTAGTTAGGTAATCACTATGATATACTTATTCATGTTATCTTAAACCCATTATATGTAACTGTAATGAATAATAATTTTTCTAATATGTTAAAAATTTTGGTGATATAAAACGTGTCACTTGTACTTATATAACACCATAACCAATAATGTTATTTAAATGACCTTTAATACAAAATATAAGTCCCTGGCTTTAAAAATTACCTAATATTAATTTTTTTTCAATAATTTATATTCTTTCACATTGATGATTTTATTATGATTAAAATTTTATATAATAAGTCCATAATAATTATATTACATCCCAAATATTAAAAATTAGACACTACTACTCAACCCAAATTTTTTCACAACAATAAAACTTCTATAAAACAATAATTATTTTCTTGATTTAATTCTTCATCAATTCATCCATTCTCATACCCTTACTTATTCCCTATGAAACTCATTTGATAAACAAGGTATGAGAAAAAAAATCTCAATGAGGGATATAAAATAAAGAAATAAACCATTAATCCACTAATATATAAAAATAAACGAAATAATACCTTTTACTCGTATAACACATGATATTTAAAATTCCTTGAATAATAATAATATTTATGAATAACATGTATAAATCATAAATCATAATGGTAACTTGTGGCATCCATAACATACAAACATTATAGCTTTCATAGCCTCAAAGGGGGCAACGTTCATTGTTATATTTGAATACCCATATAAGTATAGTTTCTAAATCTCATAGGAGAAACCTTAACTTTTACCTACGTAACGTTACATAATGAAATAGAGATCTATCACAAGATCACATGACATCATTTTATCATGGAACCACCAGTATACATAAGAAATTCCCAATAACACTAACATAATCATTACTAATTGACAAGAATAAACGAAAAATAACATTTCCACATTGCAATAATAAGTCATCATTTAAATATATTAATATAATCCATCCTTTCTCAAAACCATTTTCAAAACAAAAATCGAAAATATGATATTTATTTTTCTTTTAAATACATTATGACTTGTATAGGAATCCAGATATCAAATAATGCATCTGAAGGAGGAAAGGTCATTATCACCACGTAAGTTAAAAAGAAACATTCCTTTTGTAATTTAAAAAAAGGGTTCATAAAAAATATTTCATTTTGAAAATAATTAAATATATTTAAATTTCAAAGGGGTTTACTATACACCGTATAAAATAAATTTTTATATAATGAAAAATATGCATCAATGAATGGATATTGAGAATATATACCTTACAAAGATAATGTAATTGGATTAAGGATAAATAAATGATAGAAATATGTGTGAAAAATATAAATACAACAAATATAAGTGGATATTTAGTGTTAAATAATAATGTTTCAATAACATGTTTTCTTGAAAAAAAACATTGACATGAATATTTAACTCATTAAAAGAAGATTTAGTTTAGATTTACCATATATAAAATATTACTTTCTCATTAATTCATTATTTTCCTAAATAATAAAATTAAGTTAATTTAAAATTTACTGAGAACCATTTTAATGTTCATTATTCATTGTATATCACTTAGTTCCATGTTAAATAAATTTCTTAAAAATCTATGTTCATGTTGGTCATTTTTTTAATATTTGGTACTAAAGTCAGAAATAAACTTTAATGATGTAAATTATTTAAGTTTTAATAAGTAAATAATCGGTAGAATATTTTTCATGATTTACATATCATATATATCAAGTATATATGTATTTTTAATAGTCTATATCATTTTGAGATAATTAATGATGTTCGCTGTTCATCGAGATGGTAGGTCGTACGGACACATGAACACTACATTGATTTTGTTGTCATATTAAATGAATGAAAACTAAATGATACAGAGTTATATTACAGAGAAATTATAATATCGACGTTATATATCTTACATCTGTTGATTAAATCTGTCTTTTATACATTCCATGTATGGCATGAATGAGTCATATCCCTTTTCAGGGGCCGTAGTCCACATTTTCTCAAATGTTGTTATCGTATTTTCACTTTATGGAAAGCATAAATATATGGTGTAAATGAAAATTACAGAACCATAGAGTAAATATAAAAATAATTAAAATTATATTCATTCCTTCCATTCATATATATAATTGTTATTTAATGAAGATCGTGTAGAATGGATCGCATCACATTGTGGAGATGGTAGACCGTACATACGAACAAGCGACAATATCATTCACTTAATGGTTAAATGGTATTGAATTGAATGATATATTAATTTTACAGAATAATTAACATTATATATTATTTATTAAAATCTATATTAACCATCATTATTCCCATTTGAATTATGTCTTGTTGAATAAAAAATTACACTACAATGTTGAGATAGTAAGTTGAACTTACGCATGAACGATGATATTGTTATTTGTAGGATTGATAAAAGGATAAAAAACCCAATAATGTAATTATAAAAAAATCTAATCATGTAGAAGATACTAGATTTATGACTTTGGTTTTAAAAATAAATAAGAAGTTTAAGTAGAAGAAGAAAATATTTTTGAAATAGTGATAAAACAATAAACTATTTTTTAAGTATATAATATTTTATTTTTACAAAATGTCTCAATAATATAGATTTACACACAAAGTATGGACTCTAGGTGGAAGGGATGGATTTTGGGATATTATTTTAACTTATATTTGATGTCCCAGTGCACTTGAGAGGTGTGAGTAAGTTGGTAAATGTGGTGGCCTATTATAAGAGTGACGCGGGGCACTTTAAGAAAGTATTGAAATATTATATTTTTATAAAATGATTTTAAAATAACAATCATTAAAAAGTTTCATAATTCATGGATTAGATTATTATGGGTAGAAATATCTCAATCAATAGGTTTTAGAAAATATTAGGTCACAAAATTAACTTTATCATTTATCTTTAACTGTTATTTTAAAACATTTACTCTTACCGTGTCTTCTTTCATCTTCAAAATATATGGATACTATAGTCACTTTAAAATTCAAATAGAACCAAAAGTGGATAATTAATGAAATATGTTACATTATATAAGTCAGTTGGACAAATAGTTGGTTTTTAGGACTATTATATCATTTACTAAAATAGTATATATTTTAAAAATACATTTATGTCAATTTTGACAGTATTTTGAAATTTAAAGTTAAAAAAATTTGATTCCTTCAAAAAAATTATTTAAGTAATACCAAAGATTTTAATTTCAAAAAAATAAATTTCTTGACTACATAAAAATATTCGAATTACATTTAATTTAATATTTAACAAATCTTCTTTTGGAATCTTTCATTAATAAGGAAATCATTGAATCATTATTGTGTCTCAAATAAATTTATTTATTTAATGTATAATAATTATAAATAAAATACTATGATGTTGTAAATGTTTATATATTTACAACGATAATATATAGACAAATATATTAGTTATATAACCCTATATTAAATTATTTATATTAAAATAATCACGTTTTGTTTTATATTTCTTTTTTCTTTGAATTAAATATTATAAAATGTCATTTTCACACCTATGTGGATCCCAAATTCCAAAAGCACACCCTTATGATGATATTGGTTTGCAATATCACTTCAATTAATATTTTTACATGTTTCAGGGTTTTTTTATTATTATAATATTATATTTTCCTTTATATACTTGATTTACCCTTTAACAAGGGTGAATAAAAATTATTAAGAATATTACTATTTATAATTTGAAAAAATAAAGTGTAACTATTTACCTAATTTGCACCATATAATTACAAATATGGATTCCACTTTATAGTACATTAATCATAGAATTCATAGAAATAAATTTGAAATTAATTCATATTTTTAAAACCATAAATATATTTTTTACGAAGTAGAAACTTTAAAAAGATTGACATGTGTTTATGTACAATTAAAATATAAAATTAAATGAAATGAAAATAATTTGATTAAATGATAACAAATATTCTAATTAATATTTAAAACGAACTTAAATGAAAATATATCTATATAAATAAATTATTTGAAAAGGATGTTTGGAATTAAAATCCTGTAGTTTTCTATATTCATTAAAAATGTATTTTTTCATAATAATACAAAAAATGAATTTGGATGTCCCTTTTCTAAATAGGAAGTTATTTTTATCATATATATCTTATAAAAGTGAAAAAATATATTTTTAACATGGTTTCACCATCAAAGGCACTGAAACCCCCATTTAAAAATAGTAGAGTATTATGTTAATAAAATTGGTTTCTTTCTCATTTTAAGCCTCTAAAATTCATTAGATTACTATATAAAAATTTTAAAAAAGATTAAATCATAATATATCTCATTATTTTCATTCTTTCCAATATAAAAAGTAGGCATTAACATCCATTTAAAATAATATTAATTTTTTATATTATTGTTCATTGTAACTCAGTGTTGTGTGCAATAAAAGATATTTAAGAAAAATGTTGTTGCGGTTTAGGTACCCTATCATAAATAATGAAAACAGTAAACTAAAATTAATATTAAATTCAAAAATATTATCATTTATGAAAATGAATTTTTTTATAAATACATGGTATGTTACGCCATTGATTATGGATTTTTGATATTGTGTATATAGTTTTATATAGAATATAATGTCATTTATATTTTTATTCTACCATTATGACATATACATTTAATTCAATAATTTCTAACTAATAATATATAAATTTAATTTTTATATTATATAAATTGAATATCCTCCCTAATATGTGATTTATGCCTCCAAAACAATTCGAAAAACTCATAGGTATGTCGATGTGAACATGAGGCCATTTAACGATTAGAATTAGTCCTAATAAACTGGTCCACGATGTATTTTTCTGGTAGATATTATTTTAAATTAATTTCATGTGTTAGTCGTAGTATATTAGATATTTTATTTTCCTCGCTAAATTATTAAGATATTATTTTTTCTAGAAAAAACATGTATAATAGACCTTTGAGTTTCCATGATATCTGTTTTTCATTAACTGACTATTGGATTCCATATTTAGTATATATTTTAAGTTATATAGTGTAACTATGTTTTATAGTATTTTACTCGCACCTATGGTGTTTAGAATGTGTGATTTAATCAATTGTAATTTTTAACATTGGTTTACAAGCCATGGGAATATATGTATATGATTTTCTAAGGCTCAAATACATAAATTATAAAACATTATCTATGATTAAATTCCCAAATAAATTATTATTGGAGTCTAATATTTTCTTGGTATTTTTAATATATGATTATTAATAATGTGGAGGTTCATGTTATTTGGACTTAGTCTTTGATTAGGTATTCAAAATTGGTTTTCTTCTTTTATTAGTAATCTTGCATACAATTCTCTTACGATGACCTGTGGCTATCCTGGTCATAATTAATAAATTAATAAAATAATTATTTTGTTAATTGATTTTCCAATTCTACAACATTTAATTTAATAATAATTGTTTCTAATCAATAACCAATTTGTGACATGAATGGATATATTCAATGATATTCTCAACCTTGAGAATTATATTGATATTTCTCATGTTGTTCAATAGGGTGGATCTGATAATACCATTAATGACTTTTCAATGGATTATGTAGTTATGTCCTATAAGAATTAATTTTTCCTTATTTTATTTGTTATAGGAAAATGTTTTCATACACATGTAAATAAAATAATTAATTTTTCCTTTATTTTAAAATTAATATTCTATTTACATTGTTTTTCATGAGTTGACCTCATGATTTTAAAGATTGTATCGTGAATCTAAAGTAATTTTCATTCTATTTTATATTTTTGATGAAATTTGGGAGTTTTTTAAAACTTTTATAATTCAATGAAAAGTGATTTGTTTGTTGGTTTTATAGAATAGGATTATAGGAAATATGTATTATATTGGGAGGCCATAAAGAACCAATATTTCTGTTGTTTTTTTTCATAAGTTAGTGTTTTTTATCAATATGAAGACATTAATGTTTTATAGAAGGAAGATGTGCTCATGATAAATTAAGGAAATAATTTAACAGAGATACTTCATTTTTTTCTTTTTAAACATAAATGATTCCCTAAACTGATATATAATCTAGATCAACCCTTGATGAAATTTGATGTACAGATTCATAGTTTTCAAAATAGACAACTAATATAGAGTGTTTTTTATTTCACATAATATTTAGAATGATCTGGTGGATTAAACATTTATAGGCTCCCTTACCAACTTTAGTCACTATATTGGTGAAATATTAAGATATTGTAGTGGCATCTCCTCTTATAGTAGTATGATGAGGTCTAATTATATATTCTTAGGTTTAAAAAGATATTCAAGAGAGGGAATTGGTTTTTTATTATCTCATTTTAATGAATATTTATATATTTTCTATCACTATTAACTGTAGGTTACATTCCATAGTTCATTTACCATAATTACAATGGATTGAATTTCATCGGTTATGATAGAGAACCAAAAGGTCTTCTATTCAAGGGTGTCATAGAATGATTCAATGGGATGATCTAGGTCGATTAAAAATTATCCTTATATGTTGGGGGTCATATTTCTGAAAGCATGGGATCATATTAGAGGTCATGTTATGCTGATATTGGAGTGTATAATGGTAAAAATAAAATCATATACCTCAATGACCAGTTATATGTTAGAGTGATGGATGGTGGGGTAATGACATGAATCTATGGATGGAAGAGTATATTATTCTTACCATAAACTAATTGAAGGTGTATTGGATCATTTGACTATGAGATCATGGATCTAGTTGGTTCTATATTCTCTTTTAGCCCTATCAATATTAGTGTGTTTCATTCTTCTTTATCTATTCATTTTTTAAGACTTTTTGATAAAATATTGTGTTTTAAACTACTAATATTGATCTAAATACGGGTGTGGGGAACAAGTTATATAAAATTAAGATATTTCTATGGTATTCAAATGTGAATGGATGATATGGAAAAGTGTGTTATTTCTTTATTATGTATATACATTTTTAATATCATATTTGAGGGTTTATTATTTCACATGATTCATCAAATAAATTAATTTATATAACAAGTGATTATCTTTTAATTTAAATTTGGTAGTGGAGTATGTGATCATGGGAGAATGGATTGTGGAGGAATGATGATTGGGTCCCAACCTTAGTAATATATGTTCTATTATATAAAATGTGATGGGAACAGTTCTCCAAGAATGTAAGGTTATGGTTTCTCTTAACTTTCTCATATATTGGGCCATTTTAGGATGTTTTTGTAGATTATTTCTCAAGTTTTCCATTCAAGATGGATATCGATTTCACATGAATCACATATCTGGTGTGGGACCTACATTGATATCTTTTATTATATCATGTCATTTTAGTAGATATTGTTTAAGGTTCATGTTGAGGATCATAAGGGGTAATATTTCAATATCTCATATACTACTCTTAGGGGATATCGTGTTTAGTTCACCAAGAAGGTTAGTTCTTGCTTTAGTTTTTGGAGGATTATTATAAAATGAACCAATATGTGGAAATGGATAGGAAATTGTTTCTCTCAATAGATTATCATTTCATCATTCGAAGAGAATATGTCTATTCAGCTATATTGATCTAGGATTTGGAATAAATTAGTTCTATATTAGGGTGTTTTTATACCATAGATTAATTTTTTGATCGTGTATATCAAATAATTATATATTGTCATTCTATTAAATATAATGGAATGTTCTAATGATGTTAATGTATATCAATAAATTAAATATCATTCCTTATATAGAATCATTAATCATGGATTTCACTGGTAACATTCTGGAACATTCATAGACCTAGGTCTTTCATAATAAGAAATAAGATAGTTTACTGAGTATGGTTCAAACACATTAGATATTTTCCATGTTATTGATGTTTCACATTGGGATTTAGGAGGTGTACATCCTTATCCATGTTGTATTTGAGATAGGTATTTCAATTGATATATATAATATGTAGGTAGTAAAATCTTGGGATAATGATAATAATATAGTGACCTATGCATATCATATAAAGATATTATATCATTTTAATGAATATTAATTACATTTGACAAATACTGATCTAATGAACATAATAGTTTGCTTCGTATGTAAAAATCGAAACATAAAAATCTATTTAATATGAATGATATATCATCTCCAACTAAGAACTCCATATCTAGAACCCTTCCTTGAAAAATCATATATAATACATATCTTCATTGCCAAGGGAATAGAAAACTATAAAGGGTCAATTCATATCCTAAAAAATGATAATCAATGGAGATATATAAGAATATCATGAGAATTAGAATATAAGAACATTAACATAACATATGATAGACTCATTTGAAATTTTAGTGATTTAAATAATGATTAATAACATAAATATTTATATTTCATAAGAAAATAATAATAAGGAAAATGATGAAGATGAGTCATTACAACATAACCTTTACGGAAGACATTGTTTTGTATCATACAATAATGAAAAGAAATTATTATGTTGATGCTACCCACCATGACATTTATAACATGTTAGTTTTGGGATAACCACTCATGTAACCACTTGGGTATTAGATGATATACTATTACCATAATTTTAGGTCTTGATCTAACCACCCATGTACCCTCCTTTCAGGTATTGTTATAACCAAAAATTTACACTCAAATGTCCTACTATATTTATAGTTACCCAATTAATTGAATGGATATATAGGTTCCTCCCATTAAATAATGACAACTATATATATGTGTTTGAAAATATTATAATAAAGTCATCAAATCATAAACAATGTAACAAATGTTTTTCCTAAAAAATTAAATATATCATAGCATGTGAAAAAGGAAATGTTAACATAATAATTGTATAATAACCCCTATAAAATGTATTGTTTTTCATAAGTACAATATCATGGTATTACCCATGGAAGAAAAACAGGTTTCATAAGTATCATTCCTTAATAAATATAAAACATTTAAAAAAGGATTAATAATATTATCCATGGATCATATACATATTAAGGTGCTGGTATCATAAACTGATGTAACATTATATAGAAACTTTTTTTGATTGATCATCTAAAAATTTCCTTAGGGAAATAACCTTTCATTGAAAAAAATTTTAAATTTTTTTTAAATCTATAAAATTTAAAATAAACAAAAATGACATTCATAGAAGAATTTTAATATAATTTAAAATGTTTCATATGAAAAAATTTCATTAAAATTTATAAATAAACTATTTAAAGCATATTCATTTTTGAAAATATTTTTTTAAAACCACCATTAATAATTATAAAGTAAATATTCACAATGAAGTGATATTCCCTTCATGACATACATGTTAAAACAATAATTACATTCACATATTAAATAAAATAAAAAAATCATTTGTTGGAAATTGAAATGAATATTACATTAAATTTTTAAAAATAAAATACATCATGGGCACAAATATATTTTCACAATTGTAGGATAATAATAAAATATTTTTGAAATATTTTTTCAAAAAACATGGATTTAAAAGAAAATAGAAATCACGCTGAAGATGGATAAGGTTTCATATTTTCTTCCAAAAAATTCTAAATTATATGGTCTAACAATGAGTGCAAGAATGATATTATTATTTTAAAATATCATGAATAAATATTTAAGAAGAAAATTTATGTGTTTCTTGATAGATATATTATACTATTTTTTCATCAGAAGCATAATCATAATGTAACCTGAAAAAGGATATGATTTTGAAAAAATCATTCCCACTTTAGAAACCATGATTAATTATACAAATAATGGAATAAAATACAGTGAATCATAAAATATAATTTTTATTTATAAATTCATGTCATTAGATTTAAAAGTTTCTATAAACACACCAAATGAAATAATTTAGGTACATAACAAAATGTATGTCCCAGAGATGGAAAATTAAGACAAAAATCCATTACTGCTTTAGTAATCTATTGAATCATTTCCCTAAATAATGAATAAAAAATTAAATATTATACTATAATGAATGTAATTTTAATAATGTTATTAAATGTCATATAATTATTATAATAAAAAAAATTAATGAATGGTGAATTTTAACATTTCTTCCAGAAATAAAAGGGAGACTATAAAACCCTTATAATAAGTGTTGATTTTCTTCATATATAGTTGAACCACATGTATAATAAATATATATTTTTATAAATATATTAAAAAAATAATATACATTAAAAACCACATATGGTATACATATTAACATTTATTATCTGTTTATTAACGTTTCAATGTTATAGTTACATTTCACGTGATAACACAATAGTTTTTTAAATTTGTTTTGATTTTCTTTAGGTTACATTGATAATTATTTTCCCATCTTCATAATGATAAAAAATATATATAAATATCATATATATTCATTATATATTTATTTTTATTAATCTATAAAATATAGAGAGTGAAAATGAAATACACTGTTCATGGAGAATGTATATCATATGTATGCATAAACACAGTTTCCATATCTCAATGTTTTGACTGAAATAAAATAAAGGGATATATTATCATTAAATAGTTATTTTTTATTTCATAAATATCACATGTGTTTGTTAAACACGTCATTACTAACTACATTGTAAAGAGTGAATGCATCAAATCACTTTATGAGGTTGTAGCCTTCCATTCAGAAAAGCGACGTTATTGAATTCATATAAAATGAAAACCATGAATGATTATGTGATATAATAAGTAAAAAAATTACTATCATACATATCAATAAGAAACATAAAATCTATCTCTAATTATAATAGTTAATGTTGTAATATAAAAATGAATGATATCGATTCATGAGGTGGTGGTCCTCCATAGACACAAACAATGATTTTATAACTCATTTGATTGATGTAGATAGTTTTGTAGGGAATTACCTCAAAATAAAACATACCAATATTTGGTAGATATTTATTTTACTATATCCTCTTGTTATTATAATTATTGAATTATTTTTATGAGTAAATAATATAATATTTATTAATTATGAACATTACTTCTTCTTCATGTGTCCCCCTTAGGATTACAAAGAGAAGCATTCCAATGTTTCCTTTATGACCAAAATAAGGATTAAAGGTTGGAAAGAGGGATGTTGGTTAGTGAGTTTGGATAATATTGACTTAAATAAATAGTTTTCTTATGTAAATATATGATGATAAGTGTTTTGGGTTTCTCAGTGTGGTGAGTGAAAAAACTTGTGATTTTATAAAAGAATGAATTTTAAACACATTTTGTTTCATTTCACAAGGCACTAATAATATACCATTCATCGTAATAGAAAATATATAGTAAAAGTGGTGTCAAAAATAGTATTGGACATGTTTTGGGTGATTAATTATCATTATATATGTATTTTAACCCTTGGTAAAACAATATTTAACTTAACCAAATAAAATAATTTTTAAATTATTTATTGTTCGTTTAGGTAAAAATATAAGTTGAATTTATTATATTATAAATATGTTGGTGATTCAAAATATTGAATCCATTTCTAAAAATTTCAATAATCGAATTGGAAATTTTAATATAAAAAAATTCATGTATAATGGGAAAGTAGGGTTTTAAAGGGAAAAGTTTCAAAAGTTTATATTGTATTTTTATCAAAATTCACTATGAAAATTTTCCCCATTCCATAAATTAGATTAAAGGATATATAACTGAAATAATTTCTGTATATAAAATTTTAAAATAACACATTTTATTAAAAAAGATAAATTAAGATGTAGTTTCCAATTAAAAATATGTTTTTAAATTATTCATTAATAAATTAAAATATTCATAAAAATACCATAAATCAATACTATTTTAAATTTATGTTTATTAGTTAAAAATTTATTTATATATTAAATAATTTATTTTTTTAAACTTTCAATATTTAATTTTTTTAAAAGAATAAATAATATTTTTTGAGAAAATATAGTTTTTGAAACATATAAAAACTATTCAAAAAATTATTTATTTTTTATCAATATGTCTTATTTAAATGAAAAATTTCAATCAATGTTATAAATTTAATTATTACTAGTTATATAAATTCATTAATATCTAGGTTATATTTAATGCATTTAAATAACTATAAAAATAATAATATATCTTTTTGTAACATTTTTTCAAATGCAACACAAGATAATTTAGAGTTCTATGAAACATAGTATTAACATTGTGTGGTGTATACTGAAATCTAAAAAGATATTAAATTTATATAAAAAATAATTATTCAAAAAAATTCACGGTCTCAATTTATTGTACACATGAAATCCATTTATCCATATAAATTTATAACTTTTCTGAAAAAATGGTCATAATTCAACCTTACAACTCTCTAAGGATCTGATGATGAAACCACAACTATTTGTTTCACCACTCTAAATTTACCTCTTGAGTGATATTTTTTTATCACACATTCTCTGTATTGTCTATAATCACCCTCGATTGTTTTCAGTATGATGTATTTTTCTCCATTTCATTGAAAAATGAGTTTAGAATGTGTAAAGGATAAGGTATGTACTTCTCTATGAGAGATACATAGAATAGATCACGGGCATGTAATAGTTTGGTGGATGCTCCAACCAATAGGATACCATCATAGTATGGCCAAAAAGATCAAAGGGACTGATATAACATGTGATTAGTTAATATGTTTTCCTAAATTTGATGACTTATTTCATTGATAAAATCAGTACATACATATTTTCAAAAACATTAAATTTTAGATCACACATTTGATCATCAGAATAACTATTTATCCTTTATGAGGTTCCTTGATGTGTTGGTAAATTCTCAAAAAATCAAATTCTATTTCATCATCTATGTTAGGTCCCTATATAATTAAATCACTAACTTCTTTCTAGAATTTTTGAGCTCTTACTTTCTTACTATAGAGGGAATAATAAATAACTACCACATTTATTCAAAAAAAAGGTATTCTTTTATGAAAAATCAAGAGTGAATGGTGTTAATCCCAACTACACTTTAATTCCAAATAATGATATCTCAACATATCCACTAGTATTTGAATTATAATTTCAGACTGATCATATTTATGAGGATGATACATGGTTTTGAAAATCAACTTCAGATCATGATCATACCAAAGAAGTTTCAAGAACATAGTGGTATAAATCTGATCCCAATCACATATAATGTAATGTGTTACTCAATTAAACCATAACATATCCTTAAAATATATCATTTTAATAAGGTCAAATTATTTGTCTTCTCTAATAGGGATAATTTGTTTCAACATATTAAGTATATTGACTATAACACATATATCATTATTCCCTTGATATAATTTTAATATTTAAATAAAAAATTAATGGTGATTTTTTCCCATTTCTATTATAGGATGGGTAATGTATGTAACATCCTATTAAAAATTGGTCCTTTATCATTCTCTTACAGTCATAACATTAACCATGATTCAAAATCTACAATATCCCTCTTTATTATATCCCACCATAATTACTTTTTCAAATATCAATACAACGTCATATTTCATCGATGAATAGAGAATGAAAAACTATGATATTCCTAAATAAAACCTTCTTAAAAGATTGTATATAATTAATGAATACACAGTTCCGGAAACATATCATTCAATTAAGATAATATTTACACTTAGGAACAATTATAAAAATTTTATAGCTCTATATATTCCTTATATACCTCTTTAATCTTCTCTATGGTCGATGGATGAACATTCAATTGAGAAATATATTATTTTTTCCCTTCCATTAGGATTTCCATATTTCTCCATTTCATATCTAAAAATATTATATAATTTTTAATACTCATCAAATATATCATTGCATGATCCTTTCCTGTTAAATCATTGGAAAACATATTCTTTTTTATGGGTATTACTTTATTGAAAATGTATAACTTTTATTCATATATATCATTCTTATTTGGGACATATTCAACTTCTTCTGTGTGAATATATATTATAAAATATTATGGTACGTATATATATATCCCTCTTTTACCCATTAAATAAATTCCTCCATATATTTAATGAAAAAATTACTATAGCTAACGCTAAATCATGTATTGGGTAATTTTTATCATGAGTGATAAATATTCATGGGGCATAATCTAAAACAATATCATTTTACTTTCATACACATCCCAAACTATTCATGGATTTTTCACTATATATTACAAACCCTTATACACTACTAAAATGTAATATATGAATAGTTTTACTGGCAAATCCAATCGTCACATACATGAAATGTTCCTCACATTCATCTGTTAAGAGTAACAAGGATTCATAATAGGTTATGTTGGTCATAAAATTTAATAATAATGAGAAATTTTAAAAAATCAATCAATAATGTCAAGATAAACTAAAAAAACATTGGGTATTTTCCCCTAATAAATTTATAGGCCAACATTCATTATCCATTTTCATTAATGGATCTCATATATACGCTCTATTGAGATCATATTTCCCAAAAATGAAAGTTTATCATCCAAAATTCAAATTTTTAATAATTTTTATTTCTTTTCACCTTCTATTTAGTCATTACTAGAATTATAAATTATTCATTATTATCATACTTTCTCTTTGAATATATATTAATATCATCTAAAAGGACATAAAAAATGGATCAAGGTAATCTCTAAATTCTCTATTCATGAACCCCTATAGATATTGGTGGAATTAGTAATACTGATTAGAATAATTACATATTCATTGTGATCATTCGATATTGTGATTTTTTTAAGTCCACCATCTTGATACTAAATTTCGTTAATCCATAATGAAGATAAATTATGGAAAATTATTGGGCTCTATATAGTTTATCAAATAAGTCATCAATATGTGGAACATGATACTTGTTCTTAATTACAATCATTTTCATGTATATGTAATTAATGAAGAAATTAATTAATCCAAAACTATTTTTTATGAAATGATCATGTAAACACAAGTTGACAAACATGGACTAATGAAGCTCATTTCAAGGTTTTCCTATAGTTTCTTCTTCAATTAATAAAACTCAATATGTTCCTTTATATATATAGTCATTGAAATTGGTGTGACAACCGGTGCGAGTTCTATTTTGAAATAAATAGCATGTTTTCGTACAAGGCTTAGAAAATTTTTAGAAATTCATTAGAAAACTCCCACACAATAGGAATTTCATTGATTTCATGTTTATATACCACAATCTAATATAAATACCCCATCTAAATTTGCACTAAAAACATACAATGTATTTTAAAACCATTAGCTGTTCATACATATATTCACATTGATAGATGATCAATGTTTGATTTCCAATATAAAATATTAATTCCATTTCTAAATAATATACATGCTATTTATTTATTGAAAGTATGTCTATATATAAGATAACAAGGAATTGAACTAGGGGAAAATGATAATATTTTTTAGAAGCGTATTCCCACAAACATCAATGAGATAAAAATAAATACATGAGATGTTATCATAATCTTATTTGGGGATTTAACTTCTAATTATACATCTAATGATTTTTATGTAATCTTTATACCCATATAAAATGATTCACAAACAAAAGAATGTATACAAGAAGGGTAAAATAATACATTAGTCATTTTATAATTGATGATATGTGTGCCATTCAACACTCATTATCACGCTACTTATCAGAAATAATAATCATAATATATTTTCCTTGTATATTAGATGACTTTTATACCAGTTTTGGTCTCAATTATTAAAAATATTATTTAGTATCTTTTTATCATAATTCCAAAAAAAAATTCATTTTAATTACAGGAGAGTTAGAGGTTCATTATGCACAAATTTCTCTTCATTTTTATCATTATCTAACATTTTCTCATCACATAGTAAATCAATAAACTTGTGCTAATCCCTTCCAAATTTATAAAACATTTAGAACTACCTATATGTCAATTTACTTCATTAATTTTCCCACACAATGACTATAAATTAGGGCTTGCCTTCATCACTCTCTTGTTCATATACTTTCCTTTGATTTCATTTTTTACTTTATTACAAAACAATGAGATTTAGGCGTAAATTAGACCTCAATTTCCTCAATCATTTCACATTAAAAATATCTTCATAGCCAATACTATATCTATTTTATAATACCCTATGATTATTTTTTCATAAAATAATTAAAAAATCAACATTATTATTATTTTTGATGATAATACCAATGATTAACCTCATAATAATTGTTAAAAATTCCTCAAATGTGACAAAGTATTCATATTTATTTTTCTTTATAAAATTAATTTTTTTGACCACTTTATATAATGAATACATGGAATTCCATTGGTAAAAAATATGTTCTTTAACTCATTTGAATCAATGAAATTAAATTCATCATTTTCCCCCATATTAGTGATTAGATTACACTTTTAATCTAGTTCACCTTCAAAATGGTATATTTCATAAATTAAATTTTCATGTTTCCAATAAAGGAGAATATAAAATATGTTTTAGTTGTACTGATCCCATGTTTCAAAACTAGGGGATCATATGACTCACTAAGTGAATTTAGGAACTTTTTCATAAAGGAAAACATAAAATGGTGTCCCGTCCTTTACCCATTTTCATGAATGATTGGAATAAAATATCAATAAATTTCATTGACTGTAACAAAGATATTTTGGATTCCATCTCCCATAACATTCATATTCTATCGAGGAATATAATTTCATTTTCCATTATACTCAGCATCGACATGGTTTCTTCATGCTCCATCCATGGACTAAAACAAATTAGAATAGTGTTCGAAATAAAAATAATGATGGGGAACCACATAATTATGAATAATAACTTATATGATGTCTAAATAAAAAAATTAATTTAATTATATGAAATATTTGGTTCATACTACTTCATTCATAGTCATTATCATTTTATACACTACATGATTGTTCCTAATGATAATTTGAATTTGCAAAGTGTATCCATTGATAATGTCAATCTAAATGTCCACAAGTCCCATTTTCATGCACCATTTGATGATTGAGTCAAGCTTGATAAACTATTTTTGGAATTATTAACCATATGGTAATCTATTCTAGAGATGCATCCTATTATAGTACCCAGATATGAATGTAATTTATTGAAACCCACTCACATTATACATTAAAAAAATTCTTGGAAACATTTATACACATTAAATCATCCTTAGAATAATCCTTATAAATTCCCAATGAAATATCACTATGATAATAACATCATATTTTTTAATGGTAAACTAGTACTATAATTTGATTCCAACTTTGGAAACGCAATATTATCATATATACACATAAAAGCATTTTGATCAAATAGTCAATAAATTACAAATACATAGGACTGATGACCATAACCATTTATTTGTAATTGAATCATGGAAAAATAATCGACTAGTGCAAAGGTGAGGTAATTTACGGTCCTGGAAACTACAAATAATGGAAGGAAAACTCTCTCAATACATTGATGAAGGAATAATATGATGGTTTGATTGAATATTTGGGAATAAGATCATAGAACTCAAATTTAGTATAGGACCATGGTGGTTAGGATATTGATTTTTGAGAATGGTTTGAGAATGGTATTTCTTAATAAATGAATGGTACACATAAATCGCAAGAAATGTTTTCCCACGAGGTGTTGCACATCAACACATGATGTTTCCAGAATAAATGAGGAATGACACTAATCCCCAGTGAACCATGTTTTATGAAAAATGGAGGTGGAGAAATTCCACAAAAAAACTGCAGCGCCACAAACTATGTCATTAGTGAAAACATGTTGGAGATGTACACCCCCACAGACCATCCCCAAAAACAAATCTCATATATAAGGTTGGACTGCAGATGTCCCATAGACTGCATCATTTGTGGGATTGATTCATTGATTTCTACAACTATTAATTGGATCCCGGTGATCCTCATCCCCGCAGACCTCAGTTGATCAAGTCATCTTTGGCCTTGATTATTTCCCCATGGTTTTTTTTCAAAACATTCCTTGTAAACCATAGATACATCCTCCTTATTAGTCTATAGATGGACCCTAAGGGGATCCAACGAAGGATATAGGATCATATTTTCGGAGAGCTAGAAGTTTATAGAGAAAATACATCAATGGAAAACATTGATGAAGTACAGAACCACAAACGGTTTTGAGCGGGTATAATAATCCTCAAAAAATAAAAATACATATAGATAAAAATAATCGAAAAACTGAAAACCTAGTTGGTTAAATGAGAACCATAAACCCATCAAGAATGAACTTATTTTGATCTATAGGACTAATAACCCTTTTTTAATATGGCGTACCGCATAGTACATCTTTATAATGATGAAACCATGACCTTCATAGTGTTCTACAACATGGAGGGACTCCAACACTATATACCAACACGGTATATACATAGAACATAGGTATGTGTAGAACTATATTATATAGACCATAATATGTTTAGCGTACCACCTCTATATATAGATGAAATCATGGTCTCCATACTGACTCAATCAGCAGACGACCCCTCCACCTGCATAGTAGTATGCCACACAGAGGGTACCCTACCCTGCATGACCAAGTGGTACATGAAACGGGGTAACATTGTGATTTATGACCCTCAAACCCGATAATATCCAATCATTTCCATCCCATCCTCAAAATCCCCTCTACTAACCAGTCCATCAGTATAATGCCAAACCCTTTTCCGAAGCCACCAAAACCTTATGATAAAACCATAATGCACATTACCATGTATTTATGAGATTACATACCTAATGTAAGAGGAGTCATTTGGGTACTCCATGCAAGGGTTTAGACACCTAGAATGTCATTATGTATACATTTTCATGTTATCCTAGGTCCCAACCTTAGAATACTCATATGAACCTCCATGTTCTAAGGATCAACGGTAATCAATGAATTATGATTTTAAGGAGGGAGATTGATAATTTAATGGGATCATGTATGTCGTTCCATTAGATGAGGATAGATGAATCTCCCCATTCTCGAAACCATCTTTAGGGAACCATCCATAAGGGGAACTTATAGCCTTTATACATGAGGTAGAACTCCAGCTCTTTTATGGCTCATCATGGGACACGTCGTGGTAGATTTACAATAGTGACTATCCTAGATATCAACACCGGTGAGAGTTGGAACATTTAAAGCTACTATTTATCTCTCATCAAATAATTTCCCCAACCTCTTCTCCTGTCATCCTCCATTTCCATCAGTAGATAATGGAAGGTGTGAGGTTTTCCAGATGTTCTTCTTCCTCTTTTTTCTCAGTATAAGAATGAATCTTGTGGTCTTGTAGGCTGAATATGATCACAACATTCACACAACTCCATATGAACCTTGAGAACACTAATTTATACTCTAACTCAGATACATAGGACAGTTGTATGAATTCCCAATCTCAAGTGGGAATCTCATTGGAATAAATGGCATCCCCAATTAACTATAAGAACACTTTTTCCTGCTCTAACCAGAATGCATATTATACATGATTGAATGTCGGATATAAAATTGGAAGCTACAATGTGAAATCCCCAACCCATGGAACTAGGTGAACTCTGATTCCTACTATAAACAGGATAAATAAGATGCTTCTATAAGGCCTTAGCACATGATACATGCTCATTAAAAAGTCAGTCTCAATAAGAATTTTCCCAACTTACTAGGGAATCCTCTATAGGAATAATTCCTAACACGAATCTTTCCAGAATGGCCTCCTCTACTGTATAAGCACCAACAATGTCTTCTGAAATGGGCATATCCAATGTGTAATCCCCAATAATTCCCCTTTATAAAAAGGTATTCCCTTTAGGTGTAATCCCTCATTTAATTATCCTAAATGGTCCCCTATTGTATGATCCCCAACATAAAAAAAACTATGTGAGATTTGATTACCAACTAACTGGGATATGTAGGAAGCATCTATGTTTCCAAACCCAACACCCAAATCACACTGGTGTTCATAGGGACATATCTGGTAGGACGATATCCACTTAAGAGACTATGCCTCTCCAAAGAATCTTGGGTTTCATTAGTGTATTCCCCCCATGAAATCTTAAATAGTCATCCTCTTCATTGACGTCCCTGTTTCATGATGCTAAATAGAATGGATGGGTCCCCATCACTTGATCATAAAAGGTTTTATGTCTAGATATGTGTAACTAAAGTAATGATTTTCTGATTCCTCCCAACAGGATATGTAGGAATCCCATCTCATGGGTTTGATCCTTAGGTCGAATCAACTTTCAATACCCCCTACAATATGATAAACTCTATAGCACCTCATTATATAGATTAAAGTAGCACTATCTAGAAAATAATGGCTTATGTATATAAATAGTTTATCATGAAACCAAAGGGGTAACCCACATATGCATTCTTGGAAAATAAACATGGATTAACAAACACGTGAACATTTCATAAATCTATAATAGATTATCATACCATGAACCAATTCCCCACAATAGGGTGTGATGAGCCCAAACTTATATCCTCTTGATTATTGGAGTCCTTAAGTGATGTGGCCCAAATGAACATCCAACATGTGACTACCATTGGAATGAATTTTAGTGAACTGTAGATACTAGTGTCAATATGTGTTTCTGACTACATAAATAATCCTATAGGAAAACATCTGAGGACATTCTACCTACCGATAAAGCATTAATAATGAATAAAAAATAATTATTGTTTATTAGTAGATTATTTATGCCTATTTGAGAAGACACGGATGGGGATTAATCTACAGAGGAGGAATTTCATGAAAAAGATAGGTTATATATAATTACTGAAAAGGATTCCCAAGTGATTTGAAAACATTCTTTTTGATACTAAAATTTTAAAGAGAATGTCCCCAGGTCATGGGACTTATACAGGCATCCTACATATCCTGATTAGAGACGACATTAGAGTTATCGTAGTCCATTTATGGTGGGGATTATGCGTGGAATCTTACCACATGAGGTTTTCCCTTCAAACATGCTTTATATGTGTCTAGGTTAGAGTACGAATCATAGTTCTTGTAGTTTATTAGGGGTGGTGCATACATGTGGAAACTACTCACTTGATCTCAGGCCTTTAGAGAGGATTCCAATGTATCTTGGATAGATTAGGAATTAGAGTTCTCAGATATCATTAGGGGTGGATTATGTGGAGATGCTAACCAGTAGAGATTGGTCCATTAGATAGGTATCCTAAATATCCTAGTTAGAGCAGGAACCATATTTCTCATAGTTTAATGGTGTGGGGATTACATGTGGAGGATTCCCACTTGAGACAGGGCCATCCGACATGCATCCTACATATCATGGATAGAGTAGGAATCAATGTTATTTTACTTCATTGGGGGTGTATCTTATGCATGGTAGCTTCCCACTTGAGATTTTTCCTTCGAACAAGTATCTAATATAATCTTTTTAAAGCTGGAATTTGAGTTATCATAGTTCATTAGGAGTGGTGTGGCTGTTGTGATCATCATCAAACAGTAATCAATTATAAGT
Organism: Viscum album; assembly: GCA_963277665.1. Taxonomy (NCBI): domain Eukaryota; kingdom Viridiplantae; phylum Streptophyta; class Magnoliopsida; order Santalales; family Viscaceae; genus Viscum; species Viscum album. The sequence goes on along the minus strand of OY728140.1, from coordinate 809,135,355 downwards.
CATGATCAATGTGAGAAACAAGAGTAAGCGTAAGATCCCAAAAATCCCCACACCTTCCCTTATATACTGAAGGGAAAATAGGATGATTGTAGAAGAGGTCAGGGTGATGGTTTGACGAGAGATAGAGGGTGGAGCTTTGAAAGTGATAACTCTCACTCATGTTGCCATAAAAGATAGAAAAATGTAAAAATATATATAAAAATATTTGGGGTGGAGACTGAGCGGAGAATGTGTATTGCCTCCCCTTGTAATGCTATGGTAGCACCTTAATTGATGTAAATAGAAGTTGATTCTGGGAAAGTATAGAAGCATCAATCATCATCAAAATGAAATCTGTGAATGATTACTTTGACTTATCACTATCCCTCATTGAATTTAAAAGTCATTTATTGCCATTGATCCGTATAATGGAGAGGTTCACATGAGTATTCAATAATTGGTCCATGAGATAACACGGTAATGTACTCTTAATTACATTCCAGGGGTCACCACCCATTCACGGATTACCCACATGATTCTACCTACAAAGGGTATGTGAACAAATAATGATGCTTTGATTCACCTGATGATTTTATCATACGGGTATGGAGGCTTTCGAAGAGGCATTGGCCTCATACTAGTGGACTTGTTAGCAGAGGGGATTAAGATGATGGGATTGAAATTGAAGGTCTTGAACAGGACAAGAATAAATATTGATCGTAGGTACCAAATTTAGTGTGATACTTGTTCATGTGGGGTAGGGTACCCTAAACATTGCATGCTGCAATGTAGTTGGAAAATCCTTCTCCAGTTCGATGCGGTACGATGACATGGATTCCATCCACATACCGAGGTAGTATAATGACTAGAATGTGATCCTCATACCATAGTGGTATGTGGCCTTAGTTTCCATCCACATACCATGGTTGTATGCGGTGCTAGAGTTTGTCTGAGTGGTGGAACACTACGTAGGGAAGGGTTTTTCTACATATAAATGAATTAATTGTTCCACCTGATTGATGAAGGGGAAATAGTCTTATAGTTCTTGGTATGTTAATCCACGAAGGGAGTGTGGTTCATGGTTTGCAAATTATGTTCATGGTTTTTACAATATTATTATCCTTCCCACTTTTTTGTGGTTTGTGGAATGTTTATACATACTAGAATACATTCCTGGTTCTGTACTTCGTCAATCATCTTCATTCGAAGTCTCCCATACGTAAACATAAATCTCTCAAAAAATTTGTATCTTTTATCCTACTCCAATCACATCAGGGTCCTTTTAAAGTGATCCAAGGAGGCTGTGTCTGTGGGTCAAATGACACTTCTTGTATGAATCCCAGGGAGAAATTATCTGGGCCATGTATCACTCAATGAACTGAGGTGTGTGGGGATAAGGTTCATAGGGCAGTGGTTCATAGTTGGTGAAATTTAATGCCTCAATCCGTAGAGTGACATGGTCAATAGGATTAAGTTTCCCTCACCTTGTCTGAGAACTATGTTTTTAAGGTTTCTGTGATGGGGTGTGCCTCTCCATAATGTTTTCTCCAATGACATGGTTCATGGGGATGTGGTTCCCGAGTGTAATTTCTCTACCCTAATTCCACCAATGACATGGATCATCAAGGATCAACGTCATATCTCATTTGTTATGTGAACTATCCAGTTCGATGGATAACACCTCCTTGTCCATCATTTTACTAGCTATCAACATACCATTTGGTTCGCAATAAATACTATCCACATAACATTATCAAAAATAAGTATGAAAACAACTTTGGTCCTTTTCTAAATAATATTTCATAAATATTCTTATGAAATTTTTAATCAATCCTACATATTATTACATTATGAAATCTTTGGGAGTATTTTCCTTCAATTTTTGGAGTTTTTAAGACCCTAATAATTCCACCAATTAGAATTTTTTGTGATTGGGATGAATAGGATGATATTTTGATGTATAAAGTGGTCTTCAACTAAACTGGTTTCTGGTAGGAAGGTGTACCTATTAGGGTTTCCACACCTATATATAGGGGGGCCTATGTCATTTAACATTTACTAGATTTCTCGATAAAGATATATCTATATTGTTCCCTCAAAATTACCTTCTTCCATATACCGGTTCCTTCGTTAAAAACATCATTTATGAACTATATTTTACATTACATGAACTGAAAACTCATCCTGGTTTCCTTCATCCATAAACTAACCTTTGAATCTATGAACCAAACCGTGAAACATAAAACATATGTTTGAACTATATCATATTAACATGCTACATGGTTTTCCTTATCTGGAGAATAAATCATAATTTAGGAAACTAAACAATTAATTTTGAGCATAAAAGTTTTTGTATTCACATAGGATAACCACAATGATATGCTAAGTATGCGGATCATCTAGTTTTCCTACTGTTTGGTTCATTGGAAATCTCTTCACAGGACAAAATATTTCTGAGAATTTAGTGAACTGTTGTTTCATGGGTATTGCATTCTACAAACCATTTCTAGTGTTCAATATTCAGATCCTTAAAATGCATATATCTTGTAGTCCATTTTAAATTTTTGTTATTTTTACTAAATATTTTGTCTGAAATTACTTTTGGTATGTTATTTTTAAGGTAGGATAATTGATTTTCCTCTTATCTCAATAGAAGAGACCAGGGGGGAGGGAGCTGTGGTTGAGAATTCTGAATACAACCTTAATTTCTACATCATTCTTCAATAGCATATTATAAAATTCATCCTTTTTATAGAAATCACAACTTATCCACTATATGTCCAATTTTTACTCTATAACTTTGACCTCCTAGATGATGATCCCTTCCCATTAGTCAGTCACATTAGTCCTATTAATCACCTTAAGGTATCCTAGGGTTTTTATTGGGAAAATATTTCTATAATAAGAGAAATATTAACTGCTTTTAATTTAGAGAAAGTGTTTAGAATAAAAGGCAATGCATAACCTCATAATAATAATTCACATCATAATACCTCTATGAGGTCGGTCATTCGGGATTTCAGTCAATTGTAAATCATTCTCGATATATTCCCAATGGCAGGTAGATCTCCAAATGGGACTTGAGATCTAGATGAAAAATCTATGATGATTGATCATGGAATTTTGTGTGCGTCATATTTTTTTGGAATCCCCTATCCTGTTGAAAGTAGTATACTTTTATTATGCTGCATGGGTTTCCCAACACGCAATATACTCACCCTGTGAGATTTTTCTAGAACTAAATTTCCATTGAATTATAGGAAACACTACAATACATATATTTAATTGGGATGTGGGGATTATTTTATGGGACATCTATCAACTCAGAGGGACTCCCATTCTAGGCTATAAGTGATGAGTTTCTTCATGAGACAACTAGAAATGAACATTTGGGTCATGGAAGAGGGATTAGTCAATCAATCTTTCCATGCAAATTCTCTTATTTCAGTCGAAGATTTGATCAGGCTGTTCTTTTATGGAAATGCTCATATGTCAAGGGTTTTCCATAGCCAAATTCACCTGACTCAGCCATATAGTAAAATTCCAAGCTCATGATGTGCTACCATAATGATGGGTCAATACACCCCTAGGGATATGAGATCTAGTAATATGTATCTCCCAATATAATATTAGTGGTTTTCTTTTCTATATTCTTTATTAGATTACTCTTCCCCTCTCATGATGTATATATCAATGTTATGGATTCCACCCTGATGGTGGATTCCACATTGGTATACGGAAATCCCATTAACATAGATATTCTTACCCTCAACTGAGGCTATTTACCATTAGCGTGGAAATAAGAAACAAAATCCCAACATCATATTGGCAGGCCATTTCAAATTTTGTAAGTCTGGATTTACTAGAATTTCTTATACTATGATTATCTAGATACTGCGAGGGTTCCTCATTCGTACATTCACCCATTTCTTCTAATCACTTCCACTATTTGTCAAAAATTATTGATTTTTTTCGATGCAACCAAACTGTTGGGTGACTTTTCTCGGTTTTCTTTCACACCATATGTTGCGTCCCATAGATCTATAATAGATAATAGATGGGGATCTTTGGAATATAATTCTTACAACATTATTCTCTAGGATGGAGTTATTATACTTGTATATATTTGTTAACCCTCTTCGAATCCTATGATTATTATAGATTTTCCATGGAATTTGGTTGTTGTCAACAGGCTGCATCAATCCCCATAATTATAGTTAAGATGTAGTATCATCGCATGATTCTTAACCTATTTTGGTTGTCCATGACGAGGGAGTATGATAATGTGTTAGTCCTCATTCCTATAAGATTACCCTCAACATATATTTCATTAATGTATGTCCAATTGTGTGTATCTTTCTACCCTATTATGGACATGGAAATTTAGTTCGACGGGTTTAGAGACCATAGGTTTTTTCAGTCTTTTCCAAACCATTCTGGTCGGGATATTTGATCACCTCCCTCTTAGGAGAGGGAATTATACCTATAATAATATGTTCTTTGAATGTGATTTACTCACACAATACATATCCTTGTAAGGAAAATTAGATCACATATCTTTTTTTGATATGATCTGTGGTCCTACCATAGATGGTCCAAGTGGGACATCACCATGTGTTACTAATGATACCACTAGGCCCCCTTATTTAGTCCTGAGGGTTAAACAATCTATTTGGAGGTAATGTCCCTTTTCTTGGGTGACTCAGTTCATGGATGTATTTTCTTCTGTAAGGATTCTTCCCAAATACATACTTTTCGCGGTGGTTGGGGACCCAGATTCTGGATCCATTAGAATGCATCGAGGTGCGTGAAAGTAGGAATGGAGTCAAATTTGTACTCTTACCATGTATATAACACTGAATGAAATTTACAATGAGTAAAATAACTTTTGACAATAAATTTTTGATATGGGTTTTGGAGGATTTCATTACTGATGCCTATATATCATTTTGAAACAAATTTTATTAACTCAAGAGGATCTTACTACATGAAAAAGAGACCTCACATAGTTCAATTATTCCTACCATCAAAATTAGATTTTTGGGATAATACTGACAAGTTGAATCCTCTTGAGGATAGGGAAGTTAGTCCCCAGGACCAGGTGATTTCCAATATAGGGGAACTATGCGAGATTATGTAACACATGGATAGACTACAAGCGCAAATAGCATAATAATTTTCTAATTAATAGTCCATTATACAAAATGGGTGATACCTCATGAATGTTATGAAGAAAGTATTGCTAATAGTTGAAGATAAAACATAATTTAGGGCTTCTATGGAATAAGACACTTATGGCCCTCGTTTGGTAGTTATTGATCTGCTAGAAAGACCATGTTGATCCTCATTTTAATCTTTTGGGGTACCCTAGACCACAATTGTTTTCACATTGGGGAGAGACTCCGGATTGTGGATTCCCCCCTCCCACTCTTACTTCTTCTGAGAAAATGGAATCATTTCTCTTTCAAGTGTTCCTATTTTAAAATTTCCATCAATGTCAACCATTTATAATCAAATACATTGAAACCATAATGTCAACTAGATATCAATTTGATTCCAAATCCCTGATAAATGAAATATTCAAATAATTCCTTAATTGTTTCCTGAGTAGAGGGGCTCAGTGAGTTTGGTTTGACTCTTGTTTGTGAAAAATGTAAAACCCTACAAACAATGTGCCATTTTTGTTATCACTCTAATTTTTTCTTAAGTTGGTTATGTTTTAGGATTATTGGACATATGTAGACATTTTATTAGTCCACTCTTTGCTGTTTTTTTTACTAACAAGATTTTTGACTATTGATGATTTTGGATTGCTCAATGTTTTTCCAAAACTGAATATAGTAAAGGTTGGGTGAGCTGTTATTAGACTTTTGCATAGGGATCCCATTATTGACTTCCACACTTGCTTGTGTGGTGTATTTATTATCAATTTAATGTATTGAAAACAAGACTATCATTGCTAAATTTTTAGGATGAGCATATTTGACTCCGACTTTTAGGAAATGTGAAATTAACTAGGACTCATTAACTGAGAATTTCATGGTAATATTCAGAAATAGATGAGGTATTTTTTTGGAACGTAACTTTTTATTTCTGGATATGGGACATGATATGTGACATTGAACCCCTGGGGAATGTATAAGAGGGAAAGGCATATTCTAATGATGAATTTTCTTAGGTTGATAGACCATTTTTGTTGGAAAAATATGCAGAGCTATCAGGGCATTTTTTTTTGCAGAGTCAAACAAAGGTGTCAGTAGGATGTTGGTCATCCACTACTGATGTCCATGAAATTCTAATTGAATTTTATATATATTTCTCTTTTTAGAGACATTGTGGGATGCCTATTCATGTTACAATGTCTAAAATTAAAGGGGATTTTTTTTGGGTTCTTGTTTAGAAATTGCTCCTACAAAAAATTTACTTTATAAAAAGAGGTATAATGTTTCATGTAGCTTAGCATCATACAACTAGAAATTTTGAAACATATGGTCAAAAGTATTCTTTTACTCTAACTATATGGGGGAATCAATTTTCTTTTTCTATGAGAGTTTTGGCCAAATATTTCAATAACCTTCAACAAAGATGGGGGATGATAAAACTTATAATCTATGGGATTTTAGAAACTAGGGAATGAGGTGAGACATAGATGTTATAGTGGTTTACATAGATAGGAAAATCCACCTATGGGGATTACTTTTCCCTTGGATGACATGCAATTTTCTGTGTAATTTATTCAGATCCATTGGGGAATTGTGTGCATAGTCAAAAAAAGGTGTCTACATGAAACTCGTCATCCATTTCTTATAACCATGGATATATATGGTGATTCAGACCATCCTAGATGAAAATTATGGTGAGTGAAGAGGTGTTCCTGATCATGAAAAGGTAAATTTTAGGATTAACATTACAATGAATACAGGGAATTTGTGGAGGAATTTTAATCTTATCCATCTCAGTTGTTTCCTTACGTAGGTTTGACCGTTGCATGGGAAAGGATGGGACAATACTATTTCATGGATGGATTTGAAATATGAGATTTAGATGAAATTACATATCCTATGATGAGCTGAATAAAGATGTATTTTTTCTTTTAAGGCTCACTGTAATGTTGATCTGATTCACACATATTGATAATGAATTTTTGTTTTTGATACCGATTCACCAAGTATGTAGGGAATGTGTTGATGTTTCCTTTACAGATACATTTCATGTGTAGGTTAATGAGGTAAAATAACCTTTTTATGGGTCTTATCCTAAGGGTGAATAAAATTGTTTCATGTATCATGTTGTTTAAACATCGTGCAATTTGGTAGTTGATATAGAAGCTCTGCGCAAATAGATGGTAATCATGTTTTGATGTCCTAAAATATCTAGGACATTGGTATCGAGGATAGTGTAAACCATTATCTTGAGGCACCTTATATAATGAGAAAGGAAATGGGGCTCAAAAGTCATTACATGTACGAAAATAGAAGAATACTCTATTGGGAACGAATTTTCCTTTGGTTAACAAGCCAATTTTGTGGGTAACATATAGAGAGCCATTGAGGCTTTGTGTGCATAGTCAAACAAAGGTGTCATCAAGAGACTCACCATCCATTCTCGATAGCCATAAAGGATTATGATGATTCATGATCACTAAATACATAGAGTTTGAAAAATGGTTAGATTTTTTTTGGACATATCAAAAACACCTTGGCCGTGATTATTTTCAGAATTGGGAGTATCACTAAATATATTTGACATGTATGTGATATGGTAAATTGTTTACATCCCTATTGGATCGGGGTCCAATTTTAAATATCCAGGTGTCGCATTATAAGATTCTCTACTCAAGTATGGTCATTGAGAACGGATTGGTGGAATTTTAGCCTTATTTATGGTTCTTTCTAGGTTAATGTCATTCATTTACGCCGTTATGTTTCCAAATATGGAGGGTATGTCAATAATATTTCTTTTACTATCATACCCATAGGGTTAGTCATTGTATATTGATTCACCATGTCCTTTTGAGGAATTCCCTAATAAATTCAAAAGACTACATGAGCTATGCTCGATGTGAGAAACAAGGGGTAAAAAGGGTTTGAAGCAACCGCATAGGGAATAAAGGATCCAGTAATCGAGAATTTTGGCTCCATATAGTTTAATATCATGTGTTGAGGTTGTGGGAGACTCCATATGAAGGAGCTAGTTATTGTGGGTTTATTAATATTTCCATCTTGTGGAAATTGTGTTGATAGAAATGTTAAATGTCATGTTTGAGGGACAAAATATTAACGAGTTCATGCATAAATATGAAATAATCAAGTTGAGATATCACTAGTATTCCCCAAACATGAGAAGTGTAATAAGGTGTAAACCCTAGATCCAAGATCTCTCGAGTAAAGAGGGATGATGTAAGGCATATGGGCGAATGGGCACATGAAATTATGATTAACCACTCCCGGAGAAAATTTTCCTTTGGTTAACATGTCATTTTTTGTGGGAAACATATGAAGAGCCTTCGGGGCATTGAGTGAATAGTCAAAAAAAGGTGTTCATAAGACACAAGTCATCCATTTACTATTGTCGTGGGTAATTATGGTGATATGACATTTCCCAAGGCATGGAGATTGTTGAAGGAAAATAGGATGTCTGGGAATGTGTGAAATATCTAGACCATGATTAGATCTGAGGTATAAGATCTTATACATATATTAGACTCATATTTAAAGGTGAGAATTGTGTTTTGACAGTTTTTGGATGTAAGAATTTTGATTATAAATACCATAAATCTATTTTCGTTTCACAATGAGGGGATTTGGTTTTTTTTGTGTTATTCAACATGGTTGGATTTGTGACTTCTTGCCCGAGTGCCGTTATATATATCATTACACCATTAAAAAACCTAAATGTTGTTGTTGAGATAAAATATAATTTAATATCCTGTGGTTAGGACTTCATTGGACATTCATTTTAACATCATGTGGTTATGAATCATGAATATCCCTATGCAGGTCTCGATTATATGTTCAGAGAATTTTTTTCAAAGTGGAAAGACCTTGGAAGGGCCTTGAATCACAGCATGTCTGAATAACGTATGTGAATCAATCTTCACATAGTTATGGAATCCAATTTGGTATAGTATGATATGGTAAAGACGACAATATAACAACATGAAAATGATGAGGAGAGTAGAGTATCTGGATTTTTCCACATAGAGGTTTCCTACGTATCCCTATTAGTTGGGAATCTAAGACCATGTAGTTTGGAAGACATGATCCCTATGTCTTCCTGACCAATGAAATGGAATAGAGAAGTTTTTTTTAAAATTGTGGCTAGGCCAGTATGAAGGATCCATGTGTCACTACTTATCATGCAAGCGAAAGAATCAAGAAATAAGATGTTCTTGAAAACTCTTTATGTATGTCTAACATGTGCATAAAGAGGGTGGAATTCGAATCATGTTGTGGGTGGACCAAGACAAAATGTCCCATTGTCTCTAAATAACCGTTTAATTAATGAGAATCATGCCATATATAGTTATAGATATACCCTATAGTATAACATCATATGTTTAGGAATTTTCATGGATTCTCCTGCACATGTCTGATATGTATGTAGGGAGAGGGGAATTGATGACATTGACTTGTGGATGGACTAGGATGTATAATCCATGCATCACTGTGTATCAAATTGATGAGTAGGAATGGAAACATACATAGCTATATGATACCCTATATGTGTCGGTATGATCTATACATAGAAAGAGGGGTCTTTTTACATTTCCCTCGCACAAATATGATTCATGAGCAACACGTCATTAAACCTGAAAAAATGATCTCCCTGAAGATTAACGACTTGTTTTATGGAAAATGATTTTATGATGATTAACGTTGGGACAATGTATGCATATATAGCTATGAAGATTAATTTATTGTAGATAAAATGGGATCACCAAGACGTTTAATGTCCTGTGATTATTACCATTTCTATATAGATTAAAATCGTGTAATGTAGAGGTTAGAAGTGTTATGTTTTTTAACCTCATGAAGCTAAAATGATTTTGATACGAGTACTCATTTTACTTCATCTAGAACCTGAAATTGGTGGGAGATGTGGTGAGATGTCCATCAATTTATATTAATTCACACGCTCCATTGGAGTATACCTTAAATTTAAAACAACTACCTACTCATTTCAGCACAAAATATTGAGGTATCATACTATATATTATTGGGGTTCTAAGGACCAACACCATTTTTTCATCGAGGAATGATCATGGGTGAAACTTGTTTTTGAAGGCTCATGAAATCCAGTTATTGTAAATTTCCAAATTATGTAGAGTGTGCAATATTTTTTCATCCAACCACTACATATCTTATAACTTTTAATTAGAATACTCATCTACATACTATTGATCACTGATAGCCACATGACGTGATGTTAATTGAACGTCGGTTTGTAGAATTTCCCACGTCTGGTATACAAATCAGTTTGGTGTTACTTGGGTGGTGGTGTGAGTAATGGTTTGGTAATCCCACAGAGCACGTATGATCTTATTCAGAAATAATTTAGTATCAATGTATTTTATCCTCTAGAGTATGTTGTATAGGGTCATATTGAAGGACTCTATTTGGTCGTTGGCCACTTCATGATTGCAGGATGAAGGGTTGGCCTTGATGTTATGCACCTGATATAGCTTGCCCAATTCAAAAAAATAGAAATTTCTTCTATTTCCTATCTGTATAGTATGAGGGAAATAAAACTTGGTGATGAGGTTGGATTTCAAATATCTGACAATGCTTATTTCCGAGACATCACTAAGAGGTTCAATTTCTTCCAATTTTTAAAATAATCATATTGTTTTGGTAACATATTTGAATTTTCTGGACAAGGAAGGAGGGTATGGTCCCATGATTTCCATTCCATATTTGTAAAATGGAAAGGAGCACATGGTTATGTGTAGTATATCTGGGGGATGGTGGATGATATTTTCTAGAACATGATCGAATAAAACATCCTAGTGAATGTTGTACAATCCTACATCATTCTTCTGTGTGATGAAGGTGGCAAGGGATTACTCTACAATGATTACATACAGAATGAATGGTCTTCCATCAGTAGTGGGCATCATTACCTGTGAACATAAAATATATTCCTTGAGATTGGCGAATGATGTCTAACATTCTTCATTACATTGATATTATACCCTATTATTAATCAACATGGTGAATGGAATTAATTTGTATATGATTTTGAATATGAAGAACCAAATTGTGGTTAGGTGTACTTGGAGTCAACTCAATAGAGTGAGGTTGTGATGAGGTGGAATGACATGGTAGTCCTTTTAATTCTTAGGGTCGACTTCGATGCCCTGGTGGTGTGTGATGAAGTTGAGGAATTTCCATGAGGTAACACCAAAAGCACATTTTAGGGGGATCATTTTCATATTGTGATATTGTATATTTTTTAATACAGTTCCAATATATTCCATATGGGACAATAATTTTAATAATTTAACCCCAAAGCCATTAACATAGAATTCATTGAATATTCTTTGGAATAGTTTAAAAATGTTGTTTCTGGCACGCTAATATGTGGAGTTGAAAATTTTAATACTAAAGGAATTACCTTGTATAAAAACACTTCCGTGGGAGGAATGATGGTGGTGGAATCTTCATATTCCTGAGACATTTTGATCTGTTTATATCCTTAATGTCTTTCTATAAAAGAGAGATCCTTTTATCTATCAGTTTCATCGATAAACAATTCTACAGTTGGGACTGGGAAATCGTGTTACAGGAAGTGGAAGATGAGGTTCCTAAGAATGGTATAGACCATGATCTACCCATTATTCCTCATTATGGTAACCATTTCATCCATCCAATTGGTGTATTGGTCCTCCCCAATGATATTAACTCTGATTACCATATCGAATTCAGCTTTTATTTTGGAATCATATGTAATGTTGAAACTTATAGTAGCATTATTACAACTATGGTAGTTCTCTAATTGGGGCATGTGGTGAGTGGCCACCTCAAGATTAACACCTCTTAGTTCTATAAGAATATAGGTGAAACAATCATGATTCTAGCTCACAAAATAGGTGTATACCTCATTCTCATCGGATGGATGGCCGCACTAACTAGGGTTGGTTGACGGTCTTCATTCATAACCAAGTTGGTTTCCTTGTGTTCATCAATGGTGTTATATACTCCATCCTCAAAGGCTATAGGGGAATCCCCATGGACATTTTATTCCTCTTATTCATCCAAATCTTCATTCCCTTCATCTTCTTATGGGGAAATATTCAATGAAATTATTACACCATAATTGAGGAAAGAGACCCAATTTTGATGTCTAGGAAGTGATGTAGTCTTTTTTCCTTAGCCAGGGGTGGGGACTTCTCTGGATAATATGCAATTAGTGATAAAATATTTCCCTCATATTCGTTGAGTGACAGTACACTTCCTCCTTCTTTAGTGGGAATGGATCATATTTGTTTCAGTTTTGATGAAATTTTTTGTATATTTTCATCTGATTCTTGGCCTTTATCATGGGAGCCAGTGAGATTTTCAGCATTATCAAGGTTGGCATCCATATTTGAAATCATAAAGACTTATGATTATTTTTCCAAATCTAAACATGTGCTTCCAATATAACTGATTGGAAGCATGTATTCTTCTCCAAGATTCTTGATGGGATGGGTGTGAAACAATTCCAAAGAGTTTAGGGGTGGTGACCCAATAAATTCCATCAACTAATGATTATTTCCCCTTCTATTCATAGAACCCTGCATCAATACAGTATGATTGGTTGAAGTAATATGTGGCCTTATCATCTTGTAGGGTCCCACTCTATGCATTGATTTTATATTTAGGAATTTATGGTATGAGGATGTGATTTTATCATGTCTCTAAAACTAGGGCCTTCATATACCGGCATTGAAGGATTTATTGTTTTGGACCATCAGAAATATTGGTTTTGATAAAAGGTCATAGACAGTGTTTGAATGTGATTTGACCTAACAGATTTTACTCGCTTTTGTCGTATCCCATCAAGGTTATGGTGATGTCCATCTAATCATCCTCATTTTTTCTCATCTGAATAAGTGTCCATGGTTGAATATTAATAATCCTAGAGCCATTGTTGGTGAATAATTTTATATATTGAAATCATTTACTATCCTAGAGACATATAAATGTTACATGTTTCCATTCATGGTATAGTTTTCACCATGATCCATGAAAGAGATAACTTGGTGGCATTCTGTAGGATTTGTCATTATCTAGAAGACATTTGTGGCGGCCAACTCTGATTTGAACTCAAACAAACTATGAAAAAGTTCAATGAGTTCTTCCCTGAGATCTGCTTATATATTTATTGCATCCATGATTAATATTATATAAGGTAATGAATATAACTATTTCATAATTTTATATTTATGATCTAGAGTCTGAGGCTTACCATATTAGGTATTATGTTTCTAAATTGGATAAGGGGCTTGTAAATTTTATGAATTTTGGTCGAACTGTGGGTTTTGAGTTAGTGGAGATTCTTTCATTTGTGGATTTGTTCAGGCTGGTCTGCTCACCTACCAAGAATAATTTTTAATATGTTCTTCTTGTGATAGATATTTTAGAATTCTTGGACCAAGGTGGTTTTTTATGGGGGTAAGAGATTTATCATGTTCCCATTAGATTTTCGTGAGGGTCCTTATATGGGTATCTATAACACCAATGGTTTGAGTGGGATGTATCCATAAACTCTATTACATCCATGGAAGCATCTTCCTTGATATCCTTGAATTTTTTGGATTTTTCCTCTAGGCTCCCAATTTGGTGTGGGGAATTCTAGTTGATTATCATATTCATCATCCGAGAAGGAATCTATCAATTGAATGACATTGATAGAGAAAAAAATGTTCCCTTCTTCTTATTATGACATTGTTTTATCATTCACCAATTATGGTTCCATTTGGCAGGACGGTTCCCGTATCATCAGATCATCTGGCATGAAATCATAAAGTGTAAAAGAAAAATTTGGAATTGGTGCAAGTTCAACTTCATGCACTTGCAATTTTCCATTATGATTGGATATATTTTTTAGTGGTCATCCTTTGGAGGGTTGTGGGGCTGAGGGTGTTAGCTATTTTGAATCAAGAGCTATTGGAGGCATTTTTCATACTTCAAATATTCCTAGAGGATACAGTGGTCTCAATGGATTGTTTTCTAAGTCACCCAACTGTTGAAATCTTGATCATTTTTTACAACATGTTTTCCACTCCCCCTCTTCATCTGTATTAGTGGATGAAATATATGCCACTTGGGCTAGCAGTGATCCTAGCATGGCCTATCAAAAATCTATCATCATATATAGGAGGTCATTAAAGAAAACAATTCTAGGATGTCGTTCCACCATATCAGGTGGAAGGTATAATAATCTGGCTGGTCACTATGACATATTTTCTTCATCCCACATTGGCTGTGATTTGAAGAATGTTTCAATTCATGGAAATAACAATGTAACCATGTATTTTATCATCCTAGGCTAAATTATGTTTATTTATAAATTCCTTGAATTCATTTATTTTTTGACCCCCTCCCCTCATCCTATCGAGGCTAGTTCAACTGCTATCATCCAGGGGCCCTACACTATTTGGTGGGGGCCTTAGAGCTAATATTGGAACATTTAGTGTGTTAAGAGTGATATAATCCATTTTAGCTCTCCATTCTCTTTTTATAGGCCTAACATGGCTTCTCAGGACTTGATATTTGTCCACTACAAGGATTTTTCTATCCTTTGAGAGATAGTGGTGATGTCCTAGAGTATTCATGTATACATCACCGAGATGAGTGGTGTTAGAATCACATGATAGAGGTTTTCTATTAACATGGACAACATATTATCATGGGGGAGTGATCAATTAAATGAGTAACTCAACCCATTCCATCTGTAAATAAAGTCTAAAAATATCTATTTCACTACCTATTTGCCGTTCATGAGGTCACTAACTATTTTTTATTTCAATTAAGACCTAAAATGTAATAGAAACTGGTGCCAGAGTTTCTCCCATCCGATTTCTGAGTTAGCTTGCAAACCTATGTACCAAAAAAAGGCTGAACCGTGTAGGGAACTCACAAAGCATCTGTGCTTCAACACTTCTTCTTTCTATAGGTTTCATATCATGGAATCATAGTAATAATAATAGTGAATTAGATTTTTCTCTAGGTCCCATGAGCCTTCGAACAATGGGAATACAGGACTCATGAAATATTGTGTTGGAGGGGAGTTATTTAACCTATAATAGTATGACTTCCATTTTTTACTATTGGAGTATTCCATCCTTCCATTTCATCCATTGAAGTTGTCTATATCTTGAGGGTATTTAGGATCCCTTTATTCATGTCATGGTTGACCTATGCATGAGTGAGTCTAGCATAGGGAATGACTAAATGTCTCGGCCCTACTAGAAGTAGAGGCAGATAAACAGCTGGGTGAATCCCTTTTGGATTCCCTGTAATCTATTCTAGTTTTTGACGTAATATAAGGAAATCCTAATATCAATGTGGTATTGAAATCATGTATAAAAATTAGTTGGGATATATTTATAATGAGTTTCCTTCCATGATTCTTCAATCACAATGATCTAGTGAGGAAAAGGTACATCTGATGGAAGTGTGTGTTGATGATCTACATGGGGAACATAACCATTTTGACAACTAGTACATGGATTCTAACGATTGATTCACCTTTTCTCATTCATTTCATCCTCATTTCATGATAATATTTACTCAAGCATGGGGGAGTCATTTTCATGGGGAGGATTTGGTGGGTCACAGAACATATTCTTATACTTATCCTTGTTGGAGATTCACATAAGTTGTGGTGGAAGACATCTATGTGGAGCCTAAATTTAACACAAATCTTTGTTTTCTGGTGTGGACACCCATAATATCAGTGTGGACCATCCTTGGGAGGGGTCCCCCTTCTCTTGTTACATGATATTAGTATCATTTTTAAGGATGTATATGGGACTGAGGTACACAAGGTGCACTAATACATAATGCATCGGTGGTGGTGTTACTTATGATGAATGGTATGAGATATTTTTAAGTACTTTTTTGGGTCTCCCATAGCCATTCTGTGATGATATTTTGGTTTTTTAGTGAATAGTGACTCAGAGAGATCCCAGATATTACATTGATGTATGCCTCTATTCAGGGGGATGTGAGTCATGGGGCAGGATGGAATGAGTGACCCCTTTATCCATTTTTTCTAGTTAAAAGATGAAATACATTCATTGGGTGGGAATTTTAGGGAAAATTAACACTAAGCCTACAAGATGGGGGTTTTCCCGTTATTCAATTAATATTCCTCATACCATATTCTTTGGTTATACATGGGAATTTTGTTTTAAAAATTCCCCCATACCTATGGGATGTGGTTGATCCCATGTTGTGAAGACTTGTGTTGTTATTTCCAACTTCTTGATCTCACACTTTCCAATGTGGGTGTGAGCTGGATATAGTGTCAGAACTGAACATCACTTTTTTCTCCCTATGACATAATCAGTGCTTGTAGATTGGCATCCCATAGATGACATGCCATCTAGATATTCTCAATGATCATTTTTAGGATAATCTTGATGGATTGAAATCATTATGCCTGATGTTTCCGAGACATACTCAAGGAAGCTTTTGTCTATCATTCCACATTTCCTATGTAAGGAATTAATTTGACGGCCATCTACGGTGATGAAATTTTTGGACGTCACATCTTGGGGGTTCTTATATATGATAATTGTGGTGAATTTTAGAGATCCATGTTATCCTTGTCCTAGAATATGAACACCATATGGGGAAATGATGATAATGCAACACATCTTCTATAGCGCATGGAGGTAGGCCACCTGAAGTTATTTATTTAACCTTTCTTATTTTTTATGAAGTGTATATGGAAGGAATTCAAGGTTTATTTAATGGTGAAACTCTCCTAGGACATTAACATGGTCTGCATACCCATCATTGCGAAAGAAATACTTTTAAGTAGTAGAGAGTGGCCCAGAAATTTTGGAGAAGGTTATGTATACAATCTTCTGAAAACTATATTGGTATGTTGAAATGAAAAGTGTATGTGGTCTATTACATCACTTCTATTTTATCCTTATTTTTTTATTCTCATAGGAAACACATCTTGTTCCAGTTCCTCCATGGAAACTTCTTCTTGATTTTCCCTGATTTGACTGCTCGATATTGATTTCATTCCAATTAGTAGGGTTAATGGGAGTTTCATTGACAAGTGAATGGTATGATGGTGTCTTGGAATATGTACATGGACCTGGGCCATACTATGGATGAGAAAGTATATCGCTTGTCATGCAGTTAGTATCCAAAATTTTGTACTCAATTTTTCCATGTTTGTAACATATGAGGTATTTCTTGCATTTGAACCAACAATGGGAGGACATTCTCCCGATAGAAAATATTGACTGTGGGGAGCACCTTCAAAGTCAGAATTGGGATGGTGAGGACTACCATAATTGGTTAGTGATAATATGTATAGAGTACATATATGGTGAATACCCTAGAGAGGACCTTCAGGTTAGACCATAGCAAGGGGAGTCCTTCTTGTTTCTTAGCATCATTGAGGGGAGGGCCTTCACAATGACTAATATATTGGATAAGACTACAATCAACACTCATGATTCAAGGGGAATAACTACAGTTTTTATTTTGGGGAGGGTATTTAGGATGCACTAAAATGAGAAGAGGAAATTCTTGTTGATTGGTTTCACTTTAGTATGGACTTCATAGAAAATACCAGCATGGTGAGGACTGTCATCACAAAACGACATCTGCTTGGAGGAAGAAAAAATTCTAAAATATATTCCCTAGGGAGAATAATCAGGGAGGATTAATACAAGGGGAGGAAATTCATTCTATTGGATCTTCTGGTCATGCGGAGGGCTGCCCTAATAGATATCTATAGATATGCTCTCATGGTCGATCATTTTTGTCCCCCTATGTAAACCCCAGTGGGTGATCTGGGGAGGACCTTCAGAGCTATTGGTAGTGACATTGGAGGGAGGACCATCAAAACTGATAGTAAAATGTCCATATTTTGGTAATGGGATGACATGATCTTGAGCCTCTATTGATAGATGATTGATGGCATCAATATGAAAAGCAACTAGAATATAAAATCATGAATCTCCTCTAAATTTTCCTATTGCATTTTGAACCTTTCATGTTTAGGTGCTCACTTATGAGAAACGGGGGATGCCTACTACAATTAGTGAAAATCATGTATAGTTCCATGTTTGATTGGCTCCCATTATTATTTTTTCATACGCTGACGAGAATCTTGATTTCTGGATGGGGTATATGCCTGCCTTAGATTGGACACAATGTTGGACAGGTGTACCCCAGTTTGAATGTGTATTTTCCATGATATGGTTTTCTTTGTATCATATAATAGGGTCATTGACCCTCATGGAGTAAAATAAGGATGTAGTTCTTCTCTTGGATTATTATATGTTTTTATGGATGAATTATCCCACCCAAGGAGATTGGTTCATTGGTTTTACTCCTCTATTTTTTTGATAATTCAATAGCATCTTGACGCATATAGAGGATATAGTAAGGGATCAACGTCTAATCTTACATTTTGGAAAAGATGTGTTGAAATATATAATTGGATATAACATGTTTTAATTCCCATTATGATGACATATAATGATTTTTTTCAAGATATTTTCCTCCATTGGTTTATAATGGGCACTTCAAATTATCATGTTATGGGATAGAGAATGACACTACTGCCGGGTATTTTCTCTAGTTTCCTGGGTATTTGGCTAGCGAACATTATTTTTGAAAAATTGAATTTCCATATACTATGTATATGAGTGTTCCTGATTTCAATCCACATGTATTTGAATTTTAACATATTTTTTTTTCACTATATTTGTAAGGGGGGCATCATTGTGGTAGGTAATAATTTGCATCTTCTTATGGACTTCCCCCATAATTGACTGACGGGCATCATATGCATCAAAAGTGTTATATGAGTGTCAATAATTTACATCCCTATCTGAATGGTGGGCTTGTTGTGCTTTTACAATTATTTCGGTCTTCTTATAGGTGGGTGATTTCCTATATGAATGACCATCCACTTGGACATTATTCAATATTTTCATCTTTATATAATTGTCCCCACTGACTATACGGTGAAACACTTGTGAACTGGAATGAATGTGTGTTGCTCGTTTTGTGCCACCGTATTTCCATGGTAGGATTCATGTGAGTGAGCATGGATATCCATCTGCTCATAAATTTATGCAACATTTTAATGGTGGGCTTCAGTAAGATGGGCATAACTATATGAATTCTTATTATATACTATCATGCTTGTGTGGAATACCTCCTCCTCTATAAAAAGTGTCACAACCTCTAATAATTATAAATTTTCTACTCTCAATTTTCATACAAAGGGGATAATTTTCATGAGACATTAGTAGGTTCCCTCGGCATGGGATCCTCTTCTGATAGAGTATATCGGGTTGTAGGCCACTGGTGGTGATGTCCCCAAAAAGTATCCCTGGAGTTTGGTTGCCCTGTAGTTGGGATGAATTCATTGGTTTCAACCTCAACTACCTCCCTACAATTATGTATACATTAATTGTCACATTCTGGGGATAGGTTCCCAAAATGATTTCATACGTCTTGTGGAGCCTTCATTTGTTGGATTTACAGCCGCAGATAAGAGGTATTTGATGAGATTTCACTATTTGCAGGGAATGCCTTGCTACCTCCACCATAGGGAGAGTTTCATTTTGGTGGAACTCTGTGAGCATCATGTATGAAACTCAGTATTGAAGAATTTGGTAGGAGAGGGTGTCATGTTCTTTATTGGTGACCCGGTTTCCTTTGTGGTAATAGAAATGTGTGACTGAGAAATATTTTTGAATTTCATTTGTATCTAAGAGAGCTCTGTGAAATTCCTTCAGTATATATAGGAATTTTAAAACAAAAAATTTCATTCAATGTATAATATCATGATCAATTGTATAATTGATGGTTTTTTCATGGACCATATCATTTTGGAGGAAATGAGATTGTGTTGGGATAATCACAGAACCTTGGTTATGGATTCCCATTAGTTTAACATTTTTTGTTTCTCCCATATTTCTGTCATACCATGAGGCAGGAGAAATGGACCAATAGATAGTAACCAATTTTCTTTTATTGTGAAGGGTTCCTCATCAAGAACGATGTCCTCGGAAGGTCTCCAATGGGTTTATTGTTGGAGCCAACCACAAACAAAAAAAACCATTGTAACTATGGTTCATGGACATTCATTCCAATTATAGTTTCTCTTTGGATGATTATTGGAAAACAACACTTAAAACTCCAATAGTTAAGAGTATGGGAGGTTGGGCTCATCACACCCTTTTGAGGGGAATTGTTTCATAAATAAAGATTATCTTATAGATTTAATCAATGTTCGTATGTTCATGAATCATTGGTTTCATCCCAAGAATGTGCTCTTGGGTTACCCATGGGTTGTAAGATTAATCCTATATATGCATAGGTTTGGAATTACTGAGACCTCATTAGTTTAATCTATATGATGAGGCACTATAGAGTGTATCATCATCTAGGGGGAAGATGGTTTCTTTGATATCATGATCGAACCCCTAATATGGGATTTCTATGTATCCTTAGGAGAGGAATCACAACCCATGTAGTTTTTTGCGATAAAACAGGACACAACACCTTTTATGGTCATGTGACTCGTACCCGTCGATGATGTTTAGAATCATGTGGAATTGACATCAAGGAAGAGTATACCTAGTAATGATTTCATGGGGGAATTACACAAAAGTGGACCAAGAATCATAGGATAGGAATGGTCTCCTAGTTGGATATTGATCTTTAGGGGGATATGGCCTTGTGAACAATAAGGTGATTTTATTGCTAGGTATGAACCTCAAGGGGGATTCTTATGTATTCTAGTTATTTGGTAATCATATACAACATTGTTCATCTTTAATTGAGGATTATACTATAGATTCCCATTCATGAAAATTTATTTGGGGATTAATCCTAAAGATGATTCCATTTTGTGAGGGTACATTATTGGGGAATATACAATGATGCTTCCCATTTGAGAAGACATGGTCATGGACTACACTATATAGGAGGGAATTATTGAAAGAGTGACATCAGGTATTAATCCTTAAGAGGATTACATAGTGAGTCAATGAAACACTAATTTATAATATCATTCTAAAGATAATGTCTCTTGTGTTTGGACCTAAGCAAGGTGTCCAACGTACCCTGGTTAGAGATTGAATTAGAGTTATCATAGATCAATAGGGGTGTGGATTACGCTTGGAAGTAGTCCCCATGATCTCAAGACATCATACATGAATTCTACATATCCTTACTATAGTATGATTCATTGTTCTAAAAGATCATTTGAGTTGGATCATGCGTGTGGATGATTCCCACCTGATCTCAGGCCTTCAGACATGCATCCTATGTGTCCTGTTTGGACAAGAAATAGTGTTATCATAGTTCCTTTAGAGTGGTGTGGATTCTATGATAATCCTCAACCACTAATCCCATGTGAGTCATGATTAGTTTCAGAATGAAGAGAAAATTCTAGATCATGAAAACCACACATCATTACTTCTTTATTGATGGAAAAGTGGGATGATAGTGGATGAGGTTGGGGAGATAGGTCAATGACAAAGAAAGATATTTAGGGGATTTTAATATTCCAATGCTCACCCATGTTGATATCTTGGAAATTCACATTTTTAAATGTATTTGGAAATTTACCAGGTCGAACCTAAGAGGAGTAGGAGTTCTACATCCAGTAGAAAAGATATGGGTTCACTATAATAGGGGTGTCATAAAACAATTTCAGGAGAAGGGGAGAAGTATCAGTCCTCATCAAATTGGAATGAAGGATTGATACCTTTGACTTATATGTATCCCTCATTAAATGGAAAAGCCATTAACTAACCTTGATCCCTAAAAGGGATGTTTGTATGAGTATTTCATGGTTGGGACCAATATTACAATTAGAATAAAAAATAAATTTTGGGGGTCCACAACCTTGTTAGAATGACCCATATGACTCCACTTACCATGGGTATGTCAACTCAGAATTATGAAATTATACACTTGATGGTTTTATCATATGGGTTTGGTTAATTTGGAAGAGGCATATTCATGATGGTGATGGAATGGTCTACTGATGGGCTTCAAAGGATGAGATGGAAACACAAGGGCATGGTCAGAATAGGAAGCCCTAATGCATGAAGGCACCCCATTATTCGTACCACTTGATTAGGTGGGATAGGGTACCCTCTAAATGAAATACTAGAATATAGTATGGGGTTATTGTAACACCCGAGATTTTTATGAGTAATATTTTTATTTATGTATATCATCAAAGGAATCATTCACTACATACTATCTTGGCTTACTTTACACGCAATCGCGACCTTCCTCGATAGCTTGCGTCGTACGCAATACTGAGTTTCACTAAACAACGATATGCTATTAAAATATTATTAAAACTAGCCGTTATGAATAGTAATAACCACTTTTTGAAATTTTGTAAATTTTATTTTTCAAAATGGACTTTGTTTTTGGATTCGGAGTATCGAATTTAGCCTAGGGTGAAATTTTGGTAATTTTCGGATAACTTTCATATTTTGAAGAATAGTGAAAATTACTAAATTTTAGTTAAAAACAAATTTTTCAATCGAAATAATTAATAGTGATAAATTATTAATTTGAGTGGTTTAAAAGTATATTTAGAATATATTTTTACAATTTAATACAATGTTGGTCATTGGATGTAATTTCAAATTTAAACTAGACACAAACAAGTATCAATCTTTTGATAGATATTGTTTCTTAAAAACACACTATTTGTTTTAACAGAGGGATTTAATTATAAAATTAATTAATGCAACTTCTATGTTATGAATTTGGTAAAATAGAATTCATTTTTGAATTCGGAATATGAAATATATCTTAGGATGAAATTTTGGCATTGTTCTGAAAAACATCAATTTTTGATGAATAGTGAAACTACTAAGTGGTAGTTAAAAAACTGAATTTTGCATAAAACTTAATATTACCGCTTTTGTGAATAGAATTTCAAAAATCCGATAGACACAGTTGATATCAGTAAGTAAAATGTGGTTCAATGAGATAAAAATAATTTTTTTTGTGAATAGTAACTTTTTACTTTTTTTACCGCGGTTAATAGTAAATAGGGTAACTAAGGGTAAATATGATATTACTATTACCCTAAGACATGTCCTAATTCTATTGGACAAGTTTATCTCGACCAAAAACAACCTTAAGTGTAAAAGATTATCATTTAGGTCCACTTGGATTAGATTAGGACATTTATTATTATTTAATTCAAAGAAAAGTTAAAAGAGTTAAAATCAATGTT
Source organism: Viscum album (assembly GCA_963277665.1). Taxonomy (NCBI): domain Eukaryota; kingdom Viridiplantae; phylum Streptophyta; class Magnoliopsida; order Santalales; family Viscaceae; genus Viscum; species Viscum album. Next base: position 809,111,904 of record OY728140.1, on the reverse strand, counting down.
TATTTACTAAAACATTTTTAATCTGGGGTTATACATAATATAAATTAGACTATAAATATTCATTAAAAAGCTAAAAATATTTCCTACATAATGGTATTTTATTTGTAATTTTTATACATTCAATAATTTAATTTAATTATGACACAATGATGATGCAGTAATTATCTTATTAATGAAATATTGACATAATTAATGTTATAAACACAGAAATAAATGTAATTTGACACTTTTTATGAATTAAACTAATTTTATAGGTTACTATGATATATTAATGTTGATTTAATCAACTTGGTTAGAACATATAATTCTGTTATTACTTTCACAAAAATCATATATCAAATAGTGTCAAAATTGACACAAAATAGTTTTTAAATCAAATATTATATTATTAATTGTTATTTTTTTCTTAAAAATATAAGGTTCGGCAAAATGACATAGATAAGGATATATATATTAATAATAAACAATTTTCGTTCGTTTGGCATGTTATAGTAAGTGTAATAACCATATAATGTAAGAAAACAAAAATACACGGTAAAAGTTAAATTATTTAACTTAGAGTTAAATCTAATTGATAAGGTTAAAATAATAATCTAAACTTGTCTAAATCCTATTGGTTGATATTATTTCGACCCATCCCCACTTTAGCTTTGAAATAAGACCCTTTGGAACCATTATAAACCGATTTTGACTTTAATATAAAATAATATTTTGAGATATTTCTAAGGTGCCCCTCTCCTCCCTTATAAAAGGGCACCTCCTCCCCCTCCTCCTCACACCAATTTGAGCACTCAAGCTCGGCCAAACCCTGCCAAAATCCCTTCTCCACTTTCCTAGAATAATCCTAGAGGTCCTGGTCTTCTTAAAAGACCAATATTAGTACCCTAAGTGAAGGATTCAAAGAGGCGTTTCAAAGAAGAAGTAATATCCATTACCGATCTTTTCAATTTCATTCTTCTTCAACTTCTTATTCTTTAGTTGATTCTTGATAAAGTAATAACATAAGTATTACTTACATACTGATATGTTATTATAAATATGAAACAAATCTAATTAACCTTCTATCCATCCTACGGAAAAAGGAAATCACCGCGCGTGCGTACGTACGGAATACCGTCTCCACGCCGTGGTGTAATCTATTTTCCGCCACCACCTTAATTGGATGGGTATAATGGTTTAATGAGTAACTATATATTATTATTATAAAGTGATATTGATACTGAAATAGTATTCATACACTTCAACACAATTCCACGACCATGGGAACGATATCATCGCTCGTGCGTACGTACGGACTACCGTCTCCACGACGCGATGAGATTCATTCTAAATGATTAACCATTCATGATTGATTATAAATTATATATTATAAGTACTAATGAAATATATGACATAATAATGTTACTGGAATTATTTATATTTATATGTATGTCATATAATTAATTCCATTCAATTCAATAAGGAAACGAAAACAACGTTCATGTGTACGTACGGACTACCGTCTCCATGAACGGTGTATTTGTTTCCATTTAATGATTTATTATATATGTATATTCTAAATATATATATATATATATCATGTTTTATATTCTGGAATTAAGTAATCATGATCTAAGTAATCATATGAATAATTACAAGTTAAAAACACGAATGACAAATGAGACGATTTTACCCAAAACGCTACTTTAACATGAATTTACAAAAGAACGGGTAATATGAAGTCATAAGTGGACCATATATGATATAATAACAATGAATATGATTCTGGAATAAGTCAATAATATGATTTAAATCATTATACAGGAGGTTCGGACACTTACAATGCAAGTCAGACCTAAGGTAAGGAAAATATCACAATCTCATTTTTATCCGAGATTGTTAATACTTTGGTATTTACTGGGGTGTATTTTATCATCCACATCCATGTTCCCTCAATATGTAATATTGATTCCATCCACTTAAAATATTTTAAATCCAATTTTACCCTTCGGTGAGTTTTATTAAAGAATATGAAAGGAATCTTTTGTCTTTTTTTCGTACGAGGTAATTTTTTGACTTTTCCGTCAAAAGTACGAAGAATGTTTTTTTAACTTATACGGCATGAATGGATTTTTAAAATATTATTTCCAAGAAGCATCCATTACAAGTTTTCATGTTTATTTTTAATCAACTTCTTTTTGTTTATAATTGTATGACATGTTAAGAAAAGACAAGTGTTTTTGAATAAGAAAGGATATTTTCCTCAAGAATGGAGTTCAAGTGTTTTATCAAAATTATTTTCCATCTATGATATTAAAGGGTTATGTTTTTATCCCTATTATTACATTGATTTGATTATGTTGTGAGGGAATTATTTTTATGAAGTCATTTACCTTATATGATTTGTTTTATGATGTCATGATGTTTCAAGAATCTCATTTTTGTTACATGTGTTATGCGATGATGTATGATATATGATTATGTGGCACACATAAGAAAGGATTTATTATAAGATGGGTGGGACCTATATCTCCCTCCAATGCATTGGGTATCGATTTTATATCTCATGAGATAGACATGGTTGGAACGGTAGGTTATACCGGTTCAGTGAAACATGACTGGAACGAGGGTGACTCGATTCATGAAGGGACTTCGTCCACTAAGATAGTCTTGGCAATGAGTCTTGACTAACAAGAAATGATTCTCTATGATTGTGTGTGTATTCCACAAAGTTTAATGTTTTAAGTTATGATTATTGTGATTACATTTCATTGCCATGATTTATCCCATGTTATGAAATTATGATCTCATTTGCAGGTTAAGATTTCCAAAAGTTATGTGCTTATGTATATGATGTGATTGATATTTCTTTTATTTACCCTTACTGAGCATTTGAGCTCACCCTTTTATTTTTTCTTTTACCCAGGATATAAAGAAATGTTTTAGGTATAAAAAAAGGAAGATCTTTATGGGAGATGTTGAAGATCTTTCACCACGATTAGAAGATTACGTTCCGAGTTTCCAAAGACACTAAACTATTACGATCCTTGTGTATTTGTTTTTTTTGTTATGTACTAAGTATTCCGCAAAAGTAATGTAATGGACATATACGTTAAGCTTCGGGTCTTTATAGTTGGTATCAGAGGAATGGTTTAGTCAACCTTTGGAAACTACGATGCGAGAACTTTAGTGAGATCCCTAGAGATATTTCTATGGTATGTCTAGGGATGTCCCTAAGGTTGAGTATACGTATAGGTTATAGTAATAGAATTACGCTAACGATCATAGAATTAAACCTAAGATGTTAGATATTGAAGGTACTCCCCCTTTATTATATTGTTTTCCCTAGCATGATTTTTCCTCTCACACTATTATTTTTGGGTTTTAGACGATGGCTGGAACCCGAAGGAACCGTGTTGATCAATGCAATGGACAATGCAGTGATTGCCCTCCTGAAAAACAAATGTTATGGTAGATGGAGTACAAAATCTCATTGCTATACTTAGACAAGCTATGAATCATTCTGGACTTCCAAATGAGCAGGTAAGGGAACAATATTCTATTGAGTCCTTCATGAGGCAACGTCCACCTTCTTTCAGTGGGACTACCGATCCACTTGTTGCTGAACAATGGATCAGTACCACTAAAAATATATTTTTAGTTCTTCAATGTTCTGAACATGATAAAGTCATCTTAGCAGTATATCGTTTGGAAGGTGAAGCTGATCAATGGTGGAATCTTATCAAGAATACGATGCAAGGAGATGAAATTGAGTCCATGGAATGGGACGAGTTCAAGAACTTGTTTTTCAGTAAGTACTTACCTCGTATTCTTCAAACAAAATGGAAAAGGAGTTTCTTGAGCTAAAGTATAAGGATGATGAATCTGGTGGTATATACGAAGTGAATTTTACAAGACTTGCAAGGTATGTATCTGGCATTATCATCCAACTTGAAAGTAAAGTTGATCGATTTTTCAGTGGATTAAAACCAAGTCTTAGAAGGGCATTAGCTATAAGAGACTTCAGTAGCTATGAAGAAATTGCGCGTTGTGCTGTCAAGGTAGAAATGGAAGTTGGTGTTACATATCCATCTCATGGTTTTGACAAGAAACGAAAGATGGAGTTCAAGGAGAAATCTCAGAATAATAGTGAAAAAAAGATGAATGTTTCCTTATGCACAAAGTGTGGAAAGAAGCATTGTGGAGATTGTCTTAAAGGGACTAGAAAATGTTTTATGTGTGGAAAAGAAGGTCATCGAGCAGCTGAGTGTCGAAGTAATGGAAAAAGGGTTTCTAATGATGTGAATAAAGCAAACACTATAGAGAACGCACCACCAACACTTCAATGCTTCATGTGCAAGGAAATGGGGGCATTATGCTAATAAATTCCCTAATCCAAGGGTTAGTGATGATCGACATGAGCAACCGCTTAAGGCAAAGGACAAAGGGAAATCACATGCGATCACCATTGGCGATGTTGAATATGATAACGATGTGGTGGAATGATTAAGTGTTTATGTAATGGGATTCTAAAATAATGTTTTATCATAAAATATTGGAATATTTATGTATTGGTCTAATGTGGTATTCAAAGTGATTGAGATATTTTTGGAAATAAGATGATATGCGCATAATGAAGGAAAAATGAGAAAACGAAATTTTTAACAGTATTCATGAGCTCATGATTGATATAAGGACTAAGTGATATCATGGTTTGAGTATATAGAATTTTGATGATTTTGGTATGTGTAAAGTGTTAACTTTTAACTGCATTCATGTTTTCATTACGGTTCAATGGGTATTCAAGATAATACATGATTAAGGACTTTAAATGTCTGGAATGTGACCGACAAAACATATCTTATGATATATGGGGATCAACGATGGTATTAAATATATGGTAATCATTTTCACTATGTTATGAGAGTGGACTACAGTATTATGGAAAAGCCTAAAGATTAGAATGGATTATGTTAGACATAAGTTAGTATTGTTTAAAGATAGAAGTTTTTTTATCGATATTATTGATGGGATGTTATAGTAATATAGTTTTTGAAAAAGGACAACCTGTAGGACGGGCGACAACCCATCGCTTCGGACAAGGCTGTGGGAATCGAACCCACAACCGAAGTGCGACTAGCCTTTATCACCTACCACTGGCCTACAGAAAGTCCCTGTTTAGTAGAAAGTATTTTTATTATGTTAAGCAGTATGATATATGATGTATAAGTCCGTTTTAGGAACCATATATGATTAATCTCACTATAGAATGACTTATGTATATTTAATAACTTTTTCTAAACTTTTGTTTGAGACAGATGGAATGACTCGTCATTCTATCACGTGATCTGCTAACACTTCACGAATGACAAATTCAACTTCATTTCTTTAAGAGATGAAGTGGAAATTGTCCAAAGAACGACATACAGTGAGACTATACCAAAATCACGAAAGTATTTCTCCTAATTCCAATTTCATCAACTTTAGAGAAATGATCTTAAAAACCAAAAATGTTGTCCTAGTGCTCTTATATCTAATGAATCAGATGGTACCTTAGATTTTCACAAATTTATGACTTTGTGATTGCTGGATTTTCCATAGCCATGTTCTCTACCACTCTCCATCATAACATGATGGTTAGATTTCTCTTCCATATCCATATTTTCACCTATGTGGAAACCCAGTGATTAGTTTATTTGGGTAATCGTTACATTTCATACTTTAGTTTTTTAAGCCAAGTTTTGGTATTCCTTTTTATGATGTGGGTTTCTATTAAAGAAACTTTTGGGTAGTAAACCATTTATAACCCCGACGAATTTCGAGGGCGAAATTCATTTTAAGGGGGGTAGAATGTAACACCCGAGATTTTTATGAGTAATATTTTGTTTTTTGTATATCATCAAAGAAATATTTCACTACATACTAGCTTGGCTTACTTTACACGCAATCGCGACCTTCCTCGATAGCTTGCGTCGTACGCAATACTGAGTTTTACTAAACAACGATATGCTATTAAAATATTATTAAAACTAGCCGTTATGAATAGTAATAACCACTTTTTGAAATTTTGTAAATTTTATTTTTCAAAATGGACTTTATTTTTGGATTCGGAGTATCGAATTTAGCCTAGGGTGAAATTTTGGTAATTTTCGGTTAACTTTCATATTTTGATGAATAGTGAAAATTACTAAATTTTAGTTAAAAACAACTTTTTCAATAGAAATAACTAATAGTGATAAATTATTAATTTGAGTGGTTTTAAAGTATATTTAGAATATATTTTTACAATTTAATAAAATGTTGGTCATTGGATGTAATTTCATATTTAAACTACACATAAACAAGTGGCAATCTTTTGATAGATATTGTTTCTTAAAAACACACTATTTGTTTTAACAACGGGATTTAATTATAAAATTAATTAATGAAACTTCTATGTTATGAATTTGGTACAATAGAATTCATTTTTTAATTCGGAATATGAAATATAGCTTAGGATGAAATTTTGGCATTGTTCTGAAAAACATCAATTTTTTATGAATAGTAAAACTACTAAGTGGTAGTTAAAAAAACTGAATTTTGCATAAAACTTAATTTTACCGCTTCTGTGAATGGAATTTCAAAAATCTGATAGAAACGGTTGATATCAGTACGTAAAATGTGGTTCAATGAGATAAAAATAATTTTTTTGGTGAATAGTAACTTTTTTCTTTTTTTACCGCGGTTAATAGTAAATAGGGCAACTAAGGGTAAATATGATATTACTATTACCCTAACACATGTAATAATTCTATTGGACAAGTGTATCTCGACCAAAAACAACCTTAAGTGTAAAATATTATCATTTAGGCCCACTTGGATTAGATTAGGACATTTATTATTATTTAATTCAAAGAACAGTTAAAAGAGTTAAAATCAAAGTTTATTTACTAAAACATTTTTAATATGGGGTTATACATAATATAAATTCGACTATAAATATTCATTAGAAAGCTAAAACGATTTCCTACATAATGGTATTTTATTTGTAATTTTTAGACATTCAATAATTTAATTTAATTATGACACAATTATGATGCAGTAATTATCATATTAATGAAATATTGACATAATTAATGTTATAAACACCAAAATAAATGTAATTTGACACTTTTTATAAATTACAATAATTTTCTATGTTACTATGATATATTAGTGTTGATTTAATCAACTTGTTTCGAACATATAATTATGTTAAGACTTTCACAAAAATCAAATATCAAATAGTGTCAAAATTGACACAAAATAGTTTTTAAATCAAATATTATATTATTAATTGTTATTTTATTCTTAAAAATCTAAGGATAGGAAACATGACTTATATAAGGATATATATATTAATAATAAACAATATTGGTTCGTTTGGAATGTGATAGTAAGTGTATTAACCATATAATGTAAGAAAACAAAAAGACACGGTAAAAGTTATATTATTTAACTTAGAGTTAAATCTAATTGATAAGGTTAAAATAATAACCTAAACTTGTCTAAATACTATTGTTTGATATTATTTCGACCCATCCCCACTTTAGCTTCGAAATAAGACCCTTTAGAACCATTATAAACCGATTTTGACTTTAATATAAAATAATATTTTGAGATATTCCTAAGGTTCCCCTCTCCTCCCTTATAAAAGGGAACCTCCTCCCCCTCCTCCTCACACCAATTTGAGCACTCAAGCTCGGCCAACCCCTGCCAAAATCCCTTATCCACTTCCCTATAATAATCCTAGAGGTCATGGTATTCTTAAAAGACCAATATTAATTCCCTAAGTGAAGGATTCAAAGAGGCGTTTCAAAGAAGAGGTAATATCCATTACCGATCTTTTCAATTTCTTTCTTCTTCAACTTCTTCTTCTTTAGTTGTTTCATGATAAATTAATAACATCAGTATTACTTACATACTGATGTGTTATTATAAATATGAAACTAATCTAATTAACCTTCTATCAATCCTATGGAAAAAGGAAATCACCGCTTGTGCGTACGTACGGAATACCGTCTCCACGCCGTGGTGTAATCTATTTTCCGCCACCACCTTAATTGGATGGGTATAATGGTTTAATGAGTAACTATATATGATTATTATAAAGTGATATTGATACTGAAATAGTATACATACACTTCAACACAATTCCACGACCACGGGAACAATATCATCGCTCATGCGTACGTACGGACTACCGTCTCCACGACGCGTTGAGATTCATTCTAAATGATTAACCATTCATGATTGATTATAAATTATATATTATAAGTACTAATGAAATATATGAAATAATAATGATACTGGAATTATTTATATTTATATGTATTTCATCTAATTAATTCCATTCAATTCAATAAGGAAACGAAAACAACGTTCATTGGTACGTACGGACTACCGTCTCCATGAACGGTGCATTTCTTTCCATTTACTGATTTATTATATATGTATATTCTGAATATATATATATAAATCATGTTTTATATTCTGGAATTAAGTAATCATGATCTAAGTAATCATATGAATAATTACAAGTTAAAAACACGAACGACAAATGATACGATTTTACACAAAACGCTACTTTAACATGAATTTACAAAAGAACGGGTAATATAATGTCATAAGTGGAACATATATGATATAATAACAATGAATAGGATTCTGGAATAAGTCAATAACATGATTTAAATCATTATACAGGAGGTTCGGACACTTACAAAGCAAGTCGGACCTAAGGTAAGGAAAATATCACAATCTCATTTTTATCCGAGATTGTCTATACTTTGGTATTTACTGGGGTGTATTTTATCATCCACATCCATGTTCCCTAAATATGTAATATTGTTTCCATCCACTTACAATATTTTAAATCCAATTTTACCCTTCTGTGAGTTTTAGTAAAGAATATGAAAGGAATCTTTTGTCATTTTTTCGTACGAGGTACTTTTTTGACTTATCCGTCAAAAGTACGAAGAATTTTTTTTTACTTATACTGCATGAATGGATTTTTAAAACATTATTTCCAAGAAGCTTACATTACATGTTTTCAAGTTTATTTTTAATCAAATTCTTTTATTTTATAATTTTATGACATGTTAAGAAAATAAAAGTGTTTTTGCAGAAGAAAGGATATTTTCCTCAAGAATGGAGTTCAAGTGTTTTATCAACATTATTTTCCATCTATGATAATAAAGGGTTATGTTTTTATCCCTATTATTACATTGATTTGATTATGTTGTGAGGGAATTATTTTTATGAATTCATTTACCTTATATGATTTGTTTTATGATGTCATGATGTTTCAAGAATCCCATTTTTGTTACATGTGTTATGCGATGATGTATGATATATGATTATGTTTCACACATAAGAAAGGATTCATTATAAGATGGGTGGGACCTATATCTCCCTCCAATGCATTGGGTAACGACTTTATATCTCATGAGATAGAGATGTCTGGAACGGTAGGTTATACTGGTTCAGTGAAACAGGACTGGAACGAGGGTGAATCGATTCAGAAAGGGACTTTGTCTACTAAGATAGTCTTGGCAATGAGTCTTGACTAACAAGAAATGATTCTCTATGATTGTGTGTGTATGACACAATGTTTAATGTTTTAAGTTATGATTATTGTGATTACATTTCACTTCCATGATTTATCCCATGTTATGAAATTATGATCTCTTTTGCAGGTTAAGATTTCCAAAAGTTATGTGCTTATGTATATGATGTGATTGATATTTCTTTTGTTTACCCTTACTGAGCATTTGAGCTCACCCTTTTATGTTTTCTTTTCCCCAGGATATAAAGGAATGTTTTAGGTATAAAAAAAGGAAGATCTTTATGGGAGATGTTGAAGATCTTTTACCACGATTAGAAGATTACGTTCCGAGTTTCCAAAGACACTAAACTATTACGATCATTGTGTGTTTGTTTTTATTGTTATGTACTAAGTATTCCACAAAATTAATGTAATGGACATGTACGTTAAGCTCCGGGTCTTTATAGTTATCTGTCTACCAACTCAGTACACAAACGATGTCCATGTATTCATACCGCCTCATTCCGTCATCCACCCCTCCACCTGCATATTAGTATGCCATACAGAGGGTACTCTGCCACACATGAACATGTGGTACACTGAATGGGGTACCTTTGATCTTTCTTTCTTCCAGTCCTAATCACTACCTTTTATATTCATCACATCCTATGAAACACATTTTCTACCCATTCCATCAGCATCAGGACAAACTCACTTCCAAGTCCACCAGCCGCATATGATAAAACCATCAGGCACATCAGCTGGTCATTATAGGTTTACATAACCATGATTAATGCAGTGACATGTGTAATCATCGAAAGAGTGTAGACACCCGGAATGTATATATGTCTACATTTCCATGGAATCCCAGGGCCCTATCTTTGAATACTCATGTGAACTTGCTCATTCAAGAGATAAAAAGTAATCATAATATTTTACACTAAGTGAGGGATAGTGCATTCCTTTCCGTTTCATGTGGACTGATGGTTCTCTCCATTTTCTGAACTTGGTTTTGGGAACCCCATAATGGTTACCCCATATCCTTTTAACTGGAAGTGGATGTCCTTCTCCTCTTAAGGTCATCCCAGGATATGTTTTGATTGATTTTCAATTGTTACTATCCTAAATATCGACACAGGTGAGAGTTGGAACTTTCAAAGCCCCTCCCTCTCTCCCTTGTCAAGCCATTATCCCAAACACTACTACAGTTGTTCACCTTTTCCATCAAAGGATAAAGGAATGTGATGGTTTTTCCAAATCTACCACTTCTTCTTGTTTCTCACAAAAAAAATGACTCACATGGGCATAATATTTGATGAAGATCAAAGCATCCACCCCACTATAAATGAATTAATATAAATCTTTTTCATTATCTAACTAGGATACGTAGTACGCATGCCTGATGGTACGGGCCCATGTGGGAAGCTTCAACTCATAATCAATATCCCAAATGAACTATTAGAACTCTAATTCCTGCATGAATCATTATATGTTGGATTTATTTTTGAAGGCATGAGCATATGTGAGATGATTTCACACATAATCCCCACCCCCATTGAATTATGTGAACACTGATTCTAGGCCTAACCAATTTATATATGATTCCTACCTTTGGCCTGATCTCAATAGAAATTCTCTTTATAAATTCCTTCTCAATAATAACTTCCTTAACTCACTAGTTAATCTTCTTCAGGAATAACTCCATCAAGACTATTTCATGGAAGACATCCTCTACGATCTATGACCAAATAATGTCATCTCATACAGGTATCTCTAATGTGTTTTCCCCAATCATGTCCTCTCATAAAATTTAATTATCATTAAGAGTCATCCCTAAATTAATTATAAAAATTGACCCTTTATAGTATAATCCCCCAAAAAAATTTAACTACTTGGGCTTTGATTCCCAACTAACTGGGATTCATAGGAAACCACCCAAAAGCCCAAACCCATCAACCAAATAACCCATGTGTTCACCGAGATGTATCCCTATAAGGACCATATCAAAAAAGGATACTATGAATCTCCTAAGAATCCAAGGCCACATTGATGTATGTCCGACGTGAAATATTTACTCGGCATCCTCTGACTTTATTTTCTTACTGTACAATGGTAAAATGCATGGATGGGTCCCCATCACACGAGGTTAAATGGTGATGTGTCATTTTATATGGAACCGAACTAAGTTAATTCCTCTCAGTAGGATATGTTAGAATCACATCTAATTGGTTCAATCTCGATCTCAAATCATCATATTTTCTCATGTATGATGATAAACACTAGACCACCACATCATACGGCTTAAACATGCATTATCTCAGTATTTCCCAACCTATACGTATATAGAGTTAATCTTGCAACCCATGGGAAACCTAAAGACACATGATTATGAAAGAATCATTAATTCATCAACATATGAACATTTCATAAATATATAATAGTGTCTTGGATTAGGAAAAAATCCCACCCCCACCCCCAACCCTCAAGGGTGTGATGAGCCCAACCTCACTTCCTCTCAACCAATGTAGTCCTTAAGTGTTAGTTTCCAAATCATCATCCAACGAGCATATACCATTGGAATGAACATCAATGAACCATGGATACAAGGGTCGTTTGAGGATTCTATATCCATAATTAAAATGTTTGGAGACCATCCTCAGACATCAAACCTGATGAGCAACCATTCATAATAATGAACAACTTGTCAATATCCATTAGTCCATTTATCCTACCAACTGTACGACACCAATCGTGATTCAAGAACTACATAATATACCCCTTTGATAATAATATCAATAACCGTTCTTATAAAAAAATTAAAAAAATAAATATCTTCATAACATGGGGAATGGAATCATTATAAAGAGTGAGCTAATAAAACCTCAAATGAAAATCCAGGGATATAATTAACCATATCATGAAAACAAGGGTATGAGAACATGAGTATAACATATGAAATAACTATCCTATATATCAATGATAATTATCAAGATTCCTAAAATAAATTTTGATAGTTAATAATACATGAATCATAAATAAATTAAGTAACATTATCTATAAGAAAATAACATTTTCATAATACATAGTATTCAGGAACACACATATGAATAAAAAATCTTTTATCATGGATATCCACCAAACCATTCATAACATTTTTTTCTTGGTCTAACCACCCACATACCTATTTCAATGTTACAATGAACTAGCATATGTCCCATTTATGGCTTGGGTATACCATCCTTGTACCCTCCATTTCGATCATGGTCTAACCACCAATATTTTATCTATTCATGGAATGGGTCGGCCACCTGCGTACCCATTGGATCATATAATATTTTTCATAACCTAATAAATTTGACAGTGATATAGGTTCCAACAATAACATAATAAATATACTATGGATATGTAAAAAATGATCATAAAAAATTTCTCATATCATAACCCATTAAATGAAATGGTCTTGAAAAAAAATAAAGCATTCTCATAAAAAGTGGAAATTAAATAGTTTTCATAGTCATCATAGGTTCACCAATAGAAAAACTGTAACGTTTAAATATAATATTATAATTGTATGACCCACGAAAGATAAATTTGTTTCATAAAAATAATCCCATCAAAAATATAATCCATTAAGAGAAATAATTAGAATGGTAGCTTTGGATAACATTAATATTTAGAAATTATTAAGATAAAATGATGATATCAAATTTGGAAAATGATTTTTTTTATCATTTGTAACATTTATTATGGTAAATAAAATATCAATGAAAATAATTTTTAAATCATAAGTCCTTCTTTGAATTATATTTCAGGAAAATTAAACTTGAAATCATTTAAATAAATCTTTTGAAATTAATTTAAAAAAATTATTGAGGAAGATATATTTTCTTATTTGAAAAAAATGATAAAATTGACAAAATTTTCAAAAACATTCCTTCAAAATATCATTAAAAACATATAAAGTAAGGATAAAAAAAGTAGAGTCCTGGAAAAATTAGATCATGTCTTATATGATAAAATAATTATTCGGTTTATATGTACAGTAAAATAAAAACAATAGTTTCTAGTGATATAATTAGAAAAGTCCTTTCAATTTATTTTTAAAAAAGTTCAACCATTGATAAAAATTTATATGAAAAATAATATGATAATAATAAAAAAAATTAATAAATTTTTTGACAACATGGTTAGGGATGAATATAGATTTATGATCTAAGACATATATAAATTCATATTTTCTTTGATACAATTTTTTAATTAATTTAATTACCAAATAGTGTAAAATGGGTAAAATTATGTTAAAATATCATTAATAACCATTGAATTCAACAATTAATGTTTTTATTGAGGTATTTTTTATAATATATTTCCATTGAAAAAAAATAAAAAATAATCATAATAAACTACGATATTCTAACATAAATTATTTTCCAATTTGTGAACCTAGAATCATAATTTTCAATAAGAAATAACATAATATGAATCATAAAATATCATGATTATGTATAAATTAATGATATTAAATTTCAATGGTGCTTTATATAGGCCTCTGAATTTAATATAGGTATATAACCTAATTTTCATCTCATGGAAGGAAAATTGGGAGAAAATCACTTAATGATTAAGTAATTATTTGAATCATAATTCCTACAAAAATAATAACATAAAATAAAACCATAAATATTAATACATTAATTGTATTCAAGATATAACATGTAAAATGGGAAATTTGTATTCCCCAAAAAATAAACGAGTTAGAATTTTTATATATCTCTAAGAAATAAAAGTGAGACTACAAATCACATACTGTCTGTTGTAGGATATTTAGTACCTGATAACAACCCATAAATATAATAATAATTTTGTATAAAAATATTAAGAAACCATACAAATATATATATTATACAATATTTTTTAGTGATGATATTTTGTTACCTCTTTATTAACAATTCCATGTTAAATTTAAATTTTAGTCAAAAATGAATTGTTTTTCATATAGGTTTGGATTTTATTATTAATTTTTTGATATTATTTTGATAATTATTCCATAATATATAGAATATTATCCATGATTTAAACATCTTATTTATTCATTATGTAATGTTTTATACTAATGATTAAAATATACATAAAAGATGAATTACATATTTCATAGAGAAGGTAGGTCGTACCTATACAAGTACAATGTTTCGATTTTCTAGATGAAATGAAAGAAAGGAAAATAAATAAAAATAATATTTCCAAAAAGATTTTATGTAAATGTATTTCACATATTGATTTAAACCTGTCCTAATTTCCTTCTCTATAACGAATGAACGAATCACATAGCATCGCATGGTGGTAGTCTCCCACATATAAGAACAACATTATTTTATTATCATAAAATGGAAATAATTATGTTATTTATGAAATAATAATTCTAGAATAATAATAATATCATATAAATAAATAGTTTTTTTCCAACCTCTGATATTTTTTAATGGATAAATGAATGACATAGATTTGCACGGAGGTAGTCCCCTATACAAATGAATAATGATTTCAAAACCATTATGCTGAATGTCGAGACATTTTTTGGTAATTCCCCTAACAAAAAAACATAAAGATATATTTATGATAAATAGGTAATTATATGATCATGTAATTATAAAAATTTATTGAATTTTAGGAATAATTAAAAAATGAAATCTCTCTATAAAATGTTTAATAATCTTTTAGTATCCTCATTAGGATTTCCGAAAAACTGTACTAGGATGGATTTATGTCTAAAATAAGAAGTCTACGATGAGGGGAGGGACCTTATTAAGTTTTTTGGGATGTATTTTTACGAACCAATTTGAATCGAATATGGGAAGAGGATAAGATTATGGTGGCCTTTTGGATGTGGGCTGAGTGAAATGCTTTAAATTTTTTGAATGAATGAATTACACCCAAGGTCTTCCCCATTGAAAAGGTTCTATTAATTGTATATTTTTTATTATATAAGTTTTAAGGGTAATATATATCCATAAAATGTATTTTTTAAACGTTATGGGTCATTGTTTACACTTACCGTTTTTGTTTAACCCTCGGTAAAAAAAATTTACATTAACCATATTAAATAATTTTTTCTATTTTTAGTTTTATGTTATGTAATAATATATGTTAATGTTGTTAAATAAATAAAATATTATCATAATTTCAAATACAGATTAAATTTTTTCAATTTTTATTCACATAGGTAGCCTTGTTAAATTTTAAAACAATCTAGTAGACGTTTTGAGAATGCTTATATTTTAAAAGTGAAAATGTTCTATATTTCAAAATGTTTTTATATAGAAATTCAATATTAATTTCATTAAATATATTAAAATAGATTTATGGTCGTATAAATAAACTATGGTGATATAAACATCAATTTTTAATATAAATTTTCTTTATAATCATAATTAACAAAATAATTAAATAAAAATTCATTATTTTTCACTATACATCAAAAAATAAAATTTGTCATAAAAATTACAGAAATTAAGTGTTATCTAATTTTTACATGATGATTTAAAGTATAAGTTTTAATTTTTAAAATTAATTTAATAAATTTATGGTAAATTATTTTTATTATTTCCCAACAAATATAATATATGTTTTTTAGAAAAAACCAAATTTTGAAACATATTAAGACTTTTTGAAAATTATTTATTTTATTATAAGTATGTATAAATTATAAAATAAAATTATATTTAAAATTAATTTTTTTTTGTTAATATTGATATTTATACATCTAATTGATATGTTATATTGGTTACATTTAAAAAATAATAATAATATATCATGGATTTATTATAACTCTGTGTCGTTTGTAACATAAGTTATTATATTGTTTTTTGTATTGTAATATTAACTTCGTTATGCATATAAATAGAGCTACAAAAAAATGTAATTTTATAAAAATATATGAATTTCTAAAAAGTCATGGGATTACAAATAACTAGTTTGAGATCGTATGTTTCTTTATCCTATCTCGGTATTATAAGAAATTAATTTAAAATTTCTATAATTTTTTAAATTTCATGATAGGGGTAAAAAATGGGTGATGTTCTAGTGGATTTTCTTATTTAATATATCCATTCTAGAGATAAACTTGAGGTTGGAATCTATACTAATTTAAATTTTATTTTAACTTAGGAATTGTTTCACCATGTATCGTGAGGCGTCTAGGGAGGGAATGAGATCTATTCTGACGTATAGATATTAGGTGGTCACTTTCGTGTATAACTAATTAAAACCCTTTTGAAAAAATACAACATTACTAAATTGTATCATTATATTGTGGTTATCACCATCATTTGCATGTATAATCATATCATTAGTAAGATATATGTCATGTACATAAACTATGAGATTATGAGATATATTTTATCCAAATAGAAAATAAATGAGTCGGATAGTTTTTGGGACTAGTACATACAGATGTTAGACATTGAGATTGATTTTTTCCCAAGGATTGGGAATATCATGAATGTTGATCATTGATGTAATAAGCAGTTTTATATGGATTTTAATGTAGAGAGGGGTGGAAATTGATGAACTCAATCATTTTCTAGAAGATTGTAAATTAAGAGGTCCATGGGGCCACTAATTGTTTTATTTTTTATTACTTTATCTTTAATATACTAGGTAATTTACAGCATGGTTCCTTATTGAAATGATCTCTCATTGTAGGAATAGATAATATGAAACTTCCGAGTATTGGGACTATCTCATGATATGAATGAGGTATTATATGTCCATGGTAGTGTGGTGGTATCCATCTATATGAGGGAAGACTACAATATTGACTTTTAAGCCTCACAATGGGATGGGAACAAAAGGTTGAATAATATGAACTACTATATTAAGTGTAATTTCACCATGTATGTGGTGTAACAATTAAAAAACATTTTCAAATTCCATTACCTATTAGAGTAAGAATTCAGCATGTGAAAAATATAAGTAGGTTCTATTAACCCAATTCAATGGCTCTATAGAAGAAGGATAAGGTACATGTGGGATTTGCACTAGGTTACCAAGGATCTAGAGGGATATTAATATGGGGTGGATAATCATGGACTAGTTCATAAAGGATTCATAACTTTTTATATTTAATTATAAAATATGATAATGTGTTTCTGAAATCTATTTGAAATAAAAATAATGAAATTACATTGGACAACTATAAGAATTATATCATAATAGGAAACTAATTATACATCTATGTTTTGTAAATTTCTATATAATTTTATGGGGTATTCATTGAAGATAAATTTAGTATATCAATCATAGACAAATGAGTGGTCATAGAGTGAAATATATATCAATAAGTAGACGCTATGAGTTTTTTGGTTAAGATTCATTAGAGAGTGGGATTACTATATGGATTTTATGGAGTGTGTGTTTTAAAAAAGATTTTAGTATTTAATCATGATGTTCACCTATGAGGCCTCATATGGTAGAGTATTCCTCTCACCCTATAGATGGTTAAAGGTCGGTGAGTCAACATTGAACAAGGAGTAAGTGACCACCTAAAAGGTATAATTATTACAGAAGGATTTGGTTACTAATTAGTAAAAACCACCCTCATATACCAACAAGAGTAGATAAGCCACATATTTACCTTTGGCTTAAAATTATTTATTATAGGTATCAAAAAATTATGAATTTTTCATTTGAGTGTGTTTAAAAAGATTATGATGTTGGTTTTGTCCCATAAATCATGTACAATAGTTTAGGTTATTCTATTATTAGTTGGATCATCCTATATAAATAGCTGGTATTGATTGTCTTATTTCACATGATGTACCTATGGAATTATGTGTCGGGCCCTTTGAAAATTAATTGAAATGATTATGTTGTGTTGGATATTGTGACATCATTTTTTGGAACACCCATTGCCCATCATTGAATAAATATAGAATGTGTTATAAGGGAAGATGGTGCCTCATATCTGGCTATTTTGGATTAATGTGTTAAACACAAAGGGGAATTCGTATCAGTAATTTAATGTCTAGTCATTATCTGTAATCAATAAAATATAGCGTTTAATATTATAAATGTTTCATATATATTATTGTACTATTATACAAATCAGATTCACTACAAAGTAAAACCGAAAAAATGTTATAATATTTAAATGACCATTACATTGTGAAAATAAAATGAGGAAAATATTTATTTATATAATTTTAATAATAAAATATGGATATGGTTGATGCCCTAAAATGATGAAACTCAAAAGACATTTAAATTAAAAAATAATAATATCGAAATATTTATTTGAAATAAGAAAATATATAAACATTTCTAGAAAGTCTAAGTTAATGAAGAATATTTGATATATGAAGTATTTATATATGGTATGGAACCAATATGTCCTTTAAAAACATACCATAGGAATTGTAATCTCATATTTGTAACAATAATCTTGTAATTATTAATAATAATATGTCGATTATAATAATAAAAACATCAATGTAATTTTAAAATAATATTTACATTCCTTATTAAATGAAAATATATAAAATTTAAATAATGATTCAAATAAATACTTGTTTATAAAATTATAAATTATATTTTTGGATTTCTATAAAAAACTGAATGTTTTAATTTTTATTATAAATATAATAATAATTAATTTAAATTTTATTTTTATAAAATCGGCCTATATAATATTATTATATTTCATTATAATGGTAATATATTGTTATTATACCATAACTAAATATTCGTAGTTTTAGAATACTGATCCAAACATTGGTTTTTTTGCTTTTTCAAATAAATAATGATTTTATTAAAAATTACATTTCTCATACATTGAAGTTTATTTCCATAAAATTGAATTTATTTATAGAATTTACATATAAAATAATCCTAGGGTAATTTTTTTTGCATTTTTTTAAAATATACGAATTCTTTGGTGAATGGATAAATATAAAAATATATGATATTTTACATTGTAAGATAAATTCATGAATTAATGATTGATGGTTAATGATATACAGCAATACTTCATCCACAAAATCATTTATTATTTTTTTAAACAAACACAATTCTATTATATGTATTTTTAAAAAATTATAACTAATGAATATTATGTTGAAAAACACCCCTCTCACCACCATATAAATACCACCCCTCACCACACCATTCATCACAGCTCATTGTCCTTGGATATTAATCATACCTACGAAATTTTAATCCAAATTTTATCCCCCATGTCCTCAAATTGATGGTGTCAACAAAAGTAATAACCAATGATTATTCAGGTGTATTTGAAGTGGTGATTTAAAAAGAGGAAATAAGTTCAATATATTTGTTTTTAATTCCATTCTATAGTTACCTCTACCTTACACCCCCATAAAACATGACATTCTAATCAAAAATAATAATTATATCTAAATAAAATAATTTTAACTGCATATCCATTATCTCTCTACTCATCATATCATTGTAAAATATAAATTAATATTCTTACTATGGTGGGATCACTACATACATGAACTTCATACTTCATTTTTCTCTACCACCATCATGGATGGTTACAAAAATTATATTATGATTTTATGTGGTCCAATTAAATATATTATATCTTATTTTTTTAATAATTTATATATTATTTAATTAAATAAAATATTTTTTTCATGAATGTTGGTAAAACCTCATCAATATGATTATTGTATAATGATAGAATTTATACAAAATGAATCATCACCTTATCAGAACACATATACATAATTGGAAAATTTAATATTCTGGATGTCAATGAATATAATTGAATTTAAAATTGACATTTCTGTTCATATTTCATAATAACGTCAATAATTATAAACAAACTAAATCCACTTTTGAATCGTTAAATGCCCACCTTCAAGAGAGTATGAATAAACATGATTTAAAACCATGATGATTTTAAAATAAAAAAGAAATTATAAAAAAATAAAAAAAATGTTTACAATTAAATAATATAAAAAATTTCATTTAATTATGTTTGAATATTAGTGTTTATACAAAGTTATTCAAGAAAAGTGGTCCGTGATATTGTGATCCATAGTTTATTATTTTGGGTCTACAATTTTTATATTATAACCCTATCAATCAAACTATTAATATAATTTATTACTTTAATTTTCAATATATATTTACATCTTATATATATACCTATTTATTACATGCCTTTTTTGGGTATATACCCATTTCATTCTTAGTTTTAATAGTAAAATAAAACCTTTTATAGGGAACAAACAATTCTACTATCATATTTCACGTAGCACAATATAAAATTTTTTCAAATGTCAATGGTTTCAAAAAATCATTATTTTTTTATGGATAATATTTTTATTTCATCGTAGGTTTTATTTATGTTATTAATCTATTTCCTATAATTAATACATATTCACCCTTTTCCATAAAACCATACTTAAGAGGTACATTTCAAAAGTTACTTATTTACTTATTTTTCATGTATTCACATGACATGGGAATAGTTTTTCGAGAAATATGATTAATGATTACATATTATCATCCATTTAATATTTAATAACATCATTAATGGTGTACAGTATAATAATCTATATGATTTTTAAAAAGACATGGTTATGTTAAACATTTGTTTAAACGAGTAATTCTTATGTGTATAACATATTATTGATTTCCCTTTTTTAATGAAATATGCATGTAAATGATACAATGGATTT
The DNA here is from genome assembly GCA_963277665.1 of Viscum album. Lineage (NCBI taxonomy): Eukaryota > Viridiplantae > Streptophyta > Magnoliopsida > Santalales > Viscaceae > Viscum > Viscum album. The sequence continues at coordinate 809,090,652 of OY728140.1, read as the reverse complement.
ACTAAAATTTTACTGTAATGCATTGGGAAATGTTTATATCGCATGATATGATATGTCTAGGATTATATAGTTAACCTAATATATTATGGGACTCTTTCCAACATGTTATGTTTCCTTAGATATGCACCTAGTCATGTTATTATGTAATGATTTGTGTTGTTTCCACATTTATATTTTACCATGAATCTATTAATATATATTAATTATTAAATTTATCCTTGAGGTCTTCAATGTTCAATGTCTATTATAATATTTCTTTCATTTGAATGAATTTTTGTGTACTTTATTGAGCTTATTCATTTACATTGTCTTATAGATCACGTATTTGGTTTATAAATTTTCTAGGATATCCATTGAATTTAGAAGAAAAAATATATCACAGATAATTTTATATTGAATTAAATAATATTTATATATTTTTTTTTCATGTTGATGTTTAATTTACAAAGTCTCCTAATGATTATTGGCCTCTCTACTGTTAGATTTTTATTATTGGGCATTTATGCAAAAATATATAATTATTTTTGTAAGTGTCAAGGGTATATATAGTTTGTGTTAGAGGATATTATAATAAATATTTTTTGGTATTAGAATAAGAGTAGATTTAAAAATAATAGATAGAATGTGTATAGTTATATGAAAGCATTTTGAAATTTTTTTGAACGATACAGTGAGTGGTTTCAAGGAAATTAGATTTTAGTTCAGGTTCTAAAAGTATATCTGGATATGGATAGGATGTAAATAGGTTTAATATACCTAAATGAATAGCTTAATATTAATGAATCTTATACACGGTGCATTAAATATAGTCAATTCTGCACACCTCCATTATATCACCCATGGGAAATGATTTGGTAAATTTTTAAACTTGTTATGAACCATTATAAATGACATTAATATATTATAAGTATAAAAAAACTATATTGGATAATTTCCATGTCTAACATAGATTTAATACTAGAGTTTCATAAGTTATGTTGTACATATCATTTATAATAATATACTTCAATTACTATAGTTTCCTTATTTTATGATTATTTCATGAACCACCATATTTTAATTATCATAATTTTTTTATGTTTCTAATGAATTTAACTTTGATGTTTGAAATATATTTTCTATAAAAAAAATTGGATATGTCGAGACTTACTATTAGTTTTAATGTGGTACCATTAGTTTGATAATGTTACCACTTTATCCTACAATTTGTCCAATCGGCTACAACTAATTCAACACTATGACCATAATGATCTACTATTAGGTTGTTCTTTTATAAATTAGATAAACTAGTACTCTCATGTATATGAACATCCCGTAGATACTACAATTTTTCTATGTTAGCACTATTACAGTGGTGCGGCTACCAGATGTTGATACCAAATAGTAGTACTAAATCCATGTTTTTCTACCTCTAGAATTATTTAATGTTCCATAGTGCTACTATTCAATGAATATATCTTTATTTCACTAATTTCTTCATCTATAAAATAATATAATTCTAGTTAAGATATAATTCTTGGGATGGGCAACTACTATCTAGAATAAATTTTAAATTAATTCTCCAAAATCTAGTTTATTTATTTAATCCTGGATAAAAGGATATTGATTTAAGAGTAATTATTCATAAAAAAACTCAAGGACCCCTTTAAATAAAATATTAGACAATTATGAAACTATTTCTTAGAATGAAATATTTTTCTAACATTATTTTTCTTACAGGGGATAATTGGAAATGGATGCTATAAATTCAAAAGAATATTAATCGTTCACACATGAATCATTGATATATTCATGCATATAAAACCAAAGTGTCCAATATTATGTAACAAATTAATCATTGATTCACATGATTGTGGATGATATCTCACTAATTGATGACTAAAAAAACATTTCCAGAAAATCACCATACTCTATTTTTTTTGTTTGATGTGCATCTTGTGTTTGTTCAAATATAGATTCAAGGGATCCAAAATAACATAATATATTTGATTTGAGAATCCATAAATTTTCTCATCTAAATGGTTTACCTTTATATTAATTATTTTAATTTTAGGTGTGATTAATATTAGTATATGTATCTATCATACATTATCTACCACAAAAAAATATAGTGTTCTTGACACACACTCTCAATTTGATTTACACATTTGTTACAATGTTCAGAAATATGAGGTGTTATATATGTAGGTTATATTTTTTTGCTTATATAATATTTAAAGAGAAATTTGTCTTTAATGGATTTGTGTTCTATTATTTCTGAAACCCAATCTATCATGTTGATCATTTTACATTACAATAAACTACCTCAAAAAAGGTGATTTTCAGGAGGAGGTAATTATGTATCAGTTTTAGAACGATCCCCTTTTCTAAAACTTCACTTTTACTTTTTTTGTTATTTTCATTTATTTATTTTTCACCAAACTAGTTCTTTATAAATTATTAAATTTAGAATACATTTTTATTTAAACTAATATACTTTATTATATGATGTTTTTGATATGAAAACATTGGATTCAAAAGTGAAATTATTTTCAATTTTTTAACTGATCCATTATCAAGATCACGAGATACATTGCAAAATATATAATTATTTAAATCCACTATTTTTATTAAGGGTTAATTTTTGTAAAAAAAATATATGGGGTTAATGCCTTTAAATATTATTAAAAATAAATTTTATATGGATTTAAATTCAACCCACTCTTTAGATCTCCATTGTGGCTAACATTTCTCATTAGTACTACTTCAAAAATTAATGATCCATTTTTCTAATAAAAAAATTTAATTTAGTTTTAAATAAAATTGTATCATATTAATGACACTAATCTCGGTGGAACATTCACTAAAAGGTATTCATATTTTTTTGGAACAATAATGCTCTGTGGAAGATAAAAACTAAAATATATATAATGGACATGGGGATTTATATTTGTACTATTATTGAGAAGAAATAAGAAATAATGAATTATATTACAAAATATTGTTGTTTTAATGACCCAGACCCCAGTTTGTTGCAGTCTATGCTGAAAATATGTTGTGGAATTTTTTTTGAAAAAAGAACTGAATAATTTCACAAAAAACTACATAAGAGACGATATTTTACCAGACTAGGTTATGGAGATTACAAATTATATTACTATATTAAGATAAAAAAAGTACAAAATTTGGTAATCATTAAGCAAAGTAACATCATAGAAAGACTTCCACATATGAAAGTCATTGTAGCACATCCACAAAACCAGTAAAATAATTTTTATACAGAGGGTGGCCCAAAAATTGAGAGTAATGTGTTTTCAATATAAATTATAAAATACATTAAAAATTTTCTGATAATTGTATAACAAAATTGAAAATAAGATTTCACACACTTGATTATATTTTTTAAAAAATGGTATCTCAAAAAATAATATTACTGGGAAACATATTTGGGATTATCAATAGAAATGATTAATATGTCTCTAGTAAATTAATTATTCTTATTAATATGTGTCTAAAATACATAACATACGGATAGAGGTATTAACATAAACTATTATATTAATTCACCATTATATACCTCAATCCACCAGTGAATGTTTTTGAAATTGTTTTCTCAGGGTCCCACCCTTCCCATTTCTATCCCAAAAAATTCAAAATAACTACATAGTAATAATTAATTCAAATGAGAGACCCTGATATATTCAAAAAAGATTCTTTAAGCATATGAGGAATCTCATGTTTGAAAACAATTAATTAGTTAATATCAACAATTTCAAAAACCATTAATTAAATGTCTGCATGTATTCATAATGTTCTAAATGTCATGGAGGAACCGAATTATGTACATGCATATCATTGAATGACATGATAGATGATGATGATGAAATTATGCACAACAAATGATTACTTTTTCCATAATTTCAAATAAAATGATATGTTTTCCCAAAAAATTTAAACCATAATAGTGACTATAGGACATAAAAATCATTAAGCATTAGTTTATAGGTTTAAAAACACCTTAACATTTAAATAAATAAGAAGGGTTAAATAAAATTATTTTTTATACCTAAATGTATATATATATATATATATCAGTTTGTGTGTCTGTAAATATATATACCAATAAAAATATATACTTATATATGTATATATAACAATACATGATGATTATTTAAATTTCTAATTAACGTAGGTACTAAAATATAGGATTCAAGTCAAAAGAACTCATGTCAAGATTATATATAAAAATAATGAGAACAGTTAACTATACATTTGTGTACATAAAAATGTATATATACACTTACAATTACTTATTTATAATTTCCTACCTGACAATCAAAATCACATCCTTGTTACTAGTTGGTTTTAAAGGAATATTATTCAATAAAAAAAGACTTTTCATATGTGTAATTCAGATAGGGAAGATATAGTTTTACACAAATATATACATATATATAGATAGTATAATTATATATGTTTTCAAAATCAAAAGAAATTAATAATATTCCATTACAAGATTTTGGTTAGTAATGGGATGAGAGTTCTAATAATCGATAGAGGGAGAGGACATGGAAAAAAACTCTTTCTAGTATCCACATGGGTGTAATGTGAGGTTTTAAAAATGCCAATGTTTTCAATTATTTCTTCAAATTAACCTGGTATAACCTGCAAAAAAAATCATTAATTTTCATAAATAAATGATAAATACGATGATTTACACCCTAAATTATAAAATTATGGTAGTTAATCGGATCCACTTAAAGGATGGGGATTTTGGGTTTAAATTAAATCCATTTATTGAAATAAAAAAGGGGACAAGACTAAGGGAAACATGTAGAGAAGAGAATGATAGAATCACATGAAATATGGGATTTATATGGGTTATCTTCTACATGGTTTCATTCGGACTGGTGTGGCTACATGAGGAAGAAGAAGGGAGAAATGATGAATGTATCAAATCAAATATGATCTGATCTAAGGATTAAAAATATCCATAATTATTTTAGAAATTTGGGTCATGTAGCTGATCAATAGACGATTATGATTTAGTTGTGAATCTGATCGGATGGCTGTGATGGATCTATGTGTTTTAGGTACAATTTCCAGCTATGATTTGATCATTTCCGGATCTTACGACCACTTTTGATTACTGATTATATCAATTAGGGATGGATGAGATTGGACATTGGCATGATCAGCTCACTATAGGCATATATAGGATTTTATAATGTTTGGAATGTCAAGATCCAGTGGAGCTAGATCAGCCGGTCCACAAAAATTCGTCGCGATAAACCGCAACATTGGGACTCGAACAGGGTATCAGTGAAGATGGTCCGGTTCCCACACTGCTAGATTGAATAGATTATATCACATTTCATAGAAAAACTGTATCCCACATCAGAATGGAGTGGGTGCTCAGATTGTCCTTATAAATTGTGGTGTGTGGTGCCATACTTCGATGAAACAAACACACACTCATTCGTCTCTTATACAAGTGACCCCACCCACAGGCTTCATTTTACCCTTTACATGATCCTAACCAGACCCAACGCATGTCTTCATGAGTAGATTGGCTCAACTATACTTTCCAAGGTCCACTCGCTTAATCGAGACTCCAGGCGGCCGGGTAGACACCTCCTTACTGGGGTTCACTAGGTCCCCCAGTATATTTGAGGTTTCCCTTTAGCCTAGGGATATTTCAATTTTTTCACATAAGTCTTAAAAAATTATTAAATTATTTTTCCTCATTTCTTTTTCACTTTTTAGCTTTGTTGATTAACACAATACAAAATATTAAGAAAAAACAATATTTAAAACCATTTTCTTTTTAATTTGAATCAAATAAAACAGTAATTTTTACTAAACATGTTATTAAAAAAATAATTAAAAAAATAATTCCATTAAAAGAAATGTTATTTTAAAAAATTTTAACTATTATTTATTTATTACACTTTTGTTGAATAATAGTTTAAAATATTAATTGTCACTTTGAAACCCAATGGCTATAAAACCCAAAAATCAACTTCATTCCCGCAAAAACAACTTATAACAGTCATTTAGGATGTATAAATACATGTTCTAGGTATTCAATGATCATCTCATATTTCTCATATGATGGTGTAATGAAATTATTTTATTCTTATCAGTTTTTCTATAATTCTTTCCATAATATTTTTTGTTGCAACTAATCCAATGGATGTCAACTACACCATGAGCCTTAAATTCATTATTGGTAGTATTCTATTTATTCTACTAGGTCATACAATTTTTTAATTAATAATTCTAATCATCTGTATCCATGTAATATTTCAATATTTGAATAAAATTTTTCAATTTTCCATTTCTGTGTTTGAGAGAAAACACAACAATTTACATTAATGGAAAAATACTTATAAGTAAAAATATTTTTCATACAACTATAATTATGTTTAGGGCATTACAGTTTTGATTCCACTAAGGCTACCAATGATTTTAACAGTAATTAAATTAATTATTTTTATTATGCTTTTTGAGAGGAATAATTTAATAGTATATCTTACTATACTATTTTTTTATGATTTTGGATAATATTGTTATACTTTATTATGGAGCATAAAATTTTAATGAAATGTCTTCAAATACAAATAATATTAAATATTATACTCCTTAAAGGATTTATGATGAGTCCATTTCTGAAATGTATCCCAGGTTTAATAAAATATCCAATATGATGAAACTTTAAGATTTGAAAATTGTCAATAAGGATCAAGTATTTCATGTTCCAATATTCTAACAAAATATATAGAGAGGAAACACTAATGGAATTAGAGAATCATGTTACATTAACTAACGTTTTTCTAAGTTATCTCATTTGAATACTCATGATGTTCAATGAATAACTACAAGTAAATGAATAACAAGATGGGGAATAGAAAAAGAAATCAGTTTCCTTCACGACATATAAACAAAAACTAATTTAATATATCAAAATTTAATTACCAAGTGTTAAATAATCACCATCTAACAGTAATAAAAATATGTAACATTTAGGTTGATGTTTCAATATATTATATTTAAGGAATAATATTTTTGAATTATTGAATCTATGGAGTAATTTGTAATGGAAAAGGATATTAGTGAAAAGAGATGATGATACATGATTCCAAGAATGAAATAAACTGCTATGAGTGTCATATAAAAGGACACATTAATAAAGACTATCACAAATTGAAATATAAGGAACAATATAATGAAAAAGGTAAAAGATAAGTATTTTTTATCAATGAAACATAGTTTTGATTCCATGATAGTTCAGGTATTTTTTATTGTAATAGAGAATAAGAAAAATGATATAGCCCATATGTGGTACATGACAAACACATATGAGGTATCAAATATTAATCCTATATGTGAAAAACATATTATAATTTATTATAAAGATTAAAATGATGATTAATATTTTAAAATTGATGATCTATTAAAATAAAATAATACTATAGAAGTGAAATTAAATGAATTGATAGATAAATATAATAGCTTATAGATGCATCATGTTATTCACTTTCACATAAAAAAAAATTGTAAAGTAGATAATAATAAGAAAGTTGAACTCATAATTGAATTTATTGTTTTAAAACATTAAAAATAAAATGTAATGAATGATCGCAATAGATTTACTAGTGGAAGAAAAATAATATCCTAGATTATTGGTCAATAATAAAATCATAAATTTACTACATGAATTTGTTACAAACTTGGGTAGTGGAAAATCTATTAAAATAGATTTGTACCTAGATCAATTTCAACAATTTCAAGGAATTTTTTTATAATGTATGTAATAATGTATTCATTTATGAATATATATGGTATTCTTATAAGTAACCAGTTAAATAGTAATGTTATCCCCTAGATATTAATACCATCATCTCAAGACGTTTGAAAATATTGGTAAAAACATTTTTGGTTTGAAGATATTTTTTGGAAGACCATATTAAAATTTTCAACTATGTAATTATGGTATATAGACATTGGATGATTGAGATATATGAATGGGTAATACTCAAGAATCATGAAAATTGTTAATTATTATGGTGGACATGTTTCTTTGGTTGAAAATTCCAATGAAAAAAAATAATTGGACTAGATAAAATTTATAACTATGGTTATAATTTTATTCTTATTGAGTTATTTATTGATGGATTAAATTATTATATTAATTTCATTTAAAAATATTTTGATGATGGTAACAATGTTATTTTGGAAAAATAATCATGCAATATATTTTTCCAAACATGAAATATTACATACTATTATATGAAATGATAATGTTTATGACATTGATATTAATTCAATGTTTGTATAATGTTTTATATTTATATTTCTATGACAATGAAATATGTATTTTTAAACGGAGTCCAATCCATTTAAATATGAACAATTATAGAAATTCAAATATGAATGGATTAAGAGTGAATGCACGTAAAAAAATTAGAATTTGTATATAACATCCAAAAAATGAAGTGTTTCATGGGATCCATTTCCATGAAATGAATGATATCAAATATTTTATATATTTAGAGTTATATCACATGGAGTATTTTGAAACATATTGGGATTCTAGTTCAACAATAAAATAATTTTTCAATGTTATAGTGGTTGATTGTTCAAGATATACACGGTTGTTTTCCGTCAAACATAAAAGTGAGTATATTCATTATCATTACAAATATGATAAATCATTAAAAAATAATAGTTTAATTAAATAAAATAATTTATGAATTCATTATGGTCATGATTTTGAAAATCAAAAAATTGAATCCTTATGCTCACAACCCGGCTATAGTAACAACTTTTCTTCCCATAAAACCTCACTATAAAATGGTTTATTAGAATAAAGAAATGGTAACATTGATGAGATTTTACAAAACATGATCAGTGAGTTTAATTTACTAATTGTTTAATTTTTATAATTTATGAAAGCTAATTTATCTAATATTAAAATAATGTAAATTAGAACACTATTATGGAAACCCCATATGAATTATGGAATTGTAGAAAACATGATGGAAAATATATTTTAATTTGTGGTTGTAATTATTTATAGTAAATATAAAAGATAATATATAAAACTATAATCCAAAAGGGATGAAATAATTTTCCTTATATTTTCCCAATTTAGTATACCATACACTATATTTAATAAAATGTCTTCAAATTTTTAATAATCTATACATGTAATGCTTTTTGAGACAGATTTACATGAACCTAACAATTTATTATAAAATCAGAAGGATTAAATTTCTAATTTAGATTTTAATTCTAGTCATATTAAATATTATACTAATCCTCATGTATAAAACTATCCAGGTTATGCGGACCAAATTGAACATGCCCATGTATATTAAAATTTATTTTCAGAAACTTATATCCCAAATTCTATTAGTAGTCAAAAATATCATCACTAATATAGTGTTTTTTGTATCCTAGATAAAGGTACCCAGAAACTAGTATTTCTTATAAAACAATTTTAGCATCAAGATTTCTTTTTTACAACATGAAGCAAAGAACATAAATTAATTAATTAATGATGTATTTTTTTAAATATAAATTAAATAAGCCTTAAATAATTTTTATATAAATAGTGCTTAGAAACTGGTTGAAATATCTAAGGACTTCATAACCATTAAGAGTAAACCTTTTTTTGAAATAAGGCTAATGAACTAGGTACATTAATTTTAATCAAATCAATCATATATTTTTCATAATATAATCCAGATGAATGTATTGAAAAATAGGGGACCATTTCCACATTATAAAAACAAGAATCCATAAAATAATTACTATTAAACACGTTTTATAAAAAATTATATTAAATACATTTTAATAGTGAATTCATAATTGTTTTTACTATTGATATCATTTTGTGGAGCAACACCATGGATTTCTAAATCCTAACATTTCAAATCATGTTTCTAAATTTGAAAATGTTTTATATTGTTTTAAAAAAGATCCCAGATCATGGTATGAAAGGATCTACTCATTATTTATATTAAAGGATTTTACTAATGTTATAGATGAAAATAATTTATTTTCTAAAATAATTTTGAATGTTGTTTTATTGTGTAAAATATATAATTAGATTATTATATTTTGATTATCAAGAAATTATTTTTTTACAAAAAATTAAATATTTATTTAATTTTAATAGAAAATGATTTTTATTGGTGAATATATATTTTTTGATGTTTTTTGAATTATTCCAAACTATTTTAGTGTTATGTTAAATAAAATTATGTAAACTAATAATCATATAAATGGTTTGGGTATAGATATTAAAAAATGTAGTGATATTCCCATGAAAATAAATTCTGTTTTTTATATTTTTGAAAATGTGAAAATAGATGTTAAAAACAAATAAATATGTATAATTTGAGAATATTAGATGTAACTACTTGAATGCATGATATAATGTTTAGTTTTTGTATGTGTCCACAATTTCCAAAAAAATATAAACTGAAAACCTTTATTTATTTTTAAAAAAATATTCAGATACTAAAAAAATTATGACTAATTTTGAAATGCTTTATGATAGAGTCCAAGAAAATGATCTAGTAAGATTTACAAATACTGTCATTAGTTACTGTTGTAACACCCCAGGTAAATAAAGAATATGAAATCTTTATATTTATCCATATTTGTGAATAAAATATTAATATTATTTTAAAGGGGATTGTATGCTCGATGGAGTACCCAATACGCAACAACGAGTTTCTTGGGAATCTTACGTTGCACTCTAATAATAAAATAATATTATTTTAAATGGTAGTTAACGCCTAGACGTTGTGATCGTGGGAATGAATAGAACTAACTTCAAAATTATTATATATCTTTGACAAATATTTTTACTTTTTTCAATAAATGTTAGAGTATTAAAAATGAAAATGAATCCAGTTTTTAAAGCGTAAACATTCTAATATTCTTAAAAAGGTCGATTACCCACCTTTTGATGGTGAACCCCTTTTAAATCCACCTTTTGACAATTTTATAAGATCTATATTTCAATATAAACATATTATTTACGATTGGGACATAGAAATATACCTTGGGTAATTTTTTGGTATTTTTCTGACAATGTTCATTTTTCATTGAATAGTGAAAAATACTGCATTTTACATCAAAACAGCTTTTTCATATAATTTAATTATATGGTTATATTATCTTTCTAATTTGTTTTAAAGTTTAATTAGAATATATATTTACCATTTAATTCAATTATGGTCATTGGGATTAATTTCACTTTGGAATTAGGCATAAACAAGTGCCAAACTTTTCATAAATATTGTTTCTAAAAAACCCGCTATTTGTTTTGACAATAGGAAGTTTTTTTAAATTAATTATTTCAATTTTTGTGTTTGGAATTTGGTTAAATGGATTATATATTTGGAATCAGAAGGACCAAATTATGTAATCAAGACTCTTTTGTTTTTTGGACATTATGAATAGTAATGACAGTAATTATCATTAATTATCTTGATTAATGAGTAATCGGCTAGTTAAGGATACTAAAATGATAACATAATAATACAAAAAGACCACAACATGTTTCCTAAGGCTACTGGTTGTCTCATGGCCGACCATGGGATGCCTTGTGCCAAACTGGGGGCCCCAGGGAATCACTTTTGTTAGAAGGTGACTTTTTATCTTTTTATTTTTAAAGAATGTTAAATGTAACAAAGAATGTATCACCTAAGTAAAATATTTTTAATTTTGTCGACATAAATGATCCATTGGACTATAAATATTAATTGGAAATCTAAAAAGATTTCCTACATCGTAGTAGTTTTTTTATAATTTTTAGACATTAAATAAATTAAATAATTTATGACATCATGATGATGCAGCGATGACCTCATTATTTAGCGATTTAAATAAAATGGAAAGATAATGTAAAATATAAGACCTAAACATGTCCAAATCCTATTGGGTGGGTGGATTTCGTACCCTTATCACCTTAACCTATATTTATATCAATGTGGGACCTTTTGAATCCGAAATTCATTTTCAAATAAATTATCATTTCTTTACATTCCAAGAGTGCCCCTCCTCTCCTCTTATAAAAGGTCCACACCTCTAATTATTTACCCACACATACAAAGCCTTTGGCTCGGCCAAAACCTGCCCATTTCACCTCTCCACATCCCTATATAACTCCTTGAAGCCTTACTTTGGGCAGAATACTTTCCAAGGAAGCCTTTGAACTCAAATTAAAGGAAGTTACCCGATTTTAAGATAATGTCTTCAATCGGGTCATTTTGTTTGATTTTACTCCTCCAACCCCCTAAAATCTTTTTATTCTTCTCTATTGTAACAACTCCAGTATCTTCAATATCCTAGGATTTTTTTATATGAAGGATTCGATCTACACTTACACACACCTACATCTAATGGTTAAAAAACATACTGTTTCCGTGGATGGCGAATTTCTGCCTCCCAAAACGATGATTGTTCAAAGTTCTTCTAAAACATTCAAAGGTGGACATTAATATGAAACTATATTTATATATGATATCTAATATGATAATGTTTTACTTAATATTCTGTATTTTTCATTTATTTCATACCTTTATGGTTTCCATTAGTGGTAAACGCGATATCTTCATTTAAGGAAGTGCAGACTACCGCCCCCTCAAAGTGATTTGATTCGTTAATACCATATGTGGTACGTATAAAAGATGTATTTAATGATATTATATATGAAACCATACAGTAATTAAAATACTGTTATGTATCATTATGTTTTAATTCCATTAAATATGAAATATAAATGGAAGTAGCATTCATGCGTACGTACGGCTTACCGTCTCCATGAACAGTGCATTTCATTTCTTAATTATAAATGTCATGTAATATTTTAAATACATAAATATACTGGATATATATGATATATATTATATCTACATAATGAATAAAATTCTGGATATAATGAACATTTGGCCACACGAACAACATGTAATTGTAGGAAGTCCACTTTCGACTTAAGAAGTAAATATTGGCAAAACAAATATTATTAACTTAAATGATTACATAATGTTTAGGACATGGTAATAAGTGATATAAAAGGAATAATGAACATGAAAAAGGTTCTTAAGGAAGTATAAATTAACTCAAGTTTATTATTCAGGAGATTAAAGAACGATCGAGTCAAGTCGGACCCGAGGTAAGGGATCTTACTCCCCTCTTTCTTTTTAAGTACAATATTTTATGTCATTCCTTTTAAAGCTCATATTTCTTGTTATTGGGATGTTATTTTATATTAATCATACTGAAATTTTTAGATTCAAATGATGAGAGACCCTATTCTCTCCCATCCATCCATTTTAGAAGTTTTGAGTGGCGCTGTTAGGCTGCCGAATTTTCGTAAGAGATATAACCTCTCTCTTTCTTTTTAAGTACTCTCCTTTATGTCACTTTTTTTAATCTCCTCTTTGTTATGATGGGGGATGTTATTTTGTTTTCATATCTCTATACATTTTATGGTAATATGATGAGATACCCTATTTCCTCTCATCAATCCATTTTGGATGTTTAAAGTGGCACCGTTAGGCTGCCGAGTTTTCGTAAGGGATTTTTCATCTCACTTTTATTCCAGTAAGATTTATGCTACATTTACCACAATTTCCTTTGAGTGGTGTATGTACTGACCATTATTATACACTTTGTGTAGTATAATTTCATTTATGGTTATTCACATCTTCATTTTATAACCCTTCTTCCATGGGGTGAACGTTTCGAAAGATACCCAACTCGGTAAGGGGACCTTTCACCCTCCTCTTTTTAAAAGACTTATTTTGTTTTGTCTATTAATTCACATTCTATTATGTTGGGATATGTTCTTTTATATACTTATTGATATTAATTTTTTTTCCAAGTGATGTGATTCCCTTTTTATCTCTCATCAACTCATTTTCTAAATTTTGAAGTGATGCCGTTAGGCTGTTGAATTTTACCAATGGAACTTTTTAACCCAATTTTGATTTCTTTGGGTTAAACATGTAGTTATTGAATATGTCATCTTTTGAATATGTGTGAATGAACTTTTATTGATTTAAACTTAATATCCACTTATATTGGGTGTATTTATATTTGTCACACATAATTTTGAGATTGAATTATCCTTAATTTAAGGATACATTCTTTATAAGGGAATTCATCACATTTGACATTTCTATTGAGACTTCATTGTTGTTATGAACCAATTCACACTTATATGGTGTATATACTATCCTTTGAAATATTATATCATGAATCCATTTCTTCTCATGATATTATAAATTTCTGACTAAATGTTATTCCTCAACTATTGTATTCAAGTGTCTCTAATTTTGGTAGAACCCCTTTAACCAAAATATCGCTTTAAATGTTTTAATTATTTGTTCTTATTAATATGCATGTTTTAAAAATGGTTTTAAGGATTTATTTATATGGATATTAATGGTTTAAAATTTTAAAAGCTTCAAGGTGGTATGGGACACTTTGATTCAAAAATCTCTTTATTAAATGTTTTAAATGGTTTTGGAAATGGTTTCTTTTTTAATGGATTCATTATTTCAATAAAATAAAATGTTATATTGTGATTGAAGTGTGGAAATGTTATGTTTCCTTTATGCATGTTTTATGTGATATGTTTATGTTATTGTTCTTGGTCATTGTTATGAAAACAGGTGGTTCTGTGATAAACTAAGGGCGGGTGAGCCTGATATAGCTCTCCAATGCATTGGGTAACGCGAAGGAGTGAAATGTTAAGGTTTCTCCGAAGAGATTTAGGGAATATAATGTGGTGGGAATTCCAAACATAACCAATAGGGTTACTCCCTACGTAAGAATGTTATGAATGCCTCAAGTTACCTTTTATGTATTATGATTTCTATGATTTATTCATGTTTTGACGAGGTATGTCAAAGTGACTATGTTTTATGGGTAAAGTATGATTTCATTATTATGTATATTTGTACCCATGTTTCCTTTCCATATATTTATATCCCTTACTGAGCTTTTTATGCTCATCACAAGTTTTTTAAATGTTTTTCATAGGTCAAGGGAAAGGTACATGATGTGATGCTATTGTCAAGGATGTGTCAAGAAAGAATCAGTGTTTTTTTAAATATGTTTCCGTTGATGGGATGAATGAATACTATCTTTTATGTAACCAATTTGTTTAAATGTGGAATGTAATGCAAGATTCATGATCTAATTCTCTAAAACTCTAAACCTGAAAATATCCTCAATGTGTAATCATGTAATAACTCAAGATTAATTAAGTTTTAAGGCTGGGGCCTTATAGTTGGTATCGGAGGTCGGTTGAGATAAATTTAGAGGTTAGGGTATTCTTTAAGCATAAGTGACATTACAATAATGGTTAGGATTTCAGAAAGAGTGCGAGTTTTAGATAAAGTGAATGAGTAAGTATATCTTGGTGTTTATCTTCCTCATTAATACATGATGGTTTTGTTGATATACTCACACTGACCTTTTTGGTTTTAGTAAATGGCTGGATCTAGCAGGCACCAAAGTAATAGTGGATGTGAAGGAAACTGTGATAGTTTTTTGAGCAAGAAACTGAATGATATTGGAGCTGCAATGAGAACTCTTGTGATTATCCTAAACCAACAATCTGGAGTCATGATTGACCACCTAAACCTTGGTGATTTCTCTAAGGCATCATATATGCGAGAAAAAAGTCCCTACATAACTACAGGTGATAATCATAATGGTAAGTGTGTTCAAAAATATATGTGTCAAAAATGTGGAAAGAAACACATAGGAAAATGTTTCAAAGGGACATAAATATGCTATAGATGTGGAAATGAAGGTCATAAAGAAAGAACTTGCCATGGAAAAAGGAAGAATCCATTTGACTCGAGGAAAGGGAGAATGGTTCTTTCTGAGGGCTCAATTTAATGTTTTAAATGTGGTGTGCATGGTCGTTATGCAAACATATGTCCTATGAAGAAGTTTCATGAATGGGTTCACCAAGATCGTACAAATGTTTGTTTACCAATACATAATTCCATTCTGATTGAGGATGAAGAAACTGAAAATGACCAATCGAAGGTATGGATTATTTCATGACTATTGTTTTTCATATTTTGGAATCTTAGGATATGATTCATGTTTTTGTTTGTAGGAAAGAAGTATTTCAGAATTTGTTTGAAAGGAATGGTTAATGGGTCATGAATAATGTTGAATGAGTAAGATGTCAACATATAAGGGCTTCAAGAGTTATGGTGAAATTCTTAAGAGTATTAAGTCTCTTTTGATGATGGGGTTTCATTAGAAGACTTTTTATATTATGTGTAACCCTGATGTTTAATATATGAAAATTATATTCAAGGAATAGTTATCTGTTCTTTTGTGGACATAGTTATAAAGAACCATTTGGGTTTATATGATCCTTACTATTGAGGTAATTATGGGTTACTATATGTTATGATGGAAGTGAAAGGCATGAGATAAAATTGAGGTTAAATTATGTTATGGTTATTTTTGATGATTTTATCTCTTTTTGGGGAATGATTTGAGAATTATATAGTTTTGGAAAAAGGACAACATGCAGACCGTGTGACAACCCGTCGTGTCGGACAAAGCTGCGGGAATAGAACCCACAACCAAAGTGCAACTGGTACTTATCACCTACCACTGGACTACGTGATGTCCCAGGTTAGTTTGACTGATTCCTTTTAGTTAGATGATTTTATGAATTAAGAGTAATTTGATTTTGGGTTTTTATGGAAATATATTAACCTATCATGGAGGATATGTGATTAGGTTAATTACTTTTCAATACGAGACTTTATGAGCAGCTGATGTAGTTTGGAGATAAATGTTACGATTTATCTTGGAAGACTATGTGACTAAATCCTTCAAATATTTTGGTTTCAATCATAGATTGGTTTACTTTGAAGAATGTTATAGACAATTTTTTTTTCGAATGGTCCTAGTTGAACTTTGGGTTTTGTTGGACAAATTTTTGAGATTAAGAATAGATTTTCTTTTTATAAAGGGTTATCATTTTCTAGATTATCTGATCATGTACTAACCTTTTTGGTTTTGGATTTTGTCTAAAGACATGGAAAATATATATTTCTATTTTTTGGATTAGGTGATTGTCTAGAAGTTGATTATAGTACTCTTAATGTGAACAAGTATTCCTAAATACTCGTCTTTTGGAGAAAATATGAGTTCTTTTAAGAAATATAGTAAAAGTTGAAAGTCAACATGATAAGTGATTATGTTTAATTATGAATTAATTCCTCAATAAAAAGTAACTTAAACCAAAAATTTGTCTATTAACTTTTCCTTCTGGGGAATCAAATACCGTATAACCCATCACAAGTTTGTGATTTTCTTATGGTTAACTTTCTCCTTAACATGTTTACTATCACTCTCCATCAAAACATGACCCTTCGTTTTTTCTTCCATATAAATATTTTACTAATTGAAATCATAGTATGGGTTAACTCGGGTGACCTATGTACTTCTCTCCCTTTATTTTAATGTGATTGTTTTAACCGACTCTTGTTCCGATGTGGGACTTTCAAGGATGTTCCAAGCCCAATTTTAAAATTATGAGGACGCAATTCCCAAGAGGGGGGAAGGATGTAACACCCCAGGTAAATAAAGAATATGACATCTTCATATTTATCCATATTTGTGAATAAAATATTAATATTATTTTAAAGAGGATGCTATGCTCGATGGCGTATCCAATACGCAACAACGAGTTTCTTGGGAATCTTACGTTGCACTCTAATAATAAAATAATATTATTTTAAATGGTAGTTAACGCCTAGCCGTTGTGATGGAGGGAATGAACAGAACTAACTTCAAAATGATTATATATGTTTGACAAATAGTTTTTCTTTTTTTAATAAATGTTAGTGGATTAAAAATGTAAATGAATCCAGTTTTAAAGCGTAAACATTCTAATATTCTTTAAAAGGTCGATTAACCGCCTTTTGATGGGGAACCCATTTTAAATCCACTTTTTGAAAATTTTATAAGAACTATTTTTCAAAATAAACATAATATTTATGATTGGGACATTGAAATTTACCTTGGGTTAATTTTTGGTATTCTTCTAACAATGTTCATTTTTCAATGAATAGTGAATAATACTGCATTTTACATCAAAACTGCTTTTTCATATAATTAAATTATATGGTTATATTATTTTTTAAATTTGTTTTAAAGTGTAATTAGAATATATTTTTACCATTTAATTCAATTATGCTCATTGAGATTAATTTCACTTTGGAATTAGGCATAAACAAGTGCCAAACTTTTCATAAATATTGTTTCTAAAAAACCCGCTATTTGTTTTGTCAATGGGATGTTTTTTTAAATTAATTATTGAAATTTCTATGTTTGGAATTTGTTAAAATTGATTGAATATTTGGAATCAAGAGGTCCAAATTATGTAATCAAGACTGTTTTGTTTTTGGACATTATGAATAGTAACGATGGTAATTATCATTAATTATCTTGATTAATGAGTAATCGGGTAGTTAAGGATAATAAAATGATATCATAATAATACAAAAAGACCACAAAATGTGTCATAAGGATACCGATTGTCTCATGGACGACCATGGGATGACTTGTGCCAATCTTGGGGGCCCCATGGAATCACTTTTGTGAGAAGGTGACTTTTTATCTTTTTAGTTTTTAAAGAATGTTAAATGTAACAATGAATGTATCACCTAGGTAAAATATTTTTAATTTTTTCTAAATAAATTATAATTTGGACTATAAATATTAATTGGAAATATAATAATATTTCCTACATCATAGTATTTTTTGTATAATTTTTAGACATTAAATGAATTAAATTATTTATGACATCATGAGGATGCAGCGATGACCTCATTATTTAGCGATTTAAATAAAATGGAAAGATAATGTAAAATCTAAGACCTAAACATGTCCAAAACCTATTTTATAGGTTGATTTAGAACCCTTATCACCTTAACCTGGAATTATATCAATGTGGGACCTTTTGAATCCGAAAATCATTTTCAAATAAAGTAACATTTCTTTACTTTCCAAGAGTGCCCCTCCTCTCCTCTTATAAAAGGCCCCCACCTCTAACACATTAACCACACTTCCAAAGCCATTGACTCGGACAAACCCTTTCCATTACACCTCTCCACATCCCTATCTAACTCTATGAAGCCTCACCTTGGGAAGAATCCTTTCCAAGGAAGCCTTTGAACACAAATCAAAGGAAGTTACCCGATTTTAAGGTAATGTCTTCACTTGAGTCCTTTTGTTTTATTTTACTTCTAAAACCCCCTAAACTCTTTTTATTATTCTCTTTTGTAACAAATAAAGTATCTTAAATATAATATGATTTTGTTATAATAAGGATTAGATCTACACTTACACACACCTACATCTAATGGTTAAAGAACATACTGTTTCCGTGGATGGCGAATTTCCGCCTCCCGAAACGATGATTGTTCAATATTCTACTAACACCTTCAAAAGTGGCCATTAAGATGAAACTATATTTATATATGATATATAATATGTTTATGTTTTACTTATGCTTCTTTATTTTTCATTTATTTCATACCTTTATAGTTTCCATTATGGGTAAACACGATATCTTCATTTAAGGAAGTGCAGACAACCACCCCCTCAAAGTGATTTGATTCGTTAATACAATATGTGGTACGTATAAAGGATATATTTAATGATATTATATATTATATTATACTGGAATTAAAATACTTTTATGTAACATTATGTTTTAATTCCATTTAATATGAAATAGAAATGGAAGTAGCGTTCATGCGTACGTACGGCTTACCGTCTCCATGAACGGTGCATTTCATTTCATAACTCTAAATGTTATGTAATATTATAAATACATGAATATACTGGATATATATGATATATATGATATCTAAATCATGAATACAATTCTGTATATAATGAACATTTGGCCACACGAACAACATGTATTTGTAAGAAGTCCACTTTCGACTTAAGAACCAAATATCGGCAAAACAAATATTATTAATATAAATGATTACATAATGTTTATGACATGTTAATAAGTGATATAAAAGGAATAATGAACATGAAAAATGTTTTTAAGGAAGTATAAATTAACTCAAGTTTATTATTTGGGAGATTAAAGAACGGTCGAGTCAAGTCGGACCCGAGGTAAGGGATCCTACTCCTCTCTTTCTTTTTAAGTACATTCTTTTATGTCATTCCTTTTAAAGCTCATATTTATTGTTATTTGGATGTTATTTTATATTAATCTTGATTAAATTTTTATGTTCAAAAAATGAGAGACCCTATTCTCTCTCATCAATCCATTTTGAAAGTTTTGAGTGGCGTCGTTAGGCTGCCGAATTTTCGTAAGAGATATAACCTCTCTCTTTCTTTTTAAGTACTCTCCTTTATGTCACTTATTTTAAGCTCCTCTTTGTTATGATGGGGGATGTTCTTTTATATTCCTCTCTCTTTAAATTTTATGGTAATATGATGATATACCATATTTCCTCTCATCAATCCATTTTACAAGTTTTAAGTGGCGTCGTTAGGCTGCCGAGTTTTCGTAAGGGATTTTTCATCTCACTTTTATTCCAGTAAGATTTATGCTACATTTTCCACAATTTCCATTGATTGGTGTATGTACTGCCCATTATTATACACTATGTGTAGTATAATTTCATTTATGGGTATTCACATTTTCATTGTATGACCTTTCTTCCATGGGGTGTACGTTTCGATAGTTTACCCAACTCGGTAAGGGGACATTTCACCCTCCTCTTTTTAAAAGACTTCTTTTGTTATGTCTTTTAATTCACGTAAAACTATGTTGGGATATGTTATTTTATATCTTTATTGATGTAAATTTTATGTACAAGTCATGATATGCCCTTTTTATTTCACATCAACTCATTTTCTGAATTTTGAAGTGATGTCGTTAGGCTGTCGAATTTTACAAAGGGAACTTTTTAACCCAATTTTGATTTCTTTGGGTTAAATATGTAGTTATTGAATATGTCATCTTTTGAATATGTGTGAATGGACTTTTATTGATTTACACTTAATGTACACTTATATTGGGTTTATTTATATTTGTCACACATAATTTTGAGATTGAATTATCCTTAATTTAAGGATACCTTCTTTATAAGGGAATTCATCACATTTGACATTTCTATTGCGACTTCATTGTTGTTATGCACCAATTCACTCTTATATGGTGTATATACTGTCCTTTGGAATATTATATCATGAATCCATTTATTCTAATGATATTATAACGTTTTGACTATATGTTATTCCTCAACTATTGTATTCAAGTGTCTCTAATTTTGGTAGAACCCCTTTAACCAAAATATCGCTTTAAATGTTTTAGTTATTTGTTCTTATTATTGTCCATGTTTTCAAAATGGTTTTAAGGATTTATTTATATGGATATTAATGATTTATAATTTTAAAAGCTTCAAGGTGGTATGGGACACTTTGATTCAAAAAGCACTTTATTAAATGTTTTAAATGGTTCCTTTTTGAATGGATTCATTATTTCAATATAATAAAATGTTATATTGTGATTGAAGTGTGGAAATGTTATGTTTCCTTTATGCATGTTTTATGTGATACGTTTATGTTATAAATCTTGGGCATTGTTATGAAAACGGGTGGTTCCTTGATAAACTAAGGGCGGGTGAGCCCGATATAGCTCTCCAATGCATTGGGTAACGTGAAGGAGTGAAACGTTAAGGTTTTTCCGAAGAGATTTAAGGAATATACTATGGTGGGTATTCCAAACGTAACCAAGAGGGTTACTCCCTACGTAATAATGTTATTAATGCCTCAAGTTACCTTTTATATCTTATGATTTCTATGATTCATTCATGATTTTATGAGGTATGTTAAAGTGCCTATGTTTCATGGGTAAAGTATGATTTCATTCTTATGTATATATGTACCCAGGTTTCCTTTCCATAATTTTATATCCCTTACTGAGATTTTTATGCTCATCCCAAGTTTTTGAAATGTTTTTCACAGGTCAAGGGAAAGGTACATGATGTGATGATAGGGTCCATGATGTGTCAAGAAAGAATCTGTGTTTTATTTTAAATATGTTTCGGTTGATGGGAAGAATGAATACTATCTTTTATGTAACCACTTTGTTTAAATGTGGAATGTAATGCATGTTTCATGATCTAATTCTCTAAAACTATAAACCTGAAAAGATCCTCAATGTGTAATCTTCTAATAACTCAATATTAAGTAAGGTTTAAGGTTGGGGCCTTATAACTGTAATCTGGATAATAATGTTACCTCATTAACTTGTAACTTGTTTGAAGTATCTTTAGTTTCATGGTGTGGTTGGAAATAAATTTATTTTACATTATCATCTACATAATATGCATACATAGATGAAGATGTTTATTTTTATTAATTATGATGATAAAAAATAGTTTAATATACCGTCATTATCAATTTGGATATGATCATATAAATTAAGATAAAACAAGTTCTATAAAAAATTCAATAATCTTTTTTGAATCCTTTCATTGTTGATCAATAATGTATGGACTAAAAATCATCACGATTTTACATTCCTCATTGTCTTTATGTAGAAGATAATTAATTGGGAGGATACCAATTATGGTGAGGTCAAATAGATTTTAGAATATTATCATTAATATGCATTTTTTTCAGTATTAGGTGGGTTTTACATAGTGTAAATAGGATACACAACATGTAAGAGTTGGTGGATGCAAGTAGTGAAAGGATTTACACTATGAATGGTTTCACAATTCCAAGAGGTGATTCACTTTTTGAATGTTTTCAATAATGAATTTTAATACGAGGTGATGGGGATTCTGTAGTATGTGGGACTTTTATGGTTATATGTCATGTAACAGATTAACATGAAATTTAATGGTCGGCATACCATTTCTAAAATAGGAGTGTGGCTATTTTTTTGGATCATTTCTAAAAAATATATTTCTCTCGATTGAAGAAATTTTTCAGAAAATTTCGGGAGACAAAATTCCTTATAAAATGATCTAACTAGCATTTGGTATTCATTTCAGTTATGATGAATCTCTCTAGGTAAGTGATATTTTAACATATTAATTTTATTTTATTATTGTAGTGCCCTTGGGTTTAGTTATCAGAAATGTTGGTCTAAGTTGGTGTTTTATCTCATCTTTTTGATGATCCGTTGTTTGAAATAATTTTAGAGGCCAATCCCCAGTTGGTTGTGGTTTGTTGGCTATATGTCCTTGTTGTATGTGGGTTCCATCCTTTCCTCTAATAAATTTTTTTCTAAATTGAATTATTTTTGTGATGTAGATTAAATTCTATGTCCACTGTAGACATTGTTTGGATTTAATTGTTAGTGGATCCCTTAGAGGCCATCTGTGACCCGAGTTTTGAGTAAGGTTGATCTTCCTCTAGCCTTTTTTGATGATCCTTATTGTTTGTTATTTTAAAATGTATTTATATACATAATAGGCACTGTTGATTTGTGTGTGTGGAAAATTGTTCTTTAAGAAAAATGGTTTCCCCTTATAGTAGATAAATTTAAATAAAAATGGTATTTTCATTGAATTTGAATATATTTGTGAAATTATTTTCAAATTATTTTCAAGAAATATATATCATTTTGGAAACAATCACATGGGATACCCAAAGTATGTGATGGATTTAAATCCACAACCCTAGTTACCTAGAGTCGGTGCATTATTATGTATCAATGTAATGATCACAAAAGATCAACTCTAAAAAGACCAATAAGCTTAGTAGCCCTGGAAGTACTAGATACATTCATAAGGTTTATTTTACATCATAAAATGGATAACTACAACAAAAATGTTTCCAAGTAAAACACTGAGATCCTTTGGACTATCGATGTAGGTCAGTCATACTATACTTCTTCACATATTGGGAAAAATAAAACATATTAAGGGGCGAGCTCAAATGCTGAGTAAATATATCAATTTAGCGGGAAAATTCATAAATAAGCGTAAACATTTAAGGAAATGTATAAAACTAAAACAAAAGGATTTTCTTCATAAACTTCATCATAATATAGAAAATATAAATCAAAATAATTCCATTTACTTAGTCACATGGATATTCTACTAGTTTAAATATCACAAGAAATATCAATATCCACTCACATAATGATGGAATTTATAATGTCATACTTTCATAACCACATAGTCAAGGCCTTATGCCAAGAATACAAATAAGATTTTTTCAAGGCCTTGTACTAAGACACTAGTTTTTCTCATGATACCAACCAATGCATCGAGGATCTATAGAGGGCTCCACCCGTCACTTACTAAGTCCAATGCATTATTTAAATCAAAAGGTTTAAACATAACAAAAACATTCATATTAAGACTAGAATATGAAATTTCTATACATTATCCATAACCATAAAAATTTTAAAAATAAAACATCCATAGTCAATCATATCACAAAACCTTCAATAAAATAAGAATGTTTTGTATCGTAATAAATCAACTTCATGTAATCTTAAAATCTATCAAAAGATGTGGACAGAGATGAAATCAAAACCTTTTTTTAGAGAAATATCAGTTTCTTTTTTTAAATCATTTAAGAGTCACATATTTTTAGATAAGACTATTATTTTTAAAATATTCTTAAAATCTTGTAGGGATGCTTAGATGATGTTATAATGGTATAAAATAGATGCACCTGCCATATATGTTAAAAAAAATTATGACATTAATTTTTTCAAAACGGTCATGGAGTACCTTGTTTGGAAAACAACAGAAAGATTCCATTCAAAACATATAAGTTAAAATAAGGTTATAAATGACTTTACCCCATTGTCTAGTAAATAATAAAAATGTTTTGAAATACATTTTTAAGGAACATGATTGTGGATGATATAGAGGTCCCATTAGATTCTAATATAGAAACAACCTCAGATTATAAAGATACTGTAAAAATAACCCTTACCTTGTAATTTTCTTTTGAAAAGGGTAGGTTAACCTCCTGTATAATGATTAAATAATTTTTATTAAATTATTCTAGAATAATATAAATTAATATGATATCATATGTGATCTTTTAACGTAGCTTTGTTAATAATATTTTAGTATTATCGTCGTTTCAAGTGTTAATTGATTAATTTTTCTTTATATGCTTTGTCACATAAGTAATGATTTTAATGGATAGGATGTATCTTATTAATATTAAGAATTATATTATGTTTATTAACATTATTTTTAATCATCAAATGATAATTATTCTTGAATGGATTACGATGGGGAATGAATCTCATCGCGTTCGTGGTAACGGTAATCCGTACATACACACGAGCGACAATATCATTCTTTTGATAGTAATATAATATATAATTGGATGTTATATCAGATATACAGAATCATTATCATGTTATAATTATTAATTACATAAATTACACATCATTACTATATCTATTCAAATAATAATGTATTGAAGAACAATTACACCACAACGTGGAGACGGTAAGTGGTTCATATGCATGTATGATGACATGTCATTCAAAGGATAGATAGAATAATGAATATGGTTGTACCATATTGATAGTAACATAACAATATATAATATATAATGGAGTTCTTATTTTATAATAAAAAAACAAATAAAGAGGATGTGGAAGAAGAATGGAACTTGAAAGAGGTGATGAAATATTTACCTCTTTTTCAGGTTCTTCCTTTTTATTTGTTCAAAAGGGCTCAATAGGATGGATTTATGAGTAAATTATAACCACTAAGATGAAGGGAGGAGAGTTGAGTTAGTATTTGGGAAGATTTTGGTAGATAAAAAGGCTTTTCATGATTTAATTTGAGGGAAAGGGGAGTGCCCTTTTATAATATGGCTGAGGGGCACCATAGGAAATGCTAGAATTATTATTTTATAATAAAATCATTTTCGGTTTATGAAGGATAAAAAATTATTTTTTAAAGGATAATGTGGGGATGGGTCTAAAACCAATTAACCAATATGTTTATTAATGTTTGGGTAACTTTATTAAAAATATCTATTTTATTTAACTCTTAGATAAATATTTTGACAATTACCATGTCTCTTTGTATTTTTATATTATATGGTGAATAAACAAACTATTTACTACCAAGTGAACCCCATGTGGTTCATTAACGATTCAAATATCAATATAAATGTTTTTTGGTCGAACCATTGATTTTTTGGAATAGAATATCAAGTAGTAATATAATATTTGTTTTAGAAACTCGTTTATGTCAATTTTGACACTATTTGTCAATTTTTTTTCTAAATTCATAACAGCATTATTAAATAGAAAAAAACCTATGATAAAAAACCCTAAAATGTAATATTAGCCAATAAAATTAGTTTAAATCATAAAATGTCTCCAATTACATTTATTTGTATATTTACAATATCAAATATTTTAATATTTCATTAATTAGGTAAATACTACATCATCATTGTGTCATAACTAACTTAATTTATTAAATGTCTAAAAAATATAAATAAAATAGCATCATGTAGGAAATAATATTATATTTATAATTAATATTCATAGTCTAATTCATCTTATGTGTACCCTTATATTAAAACTGGCTTAGTTATTAAACATTGAATTTAACAGTTTTAACTCTTCGTTGAATTTAATAATAATAAATGTCCTAATATAATCCAAGTGTACTCAAAGGATCATATATTATTCCTAACTATGTTTTTGGTCTAATTAGATTTATCCAATAGAATTATGACATGTGTTATGGTATTATTAATATCATTTTTACCCTTACATACCCTATTTACTTTTAACCCTGATAAATAAAAGTCAAAATTTACTTTCATCAAAAATTATTTTAATCTCATTGAACCACATTTTACTTACTGATATCAATCATGTCTCTCATATTTTCAAAATTAATCTCATAGAATAGGTAAAATTTTGTTTTATGTAAATTTTCAAATGCTCCTCGGAGGTTGGTAAATGAAGGTAAAAAGTTCAATAAAATTTTTATATATCTAAAATTATTAAAACAACACTCCATTTAATTAAATTGAACTTATATAGGAATTATGTATCTATTTTATCTAAAATAAATTTATATAAAATAACAAATTTAAATAAAAAGTTGATTTTAAACAATAACTCGGTGTTATTCACTATTCACCAAAATTGAATGTTTTTAGAAAAATACCAAAATTTCACTCTAAGATAATTTTGATATTATTCATTAAAAAAATTATCCTATTAGACCAAATTCAAAACATATAATTTGAATTTATTAATTTTAAATTAATTCCCTTTGTCAAAAGCAAAAGCATGTTTTTAAGAAATAATAACTAACAAAAGATTTATAATTCTTTATGTTCAATTTCAATGTGAAATTATTTCCAATGAATAACATTGGATTAAATGGAAATAATATAATCTATTTATACTTCCAAATCATTACAATTTATAATTTAACACTACAAATTTTATTGATTAAAATATATGTTTTCAATTAAAATATATTATTTTTCACTATTTACCAGAATATGAAAGTTTTCAGAAAAACACCAAAAATTTATTAAAACTAAATTAATATGTCCAGACTCTAAAGAAGAATTTTATTTTTTCCAATTGAATATATAAACGTTTAAAATATTGCATTTAAACGTTTTTCTCCATTACAAGGCGGTAAAAATGCATTTTTTTAAAAAACAGCTTGTATCTGAAGAAAATTGAATTTGTTTATTCATTATGTCTATGAAACTAATTATATGGATTCTAAAATTATAAGTATTATATAATGATGAAATTTTAGTTAAAAACACTCATAAAATCATTTGAATATCTAGTTTGATAAGTCATGGTGTGCTTGAATTAGTTGTAGCTTGTAGTGCAAGTGATTTAATTTCATTGAAGAAATAACATACTATGAAATCATGGTGTGTTAAATTCTTCCCTCCTTTAATAAATTGTATCCTCTCAATTTGTAATTGTTTTTCGAAAATAAAAGTTTGAAAAAAGAAAATGCCTTTGTGGGAAAACCCACATCGGAAAATGTGTTTAAAAAAATTAGTTATAATAAGAGAAAAAGGAAAATGAAAAAGTCACCACCAAATAATAATCTCGATTAAGAGAACATTGGTGGACATTAGGGACACATAATTGGAGGAAAAAATGTATAAATTTTATTGGTTTGATTGAGGTAATCAGTCACAAAAAATTTTAAAATTGGGGGCCTCAAAGCTATCAATCTATGATGATTTCAAATATCATTGGCTCAACAAAACATAAGGTATTAGGATAACACATTTTTAGATTTAAGGTCCCTTACCAAATGGTTAAGAATTAATTTCTTCATATAATAATATAATAAAAATATATATACATGACAAGAAGAGTTCAATATTTTATCTAATTACTACCACAAACTCGTCTTTTAATCTAGAGGATAATAGAACATAAAAAATATTCTATTTATTATATTCACATATGGTTCCAAAAAATTAATTTAAATTTAATATACAAGAACAATATAAAAACTAAATTATTCAATCTAGGACATTACATTGGTCAGTGGTAGGTGATACACCCTTGTCACCCTTCGATTGCGGGTTCAAGTCTCACAGCCTTGCTGGATGCGAAGGGTTACCGCCAAACCTCCGAGTTTTTCTTTTTATGGCAGTCTAAAAATAATCTGAAACTAAATATATCCATATTACTTCTTCCCAAAATCACAGTCCAAAATTTATAAGGAAGGTAAACATAATGAAGATCACTTTTTCCATGTAATAACATGTGAACACCTCATCATGAATTCTTTTAAAACACTGCAACATCTAGAATTACCATAAAACCATATTGATTACATTCATGATCACATAATCCTTATAGAATACTAGATTTACTCTTTCTATCTATAAATTTTTAGTGTCCAACAATGATGGAATATAAAAATCATTAATCAGTTCCAAGGTAGTCAAGAATATCAAATATAATTTATCCAAATAAATCATATATTATTCCAAAATCACTACCTTAGTATCACAACCATATTATGGTTTATCTCTATAACAACCATATATTTTCCAAAAATTCAACCTGAAATTGAGTAGCTTTTCTTTGTTCCACACAATTTCAAGTCCATAATGAAACATTACTTCAGTACAATCCTTAAATCCTATATAATTCTTATAACACTTATATCATTAATAAAATCCTCAAATGACACAATACTTTAATAAAAACATAATAAATATAATCATTCCTCTACATATTCTATATTATATTGACTTTATTATTATCCAATATCAACATTTGGGATATACTCTGATGATTTGGACATTGATTCACATAGTTTCCCAACTCCTTGCAGATGAAGCATTGTACATTTGATACTTTTTTCTTATCCCTAAAATCACAAACTTTGTGTTTTTTCTCCACATTTATAAAAAAATATTATTCCCTCCATGCATTTACCAAGATGAACCTTTCTAAAATTATCACATATATGGAAATCCTTGTTTTTACTCTTCCATTTATCCATCTTTATGTCTTCCATATTTTTCTTTTCTTGCTTCCCTTTAAAGCCATGGGACTCAAGGAATTCTCTAATTATCTTATTAAAACATTATATTGTTTCTCTATATGATGAGAACATGTGGGAGACTATTTCCCTTATAAATGATGGCTTAACACTATGAAATATATGATCCTTCATAATCTTTGGATCATATGTATTGATGGAGCTCACATTCCTTTACTAGGAGCCATTTTTATACAATGGAATACAATGTGTCATTTAATGAATTGCAATTAATAATTCTAAACTTGTAAAATACCTAACATAAATTGAATAGTTTATACATATAATCCATAATAATAAAAAATGTTTTCCATGTTAAATTATATACCCATAAACACTTCCTAATGGTTTTTAACAAAAATGAGAATTATCCTAGGCATATCCCCCTAGAGTGTCGTAACCAAGAGTGCAGCAAGGCCCATTGTCATGCACCAGTTCCCGTTTGAGTCCAGCTCAAAGTGGTGTTTTCAGGTTTTACCCCTCGGTAAATCTTTTCCAGAGCCGTATCTACTTATATCCAGACAGTGATGTATTTCTTGTAAAACTCACAAAATCTCTACAATACCAATATTTAGGTAGTTCTTATATACTAATCCTCAAAATCTACCTTAGGGTAATGTGATCTATTCAGAGTTTACATAAATCTAGATTCCAAGGATTGTACTATACATCCTCTCATACCAATTGTAACACCCTGACCCTAGTTACCTAGAGTTTGTTCATTATTCCTGACCATTGGCATCATCACAATAGATAAATTCTCTAAAGAATGATTAGTTTATTATCCTTGTAAGTACTAGATTCATTCATAAGGTTTTCAATACATCATAAAATAGAAAACAACAAAAATTTTGTTTCCATGGAAAACACTGAGATCCCATTGAATATCTATGCAGGTCAGTTATAATATACTTCTTCACATTCTGGGAAAAATAAAACATAGAAAGGGGTGAGCTCAAATACTCAGTAAGGATATCAATATAGCAGGAACTATCATAAATAAGCATAAACATTTAAGGCAATGTATAAAACTAAAACAAAATTCTTTTCTCCATAAATTTCATCATAATATGGAAAATATAAATCAAAATAATTCCATTTAATTACTCATATGGATATTCTACTAGTCAAATTATCACATGCAATATCAATATCCACTTTCATAATGATGGATTGCATAATGCCAAACATTGTTAAGCACATAGTCAAGGCCTTGTTCCAAGACTACAAATAAGATTTCGTCGAGGCCTTGTACCGAGACACTAGTTTGTCTCATGAGACCTACTAATGCATTGAGGAGCTATAACAGGCTCCACCTGTCACATACGAAGTCCAATTCATTCCTCATATGAAAAGGTTTAAATATAACATAAACATACTTATTAAAACTAGCATCCAGAATGTCAATACCTTATCCATGAACTTCAACAATATAACACATCCATAGTCAAAAATATCACAAAACCATCAATACAATATTTATGTTTTGTATTATAATAAATCAACTTCAAATTATCTTAAAATCCATCAAAATATATTCATAGAGATGAAATCAAAACCTTCTTTAGAGAAACATATCCTTCTATTTTGAAATCATTTAAGAGTCACATAATTATAAATAAACCATTTCTTTTTAAAATATTCCTATAAGATTGTAAGGGATTCTTTGATGATGTTATCACGGCGGAAAATAGTTTCACCTGTTGTGTATGTTAAAAAACATTCTTACATTAATTTTGTTGAAAAGGTCATAAAGTACCTTGTATGGAAAATAACGGAAAGATTCATTTCAAAATATATAAGGTCAAATAAGGTTTTAAATTACATTACCCCATTGACTATTTAATAGTAAAAATGTTATTAAATACATTTTTAAGAAACATGGATGTGGATGATAAAGAGGTCATAGTAGATACTTATGTAAAAACAACCTTTGATAATAAGGATATAGTGAAATTAAACTTTAACTTTAACTTTTCCTTGGTTTAGGGTAGGATAACCTCATGTTTATTTGTGAAATAATTGTTAATAAACTATTCTAGAATCATATACATTAATATGATATCATGTATGATCTTTTAAAATTTCTATTTTAATAATATCATAGTATTATCGTCGTTATGAGTGTTAACTGAATCATTTTCTCTTATATTCTTTTTTACATATGTAATGTTTTTTATGGATAAGATGTATCATATTCATATACATAATGATATTAAGTCTTTAAAAAATATTTTTAATCATCTAATGAAAATTAGTCTTGACTGGATTATGATAGGGAATGAATCTCATCGCATTTGTGGAGACAAAAATCCGTATGTACGCACGAGAAACAATATCATTATTTAGATATTAAAATAATATATAATTGGATGATATATAATATATACAGAATCAATACGATGTTATATTTATTATTTACATCAATTACACTTCATTATTAAACCCATCCAAATAATAACGTATTGAATAACAATTACACCAAGACGTGGAGACGGTATGTCGTACGTACACACGTATGGTTACATGTCATTCCAAGGATGGATTGAATAATGAATATGGTTGTACCATATTTATAATAACATCTCAAAATATAGAAGATACTATATTTGTTATTTTATAAACAAATAATTAGGATGTGGATGAAGAAAGTAACTTGAAAGAGGTGATAAAATATTTACCTCCTTTTCGGGTTCTTCCTTTTAATTAGATCAAAAGGGCTTCTTAAGATGGATTTATGACTAAATTAATCCCTCTAGTATGAAGTTATTACTGCTTATAGGGTATTTGGGTAGAGTTTGGAGGACCCAAAATGCATTGATGGTGTGAATTTGAGGGAAGGGGGAGTGTCGTTTTATTAGAGTTTTGAGGGGAACCTTAGGAAAAGTTAGAAAGGTATTTTTATAAT
The DNA here is from genome assembly GCA_963277665.1 of Viscum album. NCBI lineage: Eukaryota > Viridiplantae > Streptophyta > Magnoliopsida > Santalales > Viscaceae > Viscum > Viscum album. The sequence goes on along the minus strand of OY728140.1, from coordinate 809,058,153 downwards.
AAAATCATTTTTTGTTTATAAAGGCTTAAAATTGAATTATTTAAAGTATATGGTGAGGATTGGTCGAAAATAACTCAACAAATATGTTTTATAAAATTTTGTGTCACTATATTAACCTTATCTTTTAGGTTTAACTCTTAGTTAAATAGTTTGACATTTACCGTGTCTCGTTGTATTCTTATATTATAGGGTTAATAAACATACTATATACTTCCAAGATAACCCCAAATGGTTCATTAATGATGCACCTTTAATTAGATTATTTTTTCAGCCAAATAATAGATTTTTATAAATAGAGTATCAATTAATAATATAATATTTTTTTAAAACTCTTTTATGTCAATTTTGACACTATTTAGTATTTTGTTTTTGATAAATTCATAACAGAATTATTACATAGAACAAAATTCATCTAAACAACCCTAACTTTTCATATTAACCTATAAATTAGTGTAATTAATTAAAAGTCTCAAAGTACATTAAATTGGATATTTATAATATCAAATAATTTAATATTTCATTATTTTTTTAATTACTACATCAACATTGTGTCATAAATTAATTAATTTATATAATTTTGAAATTTTATAAATAAAATACCATTATGTAGGAAATCATTTTATCTTTCTAATAAATATTTTTCATTGAATTTATCTTATGTGTATCACTATATTAAAAATGGGTTGGATATTAAACATTAAATTATAAAATTTCAACTCTTCTTTGAATTAAATAATAATAAATGTCCTAATATAATCCAAGTGGACATAATGGATCATATTTTATTCCAAAGTTCGTTTATGGGAAAATCACACTTATCCAATAGAATTAGGACATGTGTTAGGGTAATAATAATATCATTTTTTCCTTTAATTACCAAATTTACTTTTAACCGTGGTGAATGTATGTCAAAAGTTACTGTTCAACAAAAAAATTTAATCTAAGTGAAAAAAAATTTACCTCCTGAATTCAATCATGTTTTTTGTATTTTCTAAATTCAACTCACAGAGGAGGTAAAATTAAATTTTATATAAATTTGAAAACTCTCTTAGGAGGCTAGTAAAAGAAGTAAAAAAGATAAATTAAATTATTATATATCTAAAATTAATATAAACTGACTCTAATGAATGACATTGATCATATATAGTTATTATTTATCTATTTTAAACTCATTTAAATTTAAATAAAATAAATAAATATTCAAATAAAAAGTCATTTTAAAACAATAACTAAATTTTTTTGACTATTCATAAAAAATTGAACGTTTTCAGAAAAAAAATACCTTAAAATCACCTTAAGATAATTTTGATATTATGAATTCCAAAATTATGTATATTTTACAAAATTCAAAACATGGAATTTTCATTTATTAATTTAAAATAATTTCCCATTGTCATAACAAAAAAGCGTATTTTTAAGAAATACTAACTGTCAAAATATTAATAATGGTTTTGTTCAATTTCAAAGTGAAATTATTTCTAATGAATAAAATTAGATTAAATAGTTAAAATATAATCTATTTATACTTCCAAACCATTAAAATTTATGATTTAACACTACAAATTATTTTGATTAAAAAATATGTTTTCAGTTAAAATATAGTGTTTTTCACTAATAACCCAGATACAAAATTTATCATAAAAACAACAAAAATTTATGGAAACTAAATTTTTATGTAATGATTCTAATGAAGAAGATTATATTGTCATATTAAATATATAAATGATTCAAATATTGGATTTAAAAAGAGTTCGCTTTTAAAAGGTGGTAAAGATGCATTTTTTTAAAAAAAACTTCTTTTATTTGAAAAAAATGTATTTACTTTTTCATTATATCCAAGAAACTCATAATATGTATTCTAAAATTATAAGGATTATATAAAAATCAAATTTTAGTTAATATTGTTCATAATCAATTTTTAATGGCTAGTTTGGTAAGTATCTGTGCGCTTGAACTCTATGTTGTGTGTAGTGCAAGTTATTTAATTACTTTGAAAATTAACATAATATAAAATCATGGGGTGTTACAATGGAAGGTTTTTCTCATGTTAATAATCCATTATGGGGGTTGGAATTATATTATATTCCCATTATCAATTATTTTAGATTATTTTCTCTAGATTTATATATTTTATTGGGGTTTCACATTTTGGGGTGTCTCCCTCGTCCTAGAGTGTTGATAATTGGCTTCAGGTACAATAAGGTACAATTCATATATTTTTCATATGATGAGTTTTCTGCCTGACCATTTCAATTCCTTGGTATTATGATTCCTATGTTTCTATTGATGTTTTTTATTTCATGGTTATTTAATATTTTATCCTCGATGTTCTTGTTGATGATTTTGAAATATTATATGAAAAAATGTACTTAGAAACTGATAAACATACTTTTGTTTAAGGACATTATTAAAAAGGGAATTATTGAATATGTTTTCTAAAAAAATTATTTTCTAGTTATATTGCCATTATTTGTTTAAAATGTTCATACATGAATTTTTATACAGAGACATGATATGGAAAAAATGGGATGGATTCTATTTATCCTCTTATCTCACACCATACGTACCTCGTCAGTGGTGTGTATAATTTTATATGTCCACTAATGTAGGTAATGCAAGGAACCCAGGAGAGGTATAGGGCTTTCATGTCCACAATGTTGGGTAGTTAGTTGCGAGAATAGGGGAGTTCATCCCTGACATCACATAGAGTATCTATTAGGTTTTGGACCTTCTATGTTGAAATTTCTCTTAGATATTTGGCTGGATTTACTACCATACATTTCTACTATCTTTATTAATTTTATGTAATATATATACTGATTTTTCACACTTTCATCCTGATTCATATATATATATATTCTACATGTTTTCTATTTCTTCGATAAAATTTTCCGTTTTACTTTTTTTCGATGCATGGCTGCTTGTCGCTAGCCTGTGGGGAATGAGAACTCCCTTAGGGTATGTTATGGATCGGCTCCGGTGATAGTTTTTAAGGAAATATATGTTGGTTCTTTTTTATCAAATGAGAGGCATCCTCAATATTCCATATCATTGGAACTATATTGGGTAAGATATAAAATTATAGGGAATTTAGTTTAATGTTATTATAAGTGCATGGCTAACTATTATAATGAAAGGACTCAAGTTACCCAGGGAAGTGATGATATGTGTGTCTAGTGTTGGGGTTGTTTTTATGTATTTTTTTTTAGTTATGGTTTTCTAGATTAAGTTAATATTTACTCAGCTGTCTAATCGTTCCTTCTACTTTGGTGTGCAAAAGTATGCCTCCAAGATTTATTCAATGAGTTAACCAAGAAGGTGTTACAGATGATCCAAAATAAAATCATCATGTAGAATGGGATGCCATCGAGACTATCATATGCATAGTTTATTCTGTTTCTCATATGTTCAATGAGTTAAAAAATAATTTTTAAGGAGAATACAAGATCTAGAGGTGAGAAAGATCGATCGCGAGAATTCTGGTAAAAGAATCCATCATAGAGTAAAATAATGAATGAACCCCAGTAGGGGAAGAGTGGATGGATAGGATCAATAAAATATTCATCTTCCTAGATACACCTATGAATATTGGGGTCAATATTTTAGCATTTATGCTCGAGTGTTCCATAAAGAAACTATGGGAATCTATTGTCTAGGAAGGAAGACAACTGGGCCTGGATTTGAAGAGTTTCAAAACCCTCTTCTACAAGAAGTTTTTTTTTCATATTCACTAATATTGGAAAACTCTCTATAGTTCATGTCGTTATAAATGGGAGATTTTTAGTTTTCATCATAAAACAAATACATTTTTGAGTTAGTCTATTTTTTCCCAATGTGTTGATGAATGACTAGTAGAAAGCATGGAAATACCTATCGGGTTTACAACCAGATAACAATTCTTATGTATTTATATTGAATCTTTCAACATATGTGGATAAGCTAAATATATTGATTATGGTAGAGATAGAAATAGAAGGTAAGGTTGGTTTTCCCTACTATTATTTTACATCTAGTAGAAGCATCATTGGCATGCATGGGAAGAAGGGAAAGATTAAGGATCATTGCAGATGTGGTGGAGGTGGGTCACAATAGTTAGCCTCCTCTACACCATCTTTTATAACTAGAAGTATCATATGGAATCTTATCAGCGTGACACGGTTGATCACAATAGTCATTTTTTCCTATTCATGTAAATATGGGAACTGATTTTCCATGTGATTGGCATATAAAATTATTCTGTCAGGCTTTGACTATGCCTCAATATTTTCAAGGTTCATTAGCACCAAAGGGTGCCACGGTGCAGTCAAAAGTTTCAATTATTATAGGGCTTAAAACACATTACTTTGGAGTGAAGCACATTCATGTTGTAGTTGAGTTTCTAGTGAAAATTGATATCAGGCTAGCAATATAGAGTACTGTTATCCTTATTGCATCATCAGTAGTAGACAGTAGAAATTGATGTCGGTCCAGCAAAAGTGAGAGGAACTATCCTTATGAAATCATCTATTGAAATTTCATTTTTTGATATGGGTTCATCCTAATAATTTATATGTCTACATTTTTTGGATATTATTAAACTTTAAATGGAACTTCTGTCATTTATAATGAGGTTACATAATCCACTTATAAAGATGAAAGAGAAGGGGTTTCTGTGTCCATTTTCATTAACAGTTTTTCACGCATAGTTGATATGATATTTTCACATTCGTGATCTACATTTTTTTTATTTCATAATAAGTAAGTAATTTCATGATTCACATAGAGATGATGTTGAATTTTATCATTGTATTTTTTCTCTTTTTGCATATGAGAGATATCATGTGTTTTAGGGTGAGTGGGACCCAAGGTTTGGTCATTCGTGGACATCCCACTTAGATCTCCATAGTTGGTTATATATTGTTTCATTTTATATCAATGATGTTTCTCATGATGTTATCCTTCCATTTTTGTTTGATACATTCATAATTTTTTCTTAGATTACTTATGTAGTTTCCCTATAGAGATAGAGATATTTTATAATATTCAATGTCTATTAAGTACACAGCTAATATCTATACCTTCTTATCATATGGCCCTAGCTGAGATGATAGAGATCAAAATTCAGTTTGATGACCTATTGAAAAAAAAATTGTTCTCCATAGTGTTTTACCTAGGGTAACACCTGTTCTCTTTTTAGTGAAGGGATACTATTCAATTCAATTATGTGTGTACTATCAGTAGTTTATCCATGTTTTAGTAAAGAAAAAATATCCTCTACATCAGGAGGATGATTATTATGATCAATTTATGATGGAAATTAATTCTTGAATATTGATCTCTGATCAAGTTATCATCAGCTCAGAGCCTCAGAGTATGATGTACTGAAGACAACATTTAGGTGGTGATATGACTGTTATTAATATTTTGTGATGAATTTTTGTCTAAAAAACCTACTATTTTTTTATGAATTTTATGAATTAGATATTCCATAAATATCTTGATACTTTTTTGGGTTTTTCATCAATGATATTATTGTTTATTTGACACTTGAGTTTATGAATGAGAACCATCTAAGTTTGTTTATAGAAATTTTTAACAGTAATCGTTTGTATAAAAACCATCCAAAATGTAGTGCCTCATTTCTGGAATTGGTTTTCATAGATCACAGTTTTTTATGAAATGTCTTATCATTTGATCCAAATAATGTTAATGTTGTTTCATATTGGAAGGAGTCATAATTTTTAATCGAACATCAGAGCTTCCATGGTGTTATGGGATACTAGAATTGGATTGTTAAGGATTTTTCTATGTCGGGTTCCTCATTGATTTATCTTAATCATAAGGTGTTGAAATTAACATGGGATGCAGTGTTTCAGCCTTGTATCAATTAACTGAATCCACATATGAAATCATCTCCTATTTTAATCTTACCTAAGGCGAGTATGGCTTACATGGTGTTTTTTAATTATTTTTTTTTGCATCAAATACATGATTATGAAGTTTGACCTTGTCATAGCTTAAGGCGGTCATCTTATCCCATCGTATGTATAGAATTACCCCACCTCTAATTTAGTGATTTATGTTGTTATTGATGCACTTAATTGTTGGAATAATTGTCCTGTTGGTGAGAGATTCACAGTCATCTTTTCTCATAATATATTGAGGTATATTTTTCTTAGAAAAAACATAATATGAGACTGATAAAATGGGTATAATACGTTTAGATGTTTTAATTCGATATCTCATTCACCCTGGGGAAGTTTAATTTCATTATAGATGCTATTAACTATATTTTTACATCACAAGAGGTTCTAAAATCGACAGATGAGTGGAACCTTTTGTGGATTTTCTCAAAATTTCACCCAGAATCATAGGAATTTTTTTGTTATAGTTCTTACTAGTATTTAGTTATCATAATCTCTACTAGTGTCTATTTTAAAAAGACATTAGTAAGATGATAGGATTATAAAAATTGAAAAATCCATTATTGTGGTGAGGCAGTTTCTTATTTGCTTCTCTCATCATATGGTATACTCTACTTTGAGAAACAGTTTTTTTGCCCAAGTATATTTGAGGAGTTTAGACCTTTTGAATTATTATATATCATTATGGGCCATCCATCCATTAGCTAAAAAAATTTATTAAGACATGAGACTATTTTCTTGGATGTTGGGTACGAAGCATGACACTGCAGATTATGTGTCACGTTGTTACACATGCCATCAGATAAAGTAAGAGCACATGAAACCCTCTGGATTGATTAATCCTATTCCACTACCTTTCTTGAAAGGTGATGAGTTATACATGGACTTTTTTAGTAGTTTCATGGACTTGTTAAGGAATAAATTCTATCCGGGTGGTTGGAAATAAATTGATGAAGTCTACTAATTTAATTTTGTTCAAGGATACCCCTATGGAAAAATATTAAGGTAATATATATTTGAAGAATATTGTGAGGGTACAAGGGATCCATAATACTTTAGTTTAGGAAAGGGTCCTAGGTTAAAATAGAGGTTCTGTAGGATTATTCGAGAAGTTATTGGAACTCAGGACTTGTGGAACACATCCTACAATCCATAGATAGATGGTCTTATAGAGCATGTAATTTAGATACTGGGTTATGTGATTAATTATTTTGTCTTAGCTTTTAGTGTATCTTAATTGGCCATCTAGAACTGGTTTAGTGTGTTTTCAAAAATAGTTATTAGTTTTTGAAATGAATGAATCTATTTGAGGTGTTGTAGGGTCTCCTATGTAGATCACTTATTTGTTTTGTAGTGGTGGGCGGAGTATCTTTAGATGGATAATGTTTGGTCTAGAATACATCAACCATGATTCAAGTGGTACATAGGAATATACTTACATTCGAGAGTAGAAATAATCATATACTGATCATCAATTTCATCCTCTGTATTTTTCTATTAGTGATTTTGTTTTTAGTATAACATATCATTGGTTAAGTAACCAAAACCTAGTAAAGTAAGGAATAAATGATCCAAGATATTTTGAACCATTTGAGGTCACTAAGATGCTTGAGAAGGAGTCTTATAGGATAGAATTCCATATTCAGTTGAAATTTATTTAGGGTTTATTCACATATATCAGCTTAAGAAGTAACATCCTCATCCAAAACATGTTTAGGGTTGTGATGAAATTGAGTTAGAGGTAGTTGTTTTAATTTTTGAGATGCTAGTTGAGATCATTGACTCACAAGAATATGTTATTCATTTGATGTTGATCCCATTAGTTAGGGTATTATGGAAACAAATATCAAATTATCATGATACATAGGAATGTGATTCAATGATGAAAAATAAGTGGCCTCACTGTTAACCAGGGATTACTCCTTCCACCTTACATCCCATGGAAGGAATGTTTTTCTAGTGTGGAGTTTGTAAAATCCCATTATCGGACACTCACATACACCCTTAGCCTTATCACACTTTTCCTATATCATTTTATATATGTTAACATGATGGAATTGAGAGGATAATTATGATGTTCACATTAGATATTTGATGGACTCATAGCATTATCTAGATTTTTTTTGTTGGCAGTAGGAGGATTCCAGGCCGTATAGCTAGGTTACATGAAGAGTAAGTGTTTCTAGATGCATGTTACTAAACGATTCATTAGGTTGAAGGTTACATAACAGGAGTAGATGATTCACATATTAACTGTTTTAATTAACTTATTTTAATTTAAGGAGACGAGTTTTTTGGAAAATCTGGGACGTTAATGGTTAAACATAGTGTGACCTAGCTACACACTGTGTAACGACCCACATATAGTAGTTCAAAATGTTTTGATGCTATTTTTTTCAAATATTATCATTAGTCTCTCTTTCCCATAACCTTGGATGATTTCCATATAATTTTTGGTGTCTACATTCATTATAGAATTATCTGATTAGTTTGTGATGTTCATTTTTTTTCATTTTGTCTCTTTGGGAAAGTGATATTTCTAATTATTCATTACCTTTGATCATTGTAGAACCCATAGGTTGTGTTATCAAATCCATTGGACTAATTTTGTTTTTTCACTCATATAATTCAAGGTACATTGTATGATATTGTTTAAGAGGCTATTTTTAATGGTGAGGTGGGAATTTGTTCTTGAGCTATGTGGGATTATCCCTTTCCACCGACACTTTTTTTTATAAATTGGCTCAATATTGTGATGTCTATTTGATTCTAGGGCCTCCATAGATGATTTTGGGTCACTATTATTGGTGGATACCATTTTCGGCACGTGTATCTAGTGTTTGGATGAACTTGGTTTCATATCTAGCCTGTTTTGATATAAAAAAATCTTCATGATTTACGAAATGAATTATATATAGAGTAGGTATGATTTACCTATGGGAGTTGAAAAGTTTTTTTAATGGAAAATTTGGTTTCCATGATTTTTGATAAATTTAAATAAATGGGTATTTTCAAATAATTTTAATGAATTTAGGAAGCTATTTTAAAATTATTTTCGAAGCATTGAGGTGATGGTTAAAACCAAAACATGGTTTACCTATGGTAATAGGTGTTAGGTTTATCATTTGGATATCATCCATTTTTGGGGTTCAATTTTTGTGGTGTTCCTCTTGTCTCAGAGTGTATATTTTTGGCTCAAGGATCATATATGATATTGGGGTTTCACTTTCTGGGGTGTCTCCTAGGTCCTAGAGTTTAGATCATTGGCTTCAGGTTCCGCAGTCCACCATTCTTAGATTTTTTGTATGACTAGTTTGATGAATTAACTTTTGTATTCCACGGTATAATGTTGCCTATGATTCAATAGTTGTTTTTGTATTCCATTTATTTTTACATTTATTCCTTGATATTCATGTTGATTCTTATTAAAGATGTCATGGAATAATTTTCATTTAAATTGATATGCATACTTTTGTTTTAGAAATGTGCTAAAAACAAAAATTATTATCATTTTTTTGAAAAAAATACATTATTGATTATAAATCCATGTTTTAATTAAAATGATCATACATGAATTTTTATATAGATTCTTATTATGGAACACTATGGTGGAGTCTTATTGTCCCAATTATATCATGCCATGTATACCTCTTTGGTGGTCTGTATAACTTTGTATGTCTTCCAATGTAAGGAATGGTAGGTTGTCATTGATTGGTGGTGAGGTTTCATGTCGGCTGAGTTGGGTAGTGGGTGGGAGATGGTGGGAGTTCACCAGTGCCATCAAGTGTAGTAGCTTCTCAGTTTTTTTCATTGCATTTTTACATGTCTTTTATAGTTTTGGATACATTTACAGTCATTAGTTTATCCTATATTTATTATTATTATGGAATATATCTATTGGATTTATGTTGTTTCATCTTTCATTGTGTATATATATTCCATATTATTTATTATTTTTTGGGGAGAAATAGTTCATGCTTGTTTCTCATTTCATTACTTGGATCATGTCTCCATCTCGATGGGATCTGGAACACCTTTCGGGAATGTGATAGATCAGGTTGGGTTGCAATTTTGATGACAACCCAGATCAGTTTATTAAATGTTGTATTCTAATATTAGAAAACATATTGATATTTGAAATCACTTTTTGATATAAAATTATCAAAAGGTATATATGACAGTTTAGTGTATTAAAATTAAATGTCATATAGCTAACATATTCAAAAAAAACCTCAAGATTTATAGAGAATAAGATTTATTTTTCATGAACATGGAATGATATGTTTTTAGTCATTTACAATTATATTTTTTTGTATTTGATATAGAAAACATACAATAGAAATACTAATACATAATATTTAATATTGTTACTACCATGGATAATCATTCATTAGGACTATTATGGATGATCCACCATTAGTATTAACATGGACGATCCTTATTGATACTACAATAGATTATCTATAGTTGGAATTAACCATAGAGGATGGACCATTATAAATATTACCCTGGGGATTAACTATTATCCATTCTACTATGGGGATAAACCATTAGGAATCCTACCTTTTAGATGATATCATTACATGGTTCCATAACATTCTACCATCTAAATGCGACAATGGTGTATTGTTGATATACCCTACAATGGGACTTTACTATATGACCTACAAAATATTTTTGTACCATTCATATTAATTATTTATAAACTGTTATATTTTCTTATTTATAATATTTTGTTTTAATTTTTGATTTATAAATACCTAAATGAAAAAACATTCATTAAATTTTCTTCAAGGAAACCCTTTATCATCTTCCTCCATTAAACACTTTCTCTCTTTATCTCTCATCTATCTGGATTTTTCCCTCCGACTGGGGGGAAAATGTTGTGATTGATGTTTCCTACTTAATAACATGATGTGTTTTATCCTTAATATAATTCATGAGATGATTTTATTTCAAACTATAGATCCAATTAGTACTCATATCATATATCATGTTGTCATTGTTGAGAAATAAATTGATGTCATGTTATTCTTTCATTATGGAAGTCAGTCATCTAGAATGTGCACTATGACAAGGTCTGTTTTAAATGGTTATCAATGAATTATTAAAGAATCTATCCTATTTATACTCATAAATTCTATTATATTTTAGAGTATTGATTTCTATTAAAAATTTATGTCATGAAAAAAATTATTGATGGAAAAGAGACAATTTTGGTTCAAAAAAAATGTTCAAATTGTTTTAATGTCCTTAAATTTTTTTATACAGGGACTGTAATGGTTCTTTTTCTTTTAAACTTGAGAATTATTTTTATTTTGGATGGATTCGTTAACTTAACTGGGGATTCCAATGTTTGAATAACTACATCATTGTTTATTTATGGATAATATAATTTTCAATTTATGTTTATTCAAAATTTTCTATATCCCCGAATGGGGGGTTTTATATTTAATATGAATTAAGACATCCTTTTATTATTTTAAATAGGAAAACATGAGACAATATTACATTTTATTTATATTTGGTAGTTTATATAAAGGAGTTTATCAATGTATGTTTAGGATACAAATATTTGACCTTCCCTAAATTTGTTTTGATATATTAGAAGAAAGAGGTCTTGTTCGAAAAATATAACCACGGATGAAGAAGTGTGGTGGTTTCAGTTTTAATTTAGTTACCTGTAAAAGAATGGGTGTTAAGGTGAACCATACTTAAAAAATTGGTTAGTATAGAATGATAAAATCTATGTATATGTTATCATAGTAAATAATCCAAATTTAGAAAAATATATATTTTAACATGTATTAGACATAGTATAGGATGTTGAGTAATCATATAATATATAGGATGAGGATGAGGTTGAAGGGGAAAAGCATGAGATGAGGAATAAAATTCATGGTTATTTTTTGGATGTAAGGAGTTATCCTAATTTGTCAAATAGAGAATTTTTTTTAAAGATTAAATATTCCAAAACATTCAATTCTTCCCAAATAGTTTTTTAAGAGATTATGTTGAATCAGAAGAGATTGATGTCTCTAATTTTTATTAGTTTAATATATATTCTTTAGAGACTCCTAGGAATGTGATTGGGTTTTTTGATGATTTAGTCTCTATTACTGGAGTTGGTAAAAGGAATGAGATGTCTAACCCATATAAAACTATCACTAATTAGAAAATATATTCTATTTAAGAGTGGGAGGGAATACCTCCCTTACATCACTTATCCAAAAATCTATTGAAGTGTTTTCCATTCTATATTAAAATATCAGGCTTCTGGAATCCTTATTGTCCCCCACACCATAGATAGATGTGAAGATGGTGAACTATAATATGTTGAGAGTCCCAAGTATTTACTAATCTTTGGTTGGATTATTCATAATTTCATATATATGATGATGATGATGATAAATTTAATCCACCATAACCTAGTGGGAATAATATTTCTGATGAGTATAGATATTTTATGTGATACCTAATAGAAAGGATTAATTTGGTTGAGTGTTTTTTTGTTTCTATTTATGGTCATCCTAATTGATATACTATTCCTGAGGATGATACAATTAATATTAATGATATGAATCAACCCTTCATATCATTTTAATTCATGTTATCTGACCCCATATGATCATCAAGCCTTCAAACTACATTAAATGATAGAATTTATTTAGATACATAGGTGAACATTACTTCAAAAAACAAGGATGAGTGAATCCAACACAAGGATGATTTTCACATTGAACATTTATAATATTAAACATATAATTGTCATGAAAAATGTAACATTTAGAAATTAAGAATAAGTTATTGGTAGTATAGATGGATGGTATTCAAATCATTATGGATGACATGAGGGATTGTTTCACAAGAAGGGATTTATCTCTTTTTCCAACTGATCGAGTCTTTATATACTATTGGAGGAAATTTTCTATAGATCTACAAATTTATCCTTCTTTAGTGGGATCTAATATTATCCAATATATATTCTAATAAGTGATATATGCCATGATGGGAAACCTATCCACTTCTTATTAGGATGTGTTCAACTTTATCAAAAATCATCTCTAAAATATATAAAAAACATGTTAGAGGATTCTAAAATGAGGCTAAGAATGATAGATAGATAATCACTAATTCTATTAAGTATTATATCTAAATTATTTTTAACAAGGTTGGGAATGATTCTAATTTTATGTATTTGGATGAAAATTAGAAAATTCCTAATATAACCAGAACCATCATAGAGAATGTTACCTAGTTGAAAAATTTGGAAGTTCTGATCATGTTATCCCTCAAAGAGAAGGATTATTTTTTCAAGGGTATGGAGCTTCATGTTCATGTGATCACTTAGTTGGTAGAGTTGATGGAATAGTTTTTTTATACCAAGAGGAATCCTATCATTGCAACTCCTGTAATCCATTTAAAAATGTCCCTTTTAGAACTTGTATCACAGTCTTTGTATTCAACCTCTATTATATTTAGTCCTTTTTGACATACCCATATTCATGTAATGATTAATCTATGAAAATTGGATTATTTTATAGTGATTCTTCCATGAACACCTCCATCTACTCTAGACCTTTATGATACTACAAAATGAAAGTATATAGATGAATTTTATTCTTGTTTAGTTGGTGATAGTTTATTAGACAATGCATATAATTTGTATCGAGTTATTTCCTATTATTCCTTTTTCTAGTAAAATATTTTTACATTAATATATAAGTAAACACCAATATTTCATCATCATTATGTATTTTATTCACTTTCATTTTAATTTTATCATTATGATAATTTCAAAAGGGGGATTGATTATATGGAATATCACATAAGTCATTGTATTTGATGAATGAATAAATTTAAATCACATATGGAATTTTATTATTATATATACTATTCATATTTAATTCCTCTATTATTTAGCTATAAAATATTTTCTTTTAGATTATGAATTCTATTATTGGTGATAAAAAAGGTTATATTTTCATTATATTCCCTGAATATACATATTTTAATGACAAAAAATCATATTTTTCCTATTTCAAATGAATTTATTGGTTTATGATTGTAAATGTGTCTCTAGCAAAATCAAGAAAGTCTAATATGTTTGGAGGTACCTCCACCATAAATAATTAGTTATATTTTTATACAATCAATTTGAACGAGATACTACTTTACGCATCCATCTATTTTATAGGATACCACTAATTTGACAATACAATGTATCGATTTTTTTAAGGTTTTTCTATCATCCATTGGTGATACCACCAATTTCATGTATATCTACCACTAATATCTTATACTTTAGCATGGTTCTAACTCTAGTTCAATAGTGCTATTTCCAGATGATTCTACTATTCTGTAGTGTTACCACTATGAATTACTATCACTTGGGGTATTTACTGTTGCATTGTGATACTAATAAATAAATATTCTATTCATTCAGCATATAGTGTGTCAATCAAATCATCCAACACTAGTATAGTGCTACCCTAAATGGAACCACACCTAACCAAATATTTTTAAATTAATTATCACTCAAGTGTTTTATGTGAGTAGTGGTGGACATAAGAACATTGATTTTAAAATTAGTATATTTATAACACTCTTTGAAAGTATTTATTTAATAAAAAGATCTTTTTGGATATATTTATTAGTTTGAGTATTTTGAATTATTTTATTAGGTTAGGGAAAATTTTTCATGGGAAATATAGAGATTGAGGCTTATCATACATCTATATTACATCATTTTTAATATTAAATGCATTACAAAGTTACATGCTAGGGGATTATGATATGTAATTATCATTGGAAACCTGGGAACATAATATTCTATCGTGGTGAAACTTCCTCAACAAATCCTTTGAGTATTTTCACATTCAGTACACATCTATAAAACCATTCTTTGTAGCATAATGAAATGAAACATAATAAAGGGGATATCACTAATTCTCATTAAGAGTAATCAAGGGAGAAATTTAAGTATAAAATCAATTTTTGGTTATGAGAACATGATCATAAAATTAGATGATCATACCTTGCATATCAAAGATCATAACTGTAATGACATGTAATGTTATAAATATATTTCACTTTTTTTATTTTAATGAATTTATTATAATATATTGTTATACAAAACTCATTCGGTTCATTTTTTGTAATTATATCCAATTGGATTTAGAAGACTATTTAGTTTCTTTACAGTTGATAATATAGTTGTTCAATTTTGGTCAGATAAATAATATAAATAAATTGTTTCATGAAATTCAATTAACATAGACAAATGTATGTGATGATGTATAATGGTCGGGCCATTCCCTAAAATTCTAATTCACTAGAGCTTCTATGTGAGATCATATTCCTCGAATTTTCCACCAATGGAAGCCATACTGACATCTTACAACCTAAGAATGAGGGAAATTGTTTGTGGGATAAGTTCAAGAATATTTAGACCACGGACCAAACATTGTTCACCGAACCACCCAATTATTATCCCACAATCAAGAAAATTACACTCAGGAAAATTCCTGGTGTATTAAATTTATTTTTATCATGACCCAAGAAATTGGAATATATAAATTATTTTTTATAGAATAATGAATATATTTTCATCCTATTATTTTTACTCTTAAATGAATATTATTTCTATTTAATAAAACCCAAATTTAATTTTCCTTATTATAAAAACTCAATTAAGGAAATTATTTTTATGAATCATTGGAATTTTTAATTAAATAATACTTTAATATAATAATATTATTAAAAAATTATTATTAAATATAATTAATCATATAAATTCAAATGTATTATTTTTAATGAATAAAAAATAGTTACAATAAAAAACCCATTCATTTTCAATCAATATTAGTTATTAATTTTAATGTGAATATTAATCTATTTATAAATTTACATAGTTAAAATAAATATTATTTTTGGAATCATATTTTAAAAATTATCCCACATTGATTTTTTCATAATTTTATAAGACAGTCAATTTTTTTGGTAACATTTTAACACTATATAAATATTATTTTTATATTATTACATCATAATGACCTAGAAGTTATTTAATAAAGACTCTAATGATTATAAACAACAAAATATATTACTTTAATTTAAAATAATTTTATTTTATGTTTATATTATTTATTTTGTAAATCTATTATAAATCATTCAAAACCTGCAATATATTTTAATGTTTTAAAATAATTTCTTTAATAGATTGAATCAAATACACAAAAAGGGGAATTATTTTAATAATAATTTCAACCCTTTGTCTTATTAAATACAAAAACCACTCCATTTTTTCTATGACCATGGTAATCACCATGGGTTGTTTTTTGGTTTTGGATGTTTTATTATGTTGAGTACAAAACAAAATAATAAATTAATCCACTTCTTTTCGTATATAATCGCACACAAAATCTAATTTATCATCCTTAAAAATCCTTGGAGCATTAACATACTCTTCTATCCATTATTTATATTTTTCAAAGGTTCCCTTAAGTTCTTATGATGCCCCTCCCAAGATTTTTAATTCACTCACTTAAGTAAATGATGTTCCTCTAAACAATTCAAATTAAAGCTCTTTTTTGATATAAGTCTTTTTAATTTCAATTGGTTATATTTTCATTCATTAATAATTAAACCCTAATTTCTAATTTATGTTATTTAAATGATGAATCAATTATCATCCCCAATTTGACCATTACATAAGCCTTTACTATACCAAAATTCCCAAAGGTATCCTAACATTATCTCCATTATTCAAGTTTCATTATGAACATATGCATTATATTTAAATTTCATAAAATTTTAACAAGACATTCCATGTTCCTATTACAACCAATATTATGTCCAAATGATCATATACCTATTTTTCTCTAATAAACCATTTTTATTCAATTTTAAATAATGCTGTTATGCTACCAAAATTTCACCAGGATTTTCCATGCCAAATCTATTATGTAGTGAAAACCATTAACATTCATCTATCAATGGAATTCACCTATATTCACATATTAGTATATTTTTGATACATACAAGTATGTATTGAAAATTCCTTCATTATGGAATAAATTATGATGATGAATGAATTCATGTTTTATGATCTATGTAAAACACTTAAACATGACAATAAATTATTGTGGTGGGTGTTCCAAGATAACAATCTAATGCATTGGGTAATGTTTAGTACCCTGATATGTCACATTAGGATATAGATTGAACCTAATTCATTTATGAGTCATTTTCCAGCATGCTTGCTTTGTGGGTTAATCCATTACCTATATTTGTGATTTTGTGTATATAGTTGTGGACACATTTTAAATGATTTTATTATCATGTCATATCATGACTTATTATTCATGTATCCTTTATTAAACATTGATGTGCTTATTTTATAATAGTTATCACATATTTCATGGTTATTCCCATAATTTTATTTATATCTCTTCAATTTATTTTTTATGTCCCTGAGTTATACCAGCCATTTTTAAGTTTAAATGAGTACTTTGAGAAAGTTAAGGATGTTTTAAATATACATGTTTTACTCTGTATTTTTTGATTATTATGTAATATACCTAATTCCAAAATACACAATATTTATAGATCATACAGGTTGTATTATCGACAGTCTTATGTAATAAATAAAATATTAATTTGAAATGAAGGGTAGGGTTCTAATAGTTTGTATCAAAGGAAAATTATAATTATTTTTCACATTATAATTATAAAACTCTATAGAAAAAAATCGGGATAATACTAATTATAAGTTAACATAGTTGTGTTTTTTAAGTATATAATAATTTGATTATCTTGAAAATACATCCATACCTGGACAAAAAAGTTGATGTGGTTCCAGAAGAGATGTACCTAGGAGTAATATCATAATCCAGAAGTTACGGGCTGGAATTATGGTATCCTAATACACAACAATGGGCCTAATTGAACCCCTAGTTAGACACACCTATGGGAAACTATTTGGTAAATTCCAAAGATCATTAAAAACCTTATTAAGGGGAAAATTATATAAATCCCATAAGAATATATATTATGAAATAGAACTTGGATAAGTTAGAATGAAGCCTATAAGTTAATAAATTAGATAGAGAAATAAAATTTATATCTTATCACTTTAATTTCATTGGATAACCATTTATGTGATCAATATTTTAAAATAATATTTAATAATTTTACCTTTATTTTATCCAATGGCTATAAATAGTATGAACTAGGTAATAAAACATAAATTGAGATAACAGCCCCAATAAGATGACAAACTTGATTGTAGATGGAATAAAAAAAATTATGATGAAACTCCCTCAGTTGACTCAGGTCCTTAATTGAAACCTATATAAAGGCGAGCCTCTAAACCCCTCTAATAGAGAACTTTTTATGATTGAGAGATTTATACGATAAATTCCTCATACATTGAATGGATCATATATTCCATTAATGGTTGAAAAATGGATAAAATCCATTGAAGAATATTCTCCATTAATCTATTATCAGAATGTGATAAAATTCTTATATATGTTTTTCATTCGGAACCAGAAGCTGAAAAGCAGTGTACATTGATCAAATATATGAATTATATGAAGATATCAATGTAATGGGGTGGAATTAATTATAGAAAAAAATATAATGATTCTACTAGAACTATCCATCATAATATGGAAGTGTATTTCTTCACCGTTATGAAAAAATAAGATGGATATATTAGAGTTAATGAGGAAAAATTAAAAATAAATTCTTATTATACATCCAGATTTATTGTTTCCCCTTAGTGCAATGTTTACCATTTCATTGGGTTGGATAAATGTAGTCTGTTAATGTCACATACATGACTTATTTTATTATTAAATTTCATTTAATTTCTATTTATGCTTTGTTTTGGGGGTTTCTCAAGCTTTTATGGTGGAATGGGTGTGTTTTCATGAATTGGGCCAAACAGTTAGCCCAATTCCAGATTTAAAAATAAATTTTGTATAATTTTTAATTTTTTCATTTTTTAATATTTTGTACCCATTACAATTCCTATATGGTCTCCCCTAACATATTAACATCAAAATTGTAGTTTGGAGCCTTTATAAATCAATAACCAAGGTGTATATGGGTTTCTATTTAAGGGATTGGTCCTACACGAAATCCAAATTCCGGTTTTAGAAAGCAAATTTTTTTTAATTAATAAAATATTAATTTTTAAGGATTATTATGTGATGCAAATCCTCAAACACGGCCATTTAACCCATCATGACATCCAGTATTCTCCCACCCACATTTGAGCTCATGTACATCACGATTGAGTGCAGAGCATCTTAGGGTTTGTAAAATTAGACTAATTTGAGGAGGTAATTTATTTCCATAATTCCTCTCACTATTATTACTCTATTCTTTCAATTATAGTTCATAAATTACCTCTTCATTATCCTTCTAACAATCTAGGAATTCTAGCCATTTTTAATTTCCCATATGGGTGTTTTGGGGAGATTTTTTCAAGATCCCTCTAGTAAGTTAGTCCATTTCATTTCTCTTTTAAAGTTCTTAGAGTATCATTCTATTAGATTCGTGTTTCATCAATTTTTCTTGAAGTACCAAGTGACCAAGAGGTAGGGTTTCGAACCTAGGGTTTAAACTTGGGTTTTTATGGTCAATTATTGTGGTTTTAGGTTTGTTTTATGCTCCTCTTTGTGCGGTGATGGAGAGACTTTATTTTCACACGATTATTCAAGGGTTTTCAATACATTGCTAGGTGATTCCTTTTTGTATGAAATCTTTGTGACCTAGCTGATGTGTTTATGGTATTTTAATGTATCTTTTATTTGAATGTTGCTATAAAAACAGGTTTTAATGGAAATTATAAAGCAAATGAATTTTAAATGCCAATTTCTATTGAAATTTGCAGGTTTTTCGTATAAATCATTTTTTGGTTCCATAAGCGATGCCCTATAATTATTTATTTGATTTTATTGAACTATATTATGGATGAAAATAATGTTTTCGATTTTATTATCCTTTGTTGGTTGATGAAAAATTGGTTTTGGGTAACATTTGTTAAGAAAATGATTTTTTAGTTCCAATTTGGTGTTGAATTGGGTGTTTTACATGGGTATTCAATGTGATGAATTTTGGAACTATTTTATAACTCATGTAATGAGTTTAAATAAATTTTTAAAGTGTTTTGGATTCAGTTTTGGTAATTGTGAGAATGTACATGGTGTTAATGTGGGGGTTTCAATGTGTTTTGGGTGCAAAACAAGGAATGATTTGGGGAAGTAGTTCTATTGAAACTGATAGTGTTTTTGTGTGTGTTTTAAATGGTATAAATTTTGTTTAGATACTATAATGATTGTATGTGAACATTAGTGGTGTTATATATGAAAATTGATATATGTATAATTCTAAAGTTGTTTGATCACAAAGGGGGAGGCTTGGGTACCTAGGGGCCAGATGTGTACTAGTATGACTAGTAGACCGGATGGTCTTTGTTTATGTTTCACCTTTAATTTGGATAAAAAAATCTCTATCTAAACTATGTGGATGATGATTTTGGACCACTATGTTATTTTTATGTTCTATACTAGTGGATTGTGCACCCGAATGGATTTTACTATGGTTACTTTACACCGAGGTATGAGGTACATGGGGCCCAAGACTATCTAGTTCCTAGGGGTGTTCCTGATTTTTTTGCTCATTATGTTTGTGGGATTTTCCCTTGTATTGGGATGTTTTCTATAGTATATTATAGTAGCTAACATTTCTCTTTAAATGTGTGAGAATTTGGAAAATTTTAGCTTTAATACTGTTTCCAATTGAATTTTGCATTTCTTGAATTTTATCACTACTTTTCTTTGCATACTAAAATTGATTGATTTTTAAAATTGTATTCCATGATCTTTGGATTCATTGGGTTGTATACTATGGGTATTAGGATCACACCCTACTTACACCTTTGTGTGTTAGTATCCTTGGTTATTTTTTTTCGTAGGTTGGGTACAATTTTTTCGTTCCAGCGGTTTGGATTTCTAGCAGGTCCTTTGTTGTGAAGTCTTGAGGAGATGGATTAAGGGCGGTGCCCCTTTCCATGAGGGTTCATGGGATATTTACTTTTGGTTTTGTTTCTTTGTTATAGTCTTATTAAGTTGTTTTAAAATATGTAATTCAGTTCTGAATTTTTGTAAAATAATGCTTGGTTTGAAAAATCCAGATTCGTTTTATGGGATTCATTTTTTGTTTTATGTATATAAACTAGGGTAAATTATTCCCAATTCTAATTTTATGATACATGTGAACTTATTCCAGACCATGGGGATCAGGAATGGCCTTCGTTCCCTATCACGGGAAGGGATTGGTTCTGATTTTAGTGGTGACCAGATTCGGTTCGTTGCAAAATGGTATCAGAGGAGGTTCACTATATTTGGGTCACTTTATTTGGGGAACATTAGGGATAGTCTAGAGTGAGGATTTTTGGGACTTGGAATTCGGGTTATGAGTAATGTGGTTGATCACCACACATCATGATGGGTTTCAAGTCACCAGGGGATGTCTGTATTTATATGAGTCCTTTGGATTTCTGGGATTGATGACGATTAGGGGAAATGAAAAGAGAGTTGGGTAAATGGTCAGAGTGAGCTCTCAGGGTCTGGTAAGCCATGTGGAGCCGAGGATATTTACCTAGAACAGTCTTTGTGATGGTGATGTTATTGGAATATGTATTCCAACCATATTTCTAAGTCACCAACTGAAACTAGTTTCCTCTCGCATTGTCTGGAGTTCATTAGTTTTAAAATGATAGAGCTTTGGTTATAAAGTGACATGGTTTTATGAAGTGTAATGTTTTTGTGAAATGGTTATCCAATAATGAGGTAATTGTTAGATTTTTGAAAATGGAGAGCTGAATTTTCATATTGGTATTGGAATGGAAAATTGTGTGTTTGCACCTCTTTTGAAAGGATGAACTATGTGAATGATGGTTTGGAAAAACTGTTTCCAATATAGTTTTTTAAACTATTAAAAGGTGTTTTAATGGGATGAGATATTTTGAAATAAATGTTTATGAATTGAAATTGAGTTTTTATTTATATTATTTTCCTTTATGAATATCTTATTAATATTTAATTTGGTTTTGATTTCATGGTTATAGGATTTGAGAAAAAGGAGGTAATGGTTGACTATTTTTGATTTGAAAAGTGGGAAAAAATTATCCTTCGGTATTTCCATGAGCGACCACATATATTGGGTTATATGGTATGATGGATGGTTAATGGAATTGATGGATGAGTTATAGGATGGATATGAGGAGGGTTCCCAGTGTGGCACAAAAACATACATGTATAAGGCCCATGGGGTAACTTCGGTGGATACGCTAACCGCTGAATCATTTATTTTCAAAAAGATGATTTTAAAAGAGAAACATGATGTATTTATGAATAGTTTGGGATGATGTGTATTTTTTTTTAAATGTTGATGTTGTGGGATGTTGTGATTCCATGAACCCCTCCTATTTGTATTGTGTTTTGGGTTTCTGTTTCGACTGTAAGCTGTGTTGAAGGGCCGGTTAGTGGTCTCTTATGAGAAATGTTTTGGGAGGCTTTTACGGTGTTTCCTTACATGTATTTGGATCTGGTTTGTGGTATGTCATGAACAATGTACCAGCTTGGTTGGGTCATTAGGTTTAATCGTTGTATATGTTACGCCCCATTAAGGGTTAGTGCACAACTGAAGTGAAACCCGGACTGATTCTCCATTTGAAGACCCTCGACTTGATCAATATAAGGAATATTATTCTTGATTTTTTTGGATTGAGTCTACACCACTTCCTTTCATGGTTTTGTGCATCCTCTTGAAGTGGTATAGTGATCATGGAATGTTGAAAGATACTTTATCCTCTTAATATTTGTAATTTACTAAAGGTAGAAGTGGTCCGGGGTTGTTATCATGGATGACTATCTGGATGGTGTCTAAGTGGTCCTCTCAGTCCTTCGTAGTCTCTTAGAAGAAGGAGTTCACAATAAACTACCAGTGTAAAAAATCTATTCACAAGAGGATACTATGGCCAGTTTCTATAATTTTTTGTTGCTTGGGGATGTTGTATAAGGTCCCACTCCATGTATTGTTTGTATCAGTCACAATGGTTATGTTTGGTGACACCTTGTGATTTCGTGCACTCGATTTACTTTAAAGGTGAATGTCGTCAAAACCTATGAAAGTCTTTTTATGATGTTATAATGTCTCCCCTGAAAAAACATCAAAATCATCCATTTTAGAGGATGGTTATTATAGGTGTTATTTACATGTATAGTTTCTCAATCGAAGAAACAAGGTGTGTTGTCTGTTCATTTTCAAAGACCTTGTTTTAGTTAAATATTAAGTTAGGGTATAGTGAGTTTGTAATGTGTTATGTCTTTTCAATCTTATCAGGGATTTCAGTATAGTTGTTGGTGGCACAAAAAGAAGAATTCTCATACAGGGGGATTCCAATTCCTAACTATAAGGTCGAAGATGCATCAATCATTTGAGCTCCAACCATAGGTCTCGGCGATAAGCTGACTCATAGTCCGGGGAAATACCAAGGTTGTTTAAAACTATGTACAATGTATTATCCTGAGTATATATGATAGTAAAAATTTAAAACTCTAGTTTCATAATCATTCATCCATTGTTCCCATTCGGTGGAAATAGGTTGATGGCCTTGTACCCATGAAATCACAAAATGTCATTCCCTCGCCCTTTGGTTTCCATAGATTCATTAGAGAATGGTTAGAAATTTGGATACACATGCTGAGGACACATTTTGTGTATGATTAGTAGTGACCATTTTCCAGGAAGCTATTCCAAAAGAATTGTTTGTGCAGTTTGTGCACAATTTCCAAAACCATGTGGACTGACCCTGTTCCCTTTCCAAATCATTAAAAGAATTCTGTATTTCTATGTCGTCCCATACTGGTCAGTTAAGATGGTTGGTTCTTATGTGGGATACCCACTATGATTCTCATGTAAGTTCCTTTATAAACTATGAATGGAATTTTACCCTTTGTACTAGGGAGTTCTTTCAGGCTTCCCCTGTTAGTGTCTTGTTTCTGTCTCTAAATAAAAATACAGGTTGCCTCTTATGGTGAGTTTCATATTTGTGTCCCCCCATACAAATAGATTAGACTTATCTATGGTCTTGGCATGTTGGTAGGTTTCCTCATTTATAACTATCCAGATAACAACATCTTCCTTGAGCAATTGTTGGGATTGGACAGCTCCAAATGGTTTAGTTAATGTATGGTAAGCGTAACCCTGTTCGAAGTTATTGTTCGTTTGGGTGAATTTCTTGAGTCTTGTTTGGATTTTGTTTGAGGAGTTTTATTATTGGATAAAGTATTAATGTGATTGATAATTTTATTAAAGTGGTGTATGTTTGGGGTTTTAGATTTATCCTTCCTTAATTGATCATTGGTGGTGTTTTGACCCTCGGGGGCAAAGCATGGCAAAGAAGTTCATTTTGGTTTATCACTTGGGTTTGGTTTTCATATCTGGCCTTGTTATAGCTTTCTGGGTATGGAATGTTTTCATGGTGGGGAGAATTTTCACATAAATGGCTTATTTTAAAGTTAAATTTTATTTAATTTTTATTTATGAAATGTTTTTTGGGGATTCTATTTGTTTTATGGTGCAATGGGAGAGTTTTCGTGAATTGGGCCAAACTGTGATCCCATTTCCATATTTAAAAATAAATTCTGTTTCTTTTATAACATTATCATTTTTTAAAATTTTTCACCCATTCCAATTCCTATATGGTCTCCCCTAATATATTAACACCACTGTTGTTGTTTGGAGCATTTATAAATCCATAACAGAGGTGTATATGAGTTTTTATTTAAGGGATTGGGCCTGCCCAACAGCCCAATTCCAGTTATGAAAAAGAAATTTGATTAATAATTAAAATATTCAATTTTAATGCCTTTTTGATGATTCAAAGCCTCAAAAATTCCAATTGACCCCAGAGGCACATCCAGTATCTTCCCACCCACTTTTGTGCTCCTTACATCGATATTGAGTGCAGAACAGCTTAGGTTTTTGAAAATCGGCATGATTTGTGGAGGTATGTTCTTTTCATAATAACTCTCACAATTCACACTCTATTTCCTACATTCAAATACATAAATGACCTACTCATTCTATTTCTATCAACCTCAGAATTGTGGCCGTTTTTTATTTCAGATACTGGTGTTTCAGAGATATTTTTTCAAAATCCCTCAAGTAAGTTAGTCCATTTCATTCCTCTTTAAAATTTAATAGGGTTTCATTATTTTTTATTAGGGTTTCTTCTCTTTAACATGAAGTAAAAATGTTTCCAGGGGGGTAAGGTTTCGGACCTTGTGTTTAAACATGGGTTTTCATGGTCAATTATTGTGGTTTTATGTTTGTTCTAGGCCGCTCTTAGTGCTGTGGTGGTGCGATGTTTATTTTCGCACGGTGATTCATGGGTTTTCATTACATTGGTAGGTGATTCCATTTAGTATGAAATTTTTGTGACCTATATACTTTTTTAATGGTATTTTAATGTCTATTTAATTTTAATGTTGCTGAAAAAACTGGTTTTAGTGGAAATTATAATGCAAATGAATTGTTAATGCCCATTTCATGGGAAATTTTGGGGTTTTTCTTATTAATGTTTTGATGGATCCTTAATGGATTACCTATAATTATTTAGTTTATTATATTGAGCTTTATTATGGATGAAAATAATTTTTTCAATGTTCTTATCATTTGGTTGTTTCCGCTAAATTTTTTTGGGTGGAATTTGTTAAGAAAATGATTTTTGAGAACCAATTTGGTGTTGAATTGGGTGATTTACATGGGTATTCTATGTGATGCTTATTGGGATTGTTTTATTACACATGTAATGAGTTTAAAGAATTGTTTAAGGTGTTTTATAACTATTTTGGTAAATGTGAGCATGCACATGGTTTTAATGTTGGGTTTTCAAAGTGTTTTGGGTGCAAAACAAGGAATGATTTGGAGATGTTGTTCTTTTGAAACTCAAAGTGTTTGGTTGTGTGTTTGAAATGGTATAAAATGTGTGTAGATACTGTACTTATTGTATGTGATCATTATTTATGTTTTATATGAAAATGGATAAATGTATCTTTCTAAAAAAAATTGAGCACAATGGGGGATGCTCGGGTACATAGGTGGGGCAGATGTGTACTAGTACAACTAGTTGACCTGATGGGTTTTATACCTATTTCACCTAGAATTTGGATAACCACAACTCTAAATAAACTATGTGGCTGATTATTGGGTACCACTAAGATATGGTTATGTTCCCTAATATTGTCTCATTCTTGCGAATGGATTTTACTATGGTTACATTAATCTGAGTTAAGAGGTATATGGGGCCCGAGACTATCTAGTGCCTAGGGGTGTTCACGATTTTTTGGCTCATTGTGTTTTTTGAGTCTTCCATTTTATTGGGGTGTTTTTGGATGTAAATTATAGTATCTAAAATTTCTATTTTAATGTGTGAGAATTCTGAAACTTTTAGCATCAACACTGTTTCTAATTGAATGTTTCATTTTATGAATTTTTTACGGCTTTTCTTTGCATATTAAAATTCCTTGCTTTTTCACATTGTATTGCATGCTATTTGAAACAATTGGGTGGTATCCTATTTTGAATAGGATCACACCCTACATACAATATTGTGTGCATATATACATTGTTATTTTTGTTGTTGCGGGTTGGGTACAATTTTTTAGTTCCAGTGGTTCAGGTTTCTAGAAGGTCCTTGGTGGTGAAGTCTTGTGGAGATGTATTAAGGGCGGTTCCCCTTTCCATGAGGGATCTTGGGATGTTTTCTTTTGGTTTTGTATCTTTGTTATAATCTTATTTATTTGTTTAAAAATATGTAATTTAGTTCTGAATTTTTGTAATATATTGTTTGCTTTAAAAAATCTAGATTCGTTTTGTTGGATTTTTAATGTTGTTTTGGGTTTATAAACTCAGTTAAATAGTTCCCAATTCTCATGTTATGATACACGGGCACTTTTTCTAGCCTGTGGGGATTGGGAACACCATTCAGGCCTTGTCACGAACTGGGTTTGGTGCCGGTTTTGGCCACAACCATATTTGGTGCGTGACCATGAACCTCCCTGGTTATTCGTAACTTTGATAACAATGAGTAAATTCTCTAATAAACCCTCATATTAGAAATGGATAATGGATAACTCCAAGGTTATTATAGTGATAAGAATTTAATGCAGATTTTAATTATGGTGGTACCATAGATCAATCTAATAGTTCCAAGAAATTTTAATATCCCAATTATTATTGATGGGTAATGAATCACTCCAAAAATTACATAAGGGGGTCACGTAAAAGATATAGGTGTGGGAAATAAATAAAACTAGAAAAAAATTATGATAGAAGAAACATACTAATGTTGTATATGGATTAAAATATTTTATAAACCCTCATGTAATTATCCATTTCCTTAACTAAAAGAAACCATGGAACATTAAAACCCATTTCCAAAAGCCTTGGTTTTTTTGAAACAACCAACATACTTCAAGACAGAAAGGCTGGTATATTTTCATTTCTACCACTAAAGCTTACCCGATAATAAAGTGATTATATGTACACTAGTTATTCATTCAATAATAGTGAATTTAGTTTTTGATTTTTTTACTCATTACTTCATGTAAAAAAAATTAATATAACAATTTAATCACCACAAAAAATCATGGAAGTAGAGCTGTAATTGAAAACTGAAAATTGGGAAGTTATTGCATCATTAGTTTATAAATCCTCACTATCAGATGTTTATTAAATTATATTCCCAATTAACCTTTTTAATAATCCCATTGGTGGAATTTTATGCAATTTGGGCATTGATTGTTTTACCTATATTGAGAAAACCTAAATTTCCACAAGAATAAAATGACTATCCTTATTGCGAATTTAAACCCAATTGTATAAAAGTGTGAGGAGGATGAATATTCATTTGAACCATTATATAAGAAATGGATATGACTACTCGATTAGAGTGATTATTTAGACAATATGATTAATTATAATGAAAAAAATCATCGAAGACATTACAATTGAGATGAAATACACTGATGTGTTTCCCAATATATTTTATGGCCTTCCTCTAAAATGTGAGGTTGGATTTTCAATAGAGATAAAACATGGAGAGTTAATATTATCCAAGTCTCTATATAGAACATATATTGTAGAACATGATGATCTAGATAATAAGCTGCAGGAGAATCTTGAAAGAGGATTCATAGGCCCAGGTGCTTCACCATGGGGTTTACTGGTCCACTTCATCGTGAAGTAGGATATTCCAATTTTCCATTTCAATGATTATCATGAGATCAATAAGATCACGATGAAGAAAATGTATCTTATTCCATGAAATAATCACTTATTAAATCAAATATGTAGATCACAATACATCTACAGTGTTAATATTTGGTCAAAATACTATCAAGTAAGGGTGAAGAGGGAAGAGACCCACTAGATCACTTTTTGAACAAGGTATTGGAAATATGTGTACATTGTTGTGCCATTTAGAGTCATTATTTATCCAAAAATCTTCATGGACATGATTAATCAAGTATTTATATATTATATTGAAAATTTTATGGAAGTATTTTTTGATTTTATTCTAACACTCTCCAAAATGTTGGAGGAGCCAGAGGAACTTTTGGGAACAATTCAAAAGACTCTACAAAAGGAGAGTCTTTATATCAAGTAAATAAAATGAGATTTTGGTAGAAGTAAGACTCTATATTTTTTAATATCAAAAAAATAAATTTGATTTGAGTGGACCATTCAATTAAAAATTATATTTTGGAATGATCTTGTCCACCATTTGTGATAAGTATTTTTTTAATTGGGCTAGGAAATATCAATGATTTTTCATAAATTTCACTTGATTGTTAGACTTTATTACCATGATTACTCATTAGGGAGTAATATTTTCATTTTATGATGGATTTGAATGAATATTCATGTTCTTTGAAAAGGATACTCATCAGTACACCTGTTCTCATACCACCCACAACTAGAGGATTTCTTTGTATTGTTCTATAATCCATAGACTATGGGATTGGGATGTGTGTTATTAAAAATGAAAAATTAATAATATATAATTCAATATTTTTGATACTTAATGAACAAAAATACCCATCAATTGACCTAGAGTTGGTTGTACTCATCATCAAAGTGTAATTATGGTGGCATTATCTCTTTTCAGAGAAGTGTGAATTATAAATAGATCTAAATATCCTAATGTATATTTTCACCTAGAAATAGAAGAATATGAACCAATGAACATGGATTGAGTTGATAAAGGAATATTACTTCTCAATACACTACCATCGGGTTAATGTAAATTATGTGATCGAATCCATAAGTAGGAAGGATCTAGAAATTCTATTATGAACAAGAATTGACATGGAACCAATCATTTTGATTTGAGAAGGATTAAAATAGAAATCATTAAATAAGGAAGATAATAAAAACATAAAAAAATTACCTCACAATTATCACTTCAAGAGAGGTTAATGGATTCTCATATTAATGAAGTTGGATGTTAGTTGAAATTGGAAATTATAAGGAAATGGAAATCCTTGGAGCTTAATGTTGATAAATAATGAGTTGGGGTATATGGGTCAAGAATATGTGTTCTAATAAATCCTATATTTAAGAAATTATCTTTTTTATTTTGCACATAGGTATACTTTATTCATTCACCCAGGAATCCTAATTATTTTTAAAGATATACATGATAAATATTTATATTAAAAAATGATAGAGGAGATCACTAAATATAAATAATTGATGGTAGTATATCACCAATTGAATGATGAAAGAATAGTATTATAAGTTAATGGTGTAGCCATTACCCATAAAAACATGGAAATGTGAGAAAATTTAATTGTACATTGTCACAAAAGTCATAGATACATATAGAAAAAACAATTCTATATAGGTTGTTATGGATTTTATTATAATGAATGTTCACTTGATATTAATTTGAGAGGAATTATGTAAGGACCTGAGCGCAATTTCCCAGAGCCAGTGCCTCGTTAGATTACATTAGAATATAAACAAGGAAAAATAATCCCAATGTACCGAGTAGTTTATTATTATTGCAAACTACATACATAAATAAGTTCGACATTATAACTTTAAATGAAAAACAACATAGAAACTCCATAGACAAATACTATAAGTCCTATGTTATTTTAGCATGTCATTCTTAATAAAATTCATCATGTCCTAAGGAAATGAAACATAAGAAAGAGGTGATATCAAACACTCAGTAAGAGTAAGCAATAAAGTGGACGATAACAGAAACATTATACATGATGAATAATTTAAAACACATTCCTTTAAAAATAAACTTTTACATTATATGGAATAAATATGATCTGAGTAAATATTTCTATAATATAACGTAATCACATGTATTCTGCTAGTATATTAGACACTTGAGCCACAAATACTCTAATCATAAATAGGTAATGAATAATGCGTGAAAACATAATAATACTATCAAGGCCTCGTTCCAGGACTATAAATTATCATTTTGTCAAGGCATTGTGCAAAGACCGTAGTTTGTCCCATTAGACCTACTGATGAACCGAGGGGCTATATTGGTCCCCAAGAATAAAATTATATGTACAATTAATTCCTCATATAAATGGGTATAAATATGAACAACATACACATTAATATTAAAACTAATATATGAAGTGTAAATAACTTTCCCTGAACATTAAACATAAACACTATCCATTCTTAGTAAATTAGAAAATAGATTTAAAATATTACATCCATAGCCAAAATAATCATAGAAAATTTAATTAAATATGTCAGATTATACCATGTAATATTAATTTCAATAATACATAAGAATCACCAAGAGTGTTGAATAGATGAAGATACTCTTATAAAATCATCATAAATTCTTGAGATAAATAACCTTTGACTTTGAAAAAAATAGTTATGTGAGAAAAACATTTGTACACAACAAAAAGTAAAGTAAGAGAATATTTTCATAAAAAATGAGTCATCTTATAAATATAATGTTTTCCCTAATCATATTACAGGGAGAACCGGAAAATAGGTAAGAATTAATGGAATTTCCTTGAATCGGCTTATACTTCGCAAAAAATGTGGACGTTCCTTTTAAAACCTGAAATTTCCATAAATTAAAAATGGTTTCTGGTTGGTGAACATATATAGAACACATACATAAAATTAATGAGGAGTAAATAATAATATATAATAAATTCCTTGAGGTTATTAGATAATAAAAATAACCCAATTGAAAATAGAGGTTCAGGTGGAAAACCCCTTAGCTTAAATCTGAACGTGTTCGTCTCTTGATCTTAACCTCATGGAATATGAAATTATACTAATTAATAACTTATTTAAGAGATTTTTTGAAATGTATTCAGTTTATCATAATTCTATTTAGTTCATTTATTCCCTTATTGATTAGTTAAATATTGATTTCTGCCATTCTGCAGTGTTCATTTTCATTATTTTATTAATTGGTTCACTTGTTTTTATGTTATGGATTCCATGTGGAATGGTTGTAAATATACATAATTGAAATGAGATATTATTTATCAACATACATAATTGTTATTAGTAATTTATATCATTTGGTTACACATAATGATGATGAATCATTTGATGGAATACTAATGAAATTCACTTTGATTATTTTAGCGGTATTTTTAATTATTTAGAACTTGATTGGTCAAAAGATTTAATAATATGTACGTATTATTTTTCCAGAATATTAATTAGAGTATAATACATATAGTATAGTATGTTTCAACCATTAAAATGGCTTCAGTACCTATATGGAATGATAAATTGATGAATGAATCTTTATCATCCATGAAATTTATAAATTGGAACCTCATGGAGGATGATTTCTTTTATAAAATAAGATAGAGAGAGAGAGAGAGAGAGTAAGGATATTAATGTTGGTTCATCCATTAACATGTTCTAATTACAGTATGTGGATGATAGTATATTTATCATGGTCATTTGTGAAGAGCAGTTGGGGAGATGATACCAAAATAAGATACATTGAATTGAAACTAAATAAAAAAAGATGTGTGATTTACCTCTTGAAATAACCTTTGGATAACTTCTTTAAGTGAAGGGATTTTGGTCTTTTGGAAAGACCAAGATCTTCCTAGATGTGGGGTGTGACTAGGGAATGGTTTTTGGGTCGATCATTGAGTATCATCAAGGCTTAGAGTAGTGAATAGAAGAGGGAGTGATGGGGGTTTTATAGAGGATGAGATGAGGGTTTTCATAATTTATTTATCAAAATATTATTAATTTTCCTCAAGATAAGCAATAGTAATGATTCCATGTCTATAAATAGTAATAAATGCATTTTAGTTAAAAAAATTGGTTTACAACACATATGATGTCTTAAATATTGTATTTAACTCATAATTTGTATACACGGTATTTTATCGTATTTCACTATTCATCAAAAATTCGTGTATTTCAAAAAAATACCAAACATTCACCGTAACCATTTTTCAATGTGTTGAATAAAAAATAGAATTACAGTTTTAAAAAATAATTTTCTAAATAATAATAATTTATTATTTAATTAAATTCATAAATTATTCTAAAAACAGTAGTTTTAAAACATTTATTTACTTATTCCAAAGAATAGGTTTATCATAATTCTACTTGAATATTATTTATATACTATCATATATAATGTTTCTATTCATTAGTGTATATAACTATTCATAAGGGTATGTTACTATTCATAAGAGTAGGTTATTATTCACCAAAAATTATGATTTTCTAATTGAACTCCAAATAAAATACTATTCACAATCGTGTATGTTATATTTTTGAAAATCACATCACAAAAGTGACAAACATATGTTTATGGGTCACATAGCACATACTATTTCATTATTTTTTTGATTTAATGTGATTATGAAATATTTATAAGAAAGTAATTTCCATTGAAGAAATATTTGGTCATTTCATTCTCCCATCCATACAATATTTTGTCCTCAGAATTTAGAAAACCGTAACGTAAAAAGATTTGGGTATTTTTTAAACATAAGGTCCTCGGGATCCCATGTTACTTCCTCCATCTTATGGTTCATCAAATGAAAATTTACCCGATGAGTTGAAGAATTTTTCAATACTTGTTTCTTGTATCAAGAATCTTGATTGGGTATTCACAATAATATAGATCGGGCTCTAGTTCTATTTCATCACAGGTGAGTAAATGTGTGGGTTCTGGCATGTATTTCCTAAACATTGATATGTGGAACACATTTTGAACATTGGATAGACTTGGAAGCATTTCCAAATGGTAAGTAACAAGTCCAATTCGATCCAGAATTTCAAATGGTCTGATGTACCTGGGACTTAATTTTCCCTTCTTATAGAATCATACAATATACATACATTGAGATACCTTTAAGAAAACCCTTTCTCCCTCATGAAATTCCAAATCCTTCCTTCGGTTATCAGCATAGCTCTTTTTCCTACTTTGATCTGTTGTGAAATGGGTTTGAATAATCTTCACCTTTTCAGTTGTTTCTGCAAAATGATAAGGGCCTATGATCTTTCTTTCACCAACCTCATCCCAGCAGGTAGGTGTACAGAATCTCTATCCATACAACGCATCATATGGTGAAATTTGAATACTTTAATGGAAGCTATTATTATGAAAATAAATTATGATATGTAAACATTGATCCCAAATTCTTTGAATGTCAATTGAACATGACCTCAACTTGTATTACAATGTTTGAATTTTATGTTCTAATTTTCCATCACATTATGGGTGGTAGGAAGTGCTCAAATGAAGATCAATATCTTGGGCCTTTAGAAGACACATCATGAATTGTGATGTAAAACTATAATGATGATCAGAAAAAAGTGATAAGGGTACACCATGAAGTCTTACAACTTCAATAATATATAGACTTGCTTAATTTTAAAGTTGTCAGTATAATCTTATAGCAAGAAAATGTGATGATTTTTTAATACAGTCATCAATGAGTCATATTACAACATTATTTCATGGAGTCTTTGGTAGCCCCATGACAAAGTCCATCGTAATATCATTCCATTTTCACATAGGTATAAGAGGATTTTGATGACTCCTCTAGGATGTTGTCTTCCATCCTTTACCTATTGATAAACCCAACATCTAGACATGTAATAATAAATATCTCTCTTCATGTTCCACCATATTTAACCTCCACTGGTGGAAGTGTATTGTTCAATAATAATCATTGAGTAACTTAATCCATCTACATTGACTCATTTTGAGTTTTTCTTTGAAAAAATATATTTTAAACTCTTATGATCTATATATATCTCACATTTTTTCCCATTGTGGTAATTCCTCCAAATAATCTTAGAAAAGACTACCACTGCTAACAAAATATAATGAGTTATGTAGTTTTTTTCATGAATTTTTAGATTCCTTGATGCATTGCCCAATAATTTATCATTTTTCATTAGTCTACAGTTGTGTAATTTCATTGATGCATCTCCAATAATAACAAATGAATCATTCCTTAATGGTAGAGTCAGGATTTAAGAATTTATTAATATTCTCATTAATTAATTAAAAAAATTCAAATTCTTTTATCCATGATAATTTAACCCCTTTTCATGTAATCTCGGTCATTGGGTCGGATACATGGGTTATGTTCTAAAGGAAATGCTGATAATAACCTGCTAAATCAATAAAACTAAGTACCTCAATTAAGTTCATTGGAGTATGAAATTCATACATATCCTTTGAATTGACATGATCTATAAATATTCCATCCTTGAAGAAATTGTGGCCCATAAAGGAAACTGATTGGAGCCAAATGTCACACTTGATAAACTCCCCATGTATTTTATTTCTTCTGATTTATTCAGAATAGTGGTTAAGTGATTTTCACTATATTAATAGATTTTAGAATATACCCAGATATCATCAATAAACACCAAAAAAATTCATCATGATAATCCTTGAAAACTATGTTCATTAGATCCATGAAAAAGGATGGTGCATTAGTCTGTCCAAAAGGAATTACTGAAACACATAATTCATTAACATGGTTTGAATTTTTTTTGGAATATCATCATTCATCACAAGAAACTGATGATATCCACATTGAAGATCAATATTCAAAAAAATAGGCTCTATGAGGTTGACCAAATAAACCATCAATTCATGGTAGAGGATACTTATTCTTTATTGTAATAGCGTTGATTTTCCTATAATCAATGAACAACCTCATGGATCCATATTTATTCTTGACAAAAGGGACTGGGGATCCCCATAGAAAGACACTAGGTTGAGTAAATCATGTAACACTCAATTGCACTAGTTTTTTCTTTAGTTCCACTAATATCATAGTCTCAATTCTATAAGGGGTATTTTAAATGATCCTTGAACCCCAAATTAATTCAATTGAAAAATCAATTTCCCACTCTTGAGGATGTTCGGGTAAATCCACTAGGAAGACGTCATCATATTCATGAAAAATATATACATCCCTTTTATGTTCAGTCTTCTCCTCACAGATTTTTATTTCATTCCATTCTTTCCCAATAATTGAAATTATTAGAGCTATTGGGGTGGATCTAGATGACAGTCAAATAGTTAGGTTTCTACTCTTAAAATAAGGGATTCTACACCATTCTCAAAAAAATTTACCTTCTTCTTCTTGAAATATATCTTCACATCGTAATTTTATAGCCACTTCATAACAAGAATTTAATCATATTCAACCATTGGTATAACAATAATGATAGAAACTAAATGATTTTTATGTTTCATGAGGGGGACTAATCGACACTCCTTTATTGCAATGATACATCTACTATGAGTTTTGACTGATAACTCTATTAAATCATATTAGAAATGTCTAGTTTTCAAGGAAAACTGTTTAGATATAAATGAATGAGACAATTAAATTTAAAATAAAGCATTGGCTAATATTGATGAAATGATCATTTTACCCATTACCACTTCTTTAGGAACTTCAACCTATGCCATTATGGCTGCAAGATATTGGCCTTTCTCCCTTGGAATTCTTTGGGTTATGATTCCCTGATGCTTATGTTATTCATGTGTATAATGTCCCATCTCCCAGATATTGTAGTATTTAGCATTGGTATCTTCTTTCTTCCACTTAAAATCCCTATATAGGTGGACATATTCATTGCACTTGTAAAATACTTTCATTCCCTTTGGGCAAGTTCCAGGGTGTTTCTTCCCACAATTAATACATAGTGGATTTTAAACCATTCCCTACATCCCCATTTCCTTATTTCCTTTTCCAGTGTTTTTAGCAGCCTTATTATTCATTTTTTCCTATAATTTCATAAGACATATTAAATTCATTTTCTGTCTTGATACCACTTGAGTCCATATATCCATATAAAGATAATCTTTTGGAGACTATATCCTTTCAAATGAATGGTTTTAAACCATCAATGAATTGATCATTTTTGTTTCATGGATTACATTTGTAGTCTTCAAAAATACCGGCCATCCATGTAAATTTGGCTCCATACATGGAAACATTTTCATCCTCCGTATGCCTCAAATTCAATAATTTCCTCTCTATATCTACTTGTTTTTCACGAAGGAAGTATTTTTTTGGATGATTTATATGAAATCCCTCCATATCATTTCTTCTATTTCATCCTCCTCTTTTGTGTTTTAGATTATTGAACACAATTGATCAGCAAATCTGAATAGATGGTAAACTGACATGACAAGCTTCTCTCTTTCGTTACATCCTAAATATTGAAATATCTTCCCTAGGGAACATATCCACTGCTCTACTATAAATTGTTTTGTAGACCAATTGATTTATATTGGCTGATGTTGCATAAATTGATCTAACATAGCTCCTCCACATGGTGGATCCAGATGCTCTATACAGATAACGTTATTATTCATAATCTATGTTATTTGTCCCAGTATAGTTTTGAGATTCTCAGCACTAGTCACAGCACCAGAGCCAACATCATTATCTTTCATCGGAGGGAAATCCATATAAGGGACATTCCCATTCAGGATGTTTTCATTCATTCTATTAGGAACCATTTATAAATATTGACATACACATTATTAGGTTATGAATCATAATGTATAATATTAATATAGCAAAATAGTTAGCATAAATTGTAATCCTACGCATGGATAACCATATAATCACAAAAATGGATTCTTTGAGGAAAAAATTACATTCCAATACATCATAATGGATTATAAAGAAAATGTGAATTATCGTATGCATATCTCCCAAGAGTTTCAATACAAAGAGTGAAACAAGGCATGTTGTCATGTACAAGGATAGCCCAGATCATTCCTGAAACAACTTGTCAGTGCTATCACTGCTAGATACATTTGTGACAGAGCCACCTCTATCTTTTTCTATCTAGACAAGGATGTATTTTCCAAAAAAATCCACATAATCAATTATTTTCTAAAATAATAGGATTTTCATGTAGTCTTATCCTTAAATACTATCTTAGATATTTCTTCTAAAATATACTTTTTATAAATCACGTTTCTAGGTTCTTTACAAAACATCGTTTTATACCAACTATAAGGACCCATACCTAGTTTCTGGGAGCCGGTGCTTCATTAGATTACATTGGAATATAAAAAAGGAATGAGCACCTTGAAGGACATAGTAGTTTAGTATTATTGAAAACTAGATACATACAAAAGATAAACATTACAACATGAAATGAAAAACAACATAGAAACTCTTTAGACAACTTCCATAACTCGTATGTTATTTAACTATGGCATTCAAAATAAAATTATTCATGTACTGGGAAGATGAAACATAAGAAAGGGTTGTGATAAAATACACAGTAAGAGTAAGCAATACAACAGAAGATAACATAAACATTATACATGGTGAATAATTGAAAACATGTGCGTTTAAAAATTAACTTGAACATAATATGGCAAAAACAGGAGTTGAGAAAATATTTCCATAATATAACATAATAATGGGTATTATACTAGTATAATAACCACATGAACCATCAATATTCTTTTCTTAATGACAGATTTCATAATTTGGGACAACATGACCATACTTCCAAGGCCTCGTGCCAAGACCATAAATAATCATTTTGTCATGGCTAAGTGTTGAGGCTGTAGATTGTCTCATTAGACCCGCTGATGCACCGAGGGGCTATAGGGGGGCCCACATGACACTTTATACGTCCAATTAAATGCT
This sequence comes from Viscum album, assembly GCA_963277665.1. Taxonomy (NCBI): domain Eukaryota; kingdom Viridiplantae; phylum Streptophyta; class Magnoliopsida; order Santalales; family Viscaceae; genus Viscum; species Viscum album. Next base: position 809,019,959 of record OY728140.1, on the reverse strand, counting down.
CATTTTATTGGGGATTAATATAAATAACATATAAATACATATTTATTCTAATATATGAAGTTTAAAAAACATTCCCCGAACATTAAGCATAAACACTAACCATTCAATGTAAATTGGTGAATTGTTTTAAGATAGTAGATTCAAAAGAAAAATAATAATAATAAATTAAATTAAATATTTTATTTGAAACCATGATATATTAATCTCTATAATACAAAATAATCAACAAGAGGGTTGAAATATATGAAGATACTCTTATAAAACATCGCGTAATTCTTGAGATAAATACCCTTTTACATTGAAAATATGAGTTATTTTGAAAAAACATAAGAATAATACCAGAAGTGATATAAGATATTATGTTACTAATAAAATGATTATTTTAAAAGTATAATGGATTCAAAAAAATATATTATATGGTTCCCTTGAAAATTGTTATTAATTTAAGAAACTCAATTGAATCGGCTTGAATTTCTGAAAAAAACAATTTTGAAAGTTCCTTTTAAAACATTGTAAATGCCAATAAAATAAGGATGGGTTCTACTTGGTGAACATATACTTAACACACACACAAAAATTATGAGTATGAAACAATAATATATAATTATTTCATTGAGGAATGTAAATAAGTATAACATGGATAGAAATGGTTGTTTTGTTGGAAAACACATACCTTAAATCTGAACGTGTTTCTCTCTAGAACATAATCTCTTAGATTATTAAATTATAAATTTTAATAAAAAATTTCATAACATATTAGACATTTATTTATTTTATAACAATTTTTTTTAGTTTATTTATTCCCAAATTGATAATTTATTATATTGATTTCTGTCAATCCAGATTGTTCATTTTCTTTATTTTCATAATCGGTTCACTTGTTTTTAAGTAATGGAGTTCATGTGGAATTGTTTTAAATCTCTAAAATTTAATTTAATTATTATTTATGAACATCCATAAATTTAATGGTCATTTCTATCCTTCGGTTACATAGAATGAGGTAGAATAAATATATGGAATACTAATGACATTCACAAATATTATTTTAGCAGTATTTTGATTATTAGGAACATGTTTAGGTCATATGATTTAATAATATGTATGTATAATGATTCATAAATATTAATTAGGTTATAATACATATATTATAGTCTATTACTACCAACAAAATGGTTTCATCACTAGTAATGAAGGATAAATTGATGAACGAAACTTCATCATCCATGAAGGATATAAATTGGAGCCGCATGGACATTGATTTCGTTTATAAAATAAAAGATAGAGAGAGATTAATGATATTGATGATGGTTATTACATTCACCTAATATAATTCCATTATTTAAATGATACTACATTTATCACGGTAATTTGGATAGAGGATGTGGGGAGATATTAACAAAAGGAGATATATTGAAATGAAACTAAATTAAAAAAGATGTGTGCATTACCACTTAAAATATCCTTATAGAGAACCTCTTTATGGGAAAGGATTTTGGTCTTTTGGAAAGACAAAAAGCTTACTTGACATGGGTTGTTTATAGGGAAGGGTATTTGGGTAGAACATTGAGGAGATTTAAGTCTTAGTGGTGGGAAGAGAAGAGGGAGTGTTGGGGGGTTTTATAGTGAGGGAGAGGAGGGTTTTCATAATTTTTTAATCATTGGTTTATTAATTTATCTAAAGAAAAGAAATATTAATGATCCCATAACCAATAATATTAATAAATTCATGGGAGTTCAAACCAAGTTGGATTACATCTCTACTGACATCATAAATAGTGTATTCAACTGATAATTTGTATTTATTATATTTTACTTTATTTCACTATTCATAAAAACATCATATATTTCTGAAAAATACCAAAAATTCACCCAAACCATTTTTCAATTTTTAGAATCCAAAATTGAATATCATTTTTCCAAAATAATTTTCTAAATAGGATTAATTTAATATTTAAAAAAAGTCATAATCTATTCTAAAAAAAACAATTTATTTATTTATTCCAATAAATAGGTATATTGTACATCCAATTCAATATTATTTATATAATATCAAATATAAGGTTTCTATTCATTAATATATATCACTATTTATTTGGGTATGGAACTATTAATAAGGGTTAGTTACTAGTTACCAAAAAATAATTTTTTCTTATTGGACTCGAAATAACATACTATTCACAATCGTGTAAGTCATATTTTTGAAATTCACATCACAGATGTGAAAAACATATGTTTACGGGTCACATAGCACATAGTAGATCACTATGTTCTGATTTCTTGAGATTATGATATATTTATAAGAAATTAATTTACATTGATCATATATTAGGTCGTTACATTCTCCCCTAATTACAAAAATTTTTTCCGCGAAATTCAAAAAATTATTACCTAAAAATATTCAGTTATGTCTTCAACATAAGCTCATCAGGCTCCCATGTTTTTTCTTCGATCTTATGGTTCCAACAAGAACTGGCACCCGACGAGTCATCCAATTTCTCAATACTTGTTTTATAGTATCTAAAATCTTGAAAGGATCTTCACAATAAGATAGATTGGGCCTAAGTTATATTTCTTTATATGTGAGGACATTTGTTGGGTCTGGAATGAATATCTTTAACATTGATATGTGGAACACTTTTTGATGCTTGGAGAGACGTGGCAGTATTTCCAAATGTTATGCTATGATTCCAATTCAATCTAGAATTTCAAAAGGTCCAGTGTACCTGAGACTTAATTTTCTCTTCTTACCAAATTGTACAATTCCCTTCCATGGTGGTACAATTAAGAGAACATTATCTCCTTCTAGAAATTAAAAATCATTAATTTGGTTCTCAACATAGATCTTTTCCCTATTTTGAGATATTTTGATATTTTTTTGGATAATAATCACCTTTTTTATTGTTTCCTTGACATGTTTTGTGTCTATGAGATTTCTATCACCATCATCATTCCAGCAAGTTGAATTACGACATCACTTTCCATAAAATACATTATATGATGCTATCGTAATACTTGAATGTAGGATATTGTTATAGGAAAAATATGTGATTGGTAAATATTGTTCCTGAATTCTTTTAAATTCATTTGAACAAGACCTCGACATGTCATATAGTGTTTGAATAATCTTTTATGATATTCCATCAGTTTTTGGGTGGTTGGAAGTGCTCAAATAAATATCAGTATCTAGGGCCTTTTTAAGACTCTTCCAAAACTGTGATGAAAAATATGGATCATGACAAGAAAGAATATATAATGATTCACCATTAAGTCTTATAAAATAATTAATATATAGTCTTGCTAAATGTTCAAGTGGTTTATCTTCTCTTATATTAGAAAAATGTGATTATTTTGTAAGACAGTCCACAATGACCAATATCGCATCATTCATTCTTGGAGTCTATTGTAGACCCATGAAAAATTCCATCATAATATCATCCCATTTCAAAATAAGTATAGGAAGTGTTTTCATGACTCCTCTAAGATTTTTCCTTCCATCTATCACCTATTGGAAAACAAAACATCTCAAAATGTAATCAGCAATCTCCCTATTCATGTTCAACTCTATTCTCCTTCTCCTGGTGGTAGAGTATTGTGAATTTATAATCCATGAGTAGCTCAATTCATCTCTTTTGCCTCATGTTATTTTCATTTTACAAGAATATACATTTCAATCTCTTATGATATTTATATATCTATGATTTTTTTCCATAGAGGTAATGTCTCCAAATCCTCAAAGAAAAGACTACCACAACTAACTCAAGATCATGTGTTGGATTGTTTTGTTCATTAATTTTTAGCTTCCTTGATGCATAGAAATTTTTTGTATCATTCAGAATAAGAACACGTCCAATTTCATTCTTTTATGTATATATAAATATCAAAAATCTATCATTCCCTAGTGGTAGAGTCAAGATTGGAAAATTTACTTATATTGTGATCAATTAATTTAATCATTATTCACATTCCATTGTCTAGAAAAATTTAAAACCTTTTCTTGTAAGCTTATTCATTGGGTTGGCCAAATTGGTGAGGTTCTGAATGAAATGCTTATAATAACCTGATAAATGAATAAAACTACATACCTCAGTTATGTTCATTTGAGTAGGACATTCTGACAAATCCTTTTTCTTCACAGGATCTTCATATATTCCATTTTTAGAGCTAATGTTTCCCTGAAAAAAAAAACTAATTGGAGCCAAAAATCACAATTTCTAAACGTAGCATATAATTTTTTTATTATATGTGCCTTCAGAATAGTGCACAAGTGATTTTCATGATCTTCATAGATTTCTGTTTGTACCAGGATATCAACAATAAACACCACTACAAAGTCATTAAGATATTCCTTGAAAACCCAATTCATTAGATCTATGAAAATAGATGGTGCCTTACTTAGTACAAAATGCATTACTATAAACATGTAATGCTTGTACATTTTTTGAAATGATGTTTTTTCAAATTTCTTCCTTCCTCATGAGCAACTGATGATATCCTGATCAGAGATCATTCTTCAGAAAATAATTTTCTCCATGAAGATGATCTAATAAATCATCAATTCATTCTAATATATACTGATTATTTGTTTCAATAGCCATGATTTCCCTTTAATCAATGCACGACCTCATGGATCCATCATTATTCTTGAAAATGAGGATCGGGTCTCCCCATGGAGAAAAACTAGTTTGAGTAAATACTTTATCACTCAAATCATATAGTTGTTTATTTAGTTCTCCTAACTCCAGAGTGGTCATTATATATGTGTTCTTTTATATGGGCCTTAGACCATGAATTATGTTAATTGAAAACTCAATTTCTCACTATGGAGGATGTCCAGATAAATCCTCTAGAAAGAATTCAATATATTATATTACCAGAGGTACATCATCTCTCTGTACATTCTCCTCCTCGTCAATATTTATTTCATTCCATTCCTCCCCAATAATTTAATTCAGTAGTGCTAATGGTGGTGGATCTATATTATAATCAAATAGTGATGTTTCTACTCTAACAATAAGGGATTGTAAACCATTATTATTAATTGTATCTTAATTCATCAAGAAAATGATTTTCAAATAGTTATTTGATATCAAATTCATACAAAAAATTATATCATAGACAACCATTGATATAATGATAAGGATAAAAAATAAAGCACATTTATGTTTCATGAGGGGGGCTAATCAACACAACTTTTTTGCAATGATACATCCACTATGAGTTTTGACTGAAAACTCCTTTATTAAAATAAATTGGACATGTGAATATTTTTGTAAACCTGGGAAGATATAAATGAATGCAATGATCCAGAGCCAAATAAATCATTGGATACATTTTATGAAACAATTTTTGTACATGACACCACTTCATTAGGATCTTCAACACTCACAGTTGTGACTGAATATGCTTGGCTTTCCTCCCTTGGACTTATTTGGGGAATGTTTCCATGACGCTTAAGAAATTCATGTTCATAAAGTCCCATTTCTATAAAATTGTAGCACTCAAAATTTTTAGATTCTTTATTCCCATTACTATCCTGATATAGGTGGAATTTTTCTCTGCACTTTTAGGAGACTCACAGTCCCTTCAGGAAAGTGCAAGGGTGTTCCTTCCAACAATTACTATAGAGTGGAAATTCAACTCTTCCCTTCTTCCCCATTTCCTTATTTACATTTCAATAGTTTATGAGAGGCCTCTTCTTTTCTTGTTTTCATTTAATGTCATTAGACATGTAAATTATTTTCATTTCTTGATATCACCTGAGACTATATCTTCATATGAATAGAAACATTGGGAGACAAGAGCCTTTCATAGAAATAGTTTTAATCCGTCAAATAATTAATCAATTTTTTCTCAATGGATTACGTATATATTCTGATGCTTTCCTTTCCATCCATGTGAAGATGGATTCATACATGGAAACAATTTCATCCTCCTTTTGCCTCAGATTTAAGAATTTCCACTCCATATATTCTCATATTCCACCAGGGAAGTATTTTTATAGTAATATTACTTTAAATTGCCTCCAATACATTTCTTATATTTGTTCATCCCCCTTTGTGTTTTCAATTAATGACCACTAATAGAACACATATCCTGAGAGATTAAAAACTTTCATGACAACCTACTCTATTTTATTACATCCTAAAGCACAAAATATCTTCTTTAGGGAACATATAAATTGTGATTCTACAAATTGTTTTGTAGTCCCATTTAATGATGGAGGTTGTTGTTTCATAAATATATCTAAAAAATATCCTCCACATGGTGGATCCAAATGATCCATATAGGTATGGTCATTATTCATAACCTGAGTGAATGTTCCTAATATAGTTATGAGTTTCTCAACTCCAGTCACAATACCAGATCCAACATCATTATCTTGGGTCAGAGGGAAATACCTACATGGGAGACATGGGTTCATGCGGTTTCCATTCCTTCCAATAGAACTATTTATAAATAATATAGTACACTAGATTAGTTTATGAATCATAATGTTTAAAATTAACTTATCAAAATACTTAGCACAAATTGAAATCCTACGCATTGATAACCCCATAATAAAAAAATGGATTCTTTGAGGAAAAAAACACATTTCAATCCTTCATAATGGATTGTAAGTATAATTTGAATTATAATATTCATATCCCTTCATTGATTTGGTATCATTAGTGTAGAAAGGCATGTTATCAAGTACCAAGATACCTCAGGTCCTACCTCAAACTCTTTGTCGGAGTATTCACTCCTAGGTACATCTATGCCAGTGCCACCTCTACAAGTTTTAATCCAGAAGTAGATGTATTTTCTAGAAAGATACACATAATCAATTATTTACAAAAATACCATGAAATTCTTGTATGATTACCCTCAAAGATGATTTAAGGGATTTTTTTCCATAATCAGTGTTTTCTAAATCAAGGTTCTATGTTTTTGACAAAAATTATGTTGATACAAACTATAATGACTCAGCCCAAGTTGCACGGAGCCGATGCCTCATATAAATACATTGGCATATAAAAAAGGAATAAATATTCATAATGACTGAGTTTTTTTGTATTATTTGAATCAAGATACATACATAAGTTCAATATTACAACATGAAATGAAAAATAACAAATAGACTTTATACATGTCATCCATAACTCTAATGCTTTTTAGCATGTCATTCAAAATAAAATTATTCATGCATTGAAAAGATGAAACATAAGAAGGGGTGAGATAAAACTCTCAGTAATAGTAGGAAATATAGTGGAAGTTAATATAAACATTAAACATGGTGAATAATTAAAAACTCACTCCTTTAAAAATAAATTTGAACATAATATGGACCAAATATGATCTGAGTAAATATTGTTATAATATAACGTAATCATGGGTATTCTAACATTCAAATCACCACATGAAGAATCAATACTATTTTCATAATTATGGATTTCAAAATATTGGACAACATAACCATACCTTCAAGGCCTCGTGCCAAGACCATAAATAAACATTTTGTCAAGGCCCTGTGTTGAGGCGGTAGTTTGTCTCATGAGACCTACCGATGCACTGACGGGCAATAGTCGGGCCCACCCAACACATTATATGTCAATTGCATTTCTAATATGAACATGGATAAATATATACAATATATACATTCATATTCAAACAAATATATGATCTGTAAATAACTTTCCCCAAACATTAAGCATAAACACTAACCATTCTAAGTAAATTAGAGAATGGTTTTATGGTAGAACATCCACAATTGAAATAATCATAAATTATTAAATTAAATATGGAAGATTATACCCTGAAATATTTATCAAAATAATACATAATAATCAATAATAATGTTGAAATATAAGTATATAATCTTATAAAAGCTTTGAGAAATTCTTCAGACAAATACTCTTTTACTTTGAAAAGAAGAGTACATTTGGAAAAATATATGTATAAAACCAAAAGATAAAGAAGATAGTATTTTCATAAAAAATGAGTGATTTTATAAATATAATGGTTTCAAAAAACATATTATAGGGTTATCTTGAAAATTGGTACGAATGTACGATATTCCCTTGAATAAGCTAGTATTTTAGAAAAAAAATACTTTTATAACATTTAAATACCCATAAAATAAGAAATGGTTCTGGTTGGTGAGAATATATTAAACACCCACACATAGGATTTATTAGGATCAAATAATAATACATAATAATTTCAATTAGGTAGTTAGTCAATAAAAATAACTCGAATGAAAATAGAGGTTTGGGTGGAGAAACCCATACCCTAAATCCAAACTTATTCCTCTCTTGAACTTAAGCTCATGGAATATGAAATTATAATTATTAATAACTTCTTTACGAACCTATTAGACTTTTATTTATTTTATCATAATTATATTTTATTCATTTATTCCATTATTGATAAGTTATTATATTGATTATCGTCATTCCAAACTGTTCGTTTTCATTATTTTCATAATCAATTATCTTATTTTAAAGTAATGGAGTTAATGTGGAATGGTTGTAAATCTCCATAATTGAAATGAAATATTATTTTTAAACATCCAAAAATTTAAATGGTCATTTATACATTTTTTTAGAAAGGAATTAAGATGAATCATCAGATGGAATGTTAATTACATTCACTTAGATTGTTTTTGCAGAATTTTGATTATTATAAACTACTTTGGTCATATGATTAAATAATATGTACGTATACTGGTTCAAGAATATTAATTAGGTTATAATACATATATTATATTCTGTTTTAACCATCACAATTGTTTCATGACCTATAATAAATGAGATATTTTAGAACAGAACTTCATCTTCCATGAAGGTTATCAATTGGATCATCATGGATGTTGATTTTGCTTATAAAATAAAAGAGAGATAGAGAGAGTAAGGGTATAGATTACAGTTCTCCCATTAGAAAAATATAATTCTATTATATAGATGATAATAGATTTATCTTTTTCATTTCGATTGAGGAGGTGGGGAGAAGATAATAAAACAAGATACATTGAAATGAAACTAAATAAAAAAAGAAGGGTCCTTTACCTATTTAAATAACCTTCTAGAGAAAATCTTTAATGGAAGGGATATTGGTCTTTTAGCGAGGCCAAGAGATTCTTGTATATGAGGAGGGAAAATTGAAGGATATTTTGGACAAAAATTTAGGATCATCTAGGCTGAGAAGAGTGAAGAGAAGAGGGATGGATTGGGGTTACAGTGGAGGATATTGGGGTTTTCATAATTTTTTAATCTTTATATTATTAATTTCCCTAATGAAAAGAAATAGTGATGATTCTATGACCATGAATTGTAATAAATCAATGTGAGTAAGAATGAAGTGTACATACATCACATATGATGTCATAAATACTGTATTTTACTGATAATTTGTATATAAGGTATTTTATCGTATTTCACTATTCAAAAAAATCAGGTATTTTAGAAAAATTCAAAAAAATCACTCTATCCATTTTCAACATTTAAAATAAAAAAATGAAGTCCATTTTTAACAAATAATTTCCCATATATTATTAATTTAATATTTAAATAAAATCATAATTTAGTCTATAAACAATAGTTTAAAACATTTATTTGTTTATTCTAAAGCTTAGGAATATCATACCTCTACATGATTGTTATTTATATACTATCATAGGTAGGGTTTATATTCATTAGGTTATATCACTATTTACAAGTGTATGTAACTAGTCATAAGGATATGATACTATTCACCAAAAAATATGTTTTTTTTAGACTCCAAAAAACATATTAATCAAAACAATGTATGTCATATTTTTGAAATTAAAATCACATTAATGAAAAACTTATGTTTACAGGTCACATATCACATATTTGTCCATTTTGTTGTGATTTCATGTGATTATGACATATTTATAATTAAGGATTTTTCATTGAATAAATATTAGGTCATTACAAATTCTCCCTCGATCATATTTCATAGATGTACATCAGAGAAGTATCAAGGTTTCATGGATTGTAAATATCGATTGAATCTGATAGAGATTTCATATTCACCTCCATGTTCTATAAAATCCAGCAACATTCTATAAACAATAAGCTGAACATCAGTTTTTCCTATCATCCTCAAACATATTTCCAATATGATCGAACTATTTAGAAATAGGTATACATGTTTATACTATGTTCTATAGACACCAAAGGAGGATAAGACTTACATCATAATTTTGTATAGTTGTCTTATAGTAATAGTTTCCACTCTAGAATCTAAGTGGTTCCCTATGATTTCATTTCTGGAAAGTGAAAAATAACACTATAATTTCTTGATTATGTTTGTGGAAAAAATTGATAGGTCCTAAAATATGGGAAAAGGTTAGGAAAATTTATTAGGTCATGAGAGTCAAAAGTAGATCAATACTAACAATCATCAATGATACGTAGTGTTTGATATTGTAGACATGTTATTCCTACACATGTATCCTTGGAAGTTGGTGATGATGTTTAGGAAGAAGGAAAATAATAATCATATGTACATTGACCATTTTTAGATACCTAGTTCAAATAGTATGGCGGCCTATCTATTATCACTCCCAACAAACCTATCTCAAGTACATGATGTGTTCTATGTGTCCCCCTTAAAGAAGTACATTCCGAACCCCTCACATGTACTCAATCAATATGTGGATCCATGGGAAAAAGATCTATCATGTGAATAACCACCATTAAATATCTAATATATTAGAGAAATTGTTCTATCAAATAAGACAAGGCACATTGTTAATGTAATGAGGATAAATTACATGTTCGAAGAATAAATACGGTAATCAATGGAACTAACAATGGAGATTTACCATCACTTTTTTGACTGTGGAAAAATAAAACTTTGAGGGTTAAATTTTTAAAATAGGGATTATTATAATCGGCCAAAATTTTATATTTAATATTACCATTTTAATTTATTATCTATAATATTATAAATGGTCATAGAAAACACATGCACAAATTTTATTTTAATATATACATTTGGATCCAAAATTCCATTATATATGTTTATAGATAATAATATATCCATTTTGTAATGATCACATGATTAGTATAAATATTGAGTTTAAAAAAATCTAATTGATTACAAAGGAAGTGATGGCCTCAACCAATAGGATCATACCCTATGTAGCCCATTTATTATAAATTCTATGAGAGATATAATTAATAGAAAATTACTTTGGCCAATCCCAATTTATGATCTTATAATGTAAGCATTAGAGAACCGATTATAAGAAATATCCATGCTTGTTGAGATCACGTTCCAAAACCATGATCACAGAGCATCCTACTGAATGTCCAACTATCATGCACCTTAATCTTATGAAATTTTCTATTAAATTAAATGGATATGTATCAAGAACCATGAAATATTATGATTTATATTATTTTGTATAGAATAATGAATATATTTTAATCCAATTATTGTATTATTCTAAATTAATTCTAATTTAAATTAATAAAGAACACATTGCAATTTTAGTTATTATTCAAATTAAATTAAGGAAATTATTTTGATGAAGAAATGGATTGTTGAAATAAATAATGATTTTATAATATATTAATATTTATTAAATTTTTTTAAACATCAATGATCATATCAATTAAAATATAAATTTTATATGGGTTCAAAAACTATAAATATCAAAACAACTCACCAAGTTCAATAATTCTCAACTATTATTTCTAAAGAGAAAATTCATATATTTAGAAAATTATTTAGGTAAAATGAATATTATATTTAGAATTGGATAATTTCAAAATTATCAGATGGTTATTTTTTATAATTTTTTTGGAAATTCAAATTTTTCAGTGAAAAATGTTTTCCATATTAATATACATTTTTTATTATGTCATCATAATCACCCAAAAGATATGTAATAAATAAAATAATTGAATTATCAACCAAATAATTTTTTTACCTTTAATATTATGGGATTTTATGTTTTTTTATTTATTTTTTAAAGTCATTCTGAATCCTATACAACCTAAAAAATACATTAAGGTTTTAAACTCAATTCTTTAAGAGTGTGACTCACCTCCACATAATCCATAATATTATTTCAATAATTTCATACAATTATCTTAAAAAATAATAAAAACCACTATCATTTGGTAGAAACACTGGTAGAAAACATTATTATTGTCTTTATTCATATTTTATTATGTAGAGTCCAATACCTAAATAATATGTAAATCAACCTTTTTGCCATATAAAACCATCCATAATAAAATTTATATTCAATAAAACTCCATATATCAAGACCATACAATGCTATAAATTCCCACCAGAATCCCATTTAAAATGATTCTTCTAATAAATATTAAAATGACATTTTTAGAGTTTCCTCCCCCTCTAAAGAATGTGAAAGTTATGGATAACTCCATTATGTTAGACATCGTTATTATTTAATGGATCTTCATGTACCATCACCATAGTATAATGAATTATCTCTATTGTGAAAATATTATATATCCTATAATGATGTAATATGGTGGAATTCATATTACCAATTTCACACTAGGAGAGATAAGATAACCAAAGCTAGAAATTGATAAACAACATGGATTCCTAAAGGAAGTCGAATCCATAGAAATGACAGGATTTAAAAAAAATACTAATATTTTCCTCAAACTCCCTTATTCAAAATGGATAGGTATTTATTTGGAATGAATAAAAATAAATCCGATTCATTAATGAATAAAAAGGAAATATTTACAAGGATTTCATTATATACATATAGATTTTTCATCAACACTGAAAGCATGGTGGAATTGATTACATCTGTATTAAATAATAATATATGAAAAAATTTTGTGATTTGAGACATTGATATATATATATATTAATAGATTGTAAATTCTGACCTATATATCGATACGTAGAATGAGTATTCATAAAGATCTCAAGGGAATGTATATAAAAAGTGGTAATAGGATTTTAATTTATAAGATCAATTAATAAATATCATATAGGAAAAAACAAAAATTACCTTATGTAAAAAGTATAGGAAGAATCATCTCGAATACGGTCTCAGGGGAATGGGGAGATGATTCATGTTTAGAAATGTTAGGCATCTGTTTAATTAATTCAAAATATTGATGAAGAAGCCTGAAAAGCCTATTCAAGAAACAAAATATTCGATCAATAATCATCATATAGTCCAGTGTTTCGACATGAAAAAACATAGACCTTAACAAATCTAATTATTTAATCAATGTATTTTCTAATATAATCAATGAAAATAATATATAAGTTATAGTGAACACGAAATAATATTTTTTATCAATAGAACAGAGGTTGATCATAAAAATAATGTGGGAAATGATAAGATAGTTATTAATTCAGAAATTTAAATTTAATAATTTCCTTGTAGTTCCATAAAATCATTCATATCATGGTATTATGGATTAGTTATTAATACTACACCTAAAAATATAATTGTTTTTATATCCCTGAGAACATCAAATTCAAAAATTGTTGTGTCCATACAATATAAGTACACCCATTTCCATTATTTTGAACTAAACCATTGAGACAATCATTTCATACTTGTTTTAGTTAATTGTATATTACACTGTCATTGATTGTTATTCCTTATAGAAATAAATAAAATATTTATAGAGGTAATGGACCACCAAATATAAAAAGTTTTAATCCAATTTTTGACATGTTTGTAGAGGATTTTGAAACAAAAATTAAATATTAATCATAGTCAATTATATTTTTTCCACATGTGAAATAATATCAAAATTAATCGAGTGAGAAAAAAAGTGAAATTAATTCATGAATAAATTCCCAAGGTGAATGACATTACTATTGTATTCATTGAATATTTTAACAGTATTTAACCTATCCAATCAGATGAAAAATCAATTGATCTTTTAACTGTATCTCTACCCATATTCAGTAATCCCTATATAAATGAAACCATTGATAAGTAGGATTCAATGAAGGATTTAAAAGAAAATCCAGAATAGTTTTTTCCCTAAGGGATACACCAGCCTGTTAAACTGTCCTCTTCATCAATAAGAAGGATGTAAAGTGCTCATATGCAGTGATTATTTTGGACTCAATAACATCTTGATAAAAATTAATTACCTCATGAAACAAATCTATTAAAAATTCATCCAGCTAATTTGGGTCCCAATACATCTCTAAAAAAGACCATCAGTTAGGAAATCAACAATTAATGGTTGGATAAGGATGATATTCATAACAATAAATTTCAAAAAATTTATAAACAAAATAAGTTCATAGTGGTTCCTTTTGGAATCACGGATATACAATATTCTTCATTGACGAAATAAATAGAGTGTTTCTAGATAACTAATTTTTTTGTATACTTTAGTGATGATATTGTGATCTACTCAAAAATAAAGAAGGATGATAAGGGTAGTATTAGTAGTATTATAAAAAATTATGTAAGAAGATAATAATTTAAATGATTAAAAAATTTTACTTTTAGATGTATGAAATATCATTCATTTGGAATTTTATTTCTATAAAATGAATATACATGATTCCTTCAATGAAAAGTTAGTTTATTAGTGTGCCATTTCAAAATATATGATGGAGATACATCGATTTCTTTGAAATTTTTGGAACTACTGATGATTTGTGAGGAACATATCATGATATTAAACCCCACTAACACCGATAACAGGAAATGTATTGAAGTTTATATACACCAATGAATGGAATATAGAATTATAAAATTTTAAATTTGGATTATAACGGTTCTAGTAATCACACATCCCGCACCTGTGGAATTTTTCATTGTATAAAATGATTTGTCAATGAAGGGATCAAGATTTGAAGATTTAACAAGAAAAAGTCATACCCTACACCACATAAAGGTTTAAAGTAAATGAGTATAATAATTCAATGCATTATATGGAGTTGGTTTTAGAGATCATATCATTTATGATTCGATTGAATTCTCTATAAATGGAGGATTGTAGAATATATTTTGATTATAAGAGATTCAATTACATATTTACACAAAATAATCCTCTTATTATCCAGTGAACATGGTTATAGATGACCAATGTCTATGACCTCTCAATACATAACAATCCCTGGTTGGGGAATAATTACACATATGATATAATTTGAAAGTATCATTTTACATTATCAATGGTGAGGATTTAGAAGCACACAACCTACTTATACATTCAATTCATAGAAATGAATCTTATTATAGATGGAATAATATCCTACAAAACAGAAATGATTTATCCACCATAAATTCAAGAGAAGATAACATATCATCAAAGGGTATATATTGAAATATAAATTAATGAGTAAACTATATGATAAGTAAAATCCATAGAGGTAAAAATTAATGAAGATGATTTTGTAAGAATTGTTTCATGACATTGTATACAATGAAGATTTTAGATAAAGAATGGTCTATTTAATGATTGACATCTACTGACATTTTTCAATAACATATACAACATAATTATGTGTTGGGATCTCTAACAGAACAATTACATTTAGTATATAATGAAGGAGAGAACAAGTCATATATCAATGTTTGTTATATGTTAAAAAGTGAAGGAAGAGAGGGAAAAGTACAGAGGAATAAAGGAATGTGAAAACCATTACACAACCCAACATTGAGATGGGAAAACCTCACCATGGCGTATTCCTTAGGATATTAATGATTTATATAGTACATATTTCTCTATGGGTTTCTATGTATCATCATGAAATGGCTACTCAATTCATCATAATTAAGCACAAATTCTCACTCAATTAACTTGTGTGGATATACACTATTAAAGTGAGTATGATACATGTAAAACCAATATAAATTATATATAATCCATATCCAAGGTATATTTTAATGTTTTTTAAAAGACCCTAACATGTTTTAAAAATTGAGTAGAATAACAGTTTGGATTTTCTCCCCAAACTATTTTCCATAAAATATAAAAAATAATAAAACTATATGTAATTATAAGAAAATGATTTATGGACTTTATAAGAGGGTATGATCATCACGTCTTCTAGTTGAGTTCACTTACAAAACAACATTACACTTAATTATACAAATGGATACATATGAATCTTTTTATAGGAATAGATTTAGAACTCATTCAGGATAAAACAATTGTGGTGAATTACAACTACTAGGCCATAAAATAGTAAAAAATTGGACAAAAAGTTTATTAAAATTAAAACATGTCATAATTTCTTAGAGATGAAAAATTACCTATATTATTAGACATCAGAGTTACGTCAATATTTTCATTCATGATAACATATTCCTTTATATATCTCAAAGGAATGGAGTCAGGGGTTTTTTGATGAAGGGTTAAAAACATCCTAGATACATCGTTCCACTTTAAATTTATGATCACATTGGAGAAATGTTCTATCGATTATCACTCCCTCCAATATTATATATAGTACATGATGTGTACCATGTGTCCCTATTGAGTATGTATTTATCAAATCACCCACATTTAGTGAATCTGAATGTGTTACAGTATGAGATTTGAATATCTTATAAGGAGAAACATATGATGATGTCAGATGTTAATGATAATGTTCTATGTATTAATAAAAATTACTTATTAAAAGTATAATAGTATAATAATAAGTATAAGATGAATACATAAAAATTATAGGATGTAATGAAAGTGATGTAAAATATTCCATTTTCATCATAGTTTTAGAATTTAAATTTATACTGAGAAATTTCATAATGGAGAAAAATATAATGAATAATTTTTTTAATGGAATTCCAATTCAAATTTAATAAATATGAAATATTTAGTAATTTTGTATTTTATACAGCACATTAAAAATAGGGTTGAACCAATAATATTTCATTATTAACCTGAAAATTTCAATTAAATAATAAATATTGAAATAAAAATTGAATGTGTTGCAATGTGAGATGAAATTTTAAAGTGACCATTGTGAATAATTACTATATTGTTTAAATAGAAATCCCACTTATGTAATAGTAATGAAATAATTATAAATAAAAAAAATAGAAATATAGAAACATTATATCTTGATAAAAATTAATAATTTTAAAAAAAAATTATTAAATAAGTATCTTTTTTTTTGTAAAAAAAGAAATAATTATTTAAATTCTTTCTGAAAATCATTATTTTTTTAAAAAAATAAAATTATATTCATAATATTTTTTCATGAACTAATATTATGATTAAATATGATTATAATATGTTTTTATGAGTCCATAAATAACATTAATAGGTTTGGAATGATGATCATAATATAAAAATTGATATATTTGCAATTTATGATGATTTAATGTTAAAATTACTTTTATCAAACCTAGAAAATTATAATGATAAATTTATTTTGGTCTTTTAAATATAAATATCTAAAAATGGTTATGGTGAATTATTTGTAGTTTTCTAAAAAAGTTGATTATTTACAGAATAATTAAATACAAAAATATGGGATTTAACATTATTAGATAAATAAATAAAATAATGAGTCAAGGGTGATGTAAAAACACATTGCATAAATCTCACATGAATTAATTAAATATTTAATTCTAAAAAATTAATAATGTTGATAGTCTTGTGAAAAAATAATAAAATATAAAACATTTTATTATAAACACCCCACTCCTCCACTTATAAATACCAACCACACTTCCCATTCACCTCACACATTCTAAGGATTGGTGAATTAATATTTTAAGAAAAATTACCTTTCACATATTATCCAGATTTCCCCGTAGTGTATAAATCATTAAAAGAAAAAGACCAATGTCCCATATGGATTTTTCAGGAGGTGACCTTCAATGAGGTAATATTACCAATCCATCTCCATTTAATTACATTATTTTTTTACCTTCCATTAAATCCTACATTAAACATTAAAAATAAGTCAATAGATTAAAAATATTGGAATTTTTTTTATAATTGAATATCCATCATCCATCATTTTATATTTTCATTCTAAAATGAAAACATATTTTCATATTATGGTGGGTTTACTTCCCCAATGAACGATGTAATTTTTTTGATTAAATGACCTTCACAATTAGTTATAAAAATAATATCTTCATCAACATTTTTATTATTTGTATATTATAAATTATTTATCATAAATTAACATTTTATAAAAATTGAATTAAATAAAAAATATCTAGTTATGGTGGTTAATTAAAACGACCCAAATGAACTAACGATATAACAATTACTCTTATATTATTAGAATCATACATATATCAGATCCCATATTGATATATTGGGTAATTTTAACAAATGGAAAGATAATAATATAATGTCATTTCACATCAATTTTTTAGTACCATTTGAAATGAACACTACTATTATGAACAAATTAATGTGACTTTGGAACACTGATACGAACAACCATTGGATAGTAGGAATAATGATCAAGTATAACCAAAATAATTTATAAAAGAACACAAAATAATAATAATATATATTATATTGATGAAAAATGATCATAATCATGTATTTTATAAATTTAAATTTTTTATTTAGTATTATAATAGATATAAAAAAGTGACAAAAGTACCAAAGGAAAGTGAATACTAGAACCGCTCTTCTTTTTTTAGGTCATGTTTTTTCACACTAAAAGTCACTTAATCAAAATATTTATATCATTTATTTCATTAATAATCAATATATATGTACCCCCATATATAAAACATGTAATTACCATTATTTGTTTGGAAATTTTATGATTATTTCTCACATTTCTTCAAAAATAATACCCAGTTAATGAAGTGTTAAATATTTCTTACAACCTTTTATATTCCACTAAATAAATTGAATTGAATTATCTATTATTTATAAAAAATTTATTTTATGATTTAAATCAAATTTATATGAATTTTGGATTTTTTGATATTAGTTTTCTCTTTCTCCTATATAATGTCTCTTTACCCATTCCCCAAAAAACCCCACTTAAGAGGTATATTTACAAATATAATTTATCATTGTTTTTCATATATTCACAGACTTGGACAAATTTTTTTATGTATTATGATTATTTCTCAGCAATGAATTTATATGAATGAATCATTTCCTTCCTTAATGAATGTAATTATTATATTTCAATTCATTATTCTATGAAACAAGATAATTTTACCCTTTCATTACATGTATAAATCTTTTGTTTATGCAGGATGATTGATTTATTTGTATGTACACACATCCATGTACCCATTATTATGTTCTTACCAAGATATAGATACAATATATTTGTTAATGATTTTATCTCATCAGATGATATATTGGGGATTTTGAAGAACACCTATTCTTTGGTGGGACTCTATCAACTATGTTATGTTTTCATAGAAGTGATCCCTAAAATATCCATATGTCATGTTTTATATTATTAAAACCTTCTTATAATTATATTATTCAATTATAATATTTTATTTGTGACATTAATCACTATAATAAATCATGTTACTCATTTATTACGAAATCATGTTAGGCCATTTTTTGAATATTTAGTTCTCCATTAACATTCTTATTCAAATAATGAGATTTATATCTCACCCATGTTTTCTATATATTACCCATTTCATTATATGATGTTTTTAATGATTAAAGGGATCTATAGGAGTATAATGGGTATCAGTGTAAATTTGTATTATATTAATTTAATGTTGAGGTTTTATATACCTAGTTCCTTATTAAATATTTTCCTCCTAATCACAGGGAAGTATTTATTGTATATTTATCTAAAAAATATAATAATTTTTTTAATAGAATTATGTTGATATAATAAAGGGAATAATATATTTATTTACGATCCCTTAAGATTGTAATATATGTTAGTATCCACATAAAAGAATATCCCAAAAAATTGAATGTTACTTTTATTTAAATTCTTTTTATTGATGTTTATTTTTATTATTTGTGTATGTTAAGAGTGTTCTTGATGACCTAGTGTTTTAGAATTAAGGAAGGTGGAATGGCTAACTGTTGAAATTTTGAGAATGGATGTGGATTAATGTTTAATTCAAGGGGGTGAGTGTGTTTTGGTCCTACCATTGTTCGAACCTAAGTAAAAGTGGCTAGCCATAACATGGTGATGGGGGTTAAATAAAGATTTATATTATTTTTCTGTGTGGTTATAGGTCATGTCACCCGTTATAACCCTGATATATTGAGACTTCAACAATATAGATTTATATTACATAATAGGGAAATGGCTTATTACACAAAGCATCTTTATGTGAGTGTGTTAGGTCATGACCAATATGGTGAAACTAAAACCAACATCATTGGAAATAAGTTTATATTATTTTAAGATGGGACTTAATCAGACCTAATTTAATCATTCCCTATATATGAATTACCCAACCCTACATTTTGGTTCCTAGTATATTATTTACACCCTCAAAAAAAAATATATACAAATTGTATTCCATTAAATTATGATTAACTCAGTTTGGTATGTCAATGTTCATGGGAACCCCAGTTTTAAGAGTCTCTCACTGTTGTATTCCCCCCATGTATAATGATCAATTTATATGGGGTTTTCAGATTATTTTATTCAACTATTTATATCATTAATTAGTTTTTAAGTATTTACCAATACACTCCTTGATATGTGACTTAATAAGTCTAAACAGCGTTTTAGAATTTTATTAATTTTTTGTGACAATCATATGTTCTGTTACGTGTGTGTTTTATATATATTATTATAAATTAGGTATGAAAATGGTTTTTGAGTATCAATTTTTAAAATATACAACATTATGTGTATATGAAGGTTATTTTTCATTGAAGGGTTGAGAAATTTCATATTGTGTATCTTATGGTTTCTTAACAGACCATTTCCTGTAGATCACTGGGTGGGGTGTGAATCAATTAGTTATTTATTTAATTATTTTTATTTAATTAATTATCATATAATTCTTAAGGTACATAACATATCTATATTCTTTCCCTAAACTGTAATTCAGTATTTATGTAAATAAAAACAATAAAATAAGTGTTTTATAATGAAAAATCAAGAATCCATTCTCTGAAAATTTATTAGTTAAATTGAATTATTATGGCCTATAGTTATTATAAATTTATATCATATCTAAATACAAAAACATTCATTATAAATAAAAATCATCAATAATAGAATCATATAAGTATAATGCCTTCAGAAACATATAATTATAAAAATATGATTCCTAAGACTTCAAAATCATGTCCCACGCAAAAATTCATAACAAACACTCATCTGGGGATATCCTATATAAAATTGTTCTTTACACCCTAGGTGTAGGAAACGTATGAAATATTGAGCACTGATTCCCAATAAGGGTAATCAAGGGAGATAACAATGATCACATAATCATAACAAGAGAATAAGTGTATGAGTAAATTAGAATAAAATTGGAATATCATTCCCATTATAGTAATGATTATAACCATGAGTCATGAAAGAATTATTGGTAGTTCATAAGACATTTTTCATAATGGAATCAAAGATATGATCCACGAGGTCCTAAAAAAGGCATATTAATGGATTTTTCTCACAAAAATAATCATATAAATTCATTTTAGTAGTATTCCTATATTATTTACAATTCTATAAATGGGTAATGGGTTCATTCCTAAATCTATCATAAAATACAAGGTTAATTTACAATTCTATAATAGTGGAAAAAAACTACATACTGAAATGGTTTCTCTCTTAATTCCAATATTATTTCTCTCATGTTATATACATAAGCACCCAATGCATTCAAGGGATATATGGGTATCAAACATAACATATTGAAAATCATATATATTTGATCCACAATATCATCAAGTAGTCATCATATTATAAAACATTAAAATAAATGGGTTTTATACACATTTTTTCTCACCACAATCCATGTAAAATATATTGGATTCAAAAAAATTTAAATTTACATCATAGAATAATTTATATAAAATGAATGGGTTTCATGAACAACTTATCATTTTGATAATGCTATATACAGATGAATAAGTATGGTATCAATGGATCATATTACTATAAAAACATTAGTAACATCAATAGATGTCATATTTGATGGAAAATTATGTTTATAGATCACTTGAAAAATATCATGTGTAAAATAAAAATTTATATTTCAAATATCTTGTTTAAAATATAATAATATCCCAAAATTTATGGAAAAATATTCAATGTAAAAAACTATTAAAACATGTAATAGAAGCAAAAAATAATTTCATGGTCATAATTGTGGAATATTATGCATGGTAAATGTAGATTCCATTAACATTTTTAGAAAAAATTCAATACTACCAATTTGGATAAAGACAAGAATATTCTATATTAAAAATTTGGAAAAAAGTAAAACATGGGTACAAAATCCCTAAAATTACTTATATAATAAAAAATATTTATTTAAAACATTTTTTGGGATCATGGGCAAGGAGGTAAAAACATTTTCTTTAAAAGAGTGACATAAAGTACATTTTTATAAAATTAATGACATTGTATCATAAAACTTTTAACACTTTTGAAACAATTGAATCATAATCCCCTTGAATATAATAATATTATATGGATATCTATATGAAATAATATTCCAAATATTAATCATAATGTAAAATCATGGTTACTATATACACCACAAAAAAAATGGGGAATATAGCATGTGTCCCACATAAATAAAAGTGGCGCAAAATATCATACCTCAACAATTATATTTCAACAAAAATGTTAAAACATAATGTATAATAAATTTTGGTATTTTATACAATTTTTTAAAACCATATACATATTTATAATAACATATATGTGTTACTTATGACTTTTTATTTCCCGTTAATTAACAATTCCTTATTAAAATCATGTTTCGGAGAATTACTACATAATTTTCCATAGATGTTTTTGATTGTCAGTTTCAAAAAATTTATGTTGATCATGGATACATCAAGTCAAATTTATAAGAAATAATATAAATAAAATATATACTCATTATATATGTTCATATAAAAGACCATTAAATAAATATATTTATATATATATATTTGATTACATAATTAATTCAGAAGGTGGGACGCATATATGAATGAAGTTTGTTACCATTTTCGCATTTTATTGAATCAATAATGGTAAATATTAATTAACCTTTATGAAATAATATTTCCATCATACATATATTATATATTTATTAAATATTTCCTCATTACCGTTCATCTCAAAATGAAACAAAATAATGAATAATATTATATTATAGTGGTGGTAGTCCCTATATATTCATGAGCTACATTATAATTTTTAAATGGATTGCGAGATAAGATCGAAGAAGTGATATTATAACTAAATGAGTATAAATAAATTCTAAATTTCATATTCAAAAATTTGACCAATCATGATATTATATGTGAGTTGAAATGAAGGAAAAAATACATCAGTTCATGAGGGTGTAATCTTTCATACACATGATAAATACTTCTGTTTCCCATATGATGATAGAGTATAGGGATGTAGGGTATGAAACAAAGAGAATACAGATAAATTATATTGATTCTATGGATTATATTATATCATAACAGTTTGAAAACATTTTTATAAGTACCCATCCTTAAACATTAAATAATATTGAATTAAATGAATAATTAAAATTGAGTATCTTTTCTAGTTTAGAGTAATAGAGAATTAGGCTATAATTACTACATTACATATCAAAAATTAAAAATTAGAAACTTCTAATCAGTTTCTATTTTTTCAAAAAATAAAAACTCTTGAAAATAAGAGTCATATCTAGTTCCATGTTTTAGACTACATGGCTTTTCCTTGATCCCATCCTTGACCTTATTCATCTTTATGTCCTGTGAAAAACATACTGAAACGTGGTATGAGCATAAAAATATCACTAAGGATTATAAAATAATGAAAGAAATGATTTTTCCATAAAAAATAATATATTTAACATACCTCATCAAATCATAAGATTTATAAAAAATACATAGTAATCACAAATCATAAAGGTAACATGTGGCTCCCATAACATACTTATGTTGTATATTTCACAGCCATGTAGGGAGTTACCTTTGGAATTCCCATAATAGTATATTCCTTAAATATATTAAAAGTGAAATTCCTTTTTACCTTTGTCTCATTACCAAATTCATTGAAGAGAAATATCAGGCTCACTCGCCCTTGTTTTATCATTGAACGACCCGTATACGTAATCAATTCCCAGGAACCATAACACATAAAACAAGCATAAAAGAAAGATAAAATTTCCACATTGAAATCACAATAAATAATTTCACAATATTGAAATAATAAATGATTTCTTAAAACCATTTTCAATATCAAAATATGTAAAAATGTTATATGGTATTTATTTTCCATTAATAAACACTACGGCTTATTAAGGAAGCCAAAGATCAAATAACGCTCATGGAGGCGAAATGATCATAGTCATCACATACATAAAAAACATTCCATTTTTGTCATTTAGTAAAGAATAAGTAAGAAATATATTCCTTATGAATTAAATGAAATGTCTATGGGATTTATACACTGTATAAAAGAATGCTATGTATAAAAAAAATATGCCTCAATGAAAGGATATTTAGATGAAGTACATTACCTCGTGCCCAACTTGAAAAATTCTTCCTTTAATCACTTAATAATATAGTAATGTTTATTTGTACATGATTAATAACATTTTATAGTTTTATTATTCATTTTATATCACTTATTACCATATTATTTACATTATTAAATCATTTAACTTAATAGTGGTAATTTTGTCGATGTTTGGTACTTGAGTCAAAAATAAACTCCATATAATTACAAGTTGTCCATGTGGTCAAGAGTACATTATCTATATAATAATATTCATGATTTAGATATCATATATATCATATAAATTCAGTGTATATATATATATATTTATTTATAATACTACATCACATTTGGAGGTAGGAAATGAAATGCACCATTCCTGGAAACGGTAAACTGTACGTAGGCATGAACACAAATTTTATTAATATTTCATATGTAATAGAATTAAAATATAATAAAACATAGTTATATTATTATTCCAATATAATATAAAATATAATTCCCCTAACTCCATCCTTTATACATTCCATGTATGGCATTAACGAGTCATATCACATTGAGGGGGGTGGAAGTCTGCACTTCCTCAAATAGAATTATCCTATTAACCCACTATGGAATCACTAAAGGTATTCAAAAAATGAATCATAAAAAAGAATAGAAAAAATATTAATATAATATATATCACATATAAATACAATTCCATCTCAATGGACACTATAAGAGGTGGTAGGAGAAGATTGAACAATCATCATTTTGTGAGGCAGTAGTTCACTGTCCACAGAAACAATATGTTCATTACACATTATAGGGACGTGTGGGTAAGTGTAGTTTGAATAATTATCATATCAACAAATTAGTATATTGAGGAAACTTTTTTTATTCTAAATAAAAGGAATAAAAAGAGTTTTGTGTTGGAGCAGTAAAATAAATAAAATTAACTTAAGAGACAACGTTACCGTTAAATCGTGTATCTCCATGTGGTTTAAATCAGAAGGATTAATTGAATTGCCTTATGCATTTAAGAAGGATTTTAGGAGGAAAATATGGATATGAAGAGATTAATTGGAAAGAGTTTGGATGATCCAATGGGCTTGAGAGTTGTGAGTAATGGGTTAGATGTGCGGGGTTTTTCTAATGGGAGGAGGGGCTCCTTAGGAAATTTTAAAAATACTATTTTAATATATATTTATTCTTAGTTTTTAATGATTCAAAACTAATTAAAGTTGAATTTTAGAGGACTCGGGTTATAAATAAAATAATCCTATAATAATTGGACTGGTTTGGGATATTTTTTTAATTTTTATAATCTTATTTATTTAAATCATTCATTAATGAGGTAAACACTGCATCATTATTATGTCATAAATAATATTATTTTGTCAAATAGAACATATAAAAGTTATTAAAACTATATTTTAAGACTTTCCTCTAGGAAAAAGAAATAAATATATATATTAATGAATATTAGAGTATTAATACTTAAAATCAGATTCTTTCTTATTTTAAGCCTCTAAAATTTATTGGATAAAAGTAAAAACATTTAACCCACATGTATATTCATTTTATAGTTTTTTCTATGCATTCCCACTAATACAAAGTCTATGCATTAACTACCATTTAATATAATATAACTTTATTATTTTTCTTTATGACCCAATGTTGTTTGCAATGTATGATTTTAAGGAAACCCATTGTAGTGTATCAGGTATTCCATCAAACATAGAATCCTCTTTAAAGTAAAATAAATATGTAATTCACAAATATAATTAAATATGAAAATGGTATATTATTTTAATTACCTAAGATGTTACAACCATCACCCCTTTTGGGATTTTCGTCAATGAAATTCTATTCAAATATCAAATAATAGTGGTATTTATCCCTCATAGCATGTTCAGATTCCCAAATTTCCTCTTCTACCATATGGTTTTTTCACAAAACCATTACCTGATTGATTACCTTATTCCAAAACACTTTCTCTCTTCTGTCAAAAATATGGACGGGTTGTTCCTCATAAGAGTGATTCTCTTCCAACTGAACTAACTCTGGGATCAAAACATGATATGGATCTAACATATACTTTCTCAACATTGAAATATGAAAAACATTGTATACCTTGGATAAATAATGAGGCCAAGATACTCTGTAGGAAACTAAACCAACATTATCTAGGATTTCATAAGGTCCAATGAACCTCAAAAACAACTATATTATATTACCCAAACTCATCACACTATTCCAAAGAGAAACATTGAGAAATTCTTGACCTCCAACCTCAAAATAAAAATCATTACTCCTATTATCCACATAAATTTTCTACCTTCTCAGTGATGTTATAATTTTCTTCAGAATCAATTGAAATTTTTATTCCATATCATCTACCAATTCTTATCCAATAAACTTCCTTTAATCAACATCATCCCAAAAAGATGAAGCTCGAAAACACTAACCACTTAATGTACCAATGGATCCATCTTTACACTAGGATAAAATCTATAATTAAAAAAAATTCAACCAAAGAAATATGTTGTTCCAAACATCCCTAGTAATCCATTAATCAAGCACATAACATAACCACCATGGTCTAAATTGTTTGTTCTAACTAGCCATCTAATTGAGGAAGAAAATGTATACTAAAATTTAATTCAGAAACCAACAACTTCTTAAGGCCTTTTTAGAAGATAGAAGTAAACCTGAGATCACGATCAGATAAAATAGAGAAGGTAATTTCATGCAACTTAAATATTTATATTACATACAATTGAGAAAGTTGATCGAGATAAATAGTATCTCGAATAGGAAAGAAATGAGTAGATTTATTCAATTGATTCACAATAAGCTAGATTAGATTATTAACTCGAGAGGTCTATGGTAATCTCCCAACAAAGTCCATGGATATATTTTACCACTTCCACACTGGCACTGATAAATATTGAAGCATCCCTTTCGGTAACTGTCGCTCTACATTAACCTGCTAACAATTCAAACACTTCACAATAATGTCAGTAATATCTCTCTTCATTCAGTCCCACCTTTAACACTTACAAAGATATTTTTACATCTTAGTACTACTAGGATAAACTGAAAACAGAAAACTATGAGCTTTACATAACAAATCATATTTAAATTTTGAATCACAAGGCAGACATAAAATATTCCAAAATATCAAAAAAACAATCATTATCAATGTTATAATTAATAAACATAACATTCTGAGCCAACTCTAGCATTTAAAAAACTCACTATCATCTTTTTACGCTTTCGTTATTCTGTCTCCTAGGGGTGATTTCACTAACACTTGAATCAAAACAGAGGAATTTCCTACACCAACAAATTCTATGCCAAATTTCACCAAGTCATTAATGAATGAATCTTGTTCCAAATGTAACAAGGTTAATGTAGCATTACTTTTTCAAATCAAATAATCATCCATAGTATATGCCATTATTGAATGGTATTGAATCATGAAATCATAATACTTGATTAATTATAGTAATCTCCCCTATCTCATGTTATATTATTTCATAGTGAATATATACTTCATGTTTTTTTCAGTATAAATTTCACATTTTACCCCATTAAATTGATGCCTCCATATTTTTAAAGAAAAAACTACAACGACTAATTCCAAATAATGTGGAGGGTAATTTAACTCCTGAGGTTTCAAATAATGTGATTCATAAGCATTTACATGATCAATCAGCATAAGGACACATCCATGTCCTTTCAATGAAGAATCACTGTAGATAACAAACTCACAATTTTAGGAAGGTTGTGGCAATACTAGAGAATTCTCCAATCTTAATTTCAATTCTTGAAAACAATCTTTAAATTGTTTTATCCAAATGATCATATCACATTTTCGAGTAAACTTCTTCAGTGGGAAAGATAACTGTGAAACCTTTTCCTCAAACAACCAATAATAAACTGAAAATTCAATAAAAATATGAATCTCAGTTATATTTGGGGGTCTTGGCATTTCTTCAAAAACTTTTGTTTTAGAAGGATCAACAGTTATGCCATTTTTTGATACAGTGTGACCACAGAATGAAATTTTTTTCATCAAAACTCACACTTGCTGATTTTCCCATAGAGTTTATTTTCTTTTATGTTTATAAAAACAACACTAAAATGACTTTCATACTATCATTTTATTTTATAATAAAACAAAATATCATCAATGAACACATCCAAAAACATATCCAAGAACTCATGGAAAATTCTATTCATAAGATCCATAAATACAGCAGGATCATTGGTTAACCCAAAAGGCATACATAAAAATTCATAAAGACTATATATAGTATGAAATGTGGTCTTTGAAATGTCGGTTTCCTATATTTCAACTGATGCTACCCTGACCACAAATTAATCTCCGAAAAAAATAATGACCTCCTTGGAGCTGATCAAACAAATCATCGATATGAGGAAAAGGATACTTGTTCTTAATAATATGGTTACTCAATACTTTATAATCAATGAAAAGTCACATTGAAGAATCTTTCTTTTTAACAAATAAGATAGGAGAACCCCATAGTGATATGCTAGGTTGAATGAAACCTCTGTCAAATAACTCCTACAATAGCATCTTTAACTCTAAAAGATCAATTTGAGCCATTAGATAAGGGGGTTTTGAAATTGAATTAGTTGTAGGAACTAAGTCAACAGTAAATTTAACATACCGATTATGTATAATACCAGGAAACGCATCCAGCAGAATCCCATTTTACTCATTTACCACTGGCACATCATTAATCTAAATAGTTCATCTATTTTCAAAAATATATGCAAGGTAACATTCATTTCCATATTTTACTAGTTTCTTAGATTCCTGATATATTATCAAATTTAAGGGTTCATTCTTGTACACAAACTAAAAATCATTCTGAAAACAAAACTCTTTATCTCTGATATAAATCGTAGCATGATAAATATAAATCCAATATATACCCAAAATAACATCAAACTCTACTAGAGGCAAAACAATAAGGTTTTCATGTAGATTCTTTTCACACAGAATGACAAGAAGGTTCTTATAATATCCTCTTACCTCAACATTTCCCTAGGGTGTTTTTACTATAAGTTTGAATTCATATCTTGAGTTGGAATTACCAATTTACTAGAACACTTCTCATAAATTAATGAGTGTGTAGACCCTAAATTAAACATCACATTGGAAAAATTTGATCAAACAAACAGTGTAGCTGATACTACTTCATTCAATGGCCCAACATCTTCTAATGTAGATTCAAAGGATTCCACCACCCACTTCTTCTTATAGTTTGGCTACTTTCCCTTAGTTGAGTTTTCCATTTGATACTCATTTTTATAATGAACCATTTCATTGCACTTAAAACATTTTACTAATTGTCAATCAGATTTTCTTTTACCAGTACCTTGATCTTTTTCAATGTAATTACAAGCCTTATTTCCCATTTTAAACATCGGTAGGACTTACCATAATTTGAATGACATTCTCCAACATGAGTTTTACCAAACTTTTCACAAACTGTAAACTTATGTTTCTTACCGCAAGACTTTTTTGAAGATTTCTTCCCTTTCATCTACCAACTTATCCTCTTATCTTGTGGTTTTTTAAAGAAAAGATGATCACTGGAAAACTAAATTTCCACCTTCTGATATGATTGAACATATTTTTCATTACATTTGAACTCATGGGTAGCTAAAGACCTTCAATAATTTGTATTTAATCTTTAGTAAAAATCGTTTATTTTACTATCAATATCTCTTATAAAATTTGGAGCATACCTTGCCAGTCGAGTAAATATTTCTTTATAATCAGCCACTAAGTCATCTTCCAGCCTCAATTCTGGGAATTGTTTTTCCTTCCTAAGATAAACCACATAAGGATAATATTTCTCACGAAACATTTCTTTGAATTAAACCCAATCAATACCATCAATCTCCTCACTATCCCTGATATTTTTCACCATCGACCACCACTGATCAGGTGCACCTTAACAATAGTTAATAGCAAGACCAGAATTTTGATTTTCTGAACACCCCATGACATCAAAAATCATCTCAAGTGGTTTAATCCACCCTTCAGCTAGCAGAGGGTCTATTGATACTATGAATGATGGGGGTTTTTTCCTCATTAAATTCTCTACTATTGACATATTCCTATGTGGTTGATCTGTTTGATCTCCTGCATGGATACCACCACCATTTATTGCCTGAGTCAATTGTGTCATCACTGCAACAAACTATTCATTTCTAATTCTGACCAGCTCAGGCTACTAATTTAGACGGTTTTCATTCTCTATATGTCATCCCATTATAGATACCTTGTTTCCTCTACAAAAAACCATTATAAAGACAGAAATATCAAAGGCGAAGCAACATGGTAATTTGAAAATGATATATCATTTCAATCGTAACCAAAATTAATTTATGGATATTACTTTTACAATATTATTAATCTTAATGTTGTCTAAAATGAACTCTAGTACCTACTATAAGGACCCAGCCTTAAACATTACATAATCATGAATTAAATGAATAATTCACATTAAGGAACTTTTCAGATTTTGTGTTTTTGAGAAATTGGCCACAACTATTACATTACATCTCAAAAATTACAATGTTGACACATATACTATGTTTCCATATTTTCATAAAATAAAAACTCTTGATAAAATGATTCATGTCTAGTTCCATGATTTAGACTGCATGTCTTTTCCCTAATCCCATGCATAACCCTATACATCATTATGTCCTGTGAAAAACATTTCAAAACGTGGAATGAGCATAAAAATCTCAATAAGAAATATATAATAATGAAAGAAAATAGTAGTCCCTCAAAACATAATCTTTTTACCAAACCTCGGTAAATCATAAGATTTATGAATAAGACATAGTAATCACAAATCATAAAGGTGTCTTCCGACATCCATAACATACTTACGTTGTTACATTCACAGCCATGTAGGGAGTTATATTTAGAATACCAATCATAGTATATTCACAAAATATATTTAGATAAACATTCACATTTACCTCTGTCTCATTACCCAATGCATCTGAGAGCTATCATGGGCTCACCTGACCTAGGCTTATCACAGAACCACCCATATACGTAAACAATTCCTAAGACACAATACACATAAAACAACATAAAGGAAAGATAACATTTCTACAATGAAATCACAATATATCATTTCAAGATATTGAAATAATAAATGCTTTCTCAAAACCATTTTCATTTCAAAAATACATAAAAAGGGTATATGGTATTTATTTTCCTTAAAAAACACTACGACTTGCTAAATAAGCCAATGATCAAATAACGCTCACAGCCACAGAAAGTATGTTGACACCACATAAATTAAAAAGAAACATTTCTTTTTTGTTTTTTAGTATAATTATATGTAGAAAAAATATGCCATTTGAATGAAATGAATTGTAAAATGGGTTTATACACTATATAAATGAAATTCATGTATAAAACAAAATATGCCTCATTGAAGGATATTGAGATCAAGTCCCTTACCTTATGTTTGACTTGACCCGTATGTTCGTTAATCTCCTAAATAATAAACTAAAGTTAATTTATACTAGATTAATATCCTTATTCAATTTTATTATTCCTTTTATCTCACTTACAACCATATTATAAACATTATGTAATCACTTAAGTTAATAATAGTTGTTTTGTCGTTGTTTGGTACTATAGACAAAAATGAAGTCCTTATAGATACAAGTTATCCATGTGGTCAAAATTTAATTATCAATATAATTATATTAATGATTTTGATATCATTTATATCATATATATATATATATATCATGTATATATGTATTGAAAATATTACATGGAATTTGGAGTTAAGAAACAAAATGCAGCATTCATGAAGACGATAAGTCATACGCCTGCACGAACGCTACTTTCATTTCTATTTCATATATAATGAGTGAAAATATAATTATATATAGGTATATTATAATACCAGTATAATATCATATATAATTTCATTAACTATATCCTTTATATGTCCACGTTTGGAATGAACGAGTCATATCACATTGAGGGGGCGGTAGTCCGCACTTCCTCAAATGAAATTATCTTTTTTACCCACTATGGAAACCATAATGTTATTATATAAATGAAAAATACAAGAGCATAAAAACAATATAAATATAATATATAAAACATATGAATACAGTTCCATCTTAATATTCATCACAAGAGGTGGTATTAGAAAATTGAACAATCATCGTTTCATGAGACAATAGTTCTCTGTCCTCATAAAGAGTATGTTCATTACCCATTAGATGGATATGTGTGTAAGTGTAGTTTGAATACATCTCATATCAAAAACCTATTATATTGAGGATATTTCTGTTGTTATAAAATAATGGAGTATAAAGAGTTTAGGGGTTTGAGAAGTAAAATTAAAAAAACTTAACAGAAGAAGTTGCCTTTAGATCGGATATCTCCCATTGGTTTGAACCAAAAGGTTTTCTTGAATTGCCTTCTTCCTAGATGAATGATTCTAAAATGAATAAAGGAATACATGGAGTTTAGTTGGACTAATTTTTTATGAACCAAGGGGCCTGAGAGGAGTGAGTGATGGGTTATATGAGAGGGATTGTTATAAGGGGAAGGAGGGTCTGTTTCTGAAATTTTAAAAATATTTTGTTATTATATAAAGACTCTCAGTTTATAAAGGTTCCAAAAACATTAAATATTAAGATAAGATGACTCATTTTTTGATATAAAATCATCCAAAAATATTTGGACATGTTTTTTATTTGATTTAATTTTTATAAACTTATTTATTTAAATCATTCATTAATGAGGTAAACAACCCGTCATTATTTTTCATAAATAATTTCAATTTGTCAAATATAACAAATAAAAGTGACAAAAACTATGTTTAAATAGGTGTATACATAAAAATGTTGCAACTCAACATTTTATTGAATATTAGATTATTTATGCATAGAATTAGATTCTTTCTTATTTTAATTCTCTGAAATTTATTATAAAAATTTAAAAACATTTAACACACACACACATTCATATTGTAGTTAATTGTATCCATCCCACCAATAAAATATATAGGATTTAACTAACATTTAAAATAATATTATAAAACTATTTTCCAGTATGACCCAATGTTGTTTGCAACGTATGATTTCAAAGAAACAAGTTATTGCGTATTGGGTACACCATCGAACATATAATACCATTTAAAGTAAAATTAATATTAAATTCACAAATATTAATAAATGAGAAATTTTAATATTCGTTTATTTACCCGGGATGTTACAACCTTAAGGAGGTGGAAGAATAAATTAAATGTATACAAATAGTTACAAATTATAGTGCTTCATCAGAGAACCTCTTTATATTTATACCATATTAATTTATCAGATAATTACCAAATAAAACTAAATCCTCTTGGATGTTGGTTGGGAAATAATATGAATATTTTTTTACGTGTTTACTAGAAAACATTAATTGTATTTTTGAAGATTAGAAGAGATATGGTTCTATTTTATAAGTGGGAGAGAAAACAAAAATCAATTTTATGTAATGAGAAATATATACCAGCATTTTACACATTCAAAAATGCTAAAAATTTAAAATTATCAATCCTTATAAGATATAAGTATAAAATATTTCCAAAAAATATAAATTTTACATCTTCTTTGTAATTTTATGCATTGGGGTTTTTGTTTAACACCCATTAAACTCATTTTAAATATAACTGTTGTAATTATTTTTTTATTTTTTTATAAATCATTTTAAATAAAATGACATTGTATTTATAATAAAATAATTATTATTATGATTCAAAATATTTGACATATTTTTTTAATTTAAATTGACATAAGTGAAAAAAAACTAATTTAAAATTAATTTCTCAAAACTGATGATAGTGTTTTTCTCCATTAGAACAATTTCAAACGTACAGATTGTTTTATTAACAAAAATAAAATTAATAATAATCTGATAAATAATATGGGAATAATAATAATATAATTTAACATATTTTACAATTTAAATATTTTTATACATTAGGATAATTTAAAAAAATTTAGGAAATGATTTTTTAACAATAATTGGTATTTTTTATTATTCATCAAAAAATTACATATATCCTAAATTTCTAAAAAATTCACCATAAATATTTTTTGACATGTTGATTCATAAAATTATGTGAATTTTGTCAAATATATTTTATAATTCTGGTCAAAAAAATAATTTATTATTTCGCCACAAAAATTAATGAAAATAATTGTTTTGAGAAAAAAAAATTTATCTGTAGTATGGCTTTAATAAAAATTATTTAATATTTTACCAAGATGTGTTATTTATTTAAATACATTATACATAATTAAAAAAAATATTCATGATCATTATACCATGATTAATGGATTTCATATAATTTTAATGTTTATGGAATTATAATAATAGTATATTGTGGATTTTAAATATACAGTGTTTTGAGTATCAAAAACTACCAATGAATATTTTTTCCCCAAATAAAATTTATAAAATATTTGGTTCATACATTATGAACCTTTAAAATTAATTTAACCATCATTATTCTATCAATATGATATAAACAACTAAGGATAATTTTGATTCGTCGTATCATTATATTCCAATGCAACTTCCTTATATTGGAGGTTTCTCCAAAAAACCATAACCATGATGGTAGTTCTATTTAATAGAACATTTTAACTATGATCCTGAATGATGACTGGTAATTTATTATAAGAAATATCGCGATAAAATAGTATGAAATTGGTGTTCCCTACCTATAAATAATCATTAATGTACTTCCTAAAGAGAGATACATGAAACATATGGTGGACTTGGTAGTGGTTTAGTGGAAGAGCCAAAATATTATATACCTTCTCTGCACAATCCAGTTTCACAATATTGTCAATATAAAAAATGATTAGATTTCTAGTCTTCCCAAATATCAGAATATTATTCTATGGATTAATTAATTAAAAAACATACTCACTAACATTAAAATAGTTTTCATGTCAAAAACTATCAACAAATATTTTATGTCAACTTGTTTAGTCACTTATGTAATTTTGAGTGGATAGAACCATATATGGAATTTCATCAATCAGATATAGCCCTAATATCTCTCCTTTAGAAACATTATCCCAACACATAGGGGTTCAACACATATTTTAATAGGAGTTTTTATATGAATCAATTCTTGAATAAAAACATATTGTTATATGAAATTTGACTAGAGGAAGTTCTTGATCCCAACCACCATTAAAATATATAGCATTAGATCTCAACATGTCCTCTAGAGTATAAATTTTTATCTCATATTGAAAATATATATGATTATGGTACATGGTTATGTAACTCATTTCCATATCAAGATTGTGTGGAGGTATTTTCAATTACTTCGAGGATAAAATCAGGTCCATATCATATATAATTGATTGTGGTATTCCATGCTAAAAATTACTTCTGTAAGTAATTTAGAGATGATAAAACAAATAATAATATTCTTTAATGGAAATTTATTTTTCTATCTTTGTAAGGTGATTGACTATAACACATATTTCATTATTCCATCTTGATGTTTTGGATATTCTAATGACTAAATCAATTGTAATTTTTCCCGATATCCATTTTTGTGTGGGTAATGGTTGTAATGACTACATATAAATTATTATCATTCCATTAAGTCATTGACTTACTATGAAAAGAGATACATATTCTTCCATTTTTGTGGTTTATATTATCCCACCATAAATTTGCTTTCACATCTCTATATATCTTTGTACATTCTGAACAAATAAGTAAGGAATAACTATGAGGATCCTTTAATAGATCATTTTTTAAATTTAGCACTGATGGGACACATAAATGGTTCTAAAAGCTTCTCATTACATCATAACATTTTTTATATTCATGAATATTATTATGTTCTACTCTAGATCTAATTCATCCTTCTACATCTCTTAAATCATTAATAGAAGGCTGGTAGAAAAGTTATTTTAGAAAGATAATATTTACCCAATTCCCTTTTGATTTCTTGATCAATGCATTTCATTCAAAAAAATGTTTTACCTTTTTTGATCCCCATCATAGATAAGTCAGCATTTTCCATTCGAACCAAAGCATCCGCCACCATGTTCTCAATCCCAGTGTGGTTCTGTATAGAGTAGTAAAAAATAATTAATCCACTATAGCATTCCTCTCGGGTGAATTTTCTACTCTTTATGTGTGAGTATATATATTAAAATTGTATGATTGTTATATTTATGACACATTATTCTGATAAGATAATGATTATATATAATTTATTCAAAGATCACTATAGCTAACTCTGAATCATGAAGTAGGTATTTCAAAACATGAACCATCAATTGTCATGAGTAATATTCTATATCCATATCATTCTAGATGAGGATTCATCCAAAATCATTCATTGGTGCATAACTATAGTTTACAAATCCATCTCCACTAAATGGAAACATTAGAACTGGTTCACTAAATAACCTTCTCTTAAGTTCCACAAAATATTATTCATATTTATTTTTACAAATGAACATATCCCCATTATGATTTATCTTTTTGAGTGGATTAGATATTAGTGATAAAATTCCTATAAATAATCTATAATATATAGATAAAAAATAAAATATATGTATATATGTCCCTATTGAAAGTGTAAGAATATTTTTAATAACCTACTTATTTGATGGATCCACTGGTATACAATAATTTGAAATTATATGAACCATAAATTATACTTTTTATCCCAAATTATCACATTATAAATTTCTCATACAATTTCTCCTTCTATAGGGTCTTAGGTAATATTATCATGTGATTTTATTTCTCTAAATGTTTCTCATTATATGGAAAAATATCAACTATAATGATTACCAAAACAAAAATCAAGGTAATATACAAAGTCTCCATTCAATAAATCCTTGATGATATAGGATGAATTTTTATGAAAAAATTATATCAATATATATTACTAGTTCCCATACATTTCATTGAATATTTTCTTGGGTATATCCTCTTTATTATCCCTCAAATAATTATATCTATATTGAATGTGACTCTTGTAAAATAAATAATTTCAGCATCGCTAGATAATAAAATTATCAAAATGTGATAGAAGATACATGTTTCTGATCATGATCGTTTTAAGTTCTTGATAATAAATAGAGAGTCAAATAAATCCATCATTTATCTAAATATTAATGATATGTTCACTCTAAGGTGAAACATATCGATGAATAATTACATTTTAAATAAAATGTTATATTTTATTATTTATTTATTCTATCTTAATTTATTCTATTCTGATTGGAGTCATTGATTGTGGTGTAGTAGTAGGATAATGTTTAATTGAGAACTCAACATCCTGATTTTCGTGAAGACTATGAAACTAATCCAGAAATACATAGACAAATTACTTTACCATATGAATATAATATAGGATTTGTTTCAGACTAACCATATGAGGTAAGAACCCCCTTTAAATATGAATTGAGACCCATATAATGGGTGTAATTTCAAATGGAAGTTCATATTTATCATCATAGTAAAAAATAATTTTAGGGTGGTCCAAAATATCACATGTTACTTTCCATCCAAGAAAATTGATATGGGATTTATTTAAACAAATCCATTTGATTCCTAAAATAAACTCAAATTTAGCTAGTGGGAGGCATAAAATATTTTTAGGAATCACATTACCAAAAATATCAATTATATATGAATCATAGACTTGCGATACAATCATCATACTTGTATGGTGAATTTTTGTAGATGTTTCCCTAAATTATCATCATTATCTATCTTCGTCCCAAAATAATTAGAAATATATTTCTCAATGAACATTTCTTCCAAAATTAATACATGTAATATTCCACTTATGAGAAATTATCCATGTTTCTTTCCAAACTATTTTTATAATGGGAGGCTCACCTTTTTACCTCCATTTCTTTTATAATTTCTTTCGAATCATAGAAATCTACTCTGGTCAAAACCATGAGTCGTATCCTTAACTCCCACATATCTATCAACCATTAGAAAACATGAAAGGGATTCTTAGTATATATTTAATTCTTTTTGGGTTAATTCTCTTAAAAGAAATTCTTTTAATCAATATATGTATTGATAACTGTTACATTTTATTTGAATGATAACACCATAATCTTACCTCAAAAGTCTTGGTATATTTCTCTCAAAGGTAATTAGAGACCAATAGTCATTTTTCTATGCTAAAGGAATAAATTTTCTATTTTTCATGAAGAATATAACGAAATTAATGATTGAAAAATAATCCATTAATGTCATTTAACTACATGGGGTCAATCTATTCTTATTGTACTATATTTTTGACATGTTCCCCCCATTTCATAACTTACTATAAAGTGATATACATCATTTCAATTTTCATTTTTGAAACACTTTATAATAGAAAATATCAATTCAATTGTACTGATAAATTTATTGGGAAGTAGTAAATCATCATAACCTAAAAATGAAAGTCAAAGTTAACTCACGGTGGACTCCATAGAATGTTATTACATTTATTTCTAGTTAATAATCTCAAAATGATTTATATCCTGTCATTATATTGTGATAATTGACATTATAATTTTAATTCCAGATCCCAAAGCATATAATTTCTTAAGAGGAATGTCATTATATTATTTTCGACACTCTACAGTAACACAACTCCTTCAGGTTCCATCCTTTGATAGAAATGAAAAGTAATAGTGTGAGAAACATTAATCATAGAGTAAAACTTTATAATCTTGAAAAAAGAAATATAAAAAATACTAAATACTAACACATTATTTTCTATAAAATAATCAACTATTTTTACATAGGTTATTATGGATAATTTTCTATTCAAATCCTCTAAAATGGTTCATAAATAATTTTTTTATTTTATAAAAAATTCCCCCTACAGTGTGAAACGTGGTATGAGGCATGAAAAATTTTCACGAACCATGTGTTGTTTCAGTCAATGAAAAATTATCCCATTACATAGTTGTTACCACTAATTAAAATTGTTTTAGATTCACATCATACATCATTGATCCAAGTATATAATTACATGGAAACCACTTAATCCATTCATAAAAAATTTCACTAATATATTATTATACATAGACTTCAACATAGACTTATATATAAAAACATCCATTTGAGTTTTAGCATTGTTTTCAAATTCTAATTTCAAAATGATAACTATATAATCATATGATACCAACTATATAAGCTCATTATTTTTTACATATATATCACATCCTAAGAGATGAAAAATATTTATATAAAAAATGATGCATTTTTTAATCCAATTATTTTAGTGCCTTTGAAAACACAAAATCATAAATAATTAGTTACTAATATTTATGAATTTTCTCCCACATTATTATTCTGAGCAAGAACCATTTATTTCATATCACACATAAAAAAATTATTCATAGCTTTGGGAAATGATGTATATAAAAGGGTTAACTATGATGCTCAATATGGGTAAAAAGTGAAATATCAATGATCATATTAATATAACATGAAAATTAGTGTATTACAACTTGATCATAACATTTAGAAACTATAACCTGTATATCGAAGATATTAACCATGTTTCATGGCATAAATCATGGAAGTTCATATGACTTGAATATTAAAGGAATCAATGAACCTAATCCCTGATATAATTACATAGGATGATGACCTGGATTTTTGTAATATACGTCATAATAGAAAGAATGTTCTTTAGTATCCAAGGAACACTTACATGATTATCATATTAGAATGTTTTAAATCTGATCAAAATCGAGTTTTCATAAAATAGGGCACCTGACCTAGCCCATCATAAGGCCCAATGGGAATTACTGAATCCCATGGGTCAGTGGTTAGTGAATGGGAATAAAAGTAACTTGTCAAGGGATGATATTATACAAATCATATATACAACATTGAAATAAATAGATACATGTTCAAGAACAATTATCATTCAAAATAGTTAATGACTAATTTAGTGATATAACCTACTTTCATATAAAATTGATACAAAAATAATTTAATGGAATAATGTGATAAATAAATGAAGATATTATAAACCATTAATAATTAAACCATTGAAATTCACGCTTGAACCAACTCCACCTAACTTCCCTTTTCCTCCACAACCAAACTCACCCCACATCAGTCATGGTGAATAAAACCAAGATTAAATTGAAGCATGTATAATGGTATTTTATATCGATGGGCTAAAAAGACCAACAGGTCTCCCAAAACCCACAGAAATAGTTACATATGGTTCATAATGAATGTCATAAATTCTAGGTTGTAAATAAACTAGAAATATGCTTTTAAAATATATAATCTAGGAAAAACCAACCCTTTCCTTGATTAATACATCAAATATTTCAGATTAATTTCAATAATGAACACACAAATTTGTAATAAAATTTCACTAAATAGAGCCCCCAAATATTATTCCCAATTGTTCCAAATTTATCAAAAAATACACAACATGTTTTATTTATATGAAACATATATCAGTTTTAGACATTAAAATTTTTAAATCCATTTCAAAAACCAAACACACATTTTGAAATCCTTTTTTCATAACTCATAGAAAATATAAATTAAAATAAAAAACATTTTTAAAAAAAGATCATTTAATATTATTTTTCATAGGAATACATCTCAATATCTACATGGTTGAAATACATGAAGAAAAAACTATACGTGAAAAGAATATAATAATGCAATGCGAGTAATACAAGTGGAGGTCCTATTAAAATTTTTACCCAAAAAATGACACAATCAAGAATTTTATCAAACTCCCCTAAATCTATAATCATCATAGAAAAGCAATTCATCATGGAAACTACCCTATAAATAATAAAATACAAATCATCTAATTGTATAAGGTTATAACCACCTGACATACCTACCATTATACTCTTAATAGATAAATCCATCCAACTTGACCATAAAAGCGTCATTTGGATAATGAACCCATACATAGCGCCAATGGCTAGCGTGAATGTTGGGAAACTACAGGAATGTGAACTAACTAGAATAACAACCAATATATTCAACTCAGTTTCTGAAATTTCATGGGAGATAAATATATGAGTCTTAGAACCAAAAAATCTAAGTCGTCCCACATTGTATAACAATATCTACCATCACCACAAATACCCAATGATATTTTTCCACAAAAAAACAAATAGCATGAACTCGATGGATAATAAGACCATTACCACACAAGGGAATAAAATTGAATCACATAGTGATAAAAAACCCACAAAATGGTTAACCAAAAAAGTGTTAGTTACAGGGTACCTCTAACCATTTTAAAATTAAATTTAGAACAATGAATTTAACACCAAAACACATATCAGAATACCAAAATCTTTTTTACATTCCATAAAATACATTCCAATATAATTTTTGAAAATTATTGAAAATAACTTTTAATTTTATGTCATTTTAATGTTACATTTACACAAGGGCTCTAATATTTGAAAATATAAAACATTGACAAGAGCCACCATTTACATCACACATTTCATAAACAAAAAACTAAAACTTATTAAGATGTCATAAAATCACCCACTTCTGTATAAATGTTTTTAATTATACAGTTCAATGAGGAACCTCATATTTGAAATACTTAACAATGAAAAAATTCCAACCATTTCCAATTATATTATTTTTAAAAAGACACCATGAAAATTATTTATTGGTAAACCACATACACATTTCAAATAACAATTTTTAATCAATAAAATATTTCCTATAATCTATTTACATGGTAATCACCTCATTTACAAACCAAATTACTTTTAATACCATTCATTTTACTCATTTAAACCAATAATATTTTCAAACTCTATTCTTCTCTACAAGAATGAAATTTAATAAGTATAAAATATTAAAAAAAATTATTATAATATTTCCAAATTCCATATCAATCACAAAAATATTAAATTAACATGAAAACCAAATTATTCCAATATAAAAACACAAAAATTTCTCTCATAATACCAAAAATATACCACATATATTCATAGTATAATTAGAAGGGTGTTATAAAATCAGAAGAACAAATATAATTAAAAAAAAGAATCAATTTTGTAGTAACACCTTACTCAATGAGAAGAGAACCAAGACAAAGCATCTCTAGAAACATCTTCTTTAGTTGAAACAACACCAATGGGTTATGAAGTGGTGTTTATAAACCCTAGTTATTAAAATCCCAATCTTTAGATCCTCCAAAAAAACTTAAATCGATTAGAATTATAACTATGGTTCACAAAGGAATCCATGATGAAGAGATAAGGTATGGAAATTGAATAAAAAGGGAAATAAAATAATTTGTCCCCTAAAACCGCTTGTCCATCACCAAAGGAAGTGAATGAATTTAGGGAGGTGAAAGGTGGAACTCCTTAATGAGATCCCAAAGGTATATCTGATCATGTAGGGTGTCCTTAAAATTATTAATATTTTTAATAACCTTAAATATTGAACACCAAGACACGTGACATAGTTTGGCAGCACTATGATCTAAACCCTGCACCATCCACTAGTTAGACACAACCTAACCTGAAGAGACCACCCAGTTACTCATACGGTGACTCATGGTTTTACAGCCCATGATTCAATAGTTCCATTTGGATTTATAATAATATGTATCTAAACAACATATTTTATACATGTTTTAACTAAACATGTGATTGGTGTATGCGACAACACATACACATCCAATAACACTAACTATTCTAGGGAGATATCCATGGATTGAAAAACATTTACAAAATCCATGAAAACCCTCTTTTCCAAACTGATGATATTCCCAAACATGAACTTCACGATTAAAACTATCACTTTGGGATATATGAGATCCTTCAAAAAACATTCAATACTTGAATTTAAAGATTTCAACCCACTGAAACGTTACTCCAGTTAGGGAATGATAAAATTAGACCAAAATAAACAATAAATTGATTGAAGGGGTGTTAAAAATCCCACAAAGAAACATTATACCTTAAGAATATGTATTTCAAATGAGTGTAGGAGGAAGAAAACAAAAGTTCCAATATGATCATAATTATAAGAACCATAAAATACAATTAGATAGAAATACAATAACAGAATACACTAATATATAAATAAATCATCAAAAAGTCAAAAAAATAGTCTCCAAGGAATACAAAAATGGAAACCCCAAACATGAGGTTTATAAATCAAAAGAGACGATTCATGGTATCTACACTATTCAGAGTCTCTCTAACATTGTCTATACACTATTTATATACCATCTAGCAAGTTCTCACCACCATTTAGAGTATATCTATAGCGGAGGAAATTATAAAATCATCAGACAAACACATACTTGAAAAATGGTGAATGATTATAGGAAAACACTCTCAACCACTAGTTCATAAAAATCTTACAGAGGG
This sequence comes from Viscum album, assembly GCA_963277665.1. Taxonomy (NCBI): domain Eukaryota; kingdom Viridiplantae; phylum Streptophyta; class Magnoliopsida; order Santalales; family Viscaceae; genus Viscum; species Viscum album. The sequence goes on along the minus strand of OY728140.1, from coordinate 808,975,901 downwards.
AAGATCGACCATAAAGAACACAAGTAAGGAATATATTACTCAACTCATGTCATAACAGATTTCATTAACCGATGGATAACTATAGATCACCCACACATGTTTCATCCTATAATAAGACTTTAGTGATTCATAAATTAGTATACCATAATCTATCATTTTATCACTTGCCCAAGTTACTCTATTTTCATCTGAGAAGACTATATTAGGTCAATGAAATGAGAAACACCATGTAAAACTAAAAAAAATTGTTCATCCCACTATCACCAAGAATGGTTCTCCATAATCATGAGGCCCTACAAAATCGAACTCTCATCGAAACCATAGAATGCACTAATGGATGGGAGAGGGGGAAATTCAAAATTGAATAAAACATTACATAAAACAACATAAAAATCATCTGTAAAAAACTAAAAATGGGAAGAATATACATGAAATGTTCCAAAAAAGGGGTAGTCATCCACAAAATATAACCACAATTTTCAACGATTTAAGGCCATTATCACAACTATCAAGGAAAAAGGTCTTTGATACAAATAGTTAGGCTTCACCAAAAACATGAGATCTCTTCTAAAAACACCATATTACAAAAATTTAATGATTGCTGAAAGCAAAAAAGGTGGAAAACATGAGGAGACCCCATGAAATTTTCACATATATAATGTTAGGAATTAACAATTGGATGATTCCCTCCACAAAAAATATGATAAAACTACACAATAGAAAATGGATTAATAATTCTAACCGAGACATCTAAAACCTACCCAAAATCTCTTGAAGCATCTGATATGGGAAACTCATAATAAATTTCCATGCCAACCACCCGACCAGTAGTATTTTTGGTACCCAAACAAGATAAATAATTTTTACCATTCTAGGGGAAAACATCAATAAAGGTAAGAAAATCTTCAATCCATGTCTCATGATAAAGACCATGTTATTCCTTCACAATGAAGGATTTAAATACACAACACTTAGGCCTAAAAAAGGAACACCACAACCATTTCAAAGTAAAAAATTCTTTTTAAAATAAAAATTAGTACAAGAATTTTCAGAAACAACCATCCACCATTATGAAAAGTCAAAATCCAACCAAAAAATTATTTAATTTACAAAAACCTTCATGAAAAACACATATTTATTAAAAAAATGAATGGAAAAAAATCCTTTCAGATATCCATTTCATCATAAAAATAGAATTATAAAATAATTAAAAGTCATAATTATTTTTTCAAAAAAAATTACTAAACCATTTTCAAATATGTATATATACTAAAAAATCTAATTTTTATTCAATAAATCAATTGAAATCCCAATTATATAATAATTCATACATCCATGGTAATTGAAACTACATATTCATTCATAAATGATATTTTAATTTTATCAATTCATAAATACACTTCTCATTTTCCATAATATGGTTTTCAACGTAAGCACACACGAGGCAGTACACATGAATCATAGAATGGATGAACAGAACAGCATCTTAAAAATTGGTAAAAAACACATTCCCAACACCACTTACAACATGTGAAACCCTCTTTTATAGATATCAATAATCAAGAAGAGTCCAGATACGATAAATGGGGATAAATATTATTTTTCATTTATTGAACAGAATGATTTTAGTTAATAAGATTCAATCGAGTAACACGCCATGAAAATAAGTCTAAAATTACCACTTAGGCACTACACTGTTTCCCAAGATGTGTGAGAATTTTTGGAAACTAGATTTTACTTCAACATCACCACAAATTAAATGATTGGCCCCAAATATCATATAAAGAATATAATTAATTCAGTCATTCGTTAATCCTATCACATAATAACAATAGGAAATATCAAATATTACTCAAATCTATTATTGAAAACCCATCATCCCTAGGAAACATAATGATCAGTACAATCATGATCTATCTCAACACTCCCCTCTCATACATCTCAATCCCCAAGAAAAATATTCTACACTATATATGTGAATAAAAAAATAAATGTTAGATATAGAATTCTAGTAAAATACTAAAGAAACCAATTAATAAGATCCATTTTGTAACAATCAAAACAACAAATCCATCTGAACTAGAACGCAACCCTGCCCTTCATAAGTCTTGAATGTCATTCCAAACCCCCATGGTTTGGGGACTACTATATAATATTAATATAAACTCTATTGGGAAATACATTAAAATAAAACAAGTTAACACATTTTATCATAAAAACAACATATGTTGGATTCCTAATAGTCTATAAGGAAAAAAACTATTTAACACATTTTCGCATTAAAAAACATCAATAATCGTTATATTAAATAATTATTAGATAATAATAATACTATCATACAAAAAATCAAAAAATAATGATTCAAGACTCAAAAAATACCAAATAACCTTTGGTTTCCACCACTAAAAAACACAAAATCACATCATCTCTGTCAAAATAAACTGAGTCCGACTAGAAAAAAAAGATCTAACATTATTTGGACATCAAAAAAATTCATTATATCTCTCCTTGGCTTTCCAAAAACTATGCTATAGGTTTCATAATTTACCTCATTAATGATAGTTTGAAAATAAAATAAAAATATAATTTACAAATGTAACCATTAAAAAACAAATGGTTTCTATGATCACTCTATAAAACAATTATCTTTTTTTCTAAAATATAAAAAACATTTTATAAAACTAATAAACATACAAGATCTATCAAAAAATAAAACCACTTGATCCTATTTCTCAAAAATATGAAAAAGTTTATTCAAATTTAATAGATACAATTTTGAAACATAGAACTAGATGATTCCAGTTTAAAACTAAACACTAATTTTGATGTTATTTGTATTTCACTGACATACACATGATCCATTAAAACCCAAAATAGGTTTTCATATTTTTATTTTAAAATTAATTTCCAATGGAATAAAATCCACATCCACATAAGTCTTATACATAAGCATGCACCATACCTCACAAGAATAGAATAATACCATTCCCGAAACCCAATTACTTGTTCAATAACAATGAGAGTATGAGAAATGAAACTATAGAACACTAGATAAAATTTCCCTAAATCACTTATCATCCATGAAAACAAATAGTCCATTAACACTTATCTATGAATCATAATGTTCTAATCCAAATACCAATGAAGGGTATAATCACCCAAACTATCTAATAGGATGTGATAACCCCACTTTTTCATCCCACTGTCCTACACTAGAATTTTAATTATGATTACCCACCCATATCCCTTTTTTCCTTTGAATGATTAATGCGAAATTAGAGGGGTTTTAACCAAATAGGTGACTAAACTATATCATTAACATAGTACCTGACATCCCATGACAATAAAGAAGTGAGGAAAAAATCCAAAAAACCGAGTTATACCTATAATGAATAAAAATAGCTAACCTCACTCCTAACAACCAGTGATGTAAAACCCCATAACAAAACATTTAAATATCTCTAGGAATAACAATAACATTTAAAAACAAATGGAATAAAACAAAATTCACATAATGATCAAAAAACTACACAAGTGGTAAACAAGATAAGTGTAATGAAATTGTTTCTCACACCATTTAATATATTATTCTATAAATAGGCCTTTAACACACAAAAAATATATTGGAATGCCAATATCATTTTCAATTTCCATAAAATACATTCCAATAACTATTTTGAAAATAATAGAAATCACCCTGTAATTTTGTAAAATTTTAATTTAATACTTATAGAAGGGATTTCCAATATGAAAATATGAAACTATCCAATGAGATTTCAATTTATCATGAATTACATAAAACCCCGATTGAAAAGTTTTATGATGTCAAAAAAATCAACCATTTTATTTTAAAACACTTATATGATACATTTCAATGAGGGTCTTACATTTTTAAAATGACTATAAATAAAAAAGGATAACCATTTCTCAGTTAAATCGCTTGGAAATCCTCCATGGAATTTCATGTGGGGTTGACCACACTCGTGTTTTCAAATCAATTTTTTATATCCTGAAAAGAACTATGTTCAAAACCTTGTGTGGTCAAAATATCAATTATAAACAAAATTCAACTCGAAATTAAACTTTTTTATTAAGTACATGGGTCAAATCCCCATCGTTACAACATAGAAACAATTTTAAAATCCACACAAGTATTTAAATTTTTTTATCATACATACACATTCCTTTCAAGTATAAACCCTTAAAATTCACATGAAAAACAAATTATTTCCTCCCCAAACTCCATGTAACGGACACAAAAAAGCATAAAGCTACAATATAAGGTCATACATTAATAATAATGTAATTTATAAATATAAATAAAGAATATAATTCCAATAAATGGTTAAATTTCAAAGTAAATCATATCTCAAGGTGATTAGAACCTAGCCTAAACCACTCAAAAAATGTCGTATTCAATGATATACATAGCTATGGGCCATTAAAAACATCTTCAACACCTATATGATAAAATACATATCATTATATCAATATGGATCCAAAAAATAAATCCAAATGATATCAATTATTTTTAGGGGAATCGAAATCCAGGAGAGAAATAATCAAACTGAATGAAGAAAGGAAACATAGGAAAAACACATCTCATTACACTTCAATATCAAAAAAATGTATGGTCTTAACCAATAGTGGATGAATGTGGAACACTTGCAAGAGATCCCATGGATTGGAAAACAAATGTGGAATAATTGAATGGAAAATTTTCATATTTCACAAGAGAAAATTTGATTATCCGATAATGATAAATAAATTAGAAACTCAAATGGGTATCAGCACTGTTTTTTAAACCATGATCCCATAATCTGCCATCCTCTGACTAGTCCAAAGATACTACAAGATATATTTTGGGCACCAAGATGTTAAAAAAACTATGATTCATTCATTCCATTGGGAACTATCAAAAATAACATCTACGCCCCATTCTTGTTAAAACTATTTTTAAACCATGCACAATTAATTTTCCACATCTAAGACACAACCAAATTCTCAAATTCCATATGTGGATCACTATAAAATTTAAAAACCGATGTCGAATCCATTAAATTTTTTTCAAATTGATAGAACCACCTGGATATGTATATCATGTTAACTCATCACTGTATGGGATAACATTAATCCTACCAGAAAGGACTCCAAAACATGAATTTTCATCTCACAGCTCACTAAAGTATAATTCCACTCAATGCATGATATATTATGATAGAAATACGTAACATAGAGACATGAGGGGTTTCAAAAACATCACACTATTGAACTATTCCCATGATAAATGTCATGTCAAACTGAGGGGATGAATAAAATGAAACTTCCAATAATGGTTTAACTAAAAGGTCCCCTCAAAACCATTCAACATAGAATAAATCCAACATATTCCACATTAGAACAAATTTATAAACCAAAAATAGACCAAACATCTCAAAAAACATCTAATACAAAATCCATAATCATTAGGTCTACGAAACACAAGCGAACAAAATTGGTCTCCCCACCATTTATAACCCGTATAAAATGGTCAATGAATAATTTAAGTCCCTCTAACATGGCACACACACTATTTAGTGTTCATGTAAAATGCTGGAACTATGAAAAACTATTTGGTGATATATCCTCAAAAAATGACTAAATATGAGAGAATCACACTCTCAACCATGAGATCATCCAAGAACAATTATATAAATAATAACAACGAAAAGACCCAATGATTTAAAGTATTCCTATACCCCGGTCTTGACATATTTGGTGAACCTAGGTTCAACACAAGATCAGCCTCACATTTTGAATCCCATAATTGGCCCATAACCAAATACCAATTAGTATACCACACTCTATAAATGTATCACATACCATATTTACCCATGTATGCACAAGAAGGCATATGTCGTATACATCAAATGAGTACCACTAGGATCAACAATAAATAAAGGATATGGACTACTCTATCTAAGAATGTTTATCCCAAAATTGTTTTTCTAATTAACCAAATCTCTCTTACCATCCATAAAACATCCCCACAGGTAGGAGATAGGGAAAAATTTAACAACAGAATGAAAAACCCTTAAACAAGTATCAATAAAATTAACTAAAGAATACTACTAGGAAACCATGCACCTAAAAGATTCCAAAAAATAAGAAAAATACACAGTAGAAAAACATCCAAAATATCTAAGGAAAATATCATACCCATTATTTAGAAATGTCAAAAAAAAACAGCAAGACTCTTCCTCCAAAGATGAAACTTGAGACCTCTTCCAAAAAATGATCCTTAAAAAATATTTACAAATATCTCAATGAAATATTGATTTAGAATTTGAGGTGAAAAAATAACTTTCCCTTCTTCACAACCTGTATAAATAATCAATGGATGATTTATTCATCAAAATTTAGAAGAACCCCCTATCACAAAATATGATGGACCAATAACTCCCACCAACATAGATAAAACCAACCGAAACATTCTTGAAATATCTCTTTGGGGAAAAACTAAATATATCATATGTATAACCCAATCCACTGGGTGTCTATGTATGCAATAATATAAGATAAATTTTTTACACCATTTTGGTTGAAAACATAAACAATGACATGAAATTCCTTCATTCATGCCTCAAAAAATGCCACATGATTCCCTTGCAAGCATTGAATCCAAAACAAAACTCCATTCACTCAAATAAGGAAAATCACTATTATGTAATCAGAAGAATATTTTTTTATTATCTCTATTACCACCCTTTTAAATTTTTTAAACAATATAAAAGGGTTTGAATTCTAAAACAACTCCAAAAAAATATTTGAAACAATAAAAACATGATTCAACACACACATTTATTAAAAAAGAAATTACAAACCATTTGTTTTAAAATCCAATTTCACCATGGAAAAAAAATATCCAAATAGGATTTTAAAAATATTTTCTTCTTTTTAAAAAAATTTCCGAACCTATTTTAATAAAATTTAATCATTTAAAACATCTCATACTTATCAAATAAAAAATTATATAAAACCATCTTGTAAAATTTTAATTAATCAATTGGAACTTTCATAAAAAAATTATTATCAAATAATGATTAAAAATGGTTGATTATAGAAAATTATTTTTATTTTCAGAAACTAGTTTTTAAAACCAATCATATGTAATGTTCTATAAAATAATCTAATTAATGATCAACCAAACTAATTCCCAAATAGGGGAAACCAATCACTCCATAATCCACCTATAATGAGTGGAAAACTTTTTTTTTGAAATAAATGATCAAATGGGTTCAAAAAAGACATATAATTGAAATAGTGTTAATAAAGCATTAAAAATATGATTTTGTCAGCTGGGTGTCAATATTTCAACACACCCTGAAATGAATGTTGACATAAAAAAATAACTGAATTGTAATCGAAGATAAGATAAACAACTGTGTGGCCTGACATTCCATCTATATCACATAGAAACTGTAGATTGGTCCCAAATATCATATACATCTTAGAATTATTATTATGATATATCTTTCATATCCCATAAAAACCATTATAACAACTAAATACAACAGTAATCCATCAATGGAAACACAAAATCCCATGGAATCTTGTTGTTTAAGATTAGTACCTTCTAGATTGACTATCACTATTATTACCTATCATTCCTTATCAAAATTAATATCAACTATACTATTAAATCCACAAAAAAACAAGAACATATCACTAATATTAGACTGATACTATTTTATTCTATGATTTGATTCTATTTTAAACAGGCCAAGCTGGGTTTCCATTCAACCAACACACATTTTATTCAGTCAAATGTATAAAAGGGCATTTACAATCCCCATGATCATCCAACTAGAACATGTGAATCATGGGAAATAGTTTTGTAATTCTCATACCCAAATATAATATAGAAAAAATTCAAGTAAGCACTGGATCCAAAATAAAAATCACTTCTATAAAGTAATTCCTAATGCAGTGACCGTATTAACATATAAAAATAACAGACATGTATAAGGGAATGAAATAATTAGAAAGGAATAATTATTATCTCTAAAATAAAAACAAACCAACCGATTCTAAAGAATTTTTTATAACCCCATTTTTCCTTTGGTTTCCACCCCCACTCAAATCACTCCAAATCGGTATTGATAAACACCATATAGTCCAAATATAATGTTTGAATAAAAAAATTATCCATGACTTAAAAATTACATTTTGTCACCATAGTAATTTGAAACTAGGAAGTATGTTTCTCATATAAATTCATGAATTATAATTTGAAAATAAACTACAAAATGTCTATTCATATATAATATAATATAAAATAAAAACATACCCATGATCTCTATATGAAACATTTATCAGTGTTTTTCTAAATCAAACAAAAACATTTTTTGAAAACTAACATTGGTTAGACTCATCAAACAACACACCCACACATTCAAATTTAATCAAAATAAAAAACTTCAATTTCATTAAATAAATGAGATACAATTTTTAAACCTAAAATTAGATTATTCCCTTTATAATATAGAACACCAGTTTTTAAATATTCTTTAAAATTACTCACAAATAGGACCCTTTAATATTCAAAATTGGTTTTCAAAAAAATATTAAAAAAATTCAAGGAAAACTACTCTATACCTAGATGATTAAAATATAGAATTTAGATACAGTACTTCAAGAGATTATAATAATGAAATAATAGTGATTCAAATGGAGTTGACATACCAATGAGGGTAGGTGAAATTACATAATAAATCAACACAAAAAAATTCCATCAATCTCTAATCATCTAGGAAATAAATTGCATTGTGGCCCATTCATGGGTTTCTAAAATGATACGTGTTTAATGTTATACGTTTATAAACACTCAACTAATAAACATAAATATTTTTTTCCCAGACATTTAACTCATTATCACATACAAGAATCACTACATTGATGATCCCCCATACAACCCTTGTTCGAAATTTAACTGGTGGGAAATTATATTTCTGTGAACACACAAGATGAAGAATATAGATCATCAACTTAGTATATGAAATACCGTGACCTAAAATGATGTTCTGTGTAGAACTAGAAAACCAATGTCTACCCATTATGAATAATCATATCTACCCTCAACAATAATACCCAATTATGGGGATCCCCATAACCTCACATTCAGTGTACTCAATGAATAAAAATCAAATTCACCAACAAGGACAATAAGAAAGAATCACGTAGTTATCTCAAACCCGCATTATAGGTAAGAATTAATAGAGAAGTCAAGGGTTTTTTCTACCCATTTAAAATTCAATGTTCCATTTGGACAATTAAGACAATAAAATGGCTTTTAATTCCTTGTCCTTTTAACCATAAAAAAATATTCCAACCCCAGATTAGAAAATGATGGAAAAACCCCAATCATTTAATAAAAACTTAATGTTACCCATTCACATTAGATCTATTTTGTTGAAATGTAAATCCTAGTGAAGGAAACTCATTTCAATCACACATGTCATATACAAAAAATTAAGACATAATAAGAGGTAAATTAAATTCAACTATCTCCTATTAAGATGTTTCAAAATCTACCCATCAATAGCCTTCTTCCCAATTGAAAATATCCCAAAAATACATCAGCTACCTATAAGATATTTAAAAAAATACACTACAAATTTTACTATGATTAATCAACACATGCATTTAAAAACCCAATTACAAATATATAGAATAACCCCCTTTAAAACCACTTAAAGATAAAACCCTCAATTGAAAATGAAATCCAATTTAATACTAATGTTATTAGTCATTGAAAAATCAATCTAGGTAAAAAAAACACCACTTCACAACATGAAATCCATATCAAAGTCATCATATAAATTTTAAAAAAAATCCCCATTAGAAATATAATTTCAAACATTAATACATGAAATTCACATAAATATATGTTGTTATGAACTCAACCACCATTGAATCATATCAAGTATAGAAATTCCATCACATATTGTCAGGAAATCACAAAAAGGGAATTTAGAAATAAAATGAGTTCTTATAATTGTATAATGAATGAATTTCATAGTAACACCTACCTCAATGTGATTTGAATAATGATTTAATATTTCCAAACATGTCTCCTTTAGTACTGATTATACCCTCAAGACCATAAATTGAATCTAAAACCCATAGACCCAAAAATCTATATCATTAGATACTCATGAGACAATAAAATCAATTCACATAATAACTTCGTTTCATAGTGAAACCATATCCAAGTTAAAAGGGTGGGAATTAAATGATTAACAGAAAGAAAGGAATGACTCTCCTAAAACCTCATGGAAATCATCAATGGACAATATAGAATCATGATAAGAGGAGGGTGTAAATCCTCCAAGTGATCAAAACGGCCAGTCTACTAGTGATTGTGAAAGAAGGGGGAATGAATTCTTATTTCAAAAGGGAAAAATTGGAATTAACCTAATAATTGAATCCTTAGACAGTTAACACAGTTTGGACACATGGTTTTCAAAACTATATTCTAACTGTATGACTACCTCTGCCTAATGAATATCATAGATAAACAAGGGTAACCACATGGCTTAAAAAAATATTCTTTAATTCTTCTATTTATTACTGTCAAAACCCAGATCCAAATTGCATTCATGTTATATTTCTTAAAATATTATTTATAATTCATGATCCACACCTCAAACGCACCAAAATCATCACATTACATGTGTGGAAATCAATCCGGTTTGAAACATCATGTAAAATCGATGAAAATTTTATATATAAAAGTGATAAATGAACCCAAATGGGCACTATATGGTTACTCGTAAACATGGAGTTAAACAATTTACCTACAAAAAGTTCCCCAAATATCTCAATTATAACCCCCTACAAACAGAAACAAAGCCCCAATAAAAGATTTAAAAAATAGAACTGAAATAAATAAAATAATGATATGAGGGTTCGAAGTATTTCAACTGCCCAACCCATAAATGTACTAATGGTTATGTCCAATGAAAATCATGGTCATCAAAGTCCCTTACTATACATGGTTCACTCTACATTGTAGTCTTGTTTATCTCATTACATATAAATCTTTACCTAATGCAATAGAGTGAGATATAAGTCTAACCTGTAAAATTAGAAATAAACACATATTTATGCATCAAGATCATTAGACATTCTTAAAAACAAAAACCAAGAAAATAAATGGGTTTAATTCTCATTTCATCATGGAATAATCTATTGAAAATAAATAGGATTCAGAAAAATTCAGCCCCTCAATATGGTATCTCTCATTGAAAAGGAACGAGTTTCATAAGCATCATGTGTTCATAAATATAAACTATCGAGATAAATAATAATGATTGAATGACATGATAATATCTCCTATAATGCTTCACTAATATCAATAGATATCATATTATATGGGAAATGATTTTGAAATATAACTTGACAATTTTCTTGGGGGCATACCCTTCACTCTATGAAATCAGTTATTTTAAAAAATACAAATATATTATGAATGGAATTTCCATTTAATATAAAATTAATAACATGTAATATAATCTATAAATAGTATATTTTCTATGATGGTGAAAAACTATTATAGTGAAAAAAATTGATTCACATTTTTAGTAAACAGTCAAAAGTACCTCATCCGAAAATGAATAGAGCATTCCTTTATATTTTTTATAAAATAACAAATGGGTAATAATTAATATCCAAAATCATTTAATAATGTTTTAAAATTTATATAAATTTATTTAAAAAACATCGACACAGAAGAAATTATTTTTAAAAAAAACAAGAAAAGTAATGTTGACTATTCATAAAAATACTATATTGGTCACTTTAATCCATGAAGACAAGAAAATTAATATAAGTGTTTTCTTCTACTAATTCAACAAATATATTATAAAATAATTGAGTTTCATAAGTGGTATATCATAATATTTAATCATCTGAAACATAATTATAAGAAATGCTAAAAATCATTGAGATTGTAAAAAAATCATTTACAACATTTGTAACATTTGAATCGTAAACACCATGAATAAAGAATGATAGGTGGATAGGAAAGTTAATAATTTTAATTTCATTAATTATAATTTAATTCCAATAGAAATATATATATTACACCAAATAATTATATGATGTATATTTAATGTGTCACGCATAAATAAACGATAACTTATAATCCCCTATCTCAAGTATTGACATTCCTCATAAATATTAAAACATAATTTATAAAACATATTTAGTTATATATAAATTTATTAATTAAAAATATTCCTCTATAATAAAACACATCTATTTTTTAATTATCATTTACTTCCCTTTTTTAATATTACATTATTAAAATCATATTTTGGGAAACAACTACTTAATTTTTCATATGTGTTTTTGTCTGGTTGTTTTCATCATTTTACATTGATCATGGATGTAACACCCTGAGATTTTTTGAAATATTTTGTTTTGAATTAATTAAACATATTTAATATTTTTTAATTTTTATTAAGACAACAGAGTGTCAATATTATATTAAAGAACAATATTTGGCTTGAGTTATATGAAACACCATGTTTATCGTGTACTATACGCAACATAAATATTTTATTTCTCTTCATGGAATAACAAGGTTAGCTTATGTTTCACGTAATGATGACTTTCATCAATGGATTGAATTACACACATGATATTTATTACCAATAAATAATATATTATTAAAACATAATTATTTTAAATAATAATATGTAACAAAGAATATAAATAAGTAGTTATGAATAGTATTAACTAACATGGAAAAATATATTTTTTACAAAAATATATTATTAATTCGTAGGTTATCAATTCATTAGCAATGAATATGAAAACCGATTGAATATAAAGGAAAATAATAATTTGTTTATGGTCACAAAGCTATTTTACCCTAATAAATTAAAATAGATAAAAATAGTTAGTGATATTAATCTTATATATATCATATATATTTCATAAAAAAATTGGTATTGAACCATGATATTATATATATATATATATATAAGAAAAGAACAAACCTAATTTTATGCATAAAAACAAATATATTTTATAAAGGTAGAATTAATACAATTTAAAAGTGAACACATTTTAAATCCAATTTTTGGAACATTAATACATTAAATATGTCCAAATAAAAGTTATATTTCAATTAATACATAAAAATTTCTTTAGTTTGTTTTTTTTTATTTTTCGGAAAGGATTCATTTTTTAAGAATTGAAAAAATACTGTACTTTAATTCAAAACTTCGGTTCCATTGATTTTATTTATAAAGTAAAACTATATATTAAATTTTTTGAAATGTAAAATTAAATAATAATTTTATAAATTAATCCAATTTAGTTCATTTTATCCAATTCCAAATTGAAATTGTATATAAAAACTTCAACAACCTTGTTATCATTTTTACTTTAAAAATCTGTACTGTCATCATTTTAGAGTGATTGATTTTAAATAAATTTGTTCCACTACTATGCTTTGAATTTAGTAAAATAGATACCATATTTATAATTATAGAAATTTTTAATTTGTAATAATTTCATCATAATATTTGTCAAAAATGAGTAGTGAAAGTGATAAAAATTTATCAAATCGGTTAAGGTAAAATTAATCATAACCAAGGACTAAACCTTATATTTAAGACCCAAAATGACATATAAAATTGTACTAATAACATCTGGTTGCCATTGTTTCCCTTTACAACATTTCCTTGACTTTTTATTCTAATTGAATCCACATTAAACTTGAAAAATGTGGGTGTAATTCTCTCTTCCAAAATTTACAAGAATGCCACTCATTCTTCCCTATGAAATGATACCAATTCTCCCTCTACATTATAATTGTATAACCACAAATTATTGGTTAATATATTCCCAATCCACTTCAAAAATTCCATTTATTCCTCCTAGAATATTTTATTTGGTTATAAATGCTTCCACGGAATCCTTTTGTCCCTAACAAAATTGTGTGCCCCAATTAAGATGTAACACCTTCTCTCAAGCTCTTTTCTTTTATCCTGACTCTCCACCACCTTAACTATCTTTATTTCATGATTTTATAACAAAATAGGAATATTATGTATTTTTTTTATTTTTTATGTGATGTTTTATATCTAAAATTACACACACATCCATTAAATGGGTATCAAACACAATATTAATGTTCATAGAGAACTTCACCCTCACAAAAGAATGATTGGTCAAATTTCATTATCGTCTCTACTGCTGGAAATTATGATCAAAACCATGTTTATATATATGAAATATTATATTTAATATGTATTTCTGATAATTTATTCCTTTTTTAATAACTACGTTTTATACTTTCTATTTGGTGTAAATACGGTAATTTTGTTTGAGGTAGTATGGACTACCTCCCCCTCGAAGGAATGTAATTCGTTCAAACACCACATGAAATTTATTAAGAATGCGTTAAGTGAAAATATATTATATATATAACATTATAATTATACTTTTATTGATTTAATATACATATATACATATGTTTTTTTGAAGATGATAATTAAAATGGAAACATTGTTCGTGCATACAAACTGCCTAACATCTCCATCAACGGCGTATTCCAATTTGGAGTTTCATATCATATAGATTATTACAATGACAATATATTATATATAAATGATATTTATGTTATGGATTAAATTTTTGATTCATTATATATTTATAAGGACCAATGATACAACAAATTTAGGCACATCAGATGAACAAAGTGAATATTGTCCAACGTGAAACCTTAAGATATGATGGTTATGAAGAGGGTAACATAAGGTAGTAATAAAACCATTTATGCTATTAAATATATGAATATTGTTCTATAAAATTTCAATAATAATTTTATATTTACTTGAATTTTTTTTGGAATGTGTACAATGGGAGTCAAGATACCAGGTAATATGATTTCATCAAAAAACATTTTCTGTGAAATACATGTTATGTTCTCTACTCATTCCTTTTGTGTAACATATGTAAATCCCATTATTTTTTTCTATGTATGTTATAATTATTTTT
Source organism: Viscum album (assembly GCA_963277665.1). Lineage (NCBI taxonomy): Eukaryota > Viridiplantae > Streptophyta > Magnoliopsida > Santalales > Viscaceae > Viscum > Viscum album. The sequence goes on along the minus strand of OY728140.1, from coordinate 808,960,847 downwards.
TATTTTTAACATATCAATTTTATTATATTTCATTAATGGGGATAATGTTTCAAATGTTACCACATTTGTGAATTTTTTTGTCTCAATATCTTTTCTTTGATCCTCCAATTTTATTATTAACCTAAAATCTAATTTGTGATGTATAAAAAAAATTTACATGTTATATCATTAATTTACATATTTTCATTATATAATAATATTAATTTGATTTATGTTTTTACATGGATATTATGATCCAAAGTTACAACATGATCAGGGTATGGTGAGACAATCTCATTGATTTTAAAGATTATATACATTTATGTTTCCTTCCATGAAATGTAATGATCCATTTCCCAATAATAGTTGTGAATTTTCATCTCATATGGATATTAATGATTAATTCACATGTTAGAACTTTTTCCTCCATTTATTGTTATGAAATAAATTTAAGAAATTGTTTTTAAGAAATCCCGACATTACCCTTTCTTCAATAAGAAATATATGTTTCCTCAAAACAATGTTTCCAAAAAGAGGGATACCAAAAATATTTTACCATTATAATTTATTATAGAAAAAAAATATTTACCATTTTTTCTTTTATCGACATCTACGATGGAATATTCATGTCACTTTCCACATGAGGAATTTTCTTATCCTTTAACTGTGAAAAAAAAATATTTTTTTACATTTTATGACTTGTAGAGATTTACACATCATCATTTATTTGAAGATTCCATTTTATTCTTTAATGGTTCGTCTTTATGAAAATGTTTTATAATGATATTATCATAGAAATTTATTGTCAAAACAAATTCAACATTCTTCATAAATTTTCAAGGAAAACTGTTTTCAAAAATTTTCATGACTTATTTATAAAATTTATATAAATTATAAAAGAAATGGTTTTCAGAACAACATCAAGATCTATTCAAATGTATTAAAGCATAAAGGTGTTACATATATTTTCATGATTATTTAAAAAATTTTAGAATACAAATTCTTCCAAAACATTTTCAATATATATTTATAGCTGTTCAATGTTTTTTAAAAAACATTTTTAAAATTTATTCATTATTATTTTATACATTTTAAATGAAAAATGTTTTCATAATGATTTAAAGAATTCTTTTATTGTTTCTATGTACATTCTTATAAAATTATTATCAAAATGTTTTATATGTTAAAAATATATTTTCAATGAGAAAAAGAATATTTTCTTAAATAGACATTTTTTATGATATTTAAAAATTATTTCCCACTTATGATTACATCACTTGATGTTACTCATTCCCTTATATGAAATCATGTAAAGGTTATATTCATTTTATTTTTATTAATGGTATATGAATAATGACATTGTTTTTATAAAAAAATTTCCTCTTTATTAGGTTATATGTTTAGGAATTCCATTTCTCTTTCATAAGTTATGATGTTGATGAAATCATATTGAAACATATCGTTTTACATAGGTTCTAATATGGTATCATGTTTATAATACCAATTTCATTAATGGGATATGATATGATTATTGATGATAATGTGGAATATGTATGTTTTATTTCATAATGAAATGGGTGGGACCTATATCTCTATCCAATTCATAGGGAAAATGTTATTATCTCATAATATAGACTACAATGGTCTTGGTAATGAACCACTATTACTACGATGACCATGGGAGTGAATCATGACTACCTCGATGGTATGAGGATAGAACTCATGCTAGTATTATGGCCATGGGAGGGAACCAAGGAATCAATTATATTATGGTTAGTGAATCCAAAATACCAATTTGATCTAGGAAATGATTAATTAGTTAAATCATAAATCATATAATATTATTATGTGTTTTCCAGAATTCCCTAGTTTATTCCTATGATATACATTCACGAATTAAGCTCTTAATTCTCTTATGATCAATGTCTTATGAAATGAAATTATTTACTATGATCACTAACATACATGGTATTATCATTAAATGTTATTCCTAGGTTTTATAACATTTTTCTTGTAATACATACACATTTCATATATTTTTCATTACAGAAGAATCTGATCTCACTCGTTTCTTATGTATCCTGTCCCAAGTTTACTAAGAATGGTTTTAGGATTATGTAATTAAGGTGGAGATCATTATTAGAGATTTTTAAGATCTTTACCAATAATAGATTTTTTTTTTCAATGTTTCCAATGACTCTAAACTATAATGTTTCATAGTCATTTAGTTTTATAATATATTTAATATTCATCAAATGTAATGTAATATCCATATATGTTATGCATTGATCACTATAGTTGGTATCAAAGGAAATGATTTGTCAATATTCGGAAATAATGTTGAGAAACAATTAGTGATATCCCCTAGTATATTATTAAGAATATGTTTAGAGTTGTATTTAAGGGAAAGTATAAGGATGAGTCAACATTTCAATAAATGCACTAGAATTTTGTTGAAGGATGGATTGAGTTATTTCCTAGAAATACATATATGTCTGGATAATATAAGTGTATGTGGATTTAGAATAGATGTACCCTTGGGTAAGAACTGTGAATAGTTATTAGGGTATTGACTCAAGGTAATCTAGTACATGATAATGGGACAAACTACACAGCTATTCTGACACTCATGGGGGGATATTAATTAATAATTCATAAAACATTATTGAACCTTTATGAATTGTTTAAATATATGTTGTCAATGAATAACATAATATGATCCTAGGGTTACATAAATTATAGAATATTTCATGGTTTAGAAATCCTATAAGAATTTATTTTATTAATTATGTGGTTTTCTACTATTTTAACTAATTCTCACATTATTATTATGTTTTTAGTCAATGGTTGGAAAAAGAAGGAATGAGAATAACATTGAATGTGATTGACGATCATTTTATTAGAAGTATAGTGGAACGATAAATAGAGTGAAAATGTTGATATTATTCCATATATGTAGTCATGAACCATGGTTAACAATGTGGACATTAACCAACTCTCAGACTCACAATGGAAGAGAAAGAAGGAGTTCGCTGAGAGTTCGGGTAATGGAGACCATGGAAGAAAGATGATTTGGATTATTTTATGTCAATAATAGGTATATAGTCACCTAAGTGAATGTCTTAGAGGATCAAGAAGAATTTTTGATTGTGGAAAATGACATGAAGTATGTGACTATAGTGGTTAAATTAAGTATTCAGTTAATGGAATAGATTAGAATATTGGCCGCCCCAAAACATTGTTGACCATTAAGAGTTTTATGTGGGGAATAAGCGATCATAATGAAAACCAATTTCCTATGAGGAATGATCATGAATTGGATAAACTAGGTGGTATGAGTAATTGAGAAAATGATGATAATGAAGAGACTATAGATGAAATGTGAATGGAAAGAGGTATTATGTAATAAGATGAGGTATTCATTTGAATGTAATAAGAATTAAGTGGAATAATAAGATATTTTATGTATTTGGATTAAATAGTTATGTTATATACATGGCTATATATATATATACATGTATGGTTCGATTTACGATTTTTGTTATCGATTTACATGAAAACATTGAAGGGTTCTGATGGAATAGATAAGTTATAAAATGGCTGGGTGATATCCATGGAAAAAAATTTAGGGAAATATAACCCTTAATATATTACTTATGTAATGATAATGGTTTTTGGATAATGATATGAGGTATATAAATAAGTAAATTGGATGATACTTATTACATTGGAAATAATTAAGGACTTGTGTACACGTAGTTATTCTATAATGCATAACGATTACAAATAATTTGATTTAAGTAATATATCCTGTAATCTATGGAATAACGAAGTATGCATTTTTTTAGAAGTATTTATGGTAATTTAGGTTGTTAACTTGTTCCAAGATAATTTACCATGACGGTATTTACATGTTTGGAATGCGATATCCAAAAGATAATTTGTGATATAAAGGGTATTAATGAAAATATGATTTCATGAATCTCTTTTTAATGTTTGGGATTATCATCTTGGAGAATTGTTAAAAGTATAATCATTCAAGAAAATTTTATGTTAAACATTGTAGGAAGTTATTATGCACTGAGTTTGTTTTGGAAACATTGTTAAAGTCTACATAGTGATTAGTCTTATTTCAAGGATTTCCATCTTCATTACTTAGGGAAATTATAGTAGTATGGTTTCAGATAAGGATATAATGTGTGTGAAGAGATGAAAAATCATGTCTGTAAAGTTTGTGGGTCTTCAACGCATGACCAAAGGACGATAAGGGTTTCAAACCAACCACTGGTCTAAACAATTTCTGGGTTAATGTATAATTATTTATGATGAATAACTACTTATAATGAATCAATTTAGAATATTTTAATGTTAATTGATTAATGTATTATCCTTATTGGTATTTAATAACATTTGGAGAAAAATAGATATACTTTTCATTTTTTATGGGACAAAATATCTACTAAAAGTGTATTTTAGTTCTTGTTGCTTCCAAGTTAATTTCTGGACATCCATTTCTTGATTAAATGAATGAATTACAAATATTTAAAAGCATAACAAAAGAAGGAAATATTATTTAGAGAAATGTTTCATGTAACTATATTTATTTATATTATTGGCCAATAAAATAATTACTCTTTTTTTGGATAATGATAAAAATAAAATGTGTTTCCATAAATCCTTATTTTTGTTGAACTGATGGAATTATAAATCATCATAGATTTAGGAATTTGTGGTCATCATATTTTATTTGATAATTATATTTTTGGTGATTTTTGACCCCAATAAATCATTATACATATAAAAATTTTCCCTTCATGACCTATCATAACTCCCATCATATGTTCCCATATGTGGAAACCCAGGTATATGGTACGTTGGGAAAATATTTTCATTCTAACATTCCCTTTTAATGGAAGTTTTATTATTAATTTTTATGATGGTGGTTAATATGAATGAAACATTCAATTATTAATCATTTGATAACCTTAAAGAATCCCAATGTAGAAATATATTTTAATGGGAGTAGAATGTAATACGCTGAGATTGTGTGAGTTATTATTTTTCAAATTAATTAAACAATTGTGATCCTTATCCATTTCCCATAACAATAAAAATAGAATATTTTTCTATAGAACTATGGTTGGATTGATTTATATGAAATACAATGATAATAATGCGCTATATTAGACCTAAATTTTAACTTTTTCTATACTAAATAGCGATGTTAACTTACATTACAAACATTAACGACTTTTCTCATTGGCCTGAATAAGGCACATGACCATGTTTTACCAAACAATAATAAACTATTAAAATATTATTATTTAATATAGTAACATAAAATTTGTATTAAAATTAATTATTATGAACAACATTTACTATCTCAAGAAAATATATGAATTACCCCAATATAATATGAATTCATATATTATCATATAATATGAAATGAACAAGAAAACTGATTGAATATAACTGCAAATATTACTTTGTTTACTGTCACACATCAACTTTAGAATAACAAATTAAATTAATTAAAATCAGATAATGGTATTAATATAATATATATATTATATATTTAATAAAATATTTTCACAATTTATCCAATATATGGGTTAGACATAATATAATAAAAAATCAATTTTAGGCATAATAACCTTTATTTTTTATAAATGTATTTTTAATTTTTATTAATGGAAACCTCATTTTAAATGAATTTTTTTGAACATTAATGTAATTAATATTTCAAAATAAAAATTATATTTTAAATTGGAATATAAAAATTATGCAACGATATTTTTTGGTATTTTTCTATAAGGTTTCATTTTTTAATGACTTATCTTATTAATGGATTTTAATTAAAGACATCATTTCTCATTTAATTTATTTATAATGATAAATTTAATTTTAAAAAATTGCAAAGGTATTAATATATAATAATTTAATCAATTAAAACAATTTATGTTACTTTAAAAAATTACACATTGAAATCTGATATAAGAACATTGCAATTTTTATAATTTTTACTTTATAATAATGTAGTGTCATACCATCCGCACAATTAAATTTAAAATAATTTCTATCAATATCATCACAAGAATATAAAAAAATTGATTAAATATTTTGAATGAGAATAATTAATAATTTCTAATGAGTTAAAAATTATTTTTAGCGAAAATGGTTGGTGAAGGCAATTGAAATTAATCATGTTGGTTAAGGTAAAATTGAACTTATCCGAGGACTAAACATTAAATATAATTCCCAAAATGACCCATACACTTTTCCAAAATCCATTTTAATTCCATACTGTGATGGTATAATCAATTTTCAACAATTTAGATCATTATAGGATCCATATAAAACATGAAAAATGTGTCTGTAATACTCTCTTCAATCATTTACAAGAGTACCACCCCACCTTCCCAATATGAATCTGCACCTCTCTATATTATTCAATACTATAAAACCACTTAGTATTAGACAATATAATCCCAATAAACTTACCAAGAACATTACATTCTTCCTTTATGATTACCTTTGGGATGAAAGTCTTCAAATCAATCCTTTTGGCTCAAACCGAAAGGAGTAAACCAATTAAGAGCTAAGGCCTTCTCTCAATGTCCTTTCTTTTATTTAGATTATCCAACCCCTAAAATATATATAATATATGATTTTATAATAATTTAGTAAAATAAATATTCATTTTTGTTTTCATGATATGGATTCTAAATACACAAACACACACCTCTACCAAATGGGTAACATACATACTGTTTATGTGTACGATGATCTTACTCCCCACAAAATGGAGATTATTCAATTTTAAATACCACCTCTCCTAGTGGAAATTATGGCGGAAAATAATTTTATATATATTATATATATTATTTCATTTTATATTAGTCTTATTTATACCTTTTATAAAAAAATTATTTTTAAATTACATTTGATGTAGATAAGATAATTTTGTTTTTGGAAGTGTGGACTAGAACCCCCTCAATGTGATGTGATTCATTCACACACAACGTGGAATGTATTAAGGATAAGTTTAGTAAACATATATTACTTATATAACATTAAAATTATACTTTAATGGTATTGTATACATATATACAAATATTTAATTGTCATTCTTTCCTTCAATATGATAATAAAATATAATCATCGTTCATTCAGGAATACGGCTTATCGTCTCCATGATTGGTGCGTTCCAATTAATAGATATATATTCAACATATTATTATAATATAAATATAATATATATTAATTATATTTACATCAATTTTATTTTTTTTAATCATGTTATAAGTATATGGGAAAACGATATAACTAATTAAAACACACGTAGAGTATAAATAGAATATTACCCGAAGTGAATCCTTAACATATGATGGTTAATAAGAAGTTAATATATTTCCATAATAGAAACATATACAATACAATAAATATTAATATTTTAAAAAAATATGTATAATAAATTCATATTTAATAAACATGTGGTTGGATTAGTACAATGAGATTCAAGACACAAGGTATGTGGGTTTCACCTCAAATTTTATTTCCATGAGATACATGTTATGTTCTCAAATCATTTTATTTTTAGTGGTGTACATACTAACCATGATTGTATTCCATATATGTTATGCATAAATTATTGTTTATTCATATATCCATCTGATGAAATTTATTAAATGGTGGTTATGTTTCAAAAGTAACCAAATCTGTGAAATAGTTTTGTCTCAATTTGAGTCATTGAGAACATGATTTATTATATACAAAAACTCTCTTTTTAAGAGTATATACACAAATTTTACAAATTTTATCATGAATTTAAAACTTTTCATGGTATTTTATGTTTCATGTAGATTCCTTTTAGAATAGTATTATTATGATACCATGTTACCATGTTATCAGAGTTAATTGTATAAATCACATTACTTTTCATGATTGTTTATGCTTATGCATACATATATTTAAAATTATAATCCATATCCCATGAAAATTCGTGAAATTTATACTCATACATTGGATAAAAAATTATTCATATATTGGTATAATTTCATTAACTCTTTGGAACACAAGATTGTTAATCAAATGTTTTTAAGAAAGCATGAACTTACACTCTCTATGTTTAGAAACCATTGTTCCCTAAAACCCATGTTTTATTAAATTGGTATCCAATAATATTTTTCCATTAACTTTTTATATTTAAGGGGAATTTTTATCCTTTATTTATTTTTCCAATATCTCGAAAGGAATATTATTTTCTCATTCCAAACAAGGAATTTTTTACGATTTTTTAATGTGCAAAAGTAATGTTATTTTTACCTCATACAACATGTATGGATTTACTCATGATCATTTATTTGGTTTGTCATTTGTATTTAGATTAAAGGTTAGATTTTATGGAAAAAAAATTTTAATGTAATTTTTTATTAAAATTATTTTATTATATTTTCCTCTTATATTATATGTTTTCAATGAATATTTTTCAAAAAAATTTTATCCTTATTTATATGTTTTCAATATATTTTTAAATAAATTGTTCTTAAAACATTTTCAAGCTCCATTATAATATTTTAAATTAAAAAGGTTTTCAAAACATTTTCATGTTTTCCTTCTATGATTTCAATTTATTTTCAAATATATGGGTTTCAAATCATTTTCAATGTTTCACTATGTGTATTCAAATTGGATTTGAAGAAAATGTTTCTTAAATTATTTAAAGCTTATATTATAATTTTTCAATTAATATGTTTTTAAAAATGATTTCAAGCTTTCATTATAATTTTTAATGTTTTTTTCTATGAAATTTAATATCAAATGGACTATGTATTGAAATTCTGTTTTCAAATAAGAAAAGATATTTTCCTCGATAAACATTTTTGAAATATATTTTGAAATTATTTTCCATATATGTTGACATATATAGATTTTAATCATTACATTATAGGAAATGATCTAAAAGATTCATTCATATTATTTATAAGAAAGGGTTTTGATCAATGTAACGGTATTTATGAAACAAATTTCTCTTTCATGGGTAATATTTTTATAAAATACATTTTTATTTCATGGGTTATTCTTTTGAAGGACTGACTATGAAACCTATCTTTTTCCAATGTTAATGATATGATTATATATTTATCATCCTTATTTAATTTCATGCGTTATGATATGATAATTTTTTACCTTATTTCAAATTTATGTATTATTTCATTGATATTTGTTTGTCCTATATCTCCAAAAAATTCATTAGGTATTGATTTATATCTCATGAGATAGACTAATATGGTCTTTGGAATGAACCTTGACTGCTAAGATGGCCATGAGAGTGAACCATAAATACAAAGATGGTATTAGGAGTTATTTATGATACTAAAATAGAAATAGTTGCGAACCGTGACACAAAAATTGGTATGGATTGTGAACCCATACAACCAATATGGTCATGGAATCGATAACTTCGCTTCAAAGGAAATCATATTATATCATTATATATTTTCTAAAATTGAATGTCTTATTGCTATATTTTTCATTTATGACATATGATATTAATTACCTAATGATATATTTCTTATGATACTAAAATATTTATAATTACCTATAATTATTATGGAATGATGTTCAAATTTTATTATCATGTTCTAGACTATTTATATATTTTAACATTATTAATTTCTGGTATTTACCTTGACTAAGAATTTGAGGTCACCGCTCTCCTCTGTATCCATTGACCAGGTTATGAAGAAATGTTTTAGTTAGCAGTACTTACATTTGATATCATTATTGTATATTTTTAAGATCATTAACTAGGATATATGTTTTTTATTATATGTTTTAAAAGATTGTAAACTATTACAGTCCCCAAGAATATATTCTAGTAATGTACCGAATGTTCTTCTAAACTATTGTAATATACATGTATGTAAATCCAGATTCACTATAATGGATCCACATTCTATATAATGTAAACCATTATATAAATATCGTATATATTTATTATAAATGTCTTTATGGTAATCAATTATTCATGTCGATATAAATTGAATAACCACATTTATAGATACATTTTCCAATGTTTATGAATGAAAAATGTTTCAATTTTCATGATTGATTGTACGAAATAATTAAAAATAGTAAATCACCATTCTAGAGTCATTTTTATATCACACATATCTACTATATTAATTATTTATAACGTATTTAACATCTATTTTATTATGAAATGAAAAAATGAATCACAATGCACCGTGTTTTCCATAGTCTACATGTACGCACGAATGAAATTTTAGTTATCTAATGGAATTTAAGGTGATATAATAAATGTGATTTTATAATTTATGTAGTATGATTATTTGAAAAATATAAAATATTCACATTAAATCAATAACTATCTCCAACCATTATAGGTTGTTATTGAAAACAAATTGTTTCGGTTCATGCAGGAATAGTCTACCGTAGAGACGATTGAAGATTTTGCATCCCATTTTGTAGAAGGGGGTATAGATATTGGTTATTACACTAGAAAAAAAATCAGTTTATGTTACATAAAAATGATATTATATCGTCATTTATTAAGAAAATTTTTATAATGTGAAAGAATAAATAAAACAAAAAGTATAGTTTGGAAGTATGCATCTTCTTCATAGAACTTCTAGTTTATTCAAAAATTCTTCTTATGAGGGTTCCATAATCAAACTAAGGATACTGGTAAATGTGGATTGAACATATGAAGATATTAATTTATATATTTTAATAAAAATTTATGTGGATATGTGAAGAGGAGAGGAGACTAATTGTTTCATTATTCGTCTAGAAGATGACACTATTTTAATTTTTTAACAGATAAAGTTATACCCACACTTTTAAAAGCATAAAAGGATAAAAAATGGTACATTCACGAAAACAATTGATAAAATTTGATATATTTCTTGATAATATTAAGAGGAAAAATTTAGACATCATTTTATTAGTTATATTTTTAGTTTAACCATAGATAATCTTATATTAACATTAATTACAGTAAATAATTTGTACAATTTTTACTATTCAAATTGACTGAAAATTAAATATGAAATATTATATCACTAAAATTAATAAAATTAAAAATATCATATCATATTTTTAAAATTCCACTAAATGACATGGAAAAACATAGTTAAAAATTAAATAATTACACGTGACAAAAACTATATTTTCTAAAGATTAAATATTTTGATGTATAAAAATTATTATTTCCCAAAATCTACATGAATATTATTATAATTACAAAAATTTGTTAAATAAAACCATGGTTGGATTAATTTTACATTTATTTAATTTTTAAATAAAATAAATCTTTTTAAATTATATAAATGAAATTTCGGTAATCAATATAAATCACTATTTTTCAGTATTAATTGAGAAATTAATATTTTATAATAAATTTCTACATTTCACACTAAGATAATTTATACATTTTTAGTCCAAAACTATTTCTAATTTTTATATTTATTTTTCTAAATAATGGGAAAAAATATTTTTTTTGTTCATAAAAAGAAATGAAAAACATTTTTAAAAGGATACATTTTTTCAAAGAATATACAATTTCAAAAAAAAAGTAATTATTTATATACCTTTTTTCATTAAATAAAATAATTATATTTCACTTTAATAAAGATTTTATTTCTATTCATATAATTATGATTTACAGATATTTTATAACAATCCGGTTTAAATTACTATATTAATAGTATATTTCATTTCTTTTTGGATTGGTGTTTCATCTAAATAAGCTATCAAAATAATTAAAAAAATATGTCCTAAAATATTTTGATATTATAGAAATTGTATCATAATATTACATCATAGATTTCAATTTTGGAAAAACAATTCCTAATATAGGTTAATTATACTATATCACACAATTTCATCCAAAAGTTGTTCATCCATTCGGCATAATGCTTGTTTCTATCACATTATCGTTGAAATTAATTATAATTCTTTAATAAAAGTGTCATAATACATTTGATTTATTACCCTCTTTAATTATTTATAATTTATTTTATTCCATAAATAATTTTTCCGATTTTGGGAACTCAAAATTATCATGGGGTGTCAACATTCATTATATTTTAAATCATAGTAAAATTCATAATAAAAAATGTTAATTATATATTCATGAACATAAAAATTATATATGATGTAACACGACTCTATCATATCTATGAATAATTAAACATTTGAGTTTGTTTTGTATCAACATGAATTATATAGAACCAAAATATTTTTCATGTGGAAAGGAGCTCCCTAGGGTGTATTCCCATATACTTCAAAAATTGATTGCTTACCTAAATTTTCATTACTAATTAAACTTGGAATGGTCCCCTTAGGTTTAAATATCAGTTTTAAACATCTATTTGATTCTCCAAAGTAATATAAATGTAATTAATACACTCTATATTTATCATAGGTTATTAAAAATGTATCATAGTCAGTTGTTTTATTTGTTTTATGTCTCTCCCCATAGGGAAAATGGGATAACTCATTATTACCCATTATAAAGAGTATCACCTAAATTATATTCACCAAATAATATCTTGAACTTCATTACTCATAGGAAAATATATCACAAAAAATATTCTATTAAATGGAAAATTACACATCTTTTTATTTTTTTCCAAAATATTACATGAACACTTAGTTCTTCATTCCTCCCTAATGATATATCTTTTAGTTATCACAGAAAAAAATATTATTCAATAAAATAAACTAAGATATAATGTGAGAATCGAGATATAAATTATGAGTTTTATCAATAATAAATCATATTTTTATGTCAATATGTGAAATTTTATTTTCTCCCCATATTGAAAAGAAATATAATGGATATATGGGGATCTTCTCACCTCCTCAAAAATCATTTTCTATCATTTTCAAAATCATATCAAAACATTTTCCACTATTGATATAGTGATTGTCCCATGAGAATTTAATATTATAGAGAATTTATTTAATGAACAACAAGACGACATGAGTTCTCCCAGTGTCGAAAATGATGTTTAATAACCAGTTTTTTATTAAATCCTATAAAAAACGGTACATGTGAAACCATTCTCAAAAAACTAATCCTATTTTCTCAAATATATTTATTAAAAAGTATATAACCTAGAATATACTAAATAACCTCAAAAAAAGTGAAGTGATTTAAAACTCCCCCAAATGCAAAAGTATATCCCCATTTATTCTAAACAACACAAAATAAAAAATATAGGGTGCTTGTTTTTATATATCTAGATTTTAATTTTTATTATGTGTATTCATTAAATTTAGTATTTTCTTATAAAATTGATTTTGGAATGTTATTTGTTGGATATTTCATCCCATTAAAGAATCCACTCATGCTATAATATATATGTAAATTTGTATTAGCTATAATAAATTCCATAATTGATGTTCAGTAGTGAAATCACTTTCACAACGCCTTCAATTCCATATATTTTATTTATAATAAACAAAACTAATAAGGAATAAGTAGGGTTATCCATTATTCTATTAGTAAATGAAATTGGTATTATAATTTTCTCTCAACTGAAGAGTTCATCTCTTCATAGATACATATTATTTAATACTCTTATTTTTGCATCCAATTTTCAACTTAATATTCTAACATTCAATGAAAAGAGGTAATTTTTCAACTTTTAAGCTTCCCTTTTTTGTTCAATGATGGAACATAGTTTTTATATTAAAAAAACTAATCTAATGGATCTTTTAATTTTTTTTAAAGAAATTAAAATATCTTAGATTACTATAGTGAACAAATTATACAAAATTATCTATATATAGGTCAACATCCATATAGAATTTAATTTTTTTTAATTTAATCATTATGTATTCAATATTGGACTGACATTATAATAATTGTTCTCTTATTTATTTAAATCAACCTATTTGGATTTATCACTTTCCTATATTTCCTAAACCTATTTATCGTATATTAATTATTATTGTAAAATAGTAAAAAAATATTTCTCTCCATATTTTAATTCATTGAGGTTTCTATAAAAAAAAATTAAATTTCATTTTGTTATTGAATAGAGATTAACTCATTAACTCCTTTTGTGGTGACATTAATTATTAACTTATTCTTGCGTATTACATATATTGACTACATTTTCAATCACATTTGACATCCATTAATTTTGATTCTTAAGGGTTATTTTTTGATATGCATTGAGTTTCGATTTATACCAAAATATATGAAACTATAAGTACATTTTTTTTCACATAATTTTTAATTTTATAATTCATATGATCTCCTTTAATAGAGGTTATTACTTTCATATCTCCCAAGATATAAAAAATATCCTTTCTAACCTTATTTATTATAACATTTCATATTTATCCTTTTTGACTAATCTTCATCTCTTAATCAATTTTATGATCATCATTAATAGACATGTTATCCGAACATTTAGTGGCCCTATTTTAAAATATCAATTAGTATTTATATTAATATAGAAATAATTTTTTTCCCATGATGATGAAATATGGTTTAAATTTTTTATTGATATTTAATGGCGAAATAATACACTTCATGATATCATTGGGTTGTTCTCCGTAGATGTAGTGGCATTATCCCTTCATGTGTTTGTCAATTTTTTATCAAATTTATCCACCCATATATTAAAGGGATTTTAATAAAAATACAATATAAAAAAATACATGAAACCGTTTTGTGGAAATGGGTCACCTTCTTTAAGAAATATTTTTAAATTCCTCATAGGATGTTTTGATTCCCATGTTTCCACACAAAATGTTGGAATCTTGGATCTATAATTCTCAATAAAAAAATTTTGTGACAAAATTGTTTTTCTTATCAATATGTATTGTTTCAAATTATTATAGTTCAAAAGATTAATTTTCTTACCTCGTACTCAATAAAATTAATTTTAAGTATTTTATATTTTCCTTATCTATTATTTGGATATATTTACAATCCTTCATTATTTTCCAATTTTTCCATCAGTCATGTTTCTTTAAATTTGTAGAAAAATGTTGAACACTATTATTCAAATTTAGTTTAACATATAATTAAGCATCATTGACATTAATGGAGGGTTTGAATAAATTTCCATATATATTAATCACATCCATAAATTTAGAATTACATAATAAATAAGTACTAATATAAAATTATGCTTTTTTTAAATAAAAAATATCTTCAATTGGATTGAGATATCAATTTTAAATTTCCTTTCATACTGTTTGTTGAAGGGTTTCCGATTCATTATTTCCTATATTGAGAAGGAAATAAATAATTACACCCAAAAGTATTACATTTTTATAGATTAATATTCAATTTAGATAAAAATAATACATTCTGTAATACCATAAATGTTTATTTCCATTTTAGAATTGGTAAATAATCAATATATTTCATGAAAAATATTTAAAAGAAACTATTGTTTTTCTCACATATTACCCTTTATATAAATATCCTACTTAAAAACATTCATCATATCATGGGGAGTGAGAAATATAAAAAAATTAGATGAAATTTTTACTGAGGGTAAAAAGTTACATTTGATAGTCATAATAAGTGATCATTAGGTAATAATAAGTTCATAATAACATTAAAAGAGCCTATGAAATTTATAACGACTAATTCCATGATCATAAATCATGAATCTTGAAATAAATCATTTCTATAATAAAAGACACAATTCATAGGAGTTAAAAATCATCAATAATGATTTATAATCATTGGTAACATTTATTTATCATTAGATTATATTTTTTGGTATAAAAATAAGTATTCAAAATCATTTCCTCAATTAAGGTTCAATACTAAAACCATCATCGTGGAAAATGTCTCATAATTTCCTCGGATAACTTCACATACCAACATTTTTTAGAAACACATGTTTTCCATACATCGATATTACATATTTTTATAAGAATATTTAATAAATTACTCAAAACACAACTAATGAAAAAATATATTTTTTTTCATTTGATACAAGGTTAACAGTATTATATTTTGGAGGAAGATCTTTAATGTCTACCATAAGGTCCCCCTACCCCTTCAGTACTCATAAAAAACATAATTATTTTATAAAATTTCAATATAACATGGGGATAGTAATCCTAAAAATATGTGATCTCAGGATCTTAGTAATACTACACAATGGAATTATGTAAAAATAACATCAGAATAAGGGTATGTAAACATGATAATAACATTTGAAAGCCATAAGAAACAAATCAAAAAAGATATTGTTGAGTCAAGGAATAAATATTGATAGTTTATATGAAATAAATCACAAGAAAATTATAAAACATGAAGAGTGATATAATAATAGTTTAATAGGACATAAATTTGTCCCATACACATAATAATTGAAATTATTAAGACAATGATACTGAACAGGACATTCATAACAAGATTGACATTGGATAACCACCCATTTACCATGTTTAGGCTTAGGAAGGCATCACATGTACCCTCTTTCAAGATTTGGTTAACCTCCCGAGTGCCCATTGAGAACAAATAACATTATTAATTAACCAATTAATTGGAAAATGATATATGTCCCACACAAAACATAGTCCATAAATATATATTTCATAATAACATTAAAAATTCAACATATATAAACCAAAAAATCGATACATATTTCATAAAAAAATTACATCATAGCCTTACCCATAGAACAGAAATAGGTTTTATAATCATTTAATAATTTAATGAAAACTTAAACCATAACATATATGAGTTTAATTTTCATTTAATCACATCATAACATATAGAAAGGAAAAATGCTTCATTATAATTTCATATCTCATCATTGAATAATTCATGGAAGATAAATGGGATTCAAAATCATATTTCCACCAGAAACTAATCAAATATTGAATATTAATAGAATCCTAGGATATTATACCTATAATAATATAAGTTACGTCATATTATGTAATCATAGTTGTAAAACTATTTCCAAAGAACTGTTTTAGGGATACTTTCTCGATAAAGATAACTCATATTTGAATATCAATTTAAAAATCATTATTTTTTTGGAAATCATTTTATTGAAATTGAAGATGAATATATATATATGGATATTTTAATATCATTTAAAATATTACCAATGGAAAATAACCATTCCATTATCAATAAATTGTTTATTATTTTTTTTAAATCCATTCATTTGATAATAGGCATGGAAATTTATATTTTATGCTTCAAAAAATTTATCATTATAATGGTGGTAAATTTCATTCAAATTGGGATATTTAAAAAATTTCCTCACATATTTCTTTCAAAAAATAAAAAAAAACAAAATTATCATGATGTATTTTTTCCAGACTTTTCATAAAAATTAAAAACAAGTTAAACCTGACATTAATAAATATATCAATTAATTTAAAAAAATAAATAATATATTTTAAAATTTTTTTTTTTTTTGAAAATGTGGTTTAGAGCAGAAATATTAATTTTTTAAAAAATTTCCTCTTTTAATCCTGATTAAAAAAATGTTATAAATTAAATAGAAACAAATATTCTCATTAAATAAACATAGTATATTAGAAGTGATGAGTCTCTTCTGAGTGGTATAATAATATTTTATCATCGAAAATGTACTCATAAATAGTCACGATAAATGAGAAAATTTCAATATAAAATCATTAACACATTGGTAACATTAGAACATAATAACAATAAAGTAATATAATTAAATAAATCATAAAATATCATAAAGATAAATAAATTCATGATATTACATATCAAACTTTATCTATATAGTACTTTTATAAATGATAGGTTTATAACATAATCATGTCTCAAAGAATTAATCCTTAAAAAAATTAATTACCCCTTGATAACTTTTGAATGTTAAAATCCCGAAAGGATTGATCCTCAAATAGATATATAAATTGAAAATAAAGGGAAGAATCAAAAAATAAATTATTAGTATTTATATACCTCACATGATGTAAAACGTTGTTGAATATGATATTTTTCCCATAAAAAATAAAATATAGATTAAAATCCATTTCCACTTTATAAATATTTTAAATCATAATACCAAGTAAATGATAACATAAAATGAGATTTCAAATATAATTAATACAAATATAATCATTATATATAATGTCCAAGGGTTATATTATACACCACATAAAAGCTATGAGTAGTGACTTTTTATATGTTTGTAAGAAATAAAATAGATACTCGAAATCCTTTAGTGCATTTATCTCCTTTATTTATACACATTAAAACATCATATATAAGAAATATAATTTTATTATACATATATTTTATAATTGAAACTAAATATTTCTTACCTTATATTATTTACTTATCTTTATTTTTCCTATTTATTTAGAAATCCACATTAATGTAATGCAGCAGGTAATAACCGTTTTATTTGAAATTTATGTTTTGATTTGATATTATCAGTCATACTAATTTAATCATTGTTCTATATGATAAAAAATATATCAGGAATTAATTATAATATTTATCTTTCAATTATATTTGTTATAAGATTCATTTGATACAGTTTGGATAAATAAATAGCATTACAACCATGGAGTGGGTATCCCATAAATACACATAAGTAACATTTCCATTTTCTAATAATCATTCTATAATGGTGTTGTATGTTATTATTTATATAAAGAATTAAAATGATATTCTAAATATCATATTTTTTTCTTAAAATATAATTTTACATACCATCCATATGGTGTTTTTATTAATAGAGAGTGGTGTCGCTTAGTAAAGGTAGTTCTTCACACATAAAAGAACGTCGTTAACATCATTCAATGATGGAAAAGGTAAATAAATAATATAATATATTTTCATATTTATAAATTTTCTTGAATATATTAATTATTTCATATACATCACATGTATTTTTTTTATCTTCTATGTAAAATGGTAGTGAAAACAATCACATCCTTTCATGAGGTTGTAGTCCAATATGAAATCGATCAATATTTACATACCACATAAGTAATGGATTATTAAAAATATAAATATGATTTATTTAATAATTTTTTATTATTTTATTATAAATATCACATATATAATTTATATGAATCATCATACCCAACCATCAGAGGTGGTAATTCCAAAATGAATGACATTGGTTTGTGATGCAGACACTAAAGATTATTTCAAAACACATATGATATAATTAGATATGGTTGTAGATAATTAGAATAAAATAAAAATACCCTGTTTATAGAAGATATTATGTTTATTATAATCATGGTTTAATAATAATTGATGGAAGTTCATGAATAATTGAAATAAAATTGATCGTTCAAAATGTTATATCTTCCTCATATAACATCGTTAGGTGTTAACTAAAATCAGTTACACAACCATATTTATTTCAAAAATAAGGCACATAGTATTATAGGAGAGTATTTTGGAAGTTATTTTTTAGGTTACTAGTTCAAGTAAAATGGTTTTATGTTGTGAATAAGAGAGGCATGTGATTATCCTTTCATAATGGAATTGAGTGGCACACAAGTAATATTTGTAACAAAAATGGTGTACATAGATTTATTATTAAGTAAAAAGCCTCCCTAATATAAGGTTATCATTCCATAAACATTATAGGTTTTTTATATGTCCATAAAATATATTTTATATAGTTTTTAGGTAATTTTGACACTTTTCTTTTTCATTTACTCCCCATGTAAACCCATTTTTAACGTATCTACGGTAATTAATTGTTACTGAATTAATGTTCATTTTGGTCAAATAAAAATCAGATCATATTCAATAATTTAATTTATTTTGTTTAATAATAGGTAATCTTATTTTCCTAATTAAAATATTAACATTTGGAATAATATTATTTAAACTTTTTCCCACAGACATGATGAGAAATCAAGAGTTCATGATAAAATGATCAGAAATTTAATAAATTATATATAAAATTTCAATATGAATTTTTTTAAAATATCGTAAATTAGATTAATATATATTTAATTGAACATGTTATCAATTTAATAAAATTAAAAATATAGTTTAATTTTCTAAATATTTTTCACAGATAGTCATTTTTTAATTAAATTTTTTTATTTTTCCCTACTCATCACAAAATGTATTCACTTTAAAAAATGCTAAAAAATTCAATCAACTATAAATTTGGAATTATTATTTACAAAATGAAGATTTGTTTACAAAAACTGTTTTTCTATGATTCAGAAATCGATTTTAAAATAAGTGCATAAAAATGAGACAAAAATGCTTTTAGAAAAATATTGTTTTAAGGGTAAAATCGAATATATTCTTATATATAGTATTGAAAAGTAATAAATTAAATTTAAATATATTAATTGAATATATAAAATTTATAAATTCATTAATGTAAATCACCTAGGGTAGTTTATTTGTTTTATTAATCTAATTTGATTCCCTTGAAAAAAATTGTTTTTATGAATGTATTTAATTTATTTTAAAATAGTTATTAATAAAAAATTTAATTAATTAGGGACCAAAATAATGATTTCTATATATATTTTTAAACAGCATATTTTCATTATTTTTTATTCTAATGTAATCTCATCTTTCCCAGAGTTATATGACAACAATTATCTTAAATAAAAATATTTTAATATTAACTTGTTTTTTGTTTAAACTATGAATTGCATGTGACTCAATATAAACTCAGTGATTCATTTTATGAATGTTGAAATCAGTGTTTTTTGAGGTGTAAATTATATAAATGATTATATATATTGGAATAAAATTCAGAAAATCTTGTAGTGTCACATTCTATACTACATAAAATGTATTTCAACCTCAAAATTCCTCACTTTGGTACCAACAAATAAGGATTATTATTCTGTATTAAATGATCAGGTTCCCACACAACATCCCCAAGAAGTTAGTTTCTGCAAATAAACTTAGTATTTTAGTGGTCTTTTTTCAAAAAACATTTTCTTTATTATCCAAAATCTATTCTAATTGTTCCTCATAAGAAATATCATGCTCTAGCGATACAGCCTATGAGTTCAATATATTTTATGCATCAATTATGTAATTAATAATTATAGATAAACAGAAAACATCTTGATACTGAAATAGGATATGTGGAATCTTTAATTTATAATATATTCTTATAATATGATTTTGAATTTCCAAGGGAGTAATATCCATTGGGCCTATCATTTCATTATATCATAAGAAAAATTTTATAGTTTGTTTCTGCTCTAATAAATTTCAACATACTGTCTTAATCCATGAAATAAATATCGATTTATTATTCTTGAAGCACTAATATATCACATGATCCATATTTGAATAATAATTCATTCAATATCTCTATATTTAAAAAAAGTTTACCACTTGTTTTCCAATGTGGAAAAATATTTATATGGTGAATTAATACATTAATATATAAACCCTATTCTAACATTCAAAATAAACCATTATATAAATTTTTAACTTTATAAACCTTTAAAAAATATAAATTTTATAAAGAATGTAACTAAATTTCTCAAAACTAACAAAACATGGCTCCCCAATATATCGTAATGTTTTTCCTAATTATCACATTCCAAAAATTAGAATATCTTCATCATGTATTATCTTGAAACATTCTAAAATTATCAATTATCTTAATACCTTATTGAAAACATATAATATTCCAAATTCCATTCGTAAAACAAATATTGATAGATATGCTGCTAAATTACAAAAATGATGTAAACTCCATTGATGATAGAATAATAAACTTTGTCAAAAATTCATTAATCATTCCCAAGGTAATATATGTTGTTATATTATCATTGTCCAAAAAATTATCTAATTATCCAATCTGAATAAAATTATACCAACATGGGTTATATATTAGGTGTTACCTTTTTGTATTAATCTATTTTCCACAAAATATAACTTTTCATTTAAACCACATCTCTAGGTCATCAGTACCATTAAAAATATTCTTCAGAATACTAAATGAATAAATTTTTCAAAAAATCTATATATATTCCCTTATTCTTATAATATAATACAAAAATTCCAATACATAACCACTACTATGATATCACATTTTTTCCAACTAATTAACTAGGCTTTATCATCAAATTCCATAATACCTATTTCCATTTATATGATGGTTGTATTATATAAAAAATCAGCATTACAATCTTTCCTCATACAACCTTGTTTATTCCCATCTATATAATTTCCCCGATGAAATTGATTTTCATAATTCATATACTTTCACAAATTAAAAATTTACCCTTTTAAAAAAAAATGTGTGACCGATGTTCCCTTCCACTGTAATATCAAAACGTTTTCATTTTCCCTTAATGGTTTTATGGTTATTGTCCTTCCTTTTCGAAACATGTTCATCTTCATCTTCATAAAATACATTTACATGTGTGAATATTTTTATATTATATACATATATTAAACTAAATCATCATCTATACATTGTATCCACAACGAAAAAATTCAGTGAACTATATCTTTCTCTTCTATAGTGATTCTAAGATTTGGTTAATGAGCATGTCATTAATCTTGTATATTATAAATGATTGGTCATTATTACAATATCCTTCACTCTATTAATCATTTTATTTGTCTTAACATTAGTATACTTGTCAAACCCATTTTCTTTATATTATCTATTTTATTAATTTTCTAGGAATCAAGTAGTTCGGGTCGAGGCCCGAATTAAATTTTCAGAGATATTATTTAGAAACGAATGTTTCGCACTTGGTTGCATCAAGTGCACCGCGGTCGATGCTAAGCAACCTCGCCTGGGTCGCCGCGCGTCCTCTCCTGGGTCGTCGTGCAACCTCACATAGCTCGCCACACGTCATGCCTGATGGTCAACTAATAAAATAAGATGAGTTAAGAAGAGTTTTAATAATAATTATAATATTAATGTAACTTGAGAATATTATTATTTCTTGGATAAAAATTTAATTGAGAGTATTATTTTATTATTATCTGTTTATTAAGATGATCTTTTTATAGTTTATTATTTAGGTTATTAGGTATGTTATTATCTTATTATTATTATTTTATTAGTAGTGTTAATATTATTAGTGTTAATTATTATTGTTGTTGTTGATATTATTATTATTATTATTATTATTACACTTCAATATTTATTTGGGTTCCATTTTATGTTTTTTTTATTTTCATTCTTTTTCCCACTTTTTTCCACTCCCTCACATTCCTCTATTTTCTGTCAGATCCGGCCCCCTTCCTCCCTAGTTCGCGTGACGTCCCCACCCACTGAAACCCTACCCCTTGCGTATCCGATGAAATTTTCTTCTACGATACACCTCCTAGCCGACCTTCTTGCATTGTCGGCAACCAATCAGTTAGCCCCTCATACCTAGCTCGCCCAACTTCTTCCCATGCTCCCCTCACGCAGCGCCGCTACCCTATGCGTAAGCCAACCGCACAGCTCTCCGTTTCTATTGGCCGGTCCTCCCTGGAACTCTTCGACTGGAGCCTCCCTCACCCTCGCACGCCGTCCTCCATCCTCCCCATCTCCCTCCTCCCTAGCATGTCGCAACCCCGTTGATCCAACTTGGAATCTTGCTGGTTCCACCCACTTGTCCCCTTTGCATCCCGTTGCGACGACCCGCAATATCCTCCCGGCTAGTCGACGCTGCCCTCGCCAGCATCCTCGACCAGCTGTGCACACCCCTGGGGAAACCCCCGTGGCACCTTGCCTCTTCCCAGAAGATAAATCGTACTGCCACGCCTAGGTAGATCCATCATACCTCTCCTGCTTACCCCTTCGAATTAGTATTCCCCCTTATTATTTGAGTTTTATTTTTTATTATTCATTTTTCCAGTGGGTATGAGTTATATTTTAGGTTTTATCATATTTTGTCTTAGTTAAAATTTTTATTTAGGATTTTCCTTTGGCTCTCTTGCGGTGTGAATGGCGTGTGATTGATGTTTCACTCTAGAATTTTAAGGTTTCACATCAATTATCGGGATTCGACATCGAGGTAGGTGGTTCCATTCTTAATTATTATCTGATTAAATTAATTTGCAATTAATTAATTTAGTATGTTATTTAATTAATAATATTTTTACGAAATTGATCTTCTGTGAGGTTTGATTTCATCATAATTATCTGGTAGCAGTTTTATATTTAATGTGTGTGTTTTCTGCTAAAAACTCATATCGAGTTGTTAATGATTTTTAAATTATGTTATTATCTTATTATGTTGTTCCATTAGTGTGAACCATATTTCTGATGTAGTGTCATGTAGATCTTATCAGAAAATACGGTTTTGTGGGGGTTAATAAGTGATGCCAGATTAATTCTTTAAAATTGTATCGTGACCTTTAGTTTTTGGTTTATTAGGTTCTGTAGTTTGTGTAAAAGTGTATGTATATGTGGTGTAAGGTTTTCCATAAAATTGTTTGGGTGTTGCAGGTCACGCTTTATATTTTACTTGAGTGTGTTCAATGTTGGAGTGTGTTTTAGATTTATAAATAGTTACTTCTGTGTGTGTAAAATCATGTGACACTCTTTTACTATTGTTTCATAAACTTTTTAAATGGTTTTTTAAATTATGTCAGAAGTGTAAAGCGTGTTTTGAAAACAGTTTTTTAGCGAGTGTATTATTTAAAATGTGGTTTTTGTGTGTGAATGTTTGTCTTGGCGTGTGTAGTAACCTATTGGGTTTAAGTGTATGATTATGACATGTGGCATGAACTTTGAATTACTTGAGCACAAACGGGAAGCCTGAGTACTAGGTGGGCAGACTAGACTAGCGTGCTAGTGATACGGGAGTGGCATCGGCCCAGTTTCACATAGCGGGATTGATGCTTACAACACTAACTAAACATTGGATGATTACTCTAGACCACTACGGTAGGAGGTGTTTCCCTATTGGTGGCTCGTGCACGAGAATGTATGATATGGTTCACCGAGACTTGAGGTTCTGGGGTCCCACTTCTCGCTAGTATCTTTAGGGAATCTCCCATGTATTGTTCTATTCTTTTTCATTCTACTAACCGTCGGTACACGGTGTGGTATTGGGGTTACCAAGAAAAGTGTGTGTGTGCGTGTGTACGTGTGTGTGTATGTGTGTGCGTCTATGTGTGCCTGAGTGTGTGTGTGTGTGTGTGTGTGCGTGTGTGTAAGTTAATTGAATCTATTTTCCTATTAGAGAAGTTTCCCCTTAAAACCATTTTTCATTAAAATGATTTAAAAACTTATTCATTTTTATTATATTAAATTGGAAATGTATTTGTCTTTTAATAATTATGCGTGGAACCTTTTCTCAGTGGCATCCTACTGGGCTATTAGATCACACCCTACAAACACCCTTGGGTGTATGTAGATTTTGATTCTTCTCCATTCTTGGTTGTGACTCCGTGCTCAACGATGGTGGTTCAGGTTGCATTTGTTCTTTTCATGCAGAGTGGTGCTGGTGTGGCCTCTCTTTTTCTGGGAGGTTTGAGTATGAGTTGTAGTTTCTGCTGTCATCTTTTCTTTTTAGTTCTTGGTTCGAGTTATAGACTTTAAAAAAATGTTCATAGTTTAAAGACGTGTCTAGTTTTCTTTATTCCAATTTCAGTTTATTTACCTGGATAGTTGTTTGTATGTCTTTTATTTCATGTAAAATCATTCCCACTTGTTACTTACGTTACCCGGGAACTTGTGCCAGCCCGTGGGGATCGAGAACGCCCTTTGGGCCTTGCTGCGGACTAGGTCGAGCGCCGGGTCAGATGGTAACCCAGCCTGGTTCGTGACAAAATGGTATCAGAGAAAGGTTTGCTCTCTTGGATGGTTTTCTTTTTAGATATAGTCACGGTATACTTTAGTTAGGGTTGTCAGGTCTCGACGTCTTGGCTACGAGTGAGGTGCCTGGCCAGCACACCTCGTAGCGAGACTCACGTTATCAAAGTATGTTGAGGTTTTTCTGAGTTTTTGGTCCTTATAGATAATCTTGACTAAAGGAAATGAAAAGGGGTAAGGTCAATGGTCCTACTGAGCTCGCAGGGTCTGGCAATCCATGTGGAGCCGGGGAAACTGTCCAATAATACCCTCGGTGGTAGTGTCGTGACTTGAGTATGGCCACCAACCATATGTTCCAGTCACCCACTGACACATGTTTTCTCTTGCGTAATTTATCATCTCCTTGTTTTGGATTCGTGGGAATTTTATTTTTAAGTAAATATGTTTTGGTCTTGTAAAATTTTTTCAAATGAAACACTTTAAAAATGAAGTGGTGTGTGAGGTTTGAAAAGTGTGGGTTGGATGTTTTGGTTTTGAAAAATGGAAAGTTTTGGTTTTGATCCTTGGCGCTCTCATGGGAAACCACATGCATGAGTGTATACAAAAAGGGAAAGGGTTAATGGCATGAGAATATAAGTACATGGATGGATATGAGGTGGGTGCCGGTGCGGCATGTGAACATGCATGTACGAGGCCCATGGGACACCGTTGGTGTTTGTGTAACCCACCTGCTTTGCTTATTTCCAAAAAGATTTGTTAAATAAAAATTTGGTGTGTTGATAACCAGTGTTTGTGTGGCATGTCCTTGTGTTTTGGAAATGTTGGATGTGAGGCGTTTTGAGCCGAGGTTCCTTTTTGACTGATTTGTGTCTCCAGTTTGAATTTTTGTTGGTTAGTTGGTGTGAAAGCATGTGGTTAATGGTCACTTTTGAAAAAATACATTAGGGATCCCTTACAGTGGTTCCCCATGCACGTTTGGTGTTCTCTTGTGGTATGCCTTGTCCATTGGACCAGTTCATTTGGTTCAATGGTTTTGTTTCCTGACTAGTGTATGCCCCCCATAAAGCGTTGACATGTGATTGAAGTACGACTACGGGGAATTCCATGTTTCCCGGAACTCCAATTGATCTAAGGACTCTCTTTTTGAATTCGAGAATTGAAACCAGCTCTCCTTTTTACAACTAAGTGGATCCTCTCATAGCGGGACGACAGATGCGAGGGGAGCTGAAGAGAGTTTCAGCCTCTTTGAGTTATCTGAGTTGTTAGGTATGAAGTTTGACGTCGTTGCATCTGAAGGTTACCCCTTGAAATGATGAATGTAATTTCAGTGTGAAGGGTGAATGAGGTTTTGAATTATCATCGTTGACCAGTGTCTAGAAATCCATTGCAGTACATTCCTCGGTTTCAAGGGTCATGTTTGGTGATGTCTTGCAGTGTGAGTTCTTTTTGATAGTCAATGGTGAAGCTTGACCTCATTAATTTGAATGTTATGTTTGGAAATGGTGAGGTATATTTTAATGGGGAAAGGCATAAGAATCCTAGAATGGTGGGTGCTAACTACTATTCTAAATGATCTTTGGTCCATCGGTGGTTTTGTTTAAGAAAGGGGTCTACGTTAGGCCACTAGTTTGGCAGACCCAGTCATATGAGGCTGCTATGGTCATTTGCAGGAATCACGTAGTGTTCAAGACGCAGTTTAAAGTCCTTCTCAGTGTAATGCTCCTCTCAACAGCAATGGTCATGTTCGGGTGACGATTTGTGGTGTCTTGTTCTCATCCAGTGTGACAAAGGGTGATGTGCATGCACCATTTCAACTCTGGTGTTGGTGAATGATCTGCGTATGATCAGTCAGATGTTGTAATGTGTCGTGTTTGTTGGTGTTGTCTTGGTTGCAGTGTGGTTTCATTTGACACCAAAAAGAGAAGTTTCGTTTGGGAGTCTTCCATGCTAGACTGCGAGGCAGAAGATGTTTCAATCATCAGGGCTCCAGCCATAGGTCTCGGAGTGAAGCTCGTGTGTGGTCAGGAACCCTGGGAGTGTATGGGACACCAAATTTATTTCTGTCACCAGTGTTAAAAGTAGAGGCAATTTAAACTTTTTCCAAGGTTGTTCCTCTCCGAATGGGCCATCTAGTTGCATATGGTTTTCGCGACTGTGGGGAGCCGTGTTCGTCTCGTGGCCTTAAAGTCTTGGGAATTGCGTCCCATTGGATTCAATCGTTTTAGTGGCCCTTATGGGAGTTTGTTGAGTAAATCTGCCTCAAATATGAATAATTATCATCCAAGAATGTGGAAATGTTGGTTTGTCTTGGGTCATGCTTGTGACGCCCGGTAGTCGGGCCCCTCCCTACCCACCCCTTGTGGTGGGGTGTTTGGACACCATCAAGAATTTCTCAATGTTCTGCATCCTCTGTTCGTTCTGATGGCGGTGAGAACCACGATGGGTCTCGCACAATGTTCTCTGGAATAAATTGGTGTTGGCCTTCCCTTAATGGTGGGGAGTCCACCCAGAACTCCCCATATTGGTTTTCTAGTCTCTCCTGGGTGATGGTAGGTTCTTAATGGTGGGGAGACCCACATTGGGACTCACGGTAATGTCCCTAGAATGAACCAGTGCTGGACATTTATTTAATGGATGGAGTCCTCTTGAACCTCCCCATTTCAGTTTCCTAGTCTCGTCTCGAGCGTCAGTCAGTTCCAAATGGTGGGGAGCCCCTCGGGCCTCCCCATGTTGATCTTTTGTGTCTGTTTTTAAATACGTCATGGTGATAAGTGATAAGAGTGTTCGATGGATGTGGAATGAACTTGTTTTTTCATTCTATCCAAATAGTGTGGTTTCGGTTTAATAGTGATTGAGGTGTTTTGGTCTGATGATGGTTTCCGTGGGTGCGAGAGCTCCCTTCCTTGATCAGTCAACTGGAGGCGTTCTAGCTCTTCGGGGCAGATGACACATATCAAAATGTCTTTTTATGAGTTTCATGAAGATTTCGTTGAGTCGCTTTCTCTGGGCACAACGCTTTTCCCTCCTCTTTGCATGATTATTGTGGGGATCCCCTTTTGAACCATAAGGGAGTGTGGTTTTGTGCTTTGGGGTTTGGTTCTAGTTGTGGGCTTCTGGGGACGGAATGTTTTATGGTGGGCAGAACTGTCACACCCATTTTTTTATATTTTCTATTTTATTATTTTTCTGGGCATCAGGTAGTTCAGGTCGAGGCCCGAATTATATTTTCTGAGCACTTATTTAGAAATGAATGTTTCACCCTTGGTTGCGTTTAGTGCACCGCGGTCGATACCACGTGACCTCACCTGGGTCGTCGCGCGACCTTGCTTGGGTCATCGCCCGACCTCACTTAGCTCGCATCACTTCATGCCCGATGGTCAACTAATAAAAAAAGATGAGTTAAGAATATTTTTAATAATAATGATAATATTAATGTCACTTGAGAATATTATTATTTTCTTGGATAATAATTTAATTGAGAGTATTATTTTATTATTATCTTTTTATTAGGTTGATCTTTGTATATTTTATTATTTAGGTTATTGTGTATGTTATTATCATATTATTATTTTTGTTATTAGTAGTGTTAATATTATTAGTGTTAATTATTATTATTGTCGTTGTTGTTGTTGTTATTATTATTATTATTATTATTATTATTACACTTCCATCTTTTTTTTGGGTTCCAATTATTTTTTATTTTTTTTCTTTCTTTTTCCCACTTTTTCCCTCTCCCTCACATTCCTCTATTTTCCGTCGGATCCCCCCCCCTTCCTCCCTGGTTCACGTGACTTCCCCACCCCATGAAACCCTACCCCTTGCGCAGCTACTGAAATTTTCATCTCCGCTGCACCTCCTAGCCGACCTTCTTGCATTGTCGGCAACCAATCAGTTATCCCCTCATACCAAGCTTTCCCCACATCTTCCCATGCTCCCCTCGTGTAGCACCTCTACCCCATGCGTAAGCCGACCGCTCACCTCTCCATGTCTTGTGGTTGGACCTCCTGGGAAATCTTCGACTGGCGCCACCCTCGCCCTCACACGTTGTCTGCCAGCCTCCCCATCTCCCTCCTCCCTAGCATGTCGCAACCCCCTTGATCCTTCTTGGAATCTTGCCGGTTCCCCCCACTTGTCCCCTTGGCCTCCCGTTGCGACGACCTGCAATATCATCCTGGCTTGTTGGTGCTGCCCTCGCTAGCCTCCTCGACCAGCTTCCCACACCCCTGTGGAACCCCCCGTGGCACCCTGCCTGTTCTCGAAAGATAAATCGTAGCGCCACACCTAGGGGTAGCCATCATACCTCTCCTACTTCTCCCTTCTAATAAGTATTCCCCCTTATTATTTGAGTTTTATTTATTATTATTAATTGTTATAGTGGGTATGAGTTTATATTTTAGGGTTTGATCATATTTTTTCTTGGTTCAGATTTTTATTTAGGGTTCGTCGTTGGCTCCCTTGAGGTGCGAATGTCTTGCGATTGATGTTTCGTGCTATAATTTGAAGGTTTCACATCAATTCTTGGGTTTCGACATTGAGGTAGGTGGTTCCACTCTTAATTATTATCTGATTAAATTAATTTTCAAATAATTAATTTAGTATGTTATTTAATTAATCTTCATTTTTCGAAATTTTTCTTCTTTGAGGTTTGATTTCATCTTAATTATCTGGTAGCAGTTTTATATTTTATGTGTGTGTTTTCTACTAAAAACTCATATCGAGTTGTTAACGATTTTTAAATTCTGTGATTAGCTTATTATGTTGTGCCATTAGTGTGAACCATATTTTTGACATAGTTTCATGTGCATCTTATCATAAAAGATGGTTTTGTGGGGGTTAATGAGCGATGCTAGAATACTTCATTAAAATTGAATCATGAGCTTTTGTTTTCGGCTTTTTTGTTTCTGTAGTTTGTGTAAAAGTGACTGTATATGTGGTGTAAGGTTTTCCATCAAATTGTTTGGGTGGTTCAGGTCACGCTTTATATTGTATTTGAGTGTGTGCAACGTTGGAGTGTGTTTTAGATTTATAAATAGTTATTTCTGTGTGTGTAAAATCATTTGAAACTCGTTTTCTATTGTTTCATAAACTTTTTAAATGGGTTATTAAATTATCTCAGTAGTGTGAAGTGTGTTTTGAAAAAAAATTTTAGCGAGTGTATTATTTAAAATTTGTTTTTTGTGTGCAAATTGTTGTCTTGGCGTGTGTAGTATCCTATTGGGTTTAAGTGTATGATTATGACATGTGGCATGACCTTTGAATTACTTGAGCACAAACAGGAATCCTGGGTACTAGGTTGGCGGACAAGACTAGCGTGCTAGTGATACTGGAGTGGCATCGGCCCAGTTTCACTTAGCGGGATTGATGCTTACAACACTAAATAAACATTGGATGATGACTGGAGACCACTACGGTAGGAGGTGTTTCCATGTCGGTGGCTCGTGCATGGGAATGTATGATATGGTTCGCCGAGACATGAGGTTATGGGGTCCCACTTCTCGCTAGTATCATTAGGGCCTCTCCCATGTATTGTGCTCTTCTTTTGCATAATGCTCACCGTCGGTACACGGTGTGATTTTGGGGTTACCAAGAAAAGCTTTGGTGCGTGTGTATGTGTGTTTTTATGTGCATGCATCTATGAGTGCGTGAGTGTATGTGTGTGTGTGTGTGCGTCTGTGTAAGTTAATTGAAGTTGTTTTCCTTTTAGAGAAGTTTCCCCTTAAAACCCGTTTTCATTAAAATGATTTAAACACTTATTTATTTTTATTCTGTAAAATTGCAAACGTATTTTTTTTTAATAATTATGCGTAGAACATTTTCTCATTGGCATCCTACTGGGATTTTAGCTCAAACACCCTACATACACCATTGGGTGTTTGTAGATTCTGTTTCTTCTACATTCCAGGTTGTGACTTCGTGCTCAGCGATGGTGGTTCAGGTTGCAATTGGTCTTTTCATTCAGAGTGGTGCTGCTGTGGCCTCTCATTTTCCGGGAGGTTTGAGTATGAGTTTTAGTTTCCGCTGTCATCTGTTATTTTTAGTTCATGGTTCGAGTTGTAGACATTATAAAATTGTTCATAGTTTAAAGACGTGTATGGTTGTCTTTTTTCCAGTTTCCGTTTATTTACCTGGCTACTTGTTTGTTTGTGTTTTATTTTGGGTAAAATCATTCCAACATGTTAATTACGTTACCTGGGAACTTGTGTCAACCCGTGGGGATCGGGAACGCCCTTTGAGCCTTACCGCAGACCAGGTCGGGCGCCGGGTCAGATAGTGACTGTAACGACCCGAAATTTTAAATAAATATTTTTTCCTAATTTTATGTGTTATTTTATTTTATTTTTACACTCAAAAAAATGTTTCATTTGATAACATGAGTATAATTAAAATAAGACTGTTGGGTTTTTACTGTTATTTGACCATTGGTCAATATGACCGCTGGAAACTAAACGTTTTGACTATTGTCTCTAAATACAAGCAATCTTGGTTAATTAATATAGAATGAAGATTCGATGGCCTCACCCAGTAGTCTTGGACCGATCGAAGCCCATCTAACAGAACTTGGGAAGGAGGTAGCACCACTAGGCTTTGCTCTCGACCAAACCCAAGCTGAACTTCAACGTATAAATCTAGAACGGGATCGCCTTCACGAGAAGTTCAAACTGATAGAAATTACTACTCGTGCGATGTTGGCCGAGCCTCCCTCAGATTCTCTCACCATAGCACACCTTACACTTAGGTCCTATGCCGGTGTGATAAGAGGGGATATGTAAGGAGACCGTAACTGTCTTGTGTAATCATTTGTTTTAAATAAAATTTTCAATTCCTTTTATGAATTTTCAAATGACCAGATAAATATAGTATGCATATTTGTGATGAATTTTAGAAAAAGGATATTTTAAAAATGTTTATGTAAACCTTAAATAATTAAAAATGTGTAATGATTTTCAAAAAATGGTCTTCTACAATTATGTTCAGCACGAAATTTAGAGTCTAATAAGATCAACTTTATTTTTGATGAATAGTAAATTATGAATAGTGATTTTATGATTAGGATTAATAATGTGTCCAAATAGATTAGTAATCTCACTTAAAGAAAGTATTAAAATAAGCTAGGCACTTTGATTATGTAATGTGATTCAATAAAATGGTTAAATAAGGGTTTCATAAATTATTATTCAAGTATTAGTTTTTTCGGATGAATAGTGTTTTTTAATTAAAATTTTAATTAAAAATATTTAGAATTTTTTTTTTAAAATGGACTACATTTTTGAACTCAAAGCAATGATATTATGTTAAGGTAATTTTTGGGGATTTTTCTAAAAAAAATAAATTTTTGATGAATAGTGTTTTTAATAAACAATTTAATTAAAAATATTTAGAAAATTATTTTTATAAAATGGATTTCATTTTTGAAATCAGAGCATTGATATTTGGTTAAGGTAATATTTTGGGATTATTCTGAGAAAGTTGAATTTTTGATGAATAGTGAAAATACAGTTTTTAAGTTACGGGTGTTTAATGACATCATTAAATGATGTATTAAGTATATATTCAATATAGTCGAATTATGAATTGTAAGATAAGGTATGAGGTGTCCCAAGTGGCAAATACCATGGGCAAATACCATGGGCAAGCCCATGGTCTTGCCAAAACCACTAATGAGGTGTCCCTTGGCCATTAATGCCTTGTCCCCTCACTTTCCCTATAAATACCCACCCTTTCCTCCTTTAGTTTTCACTCCCAACTCTCCCCCAACGAAGTTCTGGTCTCCTTACCTCCAAAGGAGTCCTCCCAAGGTGTTCACAAGCCCTCAAGGTCAAAAACATTGAGTTTCAAGAGTTACATTTTAAGGTAAGGGATCCGACCTCTCTCTTCTTTTCAAGTAATCTCTTTTATGTCATTTCTTTCATACTCCATGTTCTTATGTCAAATGATGTTCTTTTATACTCCTCCTACATCCCTTTTCATGTTAATATAATGAGTGATCCCCTCTTACTATCATTATTTCGTTTTATGAAGTTTTAAGTGGCGTCGTTAGGCTGCCGAAATTTTTGTAACGGATTCTTTCTCCCTTCTCATTTTTCAAGATCTATTTTCATGTAAAGTATTTAATGTACCTTTTTATTATGTTGGGGTATGATATATAAATTTATCATACTAATATTTTATGATCATATGATGAGAGACCCCATTTGATCTCTTCAATTCAGTATTTTGATGTTTTAAGTGGCGTCGTTAGGCTGCCGAATTTTTAAGTGGTTCTTTCACCTTTCTCCTTTTTCAAAGTTCTAATTTCATGTCAAGCCTTGCAAGTGCTTTTTTATTATGTTGGGGTATGATCTATATTTCTATCATACTGATCTTTTATGATCATATGATGAGAGACCCCATTTGATCTCTTCAATTCAGTATTTTGAAGTTTTAAGTGGCGCCGTTAGGCTGCCGAAATTTTAAGTGGTTCTTTCACCTTTCTCCTTTTTCAATGTTCTAATTTCATGTCAAGCCTTGAAAGTTCCTTTTTTATTATGTTGGGGTATGATCTATATATCTATCATACTTATATTTTATGATCATATGATGAGAGACCCTATTTGATCTCATCAATTCATTTTTTTTGAAGTTTAAGTGGCGTCGTTAGGCTGCCGAATTTCTAAGGGGTTCTTTAACCCTTCTCGTTTTCGAGATCTACTTTCATGTCAAGTCTCTCAAGTTCATTTTTATTATTTTGGGGTATGATATCTATATCTATCATACTGATCATTTATGTTCATGTTATGAGAGACCCCATTTGATCTCGTCAATCCATTTTTGGGAAGTTTAAGTGATGCCGTTAGGCTGCCGAATTCTCATAAGAGAAATCTTATTTTTGTCTTCTTTTCAAGTTCTTTGTTTCATATGGTACATCATTCAAATTTCATTACCATGTTCATAAATCCTTCATATTATTTCCCTATACTATTTTATGGGTCATTTATGAATGTTTGACCCATGTCTCCTCTCTTTTCAATGTTTTTTAAAACCCCGAAACGTAGCCGTTATGCTGCAGGATTTTTTTCTCAAAATGCCTCTCTATTTTCTCAAAATTATTTTATGTTATAAAGTGAATACTCAAAGATTTTATTTATACAAGGGTATTCACATATATATCAAAATTTTCTATTTTAAAATTCTGGGATTTACATACATGAAACCCGCTTTCCCTTTCCGTGGGTTTAAAGTGACATAAAGATCATGTCTTTTAAACAGTGTTTAAAACGTTATGATTACGAAATGAAACCCATTTCTTTTATGATATATGGGTTGTTTATGAAATGATTGATGATGATATGTGTGGATCACCTGATAATAAAGGAAAATTTAAGGGTGTGCCCTGATAGCGCTCCAATGCATTGGGTAATGATGTAACAACTAGAGATTACAATTTTCACGATACCTTGGTGAATAACCTTGGTAATTTTCAAATGACACCTTGGGGATGGAACTTGGTGATATGTTCATGATTGTCAAAATTAAATGTTGCAGCCACATCATCAAGTTATGAAAAAATTTTATTTTTATTGTTATATGCCTCATTATTTCATTTTCATGCCTTAAAGTTCTTTTCATGACTTTATTGATGTATCTCAAGTTCATATGTAAAATGTTTCACTTGTTTCCCTTGCTGGTCCTCCTGCTCACCTTTTCTTTTGATGTATATCCCCAGGTTATGGGATGTAGTAATGAGCCTAGGGTGAACATGAGGAGAATCCTTTCAAGTGTTTAATAAGAATGTTTTTTTTCTTTCATGTTTTATGTTCCTTTTTTCCAAGACACTAAACGTTAATGATCCTCAGTTCCGTGTAATGGAATGAAAGTTATCTTATAAAAAGAAGGGATGCTATAGTGACCTGACCTAGTTCTTGACAATACTGTTCATCACATTCAATGTTATCCCATTTCTGGTTCCTACCATTGACTTAATGAAAAAGCATTGTGTGATAATCATTAATCATAGCGGAATACCACATAATTATTAAAAAAAATTACATATAGGATGTTACATTCAAAATTCAATCCTTTTATTATATGAAAAATTGGGTTTGTCACATGTTATTCATAATCATCGTCTATTTGTTTCTATGATGGTTCATAAAGTGTCATCAAACTAACAAGGAAAATACCCTAGAAGTGTTAGGGGAGGTGTGTAGTAAGGCCTATTTTTATGCCCAATGTGATGATGTAGTCCAAATTAGTGAACCCTTTTAGAGGTCAATACACATAAGTACCACTATGGAAGATCCAAATCAACATATAGTATCTAGAAAAGATTTAATTTCTCAGAACCCACTATCTAAATCCCTTACTAAAATTCCGTAATCTTTTCCTATACATTGACTCATCCATTGAATTATACATAAATAAATCCATAAACATAAACCTAGAAATATACATAGTGATCTCGCTAGAATTTTTTTCATATTAGGTAGTAGATGATAACTAAAACATTCCTTTTATATAACCTATAACAACTTAGACTTTTAAAACATAGATATTACATCTTATATATAAATACTCAGTACATTACAACACACATTCATGAGTATCATAATATTTTAGATTCATTTAAGACTCATTCCATATTATTATAATTTGGTAAATTATCTTCAACATATTGAAGCCCCCCCCCACCACCTTTAGTACTAATCACAACAGTAAACTATATAAAATCATTGATCATAATCTACAGAAATTAAACATAAGAAAAAATGTGCCAAAATTCTATATATGTGTAAACAAGGGAAATATGTAAACATAATGTTAGAATAAGGGTATGAGAACGTGAGAATAACAGTTCATGACCATACCCTAATTATCCAAATCACAATCATGAGTCATAGAATAAATATTGATTTTTTATAAGACAATAATCCTACGAAAATCAAAGAATATTATCCATGGGAGAACAAAAGTTTCCTAAGACATAATTTTATGTGTACACATTATAATATAAAGTCTTATTTTAATGATATCCACTAGGAAATTCATAAAATGTTACGGTGGTTGACCACCTATGTACATTCTTTGGGACGTGGATAACCTCGTGTGGACCCACTTTATGGAATGTGAAAACCTTACATGCACCATTTGAGATCATGTAACATTAATAAATACTCAATTCATTAGATGTAGATATAGATCCCACCAACAACATAATCCATAAATATATGTTCTACAATTTCATATAATTTTTTTAATATTATATAGTGGTAAGTGAAATATGTTTTAAAAAATATTTCATTATAGCTTAAAATGTGGGAAAGAATTGGGTTTCTAAAACATTTCATCATTTCTTCATTTCATTATAATATAATACATGGAAAATATATGGGTTTTTTTTAAAATTTAATAATATCATAACCTATGTAGAAAACATATTTTATAACAAATTCATTATCTCATCAGGTTAGAACTTCTGTAAGATAAATTGATTTCATAAAAATATTTCCATTATATACCAATTAGAGAATGTAGAAAAATGGTATCCTTGGTTTAGATACCTATTAAATAATAATAGAAAAAAATATTTCATCTCATATAGGAAATTATTTTGAAATATAAATTAAAATCAAAATATTTTGTTGAATATTACATTTATTTGAAAAAAATATTGATTACATACAACATTTTGTAACGCATTTTGTTGAAAATAAACATCATAATATTTAAAGATTGATCTAAAAATAATTTAAATTGTTTTGGGAGAAAAACACTCTCTATATTGAAACCACGTTTTAAGACACAACAATTATTTATAATCAATTCATTTGACAAAAAATATTCAATAATTAGAATTTAAGGTTCAAATAAAGTAAATTTTATAATGGTGATAATATTTATTCACATCATACATATTAAAATAATAATTCCTTTCACATTTTTGGTATGTGGAAAGTGATATTTTTTAAAAACTGACATAATGATCAATTTAAAATAAAATAGAAAACCAATAATGGTTAAAATTTTCTTTACTAAATGATTTGAATATTTTCATAATTTTTATTATAATATAATTTTTGAAGAAAATAGGGTTTCAACTAAGAAGATAATTTTTCATAAGTGAATTATTTTTTATCTATATTTACATAAAGAGATGAAAATTTGGTTATACAAGTTATTAGACAGACCTAACCACATTTTTATGAAATTCATGATATTTTTTAGATATGTTTCATAATATAATATCATCGAATAAATTATAATAAACAATCCAGATAAAGGGTGAGATTCTAACATAAAATCACTATAACTTCAATAACTTTTAAAAGTAATCACAAAGAAATAATTTCATTAATTGAAGAATAAAAAATACTTTGAATATATAAAGAGAGTTCATTTCTTCGAATGTGGTATTTATATATCTCTCTTCAAAGAATTTATGTGTGTCACATTTTCACATGTCAAAAAGAATGCAAATTGAGAGAAAAATCCCTTACCGATTAAGTTACATTTAAATAATATTCATCATGATATTGTGATACTAAAATTGATATGTAAATAATAGTAATTTTTATTGAAAGAATCATATAACCCATTTATATAAATTATATACACCACATAAAATAATAATATGGTGAATATAGAATTCATCTCACCAAAAATAAAATTTAGATGAAAAAAAATTATTTCATCAGTAATATTTTGAATCAGGATCTCAAATAGTTTATATAAAAAAACGTAAAATTAAATATCATTAAAATAATGAAATTAATTATATACCATGAAAAAAAAGTATGTACATACTTCACATAAAAGAAACATGTATTCTATTTATATAGGTCTTACTGAAAAAAAAGTGACTATAAATACCTTAATGTAAGTCTATTCATCCTTCATACTCATTCAAATACATAGTATAATATATATATATATATATATAAAATAAATTATATAACAAATAATACATATGATATATTATATATTATATTCTTTTTCCCATTTATTATCTGGTAATTAAAAAATATGTGTTAATTTCTTCTTTCAGTTGATAACAATATTGTTTTTCATATCTGTTTTTAGTTTTTATTTTAATTCCAATCATATTTATCCTGGATATTCCAACCCCATAACTAGAATATTCAAATAACTAAATTATTTATTAATCAATTAAGCTTTTATTACAATTCATAAATTATGGGTTTTAAAAATCATGTAAGTTACAATCATGGAGAGGGTATGACGTATGTACATAAGAGTTACCTTACCATTTTTCAAACAACATTATATATATGAGGAATGAAATATATTATCATTTAATAAATATAATAATATATGAAGTACAATATTATTTTCAAAATATAATTATAAAAATATTCTATATATAATGGTGATGAAAAGTGTGTCATATCCCTTCTCGATGGTAATATTCCACATGCCTATGAACAACATTATCATGTTTTATCGAGTTAAAACTGTAATTTAGAAAATGATATTATATCATTAATTAATGATAAATATGGAATTAATAGAATTATAATGTCACTTATATCCCATATATTATTTAATATTATACTTATTATCTTCCACGTAAATTTTTAGTGAAAAAGTATCACATCACATTGTGAGGCGGTAATCCACCTTAGACACGAGCGATGATATCATATACCCAACAAAATTCAATGTAAAAAAGAGATATATTATATTACTAACTTATTGGTATAATAATTTCATAAATATCATATATATACATTGATTTATCATCAAACCGAACCGTCTTAGGTGGTAATAGAAAACAAATGACATCATTTCGTGAGGTTATTGTCCTCTAAACACATGAATAATAATTTTATAACCCATATTTTATGAATTATTGGTAGTTATAGTTAATTAATTTAAGATAAAAACATATCACATTGTTTAATAAAATTATTATTTTTATTTTATCATAGGTTATTATGGATTTAAATAGGTTTAAAATTAAAATAATTGCATTTATTCAAACACGGTACCTCTTTCATGGGTAACCAAATTTAAATTGCACCAAAATGACTACTAGGATATATTTATAAATAAAATAAGTATTATAGTATTATAGGATAAATATTTATCTTTATATGGATGGTTAATTACTAAAAAAACAGTTTTATGTGTGGAGACGATAGTAGGGTTGTTTCCCTTTTATATGTGAGGTTATTAGAACACTTGTATTTTTTAAAAATAAATATGGGTACTAAAATTTTACACATTACAAAGAGATCCAAAATGGATTTTCCTTGATAATTTTATATAATAGATTAAACTAATTTCCATTATATATCTTTTAAACAATAATTAAGTTCATTCTAACCCTTTATAGTTTATGTTCCATCGTTTATACACTTATTTTTCAATAACCACGACAATTGCATTTTTCTATTTTTAATACTCCTTTTTTTAAACAATATGTAGAAATTATTCGAATTAGATATTATTGTTTTTATAAATATGTAACACTTTTTTATATGTTCATTTAATAAAATTGGAAATGTTTGATTTATAATCAATCATGCAGCATCAAGGAGAAAGGTAGTTTCTGAGAGAAAATGTTCAATTGTTTACAAATTTTTCATATAAAATATAAATGTGAAAATGTTTAAAATATAATAAAATATATTAAAATAATTAGTATTTATCAATATTAACTTTAATATGTTTTTATATAAAATTTAACCTTAAAAATAATTTATTTTAAAAGGAAATATTAAATTTAAATTTATAATTTTCCACTATTAATCAAAAAATAAATCTTTTCTTAAAATTATCAAAAATTAATCATTATAAAATTGAATATGATGATTTTAAAAATTTAAAAAAATTTCAAATAATTTTCCTAAAAAAAATTCAACATTATGTTTTGAAATTAATTACAAAAAATGGTTAAAACAATTTAGAAAAAAAATTGATTTTTATGTGTGAAATTGCATTATATAATATTTTCCATTTAAACAATAGATAGGATGAATATTGGTTAGTAAATTGAATATATTAAATGTAAATTTCATTAAAATATTCCATGAAAAGTGGATTTTTAAATTTTATAAGGTAAGATGGATTATTTTAAGAAGAGTTTTCCAAAAAAAATATTTTATTTTCAAATAGATTTGATTTTCAAATTCAATAATTCACTCACTATAAAAGTCAATGTATATATATGCCTAAGACATATATTATAATAATTTATTAATTAATACTGAGACCATCCATTCTAATTTCATGATGATAAATATCATATTAGATAATAATATTTTAATAATAATCAATGTATTTTTTATACTCAATGTTTTATGTAATGAATGATACACATAGTGTTGTGTGTAATAAATCTAAAATAAGTAATTCATTAATCATAGGATGTAAAAATTATTTCATGTAATTAAAAATATATAAAATATTAACTTTATTTTAATTAAATATCTCAGAAAATCACACAGTGTCACACATATCCATAATTAATGTTCACTGGAAGGACTAGAATAGTTGATAGATTCTTGTGTGGGACCGGGGTTACATTACATTTTATTCCATAATATCTTAAGAGTCATAAATAAAAATCCAAATTATTAGAGAGATATATATAAATTTAGGCCCACCCATCAGATAATTAAAATCAATCATTTGTGTTCCATATGATCATAACATCTTTCATAATTTCCCAATATCTTAACTTATGGAAGAGAATTTATGTCATAATAATTTCATCATAATATAATAATAATCCATCCCAAAATATAAAATGGATCTTCTTTCTCAATAACCGACATATCAGGTCTTACCATTCCTGTAGTAAGTCCATTGTCAGAAACCCAATCCCGTATGAATTATATTATGGGCTGGAGAGCAACATCGAGTATGCATAACATACACATTGGAGCCCTCATACAAATATAATTTTACTCAAAACCAAATAAAAAATACCATAAAATAATTAAATTTAAAATATAATTGATACCAAATTCATTAATATATCTAACTCAAATAATCAGAGTACAAAAAAATATTGGAATGCAATAAAGGAAAAAATACAAGCCCATCAAAAACTATAAGGAAGTCCAACATGAAAATAAGATGGGACTATAGTGAAATATGACTCTTGGAATGAACCACAGTCTATCTATCACAAATATAAGCTCATCCTTCTACCAGTACACTAAAAACCAAATTTAATGAAAAATTATCATCGTCATATAGGACCCTTGTGGGTATACCCCTTTCAAGGGTGAGTATAACAATACCTAGTAGGACACCAAATAATCTCCAATAATATAGCATCAAGAGTATTCAGGACCTCACATGAAATTGAAATCATAATATGTGAAAAAATATAAAGAAAATAAATGTACTCATAATGGACACTATGTCCTTAAGTAGGGTCACATCTGTATTACCAGCCCAGGATTCTATGAGGGTGTCTCAAATCATTATTTCATAGTAAAAATCACTACACAAATCTGATTATATTTATGGTTCCCATATACTATTTCGTTCTCATTAGATATAAATATAAATAATTACACACTTTATGTATGAATATATTGATTCATATATGGGGATCACACCCAATGAAGGGGTAATAACAAATAACCCAATCTGGAATAGACTCAAATTATGTGATCAAAACCCTTATATAGTTGGTAA
Source organism: Viscum album (assembly GCA_963277665.1). Taxonomy (NCBI): domain Eukaryota; kingdom Viridiplantae; phylum Streptophyta; class Magnoliopsida; order Santalales; family Viscaceae; genus Viscum; species Viscum album. Next base: position 808,918,485 of record OY728140.1, on the reverse strand, counting down.
CACCAATTCCATGAAACACACCAAGGAAAAAAGATGATAAAGGATACCATCCTGGAATTTGGTAGGTATTACTGTAACTATAAAAAACTAATCACTTAAAAAGTATTAAAATCCTTTCATTAGGATTCAATTCCATACTATGACCACCTAGGGATGAATCTAGGGAACTCACCCTTAAAAAACTAGTATACAGTGAGGGTAAAATAGTCTCTATGTTATCATTGAATGATTACATGGAAAATAATTTAATTATATGAAGTGAACCTTCAACAATGTGTAATCCCATGTACCAGGGAAATGCATTTGTAAATGAAAATGTATAGTTATCCATGCATGTGTACTAGTTATGTCCATGTACCATTCCATGTTCGATCACATGTCATAGATCATGTACTCTAGCCATTCATATTCCAAATTTTCCTAAAAAATACACTCCAATCCTGTGTGAAAGGGCCAAATGACATGTGACACATGTTACAGGGCCCATGATAATTAACATCAAGCTGAACACTGGAACCGTATCCAGGGCCACACACAAGGCATGTGTACAATGAAAAGTCCTAGAATCCATTTATCATCATGTGGATACCTCCTACACTATTACCAAACCAATATAATTCAATAATATTTTTAAAAAACATGTATCTATGTCATCTATGCTTGATATCCATCGAATAAATTATGTTTGGTTGTCTAAAAGAATTGAGAAAACATCATTTTCAACATGTTCCACAACTTCTTTCCAATGCTAAAACCAGATATCCCAAAATATAAACCATATCAGCTGTAGTGGTCATTATATATTGATCCAATCAATAATCTAAAATTAAATCTATTTTATAAATTCAATGTGACACGAAACGTATATGATGTTATTTATTACTAGGTATTTGTGGAACCACAGTCCAAATCCAATGCCTTCTATGAAATATTGAATAATGGGTGAGAAAATATAGAAAACAATAAAATGGAACAATCCTTACCCATTTTTTGACCTATATTTTCTTAAGTTAAATGAATTAATAATTTCATATAAATTAAAAACCATGAGAAATAATCAAATTCAAATAAAAAAACTCATACCCACAATATTATCAATCTTCAAATCAATCATGCATTTGATTGACTCACTTTTGTCATAGGATAATAAAATTTAGATAAATCCTAAGAAAAAAATATCTTAAATTGAGATCCATTTATAACTTATAAATAAGTAATCAGTATCATTTTCTTTCATGAGATCCTTTCGTTATGTTAGCATAAATTATCCTCAATCATTATTTATCATACACTAAGCCTTCCTATAATGACCTTTCTCAAATATCAGAGTCATGTGGCTATCCTAGGTATTTTATATAAGAGTTAGAATGTGGAGGATTATTTGGTTTTGTTTCACGTTAAATAAAATTAATTTGTCAAATTATTTATTATTTATATATAAGTGAGAAAACATTTTTAGAAACTCATGATGCCAATAATTATAATACCACACCCTGGCTAAAGAAATAATTTTGAATTTATTTGTTGTATCATATTTCTGATCAGACAAATAGTTTTTTAGTTATTTCTCATTTTTATGAAATGTTTCGACTCTTAATATTTTAAGGGTATCTAATTTTTAAATGCAAATTATGGCCACATTGGGCCTATTCATATCACATTGTCTTTCTTCCAAATGCTAAAAATATAACTAGATATATTTCAAAACATTATAAGGGAAAAAATACATTACATTCATTAATACTTTGGGAATTTCTTCTGGAATATAAATAATTACAACTTAATAAAAATATTGATTGTGAAAATGTATCTAAGCCTCCTACTCCCAGGTGTTCTCTTGGAGATTTTCGTGTGGCCACCATAGACACACCAATGTAATTGACCATACATTAATGAGATTATCATACCGATCCATGGCCTCCACCGGATCCATTAATTTGGTATTACCATCCATGATTTCCTTGCAATTGTAATTTATGAAAAATGTTAGGCCATAAAAATATCTCCTAATATGAAACAAATTGAAGACATCGTTGACCTAGTTTATCTACATCAGTAGAGAATATAGTTATTCATCCCCATAAACTCTTCATTTTATCTATAAATATATAATTAATCATAGATATAACATTCTATACTATATAAATATATATAATACACATCATGGTGACATCTTCAAGAACAAATTTCATCCTCTATGAACTAAGGTCTTTGTTGTCGGTCCTTATTGGACATTTGACTGCTCTATGCAAACATTATTCACTCTTAAATGATATTCACCCTCTCTATTTTATCGCATACCAACCCTATTCCTATGTGTGTATACCTAGTTGGATCCATCCAATACATAGGTGAAATAAAATATTTTTGTGTACAAGTATAAATTAGTGATATACAAAATGAGGAATGGTAGATTTTGTTTTACTAAAAGCTCCCCTATGATTCAGTGATCCTCAAAACTATGGTCGAGTCCTATTATGAAATCTATCATTATATCCTTAAAAACCTGAATGTTTAACTCAGTATAGTCATCAGTCTAGGGGTGAAAATCTATTATACAACCTTAATCATTCTTGACCACCGAAACAGATGTTATGGGTCCTAGTACATCATTATAACAAGTGGAATTACCCCAAAGGGGATGTTTGAAAATACATCAACACCCTATCCTCTAAAATCATTGGTACCATATCCATCCTCTGATAAGTTTAATCTGTTCCCGAAAATTTTAAAATACATCATAATTATTTCTATTAGATATCATTTTATATATGAATTGATAATTTATATCACCATATTGAGTTTGACTAACATTATGAAATTATTGTGGGGTTGAGACCATATACTTAAGATATGTAGCACCATACGCATCCACTAAGGACCACTCCAATGAGGCTAACTACTTTGATGCCTCATCCAACAAATGTGAAAATGATTTCCAACTGAGAGAATCTGCTACAACGTTCCCCTTCCATGTAGTATAGAATATCATCAAGTCAGAAAACTATAGGTACTCCAGTTATCACCTATGATTATTGTTATAATCCATCCAATATAATATATTCATGAGACTCTTGTGGTCTGAGTATAAGATAATCCACTCACATATATGGATTTGTCTACACATCATCATGGAAATAACTATCACTTCTAATTGAAAATTACGGTTTAGGTAGAATTCTTCTATGGTCCAAAAACCAAAGTCATATAGGAAACCACATCCAAACTCGATGACATAACATAATTGAGTTTGGTATAAGTATAATTGTAGAATAATAAAAACATTATAACCTCCTTTAATAAATTTCAATATGGGTTCACTTTTCAACCTCTTTCTCAACTCACGAAAATACTTTTTGAAACGTTTTATCCACCAGAAAGGAAGCCCTATTTGGGTAAAAGTAGAAAAATGTTCTAAAATCATATATAAATCGGGCACAAAGAGTCAATGGCATCCTTCCAACCCAAGGAAGTTATGAACCTCTACCACACTTTTGGGTGTATACCATGCTAACATATCAATGAACCCAGTCTGGTCAACTTCTAATCCATCATTTGAGATAACAATTTTTATAAATTGGTCCTCCCACAAAATAGAATTGAATCTTTACAATATTATGTAATTTTTGGAGCTCTTGGAGTGTTTCTAGAACCATCCCCATGTGTCTTGTGTGATCCTCCTTGGACATTGAGTACACCTGGATATCATTAATGAAGACCAAAAAAACTTTTCATTGAATGCATAAAAGATATAGTTCATCACTCCCATAGAAATTGTTGGGGAATGTTTCTTGTTTAAATAAATTACCATGTACTCTTATTGACTATAGATGAATCAGTAATCCATCATTAATATATTTACAAACTGAACTCCCACAGAGTGATAACATGATCTATGGTAAATCTTCACGAACCATCACACAGATCCAAACTAATTGAATTGTTCATCAAATCTACAGTTGTGTATAATAATTCTTCAGTAACCTTTTTTGATCACTGAAAATTTATTGGTGACCTAAGGATTCTATATTCCTTCCTCAGATAACAACTGGGCTTATAAAGGGGAAACACTAGGTCTCACAATTCCATTTTTCTACAAATCCTACAACTACGTTCTCAACTCATAATGCTCTGTGTGATCCATGAAATATAATATCATAGATATAGGGGACATACTTGGGAGGTATTGACTACTAAATTTCATCTTTATGATTGAATTTAATCAATTAATTTCCTTAGGAAAGACATACTAATACTTATCCACCATAATAGGCAACTGAAATCCTATAGCATTTACAACTCCAAGAATCATGCTAAAAACTAGTGAGTAACCATTTATACCATCCAACGTATTAGTATATCCTACTATTTCTGGGAAATTTTCCTTCCAAAAAATGGAAAAATTGTCTTATCAACTTAGAAAACCTCATAAAGTGCGTACACATTCAATCAATATAGGAATGGTGGATATCCAATCCATTCCTATTATAACGTTGTAAGGTATATGATCTTCTATAAGGAGATACAACAACAATCTCTCTCTTCCAAGCATATTATGAAACTATCATCAAAAAGTTTATGATTTCTTAATGATCTATGGTAAATGTTTCCAAGTGTATGTTTTGATCCAATGCATTCACTGGAACCTCTAGGTCCAAAACTATGGGTGCAAGAAGTAAATATTTTCTCAAGCATTGTCCATAAAATTATATCTAAGGTAGAAAAGACAAATATCATACATCTATTTATCCATAAAGACTCTATATCAGAGTCCTACCTGGCCTGAAACTACTCATTTCCCTTAACACAAAATATATAATCCTGGTGGGGGACTCCTAAGGGTGGTGGTGGAAAAACATCAAACCATCTACGACATCCCAGTGTACTCCCTTATCTTCTTCCTCATCTTCTTCCATGTGGACCACATTGATCCTACCACTTCCTCTACTTATGTGGAACATAAAAATTATTTACACCATCTATATGGTGTGTCTCAAGACCCCATGAAAGATGTGCCTCTCCATCAAAGTTGTATATCTACCTCTCACAATGCTAACTAGGCCCCTACTGATATCCCAAAACCACATACCCTCATTCCTGATATCACTTAATCGAAAATCTATCATGTATAGATCCATATGTATATCTTCATATAATGGTTACAAATGCATCAGAACCTGTGTACCCACCACTGGCCCAAGATGCATGTTTTTTATCTAAAATAAAGGTGTATATTACTGAGGAATGATATAGAACCTGGGAATAAGTAGGAATGGACAGAGGTATAACATTTTCTTATATATCTCTATATTTAAATCACTCAAAGGTCTGATCATAAATTAAGTCAACCTAGAAAATATCCATTTGGTAAATTTTTATGTCGGTAATGCTATTATAATTCTTTGTTTCAGTCATGATGCATTGTTCTGGATAGATGAGTTATTTTATGTGCTCCTCTCTTATCATTGCAAGAGAGTCACCTCTCTGGATAGATTCTTAATTGCTGTCAAAGAATTAATATCATTATCACATGAATGAACCACCATGATCCACCAACGCTAGTCAAAGATTCCAAGAAGGATCACCATTAGGGACACCTACTTGCCTATAGGTGTCATGGTGATACGAAAATATCATGTAAATACCTCAATACATTACTCATCTGCATGTCTCTATAGGTTCATCATGAACAAGATGGGATTCTAATTTTAAACATCATAATACATGCACAACATGCACACCTTGTCTTTTGGTTTTTTGGGTACCAACTACTATTTGATAGTTGGAGGTATGACTAGAAAATAATCTTGAGGAACTACCTCCAAAATAGATCCTTGTGTCAATGTTACATAAATGAGGGGATCTACCTCATGATCCAATAGTTGGGTCTCTGCCATTAAAATTATAGAGTCGTCTTGAAATGGAAATGATATACCATGGTGAATGAGTGTATCTTGGGAGATAACAAAATAAATACATGAAAAAACCACCCAATACAATAATATGGATGTACTAATGTATTCTCATATATCGAATGATAATATATATTTATTCAAAAGTTAGGGGATTAGAGTTTGGGATAATAGATATGGTAGTCGTTGCACCGTCATTGGATTCCTTGACCAAATAGATGAATTGAAAACGGTTACCAATGTTTCTATAAAACTCAAACTGATATCATTGATAGAAAAACTAAAAAATTCGTTTCTAATATGGAATCACACTAATTCCACTCTTTCATAACCCATCACACTAGGGACCTCTTGGATGTAAATAAGTAATGTGTATCTACATCATGACCATACCCAACATGATAGTTTATGGAAACCAGTGTTGAGTAAGTATAACACTCAAAAATTTTAATGTATACCTAGATACCTACAAACACATATTGAAATTCACACAAAATGATGAAATAAAACTATAATGGACACCAACATCATGCATTTATATGAATACCACAATTAGATTATAAAAAATCTATGAAATATTATATTACAAATAAAAGACCACCATGAATTATAATGATTCACAACATAATAATAAGTGGTTATTATATTCAAATTTTACTCGGGGATTGAAACATTTCATTTATTTTCCAAATCTATTCTTCTTCTGAAACTAGCTGATGAAGAATCCCATAAAATGTCTAGTTACATTCATAAGACATGACACATCTAGGTAGATCCTATGTAGTTTAGAGTATAAAGATACCTCAATTGACAACCCTAAATCACTAATCATAGAGAATCAAAATTATTATTCTCCCCATATGATACAACAATAATAATTTACAAAATTAAATAAATATTGAGATAAAATCAACATCGAAACAATCGTTCAAGGAATGGTCACAGTGATATTTCTATCTTGAAATTCTACTCGAGATTATATAACCATGCTATCGCAGGTGATCTCACTATATGAGTTTGGTAGAACTGATAGTATCTATAGAGATGTTTTAATCATCGGGGATATCATTAAGGAAGTAAATTCTGGAAGTGTGAAGTGATCAGTTCACAAATGGGGATCGCACAGAGGGAAATGGGGTAATACTGACTAACACTATCGAGATTGAAATGATATTTTGGGGATCAAAGACCATGTACATATTGTCACCTATATTACAAGAATCCCACCATGGAAAAACAAGATAGATAATTGAGGGAACATAACCTTGAAGAATGTTGTGAAGACTTAGTGGAAGATGGTCTCCATGTGATCTTTAAATGAGTACATGGTGTGTAATCAAAGTAAATGGCATGTCATTATGATATTGTGTCTACCCAAGTATCACGTTTCATGATTTTTTCCATGCATGTGTACATCAAGACATGTCTATGATTCAGGCCATGCTTGAGAACACGGATCATCCCTTGTACTCTGGTTTCCTAATATACCTGGCCTTGTCCATTCCCTTGTATCCTCAATGATTTACCCCTATCTTCAAAATAAGGGTCACATAGCCTATGAAACATCACATGAAGTGTGTGATATTTTACTTAACATAATACAATATGATCATAGACAGGGATCCATAAATAGTGTGTGTCCTTTGGTTACATGTTATGGAGTGTAAAAATTTCCATAATCCACAAATTTATTAATGGATTCAAACTCCCCCACTACAACATCAATTTATGATATGAATATTACCATAAAAATAGCACTAATTCATACATGTTTTTTCATTTTTGGAGATAAAATGTGTAGACATAAAAAATAAATCATGTAATCATGATCATCGATATTTTCAACCATAACTAGATAAAATCACAACTGGAGGACACAGAATCCAAATATGATCCACTTTCATTGTCATCATAGATTTTTACTATCATTAAAATGAAACCATATCAATTTTATTACTCTTTTTGAAATAGAGATGGGTTTCTAATGATTAAATAAACTTTATTTTATAAACCAGCATCCAAAATGAATGTTGATGATGAATGATCAATGAACATGGGTTGAAATGGACGAAGCACAAACATGATGGACATAACCCTGAACAATGTTCGTGTTTCCATCATTTTGTTATTGTTATAATGACCAATGAAAAAATATAAATTAGATAACTACAAAAATACCATATTTCTTGAACAATAATCTCATACCCACAATATGATTGATCAAAGATTAAATTTTTTATTTTATTGATTTGTGATTATTATAACATATACATATATGGGGATAGAACCTTATAAAACAACATCTAAACTAATTATGGATTGATAATTGATTTTGAAAAAATGTGTAACATTTTCATTACTAAGATCCTTGATTTCTACAGGCTTGAATAATCCTTGATATGATATCATCATCCTCCATGACTTCCTCCAATGATCACTCTCAATTCTCAAGGTTATTTGGATAAATATAGAAATTATAGTTAAGAGTTCAAATATAGAGGATGAATAGGTCACATTTTCAAATTAAATGAAATTTTATTATTAATTTATATACTATTAATGTCAATGAAAAAATTTAAAAAATGAATGTTTCCAACATAGTTTATCTCACTTATTGGGTAAATACAAAATTTTGTACTCAATTATGGTACTAGATTTATGACCCAATACTAATTTTATATGTTATTAAAATTTTCAAGGAACATAGCTCATGTATAACAAAAAATATATTAAATATTTTTCAAATATCAATTTATAAATCATCGAGATTTGGAATCTTCCATTTTCTCAGAACCTATATCAATAAATATTAGTACTTATATTTAAATCTCTTACATGTAAAAATAGAGACATTATATAATCTAAAAAACAATCGGTGTTTCATTATAGACAAATTAATATATGGGAATGAAACTATATTCATGATATATACCATAAAATATCATCATCATCTTATGGAATCATGAGAAATAATTATTCTAGATTATAAGAAAATATTCCCAATATATTATGAAAATCCTAAAATTATTTTTGAATAGATAAAAAAATTTCGTTGTAATATAATTTAAAATATTACTTAAAAATTTAAAATAATGGATTTCCTTTTTTATCAGTTTTAATTAAATTTAAAAAAAAAATAGGAATTAAAATTTCTTTCAAAAACCATTGAATTTTTTATAGAATTTATTATTATAAAGGAAGTATATTAATATTAGAAAATATTTTCTTCCCATGTACATTAAATTAAAACATTTTTCACACTTTTGTGAAAATACAAAAGCCAGTCATATTTATTTTTGGAAAGACCCATTTTAATAATTTGAAAATAATGTTAAAGGTATTAAAAAACATTAAAAACTTTATAATGTACATAAAAATTATAGAAATCATTTTAAATGACATTGATATTATTTATAATTATTCCCATGAAAAAATGTATAAATAATGCTAGTTTTTCATTAAAAATAACTATATATTTTTATTACCAAATGGAGGGAAATGGTAAAAATGAATAGAAAAACATAAAATAACCAATGGATATAAACAAAAATGTGGATTAAAATATAATTAACATGTAATTTCATTCAGTGAAACATTAAATAATATATTCAAGAAAATAAATGAGATTATAAGACGAGACCTGACCTCATGTCTCATGAATATTAATTTTCTCTAAATACTCATATATAAAAAATATTATTTTCTTATACATAAATTCCATAATAATATTCAAATATATCTAAATATATGTCATTCCAATAAAATTTTAAATTACCATTCTACTTACAATCATTCATTAAAACAATAAATTAGGTGAAAACTATTCTTTTTCCTCATATAATTATGTTATATTATTCTTATAATTGAAAATTTTCACTCCCTAAGAAAACCTTGAATATTAATAATTTCATAAATATAATATTTATGAATTATTTAATATATTATAACATCAATATAGGGTTTTTATGAAACTTTAATTACATAAGATCATGGATATGGTAGTTTTTCTAAACGTATGAGTTTTGTCTCAACTTTTAAATGGATGAAATGCAAGAAAGGAAAATAATAATTCACCATTATTGAATTATAAATATGTAAAATATTTCATATATATGCCTAAAACTTACACTTATTAATAACACATTAATAAAATGAAGAATTAATCACATCACTTTGTGGATGTGGTTGTCCACATTTTCACATGAACGATTCTGCATTTTACAACAAATAGAAGGGTGATAAGTTAGGAAATATAATATATTTATATAATAAAAATTATTTTATAGATATCATATATATATATATATGTTATATATAATCCAATATATTCAAAATGAAAAATAAAATATGTTTCTTTATGGTGACAGTAGTACGTATATATGCTTGAATGATGTTTTTATTATGTAATTGATGTAAATGAGATAGAAAAAAATTATCAATTTTAAATACAACATATATGTCTAATAAATATACTGATGATAATAAGTAAATATTTTATGATATTACTTGAAGGTGGTTTATGGGAAAATAAAATGGAAAAATTCAGTAAGAAGAGATATAGCTTCACATGGTATAAACCATTTAAAAGAACCATTAGGATTATTAGATAGGTATTTTTGGAAGAACAACAACTATATGTCGTATATTATAATTTTTTAAGGTTATTTGGGTAGATAGATGTTAATATAAAGTCTTATTTTATATATATATATATATATATATATATATATATATTTGTGTGTGTGAAGAGTACACACACTTTTAAATGTGAGGTGGGTGAAAATATTTTAAATACTTGAAACATTATAATTTAATTTAATTAATTCTCAAGTATAGTGGCTCTAGATTACCAAATAATTAATGATAAGAAGCATGAGGTCAAAATAACATCATCAAATCATATTAATGAATGTATTTTTATTTTAAATCTTATTTCATAGAATAACATTCTCATTAACCTGTAGCGGTGGCAGAGCACTGTAGCGGAGGCAGAGTACTGTAGCAGCGGCGTGTACTGTGCAGTACTGTAGCAACGTAGGTACTGTAGCAGTACTATTCACAAAATGGGATTTCGGAAAAAAATGGCCTATGGGACATGTAATTGGATAAATGCCCACTGGGCCTTCGGGCTATGTAATGGGTCTCCCTCTACCCAGTTAAAGAGGTCTTTCCATTTCTTTAATAATAAAAATGAGGCTTTGGCCCCAACCATTAAAAAATATATATATATAATACAATAGGTTATCTTTAAATATAAACTTATTAAATTTGTAACAGTTAAAATTTATTACCTATTTTCTAGGAATCAAAAAATACTTTTTCAATATGGAATACATTAATATATTTTTTCAAAATTTTCTATGACTTATTCATACCGAATAACCCAACTAGTATGTGATAATAATTACTTTTTATAATAGGTTATCATGGGTCATTTATCCACTTTTTTGTGTGTAAATAATGTTATCGAACACATCAAATGTGTTTATAGTGAAATATATATCATATAATTTTATTTTTTAAACTATTATCCCCTTATAAGAATATAATCTTAAAAATTTCATTTTTCTAGTTGAAAAAATAGACGATATATAATCATCATTATATCATCATGTACCCATGTAGCTTCCTTAAATTTATGTTTTCCCCGTTAATAAATTACTAGTTGAGTGGCCTTGTTGTTAATCACATTCTCTCTATTATCCAAAACATCCAATGGTTATTTCTTATTAGAAAGATCATGCACTAATGGTATAACCTATAATTTCTATATAGGTGAACAGTCTGTTATGTAATTACTCTTAAGAGATACAAGGACCACACCATGTACATGAGTGAGGTTTGGGGGAGCATCAAGAGAATTGATTCCATCACTTCTTTCCAAATATCAAACCCTTGATCCATATTGATATCAAAATAAAAAACATACATCCAAATATAACGTTTCGTTTTTAAGCAAAAATCTGATGTTGATATTATACTATCTTGATGTATTACTGAATGAATCTTCCCTTCCCTTCAAATTCATTAGTGACATCCGGTAAAAATGGATATTCATCTCCAACTTCTTCCCATGTCAATGGAGTTCTTAACATCCTTACATAAACGTATTTATAAAGATCCATCAAAATGCTCGAGTGAAAGATATTTAGGTCAAAAAAATTTTCCAAATGAAGTTATTTATCCTACAACCCTTTAATTCCCTATAAGAAACTCTCAATATATCTTTTCTGTTCGGATAGTTTTCTCATTATGACTATCTTTTTAAATACAATATGAAATTCAAGAACCTAATAGCACATACAAATATTGTAATGTCACGAACCAGATATGGTCGCCACTATTACTGGCATAAAATCCTGCCCATGATGAGACCCGTAGAGAGTTCCCTATCCCCACGGGCTGGAACAAGTGTCTGAGTATCAATAATTTTGGTTTGGAAATGATTTACCAGAGTATGAAATAATAAAACATTAAAAACAATCAATTATAAGAATCTAAAATTTCCATGCCAAACAAGACTTAACAAAAACCCAAAACTGAATACATAATTTTAAACAAAGTACCAGAGGTCCAAAAAATAATCGAAGCTTATGAATGTAAGCCATAATAACTCCGCACGCCAAGGGGACACCACTCTCATTCTTTCTCCACAACACTGCACTATAGGGGGGAACTAAGTACCTGAACCACTTTTACCTGAGGTGGTTTGGGTTGTTAGTTCCCTCCTATGGTGAAGTGTTGTAGATACGGCACATGGGTGATGTCCCCTTGTCATGTGGAGTTATTTTGGATGACTTTATTCTGTTTCTATAATTAATTGGACCTCTTGTACTTTTTTTAAAACAATGTATTTAGTTCTGGGTTTTTATTAAGCCTTGTTTGGCATGGAAATTTGAGATTTTAATTATTGATTGTTTTTAGCTTTTTATGCTTTTTTACATGGATAAATCATTCCCAAACCATATTTATTGATACTTGAGAACATGTTCCAGACTTGGGAGATAGGGAACGCCCTACGGGTCTTGATATCGGTGATATTTGGTGTCGGTAATAGTGGTGACCTGTTCTGGTTTCTGACAAAATGGTATTAGAAGTGCTCAATGTTTTCGGGTTACATTGATATTTTAGAGTGATTTTGGATTGACAAGAGTTAGGATTGTTGGGGATCTGGGTTTTTTTCATGAGTAGGGTGTGTGGCCCACACCCATCGTGGCAGATCGTGAGTCACCAGCGGAGGATGGAATTGTTTGTTTGACTTCGCATCAATGTGAGACGTGTGGGTTGTAGACCACATGTTGACATCGGGTGGGGGTAGAGTAATTGATTATTTTATTTCTATAATTTGTTTAGATTATTTATAATTTATTTATATGATTAAAATTTCGAGAATTGTGGTATTTACTATTTTTTTTTTTGAAACTCTTGCATTTTATATCCACATGCATCCCAGGAAACCTCACTTTCGCCCATGGGAGGAAGCCGGGGAGAGTTCTCCCTCACCTATGGATCAGATTCTAGTATAGGCCATGGTTCGGGCTTTCTAGGCTCTAGGATAGGGACCATATCCTATTAGAAATAATGATACTATTCGTAGAAAGGAAAAGGCTCAGGGGTTCTTGAAAAATAATCCTCCCACCTTAAAATGCATCACAGAACCCTAGGAATCAAAGGAATGGCTCAAGAATATTGAGTGCATGTTCATGTTCCTGGATACACAAGAGGATCATAGGGTGAAATGTGAATCCTTTCTATTGGAGGGTCCCAGACACAGGTGGTGGGAATCAGTACTTCAGACTAGGAAGAATGAGCAGATGCACTGTGGAGATTTCAAGGATTTCTTCATTGAGAAATACTGTCCAATGGTCTTGGTATAGCCTTGGTCACTAGATTTTATGGATATATTTTAGGGGATTATTTCTGTCATTGAGAATTCCAACTGTATCATTGATTTGGTTTGGTATGCCCCTAAAATTGTCTCCAACGAGAAACGGAAGGCCCAAAGGTTTGGGAAAGGCTTACGACCAGAGATATACTCCCATGTGTTCTTCTTTAAGCTAAGGAACTATGATGAGGTCATTCATTGGGTGTGAATAGTAGATATTTGTAGAAATGTAAGGGATAGTTTCTCTGGATTAGTATTAGTAGTGGTCAGTGGCATATCCACAAAGAAGAAAATGAAGTGGGAGGAACATGTGAAGAAAGGAGGTGGTAGTTCAAGCCACACTTACAAACCATTTTTTACAACAGCTTCGGATGTGAGATTAATCTTGTGAAACTAGTGTGGGAAGACAGGGTAGATTATACCTGTATACCCACTTCCTCCAAAGCCTTGTTACCATTGTGGAGGTATGGGGCATTTTTACTGCTTCTGCAGGGTGGCACATCCACTTCCGAGTGGGGTAGGGTGAGTAGCCTCAAGGGGAGTGTCAGCACATTCTGAGCATTCGAGGAATATGGGATATGGATTTGGTGGTTGTGGTGGTAGTTTTTGGTCATCTTTTGGGAAGAGACTATTTAGGTCACTGCCGTAGACTAGCAGTCTTCCTCTAGAAGGGACCAAACAACTCCATGTGGTGGACCCGACACCAGCAAGATCAGAGGTGGGACCGTCGATAGTTCGAAGTACCATTTTGATCGCATATTATATAATTTCTGATCATTTCTATATTGGTTCCTTTTTTTTATTCAATTATACCCACATTATGCCCATTCATAATTTACCATGTCAGTTTTTTTCTTTTGCGATAAAGTTGGTGTCGCCACTAGGAAAGAAGATGGAAAAGGGTCTTAGGTTCCCATCGTGTGTGATCTCCGTGTCAGGGATTGAGATGGACTGGGTCATCCTGGTATTAGATATGGAACTATTTGACATAATACATGGCATTGATTGGATAGTACACTTAGAGGTACACGTTGATTGATACAAGTGTTGAATGAGTTTCATGGCACCTGATGGGAGTCGTTAGGTTTTTCATGGAGAATGGGATCCTCAGTTAGGTCACACAAAACCTCGACTCCTAGTGTTGGGATGTCTTATCTTTATCTTATCATCACTCCCACTAGACGATGATGGTCCTTCCCGTTAATGTGCACCACCTCATGTAATTATTGTGTTTCTAAAACTATACCAAGATGATTTTTCCAGTTTTCCCCTGGAGTAGGGTGTGGAGTTCTTGATTGAACTGGCATCGAGAACATATCTGTTATCTCGTCCCCCATATCCCATGGCCCCTACTGAGCTAATGTAATTAAAGATACAACTATATGACATATAATCCAATGGATTCAATCTCCCAAGAATCTCTCTAAGGGACTCTCTTGTGTTGTTCAAGAAAAAGCAAGGTGGATCCGTCCAATTGTGCATTGTCTACTGGAATCTGAATAAGGTAACAATTAAGAAAAAATACCCTTTTACCAAAATAGGTGATTTTTTCAATCAGTTGAATGGAGAAAATTGATTTTCAATAATATACTTCCTTTTGGGACACCATCAACTCAGGGTGAGAGAGTCAGATATCCCAATGACAGCCTTCCGATGTAGGTTCGGCCACTTTGACTATTTTTTCCTACCCTTTAGATTGACCAATTATTCGGTGGTATTTATGGAACTCTGGAATAGGGTGTTCCATTGGTGTCTTGATTCCTTAGTTTTGGTGTTTGTGGATGACATTCTAGTATAATCTTGCTCATAGGAGGAACATTAACATCACTTGAGGATCATCTTGGTCACTTTGAGGGATCACCAACTCTTTGAAATGTTATCAAATGCACTATTTGGATCATATAGGTTAAGTCTTTGGGGAATGTTATCGAAGAGAAGTGGGTTTCAGTGGACCCTAAGAAGATCGGTGTGGTCATGTCATGGGAGCAGCCGAAGAATGTGTTCGAGATTACGATTTTCCATGGACTGGCTAATTACTAAGGGTGATTCATCTTGGAAATCTCTGAGCTTCCTTCACTGATGACAACACTCACCTGGAAAGGGGTAACGCTTCTATGGGTCCTAGAATTTCCAGAATCATTTGATGACCTGATGCAGCAATTGAATACTACCCCCGTGCTGATTATTCTTGAGGTAGGGAAGGGGAATGTGGTCTATTGTGACACTTCAGGTATGGGTCTTGGGTGTGTGCTTATACAAGATGATCATGTGGCGTAATATGGATTTTTTCAAATAAGACCACATGAAAATTATTACCCAACCCACCACTTGGAGTTGGTAGTGGTTATGCATTCTATGAAGACATAGTGTCACTATCTCTTTGGGGTGAATTTTTTGGTCAACTTTGTTCACAAAAGTTTGGCCAATATGTTCCCAGAGAAGGACCTCAACATGAGGCAGCATCACTGGATTGATTACTTGTAGTGGTTCGACATTGACATTGTCTACACCCCAGGAAAGGGTAATGTGGTGGCCGACACCATTATTAGAAGAGTTCCAAAGGAGGAATTGAGGAACTCTAGTGATGAGTGGACTTTGATGGGACTCTTTTCTCAGATGCATGTGGAGACTAGTGACCATAGTGGAGGTGTGTTCTTGGCGAGCATTAAATTGACTCCTTCTCTCTTGGAATTGATTCAATTGGAACAACCTAGTGAATATATTTCTTAGTGGTTGAGGTAGTTCCTTCATGTTGGGGAGAGTTCATCTAATTGGTCGTCATCCCCCAAGGGTATCTTGGGATTCTGGGGAAGCTAAGTAGTGCCATCATCTATATGGAAGTTGGTGATGGAGGATAGCCACCAGTCTCCGTGGGATATCCATCCGAGTTCCACCATAAAGTATTATGATGTGAAACGATAGTTTGGGTGGCCAAGTATGCAACATGACTTAGTAGAATTTGTGTTTAGTTTCTACACATGCCAGAAGGTGAAACGATAGCATCAGAGGACCCCTAGTTTTCTCCATCCATTTCACATTCCTACATGGACATGGGAAGTGGTCTCCATGGACATCATGTTGGATTGAATCATACACCTCGGAGTAATAATTCCATTTGGGTGTTGATGGATCTTCTGAAAATATCTTCCCACTTCATTCCGATCAAATGTACAACTAAAGTGGATGAGTTGGGCCATTTGTAACTTCAGAAGGTGGTGAGACTCCAGGGCATGCCATCTGACGTTTTCTCAAATAGAGACCCTTACATAACTTAATAATTTACAGAATTCCTTTAGAAGGGCTTTGTGTCTCAGATTAAGATGAGCATGGCATACCACCCTTAGACGGATGGTTAGACAGAGTTGGAGAATCGGAATTTTGAGGATGTGCTTTGTACATGTGTCTTGGAATTTAGAGGTTCCTGGAATACAATTTTGTATTGGTTGATTTTTCTTATAATAATATATACAAATCTTTCATTCTAATGGATCCTTTTGAGGAACTTTATTGTTTGCCTTTTCGACCCCCCCTCTGTTGTGTTGAGGTAGGTGAAACCTCACCGTTGGGGCTGAGCCTGGTGGAGGAGACATTTGAGATGGTCATGTTGATCAGGCATCAGTTATTGGCATCTTAGAGTCTCCATAAATGTTTATCTCACTAGAGGCATCAAGACCTAGTGTTTTCTATGGGTCACAGTGTATTCTTGAATGTGGCCCCTCATCTGTGCCATTGTCAATTAGGAAAGAAAGGGATACTGACGTTGCAATATGTCTATCCTTTTGAGATCACTGAGCATATTGTAATGGTGGCATACAGGTTGGTCTTAAATTCATAATTTTCATCATTCCATGACAACTTCCATGTAACCTAGTTCAATAAATACAACATAGATCTCTCCCATGTGCTAAGTTGTGAAGAATTGGAGATAGATCTTGACTTGTTAGTTTTTGGGTGGCTAGTGCAAATAGTGGACTATCAAGAGAAGGTGCTTAAGGGGAAGTCTATTCATTTTTTTCTGGGTTCATTAGAAGCATGGTAGTGATGCACATGAGACATGGGATGGGATGTCATTCGTTGAGATAGAGTACATATTTATGTTTTCCAATCAAGCTTCAGGTTGACGTTCTGGGATGAAAAGTTTTCATGGTGGGGGGAATTGCTATATGCATCACATATTTTAAAGATATTTTTCATTTAATTTCCTTTGTTTCTTTTGTTTGGGGGTTTCCCATGCGGTTTGGTGAAAATTGTGGTTTTTCAAAATTTGGGCCAAACCATGAGCACAATTACAGATTTAAAAAGAAATTTAGTTTCATTTATAAATCCTTAAATTTTCAACATTTTTCATCCATTCAAATTCCAACCTGGCCTCCCATGAAATATTAACACCATAATTTCAATTGGGACCCTTTATGAATCCATAATAATGGTGGAGTGGGATTTTTATTTATGGAATTGGGCAATCCCAAAATCTCATTTCCAATTTTTAATATAAATTCGTTATTTAATAACATATTAAATTTTATATTATTTGTCAATGATTCCAAGTGTCTCCCTATCTGACTGAATCTGACCGCACTCCCATTATATTTCTGCCTTCTTTGGTGCAGACATGCCTCACGAATTAGAGAAAAACTTCAAAGGGTTTCTCAAATATTATATATTTTAAGAGGAACTTATTTCATTCATAACTCTTTAAATTATTACAACTTTCCACCATTATAGTTCCTACATGACATTATCTTACTAATTTGAACCTATATTTAATTTTGTCTATTTTTAAATTCATTTACTGGTGCATTTGGGTCGATTTATTGAAGATCCCTCAAGTAAATGGGTCTCCTTCATTATTCTTTTAATTTTCATAGGGTTTCAATCGATTTTCTTAGACATTCTAACCTTATACTTGAAGTTCCTGATGTTCAACAACTATGGTTTTGAACCTAGGGTTTGATTATTAATTTCATGGTCTATTCTTTTGGTTTTAGGTTTGATATAAGTCTCTTGTTGTGCGGCAGTGGTGCAGTTTGATTTTGGCACAATGATTCAAATGTTTTATTTATTTTGATATGTGATTCCATTGTGTATGCAATATTTGTGACCTAGATACTATATTTATGATATTTTCAGGTTTATTAAATTTTATTATTGCTGCAGAAATTGGTCTTAGTGGTGTTTTTAATCTAGGTAAATTTTATGTGCCAATTTAAGGTGAAATTGGGGGTTTTTCATATAAATATTATATTGGTTCCTTTCGGGATTCTCTATAGTTACCTAGTTTATTACATTGAAATTTGATAGAGCTTAAAATAATTTTTTAAATATTTATCCTCTTTTTTTCATGCATAATTTTTTTTAAATATTGTTTGTGAAGACAATGGACTTTAAGTGCCATGTTGGTGTGAAAATGGGGTTCTTAAGAGATATAACTTCTTGTTTCATATAGGGCTGACCCATAACTGAATTTTTTGTTTCATTTAACGTTATTGAACTTCAATTTTTTTTTTGTGATTTAATAGTGTTCACTTACTATTAAATGTGAATATTTCAAGGAGTTTTGTGTGCAAAACTATGCGAGATTTTGAGAAGTTGTCCTATTAAAAATCTAATATTTTTTGTGGTGTGTTTTATATGGTATCAAATGTGTATAGATACATTTTTTTAATATGACCAGTATAGGAGATTTTATATGAAAATTAATTTGTGTTTATTATTGAAATTGTTTGGGCACAAAAGGGGAAGCTCGGGTACCTAGGAGGGAAGATATGTAATAGTACGGCTAGTGAACCGGATGACTTTTATCCCTATTTCACTAACAAAACAGATAATGAAAAATCTAAAACAATCTATGTGGATGATGGTTCTATACCCCTAGGTTATGGGTATGTTCCCTAATAGTGGCTCATGCAAGTGAAAATATTGTGACTTTGATACTATACACTAATGTCTGAGGTACATAGGCCTGGGAATATCTAGTTTCCATGGGGTGTTCCATTATTTGTTGGTCATATAATTTGTTTGATTTACCCATATATTATGGTGTGTCTGGATCTACATTTCAGTATCTCACATTTAATATATAATGGGGTTAAAATTCTGAAATTTTTAAATTAAAATTTTTTTCAATTAAAAGTGTCATTTCTTATAATTTATGACTACTTTTCATTACGTATTAAGAATTATTTCTTCCTCAAAATGTATTATATAATATTTGTAATTTTTTTTGGTATTATATTTGTATTAGTATCACACACTACTTAAACCCCATGGGTATAATTATACTTGGTTTTGTTTGACACAGGTAAAGTAAAAAAGCTCTGGTGAAGGTGGTTCGGGATGTTAGACCACTACTATGATGCAGTGTAATGGAGACAGCTCAATGGTGGCGACTCATTGTCATGTGGATTCTTTGTAGATGTATTTATTCTATATTTATTTTTATCTGGACATCATACACTATATTTAAATCTATTTATTTAGATCTGGTTTTGTTAAAACATGTTTGGATTGAAAAGTTCAGATTCTTATTATTGATTTTTAAAAAAAAATTTATGATTTCATACCATTGTAAATTGTTCCCATACCTAATTTATTGATACCCGAGAACTTGTTCAAGCCTCTGGGGATATGGAATCCCATTTGGGCCTTATCATGGGAAATATTTGAAGCTGATATTAGTGGTGACCAGATCAGGTATGTGAAATGTAAAACATTATTCTTTAAATAAAATCTAAATACTAAATCCTAGTAAGATACAATAGGATGTGGAATTTCATGAATAGTTACCACTTATTTAATTTCAATACTATAAATATTATCCAGAGATAAATATTATCAAATAAAATAAAATTTTTAATTTTATATGACATTTATCTATATCCTTTATAGCTTTATAGAATTTTGATTCATTGGGTACTCCAACAGAGAAATATATAATAACGATTTCTGATTTACAGTTTGGTATGCATTTATATTGTAACCTAAAATATAATTTTGTCTCACAATAGTAATATTATGAAATAATGGGAATCAAGATATAAACTCAAAAATCACTATATTCATGTTATCCCATCAAATATACACATTCAGATCAAAATATATTTTAAAATGTCTAGGATAAATAGGGAATGATGGAATATGGGCTTCATCAAAAAATCATATTTATAGTAATACTATTAATGGGAAATATACTATATGAAGGAACCCTATAATTATATTAAATCATATTTGACCTATATTAAATTTTTATCCCTCAATTGTTTCAAATACTACAATTTTTTTCTATAGTAATTAAGGAGATAGATGGTTCATCAATATTCTATGAAATATATGATATATCCCCCATCCTTCTAATTTTAGTTTTCATATAATGAAAAGTGATAAATATTGGAACTCATTGAATCTTCATTTTGATTAAACTATCACAATCCATCAAAATTACAGGTTTTCATCCTATTTTTCTCCATTATAGAGTTGTAATTTATTGAGAAGTCATAATCATTATTCAACTACAACCATATACTATGGCATATATATAACACTATCTACGTGAAGATACAGAAGATGATTTTTTTATTATTGTATATATCCCACCATTAACGATAAATATAATACCCCAAAATTTTCAATTTAATCATCACTAATGAATATTGTAAATTAATTATCAGGTAATTATTATCATAATAATTTAGTGTTCTTTTAGAATATAATACTACCATTTCATTCAATAAAACAATAAATCACCTCAACATGTTTTTTGTATCAAAGTAGAACCAAACCCATTCTCTACAGCATGGAAGTGTGAGTACAAGTGAATTGCAAATCCTTTTTTATAGGGAACTGATATATTCCTCCCATTTTTCTATAAAGAGAAAATTGGATCCCTTATGTTCCATCGTCGTCATTGGATTGGATAGAGAAGATAAATGTTTCAAAAAGTATTAGTAATTATCATCCAACTTATGAAAAATTATTATCTCAGTTTTCTGGATCAGTTTCACCCATTTCATAATAATATCCTTCTTTGAAGTATTTGATGTTATAACATAAAATTTGATAATATCAACTAACATTACACATTATTTTTGCAAAAATTCCCACTTCATAATTTTTTATCGCATTTCATTCCTCACTATCTTCAACAAAAACCTCAATTGATCTTTGTGGTACTCATATCATAATTAATATATAAGAATATAATTATTAATGAAAAATAGAAAATGATAAAATAAATATATAATTATTAAATAAATTAGATCTATGAAAATAGTGGTGAAATATTCATGATAAAATGGAGTAACTATAGATTCATATGTTTCATTCCTCATATGCAATGCTATCTTTGGTATAACAATATTATTAGACTATAATGGATAATATCTAGAATGATGCTTAGACTTGGAAAAATATTGATCTCCATATATTTGAAAAATCCATTCATCAATATAGGGTAGAATATACATTTTTTTGATATGAAACATGTTATGGACCGAATAACAATTGAAAAGACATGATGAAAAATATTTCATCATAACAAAAGGAATCAGTGTACCCCATGGTGATGTAATGAGGTTTATAATTTCTTTATATAGATTTTACTAGATTTTCATTTTTAATTCATGAAACTCAATTAGAAAATTTCCTTATATAGTCTTATAAATTGTTGTAACATTAGGTGTCATATCTATTCAACACTCAACTACATGAGTTAAGGGAATATGTTGCATGTATTTAGATAATACATAAAATTAATCATAAAAAATACGCATATTTTAAATATTTAATTTATCCTATACCATTTGAGATACCTATCACCCATGAATATGTATTACGACGCATAAAATGTATGTAATTTTCATTATACACTAAAAAACATCTTCACACTCATATATGGTAATAAGTTGATTTAGAATAACAAATCTGACATCCCTTAAATAGAATTTGATGCCAAATATATATTATAAAATTAAATCAATGCCCCAATTAATAAAATGTTATATTGCATGGAAGGTAAATTCTTTATATCAAAGAAATTCACAAAAACAACGATAATAGATAAGAAAAAGATATGAGATGTAATTATCATCCCACTATGAGTTTTTTCAACTGACACATCATTTAATCATACCGATGGGAGGTTTTTCTATATTACTATGATCATAAATGATAAGTCCATATCTTTGTGTTCTTATCACCACCTCAACTTCATAATTTTCTCTTCAATCACTTAAAAACTACTGTGGGACTCATGATGAAATTTTTAAAGTGAAAAATCATATGTTTTAATTAAATTTCAAACAAGATTTAAAGTATGACATGTTATTATCAACCATTGAAACATCAGGAACATCATATAACTAATTCATTTCATTAATTCATGTCAAAGATTATATCCATTATTAATGGTTCAAAATAAGAATATGAATTAACCAAAGCATATCCCCTGCAATGTTCAAATAATTGTGTTATTAGGCCTCTTTGGCATGCACTGGGTGAAGATCAAGTTAAATCAGAAATACAATTTTGAGGGTGGCTACCCAATGATGAATTTTCACTATATCCTATATCCACATGTTTGTATACATAGACCGATGTCATTTCTAGGAAACCCAAAAATCTACATTTTATCAAAACTTTCTTATTCGATCTAATATATAGGTTTATTCGTAGGTATTTCACCAATTTTTTTATAATTATAATCCCAAAAAATTACTACACCATTATTTTATACAAATTGAGGTAGCCTAATAATAAAATAAAAAAAATATTAAATAATTTAATATAAAAATTCAATAAATATAAAAAAATTAAAAGTGAAAAATTAAGTTTTCGTTTCATTATAGACAATATATATAATCAACTAATTTTATAAATTATCTTCAACATGTCTTGTAATTTTTTTCTCACAATGTTTATTTCTAATATTTATCCTACTTAAAACTGTAGTTCATATACATTTGAACTGGAAAAAATATAGGGTTAGATAAGATACTCGGAAAAAGTAAACAAATGATATAATAATCAGTGATTAGAATTGAGTTCATATTGGTCTACGGGTAGGATAACACTATATAGGAATAAAAATTTTATACAAAATATAAGATTCATATTTAACCATATGTCATTTTAGATGGTTTTTCCATTACATAATATATTTGTTATAATAGGGTAAAATATTAATTAACAATCATGGTCCCTGAAAAAATATCCTATGCATAATATTTTTTTAAAAAAAACCATAAGCATATGAAATCATTTCCTTAGTCTTGTCATACTAACAAGACTATCATAGGGGATAATGTCCTATAGTAGAGTGGGTACACTCCCTTTTCCATAATTTTCTTAGTCAAGGCTCATTTGAAAGACGGTAAGAGTGTATTGAATTCCCAAAATAAACTATGTCTAATCCTCAATCCATTTCATGTTATCTCATAATACAAAAATCCTTAACAAATACATTAAATGGATATATATATTTTTGGTCCACCCATCACACTAAAAAATCATACATATTTGTTTAATAGGATCATAAATAACATTTCATTTAATCAAATAATAATAATTTAAAAGAAAAATGTTTTATAAACTTTTCTTCATAAAATAATAATATTCTATCTATAGAAAGAATGTTGATGTTACCATAAAAAAAATTTCATTTCTACTTATTTATTCCATTAGAATGAAATATATATTATGAAATCATCCTTAAAAAAATTTCATCATTAGACATGCATTGAATGAAAGTGTATGTTAAGATAATATTACATCCCCATTTAAGTATAAAAATAATTAAAACATGTTTACATATATATGAAAAATATCTTTACAAAATAATTTAAATTAGACAATTAAAATTTATAGGAAAACATGATTTTTTAATTGTATGATTTAATAATATTATTACTAAATAATTAAAAACAATATTTTCTATATAAAACGTTGAAACTTATAATGTAAGATTCATGATGAAAGAGTGATATCATAATGAAATAACTAGTAGATTCTATAAACAATAAAAGATAATCTTATTTTAAATTTTTGAAAAGTTCCCAAGTGAATCATACAGAAATAATTTGGAGAGATTAATTTTAATAATTTGTAATTAATTTTAATGTTTGTAAAAATAACCTCTATCCAATATTTATATATTTATAAAAAAATCAAAAAAAATTATGTACATTTACACAGAGGTGAGGGATTCTCGATAAAAAAATAAATTCTTATTTTACTAAAACAAATTTGATCATTTTGAGTACCAATGGGGAAATAAAGGTAAAAATACATGTAATATAAGAAACTTAATTGAGTAGAATAACATTTAATTGGATTTAGATTATCTATTTTTTTTATTTCCTCTAATATAAATTTATCTTATATAATCATAGAAAATAGTATAAAAGTAACATATCCTAATACATTAGGTTTGTTCTCACTTCTTATATGATAATAATTTATTTATAATAGATATATATATTTTATACATATTCATTAAATCATATTCATATGAATCATACATTATATCCTTTTCTTATAATCTCAAACTACCCTTTTTCCAATAATTCTTCACTAATATCCTTATTCAGGTGAAAAGTAGTTTGCTTTTCATGCATGTTTTAGTTTGATGGTTTTAGTCCCTATACCTTGGTCATGTTTTCATCATCTATTTTATCAATATGATGTCAAAAATATCATATTTATTAATTATGTAATCTTTTATAACATTAAATATTAGTTGCTAATGAAAAAGTTTACATCACTTCGTGGAGATAGTAGATCGCACAGATGTGCGGGTTGTACTTAAAATACTTATTGGATATAATGAATGAATGATAAATATTAATTAAACATTAAATTATAATGAATAGATCATTATTAAGTTATATATTCCTTAAATATATCCATATTTAAGTACATGTATTGTGGGAATTAAATATGTATCACATCACTTGATATAGGTCATAGACCAAGTGTATGTATATATAAAGATATCATTATGCAAAAAATGGAAGGATAATGTGAAAAATCTGTAATTTTAGTATAAATTTATATTTAATATATTTCATTTATTTGATAGATTATTATTCAAAAAATAATATTATTAAACAAACATTTTTATACTGAATATATATTATCTTTTATATAAAACTAATAAAACATATCTTTTTAAATGGAGGATATGAATAGATATTACGACATTATAAAAAAATATAAAAAATATCATACTTATTGACTAATTAATTGGAAATAACAGATCAATTTATAGTAAGGACATTTTACTCTTCCATAATTTATCATAATCAACAATATATTCTATTATTATTTTTAATATCACATTTAATTTTTAAAAAAATTTAAAATTGTATTTGATAGGAATCGTATCATTTTTAAATAATCTGGTAAAATTTATCTTAAGGTGAAATTTGATAATTTTTATAAAAATATTCATTTATCTGTGAAAAGGGAAAAATTTTAGGTTTTATTGGAAAAACAATTTCATTTCATGTAATTTCAGATTTTAAATATTGTTAATTATGTTAAAATATTGATTCTTTATTTTTCATTAAAGATACTAAAATTAATGTAAGTGTAATAGAAGTTATCATTTTTTTTTAAAAAAATATTTATAGATTTAAAATTATTTCCCTAGAAAATAGTTTTACATCTTATAATGTAGTTATATTTTGAAAATATTTTCGACCAGTTATAGGAATAGAATTTGAAATAATTTCTTCTATATTAGGAATCTTCATTTATTAGGTTTTTAAATGTTCCATCTATATTTTTTTCATACTAATTTGTAACCATGGTAAAATTTATCAGTATATTAAAGGGTAAATTAGGATAACTAGGGTTAAAAATACTGCTAAAAGGATTTTAAATCTCCATAAAACATGATTTTAATATTTTGGATGAGTGGAATTTGAAAAAAAAACATATATTCAAATATATTTAATTTTCATCTCATTTCTATTTTATATAAACCAAGATATTATTTTATGTAATGAATAATTCAAAAATTCCAGTTTTTTTATTTAATATTCCAACAATTTTCTCAAAATAATTAAAAAAGCCATTAAATGTTGTAAATTTTTATTTTATATAAGAATTATATTTATTAAGTTAATTTACATTCAATTTTTTGTGATTAAATATTTCGAAAAACATACTTACAAAACACTGATAAAGGTATTGTGAATGTAGTATAAAAATAATTCAACAATTTTAAAATCATACAATGAAATATTTTCTAGGGATTTATGGAATTCTATTTGTTTATATATATAATGTACTAATAATGTTTTAAAAGTATATATTCAGACTCTATTATTTTCTCTGTGTATTTTTCATATAATTTTATGCTAATATTTTAAAAAATTAATTTAATGATATTATATGTTTGATAATATTTTATTAACCAATTTATGATTCATAATAATATTATCCTTTTTCATTTCAATTATAATATAGTAGATAGTGTCTCACATTTTCCAATTATGTGTTACTCGACCTTAAATGGTAATAATCAGAATGTCTAAATATGGTTAAAACTAATAAACATCTATTTAAACATCACCTAAACATTTCAAAATATTATTTCATAAAACGAATTAAAATTATATTCACACCATTTTATATATTGAATATTTTTGGTCAACATTAAATTATATTAATTTTATATTTTATGTAATTGTGTAGGTTCCCCGATCATCCCTTATATAAGGACAGTA
The DNA here is from genome assembly GCA_963277665.1 of Viscum album. Classification (NCBI taxonomy): domain Eukaryota; kingdom Viridiplantae; phylum Streptophyta; class Magnoliopsida; order Santalales; family Viscaceae; genus Viscum; species Viscum album. The sequence goes on along the minus strand of OY728140.1, from coordinate 808,890,961 downwards.
CAAATCCTCTCTTCAATAATGTTCATGAGGAATTTAACTTAACCAAACTCCACCCAAATAACATCCCAAAATTCAACCCCACTCCCTAGTGGTACGGTTCTTGACATAAATACCAATCTATAAGTCATAATGTTTAATAAAAATGATGTTCTTAAAATATGAGGTAATCATTTGATCAAGAATTTTCATTTTACATCTTTTTATTCCTCATTCATTTCAATCATAACAGTTAAATTTTATTCTCATTAATATGTCCCATATACTGAGATATTATTATGTCAATTTAATAACTATATTGATCTTCATTTCCATCAAATGGGAAACAAAATCATCACTCATTCCTACATGTAGACTACCACTACACAAACCATGCTAACTAATTTCTTATCACCAAATATAATGATTCACTATAATGATATTTTTAATGTTTTTATATTACAATTTTTACATAATTATTATTCTAAACTGATATTTTCTTAATTACCATATTCTCTTCCCATCAATTATAAAATGATAACTTCTCTCTTAAATATGTGCGGACTACCACATTGATTAAGATTTGTAATTGATATTTCCTTTCATAAACACGTGGATAGTAATATGGATATATTTAATTAATATAAATGATATTTATGATATTATTATTATTCTAAAAGGGCATGTCATTATTTACCTTTTTCATCTTCCAACTATCAAAAAACGGAAACAACACTCTTATGTAAGCCTAGATTACCATCTACATGATTTGAAGTAATTAATATTTCATTACCACCATATATCAATGATTAAAATGTTTATATAATTATTTCCTATGATATTAATGATATAATTAATATTTTTGAGATTATAGATCAAATATGGATGTATGAAGAGTACAAATACTAAACCAACAGATGGATAAAATTGGAAACAATTATCAACTAGAACACTTCATTTAATCAATAATTGAAAATACATTTGTTGTAACATTCTATATATAAATAATATATGTTATGATATGAATTAATGTGTGTTTTTAACATATTTAAAATTTATATAAATTAATTTAAAAATATGTTTTACCTGGAATAAAATAATATGATACATGAGGTAAGGGTATGTTCTCTCCCATTTATTTTTATGAGGTATATGACATAGTAAACACAAGTTTCTTTTATGTGGTGTATAAACATACATTTAATTTCAACTATTTTATTTTTCATGAAAATAGTGTGGATTTAATAATCGATAATAAGTTCACCCTATCATGTTGTTTTTTTATTCGATGATTACAAATGATTTAAGCAACTTCTGTTATAAACCCTTTTATTTTCAGGATTTTTAATGACAAATTTACACATAGGGCAATTATAAAATCCTTATCATAAAAATCAATATATTTTTTTCTTATACTTTTATTCCAATAATTTTCATGTAATATTACCATTTCAAACACTATCCTACATTATAAGATCATGAAAATATTTTCTATGAAAAACCAACCTTATTCCCTCTCTATTTGATGAACATTTTCTTCCATGTCTATATTTTAATAATATTTTTTTCAAGAATTTTTATAATATCATCGAAGGACTTATAAAAGTAATTTATACACATATTATAAACCTTAAAAGTGATTAAAAAATCATATTGTCATTTTCTAAATGAGTGGATTTTTTAATGAACTGGATGGAAAATATATTTTAACATAGTATAAAACAATTAGAAAAGATGATTTTTATGTTCAAATATTTATAACAATCACTATAAATAAATTTGCACAGTAGTTATAAAAATTCCCAAATAAAAATTTTAAGGTGTGTCTCTTTGATATCAGTATTGAATAACAGAAATAAAAAACAATTTTTCATTATTATTTATTCAACAACATTCAATAAAAAATTTAAAATTATGATGAATTATCAATAAAACTTATTTTATAATCATTAATTCCCATGAAAAAATATATTTTTCACTCATGTGGTGAACAATAATAAATTTTTTACGAGTTATCCTTGAATGTATTTTATTTTTCCTTAACTATCATTATATATCTAAATTTTTATCATCTCTCTATACCATATTTCCATTACAATTGTCTTGTCATTCGTCAAAAGCATTATATCTATTTAATAATTTTATTTATTGTTTCAATTTTTCATGAATCCAAGGAATGTTAAAATTTATGAATATTGTTCAGGGATTCTTTTCCCCAAATGATTTATTCCTCAACTTCTATAAATTTTCCTCTTGATTTTATTTTTAGTTCCAATTGTTTATTAATTTTTTGATTTTTAATTAATGAGTGAATATTATGATATTACTGATTGACTGAATTAAGATTTTGTTAATTGGTGTTAAAATTAATTTTAAATTATGGATTAATGGGTGTCAATGGAATGATTTTTGTTTTGAAATCAGTACTAGTTATTTGATGGTGTAGTGGATTATATATTATGATTAAGTTTTATTGACAATATATATTTAGATAATAATTTTTTTACAAGATTTTATTGTGATTGAATATAAATTTAAATATTAATTCTATGTGATTTTTTGGTGATCCTAATAAATGTTTTTAGTAACCCTAGATTTTTGAATTTATTATAAGTGATGGAATGTCATTGTATTCCTTATGATGTATAGTACTTGATTTTTATCACTTTCTAATATTTTTTTCATTTGTATATTGATAATTATTTATTTCTATTGAATAAAATAAATTAATTAATATTAAATTACATGGTAATCTTTTTAAAACAAATATTAATTTTTTAATTTAATACTTTCTTTATTTTTATCTTAATGAATGATAATTTAATATTTTTATACTAATTATTTTATTTACCAAATATATTGTCCCTATTTTATTTGTGATTTTTTATATATTATTTCAATTTATATCATTATATTTAAATTATTAATTCATTATGTAATAAACTATTTTGAATTAAAGATTATTTACTATAATATATTAAGGAATCAATATTTGAATATTTCACTATGAACATGTGATTAATATGACCAAGGTATTGGAGATATTTTTAAATTTTCTAAAGGAATAATTTTAAATAATGTACTTTCTTCCATTCCTAATATCATTAAATAATTTTTTTAATTTAACATAAATCAAATATCATTTATTTTTTCATATTTTTAATATATTTTACATCTCAAGGATTTCGATTGGTGAACCATGGAGAAATTCTAAAAAAAATTTATGATGATGATATTAAATATGTTAAGCCTGATCAAATTGATAGAATGAATTATTATAAAGAAAAATTGAAATTTGGGAATGAACCTATAATTGTGTGTCTATATGATGATGATTAAAACCCATTGTATATAGGTTGTATGAATTTTATTATTTTATCAACGAATTTAAGACTTTTTGACTTTTGGGAAAACATTTTTAATGATTTATAATAGTTTTATATTGTTTCTATAGCTTTTTATAGTCAAACATCCTAAATAAAATCATTTCCACATTCACATTATAATTAGAAGAAAATATTATACCTGATTGGTTTTATGCTCAAAAAGACACACTCCCTCTTGAATAATTGTGTTCTATATAGGTAGGAATGTGAAGTTCTAACATGGTGTAATAAATATTTGGTATCATAGAATAAATTTAATGAATAATAATTTGAAAATTTAGCAATTAAAAATACTACTTTTATATAAATATTGAATATTCTAATAATAAATTTTTTAACAATAAAATTGATTCCAAAATGCTAAGATGGCTCACCGAGACTAGATATATTATGGGAAATTAACATATCTTGATAATTGTCTAGAGTGTAAGAAAATTGATCAATAGTTTCCTATACTCATAAATAAATTTTCAAATCAAAGAGTTGTACTATAAAAAATGGAATGAATACATATAAAATGCATAGAAAGAAACATCATGAAATTTTATATCCATAATTAAGAACTTATCCTCATAATTTTTTAATAATAAAAAATATATCATGATTTTATTAATAATTTATAGACCACATTTACCAAGAAATGATGATTATTTTTTATTATCACCACTTATTTATGATCTGAAACTTTTATGGGAGGAATTAATTAGAGTATATGATTATTATAAAATGTGAAAATTTTATCTACATGAAATTATTATGTGCACAACAATTGACTTTATGGGTTTATACATCTTTTGAGATACATTGTTATGGTGCATAAATCATATAAAATTTTCTATTACTGGATATTATATTATCATCTACAATATATAGTAGAACAATATACATGGGTCATAATATGTTTTTATATGTGTTTAACTCTTACAAAATATTACAAAACACATTGAATAAATCATAAGAATTTATTATTTCACAGAAAACCTTGTCTACAAATTAAAATTCTAAATGGGTGAAAACCATTGATGTCACATTTAAAAATACAATAATATATTATTGATAAAAAAGTATGAAGAAAAAAATATTTTGTTTATGTTCCATATTATAGAAACAATTAGGTCAAAAACAAAATTGATTTTATGAATTTAGAGAACAATATCTATGATAATTTGATTGGATAATTTTTAGAAATCAAATAATTGACTAAATATGGGATTAATGTAATATTTGTATTTATATCAATTGTAATTAATTATGATATTTCTATGATTCATAATGGAATATGATAAAACCCACCTATTCCTTTTCACCCAATTTTTTAATGGGACAACATAAGTTACTATCATTTTTTCATTTTATAAATTTTATTTTGTGTTACTCTTAAAATGTAAATAATTTTATTTCAAAAAAGTATTTTAATTTAACAGAGATGAAACATCCTTATTATCCCTTCATGATGAAACATCTCATTCCCATTCAATTACATTGAATATTTTTTATACCTTTCAAAATGATTATAATGAACAATTTTTATTTTTAAAAATAAATTTATAATAATGTTGTTAATATAAATTATTTGAAAAATATGGAGAAGGATTTTCTTTCTATAATAGTAAAATAAAAATATATTTTTCATCAAGCTTTTAAATGATATTAATGTGTAATTAATTTTTTATATGGTATGGTAAATATTATTTTTGGACTTTTATATCTATGTTAAGTGAAATAATTTGAAAGGAATATGATGATATTGAAGGGATATATTAATAATCTATATCATCATAATGCTCCAATTATTTAAAATCATATTTCTAAGGAGGTTACAATTTTTTTTCAAACTAAATATATTCATCAGAGAACATTAGTTTTTTTAAATATCACCTTTAACAAGTATCTTATTGGGTAATGTGGATCTATGCTTAGAAATTAAAATCATTTATAGGTGAACATTTAAGGTAGGAAACTTTATATATATTGAACAATATATTGATGTTTGACAATATATAACAATAAATACTAATTTTTTTATATAATCTTATATAGAAAAAATAGATATATAGATCTTGAATGAGTGTAAAAAACACTGATTTAAAAAAGACCATGCATAGTAGATCAGATGCTTTAGAAAAATTGAGTTGAATAGTGTATGGTCTTATTTAAATTTAATAACATGGTCTAGTTTTGACAATGAAGGTTAAATTATTCATACCAATGATCAGGAAAATAAAAGTGTGGTTTAGAAATATAATATATTTTTGTTCATAGAATTGATAAATTTTTGGGTTCTTAAGAAAAGAATAGAATATCCATATGACACACATTGTTTGTATTCACTAATGAAGTATGAAATGTTGATTAAATTAAAATTTGAGTTCTTTTGTTTAATTGAAAATTGTTCCTCAGTAACAACAGTGTCATACAAAAATAATTTGGTATGACACAAATTAATCTGAATATATTTTAATACATAAATGATCTTTATATCTTGGAACCACAAGATAAAATAATTTTCTATGATTTTGATCCATCAAATGTGTAGGGGTGTACCATTTTATAAGGAATGAAACTATAATTTGTTAATGAAAAAATTAATGATGATTCTATTTAATGTGATGTCCATACGTCCATGGAATGATTATTAGATAATATTGTTGAACACATCATAGACATCGATTATATATATTAAATGATAAAAAGGATGGAAAATGGGAAGAAATACATTGTTAGTTAAAATATATTATAATAAAATTATATTTTTTATTGTTTTCATTTTTAAATTTCAAAAAAAAAATATTTATTTTAATTTTTACTTAAAAATATATTTTAACAAATATGATAATATTTTTCGTTATTTTAGTTTTTTAATTTTTTTATTATTTATCTTTATATATGACTAATATAATTTTATTAATTTAATATTATAAATTTCCATTTTTTCTATATCATTTTACGTTTAATTAGTATTTTCATTATTCTATTAACATTGTTAACTAATAAAAAACATGCAAAATAATATTTTGAATAAGATTTTAAAAATTATTGTTCACTACTCTAATATATATGATAATTAGAACTTCTTATTGTTTATTCGTTTTCAACATTTTGAAAATTTTATTAAAATATTTATTTAATTTTTTGATTTGAATAATATTTTTCAAAAAATTTCTTCTCCTATGTATTTTTAATTTAATTCCTCATTCCACTTGTATGATTTTTAGTTAAATACATTAATAAATATAAACAAAAATTGGTGTAGTTTGGTTTACTTTATTGGATTATATTACAATTTATATATAATCCTATATTAAATAGTTGTGTTTTTTTTATTTATGTGTTAATTTTTTGTTAATTTAATTTGAAGGACAATGTCTTCTCACACTTCATAATCTATTACAACTTCTAGTTACGACCATACACAAGCATCAACTAGTTAGCCTCATCATCCATCTATATAGGATCTATATCCTTCCATATGAGAAGATAATCTTTCAAGGGTTGGTAAAAGTGGCATTTCATATTTGGAAAAATTATTTGTTTCCCATATCTACCACTAATGGATCTGTATTCAGTTTAATGATTGTTATAATCATAGTGGTAAAAAATATAACCAATTTATTAATTTTATTGGAATTATTACTTAGTAAAAATTTATTATTATAATTTTTTATGATTGAAAAATGTTTGAAGAAGCATAAATAACTCAAATAAGGGTGATAATTTTAGAAATATATTTTTCTATATGTATATTTATCATTAAATTTTTATACTAATATAGTTTTGTACCTATTTATGAGATAAAAAATTATATACCTAACACTAGATATGTGATGAATAAATTTCCCAAATTAGATGGAATAATATTTTGGTATTTTAAATAAAGCAGAATGTTAAATTCTAGTTTTTGGGATGGACCATTAAATAATCCATATGATATATTTAATCATCTAAATAATAAAACATGTAAGTGTTTTTCTAAAACTTATATGAATTAAATAATTTTTGGTAGTAAAATGTTATATTTTATATGTTTTTTGATATTAATGACCATATTAATAATTTTCTATACTTATTATCCATAAAAGTTAAAGATCCCACCAAGAGATCCATTCTAAAAATGTAAATCCTTGTACTATATGTTATATAGGGTATAAATTATTTTAATAAAAAATAATGGACAAAAGATTTCAAAAAAACGGAGATATGATACTACATGCTATACAAAGTATTGCCCTACATTTAAAGATGTTAATGTCTTTAAAAAGGATTTTCTTCGGCTATGTTGATGTCTGACAGATCTGGCCTATCATCAATTCTATTCCTGATGGGCACAAATCTGGTCTCGAAGGGTTTTTGTGTGGATGAAGTAGATGATTTGGTTCGTGGGTAGGGATCACCTCGTATCTGAATAGTGACGCCTTGGTAGGGATGTAACCTCAGGACAACCTTGGTGGTGACATTAGGATGTGTTGATGGATCAGTGACGAGGATCTTGGATTCATGAAGCTTACACCCTAATGCTACAATTTTTACTGGTTATGTTGGTTATGATGGTGATGGACGTGAAAGGGGTCATGGGAAGTGACCTCAGAATGTTGTTATTGAAACAAGATTGCTATAATATGGTGGCCATCAATGACGATTTGTGGGGGAACGGTGGATGATGACAAGAGGATTATTTGAAATCTATTCATGGCTGGGGAGACAACTTCATATGGAATATATAAGTTAGAGATGGAGACAACCATGTTTTGGGAGGGAGGTGACCTCGACCTGTAGTGTGGCCTTAGGTTGTGGTTGAGTGATGTAGGCGGAACAACCTAGATTGTGCTTCATGGTTAGGCGGTGAGTGGTGTTTTCCTACTAGTACTCATGTCTATAGTGGGTTTTCATGTCTAATTTAGTCTATTATCCTTGGGTATTTGGGATATCTATGAGTTATGGTGTGTGTGTCATTTGACTATTAGTTGTTTTTGGGGTCCTTGATTTCAAATTTTATGGTTAGGAATAAATTTATATGATTCATGTGTGTTGTGGATCCATGCATTTCTATTTTCTTTAATAAAATTTGAGGACCGAGATCACTCGACTCTAGTACCTTCCTAGTAAATATGAATCACGAAGGTTGCATAAGAGTTAATAGAATCATAATGACATAATATGTATAAAAATGTTTCATTTAATTTAGAATTATATCATTTTGGATACCGATATATAATATTATATTTTTAATTGAAAATATATTTTCAACAGTAATTTTCATATTCAAGGAGTCATAAACATTAATATCCTGTATTAGGACATCTGATTCAAATAATTTCAATCGAGATAGTCATCAAATTCCATACGGTTATATTTTATTATAACCTTTCCATTAATTTTTCATATAATCATATTGAAAATAATTGTATTTTTTTTAATTTTAATTTCAAAGTTTTTTATTGACCGTCTACCTTATGCTAAAAAAGATGTAAATCAATTAAAAATATAATATGAAGATTATTCAATATCATTTTTTGGGTTTTTATTTATTTTTAATATATATTTAAATGGTTAAATTTATAATTCTAATGTTAATTTTAGTTGAAATTTTGATGTTATTTTCTTGTTTTTGGTTCCGTTGTTTTATTTTTCTTATTCTATTTTTAAATTTACGGGTTTTTATATTTGAATATAATGTAAAATAACACATTTTTTACATCATATATCGTTCAAACATGGTAATTTTTTATTGAAATTTTATTCATTATTTTAATTATACAACAACCAAAATAAAAAAATTATCACATTGGTATTTTTATTTTACTAAGGTGAAAATATATTTTTAACAATGTTTCTATAATAACAAACACGTTAAAAATTTCAAATTCAAATTTTTTAGAATTAATTCTAAAAATTGTTTTCTAAAAACCCATATGAAATATGGGTTTTCACATTGTTTATTATTAAATGATTTTAAACTAATAATTACAATGTATATTTCAGAAACATCACAAGTTAACCCATTTTGAAAAACAACAAAATGAAATGGAATAAACATTTTTCTCACAGGTGTTAATGTATTCTATATGAATTTATATTCCCACCCCTTTGAATAATATATCATTATAATATTATTTTATAATTTTCAAGGATTTTTAAGGAATATGTTTCCTAATATTGTGGTGTTTTTTCATTTTGTACAAGTGATTTGAAAACAAAAAAATGTTAATTTCCTCGAGAAAAGATCGAGTGATTTTTTATTGTAATTTTAATCTATGACAACGTCCATTTATTTTAATGGTGATTCCACAGGGATATGATCCATTGATATAAACCATGTTTTAATTTTAATGTTTAATGATTTTGATAAGGAAATCCTAATGAACTATTTTTCTTTTCCATGGTTTTAAATACGATGAACTGACAACTGTTTTCATGATCATGTGTCATACATATGAATGAATTACGATTATACAATTTTTTTACACATTATATCCCTCTATGGTATTTGGTAATTTTATAAATACATCTCATGAGAATAAGTTGATATGTGTCAACATTATTGAAAATATATAGCTTCACATTTTTATGCATGTGTATAACTGTTTTTATTTAATCTCATAGTATTATGTGTGCACATGATTGTGAATAATTTTGTTGAAATATTAATGCATGATTATGATTTCATAAATCTATTAATATATGATTACAAATGGAAATGATTTTGAATATATTTGTTGTGAATATTCTGATTCTATATTCTTATGATTCCACATAACTATGTTTGGGATCTAGAATAATGTTTAAAACTTTTTCACCCATATTGATCATGATTTTGGGATTGACTCTTTTTAAAAAATTATAACATATTATTTTCTACATATTCATATTTTTTGTTCAATACATTCACAAAATTTTTTTACCACTACATCATGATCATCATATGTTCACTAATGAGTGAAATATCATAGGTTTACACCTACAATGTAGTTGAGATCACCTTTGATTATATTCCACTTTTCCTAGGTTATAAAGAATGATGTTATGTAAGATTTTCCTTAAATGGTATAATGTGTAGATAATTTTCCCTATGTTTTTTAATAAATTCTTTTAAATAAGAAAATAATGTTATGATGGAAATAATTCACATATAAAGAGAAATATATTGGTTTTCTTATGTAAAAGGTTTTTCATCGTTCTTTAAAACTCTAAACGTAAATTTTCCTTGGTGTGTAAGATAATAAATGTTATCTATATTTATATTTATTATAGATGGTTAAATATTGGTCCATTTCATTTAATGTCTGAGATAATATTTAAACAATAAATATTTAGCACTAAATCAATGTGTAGGATACTTGATCTATTATAGTTTGAATGAGAGAAGTTTGTGTATATGTTTCAAGGATAAGAAGATATTAAATTTATAATTCAAAAGTAATGATTCCATTACAAGTGGATATTTATATATAGGACCATATTTATGATGGAATAGATAAAATTTAATGGTTTTATGTTATGGGATCCAAAGGTATAGATATTATTTTAGGAGATTATGATTTTTTTTAATATGTAATTGATATACAAGTAATATTTATGTTAAGTGGGTTATATATTTTTATATAATCATGTAATATTGTTATTGGGAAAATTTGATAACTAATTTGATGAGATAATTAATTATGGAATCTGAATTTAGTTGATTAATTTGTATTGATTAATATTTTAAAGGATATATAATTATGTTATGAAATTATTTTGATTCAGGTTAATTTGGAAAATTATTATTGTTTTTAAAATTTTTTATTAAATTATATAGATTTTTTGGAATTTCAATCTATTCATAATTAATTTAATTTGGGGGTAAATGTTAAGTTGATAATGGAGAAATATATCATCAAATCATTTTTATTTGAGTTATTTGAATCTACTCATAAATATTTTATAGGGTTCTAAGATTATATATTTAATGAATGTATTTGACTTGAATTTTGGGGTTATTATTGAAGTGTATAATAATAATATATTATTTATTCAAATATATTTTTATTTATATTAATTATTATATGAAATTATTCTATTAATTTTTTATGTAAATATCTTGAGGATAGAGGAATAATTTTTTATGATAATGTAATCCATTAAATTGTTTGTTTTACTTTTTTTGGGAAAAAATACATTATGGTTATTTATCAAAAACAATTTGTATAGAAACTCACAAAAAACTAATGGATGCAATTTGGGAATGAAATCAAGTACATATAATTTCTAACATTAATTATCTCAATGGTAATATATATCATAAAATTCAATCAAGATAATGATAAATATATTAATTTTTTATGGAAAATATTTCTTATCCATGATTGTATTCTTTATTAAAGCAATTAAAAATTTTTATTTCAATAATACATAAGAAGATTAATAAATATTTTGGAAATTCTAAGTTTCAATGTATTAATATAGATAATAATTAATTTTTCAAAATTAATTGTGATCATTTTATATTATGTATTATTTATTTTTACATAGGTTTATATAAGAACCCAGTTATTTCATGAGGTAAGGAGTCTTTTACATTACATCAACTGTCAGCCTAAATTCTTTTTTGTTTTGGAATAATGTGAATTCTGTTTGAGGTCATGGATGTTTTGAGGCTGTCTATGGAATGTTTAGATCATGGAACAAAATTTTTTGTGTGACACATGCCTTACACAGGGTCAGTATGGACAGTGAGGGGAAAACCACATAGTAATCTTTACGTATTTGAGGATGACCAGTGGATTTATATAGGATGCACAGGTTTACTAGTCATGTGAGTTGACCAACAGACCTAAGGGGTACATCTATAGTTTTTGACAGTCGTATGAGACACAGTTTTCATAAGGTTATTCTAAACCTGCATACTAATATTGTGTGGTGACCCTTCCTACAGTAGTGGGTTCATCGTTGGCTCATTGTATATTCAACTATTTGAAAAATGCTTGAGACCCATAATATTTAGTGAAATTAAAAATATTCCCTTAATTAATCTATTAAAACCAATTTCAATTTTTCAATTCTTCATCATTTGACAGTATACCCATGAGAGATCATCCTTGATCCAATTTCTTGTTTTCAATACCATTTATATGTCTGGTCTTGGATTAGACCATTATTCATATTTTTGGATTATCACTGGCATGTACATAATTCTTTTTGTTCCATTCTTGGTTATTCTTGGTATCCACAATCCTATGTAGTTGCGTGAAAATTTTCTATATTGATAGTTTCTTCATAAATTCACAAATTTTATGTGAATAATAGTTGAATCAGGAGAAAATATAGGACAATAAATCTAATATATTCTTACAATAGGTGGTATTTTTATTTTCATTCAATTTTGAAGGGTTGGTATAAATTTATATGTGTCTTTCACCCAATTAGCAGTGTGACTGACATCAAATAGAGTTCATAACATGAGTTATGTTTATAGTATTGTTCTGTGTAATTAAAAATACCCAATGATAAATGAATAATTGTTTTTACATTGAATTTTAACAACCCATTGGGTGTGTTGTTCAAATAACTAGATAACCATGTGTGCTGATTGAACATGGATACCTTCAAGTGTGTCATTTACCCCAAAATAATACTTTTTAATAATGATTTGTCAATTATAAATTAAATATATTAATTTAAGGGAATTAAATATCATGTACCTGGGATTCAAGCAAGTATGGTCTTGATTAAGAATTAGTTTCATTTTAATAATGATGCTCTCATGTGAGTTAATTAAGAGGTCATGCCTTCTAAGTTGTTATATTCCATTATCCACATTTTGGGATGATGTTTGAATTAAATGATCATATTGATGAACCTCGATATGATTATATGATATTGATTAAATATTTATATGTCTTTGGTGACACATGGTTTCATGTATGAAAAACATTGACAGACTCAATTGGCTACCACATTTCATATGGCCTAATGACACGTGGGATCCATAGTGGACTACCATGGATTGACTCATGGGAGATGACTATTATGTTATCTAGTGGGATGTGGAATATTTATGGGTTTTCATGGAAATAATCTAAGGTGAATGTGATTATATATTAGTTGGGTGACTCATCTTCTCCATTAGAAAACCTCCAAGGATGGACTTGAATGGAAATGATGTTATACCACGCTAAGAGAAATTATAGGATTCCCTTGTGGAATTCCAATAATGGTCTTGTATGGTACTTGGTTCATGATACGCCTAAACGGATAACTATATTACAAATTAATAATAATAAATACTGACTTAGGTTATAAATTTATTTAATAATGAAATGATTTATATGACACTCTATCCTTCCAAAATAACAAGCCTAGATTCTGATAGAGGTTTACACTCTCATAATTGGATTTTTAGGTATTCTTAAACACATTTATCCCAAAGGGATAATGTTCCGCCCTATATTTTTCATGACTTATTAAATAAATGAACATAATTATAAATTGATTAATACCAACTATTATTTAGTGAAATTTTGGTTAAGGATGAAGAAGGTATTAGAGGAAAAGTTTCCATGGACACTATGACCATTATGATTTTTTTACTTTATTAATTTATATAAATAAGTTATTATTGAATAAACACTGTTATTATTATAAATTCTTTGACTATATGGCACTATACATTTGGTTGGCTACCTGCAAGGATTGTATTCCACACACTATTTTTGCCGCCCAGGCGTACCCGGACATACTATATGACTTCTAGTATGGACACCGCTAAGTTCCCAAAAAATGTTTTGGATTTCTTCTTTGTAGTAGGGGAGAACATGAATAGGTTGAGGATATTTGATCTAGATAGGATAGTTTTTTATTTTTAGTTGTTTTATTATATTTATTGTACACATTCTAGGAATTATTATCTTGAATTCATTGTAGAAATATTACTTCTATCATCCTCAATACATGTATTTGAGATTCAATGTAACATTATTTATTATGTATTTATTGGTTTTTGTTTATTTTCTCGTTGATTTATTTATTTCACAACATACATGACATATTAATTACAATTTCGTACACTCTTATGATAAGGGAATAAATTCCCCACATACTCACTTATGCCCTCCCTATTAGTAGGCAGCCTCTAATGTATGGAAAGAAGTTATTGAGGCTAGGTGGCCAACTGAGCATAGGGAACCTTTTAATGGAGTTCAGCTCTAGGATAATAAAAAGTGGTATCAAAAGATATTTTCAATTTTGCATTAATATTTTGATACAATATGAAGTAATACAAAGGAAGTATAATTTTCTAATGAGTTTTGTGATGGATTACCTAACCTATGGATAGGAAAATGTGAAATTTCCATGATCAAAATTATTTTTTATTTATTATTCCTATTACATATGATTTAATTGCACCAATGGTTATTTAAATTAAATTATTATATAGTAATTGATATAACTAAGGATTCCATTTTCTAATCCTAGTTGGATGAGGGAATTTCATATCATGCATCATTTTAGGATCCTTTTATAAATCACATTAATGCATTATGTAATTCCATATATGATTCATTTCTTGTTTTCTTATTATTGTGTTATGTTCTCAGATTGATAAAATTATTGTGTAAATAATGTTTTTTTATGGAATAAGGAAACATGGTACATACTTTTAGTGACTACCATAACCAAGTCGTTGAGGGATAATTGAGCCTAAGAGTTCATGAATGTGTTATTAGCTATGGATTGTTAGGCCAATTATATAGTTCTCCAAAGAATCACACCAATTCTGTTGGGTGATCAGTTATCAAAATATATGTGACATTATGATGGAATCAGATATCATAATAGATTATAGGTGAATTTATTTTGTCTCACTACTATTTCATAAATTGTGAATCATGAGATTTTAACTGAGAATAACTGAATAGAGGATAAGGGTTCATGTTGGTTTACATAAACGTCATGATCTATGGCTATATCGAGTAGTTATAGGAAGATACATCTAGAGAATCCATGTAGTGAAATAAGTATCTATAAAACATACACATGTATCCAACTAAGGTGTAACATGTGCAGTAAACTAGATATATACGACAACAGTTCAAGAGAGACCCTACTAAGTGCAAATCTTTCTGCAAGATTGGCAATCTACAGCTCATTCAAAGAACATTTCCTTCAATATCTAGTGAGAGAGTTTTTTCACTGGATCCACATGCACGAGTTGTCTTAGTATATTCTTCTCATGAATGGAGCTATAGTACAACCACCTGACTAGGCCGAGTCAGTGGCCATGGACATGGTAATCAGACCGTAAATTTATAGTGACAGTAGTGCCGAAATTCTTAGGGTAACAAGTCTGTTCAAAGGGCTATAGTATAGGGAATGTATATTTAGTGATACCAACCCATGAGGAGATGAATCTCATACCTTATATAGTTACTAGTACAATTCTACTGGATTCCACATTAGAATAATCTATTTTATAAAATTTCTCTTCCCAAATCGTTTTATTTGTTCCCTTTGGGGAGAGTCTGGGGATCAACTTTAAATGGTCTGATGGATTTAAGATGATTTATAATCAATTGGGGCATAAAAAATTATATATGTTAGTGTGGGAAGTTCCACCATAATATTGTAAAGTGTCTCTTTGTTTGTGACATGTTTCTCCTCCAGATGGTAGGTTTTTACACCATTATCTATATATACTTGTTAGTTACGTTTCATAATTTCATTTATTTCTATTCCCACGGGGTGTCAATCAAATAACAAGAGCATAGATAGTTTGTTCATAAGGGTGAATGGGATGTCCATGAGAGCCGATATAGACTCTAGAATCATGGGATGTGTGGGATGACCACATAAATATAAATTAATATCAGGATTATTGAGGAAGACATCTTGTAGATTTCCCTCCAGTGTTTGATCGATTCATGGATTCTTTCCTAGAAAAATTTTCATGATTACCTATTGTGAAAAGGGTCGAGTTATCTATCGATCTAGTACCAAGAGATACACCAGTATCCATTCTTCCTTATAGGATGGGTACTATTCAGATGTAGGACCTATTTAGGAAGTTTGAGGATTTAGATGAAAATGTGTTTTTCATACCTACTATTTCTCTAGGGGGATCACTAGAACATTTCTCAAAATAGGTGGATTGTACCCTTGTACTAGGTGTTAATTACCTGAAATTTAACCAACTAATAGTTACGAACCAATATCAAATTCCAAAAATAGATGTCTTTCTCGATTAGATTCAAGGAGAACAAGTATTCTCAAACATACATTTCAAATCCAGTTATCATCAAGTGCATGATAGACTACTATTAATTCCCCAAAATAATTATCTTAGAGGGTATGGTCTATAGGATAATATGGTTATATAATTCAGTCAAATGAAATATCCATTAGGATTCTTGGAATTGGTGAACCAATCATTACATCCTTATATGGACACATTTTCTATAGTTTTGGTTGGTCACATATTAGTGTATTCTTTCTATTAAACTAACCGTGGGAAGCAACTATATCATACTAGATATACTGAGATATCATCATTTATATTCTAATATCACATTGTTCCACATTAGGATGGATCAAATTTACCTTGTGGGTTGCATTATGTCACCACCAGTCCCACGGGGCCCGTGTCGTGACTACCCCATGTCCGCCATCTATAGGACAAGGGCTGGAGACTAGCTCTGAAAGGTGTATTCCCTAAAATCGAAAAGTCATTACCTTAATAACCTATAAACACATTCAACCAATCACATAGTAGGATACGAACATGAGTAAAATTAATAGTAAATACAGTGAGTACAATAAGAAAAAGAGTCCAAAATATAAGCCCAACTGGAATGTACTGTAAAATTGAAAAGTACAAATAAACTGGAATAACTCCTATGAACACCTGCCAAGGATCCTACCTGAAGGGTTGTTACAGCTCTCGAATGGTTTTATCTAAGGTACGCCTCATCTAATGTCCACCTCTGAGCTACCTCCAGTCCCGATACCCTCATACTCAGTCAGGGTTGTCTGCCAGTTTCACCAAAAAGAAGAAGTTGTGGGCATAGCCCATGCAGGGGTGAATATAACGATACTTAGTTGGGACCCCGAGACCCTATAATGTCCCAAAAAATCCACGAAGGATAAACCACAAAGCATGTAATCAACTAAAAACCCTACTTAGGTATATTCCCAAACATATACATATGTGATCAAGTAAACCCATCTCAATCTTGAGTAAACACAATGTCCAACTCAAAATCCCAATGCTCAACTATTCCACAAATGAAAGAATACCACAAAGGTAAGTACCACAGTGGTATGCCACACTGAGGAATACACCAAGGTATTACCACGAAGAAAAGTACCACACAGGTACAGACTCAGCTCACACCAGGTATATCATAGGTATAGTAGTAGAGATGATTATATTTCACTATGACTTTATCTTACAATGTTAACAGGAAAACCCACGTAGGATCTGAAATCATCAGACCTATGTAGGATCCTAGTACATCATCAGACCCACAAAGGATCATAGTACATCATCAGACCCAACCATGATCATAATATCTCCTTAGACCCACACCATATCCTAGTACCTCATCTGACCCACAGAATATCCTAGTACATCGTCAAACCCACACAAGATCCTAGTGCCTCATCATAACAACACATGGTCCTACTACATCATCAGACCCATGAAGGATCCCTTTCAAAAGTCACAGCAAGCTACAGAGTACCCAGAATAATCACATTCTATCCAAGAGAGTCTGATCATGAAGATACTGGTTGATAATTAAACTACCACAAAGTCCCATGATGAAAATATCCCAATGATCTACTACGTTATATAGGTCTTAATGCAGCAGACAGTGCGTTAAACGGACGCTCGGTCTGTAAGTTATTGACCATTTAGTCTCGAGGGTCCGGTTGGATTCATGCTCAATCCAACCCGACCGTACCCAGACATTATCCAATTTTCATATGGGGTATATCAAAAGGTCAGTCTTGCTCCAAGGATTCAGGTGCCACATATTGTTCGTCAAATAGATTCCCAGTGCCAATGTTAGGTCCAAAAGAACGTATAAGGTCGATATTGGTCCACATCTGATCCGACCCAGTTCGGGTTGACCTAGACCGCTAGGTCTGGCCCGCCCCTCTAGGTCCGGCCTCGCCCGCGTTGTACTACCCGGACCACTAGGTTTGGCCTGAACTACGCTGGGTGGCCTAGCCTGCATATGGCGGCCCGCGGTTCGGTAGTCTACCACGGTGTGGCAGCCGACCAAGGTAGGTCGGATGGCCAACCATCCTCTTCATGCAGCGCGATCGCAGGTCACGCCTATGCTGGCGGCTGGCAATGAGTCGACTGCCCTTCCCTCTCCACCGTGGTATAAGGCCAAAGTTCTCTTCTATCAAGTGGCGCGGTCGCGTCTTCACCTTTTTCGTGGCAGACTTTGGTGCCAGACACCATTCATGTGACCCTCGAGTGTCAGTTTCCATCCTCCTTCATCGTAAAGAACACACCAAACATGAAGAACAACAGAGGAATTGGGTCGTGTATGTTTGTCCCTATTCCTCCGTATTAGTTTGGTAGCTGGTGAATCAGTATGATTAATTCGATGTAAAACAGGCGGAATAAAAAAACCCCTACCTCGATGGTATTTTGACATCAGAGAGGATATAAGGATAGACAGTGTATTTTCATAGTTGAAGACATCCCACACTCGAGGTGGCGCATTCATCATTGGAGAATATGGTGTGATCCTCATTGGAGAATCCTTCTTCATTTGAGAAGGGTTATTCATTAGAGAATGAGTTCCACAAATAATCTCCCATGATCCTACTTTTTCAACCAATTTATCCCAATGATAAAATGATGATCCAACCAAATTAAATTAAGTTTATGAATTTAATTGTTGGCATAATTAATTTTTGGAACAATTAATTGTACCACATTGACATAATTAATTAATGGGAGGAAGTTCAATAGATATATCCCATTAAAAGAGAAAAGATTAAGATTTCGGTGGTCCCCAAAAATTTTTAATTCAAATTGGGGGTTTTGCAGTTAGGGTGGTCCCCACCTACTTATCCCATGTATAGAGGTTTCAAAAATAAAAGGGTTAAAAGTTATTATTTTTGAGTTACTATTTTTGAGTTATAAGAATTTCAAAAATAAAATAATTTATTTAATTATGTTATTCACGATTATTCCATTTTTGGTTTTTCTCACAAGAGGTCTGTGCCGACTAGACTTAAGTCATGCCTTTGGTAAACCCGCTATCTTGATTACATCGGTACCCTTAGATTTCAGATCTGAGTTAACTTTTTTGAGATATTTTACTTCTTTAGAAAAATACATACACCCACTAATTAAAAATTAACCAATATTAAACAGATCTTTCCTGACACTCCGGGCCTCAGAATCACACGATGTCAGGTTTTATAGTCATGAAATAATTCTATATAGTTTAAAAAAATATTTGATGGAATTTATGGGTCATTAAATTCTCGCCACCTTAGGGATTTATGTCCTCAAAAGCCGCAACAAAGTAAAAATATCCAAAAGGGGTACTAACAACGAATTTGAGCCTCCCTCTCCCGTATTCTCTCCTGCAGGTTCCCGTTCTGCCGGTGTACGTGCACCAGAGGTATTAGCCGCCCATGAAGGACCCTGTTTTTTCGATCCTCAATCTCTAATGGAACCTCTGAAAATGTTTCCCCGTCCTCGATGTCATACACATCGTGGATGATGATGTGATATGGGTCATGCACATATATCCTAAGCTAGGATATGTGGAATATGATGTGCACCTTCTAAAACAGGTCTGGATGGTCTAGGGAATATTCCACCTCACCAACTCTACTAAGGACCTAAAAGGGTCTGATTAACCTCAGAGATTACTTGTCACCCGGGTCAAATCATGTAAAACCTCGTTGGGGTGAGACTTAAAGAAAGATGTGGTCACCATTCTCAAACTCCAGAGGTCTCCATCTCCTGTCGGCATAAGACATCTACTTGCTTTGTTCAATCTTTATCTTCTCCTGGATGATCTGCACCTTCTCTGTGGTAGCCCATACCGTATTTGGTCCCATGAGTGCTGACTCCCCTAGGTCAGACCACCACAAAGGTGATCTACTAGGTCGGTCATACAATGCCTCAAATGGTGTCATCCCAATGGTGGAGTGATATATGTTGTTCTATGAAACTCCACCAAGGGCATGGGATCCTCCAAGCTGCGACAAAAGTTGACGACGCAGGAACGCAACATGTCCTCGAGGGTATGAATTGTTTGTTGAGTCTGGCCTTCTGTTTGAGGATGGAAGGCGGTGCTCAAATGAAGCTGCATCCCAAAAGCATCCAGCAACTCCATTCATAGATGGGAATTTCAACATGCATCATGATCGAAGACAGTCATCGAGGGTACTCCATGTATCCACATAATCTCCTACAAATATAGGTTTCCCAATCTCTCTACAAATCCCTACTCTCTAATAGGTAAGAAGTTGGTCAACATGGTGAGTCGGTCAATGATCACCCATATAGAATCATGAATCCTGGATGTACGTGGAAGTCCTATAATGAATTCCATGGATATCTAGTCCCTCATCCACTATGGGACCTCTAAAGGACAAACTAAGCTGGCTGGTACCTAATATTCCGCCTTCCCTTTCTGACAAATGTGGCACCGATAGACAAACTCTGATACTGCATTATTCATTCCTAGCCACTCGTGTTGATGCTAGAGGTCCTGGAACATCTTCACAACTCCAAGATGTACCGCTAGAGGGGACGTATAGAGCTCCCACAACAATTCCTCATGTACTGCCACCTGTACCATAGTATGTCCTCTGAAGAGGATGACTTGCTACAACCTTCAAAAAATCCATCAGGTGTATGTCATGTATATATATGAGCTCGTCGAGCCTCACAGTCAGGGTCCCAACGTTGGCCCTCCAAGACTTGCTGGAGAATGGTGGAGTGACTTTAAGATACTGAATATAAGTTGCTCCATCTCGATACATGTAAGATATCCATAAAGCAGCTAGCAGCTCTATATCCTCACTCAACAGTTGTAGGCCAGACCTCTTTCTAAGGGCATCTGCTTCCATATTCCCCTTCCCAGGAGTATATAATTCTCAAATTCATAGACCTGGTGGAACTCTAGCCACTATCGTTGGGAACTGAAATCTCCAAACTCCTACTACAAGGAGGGTATGGCTGGCCGACTCAAGAGTGATCAGTGTCAACCTTTAATGTATTACTGTATCTAGTGCTTCCCGGGTTTCCGTTTTCACTGACTATGGAAAACCTCACCCCCATGGTGTAGATAAAACACAACCTTTTTTCCTAACACATTCTATTTGATTATGAACCATGGATACCCTGTCCATTCCCAAACTAACATCATAAGGCCTCAATGCTATCACCAAGAGGTTCCCACAAAAACACTCACCTCAAGGGTCAGATCACACCATCGTCGTAAGTTTGATTATCAAGTACCCTCCCAAATGTATGTCAAATCATGAGGGTCATGTCAATGGTTTAATCGAAAACACTAGGTCGTGTACAAGATTTGTGGAAGGATGGAATGATTGGTACCTATGTCTATTGATATGGAAGCTAGTAGTAGATACTGACCATACCTCGAATCCTTCCTAGATCCCTTAGGTCGCACTCCTTGACCACATGCAGCTACACTCATCCCTTGTTCTCCAACTCCCTATGCCTGGCAGGGACCACAATAGAGGGATGGTTGTGACATTTCGAAATTTACACCACCTCATGCTGCTGCCCTAGCTCTTCTTCCATGTCTGCAGACCTGCAAACTCATTTGCCCATAACACTTCCTCTTCCCAAAACATTTTTACAATCCCATGACTCCGAGACAGGTGCCGGTTTCTTGTTTTCCCACTACTAAAATTTCCTGTCTATATCCGCTTATCCAGAGAACATTCATCCACAATGGTAATCTCTACCAACCCCATTTATATAGGAATTCATAAAGTAATAGTGTTGGGTCAGACGTCCTTAAACACACTGCACTCAAAAGTCTGAGCCCCAAAGCACTGATCATATCGTATTCATCGAGTACCAAAAATGATCGGTACACTATGATAAATACTCTACTACAGACATGTCGTTTGGAAAATGCTTTAGTAGCTCTATAGAATTCTCAGCCACCTCTTCAAGCCATTCCTCAGCCGCCTATGAGTCGAGATTTCCTCGTAACCTGAGGGGTATTTGATGTTGAATCATGCGTAAGGAACTAGGCCTATATGTGTCCTTTACTGATACTGCCAGTTGTAACTGCTGACCAATGGGAAATGATATAGCTGACACACTACCCGGAGTAACTATCTCGTGTAATGGTACACATATCGAAGACTCATCATTATGTATATCCTAGGTACCGTAGTAGATATGATAAATGAAACTACTGAATCATCTTACTCTATTAACAGAAAGACCCATATAGGATCCTAAATCATCAGACCCACATATGATCCTAGCATATCATCAGACCCATAGAAGATCGTAGTACATTGTGAGACCCCCATAGGATCCTAGTACCTCGTCAGACTAGCACTGGATACTACTACCTCATTAGACCCACACTAGATCCTAGTATGTTTTCAGAACCACACACAATCCTAGTTCCTTGTCAGACACATGTGGGATCCTAGTTCATCGACAGACCCCCGAAGGATCACTTCCTCAAGTCCCAACCTACTATAGGGTACACATCTCTAAGAGATTCCTCTCCTCAAGCTACTGTTCGATACTCCAACTACCAAAAATACACACAAATAAAATATCCCAAAGGTATTCAACATCATAGGGGTCTCAATGCAACATAAGGTGTGTCAAACGGATGCCCGATCTGTAAGTTATTGGACTTTTATTCCCGAGGTCCAAGTCAGATTCATGCTCGATCCAACTTGATTTTACGCTAACATTATCTAAATCTCTAGTGCAGTATTCCAAAAGGATTTTATCGCTTCAAGATTTTTTTCACAGAAGACGGTTCATCAAATGGATTCTTGGTGCCAATGTTAGGCCCAAAAAAATGTATAGGGTCGAAATTGGTCTGAGTTTGGTCTGCCCCGGTTGGATCGACTCTGCCTGGGCCGACCTGAACAGTTTTGGGTCAACTCGGCCCAGCGGGTCCAGCCCAGGCCATGATGGGTGGCCCGCAGTGCGGGGTGGCTGTGGTGCGGTGGTCCACCGCGGATGGCCAGCCATCCCCTCTGCTTAGATTGGTCACGCGTTGCACATTCACTGATGGATGACAGCGAGCCGGCCACCCTACCCTCATTGCCACATTATATATGTTTTGGTTCTCTTCTACTGTGTGGTGTGGTCACACTTTCTCCATCATCACATCCGACTGTGGTGCTCACTGTTGTTCATGTGCCCCTCCAGTGTCGGTTGTTGTCCACTTCCATAACGAAGAACACACCAACCATATGGAATTGTAGAAGGATCGGGCCGTGTTCATTTGGCCCGCTTCCTCCACATTAGATCAGTAGCAGGTGGATCAAGATGATTGATTTGATGTAAAACAATAAGAATAACAAAACCCCTACCTTGGAAGTTTGTTGACATTGGAGAAGAGGGAAGGACATACGTTATTTCGTTGTATTTGATGACATCCCACTCTTAAGGTGGCACGTTCTTTGTTGGAGAAGATTTAACATTCCTCATTGAAGAAGCGTTCTTCGTTGGAGAGGTGTTCTTCATTATAGATTGAGTTCCTCAAATGTTCTTCCATGTTTTTACCATTTTCAACGATTTATTTCCAGGATAATATGAGGATCCAACCAAATTAAATTAAGTTTGTCAATTTAATCGTTGGCACAATTAATTGTTGGAACACTTAATTGTACCACATTGGCATAATTAATTAATTGGGGGATGTTCAAGAGTTAACTCCCATTAAAGGGGAGGAGTTTATGAGTTGGTTGGTCTCCACAAATTGTTATTTCAAATTGTGTGTTTTCTAGTTTGGGTGGTCCCCAGCTTCTTAACCCATATAGAGAGGTTTCAAAAATAAAAATGTTAAACATTTTTTTTATTTTATTATTTTACAAAAAACACAAAAAATATCCTTCATCCTTGAACTACTGTGGTCAAGGTGAAGGTATCCTACATAGAGTTCTGTTGATTGGAGTTCAATGGTGTCCTCAAATTTCAATTCCGATCATTGGTTCAAAAGTTACAAAACCCAACTAGCACGTTTACTAAATGTACCTCGAATTTGTTTTCAGAAAATTATAACAATCTCCCAAGAGCAGCATCGGTCAAGGCTAGGCTCTTCCAAAGTGAAACGGGCCCCAACAATCCGAACCGTACTCTTGGATTTTCAATATTAGTTATAATTAGATTTAATGAATTTTACACTAAAATAATTTTCACTTAATTATTTTATTTACGGCCAAAAACTAACTTTTACTGGTGGCATGCACCGACGAATGTTTGTATATGCCTATAGAGAGAATAACCTCACAAGTTCAGCAGTGGTCTCAGATTATCAATCTGAGATACCATTTGATAGTTATAATCATTTGAAAAATAAAATAATTTATTTAATTATTTTATTCACGCTTATGCCATTTTTGGATTTTCTCACAGGAGGCTCGTACCCACTATACTTAAGTCGCCCCTAGGGTAAACCAGCCATCCTGAATGCAATGGTGGCCTTATATTTCTGATCTGAGTTTTTATTTAAGTGTTATTCCACTTTTTCATGAAAAATACTTACATGCTCTAATTCAAACATAACCAATCTTCGACAAATCATTCTGGGAATTCTGGGCCTTGGAATCATGCGCCATCAGATTTCACGGTATCGAAATAAATCTACATAATTAAAAATAATTTATATGGAATTTATAGGAAAATACACATTATCTCAGAGAGAGGAGTATATGTTGACATAGTAAAGTTTAGAGATGTAGTTTCCTAGTAGAATCCTAAGAATATATTTCATATGTAGATCTTTTTTGCAATGGAATTATATTATAGACATTTCATGTTGGGATTAGCACACATAACAATACCATTGATAGTATTGAAAATGATGGGTGTTATGTTTTTATGGTCATAAGGGAGTTATTTATCCATTCATGAAATGAAATGGTGGATGAATTTAGTGCATAAACTAATTTTTAGAGAGCCAGGAAGTAGATTCACTATTTACTTGGTTGAATAATGTATCGGTAAAAAATAAGTTCTTATATATGGTGATATAGTTGTTGTAACATCCTTGGTCTGGGTGCCACCAAAAGGTTCCTTGTACCTAGTTTGTCACATGTCCTCAAAAGCATTTCCCCAAACACCAGAGGCTACAGACTAGCAGTGAGGGCCTTGGGTGTGATCATTGGGAAACTATGCCCACATTGGATGAGCAACATCACAGAATAATAATAATTATAAATAGTGAAAATATTAATACCCTACAATAGAAGTAAATAGTGTTATACTGATAGTATAAACAACTACATCCTATATATATCAATAATGATAGATGTCGCAAGTATCTATGAAAATAGTCTAACAAGTCACAATACTAGAAATACAACACTAAAACCAAGTCACTTGAACCGGTAAATAACTCTAACAACATCACAAGCCTCATCTTGGTCCCACTCTCTCTTAATCCGACATCAATCAAGTACCTGGTGAAGACGTGTTCTTGCCTATATCTACACCTGCAACCATTTAAACTATTTGGACCCAAAATAATTACCCAAATAGGGAGTGAGAAGAATCAAAATTTATAACCCCCAAAAGATCCATACCTTACTTTTAGTGAATATATATCGTAGGCAATATGAAAAATGAAGCAATAAACAATGAAGTACTCAAAATTAACCTATTCTACAATTTCTAGTTACATTCATTAACATTTATTAGTTATTCAATTTTATGAATAATGAAATCACATGATCTAGCTCGTGATATGTATCCCCCTGTGTAAAAGTAAAAGAATATGTATTATAATACCATGTAACAATCATGTAAGATTGATTCCAGGCTTGTGCTTTGGCTGGGTAGGCTCGTCACAATCATTTGATCATTCAAATGCAACCGTCTCAGAAAATTCTTGAAACCCCTCTAGTTGAACATATCATAGAATCAATAAAGATATAAGGACCCTATGGGAATTCCCACATAGTATAACCCCTTTTGGTCTAACAAATAGAAATACTCTCTAAGGAATTACTCACTATAAATTCCCTATATGGTCATTTAACGATAAAAAATAGACTCTATGAGGAAGCACTCCACGTCCATTAATCTTGTAGTCTCGTATTGTTATAATATACACGCTTTAAAGGAGAACTCACCTTCAATACCCCCTATGGCCTCACAATGTAAATATAACTGAATGTCTGGGGATGCACTCAACGTCAATTCCTCGTATGTTCTAGCTACACCAGGTTCACAAAGCCAACTGTAATACAATCAAACAAAAATGATATCTATAAGAACAAAATAATATCAACTACTACAAGGATAAGTAGCTAGAATACATAACATAGTCATTTGACAAGCAGCAATAAGCAATTAATTCCAACCTAACAAGAATGGGAAGGAAAAATGGTATGCCCATAAGAAACATGGACAGAACTACTTTAAACATTAAAACAACTAATACACACCCATTGTGTGTCCCCTAATCATGAAATTTTCCATAATTTATCAATGGAAAAACATATATTTCAATCTATCTAAGGAAGAAGATAATAGGGTTCAATTCCTTAATAGGAAATACCCTAGTCATGGGAAATCACCACTTAGGAATATATAACACAAACACAAACTCTTAAATGAAACAAACTGCCTACCTCGACGTTGTGTGATGAACACACTTGAATGTCATCCCTTGAATTGGCATAGAACATTGATGATCTACAAAAAGGTAAAAAATGGTCATCCTTGTATTCCACAAGAATGAAGAGAAATTTGGAAGAGAGGATCTAGGGAAATAGAGAAATCACTGGTGGGAATCCAACATACCTGGAGGTTCCTCAATCGGAGCTCAAATAGAAAAACAGTAGGCACTAGAAGATTCTTGGTTGTACGTCACTCTTTAATAAGAGACATGGTAAGAAGAAATGGGTTCTGGAGATAAGATGAGACCCCTATCAAATTAATCACTTAAAAAGAAAACTACACAGTATGTTTATTTAATGTACACGACATGTACTCGCATCAACCATTCCCTGCATTTAGTGGTCCACACAACCATGTACTCAGCCATTACATGGCTAGTACATGGATACCCATGACAACTGGGTATATGGTGTGTACTCAACAGTACAAGACATGTACATAGAAAATTTCCAAAATTTCCCTTTTCCATAAAAAATTTCCGAAAAAATTATCCATACCAAAATATAATATCCAGGTTCTTAAAAAATCCTCTTGGAAATCAATTTTTTCCTGAATTTACCTTCCATGGGTGGCAAAGATGAATCTTTAAACAACTCTGTCCACTATGATCGTACAATAGCCACTCTCTACCAAGTCTCGCCATGTACTCGTCTATTCTACCATATCACCCATACTATAGGAACATACCAATAATGGAAAACCATCATTATGTGATCCAAAATCCAAATAGGGTGGTCCTAAAAGGATCATTCCACCTCCAACTCAACCTAATCTGGTTGAAAAATGAATGACGGGTCTGAAAAGTTATATTTTAGCTAAGAAACATGAATGACTTCGGGAATATCCTGGTACCTTTGAAGTAAATGCAACTGAAAGTCAACTAGACTGGCTCTCTCCGAAACCTCAAACGAACTGATATATCTCGGTGAAAGATTACACTATATTTTAATCCTCTAGCGTCCCAACCTCAACGTGACCCTTAAGAAAATATTATCTCTGACTTATAACTGTAGAGGTCATCTTTTTTGATCAACATAAGACATCTGGTGATAATGTTTAGTATCCATCCTTTTCTGAATCAACTATACCTGCTCCATGGTCTCCTGGACAAGACGAGGACCCATCATAGCAGCCTCTCCTATCTCCATCCAACATAGTGGTGATCGGTATGGCCTAAAATACAAATCATAATAAGGTTCCATCTAAATCGTGGCTTGTAAAATGTAATTGTGGGAAAATCCATTAGGGGTATATGACTCTCCCAAGAGCCCTCGAAATCATGGATGCATTCTAAAAGAATTTCCTTCAAGACAAGAATCGTGCACATAGACAATCTCTTTTTCTATGGATGGTAAGTTATACATAGAACTATCTTTGTACCCATAGTCCTTTATATTCCATACCAGACAAGAAAACTAAAATGGGTGTCCCTATCTAAATTGAATGAGTGTGAAACCCCATGAAACCGTATAATCTCTCAAATGTACAACCTTCCATGCTCATCAACACTGAGGGTATCATTGATCTGATAAAATTGAAAAACTTTCATATGTCTGTCAATGAAAATCCAAACTGCATTATTCCCTCGAGGATGTCTTGGTAAACCTGTCACGAAATTCATCATGACATCATTCCACATCTACTAGGGAATTGGTAACAACTCTAAAATCCATCCCAATTGCTGATGATCCACCTTCACATGCTGACAGGTGGAACACATCATAACATAACCATCAACATCTATCCTTATACCTAGCCACGAATATTGATGGTGTAGATCTTGATAAATGTTGGTGACACCCGGATGAACTGCCCAAACTGAGGAATGAAAATATCACAACATCTCCTCATGTATGTATGCTGACACCCTTAAACACCCATGAAAATTCAAGACCTCATTCTTTCCAATAGTACACCTAGAAGTAGGGTCCTCTCACGACACACTCTCCCATAGCACATGGCCTTCAGAATGTGGTATCTGCCACATCCGCACTCAATCTAAAAGAGTATAGTTAATCTCTATAGAGGAAATAAAATCCTTCTCATGTTTGTTTTACTCCTCCAAATTCATATCAGAGAACAGATCCATAAGTTTCCACTCACTGCTGGCCTCTTGTGCTACCTTTATTTGGGTCCTCCTTCTCAATGCATCAGCCACTGCATTTCCATTCCTAGGGGTGTAGGCAAGCTCAATGTCCAAAATACTGAATCTAATCAACCCACCTTCACTCTCTCAAACTCAGATCATGATGAGTAAATATATACATGATACTTTTTCGGTCATTGAAAACCTCAAAAATCTCTCCCAATAGATAAGGTCTCCAATAGCATAAGAATGCACAACTGCAGCTAACTCGAGATTTTACATCTGGTAATTCTTATCATGTGGACTTAACTACTGAGACCCGTATTCAAAGAATCATTCCCCTTGCATAAGAACTAATCCCGACCTGATACCTAATTCATCGTAGTAAACAGTGTAACAATTTCCTAGCTCTCAAAAAATCGGTATCAGTGCTGACGTTATTCTCCATTTTAGCTCTTAAAGGATGAATCGTAGGAATCTATCCACAAGTACATTGCACACTTCTTAGTTTGGCTCTTTAGTGGTTCTTCTAAGCTCAAAAATTCTAATTAAATTTTTCTATAGTATCCATCCATCCCCATAAAACATTGTACCTCAATGATGTTCTTCGGATGCTCCCAAGAAACAACTACCCTCGCTTTCTCATGTACAACGGATACTATTGTATCTAAGATAAAAAGACCCAATAATTGAATCTGATCCATCCAAAAGTGTAATTTTGAGAGCTAGGTGTATAACTAATGCTCTATAAATGTAATCAAAATGAGATCAAGATGGGTGGCACGGTCATGTTGTGTGTGAGTGTACACCATGATATAGTCCAAAAAACCACAACGGAGTCCATATAAGGATGTACGACTTGGTTCATCAATAACATGAAAAATTATGGCTCTTTTTTGAGACTGAATGGAATAACCACATAATTTTATAGATCATACCTACTTTGAAAGGCTTTAGTAGGTATATCTGATCGTCTAACCTGAAACTGATGATAAATGACACTCAAGTAAATAAAAAAACACATAGGATCATCGAAGCTGATCAACGATATCATCAATCCTTGGTAAGGGATATCGGTTATTGAAAATAAACTGGTTCAGCTTCGAATAATCTACGCAAATTCTGACGGCATTATCTGCATTATTTACAAAAAGGACGGGAAAACCCCAAGAAGAAGTATTGGGTCAGATTGAACCCTTTGCCTTTGACTCCTCTAATTGCTTCTAAATATCATGTTACTCTTGTAGAGATATCCTATACGGAGGAATGGAAACTGGTGCTACATATGGTAAAAGCTCAGTAGAGAAATCTACTTCTTGCTCTAGAGGTAAAACTGAAAATTTTTAAGGAAATAAATCCCTAAAATGTTCCAATAATAGAAAAAAGTCCATCTATGAGGTCCCCAGGTCATTCAGATAAAAACTAGTAATCTAGGCAGTAACTCCTCCCAACCCATGATGCTTGGGTCCTACTATACTCTTCTTGACATCTAATTCTCCCTTATATTGAAAATACCCTCCCGCTGGTGATGTGAAACTCACCCTGTAGTGATAGTAGTCAGCAAATGGCTTGAAAGGAGACTAACTTGTCCATTCTGAGAATGAAATCGAATCATATCATCTCTATGAAATAGAGGTCCCATAATAAGTGACACCCACCATCCTCAAGAGGTCACTCCATGCACTAATGTACACTAGTAATCCTATTAATTAATTGAGTTTCTAGAATCATAATATCCTAATAATTAAATATGTAGAGCCTAAGGATATCCATAAGAGAAAAGGGTATAAAACTATGGAAATCCCCGATATCAAAAAGTGTAGAAGAAAAAACTGAGGCACTAGAATTTTCCCTCTAACTATAGAGGGTGTAGGATCTTACTCGTACTAGGTCTGCTACACTAAAAAAGTCTTATTTGTACTACAACACTAGACACTGCCTGATTACCATGAGATGATCCACCATACTATCTCTGAAAACCTATAGCCAGACTACCACAGACTAGACCACCTCCTCGACATGAACGGGCTGATAAACTCTAGTTCACTGACTGATGAGAAATTGGAGGTATTGAACTAAAACGTAGAGCCATAGAAGAACCCCTATCAGCAACTATTGTTGAGAAAAACAAAAAAAAATACTGAAGATGGCCCATCTTGATGCAAGATCAGCACTCAAATGGGTCTCTTGGGCAATGTGGCCTCCTACGCCCAGTCTTTCTGTACTAGTATCATACTATATGGCTTCCTGCCGGAGTATCTCATCTACTCAGATCTCTGCGCGTAGACTCCCAGGGGCACATCCTACTATCAGTTAGAGAAGTACCAACACTGGATGTCGAACTGCCCTGGATCACAGCTGCAGAATTCCTTATATTTCGCTTGGTGATCATTGCCTCATTGACTATAGAATATATGGAATTCATCCTGAATATGTTCACCTTGGATTGGATGTCATGTCTGAGGCCATCCTCAATCATCCATATCAAAAATATCTCATCACCCCCCAGAATGGGTGTGATGTGTTTCATCTCTGTGAAGCGAGAATAATACACCATGACTAAAAGCGTAACCAATTCTAGGACCATGAACTCTCAGGCTCGGTCAGCCACCAATGAATCCGTGTATGAATAGTCAAAGTATTTATATTGGAACCCATACCAAGACATAACCTGTTGGATTCACGCCTATGACATCACATCCCACCATCTCTTGGATGAATCATGAATAATGTAGGTTGCAAGAATCACCCTCCTCTTAAGAGGTTTATTGGGATGCTTGAAGATAGACAACATAAACTCTAACCATGAATTCGCAGCCTGAGGTCCTCCATCCCCTGAGAATGTTTGAGGATTCTACTATTGAAAAATCCATGTCAACTCTACCATAGATGGTGAATGATGTGGGGTTCCATGGTAGGTTTTCATAAACCTCATGAATCATTCATGGAACTATGAATCAGAACCTCTTTCCGGTATAATATCTTGTTCTAAAACTAGCATGAAGGGAGGATTTGGTGGTAGTCTCTGATCTACCATTTCTAGTGTCTGGTTGTATCCCTATATCTGGCGTACAACCAGAGGATATCTTGGTGGCTTAACCTTGAAAGTTCTAGCACACACCTCAATTCAAGCATAACATGGACTAAAACTAATAACTAGTTGAAATTAATAGGAAAAGATATTATTAATTTTTATCAAAATAGTGTTACATGGCATGTATGTCTTCCACACAGTGTGTTCTATTAGGTTCCATCAAAGGTGTGTACCTCTATGGAACCTGGTCAAGTAACACCCATACAGACAACATGCTCATTATATGACATGGCATGTACTTGATATTTATCGCCTTCCTACATTCTTCTAGACGGCTAAACCACACGGTTCTCTCTGGGGTAACACTACACAACGTGTAAACCTAATACACAACATGTACTACCTAATCCTTAACCACCCATGGTGTTAGTCACATGGTTGGATACACAATCGACTTCTACACAGTGTGTTCAAGCTATACACAGTGTGTACTACCTGAAATTCATCCACTCATGTCGTTAGTCACACAGCTGACTATATGTCCTCTACATCACAAAGTGTACTCCCAGTACATTGGATTTTCTACCTAACAGTTACCAACCTGTGACACTACTCACACAGTCATTCATATAGTTAAATATAACACAATGTGTGTATAAAGTAAACTGATTGTACTTAAGAAAAGTTGTTTCTTCTAGAAAATAAGAACACGTGGCGTGTGTTCATAACACCACAAGCCATGTTGTTTGTTTTTTTTGATAGTTGGCCTCTAAAAAATCTTTGGAACCATTAAAAATATAAAATTTTGTCCAAGGAATATAAAATTCAGACATGTGAGAGTTCATACTCTAATGAATAAATGTTTGGAATCCTTATTCACACCATAATATTCAAAATTTAATTAATGTTAATTCATGACCCACCAAATTATGATCCAAGAGGTCCCATAACACATCAAGGATCAATGATTGGTGTCCATCCCAGAAAACATTGCATATTCCAATACCTAATCAAAATAGCAGGTATTCAATCACATAATCTATCACAACATCATGCTTGTTTATCACAACATCTATCACAATATCATGTAATCAATAATGCATCGAAAATGGAATGACAATAATGCATGACATGTGATCTCTAGCAAGTACCTATATGTTGGATGATATGGAGTAACCACATCTCATCATGTTGAAATATAAATAGAACCATATTGATACTAATAATGACAACACATAACAAGTGTGTCACCCAATGCTGAAATCATATGAACTATAATATTTGGAAAACAAAAAAATTTCAATTTTCAAGGTAACATGGCTTTTCCCTGTAAACGTATTATCTACTCCATTAAAAAAATTATTACCAAATACCTATTCCATCCTATCCCTATCTATAGGCTCTAAAAAGTAAGAAAAGTAGAAAATAAACCATCTTTGATACCACACTGTAAGGTCCCGGATCTAGGTGATGCCCAAAGGTTCCCAAAGGAGACATATACTCAATTGGTCACATGTCCTCAAGAAAATTTCCCTGAACCCCAATGGATGCTAACTATCAGCAATGGCCTTTGGTGTGTTAGTGATGAAACTATTCCCTTGTTGGTAGAGAAACACAGTGGAATAACAATAATAACCAATAGAGGAAACAGTAATACCATACAACCAAAGAAAACAACTAAATGCTGATAGTATAAAAACTCTAGAATATATATATATATAATGTATGTCACAAGTGACCAGAAAAGTATACAAAAAAGTCACAACACTGATAATAAAACACTAAAACCAAATCACTAAAAATAGTAAATAACTCCAACAACATTAAAAACCTCATCTTGTTCCCATTCTCTCCAGCTCCAACAGTAATCAAGTACCTGAAGATAAAGGGAATTTTCCCTTATCTATACCTGCAACCATATAATTTTTTTGGGCCAAAATTCATGACTGAATCATTTTTTGAGAATAATTCTAGTAGGAAACCACAAAAAATTTGTGCCTAACTCTCAGTGAATATATATAGCATTCAATATGAAATATGATTCAATAAACAAGGAAGTACTAAAATTTAAACAATCCTACAGTTTCCAACTACATTTAGTTAAATTTATTAATTATTCAAACCACTTAATAATAAATTCATAGGATCTAGACTAAGATTTTTATCCCCTATGTAAAACAAAAAGTAGATGTCCTAGAATACAATCTAACAATCAAGTAAGAATGAGTCCAATCTTGTGCTTTGGCTTGGAAGGATCCTCACAATCAATCAATCATTCACATGCAACCCTCTGGGAATGTTCTCATAGTGTAACCTCTTGGGCTCAACATATCATCAATTCAATAATTATATAATTACCTTCTGGCAATGATCACATAGTTTAACCCCTTTGGTACCATAAAAACAAAGACTCTCATAGGAGGCAGTCACCTTCAATTCCCCTTGGAGTCTTTTAACGATAAACAAAACACTCTTTGAGGAAGCACCCCATGTCCATTCCACTAGTGGTATTACAAAGGAATTATATAGACACTATTATGGATTACTCACCATCAATCCCCACTATAGTCTAGCAATGTAAATATAAAAGACCCTTTGAGGAAGCACTTTACGTAAATTCCCATTACGGTCTAGCAACACCAGGTTCTCATAGCCCTATGTAGTAGAATCATGTGCAAATGATATCTAGTGGCCCAATGTAATCTCAAATACTACAATGATAAGTAGATACAATACATAACAAATTAATTTAAAAAGCAAAAAACAAGATTACAAATCAATCCTAAAAAGATAGAAAAGGAAACAAGGGTTGCCTCATATGAAACTAGAACCAAACGGACATAGATATTCAAATAAAGAAAAATACAACCCTGGTGTGTCCCCTAATCTTGAAATTTAGTAGAATGTATCAATTAAAAGCCTTAATCTATCAATCAATCTAATGATCATAATTACATGGTTCAATTCATTAACACGAAATACCTGAATCCTAGTTAATCAGCACGTAGGCATATATAATCCAATGACTAACTCTGAAAGGAAACAAACCACCTAATTCGACGTTGTACGGAGAAAATTCTTGAATTTCAGCCCTTGAATCATCCAAGAACATAAATTCTCTAAAAAAGGTCATAAATGATCAACCATGGAAAACTCAACAAAGAGGAGAAATAAGGAAGATGGAATTTAGGGAAACAGTGAACTCACCGATGGAAATCCAATAAACCCGACATCGCCTCAATCAAAGCCCCGACAAAGGAATGGGGGACAATCAATGACTCATTTCCATATGTCACTCTCATGTAGGAGAAATGAGAAGAAGAAAGTGGTTCTAGATACGATATGTAACCCCAGTCTGATTAATCAAATAAAAGGAAAAGCATACTGCATGCTGATTAAAAGTACACGTCGTGTATTAGCATCAACTGACCCCTACATTATCCCATCCACATGTCCATGTACTCGGTCATTATACGGCCAGTATAGGGATACCCTCTAAAACTAGGTACATGGAATGTAATCA
Source organism: Viscum album (assembly GCA_963277665.1). NCBI lineage: Eukaryota > Viridiplantae > Streptophyta > Magnoliopsida > Santalales > Viscaceae > Viscum > Viscum album. The sequence goes on along the minus strand of OY728140.1, from coordinate 808,855,078 downwards.
GGAGTATATGTTTTTTACTTAGAAAATTTCCTAAAACATATTTTTTCTAAAAATTTCTTGAAAACAAGATCCATACCTTAAAAGAAGATCTAGGTTCATAGATTTGTAGTTTACGGATATCATCTGTTGAGGACAGACGAGATTAATTACCCAATGAATGATACTGAGTTTGCAATAATTTTTCATGTGATTCTTTATTAAGGAGATTTCATATGTGGATTTTTTTCGGTGTCCACTGACTAAAAAATATTCAAGTACATATTTACACAGCATGATCCAAATCAGAGTTAGTGAAGGTGGGATCAGTACCTACATTAATTTGAATTCGATCATTCCTAAAATTATGTAAAACGAAATGTAGTGGGAGATACACTAATTTGTAGGAATTATATTGTGGTAGTTAATCATGATGTTATCTTGTTGAGGCTTTTTCATTGTTCTCCAACATGAACTAGGAGGTGCATGATATCTATGGGAATTATTGTCATTTGTATATAGATGATACCTTTAAAATTATGGATTGTGAGACGATGAGGAAGCTATCAAATTCTTAGGTATCAGTCCAATGAGTCTGTGTGGAAGGTAAGGACCCTACTCCTAGTTGGACTATAGTTGGGGATGAGATTCTATGCATACATGGCCGTGTAAGGGTTTCCGCAGACATGAATGAGAAGATGATGTTATATTTTCATTCATTAGCTTAGGGGGTGAACCCCACCATAAAAAATTGGTATCATGATTTATATCTCCAATACAATTCGAGATATATGAGATCATATGTAGAACAATTTTTCAGAAGATAGTATTAATATCAGCAAGTGAATGCATAGCCTCGGTAACCAGTGGGTCATTTACCATAGAACCCCATTCACTAGTGGAAAAGGAATGACATTGCAATGGATATTTTTACTGGTTTATTGACGTCACAGTACAAAAATGATGCAATATGGTTTGTTGTTTATTGGTTCACAAAAGCTAATCATTTAGATCATATCATAAATATTTTTTAGTAGATAAATATGGAAGTTTTTATATATATGATATCGTATGCCTTCATGGGTCAATCATAATATTATTTTAGATAATGATACCCATTTTATATCATGGTCCGTGCGTGGTTTGTAGACTAAATTATGTACAAAGGTGATTATAACCATATATACCACCATCAAACCGATGGCTAATTAGTGTTCCCAACACATATTCTGGAGTACATGTTATGAGTATGCATCATGTATTTCTGGGGCTCTTGTATAGTCACATACCCCTCTACCAATTTACCTAAAACAATAGATTTAAAGATACGATTCATATTGATCAATATGATTCCTTGTATGGTAGGCCATTCCAATCACCTGTGTGCTGGTTTTAGGTAGGATATAAAGATATGGAGTTTTTTTAGTTGATTTAGATGCAGATGGATATAGTGAAGTCTATAGAAAAATCATAAGATGATCTCCATCGATGAACTCTAGTGTTCGAGGAAGAGGACCGGGCCATTTTTAATACCTTATCAAGCTAAGGAAAAATAGGATCATGAGATTGGATAATCATTCACCTCTATATTTTGAGCTTCTTGAGATTTTGGAGAGATTTGGTCTGGTAGAATATGAACTAAATTTACATCATAGGTACTAGGATATACATGAAATATTCCATATATCTCAGTTATGTCACAATTATTCCGACCAGTCTCAGGATTGTTTCTGTATGTAGTTAAGATATAGGTAAATGAATCCTTCATGGAGAATCCTATTCATATTGTGGGATATAGAATGATTTTAATCTATGTAAATTTAGTTCCTCCAATATGTGTGACATGGTAGTGTGACCATGTATAGGATGATACCACGCAACGGGATGTCGATGTATGATCGTTGTGGCTGGTATTGTTCATAGATTATTGTTCACCACCCTTTAATGGAAAATTAGGTGATGAATTTTTTATAGGGGAATATTTGTAAGAACATGGTTATTTATTTAGAATGTAATATTTTAATTTCCATCATTTCATAGATAAAATTATTCTTTATTGCCTAATCTGAATTCCCTTTGATGTCATATAGATATCAAGGGTGTATATGGATTGTTCCAAGCATGTAACCCATCCTTTGGGTGAAACATGAATGGTGAATGGTTAGTATGAATGGTGAGGGGTCAGCCACGTAGTTAAATCTAACCATATGAAGATAAAAAATGGGAATCGATAGGATACATGGTTTGACAAACTGTGTTATATTAGGGGAATGCCCATGAGGTTACATATGTAGTTTAGAGTAGGGTGACGAGACACTGTTTTTTAGATGATTAGTCAAACTATGCATACAACCCATTTTATGTACCCCATCCTATAATAGTGGGTGAACAGTTTGTACAGAGTTTGATCAACTATGTGATCAATCCATTTTGGGTATTTTTTTGTTGATATTACTAATTTTACCTTAAATAAACTATTTAAAAAATTTCAATATCAAACATCTACCTCACTGGACAACAAACCCATGAGACCTCAACCTTTAGATAAATTTTAGTTTTTGAGACCATTTCTCACTCTAATCATAGATTTGAGTTCTGATCGTCTCATTAGATCTACACTGGTATGTACCCAATTATTATTTTCCACCATTTTTCTTCTTCGTTCCTATTTCACTATTTAGGTGAAAGATAATTTTATTTATTTTCATTATTTTGGTTCATTCTTCTTTTTTTTAATATCTGTAGTTTTGGGAGCTAATACTAGATTATCACCCCACTACAAACCTATTATATGATGTATCATTGTTTTACGTCAATGTATATGTGTTCATATATATACCAGTGTTTTGTGTGGAAAATTATTAGATCAACACATTTGAAATAGAGATTAATTCTTGATTTATATTGATAGGTATGACTTATATAATTATTGTAACCTCATTAAAAATTAATAATGGTTATGAACCATTAATTGGAACCTCCCCTTTTGTGTGTGGATTAATTAACTATACCACCATTGGTGGTGATTGATCATGGATACCTTAATGTGTTATGTTTACCTATTTCCATGGAATGTTTAAATAATGAATTATCCGTTGTATATTGAATTGAGAATGATAAGGTAATGAAGGTCCATGTCCCTTGGTTATGGCCATGTATTTTCTTGATTAAACATGGCATTCCATTTTTATAATGAAGAGTACAAATGATTTAATTAAGTGAATAATCATTATATGATTATCCATTCCCTTAGACACTAATTGTGGTGAGGTTATAATGAAATTTTGATTGTGATGTCCCATGATTTAATTAAATTAAATCAATTGAGTACACATTCTCCTTTGGTGACACATGGTTTCATATACAAATTCCATGGAATGACTCATTTGGCTACTACATTTCTTACTCCCAAGTGGCACATGGAATCCCTAGTGGATTTCCAATGATGGGATTGGTTGGAACCCAATATATATATATATGTATATTAGTTATCCCAATATAAGAGGGGGTGAATTTTAGGTTAGGGAACTATGTATTCAAACACATAAGAAAGGACTTGGTTAAATAGGTCTTAAACTAATACAATTGTATAGACCCAGAAATTTCATAGAATTTTTTTAAAATTCCGTTGGATATTACGAGTACGTAGTTTTTTATGGCACCTGATTCTGAAGCCTGGTGTGCCAGGAATAAATTACTGGAGTTTATCTTAGGTACATTCAGTAAACAAACTAGTGAGTTTTTAAATCTTTTGAACCGATGCTTGAAATTGAAATATGGGGGCACCGATGAACTCACAGCGCTGGTAATTGCATAAGGGGACCATTGTCGTAGTTGCGTTTTTAGTGGGTTGAGGTTTAAAAATTAGGGATTTAGAATAAAAATATATAAAATTTTTTGTGTACAAATTTTATTGTGGAAGGTGATTAATAACCTACAAAGGGGGAGTTTGAGGTGGGGACCCACACCCACCTATCCTCCCATGGGAGGGTTTAGTGTGGTGGGCCCACACGAGACCCTAACTCCTCACCTCCCCCTCAACTCCCTAAACCCCCTTAATTATGAACTGTCTTCACTTTCCCTCTCCATTAATTATTCCAACACTCTAAATAATAAATGGAGTCATATTCATTTAATTAAAGTGGTGGTTTTATTTTTGAAATGCTTGGAAAATTTATTAAAATAAGGGAGAGCCTTATTTTAATTTTGGGTAGGAAAACCTTGTGCTCAAAAATCCTTGAAGAGTTGGTAAGAGAGGTTTCCTCTATTGATGAAGAATGTTCTATCTCGATGAAGAACAATCCTTCAATAAAGGTCGGATTCCGACGAATCCCGGACGCTAAAGCTCCGATATGATGTGTGAGGTGGACGCAATGATCGATGTCAACTTCATCATCTTTGCGCAACGTCATCAACAAACTTCATAATCGAGGTAGGGGTTACGATCCATTTTACTGAATTAAAATTGTTCTTTGTTTTGTCTTTGAACATTATTGTTTACTTTGGTAGCTTGTGATCAAAATAACAGGAGGATATCGGACCACACAAGAACAACCAATTCTCCTCCATGCTTTCTTGTTGATAAACGATGACGTTTGAGGTGAAGGCAGCGTGGGTTCATTGCACCAAGCGGGAATGAAGAGGACCGCAGCCGGAACGGGCTGCGGTGGTGGTGTGTGATGTCGTCGCGCCGCACCAGAGACACCATGGGAGGCCGTGGCCAGAGCCGACCGCGGTAGAGGGGAGCGGCGCCAACACGCCGTGCCGCTCAGACAAAATCTGTGGCGGTCTTCGAAGGGGCATCCGGCTAATCCGGCTGCTGGCGCCACCTAGAGGTGGGACCCGACGGGGGTCCCACGGTTACACAAGGTCGGCCATTACGTCCGGCAGTTCGAAGGGATTCAGGGGGTGGGGGGGGGGTCGTAACCCCCCTGACAGCAATTAGGGCGGAACCCACAGGGTCCACCGTTTCGGAAACATGGGGGTTGCACCCCCCCCCCCTCCCCCTTCGCACCCCGCTCGGCTGACAGTCGAGCCGTGGTCGGGCCACCAAAGCCGGGTCGGGCCGCCATTTCCGGGTCGGGCCGCTAGCGCTAGGCCGGGCTGCGCCCAATTGGTCCAGACCCGGACCCGGGTTAGTGTAGAGGTTGGTGTCCTGAGAACCAACTATTTTTTACTTTGATTACATGAATATTCATTTATTATATATTGTTCATTGTTTTGCATGACTATAATATAATAATGTCGTAGAATATTTGTTGAATTGATAATGTCATGGAAGATCCCTGCTATTTTGAGAACCTTGAAATTGTATAACAATATTCATAAAAAAAAGTTCTACGGTTGGATGATATATTATGATAAGACACATAGTATACAAACCGTCATGTTCGAGTACTCGTAAGAAGATGTCACTCTCTCTGTTCGCACTTGGTAATCTCCAAGATGGGAGATTATGAGAACAGACCTCCAAGTAGCAATTACGCATGTATTTGTGTCACTGGACATTGCTATATACGAGCGTGTGTAATGGTCCTTAGACTAGAATATTGTCATTAACTCATGTAATGACTCACGTACTTAGATTTACTAACAAAAACTATCACGCAGACAGTTGGCGGGAAGTAGGGTATGTTGGGTGCATCATGGGTGACATGTTTTTAATGGATAAGTCGAGAAGTATTTGCCCCTTCCATTTATGGAAGTTGATATCTTGGACCATTGATTGAAATAGAACTGTCGCATTAAATTCAATGGCCATGGTGTAAACGACAAGTTTATTTCAGGAATTAAAATAACGATGGATCAAGCATATAGGTTTGTGACACTACCATGAAACCTTCTTGATGAGATATCAAGACAAATGTATTAATTGCATATTAGGTGTTTGTATGTGGTGATACGTCAATGTGGTGTCAACTTCTTTCTCTTGGGTTCCTTGACCCGTTGCTAGAAAGTAATCTTGGACTTTAGGCAAGCCTTCCTAATGCCAACAAGAAAGAGGCCTAGAGGGTCACACACTATGTGTATTCAAATATCTCAAGTAGAATAAAGAGTATTCCAGTACTTGGTTTAGTAATTATTCAAGGAAGCCTAAATCATTTTAATGATGGAGGAAGAAGGAAATGAAAAACAGGACATACACATCGTGTATTAAAAATTACACGTCATGTTGTTATTCATGGAAAACAAGTACACACCGTGTATTAATAATTACATGCCATGTAGTTTTCATTATGGAAAGGAAATGAATAAATGAAAATATGATATACACACCATGTACATTGAATGTACACACTGTGTAGTTTTCAATGAAAAACATGTACTCACCGTGTTTTTATAAAAACATGTCGTGTAGTTTTCCCTGTCGTAATTTTTATGATATAATATTGTTTTAAATGATATTAATTATAATCAGCATGGGTTTATATCAAGGAATTAATTATTCGACATGGGGGTTTTAAATAAGAGTCAAAGAAATAAATAAAATTTGTAACGTGTTTATTTATTGTCATAACTCTACAACCTCAAGCCTGATTATAAATATCCTCACAACCCTAATTCTTTTCCGACACACAAGAGAATTATTGTACACAACAACTCTGGGGAATTATTTCAAGGATGAAAGAACCTCTTCCTCCAAGAACGCTCTCATGACCGAGAAAGATCCTCTTCCATCGGATCAGGATGATCTAAGGCCGACAGCACAAGAAAAGGTTTCTCCATGATAGCACACAGAGACTCCTTTGGCGATGTCCCGAGATACGAGGTACACGTGTGGATCTCCGCTAGAGGAATTCTACACTTGGATTCTGCGACGCAGTGACGGATCACATCAGAATGTGATCAAGAACATCAACGAATAAAGAACACCACAAAAGGTATTTCTTTTCAATTAATTAAATTAATTATAATCAACCTGTAATTATCCTACCTTGTGGTTCCAATACTTTCTATTTCTTTGGTCTATTTCTATGATTCGATCTATGGAGACTGGCATTTATCATCATATTGATCCATGATTGATCATTGTTAATGACAAAAGGCCAAGTGGGAATATCCACCCACGTGCTTCCGCTACGCCCGAAAGCTTCAAATGCTATCAAAGGGAGGCTACAATGTCGATTATAGTTTTTTAATTTTCATTGATAATTTACACATTTATATTTGATTCAATTTGAAATAAATAGTTTTATAAATCTGAATAAAGAAGATCTGTTCTTCCTCCTTCATTTCTCGATTCATATCACAGAAATGGCCTTTAAATTTTAATTTCTTTTAAAATAAAAACATGCAACTCATCCAGAGGAGCCTCTCTTTCTGAATGTACAACACGGGATTACACGGCGTGTAATTCAAACTACATGTCGTGTACTTAGGTTCAACGAACCGGCATTGGTCCGCCAAACCACACAGTGTAAAATGAATATGCCTAAGTATTAATGATTCCGTGTTGACCAGAATTGAACGGCATGTGGAAACCAGAATACACAGTGTGTATGTTTGAGCAACATGTCGTGTAGTCCATTTCGGCCTAGGTGAAACCGTGTAAAAGGATAAGCCACGTACCGCGTACATGGTATTACCAGGCCGGTTACCGCGTAACAAGGAAGTAAACACCGTGTATGATTTATCTACCCATCGTGTACACCAAAATTAACAATGTAAAGAGAACACGCCAAAGACCTCGGTGTGTACTTCGGATAAAGGGTGAAAATAAATACACGCCATGTAATTATAAACTACATTGCGTGTAGTTTCTAGAAATGGAATTTCACCAGGTTTCCTTCAATGTACAAAGGCTAGTACAAGGAATATGGATGAGAATAATCTCAAGTAAACTCAGAAAGGAATTAAAGATAATTAATTAATTAATCATAAGATCATAATTAATTAAATTCAAGCATGACTTATCTTAAATGAAAGAACGGTTAAATGATTTTGAATTCTAAATATGCGTAAATGTCGTTGCATGCTATGGATGATCATGAGCAAGACCAAAGACCCTTTGTATCTGTATGATTTCATTTAAATTTATTTAATTTAAATTTGTTGGCCTGCGAGCCTTCTTCCAAAAAATGTAGGGCCTGCCTGTCCATGGTTTCATTAATGTAAACCCATGTAATGGAGGATCTTCCATGCAAGAGGAGACAGTTCAAATCTCGAAGCCAAGGTGAAACTGACGCAAGAAGATACAAAGGTGGATAGGTTGGAGCTGCAAAACACGAACCATCAGGTTCAAGGTGTTTTCCCTAGGGCAGGGTTAGCTTATCAAAACTGCTAGACAATATAACCAATAGAAGGTCATGATCATGCCATCTTATTTTATTTCTGTCTAAATTGCAAGGTTTATTTATTACGTATGTGTTGTCGCGATCACAAAGATAATAAAATGAACAAGCATGCAAAGATGGAATAAAATAAAAAATGGACTATGCGTAAACATTATCAGAACATGGCTAATCACTTAAGCAAGCATCACTTAATATTAACAAGCATGTGATAATTCAAAACTAAACATAAAGGATTAAAATCCCTCAATACCATATTAATTCAAAAATAGCCTTCCGTTACCTGATTAAGGGAAAGAATCAACAAAACAATGTGTTTTTCCAACCCTTGTTAGGACACTTACTTTTATAAAGGAAGCCCTTATGAAAGGTTTCGGGTTGACATAACCATATTACATCAAGAAGAGTAGACCTTGCAAGACATGATGAAATATTGGAGGTAAGGGTTGAGGAAATCCAAGTCAGGATTTCAGGATTGGGGAGTCCACTCAATAGATCAAGAAACTGTAAGCTTCAAGTTAGCAAAGACCTGCCTACCTAAATACCTTCAGATAGCTTGACCAACCCTTGTTTGTGTTATGTGAAGGGGAATATGGATCCTTGCCACTATAATGTCAAAGAAACTGGACATTATGAGTTCAATGGTGAGGGCCATTGGGACTTGATAAAATAGTGGGAGAATTAATTAATTCATTTATTATTTCTCATAAAATTTATTCAAGAATGTACTGATAAATCTGATATTTTAATTTGTATAATATATATGCCAAACTCGTAAACCACCATTTCTCTGAGATCAATTCTAGATAAAGACAATATCCTCACTGGCAGTGACTTTCAGGAATGGTTTAGGTGCCTTCGATTTATCCTACAGCATGAACGAAAGTTTTATGTGCTGGAGTCCTCGCTTCCTGATTCTCCTGCCCCAGGGGAGAGTGATGATGATTTCCTGCTCTATGAGCAACATTTGAACGACACTCTCGACATTCAATGTTTAATTTTGTCATCTATGTCCACTGAGCTCATGATGTCTTAGGAAGACATGGATTCCTACAGCCTGCTCGAGCACCTCTGTGGTCTATACCAGGAGAGAGCAAGACAGGAAAGGTTTGAGATCTCCAAATCCCTATTTCAGATCAATCTTGGAGATGGTGCCCCAGCTGGGCCTCCTGTAATCATGCTCAATTGGATACATTGAGCACTAGGAGGTTTCTGGGTTTAAACTCCCTGACGAACTGGGTACCGATCTCATTCTTGCACTACTCCCCCAGAGCTTATCAAACATTATTGTGAACTTCAACAAGAAAAACATTGAGAAGTCTCAGTCTGATCTTCTTATCCTTATTCGCCAAGTAGACAATGAAATGAAGCGTGAAAATCCTTCTCTCCTCATGGTGAATAATAGTAAAGGGAAGGCGAAGAGATTTAAGCCCAAAGCTTCTTCAAGGACTTCCATAAAAAGCAAGATCAAAGGGGAGGTAATGGAACATGATGCTGTTTGTTTTGCATGTGGCAACAAGGGCCACTAGAAGAAAAATTGCACCCAACCAAGGAAGCAAGGGGAAGATTTAGGTGTGTTTGATATTGAATGAAATCTATCTGTTTCTACTAATTGGTTATTAGGTACTACTTGTGGTGCTCACATCTATATCCAAATACAGGAACCAAGTAGATTCAGGAAGATTGATCGAGGGGAGATAGATCTACGAGAATCCAACAGAGCCAGACATCCTGTTGTAGCTGTCGGGGACTACCACCTCACATTTCCTATGGGGATGGTCCTGGTTTTGAAAATATGTTATTAGGTACCCTCTGTAACGAAAAAAATTATTTCAGTATCTAGATTAGATACTGATGGATTCATCTTCATGTTTGGAAGTGGATGTTGCTATTTTTATAAACATAGAATTTATTTTGTTAGGGCACATTTATATAACGGCCTTTATGTGTTAGACTACAGAAACCAATTAATGGCAATCGATAACAAAGTTAATTCACATGACTCATACCACACACAACTTTGGCATCACTGGCTAGGTCATGTCAATGAGAAACATTTGAAAAAATTACATCAAGATGGGTATTTAGATTCTTTTGAAATAAAACCACTTCGTGTATGTCATGCGTGTCTACAAGGAAAAATGACCAAATCCCCATTCAGTGGGAATGGTGAAAGAGCTAAAGATCTTATTGAATTAGTTCACACAGATGTGTGTGGGACATTTCCAATTGAGGCAAGGGGTGGGTTCTCGTACTTCATAACTTTTACAGATTATTTTAGTAGATATGGATATATCAACTTAATGAGGTATAAGTCAGATTATTTTGATCGGTTCAAAGAATACATGAATGAGGTCGAGAACCATCTTGGTAAGAAGATTAAGAAACTCCACATAGATAGAGGAGGATAATAACTTAATCAGGACTTTATTGATTTCTTAAGGGAGTTTGGGATTCTATCTCAACTCAATCCTCCTTACACACCGTAGTGGAATGGTGTAAGTGAAAGGAGGAACCGCACCCTGTTGGACATGGTGAGATCAATGATGAGTCATGTAAATCTTCTATTATCCTCTTGGGGATATGCATTACAAAAAGAAGTGCACATAGTAAACCAAGTACCAACTAAATCGATAAATGGTATTCCATACGCGTTATGGAGTGGACGCAAACCATGTTATCGAATTTACATGTGTGGGGTAGCGAAGAATTTCATAAGGCCTCTTCAGGTAACAAACTCGCACCCCGAGGCACCAAGTGTATCTTTATAGGATTCCCAAAGATACAAGAGGATATTACCTATAAAACCCCTCAGTCAAAAAGGTTGAATTGCAAGACATGATATATTCCTTTAGAGGGAGCACATCCACAAAAGAGATTGTGGGAGCGAGATAGACTTCGATTAAGTCGAGGCTCAAGATACACAAGAGTTGGTACAAGAATAGATTCCATAAATCCCCATGGAAGAACAATCTGTTCCAGAGACATAAGAACTGTGTAGAAGCACGAGAGATGTGAGAGGACCAGAATGATATGGTTTTCTTGTCACTGAGGATGGTGATTCACTATTGGTGGACAATGATGATCCTCTTACCTAAAAGGATGCAGTTGAAGGCACAAACGTTGCCAAGTGGCAAGAAGCCATGAATTCTGAAATGAATTCCATGTACCAAAACCATGTCTAGATTTTGGTAGATCCTCCAGTTGATGTAAAGCCCATTGGTAATAAATGGGTATTCAAGAAGATACTAGACCTGGAGGGGCAAGTCAGCACCTATAAGGCACGACTAGTTGCAAAAGTTTTTAGATAGCGTCAAGGAATTAACTATGATGAAACCTTTTCACCGGTTGTGATACTGAAATCCATCAGAGTCCTATTGGCCATTACTGCTTACCATGACTTTGAAATTTGGAAAATGGATTTCAAAATAGCATTCATTAATGGGAACCTCCAGGAAGATGTCTACATGACACAACCTGAAGGGTTTGTTACTCCAAAGGATTCCAATAAGGTATGCAAGTTGCAGAAATCAATTTATGGATTAATGCAAGCATCAAGGTCATGGAACATTCGTTTTGATGAAGAAATAACGGAATTTGGGTTTGTTAAGAATGAATGTGAGCCTTGTGTCTACAAGAGGTTTAATGGAAGTGCATTCATTTTCCTAATAGTAAATGTTGATGACATATTACTAATTGGATACAAAGTACCTGTATTATAGTCAGTTAAGGTATGGTTGCATAAATTATTCTCCCTGAAAGACTTGGGTGATGTAGTATATAATCTTGGGATCAAGATCCATCGTGATAGATCCAAGAGAATGCTAGGCCCGAGTCAAAGTACATTCATTGACAAGATACTGAAGAGATTCATTATGGAACAATCCAATAGGGGATTGTTTCCAGTGGCACATGGAATTAATATTTCCAAAAAAATGTGTCCTCAGACACATGAGGAAAGAAATAGAATAGCAAGGATCGCTTACGCATTAGCGATTGGGTTGGTCATGTATGATATGATATGTATGAGGCTAGATGTTTCTTATGCAGTATGTGTGGTAGGTAGATATCAAGATGATCTAGGAGACCACCATTGGATGGAAGTCAAGACTATCCTTAAGTATCTGAGGAATACTAAGGATATGTCCCTGGTTTATGGAAGAGATGAGGAACTAGTCATCAGAGTACATGTAGATGCTAGTTTCCAGACTGATCAAGATGACATGAAGTCACAGACTGGATACATCTTCAGTTTGAATGGAGGTGCAGTGAGCTGGAAGAGCTCAAAGAAAAGTGTGGTGACTGATTCTACAGAGGTGTTTGAGAATATCGCAGCTTTTGAGGTAGCTAACGAAGTGGTATGGATGCAAATCTTCATCCAAGAACTGGATGCAGTACCAAGTAGTAAAGATCATATCACACTCTATTATGATAATACTATAGTGGTGGAACTTGCTAAAGATCCAAGGTCAAATCAGAAGAAAAATCACATACTTCAAAAGTATCATCTCTTGAGGGATTCTTCTCAGATAGGTGAAGTTGCAGTGAGTAGTATTTCCACGGAAGAAAATATGGTGGACCGCTTGACAAAAGCCTTGACTCAGCAGAAACATGATCATCGTGTGAGGTCTAGCGGACTAAAAGTCGTAGGCAGTTGGCTCTAGTATAAGTGGGAGTTTTAAGGGTCGGTGTCCTGAGAACCAACTGTTTTGTACATTGATTACATGAATGTTAACTTATTATATATTGTTCATTGTTTTTCATGACTATAATATAATAATGTCATATATTATTTGTTGCATTGATAAGGTCATGGAAGATCCCCACTATGATGAGAAGCTTGAAATGATATACAAATATTCTTAACTAAAGTTCTACGGTTGGATGACATACTATGATAGGTCACCTAGTATACAGACCTTAATGTGCGAGTACTCATAAGAAGACAAGACTCTCTCTCATGAAGTTTGCACTTGGTAATCTCCTAGATGGGAGATTATGAGAATAGACCTGCCAGTATAAATTCTGCATGTCTTTGTGTCATCGGACATTTCTATCTACGAGCGTGTGTAATGGTCCTTAAACTGGAAGATTATCATTAACTCATTTCATGACTCGTGCACTTAGATTTACTGACAAAAATTGAAATGCAGATAGTTGGCGGGAATTATGGTACATTGGGTGCGTCACGAGTGACATTTTTTTTATGGCTAAGTCGAGTAGGATTTGTCCCTTCCATTTACGGAAGTTGATATCTCATCCCTTTGATTGAAATAAAACTGTCGTATTAAATTACATGGCAATGGTGTAAACGATGAGTTTATTTTAGGAAATCAAAGAGTGAAGGATCAAGCATATAGGTTTGTGACACTTCCACGAAACCTGCTTGATAAGATATCAAGAAAAATGGATTAACATACACAGTAAGCATTCGTATGTGGTGATACATCAATGCAGCGTCAACATCTTTCTCTTGGGTGCCTTGACCCGTTGCTAGAAAGTAATCTTGGACTTTACGCAAGCCTGCCTAAGGCCAATGGGAAAGAGTCCTAGAGGGTCACACACTATGTGTATTCAAGTATCTCATGTAAAATAAAGATTATTCTCGTACGTGGTTCAATAATTATTCAAGGAATCCTAAATTGTATTAATGATGGAGGAAGAAGGAAATGAAAAACCAGACATACATGGCGTGAATTAAAGATTACACGCCGTGTAGTTTTCTTTATGAAATGGAAATGAATAAATGAAAACAAGTTATACATGCCATGTACAATGAATGTACACGCCATGTAGCTTTCTGTGAAAAACAAGTACACACCGTGTATTTATTAATACGAGCCATGTAGTTTTTTCAGTCTGGATTTTGAGGAAATAATATTGTTTTAATTGATATTTATTATAATAAGTGTGGGCACATGTCAAAGAATTAATTATTCAACATGGGGGTTTTAAATAAGAGTCAATGAAATAAATAAAATTTGTACCACATTTATTTATTTTCATAACTCTACAACCTCAAGCCTGATTATAAATATCCTCACAACACCAATTCTTTTCTGACACACAAGAGTATCGTTGTCCACCACAACTATGGAGAATTCATTCAAGGCCGAAAGATCCTCTTCCTCCAAGAGCGCTCTCAAGACTGAGAGAGATCCTCTTCCATCAGATCAAGACGATCTAAGGCGGACAACGCAAGCAAAGGTTTCTCCACGCTAGCACCCTGAGACTCCTTTGGCGACGTCCCGAGATACGAGGTATACGTGTGGATCACCGGTAGAGGAAGTCTACACTTGGATTCTATGATGCAACGACAGATCACATCGGAAAGTGATCAAGAACATCAATGAAGAAAGAACTCAGCAAAAGGTATTTCTTTTCAATTAATTAAACTAATTATAATCAACCTATAACGGTCCTGCTTTGTGGTTCTGGGCCATTCTATTTCTTTTGTCTATTTCTGTGATTCGATCCATGGAGACTGGCATTTATCATCGTATTGATCCCATATTGATCATTGATGATGAAAAAAATCCAAATGGGCACATCAACCCACGCGCTTTTTCTACGCCCTGAACCTTCAGTCGAGTCACATGTTTCGGGCCGACCCAGGGGGTATTGGGCCGGGTCGGATCGGGCCCAGACCCCCTATTTTCGTATCAGGTTCGTTCAAACTCCCATATCATGGGCTACATAACTTCAATCGATGAACCATCAGTGGTGTAGGGTTCATTGGATCGAGACGGTAGTGTTGGTATATTACACTCAAGGTTTCGACGATCATTGTGTATGTCCGGGTTGGTTCAAACACGGAACCAACCGGGCCCTCAGAGCGGAAACGCTTATAACCTCAGATCTAGATGTCCAATTTACTTGCCATCGACTTTGTTGGATTTCTTTTTGATGAGACATATCTTTTGGAATTCTTCACCTGAGGTTTGGACACAGTTTGAGTAAGGTCGGATTGGATTGTACTGAAAATTCAACCAGGCCCCTAGAACGGAAAAACTGATAACATTTAGACTAGACGTCTGTTTGACGAACCATCAGCGGAGTTAGTAATCACATTGTGAAACAGCAAATTTGAGTCTACCATAAGAGAGTTATAGGTAATGTTGAGATACTGTTGGGTTGGTTCGTACACGAAACCAACCGGGCCCCAAGCACTAAACGGCTAATAACTCACAGACCAGGCGTCCGATTGACGTGCCATCTATTGCATTGAGACCCCTTTGACGAGACGGTCCTTTTAGATAATTTTTCATGGGACGTCATGTCAGTTGATTTATCGACCCCTTGGCTCATGGAGTGAACCCTCCCGAAATAGAGCACACTGTGTGCGGGAACCCTAGAGCTGGTTGTGGTAACGATGACGACTGTACTTGAATCAAACGTGGGTTCAACAGTGAGGAAGACTATAAATTGATCATCCATGGGTTCGGCAGCGAGGACGATTGTACTTGGATCCTTCATGGGTTCGGTAGTGAGGATGACTGTACATAGATCCTCTGTGGGTTCGGTGGTGGGGATGACTGTACTTGGATCCTATGTGGATCCGACATCGATGGTTATTGTACATAGATCCTACGTGGGATCTGCAGGGATGACTTCTATACTTGGATCGTACGTGGGTTTGGCAGAGATGATGATTGAGAGGTTTTATCTAGTATATCCACCCCCTCTTCCTGATTAGTATACCTGTGTGAGATGAATCTTTACTTTCAAACATTATCATCGATATGATTTCGATTTCCTGTGTGGACTGGGTTGTTATTTTCTTGTGTGGACTCATTTGTGATTTTCTGTGTGTAATGGGTTGTGATTTCCTCTATGGACTGGGTTGTGATTTTCTGTGTGGACTGGGTTGTAATTTCCTATGTGAACTGGGTTGTGATTTCCTGTGTGGACTGGCTTGTGATTTCCTCTATGGACTGGGTTGTGATTTCCTATATAGAATGGGTTGTGATTTCCTGTGTGGACTGGGTTGTGATTTCCTATGTGGACTGGGTTGTGATTTCCTGTGTGGAATGGGTTGTTATTTCCTATGTGGACTGGGTTGTGATTTCCTGTGTGGACTGGGTTGTGCTATCCTATGTGGACTGGGTTGTACATTAGCTCATAAGATGGAGCCGAACTGGAATTTATGTCTTATGTGTATGTATAGGAATATACCTGTAGAGACCCGAAGCTTGACGTACATTGACATTAAATTACATTTTCGGAATACTTAGTACATAACAAAAACACACACACAAGGTTCGTAATAGTTTAGTGTCTTTGGAAACTCGGAATATAATCTTCTAATCCTGGTGAAAGATCTTCAATATCTCCCATAAAGATCTTCCTTTTTTTATACCTAAAACCTTTCTTTATATCCTGGGAAAAGAAAACATAAAATGGTGAGATCAAATGCTCAGTAAGGGTAAACAAAATAAATATCAATCACATCATATTCATAAGAACATAACATTTTGGAAATCATAACCTGCAAAAGAGAGCATAATTTCATAACATGGTATAAATCATGGCAGTGAAATGTAATCACAATAATCATAACTTAAAACATTAAACATTGTAGCATATATACATAATCATAGATAATCATTTCTTGTTAGTCAAGACTCATCGCCAAGACTATCTTAGTGGACAAAGCCCCATTCTGAACCGAGTCACCCTCGTTTCAGTCCTGTTTCACTGAACCGGTATAACCTACCATTGCAGCCATGTCTATCTCATGAGATATAAAATCATTAACCAATGCATTGGAGGTAGATATAGGTCCCACCCATCTCATAATGATACCATTATTATGTGTGCCACAAAATCATAAACCATACATCATAGCGTAACCCATGTAATAAAAATGGGATTCGTAAACAACATGACATCATAAAACAATTCATATAAGATAAAGGAATTCATAAAAATATTTCCATCAAAAAATAATCAAATCCATGTAATAATAGGGATAAAAACAGAACCCTTTTATTATCTTAGATGGAAAATAATTTTGATAAAATACTTGAACTCCATTCTTGAGTAAAATATCCTTTCTACTTCAAAAAAAACATTTTTTCTTTCTTAACATGTCATAAAATTTTAAACTAAAATAAGTTTATTAAAAATAACATGGAAACTTGTAAAGGAATATTCTTGGAAATAATTTTTTAAATATCCATTCATGCCGTATAAGTTAAAAAAACATTCTTCGTACTTTTGTCGGAAAAGTCAAAAAGAACCTCATATGAAAAACGACAAAAGATTCCTGTAATATCTTTTACTAAAAACTCACCGAAGGGTAAAATAAGATTTAAACAATTTTAGGTGAATGGAAATAATACTACATATTGAGGAAACATGGATGTGGATGATAAAATACACCCCAGTAAATACCAAAGTATAAACAATCTCGGATAAAAATGAGATTGTGATATTTCCCTTACCTTAGGTAAGATTTGCTTCGTATGTGTCCGAACCTCCTGTATAATAATTTAAATAATGTAATTGACTTATTAAAGAATCATATTCATTGTTATGATATGATATATGGTTCACTTATAACTTTATATTACCCGTTATTTTGTAAATTCATGTTAAAGAAGCGTTTTGGGTAAAATTGTTTCCGTTCTTTTGTAAATTCATGTTAAAGAAGCGTTTTGGGTAAAATTGTTTCATTTATCGTAGGTGTTTGGACTTGTTGTTATTGACATTATTATTACTTATATCATGATTTAATTACTTCCAGAATATAAAGTATTATTTATATATCATATATATTAAGTATATATATATATATAATAGATAGATAAATGAAATGAAACACACCGTTCATGGAGACGGTAGTCCGTACGTACGCATGAACGCTGCTTTCCTTTCCTTATTGTCTTGAATGGAAGTAAGTAGATGACATATATATATATATATATACATAAATTAAGTAGATTTACCATGTCATATATTCAAATATTATTCATTATATATACTTTATAATCATTCTGGAATGGTTGACATGTATAATGAATCTAATCGCGTCGTGGAGACGGTAGTCCGTACGTACGCACGAGCGATGATATCGTTCCCATGGTCGTGGAATTGTGTTGAAGTGTATGTATACTATTTCAGTATCAATATCACTTTATAATAATCATATATAGTTACTCATTACACCATTATACCCATCCAATTAAGGTGGTGGCAGAAAATAGAATACACCACGGTGTGGAGACGGTATTCCGTACGTACGCACGCGCGATGATTTCATTTTTCCGTAGGATGGATAGAAGGTTAATTAGAGTTGTTTAATATTTATTATAACATATCAGTATATAATAAATACTGATTTTATTACTTTATAATGAAGCAACTAAAGAAGAAGAAGCTGAAGAAGGAAGAAATTGAAAAGATCGGTATTGGATATTACCTCTTTTTTTTAACTCCTCCTTGAATCCTCCACTTAGGGAACTAAGATTGGACTTTGAAGAAGACCAGGACCTCTATGATTATTCTAGGGAATTGGAGAAGAGATTTTGGCAGGGTTTGGCCGAGCTTGAATGCTCAAATTGGTGTGAGGAGAAGAGGGAGGAGGTGCCCTTTTATAAGGGAGGAGAGGGGCACCTTAGGAATATCTCAAAATATTATTTTATATAAAAGTCAAAATCGGTTTATAATGGTTCCAAAGGGTATTATATCGAAGTTAAAGTGGGGATGGGTCGAAATTATATCAACAAAAAGTATTTAGACAAGTTAAGGTTATTATTTTAACCTTATCAATTAGATTTAACTCTAAGTTAAATAATTTAACGTTTACCGTGTCTTTTTGTTTTCTTTCACTATATGGTTAATACATTTACTATAACATGCCAAACGAACCCCAAATTGTTTATTATTAATATATATATCCTTATCTAAGTCATTTGGCCTAACCTTAGATTTTTAGAAATAAAATAACAATTAATAATATAATATTTGATTTAAAAACTATTTTGTGTCAATTTTGACACTATTTGATATATGATTTTTGTGAAAGTCATAAAAGAATTATATGTTCGAACCAAGTTGATTAAATCAACACTAATATATCATAGTAACCTAGAAAATTAGTTTAATTCATAAAAAGTCTCAAATTACATTTATTTTGGTGTTTATAACATCAATTATGTCAATATTTCATTAATAAGATAATTACTGCATCATCATTGTGTCATAAATAAATTAAATTATTTAATGTCTAAAAATTATAAATAAAATACAATTATGTAGGAAATCTTTTTATCTTTCTAATTAATATTTATAGTCGAATTTATCTTATGTATAGCCCCATATTAAAAATTATTTACTTATTAAACTTTGATTTTAACTATTTTAACCCTTCTTTAAATAAATTAATAATAAATGTCCTAATCTAATCCAAGTGGGACTAAATGGTCATATTTTATTTCTAAGTTTGTTTTTGGTAGAATTAAACTTATCCAATAGAATTAAGACATGTGTTAGGGTAATAGTAATATCATATTTACCCTTAGTTACCCTATTTAATATTAACTGCGGTAAAAAAAGTAAAAAGTTACTATTCACCAAAAAAATTATTTTTATATCATTAAACCACATTTTACTTACTGATATCAACCGTGTCTGTCGGATTTTCGAAATTCCATTCACAAAAGCAGTAAAATTAAGCTTTATGAAAAGTTCAGTTTTTAACCTACCACTTAGTGGTTTCACTATTCATCAGAAATTGAAACATTTTAGAAAAATACCAAAATTTCACCCTAGGCTAATTTCGGTATTCCGAATCCAAAAATGAAGTCCATTTTGAAAAATAAAATTTATAAAATTTCAAAAAGTGATTATTACTATTCATAACGGCTAGTTTTAATAATATTTTAATAGCATATCGTTGTTTAGTGAAACTCAGTATTGCGTACGACGCAAGCTATCGAGGAAGGTCGTGATTGCGTGTAATGCAAGGCAAGTCAAGGAAGCAAGCTCTTTTTGGTGTAGCGTACAACACAAGACATTAGTGAAATTAAAAAGAATATTTTTCATAAAATCTTGGGTTGTTACATTCTACCCCCCTTAAAATGAATTTCGCCCTCGAAATTCGTCGGGGTTATAAATGGTTTACTATTCAAAAGTTCCTTTAATCGAAACCCACATCGTAAAAATGAAAACCAAAACCAATATTTAAAAACAAAAGTATGAAACGTAACGGTTACCCAAATAAACTAATCATTGGGTTTCCACATAGGTGAAAATATGGATATGGAAGAAAAATCTAACCATCATGTTCTGATTGAGAGTGGTAGAGAACATGGCTATGGAAAAGCTAGCAATCACAAAGCCATAAATTTGTGACGATCTAAGGTACCATCTGATTAATCAGATAAAAGAGCACTAGGACAACATTTTTGGTTTTCAAGATCGTTTCCCTAAAGTTGAAGAATTTGAATTTGAATAAATACATACATTATTTTGGTACAATCTCACTGTTGTTCGTGCCTTGAACAATTTCCAATTCATCTCTTAAATAAATGAAGTTGAATTTGTTATTCGTGAAGTGTTAGCAGATCATGTGATAGAATGACGGGTCATTCCATCTGTCTCAAACAAAAGGTTAGAAAAAATTATATACATAAGTCGATCTATAGTGTGATTAATCATATATGGTTCCTAAAATGGACTTATACTTCATATATCATACTGCTTAATATAATAAAACTAGTTTCTACTAAACAGGGACTTCCTGTAGTCCAGTGGTAGGCGATAAAGACCAGTCGCACTTTGGTTGTGGGTTCGATTCCCACAGCCTTTTCTGACGCGATGGGCTGTCGCCCATCCTGCAGGTTGTCCTTTTTCTAAAGCTATATTACTATAACATCCCATCAATAATATCGAAAAAAGTTTTATCCTAACTTATGTCCAACATAATCCATTCTAATATTTAGGCTTATCCATAATACTGCAGTCCACTCTCATAACATAGTGAAAATGATTACCATAGATTTAATACCATCGTTGAACCCCATATATCATAAGATATGTTTTGTTGGTCACATTCCAAACATTCAAAGTCCTTAATCATGTATTCTCTTGAATACCCATTGAACCTTAGTGAAAACATGAATACTGTTAAAAGTTAACCCTTTCCACATACCAAAATACAAAAACTCTATATACTCAAACCATAATATAACCTTCTCCTTATATCAGTCATGAGCTCATGAATACTATCAAACATTTAATTTTATCCTTATCCCTTCACTATGCGCATATCATCTACATTCCAAAAATATCTGAATAACCATCCATGGATACTGGTAACATTAATCATACACTTTCAAAACTCAAGGAAAGACAATAGTGTAACAATCCTTAGATGTCTCTTTATTCCAACATTACACATGATAAACATGTAATCATTCCACTACATTCTTAAACCATTAACCGAGCTTCAACAATTCTTTCATCTCACATATCATTTGTAGTCTCTTCATCATCATCCACATAAATACTACCCATACGACCATACTGATTCTCTTCATGAGTCTTTCCCTTAGGACATTGGTTTGCATAATGCCCATACATTCCACATTTAAAACACTTAACCATTTTTGAGGTCGTAGCAATACCATTATCCTCATCCATGGTGTTAACTGAACCTTTTCCTTTGCACTTACTTTCTTTGTGTCCCTCTTTTCCACACCCAAAGAATCTTCCAGTTCCCTTGAAACATTCTCCTTGATGTCTATTCCCACATGATTTACATAGGGGAAATTGAACTTTCTTTCCTCTATGATCATCATGAAACTCCATCTTTCCTTGTTAGCTGAGTCAGGAAACTTACCAAATTTTACTTTATTGATCATATTATGAGATTGCTGATTCGGTATAATAATGATGTTTGGACTTCGAAATCCCATTTAATTATGAAGAATATCATTCCATTGTCCATCATATCCTCCATTATCGTGAATCATCTTGTTTCCAGCCATTTTCTAAAACCCAAAAAGAATAGTGTGAGAGGCAAAAATCATGCTAGGGAAAACAACATAATAAAGGGGGAGTACCTTCAATATCTAACATCTTAAGTTTAATTCTATGATCGATAGCGTAATCCTAGTACTATAACCTATATGTATACTTAACCTTAGGGACATCCCCAGACATACCTTAGAAATATCTCCAGGGATCTCACTAAAGTTCTCGCATCCTAGTTTCCAAAGGATGACTAAACCTTTCCTCTGATACCAACTGTAGAGACCCGAAGCTTGACGTACATTGACATTAAATTACATTTGCGGAATACTTAGTACATAACAAAAACCCACACACAAGGATCGTAATAGTTTCGTGTCTTTGGAGACTCGAAATATAATCTTCTAATCCTGGTGAAAGATCTTCAATATCTCCCATAATGATCTTACTTTTTTTTATACCTAAAAGCATTCTTTATATCCTGGGAAAAGAAACCATAAAAGGGTGAGCTCAAATGCTCAGTAAGGTTAAACAAAATAAATATCAATCACATCATATTCATAAGAACATAACATTTTGAAAATCTTAACCTGCAAAAGAGAGCATAATTTCATAACATGGGATAAATCATGGCAGTGAAATGTAATCACAATAATCATAACTCAAAACATTAAACATTGTGGCATACACACATAATCATAGAGAATCATTTCTTGTTAGTCAAGACTCATCGCCAAGACTATCATAGTGGACAAAGTCCCTTTCTGAACCGAGTCACCCTCGTTTCAGTCCTGTTTCTCTGAACCGGTATAACCTACCATTCCAGCCATGTCTATCTCATGAGATATAAAATCATTACCCAATGCATTGGAGGGAGATATAGGTCCCACCCATCTCATAATGATACCATTCTTATGTGTGCCACAAAATCATAAACCATACATCATAGCGTAACCCATGTAATAAAAATGGGATTCTTAAACAACATGACATCATAAAAAAATTCATATAAGATAATGGAATTAATAAAAATATTTCCATCACAACATAATCAAATCCATGTAATAATAGGGATAATAACAGAACCCTTTTATTATCTTAGATGGAAAATAATTTTGATAAAATACTTGAACTCCATTCTTGAGGAAAATATCCTTTCTACTTCAAAAAAAACATTTTTTCATTCTTAATATGTCATACAATTTTAAACTAAAATAAGTTGATTAAAAATAACTTGGAAACTTGTAAAGGAATATTCTTGGAAATAATGTTTTAAAGATCCATTCATTTCGTATAAGTTAAAAAAACATTCTTCGTACTTTTGTCGGAAAAGTCAAAAAGTTCCTCGTATGAAAAACGACAAAAGATTCCTATAATATCTTTTACTAAAAAATCACCGAAGGGTAAAATAGAATTTAAACAATTGTAGGTGAATGTAAATAATACTACATATTGAGGAAACATGGATGTGGATAATAAAATACACCCCAGTAAATACCAAAGTATAAACAATCTCGGATAAAAATGAGATTGTGATATTTCCCTTACCTTAGGTCCGATTTGCATTGTATGTGTCCGAACCTCCTGTATAATGATTTAAATAATGTCATTGACTTATTAAAGAATCATATTAATTGTTATGATATGATATATGGTTCACTTATGACTTTATATTACCCGTTCTTTTGTAAATTCATGTTAAAGAAGCGTTTGGGGTAAAATTGTTTCATTTATCGTAGGTGTTTGGACTTGTTGTTCTTGAAATTATTATTACTTATATCATGATTTACTTACTTACAGAATATAAATTATGATATATATGTCATATATATTCAGTATATATATATAATAGATAAATAAATGAAATGAAACACACCGTTCATGGAGACGGTAGTCCGTACGTACGCATGAACGCTGCTTTCCTTTCCTTATTGTATTGAATGGAATTAAGTAGATGACATATATATATATATACATAAATTCAGTAGATTTACAATGTCATATATTCCATTATTATTCATTATATATACTTTATAATCATTCTGGAATGGTTAACATGGATAATGAATCTCATCGCGTCGTGGAGACGGTAGTCCGTACGTACGCACGAGCGATGATATCGTTCCCTTGGTCATGGAATTGTTTTGAAGTGTATGTATACTATTTCAGTATCAATATCACATTATAATAATCATATATAGTTACTCATTACACCATTATACCCATCCAATTAAGGTGGTGGTGGAAAATAGATTACACCACGGCGTGGAGACGGTATTCCGTACGTACGCACGCGCGGTGATTTCCTTTTTCCGTAGTATGGATAGAAGATTATTAGAGTTGTTTCATATTTATAATAACATATCAGTATATAAAAAATACTGATGTTATTACTTTATCATTAAACAACTAAATAAGAAGAAGTTGAAGAAGGAAGAAATTGAAAAGATCGGTATTGGATATTACCTCTTTTTTTAAACGCCTCCTTGAATCCTCCACTTAGGGAACTAAGATTGGTCTTTGAAAAAGACCAGGACCCCTAGGATTATTCTAGGAAAGTGTAGAAGAGATTTTGGCAAGGTTTGGACGAGCTTGAATGCTCAAATTGGTGTGAGGAGGAGAGGGAGGAGGTGCCCTTTTATAAGGGAGGAGAGGGGCACCTTAGGAATATCTCAAACTATTATTTTATATTAAAGTAAAAATCGGTTTATAATGGTTCCAAAGGGTCTTATTTCGATGTTAAAGTGGGGATGGGTCGAAAGCCTATCAACCAATAGTATTTAGACAAGTTTAGGTTATTATTTTAACCTTATCAATTAGATATAACTCTAAGTTAAATAATTTAACTTTTACCGTGTCTTTTTGTTTTCTTTCACTATATGGTTAATACACTTACTATAACATGCCAAACGAACCCCAAATTATTTATTATTAATATATATATCCTTATATAAGTCATTTTACCAAACCTTATATTTTGAGGAATAAAATAACAATTAATAATATTTTATTTTATTTAAAAACTATTTTGTGTCAATTTTGACACTATTTGATATATGATTTTTGTGAAAGTCATAAAAGAATTATATGTTCTAAACAAGTTGATTAAATCAACACTAATATATCATAGTAACCTAGAAAATTAGTTTAATTCATAAAAAGTCTCAGATTACATTTCATTTGGTGTTTATAACATCAATTATGTCAATATTTCATTAATAAGATAATTACTGCATCATCATTGTGTCATAAATAAATTAAATTATTTAATGTCTAAAAATTATAAATAAAATACCATTATGTAGGAAATATTTTTATCTTTCTAATAAATATTTATAGTAGACTTTATCTTATGTATAACCCCATATTAAAAATGATTTACTTATTAAACATTGATTTTAACTATTTTAACCCTTCTTTAAATAAATTAATAATAAATGTCCTAATCTAATCCAAGTGGGCCTAAATGGTCATATTTTATTTCTAAGTTTGTTTTTGGTCGAATTAAACTTATCCAATAGAATTAGGACATGTGTTAGGGTAATATTAATATCATATTTACCCTTAGTTACCCTATTTACTATTAACCGTGGTAACAAAAGTAAAAAGTTCCTATTCAACAAAAAATTATTTTTATCTCATTGAAACACATTTTACTTAATAATATAAACCGTCTCTATTGGATTTTCGAAATTCCATTCACAGAAGTGGTAAAATTAAGATTTATGCAAAATTCAGTTTTTAACCTACCACTTAGTGGTTTCACTATTCATCAAAAATTGAAAATTTTCAGAAAAATACCAAAATTTTACCCTAGGCTAATTTCGGTATTCCGAATCCAAAAATGATATCCATTTTGAAAAATAAAATTTATAAAATTTCAAAAAGTGGTTATTACTATTCATAATGGCTAGTTTTAATAATATTTTAATAGCATATCGTTGTTTAGTGAAACTCAGTATTGCGTACGACGCAAGCTATCGAGGAAGGTCGCGATTGCGTGTAATGAAAGGCAAGTCAAGGATGTAAGATCCTTTTGGTGTAGCGTACAACACAAGACATTAGTTAAATTAAAAAGAATATTTTTCACAAAATCTTGGGCTGTTACAATACCTAAGTAGAGTAAATTGGTACTTCGTGATTGTATCCTAACCTTGTGGATTACTCTCCGTGGATTCTGGGAGGCCTTGGGGGGCCTCAGGGTCCCTACTGAGTATCGTGTACTCACCCCTGCATGGGCTATGCCCCCACTACGTTGTGTTAGTTTCAGATGATGGACATCGCTGATCATGGTTGAGGCTTGTGGAGCGGGATGGTACCTGGAGGTGGACTATCAAGAGGATATACACGGTGTGGACGGACGGATTCAAGGAGTAGAGGAGACTATCTGTACCCACTCTTCTGGTGGGGTTTCCAGAAGACGACATGGTGGTTGCTGCTTTACTTTTCAGATGTTTTACGTTTTTTCTCATTTTTAATGTACTTTCAGTTGGGTTTGTATACTAGACCATTTACTTTCCATCACTTACTTTTGTACTTAGTTTATATAGTGTTTACTTCAGCTTTCTTACTATGTGGTGTTTTTTTTCTTATATAAGTCAATGCCTTCCCTTTTATCGGGATTTACACCTTTGGTGCTTGTTTCCAGCCGCTGGCCTATGGAAGGTGGGCATTGGGTAGTCACGGAACGGGCCCCGAGGACGGGTTGTGACAAATTGGTATCAGAGGAGTCGGTTCTACCACAGAACTTAGGAAACTGATCTATCTTATAGTGAAACAATAGTGTTAAGAGTATTGAGTGTGGTCTTCAGTCCAAGGAGTCCAGTGTTGGTACAGTGGCCGACGTATCCATACACCAGGAACATGACCTCTGAATTCCGACTCAATGCACGGAAACACTGATTGTGTGTGTGTTTAAAGAGTTTCCTTTGTGGTGTCTTTGAGTCTACTCAACGGGTATACAATTTTACTGTGGAAAACATGTTCCTTATTTGGATGTCGCTGTGAAGACAGTCATCTAGGGTTCCCGGGAGAGAGTACACGATGTCGGACCACCGAGAAACGAGGCTCCGGTGCATGGCCTTCTTACTATATTGGCACCTTCAAGTGGTGTACCAGCAACACCACCACCTGTTGGGCAGCAGATGCCACTAGCTATACTAGTGGATGGTGCATGCTGGGAGAGTGTGTTGCGCGAGTTCCAGCAGCATAGTCCTCTAAGGTTATGAGGCGAGACAGATTCCCAGGTAGTAGTGGATTGGCTGGAGGCGTTTGCTGGAGTTCAACAACTATTTTAGACACTAGTATAGTAGATGATGATCTTAGCTACTAGTGTTTCATGGTGAGTGACCATGGGGTTGTTCCGTATAGTGATGAGGTTTCAGTACATGGATTGATGCCTGAGATAGTACCTACACGTAGTTCTCTAGCTATATCACTACCTATTGGTCAGCGGTTTCAACCTATAGTACCGGTAGATGACACATGTAGTCTTAGTGCCTTACATGTGTTTCGGATTTAGGTACCCCTCATGTTCCGAGGAAATCCTGACTCAAAGGTGGCTGAGGACTGACATGAGGAGGTGGTTGAGAGTTTTCTAGAGCTTATAGAGCTTCAGCAAGACAATATGTCGGTAGCTGAGTATTTATCAGGTGTACCAAACCATTCCTAAAAATTGATGAATACGATGTGATTGGTGATTTAGGTCTCAGACTTCCGAGCTAGGTGTGTCTAAAGGACATTTGAGCCAGCACTTTTCCTCTATGCATTCCTACTTAGGATAGGGTGCTAGAGAGAACCTTTTTGGTTGTGAGTTATTTGGCTGAGTGGATACAACCAGTAAAGGTTAACAGTGGGAATGTAGGAAAATAGTGCCAGTCTCGGAGACTTGGGTGTGTAAAATGTTTTAAGAAGAATAAGTGTTAAGGATAGATGAATCTACAGAGCAGCAGATGTAGAAGTAGAGCTGGGAGAGCAGTATCTGGTGGTGTACATTTTGACATGTTACAACCACCTGCCTTTGTAGTCCCCGCCAGGCTTAGGGAGCTGGAGGGTAGGGGAAGAGAGTAGCTGTGTGTGGTCAAATAGTGTGACCTAGGGGCTCTAGGAATGCTTCTAGATACGGTATGTGTCTACAATGAGCTTCCTTTTCAATAGACATATATACTAATCATTCATTTCATCCACGAATATTATCCCAGTCCAAGAGTTTTCGGTTAATCTGTTGACTTGATCATCACGTTTGGAGAAACCTTTGTGAGGAGACTCGATAATCACGCTTACTCCTATGGGGTGATCTGACCCTTGAGGCGAGAGTTTATGTTGGAACCTCTTGGTGGTAGCGTTGAGGACATACGACGTTAGTTTGGGTATGGTCTGGATAGCTTCAGTTCATACACAGATTGACTGTATTATCCATAAAGGTTGTGGTATACCTAAAATGCTTGGATGGTTTTTCCTTGGTCGGTGAAAAGGAAACCCCAGGCAGCACTGGATGGAATCATGTATAAGTGGGTGCAGTCGGTCACTCATGAGTTGACCAGACATAGTTTTAATCCAGACTTCTCCAGAGTTGTTACATCGCTTTTAGAATTGGCGAAGAAGGGGAAAACTCTTCGTGTGGTCAGGGATATGCCAACAGAGATTTTTAAGAGTTGAGGTAGAGGATGACTAGTGCACTCATTTTCAGGCTACCAGAGAAGGTAAAAATCATCCAGGGGTGGACGAAGACTGCACAGAGCAGGCAGAAATCCTATGTTGATAGGATATGGAGACCACTGGAATTCAAGGATGCGGACCACATTTTCCTATGGGTCTCACCTCAATGAGGACTATAGAGAAGTGAAAGAGGATGAAAGTTATCTCTAAGGTTCAATAGACCATTCTAGGTGCTCAGCTAGGTAGGAGAGGTGGTTTACCGCTTTACTTTTCCACCTCAGTTGCACCGGGTGGATGATGTCATCCATGTATCTCATCTGAGGAGATACGTGCATGACCCTTCACACATCATCGACCACAGGGAGCTGGAAATCAATAACGTGGAAACATTCATGAAGATTATAGTAGAGGTTGAGGATCGATACGAGCAGGTCCTATGAGGACAGTAGATTCCTCTTGTGTGCTTTCGTTGTCAGCACGGGAACCTCTGGGAGAGTACATGGGAGCGGGAGGCTCAGATGCGTGCTAAGTGCCTCCTTTAGTTTCCCTATTTTATGTTGTAGATTTACAGAGACGTATAGCCCTGAGGTGGGAGTAATGTAAAGAACCTGGAATTTCAAGTAATTTTTTTTATTGTCCTGGGGATTTTACGAGTACGCAGTTTCTTGACGGCACATAATTGCGTGGCCCGGTGTGCTTGGAATCAATTTTCAAAGTTTAGCTCGGTTACATTCAGTAAATTAACAAGCGGATTTTTCAATCTTTTGAACCGATGCTGGGAATTGAAATCTGAGGGCACTGATGAGCTCGCAGCGCCGGTACTCATTTAAGGGGACATTTTTCATAGTTGCATTTTGAGCGGGTTGAGGATTAATAATTAGGGAGTTAGAATAAAAAGAAATAATTTTTTTTGTGTACAATTGTTTTTGCGGAAGGTGATTAATAACCGACAAAAGGGGAGTTGGAGGTGGGGGCCCACACCCACCTAACCTCCCATGTGAGGGTTTAGTGTGGTGGGACACACACGAGACCCTAACTTCTCACCTCCCCCTCAACTCCCTAAACCCCTTTAATTATGAACTCTCTTCACTTTCCCTCTCTATTAATTATGCCGACACTCTAAATAATAAATGGAGTCATATTCATTTAATTAAAGAGGTGGTTTGATTTTTAAAATGATTGGAAATTTTATAAAAATAAGGGAGTGCCCTATTTTAATTTTTGGTTGGAAAACCTTGTGCTGAAAAATCCTTGAAGAGTTGGGAAGAGAGGTTTCGTCATTCGACGAAGAATTTTCTCCCTCGACGAAGAACATTCAATCAATGGAGGTCGGATTCTGATGAATCCCCGATGATAAAGCTCGGATATGAAGTGCGAGGTGGATGCAATGATCGACGTTAACTTCATCCTCTTTCAGGAATGTCATCAACAAACTTCATAATCATGGTAGGGGTTAAGTTCAGTTATACTGAATTAAAATTGTGCTTTGTTTTGTCGTTGAACATTCTCGTTTACTTTGGCCGGTTGTTATCAAAATAATGGGAGGAGATCGGACCGCAAAAACACGACCGATTCTCCTCCCTGCTTTCTTGATGATCAACGTTGACGTTTGTGGTGAAGGAGGCTTGGGGCCGTTGCACCACACAGGAACGAAAAGGACCGCAGCCGGAGCGGGCCTCGGAGGTGGTGCGAGGCGCCATCGAGCCGCGCCGGTGAGGAAGAAGGAACCGCGGATAGATCAGGCTGCGGCGGTGGTGCGCAGCGCCGTCGCACTGTGCCGGAGACACCAAGGGAGGTCGCGGCCGGAGTGGCCTGTGGCGAACGGGCGCGGTGCCGACGCGCCGTGCCCGTTGAACAAGAGCTGCGGCCTAGGGCCGCGGAGGTCTTCAAAGGGGCGGGCCGCTGAGCTGGCCGCCAGCGCCACCTAGAGGAGGGACCCGAGGGGGGTCGAGAGGTTACACAAGGCTGTCCATTACGGCCGACCCTTTGAAGGGAATCGGGGGGTCATAACCCCCCGACAGCAATTAGGGCAGACCCCACAGGTTTCGCCGTTTCGAAAACAAGGGGGCGACACCCCCCCTTCGCACCCAGCTCGGCCGACAGCTGAGCCACGGCCGGGCCACCAGAGCCAGCCCAGGACACCCGTACCGGGCTACAAGATCAGGGCCAGGCTACTGCGCCAGGTCAGGCCGCCCATGCCAGGTCAGGCCGCCCGCGCCGGGTCGGGCCGCCAGTGCCGGGCCGGGCCGCCAGCGCCGGGTCGGGCCGCCACCGCCAGGCCGGGCTGCCAGCGCAGGGCTGGATAACCAGCGCCGGGCCAGGCCACACCCAATTGGGCCAGACATGGACCCAGGTTGGGTCAAACCGGTTTAGGCCGACCCAGGGGGTAATGGGCCGGGTCGGTTCGGGCCCAGACCCCCTATTTTCAAATCAGGTTCATTCAAACGCCCATATCTTGGGCTACAGACCTCCGATCAATGCACCATCAATTGTGTAGGATTCGTTGGATCAAGACTATCTTTTCATTTTATTAAACTCAAGTTTTCAGTGATCTTTGGGTATGGAAGGGTTGGTTCGAACACGAAGTCAATCGGGCCCTCGGAGTGGAAATGCATATAACCTGAGCTTCGGACGTCCAAATGATGCGTCGTTGACTTTGATAGATTCCTCTTGATGAGAATAATCTTCTGGAATACATCACTTGAGGTTTGGATGTAGTTGGAGTAAGGCTGGGTTGGATTTTACCCGATATCCAACCAGGCCCCTCGAACGGAAAAGCTGATAACTTTCAGACCAGACGTCTGTTTGACAAACTGTCAGCGACGTTAGTAATCACGTTGAGAAACAGTCCCTATGAGTATACCCTATGAGAAATTGGGGTACAATTGAGATATTTTCAGGTTTTTTCGTACAGGAAACAAACCGGGCCCCTAGGACGAAAAGGCTAATAACTCACAGACCGGGTATCTGATTGATGTGGCGTCTGTTGCGTTGAGACCCCTTTGATGATGCGGCCCTTTGAGATACTTCATCATGGGACTAAGTGTCAGTTGATGTATAAACCCTTTGGATCATGGAGAAGACCCTCCCATAATCGAGCACATTATGTGCGGGAACCCTAGAGCTGGCTGCGGTAGTGATGATGACTGTACTTGAATCCTCCATGGGTTCGGTTGCAAGGACCACTCTAATTGTATCCTTTGTGATTTCGAAAGTGAGGAAGACTGTACTTGGATCCTCCGTGGGTTTGGTGGTGAGGACAACTGTACTTTGATCTTACGTGGGTTCAGCATCGACGATTACTGTACTTGTATACTACGTGGGTTCGGCAGCGACGACTTCTATACTTGGATCCTACGTAGGTTCGGAAGAGATGATGATTCTGAGGATACATCTAATAATCTACACCCCTCTTCATGAGTATTATACCTATGTGAGCTGAATCTTGACTTTCAATTATTATCTTCGATGTGATTGTGATTTCCTGTGTGTACTGGGTTGTGATTTTCTATGTTGACTGTGTTGTGATTTTCTATGTGGATTGGGTTGTGATTTACTCTGTGGACTGGGTTGTGATTTCCTGTGTGGACTGGGTTGTGATTTCTTATGTGGACTGGGTTGTGATTTCCTGTGTGGAGTTGGTTGTGATTTCTTGTGTGGAGTGGGTTGTGATTTCCAGTGTGGACTGGGTTCTGACATCCTGTGTGGACTAGGTTGTGACTTCTTGTGTGGATTGGCTTGTGATTTCCTGTGTCGACTGGGTTGTGATTTCCTGTGTGAATTGGATTGTGATTTTTTATGTGTAATGGGTTCTGATTTCTTGTGTGGATTCCGTTGTGATTTCTTGTGTGGGCTGGGTTGTGATTTTCTATGTGTAATGGGTTGTGCTATCCTTTGTGGACTGCGTTGTACATGGGCTCATGAGTTAGAGCTGAACTAGAATTTATGACTTAGTTATATGTATTGGAATATACCTAAGTAGAGCCACTTGATACTTCGTGATTGTTTCCTTACATTTTGGTTTACTTTTTGTGGATTCTGGGAGGCCTTTGGGGGTCTAGGGGTCCATACTGAGTATCATATAATCACCCCTGCACGGGCTATGGCCGCACTACATTGTGTTGGTTGCAGACGACGGACATCATTGATCGTGGTAAAGGATTGTGGAGCGGGACTGTACCTGGAGGTGGACTATCAGGTAGACGTACATGGTGTGGATGGACAGATTCGAAGAGAAAATGAGACCATATGTACCCACCCTTCAGGAGGGTTTTCGAAGGACTAATTGGTGGTTGCTGCTTTACTTTTCAGCTGCTATACTTTCTTTTCTCAGTTGTACTATACATTCAGATGGGTTTGTATACTGGCACATTTAGTTTCGAGCACTTACTTTTGTACTCAGTTTACTTAGTGTTTACTTCAGCTTGCATAGTATGTGATGTTTGTTTTCTTATATAAGGCAATGTCTTCCCTTTTATCAGGATTTACGCCTTTGGTTCTAGTCTACAACCCTTGGCCCATGGAAGGCGGGCTTGGGGTAGTCACATCATGGGCCCCAAGGACGGGTCATGACAACAATTCACAATCAATACTATAGAGCTCATCGGTATTGGATCGGATGGTAAAACTATGATGTAATACTACATGTAATGTAAAACAAATGTATTTTAATTGAATAAATTGAATAAATTAATACAAATTTTAATAATTCTACCGTATAGAGTCTCTCATCTATTAATACTATATGAATCATAATTGAAATAATTACAAATAAATTGAAGATGAAAATAAAGAGGAAATTATACAATTCCATTTTCTAATACACATATAAGTATAAATGTAAAAGTATTAAAATTATTTTATCCTAATGAGTAGGGTATCCTTTCACCTAGGATAATGGTCTATCTTACCATCACCTTGTTATTCCCTCAATATGATGATTGGAATGACTGTATTCTTATCCCTGAAATCCCTCAATTAAGAAGGTAATCGACACCTATGGCTTTTAAGAAATTGAAAGCCCTTAATACAATGATCATAATCATGTCTTCTTATACCTGGAAATCCTCAATAATTAACAAAATTATTGTTCATACAAAGTAGAAACATATCACTTATAGAAATACAAGGTCATGGAACAAGATTTTCACTTCTTGTATCTCCATATATTTCACACGAATCAAGAGAGAAGTCATAACATCAATCTCTAGAAATGGATAAAAGAAAAAGCTATGTATATTGGTGTGAAAGACCTTCTATTTATAGGATTCAAGTTCCAACAGTCATATTTCCTCCAACGGTCATATTTCTCTGAAGAACTCGGAAGGACTTGGACACCTGTCAATAAAACATTCAAAAAAATACAATACATGACATTATTTTGATTGGTAAATAACTAAATCAATGACATCATTTTAGTCAAAATGTATTCAGTAAAAAATTATGAAACAATGAGTATTAGTGGCATGTAATAGTAATTGAAATTATAATAAGAGTGTAATCCATTTCAAAAGTACAGTACATAATTTTATTACTAGACTTATCATGATAACAATGCATATCGATTACAATTTATGACCTGGATATGATTTTGAACAAGGTTACAACGGAGGATATTTAATCTGATTATGATGCTTGGATACGATGTATAATAAAACTATAATACATAACCTCTTTATGATATATAACCTGGTTACGATTCATGATTATGATAAAATTCTTAATCAAGTTACAGTTTATGATTATGATGTTCTACTTAACATGGTTATGATACTTAATTACGATGTGGAATATATCCTGGTTGTGATAAATGTGGTGATATAGCTTGTGGTTATGGTGCATCTAGTTACAGTGCATTTCAAATCTATGCAGTATATAATCAGGTTACAAATCCAAATTATGATGCAATACGTAGTCTAGTTACGATTGTGAAAGAAGATATAAAACAATGTGAGTAAAAAACAAAAATGATTATGTTATGAATGAAACGTATAATAATTAATATGTGATTGATTATGATCGGGAGTCAACACACATGATAAAAAACTATATATTATTATGATATGTGTGGTTTGTGATTTCCAAAACAACTGATTGATGGTAATGTTGAAACACATTTTGTCTAATCAGGCTGCCTCTTTTTGGAAATCATAAAATAAAACAAACCAAAACAAACAATAATGAACTTATCTCCCATGAGTTTCATAACTCATCTTAAATTTATACTCAATATGACTAATTCCAACATTGTTTAAAAAACTAACAAGGTATCATATTCTATTGACAAATACATTAGATTTATATCCCTAAATATGTAATTCATAAAAACATTCAGATCCATTATCCCCCTTTGGGATTTTCAAAAATAATAAGTTAAAGAATTATTTTATTGCAAAAGGTTATAAAACAATATTACGAAACAATAATTGTTTCATAAAATGAAATTTTATCCCAACAGGAGTTCAACCATCATTCTTTTACCTTTTTTCCAAAAAATTAAACTATTATAGTTTCATCTTCTTCAACTTTTTTTAATCT
The DNA here is from genome assembly GCA_963277665.1 of Viscum album. Classification (NCBI taxonomy): domain Eukaryota; kingdom Viridiplantae; phylum Streptophyta; class Magnoliopsida; order Santalales; family Viscaceae; genus Viscum; species Viscum album. Next base: position 808,819,640 of record OY728140.1, on the reverse strand, counting down.
CGATGATCTTTTCAAGAGCTTCTTTATGATCCTTCGGCTTCTCATCCTATTCAGTAATAGTATTTTGTTTCTTCTATAGTCGATCTTCATGATGTCGATTAATTTATTCTTGAGCATTAAGCATTATTTTTTGAGTTTTAAGCCTTGATTCTTAGTTGTTGAAATCATCCAACCACATATTGCAGGCTTTTTATAAGATAACAACTTTTATTTGAAAGTGAAACAATCTCATTTCATTCATTTTCCATCTTCTCCTTTAAACTCTTGAGGTCTTATAAGGATACTCTTTTCCATGTACTAGGTCATTTAATGTTTTCATGATTTTCATTAAAATCGGGAAAAATAATTCCATACATGTTACATAGAACATTTAAGTGATACAAAAAATTATCATGCTTGACCAGATGTTTCTTGAGGCCATTATCAACATTATAAGGCCAGTTCACATCCTTATTGAAAGCCTTACATTGCTCAGTAGCATGTTCCTTGAAGATCTTGAAATTGGCATCAAGACATAGAAACATGCCCATCTAGACCTTGATAGAATCTTTTCTATCATTATGGAAATTAAAAATCATATCCAACCAGGCTTCAACTTTTGGAATAAATAGTAACAAATTCTCTATCATATTAAAGGATTTTTCAATGTACTGAACCCCATTAACAGTGACAGTTCTTTTAAAATCGGTGCCTTCAGTGTATTGTGGAAGATCACTAAAATATGCCTCAGTGTGAATCACTTGAGCTGGCTACTTCCGATTCTTATCAGTTTCTTCATCTTCTTCTTCCTCTTCATTATCATATATCTAAATGTCTCTCTTGGAGGAAACATGTTTAGATACTCTCATAGATGGTTGAGGATCCAGAGATGGATAAACAAAAAATGTTACTTCTGATGACTCTCCAGTATGGATTCTCTTGTTTGTATTTTCTATTTCATTGAAATTTATTTATTCTAGACCATTTTTTTCTTAATATTGTTCTCTTGGACTTATTATTCTTTTTCTCCTTCCTCATATTCATTTTCTTTAGAAATAGATTGTGTACTCGATTTTTTACTAACTTGTTTATCCTTACCTTCCTCTATAGGAACCGATTGATTTTTACAAGATGGCTCCCTTATTTCAATTCTAGATTTTAGTTGCTCATATATTCCGAGAAGACAATTAATGTCAATATCATTGAACATTCTCTTCTTAAATCTCCTCTTTCTCTCTTATTCATTCAATTTTTCCTCATAACATACTTTCAAAGACAAATCTTCATTACGATCCAATCCAAACTAAGCATCCCCATCTTTTCTTTCTTTCTTTCTTATTTCTCCATTTAGCATAATATTCATCATAAAATTCATTTTGTTTCATTGAAGGCCTTGGAATTGTAGTATTAACTACATTTATTTTATTTTATGTATTCTTTGATGGCTTAGAAGGTCTCTCACTACCATAAACAGCTTCATTTTCTATCTCATCATCTAGATCTTTTTCAAAAAACTTCCATTTAGGATAGAATCCTAACATCATACTCTTTATAGTATCATTACTAATTAAGGTCTCCTTGATGGAAGTGGGATATGGCATTATTTTGAATTAAAAAACCCCAAATAGTCTTATAGAAACATAATAATAATGGTGGGAAACATTATCAGTTGTGGTTTTATACCACCAGATTTGAGCTTTTTAAATTTTTCGAATATAAACCCCATAAGGTTATACTTCCTCATGTTCACCATGTAGTCATGCACATACACATCAAAAACTTTAAAATTTTCCTTATCACCATTTCATGGAACCAAAAAACCCTAGCATCTAGAGGTCTATGAGTCTATTATCTACTAATAAATTACTTACATTTCTTTTGACGTCATGAATCTCAAAAAGTGTATCTTAGACATCAGTCCAATCAAAAGTTATATCAGATTCTTGTAACTATGGAGAAGGACATAATGCATCTCCCTCAAAATGAACAATTGGAAACAAAGCTTCCTATTTTGAATAGGTTGGATATGTCTTTTCATACAACATAAAAGAAACCTTATGATCTATTTGTATCTCTATTGATGTAAGAAAATTGTAACACCTCATAATGATAAAAATAATATCGATCAAAATCTGGTCCTTCCACAAAAATGTATACCCAGCCTTGAAAACATATAATCCTTTTTAAAGAAGAATCAAAAGTCTCATATAATTCTTGGGAAACTAACCTTTCACCCCAAATGTTAATGGAAGATAATTCTTTTGGGTCTATTTCTTTCAGAGAAGAAGTGGTTGACTCCATCATGAAAGAATATCCTACCCACAAGATTATCTACTAATTAAAAAAGATGAGTATGTCTCTGATTATGAAAACTGGGGTAGGAATCGATTTCAAACCATGCAGACTACTTATAGAGCAACTAATATTTAGAAAAAAACAAATGAGTTTTACGTTGGATAAGTTCATTTAAAAAGAAATTAACAGTCATGATTAGATCTACCATATCTAATTGTCATAAATTATTTCAATCTCTAGAGGTTTTAATTAAAAGAACAATGTATTTAAACTGCAATAATTTTGAATTAAAAGAGATACAACCAAAATATGGTTTTAGGAATTGTACATGTCGGAGTATCATGATACATGTATTGGTTTTAATATATTTTTCATATAAAAAAAATAAAAAAACAACGACAAAAATTCTAAAACCTATAAGGTAAAATAGAAAAGTATCGATTATTTAGAATCGATAGAATAATCCACAACCAATAGTCTAGTACATACATGGTAATTTAATACTGATTCTTTATTACAGATAATGTATTTTAATATAGATAGTATAATCTAATACTGATAATCATGAAACTAATAAATTCATGAAACCGATAAAATCAAGAAAACAATAAAATTATGAAATTGATATAGAGAAAAAATAAGAGTAAAACTGATTATAGCGAAACCGATAAACTATGAACCCAAAAAGAGAAACCATTTAATTGGAAAAAAAGTGAAACCGATAAACTGTTAAAAAAATGAAATGCATACCACCTCTTTGAAAAGGAGTAAATCAATGTAAAAAGATTTGTTAAACAAGAAATAGATGTGAATTATTATATTACAGTGATCATTCCTAGTTTTTGTTTAATGTATTCAAATCTCTCAGATGATAAGGGTTTTGTGAAAATGTCACCATGTTTTTCTTGCATTCAAATAAATTGTAAGACAATATAATTTTTTTGTGTGTGATGCCTAATATCTATGATTTTTTCATGTGAGTGGTGTGCATGGTCTTTACTAAGAGCAATGACACTAGTATTGTCACAAAGTATTTGAGTTTCGGAAAAAGCTCATGCCATAGTCAGTGAGTGTGTGTTGAATGCACCACATATGTGCACAACAACATCCCGCTACTACATATACAGATTTAGTAGTGGAAAGTGCAACTAAGTGTTGTTTCTTAAATGACAATGAATCTAGAGAATCCCCTAATAAATGAAATGTTCCATATATACTCAATCTAACCATTCTACATCCACCAATTCCAGTGTCTAAATAAATTTCAAAACCAAATCATTTTCAGAAGAATAGTATAGTCTTAAATCCATTTTTCTCTTTAAGTAGCAAAAAAATATTTTCACAGCTTTTAAATGATATTATTTTGGATTATATTGGTATATTTCACATAATCATATATAAAACATTTGGTTTGAATGACTAGGTGTCAAGTATAATAGGATTCTTATCATCCCTCTAAAAGATGATTGATCAATTCGTTTCCCAGTTTCAACAAGATCAAGAATACATGTGGTCCCTATTGGAGTGCTAATAATTTTAGTGTTTTTATATCCATACATTTTGTGTAATTATTTTATATGCATATGTTGAGATATATAGATTACTTATAGTTTTTTGAGATATTTGAAAAACTAAAAAAATGTTAACTCACCGATCATACTCATTTGAAACTCAAATTTCCTTAGATTCACAAATGAATCTGTAAAGGATTGATGAGTTGAACTAAATATAATGTCCTCAAAAAATATTTTGAAAATGAAAACAATTGTTTTTATGTTATCATAAAAAGAGTTGGGCTAGCAGTATATTTTTCATAATTGTTTTGTAAAATAAATCTTATGAGTCTATCATACCATACTATTGGGGATTATTTAAGTCCATATAATGCTTTGGTAAGTTTGAAAACATTATCAGGATGTTTTATATTTATTATACCTGGAGGTTGTTCTAAAAAAACATATTCTTGTACAAAACCATTAAGAAAATCACATTTTACAAATATTTGAAAATGTTTGAAATTGAAGTATACTTCAAAGGATAATATAATTCAGTTCGATTGAATTCTAACTACAGGAGAATAGGTTTCTCCATAGTCTTTTCGTTCTTATTGATTCTAGCCTTTAAGAACTAGTCTTGATTAATTTGTTATGATGACTCAATTTTCATCAAACTTGTTTCTGAAAACCGATTTTACACCATTTACAGTCGTTTCATGAGATCTTTTAGCAGAATTGCAGGCTTGATTCCTTTCAAATTCATTTAGTTCGTCTTGCATTTCTTTAATCCAATATTCATCACCTACGGCCTCATAAGATGATTTAGGTTGAAATTGAGATAGAAATGAAAGATGTACTATTTCATTTCTTAAGGAATTATTGTTCCTTACAGGTTGATTTACATGACCAAGGACATTTTTCCTCAGACAATTCTTAAGAAACAATTGATTTGGGTTTTGTAAAACCATTTCACCAACATAAGAAAGAAATTATTCTAGGGTACATGTTTCAGAATCATTTTCTTGATTATTCCCCTAATAATATAAGTTTTCAATCAACTGTTGATAATTAGTATTTTAAAATACATCAGTTTATGTAGGAAAGGATTGTTTAAAAAAAGGTTCAGTTTCATAAATCATTACAGTTATTGTTTCTTCAACAACACAAGAATTTTTATTAAAAACATTATAAGCCTTAGATGTTGTGGAATAACCTAGAATGATTCCTTCATCTGATTTGGTTGAAAATTTATGTAAATTATCTTTTGTATTAGATATGAACACATTGCAACCAAACACTCTAAAGTAAGAAGATTTTTATTTTCTGCTAATACATAATTCATAAGAGATTTTTTTAATAAAAGGTATAGTTAAAATTATATTTTTTGTATAACATGTAGTAATAGTAGCTTCATCCTAGAAATTCTTAGCAATTGAGTATTCAATGATCATGGTTGTTTTCATTTATTGAATAATATGATTCCTTCTTTCAACAACATCGTTTTACTGAGGGGTTCTTGGAGCTCAAAAGTTGTGATTAATACCTTTCTTACTAGAAATGGTTTCAAAATCTGAATTTTAAATTTCTCAACCGTGATCACTACATATAGTTATTAATGGTAAGTTATTATCATTTTTAACTTGGTATCTAAAAGTATTGAAATATAAAAGGCATCTTATTTCATTGCTAGAACATAGACCCGTGTAAATATAATGTAGTTATTAACTAAAACAAATACATTTTATTTGCTTCCAATGCTTCAAGTTTGTGTAGGGACAAATAGATCCATGTGCACTAACTGTAATTCATTATATGTTTAAATTTCATTGATTGATTTAAATATATGTTTACGTTTATTTCCATATTAAAATGGATCAAATTTTTTTGAAGAATCATACATTATATTGGGTAGATCCTTAACAAGTATTTTCTTTGATATTTTACAAAGGATCCTTAGGTTATAGTGTAATAAAAATCTATGAGATAACCAAGATTGGTCTATCATTTCACTTAACCAAGGTATTTCTTAGCTCTAAATATCATCTATGTTGATTTTGTATACATTCTCTAGCCTATGGGTAGAATGAATTAATTTTTCATTGGAATTGTGAACCAAACATTTATCATTCCTAAAATTTGCAAGTATATTTCATTTCATTATTGACTAATGATGATACGGTTATGATTAAAACCATTGATAAACAAAACATTTACAATTAGAAACATTCCTTAATGAAAAATATTACCTATACCAATGATCATTCCTAGAGAAGTTTCTCCAAATGTCACCCTTCCACCTTTAATTTCAGTAATTTTTTCAAAGAAATTATTGTTTCTAGTCATGTTTCTAGAGAAACCACTATACATGTTCTAAGTGTTCTTGTTTTTGGTACACTTTTTTTTCCTAAAAAATAAACAATTATTTTTTCAATATCCAATCATTCTTGGATCCGGAATTGTTAGATAAATGAATTTTAGGAATATACATTTTTTTCAAATAGAGATTTATTAAATACTAAATATTGAGTTCTATTAAGAGAATAATTTATTTCCCAATGTACACCACATTATCATTTTTTACAGAATGGGGCACTTTTAAAAACAAACTAAAAATTGGTTTTGAGGGAGTGTAACCAATTCCAGAACAATTCAAAAGAGGAAAAATTAGAGAATGAATTTTATCAAATTATTTTCCCCCAATGTGAATCTTGGTAAATGTTTCTTAGGAGAAAATATTTCTTAATTTAGTCTATTGACTAAATGTTCATTATAACAAATAAAAATTGGAATTTTTTTCAGTTTCAAAGACATTTTTCATTAAAAAAAAGTTTTTCCTCGTCTTTAAAATTATTATCCAAATCAAAACTTACATCCTTATGGGTTTTTAAAATTTTTCAGAATCATGTGTTCTCAAATTATGATCTTTTGAAGATCTGACACATTGTTTGTAAGAGTATATATTCATGAAATTTATATATCACTCATGTCTTGAGTTTATAATTTTCATTCTCATGTAACTTGGAAAATCTAAATACTTCTTCAAATGAAGCTAAATTGTCCTCTACTGAGGAATATTCTTCATCCGAAATGTAATAATTTTTTCAACAGTGTAATTTTCATTTAATGATAAATTTGTAAGTGATTATGTAATGTTTACCTTATACATGAAATAATGATTTTCAACAGGTAGTCTAGCTATAATTCAAATATTATTTTGACCAGAAGATTTGTATTCTAAGGATTCATCTAATTAATCACCACCAGTTTCACACAATGTATCATTTTACTTCAAGACATTATCTTTGTTTGACTTTTAATACTTTTTATTTATTCATTCAGAATGTTTATCCATTTTTCCTTTTCTTTTTAGTATAATACAATCTGGTCTAATATAACTTGCTCTTTTACATTCATATCATGTCACTTTTGAGTCTTTCTTTTCCTTAGTATCTTTCATTTTGAATCTGTTTTTAAATTCATTCTTTCCAACAATATTGATCATCCTTCGAGCATGATTTTCTAAACCTTTATGGGAGTGATCACTGTCACTTGATTATGATATGACAATGAATTTGTTAGCTTTGGATCAAGTTATACTTTCTGGTTTCTTAACTTTGGTTGTATTACTGAAAGATACCCTCTTATTACAACTCTTCTACTTATTTAAATCAGCATCTATTTTCATTCTTGTCTCATGTTGAAGATGAGATCCAAATAACTCATCAAGAGTAATTTTAGTAACTTTCTTGCTCTCCTCAATAGTTGTGCTTTTTTATTCCAATTCATTGGGAATTATGTCAATTATCTTGTCCACAAGTTATTCATCATCAATTGGATACTTCACATTATGATATCTGACTATATATATTACTGGTCATGGAAAAATAATGTATTGTGTACCTTGTTGTTTAATTTATATTCTTTTTTGTCTTGATTGGTGGAGGTACTGAAATCATTGTATGGGATTTTGTAACCTACAGTAGTCATGTTAATGTTTTCTACTCCACTATTAATAACAAAAGTCTTCATTTGATCTCTCTAGTACACATATTCATTTCCATCCAAAATAGGTGGTCTTGTTGGATTCAGATTTCCAATTTATCCAATATTCATTCCTTTCATCATATAAAACAATATTTTTCCACTCCACCCTTTAGTGTTGTATGTATTTATTAAGAAAATTATTTTAATGAAAATAAAATTGTATTTCTAAAAGAGATAAATCAATTAATACAACATAGTGGAAACATGATCTGGTACCAATTTATGGTTCGTAATATTGATGTATATGTATATTAGATGGCTGTTTCCCTCAGAATTCATGGATAACCTTCTTGATTGAAGGTTCAAACATTCCAATTGATTTCCAACGGTTTTCTTCGTATAACCGGAAACATCAAATGATTCTGTGTCCATTTGGACATACTTTCCAAAGGTAGGCATTCATTAGTTTGTGGACTGATAAAGCTTAGGAATTTTCATTGGTTGAGAGGATGGGAGGTAGAACTCATCACACCTTTTTTAGGGGAATTATTGTCTATTCCAGGACTCTCTTTATATATTTAAGTTATGTTCATGAATCCTTATTACATTACCATGTATAAAATTATCTTTCCTTTAGATATGAAAATCAATGATTAAATTTGTAGGAAATTTAGAGAATAATTTATATGTATTTGAAGTTCTTCGTCGATAGAGAATTGTCTGTATTTATTAGAGATTCATGGTCAATGGTATCCTTCGGCACATTTATAGAGATGTCTCTTGGTCATTATGATTACCATGATGGTTTTAAAGCCACTCATTGGGTCACATGAAGTTTATTGTCATTCAGAAGGACATGGGTTATTTCAGAGTTGGGATCGAAACCACAGATGGGCTACCTACATATCCTTTGTTTTGGAAAAGGAATCAGAATCCACGTAGATCGAGTAAGGGAGTATGATGTTTATCATTTATGACTCAAATAAGGATGTCAAAATTACTTTTACACTCTAAGCTCACATGAGTCATGCTCGGTGTGAGAAACAAGAGGAATTGGTAAAATTCAGATAATTGTTCTATAAAAGATGCAATCATAAGAAATAATGTGGAACTTATGTATGTATGACTGCCCAGATAAATGAAGATTAGGATTTACTTCAGGGATGAAATCCAATAACAAGGTCCATAAAGGTATATGTGCTTCATAGAGATTTGAACACTCTAACTTGGGGTTTACTCCTAAAAAGGAGGCCCAAATTAAGAGAGGACTTGGGTTTTACTCCTGTGAAGGAATCCCAGATCAAAGGTAAATTAGGACTGGTTAAGAGAAATTAAGACTGGGGCTTACTCTTGAAATGGAGGCCCAGGTTAATGATTATGACTGGGGATTATTCCTGAAAAGGAGGCCCAGGTTATGGTAATTATGGTTGGGGATTACTCCTGAGAAAGAAGGCCATATTTGAGACTTTATGACTGGGGATTACTCCTAAAAAGGATGCCCAGATTAGGGGACTTGGGACTTACTCCTAATGAAGATGCCCATAATTTGGGGACTGGGGCTTACTCTTGAAAAGGAGGCCCTGGTTAAGAATTCTCTCACCTTAAAGGATGAGGTTGAATGAATTAAATATCAATCTTTAGTGACATAAAAATGTTTAAATCACTAGGTTTTGAGAGATATTCCACATAATTCCTTTCAGATAAGGAATTAAAATCAAGAAATAATGCCATAAATGGATTTGAAGAGTGTCTTGAAGAATAAATCTTGAATAGGAGTGGTGGAATGGCTTATGAGGGGTGATATAGGCTAGAAGGGCACCCAAAAAGGCAGGGGTGCACAAGTACTGGCAGGCACGCAGGTAATGCGTGAAAAAGTAGGGCGGCACGCATGTTCAGTCGGTGTGCAAGTCATGTCGTGCAGGTATACCTACATGAAAAATAGGTACTTGCGCGCTTTTCAATCCTTGTGGTAATACTTGGGTGAAACGTGGCTTAAAACCTTATTACTATCCCTAGAGGCTTTCCAGAAGATGGTGTGCATGTTCTAATGAAGAAGTATGGAAGCACACAAGTGTGTTCATTTCTTTTAAGGGTAAAACACTTAGGCACGAATGTGTTAGTGAATTATAACACCTATACCCTACTCTTCTTATTTAGACCATCCATTAATGTAAAGAATTACCTTAGAAGAGTTCAGAAGACCTGAAGAAGTGACTTGGGCGTTCCGAGATCTGTCTGTGAATTCTGGAAAAATTGATCTCGAAATGGGGGGACCACAGGGTCTATTTATAGGCTAGAGAAGACCCTGTGCATCTATCCTTTAGGGCGCGCAAGTCACTTGCACGACCATTAGGCGTCGCACAAGTGGACTTGCGCGATAGTGATGGATCTTGCGCGGCACATGTGCTTTGTTCTCCTTGTTCATCCCTCTGTCGATTTTTTATGTTTCTTCAAAAGGATGAATCACTTTGGACTAAGGTATTTCATTTTTCAAATCTTTATACTCTGTGACCAAAAGGATCATCAACAAAAGTCCCCCCTCATAGTTGGATGAAATAGAAAATGAGGATTTGACTCTGAGGAAATTAAGAAAACCAAAGAATAGGCGTCGCACAAGTCTTTCAGTGCGCAACACTGGGCGAGCAAGACTGGGGTGCGCTGGATGGAGCGTGTTGGGTGGAGGCGTGCAGGTGAGCCTTCTGGCCTATAAATACGCCGTCATTTGCCGCTCATGGTATCTAATTCCGGATTTTCGAGCTCTCGCCGCGTAGGTCCCCTTCGCCGCGCAAGTTGCTCATTTTCTGCTGTTTCCTTGATGTCACGCTGCTGTCAAGGTATCTAGACCTATGTTGTGATACATGCACACCAAATACTTTCGTGGCACATCCATACTTGCGTTCCAAGATTTAGACTTGGGTGCCTTAATTCCTTATCCATTTTTTCGAATTATTTCACAAATTTTATGAAAAACCAACTTACTTAAGAGTTAATTTATTCAACTTTTGTGCAGAATCAATGGATCCCAAGAGAATTGGAACAACTGATGAACATGCAAGCAAGTGGGATGATGACATGATGAACATTGTTGGCCATGATTACTATGAAATCTGCGACAACACTCTCCCATATTTGGATAAGTACTTGAAGAAATATAATCTTAATTTCCCACAGAGAATCTACCAATCTCTGTATGGTCATGGTCATCTTCAAGGTGTCAATGTTTCAAATGCAATGAACTATACACCTGAGATGCAGCTGCACTGCTATTCCTCTATTTTGGTTATGTTGTGCATTGATAACAACAACAATGGTGTGAAATTTCAAATTTTTTCTCCATGCCATTTTCTTACATATATGAAAATGGAAAACCCATGGGATGAAATTTTTTCTACTGCCCGTTGGTGGAGAGAAGACAAACATGGCCTTAGGGAAATATCTGAAAAGAGTACTCTCTCCAAAGGGATCTTTACTTCCAATGCTCCATTCTCAAATCTATGTATCCATATTCCAAGTCTTTTGGACAGAAACAGAGTCACCGTTTGATCAGTAGAAAATGTTCTCAAACCGCACTCAAGAACATCCTTTTCAAATTGTTCTAAGAGGAGATGGTATCACAACATCTCTTATGTTATCCAGTTGAAGGAATGAATTCCAGGTGGTTGCTGATAAAGCTCGGCATGCCATAAATCAAATGAAGAGTTATGTTGAAAGTATTTTGTAATTCTTGAAAAATATAAGAGGCTCCAATCTGTGGATGTCCCTATAATTCATGTGCATCAATGAAGAGTAATTTTATCCTCAATAATTTATGCATGTATTCATTCTCTACCTACTTTAAATTTACCTAAGCCAATGGGCCTGGTAGGTATAGTTTTATTTTTACTATGATTATTATAAATAGCCCTATAATCTTTTAATCTTTTAATTGCTCAATATTATATAAATCATACAATATGTATATTTAGTGAGCTGGAACTGGAATTTTATTCAGAGTTCATTTGTCTTTTGTGGGTATTTTAAAGTCATGCACGTCGGACTTTATGAGGCTAATGTTTAAGTTAGAAATATCTTTGATCGAATGAATTTAAATTGACTCAATTGTTTGACAATTTATCTGAAAACATATTACTGTACTCATGTATGAGGGAAAAAATTCAAACTATGGATTTAGAATATTTGAATCTGAGAAATTATATGAAGAAGAGTTAAAAAGGCATCAGAAAAGTAGTTTCAGAGATAAGTTACTATTATTTAACAAACCCATTAGGGGGTTGAATTATGCTGGGCCACCTAAGGTCATTGACTGCATAGTCAAATAAACAGTATCTTTCGACTGAAAAGTCTGTTATGTGAACTGTTTATGCAAGGCCGCCTAAGGTCACGTGCTGCATAGTCAGGAAAAAGAACTCTCTGAAATTTACCATTCTACTGCTAAAATCTTGTGAATGTTTGTGGAGATTCAAATTTTCCAAAGTATAGATTTTTTTGTATGGAAAGAGGTACTTGAATATGGAGAAGATATTTCCAAACAAGATTATCGAAGAACTGGATGGATATCAATCCTATGGAAGTCTGACTCAAGCATTAGTAGGGAGAATATAATCCATAGAATTGAATACTTTCAGATCATGAAAAAGGATATGGGACAAATATGTTAAGTATGTCTATTTATGTGGATCCCTACATACTTTCATTTAAGACCAATAAGGGAAAAAGTTGATTTCATCCCAAGAATGAAGTTAACATTATTTAATGAACCTGTTAGGGGGTTGAATTATGCAGGGACACCTAAGGGAATTAGCTGCATAGTCATATAAATAGCATCTTTTAGCTGACAAGTCTGTTATGTAGACTGTTTATGCAAGGTCGCCTAAGAGCACGTGCTGCATAGTCAGGTAAAAGAACTCTCATAAATTTGACATTTTTGTCATTGAAAGTCAATAAAAGGGTTGTGAAGATCTAAAAATATTTAACATTAGGATTATGAATCATAAATATGGGTATTGTTCAATGCATACAAAGATACAAAGATCAATGCAAACCATAATCATGTTGTGGCTGGGTCCGGAATTAAAATGGTGGACTTCACTACGTATCCAATAAGGATGGGAATCAAGACATACGTAGTTCATGAACTACAGTTTAACGTCATGTGGGACAAAAGGATTAGAGATATTAGTTTAGGGTCATAGATCTTGGACCATTATAAGAAATACACAGTGTGTGTTTTCATGGGGAGTTTTTAGCCAAAGGACTGAAATTGAAATTTGGGGTTAGGCCCAAAAGACTTGGGGCTCGATTCGAGGGACACTCGAACATTCCTACGTATCCTATAAGGATGGGAATCAAGCCCACGTAGTTCTAGAAATACCCTCTATACAAATTTGGTTCGTACATGTGAAGGGTGAAAGGGGACTTTAGCACAATGATTGTTTAACCCAAGATAAAAGGGTTGGGCATTTCCATGTATGCACAAAGTCTTTGAAATTAAACATGATTGAAAAATAAATGTAAATAATGGTTCCATCTCAAGTGAGGGTATCAAATAATATTGTAGTTTATTGTCATACTTGACAAAATTGTTGTATAGTTTATCGTCGTATAATAAGGACGAAAGTGAACCAATGTAAAGATATTGATTCTAGGGGCGGTTTCATGAATCAACATCGTATGAGATGGAGGTGACCTGATGTGAAGAGATTGATTTTGGGATTGAACCTTGGGAGGTTTCCTACGTACCCAGCCTGGAAGGCAAGGATCAAAGTCTGCGTAGATCAATTAAAGAATGAAGAAATGATCAAGTTGTTCTTGGGGACAACAAACTAAAATATGATGTTGTTGGGAATTACACGTGGTCAGTAGCCCAGAGAGAGTGTTATGGCTGAGGTTTTCTCTAAGATCGTGTGATTCATACTTGGTGTGAGAAACAAGAGGTAGCAACAACCCTAACGATGCACAGTTTAATGTCATCTAGGACATATGAAGGGACTATGCAGTTTTAAGGTTTTGCGGTTAGGACTATTAGTGATGCATAGTTTAATGTCATGTAGCAGGGACAACGTAATTTTTAATGTCATATAGGACATATTAAAGGATTTTCTATACAATTTATCATCATTTAGTTAGGATTATGGGAATAACATAGTTTAATGTCATGTTGGACAAAAGGGAGACTATGTAGTTTAATGCCATGCAGTAATGACAATTTTTTTTCATATTTTAACGTCATGTTGGATGAATGTGCGAATAGTTTATAGTCATATGCATTGATCGTGGATGGTGCAGTTTAATGTCATGCTTGACATAAGGGACTTCTGTATAGTTTAGCATCATGCATTGAGGACGTTACAGTTTAATGTCATGTGTGACGAAAGGAATACAAATAGTTTAAGGTCATACGTATGGACCATTGCTGTATAGTTTAACGTCATATATCAAGGATGATGAAGGGGACACAGTTTAACGTCTTTCTGGATGGATTAGGGACATTTCATAGTTTAACGTCATGCTGGACGGAAGGGGGACTATGTAGTTTAATGTCTTGCAGTGAGGACAAATTAGGGACTTTTTCACAGTTTAACGTCATGTTAGATGAAAGCGCGAATAGTTTAGGGTCATATGTATAGACCGTTGATGATGTAGTTTAACGTCTTGCTAGAAGGTGGTGTAGTTTAAGGTCATACTGGACCATTAATGATGATGTATTTTGCGTTTATACAAAATACTTCTTCAAAAATCTGGCATTGGTTGGAGTAGTGATGAGTTCTCCATCCATTGAGATTAATGAATAAGCTCCATTGGAGTAGACCCTATGTATTGAGTGAGGTCCTTCCCATTTTGGCTCAAGCTTGAGATGTTTCCTTCCTGGTATCATTGGAGTTCTGAGAACTAATACCAATTCTCCTTGAGTAAATGAACGAAGACGAACTTTTTTGTTAAAATCTCGTGCTATTCGATTTTCATAGACTTCCAAGTGGTGCAAAGTGCACAATCTTTTCTCATCTAACCATTCCAATTCATTCAATCGCTTTTGAGATTTCTCATCTGTAGATGACTGATCACAAATGGCTACTCTGAGTGAGGGTAATTGAACTTCCATTGACAAGAATGCTTTCGTTCCATATACCAATGAATATGGAGTTGATCGCGTTGCAGTGCGGGTGGTAGTCCTATAAGCCCATAAAGAATGAAAGAGTTTATCAAGACATGACATATTATCTTTATCCAGCATCTTTTCAAGCATATTTTAAAGAGTCTTGTTGAAGGATTCTATCTGGCCATTGGCCGCTGCATGATACTGAGATGAATGGTTGGATTTGATGTCGTATTCTTGATACAATTTCTTTACCTCGGATGAACAAGAGTTTGTACCATTGTCTTTCAATATGGTTTGAGGGAAACCAAATATGGTAATGATGTTAGACTTGATGAAGCTAACAACACATTTAAAACTGACTTCCTTGAGAGGTATTTCCACTGTTCATTTGGAAAAGAAGTCAGTAGCAGTAAGAATGTACTTAAACTGCTTGTCCGTAGCTGAAGGGAAAGGTCCCCCCACATCCATTCCCCATGTGGAAAATGGCCAAGAGTATTTAGTTGTATGAAGAAACTCTAGAGGTTGATGAATGAAATTGTCATGTACTTTTCATGAATGACATTTTATTGTGAAATAAACACTATCTTGTATCATTGATGGAAAAAAGTATTCATGCCTTCGAATTTGATCAAACAATCTATGTCCAGACAGGTGGGCACCACAAACTCCTGCATGCACTTCTTTCATGACAGCCATTGTCTCTTCACCATCAGTGAATCTAAAGATAACTCCATCAAAACCATGTTTGTAGAGAATTTTCTCTAGGTGATTTGGGCTATCATAAAGAGTAAAATTGACCACACGTCGCCGGATTTGTTCTTTCTCAGCTATATCAGGTGGTAGTGTTCAATTTTGATGGTATTCCCTCATAGGTGACATCCATCTTGTAGTATAACAATACAGTTCAGGAATGGGAATAATTTCATTAATTTCCTCGGTTTTGATTTGAACATAATGAAAAATTGCATAACATTGGTCAATACTGATGGTTGTCTCGTCCCGATTTGGATCTGCAAGAGCTGTGGCTATATTATCCAGTGTATCATCTTGAGCATTTTGTAATCTTGGGACATAAGAAAATGTCAGTTCTGAAGAGAATTCTGCCATTAACTCTCTGACATAATCATACAAAGGGATTAGTTCTTCTTTTCTGATCGCATAATCCCCACTGACTTGTTTGATTACCAGGTCTGAATCACCTTTCACCATTAAGTGATTCACTTTTTCTTGAAGCGCAAACTCCATGCCTGTGATAAGAGCATGGTATTCAGCTTCATTATTGGTACCACCTTCCCAAAATAAGAATGAATAAGGTAACACTGCCTTTTTTGGAGAAATTAGAACAATTCCTAAGCCAACAGGGAGGAAAATGGATAAGTGGACCTCCTTCAACAGGTGGCATGAGTACCGGTGGACTCAAGAGGTATTTCTTGAGAATATCAAATGCTTCTTGACATTCTTCAGTCCACTGGTAAGTGACTCCCTTCTTCATCAATTTGGTAAAGGGTAAACTTTTGCCTGCCAAATTGGCGATGACACGCCGAATATAAGATATGTGTCCTTGAAGTCCTCTTAATTATTTCAAATTTTGAGGAGGTTACATACCAAGGATTAACTTGGTCTTCTCAGGATCGACTTCAATACCACGATGGAGTACAACAATGCCGAGAAATTTTCCTGAGGTTACCCCAAAAGAACATTTTAAGGGGTTCATCTTCAAATTATGTTGTCGAAGCTTGCAGAATATGACTTCCAAATCAGTCAAGTGATTAGAATGTTGTTTGTATTTAACCACCAAATTGTCTACATAGCATTAAAAAAACTTCTCTACGAAGGGTTTGGAGATATGATCAATGGCGCACTGATATGTTGCACCTGCATTATTTAAGCCAAAGGGCATTACCTGGTAGCAAAACACACCCTGAGGGGCTTTGAAGGCTATGGATTCTTCAAATTCTGGGGCCATTCAGATCAGATTATATCCGGAATATCCATCCATGAAGGAAAGTGCTTCATAGCCAGCTGTTACATCAATTAAAAGTTCTGTAATCGAAACTTGGAAATCATCCTTAGGACAATGCCGATTAAGATCTCTATAATTGATGAAAAACCTAATTTTTCTGTTCTTTTTCTTTAGAGGTACAATATTAGCCAACCAATTGGGATACTAAAATTCTCTGACAAAGTTAGCTTTGATAAGATTTACACTTCAGCTTCAATTTTAGAAGCATAAGTTGGGTGTGTTCTTCTCACGGATTTCTTAATTCCTTGATGTTATTCTGGTAAACCCAAATGATGAGTAGAAACATCAAGATCATGGTCGGGAATTTCTGTATAGTTCCATGAAAATATATCTCTATTTCTATTTAGAAAAAAATATATACATCTCTTTTTCTTCAAGAGTCATGGCTATACTGATTAATGTGGGGCGTTGATCTTCCTTCGCACCCAGATTTATTTCTCTGAGTTCATCCACATTGGTAGAGATACCCTCTTCAATTTCTGGAGGAGAATCTCTGAGATCTTACTCTTCTTCTTCATCATGTGTTATTTCTTTCATTTCTACTTGCATAGTAGATGACAAATCAGAATTTTCATGATCAAAAGAGATGTCAAAATTTGCACATTTTGAAGAGGAAGCTTCCATTTCCGAACCTATTGATGATGAATAGTCTTCTTTGGTTAATAAAGAGGAGATGATGGATTGAGAATCGACATCAATTTTCACCTCCGATGTTGCTATAACTTTTTCTAGAAAGATTGGTGAAGCATAGACTTGTTGGATTTCAGTAGATGAAATGAAGACGTCACCATTTGTGCTTTCATCACTTCTTGGTGGGTTACCAATTTCTCCCATGTTGTCTGGCTCGATTGTCGTAATTGACATTAGGGATATTTCCATAAGAGTATTTTGATTTGGGTTTATCTTTTCAATTTGACTGATAGGCAACACATAATCTGTACTCACATGTGTAAATGGATTTACTGGAATCTTCTACAAACCATATGGAGCATTAACTATGGAATCTCCTTTATTGTGGATTTATCCCTTTCCTTTATGTGATAGAATTCTGCCTCAATGCATTGAGAATCACATGTCTTGAATGGGGCATTATTACCATACAATGTTCCAACTTGACCATCGAAACAATATTTGAGACATTGATGGAATGATAAAGGGATAGTCACATGCTGATGTAGCCAGGGTCGTCTAAGCAAGATGTTGAAAGCTAAGTCTTGATCAACAACCATGAAATCCGAATTGGATACGATATCTCCAAACTGAGTTCTGAGTTTAACTTTTCCCAGTGTTTCTTATTCATTTTTATCATATCCTTGTAACAACATGGTAGAATAAGATAAATCGGATTCTTTGAGGCCCAATCGAAGATGTGTACGAATGGGCATGAGGATGACTCCAGGACCATTGTTAATAAAATCTCTTTGGGAATCTACAACATTGACCTTTCCAGATAAGTACAAAGGTCTAATATTCCCATGCACAACATCATATGCATCTTCATCAGTAAAAGATATTATTGCATGGAATTCTGCAGGATTATTCTCTATGTGATAGACTTCAACTGTAGCAATTTCAGTTTAAAACTCTTGAGGACTTGACAAAGCCTCAATGAGTGCGTCCTAAAGATGTTTTGATAGATTCAGAGCATCCAGAATTGATAACTTGGCTGGTACTTGGGCCAAGTGTTTCAATACCTCATACTTTTGATCCAGAGGTCTGCGTTTCCCAATAGAAATATGTGGTTTAGCAGGTACCTTGGAAGTAGATGTTTTGGAAGTTGATGCATCTTGTATTGGGATAGGGGTTGGAAATATCCTTGGTTTGGATGATTAGACCGATTTCATCCATTTACTTGCTGAGAGGAAGAAGATGGAACCTTCAATCAGTCTTCCAAAATAACTGTGCTAGGACTAAATTTTCTATTGGTAGAAGAACTTGCTTGTTCTTTCTGAGCTCGCTGAAGGGATCTTCCACGTGTTTCGGCTGCGTACACAGTTCTAGCAGGGGTAGAATTGGAGTAGTGGCTTCTGAATGATCTATGTCTTCCCCTGTATCCTGAGCCTCTGGAACTTCCTCTGATTCCCTTGTTTGATATAGGGAATTCATGCTCATCGAAATCAAAACTGCGACTGGCATATGGATCTGTTAATTGAATCATATTAACAGAACCGAAGATTGACTCTTCGTCTGATGAAGACTCTGCCTGATTAGCCTATTTAGGTTGTTCCATTTGGTGGGGTGGTTCTCGTGGCTTTGAAGTAGATGGCATGAGGTCTTCCATAGTCAAAGACAACATAGTCTTTGACACATACTCATCTTCTTCTGATTATTTTTCTTTCTTTGAATCGTGACATTTCTTTGAGGACTTTCCCTCTGATGAAGAGGGTTTTGGCGCAACATTCATGGAAGAATACACAATCCGTTTCTTTAATTGTGTTCACAAAATAGCATGAGTTAGGTTGATTGTCTTTCTAACCATCCAATCATCATACTTCTGTGCATTTCTGCTTTTGACTTCTTTCTATTCACCTTCCTCCTCTAGAACAGTAGCAGTAACACATGCTACCTGAGCTGAAGAACCTTTAAATTTGACTTGTCCCGAGTCAACCATGTTTTATAGGAGGTCCTTGAAGACAAAACACACTGGGTTGGGATGCCCCAACATTTGATGAAAGGGGAAATAATTTGGACGGTCTTCATCTCCTTCCTTGTTTTGCCTTTTGGGCCTTGGAAATTGAACCGGATTATTTTCCAGAGCCGAAATGAATTAACCAGGAACTTTTTCATTTCAGAAATAGTATGTTTTGATCTTCAGATGCTCAAATTTTTTTGTCTTTGATCTCTTTGATCATCTGGACAAAACGGCCTTTGTTTTTGGCGCTCAGGAGGTGGAGCCCTTCGAGAAGATGAAGGTTTTGAAGTAGACACAGGTAAAGGTGCTTGTTTAAGCATAACTGTAGCAGTTTTTCCTTTACACATTCTCATTTCTGGAGCTGATGGAATTACAAGAGATTTAACCTTAGCCTATATAAGGGAATCTTCAATCTGCTGAGCGATTGAAGTAAGGTCTCAAAACCCTCCTATGTATTTCACAGGGATCAACGGCGTGTGTAATTCGTCACGTAGATTTTCCACACAGATTGGCAACATTTCCTCTAGAGGGAGTGCTATGCTCAGGGAATATGTTAATCCCTTCCAGTGAGCAATGAAATCAGAGACTATTTCATTCTCCCTTTGCTTACAGTTTTATGATCGAAAACTGTCAACTTTGGAAAAGTTGATCTAAACTGAAGAAGGAATTTTTAGCGAAGATCCTCTCATCTGGTAATTGACAGGGACTATAAACTTGTATACCGGACAAAGGCTGGTCCTTGAAAGGTCCATACGAAGCATCTGAGTTTTACTGCTTTTGCTACTCCGGAGTTCCCATCAAAGGATCACAACAAGACACGTTATGTGTCAAATGTTGTTCAGGGTCTCCTGATCCATTGAAAATAGGGAATACAGGGTTTCCAAAATTGGATTGAGGAGAGATTGAATATACTCATTCATGGTAAACATTCTTTTCTGGATGTATCTATGCACGTTTCCCTTCCATAGTTTCTAACCGAGCTGTTAATGACTCAATGGTTATTATTAACTTTTGAGAAACATCCGGTTGAACTTGGACTTGGGTAGGTGCAATGACTGGAGCTTGGAAAAATGTGGTGGATGGTGCTGTAACTGATGATCACACTACCAACTATTGTTGCACTTGACCCGTAGGATTAGACCTATTAGGGTGTACTGATAGAGGAGTATATTCTTGATCCATCTCAGTAGCTGCAAAAAATTCCTTTGGGTGACTAACTCCAGAACGCTTAAGAAGAAGACTACTTTGAAGTAGTTCTGCATTAAACCTCCTTAATTCCTTCATTTATTCCTCCTGTTGTGCAAAACTTTTCACTAGTGAGAGCGATTGGACTTCTCTAAAGGAAGGATTTCTAACCAGATTATTTCCCCTCCTTTTGTTGGATCCTTTTCAGAGAGTGGGAAGTGGGTTACTCGAAGGATTACCTAGGTTCTGAGTAATCCTTTGATTTCTTGTACGCAGACCTTCTTCATTTGTGTCTGTGCTTACATCTTCATGACAAAGAACCTCTTCATCTGAGTCCCCTAATTGAGCCGCATATGGAGGATCATCAACAATGGAGTTAATGACATTGATTGATGCATAACGCATCGTATCCCTTCTACCAGCATTTCTGTGATATTGTCTTCTTACATGTCTTTGAAAAGACATTGCCTTTTGTTGATTTGATCGCTCCGGAACATCTTGATGAACCGTAATTGGGAGGGAATCTCCTGATAATTTAGCTCTTCGTTCCTCTTGAGACTTCTTCCCCAATCGAGAAAAGACCAACTTTCTCTGAGGAGGGGATTGATGATTTGAAAAATTCCCCATTTTGGTGGACTGGGGCTGTTCCGGCTGTTCCCACTCAACTCCTCGAATCCTATTTGTTGATTCCGAGGGTTGGTTTAAAAGAGTCCCTAGTCTAGTAAGCTGGGGTGGCTCTTGACATACTATGTCTGAGACTTTCTTAAAATCTCTCCTGATCTTGCGAACCTTAGTCCAGAAATTAGCTAGATGCATTAACCTGTATCCACTTTTAGCACCTGGTTCAAAAGACCATTGGATGATTTCCGACACTTCTATCACTTGATTATGTTCTTTCTTCATATGAGAGGCATGTTCAATATTCTCTTTTTCTTGATGCAGGAGTAACTCCATAACTTGTTCTCTGTATGCTTGATTTTGAGAGGAACTAGTTGAAGCCTGTTCTTGGTCAAGATTTTGATTACAAACAAAGCCCATTGACTGTGGCTGGCCATGGGCACTAATATTTCATGAGACCATTTTCGGCAGGCTTTGCTTACTGGAGGGCACTGTGAATTGTAGTGCTCCATGAACACCCCATCCTCTAACATGAATACCAGATGGGGAATTGGCAATTAAATGACACAATCTTCTTAGTGCGCCAAGCCATGAACGTTGAAGGGCTCTATGCTACTTTTCAGTCGTCGGATATCGAGAGACTAATAAAGATGCCAAATCAATCTGATGTTGTAACCCTTCTATTATCTTAAGATGATTTTCATATTCATCATAATATAATACTTTCTTCTTCAATTGAAAAAGAGTTTTCCATATGATGAGATGAATATCATGGATTCTATCTTCCTTCAACATCTATGGAATATCATACTAAGAGTCAGCCAGAGGCCAAAACATGACTGGTACTTCACCTTTTTCCAGTTATTTTCTCATGTTCATCATTTCCACTTTATCATTAAATGAAGATTCTTCTACCCGATTTGACCAAAGTTGGTCTTTACTTGTTGCTTCATCAGATTCACCAAGATTGGTAGAGAAATCATTGATCAAACTCGAAGATGCATGACTTAGGGGTGTTTTGGAGAATGACCTACACCCTGGGCTATCTCCTGATTGAGAAAGTATTTCACCTGCTAGTGATAAAGTATTAGACATGACTGGTTTCGCATTTGAAAGCACCTCAAGATAAGAGGGCTTCCTCGGAACTACATTGTCCACTGGATCATTTTCCAGGAAATGTGCATCACTAATGTGGAGAGGACATTCGTAGTGAAATTCATCATCATGGATAGGACCACCGTGGTGGGTTACAACAGAAGATGAGATCTCTTGATCCTTGGTCTTCTGACCACATAGAGGGTTCCTGTGGCTCTCATATAAAGATAAAACATCAAGATCGACTGTTTTTCCATGAAGAAAACCTTCATGAGGAAGTGTCTGTTGAAGACCTTCGGAATTAATGTTCCCACTATTGGTAAATGAGGGAGTAGAATCTTGAATTCCAACAGATAATTGTCTGAGGGCTTCAATAACTCCAGCCTCAAGCATGGCCTCGTTACAGATTAGATCTTGATCTCCTGACAGTGTTGGGCGAGTCTTTTTTTAGACGCCTTATTACTCGCATTGGAAACCACTTGTTGATGAAAGTGGATTCTCTGAGTAGGTGTATGTGCCTAATCAGAAAATATGGCTATGTTAGGCTGACGATCTCAACTCAAATCAGGTGTATGTTCCTGACTTGGTTGTCCGTATGATATGGGGGAGTATTCCCCAAAACCTTCTTGGACTGGAACAGATGTGTGTGTCTGTTTCGGGGTGAATTTTTGATGTGTCACTCCACTGGTAGGGATAGATTTATGTGTCTTTCCCTGAGATGCTGGTGAAGCTATTATAATATCCTGGCAAGCATCCATAATATGGGAAGGGATTTGCTTCTGCTCTTTCACTATTGATAAAATATTCTTGGTGACTTCTGCTGCCAGAACGGGGATATACATCCATTCTGTGCTTGGAGTAGGTGTATGTGCCTACTCATGTCCTCCTTTTCCTGTCAGTGAATCCTGACAGTACTCAAGTGTGGGGGCACATAGTTGAGTCTCCCTCATGTTTGTCGCCGAAGATTTCTGACTGACTTCTCTGCGTGCTACCAAGTGAGACTGTTGGTAGACTTTATTAATACTAGCAGGTGTATGTGCCTGCTGATTGCACTTCGCCGAACGTGGTTGATGAGCTCCATCATATGTAGTCAAACGAGCCTGATGACTAGCTTATGATTTATAAATAGGTGTATGTTCCTGCCTATAGTACTCCACGAGAATTTCCTGGTGGGATTGGCGTGATGCTACCAGACGAGTCTGCAGGAAAGCAGAATTAAAACGGGCAGTTGTATGTGCTCGTTCGTTGCCTGCAACCAAGTTAGGTTGGTGTAATTCATCGAAGATGGAAGAGATGATAACCTGCTCACTGTTGATCAGATCCCGCCTCTGGCGGTTCGTCTTGCCTGCTCAGGTTCGAGGAACATGAGCCGAACGCCTGGAGTCGGTACCCTCATTATGTTGAGGGCATACTGCAGTACGAGTTTGGCGGAGATTGTTGATAGCATCCCTCAGGAAGGACTCCTGCTTCTTTGAATTAAGGCCCTGAGGGACTTGTTCATTCACCTCCCCAGAATATGGGAGTGAATGGTGATTTTGTTTCGGGGATAACGACCCAAAAAGGTTGGAGACGGTGGTTAGCACTGCCTGCTTCTTGATCACTGGTCGTCGTTGTTTGGATGACCGGTGCGAGTTGTTCACTTGGAGGGCTTGTCGGGAAGCCTCTAGAGTTGGAATAGTACCGTTTTGACGGTACTCCGTAACCAACGCGTTTGATACCCAGCGTTGAAGACACTGAGTAGGTGATGTCATCCTCAGAGCAGATGATGATCCAGCTAGAGTAGCAGCATTAGCATTTGCAGCAATAGTATTCACAGGTGTGAATTTGAGAGAAACCATTCTGGAAATATAGAAGATCATGGAAAAGAGTTCTTGTTTGATATAACAGACATAATGAAGATAAATTCATCCACTACATCTTTTGGATGAGCACATATTTCAATGATTTTTTTGTTGCCCCTCTCATTGAGTTTTAAATAGGGGCCTAAAAAATAGTTAAAAAATATTTTAACTAGGTTAAGGATTCTCATCGGGTTCACCATTTTTTGTTTCCCTTAGAATTCGTGGATGGCCTTCTTTATTGAAGGTTCAAACATTCCAATCGGTTTCCAATGGGTTTGTTTGTAGAACCAGAAACATCCAATGATTCCACATCCATTTGGACCTACTTTCCAAAGGTAGGCATTCATTAGTTTGTGGACTGATGAAGCTTAGGAATTTATATTGGTCGAGAGGATGGGAGGTCGGACTCATCAATCTTTTTGAGGGGAATTATTTTCTATTCCGGGACTCTCTTTATAGATTTAAGTTATGTTTGTGAATCCTTATTACATTACCAAGTATAAAATGAGCTTTCCTTTAGATATGACAATCAATGATTAAATATGTAGGAAATTTAGAGAATCTTGTATATGTTTTCAAGGATCATCATCGATAAAGAATCATCTATATTTATTAGAGATTCTTGGTCAATGGTATCATTCGGCACATTTATATAGAAGTATCTTGGTCATTATGATGACCATGCTGGTTTTAAATCCAATCAGTGGGGCACTTGACGTTTATTATCATTCATAAGGACATGGATTATTTTAGAGTTGGGATCGAACCCACAGATGGGCTACCTACGTATCCTTTGTTTTGGAAAAGGAATCAGAACCCACGTAGTTCGAGTAAGGGAGTATGATGTTTATGATTGATGACTCAAAGAAGGATTTCATAATTACTTTTACACTCTAAGCTCACGTGAGTCATGCTCAGTGTGAGAAACAAGAGGTATTGTTAAAAATCAGACAATTGTGCTAAGAAAGATGCAATCATAAGAAATAATGTGGGACTTATGTATGTATGACTCCCAGATAAATTAATATTAGGATTTACTTTAGGGAAGAAATACAAGAACAGGGTCCATAAAGGTATATGTGCTTCATGGAGATTTTAACACTCAAACTTGGGGTTTACTCCTAAAAAGGAGGCCCAAATTATGAGAGGACATGGGTTTTACTCCTGGGAAGGAATCCCAGATCACAGGTAAATTAGGAATGGTTAAGAGAAATTAAGACTGGGGCTTAATCCTAAAAACGAGGACCAGGTTAATGATTATGACTGGGGATTATTCCTGAAAAGGACGCCCATGTTAAGGGAATTATGGTTGGGGCTTACTACTGAGAAGAAAGCCCATATTTGAGACTTTAATATTGGGGCTTACTCCTAAGGAGGATGCCAAGATTAGGGGACTTTGGACATACTCCTAATGAAGATGACCATAATTTGGGGACTGGGGCTCACTCCTAAAAAGGAGGCCCAGGTTAATAATTCTATCACCTTAAAGGATGAGGTTGAATGAATGAAATCTCAATCCTTAATGACATAAAAATGTGTAAATCACTAGGTTTTTAGAGATATTCCACATAATTCCTTTCAGATAAGGAATTCAAATCAATAAATCATTCCATAAATGTCTATGAATAGTGTCTTGAAGACTAAATCTTGAATAAGAGAGGTGGAATGGCTTAATAGGGGTGAAATGGGCAAGAAGGGCACCCAAAAAGGCTGGGGCGCGCAAGTACTGGCAGTCGCATAGGTACTTCATGGAAAAGTAGGGTCGCGCGCAAGTTCGGTCGGTGCGCAAGTCATGCCGCGCAGGTATACTTGCATGGAAAATATGTACTTGCGTGCTTTTCAAACCTTTTGGTAATACATGGGCGAAACTTGGCTCAAACCCTTGGTACTACCCCTATAGGCTTTCCAAATGATGGCGCACAAGTTATAATGAATAAGTAAGGCGGCGCGCAAGTGTGTTCATTCCTTTTAAGGGGAAAACACATAGTCACACAAGTGTTAGTGAATTCTAACACTTATACCCTACTCTTCCTATTTAGACCTTCTGTTCTAGTTAATGAATTACCTTAGAAGAGTTTGGAAGACCTGAAGAATAGACTTGGGCGTTCAGAGCTCTGTCCGTGAATTCTGGAAGAATTCCTCTCGAAATGTGGGGCCCAAAGGGTCTATTTATAGGCTGGAGAAGTCGTCGGGCAGCTGTCCTTTAGGGTGCGCAAGTCACTTGCGTGACCATTTGGCATCACGCAAGTGGACTTGCACGGCAGTGATGGAACTTGCACGACACATGTACTTTGATCTCCTTGTTCATCCCTTTGTCGATTTTTTATGTTTCTTCAAAAGGATGAATCTCATTGGACTAAGGTATTTCCCTTTTCAAATATTTTGACTCTTTGATGAAAAGGAGCATCAGTAATGGCACAATACAAGAGGGGGGGATTTTTAGGTTTAAAAACTATGTATTTAAACACTTAAGAATGAAATTAGATTAAGAGTTATTAATCTAAAACAATTCTTAATCAATATAATAGATCATATAGGTCTCTGATCCAATTGTAATACTATGATTTAATACTAAAAGTAATGTAAAACAATTGTATTTTAATTGAATACAATGATTAGAGAAATACAAATGTTAATGATTCAACCATATAGCTTATAGCATCGATTAATAAAATATAAATCATAATTGAAATAATTAAAATTGAACTTTATTTAAATATAAAGAGGAAACAATACAATTTCATTTCTAATAAAGATACCTTCAGAAATGTTAAAGTATTACAGTTACTTTATCCCAAATAGTAGGGTATCATTTCACCTATGATAAATGGACATCTTACCAAAAACTGGGTAAGCCCTCGATACGATGATTGACACAACTGACTTCCAATCGCCGGAAGACCTTAATTAATAATCTAATCGGCACCTCGGTCTTTCAAGAAATTGAAATCCCGAGAAATGATGATCAAAAGCACATCATCATATCCCCAAAATTCCCTGATCATTATCAAAATGATTAGTCACACAAATAATAAATAAAGAACTTATATAAATAAAAGGATAGGGAAAAAAAATTCTCTTCTTGTATCATCAAGTGTTTCACATGAAGAAAAAGATAAGTCACAACATCTCTCTCTAGATCCTAATTGAAGAAAAAGATTTGTATTCTGGTTTGAATGAACTCCTATTTATAGGATTTAGATTCCAATGGTCATATTTCTTCCAATGGTCATATTTCTCTGAAAAACTCAGAGTTACTTGGACACCTATCATTGAAATGGACAAAACAAAAAGAATGCATGACAACATTTTGATTGGTAAATAACCAACTCAAGGAAATTGTTTTAGTTAGAACATAACAAGTACAAAAGTATGAAACAATGTGTATAAGTACTATGTAATCAGAATTTATTTATTATAAAAGTGTAATACATTTCAAAAGTATAATATATAATTTGATTAGTAGGATTATCATGATTATAATGCATATAGATTATAATTTATGAGCTGGTTACATTTCTCAACATGGTTACGATGCATGAAATTTAATAGGATTATGATGAATGGATACGATGAAAAATAAGAGTATGATACATAACCAGGATATGATACATAACCTGGTTAAGTTTCATGATTATGATACAATTATTAATCTGGCTATGATGCATGATTATGATGTGGTACATAAACTAGATATGATACATAATTACGATGTGGTACATAACCTAGTTATGATGCATGTGGTTATGGTGCATGTTGTTACAGTGCTTTAGTTACAGTGCATGTAAAATCTATATAGTATATAATCTGGTTACGAATCCTATTTCTGATGAAATAGCACCAGAGCCTCAGCCCTGTGGGTGAGGACTCGACATTTTCATCAAAGAGACCCAAGTTCATTACCGGGTGGAGACATATTTCTGTGGTATTGTAGTAGGTGTTGTTTGGTATTGTAGTAGCCATAACTATTCATATGTTTGGGCTTTCGGGCCACCAGTGTGGGCCTTGGGTCCTTTAAAAAATTCGGGCCACCAAAGATCTATGGGCCAATGAGGCTTTCAGGCCACCTCAAGGCCTTCGGGCCTCCTCAATGCCTTTGGGCGACCAGAAATTGTGGTTAAATGATCAGAAAGACTATGTAAGGAGTATACTCCAGATGGGGATTTAAAGCATGAGCATTCACCAGAGTAGAAGCTAAGATGGTTTTTCAAAAATATATGGTATGGAATTTCCTTCAGCACTAGCCTGTGATTGCATGGGAAGCCTAGGTGAACAACCAAGTAAATGTGGAGAGATGATATCACGATGATGAAGTTGGGAGGAGGAGTTCCAAGTATAGTCTTTATAATTTCTAAGATATATGGGACATGTAATCTCAAAGCCTATGTGACTTATAAGGTTCGTCATCATCCCTTTATTGTGGGGTTATAAAAAATCAATACAAAAGGCCATCGGGCCATTCAGGGTGATTGCGATTAAATACATGGTCTAATTATGACTGTGAAACAACATATTAACAATGTTGAGTTAACAAAAACATGATTTTGTTAAGAATGAAACATATAATAAATATAATGTAATTTATTACGATTTCGAATCAACATATATGATAAAAAAAATATATATTATTATGATATGTGTGGTTTGTTATTTCTAAATCAAATGATTGATGGGAAAGTCGAAAGACATTTTGACTCAACATGATAATGGGGATTGATTTATTTACACTCAAGTGAGAATTGGACTCCTTATATAATTATAAGGACATAATTAACGGGGAAGTTGATATTATATGCCACCGGTTACACGTGGGCTCCATAAGTGGATTGAGAAAGAGAGACTCAAATTGAAATGATCTTATCCAAAGACCAGAGGGATACCATGATTCTTATGGGGAAGGCATAGGTTGTGTATGTAAGGTGATTGGTTCTTGATACACCAAAAGTGATACCTGGACACTAAATTTTGACTTCTAAGGATGGGCTCAGGTTCCTAATTTATTACTTAATGAAATTTTTTATATAATGTGTCTTACATGAAAAATCCTAATATCTATTTTTTTGAGAATTAAACTATCATGATGTCTTAGTTAGGAATTATTGATAATAAATCTTCATGGGGGACAATGGGTGGAAAACTATGTTTCAATAGTTATTAATTAAATGAACTTGATTTTAATTGATACAACAATGCCTATTATTTAGAGATATTCCTACCTAGGAACAAGCAGGTAGAAGAGGATGGGTGTCTATGGGAAACCATAAAATTATGGGTTTTTGCTTTCAATAATTTATTTATATATTATATTATATTCATAACATTGTTATTATTATATATTCATTAACTAGATGTCATTAGATGTTTGGGTGGTTGCCCAATGGGATGGTTTCTCAAACCATTTTCAGGCTGCCATTGGGTATGTAGACATACTATGTGATTGTAGGTAATGAAATGGGTAAGCTCCCTGGTAAGGGTTTCATATTCCATTATATAAGAAGGGGAGCACATGATCGAACTTAGGAATGTGATTCTATCTAGGCTAGTTTTTTTTTCTTTTTTTTTTGTATTTTTATACATGTATTGTAAAATTTCTAGGTATAGATATTTTTATGATTTCTAGACATAATTCGTGTACAATCATTATCATTATATGAGATTCATTTCAGTATTAGTTATTATATCTACCTTGGATGATTTTTATTTTATTATTGATTTACTTATTCCACTACTTACATGATAATTTAATTCCACTATGTTACACTTTGGTAATGAGGGCATAGTCTCCCAACATTAAAAAATAACCCCTCACTACATGTTGTAATCCTCTATAATTTTTGTATATGCATTTGAGGCCATGTTTCCAATCGGGATTTGGGAACATTTCTGTGGAATCCAGGCAGAATCCATTAGAGTGTACTTAACGTCATCTTTATGGGATTAATTCTAAAGTTTTTTTAGACATTTTTACGTAAAATCCAACAAAAACAATTTGAGGGATAAATTTATTTGACGGTATGTAGTGTAACACTCTATGATTATATAATGTATTTCTTTTTAATATAATTAATTCATTTAAAATATTTTTGATAAATGCAACATTGTGCATATATGAAATTCGATATATTATTGGAATATTATTATTTGAATAATAATGTTATAATATTGTAATTGAATTAGTGGATATTAGTATAATAAAATAAATTTAAAAAATATATATAATGTTCCCACTCAATAAAATTTTATTTATTAATTATTATTAAATAATTAATCTATTTTTGTAGTCATTTTATGCTTCAAAATACATATTCATAAAAAAATGATTTGTATTATTTTTGGGGAGGGAATATAATAATTTCATCCTAATAAATTTTGAAATTTTATTTTTTAAAATTGATTTGAAAATTTAAATCATCTTTTAAAAATAATATTATGTTGATTTTTTTTAGATTTTTCAGAAAATATTTATTTTTCATTGAGTAGTGAAAAAACAGATTTTATAGAAAACTATCATTAATTTTTATGTATTTAAAAATTTCATTTTTTCATTGTTAATAATATTAAATTATTTAAATTTTGAATAAAATAAATCTAAATAATTTAATTTTAATCGAAATTATACATACCTATAATATACAATTATTTTTTACTTATAAATACATTTTTTTACAAAAAATGTATTCATCGCATTTTGGGGGATCATTTTGAATGTAAATTTAGTAAATTATTATTACTTAATTGGATAGAATGGATACCATATTTGGAATCATAATTTAGAATTTTTTGAATAGTTAATCTTTAATATTATTTGTAATGAATATTATCTATGGTAAAATTTATCAGCACAGTATAGGGAAAATTGGGGTATTTTTGGATAAAACTAATGTAAATAGGCTCTAAATCACCAAAATAATTTATTTAAATATCTAACATACATTTATTTCAAAGAAAACATAATATATTCTAAATTAATTAAACATGGATCCATTTTTCATTCTAAAAACCATTATATTATATTTTTTAATGAATTATTTTAAAATTCAATTTTTTGGAGATTAAAATGTATACAATATTGTCAAATAGATAAAAAATTGAGGAATTGTTATAAATAGTTTTTTATTATGAATATAAAATAATATATTATTTTATTTTCATTTAAATTTAATGTGATAAAAAT
Source organism: Viscum album (assembly GCA_963277665.1). Lineage (NCBI taxonomy): Eukaryota > Viridiplantae > Streptophyta > Magnoliopsida > Santalales > Viscaceae > Viscum > Viscum album. The sequence continues at coordinate 808,788,222 of OY728140.1, read as the reverse complement.
ATAATTTTGAATTCTTAGGCGATGTTGACATAGGGCTTATGCAAGTTGTAGAAAAATAAATTAAGTGATTTTAGAAACAATTTAAGTAATACATTTTGGTTGAGTTATTTTGGTTCAATAAATTTGTAGATAAATATAATTTATTAGAGTTTTTTAAAAAATATAGATTTTATCTACATTTTTATATGGTTATTTATATGTCAAATAAGTGAATAGTGCCAAAAATGAATTTAATGGTATCTTAAGTTGAATAATTTTTTAATAAAAGATTTAAATATCATAAATATACTATCCTTATACAAATTAATTGTGATTGTTTGATCATATCAACCATTTTCCACTTCGGTGGAACTTTTCCTTTTAAAGAAACCTTATGTACCCATAATATGTGATGAACATTGATATCATATAAATCGTTGAAATCATTAATGAGCGGTAAAAAATATGGGAAAATAGTTAAAACACCACCTATAAATTCAAAAAAAAATTATGACATGATTTCAAATAATCATTACCCTAAATTATAAATATATTAAATTCATAAAATGTAACTTATAATAATTTAATACTTTATTTTATTTAAGGGAACCCCTCTAATATCTTATATATTACGACACATATCCTCCAATTCTCACATTTATAGTTCCATGAAGCTCATCCTTGATCTAAAAAATAACTTTTCAAAATTACTCCCACATCATATTGGTCTTATTTACACCAAAATACTTACCTATAATGGTTAATGTGTAAGAGATAGAGAGTTCGTCGAATAAGCGATAATCATCATATCCAAGAGTTTTTATTTTTATGATTTTATAATTAAATATTTTACTTTATAACCATTAAAATATAAAAAAAATAATTTCTCACATATATTAATATGTTTTTTCTTAATTTCATAACCTTATTCATATTTATTTCCATCAAAATGGAAACCCAATGGTTGTTTGTGTATGTGTTGGTACAACTACCTCATGAACTGATGTATATTCATTCTCATAACCACCATTCATGGTTGATTATTATTGTGGAATTAATAAATATAAAATATATTTATGGCATTATCATGTATATGTATTTATAATGTGATATCAAGAATATTACATTCTGATCCACTAGAAAATAATATTGTTACTCGTGTGTACATGTAAACTAACACCTCTATGAAGTTGTGGGGTTAATTATTTTTCTATGACATGGATTGTAATAGGTATAAATTTAATTAATAAGTAAGATATATAAAATATATTTATTCTTCTAAATAGGTGAATTATTATTTATAATTTTTTAATTCATCTAAAAGTGTAAACATCACACTTGCATACATATGAACAACTATATCCATGATTTAATGTACTTAATTTTTCATTTCCAAATTTTATGGGAGATTATATAAGTTTATATTATTATTCCCTATGATGATAATATAATTAATATCATTCTGGAGATTATGGAACCATGATCAGTGTAGAAGCACAATGATTTTCCAAAACAAACATGCACAAAAAATAAAACAGATATCAACTGAAATAATGATTTCACTAATGAATGTTTATTAAAGGGATGATGATATTTTATAAATAAATTATATATATTATGATTGTATTAATAATTTTATATAATTTATCGATAAGAAATATAGATTTATTATACCAAATGTTGGAACATTTATTACGTAATAAGATACATTATATATGTGTTTCTTGTCTTACTTTTCTTTTTTTGAGACATATAAAACATTATCCACTTATTTTAATATGTGTGGTATATACTATGGTATAATTCCATCTCTTATTCTTCCCATAAATTTTATTTTTATTGGAAATTTATTGCATGGTTCTCTTTTTCATGCGTCTTTCCATAAGTAGATTACCATAGCTATATCTAAATGAGGATACACTCTAACTTGTTTCCATGATTGATTAAATTAAATTTAAATGGAGGGAAATTATATGATATTTACACATTATACCCAATAAAATTAATTCTCCTCTATATATTTGAGGAATCTTCATGTAATAAAAAATCATTAAAATTTTATTTAAAAAGAATGAGAATTTAAATAAAAAAATTTATTTCATCTTTGGATGATGACCATTTTATTCCATGCATGTATTTTATTTAAATTATTTTAAAGAATATTTTAACTATTATAAAATTATTAATCAATTTTATAGTCACAAGTATATGATATTATATGTAATTGTTTTTAAGAAAACTATTCTTACAATTTTCCCAATGATTTACTTCTTACCAAGTGTGTGAATGAAATCATTTTCTTAACATATAATTCAAAAAAATCCCATAATCATAATAACTATTTGAATTCAGATTTATATTAAATTTTTTCTTGGTTATTTATTAGAAATACTATTTTTAATAATTTCAAATTTTTATATATAAAATAATTTACTTCAAAATGAAATTGTTATTTCATCGTGGAATGCTCAATTGAATCAATCAATGAAATATTATTCAAAAGCTGTCAAGGATAATTATTTTATAAAAGAAACATATTATTCTCCATTTGTTAAATTTTTAAAATGAATTAGTGTTTGATCACTCTATTTAAAGGCATCTGAATCATCTTCATGATCTCTAAAGACATTACCCGAAAACAAATTTTTCATTTATATAAATAATTACATCATCTATATAGAATAAAATTTATGATACTAATCAATCAAATTTGATGAAAATGATTTTATCAACTTTTCCCATCATTAATTTTATATTTTCAAGAATATTTATAATTAGAATACCATGATATTCTATATTTCACCAATATAAATAACTATTTATACTGAAAATATATCTTTCCTCTTCTAAATGAAATAATCTATGATTTTTCTCAATACGTACAACATTTTTTAACTCTCCATTAGGGAAACTTGACTATAAATCCATTTACATGATCCTGGATAATCATTTTATAGTGATAAAAAAAATACTAATGTTTTTTAGCCTAGAAACATGTTTTAGTGTCTTATTAAAATCATGTAATTCAACCAATGGGTTACCATAGTGCACATGACATTACAAATTTACAATAACCACTCTGTTTTTATTCAACTCACCATTTAAAGAATCAATCAACTCTTGATTCCCAAATAATTCATTCATATCAACTAATACTAAAAAAATTGTAATATGTTATTTCCTATAAATTTATATGAATCATAATTAGTTTTTAATGATCTATAATGATATTTTGGTCCTCTACTAGTATCATTATCTTTACTTGAGTTTCACGTGATCTCTTTTCCTTACCATACATAGAAAAATAGTCATTCTAATCTTACTTTTCAACTTCTTTATCAACTTCACTTTTAGACGAAATATTTTTATATCTAAAAAAATTCATCCATTGATTTAGTACATTAAATTATTCACGATTCATTATCTAAGATAATTATTTTTTATAAAAACAATTCCTTCTATTATTTATAGAATAACCAAGGATAACTCCATCAACTCATGTCTTCATGAATTTACAAAAAAACACCTTCCTCCTTGATAATTTATGGGATTCTATTCATCGAAGATTATGCAATTTTATTAATATGGTAAATCCTTAAATAAGGAAGGGGCCTCATATAATAGAGCTAGAGAGCATTATCTCGTAAAAGATTAACATATTTTGGGGGAAGGGACCTAATGGTATTAATGATGCTATATGAGTTGATATGGTATTCTTATGGGGGAGGAAGTGTATAACCATATAACATTGGTTATAGACATGTTACTTGTGTGAATATGTCATTCATCTTCACAGAAGATAGATGATATCCTATGTAATTGATATTTCCACTGTGATAACCCTATCAAAAATTGATGAATTAGTTTCTACCATATTAAGAATTATATAGTGATAATGAAACAAATCAAGTCCCTGGATCATGGCCAATGCCACATACATTAGATAATCATAATGAACAATAGAATAAGTAAATGAAAGGATGAATGATCTATACTGACAGAAAACAACACCTACATAGTCATGATACCATTGGTACATGACCTATCAATTTACATTTTGAGAGCACAAGCTAGAGGGGTCTAGTGAAACCATTTGCACTATGATAGAGGTCAAAGAGGGAATTTATCATGGAATTTAACTTGAAGGATCCAATATTGGGAAGAATTATTCTTCTACATTTAATTAGTGGGGCTAGTTTGGCCTCTATGGATCGCTCCTTGACCATAACCCCAAGATTCAAACTCACAAAATCCTCATGTTGACAATTATTTCATGTGTTTAAAATAGTCCAACATATAGAATCAATGAAAAGAAACATCCATTTATTTCATGAGTTTATTCCGACGAGTTTTGTTACCATGTGTGAATAAAATTTCATGTAGGCGGGTACAGACCGATTCACCCCCAAAAGGCACTGAGGATGATTCATACAGATGGCACAAAATATGCTTAAAAGGAGGGATGTGTGATGATATCCTCTTGAGTTTAGTGATAACTGCTACAAAAATTGGTGACACAGACAACACTATGACACACTAAATCATCGGTATACAATGTATGGATACAGATGCACCAACAAAGGAAGCTAAGTTTAGATGAGTTATCCATACACCATATAATTTATCCCCATGCATCATGTACATAGTAACATTGTACGATCTATCTGTATTATTTCTCTAAGAAGTGCCCATATGTGGAGGCAGAAAAGACCTCCATTTAGGGTCCAAATTGGCCATAATGGTACTATAGGTTTCCTTCTCATGATGATCAAGAGTAAAATTAATAAAAGTGGGATAGTTTTTAGCCAGTGAGAAGGTGAAATCCAGTACACGGTATCCCAGAATAGCCTGGATCCTCCCCAACCAATTATAATTCTAGAAATTGATAGATCCAAAAACCACAATCCAATGATAGTGTAGATGAAGGGATAGTATGTGAAATTGTATCACATTCAGAAACATAGATATCTTACCTCATGTTCCAACCTGACCATCCACATGTTTTTTGAACCTAATATTTTACCATAAGTATTATCATTCACACAAATCCCAATACAACTTCACTTTTAAATTACCCTTGGTTATAGTAAAACATATTTAGATAATTCCACCACACACGACATCATGAGCCATCATATTCCTTGCATCCTAGTGGAATTTTTCGTCACCCAACACATCCCAAATGACATAAAATAGAGATTATTCAATTCAATTGAGAAAAAATTTAGGACCATTGAGAGAAGAAAATATTGTCATGGGGATGGAGGACAGAAAACTATTAACCATTGTGATGTGGTTGCCAAAATATAGGGAAATATTTTTCTAGTTGAAGGTATTTTTTGAGATTTTATCAAAAATGACACCGAAGTGGTGTATCAGAACCCTACCTAAGGAAATATGAGGCCCTATATACTCCATCCGGAATGTTTTTCTAAAATTACCATTATATTGATAATACTCCTTCCACTTGAATCTTAATGTGAGTTGGTGAGATAAATACTATTCACCACCCAGAAGATGGATTGGCCAAAAAAGTTTCAATATAAAACAAGGACATACTTAATCATCCGAATGTTCATGATTTTACATTTCAGGAATAGAAGCAAATCATTCTCAATGAAAAGGTGTGATGACGGTCTAGTTTTAGGATTATTGTTTAAAGGGTTCATGTGTCATCCATCAATGCTCATTTTGTGGTATATACTAAACACATCATATTACCTAATGAATACACTAGGAGGGAAGGGATCCCCATTCCTAATTCCTAAATCTAAATTGAAGAAACCATAACATCTCCCCATTAAACAGATAGTGAACCAGGGGTAGGATATTCACCTAAATAGAACAACAATACTTTATTCCAAGAACCCCATGCAGTGAATCCCTCTATTGATGAAACACTACTCCATCATATCATATTCCATGTCTGTGTCATGATTGATATGAATATTGGGTGTAGGAACATTCTTATTAATATCGTTTATTATTTCATGAAAATGGAAATGGAAAATTGACTAGATCTTCCTTGGAAAATACATGTCTTTAATAAAATATCAAATTATAAAGTTGAATATATATTCTATTGTTGATAACCATTGTAAAAAATTTGTATGTAAAGTCCTTCATTTAGATTGGGTGATATTTATTAGGAGATAAGGGGTTCTTGAACATTGGAATATGGATTAGGGATGTTAAAAAATAGTCCATATGAAAACCTCCAGCACATAATAAGTCAACGTTGATCCTCACAATTACATTATCCATGATATACCACGAGTTAATGAAGAAGGTTAAGAGATATTCATATAGACCCGAGGCACTTCCATTCATGAGTGAGGAAACAAACTCCCAAATCTCTTTCTCATCTGAGATTCACAAATGGATATTTTTATACCATAGACAATGATAATGAGTTATTTTATCAATGATGTGTGAAATAATTAAAGGTAACTATCCTGCATGCTAGGATTAACATCAGTGTGTATGGAACTAATGTAGTATGACACCATAACTCCCACAACATGAAGGATATTAGATAATAAACTATACTCAAGAAAAATCATTGGAGTCAAAGAATGTTTCCCCTTGTGAATTCAATCCTCGAAGAAGGTGGTATTGTAGTTACCTTACCTGATATATGTTACTCAATCCCATTCTTGAATTGATCATTCGAGTTTAATAAGAACTTCAACTAGATGTTTCTCTAAGCCAACGATATTTCTAAAAGTATAATGATCCCAAACTGATTCAATATCCATTTAGTCTTGTTCATTATCTAACATAATTCCTTCCATGTTTTGAAAGTTAGAGGGTTTCATGGACTCCTAGGAATGGAGATCAACTTTCATTCATTAGAGTTTATTATTAAACCCAACCCAAGACCCATCACTCATGTGTTTCTCCCAAGAAGTTTTCACTTTTATATGATAATATGGATCTGAATCCCATCGAATTGAGTAGTAAAAGGGATTTTCCTGACTATTATTATCAGTTATACTAATAAAAAAGTGGAATGATTAGGAAGTGCCTGAACCTGATGTGCAACATTTACATTATGGAAGGATTCAATTACTTGACTATTATCTAAACATCAATATAAGTGGCACCACCTACATCATATACCTATGTAGTGATTACACAATGTTAAATTATAACTTATAAATCCCATATCCATCAGACCATTGTGATCTTCAATTCATGTTAATTATTATCTCTCCTTCAATAGTAATATACCACCCTTCTTCTTTGACAGATCCATGATGGCCCTTAAATCACCCCTAACAAGCATGGATATGCCACCCATATCCAGGTTATCCTTCTCCTAAAAAAGTATTTATCACTACCCAGGATTGTATTATCCATAAACAAAGGAGATATAGATATAAAAATAATCTATTCTAGCCTTCATATAAAGATATTTATTAGAGAAAACCACTTTATCAACTAGAATTTATTTTTTCCAAAAGACTCATAGGTGATGGTTACCATGATCTTCATGAATGCAGTTGTACACATTATATATTCTATCATACCTCAAGATAATGCATTATCAAAATTTATTAACATTTAATTTTATGTTATATGAGAGGCACATAATAATTTTATGGATTCTTCATTCACATATGATTAATCATATGAGACTTTCCTTTTTTCGAATTCATACTCAGTTGGGTAGGTAGAACAATGGAAAACCATAGTAAAGGTACCCAGTTTTTCATACCATCAATAAAATTCATCGAATGAAATATTTTTTTAATCATTTTGTCTATAATATTAATATTATTTTTTAAAATATTATTCTATAGTCAGTTAAAACCACATAAATATTTTCCAGTTAAATCATTTAGTTTCATAGTGATAATTTAGATGAATAAAAAACATTTATAATATTTCCAAAACCTCTAGATGACCATAAATTTTCCTAAAATGTTTTTTTATTTCTAAACTACATACAACCAAATATATTTAAACTTATCTTATTTAAACATTTAGTAATTAGGATTTTATTTTATTTTTAAAAAAATTTGGAATATTCGAAGAAATTATCCTTTTTATTAGTCAAACTTATTGAAATGTTATGATCAATCAATATAGTATATTTCATATTTGAGTAACCATTTTTATAATTTCTACACTTCAGAAAATATTGTTGCTCATCTTGGAAAATAATTTTCTCCCATATACATCAATTGAACATGAAATATAAATTATTTAAAACATATTTATACTAAACACTTCAATTTTTGATGATTATAATTATGAATTATATATTTGATATTTTTTAATTCATTCTATGATTGTATCATTTTTTTAAATAACATAATATTCTTAATGAATTTCTTTATCCTTCCTTTATATTTCGACATAAAAATTTAATAAATTTATAAACATGATTGGGGAAGCGTAATGTTTTTTAAATCAATGAAACACTGTTTTAAATGCATATTAGAACCCTTTACATGGACATGATGGCCCATGGTCACACCAAGGACTAACATACCAAGACCTAGGTTCCAATGATAATTAAATCACATTACAAGGATGATATCCCTAGACATCCCAACACTACATCACACCCATTCCATGTACAATCATCATCTGGTAACATTTATGGAATATATAATGACAATTATCCCTAATGTCCTCTAACATATGTCCCACCGCATAGATTGACCCTAGCACTACCTACCATGACCACCATTGTGCCTACATCACCCTCATAGCATCACTATGGAGGCCACTATCATCCTCATCCTTATAGATTCATAGACCATAAAAATCGTCTCTAACAAATACCACCACCACCCTCTAAGTGCCTTCATTAGCCCATAGTTTCTATCACTGATAGATCCGTGTGATTATGTTTACAGTATATGGTTGATTTCCATCAGTGGGACCTAAGCAATCCTAGAGCACGACACACATTCCCCATCATGGAAAAGTATTTGAATCACCATGTTTATAATATATATACTTCCAATCTATATAGGAATATAATAATACTCCTATTATTATAGAGGATATTTTCCTAAAAAACATGGAATGATATTCCATGGGTTCATTATATAGAATGCATCATATTTTTTTTCTATCTCTCTTATATACTTGCAATGATTACCACAAGTGGGATCTTTTACATTAACTTTTTAATCATGAAACCATTCATTAATTTATGATAACATCTCAAAGTAATCATCATCCCCATTAATATCATCTTCATTGAACATAGAAAAGAAAAAAAAAATCATAGGTTTAGTAAAATCCATGCCCTTCCCATATGAAGAAAACATTTTCAACCAAAATTTTAAATCTTTATTATTTAATGAACTCCTTTGATTCACATCTTCATCATTAAAAATTAATATTTTTATTTATATTTCACAATTTCATATTAAATTTAAAATATATACATAATTGAACTTATTCATTGGAAGCATTCCCCAATAGAAAAATAATCATATTCCATTATTCTTAAGAGGAATGATATGATTAAATCAATATTAAGATCAATATTTTAATCACTGTATAAATCAAATTCATTTATAAGAAGTTCATTTAATATGTTCTATTTTTTCAAACATTTAAATGATATTTCCTTATCAACTATATAATTCTTCTTGAAAAACTCCCTTTCCAAATTTCATATAAAATTAAAATTAAGTATGCATCATACAATGGAAATGTATTAGAATACAATCCATTACGAATAAAATCTATTATATAAAAATTATATAATTTTTTTTTTCTATTAATAAGATAAATATAAACTATTCTAAATTCACTCAATAATACATTTATAATTATTCCAAATTCATTAAATATTATTAATTAATCATAAATAAAATTTTCCACATTTATATAAATGTATTCAAACCACTTTGACAATTTTTTTTATTTATCCAAATTCACATCTCCATTGTAAATATTTCCTGACATCTCTAAAATTTAATTTCATTTAATAATATACATAAAATTAATGATTTTATTTATTTATTGCGATGAATGAATTTATCCCGGAACACAACCATCATTATAATTATTCTTTAGATCAAATATTATCATCACATCTTTTTCAGAATTAGGGAAATTCCCAAATCTTTACATAACAAACAAATGCATTCTGATGGTTAATATTTATGGAAACATTTTATATTTTTATATATAATGATAATTACCATCAAATATGATAACAAATAAATTTTACATAACAATTTCGATTGAATATAAATTCAAAGATTCCAAATCAACTCATTTTTAAAATTATAGGGACCACATTTCTCCAATAATCTAAAAAATTAAAACATTGATAGAGACATGGAATTCTATTATTCTATTTAATATTGACTATAAGGGAAATTATAATTAACTGGGAGTGTTGTTGAATAAGTGAATTCAATACCATTTATATTTCACCTATATACTAACTTTCACACATATTAAAGTGAATAATAATGTCGATGATGTACTAAAATACTAATTCAAAAACTCAATTAGAATAGTGAATTTTTACAAGTCCCAGGACAAAAAAAATAATGCTTTCAACCACATCATGATCTGATAAAAACCATGATCACATGATCCACTAGTTTTTACATGATTTATATAGTAACAAGGTTTTAAACTTATACATTTAGTACATAGTGTCTCTCTTAACTTTTTTAATGTTATCCTCTAAATATATTTATGGGATACAAAAAAACAGGAGATACATTATTAATATTATACTTAAATAAATATATTTTTTCGTTTTACTCATATTATCTTATTTTTCTCCTTCCCTTCAATTATCTCTTTGAGTAAAACAACATAAAATAAATTATGAATATTTTTATAACACATTCTTGTATAATATCCTTATAAATTATCTTTCCATTATATTTTAGTTTTGATTTTATATTAAAATATAAAATATTCTATTTAAATTATACAACTTTTTACTTTAAATTTAAAATTATTATCTTTTTATGACCATTGATGTGATTTGGGAAAAAATAATGATCTACTAAGAGTGTCCCTTTAATCACCCAAAAATAATTCAACAAAACACTCCAATCCTTTATAATAATGTAAATAATTGGGTGAACACACCTATTAATATATAATCAATTCCATAATGTAACAACTCAATGATCCATGGTGTGTCCAATTAATTTTCATTAAACAACTTCATAATGTACAAGTAAGTTTTCAGTATGGACAAAATCATCATTTTATGGCCACCAAATATATCCATTAAAGAATATCAGAAACATTCTTATGGAATAAATATTTTTATTTGATTATTATGTTTCAAAATGAAGCATGTACCTTGATGATTCAAAATTAATTTACCAACATCATCTAATTTTTGAAATCAATGTGACTTGTGGAATTTCTTATTTCATCATTCTGATAAATTTTTGCTCTTCATTCCAGATGAATTACCTTCTCGGAAAATTTTAGTGTGCTTAATATAACTTTGTAATTGTTATTAGAATAATCTTTCAGGAGTACCATTTGTCATTTCCTTTATAGTAAAAAATTATTTTTACTTCAAGAAGTAATAACTCATCAATAACATGTCATAACCATGTTATAAAAGAATAATTATACAGAAATTATTGAAACCCCATCGTGAAAAGAACAATGAAACCATTATAAAAAACAAAATTTAGTCATAAATATTGTTCATTAAAGAATAATATCTTAGTTTTGTAGTTTTATATCATTTACAGCACTATAAATTAATTTTCTTAGTTCAAATCAACTTCATTGATATTTAAATTAAATATAAACACTTCACTATAACTAAAACAACATGAATAACTTGATAATTAATATCATTCCCAATATAAAAAAGCTATTGACAAAAAAATAACTCTCCAAATCCATAATATCATATAAAATTTCTATGACCCTTTTTCCATATAGTTGCAAATTTTATCAAATGAATTTGAAATATAGGTTATTGGTTTGGGGAATTTATAATTGAATTGATCTATTTTATGAATAGAGTTAGATCATCCTATGATATGATTTTTTGATGTTGATTGATTTTATAATGTATGTTGTGTAGCACAACAATGTGGTGTATGTATTTTGGGGAGGTCAAGGCTATGGAATGATCATGTATTAGCCACCTGATATTCACAATCAAAATATTGTTTAAAAATTGTTGAAAATATCATTTTTACCACTAAATATTTATATTGGGTATTCCCCCTCTCACCATTTTCTCTTTCTCATCCCTTGATTCTTTCCAAATTTCACTTCATCATCCACCTTTTTTAGTGTAACTAAGTATGGTTCATGAATATTATAAGTAAATATTCAATAATGATTTCCATTAATTATCATCTTCTCTATTTTCCTCTTATCTATTATTCTTTTGATTTTTATTATACTATTCTACTTAGACAAAGTAAAATTATCTAATTCCCTTGGTTGTCATCCTCTTAAAAAGAATTGGGTCTCCAGAAATGTTTTCTTCATGAAATTTCTTGTCTATTAAAAATAGGTACATCACACCACTAATTGTTTTTGTGTTTTTTTCCTTATTTTAAAAAAAATTATTTATGTAATTTCCAAAGTTTTTATTAAATTTTCTCAAATTAATATCAGGGACTGTATGAATCCTCTCATTGGAGTGTGGTTGTGGTGAGCCCATCCAATGAGTTTTTTTTCATTTATTCTTTCATTGAACTCATTTATTCAATTAATTAAATAAATATTTATTTACATTTTAGGGTATTACCTCATGATTTCTAGACCATTAGGTTTTTCTGGTATCTTGTTGAGTAGATTTGATACATGGATGACCTTTTCAAGACTAGGTGAATCTACTAGAGTATGTGATTTAGATCGGAATGGCTTGGAATTGAGGTAGGTGGTCTTCAAGCATTCCCTATAGTTTTTTCACAATTTTTTTGGCATATATAATGTTTACCTTCCCATTACATGTGGTGTAATTTTAATCTCAAATAAAAGTTATTAATGGTTAAATAAATAAATCAATTAAATCATAAATAACGAAATGAATATAATAAATTGTATGCCTCTAAATAAGATGATGAATGTTCCAAATTTCTAATAGGTTTTTTCACTATCTTGGTTTTATCTTCTGTAGATATTAAGGATATACATTAGATTATATATCCATGATTAATGAAACACATGGTGGTTTAGTGTAAATGTTTAAATGAATAATAATTATGAATGTAGTAGTTTTTTGGGGACCTTTGTTTTTATACCCATAGATCCTTCTTTATAATAAGTGGATTATTTTTGGTCATGTATATCCAGTGTATTCATTAATATAAATTTTAATGGGAGCCTTTAGCAATTAAGTGTGATAGAATATGGAATATGAGTCTAACTCACCCTGGTGATCCATTATAGAAATGTGATGTCCCATATATACTTTGGGATAATGAAAAATAACCCATATGTGATATGATAAATATTATATCTCTCATAAAAAATCAACAAGTTCACGTCCTTGTGTTCCATGTATGCATGTGAGGGTACTACTGTATTTTCATGTGATAAATTGTGATTTAGGGAATCCATGTAGGGTAAAATATATATGAGAAGACCAGAGGGAACCATGTAGGGTGAATGTGTTATCTTTTTAATTGGATAACATTGTGCAGTGTGTGTCCACTATGTTATGTCTCTTGGGACCATATATAGTGCATTAGTGATATGATAACCTATGAATGGGTAGTAATAACAATGAGTGTCACTCAGGAACCACAAAATTTGATTATTTCTGACCCAAATATGGAATGTTTTGTCAAGATCATATTATTCTAACCATTGTAGGATGAAAGATAAGAAGATGGACACCAATGGAGTTGATATATGAAAAACATTTATATATTGATAATGGATATGTCATATATATCCTTACTGTGGTTTTAATATTAATGGGTTATAAAACTCCCTTGGTAAATGATTTATAATAAATGAAATAGTAAATTACCTTATAAGTGGTTATGATATGATATAGGGTTAGGCACCAAGTATTTGTGTCCCTATGGGTAATTAGGGAATGATTCCTTCAAACACCACTATTTGAAGTCATGAAAATATTTGTTTCTATGTAAACCCTCTGAGTTCCAAGATGATGATACTAGTGGGGTTGTCGTATATTTTGATCTTGGAAATTATAGTTATTCATTGTGGGGTGAGTGGAATGGGAATCCAGATAGAGGTCATACAATGGGTATGGTGGCCAATCTCAATATTCTATTCACTATATTCCAACATGTGACTCATTATGCTTTCAACTGGTAAGAGGAAAATATGAATCATGTTCTATCATGCAGTGGGTTTTATAGTGGGAGATCAATGACTATTATCTTATGGGGGGTATTTTACCAATGGATACCTAGTTGAACATTTGTAATATGGTGAGTTTATCTGAAATTCATTATCATATATAACTTGGTCGATTAGACCATGAGTTTTTTGATTTGCTGGAATGATCAAATTGACATACTCAATGATAATCTACAAATAACTAAAGAATGAATATAATTACTAAGGTGTCACTATTTATATTAAGGTCTGACGACATTGATTTATTTATTTCAGCTAATTATTTTTTATCTTGATCATGGAACATGCACATTTCATTACATTACTGATTTTTATGGGACCACATTTTTGGAACCCAACAAATATTTATCTACCAACCTACTTGGGAAGTAATTTTTTTGTGTACTTGTGAAGACATTCAATTTTTATATGTATATAAATGGTTGAGGCCTACAGATCTATTTAGTTAACTCAAATACATTGAACAGAGAAAGGGAAGTTGTACGGATCAACTGTGTATTAGGCAAACATTTTATTTATAACATTTAGTTAATATTTATATTAAATATAGAATTTTCCAAGTGGGTGATCAGATGTTTTCTCAAATTTATGATATATTCTATATTCTATATCTTGTTTAGGTTATTTATTATTCATTTTTACTCTAATGTGATTGATTTTTTCGAAAGATTATTATTTTTTTGTTATTGATGAACTTATAAAATGGATATTGGCTCCCATTGGTACCAACTGATCCATATAGTACAATTCAGTATCCTCGGGAATATGGGGAGGCATGCCTAAGATTTTATTTTTTCAACTAGGACAATTAATATTTTTAGTGATCCAATTTTAGAAAATAAAAATTAGATTTAGATAATTTTTTTAAGTTGTCCTAAAATTTATGTTATTTCAGATAATTGATATAGGAATGTGTTGAAGAATAATGTTTTTCTATATATTGGAACATCATGAATATAATTTTTTATTGGATATACTTGTTTCTTAATATTGGAATAAAATTATGGATATTTTTATAGTTGATTGATTTCACCTCTTGTGATGCACATAATGTTTATATTTCTGTTCTATGACTTATTATATATTTTTTTCATGGATTATAGAGGAAATAAGTTTCACATGCACCATATTAAAAATATTTGGAATTCAAAAACATGTAGGACATCTAGTGTGCGATTATGTTACTAAAAGTAGATGGTATACTATTTAAAGTGTGAAAAATATATATTCCAATATTTATATATATATATATATTCTTGGTGGAATTCTACTCAGCTGGACCAAATATGAATATATCTTCTTTTGATGGCTGGTGAAGTGGGTCTATGGTTAGCTGCACAGTGATGATGATGATGATATTTTCCTATGTGAATTGGACATGAATTTTCTCTATAAGTTCAATGATTGTAGTAGAGGCCCACATGATAACTCCCAGGGGTTAGTTAATATTCAGGTTTTCTTACATAAAGTCTTTGTCACAATACACAATGTTTTCCACTTATATCTTGTAATTAAATTTTACCTAACCAAAAAATATTATGTTTGTCACTAAAATTTGATAATAATTGGGTAATACCATTATATATGTGTTTCCCTATATGATACATGATCCTCAAGGGGAAATATTGTAGTATTTATTAAAGGAGAGAATGGGTTCCCTATGATAGGGTCATGATCTTGGAATGTCATTCCTAAAGTATGTGTGGTCCTATTGTGTAATATTTTTCACAACCGTTTCTTAGGAACTAACCTTTTGAGTTTTTGTTAATAATATATCCCAGCAAACATAATAACCTTGCAATGTGACTCTGTTATTTGTTTTGTTAATGGTTTTTTATTCATATTGGAGTAATCACCAAAGGGGTTTTACTGGGCTTTTTCTTTTTTTATATAAAACTAATCATGGGAAGATACTTATGGTTGATAAAAATATAAGGTTGTTTTTGTTGAGTTTGTAGGATTTAATCATGGTGAAGGTTTCATGGGTTTTACAGGATTTTGGACATGTTGTGTTTGTGGTTCAGAATCAATGTATTATTATGAGGGAATGATAGGATGAGTTTTTGGATCAACATTTTATGAAACACTTCCAATAATGGTGGTATTATGTAAAAAAATATAATAATATGGAAATAGATGTAAATGATGTATGCGGTTTACCACAGCATTAAGGTTTTTTCCAATTTCTTAGGGAATATCCAAAGGTTCTCTTATTAGTTGATATAGACCTACCATATTTCATAGTCAATAGTATTGGTGATTGAGCCGTTATTAGTATATTTGAGACTCAAAAATCTATGAGTTAGGCTTCATGATATATTTTAGTGGGAGTATGTGACCCCTATGTATTTAATAGATGGGTTAATTATGTAGTAGTAATGTTCAGGGACTAATTGAATCATAACTACTGACAATAAACTGCTTCGAAATGATGGATAGATTATATTATATTGCATATGGGCCTAGTATAATGATGATTTGTTAATAATGTAAATGTTTCCCACATAATTACAATTTCCATGTTAATGAAAAAATGTTATGGATGAAGGTTATGCAGTTTTTCCATGATAAGAAATGTATATCTATTGATGGAAGGCCCCACTATGTTTGTACACCAGGAGTGGAATGAGGAAAATCAAATGGTGAGTAGTTCCCCATAAAAAATTTGAGGTTGTCACCCTCATTGTGAATAAGGTTATGATGAATGTCAATACTGTCATTCTAATGGAAAACTACTATTTGGTGAATTGATGTTCAATTAAAAACATGGTATTTGGGAGGTTTTTTGTATGGATGTCCATTTTTTGGTGATATATGGTATATAGGATGTGGTGATTCGGGTTTTAACCCAGGGTTGGGGTGACATGGAAAATCCTATAGTGGGAACTATCACATTAATCATCATCATGTGTCCCCTTATTTGTAGTGTCATGGGTGTAGAAAGACTAAGTGGTGGATGTTCAGTATAGAATTATGTTATCAATGGGTATAAATACTGAGTAAAATTTCATACATCATATAAATTACTCTCATTAGTTATAGGAAATCACAAACACCATATGAAAAGAAAAATTTACTTACATTTTATACCCCAAGTTCTGTATAATGTTTTCATAGAATTTTTTTTGTCCATGATACATAGAAATATTCCAAATGTATTACTAATAAAACTTTTATATTAGTAAATGTAATCCATGAGACATAAAGTCTATCCAATCAATAAGAACAACAGTTGTTTAAACCATTGGTTATAATTATTTCATTTCATCCAGACTGAAACAATCAGTGACCATCAGGCCGACCATGGTGCCAACTCATCAGACTAACACTCATTTACATAATAATATTGATAGTTAATAAATAATTCCATCACACTGACTACTATTTATAAAAATAGTACATTATAATTTTTTATATCATAAATAATTCTATTTATAATTGAAATGCTTCTAAACCCAAATGGAATCATAAATTCAGTTACATATGAAATCTCAAGGACCATATAGGTTTGGATGTTACAAAAAACTCACATACATGACTGTTAGAGCCTCTCCTATAAATGACAAGGCATTTAAAGAAATTTGTGGTAATAAATTTTTTAATCTAATGTCTAATAAATATTTCATATAATAAGCATTGTGTTATTAGTTTTGTAATTATTTTGATAATTATAGGGAATATTTTTCATGGTTATTTCCTCTTAAAGAAATTCAACTTTATTCTTTGCCAAATAATTTTTATGATTGAAGACATATAGATTTAGGAAGAAATACTTGATCACTATTACAATAAATGTATTAATAGCATGGGAAGACAGATCTATTTCTGATAATTGTATCGATGGATTTCCAAGTAAGGAAAGAAATAAATTATATTATGTATAAAACCATTGATACCATTAGTCAATATTATTGAATACCATTACACTTAATGTTAAAAGATCATAATAATTTAATATATCTTATAAGTCATTCATAATTTTATAAGGTTTAAATTTTATATTTATATTAGATGTATTTTTTTGATATGTATGTTTAGCATTTTTGACTTCATACTTATCTTTTTGAAAAACCATTTTATTGGTATGACTATAAATCTGATAAAAATAAAATCTAATAGAATAAAATCATATTTTTTTATGATTCAAATAATCAAATCATCAGATGATGTCTGAGATCGACATTTTTAACTAATCATATTTTTTGTTTTGTTTTATTATCTTTTTTTAAACTAAATTTCACCAAGACCCTCTTGTTATACTGATAATAATATATTCACTTTTTATTACAAAAAATCATATTACATAAGGTTCTAATTTTATATCAAGATGATTTTTAAATTTCTTTATCAATTTTAGTTAATCTTTTTTTTTATAAACTTATTATTTTATATTTTTTTTAAATTAACATGTACTTGTAAAACTCCGAGACATTAATATGTTTTCCATTTAGAAAAAAAAATTGATAGCATCTAATGAATGTGACACAAAAGTTAGATTATGATACATGAAACATGACTTTCTTTTAAGTCATGTGTTACAATAATGGCTCTGTTTTACTAAACAACAATATATTATTAAATTATTATTATATAAAAAGATATAACATAGATTTGAAATTGGTGGATATGAATAGGATAAACTAACATATAAATATATTGTTGAATTAATTTGATTCCAATTACTTATAAATTAATATACAATCCAATTGATTATAAATGAAATGTTTTTATTTAAAACATTTATTATGCGAAGAATGAATTTTACGATAATAATTTAAATTAATTACTTATATAATATTATTTTAATGATATTAATATATTTTATATTTTCAATAATTTTTTTCTGAAATTCATCCAATATATTTGAAAGGCATAATACAAGAACAAACAAATTTTTATGTAAAAAACCTATATATTTATAAATGTTTTTTATACCTTTTATGGGTTCACCTATTTGAAATATAAATTTTGAAAAAATTATAAATTTAATTTTATAATTAAATTATTTTGAAATTTCAGCATCAAAATGACGTTCGGTTTTATTTTTGGTCATTTTTAGAGAAATTTCATTTTTCGATTAATGGTGAGAAATACTTGATTTTATTTGAAAATTGACTTTTCATTACTAAAAAATATAATGTTAAATAATATTTTAACTATTTATAGTGTCGAATAAGATAAATTATACATCAAATAATCCAATTTATTCAAAAATATGATTCTTATATTATTCCTTATGAATATGTGAAACTTATTATTGAAGAACATACTTTTCAAAACCCTTGATGTCAGTTTTTTATTTAGAATTATCCTAGTGACTTCTTTTGACCTTGTTGAATATTATTGTGTTTTTTGATTATTTTGACTAGGTTACCTGGAATTGTATGGTTCCCACTCACCCAAAAAGCAGACTTCGAAAATCAAATAAAAAAGTAATTTTCAGTCAGTCCTAGTGATAGTATCATTGATCATATAGATAAACCAGTTTAGAAAATAAATAGTTTAAGAAACAAAACTGAGAATCTAGCTTTCTTATCACTATTTGAACCTAGGAATCCTGATAAGGATTTACGCGACATGTTTTGGATAAATGAAATCAAATATGAACGCAATGAGTTTGACAATATCCAAGTATGAGCATTAGTGGAATTACCCAAAGAAACATCTATTATTGGGGTAAAATGGGGTTTTAACAATAAATGAAATGAAAGTAGATTAATAGTTAAAAATAAATATATAATTCAATCTGAGGGATATAATAACCAAGATGGAATTTAATATGAATAAATATTCATATTGGTATTTCTATATTAAGCTATTAGAATACTTTTATCCTTTGGAGAATTATTTAATTTCAAACATTTCATATGAATATGATGTGTGACTTTCTTAATGGATATATTCAGTAGGAATATTATTTAAACCCCCCTAATTTTGAAAATAAAAAAACTATTCATGATGTTTTTTATATTCCTTTAGAGTATCATTATGGACTTAAATAATCTTACATAGCTAGGTTTGATAGATTAACTTGATTTGTGTTACAAAACATTTTTTATAGGATCTTTAGATACAAGTATTTTTAATAATGAACAAAAACAAAACATCATGAATATAAAAAATTGTGTTAATTTCATTGTATTTGGTTCAACTAAAAAATAATTAATATATTCCTTTAAGTATATTATGATGTATGACCTTGAAATGAGTTTGATTGGGGATTTCACATATTTTCATGATTTTGAAATATCATGAAAACAAGTAGGTACTTTTGTATCTCAAAATAAGTACATATATTATTTAGTAATAAAATTTGTGTAAGATAATAATAAAAGTATTAGTACTACCATTGTACCACAAATAATTTAGTTATTATTTAGGCTCAGAAACTGATATATCAAAAACATTTATAGGAATTCAATTGAAATCATGATATATATATATATATATAACAACTAGTAATAAAAATTTAATTTTCTATGTATACATTTGTGAGAGATATCGACCCAATTATAATTAATACCATCTAAAATAACGTAAAACTATATTTCATTATATAAATATATCAATGGATTTAGTCTTTTTAAATTATTCTGGTTATATTTGTAAACATTAATTTTTTTCACATGCTCAATTTTATGGATGTAAAACAGATAGGAAAATTACATCAAGATCATTTGATTTCATTTGTGAATATATAATTTATTATTCTTATAATAATCAACACTCAATATTACTCTCCACTACTAACTTATAATATGTTGCAGTTGGAAGTTGTTGTGATCATGTGTTGAGGATGAAATAGACACTTAGATACTATGGAATAGGTGTTACTAAAACTGAAATACGTTGTAACAAAAGAAGTTCTATTGATATATGTAAAAACCTAGAACATCAACCATTGATAAACTCATAGTTATAATACACCATTTCCTTTAGTATAGAGCACTTAACGAACATATAATATTAAAATATTTCTAGATGAATAAAAAACGTGCTTATATTTTTTCAAAATTCTTAGTTCGGTTAGATTTGAATACATTAAGAAAACGTTAGGAATTTACACTATTGTATGATACTTTATAACAAAACTTTTTTTTGAAAGTATCATTACATTAATATACTCATTTTAATAGGTATATAACCTATGTTTATTTTTTAATAAAAACTTTCGTTTTATATTTTTTTTATTTTTATAAAAACAATTATTGAAATGAATCTTTTTGATTTAAAACATCCATAAATTTTTATTTTATTAGAATCAATAATTAATAACATAAAATATTAAAATAGAAATTGTTACAAGATATAGAAATTAGTATTTCATTATGAAATTATGATAATAAATTTCTTATAATAAAACTATCATAACATGTTTATGTGAAAAAACAAAGAACAAGTTATTCATACTGATGAAAAATCATCTATGAACGGTAATTTATTTTATTTTTGTCAATAATTATTTATATTAGATTATATTTGTTTTATATTACATATTTTTTTAGTGTTATTTCATATATTTGTTTAAAAAATTTAAAAGCTCATTTAATTGGATGGATTCTCACTATGATAAAATGTTTTTAAACATTGAGAGTCCAAATAAACATTTAAACCATTATTTAATTAAATAGAAAATGTCATAAAATTCATTAGTTAATCTCATCCATTAAAGTTTGTCTAGAATATAAACTTTTTTCCCATGAATATATAATTTTGGTTCACCATGTGTCCTGCATTAGTTATCAAGGTTATTGTTCGTGATCCCTAACACCCTTAAAATGTGTCACTATTACTCTTTTAAATTTATAATTATATTCATCTATGTTCCCATTACATTGGAATGAAAATAAGATAATTCAAAATTGAATTTTTTTAGAAAGATTCATTGAAGGGTCTTTGTTTTATCTATTTGATACTACTCTTAAAAGGATAACTTCTTTTCAAGGTTATTAATGTGATTGAATTAAGAAACTAAATAAATATTTAAATCTATATTATCCTAAAATTATTTCATAATATCATTCATATATTCAGTTTTTTAATAATATAGTATGGATAAAGACTCCTTTACCAGGTTTGGGAAGATCTATAAACATTTTTTCAAAATATTAGTAGACATGGTGGTCCTTCTATATATTAGTGTGTCATATTTACCATTTCACAAGTCACTTGATACAATTGGAACTATTAAGTAAAATAATTGTGAATGTTATTTATATTCATACTATTAGAAGCATAATAAAGTATAACATCTATCAAAACACAATATAGTAATATATATGTGGATGTGTGGTTTTCTACTCCCCCTGATCCACGATAGGGATATGATAAATGTTTTTGATATCTTTGTTTTAGATTACTAGTGAAATACGAGGAAAAGATTAATAGTTAGTTTATTTTTCATTATGGTATTGATTATTAAAAATAAATTGATGAAGTCACATATTATCATGTTTCTTTCCATTAGAATTATGTTTACTAATATGAGTATCAAAATTTTCAATTTTCAGAACAAGTCTTACTATGTAAGATAAAATATTTTGTTTCACGGTGAAGCCACAATTTCAAGAATGAAATCCGTGTTTGATTTATGATCAAAAAATAATGTTGAAAATGATGATGGAGCTTCATCAGAATAAAAACAATCAAAAACGTTAAATATGTTTAGAAAACTATAAATGGATGAGGATTATCCACAAGTGAATTAAATGAAAGAAGGAAACATTGTGATAGTATTTATGAAAGACTCATATTTTATATGGAATAAAAGAAACCATAGTATCTAATGTTTGTAATTGATCCAGCTATTATAAAGGTCTTAAGAATTTGGACAGTGAAACAATTCAATGAGGAAGAAAAAAATGAAAAAAATATAGGATGGAAAATGTAGAAATTTTTGATTGTCTGATGAAAACGGTTATAGAGAAATAAATAATCAAAATCATAAAGTTACACATATTGATAAAATTAATCTCTATTATTTAAATTTTTTTTAATTAACCATAGTTTTTTCATTAGTTATCTCTTATGTTACTGATAAGGTAAAATAAATAGCTGAATAAGTAAGAGAATCATTACCTAAGAAATAATTTCTATCTTAATCTATTGGAATGGAAGACTATTGAAAATCAAGACAATTAGAGACCAAACACGGGGAAACAAAAGAAGAATATTTAGAATAAGAATAACCTTAAATAGGAAAATTATTAGGATAAAAAGTAAAAGATTAATATATAGAATAAGAAGTAATGGATGAATAGGAAGAAATTTATGAAGAATAAACCCAAACTGAAATGGGATAAAAAGAAATGGAATCAAAATATTCGACATCATCATTACTATAATTACATATTCATTATGATTTTTATGAAAATTTAGAATGATCTC
This sequence comes from Viscum album, assembly GCA_963277665.1. NCBI lineage: Eukaryota > Viridiplantae > Streptophyta > Magnoliopsida > Santalales > Viscaceae > Viscum > Viscum album. Next base: position 808,764,534 of record OY728140.1, on the reverse strand, counting down.
ATGTAAAATACAAAACATAAAAACAACCAAAGTCTTCACCAATGAGGGAGGAAATTCATCTTCAATGGAGGAATAAAATGATAAAATTTCTTTTGTGAATATTTATGAAAAAGTGGAATTCAATAAGGATGTTTATGTTGTTAAAATATCAAATGATAAAAATGATTTATTGAAAGGAAAATAAAAATATGTGGTAGTTTTAATACCTAGTGATGAATACAATAGACCAAAACCTCACCAAAAATATTATAATTCATCACATTCATTGGAAACCATTTTACAAGAAGTTTTGTGTTATATTTTCTAATCATTGAAATGGGTATTAGACACCATCTAGTATTTTCACATGCGTGAATAATGGTGTCAAAAATTCAAAATTTCCTCATTGGAATCATACTCATTTAATAACATATCTTAATCAGTTACCATATTAAATAAAATTTAAAAGCCTTTCAATAAAAGTCGATGACTCGGAAAAGATTTTACAATCATATGGTTAAGTTGTTTTCTAAAGTGCATTATGATATCATCGAAAATGATGATTAATTTCTGTATTTAAATAAACATTTTTTAGAATCTATAAATTCATTTAACCTCTTATATTATTATTTATTTTATCGGGTGATTTTTTTCGAGGATTTTAAAGTTACGATTGTTAATTTAAAAAGGATGTAAATGTTTTGAATGAAAATTATTAAAATTTTGATATGATGATAACACATCAATGATCGTGCAAAGACAAACTTTTCATTATTAAGGAAGATTATAAAAATTATTTGGAGGTTATTAAACGATTAAATAATGATGTTATAAATAAGTCCATTTTAAAATAAATTATATATATTATGGATAATGAATGACATGAGTTCAAAAAGATGAAGGACATAGTGAATAACCTCAAGAAGAAATATTAATGTCTTAATTTGATCTCTTGATATATATCTTGTAAAAAATATAAATGGTTACTTCTTTTGAAAACCCATTAATCCAAATTATTTTTTCATTAATGTTTTTCAATTATGATTATATATATACTATGTCATATTATTATTTGATGAATAGTCCATTCAGTTGTAAAAATTTCTTTGTATGTTATATTTTTGATCATTTCAATAAGAATTGTATTATTTTAAATTTATTATGATAAAAAAGTAATGGGGAAATTTTTTTATATTGTGCTGATTTTTTAAATAAAATGGGAGTCAATATCCTTTTGGATAGAAGTATTCTTAAATGGCAGAACTGTTTTTTATGTGGGTGGTTTCTTTAGTAATTTCCATCACATTACTACGTTGTCACAAACTTATATAGAGTTACAAAATATATACATCTTCAATATTCTTAAACAGACAAAAGACTATATGTTTGTCACATTATTTTTTCATTTATGTGTTGTATTTTTTGCTTTCCAAATTGAGAGATATTGTTGACTAATAAGTCATACACATAACTTTTCCATTCCATTAGTCATAGAAATCACAAATAATTTATTCAAAATATGTTTACTAAATTTTAATTCCCCATGTCTTTTAGTGTTCTTTTTTAGAAAACATACATTCTACCATACACAGAAATGTTTTGAATCAATTAAATATAAAAAATTTATATTACTCAATTTAGTCAAACATATTGAAGTTTTGTATGATCAATTAAAATATCCATTGTTTAGAATAGTGGTAAGACTTCTGTCTTTTTTACCTTACCAAAATATTTGGTGCCCATAAACTGAACTTGTTTCCGATAAATCTGACTAACCAACATTTAATACATTATAATGAATGTTAATAAGGATGTGAATCATATTGACTAATGTTTATAAAAATAATAAATATTTTCTTTATCTATCAAAAAAATATTCATTAAAGTTTGTAATGGGGATAAACAATGATGTTGGAAAATATGTTATAAATGAGTTTTCTAGCACAGGTTATACATGGTCGTTGAATCAAACTCAAAAATATGAGAGTTAGAGCATAATATATATATATATATATATATATATCAGGTCATTTGAAGTGTTTTGGGATGATAAATTTTTTATAACTCAAGGCATAAGAATATTTATTATTATAAACTTATCATTCCAAATATTCATAATTATTTAGAGTTATTGTAATAAGGGATCCTTGTCTGGGGTGTTTCCTTTATAATATTTTCTTCTGTAATCAACAATTGATCGTTGTTACAATCATGGTCATTTAGTGATATAAATATTTTATATCTAATATATCAGATCAAGGTATTTTTGGTAAAGGAATGAAGACTCCAATAACTATTTTGATCAATGGATTTTGAGGATAGGAATATTGATCATATTATTATCATAATATTGAGGGATTTTTTTGGTAAGGAATGACATGGTTTAAATTAAATATAAACCTATGTAAACCTTTACTCAAGGTCATTTAATACCTTTACAGTTAAGGTTACATTTTTTAAATATATTAATTTAACTTGTAATTCATTGTTATTTATATAAGTTGTGTATTTATTGTTTATACAAGATGTATTTTAACATCAAACATGTTTTAGGAAGTTACTCTTCATAATTATCTTTCTAAAAACAACATTTTCATTATAATTTTGTAACTGAAAAAAGACCCTAATATAATCGGTCCCCTTTTGATTACAATTCAAACATTCTAATCATTAGATAATTTATGTTTCAGGGATTTTTAATTAAAGAGGATATATTTATTTTTTTATTCAATTTATTTTAAACTAAAATTCACCCCACATGAATTATTACCTATTTTAGTTGAAAAGTTCATCAAAAAATATGGTGATGTTTTTTTAGACAAAATATCAAATTTGAAATTCGAGTATATTTTTGGTGATTTCCTTGGACATTAAAGAAAATCTAACAATATTTGAACAATAATATGGATATTAATGACTTGTATTTATCAGTATTGATATTGGAAATAATGTTTATTTTTGTTTTGGACTAGATTATTAATTTTTAATCGGGTGAAGTGATTTTTATTTCTCTAGAATCATTTTATTTGAGAAAAGGAGTAGAGTTTTGATATGAAGTTTCATTAGTGGTAGGATCCATGGTTTGAAATTTTACTTTATACATAAGTGTTATGGTGGGGATACCTATGAGATGGATTACTTATTGAATTATGATATTAAATGTGTTTAAGGATAATTTGGTATCATGAATATTGTCTTGATATTTATATTTTACAAATGATATCTTAAACCATATTTTTTTTTTGATATGAAAAATATTTTTATATTTTATATGGAATCATGTATGGTGTTCCAAAATATAGAATGCTTTTTTTTGAATGGATTTCTAACCATGGTTGGATAATTTGACAGGATAACCACTCAATCTTCACAAAATAGTGATATTGTGGAGAGTTTATAGTAACCCTATTAATATGGATGTGAAAATTTCATGATGATTTTTTTATTTTTGGGAGAGGTTCATATTTTTAATTGTAATTTTGTTTTCAAATAAGATATTTTTAACATCCAATGATATGAATTTGTTAAAATGTTTAACTATCTTATTGGATCAAGGGTACATGTAAATGTAGTAGAGGTTTTATGGGTAGTAAATTGATTCAATAGTGGTGTTGTAGCTTCCGAGGAGTCGCCAACTATATGGTGGATTTAAAAGGTTGAAAACATCATCTACCCCTACTGAATTTTTAGAAGGGGAATCCTCTTCTCCCTAAGATTGATCCATAATAACAAGGTTCCTTCCCATATCCCTTCTTCTATTTCCATTATTTTGGGTTGATAATTTTTTTATTCATACAGATTAATAATATTTCTTCAATTTTGATTGGATACATTGATCTCCAATTAATTTTTCCTATCATCTATTTTTCTAAAATCTCTATTTTTTAGAAGATTATACTAGGAAATGGTGGAATCAACTAATTATATTGGGGATTCATCGCTATCAATGGATATGGTATTCCATAATTCCTTTATCACATAAGAGTTTGTTTATTAAATAATGGTATTTTATAATCTTGATTTTAATGTGTTTTTCCTTATTTTTATAGAAAAATAATTATGGATTTTCCACCAATTTTTATGGATTCCCTGTTTTTTGATTTTATAGGTTCCCATTGTATCCTCTATTTGTGTTTTGGTTCTCTTTAGGCATAATGAGGGCGCATATTATCTTTTTATTAATTTTATATTTATTAAACTAAGTAGTAAATCTTTATGAAAAATATTATTTTACATGGTTTTTAACCATGATTGGGGTCCTGAAAAGTGATGGTGGTGGCTTCTAGAGATCAAATGAGTCATTGATGGACATGGTGATCCTATTAAGAAATACCAAATATTTTAATTTAGATGGTAATTTTATAAAATAGCGGTAGGTGGGATTCATGATTTCCCAACATTTTATTCTTTTTTTATTAATACATGAAATGTAGTTATTCTTATTAGGGATGTGTGAATTTAATTAAAAATGAAATAAATTAGTGATTAAATTAATTATTTAATTAATCATTAATTAACACATTCAATTGAGTAGAAATATTTCCTTTTGTAAAATATTTAACTCTAGAAACCTTGATCCCATAGTGAAATCACATTATTGGAATAATATATATGTGCCCTCAATGGATTGAACAACATTTTTTCATTTAATACTAGATTCATATGTACAATACAATTGAAAACATAATATAAATCAAGAAAATATTTTTGATAACATTATCTATGCTTCAATTAATCCATATGAATAACACATGGCCTTACAATGTATTCCAATGGGAAAAGAAAAAAAGAATAATTGTGAGATTAGATTCTCAGTAAGGATTAACATAACATTGAATAATTCTTAATATATAATAGAATAAATGATCTAGATGGAATAAATAAACAAAATGAGGTCATATAAACTATAATTGAGGGCATGATATATCCACGAATATAAATGAGTCATTTTATGAAAATAATCATTGATCTCAATATTATGGAATTCATATTACTGAAGATCAAAATATATTTTAATGGGTTTATTCCACAAAAATTATCCTTTTAGGGGAATTGTTATACACCAAATCCATACCTATTTTTTCTTATTAGACAAGTCAAAACATCGAGGGGATATATAATCATTTTCCCCACATGTCTTCTTATTCGGTTAAATGAATTCCTTATAAGTGTTATTACGACCACAAATACCATTCCCACATATTGAATAAAACATATCCTTCATATAATAAGATATATTTAAATAAAATAAATCCACATTCAATAAAATAATATTGATTTATTGGACATATTTCCCTAAAAAAACTCATAAACTATTTATAATCATCAATATAACATGATGTACCCCCATAATTGAAATATTGGTTGATAGTTAAATTCATTATGATGAGTTTTCCATGGAAGATAATAATCAGGTTTAATAGTTTTCATTTGAAGGAGCCCATGTCAATAAAAAACATAATTTATCAAGGGTTAATAGTAGTATTGGAATACTCTGAATTATATCCCTCGAGACTTTCTCACCATGTATGTGTTCCTTGGACCTCTAATATTTCATCAGGATAATGATTAAGTAAATCCTCATCGAACCCATTTAGGGTGAATAAAACATGGGATATCTGATAAACATGAAAAATTATATTCATTAAACCTAATAGGAAGGCATTTTCATGTAAAATATTTAAAATTTTACTTTATCAAAAAATATGATAGATTTTCCACAAAAAGGATTGAGTTTTATAGTGGTTTTTATAACTCGATAATAAAAAAATATGAATGTGGGATAAAAAAATAGACAATTAAACATCATAAATTTCATGATTAATATGGATATATTTATTCCTGGTCAATTTATGGATATTAGAAAAAAAAATATTTGGTGAATATAACATGAGTCCCAAAGAATTAAAATTGAGAAATTAAAACCGCACACATTGCTTGGGAAGAAATTCAATCAAAATATATTGAAATATAGGTCATAAAATTAATGATGAAATAACCTTAATAAAGTAAATTCATGATACAACAACTTAAGATGTTATTATATATGACAAATCAAGTTATTTTGCTGAATAATACCAAACATGTCTCAAATATGGGAATTTGAGATGAAAACCATTACAACATGTCGTAAATTCCCCTTACATACTTTAACCTCATTTTTTATTAATATTTCTATATTAATCACTTAATTCATAAACATTCAAAAAAAAATTATAAAAAATTTATTTGAATAATCATGAATTATAAAATATTTTGTATTCAAAATATAAAAATATGAAAACAATGAATATATTTCCCCACATAAGGAATATAAAAAATTGATTTTTAAATGGGTTTAATGACTGAGAATGGTTATATATAATTATTAGGAAACCATTTTTATGTTATAATATTTTTATAAATATTATTATAAATAATTACGTGGAAGAATAAAGGCATATAACTATGAAAGTTCTTGAAATAAAAACAGTTTGGAGAGAATAAAGGATTTATTTATATTTAATAATGGTTATAAAAAATTATAGAATGGGTTTAATGATAGGTAACGTAAAAAAATCATGAATACAAAACCATTATAATAGTAAATGGTTTATTATTGACATGTTAAATAATAATCAATTTAAACTCAAAGGGACTATCAAAAAAACTTATATATTAAAAAGGGGGAGTATGAGAACCATTGACATGATAAGTACATTATTAATGATTATTCAGTTCCCTTGGAAACATAAAAACAACCCGGGAGGGACATATAGAGGGATAGGGATAGAAAATTCATGATTGTTTCATATTTTAGTTGAGCAGGATTATTGAATTAGTGCGAGTGATTTCTTTTTTAAATTAAATTTGGGTGTTTTTCAATGAAAACTAGAGTAAGTTAAGGGGTAGGAATTAAATGAAATGGGTGTAATGAGGCCTTTTAGTTAACATAACCCTAGTATCTTAGAGATGGTGCATTAATTTCTTACATTGGATTAAAATACAAGGAAGAACATCATAAAGGACCAAATATTTTATTAGTCATTTTAAACTAGTTAGAAATATTATTCCCACATTATATTTTAAAATGAAAATTAAAACATAATTTTTTTAAGAATAACTATATTTAATCTAAAAAAGAACTATAATGAAACATATTAAACTTGATCGATTACTGAGATGGAAAAATACAAGAGTGAGCTTAATTTCCCAACAAGAGTTATGCATAATAGACTCTATTATGAATAAATTAATCATGAACCATAATGAATGAAAAATTTGGAAAGGAAACATTTAATTACTATCTATAATAATCAATAGAGAGGAAATTAACATAATAGACCTTCCATTTTATAAAAAATTTTCTATCATAACTGGATAATATATAATCAATATAGAATGATAGAGAACTAAAAACATTTTACATTTTATCAATAATTTGAGAATAAATTGTATCTTGGGATAATTTGATTAAGAAAATCACATGGATAATATTAAATATATTTTGAATATAGGAAATGATCAATTATTGGTTATCATGTCTCACACACATGATACCTCTACCATCATGTCCTTTCACAAGATGGTTTAATCTACATGTAAAACCTTGTTTAATGGAAGAATATAAATTTTAATCGTGAGACCTGTAAATTCATTGTAAGGATATATAATTTTTTGACCCACCCATAACTATTGGTTAAAATAATTCCTAATATATTGAATAATTTCTTTAATTCAATAATCAATATACTATGACTTCAAATATTTTTATTGAGAAATATATTCAAATTTATCAATATTATCCATGTCATAAAATTAACATTCAATGTGAATCCCCATATGTAGAAATGATATACGATTTAAAAAATATATAAATCCTTGATAAATGATTTGGATAAATAATGGAAATTTATTGACCAATAATCCTATGAAAGTGAATATTGTATGGTAATGTTAATGAATACAAAAAAAGATTCAATACAGTAAATGTTAATACATTCATTGGTCAAACGATCATAAACCATCCGTAGAAACAATTGATGGTATCGATAAAAAATAATAGAATTGGAATAATAATTTTTTTTCTTCTATTACTAGAGATATACTAAAAATATAATTTAAAATATTCTCTAAGAAAATAATAAATTTATTAATAAATAATTTTATAAATAATTTTCATTTAAAATAACTTTTATAAACATTTCCTTTAAAATTTTCCATGTTAACTAGAAATGGTGGATTCAAATAAATGGTTTTCATAATGGTGGTAAATTACATATATTTCATAGATGATAAAAATAACATATCTTTTTCACTATAAATATGGTAAGAAGGTTCCTTGTTTTTAAGATGATATGAATATTACTTTCTCATTTTTGGTAAAAGACAAATCGGAATTTTTTTGAAAATGATATATGATTCCTTTGAAAATATTATATAAATATATAAAATGAATAAAAAAATTTAATTATTCTTTTTTTAAATGAATAAAAAAATTTAAAACTTTTTACAAAACATGGATTTGTAAAAGAGGATTTCATTCAGGGGGTGATGATGCTTTTTCCATCCCATTCTTATTATTTCCACAATTTAGATCAATTTACTACCATACTTTTGATTGGATTATTACATGATTTGTAATGTTTTATGTCTCACCATGTTTGTAAAAATAGGATTTCAAGTTTGTTTTAGTGATGTGGTCTCATGACTTGAATTTATTCAAAAAATGTTTTTGGATGAAAGTGTATTTTTGACCAAGGAGAGAAATGAAGTCAAATTTTATTAAAACATTTTCTCAATTGATTTAATTATTATACAGTAGAAATATGGTACTAATACATAAAAACACAATGAATGACCATATTATAATAAAATTTAATGTTTTTATCATGAAATGGTAAAATAATCTCATTCAATCAAAATTCAAGTTAAACAAATCTCAGTTGAAATGAGATTGTGAAATGAAACATTACAATGATAATAACATTGTATTGAAAATTATTAAATGAATAAATGTTGTTTTTCAAATGTAAATATACATAAAACATTAGGAAGTAAAATATAATGTTATAAAAATTCATTATAAACATAATCATAGAATAACACAACCAATGAAGTAGATGTTTAACTGATGATATAGAATCTTATATAAACAATCCATTACTTCAAGGATCCTTTTGATTGAAACTTGTTTAACATATAGAATTTGTTTTTAAAATGTTATTAAATTCCCATAAAATTAATCAAATATTCATAATATCATATACAGTCTTATTATATCATATTAGCAGTAGTAAATTAATAATTTATCATTACATTCATTGTTTTAATTCCCTTTTTATGTCATTTGTGTTCTTTCATGAATGATTTTGAAATTGAGAAAATAATATACTTATATCACCTACAAAATAAAAATATTAATAAAATTATTATCTAGTAAACTCTTTAATTATACATTTAAAACACACCTAGAAAAATTGTTCTGATTAATGAAGTATGTTATCATCATGGAGATAATAAGTCATATGTATGCCTGAGTTTCACTTCAATTAATAAACTATATTTATTGAAATAAGTTGAATAATATATTAAATTTTTTGAATTTTCATAGTATCATAAATAGAACATTTCATTCTTATAAACCATAACCATGTGTTATGATGATGAAAAGACAGTCACATCGCTTCATGAAGTCAATAGTACACACATAATTGAACAATGTTATCATCTTTATGTCAGTTAAATGGTATGAATGAAAATTAAATATCTTATACCTATTAATTGATAAATATATCATTAATATCATAATAATGTCATTTTATCACAAATAATCATTATCATCAATAATATTAATTTTTTTTCAAAATAGTAAGTGATAGACGAATCAAATCACTTTATAGGGCGCTAATCTACCGTACAGACGATCTATGTTAATATATACCATATGGAAGGGGATGTAAATATATATAAATCATATATTTAATTAATTGGTATAAATATTTTTTAAGTTTCCAATATATAGATTATATCTATCATCATACCTAATTGTGAATGGTGGAAATAAAAGAATGAATTATATCAGTTCTTGTGGTTGTATTCTAGTATACATGAAAACCACTATTTCATAACCAATTTGATTGAAGTAGATATTATTTTAGGTTATTCCATTATTATATAATCATCCCATAATATGGAATTTACAATGTCTATTTTTCAACATGGTTTAATAAGAATTTGAGGATGCGAAGAAAGAAAAAGAGACGTTCGTTGAATAACATTACCACTACTTCTGGTATCCACTTAGGTATCTACTAATCCTTCACTAGAATTAAAATTTCCCCAAAACAAGGATTTTAGGAATATGAGAGATATTTTGGTAATTTATTTGGGTATATCTTGGCCAAACCAAATAGTTTTGAATGTGTGAATAAGATAGAAGTTGTGGTGGAATTTCAATTATACCGACGTGTTTATCATGCCTCAAAATTCTTAAAAGGTCCATTATCGAACCTATATGATATAATGTCAAAATATATCCTGAAAATGGATATTGGAAATTTCATTAGGTAAAATTTATTGTGTTGATATCTTAGTTTAAAACTTGGATATTCCATTTTTACCTTAATTATACTAGTTAATTTTAAATGTTTTCCCAATACATTTTGGAAAAAAATAATCTCACCTTATTATTAATTATAAATAATTATGATTACAAATACATAAGAAATTTTTTCAAATTGAATTATATTATTTGGTATCAAAAATTAATTTAAAGTATCCTAGTAAATTTAATGAGAAAATATGTTTTTAAAAGTGAAAATGTTCAAATGTTTACAAGGTTTTTATATCAAAATTTATATCAAAATTAATCTAAGGACATAAATTGTATTAATTGATATATAATTGAACTAATTTTATTTTAAACCCAACTAAAAATATAATTTAACATTATAAATAATTTAAAAATAAATGACATTAACTAATATGATGTTTTTATTAAAATTTAATATTTTTCACTATTTTTAAAAATTGAAAATTTTCCAAAAAAATCTATAAATTTATAGAAAGATAATTTAGGTATTAAAATTTTTAAAAAAAATTATATATTTCCAAAAACTATTTCTAAAATTGGTATAAATAAATTTTCAGTTATGTTGTCAATGCACGGTAAATCTTACTTTTAGAAAAGAAAATACATTTTTTCATTAAATATTACTTGTTCCCTTAAAGTATTCCATTGTTATTTAAAATCAATAAATAAAAAAATTGAACACATGTAGAATATATATTTTCATTACATATAGAATCCTATTTAGATACTTCATTATAATGGATATGTGATATCTATCACGTAAAATAATAATATTTTATTAATAAAATACATTTCCTGTAAACTCATAGTTGCATGTGATGTAAGATAAACTCGTCATTTTTTGTAATGAAAGATAAAGTTTGAGTTTCTTGTAACACATTATCAAATTATAGTTTTATGGAATGAATGATATTTAAGGCATTAAATTTATTTAAAAATAAAAATATTATAAAGTTTTGTGGGGTTATATTTTCTCTTAATCTTGATGTTACGTGTCGCATATATTATCGAATAAAATGTTCTTATTTCAGAATTTGTGGGATTCACATTCATCCCACTATAAATTAATTGAATCATCCTAATTCCAAATTAATATAAAAAACTAAGGGTATTATATTTGGAAGTACAATTATTTTGAAACATACATAATAAAAATAAATAGAAAAACCTTTTCTTAATGAGATAGAAATGGAATTACATCACATATATTGAATAACACATGACTAGTTTTCCAGGTAGGAGAACAAAGGATGAAGTAGAAGATATATACATGCATAAAAATAATAAATTATTATAGAGAGTTATTGAGGTAATTTATCAAAAGTAGGTGAATGATTGATAGAATATTCGATACCAAAAAACCAAAAACCTAGTATGATTTAAAACACCATCTCATTCATTAGATATGATTGTAATCAGACAAAATTTTTTATTTAAGATAATTTTCTTAATGTTGATAAAATATTATCACATTAAACATCTATATTTCATTTAATGAATTCATCCATTGGTTGTGATTAAATCAATGTCTAATCCATCCCTTGATTAATGAAATAAATATCAATAAATGAGTTCCTTTTTTCTTGAAGAACTAAAAATAAATTATCACACATCATAAGATATGTAAAAGGGTGACAATTCACTCATATAATTTTTATTAATTTTCTGAAAACCAATATAGTTTTTCACAAGTTATTAATTTTTAATAAATCATTGTATAGTGATGAAAAAATTTATTTATTTAAACCACATCAAAATTTTAACTTAATAATATGATAATTGTTCACCCTTATGGGCCTTCCAAAAGATCATCATCCAAAATTGAGAAATATTGTAACTAAATTTAAAATATGAACTTATTATTTATCCAAAAAAACATAAAGTGGATCCAAACCATCACATGCCAAATTTTTCAATAAATTAATCATGTATTCTTTTGAAACATAGTAATAACCTGAATTATTATAAATACTTCTTGAAAAAGTGATTTTTTATTTTTTATTTATATGTAACATCAACTGTTGGATATATTCTTCAAATCCAAAAATATTTTTAACTTAGCAAAGCATAATTTTTTTCAACAAATAGCTAATCAGTTCCAATGTAGTAATTACTCTCCAATTTACATTATCCATGTCAATTATCTCATTATCCAAACATAATTATCTAAACATCAAGAAGATAATAAGGGTCCTCAATTTTCTATTTCTAAGAATTTCAACTTACCACTGAATCATTTTTCTATTTCATTATTATCATTCAAAACCCACATTCAAATCCATAGAGAAAATATTCTACAGTTCAATACATATATATTTAATTATTAATATAATAAGTACATATTTGATAAAATAATCAAATGACATGTTTCAGGAATCTAAACAGAATAAAATTATTCACACCTCTTCTCCGTTGGTAATAGAAAAATCTTAACCATGACCCATTTTCTTCTTTTAGGGTATATTCGATTGATTTTTGGGAAATTAATTTTCCATGTTCCACATATCCTTATTGTTAAATCATTATACATTGGAAAAAATATCTCATATCTTTCAATCACAATCATTGTTGACATTATCTCCATGCATGTTACAAAATCTACTTTCCCTTATGAAAGTACTTGGGAGTTTCAATTTAGAATTATTATATTTGGTAAACCCCATCCTTCCCTTCTTCCCATTATCTGCGCTTTTACCTAACATAAAATTATTCACTTTTTCTGTTATTATAAATAATAAAAATATAATTCATTTTATATATTGTAATAAAATTATACTATGTCCTCATGTGATGAGGATGGTTTGGACACAAATTCCTTTAGAATGATTGGATTTAACTAATTAATGAAATAATCATTATAACAATTTTTATTTTATTATTGATTTGTATCCAATTACCTCTTTCATGAACCATTTTTAAATGATCGTGTACACCATATTATATTAGACCACTATGAAAAATAATTTATAATCTCAATACAAGTGAAATAATTACATAAATTGAAAAAATTATGCATAGATAATCTCATAATCATAAAAATGGTTTTATTATGGATATTTGAATTTTTTAATCCTTAATAATGTTATATAAATAAAATATGAATGATCATAATCATATCCCCAAGGGGTTTCAAACCAGGTCTGCAGTAAGTCCCATTATTCTGCACCTGGTTAGGATCAAGTCATGCAGAATTCAATTTTTTTGATGTTATTGCCCATATGTACATCTTCTATAGAACCACTTATAATTATACTATCAAAATAGGGATGTATATAGAAAAATCCACACATAATATATACTTTGAAATTTTCATTTTTCATCTATACTTATTAGTAGATTCTATCAAAGAGATATGATCATATTTATATATTTTTTCTAAAATATATGTCCCATGGTTTCTAATAAACATCCTATAATACCAACTATAGAGACCCCAACCCTAGTATCATAGATCCATGTGTTACATTATTACATTTTAATAGGATTTATGGAATATCATCATGATGGAATGAATATTTTGTTAGTATTAGTAAAATGGATTTCAATATGATTCCCTTCTTACATTTACATACACAAATTAGAAAATAATTTGATCTAAGAATAATATTTTTCCATATAGAAAATAATTTAATAACAAATATAGTAAACTAAAAATATTTCTATAAAAGAAAAAATGGTGGATCTCAAATACTTCTTAATGGTTAAGTACACCTGAAGTTTTCATGAATAAATGAATCGTAAACAATAAAGAATTTAAAAATAGAAAAGTAAATATTTAAACACAAATTCTATCTAAATAATAGTCTTGTATTATCAATATTCAAGTAAATAACTACAATCATAGGGCATTTAATCAATAAATATACTTTCATACTGGATAATTCATAATCAATATGGATAGGTAAATAAATTAGAGAAAATACCATTTATTTAATAAAAAAATTATGAAATAAATATTCATATAATATCATTATGACGATGACCTGGATAATAATAATGGAATTTTGATTGAAGGAAGTCATTAATTATTCAATGTACTGTCTCGGGAACATGATACCTCTACTATCAATACCTTTTATAAGTTGGTTAAAAGTACATGTAAAAACCTATTTAATGATAGCTTACATATTTGACTCATGGGATATATAGATGAATCTTAGGGATATATAATTATGGGAAACACATATCACTATATGGAAAATGTATTCCTTATATATGAATTATTCTATTTAACTCATGTATCATTATTCCTTAACGATAAGTATCCATATTGAGTAAAGGATATTAATTTATCAATTTTTTCACAGTCAACTGTATAACCTTAAATATAAAACTACATATGTTTAAATTTCATAAGGTTAAAATAATAATAATATTTTTTATAAATGATGTTGATAATTTGGATAAATATATTTTTTAATGACCATATAAAAAAGATTATTTAATCTGAAAGATAATGGCTACAAAAAAATGACACAAGAATGTCAATGTCATTACATTCCATATTCAATAGTTCTTAATCCATCTATAAAATGAATAAGGTTTTTATTAATAAAACATATAGCCATTGTAGTATTACTAAATGAGGTTTTATTTAATGAATAGAGAATCCAGAAAAAGATATTTCATAAACATATTTTATGGAAATATACCATTCAATTGTAAAAAAGTACTCAAAATATTGTTATTTTATAATACTTTTTGAAAAAAAAGTCATTGTAAGGATCTCCACAAATTCATAAAGAATCTTAAATTAAGTAACATACATTAGGGATGGTAATTTCAATAACGATGTACAAACTAAATTAGAAATTTATTTTTATTTGTAAATATGTTTGGAAAGTTCCTTGTATAGAAAATGAGAAGATGATTATTTTAATATTTTGAGAAAAAGGAAAAACATGAATTATTTTGTAAATCAAAAAATATTATTTTTAATTCTTTTTAAGAAGGAAAATTGAATTCAAATTCCTTTAATAAATATTTTTTAATTTTTGATGTTTTTTTAAGACACATTTTTGAAACATGGTTTTGAATAAAAATAGATATCCAACCAATGATAGAAAAAAAGTCCAGTTTTCATAAATAAATCTCAATTAATTTAAGTTTTATAATATTCAAAATATTAATATTATATTAAAATATCATTAGTAACCATATTATAAAAAAAATAAATACATTTATTAGGAAATGTTAAAATTATTTCAATCTACTTCAATTGAAGACCAATCAATCTCTATAAGAATGATTTTGTGAAAAACATTTTCCATTAGTATATAATTTGAGTGAGAATTAATATATCTATATATTTTGTCTTAGAACTGTAAATCCAAAAAAAATAGAATAAGAAATATGTAAAAATAATTCATTAAAAAAATAATATTAGAATGACATAATCAATTATGTTGATGTTTAACCAAATAAATATAAATTGTTTTAACAAATCTATTACCTACAACTATATTATAATTGAAAATTATTTACCCTCCTATATTCATTTTAAAAACATTATAAAATTAATATAGAAACATATTAATATTTATGATATAATATATTATCCTTGTTTAAAATCTTATAATATGTTCTTCCATAATATTTCATTCTTTTCATTGATTCGAGAGTTAATTGCCTTATTTTGTAATGTGTGTTTCATCATGAATGATCTCATTAATGTTCATGTTATATAGTTATTTATTAAATATAAAGATAATTATGAGATAATTACCTTATTTATTAATAATCTATACATTTAATAGTAATCATAAAATACGTTTTTGGAAAAATAAGTTTGTTATTATCAAGGAGATGGTGGGTCATACGTATGTGTAAGTAATAGATCCATATTTCAAGGATCATTATAGAAAGAAGGTAAATAAAATATTATTATTCCAGATTTATCAAATTATAATACATACCATATTATATACTTATATATATCAATCATGTGGTGTGGTGATGAAAAGTGAGTCACATCGCTTCATGATGGTTGTAGTCCACACATACATGAATGATGTTATCATCATTATGTTAGTGAAAGGGTTTTAAAAAATGATATATTTTATATTACAATAAAGATAAATATTTAATGAATATTCTAATTATTTCATTTATATAACATATTATCATTAAAATTAACCTTATTACATTACATGTAATGTGATACTAAATGACGGATCACATAACCAAGAGAGGTTGTAGTTTGTTGTACACATTTCTGATGCTATTTTTTCGCCTACCAAATTTGAAGTCAAATCAGATATATCATATAATGAATCCATATGTATGAGTATGTCATAAATATGCTAAAATTACATTAGATACATTATCTTAAATATAATTCAAATGTGGTGACGGATGATCGAATTCCATTCGTTCATGAGGCGGTATTCTATCGTACACATGAATGATGATTTCATTACCCATTTGATGGAAGTGGAGATGGTTTTTCATAGTTGAATTATAATAAAAAATTAAAATTATACATAACATAATATGTTATTTATATATCCATATTTTAATAATAGTTTTAGGATTTGTAGAAAGAAATAAAATTGATACACTCGTTGAAAATAATTACATCTTATTCGGGTATCCTACTTGTGATTATAGAAAAGCCTTTCGATGATGACTTTATGGAAAACATTGTTTCTTCTATAATGAAGGGATGATATTTGTAAAGTGATTTGGGTAGTCTAAGGATGATAAAAATATGGTTTACGGTTTGTATAATAGATTATGATATGTTTCTATTTGTAATTTATGTGAGTCAGAGTCTTGTAATTTTTTTAAAAGATTAAATTAGATTGACAATTTTTCATGAAAAAGGATTACAAAATAATCCATTATCAAAAAAATAAAATATATAGTTCAAATAAATATTTAAATGGTTATTTGACAACATTCCATGTCACTTTTAACCCATATCTTCTAAGATTATGCCTCATGAAATCAATTTTTACCGTAATGATGGTAATTGATTTTAAATAATTCCACAATTCAATTTTTTAAAAACTAGTTTTCCTTTAATATAACATATAAATTATTATGTTTCCAAATATATAATTTATTTTTTAAAATTAAAATCATATATGTGGAAAATTTGATCTTAAAATTAGTCTTCTATAAGGGATAAGAAAACTTGTTTCTAAAGTGAAAATATACAAAATATTTCAGTGTTATTATATCTAAATAAAATATAAAAATGGTTAAAATGAAGAAAATAGTATTAATTGAAATAAAATTGAACTATATTCACTTCATAACAAATAAGGAATTTAATTTATTGTTTCACATAATTTAAACGAAATGAATATTTTTAAATAAAATTCATTATTTATCACTATTCACTATAAATGAATATTTTTTCAAAATTCCCATAAATCACCCTAGGATTACATTGGTAATTATATTTCAAAAAACAATATTTTGGAAAATAATATTTCTAAAATTTGTAAATTAATTTTAAATTAGGTGTAAAAAGCATCACTATTTTTCTCTTAAAAATATATAGATTTTTCAGAAAACATATTTTTTCTACTAAAATAATGTTACATTATTCCAAAAACACAATTGAATAATGTACATGTATAAAATATAAATTCTCAAAATTTTTCAAATCCAACTTATACTATCCATTATAATTTCTATTTGATAATTATCAGATTAAAAAATGTTTTAATAATATGTCATGTTACGTTTAAACTCAGTGTTGCATTTAGGGTAAGAAAAACTCAGTTTCATGTGTAGTTGAAGATAAATCAAAGGGTTCATGTTATAGAATCTTAATTTAGTGTTTAATTAAATGTAATAAATTTTATGATATTGAATTGATTTTAAAATAAATATATCATATAGCCTCATGGTGTAATTTTTTTTTAAAAGTTGGGTGTTTTGTGTCACATAATCTATTGAATAAAATGTTCTTATTTTAGAAGTTCTAGTTATTATAGAGTTGGTAAGTATGCTGAATTATGTAGATAAATTCAATTCGAGGCATTTGGGTGTGACATTTTAACCATATAAGGATTTATATAATGTTTATTTTAGCCTTTATTTGTATGAAAATTGATATACTTTATTTAGTCATTTTATCATTAATAATCATGAATAAAAATTAACAATGAAAATTATTGTATTTCTAAAAATAGTGGGTAACCATTCATACAAAATTTCAAAGTTATGATTTTATATTTTTGATCAATTTATCCGAATTGAATTTCTATTTGTGATAAAATTATATTTTAAATTAAAAAATAAGATATAATATAAACTGTTTTTTTGAAAAATATATTTTTATATACAATGTGTTCTAGTTATTATCAATGATAATTTTTTAATTTAATGAGTTTTATATACATTTTTATGTTTTTAAAAATCATATTAGAGTCATATTATTAACAGTATTAATCAAATTTACATACATAAAAATTTTAAAACTATTTTAAATTTTTTTCAATGAAAACATCATTTCTACTTCAATAATGGTAATTAATCATTATCATATGTAATTTATTTTTGATTACTAAAACTAAATTTGAATAGTTACATAATTTTTATCGATTAACTTTAAAAATAATTTTCAATTTATGAAGTAATATTAATATGTTTAGGATAAATTAATGTCATCATTTGTGCACATAAAACCCATTACTTTAGAAAAATTAGAAAATACCAATATTAAGATAACATATTTATGAAAATTTAATATTGAAGTACATTTTATAAAAATATAATTATATCATTTAAAATATAATATTTTAAATATTTTTATTCTTATAATTGTGCATCATGCACTTTTATTTGGATGGATTCATGTCAGGAGTGATTAGATGATCATGATGCATAACGATATAAGATAATGGTGTTTATGATGGTTGAATTGTACGCTTCAGTTGGACATTTATTAATATTTTTATTATGTTGGGATGTCAAATAATAATAATGGAAATTAATAAAATGAAAAAAGGATGGAATATTTCATTTTAATCAAGTAGGTGTATATAATGTTATCTTATTCAACCACATGGTGTTGGAGTTTGATATTAACAATTTCACCTGGAGTTTTTAACGTGCACTAGAAGATACTCTAGCACACACGTTTTATGCCTGGTTTAATTTCACACACCATCAGATCCTTAAATTCTTTTGTTTTATTTCACAAAAACTCCACATGCTGAGATAATTATATGAGATAATGTCATGTGAAGATCCCCTACTTGATCATGTCAATAATTGTGGGAAAAATATGTCATATCAACATATGACATGGCCTGCCTCATAGGACTTGGGTTAATGCATAAAACAATTATTGTAGTATGAAATTTTATCTGACATTCTAGAAACCTATGATTCAAATTGTGGTATAGATTAAATAATCCACTAAGACATGTGTTTCATGGAATATTGTATGCGGATGCGGTAATATCATGACACATAGTCCAGAACCATGATCTTGGATCACCTACTTGAATGTGAGATATAGTGTGTGAAGTAGAGGTGTGTGATTCCTTGTTTTGGTTCATTAAAAATATACATTGATTCAGAATTATTATGGGATCTCAAGACAATTATGTTGGTATAATAAGAAAATAACAGTGATTTCAAAACATTCCACTGTTCTCAGATGCACAAACATTGGATTATGTTACATCTATAAATACCAAAAAAAATTATAATTTGACGGATGCTTCCTATTTAGAATGGAGAGGTGCCATCACTTCTTAGCAAAGTAGAGCATCACAGACCTCAAATGGGGTTTCTAAAAACAAAGGCAACACATTACCTGTCTTGCAAAATTATGTCGTATCGTGTACGCTATAATGTGAAGAGAATATGCATTTTATATTCATATTATGATATTCTAACTTGGGATTGATCACATTTCACTGATATCGCCTCTTCCCAGAAGAAGATTAAATCAATGCGTACCAGTTAATGTGAATAATTATGGACAATAAATTGACATCTGGAAATGATCGTGTCCTAAAAACATTTATCTAATGTACCATAAAATCCAATAACAAATATTATTTGGGGAAAGATACCATTTTTCAATCAAACAAAATTCCACACCACCAATGTTAAATATTCATGCATGTAGAATAATCATCCACCCTTGATATCTTCATTTAAAGAGGTTCAATATTTCTTCCATGAACAATAGACATATCAAATATGAGAAATGAATATTTCTTTAATAAATTCCACATCCCACCACGAGTCCTGTTAATGTACACGTGGTGCATCAATGTAAAGTAGAAAAACATTCCATAAAAATAACGGCATGAAATTACAAGATTCATCACTAATCATTTGACACACTATATAGATACATGATGGCTAACAAGTACAATTTATTCACCCCATCCCAAGATACCATAATGATCTTACGGTACACTAATGGAAATGCCCCCATAAATCATTTAAAAATAAAGAGGGATGAGATTTAAATAGAGATACCATCAGTTTCCATGAATCTCATGCACCGAATCATCATTAGGATGAATAAAGTCCCATATTGATTTTCAAGCCATCTCTCAAGGCCTCTGAGCCTTCAACATATAAAATTAAGGATATAAAGGGGAGGAGGTGAGAGGGGTTTTTGGCAGCTAAAAGACATGAGGTGTTCCCTTAAGACAAATGAGACACCGCGAGTCCCTAAAGACCTATATGGAACATCTCTCAAAACCCCTTTGGCATGGTAACCATGCCACATGGAATTTCATGGACTTTTCTAGGAAACCCAACAACAATCTATCAAAAGATGGATGGACATACACACTCCCCATATGACCCATATTGTTTATGCTTGTCATCATCCAAAAAACGTCTTAAAACCTTGATTTCACCCATGTAAACACCCATAATCCCAAACGTAGAAGAATAAAATAGAAGAGATAAAAAGGGAGGATGTGAGTGGGGTTCATGGTCATTGAGAGACATATGAAGTGCACCTTGAGAGATTTCGTGAGATTTCGTGAGTCTTCTGTAACATGTCTTCTTCATCTCACAGAATCCCTTTTTCTTGTCATCCTTGCCATACGAAGTACCCCAGTAGACATCTTGGGGCGGTGAGGATGAATGAATTGATTTTTCCAAGTAATTATTTCACACATTCATATTACCTATGTTGGTCACGCAATTCATCATTAAAAAATATAAAACATATCCTCAAAAACACTCATACAATCTCGAATGACTCCCTAAATTTTCCATAGAAAACAAAGGGAACCACAAGGTAGTATGAGAGGTGTAGTCACGATGGATGAAAGGCATGGGATGAACTGAGCGTAACCATAATGTTATCTCGTGAGACCGCAAGAGAAGTCACCTGAGGTCTCATGAATTTCTTATAAAAGGCACTCAGATCTTGCGAGGACCCTTGGACATGTCAAATTTAAAACAAGGAGGTCATTCGAGATGTCTTCATAGTCAAATATGTCTTAAATAATCAAAAAAACTGATAAATTATATGTTAACGGAGGAGACTCATGATCATAGAAAATCAACCAACAAGCCCAGAGAAATGCGTGACAGATACTCACAAAATTTGGTTGAGCTAGGCCCCTTTGATGGCTCCATCTGGGGAATGCGCCAGATACACCGCACAAACCGACGTGTATCTATGGGGGAAATGACTATAAAATCTCCTTCCCAGCATGAAGAATGTGTTAGACTTTGTTCACTACTATGCACACTAGATTCCTAGACTCTAGAGGATTCGACTCTCAACATCTACTGAATTCTCAAAGTAATCACGTGATTGGAATGATTTTCATCATGTAGTGTATTAGTGTGTAGCAAGAGTAGTCATGAAATAGGCATTAAGCACATTGCATGATCTTCCATAGATCTTGAGAAGGAACTCTGGTGGGTAAGGTGAAGTAAATTCCACAAGCCCACTAAATCATGGGAGATTCATGAAAAAATGACACTAAATAAAGCCCAGGCATATGTGACATGAGGGATGGGGCCATGGTTAAAGGTGGAGGACTTAAAAAAAATACATTTTTTTGGCCCTCATGTGCTTCACAAAAATCATCCCAAGACGCATAATAACACCTTGTATTTTCACCTTAATCTCAGTACACTCCTAAAACATGAAAAATGGAGAATACAAAATACACCAGAAATTCTAAAATATTCATGAGTATTTCCCGTGGGCACCACATTGATCTCACGAACCCTCCGGGTCCCTCAATCAGGACTCACGATGTCCTTTGGGCATATCACCTGACTCAAATAACAATGATTTTCCATATAATATCAGTCTCAAAAAATCATATGGACAAGATAACAATCCTCTGGACACACCCATTCACAAAGTTAGAAAATACTCATGATGGCCTCCTGGAATGTCATCTAGGTATCAGGATGTCTCTCAGAGCAGTTATCCAAGACATGAACACCCCTATGACTATGCCACCCTACCTCCTACAACACCGTCCTTATGAGTTGAGCAAAGTCATGTGATGGCTTCCAAGACATGTTAATTGGGTCATGCGCCACTCTCCAGACAAAAATTCCATGTCACTAGGGATCCCGAAGACTTGAAGATATTTCCCATAATCTGTGTGTAACCCCCATACAATAGGGAATTTGAGGAATTGATAATATTTCTCATCCTCATTATGTAAGCCTCAACCAATAATGATTACCATGAGTTGATGATATTTCTCATCCTAGATGTGTAATCTCGGACCAATAGGTCATCCTCGGTGTGTAAGACCCAAGAAATTTGAACTATTAGAACATTGATTCATTCCATACTCACATTACATAGGATTTCATCCCATGTACCAAGCACTATACTGAACAAACCAAAGACAATTCCAATACCCATTCATCATATCTACATGCCACGAGGCTGGTCATCTACTACCCCTTGTTTATCACACTGATTATAGATCTCACGGGCTTCGTGGGTTAAAAAGGGCATCATTGAGCATCATGAATATCCATTAACTTTGGAAATTGTATGTACACCCTTTATACAAGATTATAAACCTTGGGTCCTATCCTAATGATTTTAATGCACTATATGGGTTTGGATTCCTATAATATCCATGATACGTAAGACACCACATAATGGCTAAATCCCCTCCCCATAACATTACCTGCTTCCGTACATGAATGTTTATTCCAAAACTCTTGATTATATAACTACAACATATTGGCCCCTTCTTGTATCATTAAAGTGATGAAGAACCATAGATACATATAGATGGATACACTAACCAAATCCCCATATTTTTCATATAAAGTAGAATTAAACTATAGTTGTTTCATTAGGGTAACTGGGCCCATATTGGGATTAGTATGAGATTCAATAAAATATAATAAACCTATAAAATATTCCGAGATTATTAAATAACTCCCCCCAAATGTTTGTGATGATCCCAACCTCCCATACTCTCGACTAATGCGAGTCCCCGAGAGTCGTAGGACCTAAATCTCAAATGAATATCAATCTTTGGAAAGATGGCATGTCCACAACTATGGATAACGCACCCATTGGGAGTTTCTAGGGATGACAAAACAAATGGAAAACCAAATGTGTATGATTGAATGAGTCCATGAATTACCTTAAATCAAACCATAAAAGTGAAACCAATCCCTTGATCCATGTAAAAAAATGATGTAATAAAAATGGTGATCCATACATGATTCTCTCTAATAGAAAATTTTGGGTTATAATCTGTCATGACATGTTTATGGCCCACTATGAAAACAGTTCTGACTGGATCAAACTGAATCTCTTAGCCCACACAGTTTAGAAAGCCATATATTTTTGTAAATAATGAATTACAACTAGAATAAACTAGGATTCTTGTAATCCCATCCTCACACTGACGAGTCTAGACTAGCATAATAGAAGGAAATATAATATAGGACAATTATTTTAACCATTCATATCATATGGAGTGTTTTCATGCCTATAATATTGCAATGATTGGAAACCTTGTTGCTCATTTGCTACATGATTGCAGCATCCCAGCCCAATGAAATATATTCATCATTCCATACTTGTTCTGGTACCTCATCCACTATTCTGACCCCTGTGGGATATAAAGATATATCACCTTCCAGACTTCTCCAACAACAGGTAGTGAATAGAATGACCTGGGAGTACCATCGATATGGTACAATCCCAACAATTGAATCCACTCATGAGGTATTTCATTCATATAAACTAATGAGTCTGAGTTTACTGGAGAAGGTTACCATTACGTGACATTCCCCAATTGCTACGATAAACTTCTTCATGAGCTTATCCCCCGATAATGACAATAACCACCTTCCATATTTGCTGAAGGTGGACCATGAGGCCTGATATGGATCCCTTTTGATCTAGGTGATGTTGAGGAGGGAACATATTAACCAATGTCACCATTATCATCTTTTTGTTACCCATAACCTATGTGCTAGGGGTACATTCCAATGAAAAACTGCCTCTAATGAGCTTAAATGAGCTTTAAGGAAGACTTGTTGGAGGATGGGGAGTTGGAAATTCAGAAGAGCGCTCATATTCCTGCACCTAAAGAAGATTCATTCTAACATAATCTAGTAAGAACCTCAACGTAGGCACATATCCTATATAACTCAAAACATGTATACGGGAATATTCCCACATTCATTCGAGTGAGGTATAATATCCCCACTCCAACTGAAAACTCTTATCTGTATACTTTGATAGGTACAAGAAATCAGTCTCTCAGCTCTGGTCTCTCAAAAAAAGATTGTGGGCATATTCCCATAGCATGAATGAGGGGGGGATACTCTTACCCCTACACTTGATGCCAATTTTAATACATTGACAGGATAAGGGGGACTAAAGTGGGCATTTATCAACACTTCAATCGAATATGTCAATCAATTGAATATGGAGAGAGAGAATGTGTAGGATTATATCCCTACACACACATTGCTATAATTCAAATATATTTTAGCATCAAATGAAGAGTTCCATTGGCATTTTATTGAACTATTGTAGATAAAGGGACACATGCGTACTCACATCACTACAATCAGGAAACTCAACACTTTGATCATCAAGATCAAGTTGTTTTACCAGAGTAAGATCATATTCTTTCTCCCATCAGGGAGGATTATCGACGTATTCCCATGAAGGGAGAGGCATCAGTCTCGGTCTATTCTCCCATTACAAATGGGGCCAACCAAGTGAGAGTGGGACAAACCTCATGATAGGGAAACATGCCTATTGAAATAGCCTTATGACATAATCCAAAAGCATGGGATTGGGCGTATATCCACGTTTTGGTCGAGGCTAACCATGTGAGGGAGGAACAAGCCTCATGACATTATCATATTCCAATCAGTGAATCTTCTTGACATAATCTGTTAGATCAAAAAATTAAGGTGCATATTCCTACTTCTATTGGTGAACGACTACAACAACATCGTTCAAAGAAATTACATGAGGAGGCTCTTATCCTTTCTCCCATTCTGAAGTTCCATAGGAAAATTCCATGGGGAATTCATATTCATAGAAGTCTCATTCCGTCATTCTAACTGGGGATCCCAAGGTGACTGTGTCATGCACCTCAGGGTAGGCGTATACATCTACCAAGAAAGACCAGTGATATATTCTAAAGGCTCAAGATCAATCTCATACTCCCATCATGGATGAAACTCACCAAGTGAGAGTGGCATATTCCTTATGAAACGACCAAATCCATATTAATAATGATATAGAGTATCAACATATACTAATAGCTTCTCAATAGTGGGTCTATAATCCCAAGGCATTTAATAGTTATATAGATGTTTTTTCAACCATCGTTCAAAAGGCTCATATCTCAGCACAACTACAAATAGAAGGTTGGAATATTATGAAAAAGGTACAGAACATGGCTCTTATTCAAAATATGATCAATAAATAGGTCCATGAAGTTGTTCATGACTTATTTTCGACACCAAAGGTCCATTATATCTTCTATCGAAGTCAATGTAGAGGGTGATAATTACCACGATAGTCCTCCTCAATGTAGTGTGGAGCCGGATTGTGGGGACTCTACTCATAATATCAATTATGGTCAACCTCTCAATGAAAATATCTCCCATGGGAATGGATATCCTCCCTTTTTCAAGACTCCTCCATTGAATGAGTTGATCCCAACCCTAATCCATTTACACAAATTGGTTCTTGAAACACCATGGTCAACTATATATGGTTCCCCATCATCTTCTAGCAACACTCCACTCCCATCAATAGTAGACCATCCAAGAAATATTATCTAGTATGACTAGATGGAGGCATATATGTATGTGGTGGGGGATGCTGACATTTACATATATGGAGTGTTAGTTGGAATCAACCCCCCCCCCCAATCAGATTCTTGTCCCTTGCTACTTCAAGCAATGAGATCCCTGACGAGCTAGAAAAGATGCTCCTTTTTAATCAACACAAGAATATTTTGTCTACTCATGAGATATTGAAGGAAATGAATCTTCAATATCCATGAAATAAGGATTAAATTCAAAAAATCAGGATACTAACTTTACAACTCACCCAATCTTCTATCCCTATGGCCTGGGATCCAATACCAGAAAATTTCAGCGAAAATCTGCAACATGCTTGCAACCATTGTATTATGATGCTTGGATGGCAGACCTCTATAGCCAAGTCGGACATCATAATAAGGGGATGGGGATAGTATTTTTCATTACATTTTTCTGCTCCATTGTAACATCATATCCCTTCAAATACGGTGTCTTGAAATGTTATAGCCAACAATAAAATCAGGGGATCGGGTAATGCATGGTATAGTTGGCCACTACAATAGAATTCCCCCGCTCCAATGGTTCCCAGAAGCCACATAAGGGTCGGTAGAATAACCCACATGATATCACAATGGGTCCCACAAAATAGTGGAAGGATGTTCATTACATGGGGAGTGAAGTTGAGATCACTCTGACAACTTCCCATAAGGAACTACCCTTAACATGGACTTCCATCACACCCAACTCCAAATCAAAGAACAACTACACTTCATCACGGAGACAGAAATTTCAACTACCAATGTAAACATCATGGAGAAAACTCAGCCCCCTAAGATAGGGGAATATCTACCACTTCCTCCACCCCTTGGGACATCAAATCCTAAAAGGTATACGGACCTACCATGAGTACATATAAGTGAACCCCAACTCGATGGGATGGGATAATTTCTATCCCAATTATCATCACCCATATTATTTTCCCTCGAATGGACCCTCGAGATATCAGTGGTAATTCTATTTTATCCCCATCCTACAAGGATGGTGGAACTTATATCTTAATTTATTCCCCATGAATCATCCACTCCTTGAACGGAGTCATTGGATCCTCAACAACTGGACTAATCGATACAAATAGTGTCCATATAAGACCCCCATCCCATAAGGCAGGGGTTATTTTATCATCAACAACAAAAAAAAAGATTATTAGTACTCTCTAGGTTTGGAATAAGGAATAAATGGTTGGCAGCCTGATAGTTCCTCCCATTGCAAAACAATCCACTACCATTTGGGGCTTGATCAGCAATTAATAATAGAAACTCCCTTAAGGTAAATATTCATAATCCAAGAGGAGATGATCATATAAAATATGAAATCATAAACCTTCAGGGTCACAAGAAAAGATATTCTAATATATCCAAGTGTTCGAATAACGAACCTGGAGAAACCCTTGTAGGATGAGATGGATGAGAGGAATCAATAGCATGAACACCAATTTAGCTATTCCTATGTGAATTTTGACACTATTATTCTGGTAATAATAAATCAAGATGCAGATGTAGAGGGATGTAATATGGAAGACATACCCTATTAATAGTTTTATTTAGACGCACCAAATGAACTTGCGTGAACCCGAAACCAAATAAGGCTTCAGAAAATGGAAGCACCAAAAAATTATTTACAACCTCCTCGGTGGAATATTGTAAATGATAAACGGAATTATGAAACTACATCATAATTTCCACCTATTTAAGAATTTGTTTCATGATACGAGAGTTAAATATGAGCTCTCTGACAATTCAATGAGGAGATACTCATGGGAAACATCACAAGTTGTTGTCATCTAAAGCCAGAGTTGAATATTCTATCTCCCATGGCTTATCTTTCAGCATGATTTGTATCTGAATAGCATATTCGCTTTAGATCTGGGTATATAGTAAGTATAAATGAAATCACTATAAATGATTGAGACTTACTAACATTGTAGTGATATCCTCCCACATTCTAGGAAAATCCTTCATTCCTTAGAAAAATCATGGATCAGTGGGAGATGAAAAAGGACTACCTCATCAGCCACCCACTCGCTCTCATTGGCCAGGAGTCATCCCTAGTAGCCGTTCCCTCAGATATACTTAAATCCACTAAATCCTTAGATAATCAGATGGAAAACAAACAATGGTGGCATGCCACTATGAAACACAAATGGAATACATATCCCAAATTGGTGGATGACAACCCACCTCAACCCATCATCAGTTACCTTACTTTCTCAATCATTGAATGTATTAGATGCCCTAAAAAAACTTCTCCCACACTTCGTATCATAGTGTGGGCCGATGATAGGTCATCAAGCTCAACAGGAGGCAAGAGAGATGAGGTGTTTCATACAGACTCTGACATGGCCATATTTAGTTTGGTTCAGTAGTCTTCTAGTAGGATAAGTCACATGAAGGTATGAACATCATCTTTTGTTCCATTATCATTTTTATTTGAATCTTTGGAAAAAAATGATCTCTGAAATAAAACCTTCATGAAATATGGGAATGAGACGGTATATAGTAATAGAATGATGGAACAGTTTGA
The DNA here is from genome assembly GCA_963277665.1 of Viscum album. Classification (NCBI taxonomy): domain Eukaryota; kingdom Viridiplantae; phylum Streptophyta; class Magnoliopsida; order Santalales; family Viscaceae; genus Viscum; species Viscum album. Next base: position 808,735,160 of record OY728140.1, on the reverse strand, counting down.
CCTATTCATTCAGCACCACCATCTCACATTAAAATATTCTAGATCATTATACGGATAATCTTGTGGATGAGTTGCACAGACCACTATTCCCCATGAAATATCCATGATGGTTCGAAGGGTTTTCTAAAATAGAACAAAATCATGATGAATCCATTATATAGAATCTATCCATATCCCGACTCATTCCCATAGCACATGGAAAAAATACATGTAGAGTATAAGAAACAGCTGTCACTGTCAATCCCAATGCGGTGCCCATCCAAGCACCCATGAAAGCTCTAATCCACCCAATGACACTTATAGAGAGGTGGAAACCATTGAATATACCTCTACTATAATTATAGAGAAATCAAGGTCACCCATGATTTAATGAATGAATAAACATTGTATATTATATCCAAAATGAACAATTCCCAGGTTATATCATGGAATCCATGGATAATAACATTCTCACTCTTATGAAGTAAAGGAATCCTGATCAAGTACACCCCATTGACTGTCCCCTTTATTTCCCATTCTATGGATGGATGATTCATAATATCCCGAATTTATTCATCTTCAAATATTTCCTTCATGGAATGGCCAACTTTGGATAGGTGATGCTCGAAAATTCTCCGAAGTAGGTGGATTGCATAACCTTGTTCTGATAATAAGTTGATGATGGTTGGTATAATCTTCTACCTAGTAAAATTTAAATGTCTAAAAATTGGATTTCTAAGAAATCATTTGATCATGATCATGATTTTCCAAAACCATACTTTCACAAAAAATCAATAAATCCACTACCCAATGACGAGACATCATATGTGCCTCCTAAGGGTGAGTGTAAACATCAGAAGAAATAAGTCACAGAGTAGGAAGTGTCAAATTCTTCTCCAATTCATGCCTAGACTCTGGAATATTTCTTCCCTACAATGTCTTCAATATGGGAACTACCCTAATATATGGAATGGTAATCATAGTAAGAACTAATAAATTTTTTATTTCAACAAAATACACTTGAAAAAACCCTTCTCTATCAATGAGTTTTTTTAATATCATTTTCCTATATATAATCAAGGAACATGAGGTTTCATGCATATATTCCAAGGAAATATGGGACACCACAGATGAGGAAGATCCTAATATTCTGTCCATACATCTATGGAACATTCATATGCGGTTGAGACTCAAGGGAAAATAGTCCAATTATCCCAACTAGGTTATGGTGGTGTCTTATATCCCTCAAATAGTCACCTTCACCTGATTGTGTTACATGACCACTTAGTGGGGTTCAATAAAATCAACCCTGGAAATTAGTAATTTTGTGGATACTTGTGCCACTAGCAACACATAATCCCTCAACCACTTCAAAAGCTCCATTTTCATCTACCATAGCTTATTCAACTACAGAACTTCATGCCTCACACCCTGAGTTGAATGCCTAGGAGCAGCCCTATATCGAGATGCTCCATCCTCTAGTGAAAAAGTATGACACTCTGAGAAAGATAGCTATAGTCCCATTAAAGCACTCAATCCATGATGAACTCTATATATCTATTGAACTTTGGGAGGAAATTGTTGACCCCCTTCGGAGGCCAAAGGAATTATAAATAGATTTCTTTGTAGGTGAGGCTTATCGAGTGGATAATATGTCATTGGCTGTAATGTACCCATCTCCTTCACCACTAACGACTCAGAAGAGGCCATACAAGGGCACATCAGACCCCTGTACATCTCAATTTGACTTAATAACGATGACGTTAAATGGGTGATAATCGATAATGGATCTGGGATCAATCTCATCCCATTTCAGACTCTACAATATTTTGGGTATGGTAAAAGGTAATTTTCCCCATCAAAGATTATTGTTCTGAGATATGATAAGAGTGATAAGAGGCGCCTTGGGAAAATAAATATTAGAGCCCAAATTGAGGTGATCAAATCTAATTTCATGTTCATGGTTATCCAATATGACAACTAATATAATGTTCTTCTCGAAAGGCTCTTACATCATATAATCATTACGATATATTCAATATTCCATTAGGGTCTAAAGTACCCCATTATTGGAAAGGTCTACATGATATGTGGTGAGAAATCTCCCTTTGAGACTTGTGAATCCATATATGCTGAAGCATACTTATACAAGAAGGGAGTTAGGCGAATGATGGTGGATAATTATATAGGGATTGTCATTCCCAATGGATTAGGAACCACCCTTGTCAATACATTTAGAATACATTATGATGATTATGTTCTCTTTATAATCATGGTCAGAATAGATGATCGAATTCTAGAGTTCTAGTCTTCTCTTGTCCTCTATGACAATCAACTCTAATATCTATCTACAATGACTCAGATGGAAGGGGTGATGTTTCTTCTCATGGCCTCAATCACCCTGATAGTGAAGGAGATTCCCTAGGCTGTTGTCCTATACCAAATACGTCTCCATAGATCATGAAATTCAAGAAGATGAGGAAGATCTAATGAATTCTCCTAAAGCATTCATGGAAGGTTTTTCCACACCCGTAGATGTACTCAGGCAGATAAACCTAGGGATAGAATATTATACATAGACTACTATGATTACTGATGTGATGTCCAATGAAGAGCAAGATATGTACATTTCATTTCTAAAGCAATATAGATTTGTGTTTTTGTTAATAATAGAAAAATGACTGGACTAAATCCAGATATTTCTATGCACCATCTCGGCCTACCAAATGAGTATTAGGGCTTCATGTGGGCAAACAAAATAATTCTCCCCTCTCATATTACCAATATATATGCCTAAGTTTACAAATTGATCAATTCATGTTTTTTTTCAGGAAGGTTGATACCCAAGAAGGCTTGCCAACATCGTCTTTATTAAGAATAAGAACATGCTGTGTGGGGTCATCATTGATTTTATAGACCTTCATCATCATTTCCTGAATGCTGATATCCCATTTTCATTCATAGAACTCTTTATTGATGAAACTACTATCCTCTGTGACTTTTAATTCATTGATAGGTACTCAGGGTACAATCAAATCAAGATGGACCCTGAGGATGAAGAATCCATTAACATTAGAGAGACTCAATGGATATTTTTCTATCAGAACATGCACATTAGACTAAGGAATGCATGAACCACATATCTGTGCATGATGAATCACATATTTAAGACATATTTATGAAGGATAGTCAAGTATTATTTCGACGACCTGGTTTCTAAATCTTGAAAGTGATGTGATCACTTAGAAGATCTCTGAGAAATTATCAGTATTCTAAAATTGAAGAGTCTAAATATGAATCAGTTGAAGTGTGATTTTGGGGTGAAATCATGCATGTTATGGGGAATTGTGGTATTCAACCAAGAAATTGAGGTTAAAATAGTAATGAACTATGATATATTAATAATGTTTCCAACATAAATCTCAAATAACTCATGTGAATCCAAGCACACCTCGCCTACATTCCTCAATTCAGAGCCAACATGGCTGGAAAACATCTCCCATTCATGAGGATAAAAAATAAGGGATTCAACAAATAGTGGGAAATTAATTTCAAAAATACATTGACTATCTAATGTAGTACATGATGCACCCACTTTTTTATATTCATCTAGTTCAAGGGAGGCCACTCATCATATATGTGGCTACCATGGAACACTCATTGGGATCCCTCTCCACACAAAATAATGATGTAGGAAGTGATAATAGTATCAATTTCTTTAGCTACACCATGTTAGGTACTGATCCATAATATTATGATGTTAAAAAAACTCCATTGTACTTATCTTTGCATTAAAAAAGTGGAGGAATTACTTGTTGCACCATGAAGTAAACCTAGTCTCTCATATTGATCCGCTCAAGTAAAATCTTTGCTTCGCTATGCTGACTGGGTGCTTTGATTGATGGAAGGTCATTATGTAGCAACATGACATCAAGTTCATATTTCCAAAGTCAGTGAAATGGAATTCCCTAGATGACATCCATAATGCACATCCTACCCTAGAAAATACACCATAGGACAACGTGTTCCCCAATGAGTAGGTATTATATGCCCCTAACACCCCCTGGAAATGGGAGATATATTATGATTGTTCTTAAAAGAGTTATATCAGCTCAAGAAAAAAATATTGAATCATAATCGATTAGATCAGGGAATTGTATTTTTCCATCAAGACAACAGAGTTTTCCCATACTATTTATCAATGTCTGAGGGCTTCACAAATAATGAGGCTAAGTACTAAGAACTGACCAATTGATTTGAACTATCCTCACAACTACAAAGAGCCAAATTATATATTAAATGGGACTCAGAACTAGTGATAAAACATATAAATGGTGAAAAAATCATTAAAAAGGATGCACTAACCCTTTTACAGGATATGTCAAGGTATTTATGGAAGAATTATCCTTTTATGTGATACTACATTATGTTACATGATCATAAAATTATTAGGCCGACACACTAGCTAATGTATTCATCATCCTCGTCAATCCTGATTAAGAGGAAGCAACATTCATTATCACACATAGAAAAATGGTCTCATCGATCATCGTATGTGATATGGATGAGATCAATTATGTCAACATTGTAATGACCCAATGTTTTCCAATGGATATTCCCTTCTTATAAATATATCATAAAATCAAATTAATTCCCAATAATGAACTACTAAGTGTTAAGTGACCTTTAAACATAATTTTTCACTTATGGGTTTGGAATTTAGAATCTTTGACATACATGGTTGCAATCGGTAAGATATTTGGAGTCCAATGAGAAAAAAATAACTGTTGATGAATAGTAACCAACCCTTGTTAATAGCAACGTACCCTTATGAATAGTTATATACCCTATTGAATAATAACCTTACCTATGATAATATATAAATAAAATTTAGGTTGAAGTTATGATATACCAATATTTTAGAATAAGTAAAAGACTGTTTTAAAATATGTTTTTGATACTAAATTATGATTTTTATTAAATATAAAAAAATATAATATTTAGAAAATTAATTTTGAAAAATAGACTACTTTTTTTGATTCTAAAAGTATAAAAATTGTTGTGGTTAATTTTTTGAAATTTTTCTAAAATACTTGAATTTTTTATGAATAGTGAAATACCATAATTTACAAAAAAAAAACAAAGCTAAATAATCTATGTATAGAGTCAGGTATGATGTTATACAGATGTAAGACCAATTTTTTCGGGATCACATGATAAAATAACTATTCTTGGTCATGGAAGAATAACTATTCCATGTCTTCTAGGGAAATAATAAAGTAATTAATTTTATATTGAGAAAAACCATCTCATATCCACTATAAAAACCTCCCTTCACACCCTCATTTCCTCACACATCTCAACATTCTGGCCTTCTCTAAACACTACCCAAGAATCTTTCAAAGCCCCTTCCACATATCTAAGAGCTTCTGGACTCATCAAAATACCAATCCTAGGTCCCCTAAGGAGGATCTCAAGAGGAGGATTCAAGAGGTAATTTCCCTTCGTCTTTTCATTAATTTCCATTCAATTTCTTGTTCATTTATTATTCTCTCCCAACCTATCTTTATTTAAATGGAATGGTAACTCCTGTATCATACATATAATATAATTTTATGATACTAATTTTATATTATAACATCCAACCCCCTTCCCCGTATCCTTTTATCCTATAAAAGAAAATGTTGTTCGGGAGGTGTTAATCTATCATCTTCAAGAACGCCAGGTTTTCTTTTTCCATTATTTAATTACCATATAGTCATGAAACCATTTTTAGGGTTCATCCAGAATAATTTATATGTATTATGTCCTATTTAATTTTCTGGAACAAACTTATGTACTTATTAATAAATTATTAATCAAAACAAGTTCATTGTGTTCGAAAAACTACCCAAATTAACTCAAACAATCACCATTTAATACTTATCTAATGATTCATCCACATGGAATATAATATAATAAATTATAAGATCATTCAAAATCCTAGAATATAATTATTAATATGTAATATCAGTTCTGGATGTTTACCCATTTTTTTCACGAACATCAATATATTAATACAAGTGAACCGCTCATGAAAAACCATAAAAACAAACATTCTCAAACAGTATTTTTAACCTCTATAACAAATACAAGGGCACATTAAATAACTTAATAAAATAATAATAATAAATATTCATGTACACAAGGTTCTGGAAGTGTTAATTAATCTAATGTGGTTATGCAGGACATTAAAGCGAAGGAATCATTGAATATTATGTTAGGAGAAAATCTCAAACCCAATTTACTTTCATCGGGTTCTCCCTCTTTCACTTCATATTTTGTATGGACACACCCTAAGAATCATTTTTTCACCATTATATTACCTTTTTCTTGGATATACATGTTTTCTACTGAAGATTATGTAAAACAAAATGTCTTCCAAAAAGAACTCTTCTTTTAAGAACTCACCTTTTAATTCTCATTCAAGGTTGACAGTTCTTGTAACATGTATGTTATTCCTGCTATTTTTGAAACCCAATGTTTATGGATGTGTTCATATGATTTTTAACCAATTAATTTTCATGGGATAGTTATACTCATTTTTTATATATGTTTATTATGGCTTTCATGAAAAATGATAATGTTATGATGTGATGGGTGCACCCGGAATTATATAGTGCAATACAAATGATTCAATGTTATTGGTGTGCCCAGAATAATAAATAATTTCAATGCATTAGGTAATGTGGTGATTATAATGAGTAACATTGAAATTATATGTGAAAAATATTCTAGATTTTTGAAATGATGTGTGAATAAATATGCTAGATTTGTTCATAAGTATGTGCTGTAGTTAACCACATTGACATGATGTTTCATTTTTATGTATTTCCACATTTCAAGTCTCTTATTAATGCTTCCTCTCATGTTCATTATACATTTCCTATGTTTTGGTTATCCTCACACATTGTTATATAATTGTTAAATATCTTTTTACTGGGCTTTTAGCTCACCCCTTTTTATGTATATCCTCTGGTGACTACATGTACTAAGGAGAGGTCATGTGCTAATAAGATGCTAAAGAAGATGGAATTACATAAATGTTTATGCCTGATTTTGTAATTGTTATGTATGGTCCTAGTTTCCCCATGACACTAATTGGATCATCTATGTTTAATAAAATTATGTTGTTTATCCTTAAAATTATGTAATAGTAATATATGAAAAAGATGGGTCACTATAGTTGGTATTAGGGGAAATGTTTCATTACTTTGGGATATAGTATTTTTGAACCATAGAGAAAACCTCTAGAATGAGACTAAATACAAATATGAACATAATAATCTTTACAATGGGATCCCATAAGTTATGATTTTAGTTCAAACTTTTCAAATGAATATTTTATTCATGTTTTATTCTATCCTATTCAATTTTAGAAAATGGGTGGATCCAAGGGAAATGAGGCCAAGAACTCATGCGAGGGACAACACAACGATTGTACTAACGATATCACCTATGATTTGGGTGGTGGAGCTCATAAATTCATGGAGATAATTACAAAACTATCTCAGGTTATGAACAATAACCATAATAATAGGGAACATACTCCTTCACAAAAGGGGGAGCAACCGGCTATAGAATGTTTTATGAAGCACCAACCACCGATGTTTAGTGGATCTTCCGATCCACAGGTTCTGGAGTAGTTGGTTAACTCCATGGAGAATATCTTTTCTATGATTCTCTATTCTAAGATAGAAAAGGTGACTCTAGCCATTAATCATCTAGATTGAGTGGCTGATCTATGGTGGGATTTGATTAAAAACACCAAACCAAGGGTGGAAATTGAATAGATGGAATGGGAAGACTATAAGATAATGTTTCTTAACAAGTACATCCCAAGAACTCTTCACACGATGATGGAGAAATAATTCAAATAGATCAAGATAACAGATGGATAAAGTTTAAAAACCTATGATGAAAATTTCACAAGGATTTCAAGGTACGTTTCTGGTTTTCTTATCAACAATGATAGTAAAATTGATAGATTATTTAGGTGATTAAAACCACACCTTCGAAACGCTCTTGTAATTCCAGACATTGAGAATTATGAAGAAGTTTTTCGGTGTACTCTCAAATTGGAGATGGAGTTTGGAGAATGATCTCATGGATATGGTGATACGAAATGAAAGATGGAGTTTCAAGTAGGAGGATCTAATGGAAAAGATGGGAAGAAAACTCAGTGACCAACATGCCAAAAATGTGGTAAGTTTCACCATGGGAGTTGTCTCAAAGGGGTGGGGAAGTGATTCAAGTGTGGGAAAGAATGACACCATGCTCAATTGTATCAAAAATATATGAAAATAAAGGATAATGCAGTTAAAGAAAGGAGAGAACCGCCCATTGTTCAATACTACATCTATAGGGAGTTAGGTCACTATGAAATCTAGTTCACTAAACCTCGAGTTCTCAAGGGTAATCTACTTCAGTAGCCACCAATGCCAAAATAACAAGGGAAGGATTTTACCATAACTACTATGAATGTAGAGAATGATGATGAAGTCGTACAGGTCACACATCCTGGTCACTCAAGAATCAAATTTTTTTTATTTGATTCTAGTTATACATATTCCATTATATCTTTCACATTTTCTAGAACTATAGAATCAAAGCCCCGAAACATTGAAGTAGATAAATCTTTAAAAACACCAAGGGGTGCAATAATTGAAACCCAAATGTTTGACTCTTCTCTTGTTGGCATATGTGGGAAGATTATTCCACAGATTCATTTAATACTTCCCATGGTGTAATTTGATGCTATAATGAAAATGGATTGTCTTTCGTTATATAGAGAATGTGTCAACTGATGGGAAAAGGAAATATCTTTTCCTATTCTGAACCACCCCATGCTCCTCGACAAAGGCAAGGAAGATCACAAATCTCCTTTGATAAATCCTTCAAATATGTGGGTGTTGATTCCCTATGATGAACCATACCTCTCCCAAATAGATGGGTTAAAGGAAAGAGACAACCTTAAAAAAAATTCCCAACGTAAAGGAATATAGTGATGTATTTATCGAAGTGTTACCCAAACTTCCGTCAGATCGTGAGGTAGATTTCACAATAGAACTCATACCTGGAGCTACTCCTATCTCAATGTGTCCCTATAGGACTTATTTAATTGAACTGGAGGAGTTAAAGAAGCAACTACTAGAGAATCTGGACAAAGGGTTTATACGCCCTTGTGCATCACCTTGGGTTGCGCTAGACCTCATTGTGAAGAAAACGTATGGAACAATGCGAGTGTGTATCTATCACCAAGAACTCCATAAGATCACCACAACGAACAAGTATCATCTTCCATGGATTGAATACTTGTTTGATCAGTTAAGATAAGCTCAATACTTCTCAAAGGTGGATCTTCTTTTTGGATATCATCAGTTAAAGGTGAAGAAGGACGTTATTTAGAAGACTGCCTTATGTACAAGGTATGGGAACTATGAGTTTCTGGTGATTCCCTTTGGGATTTCTAATTCCCCTACAATCTTCATGTATTTGATGAATAGTGTCATTAGACATTACATAGAGTTTTTTTGAAGTGTATATTAATGATATTCTCATCTACTCCAAGAACAAGGAGGAACATGATGAATATCTAAGACATGTGTTGGAAGAATTGTGAAAGGAGAAGTTGTACGCCAAATTTAGAAAGTGTGACATTTGGATGAAGCAAGTCACTTTCATGGGACTTGTGATCACAAGTGAGGGAATTTTTAGAGACCCTAAAAAAAGGGGGATTAAGGAATGGCCCAAGACCACTACTGTAACATATATCTGTTGTTTTCATGGATTAACGGGTTACTACAGTCATTGTTTGAGAAATTTATCCAGATTGTCAAGCCTGCTAACTATGTTAATAAGGAAAGGGATAATGTATGTCTGGACAGAAGAATGTGGGGGAAGCTTCAATGAACTAAAGGGATGGCTGATCACATCACATGTACTCACACAATCAAAAAGTGGTGAATGTTTTCTGATATATAGTGATGTTTCGAATAAAGTCTTGGGTTGAATATTCATGCAAAATGATAATGTGATAGCCTACTCCTCACTGCAGTTGATGATCCTTGAAATGAACTACCTGATGCATGATCTAGTGCTAGCATCTATGATTTTTGCCTTAAAAATCTTGTGGCACTACCTTTATGGTGAAAAGTGTGACATATACACTGGACACAAGATCCTAAAGTATATATTCACACAAAAGGAGCTCAACATGTGTCAAAGGATATTGTTAGAGCTAATCTAGGATTACAATTGCTATATTCCCTGTCATCCATGAATGGAAAACAAGGTAGTTGATGCTCTAGGTAGAAAAGAACCTGCTACTCTATCCATGTTATGGATTGATAAAGACCCCATGTTCTTGGATATTCTATGGATGGATTTATAAATCATATTTATAGGGGATACATCCTACCTTTACCAAATGATTGTGTAACCATCCATCCAATAGAAGATTAAATAATCACAAAGGGATGATGTGGAGATACAAAAGAGGGTGAATGCAGTAAAGGAAGTGATACTGAAAGTGTTACATATCGATGATGATGGTGTGATTCGGTTTGGAACGTGGATTTTTGTTCCTTCATCACCATGGATAAAGAAGGAGCTATTGGAAAATGCCCATATCTCAACATTCTCTATCCATCTTGGAAGTACCAATATGTACCTTGATATCTGAGAAGACTTATTACGGGATAACATTAAAAAAGTAAATTGTGGAATATATCTCAAGGTGCTTTGTATGTTATCAAGTTAATGAAAAGAGAAAAAAGTCCAAAGGGATGATGGATCCATTGCCTATACCCATGTGGAAATGGGAGAATGTTACTATGGAATTTGTCACAAGTATCCCAAAGATATCGAAGTGAAATAATGTGATATGGGTTGTGGTTGACCGACTCAACAAGACTGACCATTTTATTGAAATTTGGGAAGACCTCTCACCTGAACACTATACAAAGATATATGTGAAGGAATTGGTGAGACTTCATGGAGTTCCACTCTCGATTGTCTCTGATCGTGATCCATGGTTTACATCTAAATTCTGGAGGAACCATCCATATGATCAGATTAATAAATTAAATTTTTAAATGGCCAATCACCACCAAACTAATGTCCAATCTGAAAGGTCTATTCATACGTTTGAAGATATTCTAAAAGCATGTTCTCTAGATTTCACGGGTGGATGGGATCAGAATATCCAATTGGTTGAGTTATCATACAACAATAGCTTCAACTCAAGCATTCAGATGTCTCTATATGATGCTCTGAATGGAAGGAATTGTAGAACTCCAACCTGTTTGGATGATGTTGGATAAACAAAGCTACTAGGACCCAATCTTAGGCAAAATAAGATCGAGAAGGTTCAAGTCATCTACAAACACATCAAAGGTATTCCGAGTTGGAAAAATAACTATGGTAATAACCATTTAATAGACTTGCAGTTCAACATTGGAGATAAAGTATTCCATCAAATATCTCTTTGGAAGAGAGTCATGCGGTTTTGAAAGAAAGGGAAGCTAGGAACAATGTACATTGGCCTCCATGAGATCCTTGACGACATAAGAGTTGGGACCTATCATCTTGCACTTACACTAAATATGGTTCATGTTCCTGATTTGTTTCATGTATCACTCCTAAGAAATTACATATATGATCCCTCACATGTATTGAACTCAAAGGTGGTACAACATTAAGATGATCGTTCCTCTGAGAATCATCTCATAGTGATTCTAAATCATGGAAATAAGGTTCTATACAACAAGAAAAACCACCATTTCAATGTGTTATAAGGGAATAATAAGATTGAAGAAGCTACATGGGAACTGGATGAGGTGATGTTGGAGAAGTACCCTCACCTGTTAGTGTAAAGTGAAATTTTGATGGAAAAATTTCATAAGGAGGAATAATGTAATGACACAATGTTTTTAAGTGAAAATTACCTTCTTATGAATATGTCATAAAATCACATGAAAACCGAAAACAATGAACTACTATGTTATAAGTGACCTTTAAACAAATGTTTTTCACTTCTGTATTTATAATTTCAAAAATCTGACATACATGGTTGCAATCAGTATGTAATTTGGAGTCAAATATGAACAAAATAATTTTTGGTGAAAAGTAACCTAGCCTTATGAATATTATCATACTCTTATGAATAGTGATAAACTATAATGAATTGTGACCTTACCTACGATAATATATAAATAATATTCAAGTTGAAATTATGTTGTACATATATTTTATAATAAAAATATGATGGTTTTAAAACTAGTTTTGGATATTGAATTTTTATTTTAATTAAAATTTAAAATAATAATATTTAGATAATTATTTATGAAAAATGGAATTCATTTTTTTACACTATACTTCAAAAAATGGTTGGGGTGAATTTTTTGTTTTTTATGAAATACATGAATTTTGATGAAAAGTGAAATACTATAATTTACAAAATAAGATAAATAAGATAATTATAGAGTCAATCATGATGTTCAACTTATGTAAACCGAATTGGTTTGTGATCACATGATAAAATTACTATTCTTGGATTCCTTGTCTTGTGGGGAAATAATAAACTAATGAATTTTATATTTAGAAATCCCCCTCCCCTCCACTATAAAAACCACTCTTCACACCGTCATTTCCTCACACCTCTCAAGCTTCAGGATTTCTCTAAACTCTACCCAATCATCATCCCTCTCCCCTTCCCCACGTCCAAGATCTTCTATTCTCATCAAAATATCAGTCCTAGTTCCCCTTAGGAGGATCTCATGAAGGGGATTCAAGAGGTAATTTCCCTTCCACTTTCTTTTAATTTCTGTTCAATTTAATGTTCATTTATTATTCTCTCACATCCTATCTGTATTCACTTATTTTGGTAACTCTAGTATCATACATATACTATAATGTTATGATACTAATGGGATATTATACCATCAAACCCCTTTTCCAATATCCTTTTATCTTATAAAAGAAAATGTTGTTTGCGAGGTGTTAATATATCACCTTCAAGAATGACATGTTTTATTTTTTCCATTTCTACATTCAGATCTGGTTGTGAATACATTCTTATGGGTTAACCAGAATGTTTTATAAGTATTATGTCTTATTTAATGTTCAATAACTAACTCATGTACATATTACTAAATTATTAATGAAAACAAGTTTGTTTTGGTGAAAAAACTATCCAAATTTACCCAAACAATAATCATGTAATTATTATCTATTGATTCATCAACATGGTATATAATATTTTCAATTATAAGATCATTAAAACTCTTATAATATAATTAAAAATATTTAATATCATTTCTGGATGTTTACCCATGTTCCACCCAAACTTCAATTTATGAATTCAAGTGAACCGCTAAAAAAAACAAATAAAAACATACATTCTCAAACAATGTTTATAAACACTATAACGCATCCAAAGGAACATAACATAACATAATGAAACGATAATAAACCATATTTATGAATACAATGTTCTGGAACTATAAATTAATCTAATGTGGTTATACTAGACATTAAAGCGGAGGAAGCGTTCAAATATAAGGTAAGGGGAAAAACTCAAATCCAATCTTATTTCTTCAGGTTCTCCATCTTTCACTATATATTGGGTATGGTCACTCCATAAAAATTATTATTTAATAATTATCATTCATTTTTTGGGATTTAAATGTTTTCTATTAAATTTTATGTCAAACAATTGTTTCCCAAAAGAACTCTTCTTTTAATAACAGACCTTCTACTTCTCATTAATGGTTGACGGTTCTTGTAACATATATGTTATTCACTCAATCCTTTTGGAACCCAATGTTTATGAATGTGTTCTAATGATATGAATCCCATTACTAATCAGGGTTTAGTTTTGGCCATTTTTAATATATTTTCATTCCGTCATGCATGATAAATGATAATGTTAAGATGTGACGGGTGTGCCTGGAATTATATAGCACAATATGAATGTTTCAATTTGACAGTTGCTCCAAAATTATAAAGCACTCCAATGCATTGGGTAATATGATGAATCTCATGACATAATGTGAAATCATGAGTAAACAAGATGATATATTTTTTCACATGTATGTGTTGTAGTTATGGACTATGTCATGATGTTTCATTTTTATGAATTGCCTCATTTCAAGTCTCTTATTAATGCTTCCTCTCAAGTTTATTATCTTTTTCCTATGTTATGGTTATGCTCACACATTGTAATATTATTCTTATATATCCTTTTATTGGGATTTTAACTCACCCCTTTTTATGTATACCTTCATGTGACTACATGTACTAAGGATCGGTCATGTTCCAGTATGAAGCTAGAGAAGAATGAATTAAATAAATTTTTCTACATGATGTTATAATGATTATGTATGGTCCTAGTTTTACAAAGACATTAACCCTTTGGATCCTCTATTTGTAAAACTCTTATGTTGTTTATCTTTAAAAAGATGTAATAGTAATATTAGAAGATTTTGGGTCGCTATAAACACTACCTCGGAGCCTGATGAAGTAGTGACCACCCCTAGATGGATGGACCCTATAATATTCTATAATCGAGATGGGACTCTCCCCACAGATTATGACAGAAGTGAGTAGATCCAGCATCCGGTAGCAAAAATCACTCTATAGTATGAAACAAATGAGAGAAAAGTGATCTAGAAGTTTAATTTTGATATACTTTTCCACATGTTCGTAGTATAAGGATTGGTTCTCACTATCGTGGATGAATTCTATGAAGGATCTTGTGACACCCATCAATTTGGAACAAGGCTTGCCCACGTAATCATGTGGTGGAAGATTTATAGTGAACTGTGATACAGAACTGTGTGGAATTTACTTGGAATTGACACGCATTATAGATGCATGAAAACTTTATCCACCATCCCAAAAAATGATGCATATAGCTAAATATTCCTGGCCATTTTTCATTTGGTGGACGGATGTTTTGGTTTCATATCCCCCGACCCCAACCAAGTAGTTCAAATACATATCTACTACAATAGAAGTTTTTTAGCCTGGATGATGTGATACCACCTCATAGAAGTCGAGAAAAATAATATCATCAACTTCATGATGTCCCATATCATTACCAGGCTCAGAGTCCCACACCCAATATTAATGCACAATGACACTAACTTCTGTTCCACGGAGTTGATGAAGATGTACTAGGAGTTCAGCTTTGTGTCCATTCACTCATCTCACTAACATGCGATGGAAAACAAATAGCTTGAGGCCTTCAATATGACTCTATAGAATATACATTAGATGATGGTGAAAATTTATAAGATATATTGGCTTGAAAAACTCCCCTATTCATTATGGGCCTACCGTACCACCACGTGTACTGTAATATAAGAAACACTATAATCACTAGTGTTTGGGAGTGAGGTAGTGTTACCCATAGAGTTACAACTACTCTCACTCCAAATTTCTAATTGAGAATATCTCTATTATGACGAAAAATCGCACAATTATTTGGATGAATATGAATGGTAATATGAGTAAATTTTCTCACACTGCACATCCTTGAGGTCGAACAAAACCAGATAGCATGAGCCTTTAATAAAAAGGATCACATGCATTCATTAATCCAAGGAGAACTAGTTGTGGCCCTCATAATCCAGATAATACTGATAAAGAAGCCATTGAAGTTGGTGCCCAAGTTGGAAGGAACTTATATCATACATATGGTCTATCATAATGGAGCCTATTCAATGGCCACCATTGATTTGGAGCATGTCACAACTCCCACCAATGCGAGATTTCTCAAGAAACTCTTTATAGAGATTCCAGTTGTACGGCGTACACCTCGGTGTATACCCCATCAAACATCCACTCTACATGGCATTACACTGTATTGATTGTCTTGTATTGAGTACATAGTGTTATATTTTGAATGTTTGTGCTAACCACATTACATTAAACAGTATGGGGGAACATCTCTACTGCATGATGTTAAAATATAGAACCTATTGAGAAAAATTTAAGGATTGATTCCTATCATCAATAGATATGTAGTAACTCCAGATCCTTTAGTTGTGGGGACAACCATAATATTATCTTCCATTCACAATGGTTGATCCCATGTAAATTCCAAATGATATAAAACTGCATGGATATTCAACTTCCTCTCTTTTTTCATTTAAATTACCCCACATCCTTGCTGCATGATGTTAAATTGCATAGTTCATCTAGATCTATGTAGATATTGATTCTTTTTTTAAATAGGATACGTATGGATTCATTGATTCTATGTTTCATTATAGACACAAAAAGGTAAAAAAATTTCTTTTCTCAAACCCCTTTTCCTTATATTCACTATAGAAAGATTTGTGTCATTCTTTGTTTCTCACACTGACCATAGCTCATGATGGCCTAGGAATTACAGTGAATATCTACCCTTAGTAAAACAGCGCAAAGGTTCAAGATATATTCATTTTCATTATGAGTGTAATACATTAAAAAGAATGACATGGGTCCTTACTACATTTTGTTAAACTACACAGTTCTCTACAAACGACAGGTGGTTTTATTCTCATCCCATTGAGATATTTAGTGATTCCCAAACCTCCACTCTTATGACGAACTACAATTAATCCATCAATTCATATCAGTTTTCATTTATCCTTTCCACATTGAGATAATCTACATTGAGCTTCTGGGACCATGTGTGGTTTGATTGTCATCCTCCTGAGAAATGTATTGATGCCCAAATATTTCATCCTCAAGCCTAGCCACGGGTATAACCCTTTTCTGCCACATGTCCTTAGTTTTAATGGAGGGGTGTCTGGTGTTGATGAGAACTAATTGGACTACATTCACGTAAAGTTTATTCATAACAAAACATTTCATCTCAATGTCAGGATATTTATCTTACTTTCAAAACCACATGAACCTAAACCATCCACATAGGTCCATGCAACACAACATTAAACTAAACTACATCATCCACATTGAAGATAATAAACTACTATTCTTTCTATAATATGTGTGGTTTGGTTCGTATTTTCATGGGATACGAAGTGACAGTGAGTATCCATCCTTGGGACCAAATGTGGCATTCCCATTTATTCATGATAATCCTCTTGCATCCTTACTACATGATATTAAACTTCATGGAAATAGGTCATTACCTCATGATATTAAACTGAACGGAGATGAATGTCTCTGATATATGAAATTAATCTATATAGAATTTATACCATAATCCAGTCCTTGTCAGAGAACCAAAATAGACATACCTCGGTCAACAAGAGTAAGGGGTTATTCCACCATCCTTAAGAGAACTTCAAACCCACATTCCACACATCATATCATGAGCTTCCCAAGTAAACATCAACCTCTTATATCCCTTGGAATGGATATGTGTATTCAAGGAACATTTTCTTAAATATGTATACATTCTCATTGATCATGTATATTCACCTATTGAAATCAACCAATCAGGCGACTCTGAAAAAGGACACTCCAATTTGTGTTAAGCCTAGCACCATCGGGGCAGCACTCAACACCCCCAGTGTGTCTAAATCACTCTATGTATGATTTTACCACATCATCACTCATCCCAGTAAACAAAATCTATTATGTATGAAATATTAACCCCTCTCTGAGAAATATGTTAGAGAACTCTTGAATCGGTGTATTTTAATTATGCTTTTTTGTAACACCTCACATACTAGTTCCATGCAGGTCATGGCCCTAAACTATCTCTGGTTTAGTTGAATCTATACGACCTTGAACACTTCACCATAAGGGTATAAATATCAAGACCTTAATCGTTTAATAAAAGATTCATAAAACATTCCATTCTAAAAACCCGTATTATGTGGCCTGAGAAAATTTTGAATCTATACCTGCTAAACTCCTCATTGTTAAATGTTTAGGGAAAAATTATAGTGCAGATATAAATGGAATAAATCGAATAGTTTCAATAACCCTTGGGAAATAATATCCATTAACTTTTGACACATTAGACTAAGAATATGTTAGTTCAATGTTTATCACGTCTCCTCGCCATGAGAATATGCTCACTTGGGAGTGGTATATATATTAGGGTATTTGAACCCTCATTGGATTTTACAACATCCAAAAAACACACTTTATGAGTAGGGGTGTCGCGAATATGAATAAACTTATATATACCAATGAATAGATATCCATATTCAAAGTACCTTTTCTTAACAATGCATACATGCCCATGGCTCAAACATATCCACATATTTCCCTCAATAAGATGCATCACTTTCAAAAAGGAAATTCTAATTTTCATAATCATTATCATCATCACGATTGGACTAAACATCATAGTATGTCTAATCCACTCATTGAATGATGGTACCATATCATTCTCCTTACATGACCACTCTAGATCATGATTTATTGTCCCCACACTAGACTATCCAATAGGATTATATATCATCGATGATATTCCATCGTGTTTCTCAACCTTCCTCTGGGTCAGACCCAGACACTTCATTTCTTAAAATTTTATGGCCCACATATTTTGATTCAGAACTACAAGGCATAGATCTCATGTATCACATTATTATCTATCTATCATAGTGTTCCATAACCCATCCTAGAATGAAATCTTCAGATATCTAATTCTATCATCTAGATGTCCGAGTCATCACTAATCTTTTATAGCCCTCAGAAAGAAGGGTAGAATATCTTTTATTGGTCATGCTACAGACACATAATGTCATTGACCCTCCAAATAAATGCATATTCTCTTTTCCATAAATTGGTTTTGATACATGTGATCCCTTGAAATACTATAGAGGAACCAAGCATTTTGTAATTTCATGTGACATACTTCGAATGTTTGAACCATCCCATATTCAGGGACTCAAACATTCAGGTTACGATTTGCATCATCCATACTCAAAATTTTTAGGCATTCTTTGTATCCTTTGTATTCCAATATCATTATTGTTTCCCCCATGAATATTCCATATCCCTTGGAAAAGATATCTGATTTCAAGGGCCCTTTGCATGAATATGCATACATCCCTATGGATATTGCATATATTCCTATAACCATCAACTAAAAATGTCACTCTGAATAAAGGGAATTTTGACCCTCATAAGACTCAGAAACACTGTGGTAGAATCTAACTCCATATTGTGTTTTGGGTCATTCATGGCACATCTAGACCATATCCCGTGATCTTATTGTCCATGCTAAAAAATAATAAACTAACGAGAGAGATGGTCAGATGTAAAATACCATTAAATAAAGTAACATATAGTTTGAG
Source organism: Viscum album (assembly GCA_963277665.1). NCBI lineage: Eukaryota > Viridiplantae > Streptophyta > Magnoliopsida > Santalales > Viscaceae > Viscum > Viscum album. The sequence goes on along the minus strand of OY728140.1, from coordinate 808,715,871 downwards.
ATAAAATACCTTAATCTAAAGTGATAAATGGTCTATGAAAAAATACAATAAACTACAGTGATATATGGTCTATAATAAATGGCCTTAAACTAAAATTAAAGGTTGTCTTAGTTAAAATACCATAAACTAATGCACATTGAAATTACTTTGAGGCCCACTATATGACCTTATCATGCCCGATATACTCTCCAAATAAATGAAAAGCACTTATTTGTAGGATATATATCCCCCCTCATGATCCTTCTACACATAAAGCATTCACACTCATTCATCCCAAAGAGACAGATATCTGGATTTAGTGATTCTTAAAATATAAATGCAACAAAACATCATCCACATCACAAAACAGAACTGAACAAATTCATATAAATTTTAGAAGATTTGTTCACTGATAGAATATAGAAGTAGGAATCCCTCACCATTTAGATATGTGGAAAAGTTCTCTACATTTTCCTTAGGAAACGATTCATTCCATTCCCAAATGGTTATAATTCTAAGGGAGAATTTTTTGATGATTATAATTTCACATCACCTACTATATCATGGACAGACGCATGTCCCATGTGATTTGATGATCTTGATGTATAATGATATATTGTAATTATGTTTCGGAAAGTTGCATAGTGTGAAAAAATTGGATGATTATTATTATTATTATTATATTGGGTAATAAAATTATAATAATTGTAATTAATAAAATTAAATAATGAATAAAACAATTCATTTTATTCAAAAAGGTGAACATCACGTGGTCTTATTCAAACTCAAGGAATTGGAGTCTCAAATTTCCAATTTCTCCTGGAGTGGATAACTCAAAACCAAAGATCATCTAGAATACACGAATTGATCTTGGGTTTAATGTAAAACACCAAATTATCCTTGAATGCATAAGATTTATTTCACAACAACTCCACATGTCGAGATAAACATATGAGACAATATCACATTTAGGACCCCCTCTTGATAATGAGATGAATATTTGAAACATTCTCTCATAACTGTGTATGACATTGCTATAATCATGGGTATCCATTTCACACATAAAATTGTTATTGAGGCGTGACTTGTGGAATGATGTATTGGAAGGCTGTAGTGATGACTGTGGTATAGCACAAAACCCCCCATGAGAACATGCAATGCAGGGAAGACGGTGCACGGATGGGATAATATCATGACACACTCAATTGTGTTGGAAAGTTGTAGTGCAGACTGTGGTATAGCACAGAACGTCCATGGGGGCATGCAATGTAGGGAAGATGGTACGCAGATGTGATAATAGCATGAAACACTCTCCACGACCATGATCTTGGATCACCTACTCACATATGAAATATAAATAATGATGTAGAGGGGATTTATGTCTTCTTACCTAGTGCATGAATGAAATACACTACAAAGGTGGGAAGATTCAAAATATCCCATGTGTGAAGATACTCAACCAAGAGCACTAGAAACCCCTATGGATGGTTATGTGATGGAATAAAACCTCAAGGAGGCTATGTGATCATACATAAAGAATTATGTAAGTTTCAGTACTTTAGAATATAACATAAATCTACATTATTATCAAATCTCAGACTAGGTATGTTGGGCTGATAAGTGAAAAAACATGTTTTCATATCACACCACCATTCTCAAATTTGAAAAGGTAAGATGTTGTTGTGTCTATAAATACTGAAGATGGAATATTATTTGATGGCTACTGCCACGCCATAATGGAGAGCTGTTATATCTTGCTTTCAAATCAAAGCAAAAAATCTATATATGGGTTATGCAATGCATTTCATGTGAGACTAATTATCTCATTAACGCAACAAATCAATCTACTAAATACCCTACCCTTCAACGTGGTTATCACATCGGAAGACCCATCATGTAGAATTCAAGGTAGCACATGACATATCTTATATAGTGATGTGGAATCATGTAAAATAACATGAAGAGAGAGGATACATATTTCTACAAGTGATTACAAAGGTTTTCAAATGTCACTAATCTCGTATTCACCTAGAAGAAGATTAAGTTAAAACATGTTAGGAAATGTGATGAATTAATTTAAAAAAGAACCTTTTTTATGATATTTTCCAAAAAAATTATTTTATGTGCCACAAAATCCAGAAACTAATTATATTGTAGAAAAAATTAATCTTTTTGATCCAATGTAATTCCACACATCACACGATCAATATTAATGTGTGTAGAAGAATCAATATTTAACCCTTGATATTTTCATGTCAAGAGGTTAATTCTTTAATCCATGAACATGTGACATATCAAATATGATAAAAATGTTTGTCTGTGGTGAATTCTTCATGTCATCATGAGACCCTTCAATGTAAATGTGATGAATCAATGTCTAGTAGAGAAACTATCCCTAAAAATGTTTGAATTACATTAAAAGAGAAATCAATGATCTTATCTTCCACTATAAGAAAACATGATAACTGAAAAAGTCAAGGAGTTCACGCCATCCCAAAATCTCCTATTGATCTTACGATACAATGACTAAAAAACAGACAAAATCCTTAAAAAATAATACGGGTTGAGATTAAGATACAGATAACCCTAGTGGTTTCGAAGCTCATACACCAAATATTCCTTGGGATGAATAAAATATATTGATCATATTCAAGAAAACTTGTAGGAACTCCCAGTCATCATCACATAATACGAATGAGATAAAGGGGAAGAGGCTACAGGGGTTCACAGTTCATGATAGACATGTGGGGCACCCATGAAGGTATATGAAACACCATGATTCCCTAACAACTTGTATAACACATCTCGCAAGATTCCTTTTCCAAGCCATCATCACCACATGTAAGTCCTAAGACATGTCCATGAAACCCCACAATGCTCTAATGATAGACTGTTGGACTTTCCCATGACATTCCTATACATTCATCATATGACATATATTTATCCAATGAGGAATCAACCAAAAATCTTGTAAATATCATAGTTTTACCTTTTGAAAACTCTCATATTCCTAGAAATTTGTAAAATAAAACAAAGGAGATAAAAACGGTAGTGGTGAGAGGGGTTCATGATTACTAAGATAAATGTGACATACATGCTGAGTGATCCATGACATGATTCAAGTCCTCAGTGACATGTCAACAATATCTCACAGAATCCCTTTATCTTGTCATCGTCACCATATGAAGCACCCCAGGTAACATCATTGTTCTATAAGGATGAATGAATAGATTGGTCCATGGAATTCTCACCCACCACCATATGACCCATTTTTTCACTTGAGGAATCCCTGAAAATAGACGAAATTTCCTTGACAACACTCATGGAATATAGAATGACTCCCAACCATTGTAACATAAAACAGATGGTATCAAAAGGGATGTAGTTATTGAAACATTCAATCACCAAATGGAATGAGACACACCCAGCGCACCTGCAGAGCTATCCTTTGAGGCCCCAAGAGAAGTCACCTAAGTTTGAGTGAGAGTCTTCCAAAATGCATTCGTATCTCACAAGGACCCTATGAAAGGTCAATGTGACAACATGGATGTCATTTGACACATCTGCATGGTCAAAAAAGTCTTCACTAATATGTAAATATTATTATTTTGGAATGGTAGATGCATGAGACTCACAATCTCGGCAAATCAACCAATGTTCCCAAAGTAGTAAACATTAGAGATTATTGAAACTGTGTGGTTCCAGGTGCCTTCATTTGCTCTAGATTCGACTTAGGAAAGATACACCGCACAAACGGGAGAGTATATAAGGGGGGAGTCACATAAATCTCCCACCCCAACCTAAAGAAAATGATGGAATTTAACTACTACTATGCACTCTAGATTCCCAAATAATGGACCATTCGAAACTCGACTTCTATGGAATTCATGGAGAGATCATGTGACTTGCCCGCTTTCAGTTTGGTAATGTACTAGGGGGAAAATGAAGTATTCTTTTCCTGGGAATAAATCTCTTTGCATGATCATACATAGAAACATGAGGGAAATATGGTGTGTTATAAGAAGTAAATTCCACAATACCAATAGATTTAGTGAGACTCATGACAGATTAACACTGAATAAAACCAAGGCATCTACGATGCATGGGTTAGGGCTAAGGTTAAAAGTAGAGGACTTAAGAAAAATACATACTCACTCTAACTCATTTGATTTGTGTAAATCATTTAATGAAACAAAAAATCACCACGGTGTGTCTCCTAGATCGCATGACACTTCTCTGCTATACAATCTGGTAAATGTGAAATACTACAGACATTCCAAAACAATTCATGAATTTCTCCCAAGACAAAAACATTGATCTCATGAACCCTCTAGATCTATCAACTAAGACTCAAATAATCCTTCAAAAACATTTCCTTTCTTTTATAATGGTACCATCTCATGGAATCCAAGTCTCATAAAAGAATATAGACATGATACCCAAGCTCTTTTGATGCCCTCTTAGAAAGTCATTTAAGACTTGTGATGGCCTCCAAAAACATCGTCTAGGTCCTGCGAAGTCTCTCGTTAGTTTCTACCAGTACATGTGACACCCCTTGGTCTATACAACACTGGATCCCATGGTACCATCCATATGTCTAAATTTATTTCATTTGATGGCTTCCAAGACATGCCAACTAGATCGTGTGAAAACCTCTAGACAAGAAGTCCACGTCAATAGGGCATCTGAGGAATTGATTATATTGATTGTCCTTGGTGTGTAACCCCCAACTAATATGGTATCCTAGGACTTGATGATATTGCTTATCCCATGTGTGTATGCCCCAAGAATTTTGGAATCCCAGGACATGATGATATTTCCCATGCTTTTTTGAATATATCCCGACCAAAACAACATCCTCAGTGTGTAAGCATAGATAAATATAAACTACAATAAATATAATATCTTCTATACATGGGATACGTAGGATGACATCTCATGGCCCATGTTCTACACTGGATACCACAATGACAGTTCCAATACCCACTCTCTAAATCTAAATGTCATGAGGCCAATCATCTATTAATGACCTTGTTTCTAACACTGATCATAATTATCGTGGTATTAGGGGGAGAAAAGGAACACATTATAGAGCATCATGAATATCAATTAACCATGAAAATTTTATGGAAACCATGAATACAATGGAATAAAACTTGGTTCCAATCCTAAGGATGTGAACGAACCCTAGGGGGTTTTATTCCTATAATAAAAATGATACATTGGATGCTACATAATGGCTCAATCACCTCCTTGAGATATTAACTGCTTCATTAAAAGGAATAATTTTATGAAACAAATTGTTAGAAAACATAAAAATATAAAAAAATACATGTTACAAGAAAGTTATGAAGTATATAGAATTCATTTAGATGCATTCACTAATGAGATCACTATATTCTTAATATGAAAATTAATTAACCTATTATCATTTCATTAGGGTAACTAATACTGTATTAGGATTAGGAATAGATTCTAAAACATATCTTAAATCTATAATAGAGTCACAAGTAGAAAAAAACCCATCAAAAGGGTGTGGTGAGTTGGAACTCCCATCATCTCATCCAAATGTGAGTCCCCAATAGTCATTGTGCATAAAAACTAGATGAAATCCAACCTTTGGAAAGAAGTGTTGTACCCAGCTATTTATAAGGAACCAATTGTTAGTATCAAGGGAAGAAATAAAAAATGGAAATACGGATGTACATAATTTAATGAGACCATGAAATACCCCACAATGAATCTTTATAGGGAATCCCATCCATTTTTCACTGTCAAAACGCAAAGAAGAAAATCAATGTATGAATAAAATCCCTTTATTGTGTGAGGTATATGGTGTTTACCTACTATAGTAGGGTCTCATCTATTACATTCTCTATCATTAAATTATTTCCCCATTTTTAGTGACATGACTAGAGGAACCCAAGTTTGGTGGACATGATGTGTGTTGAATAGGATAACCCCATGTGTGGTGTATTTATTATGTTATTACTTAGGGGACCTAGTAGATCCCATGATGATAATATTACTCATAACTAGGTAGTGATGATGATAGTTCCTTATCCCATAGATTAATTATTGATGAATTTTTACCATGTGGATTTGGTTTAGGCTCCTGAATGTTTTAATGTCATTCGATGATGGGTTATACTATTGACATACCACATTTATGATTTATATATATTTATATAAATCAATATTAGATATGTTATATTCCTATTTTGAGTCATTTAGAATAATGGGATGGATAATTCCATTAAAGAAGTGTATATTTTAAATAAAATAGAAAAAAACTCATGGTGATGTTTTTATTAAATTAAATGGAAATTTACATTCAGTGTGGTTATGATAAAATATTATGTGAGGCCTAAGGGATTTATGTATAATAATATAAGCATGTAATAAGACATTTATAACCCTTTTAGCTGGATGAGATACTTTTTAATTCCTTGGACTTGATCCAAGGTCCTAGATGATGATAGTTTTGGGAGTAACCTGAATTTAGCGTGGGGGTATTGTAGTTAGGTAGGTCCTGGGTGAGTGAAATGTGGTATTTAGGAAGGGGTAATATGGTGGTGTCTCAAGGATTTATATCATCTGGATGACCACTATCTTATAATCCATTGTCAATCTTACATTCTTTCATGAAGAGGACAACACTAATCACATGTTATCTCAATGGGGGTTTTATGATGTGGTCTCATGGTCTTATATCCATTAAAGAATGTACAGTTATATATAATGAGGTGTTTTTGTCCCTTAAGTCCTTATCATTTATGACATGGTGGATAACAACTTTCATTTTTATAATATTTGGAATAATTATTGTGATATGCTCAGAGAAACCCCATGTAACACCCCACGATTTTATAAGATATATTCTTTTTAATTTCTTTCATATATTCTATTGTACCCTAAACAAATATTATCTTCCTCTATACGCAACACCGTATTAGATTGCAGTATACGAAACACTAATCATAGATCGTGTTAAGTATAATTTCAAGTTTTTTTGATAGTAGTTATTGAATGCATCATTGGATGTATATATATATATACATTCAATGAATAAATGAAATATGGTTGGATTTTTTTATACGCACCAACAAAGGATTCTTTCACTACATGCAACCCTGACTTGGCGTGCATTACACGCAATCATGACCTTCCTCGATAGCGTGTTTTTTACGCAATACAGGGTTTCACTAAACAACGATATATTGTTATAATATTATTATGGACCAGCTGTTATGAATAGTATTAACTAAATTTTTAATTTTATAACATTATAATTATTCTTACACATTTTCTAGATCATCGTATGAGAAAAAATTAATATTTTCAGGTAAAATAAGTATTTCTAAAAAAATACAGTTTTCCAACCATTTGATGTTGCACCCACATTAATTCTATTTTTTTTACATATTTATAAGTTTAATTTGATAAAATAAAATTCTTCTTTGGAATCAGGATATAAAAATTTACTTTGGAACGTTTTTTCATATTATTCTGATAAATTTCATATTTTAATGAATAGTAAAAATAGGTTATATTTTAATTAAAAACAACTTTTTTCATCATAATAATTTATATGGTTAAATAATAATATTTAATGGTTTTAAAGAATAAATAGAATATATTTTTACCATTTCATATAACGTATTTCATTAGCAATGATTTTACAGTGAATTCATAGGTAAAATCATTTCAATCTTTTGCAATGTTTTAACTTTTAAAACTCGTTTTCGTAACAACGAGATTAATTTTAAATTAACTTCTGCAACTTATGTGATTTCAATAAGGCAAATTGGTATCCATATATAGAATTAAAATTTCCAAAATATGCAAATAAGCTACTTTTTATTTTTTTGCACTATGGATTGAAACTACGGTAAATTTTATTTACCATAGTTAAAGGTAAATCAGGTAATTGAGGGTACATATAATATTATAAAATTACCCTAAAAATTTTATTAATTTAATTGAATGATTATATTTCGTCCAATGGGATATTTTAGTCAAAATTTAATCCATCAGAGCCCACTTGGATGTGATTAAGACCTATAATTTATTTTATTTAAAAGAAAGTGAAATATGTCTCACTCAAACATTAATAAATAAACAATTTTTAATATAAAGTTATATAGAATATAAATTCAGATATAAATACTCATTTGAAATCTAATTTTTTTTTATTTATCATGGTAATATATTTTTAATTTTTAAGAATTATTTATTTACCTTATAATCTTATACATTAATGATGCATAAATTATTTATTTAGCGAAAAGTCAATAATATAGTTTTTATTGAAATAATAATAAACATTAAAAGGACCAAAAACCTGAACAAGACATATTGGTAGTGTATATATAAACCCTAATCATCTAATGGCTTAATTGGTGACCATTTAGATCCTTATAATGATGATTATGACACTTATATTATTTTATTTTAAATGATTCCAAAGTTCCCATATTCATAATTAAATTAATATTACAATTTACATGTTGAGATTTTAAGATGATAAATTCGTGTAAAATTGTTATTATTAATTCCATGAGATATATCTTCATCATAGTATTTTATTTTTTATATTTATACAACAAATAAGAATATTAAACAATTATACAAAAATGTTTTAATAATTAATTATTTTAGAGATATACCGAATAAATAGTATTATAAATATTAAAATAAATATTATATGAACTATTTAATGTGCTCCATGAATTATAATGACAACTTTTACATGTTAGTAATGTATTAAATATTTCTTTTAGAATATATCCTCTGTGCAGATTTTATTTAAATTAATATAAATCAATAATGTCAAAATTTACACTATTTTTTTATATAAATAACATATTATAAAATTGTTTAAAAATCACAAAAATATTTAAAAATTATAAATTGAAATTTATATGGTCTAAAATTTAATAAATTATCCAATTAATGATAATTCACCACACATATGTAATTATTTATAACAATTTAAAAATTATAACTTATTACTAAAAATAAAATTAAATAGATTAAATAAGGATAAATCAAGTTGATAATGCTTAAAATAAATTCCCAACATGTCTAAATTTTATTGGTTTATGAGATTACAAATATAAGGCCCCAGCCTTAATCCTTACTTAATCTTGAGTTATTACAAGATTACACATTGAGGATCTTTTCAGGTTTAGAGTTTTAGAGAATTAGATCATGAAACTTGCATTACATTCCACATTTAAACAAAGTGGTTACATAAAAGACAGTATTCATTCTTCCCATCAACGGAAACATATTTAAAATAAAACATGGATTATTTCTTGACACATCCTTGACACTATAATCACATCATGTACCTTTCCCTTGACCTGTGAAAAACATTTCAAAAACTTGGGATGAGCATAAAAAGCTCAGTAAGGGTTATAAAAATATGGAGAGGAAACATGAGTTCATATATACATAAGAATGAAATCATAATTTACCCATAAAACATAGGCACTTTAACCTACCTCATCAAATAATGAATAAATCATAGAAATCATAAGACATAAAGGTAACTTGAGGCATTGATAACATTATTACATAGGGAGTAACCCTCTTGGTTATGTTTGGAATACCCATCACAGTATATTCCCTAAATCTCTTCGGGGAAACCTTAACGTTTCACTCCTTCGCGTTACCCAATGAATTGGAGAGCTATATCGGGCTCACCCACCCTTAGTTTATCACTGAACCACCCGTTTTCATAATAATTCCCAAGAACCATAACATAAACGTATCACATAAAACATTCATAATAGAAACAAAACATTTCCACATTTCAATCACAACATAACATTTTAGTATTTTGAAATAATGAATCCATACAAAAAGAAACCATTTCTAAATCCATTTAAAACATTTAATAAAAAGATTTTTGAATCAAAGTGTCCCATACCACCTTGAATATTTTAACATTTTAAACCATTAATATCCATATAAATAAATCCTTAAAACCATTTTGAAAACATGGATATTAATAAGAACAAATCATTAAAACATTTAAAGTGATATTTTGGTTAAAGGGGTTTTACCAAAATTAGAGACACTTGAATACAATAATTGAGGAATAACATTTAGTCATAACATTATAATATCATGAGAATAAATGTATTCATGATATAATACTCCAAAGGATAGTATATACACCATATAAGAGTGAATTGGTGTATAACAACAATGAACCCTCAATAGAAACGTCAAATGTGATGAAATCCCTTATAAAGAAGGTATCCTAAAATTAAGGACACATCAATCTCAAAAATATGTGTGAAAAATATAAATACACCCAATATAAGTGGATATTAAGTGTAAAACAATAAAAGTTCATTCACACATATTCAATGGATGACATATTCAATGACTATATGTTGAACCCAAAGAAATCGAAATTGGGTTAAAAGTTCGCTTGACAGCCTAACGGCATCACATCAAAATGAGTTGATGAGTGATAAAAAGTGTATCTCATCACTTGGACATAAAATTTACATCAATAAGGATATATGAGAACATATCCCAACATAACAATATGTAAATTAAAATACCCAACAAAAGAAGTATTTTTAAAAAAAAAAGAGGAGGGTGAATGGTTCCCTTACCGACTTGGGTATCTTTCAAAACATACACCCCATGAAAGAAGGACAATAGATCATTGATGTAAATACTCATAAACGAAAGTATATTACCCAAATAGTAGAATAATGGGCATTACATACACCACTCAATGTAATTTGTGGCAAATGTAGCATAAATCTCACGGGAATAAAAGTGAGATGAAAAATCCCTTACGAAAACTCACCAGCCTAACGGCGCCACATAAACCTTCCGAATATGGATTGATGAGATCAAATAGGGTATCTCATCACATTTCAATAAAATTTACAGAAAGAGGAATATAAAAGGACATCCCCCAACATTACAAAGAGGAGCTTAAAAGAAGTGACATAAATGAGAGTACTTAAAAAGAAAGAGAGAGGTTAGATCTCTTACGAAAGTTCGGCAGCCTAACAACGCCACTCAAAACTTCCAAAATTGATTGATGAGAGAGAATAGGGTCTCTCATCCCATGAACATAAAAATTACATTATGTTTAATATAAAAGATCATCCCAATAACAATAAATATGAGCTTTAAAAGGAATGACATAAATGTGTGTACTTAAAAAGAAAGAGAGGAGTAGGATCCCTTACCTCGGGTCCGACTTGACTCGATCATTCTTTAATCTCCTGAATAATAAACTTGAGTTAATTTATACTTCCTTAAGAAACTTTTTCAAGTTAATTATTCCTTTTATATCACTTATTACCATGTCATAGACATTATGTAATCATTTAAGTCAATAATATTTGTTTTGCCGATATTTGGTTCTTAAGTCGAAAGTGGACTTTTACAATTACATTTTGTTCGTGTGGCCAAATTTTAATTATATCCACAATTGTATTCATGATGTAGATATCATATATGTTATATATATCCTGTACGTACATGCATTTATAACATTACATAATCATTTAGAGGTAAGAAATGAAATGCACCGTTCATGGAGACGGTAAGCCGTACGTACGCATGAACGCTACTTTCATTTCTATTTCGTATTTTATAGAATGGAATAATAATGGTATAAAGGTATATTATAATTCCAGTATAAGATCATATATAATATCATAGTTCCATCCTTTATACGTCCCATATATGGTATTTAACGAATCAAATCACTTTGAGGGGGCGGTAGTCCGCACTTCCTTAAATGAAGATATCGCGTTTACCCATAATGGAAACCATAAAGGTATGCCCAAAATAAAAAAACAGAGGCTTAAGGAAAACATAAACATATTATATATCATATATAAAAATAGTGACATCATAATGGCCACCTTTTAAGGTGTTAAATGAGTATTGAACAATCATCGTTTCGGGAGGCAGAATTTCACCATCCACGGAAACCGTATGTCCTTTAACCATTTGATGTAGTTGTGTGAGAGTGTAGCTCGAATAAATCTTATAACAACATCCTAGTATATTGAAGATACTGGTGTTGTTATAAAATAAGTAAATAAAAAGATGTTAGGGGTTTGGAGAAGCAAAATAAAACAAATGAACATGAGAGAATGAATTACATTTAAAAGTGTAACTCCTTTTGATTTGAGCCTAAAGGCTTCCATTGAAAGGATTCTGCCCAAAGGGAATCCTCTAGGATGAGGAGAAGGATGTGCAGAGAGTAAATGGGCAGGATTTGGCCGAGCCAAAGGCTTGAGGAGTGTGTGAAATGAGGTAGAGGTGGGGGCCTTTTATAAGAGGAGAGGAGGGGCACTTTTGGAAAGTAATGAAATATTACTTTATTTGAAAATGTGTTTCGCTTTGGAAAGGTCCCACATTGATATAATTCGTGGATAAGGTGATAAGGCTTCGAAATACACTCATCCAATTGGTTTTGGCCATGTGTAGGTTGTAGATTTTACATTATATTTCCATTTTATTTAAATCGTTAAATAATGAGGTCATCGCTGCATCATCATGATGTCATAAATAATTTAATTTATTTAATGTCTAAAAATTATACAAAAAATACTATGATGTAGGAAATAGTTTTACCTTTCCAAGGACTATTTATAATCGAAAATATGATCTTTATAACCCCATGTAAAAATTTTGTTTGTAAAACATTTATGTTTGTGTCATTTTTACTTTTACATTAAATAAAAAGTTATATATGGCATTTCCCAACCAAAGTGGATCCATGGGGTCCCCAAGTTGACCCATGGCTTGTATTGGTCGGCCATGACACAAAAAATGAGGGTAATACATGTGTCAAGTTCATTTCAAATTATTAAAACATTATTTTTAACTTAAACTACACTAATTACCTCTAATCGCGATTAAAAACTTAATAAGTAACTATTCACCAAAAAATTATTTTTATCCCATTGAACCACATTTTACTTCTTAATGAAACCCATGTATGTCGTATTTTTGAAATTCAAAATACAATGGTGGAAAAATTTCATTTAAACGGAAAATCAGTTTTTATAAGTACCACTTAGTGGTTTCACTATTCATGAAAAATTGAATTTTTTCAGAAAATTACCAAAAATTCACCCTAAGCTATTTTTGATATTCTGAATTCAAAAATGAAGTCTATTTTACAAAATTCAAAAAATATAAGTCACATTAGTTAATTTAATAATTAATTCCCGTTGTCAGAGCAAATAGCGTGTTTTTATAAAACAATAAGTATCAAAAGATTGACACCAGTTTAAGTCTAATTTCAAAGTGAAATTGATTCCAATGACCCCCATTGGATTAAATGGTAAAAATATATTCTAATTTCACTTTAAAACAAATTAAAAAGATAATGTAATCATATAAATAAATTATATTAAAAAGAGGTTTTGAATTAAAATACAACATTTTACACTATTCATTAAAAAATTGAACTTTATCAGAAAGATACCAAAAATTTACACAAAGTAAATTTTGATGTCCCAATTCTAAAGAGGAGTTTTATTTGGTCCAAAATAATGTATAAGAGTGATCAAAACTATAATTAATGACAGTTCTCCATCAAAAGGTGATAAGTGAACCTTTATTGAAAATTAGGGTATAAAAGCCTAAAATTGAATTCATTCTGTATTTTAAGCCTTTATCTTTTATTGGATATATCTAAAAACATTTAAAAACATATATAATCATATTTTAGTTATTTCTATACATTCCTGCCAATACAACGGCTACATGTTAACTACCATTTAAAATAATATTATTTTATTATTAGAGTGCAACGTAATATTTCAATTAAACACTTTGTTGTGTATCGGGTACGCTATCGAACATAGAAACCCTTTAAAGTGATATTAATACTTTATTCACAAATATGGATTAATATGAAAATGTCTATTCTTTATTTACCTGGGGTGTTACAACAACCCTATATCATCTAATATTCTGATTTGAGTAAATTTTTTTCTGTTTTTAAGTGAGTTTGATTTTATTATAAATTTATATTTCTTATGTTACCAATCTCGTTTTTATCTGAGATTGTTTATACGTAAGTATTTACTGGGGTTATATTTTTCATCCATATCCATAAAATTGTTTTTCATAACTTGTATAATATTCTTCCATTTATTTTTAATTTCATTTTACCCCTCTTTTATTTTTACACTGTGTTATGGAATAAATCGTTCTTTTTTTACCATACGATGATCTTTTTTTACTTTTTCGGCAAATGTATGAGGAGAATGTTTTTTTAACTTATACTGCATGAATAGATATTTACATTTTCATAATGCCTAATATTCATGAAGCATACTCTACAATATTTCATGATTATTTTTAACAAAGTACTTTTCTTTTAAAATTTCATGGCATTTTCTAAAAAGAAAATGATTGTAAAGAAGAAAGGATATTTTCCTCAAGAATTAATTTCAAGTGTTTCATCAAAACAATTTTCCATTTAAAATTACATGATTTAGTATGATTATGTTTCATGTACAACGATTCAATTATCTACATGGATTTATTCTTCTTATGATGAAATTAAAACCATTTGTATTATATGGATTATGTTATGATGGGATGATGTTTATGAATCCCATTTTATTCATGGGTTATCTTGAATGATTTATGTTTATGTTGTGGCACATGTAAGAATGAATTAATTATGAGATGGGTGGGACCTATATCTCCCTCAAATGAATTGGGTAACGTTTTATAGCTCATTAGATAGACATGGCTGGAACAGAAATTAAATCTAGTTCAGTAATATATGGCTGGAATGGCAAGTAAACCCAGTTCAGTAAGGGACTTTGTCCACTAATATGGTCTTGGAAGAAATGCATTGGATACTTTGGAAAACATATCATGTGATTAATGTTCTTCCACAATTACAAGTTTTATTCCCAAGCTATTTTATCTTGATTAATGTTCTTTTATGATCTATTCCTTATGTACTGTAATGTTTTATGTCATTGCTCAAGATTTTGATGTTTATATTTTTTCCTCAAGTTTTTAAATTCATATTTTTATGGATTGTTTTATGTTCACTATGTTTACCTAAACTAAGCATTTATGCTCATACTTTTTATGTTTTCTTTTCCCCAGGATATAAAGAAATGTTTTAGGTAAGAAATAAATGGCGAAGATCTTTATGGGAGATGTTGAAGATCTTTCACCATTATTAGATGATTGTGTTCCGAGTTTCCAAAGACACTAAACTATTACGGTCCTTGTTTGTTGATTTTTGGTATTTATTATGTATTCCACAAAAGTAAGGTAATGTCCTTGTACATTAAGCATTGGGTCTCTACAGTTCGTATCAGAGGAATGGTTTAGTCACCCATTGGAAACTAGGATGTGAATTCTTTAGTGATATACCTGGAGATATTTATAAGGTATTTCTGGGGATTTCCCTAATGTTAAGTGTAAGTATAGGTAATAGTCCAAGGATTACGGTAATGATCATAGAATTAAACCTACGAAAATTGATATTGAAGGTACTCCCCCTTTATAATGTTGTTTTCCCAGCATGATTTTGGCCTCTCACACTATTATTTTTGGGTTTTAGAAGATGGATGGAACCCAAAGGAACCGTGTAAATCAATGTAATGGAAAATGAAATGCTTTTACTCCCAAACAAACCAATGTTATGGGAGATGTAGAAAAAAAACCATATTGCTATACTTACACAAGATATGAATCATTCTGGACTTCCAAATGAGCAAAGAATGGAATAATATTCTATTGAGTCCTTCATGAGGAAATGTACACCTTCATTCAGTGGGTCTTCTGATCCACTTGTTGCTGAACAATGGATCAGTACCATTGAAATGATATTTTCCATACATCGTTGTTCAGAGAATGAAAAAGTCATTTTGTCTTTTTACCGTTTAGATGGTGAAGAAGACTAGTGGTGGACTCTAATTACGAATACAAGTCCCCAATATGAAATCGAATCCATGGAATGGGAGAAGCTCAAGAACATGTTTTTCAGTAAGTACTTCCCTCGTATTCTTAGAACAATGATGGTAAAGGAGTTCCTCAAGCTTAAGAAAAATTATTATGAATATGTTGGCATATACGAGGGGAATTGTACACAGCTTGCAAGGTATGCATCCAGATTTCTCATCCAACCTGAAAGAAAAGTTGATCGATTCTTCAGTGGATTTAAACCAAGTCTTCAAAGGGCATTAGTTATAAGAGACTTCAGTAGCTATGAAAAAATTGTGCGTTGTTCTATCAAGGTATAACTTGAAGTTTGTGTTACATATCCATCTCATGGTTTTGACAAAAAACGAAATATGGAGTTTAATAAAAAAATCTCAGAACAATGGTGCGATGAAGATGAATGTTTCTTTATGCTCAAAGTGTGGAAATAAGTAAGGTGGTGATTGCAAAAAAGGTACTAGAAAATGTTTTAAGTGTGGGAAAGAAGGTCATCGAGAAACTGAGTGTCAAAGTAATGTGAAAAAGGTAGCTAATGATGTGAATAGATAAAACACTACAGATAATGCTCGACCAACACTTCAATGCTTCATGTGCAAGGAAATGGGGCATTATACTAATCAATGCCCTAATCCAAGGGTTAATGATGATCAACGTGAGCAACCACTTAAGGCAAAGGATAAAGGGAAGTCCCATGTGATCACTATTTTTGATGTGGAGTATGAAAATGATGTTTTGTAATGATTAAGTGTTTATATAATGGGATTTAAAAATAGTATCATGGTATCCCATTTATGGTATGGTAGAATTTTGGAATATCTATGTATTGGTTTTCAATAATTTTATGGTACCGGTAACCATGAAAGGTTATTGAAATATTTTTGGAAAGAAGATGATATGCGCATAATGAAGGGATAATGAAAAAATTAAATGAGCTCATGACTGATATAAGGACAAAGTTATATAATGGCTTGAGTATATTAAAATTTTGGGATTTTGGTATGTGGAAAGAGTTAACTTTTGACAGCATTCATGTTTTCAATAATGTTCTATAGTAGTTTATACTTCTAGAGAATACATGATTAAGTTATTAACGTGTTTGGAATGCGATCAACAAAATATATCTGGGATAAATGATGGTATTAACATGCTCGGTAGATGACATTTCTATTAATTGTTTTCTTTGTAATATGAGCTTGGATAGAAGTATTTATGATAAGCCTAAATATTGGAATGGATTATGATAGACATAAGTTAGTATTCTATAAGGCTATAAATTTTTTCGATATTATTTGATTGGATATTATAACAATATTCTTTTAGAAAAAAGGACAACCTGTAGGATGGGCGACAACTAGTCACGTCGGAAAAGGCTGTGAGAATCGAACAAACAACTGAAGTGAGATAGGCCTTTATCTCCTACCACTGGCCTACAGGAAGTCTCTGATTAGTAGAAACTAGTTTTATTATATTATGTGGTATGATATATGAAGTATAAGTCGATTTTAGGAACCATATATGATTAGTCTCACTATAGATGTACTTATGTATATTTATTAACATTTACTATCCTTTTTTTGAGATAGATGGAATGACCTATCATTCTATCACATGATCTGATAACACTTCATGGAAGACAAATTCAACTTCATTTCATTAAGAGATGAAGTTGAAATTGTTTAAGGCACAAACCACAGTAAGATTATACCAAAATAAAGTATGTATTTCTTCTAATTAAAATTCATCAACTTTAGTGAAGTGATCTTGAAAACCAAAAATGTTGTCCTAGTGTCCTCATATACGATGAATAATATGGTACCTTATATCATCACAAATTTATGGCATTGTGATTTTTGGATTTTTAAAAGCCATGTTCTCTACCACTCTCCATCAGAACATGATGGTTAGATTTATCTTCCATATTCATATTTTATCCTATGTTTTACTCTGTGGAAAAGCAGTGATGAGTTAATTTCGGTAACCATTATGTTTCATACATAACTATTTAGAATTTAGTTTTAGTATTATTTTTTATGATGTGGGTTTCTATGAATGAAACATTCAAGTAGTAAACCATTTATAACCCCGATGAATTTTGAGGGAGAAATTAAATTTATGGGGTAGAATGTAACACCCTGAGATTTTATAAGATATATTCTTTTTAATTTTTTTCATATCTTCTGATGTACTTAACACCAAGATTATCTTGCGCTATATGCAACACTGTATTAGCATTCAGTATATGCAACACTAATCTTGGATCATGTTAAACACAATTTCAAGTTTGTTTGATAGTAGTTATTCAACGCAACATTGAGTGTGTGTATATATATATATATTCAATATATAAATGAAATATGGTTGTATTTTGTTATATGAAATAACAAAGGATTCTTTCACTACACAGAACCCTGACATGGCTTTCATTGCACACAATCGTGACCTTCCTCGATAGTGTGTGTTGTACGCAATACTGGGTTTCACTAAACAATGATATATTGTTATAATATTATTATGAACTAGCTGTTATAAGACGTATTAACAAAAAATTTAATTTTATAACATTATTATTCATCTTACACATTTTCTATAACATGTTATGAGAACAAAATATAATTTTCATGAAAAATATGTATTTCTCAAAAAATGGAGTTCTGCCGCCCTTTTATGGTGCACCCACTTTTAATCGTCTTTTTGACATGTTTATATGTTCAATTTTACAAAATAAAATTCTTATTTGGAATCAGGATATAAGAATTTACTTTGGATAAATTTTTCATATTATTCTGATAACTTTCATATTTTAATGAATAGTAAAAACACACTATTTTTAATTAAAAACAACTTTTTTCATCATAATATTTTATATAGTTAAATTATAATATTTAATGGTTTTAATGTATAAATAGAATATATTTTCACAATTTAATATAACATATGTCATTATCATTTATTTTACATTTAATTTATAGGTAAAATCAATTGAATCTTTTGCAATGTTTTAACTTTTAAAACTCTTTTTCTTAACAACATGATTAATTTTAAATTAATTTATAAAACATTTGTGATTTTAATTAGGAATAATGGATTTCATATTTGGAATCATTAGGTCCAAATTATTTTAATAGGATGCTTTTTATTTTTTGGAACTATGAATAGTAAATACGGTAAATTTTATTTACCATAGTTAATGGTAAATCGGGTAATTGAGGGTAAATATAATGTTATAAAATTTCCATAAAACATGTCTTAATATAATTGGATGATTATATTTGGTCTTTTGGCATATTTTTGTCGAAATGGAATCCATTGGAACCAAGTTGGATATGAATAATACCTCTAATTTATTTTATTTAAAAGAAAGTGAAATATGTCTCACTCAAAGTTTAATAATTAAACTATTTTTAATATAATTTTGTTCTTAATATAAATTCGGTTATAAATACCCATTTGAAAGATAAAATGTTTTATTAATAATGGTAATTTTTTCGTAATTTTTATGAATTTTTTATTTAACTTATTATCTTATACATTAATGATACAAAAGTTAAATATTTAGTGACAAATCAATAATACAGTTTTTATTGAAATAATAATACACATAAAAAGACCAAAAAACATAAAAATACTTATTGGTAGTGTATATATAAACCGTAAGCATCCAATGGCCGAATTGGTGACCATTTGGATCATTATAAAGAAGATTATGACACTTATATTATTTTATTTTAAATGATTCTAAAGTTGTCACCTTCATAATTTAATAAATATAACAATTTACATGGTGTGATTTTAAGATGATAAATTCGAGTAAACATATTATTATAATATATATGATATTTATATTCATCAAAAGATTTTCTTTTTAATATTTATGCAATAAAAAATATATTAAATAAATATACATAAATGTTGTACTAATTATTTTATTTAGAGATATACCAAAAAAATAGTTTTAAAAATATTAAAATAAATAATATACGAAATATTTAATGTTCTACACGAATTTTATAGACAAATTTGAAATGTTAGGAATCTATTAAATATATTTTTTTAGAATATATTTTCATTTTGGATTTTATATTAATTAAAATCAATGAATAATGTCAAAATTGACACTATGGTTATTTTATAAAAATAATATATTATAAAAATTTTTAAAAATTAAATTTTTTTAAAAAATTATAAATTGTAATTTATATGGACTACAGTTTCATGAATTATCCAATTATTGACAATTGACAACACATAAGTAATTATTTATGACAATTTAATCATTAGAATCTTATTGCCACGAATAAAATTAAATAAATTAAATAAGGATAACTCAAGTTGATAATGATTAATATAAATTCTCAACGGGTCTAAATTTTATTGTTTGCTGATATTACAACCCTATCTCATCAAATATTCGGATTTCAGTCATTTTTGGAGGTTTTTAATTGAGGTTGAATTTATTATAAATTATTATTTCTCATGTTACCAAAGGTTCCCCTATCCTCCCTTATAAAAAGGGCACCCCTTTCCTCTTCTCTTCACACCCTTTTGAGCCTTGACGCTCAGCCAACCCCTACCAATTACTCTCATAATCCACTCTAGTTATATTATAGAGGTTCTTTTCATCTCATAAGACTAACTCTAGTGCCCTAAGAAGAAGTTTAAAGGAGGTGCGTCGAGGAAGAAGTAATCTCTTCTACCGACTCTTTCAAGTTTCTTTCTTATTATACATCCTCTTATTTAGTTGTTTGATTATAATGTTCTAACATAAATATTAATTATATACTGATATGTTATTATAAATATGAAATAACTCTATTTCACCTTCTATCCGCCCTACAGAAAACGAAATCACCACGCATGAGTACGTACGGAATACCGTCTCCATGCTGTGGTGTAATCTGTTCTCCACAACCACCATACATGGATGGGTATAATGGGGTAAAAAATAATTATATATTATTATTATAACCTCATACTGATTCTAAGATATTATATCATCCACTCCAATTCCATTCAATAAATATGGGAGTGATATCATCGCTCGTGCGTACGTACAGATTATAGTCTCCACGAATGCGATGAGATTCATTTTCCATGAGTAACCATTCAAGTATAATTATAAATTATATATATAATATATAATCATGGAAGATATTACATAATAATGAACTATTTTTATGTACATATATGTTTCATTTACTTAATTCTATTCAATTTAATAAGGAAATGAAAACAGCGTTCATGCATACGTACGGTCTACCGTCTCCATGAACGGTGTATTTCATTCCATTTATCGATCTATCATATATACTTATATGCTGAATATATATTATATATAAATAATTTTTTACATTATGTAATTAATTAAATCAGGATAATATTAATAATATCAAGAATAACAAGTCGAAACACGTACGACAAATGAAACGATCTTACCCAAAACGCAGCTTTAACATGGAATTTACAGAAGAACAAGTAATATAAAGTCATAAGTCAACCATATATGATATCATAACAATTAATATTATTATGTAATAAATCAATGTCATTATTTAAATCATTATACAAGAGTTTTGGATACATACGAAGCATATCAGACATAAGGTAAGGGATAACTTTTCCAATCTCGTTTTTTATCTGAGATTGTTTATACGAAAGTATTTACTGGCGTTATATTTTTCATCCATGTTCATAAAAATGTTTTTCATAAAGTGTTTGATATTATTCCATATATTTTTAAAGTAATTTTTACCCCTATTTTACTTTTACATTGTGTTATGGAAGGAATATTTCGATTGTTTACCATACGATGAACTTTTTTAAATTTTCCGGCATAAGTACAAGAAGAATGTTTTTTAACTTATACGGTGTGAATGGATTTTTACGATTTCATAATGCCTAATTTTCCTGAAGCTTCCTATACAAGATTTCATGATTATTTTTTAAAAAACTAATTTTCCTTTAAAATTGCATGGAATTTTGTGAAAAGAAAATGATTTTGGAGAAGAAAGGATATTTTCCTCAAAATTATTTTAAATTGTTTTGTCAAAACTATTTCCCATCTAAGTTGACATGATTTAGTATGATTATGTTTCATGTATAATGTCTCAATTATTTAAATGGATTTATTCTTCTTATGATGAAATGATATCCACTTTATTTATATGGATTATGTTATGATGGGATGATGTTTATGAAACCCATTTTATTCTTGGGTTATCATGAATGATTTATGTTTATGTTTTGGCACATGTAATAATGAATTCATTATGAGATGGGTGGGACCTATATCTCCCTAAAATTCATTGGTTAATGATTTATATCTCATTAGATAGACATGGCTGAAACGGCAAGTAAATCGGGTTCAGTAATACAGGGTTGGAAAGGCAAGTAAACCCAGTTCTATAAGGGAATTTGTCCACTAAGATGGTATTGGAAGCAATGCATTGGATACATTGGAAATCGTATCATGTGATTAATGTTTTTCCACAATTAAAAGTTTTATTCCCAAGATATTTTATCTTGATTAATGTTCTTTTATGATCTATTCCTTATGTACTGCAATGTTTTATGTCATTGCTCAAGATTTTGATGTTTATATTTTATGCTCATGTTTTTAAATTCAAATGTTTATGGATTGTTTAATGTTCACTATGTTTACCATTACTGAGCATTTTCACTCATCCTTTTTATGTTTTCTTTTCCCTAGGATATAATTAAATGTTTTAGGTAAGAAAAGAAATGGGGAAGATCTTTATGGGAGATGTTGAAGATCTTTCACCATGATTAGATGATTGTGATCCGAGTTTCCAAAGACACTAAACTATTACGGTCCTTGTGTGTTGGTTTTTGTTATGTATTACATATTCCACAAAATTAAAGTAATTTCCTTGTACATCAAGCTTTGGGTCTCTACAGTTGGTATCAGTGGAAAGGTTTAGTCACCCTTTGGAAACTAGGATGTGAATTCTTTAGTGATATACCTAGAGATATTTCTAAGGTATGTCTGGGGATGTCCCTAATGTTAAGTGTATGTATAGGTAATAGTCATAGGATTATGGTAATGATCATATAATTAAACTTAAGAAGATGGATATTGAAGGTAATCCCTCTTTATAATGTTGTTTTCCTAGCATTATTTTGGCCTCTCACTGTATTCTTTTTGGGTTTCAGATGATGGTTGGAACCCAAAGGAACTGTGTAAATCAATGTAATGGACAATGCAATGATTGTCCTCCAGAAAAAACCAATGTTATGGGATATGGAGAACAAAATTATATTGCTATACTTACAAAAGATATGAATCATTCTGGACTTCCAAATGAGCAACGAAGGGAACAATATTCAATTGAGTCCTTTATGAGGCAATGTCCACCTTCTTTTAGTGGGTCTTTTGATCCACTTGTTGCTGAACAATGGATCAGTACCATTGAAATGATATTTTCCATACATCGTTGTTCAGAGCATGAAAAATTCATTTTGGCTATTTACCGTTTAGAAGGTGAAGCAGACTAGTGGATGTCTCTAATTAAGAATACAAGTCCCCAAGATGAAATTGAATCCATGGAACGGGACAAGGTCAAGATCATGTTTTTCAGTAAGTGCTTCCCTTATATTCTTTGAACAAAAATGGAAAAGGAGATCCTAAAGCTTAAGCAAAAGTATTATGAATCTATTGGAAAATAAGAGGGGAATTTTACATGGCTTGTAAGGTATGCATCTGGATTCCTCATCCAACCTGAAAGAAAAGTTGATCAATTCTTCAGTGGATTAAAACCAAGTCTTCGAAAGGCATTAGCTATAAGTCACTTCAGTAGCTATGACGAAATTGTGCGTTGTTCTATCAATGTAGAACTTGATGTTGGTGTTACATATCCATCTCATGGTTTTGACAAAAAACGAAACATGGAGTTTAATAAAAAATATCATAACAATGGTGTGAAGAAGATAAATGTTTCTTTATGCTCAAAGTGTGGAAAGAAGAAAGGTGGTGATTGCAAATAAGGCACTAGAAAATGTTTTATGTGAGGGAAAGAAGGTCATCGAGCAGTTGAGTGTTGAAGTAATGTGAAAAAGGTAGCTAATGATGTGAATAGAGAAAACACTACAGAGAATGTTCCACCAACACATCAATGCTTCAGGTCCAAGGAAATGGGGAATTATGCTAATCAATTCCCTAATCCAAGGGTTAATGATGATCAATGTGAGGAACCTCTTAAGGAAAAGGATAAAGGGAAGTCACATGTGATCACTATTTCTGATGTTGAGTATGAAAATGATGTTGTGTAATGATTAAGTATTTATATAATGGGATTTCAAAATAGTATCATGGTATCTCATTTATGGTATGGTGGAATTTTGGAATATCTATGTATTGGTTTTCAATAATTATATGGTACCGGTAACCATGAAAAGTTTTTGAAATATTTTTGGAAAGAGGATGATATTTGCATAATGAAAGGATATACAAAAAATGAAATGAGCTCATGACTGATATACGGAGAATGTTATATCGTGGTTTGAGTATATTGAAATTTTGGGATTTTGGTATGTCGAAAGAGTTAACTTTTGACAGCATTCATGTTTTCACCAATGTTCTATATTAGTTTATACTTCTAGAGAATACATGATTAAGGTATTCACATATTTGGAATGTGATCAACAAAATATATATGGGATAAATGATGGTATTAACATGCTCGGTAGATGAAATTTCTATTAATTGTTTTCTTTATACTATGATCTTGGATAGAAGTATTTTTGATTATCCAAATGATTGGAATGGATTATGTTGGACATAAGTTAGTATAGTATAAGGCTAGAAATTTTTTCGAAATTATTTGATTGGATGTTATAATAATGTTGTTTTAGAAAAAAGGTCTACTTTCTTGGTGGGCGACAACCCGTCGCGTCGGACAATGCTGTGAGAATTGAACAAAAAACTGAAGTGTGGCAGGCCTTTATCACCTACCACTGGCCTACAGGAAGTCTCTGGTTAGTATAAACTAGTTTTATTATATTATGCGGTACGATATATGACGTATAAGTCCATTTTAGGAACCTTATATGATTAATCTCACTATAGATGGACTTATGTATATTTTATAACTTTTCATATCCTTTTGTTTGAGATAGATGGAATTATCTATCATTCTATCACATGATCTGATAACACTTCACGGAAGACAAATTCAACTTCATTTCATTAAGAGATAAAGTGGAAATTGTTTAAGGCACAAACCACAGAAAGATTGTATCAAAATCAAGTTAGTATTTCTTCCAATTAAAATTCGTCAAATTTAGTAAAGTGATCTTCAAAACCAAAAATGTTGTCCTAGTGTCCTCATATACGATGAATATGATGGTACCTTAAATCATCACAAATTTATGGCTTTGTGATTGTTGGATTTTTAAATCCATGTTCTCTTCCACTCTCCATCAGAACATGATGGTTAGATTTCTCTTGCATATTCATATTTTATCCTATGTTCTCCTCTGTGGAAAAGAAGTTATTAGTTAATTTCTGTAACCATTATGTTTCATACATCACTATTTAGATTTATGTTTTATTATTCCTTTTTACAATGTGGGTTTCTATGAAAGAAACATTCAAGTATTAAACCATTTATAACCCCGATTAAATTTTAAGGAGAAATTCATTTTAAGGGGGGAAGAATGTTACACCCCGAGATTTTATAAGATATATAATTTTTAATTTCTTTCAAAACATCTGATGTACTTTGCACCAAGATTATCTTGAGCTATTAGCAACACTGTATTAGCTTTCAGTATATGCAAGACTAATCTTGGATCGTGTTAAACACAATTTCAAGTTTGTTTGATAGTAGTTATTTAATGCAACATTGAGTGTGTCTATATATGTATATATATATATATATTCAATGTATAAATGAAATATGGTTGTATTTTGTTATATGCAACAACAAAGGAGTCTTTTACTACATGAAACCCTGACATGGCTTGTATTGCACACAATCGTGACCTTCCTCGATAGCGTGTGTTGTACGCAATAATGGGTTTCACTAAACAATGATATATTGTTATAATATTATTATGGACTAGCTGTTATGAATAGTATTAACTAAATTTTCAATTTTATAATATTATTATTCATCTTACATGTTTTCTAGAACACGGCATAGGAACAAAATAAAATTTTCATGTAAAATATGTATTTTTCAACAAATGGAGTTTTTCCGCCCTTTGATAGTGCACCCACTTTTAATCTTCTTTTTGACATGTTTATATGTTAAATTTTACAAAATAAAATTCTTATTTGGAATCAGGATATAAAAATTTACCTAGGATAAATTTTTCATATTATTATGATAACTTTAATATTTTAATGAATAGTAAAAACACACTATATTTTAATTAAAAACAAATTTTTTCATCATAATATTTTATATAGTTAAATTATAATATTTAATGGTTTTAAATTATAAATAGAATATATTTTTACAATTTTATATAACATATTTCATTATCATTGATTTTACATTTAATTCATAGGTAAAATCATTTGAATCTTTTGCAATGTTTTGACTTTTAAAACTCTTTTTCTTAACAATAGGATTAATTTTAAATTAATTTATGAACCTTTTGTGATTTGAATTAGGAAAAATTGATTCCATATTTGGAATCAGTAGGTCCAATTTTATTTTAATAGGATACGTTTTATTTTTGGGCACTATGAATAGTAACTACGGTAAATTTTATTTACCATAGTTAAAGGTAAATCGGGTAATTGAGGGTAAATATAATATTATAAAATTATCCTAACAGTTTTATTAATATAATTGGATGATTGTATTTCATCTTATGGAATATTTTGGTCGAAATGGAATCCATTGGAACCATCTTGGATGTGATTAATAACTTTAATTTATTTTATTTAAAAGAAAGTTAAATATGTCTCACTCAGACATTAATAATTAAACTATTTTTAATATAAGGTTATTCTGAATATAAATTCGGTTATAAATACTCATTTGAAAGATAAAATGTTTTATTAATAATTTTATTTTTTTACAATTTTAAGAATTTTTTTTTTAACTTATTATCTTATACATTAATGATATAGAATTTATTTATTTAGTGAAAAATCAATAATATTGTTTTTATTAAAATAATAATAAACATAAAAGGCCCAAAAACATAAAAAAAGACTTTTTGGTAGTGTATATATAAACCATAAGCATCCCATGGCCGAATTGGTGACCATTTGGATCCTTATAAAGAAGGTTAGGACACTTATATTATTTTATTTTAAATGATTCCAAAGTTGTCACCTTCATAATTTAATTAATATAAAAATTTACATGTTGCATTTTTAAGATGATAAATTCATGTAAAAGTATTATTATAAAATATATGATATTTATCTTTATCATAGGATTCTCTTTTTAATATTTATGCAACAAATAAATATATTAAATAATTATACAAATATGTTGTACAAATTATTTTATTTAGAGATATGCAAAATAAATAGTTTTAAAAATATTACATTAAATAATATAGAAAATATTTAATGTGCTACAGGACTTTTATAGAAAAATTTGACATATTTTTAATCTATTAGATATATTGTTTTAGAAAATATCTTTTGTTTGAATTTTATTTAAATTAAAATCATTGAATAATGTCAAAATTGACACTATTGTTATTTTATAAAAATAATATATTATAAAATTGATTAAAAATCACAAATATATATAAAAATTATAAATTGAAATTATATGGTCTAAAGCTTCATGAATTATCCAATTATTTACAATTGAAAAATAATAAGTAATTATTTATAACAATTTAAAAATTCTAATTTTATTACCACGAATAAAATTAAATAAATTAAATAAGGATAAATCAAGTTGATAACGATTAATATTAATTCCCAAAGTGCCTAAATTTTATTTGTTGATGATATTACAACCCTATCTCATCTAATATTCTGATTTTAGTTATTTTTTTAGGTTTTTATGTGAGATTTAATTTATTATAAAATAATATTTCTCATGTTACCAAAGATGCCCCTATCCTCCCTTATAAAAAGGGCACCCTTCCCTCTTCACTTCACACCCTTTTGAGCCTTGATGATTGGCCAGCCCCTGGAAATTACTCTTCTAAACATCTCTAGTTATATTATAGAGGTTCTTTTCCTCTCAGAAGTCCAACTCTAGTGCCCTAATAAGAAGTTTAAAAGAGGTGCGTCGAGGAAGAAGTAATTTGGTCTACCAACTCTTTCAGGTTTCTTTCTTCTTATACTTATGATTATTTAGTTGTTTGATTATAAAGTACTAATATTAGTATTAATTATATACTAATATGTTATTATAAATATGAGGCAACTCTATTTCACCTTCTATCCATCCTACAGAAAATGAAATCACCGCGCGTGTGTACGTATGGAATACCATCTCCACGCTGTGGTGTAATCTGTTCTCCACAACCACCTTACATGGATGTGTATAATGGTGTAAAAAATAATTATATATGATTATTATAACATAATACTGATTCTAAGATATTATATCATCCACTCCAATTCCATTCAATAAATATGGGAGTGATATCATCGCTCATGCGTACGTATAGATTATCGTCTCCACAAATGCGATGAGATTCATTTTCCATGAATAACAATTCAAGTATTATTATAAATTATATATATAATATATAATCATGGAAGATATTATATAATAATGTTCTATTTTTATGTACATATATTTTTCATTTACTTAATTCCATTCAATTCAATAAGGAAACAAAAACAGTGATCATGCCAACGTACGGCCTATCGTCTCTATGAACAGTGTATTTCATTCCATTTATCGATCTATCATATATACATATATGATGAATATATATTATATATAAATAGTGTATTAAATTATGGAATTAATTAAATCAGGATATAATTAATAATATCAAGAACAACAAGTCGAAACACATACGATAAATGAAACGATTTTACACAAAACACTGCTTTAACATGAAATTTACAAAAGTACGGGTAATATAAAGTCATAAGTCAACCATATATGATATCATAACAATTAATATGATTCTTTAATCAGTCCATGACATTATTAAAATCATTATACATGAGTTTTATATACATACGAAGCATATCAAACATAAGGTAAGGGATAACTTTTCCAATCTCGTTTTTTATCCGAGATGGTTTATACGAAAGTATTTACTAGGGTTATATGTTTCATCCATGTCCATAATTTTTTTTTCATAAAGTGTTTAATATTATTCCATGTATGTTTAAAGTCATGGTTACCCCTATTTGACTTTTACATTGTTTTATAGAAGGAATCTTTCTATTGTTTACCATACGATTAACTTTTTTGACTTTTCCGGCAAAAGTATGAGAAGTATGTTTTTTTGACTTATACGGCATGAATAGATTTTTACGGTTTCATAATTCCTAATTTTCATGAATCATCCTATACAATATTTCATTATTATTTTTAACAAATAATTTTCTTTTAATATTACATAGAATTTTGTGAAAAGAAAATGATTTTGAAGAAGAAAGGATATTTTCCTCAAGAATTTGTTTCAATTGTGTTGTCAAAACTATTTTCCATATAAGATGACATGATTTAGTATGATTATGTTTAATGTATAATGTCTCAATTATTTACATGGATTTATTCTTCTTATGATAAAATGATATCCTTTTGTTTTATATGGATTATATTATGATGGGATGATGTTTATGAAACCCATTTTATTCTTGGGTTATCATGAATGATTTATGTTTATATGGTGGAACATGTAAGAATGATATCATTATGAGATGGGTGGGACCTATATCTCCCTAAAATGCAATGGGTAATGTTTTATATCTCATGATATAGACATGGTTGGAATGGAAAGTAAATCTGGTTCAGTAATACCGGGCTGGAATGGTAAGTAAACCCAGTTCAGTACGGGACTTTGTCCACTAAGATGGTCTTGACAGTAATGCATTGGATACTTTGGAAATACCATCATGTGATTAATGTTTTTCCACAATTACAAGTTTTATTCCCAAGATATTTTGTCTTGATTAATTTTCTTTTATGAACTATTCCTTATGTATTGTAATGTTTTATGTCATTGCTCACGATTTTGATGTTTATATTTTATGCACATGTTTTCAAATTAAAATGTTTATGGATTGTTTTATGTTCACTATGTTTACCGAAACTGAGGATTTGTGCTCATCATTTTTATGATTTCATTTCCCCAGGATATATTGAGATGTTTTAGGTAAGAAAACAAATGGGGAAGATCTTTATGGGAGATATTGAAGATCTTTCACCATTATTAGATGATTGTGTTCCGAGTATCCAAAGACACTAAAATATTATGGTCCTTATGTGCTGATTTATGGTATGTATTAAGTATTCCACAAAAGTAAGGTAATGTCCTTGTACATTAAGCATTGGGACTCTACAGTTGGTATCAGATGAAAGGTTTAGTCACCCTTTGGAAACTTGGATGTGAATTCTTTAGTGATATACCTAGAGATATTTATAAGGTATGTCTGGGGATGTCCCTAATGTTAAGTGTAAGTATAGGTAATAGTCCAAGGATTATGGTAATGATCATAGAATTAAACCTAAGAAGATGGATTTTGAAGGCACTCCCCCTTTATAATGTTGTTTTCCCAGCATGATATTGGCCTCTGAGACTAATTTTTTTGGGTTTTAAAAGATGGCTGGAACCCAAAGGAACCGTGTAAGTCAATGTAATGGACAATGAAATGATTTTACTCCAGAACAAACCAATTTTAAGGGAAATGGAGAACAAAATCAAATTGAAAAACTTACACAAGATATGAAACATTCTGGACTTCCAAATGAGCAGAGAAGGGAATAATATTCTATTGATTCCTTCATGAGGGAATGTCCACCTTCATTCAGTGGGTCTTCTGATCAACTTGTTGCTGAACAATGGATCAGTACCATTGAAATGATATTTTCCATACACTGCTGTTCAGAGCATGAAAAATTCGTTTTGGCTATTTACCATTTAGAAGGTGAATAATACTAGTAGTGGACTCTAATTATGAATACATGTCCCCAAGATGAAATTGAATCCATAGAATGGGACTAGCTCAAGAACATGTGTTTCAGAAAGTACTTCCCTCGTATTCTTAGAACAAAGATGGTAAAGGAGTTCCTCAAGCTTAAGAAATAGGATTATGAATTTTTTGGCATATACGAGGGGAATTTTACACAGCTTGCAAGGTATGCATCTGGATTTCTCATCCAACCTGAAAGAAAAGTTGATCGATTCATCAGTGGCTTAAAACCAAGTCTTCGAAGGGCATTAGCTATAAGAGACTTCAGTAGCTATGATGAAATTTTGCATTTTTCTGTCAAGGTAGAACTTGAAGTTGGTGTTACATATCCATATCATGGTTTTGACAAAAAATGAAAGATGGATTTTACAAAAAATATAAGAACAATGGTGTGAAGAAGATGAATGTTTCTTTGTGCTCAAAGTGTGGAAAGAAATACGGTGGTGATTGAAAAAAAGGTACTAGAAAATTTTTTCAGTGTGGAAAAGAAGGTCATCAAGCAGTAGAGTGTCGATGTAATGTGAAAAAGGTAGCTAATGATGTAAATAGAGAAAATACTACAGAGAATGCTCCACCAACACTTCAATGCTTCAAGTGCAAGGAAATGAGGCATTATTCTAATCAATGCCCTAATCCAAGGGTTAATGATGATCTACGTGAGAAACCTCTTAAGGAAAAGGATAAAGGGAAGTCACATGTGATTACTATTTGTGATTTTGAGTATGAAAATAATGTTGTGTAATGATTAAGTGTTAATACAATGGGATTTCAAAATAGTATCATGGTGTCTCATTTATGGTATGGTAGAATTTTGGAATATCTATGTATTGGATTTTAATAATTATATGGTGCCGGTAACCATGAAAAGTTTTTGAAATTTTTTTTGGAAAGAAGATGATATGTAAATAATGAATGGATAAAGAAAAAATGAAATGAGCTCATGACTGATATAAGGAAAAAGTTATATCATGGTTTGAGTATATTGAAATTTTGGGATTTTGGTATGGGGAAAGAGTTAACTTTTGATAGCATTCATGTTTTCACTAATGTTCTATGGTAGTTTATACTTCTAGAGAATACATAATTAAGGTATTCACGTGTTTGGAATGCGATCAACAAAATATATCTCGGATAAATGATGGTATTAACATGCTCGGTAGATGAAATTTATAATAACTATTTTTTTATACTATGATCTAGGATAGAAGTATTTAGGATAAGTCTAAAGATTGGAATGGATTATTTTGGACATAAGTTATTATTTTATATGGCTTGAAAGTTTTTCGATATTATTTGTTTTGATGTTATAATAATGTTGTTTTAGAAAAAAGGACAACTTGCAGGATAGGAGATAACCCATCGCATCAGACAAGGCTGTGAGAATCGAATAAACAACTGAATTATGACATGCCTTTATCACCTACCATAGACCTACATAAAGTCTCTGGTTTGTAGATACTAGTTTTTTTATATTATGCGGTATGATATATGAAGTATAAGTCCATTTTAGGAACCATATATGATTAATATCACTATAGATGGACTTATGTATATTTAATAACATTTACAATCCTTTTGTTTGAGATAGATGGAATGACCTATCATTCTATCACATGATCTGATAACACTTCACAGAAGAAAAATTCAACTTCATTTCATTAAGAGATGAAGTGGAAATTGTTCGAGGCACAAACCACAGTAAGATTGTACCAAAATCAATTAAGTATTTCTTCCAATTAAAATTCTTCAAATTTAGTGAAGTGATCCTGAAAACCAAAAATGTTGACCTAGTGTCCCCATATACAATGAATAAGATGGTACCTTAAATCATCACAAATTTAGGGCTTTGTCATTGTTGGATTTTTATAGCCATGTTCTCTACCACTCTCTATCAGAACATGATGGTTAGATTTCTCTTCCATATTAATATTTTCCCTATGTTCTCCTCTGTAGAAAAGAAGTGATGAGTTAACTTTCGGGAACCATTATGTTTCATACTTAACTATTAAGAATTATCTTTTAGTATTCCTTTTTACAATGTGGGTTTCTATGAAAGAAACAATCAAGTAGTAAACAATTTATAACCCCAATGAATTTTGACAGAGTAATTCATTTTTAGGGGGGTAGAGTGTAACACCCTGAGATTTTATAAGATATATTCTTTTTAATTTCTTTCATATCTTCTGATGTACATTACACCATGATTATCTTGCGCTATACGCAACACTGTACTAGCCTTCAGTATATGCAATAATAATCTTGGATCGTGTTAAACACAATTTCATGTTTGTCTTATAGTAGTTATTCAACGCAACATTGAGTGTATATATATATATATATTCAATGTATAAATCAAATATGGTTGTATTTTGTTATATTCAACAACAATGTAGTCTTTCACAACATGAAACCCTGACATGGATTTCAATGCACGCAATCGTGACCTTCCTCGATAGCATGTGTCGTACACAATACTGTGTTTCACTTAACAACGATATATTGTTATAAAATTATTATGGACTAGCTGTTATTAATAGTATTAACTACATTTTTAATTTTATAACATTATTATCCATCTTACACATTTTCTAGTACATGGTATGGGAACAAAATAAGATTTTCAGGTAAAATAAGTATTTTTCAAAAAATAGAGTTTTGCAACCCTTTGATGGTACACCCACTTTTAATATTATTTTTGACATATTTATATGTTCAATTTCACAAAATAAAATTCTTATTTGGAATCAGGATATAAAAATTTACTTTGGATAAATTTTTCATATTATTCTGATAACTTTCATATTTTAATGAATAGTAAAACCACACTATATTTTAATTAAAAATATCTTTTTTCATCATAATATTTTATATAGTTAAATTATAATAATTAATGGTTTTAAATTATAAATATAATATATTTTTACAATTTAATATAACATATTTCATTATCAATGATTTTACATTTAATTTATAGAGAAAATCATTTCAATCTATTGCAATGTTTTAACTTTTAAAACTCGTATTCTTAACTACAGGATTAATTTTAAATTAATTTCTGAAACTTTTGTGATTTGAATTGGAAAAAATGCATTCCATATTTTGAATCATTAGTTACGCATTATTTTAATAGGATACTTTTTATTTTTGGGCACTATGAAAAGTAACTACGGTAAATTTTATTTACCATTGTTAAAGGTAAATCGGGTGATTGAGGGTAAATATAATATTACAAAATTATCCTAACACTTGTATTAATATAATTGGATGATTATATTTAGTATTATTTCATATTTTGGTCGAAATGGAATCCATTGGAACCAACTTGGATGCGATTAATATCTTTAATTTATTTTATTTAAAATAAAGTGAAATATGTCTCACTCAAACATTAATAAATAAACTATTTTTAATATATGGGTATTCAGAATATAAATTCGGTTATAAATACTAATTTGAAAGCTAAATTTTTTTATTATTCATATAATTTTTTTTGTAATTTTAAATAATTTTTTATTTAACTTATTATCTTATACATTAATGATACTGAGGTTATTTATTTAGTGAAAAATCAATAATATAGTTTTTATTGAAATAATAATAAACATTAAAGGCCCTAAAACCTAACTAAGAGTTATTGTTAGTGTATATATAAATTACAAGCATCGAATGGCCGAATTGGTGACCATTTGGATCCTTATAAAGAAGATTATGACACTTATATAATTTTATTTTAAATGATTCCAATGTTGTCACCTTCATAATTTAATAAATATAACAATTTACATGTTGTGATTTTAAGATGATAAATTCAAGTAAAAGTATTATTATGAAATATATGGTATTTATCATCATCATAGGATTTTAGTTTTAATATTTATTTAACAAATAAATATATTATATAATTATACAAAAATGTTGTACTGATTCTTTTATTTTGAGATATACCAAATAAATAGTTTTAAAAATATTAAAATAAATATTATACAAAATATTTAATGTGCTACACGAATTTTATAGACAAATTTGACTTGTTAGGAATCAATTAAATATATTTTTTTGAATATATCCTCTGAGTGGATTTTATTTAAATTAAAGCAATGAATAATGTCAAAATTGACACTATTGTTATTTTATAAAAATAATATATTATATAATTGTTTAAAAATCACAAATATATTTAAAAATTATAAATTGAAATTTATATGGTCTAAAGTTTCATAAATTATCCAATTATTGACAATTTTCAACACAAAAGTTATTATTTAAATCAATTTAAACATTAGAATCTTATTACCATGAATAAAATTAAATAAATTAAATAAGGATAAATCAAGTTTATAATGTTTAATATAAATTACCAACGTGTCTAAATTTTATTGGGTGATGATATTACAAACCTATATAATCTAATATTCCTATTTCAGTTAATTTTTTAGGTTTTTAAGTGAGTTTGAATTTATTATAAATTAATATTTCTCATGTTACCAAAGGTGCCCCTATCCTCCCTTATAAAAGGGAACCCCTTCCCTCTTCTCTTCACACCAATTTGACCCTTTAAGCTCAGCCAAACCCTGAAAATTACTCTTCTCAACCTCTCTAGTTATATTATAGAGGTTATTTTCCTCTCAGAAGACCAACTCTAATTCCCTAAGAAGATGTATAAAGGAGGTGCGTCGAGGAAGAAGAAATCTCTTCTACCGAATCTTTCCAGTTTCTTTCTTCTTATACTTCCTCTTCATTAGTTGTTTGATTATAAAGTACTAACATTAGTATTAATTATATACTGATATGTTATTATAAATATGAATCAACTCTATTTCACCTTCTATCCATCCTACAGAAAACGAAATCATCGCGTGTGTGTACGTACGGAATACCGTCTCCACGCTGTGGTGTAATATGTTCTCCACAACCACCTTACATGGATGGTATAATGGGGTAAACAATAATTAAATATGATTATTATAACATCACATTGATTCTAAGATATTATATCATCCACTCCAATTCCATTCAATAAATATGGGAGCGATATCATCGCTCATGCATATGCAAGGATTATCGTCTCCACAAATTTGATTAGATTTATTTTCCATGAATAACCATTCAAGTATAATTATAAATTATATATATAATATATAATCATGGAAGATATTACATAATAATGAACTATTTTTATGTACATATATGTTTGATATACTTAATTCCATTCAATTCAATAAGGAAACGAAAACAGCGTTCGTGCGTACGTACGGCCTACCGTCTCCATGACCGGTGTATTTCATTCCATTTATCGATCTATCATATATACTAATATGCTGAATATATATTATATATAAATCGTGTTTTAAATTATGGAATTAAGTAAATAAGGATATAATTAAAAATATCAAGAACAACAAGTTGAAACACGTATGATAAATGAAACGATTTTACCCAAAACACTGCTTTAACATGGAATCTACAAAAGAACGGTAATATAAAGTCATAATTCAACCATATATGATATCATAACAATTAATATGATTCTTTAATAAGTCAATGACATTATTTAAATCATTATACAGTAGTTTCTAATACATACGAAGCATAACAGACAAAAGGTAAGAGATAACTTTTCTAATCTCGTTTTTTATCCAAGATTGTTTATACGAAAGTATTTACTGGTGTTATATTTTTAATCCATGTCCATAAAAATGTTTTTCATAAAGTGTTTAATATTATTCCATGTATTATTAAAGTCATGTTTACCCCTATTTGACTTTTACATTTTGTTATGGATGGAATTATTCTATTGTTTACCACACGATGAACTTTTTTGACTTTTCTGGCAAAAGTACGAGAAGAATTTTTTTTAACTTATACGGCATGAATGGATATTTACAGTTTCATAATGCCTAATTTTTATGAAAATTCCTATACATGATTTCATGACTATTTTTAACAAATTAATTTCCTTTTAAAATTGCATGGAATTTTGTGAAAAGAAAATGATTTTGAAGAAGAAAGGATATTTTCCTCAAGAATTCTTTTCAATTGCTTCGTCAAAACTATTTTCCATATAAGATGACACTATTCAGTATGATTATGTTTCAAGTATAATTTCTATAATATTTACATGTTTTTATTCTTCTTATGATGATATTATATCCATTTGTTTTATATGGATTTGTAATTATGGGGTGCTATTTATGAAACCCATTTTATTCTTGGGTAATGGTGAATGATTTATGTTTATGTTGTGGCACACGTAAGAATGATTTCATTGTGAGATGGGTGGGACCTATATCTCCCTAAATGAATTTTTTAATGATTTATATCTCATTAGATATACATGGCTGGAATGGAAAGTAAATCTGGTTCAGTAATACAGGGCTGGAACAGCAAGTAAACCTGGTTCATTAAGGGACATTGTCCACTAAGTTGGTCTTGGTAGAAATGACTTGGCTACAATGGAAATAAAATCATATGAATAATATTTTTCCTCAATTACATCTTTTATCCACAAGCTATTTTATCATTATTAATGTTCTTTTATCATCTATTCCTTATGTACTGTAATGTTTTATGTCATTGCTCATGATTTTTATGTTTACATTTTTACTCATGTTTTTTCATTCAAATGTTTATAGACTGTTTTATATTATATATGTTTAACCTTACTGAGTATTTAAGCTCGGCCTCATTATTTTTTATTTTCCCCAGGATATAACGAAATGTTTTAGGTAAGAAAACAAAAGGGGAAGAACTTAATGGGATATTTTGAAGATCTTTCACCATGATTAGATGATTTTGTTCTGAGTTTCCAAAGACACTAAACTATTACTGTCCTCATGTGTTGGTTTTTGTTATGTATTATGTATTCCGAAAAAGTAATGTAGTGTCCATGTACATCAAGCTTTGGGTCTCTAGACTCCAACCCTATATAAAGTAGGTGTTACCGACCTCAACTTAACTGAGGATCCCAAGGGTTGTAAATATTTATTAAATAAAGTTTTAGATCATTAATTATTACTATTAGTCATTAAAATAAACATTTCACTACATTTATGTTATGTATAGTATCACATTGGTGGTTCTATACTGAGTTTTTTACTCACGTCGTACTCAAGCCACTATTATAATTGTGTACCATAGATGACTCTCACTTGGTTTCTTGTATACGTGCGGTGGGGAATCAGTGTTTACATGAATAATATTGTAACATACCAAGTAAGTAAAGAATAATAGATATTTTTATCTATGTCTACTAATGATTAAGACAGTGTTTTAGAGGCTTAAAATGAAAATAAATACAATCTTACGCATGGAATACACTGATATTCTTAAAAGATTGTTTTACTCCCTTTTGATGGAAAACCCTTTTTAAATCAAACTTTTGACAATTTTATAATCTATATTTGTCAAAATAAACATATTCATTATGATTGGGACTTTGAAATTTACATTGGATAAATTTTTGGTATTTTTCTGACAATGTTCTTTTTTTAAATGAATAGTGAAAAATACTGCATTTTACATCAAAACTACTATTTCATTTAATTTAATTATATGGTTAAATTATCCATTTAAGTGGTATTAAAGTTTAATATGAATATATTTTTACCATTTAATCCAATTTTGGTCATTAGGATTAATTTCACTTTGCAATTGGTCATAAACTGATGCCAAACGTTTCATAGATAATGTTTCAAAAAAACACGCTATTTGTTTTGAAAACGGGAATTATTTTTAAATCAATTATTGAAATTTCTGTTTTTGGAATCTGTTTAAATGGATTACATATTTGGAATCAGAAGGTCCAAATTATGTAATCAAGACTCTTTTGTTTTTGGACATTTTAAATAGAAACGATGGTAATTATCTTAAATTATCTTGATTAATGAGTAATCAGGTAGTTAAAGATAATAAAATGATATCATAATAATACAAAAAGACCACAACATGTGTCTTAAGGCTACTGGTTGTCTCATTTACGACCATGGGATGCCTTGTTCCAATCTTGGGTGCCCCATGTAATCACTTTTGTGAGAAAGTGTCTTTTTATTTTCTTATTATTAAAAAATGTTAAATGTGACAAAGAATGTATCACCTAAGTAAAATATTTTTACTTTTGTCTACATAAATGATCTTTTGGAATATAAATATTCATTAAAAATATAAAAATATTTCCTACATAATGATATATTTTTTTATAATTTTTAGACATTATATTTATTAAATTATTTATGACATCATGATGATGCAGCGATTACCTCATTAATAAAGGATTTAAATAAAATGAAATGATAATGTAAAATCTATGACCTACAAATGTCCAAAACCTATTGTATGGGTGGATTTAGAACCCTTATCACCTTAACCTCTAATTATATCAATGTGGGACCTTTTGAATCCGAAAATCATTTTAAAATAATGTAGTATTTCTTTACATTCCAAGAGTGCCCCTCCTCTCCTCTTATAAAAGGCTCCCACCTCTACCTCCTTACCCACACTCCCAAAGCCATTGTCACGGCCAACCCCTGCCCATTTTCTCTCTCCACATCCCTCTATTACTCCTTGAAGCCACACTTTGGGCAAATGTCTTCCCAAGGAAGCCTTTGAGATGAAACCAAAGGGAGTTACCCGATTTTAAGGTAATGTCATCACTTGAGTCCTTTTGTTTTATTTTGCTTCTCCAAACCCCTAAACTCTTTTTATTCATTTCTTTTGTAACAACTCCAGTATCATCAATATACCAGGATGTTTTTATAAGATTGATTCTACCTACACTTACACACACCTACATCTAATGGTTAAAGGACATACTGTTTCCCTGTATGGTGAATTTATGCCTCCCAAAACGATGATTGTTCAACATTCTTTTAACACCTTCAAAGGTGGCCATTAAGATGTCACTATAGTTATATATGTTATATAATATGTTTATGTTTTCCTTAAGCTTCTGTATTTTTCATTTTTTCATACCTTTATGGTTTACATTATGGGTAAACGCGATATCTTCATTTAAGGAAGTGCGGACTACCACCCACTCAGAGTGATTTGATTAGTTAAATACCATATGTGGGGCGTATAAAGGATGGAACTATGATATTATATATGATATTATACTGGAATTATAATATACCTTTATATCATTATGATTCCATTCTATAAAATATGAAATAGAAGTGAAAGTAGCGTTCATGCGTACATACGGCTTACCGTCTCAATGAACGGTGCATTTCATTTCTTACCTCTAAATGAATATGTAATATTATAAATGTATGTATATACTGGATATATATATGATATATACATCATGATTATAATTCTGGATATAATGGATACGTGAACAACTTGTAATTATAAAGGGTTTATTTTTTACTCAACTACCAATGGTCGCTAAAACGACCGTTATTA
This sequence comes from Viscum album, assembly GCA_963277665.1. Lineage (NCBI taxonomy): Eukaryota > Viridiplantae > Streptophyta > Magnoliopsida > Santalales > Viscaceae > Viscum > Viscum album. The sequence continues at coordinate 808,675,406 of OY728140.1, read as the reverse complement.
ACTTAAATAATTACATATTGTTCATGAAATGGAAATAAGTGATATAAAAGGAATAATGAACTTGAAAAAGGTTCTTAAGAAAGTAGAAAGTAACTCATGTTTATTATCCAGGAGATTAAAGAACGATCGAGTCAAGTCGGACCCGAGGTATGGGGCTTCGTCTCAATCTCCTTTCATTGAGGCATATTTTGTTTTATACACAACCTTCTTTTATACGGTGTATAAACCCCTTTAACTTTTATGTTTATCCAAAAGGAATATTTTTATACAAAGAATTTTACTAAACGGCAAAAGGGAATGTTTTTGTCGTACGTATGCGGTGACAACGACTTCTCCACCGTCATGACCATTATTTGAGTTTCGGCTTCCTCTACAAGCCATACATTTTTTTAAAAGGAAAATAAATACCATGTTTTAATTTTCATTTATTTTGGTATTAAAAATAGTTTTCATAATGTTTTTATATCAATGTTTTGTATGGATATCTTGTGATTTAAAATTGGAAATGTTATCTTTCCTTTATGCATGTTTTATGTGATACGATTATTTTGAGGATCTTGGGAATTATTATGAAGATGGGTGGTTCCGTGATATACTAAGGGCGGGTGAGTCCGATATAGCTCTCCAATGCATTGGGTAACGCGAAGGAGTGAAACGTTAAGGTTTCTTCGAAAAGATTTAGGGAATATATTGTGATGGGTATTCCAAACGTAACCAAGAGGGTTACTCCCTACGTAAGAATGTTATGAATGCCTCAAGTTACCTTTATGTCTTATGATTTTTATGATTTATTAATTATTTGATGAGGTATGTTAAAGTGATTATGTTTTATGGGTAAATTATGGTTTCATTCTTATGTATATATGTACCCATGTTTCCATTCCATATTTTTATATCCCTTATTGAGCTTTTTATGCTCATCCCATGTTTTTTGAAATGTTTTACACAGGTCAAGGGAAAGGTGCAGGATATAATGATATTTTCAAGGAAGTGTCAATAAAGAATCCACGTTTTATTTTAAATATGTTTCCATTGATGGGAACGAAGAATAATATCTTTATGTAACCACTTTGTTTATATGTGGAATGTAATGAAAGTTTTATGATATAATTCTCTAAAACTCTAAACCCGAAAAGATCCTTAATGTGTAATCTTGTAATAACTCATGATTAATTAAGGTTTAAGGTTGGGGCCTTATAGTTGGTATCAGAGGTCAGTTTAGATAACTTTAGGAGTTAGAATTCTATTAACTGATTATCCAAATGTATTTTTTTATGGTCAAATTGGAATGATATATCATTCGAAATTACCATGTATCTTCATCTAAGACATGTTTGTTCAGAATGGTTTTCCGTAGAGGAAACAGGGAAGGAGTGATGGGAAGGCATACAGAAGAAAATAACCTTCCGAATCAGCATCCTGAGATGGTCCGAATTGGAACTGAACAGTTTGTTGCAGTAATGGCGCAGTTGACTCAATCGATAAATGGTGGTGGTATCCATGCATGAGATCAGCCAGATCAACCGTAGAGGAACATGTCAGTGGTGGAACATTTCATGAGGCAACATCCCCCATAGTTCAGAGGATCATCTAACCCTGTGCTAGCTGAAGGGTGGATTAAAGCACTGGAGAAGATTTTCGATGTCATGGGGTGTTCAGAAAATCAAAAGGTTAGTCTTGATATTTACTGTTTGGAGGGTGAAGCAGATCAGTGGTGGTCGATGGTTAAAAATATCAGGGACGCTGAAGAGATTGATGCTCTCAACTGGGATGAATTCAAAGGTATGTTTATTGAAAATTATTTTCCTAAGGCTGTTCGACATAGGATGGAAAAAAAATTCTTGGAATTAAGTCAAGAGGAAGACTCAGTGGCTACCTATGAAGAAAGGTTTACTCGATTGGCAAGGTATGCTCCAAATTTTATCTGAGACCTTGATAGTAAAATCAATCTTTTTTACTCAGGATTAAAGACAAAATATCAAAGGGCATTAGCTTCTCGTGAGTTTAAAAGTTATGAAAAGCTTGTTCGATGTGCTGAGAAGGTGTAAATAGAGTTTGCCGATGACCAAGTGTTCTACAACAACCAGCAGAAGAAGAGACCGAGGTGGCAGGAGAAAGGGAAGAATTATTCAAAAAAGTCAGATGGTAAGAAATCTAAGTTTCTAGTTTGTGATAAATGTGGAAAAAGGCATGATGGGGATTGTCTTCTGAATTCTGGAAAGTGCTACCGATGTGGTAAGATGGGACATAAGGCTCGTGATTTCACTGAAAAAGATCAAGGTGAAGGAAAGACCAAATTTGATTTATAGTTAGTGAAATGTTTTAAGTGCAATGAGATGGGTAACTATGCAAACGAGTGTCCGACAAAGAGTTTGAGTGATGGGAAGTAGTTAGACTACAATCAGAAAGGGGTGGTGAAATCATTTGCAACTACTTCAGCAGATTTCGGGCCATCAAATGATGTTGTATCAGGTACTTTGTTTGTTTTTTCAGATTATGCCAGTGTGTTGTTTGATTCGGGGTCTACACATTCTTTCATTTCTGAAACCTTTTCTAGTAAAATGGGAATACCATCTCAAGAAATGACACCTGAACTTTTAGTAAAAACACCTGGTGGAAATGTTGAGGCAAAAAAGAATTTATAAGAATCTTCCAATCCTTATCTGTGGAAAGAACCTACATGAAAACCTTATTGTTCTACCTCTAGTAGAGTTTGATGTTATCCTGGGTATATGTTGGCTCTCTATTTACAATGCTAAGATTGACTGTAGATCTAAAGAAGTTTATTTTCAGAAAGACTTTCAGTTTGTGTACAATAATGAACGCTTGCTGTTGATAACTTATCAAGAGGACAAGAAACATGTAAAAGATGGAAATGAATGTTACCTTGCACACATCGTTGAAAATAAAGGAACTGTTAAGATTAATGATGTGCCCATGGTAAATGAGTATCCTGATGTTTTTCCTGATGAGTTGCTTGGAATAATACCAGATCGGGAAGTTGAGTTTTCTATTGACTTTGTTCCTGATGCTAAGCCAATTTCAAAACCCCCTTATCGAATGGCTCAAATTGAACTTTTAGAGTTGAAGAAGAAATTGCAAGATTTATTAGAGAAAGGTTTCATTCAACCTTGCACATCACTATGGGGTTCTCTTATTTTATTTGTTAAAAAAAAGATGGTTCAATGAGACTTTTCATTGATTATAGAGCCTTGAATAACATCACTGTTAAGAACAAATATCCTTTGCCTCATATCGATGATTTGTTTGATCAGCTCCAGGGAGCTCAGTATTTTTCAAAGATTGACGTGAGATCGGGGTACCATCAGCTGAAGGTAAAGGAAGAAGATGTTCTGAAGACCGTGTTCCGTACAAGATATGGCCATTATGAATTTGTAGTAATGCTTTTTGGGCTAACCAATGCACCTGCTATATTCATGGACATAATGAATATTATTTTCAATAAGTTCTTGGATAAGTTTTTGGTGGTTTTCATTGATGATATTTTTGTGTTTTATAAAATTAAATAGGAGCATGAAATACATTTAAGGGTTATTTTGCGAACCTTAAAAGAAAATAAATTTTATGGAAAATTCAGCAAGTGTGAGTTTTGGTTACAACAAATTTCTTTCCTGGGTCACATTGTTTCAAAAGATAGCATAACTGAGGATCCTGCTAAAACAAAAGTTGTTGAAGAATGGACAAGGCCCACAAATGTAACCAAGATCCATAGTTTTCATGGGTTGGTAGGTTACTACCATAGGTTTGTTGAAAATGTTTCACAGTTATCTAGTACAATGACTGAGATAACTCGGAAGGGTGTTATGTTTATCTGGACAAAAGAATGTGATGATTGTTTTCAGGAATTGAAAAGAAGATTGTTGAATGCTCCAGTTTTGGCACTACCTTCCAGGAACGGTGAGTTTGTTATATACAGTGATGCTTCATTGAAAGGACTTGGTTGCATCCTAATGCAGAATGATCAGGTAATTGCTTATGCTTCATGTCAGTTGAAAACTCATGAGGTAAATTACCCTACACATGATTTGGAATTAGCTGCTGTTATTTTTGCATTAAAAATTTGGAGGCATCATTTGTATGGAGTAAAGTGTGAAATATATACTGATCACAAAAGTTTAAAGTATATATTTACTCAGAAAGAGTTAAACATGAGATAGAGGAGATGGCTGGAATTAATCAAGGATTATGATTGTACAATTCATTACCATCTGGGAAAAGCAAATAAAGTGGCTGATTCTTTGAGTCAAAAAAGTAATGCTTCATTAGCAATGTTGAGTTTGGAACGTGATCCTTTGGTTATGTATTTGATGAACTTTGGAATAGAAGTTGTTGGTGTAGGATGTTCATCTATTTCATTTCAGGTATCAGTGAGATCATCTCTATCAGATAGACTCAAGCAAGCATAGAAGCAAGACAGTGAGTTGCAGAAAAAGGTAGAGTTGGTTCATAAAGGTAAGTTGCCTAAATTCAACATTGATAGTGATTGCGTTTTGAGATTTGGGAAGAGATTATGTGTGCCTTGTGATTCACAGTTGAAGAATGAGTTGTTATGTGAGGCTCATAGTTCCCTGTTTTCAGTTCATCCTGGCAGTACTAAGATGTACAGAGATCTGCGGGAATATTACTGGTGGGATGGAATGAAAAGAGATATTTCTGATTTTACTGTGAAGTGTTAGACATGTTAACAGGTTAATGAAGAGCAGCAGTTATTGAAAGGGATGCTTCATCCATTACCAGTGCTATAGGTGAAATGGGAGGATATATCCATGTACTTTGTTGTGGGATTACTGAAGACATCTAAAGGTAATAATGCAATCTGGGTTATTATTGATCGCTTGACTAAATCTTCTCATTTCCTTGTTATACGAGATAATTTTTCCCTAGATCAACTTTCCCGTTTGTATCTTAAAGAGATAGTCAGGTTACATGGAGTTCCCCTCTCCATTGTATCTGATCGTGATCCCAGGTTCACTTCTAACTTTTGGAAAGGCCTTCAGAAGTCGTTGGGTACTGAATTAAATTTTAGTACAGCTTTTCATCCTCAATCTGATGGGTAGTCATAACGAACAATTAAGACCTTGTAGGATATGCTAAGAGATTGTTCGATGGATTATCAAGGAAGTTGGGACCAACATCTTTCTTTGGTTGAATTTTTGTATAATAACAGTTTTCATTCCAGTATAAAGATGGCACCATTTGAGGATTTATATGGGAAGCGGTGTCGAACTCCAGCTTTTTGGGATGAAGTGGGTGAAAGGAAGTTGATGGGACCAGAATTGGTAGAAGAGATGGCAGAAAAAGTTCAGCTGATTAAGAAACACATGAGAACAGCTCAGAGTACGCAGAAGAGTTATGCGGATAACCGGAGGAAGGATCTATCTTTCGAGGTAGGTGATCATGTTTTTCTCAAAGTCTCACCATGGAAAAGTGTGATGTGATTTGGTAAGAAATGAAAGATGAGTCCGAGGTTTATTGGACCATATGAAATTCTAGAGAGAGTTGGATCAGTTGCATACCAGTTGGCTTTACCTCCAATTTTATCTCAGGTACACAATGTTTTTCATGTTTCGATGTTGAGAAAGTATATGCCAGATCCATCTCATGTTTTGAGTCCAGAGGTAGTTTAGATAGAAGGGAACCTATCTTATGAGGAACAACCAGTCCAGATTATTGACCACAGGGAGAAAGTGTTACGAAATAAGGTGATTAATCAGGTAAAGGTTTTTTGAAGAAACCACATGATGGAAGAGGCAACATGGGAATCTAAAAATGCAATGAGGGATTAGTACCCCCATTTATTCGATATGTAAATAAATTGCGGGGATGAAATTTTCTAAAGGGGGGAAGGATGTAACATCCCAAGTAAGTAATGAATAATAGATATTTTTATCTATTTCTATTAATGATTAAGATAGTGTTTTAGAGGGTTAAAATGAAAATAAATACAATCTTATGCATGGAATACACTAATATTCTTAAAAGATTGATTTACTGCCTTTTAATGGCAAACCCTTTTTAAATCAAACTTTTGACAATTTTATAATCTATATTTGTCAAAATAAACATATTCATTCTGATTGGGACATTTATATTTACATTGGATAAATTTTTGTTATTTTTCTGACAATGTTCATTTTTAAATGAATAGTGAAAAATACTGCATTTTACATCAAAACTGCTTTTTCATTTAATTTAATTATATAGTTATATTATCCTTTTAAGTGGTCTTAAAGTGTAATATGAATAAATTTTTACCATTTAATCCAATTGTGGTCATTAGGATTAATTTTACTTTGAAATTGGTCATAAACTAGTGCCAAACTTTTCATAGATATTGTTTCAAAAAAACCCGCTATTTGTTTTGACAACGAAAATTATTTTTAAAACAATTATTGAAATTTATGTGTTTTGAATTTGGAAAAATGGATTACATATTTGAAATAAGAAGGTCCAAATTATGTAATCAATACTCTTTTGTTTTTGGACATTATAAATAGTAACGATGGTAATTATCTTTAATTGTATTGATTAATGAGTAATCAGGTAGTTAAAGATAATAAAATGATATCATAATAATACAAAAAGACCCCAAAATGTGTCCTAATGATACTGGTTGTCTCATGGCCGACCATGGGATGCCTTGTTCCAATCATGGGGGCCCCATGGAATAACTTTTGTGAGAAAGTGACTTTTTATCTTTTTATTTTTAAAGAATGTTAAATGTGACAAAGAATGTATCACCTAAGTAAAATATTTTTACTTTTGTCTAAATAAATGATCTTTGGGACTATAAATATTTATTAGAAATCTAAAACGATTTCCTAAATCATGATATTTTTTTATAATTTTTAGACATTAAATTTATTAAATTATTTATGACATCATGATGATGTAGCGATTACCTCATTAATAAAGGATTTAAAAAAATGAAATGATAATGTAAAATCTATGACCTACACAGGTCCAAAACCTATTGGATTGGAGTCTTTCGAACCCTTATCACCTTGAACTCGAATTATATCAATGTGGGACCTTTTGAATCCGAAAATCATTTTAAAATAAAGTAACATTTCTTTACTTTCCAAGAGTGCCCCTCCTATCCTCTTATAAAAGGCCCCCACCTCTACCTACATACCCACACTCCCAAAGCCTTTGCCTCGGCCAACCCCAGCCCATTTTGTCTCTAAACATCCCTCTCGTACTCCTTGAAGCATCAATTTGTGTAGAAGTCTTCTCAAGGAAGCCTTTGAGCTCAAACCAAAGGGAGTTACCCGATTTTAAGGTAATGTCTTCACTTGAGTCCTTTTGTTTTATTTTGCTTCTCCAACCCCCTAAACTCTTTTTATTCATTTATTTTGTAACAAATCCAGTATCTTCAATATACTAGGATGTTTTTATAAGAAGTATTTGAGCTAAACCTACACACACTTACATCTAATAGTTAAAGGACATACTGTTTCCGTGGATGGTGAATTTATGCCTCCCGAAACGATGATTGTTCAACATTATTTTAACACCTTCAAAGGTGGCCATTAATATGTCACTATAGTTATATATGATATATAATATGATTATGTTTTTCTTATGCTTCTGTATTTTTCATTTTGGTCATACCTTTATGGTTTCCATTGTGGGTAAACGCGATATCTTCATTTAAGGAAGTGCGGACTACCGCCACCTCAAAGTGATTTGATTCGTTAAATACCATATGTGGGGCGTATAAAGGATGGAACTATGATATTATATATGATATTATACTAGAATTATAATATACCTTTATATCATTATGATTCCATTCTATAAAATATGAAATAGAATTGAAAGTAGCGTTCATGCGTACGTACGACATACCGTCTCCATGAACGGTGCATTTCATTTCTTACCACTAAATGAATATGTAATATTATAAATGCATGTATATACTGGATATATATATAATATATACATCATGATTATAATTCTGGATATAATGGATACATGAACAACTTGTTATTATAAAGGGTTTATTTTTGACTCAAGTACCAATGATCGTTAAAACGATCGTTAATAACATAAATAATTACATAGTGTTCATGACATGGAAATAAGTGATATAAAAGGAATAATGACCTTGAAAAAGGTTCTTAAGAAAGTAGAAATTAACTAAAGTTTATTATCCAAGACATTAAAGGATGATCGAGTCAAGTCGGACCCGAGGTATGGGACTTCGTCTCAATCTCCCTTCATTGAGGAATATTATGTTTTATACACAACCTTATTTTATACGGTGTATAAACCCCTTTGAATTTTACATTTATCCAAAAGGAATCTTTTTATACGAATCATTTTACTAAATGAAAAAAGGGATTTTTTTTGTCGTACGTATGCGGCGACAATGACTTTTCCGCCACCGTGACCATTATTTGAGTTTTGGCTTCCTCTACAAGCCATAACTTTTTTTAAAGAAAAATAGATAACATGTTTTACTTTTCTTTTATTTTCGTATTAAAAATGGTTTTCATAATATTTTTATATCAGTGTGTTGTATTGATATCTTGTGATTGAAAAGTGGAAATGTTATGTTTCCTTTATGCATGTTTTATGTGATACGATTATGTTGAGGTTCTTGGGAATTGTTATGAATATGGGTGGTTCCGTGATAAACTAAGGGCGGGTGAGCCCAATATAGCTCTCCAATGCATTGGGTAACGTGAAGGAGTTAAACGTTAAGGTTTCTCCGAAGAGATTTAGGGAATATAGTGTGATGGGTATTCCAAACTTAACCAAGAGGGTTACTCCCTACGTAAGAATGTTATGAATGCCTCATGTCACCTTTATGTCTTATGATTTCTACGATTTATTCATGATTTGATGAGGTATGTTAAAGTGCTTATGTTTTTTGGGTAAAGTATGGTTTTATTCTTACGTATATATGTACCCATGTTTCCTTTCCATATTTTTATATCCCTTACTGAGCTTTTTATGCTCATCCCATGTTTTTTGAAATGTTTTTCACAGATCAAGGGAAAGGTACATGATATGATGATAGTGTTAAGGAAGTGTCAAGAAAGAATCCACGTTTTATTTTAAATACAGTTCTATTGATGGGAAAGAAGATTACTATCTTTATGTAACCACTTTGTTTATATGTGGAATGTAATTCAAGTTTTATGATCTAATTCTCTAAAACTCTAAACCCGAAAAGATGCTCAATGTGTAATCTTGTAATAACTCAAGATTAAGTAAGGCTTAAGGCTGGGGCCTTATAAATATGGAATAATTTTGCATGTTAATTTGGGAATGGGATGTTGTATTGTCCGTATGTTTAGTGGTTCCATGTTTTGTATCATAATATTATTTTACATTAATTATTATATTTGATGATCGCAATGGAATATAAGTTTTATGAATATACATATGTAATGTTCCTTTTGTTATTTAATGTTCCGATTATTCGTTACATCCACTTAATTATATTTGATGCATATGTTTGAAACTACTATTTATTCATGTATTTATTGATTATATAGAACATTCAGTATAGTTTCCTATTAGTATGACCTTGTACACTTATAACTAGTTTCCATCATATAGCTTATGAAGAGGCACTTCAGTACAAGATAATAAGACCATCTTAGTCTAACAATGAATTCTAGGATATAATTAATAATGTGGAAAAATAATTATGTCAATAACAGTTTTTATTAGTTTTATCTTTCTTTATAACAAGGTGTATCAGTATTAAAACCTCATACCATTTTTACGTATGAATAGTTCCCCTAGTTTTAGTGAAATATCAAAACCATTTATTTAAATCAATAGTTCATAGATAATATGAACAACACCTAAAACATGGATGAAGAGAATCATAATCGTCATCATACATGATGTATATTGATATCAATGTCCAACATCGTATCCCATGGATGTTGAGTTCCCTATCTTATAGCTCTGCCCACAGATGCAGAGTGTTATATCCTATATCCCTAATTACAAAAATACCACTAGTACCTGGATTGTCATTATTACACATAAAATTTTAAATCATTTTACTATATCATATATGGAGATTACACAACAAAATGGCATGAATTGTTAATAACATTAACATATCATTAAACATCATCCTAAACACTTGTTTATAAAATGATCAAAATAAGAAAACCATTTGAAACATTTCAAAGTCACCCTTAATACATGGGTATTTCCCTATAAAATCAAAATGAAGAACAAAAACAACATTCCATTAATAAAACAAAATGATCATTTAGGTCATTTTCACCAATGGTGGAATCCATGAAACCATTTCAATTAAACATTTAAAATTAATTTAAAATAGAATTATTAAATCAATTGAAGGTCTAGTCATCATATTAATAGAACTTCCCAATTTTAGGAATAGTTTCCACTCATTAAAAACAAAAAAAAGATCCAAATTCAATGTACAACATTAAAAACATTTGAAAAATCCCCATAAGAATTTTAAATTATATTTGAACTTAAAAAATTATATTTTACCCTCTTAACATGTCATAAAACATGCATTACTTTTTTTATACAATGTAACCATCTAATTGTGCTACAAATATTGCAACGTCCCTAACTAATTTAAGCCACTCACAAACTTACTTCTCTATTTTATGACCCATTTTACAAATTTCATGATTTGACACACCCCATTGGGGCATATACATTTGGTCTCACAATTACTGAGGTTACTGTTGGGATATTTAAAATATTTAGTAAAACAATTAAAATCCAAAACTATTTTCTTAAGGTAGAAATGAAAATTCACCTCACTATGGTATTATCATGAATACCACTTACAATTGAAAAATAAATTATCATGATAATTAAAAATGGTTATTAGACTACATAACTTATAAATAGATTTAAAAATTTAACAATAAGTGTTTGAAACATTACTAGGGATTCTAAGGACTCACATTACCAATTGAGAACCTAGATAATCCTTGAAAATTCAATCAATTAACTATAAAAAACAATTATAATGAATTTAAATGACAAAAATTAATTGTAAAAAATGATGAAAATCTACTCTGTACTGTTTTTATATAGGAACCATGGACAAATTCTCACCAGAAATTCATGGGGTACTCCCAACCACATTCCCTAAAAAATACCTAAGACACAAAACCATTTAAATACATGGGTAAAACCTCTTTAAAAGAAATATTAAAACTCAAATTTTTAGAAATCCGATAACTTTTTACAATATTTTAATACAATAATAGGTCACTAATATACATTCTACAAAAGGTGTATTAGGATCACTTATAAAAAACTGACGTAGAAGAATTATAAAAAACAACTAATTCTACCTTGCTTTGTTGGAATCGCTAATTGAAAATTAAACTGTATAACTAAAAAATTAAATATTGAAAAGAATAATAAGATGAAATGAATATAATATTTGTTAGATATTGCCTCAAAAAGTTTATGAATCAATCCAAAACCTCCCAAAATCGAACGTTAAATATGGTGGGAAAGGGAGGGTAGTACTAGCTGTTATGAAAACATGGGAGGAGGTGAAAGAGGTGATAGATAAAAATTAATTGTGCGTATTGAATATTAAATAATTTTTATTTGGAACACATTTTAGCAAGATGGATTTCCAAACAATGTATCGACTATATGGCTAACCCTACCTTGAATATCTTCACATCGTATGGTTATGAAACACTATTTTCCAAACAATTCTGGAACCATAATGTACAATTTTATATTAAACACAAATAATTATATAGACTTTTCCCCAAGTATATATAATAATAAACTATGGATTATTATAAATTGAACTATATTGTTAGGGTGCACGGTAAGCACTAATCATGTTCTCAGTATGTGCCTTATGTTGAAACTATAGAAAACTGAACATCTATCCCCAAACCCAAAAGACCCATAAAAATAATTATTTACCCTATAGAACATAATTCAAAATACAAATTGGATATTTTTAGATAATTCAACTATTATAATTCTATTTTATCCTAAGGTTTAATGTCTATCCTCCAACCATTTGGAAAAATAAAATTTTCCCAATATATGAGAACCTATTTGGATGAAAAGTTTTATATAAATACACAGTTCTATTTACTTTTTATAGATTTTTATGATTAGAAGTTAAAAAAAATTAACATCACTTATATTTTAAAAAACTCATCTCCATTTTAAAAACTTTTCAATTATATTTGATTTTAATTTATTAATTTTAATAATATCTATTATTTTTGTAGTATAAAAAGGTACGCATAACTGAGATTCAATTTCACCTCTATATACTAAATTCATTTCTTCATATTCAAAATTTTCTATTCCCTTCATCATTGTAGATCTTCATAAATTTTAGTTTAAGTTGACAAAACATACAAGGTAAATATATTTCAATGTCATATTGCAAATGATTTTTTATTTCATTTAATTATTTTTATAAGGAATTTAACTATTTCAAGAAGATAAATGAAATATTATTACTGTTGATTCATTAATTGATGGAAGAAAATATAAAGAATATTATTTTTAATAATATAATGATATGGTCTAACTTTAGAAACCCACTAAAAACAGTCTTCTAAATATGATCTATTTTTTATTCAATCATTTAATTTTAAAATTCATATTCATCTAAAATAATTTATATTTTTAAAAAATAATATTTATATATATATATAAATTACAACTATTTCATTTAATTTTTCAGATTTTTTTTAAATCTCAAATATTTTAGTTAAAGTATGTGGAATTTATGTGAAAATAATTTTGTGGATATCAAAATACTATATCCATTAGGTAGATTGTGATTTATTTGTCTATAACCTCATAAAAGGTCCATTCGTATCCTTATTTATTGCAAAAAAATTATGAAATTTATTTTATAGGGATTAAAATATGTCATACCTTAAATATCCCTCAATATCAAAAATTTTTCTTTCAGCATGTGTCATTAGTACACCTTTTATGACTACAATAATTATATCTATTAAAATAATGTCTACATCTATACCAAATAAAATCATGTTTCCAAAATTTCATTAATTGAAAACCTAGATTTTTTTAATTTTAAATATATCAACATTAGTTTTATATAATGAATTAACATTATTCATGATGGAAATAAAAATATAATTCCAACTATGAAAATAAATATTGTGAATCATACAACATAATCTTTAATTTTCATTGATTACATTATAGGAACCCTAAAAATACTCTAATACAAAATTAATAACACACACTCATGAACAATAGTATAATCTCACCCAATTATTCACTAAGAGGGGTTGAATCTACAAATAAAAATATTTTAAAATTATTCGTGTGTGAACATTAATCATTCAACCTCATCCCTATTCATTATGAACATATTAAATTTATTTTATGATTTTTATTTTAAAATATTAATAATTTAATATAACATAGTAATGTATAGTTTAAAAAATTAAAATTTATTTTATATAAAATGGGCATGTAATTTTATCACCCCCTTATACACATTTTACTCAAATTAGTTAATTGTTTTACAATGACTAGGTTTTATACATAAACTCTTATTTAATTTTTTTTCTTTTATTGTATTATATTATGAAAGTTAAAACAAGCTAAAATTTTAATATATTTAGTAATAATTATCCTATTTCATCAAAAATTATATTCAAATGGACATTTAATAGGGAATCAGCACTTTATTATTAATTTTATCACTAAAAATTTAAAATTAGGCAACCAAAAACCTTTTAAAGAACACCCACCATCTTATCTATATTTTAAATAGAATATCTTAAATTATAGAAGAATAATTTATTATTAAAAAATCATACAAAAACAAGAACTCAAAAAAAACCAAAATACTCTCTAATATTAAAACCTAGCCAAAGGTCATCAATATCAAATGATTCATCATTCAATAATCAAGGTTGATGAATATAAAAACATTTTTTTCCTATTAATGTTTCTATTATTATTCATTTACATTAATATTCTCTATTTTATCCATACCTCACACTGAAAACAATTATAAAACCGTTATTTGTAATTGTTTTTTGAATTTCTAATTAAAAATTTGAAAACCTACTTTAACTAACAACATCATCTACTTCAAATTTTGATATTAAATTATGTCTTTTTCTTAAAGAAAAATTAATATAGTCTATGTACATAAATAATTGAGATGAATTATACCACGGTTTTAGTACACTAATGACTAATTAAAATATTACAAATCTATATTTTCAATCTAGTAACTTTGTGGTTAAGTGAAACCAAAATGCATTTTTCAGGGGATCCATGAACAATTTTACTTTTTTCGGATAATTACATGGAATATCTTCTTACGACTTTAAAATATATTTTTAACATCATTATAAATTGATTTTATAATTACATAACATTAAATTCCTTTTTATCTTAACCCTAAATAATTTTATTCATTATATTTAATTTTCAAATAACATTATTACTTATTAATTCAATTTTATTGGGGTGTTATTTTTTATTCTTATTTTCATTGATAATATTTATTTATAAGAAAAATTAATATGTGTTTTATTGATTTTAGATTATTTATAAATTAAAATAATTCCTAACATTGATAATATGTTTTTATTTATTACTTAAGTTATCTTTATACTTCGTTTTTTATTGTTTAGGATATGTTATCAAAGTCTCAAGAACTGTTCTCAGGTAAGAAATATGATTTGAGGCAACTAATTGTAACATATATTATTTAAACATTCTTACATATCCCAAATACTATTCCCACATAAAAAATCCCCCATATATAAAAAATACATGTATCTAATTCTCTCAGATAGAAGATTTTCAACAATCAGTTAGTATTGGTATTTCAACTATAACATAGGACAAAGAAAACTATATTAAGTGATTCATTTTTCATTGGATAGATAAAAATAATTTTCATTTAATTATAATAAATATGACTACAAAAAATCCATATCTATTCCTATGTTTGGTTATAAATCACTTCTATTTTTCAGTGCAAATTTTTTGGTTCTTCCAGTATTATTTCATCAACTATATTTTTATGATAACCTAACATGTATAATTATGATTATTTGGAATATAGATTCCATATAAATATAATTAAATTTTATAAATACAATTAAACTAGATCTAAAACTTATTTAATCTGAATTATTGTCTATTTAATGTATGAAATTTTGTAATTCAATCTATCTATGTTTTACTTAATTCATCTTCATTGTTTTTTGGATAGGTGATGAATTCACTAAAGTGGTGAATCAACTATGTGATTAACCTACATAAATCACTAATTTAAATCAACTATAAAATACCCTATATAAGTCTCTAATTTCTATTTTCCTACATGGTTTTGTTATTTGATAAGGGATCTTCTAAAACCTGGATATTTTCTCAGTTTTACAAAATTATTTATATTTCAGTTTGTTGAACATTTATCCTTGTTAAAATAAGTGTTTTCTCTTTTTATATTTGATTATTTTTTATATTTACGAAATTGAAACATTTTTTAAATTTATTATGTTGAATTATAGGATATTCTCATTGGTCCAAGAAAACATGGATATCCGCATTGAATTTTTTACCTTGAGATAATTAAATATAAATATAAATAAATGTAAAGAGTCCATCTTGAATATTAAAAAGAACCATTTCAAGGATATTAATAACTAATTTTAAATACAATATTATTTTATTTTAGTTAGTTCCACTTTTTAGTTTTGTTTATATTATAATATATCGAAGTGGAAAATTATAAAAGTAGTGATTCTGTAACGTCCTGGTTTTGGATGCCGCCCAGAGGTTCCCTATACCAGGTTTCTCACATGGCCTCAAGCGCATTTCACCAAAAGCCATTGGCAACGAACTAGTTGCAAGGCCATGGGTCTGATAGTTGGGAAACAATTCCCTCATTGGTAGAGTAACATAGTAGTAAAAGAGATAGCAATAACAGAAGAAATAAAACATGAAATAGGTAAACAAAAAAAGTAATAAATAGTTGGAGCTCACATATATAAATGATGGATTCTATATATGTCTAGGAAAGAAACGAAAAAAATAAAAATGCTGGAATACATTACTAAACCAAAGTACAACAGATGATAGATAAAAAACTCAACAGCATCCTATGACTCTGCTTGGTCCCATGATCCCCAGCACTACAGCAATCAAGTACATGAATTAGAAGGGAGAATGCATTAATCTATACCTAAAGCAATGTAATCTTCTTGGGGCCAAAATACTGACCCAAATAGGGTGTGAGTCTAATCCCGGGTAGGAAACCACCCAATGATATGTGCCTAATAGTCAGTGAATATATATGGAAGGATATAATCATATTGAAGCAGTAAACAAGGATGTACTCAAATGTAAACAACCCAACTATTTCAAATGCATTCAATTATCATATATCAAGTAAGAATCTAATCAAAATTAAGGAAACCTATAGGAAGTACTCATGGACCAACCCCTCTATTCCATCCAAAACAAACACAAGTAACCCTCTGTAAAGTACACACAGTCTAACCCCTCTGGTTCATCTTTTTCTTAGACTATCTGTGGAAGTACTCACTGTCAATTCCCCATATATTCTTATTTCAGAATCTAAAAGGAACTCTGGAAATTCCCTCAATATCAAAATCCCCTTGTGGCCCACATCAAGGAACTACAGACACTCTGCGGAAGCACTTAAATCTATTCC
The DNA here is from genome assembly GCA_963277665.1 of Viscum album. Taxonomy (NCBI): domain Eukaryota; kingdom Viridiplantae; phylum Streptophyta; class Magnoliopsida; order Santalales; family Viscaceae; genus Viscum; species Viscum album. Next base: position 808,658,689 of record OY728140.1, on the reverse strand, counting down.
CCATATGGCCTCAGATCGTAATAGTAAACAGTCACTCTGGAGAAGCCCTCAACATTCATTCTGACTATAGTCTACTACACTAGGTTCCCACAACCCTGTGTAAGTCAATCGAGGAGAAATATATATAACGTCCAAAGTATAACTCATGAACTACTTTTAAAAATAGTCAACAACATATCAACATGTCGGATAAATAATATTACTCCAACCTAATAACACTAGGAATAGAATTAAAGAAGCCTAATAGGTTAGGGAACGACCAAATGGTCATAAACAATACAAGCATGGGAAAGACATCTATAGCAAAGAAATTAACCCTATTCACATTAAATTGACTCTAATAAGTCATATATATCATAGAAGACAACAACAAGGTTAAATTGTTAAACACACAATACCCCGATCAAGGGTATTGGGCACTTTTTCACTTATAAATCCAAGACTATCAAAGGAAATGTACAAACCACCTACCTCGATGTCATGAGATTGATATACATGAACCTCATGTCTTGAACTGACCTAAAATCTCATAGATCTATAAAATGTCTATAATTTTCATCATAGGATAACTCATGAGAGAAGAGAAATCAAAAAACGAGGTTCATGAATGAGAGATAACTCTCTGATGTGATTCCAACGCAACCGACAGAGTTTAATTCAGAGAATAGATGCTCGATCTGGGGCTTGGGGAAGGATCAAAGATGTACAGACGCTCTTTTTCAAAGAAGGATAGGAATAAGACACTGCTACCAATTAGACATGACCTCGTTCCTTTTAATGATAAAATAAAATTACAAATAATTTACCATAGAAGTACATGGAATGTACTTTACCTTACCGACCCCACATAAGGCAGTATCTAGGTCACCACACAAGGTTGGGAGGTTGGCCTGCACACTACTACATGTGAAAAAATATTATACATAATATACATATATGTACATGGGATATACTTCCAAAATTTCCAGAAACTCTTATTTTTCTCTAAAACACTAGAGAATCTAAATACATACCTGAAAAGAGGATCTGGGTTCTTACAAACATTCATCATTAATGAAATTATTCCCAAAATTTCCATCGAAAGGAGGTGTTGAAGAATAATCCTCGAAAATCTCCAGTCACTATGATAGTACATCGGTGACCCTCTCCCAGGTCTCGTCCTGTACTCACCCATACTACAAAAGCACTCGTACCTGAGAAACAGACTATTCATAGGGAAATTTCATACATCGATCAAGAATCTGGATAAGATTCTCCTCAAATGAGGCATACACCTCTAACTCGTCCTACTTGGGTTTAAAATGCATGAGATGAGTCTAAGATGTCTTGTTGAAGCTGAGAAACATGGAAGACGTCGTGCATTGCCCAGTACTTCTGTGGTTACTGAAATCCATTGTCAATCTGCCCAACACTCTCCAACACCTCAAACAACCTGATGTACCTTGTTGAAAGATTAACATGTATCTTAATGCACCTCTGTCCCAACCTCAGTGTGTCACGCAGGAAAACATATTCCCCAACCTTTAACTGTAGAGGTTGTCTCTGTAGATCATCATAATACTTCTTTCGATACTGTTTAGTAGCCATCCTCTTCTGAATCAACTCTATCAGCTCTATGGTCTCCTAAACTAGATGAGGTCCAAACATAGTTGCCTCTCCTAACTCTATCCCGCATTAGGGTGATCATCATGGTTTACCATATAAATCCACATAAGGTTCCATAATAATAGTATCTTGAAAAATATTATTGTAGGAAAATTCAAAAAGAGTTATTTTCTTCTCCCACGAACCTAAAAAATCTATGATGCATGATCAAAGCATGTCCTCAAGAACCAGAATCATACGCTCTGACTGGACATATGTCTATGGAAGTAATGTCATACTCAGAAGAACCTGTGTACCCAAAGTCTTCTGTAATCCCTACCAAATATGAGAATTAAAATGGGCATCTCAGTTAGAAATAATGGAGTGTTGAACTCCATGTAAATGTACAATCTCTTAGATGTAAAAACATCCCCACTCACCAACATTGAAGGTAACCTTGATCGGAAAGAAGTGAGTAACATTTGTGAGTATATGAATGACAAACCACACTGCATCATTCCTTCAAGGAAACATTAGTAAACCTGTTATGAGATCCATCATGACAACCCCACTTCCCCTTAGGAATGGTTAACTACTGCAAAACCCCTGCTGGTTGCTGATGCTCCCTCTTCACCTACTGACAGGTGGAACACATCATGAGGAAACTAACAACATCTATCTTCATACCTGGCCACCAATACTGACCGTGTAGATCATGATAAATCTTAGTGATGCCAAGATAAATTTCCCAAATAGTGTAATTAATGTCCCACGTTATCTTCTCACGCATATCCTCAAGATCCCATACGTTCCCAGGATGATGTGATATCTCATCCATGCCTATGGTCCATCCTAGAATAGGGTCCTCTCCTGACACACATTCCCGTTGGACCAGGCCTTCTGAATCTGATAGTTGCCGCATTCACACATGATCAATTAGAGTCGTTGTATCATCTACAGAAGAAAAGAAGTATACCCCCACCTGTCATGCACCTCCAGATGCATCTCAGAGAATAGATCCACAAGATACCACTCACTGTTGGCCTCCTAAACTACATGTATCTGTGTTCCTCTACTCAACGCATCAGCCATAACATTTCCCTTCCCATGCGTGTAGGAATGCTCAATATCATGGTACTGAAGGTACTCAACCCACCATCATTGTCTCAAATTTAGATCACGATGAGTGAAGATATACTTGAGACTCTTGTGGTAAGTGAAACCCAAAAAATGTTCACCCAGATGATAATGTCTCCAAATGTATAAATCATGAACAAATGCATCTAGCTTGGGATCGAGCATTGAGTAGTTCCTCTCATGTGACCTTAGTTGCTAAAACCCATACACAACAACCCATTCCCATTGCATAAGCACTGTTCCTAGCCTGATACTAGATGCATCATAGTATACAATATAGCTCTTGCTGGACTCTATAAAAACTAGTATCAGAGATGAAGTCAACCTCCCTTTCAGATCCTGAACGTCCGACTCACAATAATCTGACCAAAAGTACATCACACCCATCTTAGATGGGACCATTAGTGGTGCTTATAAGCGTGAAATGTATTCTATGAAACTTATGTAGTTAAGAGTCATCCATAGAACACATTTTACCTCGAATAAATTCTTTGACTTCTCCCTGGAAACTAATGCTCCCAATTTCTCTGGGCCTACTGATACTCTTGTCTCTCAGATTACATGAACCAAAAAGTTAATTTGGTCCTTAGAAAAGTGGAATTTTGAGATCTTATCATATAAAATATTCTCTGTCAATGTACTCAAAATGATATAAATATGTGTGGCATGGTCGTGTTAAGTGTGAGAGAACATAAAGATATCGTTCACAAAGTCTACCACAAAAGAATCTAATTATGGATGGAACACTCAATTCATCAGTTCCATGAAAATTGTAGGTGCATTCATGAGACCTAACGTCATAACCACATACTTATATAGAGCATAACTAATTTGAAACGGTGCAATAGGTACATATGATGGTCTAATGCGCAGCTGATGGGGACCGGATCTCTGTTAAATCTTCGAGAACACCCATGCTCCTAAAAGTTGATCAAATTGATCATCAATCATTGGAAATAGATATTGGTTCTTGAAATTCAACTAGTTCGCCTTCTATTAATCCACACAATGTCTGAGGTTACTGTACGCCTTCTTCACAAACAGGATAGGCAAACCCCAAGGATAAGTAATGGGTCAGATGAAACCATTTTCTTGCAACTCCTCCAACTGCCTCTTGAGCACCTGTAACTCTTGTGTATCCATCCTATATGGACAAATGGACATTGTTTCCACTCTTAGAAAAATCGTAAAAGAAAATTCCACCTCTCACTCCAGACGTAACCTAATAAGTCATATGGAAATACATCCATGAAGCAATCCACCACTAAAGGAAAGTCCATATGTGAAGTCCCCTTGTCATCCAGAAATAGACTAGAAATCTTGGCTGTAACTCCTCCTAATCCATGATGCTCAGGTCTTGATCTGCTCAATTGGACATCTCATTCTCCCTTACAATGAAATGATCCACCCTTCGGCCTGCAAAACATTTTTTTCATTTTAAAAAATCCGCTTAATGGAAATCGGGAAACTATAAAATTCAAACAAAATGTTCATTCAATTCAATTTACAACTTTCAAAAACCTCATCACCATCTTGGCTCCCATGAACCTCGAGTTGAGCACCTGCCTCGAGTCACATAGTGCCTCCCTCGAGTCACACACCCATCGCATCTAAAATCCATGCCTATCTCCTCCCCACCATCACCATGCCGAAAGGACCACCGGAAACATAATCATCATCAACACCATCTTCTCCATCTTCACTATCATCATATCATGTTATCTATAGGACACAATGGTCCCATAATTATGGTAAACCCACCATCCTCAAGAGGTAACTCCTTGAACTATCGTAAGCTAGCAATTTTTGTCCCCAAAGGAGTGACTAGCATTAATATCTCAGTAGAAGAAAATATACAGAGTCCAAGACTCTCCACAATGACAACAAATATAAATCTATGCAAAGCCACTGTATCAAAAAAAAATTATGCTAAAACTGAGGAAAATATAAGCATACCTCGAATGGTAGAGGGTATAATATCTTTATCTTGTTGGGTCTCCACCACTACAAATGTCTAGCCTACACCACGACCATGTGACCCTACCTGAAAACCCTGAGTTGATCACCTTGTTGTCACTAAAATCCTGGAGACTGGCTACCACGGCCACAACCTCTACCTCATCCTAAATTTATGGAAGAACTCTAGTTCCCAAATTTTTGATAAATTGGTGTTGCTTCTCCTCAATGAGGAGTCATAGAAGAACCCATGTCACCATCTTCTGTTGAGAAGATCTGACAGGAGCACTGAAGATGAACAATCTTGTCGTACGATTATCACTCCACTAGGTATTTAGGCTATGTGTCCTTTTATGCCTTCTCCTTACACACTAGTTTCACACCACCTGGATAATAGAAAATTTGTCCCACCTCCCTAGATATGCGCATGTAGATTCCTTATGGTGCATCTTGCTGTTAGTAGGAGGGATACCAACACCGGATGTCGAACCACCCTGGCTCACCATAATAGAATACCACATATTGCACTACATGATTAGTTCCTAGTTGACTATAGAAGTGATCAAAGTCAGCCTGAAGATATTCACCTAAGATTGGATTTTTTTCTTTAGAACATCTTTAAAATTCCCATCCATAAACTACTCAAAACCTTATGTAATAGCTGTGAAGCACTGCAACTCTATTAAGCGAGAAGAATACTCCATAACTGAAAGAGTACTCTTATCCAGAATCATGAACACTAAGGCTTTATTGGGCCACAAGGTATCCAAGTAGAAGTAGACATAGAAGGATTGTTAGAACTCATCCCATGCCATAACCTACTAGCATCCCACCTGTGAGATCACATCCCACTATCACTTAGAGGAATCCAAAAAATGTACGTTGCAAGATTCACCCTTTTCTCTGGAGGCTTATCCAGATGCTCAATGATCGATAGCATGGCTTCTAACCATGACTATTTAGGCTGAGGCCCTCCTTCCCCTGTGAAGGTGGGAGCATGCTGCTGCCGGAAAACCCACGTCAACTATAGAATACAAGGGAATGGATGTGGTACTCCACAGAAGGTCTCCATGAACCACATAAAACCCTCTTTAGAACTTTGTGTCATCACCTCTGTTCGGAATGATGGCTGGTTCCAATACTGGAACAAGTGGAGGATCTATAGCTAATCCCTGATCAGCCGTATCCAGTGCCTGACCACTACCCTGTAACTAGAGGACAAACGGAGGATGTCTCGGTGGCATGACTCTTCAAGGTCAAGTGCACACCTTAGAATGCGATTAAAAAGGGATAAAACATAGATGTGTAAGAAGGTAACCAGAGAAAGAAATCTTTCATTTTATTCAAAACATGTATAGATGTTGTGTATAATAACTACATGGCTTTTTCCCTTAAGCCTTCTCATTGGTGTGTACTTCTTCCAACCTGGGTCATGTGACACCCCATACACATGGCGTTTTGTCCTAACACATGTCGTGTTGTCCAAACACACAGTGTGTGCTTGAATCCTCTTCACCCGGCCTGTGTTCTTCTACATGGTTAATCCCCACAGTTCTCATATAACAAGACTACACAGCGTGTTACAGCCAGACATGGCATGTACTAGATTAAATTCACTCTATACAGTGTGTTTGTTCCAGACACGGCGTGTACTAGAAATGTTTCACCAACCCGTGTTGTTCTCTACATGGAAGTATACTTCTGTTACACTACTCAGTGTGTCTAAACATGACACAGTGTGTATATCTTAAGATTTTATCCATCTGTGATGTTAGTCACTTGGGTGGACACAAGCTCTACACAACACGATGTGTACAACCTGTACACTGTGTGTTCCCCCACAGATTTCCAAACCCAATGCCTTTTCCCACACAGCCAGTGACAAGGTTAGAGACTACATGACGTGTTCATATAGTACACAGTTTGTACATAATAAAAATAGTTCCGTCCTTAACAAAATGACTCTTGGCATGTATTTATCATTACACGGTGTGTATTCTGGGTTTTCTCGGACGGTAAGCCTAAAACACTACTCCAGATCCCAGAAAAACACTCAAATGAACATTAAAGTGCCAAATTATAATGCATGAGGGCCCGTACTCCTAGCAAATCAAACCTTTTCATCTTATAAATTTTATATACTAGAAAACAAGTTAATGATTCACCAAATTTTGATCCATGAGGACCCATAACACCTCTAGAAACAAATTTTGGCATTCATTTAAATGAAACCTACAAAATTAAATACTCTATAAAAATCATGTATTCTATCAAAGAATCTATCGCAGCATAATGCATATCTGGAAAAACATCTATCACAATAACATGCAATCACTAATTCACCCTAAATGGCATGGCATGAATACATGACATGTGATTTCTAACAAGTTACAATATGATGCATGAGATGGAATACCCTCATCTCATTACATCGCTACAGAAATAGAACCTTAATGATATCAATGATAACAACCCAAAACATGTGAATCACCCAATGGTGAAATCAAATCAACTATAAAATTGAAAAACCAGAAAAATTACAATAATGAGTTTGATTGGCTTATCCCTGTACATGGGACAGATACTCCTTGGTACAACTTATTACCAAGTGTCTATTCTTTCATATCCCAGACTATAGAATCCAAACAGTATGTCAATAAGAAAATAATTATTCTGAATCGACTTTGTAATGTCCTGGCTCCAAAAGCCTCCTAGTGGTTTCCCTTACCAGGTTGGTCACATGGACTCAAACACATTTACCTGAATGCTAGTGGCTGCCAACTAGATGCGATAACCTTGGATGTGATAGTGGGTAAACTATGTCCTCATTGACAGAGTAACCCAGCAAAAGTAAAGTAGATAGCAATTGTGGAAGTAGTAAAACTCGCAATTGGTAAACAAGAGAAGTAATAAACTTTTGGAGCTCACATATATAAATGATGCATGATATATATGTCTAGGAAAGTAACCAAACACATGAAAATCCTAGAATATAGTACTAAACCAATGTACAAAAAAATCATATAATAAACTCCATAGAATCACAAGCCTCAACTTGGTCCCTTGCTCCACAGCTCCGCAAAAATCAAGTACCTGAAGTAGAAGTGTGTTTCCCTTATCAATACATGAAGTAATATAATATGTTTGGGCCTAAAACCATGACTCAAAGAGGTTTTCAAACTAAATACTAGTTGGAAACAACCTAAAGATCTATTCCTAACAGTCAGTGAATATATATGGTAGGCTATAATCAAAATGAAGTAGTAAACAATGATGTGCTCAAAAGTGATCAATTCTACAGTTTCAAATGAATCCAATTATCAGATATCATGAAAGTAGGTAATCATAAGCAGGGAACCCTATAGGATGTACTCTGAGCCTAAAACCTCTAGTCCAACCAAAACAAACACAAGCAACCCACTGAGAAGTACACACAGTCTAACCCCTCTAGTTCTTCTTTTGCACTGACTCTCTAAGGAAGCACTCACCGTCATTTCCCCATATAGTCTCGTATTATTAACTAAAAGGCACATTGGGTAAGCACTCAACATCCAATTCCCCCTGTGTCCTGCATCGAAGAACTATAGACACTCCGAGGAAGCCCTTATATACATTCTCCCTATGGTCTTGCATCGTAATAGTAAAAACACACTCTGGAGAAGCCCTCAATGTCCATTTTCACTATGGTCTACTGCACTAGGTTCTCACAGTCTTTTGTACGTCAATCGAGCACAGTGATATATAACGGCTAATGTATAACTCATGAACTACTTGGATAAACAATCTGCATCATAACAACATTTTAGATAAATAGTAGCACTCCATCCTTTCAGCACTATGAGTAGAAAGCAAGCAGCCTTACAGGCTAAGAAAGACCAAACAGTCATAAACAATACAAGCATGGGCAAGAAATCCATAGTGTATCAATTAACCCTATTCACATTACATTGACCTCTATATAAGCATATAAATCATAGGAGGCCATAACGGGGTTAAATCTGTAAACACGCAGTACACCAATCAAGGGTATTGTGTAGTTTTTCACATATAACTCAAAGACTTTCAACGGAATGGCACAAACCACCAACCTCATAATCATTTGATCGATATATGTGAAAATAAGTCCTTGAATATTCCATTAATGTCATAAATCTACAAAACATCTAAAACATTCAACCAATGATAAATCACAAGGGAAAAGAAATATGGAAACGATATTAAAGGATAAGTGAGAACTCACTGATGCAATTCAAACGCAATCGATGGAGTTCAATTCTGAGAACGGATGCTTGATCAGGGGCTTAGGGAAGGATCATTGTCGTACAAATGCTCTCAGTCAAAGAAGTTGAAGAAAAGCTCACTTCTTCCAATTATATGCGACCTAAGTCAATTTAATGAGAAAAAGTACATGTCATGTAATTTCCCTTTCTAGCCCCCATATAAGGCAGTCTCTAGGTCACCCAATACAGCTATGTGCTCGGCTATTACACAGCCATCACACGACTATGTGTGGGAAAAGAGTACAGGGCGTGTACATATAAGTACACAGAATGTACTTCAAAAATATCCACAAACTCCTCTTTTTCTCAAAAACACTAGAGAAGAGAAAAATATACTTGAAAAGAAGATCCGGGTTCTTACAAGTTCATTTATAAATTCCATATGCATGTGATATCATCTAGGAAATATAAATGGATAAATCTAAAGTAATTTTTTTATGTTTCACACATGATTAATGCATTGTGAAAATAAATTATTCTATGGTATTCAAGTTTAATATGTTTTAATGAACAAAGAAACTCAATTTACATAGAGCTGATAGAACCATTATGATATAAATAGATTGATGATATTCATGAACTATTCAAGCATTGTACTTTTTTGGTGAGAAATTACTTCACTTTGTTAAACATATTTCTTATTATCCTTTAATACTAGAGGGTTTTTTCTAAACACTCATACTATAAAACGTTCTAATAGTTATATGGTTTTTCTTCATTACAATATTTTTCATTTTTTGTAATTAAAATGGTTACAATATCCATTAAATGGAAGGATTGTGGGCTGTGACTCCAAAACAAAACCAAGGCATTGGCTTGTGACTTCAATAGGAAAAGGTATATTTATTGTGTTATGCCTCCAATATTAAAAAATTAATTTCATTTTATGTTTGATCCTATATATGGGAATGAATTAGTAATTTGGTTTTGACTTTAGGTGTGAAACAGAAATTATAAGATTCCATTATATTTGTTTTAGTTGGTTTTTTAAATCTCATTTTGTGAAATTGGTGAAGAGAGGGGAATGATTATTTTGATTTTAAAAACATTAAAAAACATTTGTGTTCATTTTTTTTACACTCCAATATTTTTTAATAACTATTATATATCAATTTATTAAAATATTTTTTAAAGGCCAATTCACCACCACTAGGATATCTATCCTTCTTAACTATAGACCCATAATTGGTATTAGAGGTTATCCACTAGCTATATATTTGTTTATTTATTTATCTATCTTAAAATAATCATGAACTAACCATCAGGGGGGAAATATATTTTTATGATAGTTTTCACAAGATCGAATGGTATATGTATAACTGAAACACTACATCAATTTTATGGTACTATTTATGGATGTTGGAAATCATGAACAAAAAACTCCATTACACAAATAAGCATTGATCATTTGATGATCATTAAAAAGCCATTAATGTTTCCTAAAGGTGGACATAAATGATTTTTCAAATTTTATGTGGTAAATTGTGTTCTAAATTAGATTTTTGGGAATTTCATATATTATGAAATCAATAAGGGATTATATATTTAGGTTTCAACATATTAACTTCCACTAGTAATTTTAATAATTCTTTAAGTCAAACATCATTTCCAAATAAGAATATTATAACTATTTTGGTTATGTTAAGATCTAGGTATCAATAATTTAAAATTTTTCATGATGAAACTATTAATAATAACTTTTATATACTTACATCTAATGAAAATTACATGAGTTATATATGAGAGACTCTAAAAAAATTTATCATTGTGGAAAGATTTATTAGACAACTTTTTAATAATTTTCTTAATAAAAATGATTATATTATTAAAATTAATAATTTAATTTAATATACACATGGTTATTTTATTAGACCTATTTAGAAATGTTATTTGGAGAATTGATTTTTTTCAAAATGATAATTCAAAAAATTTGGGACTTACTTTTAATTAAATTGTTAATACAGACTTATCTAATTCTAAATTACTCCTTAATTAAATGAATGTTACAACCACTATTTAAAAAAGTGGTTATAGATGGAATATTTTTTCTCACATATATCCTACATTTACTATCTTATCTAATATCACCAAGACAAAATGAATGTTTATTTAATTTCTATATTTAGCCGATGATGTAATTTCTTATGAGTGTCAGAAAAGGGGGAACACAAATAATGAATTCCCAACACTAAATAATAAAATTAAAATAGGTGGAAATGAAATATAAAAAATATGGATGTTTCCTCTTATTAAAGTAGTACTAGAGAATCGTGTACTATTGTGGAATCTTTTACCGAAAATGATGTTTCACACTTGTATGTTATGGATTCCTTAAATAAATAATATAAATATACTTACTATTCATTTTTATAAATTTTAATATAAAAAAACCCCTATTGTTGAACTTTTCAAATAATATGATTGGATTGATAAAAAATTTCAAATGGTTACTAGTTTATTCTTGAACCATAGGAGACAATACAAGGATGTTCTGAAGGAGAGTGAAAATATGATGAAATAATTCCACGATGAAAAAAATATTTTCACATATAGATCTATAAAATTATAATTAAAATATGATTTATTGTATTATGGAAATGATAAATTATTAACAGAATATTATTTTGTTGAAATACTTGTAAATTCTTAATAACTGATTTTTATGTTACATTTAAATTGATTGAATAACTAAAAATGAATTTGAATTTTGAAAGGAAAACTTGTCCATTTTTTTATAAAAGTGAAAATATAAATAAAATTACGAGTTTTAATAAAATTAAAAATGATAACTTGTCATGGTTATGACAATTTTTACCTAAAATATATAAGGCCTTCATTGTCAATATATATACATTTATCTTATCTAATCCCACTTTTTTATATATCATATGAATGATCATCATGAAAATGAGTGATCCTTAATTGTTCCAAAATCTCTTCGAAAAACTAAAGAATTCATATAAAAATTATTATCTTCAACATTTTATATAAACATGTTTTTAAAATGTATTTTGGTTCCCAAGAATTTATATATTGGTTGGATCAAATGTAAATGATCATTGGTACTATAAATCTCGTAAATAATTTTTTGTGGGAACTATGTATTGGGTGTATCAAAAGGATGTCAAGTACATGTATAATAGATACTGAAGACACGTTAATGGTTATATTTCAAAATAAATTTCATTTAATTAATTTTAGGGAGGTAATGTTACATTTGGTGAAAATAGAAAAGTATTAGAAAAAAATGGTGAGGTTGGATATTTTAATTGTATTATTAATTACAAAGTTTTATTTATTGAGGGTTTGAAACATAATTTAAGAATAATTTCTCAACAATGTGATGATGAAATGTTGGTAAAACAAAAAAATTATAAATGAATTTAATTTATAGAAAAATATGTTCTATTTTATGAAAAAGGTGATAACATTTATTCAAATAATCTTACTGACTTAAATGATAAAATTGTAAAATTATTAAAATGTTAATAATATAACTTTTTTTTGAAAATAGTTTTTTGGAAAAGATAGTTTCATGTTAATTCACAATATTTCTAAGAACCATACCATTTATAGCTACCATAACTGAAAGAGGACTATAAAAGTTTATGAGAATAATACATAAAAGGTAAAGAAAACAAAATCAGTCTCAAATAAATTAGTAAATGTAAAATAATATGTCTTCTTGGTCTCATTAATTTATATTTACTTTTCCCTATTGATCGTTCTATTCCATGACATAGAATATATTGTTTAGTTATTATTGATGATTTTACAATATATAAAAGAAAATAATTTATCACTATCAAATAAGATAAATTACTTATGTTTATGAATTTTTTTATATTGGATCAATTTTAAAAAGGAAAAATAAATATATAAATGAAATTTAATCATGGTAATGAAATTTAAATTATGTAATTTATCAATTTTTTGTGGTGAAATTGGAAATTTTCTCAAAAAAACATCCCCTAGGATACCAAAACATAACTGTGTAGTATAAAATAATTTTATAACACCATATGATATATATATATATATATATATATAAATGAACAAAATGATTATATTATTACAATATTTTCTCAGGAATATGTTTTTTAATACTTATTGTTATGTTAAACATATAATTTTATTTAGAAAATAGTTGAATAATTACACCATATGAGCTTTAGAAAGGAATAATCCCTAATATTGAATAATTTTGTGTCTTTTTTTGTAATGTTTTTAATATTAAAACTAATATAACATTAATGAAATTTGATGGAAAATCTTATGAATGGGTTTTATTAGGATATTCTCAAATGTTTAAGGAATATAGTCTGTGTAATAAAAGAAATATGATTTTTGAAGAGAAAATTCATGTAATGTTCAATGAAAAGTATTTGAATGAAAGTGTGAATGACATTGATAAACATGAATAATAATTTGGAGACCTCAATTTAGATGACAATGAATATCAATATATATAGTGAATATTAGCTATTCATGAAAAACAATTCAAGACTGAAGAATAATTTATTTTTTTAATAGAAATAATTTATCCATTTTAGTTTTTCCCTCATTAGAATCTCGTATTACTGAAACAAAGTTGATATTTAGACATAGGCTTGATGAATATTGAAATATATATTCAAACATAAATATAGATATTTTAGTTAGTGGTATGCTAAATAGGATGTAATTTATTTTGATTAATCATTATTGCATATTGTTGTGTTAGAAGTTGGTTTGATTTTATTAGAATATTATTCATTCGATAGCTTTATTTTAATCAAATGGAAGTCAAATAAATTTTCAAAATATTTATATGTATGAAGAATTATGTTTTAAATAGGACACAGGTTTTGAATATGAAATTATTTATGATCTTATTTTTAATCTGTTTAAGGAATTGTATGGTTTTATATAAGCCCCTCAATCTGGGTATGTTGGGATAAATCGTATTCATTGGGTAAACATTAGATAAGAATGGTTGTACCTACATTATTTTTAATTAAATAATATACTGTTATTTTTATAGTATAAATCTATATTGATGATAATAAAATTTTATCTTCAAAGGAATAACTTTTTTAATGAATTTTTAGAAGTAATGACATATGAATTTCATATGAGTATATTGGGAAAATTAGTATTCATAATTATTTTGAAAATTTTTCAAATATGTGATGGTATTTTCTTATATCAATTTAATTGTGCTAAATAATTAATTTAAATATTTTGTTCTTAATCTTATAAAAGTGAAAGAACTCTCATGAGTACTATATTGGAATTAGATATAGATTAATCTGAAAATTTTACTTATTTTAAATGGTATCAGAAAATGAATTAATTTTAATATATCAAAAATATTCTAGTCCTAACATAATGTTTTTAGCGTGTATGTGTTTTGGATATCCAAATGACCTTATGTAATTTTGATATATATCTAATTAATAGAAAATAAGATATGATAAAGGGTCTCTGAATATTGGATTATTTTACCACGAAAAAACTTATATTCATTTAACAAGCTATTATGACTACGATATTAGTTAATGTAGGATTGATATTTTGAGTACACAATGTATATGTAATGTAATTGGAAAATATTTATTGTCATTGGCTGCAAATAAATAATTTTTTTCTCTTTCATCTAGAAAATATGAATATATAGTTTTTATATAATGTTGTGATCAATATTAATGGTTTAAGAAAGACATTATAATTTTGGATTAGTTTTTTTATAAAGATTGAATTTTATATGACCTCAATAATTCAGATTATTTTTCTAAAAAACAATTTTAATGATCTAGTAATGATCACATTGATGTTATATTTCACATTCTTAGAGATCATGTTCAAAAAATAAATAAATATTTGGAATTTAATTCTAAAGAAAATACAATAAATTGATATCATTAATATGTTATTAGACAGTAATAAGTATTATAAAATAAATTTTTGACAATGTAGGAATGATATCTAAATCTAAATTTATATGGAATGAATTTTGGGGAACTTTATTGTGTCTATTTTATGGAATTTTCAAATCATTAAAATCTAGAATATGTTTTTCTGATTGTTTTTACATATTTATCAATTATATTACTATTTTATGATATATCATGCATACTATATGATTCTAAAATAATTTCAAAACCATACTATTTTATAAAAATAATAATTTTCTGTATTCTTTATGATTTTTTTATAAATATATTTTAGAATTAATATAAATATAGTGTGAGTCCTTGAGACATCGTTCAAAATATCCCTATTTAATATGGTTTTACTAAATTTAATATTTATTTCTGTGAATGTAAATATTATATACAAATAAAGAAATAAAATTTATTATATTAAAGTGGATAATTATAATATTTTTAAAAATTTTAAAATAGGGTAACAGTTCAGAAAATATATTTGGTATTGTAATAATCAAAAAGGGAGAGAATGTTGATGGACTCCTTAATTTTTTTTCTTTTTGATAACTAAAATTATTTATTTTATTTTTCGTTAATATATATTATTAAAAAGTATATTAAATTTTTTTATATAATTTAAAAATTTAACTTATTTTATTTTGAATGAACTTAAATATATTGATACATTTAATTATAATTTGACCATGCAATTTTATGTTTTAGTCCAATTATATTTTTTAATTATTTTGTTATTCATTTTATTATTCATTTTATATTTTTTTCTTATATTTACAATGTTTTTTATTTGAATCATATAATTTAATAATTAATATAATCCTTATATTTCATTATATAATTTAATTCATTAATAAATTTATCTATATATTTCATGTTTTGATTGTTTATAACATTATATAGAAGTTTTATAATGACTTCCAAGGGTAAAAATGTTATTTCATACATTAAAATACAATTTATATATTTTTGTACTCTCCCAATAGAGAAATTACTCATCTAATGTCAAAAAAACTTCCATGGGGTGAAAATCTACGTAAACCATTCTATCATGTAGTAGATTTTCTATAATTAGGTGTATTATTTATTTCAACCATAACATGGGACCAAGTATAAGGCCCCAACCTTAAACCTTAATTAATATTTAATTAAATAAATAATTCACATTGAGGATCTTTTCAGGTTTAGAGTTTTAGAGAATTAGGATATAACTATTACATCTCAAAAGATTACAAAGTAGTCACTTCTACTAAATTTCTATAAAATAAAAAACTCTTAAAAAACATGTCTAGTTCCATGTTTTAGGTAGCAAGACTTTCCCTTGATCCCATCCTTGACCCTATTCCACGTTAAGTCCTGTGAAAAACATTTCAAAAACTTGGGATGACCATAAAAATCTCATTAAGGGAGACACAAAGAATGAAAAATGTTAGTTTTTCAAAACAACCAGTAAACCATGTATACTTTATCAAAGTAATACTTTTCACCTTTTCGAAGAAGTAAAAACTCTTCACAGAATAAAGGTTCATTACTTAACCTTCTATAACTAAAATATTACCTTAAAACCCATATAAAGATCACATAACATATAAAGGTAACTTGGGACATAAACATACTTAAGTGGAATAACCATAAGGTCGACTTCCACACAAATCACTTAATGGAATAGCCATTCGGACAACTTCTATACATACTTAATGGAATATCTATACGGCCGACTTCCATACCCAATGCATTGGAGGTTATAACGTAACCACCCATCCTGGTATTCACGGCACCACCCGTCATATGGTTTATCACGTAACCACCCGTAATATTTCCAAGTACCATTATAAAATTATAACACATAAAACCAATATAAAGGAATTATAACATTTAAAAATTTCAATCACAAATATCATTTAAATATATTGACATAATAGAATCATTTATCAAAACCATTATCAATACCAAAATACATAAAAGATTATATTGTATTTATTTTATTTTAAAAACATTACGGCTTGTTGAGGAAGCCAAAGATCAAATGATACTCGCAGCGGCGGAAAAGGTTATTGTCACCGCGTACGTTAAAAGAAACATTCCTTTTTGTCATTTAGTAAAACGCTTTGAAGAAAAAGATTCCTTTTGTATAAAAGTAAAAGTCAAAGGGTTTTATACACCGTATAAAAGAAAGTTGTGTATGAAACGAAATATTCCTCAATGGAAGGAGATTGAGATGAAATCCCTTACAAAGACGGTATCCTTAGTTTAAGGATAAATCAATTACATAATTATGTGTTACAAATGAATACACAAAATATAAGTGGATATTAATTGTAAAATAATCAGAGGTTATTCACACATATTCATATAACAACATATTCAAGGAGTATAATTTTATCCCAAAGAATCAAATTTGGGTTAAGATGTTCCCTTGGAAAAACATGACAGCCTAATGGCGTCACTACAAAATTCAGAAAATGAGTTTATGATAAATAAAAAGGGTATCTCATCACATGGAAATAAAATTTAAATCAATAAGGATATATAAGACCATATCCCAACATAATAGTATGTGAATTAAAAGACATAACAAAATTAGTCTTTAAAAAAGAGGAGGGTGAAAGGTTCCCTTACCGACTTGGATAACTTTCGAAACATACACCCTGTGAAAGAAAGACAATACAACATTGATGTAAATACTCATAAATGAAATTATATTACACAATTATTAAAATAACGGGCAGTGAATACACCACTCAAAGTAAATTGTGGCAAATGTAGTATAAATGTAATGAGAATAAAAGTGAGATGAAAAATCCCTTACGAACACTCGGCAGCCTAACAGCGCCACTTAAAACATCCAAGAATGGATTTATGAGATCAAATAGGGTCTCCCATAATATGAACATAAAAACTAAAGTATGAGGAATATAAAATAACATCCCCAAACATAATAAATATGCGCTTAAAAGAAATGACATAAATGAGAGTACTTAAAAAGAAAGAGAGAGGTTGGATCTCTTACGAAAATGAGGCAGCCTAACGGCGCCATTCAAAACTTCCAAATTGGATTGATGAGAGAGAATAGGGTCTCTCATCATATGAACATAAAAATTAGAGTAATATTAATATAAAATAACATCCCAATAACAAGAAATATGATCTTTAAAAGGAATGACATAAAAGAGCGTACTTAAAAAGAAAGAGAGGAGTAGGATCTCTTACTTCAGGTCCGACTTGACTCGATCGTTCTTTAACATCCTGAATAATAAACATGAGTTAATTTCTACTTTCTTAAGTAAATTTTTCAATTTAATTATTTCTTTTATATCAATTATTGACATGTTATAAACATTATGTAATCATTTAAGTTAATAATGTTTGTTTTGTCGATATTTGGTTCTTAAGTCAAAAGTGGACTTCTTACAATTACATGTTGTTCGTGTGGTAAAAGATTCTTTATATCCAGAATGAAATTCTGGATTTGGATATCATATATATCATATATATCCAGAATATACATGTATTTATAATATTAAATAATCATTTAGAGGTAAAAAATTAAATGCACCGTTCATGGAGACGGTAAGCTGTACGTACGCATGAACGCTGCTTTAATTTCTATGTCATATTAATGGAAATAAAACTAAATGATAGATGTGTATATTTTTAATTCCAGATTTATATTCATCCTATAGATGTATCATACATCATATACATCCATTATATGTACTTATAATAGTACATTACATTTGAGGATAAGAAATGAAATGCACTGTTCATGGAGACGGCAAGCCGTACATACGCATTAACACTACTTTAATTTCTATCTCATACATTAATGGAAGGAAAACAATAATTATATAAAGGAATATTATAATTCCAGTATAACATAATATATAATAACGTTAAATCCATCCTTTATACATCCCACATATGGCATTAATGAATCAAATCACTTTGAAGGGGCGGTAGTCCGCACTTCCTAAAATGAAGATATCGTGTATACCCCTAATGGAATCCATAAAGGTATGCCACAAATTAAAAATACAGAAACATAATTAAAGCCTAAAAATATTATATAACATATATAAACATAGTGACATCTAAATGTCCACCTTTGAAGGTGTTATATGAGTGTTGAACAATCATCATTTCGTGTGGTAGAAATTCTCCATCCACAGAAACAATATGTTCTTTAACAATTAGATGAAGGTGTGTGTAAGTGTGGCTAGAATAAATATTATAAAAACATCCTAGTATATTGAAGATACTGGTGTTTTTACAAAAGAAATTAATAATAATAGTTTAGGGTGTTGCAGAAGCAAAATCAAACAAAAGAGCACAAGCGAAGACGTTACCATAAAATTGGGTAACTCCCTTTGTTTTGAGCTCAAAGGCTTCATTGGGAAGACTTCTCCCCAAAGTGAGGCTTCTAGGAGTTAGAGAGGGATGTGGAGATACAAAATGGGCATGGTTTGGTCTATCCAAAGGCTTTGGAAGTGTGGATAAAGAGGTAGAGGTGAGGGCCTTTTATAAGAGGAGAGGAGGGGCACTCTTGGAAAGGTATAAAAGGTTACTTTATTTTAAAATGAGTTTCAGATTTTAAAGGTCCCACATTGATTTTTTTCGAGGATAAGGTGATAAGGGTTCTAAATATACCCATACAATAGGTTTTGGACATGTGTAGGTCATATATTTTGCATTATCTTTCCATTTTATTTAAATCATTAAATAATGAGGTCAACGTTGCATCATCATGATGTCATAAAGAATTTAATATATTTAATGTCTAAAAATTATAAAAAAATATCATGATGTAGTAAATCTTTTTATATTTCTAATTAATATTTATATAAAAAAATATGACTTGTATTACACCATGTAAAAATTGTTTTAGTAAAACAAATCATGTTTGTGACATTTTTATTTTAACTTTAAATAAAAGGCATAAATGTCATTATCAAACCCAAGTGGCTCCATGGGGTACCAAAAATCGACCCATGGGTTGTCTTGGTCGGCCATACCTCATTCAATAGGGTTAGGACATGTGTCAAGATATTTTCATTTTATTATAATATCATTTTTACCTTAAATCACACTAATTACCTATAATTGCGATTAATAAAACTTAAAAGTTACTTTTCATCAAAAATTATTTTCATCCCATTGAACCACATTTTATATAAACATTAAAATTATTTAAATTGGATTTTTTAAATTCAAATCACAGAAGTGTTAAAGTCCCATTTAAATGAAAAATAAAATTTTGTAACCACCACTTGTGGTTTCACTATTTATCAAAAATTGAAGTTTTTCAGAAAAATACCAAAAATTCACCCTAAGATATATTTGATATTCTGAATTCAAAAATGATATCCATTTTATGAAATTTATAACATATAATTTTCATTAATTAATTATATAATTAAATCCCATTGTTAAAACAAATAGCTTGTTTTTATGAAACAATATCTTTCAAAAGATTGACACTCATTTATGTCCAATCTTAAAGTGATATTAAATACAATGACCACCATTGGATTAAATGGTAAAAATATATTCTATTTACACTTTAAAACCAATTAAAAAGATAATCTAATCATATAAGTGAATTAGATTAAAAAGAGGTTTTGAATTTAAATACAACATTTTTCACTATTCATTAAAAATTAAACTTTTTCGGAAAAATACCAAAAATTTACAGAAAGTAAATTTTGATGTCCCGATTATAAAGAAGAATTTTATTTTGTAAAATATAACACAAAAAATTGTCAAAAAGTGGATTTAAAATAGGTTCTCCATCAAAAGGCGGTTAATCGACCTTTTAAAGAATATTAGACGGTCTACACTTAAAATTAGATTCATTCGCATTTTTAATCCTCTAACATTTATTGTAAAGAG
This sequence comes from Viscum album, assembly GCA_963277665.1. Taxonomy (NCBI): domain Eukaryota; kingdom Viridiplantae; phylum Streptophyta; class Magnoliopsida; order Santalales; family Viscaceae; genus Viscum; species Viscum album. Next base: position 808,637,919 of record OY728140.1, on the reverse strand, counting down.
TAAAAATATTTGACAAACATATATAATCATTTTTTAGGTAGTCTTGTTCATTCCTACCATTATAATGGCTAGGAATTAACTACTATTTAAAATAATATTATTTTATTATTAGAGTGCAACGTAAGATTCCCAAAAAACTCATTGTTGCGTATTGGGTACGCCATCGAGCATAGAATCCCCTTTAAAGTAATATTAATATTTTATTCACAAATATGGATAAATATAAAAATATCATATTCTTTATTTACCTGTGGTGTTACATCCTTCCCCCCTTTTGGGAATTGCGTCCTCGCAATTTTAAAATTGGGCTTGGAAATATCCTTGAAAGTCCCACATCAGAACAAGAGTCGGAAAAACAATCACTTTAAAATAAAGAAATATAAGTACAGAGGTCACCTGATTTAACCCATAATAAGATTCTATGTAGGAAAACATGGACATGGAGGAGAAAACATAGGGTCATGTTCTGATGGAGAGTGATAGAAAAGATGTTTAGGAGAAAGTTAACCACAAGAAAATCACAAACTTGTGATGGGTTAAACTGTATTCGATTCCCCAGTAGGAAAATTTAATAGAGAACATTTCTGTTTTAAGTTACTTTTTATTGAAGAATTTATTTTTGAGCTTAACTAAATAATAATGAAATAAAGTTACTTGTCATTTAGAGTTTCAACTTTTACTAGATTCCTTAATCAAAGTCATATTTCCTCCAAATGATGGGTATTTAGGAAGACTTCTTCGCATTAAGAGTACTATAATCAATTTATAGAGAATCACCTAATCCATAAAAGAGAACTATATAATTCCCATGTCTTTAGACTCTAACCAAAACCAAAACCAAAAAGGTTAGTACAAGATCAGATAATCCAGAAAAGGATAACCCTTTATAAAAAGAAAATATATTCTTAATCTCCAAAATTTGTCCAACAAAACCCAAAGTTCAATGAGGACCATTCGATAAACAATTTGTCCATAAAATTCTTCAAAGTAAACCAAACTAATATTGAAACCCAAATATTTTAAGGATTTATTCACATAGTCTTCCAAGGTACAAATTAACTTTTATCTCCAAATAACATCAATTGCTCTTAAATTCTCATATTGAAAAGTAATTAACCTAATCACATATCCTCCATGATAGGTTAATCATTTCCATAGATAACTCAAAATAAACTTACTATTGATTCCTAAAATCATGTAACTAAAATGAATTAGTCAAACTAACCAGGGACTTCACGTAGTCCAGTGGTAGGCGATAAATACCAGTCGCACTTTGGTTGTGGGTTCTATTCCCGCAGCTTTGTCCGATGCAACGGGTTGTCACACGGTCTGCATGTGGTCCTTTTTTTAAAACTATATAATTCGTAAAACACCCCCCAAAATGAGATAAAATCTTCAAAAAAAATCATAATATATTTTAACCTCAAGTTTATCTCATGCCTTTCATTTTCCATCATAACATATAATAACCCATAATTACCTCAAAAGTAAGCATCATATACACTATAATGGTTACCTTTATAATTATTACCTGAACTTCCACATTGATTGGTCATCTCGTACATGATGCATTACAGAACATACCAAGGTTCAAGTGGTTGATCATAACTCTGTGATAGTTGGTTTAGAACAACCACGAGTTTCCCCATTGAATCCCCCATTTTATCAAGTATCTTAATCAGAGAACCACCATAGTTTCCTTCAAACCTGTTGTCTCTTTGGTGCCTACTAGATCCATCCATTCACTAAAAACAAAAAAATGTTAGTGTGAGTATATAAACAAAACCATCATGTACTAATGAGGAATGTAAAAACTAAGATATACTTACTCATTTACATTATCTAAAACATGGACTCCTTCTGAAATCCTAACCATTATGGTACTGTCACTTATGCTTAGAGAATACCCTAACCTCTAAAGTTATCTAAGCCGACCTCTGATACCAACTATAAGGCCCCAGCCTTAAACCTTACTTAATATTGAATTAAATGAATAATTCACATTGAAGATCTTTTCAGGTTTAGAGTTTTAGAGAATTAAGACATAACTATTACATCTCAAAAGATTACAAAGTAGTCACTTCTACTAAATTTCCATAAAATAAAAAACTCTTAAAAAGAAACATGTCTAGTTCCATGTTTTAGGTAGCATGACTTTCCCTTGATCCCATCCTTGACCCTATTCCACATTAAGTCCTGTGAAAAACATTTCAAAAACATGGGATGAGCATAAAAAGATCAGTAAAGGATACACAAAGAATAAAAACTGTTAGTTTTTCAAAACAACCAGTAAACCATGTATACTTAATCAATGTAATACTTTTCACCTTTTCGAAGTAGTAAAAACTCTTCACTGAATAAAAGTTCATTACTTACCCTTCTCTAACCAAAAGATTACCTTAAACCCCATATAAATCACACATAACATATAAAGGTAACTTGGGACATAAACATTCTTAAGTGGAATAACCATAAGGTCATCTTCCACACAAATCACTTAATGGAATAGCCATTCAGCCAACTTCCATACATACTTAATGGAATAGCCATACGGCCGACTTTCATACCCAATGCATTGGAGGTTATAATGTAACCACCCGTCCTGGTATTCACAGCACCACCCGTCATATGGTTTATCTTGTAACTACCCGTAATATGTCCAAGTACCATTATAAAATTATAACAGATAAAACCAATATAAAGGAATGATAACATTTCCTCATTTAAATCACAATATATCATTTAAATATATTGACATAATAGAATCATTTATCAAAACCATTTTCAATATCAAAATACATAAAAGAGTATATGGTATTTATTTTATTAAAAAAACATTACGGCTTGTTGAGGAAGCCAAAGATCAAATAATACTCGCGGCGGCGAAAAGGTCGTTGTCACCGTGTACGTTAAAAAAACATTCCTTTTTTTTGTTTAGTAAAACGATTTGTAGAAAAATATTCCTTTTGTATAAAAGTAAAAGTCAAAGGGGTTTATACACCGTATAAAAGAAAGTTGTGTATAAAACAAAATATGCCTCAATGAAACGAGATTGAGACGAAGTCCCTTACAAAGACGGTATCCTTAGTTTAAGGATAAATCAATTACATAATTATGTGTGACAAACGAATACACCAAATATAAGTGGATATTAAGTGTAAAATAATCAGTGGTTATTCACACATATTCATAGAACAACAAATTCAAGGAGTATAACTTTATCCCAAAGAATCATATTTGAGTTAAGAACTTCCCTTGCAAAAACTTGACAGCCTAATGGCGTCACTACAAAATTCAGAAAATGAGTTTATGAGAGATAAAAAGGGTATCTCATCACATGGAAATAAAATTTAAATCAATAAGGATATATAAGAACATATCCCAACATAATAGTATGTGAATTAAAATACATAACAAAATAAGTCTTTTAAAAAGAGGAGGGTGAAAGGTTCCCTTACCAACTTGGGTAACTTTCGAAACATACACCCCGTGAAATAAAGACAATACAACATTGATGTAAATACTCATAAATGAAAGTATATTAAAAAATTAGTAAAATAATGGGAAGTAAATACACCACTCAAATGAAATTGTTGAAAATGTAGCATAAATGTAATGGGAATAAATGTGAGATGAAAAATCCCTTACGAAAACTCGGCAGCCTAACGGTGCCACTTAAAATTTCCAAGAATGGATTTATGAGATCAAATAGGGTCTCCCATAATATGAACATAAAAATTAAAGTATTATGAATATAATAGAACATCCCCAAACATAATAAAGATGCTCTTAGAAGAAATGACATAAATGAGAGTACTTAAAAAGAAAGAGAGAGGTTGGATCTCTTACGAAAATTCGGCAGCCTAACGGCGCCACTCAAAACTTCCAAAATGGATTGATGAGAAAGATTATGGTCTCTCATAATATGAACATAAAAATTACAGTAAGAGTAATATAAAATAACATCCCAATAACAAGAAATATTATCTTTAAATTGAATGACATAAAAGAGCGTACTTAAAAAGAAAGATAGGAGTAGGAACCCTTACCTCTGGTCCAACTTGACTCGATCGTTCTTTAACGTCCTGAATAATAAACTTGAGTTAATTTCTACTTTCTTAAGAACCATTTTCAATTTAATTATTCCTTTTATATCAATTATTTACATTTTATAAACATTATGGAATCATATAAGTTAATAATGTTTGTTTTGTCGATATTTGGTTCTTAAGTCAAAAGTGGACTTCTTACAATTACATGTTGTTCGTGTGGTCAAAGGCTCTTTATATCCAGAATGAAATTCCTGATTTGGATATCATATATATCATAAATATATCCAGAATATACATGTATTTGTAATATTACATAATCATTTAGAGTTAAGAAATGAAATGCACCGTTCATGGAGATGGTAAGTCGTACGTACACATGCATGCTACTTTCATTTATATGTCATATTAATGGAATTAAAACTAAATGAGAGATGTGTATATTTTTAATTAAAAAATTATATTCATCCTTTATATGTATAATAAATCATATATATCCATTATATGTACTTATAATAGTACATTACATTTGAGGGTAAGAAATGAAATGCACTGTTCATGGAGATGGTAAGCCGTACATACGCATGAAAGCTACTTTCATTTCTATCTCATACTTTAATGGAAAGAAAACAATAATGATATAAATACATTTTATAATTCCATTATAACATCATATATAATAACTTTAAATCCATCCTTTATACGTCCCACATATGGCATTAACGAATCAAATCACTTTGAGGGGGAGGGAGTCCGCACTTCCTAAAATGAAGATTTCGTGTATACCCATAATGGAAGCAATAAAGGTATGACACAAATGAAAAATACAGAAGCTTAAGTAAAACATAAAAATATTATATATCATATATAAACATAGTGACATCTTAATGGCCACCATTGATGGTGTTATATGAGTGTTGAACAATCATCGTTTCATGAGGCAGAAATTCGCCATCCATAGAATCAGTATGTTCATTAACCATTAGATGAAGGTGTGTGTAAGTGTAGCTTGAATAAATATTATAACAACATCCTAGTATATTGAAGATACTGGATTTGTTACAAAATAAATGAATAAAAAGAGTTTAGGGTGTTGGAGAAGCAAAATAAAACAAAAGAGCACAAGTGAAGACGTTACCTTAAAATTGGGTAACTCCCTTTGGTTTAAGATCAAAGGCTTCCTTGGGAAGACTTCTTCCCAAAGTGAGGATTAAAAAAGTTAGAGAGGGATCTATCCTTCAAACATCACATTGAATTGGGCTCTTTTCCATTTAACAAGTAATCTAGCCTTCAAAAAAAAGAACCAACAAATTTCAAGTTTACCAACAAACAAGTTAATCACGTATATTGGCATCAATTAGATGAAAATCAATTTAGAACAAAGTCCACAACAAAAACAACTGGATTCATTTACATGCCTATTTATCTTTAGCCAATTAATTATTAATTAATTCCATCATTGCGTTATTTATCAATTTCATCAAGAGATACATTCTAACAAGAAAGGCGTAGTTATCACACTATCTAGAAAATCATTAGGTGAACTGTTATCACTTTATATGAAACAACATGCGATCAAACCAATTCATTTAATCTGTTTAAAGTATTTAATTAGGTCAATTCACTGTGATACAAATGGATAAACCATGCTAAATCTACGATTTCACATAAAAAATTAAAGAATCCATGAATCCCATACCTCAATGGTTGTGGCAGAAACCATAACGGTCGAAGAACACCCATTAATACTGGGCCAATTCACCAAGTATCCTGCCTACATCTCTTCTCCTAACACAACCAAGACTAGAGATAATCATAAATGTCATCCAAACACTTAGTTGTACCAATAACGGGCGTATATCTAAGATATCTAGAGAAGAAGAGGAGTAGATCTAGGTAGATCTAAGAAACCAAACAAAAATAATCACATACCTTGAGAAAGCGGCTTCGATTCACGAAGAGACACCTACAAATCACCTCCAAAACACTTTGGAGATGTTAATATACCTCCAAGGAAGGGTAATCGCGTGTTATGGCCTCTTAGGGGCTTAAACGAACCATTTAGAGGGAAAAGAGTTCATATCCACAATTTTAGGATCTGACTTTTAGTGTCTACATGGTTAGTCTGCATGGTTTACCAAACAGTGCGCTAACTGTGCACTATCTTCTGTCTCTTAAAACACTCCTCACAGGGTTAGGCCACATGGTTAGACAAACTATGCGCTAACCATGCATTATCCACTACATCCAAAACTAGTCTTGCACGGTTTGGACACACAGTTTAAGAAAATCGTGTACCTCCCGTGCGAAGGCTACTACCTCTATCACCAACACTGCACGTTTTGGATGCACGGTTTGGAAAACCGTGCGCCTCATGTGTGAAGGCCATAACCCTTTAGATTTCCTTAAAAGTCCACCCAAATGAACTCCATGTCACCTTGACCTTCCAAAACACCTCCAGCACCACATTTTCACAAAGGAATGGACTAGAGAGGTCTGGGCCATTACATCAGATACCTCTCAAAATACTCTCGTCCTCGAGAATCCAAAACCCACCTAAGGAGAAAACAAAACATGGGGTGAATAAACCACCCACTAAAATACCACTCAAAATAGAACAAGCCACCAAAGTAATAAAGGGAGACACCTAATAAACATGAATGTTTCACAACCCCATCATCTAAAACGATACACAAAAATAGTTAAACATCAAACAAATCTAGGTGCTGAGCACGTATCTATGATTCACATTCCCAGGTACTCTCTTCCATGCCACCGTGTCACCACAAGACGTGAACTAAGTGGATGTAACGCCCATGAAACACCTTCTCCTTGCGGTCATGGATCTCCACAGGTCTATCCTCAAAGGTGGCATCATCATCAACATCTATCTCTCCCATATAGATGATGTGGGAGTTCTCATGAAGATAACAACGTAGATGTGATACATGGAAAACATTAGCTATCTAAATCATCTGAGGGGGAAGTGCTACACGATACGCCACAACTCCAACATGAGAATACACCTCGAAAGGCCCAAGAAAATGGGGAGAAAGCTTACTCCCACGACCAAAACTTCGCTACCCATGACAGAGAGTCACCTTTAGAAACACATGGTCCCCAACATTAAACTCTAAGGGTCTCCTCCTTCTATCATCTTATGATTTCTGACGATCTTGCGATGCCTTCATCCTATCAGGAGTCACCTGAACCATATCTATTTTATTCTGCACTTGTTACAGTCTGAGAATTTTTTACTCTCCGACCCTAGTCTAGCACAATGTAGAACGACATGGTCATCCATACAAGGCTTCAAACAGATCCAAATTGATGGTGGAGTGGAAACTATTTTTGTAGGAAAACTCCACCAATGGTAAGTGACTCATACATGATCCTCCAAAATCAAGGACACAAGAGTGCAACATGTCTTCAGGAGTCTGGATAGTTCGCTCCATCTGACCTTCTGTTTGAGGATGAAAAACAGTGCTAAGGAGCAGTTGAGAACCAAAACCAAGTTGGATACCTCTCCACACCCTAGAGGTAAAATTAAGATCTCGATCAGAAATGATCGTCCTTGGGACTCCATAAATTCTCACCACCTCCTCCAGATATTGCATCGACAAATCTTCCACTGAACATGACTCCTTGATTTCTATAAAGTCGGCTGATTTCATTAAATAATCCACTATCTCCCAAATAGCGTCATTTCCTCCAGGAGCTCGAGGTAAACCAGTAACAAAGTCCATTGAGATGTCCTCCCACTTCCACTGAGGAATCTCTAATGGCTGGAGAAGACCACCATGAACACGGTGTTTGGGCTTCACCTTCTAGAAGACTAAACACCGAGACACAAACTCTGTAACCGCACGATTCAGCCCATGCCACCAAAACTGACTCCTTAAGGATCGGTACATATTTTTCACACCAGGATGCACCGGAAAAGGAGAACCATGAAACTCTCTAAGTAACGTCTCACACATCTCAAAGGGAACAAAAATCATTCAATGATACAACACTCTATGTTGTTCATCCTCAGACCAATCATTAGGGGCCTCACCACAAACAACTCGGTCTCTCCAGATCTCCACCTCAAGATCCCCAAACCGGTACTCTTCCACCTTCTACAAAGTGATGACTGCACCGTCATTTAAAAAAGATAGCCTCTACCCCCATCTTCTCCCATATCATGATGTAATGCTACCAGTTCTTCCATTACTCTCCAGGAATCACTTGATTCATGCACAGCATCACTATGTAAATTTTGGATTAGCGCATCAGCTGGAACATTCCCTTTTCTAGGTGTATACGATATTTCAAAGTTGTATTCCTATAAGAACTCCATCCACTGATGCTTTCATAAGTTCAGGTCGCGCTAGGAGAAAACATACCTCAAACTCTTATGAATAGTTAAAACTACAAAGTGTTCACTAATGAGGTAATGTATCCACAACTAAAGAGAAAACACCACAACTACCAACTCAAGAACAGGGGTGGCATAGTTTCATTCATGGGGATACAATTGCTGAGACCCATAAGAAACAACTGACATCTGATGCATGAGGACAGAACCTAACCCCAGATGTGAAGCATCATAAAAGACATCAAACTGAACTCCTTTAGCTGGAAGACAAAAGACTGGAGAACTTACTAACTTCTCCTTTAGATACTTGAATGCTTCCTAGCACTAATCTATCCATATGAAAGCATGATCTATCCTGGTAAAAGTTGTCATAGGAGTTGAAACCTGTGGAAATTGTCTACGAACCTCCTATAGTATCCCATGATACCAAGGAAACTTTGCACCTCTGAAAATTTTTTGGGAGCTACCCAAGACAAAATTGATTCCAACTTCGATAGATCCATAGCTACTCCATGTTTGGACACAACATACCCCATATAACACACTTCTCATGCCCAAAACTCACTCATTGACAACATCACGAACAACTGATGTTGGCGAAGAACTCCCAAAACAGCTTGTAGTTGCTCTGCATGTTCCTCTTCAGAGGTGGAGTACACAAGGATGTCATTGATGAAAAGAACCATGAACTTATCCAGGAACTCATTGAACACAACATTCATCAAACCCATGAACATAGCCAGAGAGTTCGTCACACCGAACTGCATTACAACACAATCATAATGCCCAAGACGACAATGAAAAGCAGTCTTCGGGATATCATCATCCATCACACGCATCTGATTATATCTTTATCGCAAGTCGATCTTTGAGATCCAAATTTCACCCTTCATTTGATCGAGTAAATTATCAATATATATAATAGTATTATGATTCTTTATTGTCACTTTGTTTAAGCGACGATAATCGACACACAACCGCAAACTGCCATCAGTCTTCCTTACGAACAGAACCGGTGCACCCCATGGGGACACACTTTGTCGAACAAAACTGCACTGCAATAGACCATCAAGATGTACGTAACTATACTAACTCAAAAGGGGCCATCCTATATGGAGACATTGAGATAAGAAAAGCTCCTGGCTGTAGGTAGATCTCAAACATGATCTCTCTTCATGGGGGTATGCTAAAACCTCTTCTAGGAGGACATCAGGGTACTCCTCTATGACCCTAGGAAACGCCAACTGTTGAACCTCTGAAGAACTCATCATCATATTAGCTTCCATGGACGATAAGGATGGAACGCTCCTATGACCCATCTGATGATCTCTCTCACCAACAAACACCACCGGCTCTCCATCTGCACCAAATAAAATGATCTTATTCCTACGAAATCCACAATAGCCTTCACTGAAGACAAACAATACATGCCGAGGATGAAATCATATGGTTTTATCTATAAACATATGAAATCTCCCCAAGAGCGGTGTTGCCCCAACACTAGCTCATAGTCTCTACATATTTCAAACAAGTCAGCTCGACCTCCATCTGGCGCAGTTAACACCAAGGGCACTGGAAGCCTATCTACCTGAATACTCAAAGCATGGAAAAGGGTAGGTGACATGAAGGAGCAAGTCACCACTAAATCAAACAAAGCATACACCAAGTTTGAAAACAATCAAAGGTTACCTAAAATTACATCTGGCTCATTTGGTTCTGGAAACGCTAGAGCATGAAGCTGACCACCACCACCTCCACTGCCTCTCTGACCCTGATGAGGACCACCACCACGGTCGTGCTATGCTCTCTGAGGACGGGGAGAATCATGGGGTTGTCCTCTACCTTCCCCATATATCCTCTACTGATCTAAATCGGGTGAAACTGGATACTACTACCTCGACTATAACTACCTCAAAGGAGGAACACGGAGCGTAGCGCCCAGTGCACGATGACTGCCCTAAAAGGTCGGGCACTCACATTGCAGATGTTCATGACCACCACAAGAAAAACAAGTGCCTAATCCCTTTGCATAGGCCGGAGAGTTGTGGCCTCCAAGGAAATGATATGTGAAGGGCTAAGACCTACCCCCGGCTGAACAGAAACTCTTCTACCATGAAAACCTGGAACCCCAGACCACAACCTTGCCTCATGAGGGATCATGACGATCCCCTTCTCTTGATGATCCGGTCAGGTCCAAAGTCCTATCAACAACCTCTACCATCTCCATCACCTCAAGATATGTGTTAAACATAAATGGGGTGACCTGACGCTGGATCTCTAGATGCAAAGCCTCCTCAAAAAGCCTCGCCCTGGCCTCCTCGTCTGGTAACAGGTCTGAAGAATATCGTAAAATGTTCATGAAATGGATTCCAAACTCCCGAACACTGGTGATACCCTGTTGAAGGTTAAGAAGAACATGGTGTCTGAACGCCTTCGCAGTCGAAGAAAGGAACACAACTCTAAACTTGTATTGGAACTCTTCCCATGATATCTCTAACTCCTCACGATCCTCGAGGAATAACCACCACTACTTCCTTGTTTCTCAACACAACATCGTCATAACCAAGGACACCCAGTGCTCCTTCTGAGCACGGATTGAACTGAAGCCTATATAGACCTACTAAAACCAGTCTTCTATGAATACATCTGAAACTGATCCTTCATAATTCTGTAGACTCTGGCGCTGAAACTCTCAATGTGTCTTCCTCCAAGTGTCTTCATTGTTAACCTCCACCCTACGTTCATCTCATCGAACTGCATGCTGAACATTTTCTGCGCAAACCTGATGAGGACATCGACCTGGGGCCATAACTATAAAATACCAAACACATAGAGCTACTAAGCCTGGAATATGGAAGAATCAATATTAATTTATTAATTTTTTTTAGGTTAACCTATCACAAGGTCTACCCATTCAAACACATGCACAAAGAAGAATGATGCATGATCCTTTCCTAGGTCTCTACCCTGCAAGTAGTATAACCCAGTATAGTAGCCATTGTAAACTTAAAGGTTCATACATTAGATCATAGGGGGCCCTAAATGCCTATGTCTCAGCCAGTCTCTAGTGTTAACCACACTTACTAAACTTGAATGACACTTTTTCCCTAACAACCCATGAAACCTCACATATGACTAACTCAAATCTCCATCATATCCCTCAACAAAACATCTGTTACCACTCTGTCACAAACCCCTCCCCACAAAGTGTACCCCTCCTGGTTCGACAATGTAAAAAAGGGAGATAATGACCCCTGAGTCTTACCTCTAGTAGGTCTCAGGTTCGCGACTAGCACTGAGGGTATAATAAACACACAAATGGAAGGCATTACCCTCTAAGAGAACACATGGGGAAGAGAGAGATAAGATAGACCCCAACCAACTCCAACTCAGAACTGAAATATAATAGAAACCCAAGTATATATATGAAATTCCATGAATATGTAAAAAAACTAAAAGGGAAAATTACAAGTATCAATAAGAATGTAATACAGCAGCAACCACAAACCCGAACAGCTCCTGCAACCACAAGATAGTAGTAACCAGCCTGACCTCCAACCTACTCCATGTGACCTGAAAACAGTTTATATATACGCATGGTGAGTATGAAAACATACTTAGTAAGATCCTCCCTGAAGCCTCTCGTGCAAAAGTAAAGAAAGCATCCTAAAGCACAATGAACAACAGTGAAACTAAATCATCACCTACATAGGTATACTATGTTCCCAACCTCACCATGTCTACTAAAACCAAGTAATTCATACAAGAATATATCATATTGAATGGAATATCAAGGGTACCCCTCTCCTACATCCACACTAGTTTGCCGCTTTTCCCTAATGACATACGTCATGTGCATCTCTCTCCAAATGCTTGCCAGTATACACCTGGGCCAAGTTCCACAATCTGCACCTCGTGCACCACAAAGGCTTGCCCGTAGACACCTGGGCTAAGCACCACACCATCCTCACAAACAAATGTAACAAGGTAGCTTCCGGGAGCCACCACAGCTCACATAACGTGTATCATACATCAGGCATTATAACTCATGCCATTACAGCCCATTCACTGAGTAAGGATCATCAAGACATCACAACCATTACACGTTACACCTATAGTAGTCCATAGGATACTATATCCAAAATAAATGTGTTTGAATAACGACAAGCCATTACAACCCTCTACACACATATGTGGGGAAAGTTAACTGCTATGCCTAATGTCACTGGTATATACCAAGAGAAGAGAGCAGGGTCAAACGGGGTAGTCAGTCATTCACCCTCCCATTAGAATGTTGGGGAAATCACCCCCCAAGGGCTCAGAATCCCCAGGGTGCTAGTTTCCCTTACTGATAGGGTGGAGTAGCATATAGAAACACAAAAATTACAGAATATATTATTACTCACAACCACACTATGGGAATAACCTATTCTTAGACATAGCTACAGCTAATGCCTCTCGGACTCCAGGCTGCCACTTCGAAGACTAGATATCCTCTAGGCACACAACCATTTAAAGAGCCATATTATGTTACTTCATTCCATTTTTATTGGTTCCAATGTACGTTAATTAAGTCTTCCAACATTAATTAACTAAGAGAAAAACCACATTAAATTCCATTAACAACACATCCAAGAACCATTGTCCCTTCAAATGTTCTCAACCTCATCCTCATGTTTCAATAAACTCTAACCCCATGGGTTAAAACCATTTATTCAAACATTCATTACAGAAATTACTTTCCCTTATAACTTGGAATTCTAGAATAGAATCCTATTCTACTAAACACAAGGGCCTCAACACAGTGAGTAGATGTACTACCCGCCGAGTCTTTTCCACCTATAGTAAGAGCATAGACCCATCCTACCTTGAGAAGCTAGAAACGGAAAGCATGTGGCATACCCCATGTGTCTTTGCCTCTTTGAGAAGAATGGTAAGCATGACTAGCTACCTCGAGTAGTGGGGGAAAGTAAAGTAGATAACATTCAAACAAATTACCAAGCATCCATCAACCACATCCATCCCATTCCATCATCCCTAGTGCCCTCCCTAACACCCACATGCATAAATCTATGCATATAGCCACTCTAGGCATCATCTACTACCACAAAAACATGGCCTCCATGCCTCCATATATCACAACACCCTCCCAGGGTCACATCACAACACATGATATCACAACACCCCTCTAGGGTCACAGCACAACACAAGCAGCAGGAAAACAAACATCACATCAAATTAGGCTCTTAACCCTTTAACAAGGCATCTAGCCTTCAAACAACAAGCACCAACATATTCTAGGTTTACCAACTAACAAGTTAATCATTTATATCAGCATCAATTTGATTAACATAAATTTGTAACAACATCCACAATAACAACAACAAGATTAATTTACATGCCTCTATATTTTTCCAATTAATTATTATTTAATTCCAGATTTATGTTCTTTAACAATTTCATTAAGAGAAACATGCTAACAAACAAGGCATTTATATCACACTATCTAGAAAATTAAGAGGTGGACTGTTATCAGGATACAAGCAACAACATGCAATCAAAAAAAATTGTTTTAATCTGGTTCAGATATTTAATTAGCTCAATTTCATTGTGATCCAAAAGTCTAAATCATGCTAACTCTATGATTCCACATAATTAATTAGAGAATCCATGAATCCCCTACCTCAACTGTTTTTACAGAAACCACAATGGTTGACGAATGCCCAAGAAGACCAGACCGATTCACCAAGCATCCTCCCTAGATCTCTTCTCCTAAAAAACCAACAATAAATATCATCATAAATGAAATATACACACTTATATCTACACATCACATGCATAGATCTATGACCCTGAGAGAATAAGATGAGTAGATCTATATAGATCTAAGAAACCAAACAAAAATTATCACATACCTCGAGAAACCATCTTCGATCCGCGAAGAGAGGCCTCCGGATCGGCTCTAAAACACTTGTGATGGGTTCTTCCACCTCCAAAGAATGGTAATCCCGAGTTATGGTTGCTCAGGTGATTAAAAAAACCATTTAGAGGAAAAATATTTTAGATCCAAAATTTTAGAATCTAAATTTAAGATCATGCATGCTTAGTCTGCAGGGTTTACCAAACCGTGCACAAATCGTGCACTAGTTTCTGTCTCCTCAAACACTTTCACACGGTTAGGCCACACAGTTAGACAAACTGTGGGCTAACCATGTGTTAGCCACTGCCTCCAAAACTCTCCTTTCACGGTTTGGCCGCACGGTTTAGGCAAACCGTGTGCCTCTCGTGTGAAGGCTAATGCCTCAAACACCAACCTCGCACGGTTTGGAAGCATGGTTTGGCTAACCGTGCGCCTCTCGTGTAATGGCCATAACCCTTTTGAATTCATTATAAGTCCACCTAAATGCACTCCAAATCACGTTGACCTTCCGGAACACCTCCAGCCCAACATTTTCACAAAGGAATGGATGAGAGAGGTCTTGACCATTACAGATTTGGTGCATCAATGCATTATCAATCACATACACTTTAGACTAGTATGTATTTATTAACCAACTATATAACCTACTATGATCCATTTACATTAATAAGGATAACCAAAAAGATAATGAAAAATAAGTAATATCATGAAGAAAGTGTCCAACATGTGAATTGTAACATATTAACTTCTAAATAAAAAATCATAATAGGTATTCCTCAAGGATGATAATTCAATATCTATTCGGATTATGAGACGTAAATAGAAATAATGTTTATATATTTTATACCTTACTTACCCTGATTAAGACCCACTCAAAATATAGCTCACATTAAAAACAATTATTGAAAAACTTTTTTGTCTCCTTTATCTAATGGATACTTATTTTTAGTGTCCTGTGATTAATATTAAATCAAGGGATATTGTTCTAAAATTCATCTAAGATATTTTGATCTATTATTTAAAGTCTAATAGAAATTTGAGTATTTTAATTGATGTAAATATTTAATTTTTTTGGTAATAATAATGTATGATATATTCATTCAATACAGATGATGATGGATTCGTATATATATTGATTTGTAAAACATTTTTGTGTTGTAAAATTAATGAATGTTGAAATCTAAGAGAATTTTAAAAATTAATGGAATCCAATTTCATTGAGATTATTCAATATATGGGAAATCAATGAGAAAACACTTGAGTGTGGATGACTATATAAAGCATGAAATATTTTTAATAAATAAATTTTGGAATGAATTTAAGGCATGTACATGAAATGATGGTAAAATATAATGGTATATTAAGCGATAAAGAATTGTATTTTATTATACAGCTATTAATTAACTATTGTGTAGTCATGAAAAAATGAAATTTATTAGCAATGTGAGAGAGACATTTTTCATGAAATGGTCTATAAATGATGTTATATGATATGTATATTACAATTATGTAGATGTGATTTTCTTTACGTGTTATTAGAGGAATTTTAAGGGAATAATGTGACATATAAAGGAATAAAAATTGATATTTTTATGTTTTTTTAATATTATTTTCTTGATGTAGTTGATATATAATTTTAAAGAACAATATTTTAAAAAATTATAAGATATTTTTAATAATTTTTCTATTATATAGATTCAATATAAGAATTGATTATGTTATTTCATTGTGTAATTATATATATTTTTTAATTATTGTTGGGGTCATGGTCAGTGTAGATTCCTCCCATTTAATAAGTATGTATGACATATATTTATGCATATACCTACAAAAGTTATAGATCGATGGTAATAACAAATAGGATAAAAATAATAATATTCTATATCATATTGGTAGAGTATATTTTAAAGAAACTTATAGGGAATGATTACTTTTTTCTGTATCTTATAGAGTATTAACATATATATCCTAGATAGTAATAAAAAGAGACAAGTTTTTTTGAATATAGTCAAGGGGATAATCATAGAGGTATTGAAGTTTATTTTCACCATTCACATCTTAAAATTTGTTCATGATGTTTAAATGTAGTAATTATTATACAGAAATTTCTTTATCGTGCTAAAATTAAATAATATACTTCTATATATATTTCATTGTATTTTTCATATTTTATCGATGTGAAGTTCCACATTATCCACTACTATTCATCATTAGGATTTAAATGAAATATGTATTCATCTAAAAAATGTTGGTATTAGTTACAATATCAAATGCCCTAAGGATATACACTATCCCATAATATATGTATCATAGAAATTTCTTATCAACTATATAGCTGTTGGATAATATCTATACCACACCAATAACTAGCCACTCAAATTTAGTTGGTGAACAATATAAATCTATGTGTGACTCAATCATTTATAATGTATCTTACTGTTGTTTTTTGAATTTATTTTATACTTATCTAAATTATAGAAAATATATAAATAAAAAAATTGATGTTTGGGAAATAGAAATAACAATAATTAACCCCACTCTGTGTTAGATTTCATACACTCAAATGGGAGCAATAACTTGTATAAGATAAAATATTCAACCATTCTGTGATAGTTATTTGACTAAATATTTGTTTCACCAATAATTTCTATTATAGAGACAATAAAGTAATATCGGAGTGTATATATTAAGTTTAAAATTAGTTTCACATCCTAATATGAAAACTAGATATAATATTTGAAGAATTTTCCATTCAAACAATTTAATCATCCTAAATATATAAATTTATAATCATTTCAAAAAAACATTATACATTAGAAAGATGTATAAATTAATGGGGCTAAATAATTTACTATCTATGAAGATGAAGTATACATTTCACCACTCAATTTTTTACAAATAAAACGAATATGTAAATGAAATGTATTAAGAAATTTTCCCTATTTATTGATAAAACAAATTTGTTCGTGTCTGTCTGAAAATGGAATGACATGATGGTTTTTAAGTTGGACTATATTAATAAATGAATTTTATTTACAAAACATTAAATTATGATTTCAAAATTTCATCAAGGATAATTTAAAAGATAATAAACTGATATATTTTAATTTATTTGGATTATAAAATAAATTATCTAAAAATTATGGTTTTAAAAAAATATAACCTACAAGGTACAATACAAGAAATTTTATATTATATATGTTAGTGAAAATAATCAAAAAAATAAATAATTTCATGAAGTAATTAATGAAAATATTTGATATAACAATGGAATTAAGGATCAAATATTTCCACTATATGAATCTTAAAAATCCATTATTGTGATTTAGTATTTTGTTGAGATTAATATAATTAATATTAAGTATCTTGGAAATTTCAAGAAATATTTTTATAAACATCATGAAACCGTATATAAATTATTATAATTGATTTGATGAAAAAAATTTGTCTCACACTGAGAGGGACATCATAAATATATTGTGTATTTAGTTAAATGTGAATTTGATATAATTATAAGCTGTTAAAATGAATTTTACAAAGATTTAAAGATATGTTAATAGGACTCAATGATGGAAAATGAAATCCTAATATTTTATTGAGATAAATTTTAAAGAAATAATGTACTAAGAATAATTTATAATATACATGGTAAATATACCAAATTGAATAGTTCAGTTTTTCCCTAGTTTAAAATTGCATAAAAACAATATATAGTAATCATATTGATTTAAAAAATATTTCAAAATCAATTATAAATGAGAAATATCATGGAAAGTGTCATTGTAGAGTATTATATATGTATATAATTTACATTATTTTATAAAAAAATATTTATGGGAATAAAAATTGACTCAATTATATAATGGTGAATATTATATAAAAAATATACCATAAGGTGGAAAATCAAGGTTTTGCAATTTATATTATCATTTTGAATATTTGGGAATAATGTATTTAAATTATAGTATGATATATCTACCCATGTTAGTCAAATAACTTCTGAGTCAATGGAAAGGAATTATAATTTTCTTAATATATATATATATATTAAGAATACAATAAAAATTAAATTTTTATGAGTATGTATATGTCAAAAATATTTGAATTATTTAAGTAAGTCATTGTTATATTCAATTAAAATGGTCACAATTCTGAATAATATTGGTTTATGTAAACATTTTAAAAAACAATAAATATGTTGATATTAGAAGATTAAAATTTTTAATTATTTTGAAATGGATGATTTGAGATTATATCACTTTGAGATATGTCATAAAAAATATGTTTTATAAAATATTTCCCAAGAGGACTAAAATAAGTATCTCATAAGGATTTTAATGTAAATTCATCAACAATATAAGAAAAAAGATATATCATGGGTAGTAGTAAAAATAAATGATTATTTTTGTTTAAGGAAAAAAATTTATTGTAAAATGGGTAATCAATTTAGAAAATAAATATATTTACTAGATTGAAATAAGATCCATATGAATATAATAAACAAAATATTGGTAAAGTAATAAATTTTCACTTAATGTTTTAAAAAAAGGTTCCTTATTATTCATTATAAACTATATATGAGGTGAAACATTTTTGTACACATTTATGAAATATAAACCATTATATTATCTATATATAGGATTAAACATATTATAGTATATAAAGCACAATGAAATTCAAAATTTTAATATTTTACTTCTATGAAAAAATTAAGACAAATATATAAAAAAATACAGTATTATTATAAAAGAAAACGAATAAAAATAATAATTACATTAATCAGTAGATAGAATAAATAATGTATTATTCTTTTAAACACATGACTACTAATAGAGGGGTTTTGATTTTGAGATAAAAATAACTTACTTATTACTCTTATTTAATATGAAAATGAGAATTCATCTTATTCCAATTAATTTCATAAAAATATAAATTTTTATTTAATATAAATTAATCTAATGGATAAATGATATATATGTTTTTAGATAAATATTTAACGTAAATTTAAATTTAAATTGTAAATAGTCAATATTAATTGATATCTAGTAGATAAAGAAAAGGGACATGATGTGTTTTTTGTTCTATTTAAGAGGTATTACAATATCAATGATTTGTATTATTTAAACATATTTAGTACTAAAATATGTATATTTATATGAATTTTTATAAAAATATATTTAGAATTGTCTAGTTATAATGTTATTAGTGATGTATCACACATCAATTATGATGATTTGTGAAAAATAAGAAGAGTACCCAAGGAAAAGTGTACTAGCCAACAAATTTATAATACAAAATGGTATATTTCAATTTTTTATTTCTCCAAAATAGAATATAATATCTATTATAATCATTATTGATAATGATAGTCTGGTTTCCAATTTTTTACAAACAATTGGTTTCAAGTAAAATTTATCACAAATAAAGAACAAAATGAAATATTAGACGATATTATACATTTCAAGATGATTGGGAGGTTTCTATGGGATTTAATAATTTATTGATATCATTTGAATTAATAACAACCATTAATTTGGATTTTTTAGAAGATTTTATGAAGATACATAACAGTAAGGAGGATAATATACTAGTAGATAATTACGAAAATGTGATAAATACTAAGAGTGAAAACATTAGAAAATATATTTTTGAAAGGTATGGGATATGGAAGGTGCTAACATCACAGAGAAGCTCTTCAACCAATATCTCTAGATAAAAAAAATAAATTTTATATTTCCATTCATTATTTTAATTTTACGAAATTCTAAAGGAAAATGAAAGTAATTTACTAGATTAAAAGGACATAAGGCGAGTATAACAGAGTAAAATTTAATTATATTAATGTTATAGAAAATATTGATTAATGAATTAAAAACATTATCTTTTAAATCAATAAAACACAAGTATGCATAGTTTTTTATTAAATCAATGGTGGGAATAGCGAATGTAAAACTAGAATTACCCTGATGGAAATGAGTTTCCAAATAAAATTCTTTTAAATATAAATTTTTTCCAATTTGTATGCATTATTTGTATTATCAATATATGTATTTTATCAAACAATTAAAAGGAACATTTTGGTTAAAATTGGGGACACATTATTAAAAATAATATTTTTATATTGAATTTATAATAGTTATAATGATGGTGATTCTTCTTATATGTGTTCTATAAGTAAAAATTGTTTATATTTTTAGAAATATATTTATTGATTAATAATCAAAAGAAAATTTTTATTACATATTAATGACATTATAAATGTTATTATAATTATTAATACAATAGTAGTGATATTTTTTTTAATCTAGTATGTATAAATGTTTAATAATTACATTAAATATGGGATCCTATTTCTTTGAGTTGATTTAATATATATATAATTTATGATAAGAGAATTTATAGTGGATGCATGATGGATAGAAAAATAAAGTGATGTTTGATGTTGAGAAAGTGTTTAATTATTTAATAATAGTGGAAAACAAAATTTTATAGCTCTGTAAGTGATAAATTAATTAAATTTAATGAGAAATAGTGAGTCAGTTGTTTTATATGTGGTGAAAAAGAAATTTAATTATTTTTTAAGTGAAATATTCGAGAAATAATGTTAAATTAATGAATAATATAATGTATTTCATGTAAATTCTTTTTTCCTGACTCAGTTGATGTGTAAGGGTATTGATCGAAATATCATATAAAAAATTATTTTAATAATCAATATATTTCCATAATTCATAATATTATTTGAAAATTTTGTTTAATAAAATAAATTTCTCGAATTATTTTTTATTATAATGGTAATTGTCAACGTATTTTTCCCATTAATTTTATATTAATTTGCTAAATTATTGGATAGATATATTGTAATAATAAATTATTGCTGAGAATAAATATGAAAAGAAAAGTAAGAGGGTGTTATTTTATAGTAGAGTTGGGTGTGATGAATTATCGTGTCGTTTTTTGATTTTGATATATATCTAGGTGATGATTAACCTATATGGGTTTCTAAATTAGAATGATTTCATACCCATCTATTTTAGAATGTTGTCATATGGATGATATTAGAGATATTTAATATTATATTATACATAGAAATAATTTAAAGGATCTAAAAAGAGAGAAGAGTATGAATCAACTAAATACCATAGAAATTTGAGTTATACAACTATAAAATACTCCCATATTATTTTTTAGATATATTTTAAAGGATTTTCAGTGAATGGATAAACATTATTCAATGGATTTCATCATCACTGTATGATATTATGTGATGTTCCCTTTGTAATTATGGGATGATATTATAATATTAAATGATACACGTCCATGCCATTTCCATAATTTAATCTATATTGATAATAAAAGATCATATTTATGGTTGTGTGATAATATCCAAGCCACGCCATGGACTAATAACTTACATAGAGTTGGTCATACCTTTAAATCTTTGTGTTTATATATATATATCCTTTTATATGTATTTTATTGTATTCTGAGTGAAATGGGTGAATCTAAACTCTAAAATGTTATTTTGATCATTGAAAAAATGGTAATAGTAAAAAATATTATTACAATGATTTACCCTGTTTCAGGTTTATTACATAAACAACTATTGATTCTAAGTAATAAATACTATGTGATTTCAATATCAATAATATTTCAGTATATTTTTTATCACTTTACACACATAGGGATGTAATCTATAAAAAATTGATGTTAAACATTAGAATTAAATATATGTGAAGGAAGTATCATGATAATTAATTATAGAATTATCATTACACATAAACGTACTATAAATTTTTACTATATTATGTTCTAGATTTTGATCCTAATATTTATTTTTTTGGAAGGTAATTATGAAAAATATATTCTTAATTATATCCCATGTATCAATGTTTCATAGTTTAAAATTTGTTATATAATAGTGTAATATATCATTAAGAGAAATTGGGATGGTCTTTATCAAAACCAAATCATTTTAGATTACATTGTACAAGAAATCATCACATATTTATTTGAAATTATAAATATAAGAGTCATTAAAAAATATTATATCTCATAAAACAATATAGTGTTTTGAATATTTATTAATTCTCAATCATAGATCTCAAAATTGTAAATTTTCATCGATTTTTTATATATACTAGTTTTTATTCAAATTATTGTTGGTAAAACACATTACGTGATGTTTTATGGTCTATGATATGGTTTATAAAGAATATGATAATATTTATATGATATTAATAACATGATGATTTTAGTTTTTCATGCTGATTGTTATCTCAAATAATTTGCCTCCAATTACTACAAAATCTCAATATATGAGTTAAATTAAAATAGTCAATTGTGTTTTACTCTATTTGAATTAGTGATAGGTATATTTTTTACAATTATAGTAAAACAATGACAACAACTAATGTACAATCACATATGAAAAAAAATTACAAATAGGAATGGACATTTACTGATAAGCTTTCATTTAAATCAAGTTGTTGTATTTTATGTTATTTATTTACTATTTCTCAATAATGAATTCATAAATATAATTTTTTTTTGAATAATTAAACTAAAAATTATATAAAATTATATTTTTAATCCTAACCAATATATAATAGACATGTAATTTATAATAAAGTGATTTTTGGTGGAAATCACCCAAGTTTCAATCGAATCATATATTAATATTCGTATGAAAATTTCTTGATATATTCAATATTATTCATGAATTTAATATAAATTTATTAAAAGTTTTAAATTAGTTAAAAATATAACAATAATTGTTTCTTTTATAATTAATATCAGTGACTATATTTTAGATATAAATATATCTAATTCAATTTAAAACTCTATTTAGTAAAACAGTTTCAAAATTATAAATATTTTAAGAATTTATGTGATATGTTTTAAATAATATTTTCAAAAATTTATAAATACCTATAATGAGAATAATTAAAATAAAATAAGGTAATATAAAATCATTTATTAACAGAAAAATGTGAATAAAAACATCTTTTATGATTTCAGAAATCCAATATGTTATGTTTAAAATATTTGTAGAAATGTTTATGTATATCAATAAATAAATAACATAAATCCATGTTTCTGAAATATATATTATGTAAATAAACTTCATTTAAATTAAAATGCTAATTTAAACTTCATCCACACAACCTCGAATGCTCGGGGATTGGGGGCATGCAAAATGTGCATTCTTGGCTTCTGAGGGTCGGAGGTGTGGTGTTTCCTTAGCTGTGATTCTAGAAACTAAATAATATATCTGTAAAATCAATTTCCTTGCAAAGAAGATATATTTCAGTCATTTCATACATGGTCATCCCATGAATAAACACATCTGGTGATTCTGGAAACATAATTTATAGGTGGACTTAATGATGAAAATGAATCAGTGTATAATGGAGAAGATCTAGTTCAATGGTATTGAATTATCCTGTTTGTTCGTTTATGCTAGTAATGATATGTAGGAAAGGAGGGTCCTATGGGAGTATTTGTAGGCGAATGATCCAAAATACATTCCATGATTTATCAGTGGGGATTTCAAGATGATTATTGATATCTCAGAAAAGCGAGTTGGATCGGAGAGTTCTACATGTGGTATGCATAGCTTCATGAATTGTATGTCTAATAAGGGACTTATAGATCTTGGCTTCAATGGATGAAAATTTACCTAGTGAAACAACCGCAAAGGGACTAGGATCATATGGAGTCGTTTGGACAGATGTCTATCAAATATTCAGGGGTTAGATTCCTTTTCTCTTTCTTCTGTCTCGCACCTTTCTCATGCTTTCTCGGACCATGCCCCACTACTTGTTTAGATCAAATAAGTGGTGAAGAAGAAGAATACTCTCGTGTGTTTTTCAAGTTACAATAGATTAGAGGGTTTTTTTACAAATGATTAGAATGTCTTGGGAGTAAGAGTTCTATGGGAGTTCTTAAGTGGGGCTTTTTGGCCAGTTAAAGCGGCTTAAGGCATATATTTCCCATTCTTGGATTATTAATCCAATTGCGGATATTTTTATAGAGTCTCTTCAGTTAGAAACCTACAATTTGGAGGTCCAGATTTTTAAAATGTGGGATGAGGGTATTTTCCTTCTATAATGTGATATACATGACTTCTTGACCAAGAAGTATCTTGAGATTGAGAGATGATATATGTAGCAGTCCTGAGTCAGATGGCTCGAAGAGGGTGATCGCAGCACCAGTTTTATTCATGCATGTTTTAAGGATCACCAAAATTAGAAAATCAATATTAAATTTGAGTATGGGTCGTACACCTCTAATGTTGATGTTGTAGAGATTCTGGCTTTGAAAAACTTAAATATGTTACTCTCACGTGTTAATCAAGGGAATTTTATGATTGGTGGTTCAGTGGAGGAGTGAGATGCTTTCATAGGATCTATTCCAAGCAGGATTGAAGAGGGGGGTGACGACGTCCTTATATCTATTTCAGTGGGAGTGGCGTTTTGGGGCGAGGTTCCCAATATTTCCTTGGATAGTGCTCCTGGCCCAGACAACTTTCTAGGGATACTCTTTGTGGTAGCGTGGTATTTTTTGGGGATTTAAATAACTGAGGCTTTTTATGATTTCATTCAGGGAGGCGCCATTAATAATAGCACATGCTCCTCTAGAGTTGTTCTATTACCGAAAATCAATGATCCTTCCTCCATTGATCCTTTTAGACCAATTTTTTTGTGTAATGTATCTTTCAAGATTTTGGTAGTCTTCTTGCTAAGAGGCTGAATGCATTGATACCTAATGTGATTTCTCCAAAACAACATTTCTTTATCAAGGGTAGAGGCATCCAAGGGGATATTGGAATTTACAAATAATTGCTGGAATATTTAAATAAAAGGGTGATTAGGTCTAACATCATCATACAAGTTGATACGGACAAGGAATATGACAAGCGGAATAGGGGTTTTATTACACAGGTCATGAGGAAACGAGGCTTTAACGAATCAGTGTGGGACTTTTGCATCTGTTGTTATTCATCTCCATGGTTTTTTTCTCCCATACAGACAAGGTATTTGGCTATTTCAAAAGTGTACAGGGAGTGAGGCATGGGGATCATATGTCTCACATAATTCTCATTATTTCCCAAGATTCTCTTTCATAGAATCTTTATAGAGGCATTGCGGAATGGAGGATTCAGCCTTATCACTCCAAATCTTCTGATGGTTTCCATTCACATCTAACGTTTTCTGGTGATATTCTTATTTTATTGAATGGAAATAGAACCTATATTTATATTCTTATGGGAATTATTTAGGTTTATGGTAGGAAAAGTGGAAAACATATCAGTGTGAGGAAGAGCAGTGTTTTCATTTCAAATAAATGTCCAAGAATGAGGGCCCAGGACATCCTGGACATTCTGGGAAATCAGCAGAAGAAGTTCCCATTGATTTATCTCAGGTTTCCTATTTTTAATGGAAGTATTAAGAAGTTTTTCTCGATTAACATGTCAAATTAATGTTGGGGAGGATCCTTAGTTGGAAGATCGTATTTATTTCTTTTTGTGGCCATGTTTTGCTGATCAACATCGGCATATCATTAATTCTATTGCATGTTTTGTCTGTTATATCTCTTCTTAAAGGTGTTATTTCATTGATGGAGAAAACATTTAATTTATTTCAATGGGATGATAACTCCATGGGAATGGAGAATTATGTTTCATGGTGTCTCCTTGCAATGCCAATTGAGGATGGAGGAGTCGTTCTTAGGGATATCTATGTAACAATGCAGGCCATAGAGGCTCACTTGGCATGGGATTTTATTGGTCTTGAATCACTGTGGGCCAAAGGCCTCCGAAACAAATATGGTCAATAATGGGAGGAATTAGATAGAAAAAAACTTTCTACCATGGAACAAATGGTTCTTCATCATTTAGAGATTATCCAGAATGCCTCATGTTGGGTAGTGGGGAGGGTAGAGATCAATTTATGGCATGAAAACTGGGTCAGTGAGACATTGTTTTTCATATTCTTCCTGGTGCTCAATATGATTGTTAAGGAGGCTTCATAGTATCCCCAACTTATATACTCTATTTTGAGTATGAAGAAAATGACCAATTTCAAGGTGATTGTTTTTAACGAGGAGGCCAATTGGGTTTGCTTCACTGGTTCGGGCACTGGACAATTCAACGGGCATGATTATAGGATGCTCCTTTGGCTTCTAGGTGATCATGATGAATGGGATAGACAATTTTGGTACAAGTAGGTTCCCACCACAATGAATTTTCTAGTTTGGATGACATGTAATCATGAATTACAGACAGAGGAAAATGTCTAGCAGAAGGGGATCTCCATGTCCTCGCACTGATACTAATTTTTTAACCCTCAATCAGAGTCAGCTCTTCAACTGTTTATTTATACCGAATGGGAAATCATATTGTGGTCGATTACGGGCACCTGGGGTAATTTTAATTCCTCCTCCACTTGTATACAATAATTTCTCCTTGGATGGTTTTCTTTATTAGTAAACCAAGTAATGGAACTCAAGATTTTGGGCATCATTTTGATCTCTGTTTTCTTGAAATTGTGGGAGGCAAGGAACAAGGCTATGATAGAGGTCCAACCTTCTTTCACATTGCTCCAGTATATAATATAAGGGGAAGAATTATGAACTAGGCTCTCTAATTAAAGGTGGAAAATAGTATCCTTTTCTGTGCATGTAACTCAACGTGCCAATTACTCCTTCCAATTCTCAAGGCATCTAGATCAGTTGGAGCCCACCGCTGCATGGATATATACATAATTTGGATTGTTCTTTTATTATTTTAAAAATATGTGGGGTGGAATAATATGATATGTTTATGGTTCAGTGATTTTCTCCTTCAATAGTTTTTATGGTATGGGGAGATCGCTAGGTGCGGAGTGGAAAGCAATTTCCAACGGTCTCATGCTTTGCAATAACCGAATGTTAATGTGTTCAGAGGTGGAGTCTGATTCTTATATTATTGTACGCACCATAAACGGACATGTGAATCCTCCATGTCACCTATCGTACATTGTTCATATTTTCTCGTTAGATATATGACAAGGTTTCTCATTTTGGCATGTTCATAGGGAGGCCAACTTTGCGGCGGATGCTCTTTCTGAGGGGAGTAGTCAGGAAGAGCCATTGATTTTTTTTTCTAATTTGAGCACTCTTCCCCATGAATGTAATAATTTCAGGTAAGGGGGAGCCCTTGTTTTGCACCATTTTAGACTACCGTGATGACTTCCTTACTTCATGTGAAGTTTTCCCATATTTGAATAATAATAAAAAATCAATTATAAAAAAAGGATATATGAAACTTTATTTGATAAAATATATCATTATGGATTATATATTTTATATCAAAAAATGGAATAAACCATATCATTTAGAATTATATCTCACAATGGTGATCTTTACCATTTTAAAAAATATTTGGTATTGAAAATATTTGTATATAATATCATCATCATTAATTATTATAATCTAAACTAAGTAATAATGGAAAATAAAATAAATTTTGTAATGGAAAAAAATAATTCATTAATTTCACATACATTCACATAATTTCCATAAATATTTTTGGTTTTTTTTTCATTATACTGATTAAATTAAAATATTTTAAATTTTTGTTGAATTTTGGACCAATGATTTTATTCATTAAAAATATAATATATAAAAGATCTATTTTATTCCATGTTATCGTTTTTTTAATAATTTAATTTATTCATAGGGAAATATAATTTAATATTTTGATATCATAATATTAATGATTTACTTAAATAATTTAACTTGTTAATTGAAATTGTTCTCGGGAAAAAATATTATTTTATATTTGTTTATATTTGAAATTTTTTGGAGATTTTTTTAAAATTTTAAAACTGTAATGAGATAGGAAATTTTATGTTGTTATTTAATTTCAATTTTTTTAGTATTATAAATTTTAAATTATTTCATTAAAATTTATTTTAATTATTTTAATATTCAATTTTATACCATGATTTTAATATGTAAATTGGTGGATCGATCAAAGGCATGACTTCCTATCTTTGGACCCCAGGTGATAGTCTATGTTCCAAACTATATTTTTGTTAAATTGTCTTAGCGCTTCAAATGGATGTGTGAGAAATTTCTCATATAGGCCATATATGTCCGAATAATTCATAGAAGCCATCATATAACAATCAATAATTGTGATTAATTCCCCCATATTTAGAAAATAATATGTAAAATATGATCCCTCATAGAGAGGGGAAATTAATATGTGAGAACCCTTTTCTATTTGTACATCATGAGAGGGGTTCGGTATTGTTCATTAAAGATTACAAGGGAATTAGTTTATGATTCACATATTTGGGAGTTTCATGAATCATCGTCATCTGCTTAGATATTTAGAGTATTATTTAAAGATTTTGCATCTTATCATAAGATTATGAAAATATTGGAGACCTTGTATATATTACTATAACTACTTCTTATCTTGACAAGATGAAAGAACTATACATTAATGGGGGTGTCCAATTATTTGATGTGTTCTCAGATTATTATTAAATCCTAAAAACATAGAGGCCTTCGAGATAGATTTTTCTTATATAATAATTTTTCAATTAGTATATTCATTATATTTAGGAATCAAATACATAATTAAGTTTTCGATTCATTTTTTTGGAAGTATTATAAGGGACAATGTACTATAAGTATGCAAAAGTTGTTCCAAGTGAGGCTGATGTGGTGCTAAATCATGAAAATATAGTGTTGGATCAATGTTTAATGTAGTGAAAGAATACATAAAATAATAATAAAATTGAGAGTAGATAAGATATAGAGTGTCAGAAATTATATAATATTCATGTATTCAGAAAAAGTGATAGCCAT
Organism: Viscum album; assembly: GCA_963277665.1. NCBI lineage: Eukaryota > Viridiplantae > Streptophyta > Magnoliopsida > Santalales > Viscaceae > Viscum > Viscum album. The sequence continues at coordinate 808,608,725 of OY728140.1, read as the reverse complement.
GGTGGAACCACAATAAAGACAGCTAAAGGATTATTATGGGGAGAAATATTGAAATAGATAATGGAAATTAAAATATCCAAATGTGTTACTTATTTTATTAATTTTTTCTTTATGTTATATAAGATATTGGTATTATTATTCTTTTTTATCCATGAATATGAATCCCTAATAATCTAAAATAAGATACTATATTCAATAGAATTAAAATATGAAATAGTTAACATAAATGAATGACATCATATTAATATTTAAATATAACAATTATAACCTAGCTATGAAATTGATTCGTATTAATAGGAATAAATGATAAGTGAAATAAATAAAAATTGCTCGCTGGATATAAATGAATTGAATAATTTAGAGTAAAAAATTTCATAATTTTTATTATTGACATTTTATTCATTAAATATATTATTTCATAAAAAATATTTTTTCTTTCTTTTCAAGAGTGAATATAAAAATTAATTTTAGGAATTTACTAAAAAGGTATTGGAATAAATTAAATTTATTATTTTATTAATATGCTACATTATATTTGATTTAATTTTTTTTGAATTATTATAAAATATATATTTTTCATTGTATCATGATATAAATAGTTATTTTTATTGAAACTTTTATCTTTATTTTAAATTATTTATGAAGTAAATTAATTTTTCTGCAGTATTGAAAATTAATTAGTTACATTTTATTTAATATAATTAAATTGTGATTTTTGAAATAGAATTTATTGTTTAATTTTTTAGGAAAATATTTTATATTTAAAAATGTTAATTTTTGAAAAAACGTTTTTTAATTGGATTTTCCCGTTAAATATTATATAATATTTTGTAAAATTTATCTATAAAATTCTAAACAAATTAAACTTTTTGAATAAAGGATTAAATATTTATTATGTATGTTCCTATTATTTTTGTTCAATTCTAATTGTAAACAGATTATTTGTTTCAATGATAAAATAAAAATTACATAATTATATGTTAAAAATAAAATCTTAATGAACATAAAATTTAATGAAAAATGTTATAATATCATTATATTTATCTATACCTTTCATAAATATTAAAATGTATATTTTATGACCTTTTGATGAATTTTGGATGATTTTATGAATTTTATATTAATTTATTAAAAGAGAAGAAAACATTTCACCAACTTGTTTAAAATAACAAGCATATTTTTAACATTGGTTGCCTATAGTACAAGAACGAATATATATATTTTTGAAATATAAAGGATTTAAATTTATCATAGTAATTTATTTATAATTTATAGTCAATAACTAATAAACTTAAATTATTACACAATGTTCATTAATTAATTTTCAATTTATGATAACATTTGACAACTGTTATTAAATAATATTAAAAATAAATATAATTTGAGAAATAAATCATGATAAAATAACATTATAAATAAAAATGACATGTTATATAAATAATAAAATATTTGGTTCTTGTTTTATATGTTTTATTGTTACTATTAAAGTTAATTTAGTGAACAAATCAAAAAAAATGACATTATGATATTTTATAGTAAAATATATTTTATTAATTGATTTAAAATTTATAAAAAAGTTAAATTTGTTCAATTGATTTATTTAAGTTTTAAAATTCCAAAAATGTCCCATTTAATATTTTTTTTATAGTAACTATATTTACCTTAAAATATTATATGGTCAAGTTGTCATGTTAAGAGTTAAAGGGATAAAATAGGAGTGACAACCCAATAAAATTATAGTCAACACATGTCAAATTTTTTTAAAGTGTACATTATGTCCCATTATCATATTATATTTAAAATAACTCACTTTTATACAAAAATAAATTAAATATTATTTTATATTATTTTAATATTGTTATAAATTACAAGAGTTCCCCTCCCCTATATTATAAAAGGAATCATCTTCTTCTCAGTACTTCAAACATAAAGACCCATTTCTTCCACTAAATAACTAGTAAAAAATACTTGAAGAAATAAATTTATTATAAGGACTTTTAAATAGGCATAACACATGGAAATAAAATATTATGTTGTTCATTAATGATGGTTTTCCAAAGAAGAGGAAGATAAAAGAACATACCTAACGAGTTAGACAAAATATAATTTTTCCATCTCACCTTTATTATTATACAACCAATGACTCATACATTACTTGTTTATTATCTTAGTTGTATATGCTTCCCAAGAATACATTTTATGATTCCTATCCTAATAATTATTTTATATATATATATATATCAATAATATTTTATTTGTTTCTTGTATTGATGCTTTTTTGTTTACTAATGTTGTATGAGTTTATTTCAAAATATTCTGAAAATATCATGAATATTAAGGATTTTTTATGTTTATGTTTATGATATGAAGTATTTATCTTCCATGTGAAATTTTTCTAAAAAAAATATTCTTTAAAATATTGTTCACCAAAAACATACATTAATTTTTTTCAAATGCAAAATTCTGATAAAATTGATTAAAAGGAATATTCTAATTTTTTCCAAAATATATAAATTTGGAATTTTCCAACAAATTTTTTGATGGGATATTTTTTTTATCATATACATAATTAAATTATGTACCCAATTTCATGAAACCTCAATGATTTGATGCTTCATTTTTATGATTAGATTATTATTCTCATGTAAAATGTTTTCAGTTATATGTGTATGGATTTTTTAAAAACAGATGTTATTTTAATATGGAAATGTTATTTCCCTCATGAATTAATCCATGTGATCATACAAAATAATTTTACATATATAATAATATCTATGAATATTACATAATATTTACTATGTATGTGATCTAAATATATTATCTGTATTTTCAATGGATGGTTTCTATTTAGGGTAAAAATATAAATTGGTTATGAAAATATTTTATTTTCAATGTGTTATTATATGATGAAATGTTTATGAAACCCAATCCTTTTTAAAGGTTATTATATGATGAGTTGTTTATGATAATGGTTCGCATATACATATGGTGTTTATTATCTGACTAGTTGGATATATATCTCCCTCTAAATACTTGTTAAATTAATATATCTCATAATATAGTTAATGGAAACAAGTTGTAATTCATGATTTATTATATGAAAAAATTCAATGTTTGTGGTCTGTTATGTGAAACAAGTTTTTTCTCTTGATCCATTATAGAAAACAAGATTTTATATCTTATCTTATGGTATTTCTATTCAATAATGAATTATGAAATGGATTTTATACAAATGTTTACGCCACATGCATTTATGAAATGAACTTATAGATCATTATTTTGTTACAAAAAATTATTATTCTAATGATTCATGTCTTTGGAAGTATTAATTCTTTAAAATCTATGTCATATTTTTTGATTGTGTTATATTGGGTTTGAAATTTGTATGTTATAGATAATATATCATTCAAAAATTCTTATCTGAAAATATTATATAATCATAAATTTATATCTCCAATGATTACACATACTGAAAATATAATCTATCATTTATCTTATGTTTCTTGTTTTCAGAAAATCATGAGAGCCATTATGTATGTTATGCCAAAAAGGGATACTATATTTGATGAATATATTAGGAGATGATGTTTAGAAATTGTATTTGTTTTTTACAAACCAAATTCATTAATGGTTTTTCCAAATTAATTATAAATATAACCATAAATGGTACCTGTGTATGTAAGTGATCCAATATTTCTATATGACATTGTATATAGAAAATTTTGGGTCACAATGATCAGTATAAAATCTCAAAATATATTTTTTTATCAAAAGATCTGGAATGGCATGTTTTATGTTGTTACAGTTATTATCAAATCAATGTTTATAAAATATTAGTGATTATCATATTTTAATGATAAGTTATCAAAATATTTGTTGATTTAAATGTGTTCTTAGTTTGATCATAATTTTAATGTCATAAAAACTCATATTTAGGATTTCTATAACTAATTTTTTATGTGATTAAAAAAATCTTTAGACATGTCTTTTTTTGGGTTTCTTAATATAACCCGATGTATTAATGTGAGGAATTACTTTTGGAATAATTTCAGTACATTTTCAGAAAATAATTTTAAATATAAGGAGAAAAAATATAATATACATGGTCTTTTATTTTGGTGAAATTATGGGTTATAAATTTTTTGGGATGCGAAAATAAAGGTACGATATATCTTTTAAGGTTAAAACATTTCATTAGTGCAGAATATATTAATATTATTTTAAGTATGTTTATCAAATTTTAGGTAATTTAATTATAATTATAGTTTAAAAAATGTAAATCCCATGACATGGGTCATAACACATCGCACTTGACAATACTATGAGGTTTCGACCAAAAACCAAAGGATGATAAAGGTTCATTTATTAACACTACTGTATGTGACCTCCAATTAAGTATTAAATTGTTTTTATTTATTTTAAATATCTTATTGTTAAAATTTAATTCATGATTTTTTCATATAGATAATGAGTGTTTGAAATAGATTTAGTGTTATGTGATTACTTTTTTTTGAAAGGCATTTGATTTTTTTGCAAACTTATATTATTATGGTATACAATTTGTTGAATTTTATTTTAGGAATAAATGTTGAATTTTGTATTTGAGGAAGATATTATTTTTTTATGAATTTATTATGATTCATGTTATTTATGAAAATATTTATTATATCATTGATATTATATGTTTAATGTGTGAATATTTTGGGATATAAATACTAAATTTTTCATGGAAGCTTATGTGATCTATTTTTTACTTTTAGGTTTTAACCATATCCTAGAATATTTTGATGAGTTTCAAGATAATTATTTATTAAATGACATGTGATTAAAGTTTTGTATTATTGTTGAATTTGGGAGATAAATTTATTTTTCCTTATATAATTGTTTATTTATTTAGGGAATTAATTAATCATTTTATAACCATTTTGGTTTATAAAAATTCCAAAAGATATGATAAGTTTAATATTTCTCTTTTTTATTATTTGGTCCATTAGAAGTTGATTTTTGTTCTTCATACATTTAAAATTCATCTTAAATACACATCATTTGGATAAAATATGACATTATTGTGGAAATTACTAAAGCGATGAAACTCTACTTCTCAAGTAATTATACTTCATCATGTTTTATGAATATTAGTAAATTAATTTCACAAAACTAGGAAAATGATCTTCAAATAAGTCATTTATAATTAACTTTCCATATAGTTATATCAATATAATTTTAACCCATCCAATAAATATGGGTTTTTGATGGTAAAATTTCTCATGGATATGTTCTCTATAACCCTCTATCGATCCTTAGGAGCCCCCCCCCCCACCAGATTTGGGATTCACATCCCACCAATGTTTTTATACATGGATACCAAATTATGTGTTATTTAATAAAGACCATAATAATTCCCTTGATATCTTTTTATACGAATGATTTATTAAACCTTTTAATGATGTGGGGTTTTAAAAATGGCATTATGAAAATTCAAATGTCTCAATACCAAGAACAAGTTCAAATTATGAGAATACTGTATTTTTATGGATGAGAGAGAATATAATACCTTGATATTTCTGATGAAACGACCATGTACAATAATGTAGAGGACATGCAACACTAAGATCAAATAAAAAATGAAATATTATTATTTATATATAACCATTATGGCCAAGTCATTAAATTAAATAGTATGAATGGAAATAAAAAATTTACAAAATAAATAAAAATTTCCTTCCAAATATGAATTTATTGAATAATTCCGTGAATATAATCACTTAATTTTTATTATTAATTTTTTTCATAAAAAATATATTTTCTTAAAAATTATGTTTCTTATGATATTTATGAGTGATTAATAAAAATAATTTGTCGATGTTATAGAAAACTTATTTTGAAAATTTAATTTAATTTTTCAATTCACAATATTAACATTATCCTCAGATGAATTTTTGATACCATTCATCAAATTTGAATTCTCAATTAATTGTGGAAAAAATACTAGTTTTTATTGAAATATTTATTTCTATTAAAAATTATGTAAGTTGATAATTTTTTTGTATTAAAATTTAATTAGTTTAATTTTACTTAAAATAGTTCAATTATTAGTGTGGAAATAAATTTTATTCATTAATTTGGTATAATAACATATTATATTTTAAAAGGTAAATTTTCAAAAAAATCCTATTTTTGTTGAGTTTTTCTTTTTTATTTATAATTAAATTTTACCACTTTTGTGCGAATAATTTTTAAAAATAAATTACATTTTTTTTATCCAAATTTATAAAAAAATTCATGTTTTGTTTCATATGACTAGCAAACATATTTTTTTACCACAATAAATGGATGTTTAGGAAATTAATGGTTGAAAATAAATTTATAATGATATAAAATAACATTAACACTTTACTAAATATTTTGGGATTCTTATAGATCATCCATAATCATCCAATGATCTATTTAATGACCTTTTAAGGAAACATGGAGAACATGATGACTCTTATAGTATGTTTGTTTCAAAAAAGTCACTTGTATCATCCAGTTATTTTTAATAACTACAATTGTTCTAACAGGTGATTATGATATGACATTCCCATATATGAATATTATTTTGAATTATAATGAATCTATCTTCATCATCATAATTTATTTTTAACTATTAGTGAATAAATATTTACTATAGTATCTTTCTTAATAAATATGCAATATTAAGTTAATTAATACAAACATCAAACAAATGACATTAAAAGTATTATTATAAATATATTTTTTGATAAATAATTTTATAAACTAATTTTATTGGCGACCATGATATGTTAGTGATACAAATAAATATTTTCATTCATTTTTGTTGTTTTTTTATTTTATTATCACAAAATTAGGAATAGTTCTAAAATTTGATATAATTGATATTTTATAATAAAAAATATTTTACTAGATTATATAAAATTTATATAAATATTATATTTGGAAAGGATATTATAATACGGTTATAACTTTCAATCATGATCCATTTATGGGTCTATTTATTTTATTATAACTATTTTAACCATAAATTATTAAAAATTCATATTATCATTGAATGAGTTAATGGTGCTAGATGGGGGAAATAACTAAATTTTAAGGGATAAATATATTCAAATCATGTCTATTTTTTATTGGATAGGAGTATTTTGATGTATCATAGTCTCTTAATTAAATAATATCACTTCGTATATGATTTTATTAAATTTTAATTTATATCAATTTAAAATATTGAGAAATATGAAATGTGAAAATCCCTTATATTATAAAAGGGAATCTCTTCTTCTCGCTACTTCACACCAAAAAGTCATCAGGATCATCCAAACCTAGATAAAATAACTTCCACAAGTCCATACCCTCATTGGATATGCATTAGATTAGTTATAAAACCATATTTAGACGTTTGAATATGTTAATAGAATAAGGATTTCAAAATAATACAATGATAAAGAATATATGTGATGAGTCAGACTCGCGGTAAGATATTTTCAACATACATTTATTTCTAAGGGTCTCGTTACTGATATATTAATTTTTTCTTTTATGTACTGAATGTATATCACATGAATATTTTAAATGGTATTTGTCAAGAAAAGTATATAGTATTCATATCCATATAAATTTCATTCATTCATGGGGATTATGATTCAAATGTTACCAATGTTATATGGTGTTATTTAAGAATATCATTTTTATTTAGGATTGTCTATGATTAACCCAACTATGAAAATTTTCACTCACATGGTCATGTTTTCTAATAAAAATTCCAACATGGGTTATAAAATTTGACTATAATGTTTACAGTCATTTTTAACCATGGTTATATTTTTACAAAATTGTTCAAGTGTTATATTATTTCCATTTTTAAGACGAGTTATGTTGTGAGTTTATGAAAAACAATATGGATGTAATATTTTTTACCATATATAGAATGAGAAGGTTTCCCCACCTTCACAATTCCATAATGATGTAATGCATCAATTACATGTTTATAAAATTATTCTCAATGAATGTTTTTTCATTTATAATTTCACACCTTTTTATAAAGTGAAGTGATTTTAAAATGGAAATGTTATTCACCTCAAGAATTATTACAAGATATCATTCAGAATAATTTTATATCTAAGATGACACGATTTCTTGTTACCAAATATTTCCTACAAATATAATCTAAGGAAACCATCTTTATTCCTTTTTTGGATGCTTAATGTTTTTTTTAGTGAAGATTAAATGTTTATAAATCCCATTTCATATTCATGGGTTATGATCTGATTAAATGATTATGAAAACCATTTTGTTATTTGGGTTCTGATGTGATGAAGGATTTTCAGTCATGAAGTATAAATATAGATGGTTTTCATTATTTGAGAGGTGGTACCTATATATCCCTCCAATTCATTGAGTAATGTATTATATCTCATGAACTATTCAAGGTAAATAAGTCAATAATCTTTATCCATTTTGGGAAACATGTCAATGTGCATGATTTATTTTGGGAAATAAGTTGATGCACTTTATCAGTTGTAGGAAGCATGTGAAGATTGGGATAGTCTGATCATTGTTACAAATAATAACATAACACATGGTTTATAAACTTATCATAATTCCACTAACATTTATAACAGGAAATTGTAGTGCATGATTGAGTTATTATGAATTATTATAATTTTGGTTCATCTATTTCTTTATGATAATTTTTCATTCCACAAAACATGTTTATGATATTTATTATATTTTGTATTACCAGGATATTTTATGGAAAAGACATCATACCCTTATTCTAATCTTATTATTTTATATGATTATCACATAATATCTTCCATGTTTACCCATATATAGCATATCATATCAGCCTTTTCTTATATTTATTTTACCTATTTCATGAAGAAATATTTTATGTATTATATTCCTAAAGAATATATTGGATGAGTATATTTTAGTGAGAGATGATTTAGACCGTAATGAACAAATTTTTTATGAACACAATTTCTGAAGAGTTTATCCTAATTCTACAAAACTCTAAACCCAAAAGTCCTTATGATTGTAAGTGATCCAATATTTCCTTTAGGATTTATGATTTATTTATGGAAAAAATATTCACATTGATTAGTAAAAAATATAAAAATGAAATGATTATTTTTGTGGAAGTGAATATGAATGTATATTTTTCATATTGTTACACCAAACTAAATTTTTATTATTTTCCAAAACACTTTTTTTTTAAAAGATTAAACCCATATTATTCAAAATAGAGATCTGTTACACACCTTAAAAGCTCACAAAATTATAAATATGAGACTATAAATAATGGTATGAGACACCCTATATTACTCCCAATGAAATGTATTTACATGGATGTCTGAATCCTCATTGATAAGGTCATTGAAGTGATCTGTAATATCTTCCCATATCATTATTTATTTTCATAAACTGACATTTTTTTTTACTAAAACCATGATCCATGTTGTGGTATTTATTATTAATCCACGCCCTTTTTATTCATTTTAATAACTTGAGGAATTGTATCATAAATTCTATTGAACTCATCTATCATCGCATTGAACCCAAAGACTCATTTGTGTATATATTCGTTAGAGTGTAGGGTAAGATCTAAACTCACTATTTCTTCTCATCAACATACCATTTATTTCCATTATGATGTTTAAAAAACACTAGTTTCTAAACCTGTCAAGTAGTTTCAAATTGAGACATCCTATTTTCCCCACATGAATCTTTCTCCTTCTCCTCTCTATGTTCATGATTAACTACTTAAACACTTGTTATTTCATCCAGTTTTGTTCATGTCTCACCATTATTTGTTTTACCAGAGGATCTCATTTTGATACTCCTTGGAAAGTTCAAATAATCTATGTGGAGTCTTTGTTTTCCCCATTTTGAATAAGAAATTTTTCTAATACCATTTTCCTTTTCTTCTCATTCCATGACATATTTCCAATATTTTGGAACAGGTGGGGGTGCGTTCTTCTCATAATCCATTGTTTGTTTCAAATTAGTATATTTGACTCTCTACTAGGTTTATTAAATGGAACATGACTCTACATGTTTCATATTCCATCTGTGAATAACCATCTACCTCCATTTATAGAACTTATATTTTTTCACATTTCCAATCTATGGAGAAAAACAGTTATGAGTCTGTCTCAAGCTATAAACATCCATCTTTTAATCTAGTTCTTCTTCCTATAAAACTAAACTCCATTGGCTGGGATACCCTCAATGAGAATGAGGTTTGATAGACTTAGAAACCCTTATAACATCAATCTTGTAACCATCACCATATAAAAATTTATATGCATTGTGAACACATCCAAACCTCATGGTATAAGAAAAGGAAGTAGAAGCCCCCAAATGGATCGCTCTGTCCCCTTAAAGAAATTATATCTATAAAAAATATTTTTGAACCAGTAATAGGAGAATGGTTTATGGTTTATTATTATCGATTAATATTTTAAATCACATTCTAACGATCGAAATTTTTAATAGATGATTATTATTAAAGAATAACAGTTTTCAGATTTCTTTTATTAAAATTAAAATTCTTACCCAAGTTAGTTATTTAATCATTTATCCTGATAATAAAAAGTTATTTTTGTGAATATAGTATCCCTGATTTGGTTCACCTCCATTATGACAAAAAAAGGTTTTATATACACCCATAATGACTCCATATATACTACATGATGATGACTTATGGTGAGGATCAATGTATAAATTAGTGAGACTATACAATCTATGATACAAAATCATAAAATAAAAGTGTAATAAATATATTCTATAGTGTATGAAAAGAAAATAATAGTTAATATCTTAGAAACATGTTTTTAGTAAACAAATAAAATTACCCTCCATTGGGCCAATTCCCCAAATGGCATTGGACAATGTTTTGATCTAGGTCATGTGACTTGAACATGGTTAGCATCCAACCCTAATTTTTTTCCCAATCCCAGTTAACAGGATATGAATGTAGTGTTTCAAAAATGTTCTTAATTTATCCACCAAATACACACCACCCTCACTATGTTTCAGTTTTTGGGCATCATTATTGGTGAGGTCAAAAGTCATCATAGCCCATAAAATTACATTTATTAAGCTACACTAACACAGTGGTGTATAGTCGATCCACACAGAATGCAGGTGTGTGAATTCTATGGTTTTAAACATAAAATCCTCACACTTTTTAGTAGTGAGGTAAACATATTTATAGTATTTTTAACTGTCGAATATTTTTTTATTTTTTTAGAGATAGTGATTTTGAGAAAAAACACTACAAAGGAAAAATATATTAAACTAAATCTTACATGAAATACTACACTAAAGTACATATAAAAAAAGGTGTATACTGAAATAATATAAAGCACAAAAGTAAGAGAGTGTAGATTAAGTAGTCACTTAGGAAATATGAACTACTAATTAAAATGATCGACTTCTTCAGTAATTCATATTGAATCACTCCTTAAATAGAAGATGAAAAATTTCCAACTCTAGGAGGCTCAATAGGTATTATATTGACTCTTGGAGTTCATCACTCCCGATCAATCAAACTACTGAATAATATAAAAAAGATAACATTTGAAAATAAAATCACTATAAAAATTCCAAATTTAATGACATAAGAAACCTTAATAAATGAATTAAAAATATAACTCACCTGTAGATATTTAATAAATGAATTTTGAAAACAATTTATGATTGAAATAATTAAACAGAGTTACCAAAATCAATCTCACAGATTGATTATGATTCTGAAAAATGTAAATAACTTGAAGAAATTAAAGGGTAAATCTAGTTCAATTATTATTACCAAACTAGAAAGAATTAGAATATAAACATTTTTATATAAAAAGTGAAAAAAATTATTAAAAATTACTAAAAATGATGTACAAGAGAGAAATAGAACTCCCTCGGTCATGCTCTACTTTCGGGCCCCTTGACCTCCAACTTGTCTCGAGTGCTGATCTATGTATCTCCCAAGAGTCCATACTCTCGAAACGTATAGTCGTAGAATCATAATGAGAGTCTCCCCACTTTTTTCTCGAATTTCACCTTTTAAACATCATGTTATCTGCTACATGTCACTGTATCCTTCCACCGACATCAAGTGTCCTTCACTTATCCATCACAAATATTCATTATTTCATGACTGAGATGTCGCACAAGATTTCACCTTGTAACTAACTCCAGATGAGTTAGTATAAATCACCTAGAAATTATTTAGGCTTTGGTGTGAACCAGTAGATGTTTCGTACTCCACTGTCATCCTTCTCATCTAAGAGAGAAAAATAATAATTCAACGTTAAAAGATCACTTTTATAACCACACATTAAATATAATATTAAATAATTATTAGTTATTAATTTAATTATTATTGATAATTAATTATCATAATTTTATATTTTTATATGATATTAATTATTTAGTTAATTTATTTTATAAAATTAATTAATTAATTAAATTAATATATTTAATTACAAAATTTATATTTAAATTAAAACTATTAAATTATATTTGTTAATACAATACAATTATTTTATTTTAATATTTCATTTTATTTATAAACTAAAATCAGTTTTTTAATTTAGTTTTAAAAATTAGTAAGATTTATATTTTTTTATTATTTTAATGAAATTATCTTCCCCTTATAGATATTCTCAATGCTGAGGGGAGGGAAGGGGTTTCCCCTATCATCAGCCAGAGGATGCCAGATCAGCCTCCTCTTCCTCTTTAAAATGCTCCATGGTAGTACTATGAGTGTTACTTCTTCACCAAGGTGCAACACCATCTCGACAATAGAACATAGCTCACTATGCATCGATTTCATCCATGGGTGACGACTGGACATCGACTTCCAGATATAAAAAATAGTAGGCAGCTCGACCTCCTATCCATTTTATTATATCGGCAATAGACATCTCTAGTTTCAGATGGTGTGACCTAGGTTGGGGTGAAATTAGCAACAACAAGATCATCATGCTCCTCTTCGGATCTAAGGTGTGACACTGCCTCAATCAACAGCAATTAGTAGATGAATAGTAGGGTAGTATTTGGAGAGGGAATGATCTATTAGGGTTTTCATGGCTAGATCTATGTGTTCTAATGTTATTGATTTGATTCTTCCTTGTTCCATTTAGCAATTTTTTATGTTCTATTTATTTCAGTTGAGAAATTATGGTTGAAACATGTTTGAATTTTTCTGTTTTATGAGGAACTGGATAATGCCGAAAATGTATTCAAAAACATGTACTCTATATTATGGGTGAAGAGGGATGTGTGGGGTTGTGAATTTACGATGCCACCATGATGATACAATTCAAGGAGATAGTGAAACGTTGAGACTGTGTGGATGTGTCTTAGGAGTTTACAGTGGCAGGAGATAGAAACCGTTTTGAGGAGGTTACAGTGGCTGAACTAACGGTGCCAATCAAGATGAAAATGTGTTACAAGTTGAAATGGTCCCAGCATTTGATCTAGCACCGTGAAGAGGACAAAGGTAGTAGAAATAAATGGTGAGAAAGTGAGAATAAAAATTTGTGGGAGAGAAAGAGTGTGAGGAGTTTTCTATCCCACTACTACACTACAAAATAAAAAAAAATTATAAATATATTAAAGTTTAAATTAAGTATAAAAAAATTATTTAAAGTAAGAATTATCTAAAATAATTCAAGCTCAAAGACTTAAATTATTTTATGAAACAATAAAAACTATACATAATTTATTAAAAGTATCAAAATAAAAAACATAAATTAAAATGAAATGTATTCTAAAAATTAAGAATCTTTTATATTATTAAAAATTGAAAAAAAAAATTCTTAAATTAAGCATCCAAATAACATTCGTAAATTATTTAAAATAACTACTAAAACAAATTAAATTTATTAAAGTAAAACATTAATTATTTTGTTGTTAAAAATTAAAGTTAATTTATGAAATTATATTAAATATATTTAATAAATGTTTTATGTTTAAAATCTTAACATTACAATTAATGATTTTTTAAAAGACATCAAGCAATTAGATTAAATTATTTTAAATTAATTAATATTTAATAAATGTAATTTTAAATTAACAAATATATTATTTATGTAAAAAAATTAGGATAAAAATTTCATATTACTAAATAAGAAGACTAAAAACACTAACTAAATGAAAATTTAAAAGACAATGATAATAAATTAAAACATAATTTAACTAATTTAAAGCGTAAAATACATGATCAATTATAAAAGTTATTAAATAATGTATTTTATAATAAAAAAAATTACTTATTTAGTAAAAAGTGTAATAATAATTAGTTATATCATTACAATTAATTACTTAGATGTGGAAAATGTGTGTTTTAAGGACACATAAAATTCCACAAACCAAAAAAATTACTCAAACAATCTCATTTTTTATTATCATTAAAAAATTGAAAAATATTTTACGACTCGGTTAAAAATGTAACATGTCCAACACTTTGAAAACAGAGGAAAAAATCTTTATTTAGGATTAATAAATAAATTCAAATCATGTTTTTCGTTGAATATATATTCAAAGGGTAATCAAGATAAAAAATATCATAAATCCAATAAGGTTTCCTCCCTCACATGTGATAATAATTAACTAATAATTTCATTCCAAGCTCACATTGTATGTCCAAGAGAGAATAGAGAAAAAATATCAACGGAATTTAAACCGTAACTAGAGGAACATTGATCATTGAACTTCTCCTAGTTCCCAAAAAATTAAATTTTTTAAAAAAAACACCTTAATGATACAAAATAAATGACACTCATTTAAAAATATTTTCCCCTTATTCATTTGGCGTTCATCATTCCCCTCACCCTAATGAACTCATTTTTTACCCTAGACACTCTATTCAATTTTTCCCAAGCCACATATAATTGTATTGAGCAGTATGCAATGCACTTATTCATGGTGTAAAGAGGTCTTATAGTAAATAGAAACGCACTTGGCATCTATGGTCTTAGGGATTCACCATGGGATCCCAAATACCCAAACTAATCCAGTTCCAATATATTTATATAAAATAATTTACATTGGATCACTAAGGTAATTAATTTAATATGTAATAAAAATGAATATCCTTTAGGAACATAATCAAACTTCCAGTTCTAAGGGCTATGATCACAACTCCACTAACAGGTTACCCATATCACTCTCAAAATAGTTCATAAACCAAATTTTCAAATAATCACTAACTATAGATCATTCATAAATCATCTATTATCATTAATTTTTTGTTCAAAGAAAATCATTACTACCAGTAAGTTACCTTTCCTTTTTCAATACCCATTTGATGTTGAATGTGAAGCCTGAAAAATAATAAACTCTGAAAGATATATGAAAATATTATCCATTTTCTAAAATGTTTTAAAGTAGTGTGAATTGATGGCCTAATAGTAAACATAGTTTATCTCAACATGATTTGACCCCCTCCCCAACACTTAAAACCCATCTTCTTCCACAAAGATGACTTTTAAATTTGGAGAAGAAAAATTTGTCAGTTTATGTTCAAAATAGATTTTATATTTTTATAGATATATGACATGTATAAATGGTCTCAATAATTTTTAAAAATATTTTTAGCCACAACTAATAACTTAACAGTGAGTTAAAATACAAACACTTGCATTAAAAAGTAATCCAATGATAAATATCTTCAAGAATGATCATACAGTTTCATGAATCTTGTAAGTTCACAATTAGCTGTGTGTAGTAGTTAGAAAAATAAGATTTAGTTGCATGTACAATAAAGTAGACAAATATCATGTTATACACCCTATAGAAAATGAATATTTGATAGAACACACAACTAGTCTACATGTATTTCCCCATACATAGTTTCTCTAATTGGAATGATTTTACAAAAGTGAAATTCAATTTTTTCCAGCAAGGTGGAACATGAATATTTTTTTAAAACATAGTAACATGTTCATAAAATTTTCAGTATATAAGATAGGCATTATATTTTTATAGCTAATATATTTCAAAAAGTTATCCATGGATACAGAAATGCATGCAGTAGATTTTCTTTTAAAGCATTAAGGAGCATAAAAAAGAAACAGAATTTAACAGTAAGGTACTTCCCTAACATATAATGTTTTTCATTAGTCTTCCAATAATGGTATTCCACTCCACCATGAAACCAACAGCAGAAACCTGAAAATCAAATCATGTAATCCAATAACAAATAATGAGTAGAGACAGAGTGTATAGGAGGAAGAAATCAGACACTTTAATCAACAAAAATTAGTACAAAAGTTAAAATAAAGAAAGAGCATCGGTTGACTCCCATAAGAACTAAGTCTAAAAGTCTTAGATAGATATCATTTAATTAAAAAAATTTATTCTACAGAAAAAAATTGAACCATGGGTTGCCTCCCATGCAGTGCTAGTTTTATGGTCCCCAGCCAGACTCACCTTGAAACTAACCATAGTAATTAGGTGGATTGGGTTTCCTTAACAAGAATCACCCCATGCGTTTGTCCCAAGAATCTTTAATGAAAATATTAGAATTGTGGACAACAAGACTCAACACAGCAGAAAATAAGTTCTCATAACCTAAATTAACCATTAAGAAACAACCTTTGACAGTTATGTATATGGTGTTGTCGACTACCTTAATTGTTTGAAATTTGACACATTTTACTTTTTTATGAAGGGATTAAAAAGTAGGTGCTTCAATGGGTGTTTCATTGTCCTCAATGATATCTTTATTAAAATTAACATTATTGTATTCAAATACAAGGGTGCTAATGGGTTAGTTCTGATTAGTATGTTCAAGAAGGGATTCAGTAGAGTGGTTAATAGAATCATGTACAATGGATCTCAAGTTTGATTCCCCCTATAGATTACTATAAGTTTCAGGATGATATTTTTCACCCAAATCAGTTGAATATAGATGTGACACACAAGGAAGAGAACTAATTATATCACTAACAGAATCAGGTTTAACAGTGTTATAAATCTCTTCCAATAGTTCCTCATCAGTCAAATCCCACTCAATATCTACTACTTCTAACAAATCAATTCATCATATATCATTTGTGTTCTCAACCTCCATTTCAAGTTAGAGTTAAAAAGGCTCACTTACTAAGATAATGCCTTTTGTGTATTGCAATTCAATTATAGGATAATAATTTTACATGTCAGATTCAATAAGGTCAATTTCCATAATTTTAAAATTAAGAAAACACTCCTCAAGTTGGATTATGCTTAATTTCCATTTCATTGAACAATGATTTAGATAATCTTTCAATGAGAGAATATTGGAATGAAAGCTCATAAGTTAGTATTTATTTAAAAAACTGGCCCTCATATTTATCCTTCGAGATTTTTTGAAATATTTGGGTTTATAATTTGGCAACATGGAAGAGGAATGCTCAGTTACAGTTCAATAATTTTAGTTTTTATGTCATCTTAAATATGTTTCTCTTCCAACAAATTCCAAAATTCATGATCAGGATCATTTCTCATAATTTCAAAAAAAATGGCTATTTTATTAATCTGTTATGTTTTAATTTTCTATTTTATCTTCAACTTGATTGACTTCATTCTTTAAACTTCTAAAGTAGTGGTGTTTCTCCAATGTATGAAATATGAATATAACTGGGCATTCCTTTTCAATAAGATTAAAAGCATCTTTTGAATTGTCCAAATCAACATCATTAATGTTTTTTTGGGGGTTTTAAATATTGTTTTCTTGAATTTGTGATTTGGTTATTGCCAAAAGTGATTCATCAGATTCGTGTTATTTATAATGAATGTTCTTTCCCATGATTCACAATCGATATCCTCTTCAACATTTTTGGGAATATCTCTTATATACATTTTATTTTTCATTTTCTTCAAATTCTTCTGGTTCTATAAACCTATGTTGTAATTCTGAGATAATGTTTTCCAATATTTTAATTCTTTGATCTTTCTCTTTAGTGTATTTATTTATAATTTCATGGGTTCTATTTAACCGGGTACTCCAATGATTCTCCCTAAAAACTGGTTATAATAAAATTTGACTACATTTTCTATGATTCTAGGGATGGGCTCAAAGTTATGTTCATTGACATCATGGTTATGTAACTATTATGGCTTGTTATATGCACACTTCTAGGTAGCATGTCTATAATCTCCAAAAATACATTGTAAGGCCCAATGTGATAATTTGATCCTTCAAAACATTCCATCTTTTTAAATGTATAGATTAAATACACACTCTAATCCCAAGATAATTTTCTATTCTCTGCACAAATATCAATGATGTTCAAGTTTACAGACACTTTTTAATGTATATTTCTTATATTGTTTCTTGTGTCTTTTTATTATTTTTTTATTTTCCTATCACTAAACTCTCAACGCATTCCTTCACTGAAAATGGTGACAAATTTTTGAGAGTTTTGAGTTCTTCACGACCATAAAATTACATTTGTTAAGCTACATTAGCATGGTGGTGTAGGGTTGATCCACAGTGAAGGAAGGTGAGAAAATTCTATGGTTTTAAAAATAAAATAATCACTATTGTTAAGAGTGATTTAAACAACTTTATAGTTTTTTAACTTATAAATTTTTTTATTTTGTTTTAGAGATAGTGATTATGAGAAAAAAATAATTACAATGGAATAAAATCTTAAACAAAATAATACAATAAATCCTACACTAAAGTACTAACAACCTAAAGGTATACCGTGAAATAATATAAATTAGAAAGTATAGAGAGTTTAAAGTAAGTAGTCACTCACGAATTATGAACTGCTGATTAAAAGTATTGACTTATTCAGTACATTATAATGAATCACTCCTTTAAGAAAAGTTGAAAAATCACCCTTTCAAGCAGATTTAATAAGATGTAGATTGAGTCCATGAGTTCGCCACTCCCGAATCAATCAAACTTCTTATGAATGTAAAAATGTTAACATTTGAAAATAAATTCGCTGTAAAAATTCCAATATTAATGATATTAAAAGCATCAATAAAATAATTCAAAATCTATGATTCCAATTGATATTGAATAAAGGAATTTTGAACAAAAAAATTAAGAGTGAAATAATTAAACAAAGAATCAAAAATCAATCATGTTGATTGATTATGGTTATAAATAATGTAAAGCACGTGAAGAATTCAATTGGTAAATCTAGTTTAATTCTCATTCCTGAACATGAAATAATTTTCTTATGAACATGTTGATTTAAAAAGTGAACACAATCGATTACAGAGTACTGAAAAAATTACTACAAGAGGTAAATTGAACTCCCTTGGTGATGCTCTGCTTTCGGGCCCCTTGAACTTGACCTTGTCTGTAGTGTTTATTTTCATATCTCCGGGGAGTCTTCACTCTCAAAATGTATGGTCTTGGAATTAGAATGAGAGTCTCCCAACTTCATTCTCTACATTCAACTTTTAAATTTCAAGTTACCTACTTCATGTCACCACACCCTTCCAAAAAATTCAAGTGTCCTTGATTTATGCACCACACATGGGAATTTTTTCCGGACTGACACGATGCACTAGCTTTACCCTTGTAACTAACTCCTGATGAGTTAGTTTAAATCACCTATACATTTTCTAGGCTTTGGGTTGAACCTGCACATGTTTCTGACTCCACCTTGAACGTGCCCACCTGGGACATAAAAAAAATTAATTCATTGCTAAAAGATCAATTTTATAAACAAAAGTTAAATGTAATATTAAATAATTATTTTTTATCACATTAATTATTATTTTTAATTAATTTTTATAATTTAATATTGTTATATATTAATAATTATTTAATTAATTTATTTTATAAATGTTATTAATTTTTTTAATTAATAAATTTATTTATAGTTTTTATATATTAAATAAACAATCAAATTATATATATTAATGCAATTCAATTTATTTTATTTTAATAATTTATTTTATTTATAAACTAAAATATTTATCATGATTTTAGTTTTATAAATTATTTAGATTTATATTTTTTTCTATTTTTTTAATAAAACATTACTTCCCCCATGTTGATCTTCTTGACCTTGAGGGGAGGGAAGGGGTTTCGCTCATCTTCAGCTATGGGAAGATGACTTCACCTCCACTTCCTCCCAAAAATCCTTCACTGTAGTATTTTGGCTGTTTTTTATTAACCATGGCACGACACTAGCTCAACAACAGAACTCAGGTCACTTCCCACTAGTTTCTTCAATGGATGATGACTTTACATCAACTTTGAGATCGGATGGACAAAAGGTTGCTCTGCCTCCTCTCTGTTTTACCATATCTGTGGTAGATAGCTCTATTTTTAGACTATGCGGCCCATGATTGGGTTGGAATGAGTATTATCAAGCTCATCCTGCTCCTCCTCAGTTCTTTGGTGCGACACTCCCCCAGTCTGTAGGAAAAAGTAGATATACAGCGGGGCAGTCTTTAGAGAGGGAGATATCTATTAGGTTTTTCATGGCTTTATCTATGTGTGCTAATGTTATTTATTTGATTCATCATTATTCTGTTTCTATATTTTCTATAAAAATATTATCTTTGTTGAGTAATTAGGTTTGGAACTTATTGAATTTTGATGTTATCTGATGAACTGGATGGTGCTGAAAATTTATCCAAAAACATCTACCTGTGATCAGGGGTGAAGAGAGAAGTGTAGCATTGTGATGTTTCAGTTCCACCGTGATGATACAGTGCAAGGAGATAGCGAAATGTTGAGACTATGTGGATGTATTTCAGGAGGTTACAGTGGTAGTTGAATGGAAAAAGTTTGAGGATGTTATGGTGGTAAAAGATATTATTCCAACTTGAAGAAAACTATGTTTCATGTTGAAATGGTCCTAGTATTTGATGTGGCACCATGAAGGGGACAATAGTAGCCGAAATAAACTATGAGATAGTTAAAATAAAAAGCGGTGTGAGAGAATGAGTTTGAGTAGATTTTTGTTCAACAGTTACACTATAAAAGAATGAAAAATATTAAATATATTAAAATAAAAATTATGTTTAAAGAATAATTAATATAAATTAAGAATTATCTAAAATAATTTATACTGAAACATTTAAATAAATTTATGAAACAATAAAAACGAAAATTAATTTATTAAATGATTCAAAATAAAAAAACATGAACTAGAACTAAATATATTCTTAAAATTAAGATGAAACAATATTATTAAAAATTAATAAAACACATAAATTAAGTATCTATATAACATTGTTAAATTTCTTAAATTAAGAACTAAAGAAAATAAATTTAATAAAGAACAAATTTAATTATTTTTTTTGTTAAAAAATTATGTTAATATAAGAATCTAAATTAAAGATATTTAATAAAAGTACTACATTTATAATATTAATTTTATAATTATTTTTATTTTAAAAGACATAAAAGTGTTAGATTATGTTATTTTAAATTAATTAATATTAAAAAAATGTAATGTTAAATTAACAATAACATTATTTAAGTGGAAAAATCAGGATAAAAATTTCATATTACTAAATAAGAAGACTAAAACACAAACTAAATGAAAATTTAAAAGAGAATAAAAATAAAGTAAACATAAATTAACCAATTAAATTAATAAAATACATAATTAATTATAAAATTGATTAAATAATAAATTTAATAATAAAAATACAAAAGATCACTTTTTATCGAATATTATAATAATAATAAGTTAAATCATTAATATATAATTAAAAAGATGTGGAAAAAAATGTGTTTTTAAATACACATCAATGATTCACATTATCTACCTCCTTATGTTAATGTGGAACCCCGACACCCCCATTGTTGTCCCTATATATATATGTGCACATTGAGTGGGAAAACTAGTGTGACTGGGACATTTCCACCAAGAATTTTCTTTCCATTTTTCTGTTCATTAATTATGATGGTAAAATCCAAACCTCACTCATTATTTCCCAAAAAAAACCCTGGATCATGTGGACTTAAGAGTATTGGTAGGACTTGAACCAACATTTAAAAGCTTGGTAACCCCATTGTCCAAATTGTACGACCTTATACTAGGATCCCTATGGTCCAAATTCAATGACCATAAACAGAGATCCTCATGTCCAAACCCAGTGGATTTTATATTCATGGGATATTCCTATCATATGACCTTAAACTATGGCATCATTTTCCTCACACAAAATTGATATACTAAAAAAATATATTTTTCTTCTCACCTGAGATGTGTACCAATCATGGAATTGGTCATTCACCATGCCACCAGTTAAGACCTACACATGACATGATTTCTATAAAATCACCCAGAAATTCCATCCTGGACCTTACACTCAAAAAAATAAAAATAAAAAGGAAGAAAGAACCAATGATATTAATAAGAAATATCTAATTCCTCTGATATTTGTTTTTGGGTTAATCCTACAAAGTTACATTGTCCTTCAAGAACTACATGTGGCATTATTCCCATCCCTTTGGTATATATAGCTATACCCAAAAACTTTTTATTTGGGCCCAGCTGTAGATTACATGGACCAAGATTTATGACCTTAAACTATATGCAATTCTTCTTAAAAAAATCCATGTGATGCATGGGATCTCTTGGCCCACATTCACATTGGGTTTTATTTATTATTTTCACCAGTGTACCCTTGGGATAAACATTCTTCATTATAGTCCATGAAGAATGATATTAAACTATATGAAAGCATCCTCGGGAAAGTGTATGTGGTGTGTGTGGTCTTCTTTCATCCTAATTCACACCAGTTTTATCATAGAAACACACTACTCAAATCTATTTGGAGTGCCATCAATATGGGTCTAAACACTATTACCATAATCTAAGAACCCATCATCCTCAATGGTTTGTGTTCAACTTTGAATATATTTTATGAAAATTCCGAATTCCCCATGATGATTTAGAGATTATTCAGCTTCCTCGCCATGGAGGAATATCGCACAAGTGTTGTTATCAAACTACAATACCTTCAAGAACTATGTTTGGACTAATTCCCACCATTAGGGGATATTTAGTGATTCATAGAATTTATGAATTTGTCCCAACCACAATCTCATTGGCCTTTTTGGACCACATTCCCCTATTTACAGTTTGAACTCTATGTCCATAAACTAGGGGCCTCATATGGGTATTTTATGTGATAGTGGATCTCATTATCCTTCATTATTTTCAGGTTTTCCACTCATCACATCACTTAGTCCCACATCCCAATTGTCCATTGGTTTTTATTGGTGTACAAGCCTCTTTTAGGATCATTCACATCGATATAATCTCATATGTATCATGAACACTATCTGGGAATAAACATCATAGTATGTGTAACATGAATTTAAACTATTGGATAGGGTCCAAGAAATATAACCCTAAACAATGTCAAATATCCTAGTCACATGATGTTAAACTGTGAGAAATGTCCTGATCTTGTGACACTAAACTCTACCATGAATATTCTTTAACATACAACAATAAAACTTTTTGATCATGATGCTCATTTTCATGATGTGATATTGAAAAACAACACATGCCCTCACTAGAGAGGATTGTTCCAAAAGGTTAGTAATCTAACACATTGTTCACCTCTTTATATTTCATATGGCCTCTGAGACAATGCTCCCCAAGAAGATAGGATTGATCTATATTCAATCAAATGCTCCTACATTGGTGTACTCTCAGTCACATAGGAATAATTCAAGAGTTTCTGAAATATATTGAACATCCCATCACTCCACTCCATGATTATCATACCCCTTATATGAATCCTCATACTATTTGATGTTTAGAGGGACCCAATAATGGTTTGGTTATGCATATTTGGCTCACCTACCTCTATACGTAAACAATTATGAAGATATGAGAAGACAATTTGAGTTAGGTCCCGTGTTTCAAATAGAGAAAATGGTGATCCACCTTTTATTTATCCCCATTTAGGGATGATGTTACAAATAATGTGTCTCAAATACAGTCAGTAGTTATCTCATATCATTATTCCTTCCTCTCCTTAATTCTGATTTTTGGCCATCATGATTCAAACATCACATATCCCCTTTGTTTAGATTGATTCCGATGACCAAAGTGTTATCTTGATCTTGCACTACAACATTATGGAAATGACAAGTTGGTTGTTATGAGAACCATAATCTATAGTACCATCCTCTCGCATCATGAACAATTTGGGTGGTATTTCAATAATATCATACCAGAGTATTCGATGATTTGCTGGACCTCTCATATAAAGTAAAACATTATGCAGGAATCCCTTGTTTCTCACACATGAAATGACCCATGTGAACTTAGGGATTGATCATCAGATTGATCATGAAAATTATCAAGATGTAGTAGTTGAAAAAAATGAAAGAGATAAGTCGATAAAAATATTTCCAAATAGGAAAAGAATGTAAGATTATATAATTTCTATGATTTAAAATATATGTCCTTATAGATTCGACCCATCAATGGAGTTCCTTAACTCCTTATCCAAATGACTTGTGGACTACATGATTTTCTATATTCTCCTCCACCCCCATTATTCATCATTTGATGTTGAGAATAGAAAATGAGATATAATATGAACCCATTCATGTGTAGGTTGAAGGTTATCCACTTAAATACTCGCCTTCCTCAACTTCTTTTGGGAATCATTTAGCTAGATCTTAAGTCATATAATGAATTCTAATTGATAATTTAAAAAATTGAATATAATATTTTTATTTCTATGAGATAAATATTCTATTTAACCTCTAATTATATTGGGTATTTTCATATTTTTTCCTGTACCAGGCTGCTTTCAAATTCCCACAGCTTTGTCGTATCTTTTTAGAAAGATAGTAATAGATGAGCATGTGAAAATCCCATGAATCCACCCCTCTTGTAAAAAATTATCATAGACTTCAATGAAGTGATCCCATCTGGATTATACACTAGGTTTATATATTTTTATCAATAAAAATATTGGTTAACATTGATGACTAATTTCAGTTACTTTGACTATCCATGACCATATCTGAATTAGACTCATCCATATCTTCTGGTTCTTCATGTTCTTACACTAGAAATGGGACCATGAATTCAAAGGTAGGGTCTTACACTAGCATTATGTTAGAGGTTTAGGAATCCATAACATAAGGTCGAAATTCAACACTTGATCCCACCTCATTAAATTTTTCCTTATCATCCCCACCAAGAGCATTAACAGCATCCATGATCAACCAAGGGCCTAGTTAACTTGGGCACTTGGCTCCACATGAACCAACACCCCTCTTAGGAATGGATCCTTGTGTCCAATAGCTAGTTTCACTAGACAGGAGCCTTCCACTATTAGGACTATTAATATAAGGGTCATGTATGTCAATTTAATTGATAAGACAACAAGTATATCACTGTGATGAAGGAAACATAATTTGTCCAAGCAATGGATAATCATGCAATCGAATTTCATTCCCTTCACTAGGAACCCTGGATGTGGTCCACCGTATGTTATTGGATGTAAAAAATGTTTCATTGTGGCCAAAATTTCCCCCCAAGGACTTCTAGACTCTGCAACTACTATTCCTCTAGATGCAAGTCCCGGTGTTTGGTTCTTCACTCTCGTCTCCATGAATCTGTCCCCATTAGTAGGGGATCTTCTTTGAGGGTTCTCATACACAATTAGATTTTAGTTTAGTTACATAGACTAATTGACAGATATAATATCACATGGAAATGAGTTAGATCTTACTTCATGATTTTCAGAAAATCCTACTAAAGAAGTTTACTCCAGGTTCAAAATCTCACCTTCCTCTAGGGGACTCACTCTATAAGCATCTTCCCCAAGGACCCATCTAATTCCTCAATAAGGGGATAGATAACCAACAACATGGTAGTTGATAGTTATTGTGTGGATTTCAGATCTAGTAATACATCTATCTGAGCCATCATTGGATGTATAGTTCCTCAAGAGTGTATTAAATTCCCTAGCATATGCACATATCATTCCCCCTTATGCCTGGAAGACAAAGAATCAATCATTGGTGTGACCAAATCCTATAAGATTCATCCCAAATTGGATGACGTGGTCACATATTTTCAAATAATTAAGGACTTTCCTATTGACATCACATGATTCCAGAGCCTGATGGTTAACAGTATCTCTATGTATGTATATATATATAAATATTCAATACAGATGCTTCTCGGGGCATGGGTAGGTATTCTATGGAACCCTCTTAATGATCCTCCATCATCCATATTCTGGCCGATGAGGACCACTAAACCAACTACTACTTCTCATCTTCCACATATGGCCATTGCTAGCCTTAGAACTACTGTCTCTACTACTACAAATACTCCGCTATGATTTTCATCAACCATGCCTCCATGATGTACTCTCATAACTATTTCGACCAACCCTCGAGGTAAAGGGGATACTCCATCACCATCTTGGATGGTCCTTTTTTTCAAAATTTCTTTTGGGTAGGCTGCCTCCCAGATATTTGTGCACACCTAGACTAGCCCATAGGCGACAGGGGGTGGAGGAAGCTCATTACTCATCTTCCCATATTGTAGTGTAAATATGAGACTAAGATGCCTCTTCACGCATGGGAGGTCTTCATGATTTACCCTCAGGTAATCCTGATGGGTTATTCTATATATAAATCTTAACTTCCTTTCAAACTGTTTCATATTGTATCCTTCAAAAGCTATCTCACTATCCACCCACGACACCAATACTTCACCTCAATAGGCCATGAGATATGATTGTTTCTATTCTATACCAATATCATCATCAGTAAATCGTATAGTTGGTATGGGAAATGGATGGGAGTTGAATTATTTCACCATAGATATCATTTCAAGCACAACCTTCACATTTAGTATGAACAAGAAACATCATACAACACTCATTATTGACAGTCTAATGTTTATCTTTAGAGGGTAAATGGGGTTCAAGAATACATATCCCCCCATGTACTCTTCCACACAACCATATATAATGTGGACTGTTCCACACACATTTAGTGGCTTCTTCCCCTTGATGATATGTGTGAGCACCTTCTATATCTCTTCTAGCATTGGATATATGAGGTTGATGTGCTTCCCTATTTCCAACATTTCAACCATGATAAACATACAAGTTCATGTGCCCATATGTGCATCTCTTACTAGAATAATTTCCATACAAATGATCTAAGATATGAACCCAGCCAACCTAACTACCAGTTGATACTCTAGGTTAATACTATACCCTATCATCTACCATTGGCTATCCTCTTGGATTTTTCAATAAAAACCTTCTTTATATCATCGATCCCATCTTGTTTGTGTATGAGTCCTTATGGAAAAATTCATGGGATCCCCTCCCTAAGTAGGGCTTTCTGAAGAAATTTTAAAAAAACATCTAAAACTGGTACTTAATGTAGACGTACATTATCATTCACCGTTACTTTTCAATGTCTAGAACCATGTCTAGCAGCATCTTTTTCAAATTTGGAATCAGATCCAGATCCTGCCATGAATACTCTATGGGAAGAAATTATTCATTAATTTCCCAAATAATGGGAATCTCAACAGTTTTTGGAGGTCCCAGAGGCAGAGGATAACCTCCCCATGAAAAAAATAAAAGTTTTTTCTTCGAAAACCATATACTCATAAACACAAGGATCATGTCCTTTTGTTGGAAAACATGTAATTACTAATCCCATTCTACTTCATACAAGCCCACTCGCCTATGGTCCACTCCATATTCCACACAAGATACATAAACCTAGTAGGATATGGCCGATTCCTTGGATAAATTGATACACTAGAAAAAGTCCCAATCATTAGTCCACCATTTCTTTAAGTCCCATAAGTACGTCTTGGAAACTATATAATGATGTGGTAATGATTTATTTTTCTACAAGGCATTCCCTTTGATATCATTGAGATGATTGTAAATGAAGCCTATCGTGATAAGATAATAATCCTTCCAGGATCTTCCTTCAATAGCCCTAAACCATTGGTACTGACCCAATATGCCTCTTAACCTATACTCTAGTTCATACCGGCATTCCACCCAGATGAATATGTCCTCCCTCGGACCGAATATATGCAAAGTTATCCACCTGTTACGAGGATAGTCCTTCTGTACTTTGGTCAATAACTATGTCAGTGACTCATGATTGGAGTGGTTCTGAACATAATCCCCAATGAGGATATTGTTCATCAGATCGTCTCATCACGACGCATCCACAAGGAAATCACGAGCAAATTCTTTGAAGGCTATTTAATTTTGAGACACTATCGATTTTGTTGAGACTATTCATGAATATCATTAATTATGAAGGATAAATGTTCCCATGATCATGGATCCACTTAACATACAACACTTATTATAGAGCAACAAAGGATCATGATGTCTGGGTTCACTAAGAATTGTTAGTTGAGAAATGGTCCAATAAATTTAGTTTGAATGTTCATGTTCACAAGATAGATATATTCTAAAAAATAGATATCTATTAAAAAATCATTTACAGAGATCCGGTATGGAAAATTTCCCCATCATGCTCTATTAATAGGCAATGACCAAATGAGCTTCGCATTGGATTTGGTGCTCCCAAGCTTCATAGAGGCCTTTCACACAGCTCACATTGATCTCCATTATCCTGAGCCAACATCAAGACCAACTAGTGTTTTTTGACATACCCTAAGAATTTGACCCTCCTTTTCTCATCATCTCCGATTATGATGCTGTAATTTTTTGGCACAAAAATATGTGCCCCAAGATAAGTCAATGAAGACCATATCTGATTGAGGATATATTGATGCTCAATCATCCCTAATATCATCAAAGGAGTATACCTTGTGAATAGATTTCACTTAGACCTAATTCCACTAAAATGAGTGAGGCATTGAAGGTTTTATTTGCATGTTTGGTGAGATCAGTGACCCCCGAAAAAGAAGTTTATAGTATGTTGTCTGAGTCTAATGATCCCTATGCCACATCGTGGAGAGAATTTATACCTCATGGAATACCTTGTACCATTATGGGACCTCTTTTTCTATAAAAATACAGCTCACCCCCCTCTATATTCAGTATTACCATGACCTTTTGACTTCTAAGAACCTTGAAAATGAGAGAAAAATTAATTCCATAATCAACCAGAGCATTTGGAAACCCTCATTTTATTGTTCTTGTTTTTCTCTACCTATGGTATGGATTACCATTGTGAAGGAATATGCACTTTGTACAAATGAAGGCCCTCCATCATACTTGAAGATATGAAAATCTTTAAGAATTTGAGAAACACTCCTTTTATAACTCATACCTCAATGCCAAGGTTGGGTCACCCTGTTTTGTAGAGCTCCTACCATCACAAAGTCCCTAATATCAGCAAAGCACCTGAGCTTTGCGAAACACCGATCAATAAGGCCCACTTCTTCTTGAGATCATATTTCCTGATTCCCCCTATGATTGTAGGCAATTATTTATGGTTCTTTTCTGTGTTTTCCCTTGTCAGGTTTCTCTACCTAATGATTCTTCACATAACTATGCTAATAACTATTTCTTCTTCACATTTCAATGATATCATGGACTACACAATTTACCACTCCTCCACCCCATTGTATCATGGAATTTCTGATGCATTTCCTTCCCTATGAGTTCGTGGGAATCAGTTGTGTACCTCCAAGGGGAATGGATTGAGTCATCCCCATTTGATCTATAAAATATTAAACATCCATATATTATTTTCCTCAACACATGACATTAAACTATAGACACAGACCATGATACACACATGGGGTTCCATGCATCATGTGTTTTCCACGCCCACTCATCTCAATGGGAGTGAGACCTCCTCTCCATCCAAATAGGGAATGATATCCTTCTAATATGGCATGAGATTATTTTCATGAATCCCTCTAAGTGAAAGTTCCAATTTCCATATCCCTAGGCTGCTTTAGTGTGTAAACTCCGACATCACTGTTTATGGCCACACCATTCATGACATGATCATAATGTCTATTGATACCTCCTGTTTCTCACAATGAGTATGACTCATATAGTCATAGATATTAACAGTGAACATGACTATATATTGGCCACCATAGCACATAATACCTATTCCCATTAGTTAAAAAATACACATGTTTTGATCCCTAGGTTCTATATAGGGTACTTAGGAATCCCCACATTGGTTTAGTAACAAATAATGATAAAATTTTGTGCTCTCTCATAGGGATGTACCCTCTTGATGCTTCATCTTCACTTTATGGGACACATTCTCCATATCCACATATAAGAGTCATTTTAATCCATCCAATAGACCATCTAGTCATGTGTATTGCCTAATGACATCTTCCTACACAATGTGTACATTGATCCCTAACTCTTACATAGGTTACCTAAAAAACCTCTACGAGTTTCATTCCCATCATCCATTCACATACATTTCTTTTCCTCGAGTCATTTGGCCTCAAGAGGATCTTACCATTCAGTGAAAAACTATATGGGTTTGCATACCTATCTTCTATGTAGGGTATGTAGGAAGCCTTGTTGATGATGAATCCCAACTAATTATAAACTCTATTGCTCCCTCCTGGGGATGTACCATCGCAATATGATATCTTCCCTTTTGGGACACAACCCCTAGATCCACCTCCCCGAGGTGTTTTGATCCATCATCCTGGGAATCCACCCATGTGTAATCCTAGATGAAATCTTCCTGAGCTATGAATGATTTTATCCTTGTCTCCTACATAAGAAACATAGTAATCCTATCTAAGGTTAAATCCCATCTTCCATTTCTATCATGGCCTTTACCTTGAGTCATTATGTCTTGGGAGTATCATTCCCTTCAGTGCTAAACAATGAGCGGTTTGATCCCTATATTATAACCAGGTTTTGTAGAAATCCTCCCTAAGGTTTAATCCCAACTAATAGTAAATTCTAATGCTCCCTCAAATGGATGTACCCTTGTGAAGTAAAATCATTCAATTTTTAGGTGACATACTTTGGATCCACCTCGCTGAGGCATTATGATCCATCCACCTGAGAAGCTAGAAATATATAAGCCTTGATGGAATCTTCATAAAAAACGTGGATTTTGATCTCTGTCTCCTCCATAGGGTATTTAGAAGAAATCTATGATGTTTAATCCCATCATATATACATATCCTAGTCTTTCCATCAAGTCTTTATATATTAGGAGGATCATTTCAATCTGTTTCATACTACGCCAGTTTTGATACCTATCTCCTACATAGGCTACATATGAGGCCTTTATATGGTTCAATCCAAACTAATGATAAAATCTGGTTCTCCATCCAAGGGATGGATCTTAATGATGTTTCAACTTCCCATTTTGTGACACATTACCCAGATCCACCACCCTAAAGTGCTCTGATCCATCCTCCCATGAAGCTAGTAATATGTAAGCCTTGATTCCATCTTCCTAAACAGCATGAACATTGATCCTTGTATCCAAAACTGGGTATGTAGGAATCCAATATGAAGTTCAATCCCATTATCCATTCCCATCATGGTATTTCCCTCAAGTCATTATGTCTCCTGCAGATCATTCCCTAGAACATACCATATAATTTCTTTAGGTCCCCGTACATGTGCTATATTCTCATGAGTCTCCTTCATAGGTGTCTCATCACCCCATATCAAATGATGTGGACTTTTATTACCATAAATTGGGATATGTAATATGGTTCCCTCTAGTTAAATATTGTAGCACTCCACACTCCCTCTTTTCCTGCAACGCATCATTCATCTCTATATAGATTCTTACGTGGGACACCACATCCCGATGAGGCCATGTCATCCACATCCCTGCTACTCTTAACAAAACCTATAAAACTAACCATGCATAAGTCCCACAAAATATGTATTAATTAAACCAAGTGAAATCCTCTTGATAAGGGTAACTAACTATTTAAAAGCCCAAAATCACCCATTCTAACTATGTGAGTTTTGATATTTATCTTATACACAGAGTATGTAGAAATCCTCCATCAGGTTCAGTCACAACCAATGGTAAACCTCAGTGTACCCCTCTTTAGAGTCCACCATCTTGATACTTCTTTAGTGGTGTCTAGATTAGACTTAATGATGTGACATTTTCTCTATATGGGATACACCATCCCGATTCCTCTCTTATTAGGAAATATAATCCATCTGTCTAGTAACCCTTTTAGATGTTCCAACCATGGGTTCCACTTTTTTGGTCACGTCCCATGAGATGTTCCAATCAGTTCAATCCATCACCGTTAGACATTAAACTCATGGCATACCTAAGTTAGACATGGGATACCTTTGAAAAAAAATGAAGATATTCTTATAGAATATGAAACCTCAAGATCGATGTGGGATGTCTCAGGATTCCCCACTATTGAGAAGACCTCTTCTGGGGAAGAATACAGGTGCACCAATATTCTTGTGTCCAAACATGCTCAGTAATTCCCAATGTGATTACTTACCTAACCTATAGTTACATCCCCAGCTAGACCCCATTGAATGTCTAGACAGATGAAAGTTAATAAACCATTGTCCATGAAGAGTTGGACTAGGTAATGAGGATCAAGAACAATGTCTTCATCAATATGGGAGACATGAAATAGGTGATGAATTCTAAGGAGGAACCCACCAAAGAAGGGACTGACAACCCATTATACGATTTCAATAATGGAGTAGACATATCTCTAGAAGTGATGAATGAAACCTACCTTTGGGTAGTGGGAATACGGGGTACAATGCACCATCAGTGAACGTCAAACACACTTCTAGGAGGAGCTCCCCTGTAGAAATTATCAACTACAACTCCACCCAATATAAATTGTATAACTATCACCATTAATAAAATTGAGGGATATCTACTAGTGATATAATTTTATTGGTTCTAAATAGTGTTATATTAGAGTAGAACAACCTTATTTTAATGATCCCAAATCAAGTTTATATAATTATAAATTGTTTTAATGATTTAAATAAGAATGTGGTTTTCCATTGAAACATACATAAATGGATTAGTATATCGATCAGTGTGACACTTTATCATGTAAATATAAGGCTACCATATAACTTTACTACATGTTATTTTTCACCTTTCTATAGGAAAACTAACAGTTTATAATGAGATATATAAAAAAATTAATCCAACTATTGGGATTACAGTATGATTAAAAAACCACCTTACCCCAAGAAGAAAATAACCTTATCTAAAGAATAAATTCATCTTATTGTATGATTAAAATCACATTAAATAAAGGGAATCATAATTTTAAAACATGATAAAAACCACCCTATTGAATGAAGGAAACTACCTGGAGACATGAAAAATTCAAGTTATTAAGACAAGATATGCGTAAAATTTAATAAATTGATATACTGGTAGTAGGTTTTTAATGTGTTCACTGCAAATTTGAAAATATCACCACTTAATGTAAACAACTAAGCACAAGAAGTGTTGTGTTGAACACACAATCAAATGATTTGACCACATATAGTGTGGAAAATTAATCATCACAATTCCACATTACTGGATAATGATAATAATTTGTGATATCAGGAGATCATAAATTACATGAAGATAGATTACCATGTATAACATAAAAGTAGAGCAATTTAAACTTTCAATGACTAGTTTTTACCTAATAAATGATGTTCTAGTGAATTTAGTGAAATAAAAATATTTTCCATTGGATACCTCTATTGAAGATAAAATTTAATTATATTCATTCACATATTAAAAAATAAGTTTCTATTCATTACTGGAAACATCTGGTGTCACACATAGAATAGTTGGGGATTTATATTAGATCGCCTTCTACAACACTCCGTTTATATTGAATTACTAAGAATTTTTTTATATCCTTCTAAAGAGAAACACGAGGACCCATAACAACAAAAGAATCATAGATTGAGAAACATATCTCCATATATTCATATATATCTTGACATTTTACTTCTATGATTTACATTGTCGTTGTGTGTTATTATATTATCTTTATATTTACAAATTGTCTCATGTTCTTAAACTAGTGTGTGTTCAAAATATTACTACAATACATTTTATTTTATTCAAAAATAGAACTATGGAAGAGGACCAATGTAACCTGGTATCGTTTCCACCCCATGTAGGACTGTTGATGAGGTTTTGTTCTAATATATCCTTATGCATTGTATATTGAAATTATGGATCCCAGTTTTAGATATGATTCTTGTTAGAATAAATTTCTGGGTAGCAGGTGATCTATATTTGGAGGGGTTTGAGTCTCATCTTGATTCCACAACAACATTATTTACATTTTGTATTTTTTTAATTTTATTTAATTTAACATAAAATAAATTTAATTTTCCCATTATATTAAAAAAAATTATGTTTGGTTTTTTATTAATTTTTTTTATTAATTTTTTTATTATGTAACTTATATTTATTAGATAAAATATTTATAATATATTGCAATTATTTTCTAATACCACTTAGGTGAAATTTCCTTCAAGATAAAACATATAAATTTATAGAATTTCGAATAAGTGAGCATATTTATTAAATTTATGACCATTTTATAAATTTTTTTATATTGTAATTTCATTGGAACTCAATTTACCTCCTCTGGAGTAACTCACATTGACCAAAATTTGATATTATATGTTTTTAAAATATCATTTAAAATGTAATATAGTTTAATTTATGTGATCTTAAATTTTTTTAAATAAATATTTATTTATTGATAACAAAATATATTGAGGGACTATCAATAGTTAGCCTCTTTATTTTAATGACACTCATTTTTCTCAAGGTAATATTTGGATAATATTTCTTTTAGAGTTAATGTTTATTTATATTTATAAAGTAATGAAGAACAAATATGATAAACCAAAAACTAGTAGATCTAATTTGAGTGATGCTTCTAAAACATTATATGAAATTAATTTTAATGATGTGATTAATTTATAATTTTTTATAGGTGAATGAGAATTTAACTTCATATATTCTGATGATAATCCATTGGAAATTTGTGATACACAAGTCATTTCTCATAAAGTAACATTTACTAATATATTAATTCTATTAAAAAATTACACTATTAAATATAATACGTTTATGATAAAGACTGATGATTCTATATCTTATTTTTATAATAGGTTAACTGAGCTAGTGAATGTGATGTATTCATAGAGAAAGAACATCACTAAATTGATAAGTTATCTGATTTATCAGATTCTTACAAGTCCAATTGAGGAGTAAATATGTATCAGTAAGATAATCAAATGATTGTAGTAAAAAACCAGAAATAAAATGTATTGAAATGAAAATGATTTATGAATAATAACTGCTAGTGATCAAGGAACAAGTGGTTGAACTAAACATTAACATATAGCTTTTAAAACGATTTCATCATGACAAAAAGGGAAGGACAAAGATAAATTTTTATGTATTGAAGAGTTGGATGCTAAAAGTGATGAGGAAATGTCCCATTTGGATATGTGTT
Source organism: Viscum album (assembly GCA_963277665.1). NCBI lineage: Eukaryota > Viridiplantae > Streptophyta > Magnoliopsida > Santalales > Viscaceae > Viscum > Viscum album. The sequence continues at coordinate 808,573,281 of OY728140.1, read as the reverse complement.
TCCAAAATATGTAAAGAAGAACTATTTCATTAGGGACACCAATTATAAAGGAATGTCCAATGAATTAAATATGATAAATGATTTGAAGAAGGATTATTTTATGAATGAAATTCTTTTCAATGGTTTTATGATAAAAATAAATATCAAAGTTAACTATCCTAAACTAAGGTATAATAATAATTATGAGGATTATGATAACAGATATAAAAATATTATGAAATAATATTAGAGGGAATCATAATATAGTTTTAGGAAATTAGATTCAAGCGTAGAGGAAAATTTTGATAAAATAATTAATGGAAATTTAAAATTTTAATAAATATCCTACTCACATTTAAAATCATTTCATCAGTTAAATTAATAGGGTAATATTTTTTAAATAATAAATATATAAATATTACAATATCTAGAAGACATCATAAATTAACTTGATGATAAATATAAAAGTTTAATGAAGCATCATGCCCAATCTTCTCACATTAAAATAGAACTTTTAATGTAAAATGAAAAAAATAAAAATTTCTAAAATAAAAACAATGAGTAAAAATTATTTAGTGAGAAACTAAAAAAAGAATTTGGAATAATTTTGAAATGTATGACTAACCTTGACACCTATTCAAGGAATAAATATAACTCTTAAATAAGCCATTGAAATAGAATATCATCCTATAGAAAGTTGTATTATTAAAGTTAAATTTCTTCCTAGATACATTTCTATTGAATCTGTTAATTTTATTTATTATGTTGGACTATACAATGTTTTTTTAATGTGTATGGTATGATTATATGATATTAATTAAATTTTTGTGGATTCGAAAATTGATGATTAGTAACACATCTAGACCAATGAAAACATGGGTATAAATAAATGTTTAGTTTAATTATATTTTAATGGAAAGATTCTTCAAGAGTTTTTACAAACATTAATTGAATCCAGATAATGGATACTATTAACACATGACTGGGGAATTATATTGTTCAAAGTGGATAATTATTTTTTATGGTGGAAATGTCAAATTTAGGGACTATTCAAAATGTAAGATATTTGGAAATGGTAATATTTTTAATTCTAGTATATTATTAATTTTCAATGTTTCATTTATAAATAGATTGAAATAAAATATTATTAGAATGATTTAATCATGTGATCAAAGTTTCCGTGTAATGTTTAAAAACAATGCATGTATTGTTTTGTTTCCAAAAAGTTATTTTTAAATGCTTTAAACCCGAAAAGCTCGGCCAAGGGATAAACCCCTGACCATTTATTAAAGAAAAAGAGAAAGACAGTAATCAAACATAAAAATCCAAAAAGAAAAGATATTACATGTCACACAAGCCATACCCATATCTATAATCCTCCTCCACTGTAGTTGTTTCTCATTCTGAGCTATCATAGTGCTTCAGAACCTTAGCATATTTCCTTCACAGATTCAACTGCTCCAAGGATAAGAGCTCCTCATTGCCACCAGAGGACCTAGTGGCTAATGGACTTGGTAGATAGGAGTAATCTGTCTTTGAACTACATCGCGGTGAAGCACCCAAGACTTCTTGAGCCCCAATCGCCTTCACCTTCCCACCTTGAACCACATTACTAAATGAAGGTATAATCATGCCACCATAGTTTTCTTTCTCACTCTCATAGCAATCCCCCCACTTCCTGTGGATAAATATATGCTGAAATTGTCGTCCCCTCCACTACTCATCTGGAATTGACCATTGGTGTCAATCACAGCAAGACACCTTGGCTGTTTGGGGAACTCCTGATTAACCAAGGTCCACTGCTACACATCTTTTAGTCCATTACCACCCTCCTGTAAATGAGACTCATGCTGAAACTCATCCATTGAAGTGACCTCCTCTACAATCTCTTTTTCCAACTCCTGGAAATGATTAGCAGTATCAACATTGAAGACCACATACCAATCAATCACAGCCCTTCCTTCCACCCCATTACATCCATTTGAAACCTCCACACTACCACTACCACTGCCAACATCAGCCAGAATTCCACTTCCCACATTCACTGCTTCCTTACACCAATTAACATCCTTTCTAGTTGGAACAGGCACAGACTCCTCATGTTGCAACACCATCATAATAGTATTAGCACCTATGGTTCTTCTCTATTTTCCAGAACCAGAAGCCTCATTTGCATTAGCTTGCAGCACCCCATCACCCAACTGCAGGTCATGTCGAAGCCTACTGAACACAGTAGAGACATCTGGATTTAAGGGGGCCTCTGCAGAGCCCCTTGTAGGTGCTGCAGCCCAATTCACTGCATCATCTGTAGTTCCAGAAGTCGCACCTGCAGCATACATCAACCTCGACCTGGAGGACTCACCTACCCTCTCCCTCTGGTTAGAAGATTTTCTATTCAGCATTTCAGAGCTATAGTTCGACGCCAAATGACCTAGAAGACAGAAGGTATTACAGTATCCTACATAAGATTCGAAGACAACGGGCTGCCTAAATATGAACTCCTCACCAACAGTAATCCATACCCAGTTGACTATGGGCCTTGTGACATCCACCTACACACAGAGATGAGGATTCATCGGATGACTTACGGTGGACGTGTAGACAACAGAACAGAGATAGTGCCCCACCATATTACCAATCTCGAAAATAATTGCAGGATTTTGGAAAGAAAGTGGGAGCTGTGGAAGACTAACCCATGCCACAGTGGTTGACGAATCACAATTCATGTATATGTAAAATGACTTGTGAAGGATGAAGAACCGGCATCTGTTGCATCTAAGAGGGTTACTGTACTAGGCTTGGATCAAATCATCCTCCGAGTAAAATCGAGTCATGAATTGGCGACTGTCAAGAAGCCCCAAAAAAGCGCGTTCTTGCAAATCCCACTTTCCAATGATAAAGCGGTCGAAATCATCAACTGAGGGCCTTCTCCAATTGAAATGTGCTACCAGCATTAAATCCAAGTGACTAGATGCTTCAAAGAACTCCAATGTAGAGATCAGAAGTTGAGGATCACCCTGATGAAGATAAGGAACTTTCAGTCATAAAGAAATCATCGAGAAATACAGGAGATAACTAGGGATTGAAAAAGGAATAAAAGGCTTCCGCGGTGTTGGAGACTGTGATACCTGGTCCTTCACCTCCCTCCCACCTCTTAGAAGGAGAGGGAAGTCATCCCCAGGATTCATCTAGGGTGTCAGTGCCACAAAACACCATTGCCAATCCATGGTTCTCCGCGAGTCACTATCTCTGCAAAACGCCATCCTTTAAATGCTTTATGAAATTAAAACTCTTATGATGTTAATTAATATTCCATGATTTTTCAAAATATTTACAATCTATGTGATTTTAATAAATAATCATTTATTTGGAATAGGAGAATTGTCCTATTTAATATTCATTCACTTATGAATATATCTATGAAATGATTAGTTAAGGATCTACCAAATATGCAATTCCATGATGATAATTTCTATAACACAAAAAAGGGGAATAATTCAAAATCTATTTTAAATAAAAAAATCATTTTTAAACATCCTAGACCCTATAGTTAGTTCACATATATTTCTTTGGATGATCATGAGATTCAAGATTAAGTGGAAAGCACTATTTTTGTGATCTTGATGATTAGTTTTTTATGTATACATGGGTATTAATTTTAGCACAAGAAATAATGCATATTCCTATTTTCTAAGTATTCCATATTTTTGTAAAATCATATTTGACATAAAATTAATTCCCTAGGAAGTGATAATAATAGCTAGTTTGAAAATCAATATTTTGATTCATAATTCCAACAACCTGTCAATAATCATAACCTGTAAAAAAAATTGGATCCCATTGAAGAATGGAATAGTATAAAGGATAAATAGAACCAGTCAATAAATTATTCAGAGAATGTTTAATGAGTATTATTTATCTATTTATTTTTCTAAATATAATATTATTATAGATTTTTATATAATCAGTATTTTTTTAATAGACCTCTGTTAAAAAGAAACCATTATGAATTGTGAAATAAAATAAATCCAAAGGTCAATTAGTTTATAAATTTTTGTTAAAAAGTCATTATTTATATAACAAAGGATAATATTGAAAATTTTGAAACAAATAGTGATGATGGAATTATTATGTGTATTCAACAACTAGTAATCTTTGTTTTTTGTTTAACAAAAAGACTAAGATTTAGGAAGAATATGTACAAGTATATTTCGATCAAATATATCCACACGAGTCAAAAACCACTTTTGAAAATCTTGAGGATTGTTATTTAAGTCTAGATATAAATTATAAACATTAGGATAATTATTTCAAATCTTCTGTAAAGAACTCATCTAGTTTCGAAGAACTACCTATGTGTGTACCTGTAGAAGATAATAAGATATCTGACTCATCTTTTACTAGAACCATTAGGACTCATAGTTATCATCACATAGATGTCATAGTTGGAGGCGTAAATAGAGGGAATATTTTTTGGATTATCTTATTAATTGGATGGATCATCAAGCTTTCCAGTTGTATTCGGAACCTAAAAACGTATATGAAGAAATTAATGATGTATTTCTTGTAATGAAAATGCATGAATTGAATAATCAATTCAATATGAACATGATATCAGAAATAGTGGATAGATTAAAAGGTCAAATAACTACTGTCACTATATTGGTATTAGAAATAAGGTTGATGAATTAAGAACTATAGTAAGAAATAATGATAGATTTGTTGCACATGGATACAGTCAACATAATTGAATTCAATTTGAGGAAACCTCATCACATGTATCTATAAATGAATCCATTATACTATTTAATTTCTACGTTTCACTTTTGAATTTCAAAATATATCAAATTGATGTCAACAGTACATTATTAAGTGGTTATATAGCTTGTGATTATTTTTTGGATGAACCCTGTGGATTTTGAATTACTCAATTTAGAAATCATGTTTTTAAATTAAATAATTATTTATATCATTTAAAATAATCTCCAATATTAATATAGTATTGTATTAGCTATTTTATATTTTATAATGGATTTAATAAATAAATAGATAACACTTAAATATTTATTAATTTATTTCAATTGTTTTTAGGCGTATATATTAATGTTCATGATATTATTTTTAGATCTTCAAAAAATTATTTATTTACTGAATTTTAAACAATGGTGAAAATTCGATTCAAATTTAGCTTGACTGGTGAGCATAAGTCATTGATTGAATTGAAATTATGAAATATAAGGATAAAGTAATTTTAAATCAAATAAATTAATCAAAATCTCTTATAATTTTTTTTGGTATGAGCTCTATTTATTGTATAAATACTCTTATAAGTACTAAATACATGTTATATCTTGATTAGTTTTTTATATAAATTGATCAATCTAAATATTGATGTATGATAGAAAGTTTACTATACATAATTACTTGTTGACCATATATTATGTTTAGTGTATGTATGTGGACTCACATTCATGAAAACCCAAAAAATCACATCTATTAGATGCGATATTTTCTTAAATAACTCAATAATTAAAAATAATAATGATTTTATTATTCCGGATGGAAATAATTTTATTTTTTATAGTTATTTAGATGAGAATGTTGGTTCTTTCAAGTTATTTTGTAGAATATCTTTTAAAACAAATAACTTTATAGGAAATTACCAAGTATCAGGGTGCAGTAGTACGATGAACCATTTTGCATTATCCATTACTAAATATGAGTACAGAGCTATGGGAAGTTGTTGTGCACAAATTCTATGGATGTAATAAACATTTCTAGATTGTGGATATCAATTCAAACATGAGAACATAAATTTATTTAATATAATCACGAAAAATATTTCTAAGAATCCTAAATCTCATTATAGGATAATGAATATTGATAAACAGCATCACCTTATGATGGATCATTACAAGAAAGGTGATATAAACCTTGAATTCATTGGTACATAACATCTTCTTGCTGATATATTTACAATGACATTGAATTTTCAGATACTCAACTATATCAATCATGAATTAGTAATGATAAATTATGTTTAAATTATTATATATTAATTTATATTTTTAAATTTTTTCACAATTATTTATATGTTTTTCTATATGTAATTATAATTTTCAAGTCACATAGTCAAGAATATGATTGTAATTCCATTTTTTCATAATGTTGCTCACCCTATAATAAAAAACTTTTATATATCATAAATTATTACAATATCACTATTGTTACTATAAATATATGTACATTAAATTAATAGGAACCTATTATTAATTACATTATAGTATAGTTATCACACATACCATAAGTTATAGTTATCATTCCAACATGAATATAATATTTACTTATCTAATGTAATATCCATCCTATGTATATTTCTACAAAGAACTTTTTGGGAATATATTTTTGTGGGATTTATTTTATGTATATTTTTATTTATTCAATAAATTATTTAAATTAAAAATCTAAATCTGAATCCAAATGATTACCTTTCTTCAATTATATTACCTCTATGATTTCAGGATATTTTTTTTAGATACTTTTTTATCATCATGAATTTCTCACTCTATCATCTCAAATGGCAATTTTTTACATCCCATTTTCACACCAATGGAGTTCTAGAATCAAATAATAATGCAAAGGATTAATCATTTGTCAGAAAATTATTTTCAATTTTAGTATCCTTCTTTAGTGCTGTCAAAGTCAATAAAATAAAACTCGATATATATGTTAGATCTAATGAATCTACATCTTGTTAAGAACTAGTTTTTAGTGGATAATGAATTTGATGAACAATGGTTCAAATTGATACTATCGCTAGTCTGAATTTTAATTTTGAAACAAGGGTAGACTGAATGGATTATGAAAAATGGTATATCATTCTATCAAATTAATATCATGGAATTTTATTCTAATGTTTCATTCCTTTATGGAGGGAAAAATTATAATTTTAAATAAATATTAAATAAGAAAATATAAAATCCTCTTCGAATTTTTGGGGAAAATGTTTGGGAATACCACACAATAGAGAGTATGAACATTATTATTGATAATATTTTATTAATCATTGACACGATGAGTTTGTGGACTCCCTATAACATCTCACTAAAAATGGAAGTCCTTGAAAACCCATTGTCTTTTAGAAATGTTTTGAAAGAAAAATACTTGATGAATTTATTTTTAATTTCATTTTTCTATTGAAATTAGACATTATTATTTTGAGACATGAAAAATTTTTATTCATGTATTTATTGTAAATGGTAGTTAAAATAAATATTTTCATTTTATTTATGGGATATATGGTGGAAATTTGTAAAAAAGATTCGATTTATAGATACATAACATATCATAAATTATTTTCCCCTTTGAAATAGTAGAGTGGAATAACTCCTTCAGAAGGGGATAAATTAACTGATTTGGATTGTTTTGGTCTTATCAGATATTTTTATAAGAAGATAATTGTTAACTAGAAACCATATAAATAGATATGGGTGGTTGTCCTATAGAAATTGTATAAATAGATTAAACCATTCAAATTTCATGTTATAATAATATATAACATAGATACAGGTCATGAACCTAATGAAATTGTTGAGTACCCTATTGACATTTTTTCTCATACAGATGTATAATAATATGTGTTAAAATAATTTGTAGTATTTAAATATGAATATTTATATAAAATGGAATAAGATGTCTTTCATAACCTATCCTAGAGGGGCCCAAGACATGACACCCCAAACCCACCCTTAATCAGCTAGGGGATGGTGACTAGTTCCGAGAAGGCATAAAACTTACATTGGAGGCCTTATCCAAAGTACATGAACACATGAACACATCTACAATCCTATAAAATGATAAAAGTAATAACAACATAACAACCATTCATGCATACAACAAAATCCCACAACCATTGTATGACGGGAAGTTAATAAATGTAAATAGGTCAAATACATGCCCCCCAAAAAGAATCTCAAACAAAAGTACAACATGAAAGTAAAATTGGGACATCTATTAGAATACCACAGGAACAAACCTAGGTATTTCCAGTCTCACTATGAATCATCTAGTCTGAGAGCAACATGGACTCTATAAATTTGTTGATCATCTTCACAAGACACAACATGTGTTGCAATATCCCATATATTCTCGAGTATGAAAATATTTAGTAGGAAACACTGAAACCAAAAATAATATATCATAGTAAAGAAATTAATATATATTTATATGTCAACAAAAATAAAATAGGAATTTCCATATATACTCATTGAAGACACACAATCTAATAGTAAGTCAAAACTGTAATGATAGTCGTATATTCGTGCTTAAATATTTAATAATGCACTCATCCAGAAGAACAAACTCTTATGTCTATATGTAGTGGTGATGTTCATCGAAGAGGTAGAGCCCCTCATGCATCTACCATAGAGGCACACACTAAAGTCCTGAAGTTATAAGATAAAAAATTTAGGATCAATCATATGGACATGGGGTAGTATAGAAAACTCTATCTGAATTATCCAGTTATGTAGAGGATTGTAACCCATGTAGGATTGGTCACAAAAATACTTACTACTCCATATAGGGTACAAAGATGAATAAATAATCATACTTTGGTCCTCTCAGAGGGATTACAATTACTTTATCCATGAATTCAAGATGAAGGGATCATTTTCCATGGAGTAGAAGAATATTCCATACAAACCCTCCAAGAAAGGATATATAGAACCTATCCTAACAAAAAATTTACATGATATAGATGAAAATGGATCCATCCCTTGTGTACTAATGTAAACAGTGTGTAGAATGGTTGCACAACATGTCCCTTGACCCTGGGTCGTTCCCATGTAAATGGATTTTGTTTCAATCCATTCCCATGTCTTTATTGAAGTACATTGTGTGTAGGATACTCGTGTATTAAACATATGATCAAGAACATTACTTCACATTGTTTAATGTTATTGTGTACATGTACATGGAATAACCCGTGTACTCTATTCCAAACCATGTCTTTGTAATGGTGCACAAACCATGCTCCACCTTGTGTCTTCTAACCACAGTCCATGTACCCTCTAATATACAATCTGAGTCATTAGGGAGGGTCTAGACACATTGTGATAGGGGAGACTTGTTGTTTGATACCAAAGTCCCTTTAGAACCCTAGTTTCCACACAAGGGGGGCCATATAGTGTGTGGATCTGGGTTTCCTACTATGTTTTTCATGTTCTCCATGAATTGTTAATTTAGAGTATGAATTTCCATCCATTTATCCAACAATTTATATGGAGAACTCCTTTTCATAAAATCATTATTCAAGGGAGGATAATGCTTTCAATCATTGAACAATATGATACAGTGCTTTCATTCATTTGTAAATCACCATCATTCTTTATTCATCATTGGGAACTAAGGAGCATGAAATAATGTACTTACATCATTCAATCCACGTCCAATATCATTGTCACACCTCATTCATGAAATTATGATATTTTATTAGTGATTTCATATCATTTAACCATGAAACGAGTGTGAAAAAAATAGATTTATCAAGATATGATAAACTATAGTCTAAGCAAAGAATGTGCAATGTGAAAGAAGAATCATGAGGCAAATGCAAAAACACATAAATAAGGAATGTAATATAACCATTTTTTTCCTCAAACCATTGTTGGTATAATAAAAATGAAAATTCAATAGTCATAATGAAGTTGTTTTGAATAACCCACAAAAATAACCCAACAAAAAGAATTCAAGATCCTTGAATAAATTTTTTAGTCGGTTGATTCATGTTCAACATATAAATATATAATAAGAAAGAAAAACAAATAAGAAAACTTTGTACCATGATTCAGATCAATCAGTGATAAAAATGGGTTTTCACCATGATCATTGGTGCGATCCTATGAATATGTTGCATGTCAATCATCAATCCATGATCCTGTCACCATTCATATGATATAAATCCATAAATTCTCTCTCTAATAGCCCTTTAAATTTTCCATTTCTATGTGAATAAACATGGAATTACAACATAATAGTCAACATGAAGACTCTCTAATTACTACGTCAACATAAAAAATTATAATAATTTTTTTTATTATTTTATTCCTTTCCACACCCATGGTGAAATTTCCGCTAAGGACCCATGCCGACCAAGGTCAGGTCACGTCAAGGGTAACACACACATTTTGAACTCAACAGCTCCCAAATAGTTATGAATTAATCCTCAATTTAGATGATATTTCACATTTTTATATAAACTATGCGTGCATTTTTTTAATATATTTAATATCATTCAAACATTTATACCTTGAACATCAGGTCTTTGAATCACACACTGTTTCAGTGCCTTGTCTTGAAAATAATTCATATATGACCTAACAATTATACATGCAAAATTTGAGTAATTAAAATATCCCCACATTGAGGATTTATATCCTGAATATTTTAAAAGAGGGAAACATAAATAAGTATGGGTACTGAGGGTGAATTTTATTTTCCCACTCCCATGTTCTATCTTGTAGATTCGGAAGGTTTCACAAAACATGCACTAATTTAATTGATCACCCATAAAAGATTCTATCTTTCTAATACTTGATCTCTACAGGGTACTTGTCCTTGGTAGCCCTATCCTCAATGTCCAACTCTCCCCAATCAATAACATGAAATTTTTCATGCACATAGCTCTTTATATACAACATGTGGAGGTAGTTTTGTACCCAATATAACTATGGAGGTATAGATAAGTGATCTTCCTCCACACCAAATCTATACAATATCAACAAAGGGCCAATAAATTTCATCAATATCTTACCATCATAAGAAAATTATTTATGACCCAAGTAGTGGTAAAATCCATTCAAAGTCATGGATTCCTTCCTCCAACACCAAATGACTCCATTTTATATCATCATAAGTATTATTACATATCAATGTAGTTGTATTTTGCCCTATGATTATATAATTTTTTTGGTGGTTTCTCACATTATATCTGTTCATATGAGTGTGTACTCTCCATGTTTAGTACAGTAATGTGGTGACCTACATGGTAACCCATACAAATCCTTGAATGGTTCCATACAGATGATGGAATGTTAGTTTTTGTTGTATAAAAAAACCAGTAATAGGTGATCCTCCTAACTAAATCCAAATTCCAACATGAAAGAACATATAATGTTGACAAGAACATGAATGGTCTTCTTATTATAGCTAATAGTATGAAAGTGGAACACTATGTTCAATAGTAATTGAATAAAAAATATTCCTAAAATCCTGTAAAAAAATTAGATTTGAACTGAGAATCATGATCTGAAACAATCATTGATGAGACGCCATGGGGTTGGATTATCTCTTCTATATAGAGGCATCCAAATATCTCCACTGAACTCTTCTCTCAGATTACAAAGAAGTGGGCAGACTTGGTATGTCATTCTATGATCACCCAGATGGAAATGAGCTGCTATACTTACATGTTATTTCCATCATCAAGTCTATATATATCTGATCCAAAATCAATTCTGGAACCTCAAGGTGCTGATCCAAACCCAATGGAACATGGCTCTTAGCCTTCACTGGATAACAAGTACGGATTCAAGAGATAAACTCTACAACTAACATATTTATCATTTTCCAGATAAACTAACATTATTGGTCCCGGTACATATTTTCCACAGAAAGATGTACCACAAAAAAAGATGTATGAATCTCTCTCTAAACAACCCCTAGTAATGTGACTCATAACATTTTTCATCCTCAAAATATATTGACTTGCTTCCCACTATTAGTATTTCAATGATGGGTATATCGAGTGGATAACTATGTATATAGGGTCTTAGCTTTAGTATCTTTTTGGTGTGCCTCCTTGACTCACTTTAAGATTGGAGTGGTAACAATTGTGGACATGAGTTAACTTCTCCATCTTCATCTGGAAAGGATTATTAAAACATGAACAACTGCTCCAACACCTCATCAAAAACTGTGAAAAGGATCTCATATTGAGATAATATTCGACTACATTAACCTTCCTAGATGTATAGAATATTTTGATAACATAATCCCAACGGATGTATTTTCTCTCTACTACATCAAGTTAATATCCTTTGGAGAGAAGATGTAATTGGGACTATTTTGTTTAGAAGATATTTTAAACCACTCTCCAATCAAGTACTATCTTTATATCATTGGCTAGAATACTACCACTACTAACACATGATTGTGGTATGAAATGTTCTACTCACGTGGTCTCATCTGAAGACAAATTTAAAAATTCATTTCCTTCCTCTACATTAGAACACGACCAATCCTAGTTCTTAATACATCCCCAAAAATATGTACTTGAAATCCTCCACTAGAAATATCAATATGGGAATGCTCTCCAAACCGTTCCTCAACTACTAAAAAGCCAACTAAAACCATTATATCCATAAAAAAGGTTGTCCCTTTTGAGTCAAAGTAGTCATCGGTGATCATATCCTCGAGAAATCAGTTATGAATCTCTAGAAATACCCCCACCAACATGAGTAAGTTTTATAAATCTATTTTGTTCTTCAGTGGCTCCCAAGATGATACTAACACATCCTTAAAAAGTTCCACTGCCACTCCATCCACAAGGATAATGTGTCAAAAGGAAAATAATTATTGAATCAAGAATTTGAACATTAATATATTTATATAAATCTATTTCTCTTGGAGTATATCGAAAACTATACTCAATTGTCACACATTCTCCTGCTCAGACACTACATAATTAAGGAAATCATTAATCAAGACAACCATGAACTAGTCCATGAATGGCCAAAAGAAATAGTTCATGAGTCCCATGAATAATTCATGGGAATTAATCATTCCAATGGGCATCACCAAGTACTCATATTGAACATATAGACATCATAATGTTGTCTTTGGTATATCATTCTCCTCTTCTAATAAATGATGATATCCTGAACTGAGTTCGACCTTTTTAAACCATTTTTCAACAATCAGTTGATTAAATATTTCATCAATTGTCAATAGTGGATACTTGTTCATCATGGTCACCTATTTAATTCACCGGTAGTCCACATGTAACCTCAATCTCCAATCCTCTTTCATGGGGAACAAAACTGGTGACTGTTATGCTGAACCATTGGGTCTAACAATTCCTTTCCTATAGAATTCCACTAACTAAACCATAACCTTGTGCATCTCTATGCGATTTATCATACATATTGGAATAGATATCAGTGACATACTATGGTGTATATCAATATAAGATTCTATCTCTTAGTAGATAGATAATCGAGAAACATATTTAGGGAAGTGGTCCTCATACTCCTCCACCACAGTAAGAAATTGGGAACTCATAATTTCCCCTAATTTAAGTACCATTGTATCCAAATGATGATAAAATGGATACACCATCCTATGAATGAGTCTATCATTCATTACATGGTATTATTTTCACACAAAAAAAGATAAAACTTGTTCTTTCACTATAGACACGCTCCACCCTATACCTAAAACAGTCAATCTGGGAATGATCTCTTGATATACAATATATACCTAAGATGAATTCATAAGGCCTCATCATTGCTACTAAGATATTATAATAGAAAAACTCACCTTCGTGATTCATGTCACACTTACAACACAAGTGTGTGACTTCCAAGGCTTCTATAGTAGTAGTATCTATGGCCAAAGGATGATCTATGTGCTAAACAAGAATCTTGGAGTCTCCACTATGTTATGTGTTAAGAATGAACTGACTAAGACATATTTATTTTAGTACTGTAGAAATGTTTTAAATGACACACATCATACCTAAAATAATTCTCAAAGCCTCTGGGTTTTTTGTTTTGTCTACCAGTAGTTGTAATCTCCCTAGTCATCTAGCTCGTTATGCCAAGTGTGGACCTCATGAGGGTAGTGGTGGTAATAGTTCAATGAATAAACCACCTCTTGGTGATCTTATCTCTCCTCTTCCACATCCTATGGACTCTGAACTTGCCTTATCCTATAATTATCTCCTCTTCAATGACAAATCCACAATCTCTCTATCAATTATAATGTGGATTATACAATCGCAATAAAGAGGCCCCATTCCATTACTAGATTAGTTCCACCTCACCTTGGTATAACTAGTCCCACCATATGAGATTTGAACCATATAATTTATTCCATGGGACCTACTCTAAAAATTTATGGCATGTCTCATTCCATGATACTAACATCAAATCCATGATTCGGATGACTTGGGTCTTGTGTTCCCACTACTGGAAACCACTACCTCTACCTTCCAATCCACAACGCACCGAACCACAAATATCACTCTAGCTCACTCGAAAATGTCAGAATGCATATTGGAAAAATAATAGATCATATTTAACTATTCTTACCATGATCAAGTTTATGTTCCCTAAAAAATTAATCCTAAACCATAACCATAGAGTACCTAGACTGATTTGTAGAACTTGAAGAATAATAACATACTATAATGTGGCCCTACTAGGGATTTTAAAGCAATTTGATATGTACAACCCTATACATAATTAAAGATCACTCCTATCTAAAAAGGATTTCTAAAACATTACATGAAAGAGTCACCAAGTCATAATATTAGGGCACTAAACCCACCATATCCATACTGAGATGTGAATAATGATCGAAAAAAGGACCACTGTCAGACATCTCATTAACCTAGAAAAAATGAACACTCTATTCACTATCTCATTACAGGCCTTAGCTTCCTAAGTGTGAGGATCATTTTAGAACTTCATGGGTCTCTATCACTAAAATGTGAGAAGTACGCTTAGTCTAGGATCTATATTTGATGGTACCATGTGCTTCTCTAAAGTTGGTGGGATAACTAGTGTTCCATTTGGAGGCAACATCTTGGTAATTGGGCCTTGTATCAATTCCTCATTACTAAGGGTATGATCACCTTGATCATGGTAATAAATCATTGATGGAATACATTTCCAACGGATCCTAAAATAATCATGATATACTACAATCATTATGTATATGTAAAGAGCTAACTGAAGAAGTACATGGAAACCAAAACCAATTCCAATATGATTTATCTATGATTGTTTTCAATGAAACCAATGTTCTCATGTTCTAAATGAAAAATAGGCAATCAGAGTCCTGGTGTATGGATAAATCAACCACTGCACCAATACTAGATTCCCTATCCTGAAAGATAATCATGAAACACTTAACAGTGTCTCCGCAAACCAATATCACAATCTATGGTCCTATTGTAGAAATTCATCGTCAGATACCACTCAATCAAGAACAATCTTAGTGGGGATAGTCCTAATACTCCCTAATACCACCTTCAATAGGCCTATGGATGGAGAATAAAAACAAGTATGCATATCACTAACATGGGATTCCGTAGCCTAAGTACCTATGAAAACACACATCATGAATGAAATTAAATATTTATCTTTTAAAACAACTAAAAAATCATGCATTAGTTCAAATAAATCTATCATCTGGATTATGACAGGAAGTAAAGGAATCTAAATAGATAGAAATATAATCCCAAAACAAAGAGTCTAAATCTGAAGTCCAACATGAAAATAAAACTAGGATTACTATCAAAATATTATAGCAACAAACATCGATATACCCAATCTCTCTAGGAATCATCTTGTCTTGGTACATTATGGTATCTATCAAATGGTGTATTGTATACACAAGATATATTGGGTATGGGAAAATCACATGCAGGGTTGAGTATAAAAAAACTCAGTAGGACACCCAAAATTCACAATGAATTTATCATTGGAAAAAAATTAGCTCAATAAATGTATATTTTTATAAATCATATAAAATTAATATCCTGATATATTTCAAACAGACACATAGTCTATAGGATAGTGCCAGTCTTAAATCTTTCCTATGACTCTAGCTCGAATATTCCAATAAGTGGTTATCCAGGATAGGACACTCAAGAGTATGAAATAACTAATTTCTTTTATCCGAGAGGTATTTCTAAACGAGTCTCACCATTATAAAGACACACTGATGGTATAAAAATATACAATACAAAAATGAGGATCACTCTGATTTCCATGGGGTTATTAATTCTACTCAATCTGGATTAACCTACTATGTTTAGAATTAGTACCTGTGTAGTGTTAGCCACAACTAGACCATGAACTCTCCCTTGGTAATGAATATGAATATAGGATTTCACTTTAGTCCTATTAGAGGGATTACACTGTCTATATACATGAATTCTTGGTGAAGGAATCATTTTCCTAGGAGTAGGATAGGGTTATATATTGTCCCTCGTGGAAAATGAAACAGGGACCACACCTAAAAAAGGACATGTTGATGATAATAATGTCAAGTGCTACAAGCCATGTATATGAAAGTAAACATCATATAGAATGGTTACACATTATGTCCCTTTACCCTGAGTCCTAACTGTGTAAATGGCCAGTGTCATAAGACATGTATCTGTCCATGTAGAAGTACAAAACGTGTAGGCACCCATGTATTGTACCCATGTGACATTACACTACTTCAACTGGTATACATTTTCAAGTTTCCATGTACTTGACATAGCTCATGTACTCTGGTCCATTCTATGTCCACGTAATGTATTTCACGACGTGCTCCAACCCATGTAATACAAAACATATATATGTTCCTTTATGGTAAACACATGGTCTTTGGAGAGGTACCACACATTAAATGATAGGGGTCACATTCCATGAAATACATTAGTCCCTTTGAAATCCTAATTCCCAAACATAGGGGCCCCAAATTTATGTATCTATGTGTTGCATGCCATTCTATGTGGTTTCTCCCATAATTCAGGTTATTGAATTCATGTTTCCATCTGTTCATCCAACCTAGTACCAGGTTATAATAATGATGGAAACATATGATTCATGGCCATAGAAACATTTCCATCAGTGAATGATAATATTCAATGATTTGATTCATTTGAAAATCGGCCTCATTTGTCATCTTTTCATTACAAACCGATGAACATGAAATATAGTATATCTATTTTCTAATACATTATATATATCAATGTCGCACTTTTGTTCTTTAATTCTATTCATAGAACTATGCTTTTGGATCATTGCACCCATAAATAGTTTTGTAATGATCAATTAATCAGGATATTTAAAACCACAAGATTAATGAAGAACACCCATGGTGAATGAATAATCAGAAGGAATGAACAACCACAATCATAATGAATGAACCTAGACCAATTTTCATATTGGCCACAATCTATCACCAAATTAATAACACAAAACTATTTATAAACATAATTAAATTCTATAGAATAATCCAACAAAACATTCCCTGGAAAAATTCATGAATTTTGAATCATTTCATTTGTCGATTGCTTCACATTCATTGTTAATATCATGAATAAGAAAGTGACCCATATAATAAAACACCCTGTCTCTATTTGGATTGATCTTTAATGAATAATGGGGTTGTTTTGAGATATTTTTTGCGATCCTTTGAATATATTGTGCATCTATTTTTAATCTATTCTTTTGTCATCATTCATTTGAGAGAAATCAACCAATGCTCTCCCGAATGGATCCTTAATGGTTCTAGGGTAATGTGGATAACAATATAATTAAATCATAATAGTCTATTTTATGACTCTAATATCATTGCATCACTAAAAATAATTAAAATATTTTTTTAATTATTTTATTCATTTGCACGCTCATGTTGAATTTTTTAAAAATGACCCACTTCGTCCAAGTTTATGTGACCCATAGGGTGAAAACCACATTCTAAACAAAAAATTACCATCTTACTTCCAATTGGTCCACCGCCTAGAAGTTATTGAAATTTTTTAGAAAACTACCTGAATATTTCGTTTAATTCATTTAAATTATTTCTAAAATTTGATCTTAGAAAAACAAGATAAGTATTCACACATCGTATCAAAACCTGGCCTTTAAAATAATCCATAAAATATCCCATAATGACATGTGGAATATTTAAGTCATTAAATTTTTGAATAAAAATAAACAAACAATTTCTATTTATCTTATGGAAGAATATCAGTTATCACATGAATATCATCTACTATGGCATAGATAAGTTGGATCAGATGTGGATAGGAATAAATGATTTGTATATTTTATTATAGGGAGTAACCATATAAAACTATTACCAAATAAACCTTCTTAGGGGGAGAAATACAATATATATTTTCCATTGGGCATAAATTTTCCTAGTTTAGATGTTGAAGATCATGGAGGAGGTCCGCCAATATATGGTGGACCTAACACCATTTATATTCAAAGAATCATTGGAGGATTATTGATTATTGATGAATCTATTTAGATAATAATTGAAACTTATCAGTATGTTTTTTATGAGGACATTTTTTAAGATTCAGATGATGATGTAGTTGATGTTTATGGTTGAGGTGATGTTTATAACCTAGGACATAGTCCGATGTAGTGTTTGTATGATGTAGATTGTAAAAATTCAGATAATGGACCAATTTTACCTAATCATGCACCTTCGATTCCATAATGCTTATATGTTACTAAGAATGATATATTTTTATTCCAATCAAATATATTTGGGATGTTCCACTGTCATTTTGAAAACATTTTGAACTCTTTAAACAATGTAATACAAGAGAATCTTCTTGATGGTATTAGAAAGGTCATTAGTCATCTCTAGTCTAGAATTTATTTTAGTAAATTAATAATACAAAATGATATTAATTATATGAAAGATAATATAGATTAAAAAAGATGATATTTATAAATTATTATTCAATTGGACTAAAGATTCATTAATGGTGTTTTCTAGTCTTCTACTATTTTTCTAATCCTCTAGTTGATAAAGATAAAATTAAACATTTTATATAATATGAGATAAATGTATTGTATGAAGATTAAATATAACATTAGAAGCTATATATGATGGGGTTTAGACCCATTATTCTAATCCTATAACTATTGTTTGTAAGCATTCTAAACAATCTAATCTAGATTGAGAAACAATGAAAAGGGAAATTGATTATTATCTATGAAGGATCATGAATATGTCTGATATGACAAGGTAATTTTGAAATGTTTCTTTGGATTTGAATATTCTCCCACTAAACTAGTATTTTTTGCCTCATGTAGATAATATAATGTCAGGGAATCATTCTTTGGAAGCCATCATGGAGAATAGAGATAATTTCATTCAAAAATTGGTTCATGGTTCCCAAGATGTGAGTGAGTATAAATAAATGATGTATTCATAACATAGAACCTCTAAGACTATTTTCATAGGTACCTCATCCATTCTTGTGTACCAAACTTTTACATATTTTATAATCAATCATTTTGTTGTACTCTATTGTTCTACTTTTTATATCTTAGACTAGTTTTAATGTGTGTGTTTATCAGAGATCTTACCTCTTTATCTACTCCTAACACTACATATGCACGTTCAAATACATACAAATTAAAGGATCCTTTACTTCATAATGAAATGATATATGACCCTATGTTGGATTTATATTAGGATTTCTAATAGGTATTTATATTACTTTTTGTTTACTCTTCTAGTGTAAATATTTTTATATATTAATTCCATTCACTATTTATGTTCTTATATCTTTCTGTGATTATTTTTATTTTATATAATTGGGTAAATACATATATATTACCATTAATTGAGTTGATAATTTGAAATAGGTGGTGAATAATGTGATCCGTTAGAATTTCTATAATTTAGTGGATACTATTTTCATTACATTTACAAATATATTTCAGTTATAGCAATCCTTTTCAAATTTATTTTTGGAGAATTAAATTCAATTCAATTTTCATGTCATGATTTAGGATCATAAAAACGGGGAAATTGTTGGATTAGACCAGAACCTTTTTATTTTTGTGATCACATAAAATGAATAAATTTTTGTTTAGGTTTTTCATGATTTATTTTAAAAAGAAATTACCGAATGGATTAACAGCAATGTCTATGTGTAGACATTAATTATATATTATACTATGTAATGGTCAGGTGACCGTATCACCATAAGCACACATTATGTTACACAATAGAATATGAAAATATAAAACATAACAATGGACTGATTTAAAAAAAATCATCTTAAGGAGCTGAATGCATGATGAAGGGAAAAACCATTCCAAATAGAAAAATTCATTTTACCAAAAAAATAAAATCACCTTAACATGATAACAAAATCACATTCCCCGAAGAAGAAAACCATCTTAATATAAAAAGGAAAATATGTAAACACATTATGAATTATCTTTACCATGAAAATATAATTTTATTGTTTCATAAACTGATATATTGATAGTTTTTTTCTAATATAGTGTTTGAATGAGATACATGTTCACCACATAATGACATCAACTGACTCCATGATTGATTAAGTTGATTGCATGTTCAAATAATTTTACCAAATGAAGAGATGAAATGACCGCAAAAAAATTCTATATATACTCTCCATGACATGTTTCCTTGAGTTTGTAGAACCTTACTTCTTATTAAGGCATGATACAATGTCTAACATACTAGTGGATAGTTTCAAATCTCCAAAGGCTAGTTTTTGATGCATTGGATACATTTACTATGCATTTAGTAAAGGATGATTATTCTCCAATGTATACTTTTTTGAAGTTATATTTTTATGGGATTATTATAATATATAATAAATATATGATTATGTAATACTAATAAAATTAGATATCATAAATATAATAATTGTGTATATCTATGAGGGAATATTCTTTTAAATGATATTTTTTAACTAACAATTAAACATGTTACAGGTCAATCCAAATACAGATTTTTGGACTGAGAACAAAATAATAATCATTGATCGAGATTCATTAAACGATATATTCACCTATATCTTTATCCTTCAAATATATTCATTACTTTTGACTATCGTGTTATAATACTCTATTTTGTTGTACGTAATGCCTCCGGTGAAAAAATTGTAGTGTCCCCAACACATTCATTAATATAGCATTCATTTTATTCGACTCATAGAACCATGGAAGAAGTAATGCATGACCTGGTATCTTTTTTATCCCACATTGAGCTATGGAATAAGGTTTCTACCTAGACAACCTTTAGTGTTGTTGATTATAAATCCTGATCGAGGCAGTTGATCTCTTAATCGTTATAATATATTTCATAGTAGTGGGTAATTAAAAATTGGTGTGGGTTATTTGTCATCTAGATAACAAATGCATTTTGAATACTCACCATTCACTTTTTATATTTTGTTTCTTTTCATTATAAAACAATTGTTGTCTCCAAATATATAAACTAAACTATACATTGATAGTTATTTATATTTTTTTTTACATAATGTGTTTGAAAATATATCATAATTTTAAAAGAAAAAGTATTTATAAAATATATTAAATAATCCATAATTACTCTTATATTAGATTATTTTAATATAATTCTTATATATTTAAAATATTTTGACTAACATAGGGATTTTATTTAATTGGGGATTTATAATTTTAATTATTTAAAAAGACTATTTTTTGGGGAATTCAATTCACCCCCTCTTGATTTAATCACTCTGAAGATTAGATATTTCTTCACCCAATCTATTCGATGGACCACATAGACAACATGTCTATAAACACTATAAAATACTCTGGATGTTAGTATCTACTTATCTTGATTGTACAATCAGAACACAGATAAATACATGCATATCAAAACCCCTAATGGAATATTGATAAACATCACACCATATAGGAAATTGATGATAATCCCCAAATCACTAAAATACATAGAAAATATAAATGAATTTTATTCCTCATTATTAAAAAAATTAATCTTCATGTGTAGGTTATTCATATATCAAAACATAAATATTGAATGACTCCTCATCATGATTATCACCATTCATCTAGAATAACTGAAGATGTACTAACTCTTATCCTTTTCCCAAACATCAATATCCCTGAATACCATAAGGAGACACATCCTTATTTTCTATAATAACTAGGAAAATTATGACAGAAAATCTTAACCAACTAGAAGGATGAACTCCACAAACCACTCAATGGTACCACGACTAATTCGAGTACTGATCCATATGCATAGTAATCAATATTAACATATCTAGATGATAAAAATTCTTACATAGATTTTGTATATTTCCTATCTTCCAACATGAATGGAACTCTACTGGTGGTATGTGTCACTATTATGGGTAATTTCTTATCCAACCATATTGATAGAATATAAGTGGAGAAATCCCATGATGAAAAAAAGAATATTCATGGCATCGCTTGATCATCCCACCAACACTATAAAGAATATAATAGAACCCACATTTCTAGAAATTTGGAAAACATATCCCATAGTTAGATTTTGAACAATACTAATAGTAAGGACAATTCTCGATGTCGAATCACTTTGGGAAATGTTACTGATTCAAATCCCTTAAAATTGAAAGAAATTGAAGATAGGTATCTGATAATTGGTAGAATGTTTCAGTATGTCATCAGAACAATGAATCACGTAAATATGATAACATTCAAATATATGAGAAGAAAAATGAAACTCCATAAATTAATTACAAGAGTCCATCATGAAAAGATATCCTAGAAAATATGTATAGACATCGAAACATAGTAATATCTTATTATATGAGGTAATAAATGATTCAAATTGCAGTCCTAGAGGTCCAAAAAGGGAAGCTCTGCATAATTATATTCCTAAAACAACACCACTAGTACATTTTCTTGTCATAGAATAATATATATTAATGGATTCAAAAATCCCATTAAGGGGTTTATCAATATGATTGAAGATAACCAGTATAGACTAAACCAATACCCAATAAGCTTAATAACAACACACTCCTATGTATAGAGGTATATTCTATAACATCAACTCCCTTGTCAAATTAGACATGAAATAATTACCTCTAATTGATCCACAAACCAAAAAATAACTAAAATTAATAATTATATCATATATTTGTTGACTAGGAGGTGGTACTCGCACTATTTTGGTCTTCCACTCAATAAATAGTTAGGCATTCTTATCATTTTCGTCTTTGTACAATGAATTATATTTTTATTGTTCTATGTATCTATATTTGCAAAAACATGACACATAATCACATATATGACATGATTAAAATAACAGAAAAAAGATTATTGAGTTTCATTAATAATTTCATGATCTGTTATACAGTCACCATATCTTACCAAGGGCATTATAGAACCTCAGGCACTCTCTCAAATCATAGCTACATACTATCTTTTAGGGGTAAAGTAAGATATAAATAATGCCCCATTTAGCCCTTTTGAAAACTAGTGGTTCAATGACTGTATTTCTTAATTTTATTATAATATAATTTGCATAGCATAAAATTCTATTTGTATTGGCTGAATAATTATTTTAACTTACTATTTCATAATAATAAAATAATAATAATCTTTAAATATTCCACATAAATTGGATTCTATGAATAATTGAAAATGAAAATTTGAATAATTCCCTTTCAATATTTATTAATGTTTTTAAATAAGTGTAATTAACTCTGTATTGACTACCAATTTCACAAAAATAAATTAAATATAACTTAGATATAGAATAGAATATTTTAGTGAAAATTTTTTAAGTGCACAATGATTTCTATTTTAATTATTTATAAAATAACAAATAAAAAATTATTTAAATGAAATTTATAAATTATATAGATAAAAATATTAATTTAATTATATATATTTCTTATTACTAGTCATGTAGATAATTTAATATCACCTTATGTTTGAAAAATTTATTTTCATTAAATACTATTATTCTTAATGATTGGATGTTTTATTTTTAAATTAAATTAATTTACATCTATTAATTGAATTTATTAAAAAGGATTTTGTATATAAAGTCCTAATAAATAATGGTTTTGTAATAATAACAGCATATATTTTGGCCCTAATGAATAATAATAACAGTAAAAATATCATCACACAGTTGTGGTTGAAATAGGTTTAACAAGGGTTAATCAAAATAATATAATGGTTATAATTAAAATTACACTTTAATAACACGTATTATTTGGTTTTATCTCAAAGAATACCATATCAAAATTTAATATGATTAATATTTTGGATATGTCTCTATAAAGGTGACTTAATAATAATTTACATATTTCAAAAACTATATGTTTTCCAGTTCCCTTAATTATAAAAGCAAGCCTTATCCCATCACTCATTCACATTTTGTGAGCAAATCATTTCTAAAAAACCCTAAAAAATCTCTCTCGAACATCCTTATCTATATTTTCTATTATATTTCATTATAAAACACCAATCCCATGCTCCTTAAAAGGAGGTTTGATATAATTCTTTCAAAGATGAGGTAATCACCTTTAGAGATGATTTTCCTTTTAATTGTTCATTAACATCAACTAAATTTTTTGTAATATTAATATAAAAACAAATTTATTATCGTCAATACGCTGAAATATAATTATGTTTATGTATTCACCAATATTATACCCTTTTTCTATCAAATGTGAAGTGAATGTATTGCTCATGCATACATACAACAAATCCTCTACATGAATAAATATAATTCATTTCCCATTTATAGATTTATAGAATGATTCTAAAAATTAATATAATGATTATATGATAATTGTTTACATAAATATTCATTTTTAACTACACTTCATTATTTAACTTCGTGGCTTCTAATCCAATGGAAATGATAATGTCATCTGTGTGTTTGTGTAGACTTCCACCTCAACGAATTGGTGTGATACTTTTTTCATTTATGATTTACATGGAATATAATAATGATATATTTAATGAATATATATGATACATATAATATAAAAATTATTTTACAATGGTGATTTATTATTTACATTTCATTTATTTCATTAGTAGAAATGTGAAAATAAAATTAATGAATACATATGGCCTACATTCTCCATGAATAATGTGATTAATTATTATATCTATAAATTTTATGAAATAATATATCTATATATATGATTAATATATATTATATTTATGTTATTATTAACATTTTTTAGATCATAAAATGATAATTATGGTATTTTAACAAGAACATATGTGAAAAAATGTGTGAGAAAACAACACAGCTAACAATTGAGATAATGATAATAATGAATGGTTGGTAATAGATAGGTGATAATATGTTATAATTGTGGGTAACACAAACTATGGATTTGATTTTCATTATTAGAAAGTTTATTATAAGTTATTTCTATAAATGATTGTATTTTTTGAACAAAATGAAAAAATCATTATTTGGTATTGTTTGAACAAATTTGTATACAGAAAATATTTTTCAATAAAATGTCCTTTGGATGGATAATTATTAGCTAAAATTTCATTGTATAGTTATATCCTCGAATTTTTATCATGGGATAGAAATTAATTTGAAAAAGATTTAGGTAAAAATTAAATTTGGTGGGTTATTGTTTTTTGAAATTTTCCAACATAATGAGTTATAATATCTCATAATGCATAATCATAATAGAAATGGGGATAAATTTATTCTGGTTTACATAGATCCAATCATAATTTTTAGTGGTGTTTTACCAAATACAGTCTACTCAATAGTAAATTTTATAAAAATATTATGATCATTAAAAATTTGGGAATATCGGTGAATATGGTAAGGTGTCTAATGTTCAAAAGTATATTCACATAAAATCTAATTGGGGAATCCCTATTAGATGAAACAAATTCCAATAATAAATTAGTGATATATGATGTTTATGAATATGAAGATTTTATAAGCGTAATATTTGAAAAATTAAAAAATAATGAAGACAGTTAAGGGGTTTTTTAATTTCAATGGGATGAACATATCATATGATGTCCAGTAAGAAAAATTTATTTGATGAATTCTATCATAATATATATTCATACATTGTCTATCTAATAGATATAAATTATTTTTTGAAGATAAAAGTACTAATTTGTGTGATTAGATGAATTTTTCTGGTGAAATAATTATATAGAAGTTTTTCAATGATGAAACTAAAAATATACTTCTGATGAAATACATTAAATGGGATAAATATTTAGAAAATTAAATCTGAGAAGTTCCTCAAAAACAGTTAATGTAATAATCAAATAATTATTCTCAGAACATATATTTTTTATAATGTTTTCTTGGATAAAATTTTAGTGGTATACTTGTTTCTTATATGAATGTGATTGGTGTGTTTTGGTAACGATATTAAATGTGATAGTGTGAATATTCTCATTATTTTTTCCAAATAACAATAGAGGAAAATAAATAGTATTCATCGATTTTAACGAAAGTAGTTTTAATTAAGACATTATTAAAATTTTCTACTAACATAACAAATATTATAGAAAGCATTAGAAACATCAATGTAACTGAATATAATGTGATTTTTTAATTTTGATATCATTATTGAGTGGGACATTATATAAATGATCACATCATTTATCCATCATGTGAGAGTATTAAAAGGAGGTCCTTATACAACTCAAGTGTTGGTGTAATTTTCATGTGTGAAAAAGAAAATGTTATGAAGAATCTGTTTCATAAAGTGATACATAATGATCTTCAAAAATTCAATGCTTGATCAGGAAGTTTCCATCCAAAGAATCTCTTGGTCGCGGAATAACATGTTGCTAATGATAATTGAACTTTTTATCAATTTAATGGATCTAAATCATCTGGAAAAGATTTATATCATGTCAAATCAGACAAAAAAGTTCAAGGAAGTTGTATCAATTAACATAGGTCCCCATACACACTTTTCCTAGTGAAAACATAAAATAGTAAAATCAGATGAATAGAGAATAGAAATAGGTTCTGTAATAAAATACAATAAGAGTATTTTTATAAATTCCTAGTATAAAATTTGAATACAATTTTTTAATATAAATAAAAAAGTAAAATATTGTATAAGTAGAATAGTTAAAAATTTAACCCATTGGAAAAGGATTTTAAAATTATAAACTAAATATTTTTTCCTCAATTATTTATATAAGGGTAAAATACAATGTTATTTTTATCAGTGTATAACACAAGTGTATTAATAATACATTATTTTTGTAAAATCATAATAATTATTTTTTATGGTGGTTTTTTATTCGTATTAGATTATTTTTAAACCATGACAAGTACTATTTATACTTACAATGTAGTAATCTTTGTAAATTATGTTATTCTTATAGAATGTTCATATATTCTTGTTTTTAATAAATTTATAAATATTTAACATGAGGTGTAGTTTTTTTCATAAGAACGAAAAAAATAACAAGATAATATTATTTTTCACTCCCTCCCCCTCTCAGTGGTCACAAAGATCCTATTTGGACCCTTATTGTTTTATTGAGTGAAGGTTACCTTAATTGACTATATAATAATTTTTTATCAAAGGATATATCGCAATTGATGATCATAATATTGTAAACATCATGGGTATTTAATTTTTTCTAGAAATTACTAACATATTAAGAAATATTGAATTATAAAATCTCGTATATATAATTTTTTTATATTCTAAAAAGTCATATAGAAGATTTCTATCCTTATACATAAAATATTATCCTAAAAATGGATGATAAGAATAATTTTTAAAATTATGGGTGTTCATGAAATGTTATGCTTTCCTCAACATATTATACTATGTATCTTATATTTAAATAGGTTGGAATAGGTTAATGAATCTGGGAAAAGTTTAGAAACACTATTTCTGATAGAGATTAAAATATAAATAAGTAAATTCTATAGATCTTGCGGGTAATGTATTAATATATGAATATGGATGATTATGATTTTTCTATGATTTTATTACATGGGTCAATGTAATTATTGGAACAATAATGTAACATGTTTGGATTTTGGAATATTAATAATTTTTTTAAATAAAATATTGAATTATTCTAGAAAAATTACAAGTAAAATATTTACTATTAGAATAAATAGATAAAAGAGCTATATATCATGTCGATCTACAAAGAACACTTATCACTTATGAAATCAAAATATAAAATGTTTTCATTAACAAAAAAGATGATGATCAAGATATTTCCATCAAATCTAATAGGAAATAATAATATAATATATATCATGATGAATAATAATATTTTGAATCTTACACAAAAAATAAGGTTGTTTTATAATTTGATAATTTTATATATTTATTTCATAAAAAGTATTAATATGATCATTATAGTGAAAAGGGATGTCTCCACCTAAATTTAATGACTACAAAGATATTGGTAATTTTATAGAAAAAATTGCTACATGAATGGATTGTGATCATGGTGATAAGGATGTTATAAATTCTAGAAGATGAATTAATAATAATGATGTAAAATAAATTTTTTGTCCTAGGGGTATTTAAAATAATATTTTTAAATAATAAATGAGAAAATACATTTCTAAATGTGATAAGTATGGTGATAGTAAAGAATAAGCCAATAAAATTAGTTATTATGCTGCTATAAAATTAATTATTGAAAAAGTAAATGATTAAAACCTTAAAATTAATGAAATAAGTAGTTTATAATGAGAATAATGTAATATATGGTTTATTCTAATGGGAGAGTCTAAATAATTCCTTAAGAAATCATTAAACTTGAAAGGTATATAAATAAGTTGAAAAGGGGAATCCATTCATAAAATGGTAATGAAGTTTTTCTTAATGACCAATCCTTGTTGATAATTGTGATTTCTTAAATTAAAAGGGTTTTTAATGAAGGTATGAACTAAAACATCATGATCATGAAAATCAGTTGAATAATGGCGTCATTGAATCTATCGAGGAAATAATTATTAATGTTAATAACAGTGTTATGAACTTCCAAAACATATTTATATAAGTTGGAAACTATCTTTAGATATTTAATCCTATGAAGGATCGACAAAAGTTATCCACAAAGTTTTATAGGAATAATGAAAATTCTTAAAAAGTTTGTACATAAAATAAGTTGAGTAGAAAAAATTGAAGCTTATAAGAATACAAATTGTGAACCAAAATTCACTAATATAGCATATTATATTAAGACTATGAATAAATATATTACATTGAAGAAATTTTACGAGGTAACCAATATTTTGGTGTGAAATAAAATAGAAATTTTGATGTTAATAAAGCTGATGAAAAGAAGAGTTATTAAACTGAAATTTTTTTTATAGAGGGAGATAATATTTCTATGATTAAAACTTGAATTATAGTATATTTGGGCATAAAACATATATATAGTAGTATATCCATCGACACTATAAATAATATATAGAAATCATGGAATAAATTTTTAGTATGGGTCAACCCACTAAAAAGGGGCAACATGATAATTTCATTATGAAGGATGAAAATAAATTCCATCATATGAAAACTATTTTTCAGGTTTTTGGTCAACCAAAATGTCTTGGTAAAATTTATCATTTCATGAAAACATCATAACAATTTATTTATCAAAAATATCTAAAAATCCATTTGTGAATAATGAAAAATTTATGGAAACATCTCATGTTGTTGAAAATTATATCAAAGATAAAAAATGAGAACAAATATTGATTTTCGTAGAATATTTTTAGCACATATGAAAGGTTAAGATATTTGTTTATATAAGATCAATTATTTTTACGATATTATAGATAATTTTTGTAGTAATGAGTCCATCATAATTTTAGGAGTTGGCTCTTCTATTGTTGTGGAAAAAGTATCAAAATAATAGAATGAATTGTGGGATAAAATATGGAAACAAAAGAAAATTAAGTGTTTCACAACTTATTGGTGAACATAAAAATTAATTTTAAAAATTGTTTTATTTTGATGTGAATAAGATTTTATAATTTTATAATGATATTGAAATTATAAATGGGAAACATTTTTCATGTTTCTAATCCACAATATTCATATTATATGAGCATTATAGATGAAAATTAATTATTGCATAAATAGTTGAGGCATATGTTTAAGAGTATTGTGATCATGATTACAATGATAAAAATAATTCATTTTATTTAATATATGATTAAAAATATCATATTTCTGTTTCGGAATTTTATAGAATGGGATTGTTAAAAAATAACCACTTATGAAGGTTGAGATATATTCATATCATTCTTTGGAGTAAATACATTTTGATATTTATGGGACATAGAGAAAAAGTTTAACAAATGAGGGTATGAAAATTTTATATTTTATTGATGAATTTACATACATTATAAATGTTATGTTTATAATTAATTAACCTGAGTCTCTCAATATTTTTAGGTCTTCCTGGGAAAGTACATAAAAAGAAATTAGTTTTTATTTTAATAAAATTCCAATTTATAATAGTAGACAATATAGAGGTGGTATGTATAGAGACTATATTAATTATGATGGAATTCATTAAGATTTATGACAAACATATACACCACACAAAAAATTAGTGTTTCCAAAATATAAATAGTTATATAGGGGATATATAATAAAAAATGATGATTTGACAGGTTGATTATCATTTTTTTCAGTTAAACTATTTGAGAATAAATTTACATTCTAATCGATATATCTATAAGTTAAACTCATATATTACTCTGTATGAGATGTGTTATTAGAAATACCATTGTTTTATGTTCCAAATGGTGTTTAAAATTCACATCATTACAAAATTCCATGGTGTCAATATTTAAATGATTGATTATAGAGGTTTGGATGGAATATTTCTCTCAAAACCTCTTAATCGTTGAGGATAAAAGTGTTATAATATTGTGATTTTAAAAATGGTTGTTCTTATAGATTTCAATGTTCATAACTATCTGATAATAAAGTATCTCAAAACCTTGAAAATATAAATAAATGGGAATTTAAGTATATTTTTGTTAAATAACATGAAATTTTTCTTAATGATTGTAACAATATTGACGCATAATGATAAGGTAAATATGAATCATCTATCACATCTTACAAGGAAAAATATCATTTATTTCATTACAGGATGAGTATTTAAGATTATTTTTATATTATTATTGAAGATGAATAGAAATAGTTTCAAACTAGATGGTTTTCAGTGATTGTATTATGTACATCCTTAAATTTGAGAGTTTAGACAACATATGTGGATGTATCTTTGGATCATCTAGAGTGAATTCGGGCTAATAATGAAGATTTAGTTCATATTGAGAAGAATGGTACTTGAGAACATGAAAAAAACCAAAATAATTAAAATTTGATTTGTATAAATCTAGAATATGGGAACAAGTTAAAGGAAATATGTCATGTTATATGATAAAAGGCAAAAACAAATTATAAAAGTTAGTCTCAAATTGATGGAATTGATTTTTAAAGACTTTTTCTCCCGTGGAATGATTACAATCTATTTGAATAATTATTTCTATTATTAAACAAAAATTACATAAAAATTTCCAATGGGTGATAAGTAAAATATTATTAACAGTGATATCATTGATGAAATGTATATGTAACAACTATGTGGCTCCTATCATGGGAAAATGACTATATTTTGTAAAAATGGAAAAATTATTTTGTGTGGGCTGAAGGATTCTCCATGATATTTTAATTCCAAATTGGATAAATTATTAACGATGTTGAACATCAACAATGGATTTGTTGATTTTGAACACTACATAAAAAATTACAAAAGTCCCTAAGACTGATTGTTTATTTTGAGGGAATAATATTTATATGGAATGTTGAAGAAACATTTTAAAATATTGTCTTGGAGAAGAAGTATATTTATAAGGTTTCTATTATGAGAGAAGTAAAATGGATTCAAGTAATAAAGAATTGAAAACAAGAGAAATTTATTTTCCTTCATCAACAAGTATTTTCTAAAAAAGTACTATGTATGTTTGGTATATTTGATCAAATAAGGATTCAACAAGAATTTTAGAGGTAAGAATGTTTTCAATATATAGTCAAACAAATGATTTGGATCCAAAAAAAATTGAGTTTTGGTTGGATGTTGATTATCACTAACATCATTAGGGATAGGAATAGTATAGGTTTTCAAATTTTACAGTAGATATAAATATGTACCAAAAAAATAACAACTAATGTCTAATAAAGTAATTCCTATATATCTCAAAGGACCCAATAATTTTGGGTTGAAATATTATAGTGTGGGAAATATTGATTTTATATTCTACATAAAATTTTATTGGGGATGATGTGTTGATAAAATAAAATGTATATCAGTTAGATTATTCTTACTATGATAAATATTTTTATGATGGAATAAAAGAATTTAATAACTCTTAGTGTAATAGTATGCATATATATTTCCCCACTACAGATGAAACATAAATTATATTGATGAAGAATCATTTGGAGGCCTTATTTATTTGTTTTAAGATTCCTCCTATATTGGAATTTGATAATAAGATTACTTATAAATATAACTAATTTTATAGTGAATCAATATCATTATAAGTAAATTTATATAAACAATTTATTTACAAAATATCATGTGGATAAGAATGAATTTGTGTTGTATTTATTCATATGATGAAGCAAATTTTGTATATTTTTTCAACAATATTTCACAATTAAACCATTAAAAAGTGGACGTTTAAAATATGTGTTCAATCTCACTCAATTTAACGATATGTTATGTGATTTTTACCCTCTCTATTTGTATAGGGATATTTTTTCTATGGGGATAAAAAAAATTAACATATGTTCATATGCTGGTAACTTCTTAACATGTTATATAAGACATTATTGTTGGGGGAATTTTAAAATTAACAAGCGATTATTTTTGTGTGCTTATGTTTGAACAATTTTAAATATTTTTTGAAGTGCATATAGTAAATGTTTCTTTAATAGGATAAATATGATTTTGGGATAAAAGTTAAGAGTGGATGGTGTTTTTTTAAGTTTATAGGGAAAATGATTAATGTAGTCACTCGTTATGGAAATTGTTGAATTTTTATTCAATTCTACTTGATTGCTTCACTGAGTTCACCAACATCAAAATTTAATAGTTGAATATCTAATTTTTTTTAAAAGTTTATGTGACTTATGATTCTGGGTTTACAAATAAAATATAATGGGGGTATTATTTTTACTAGGAATGTTTGAGGTGTTATGAAAATTATTAATGATTTTGTGAATGATATTATGAGTGTTATATATTTTTATTCTTTACCATATATAATTAATTGTCGGTATTATTTCCAAAAAATTTTGACCAAAAATGGTTTTCATAAAAAATTTCATGAGACAGAATATTCTGGATTAAGATATCTTGGAATAGGAAATTTGTTTAACATTTTCATTTGTTTAAAAAATAATTGGACTATATTTTCACTGATAATTAATTATGGTTATTATTTTTTATTCTGAATGTTTCCAACATGATTTCTTAAAAAATATTATGATCCAAGAATTTAGTATAATGGGGTACAATATGTTTTGGGAGTAGAATGTTCCTTCCTTGACTTTCATTAATGTTTTATTGCAAATATACTTTTTGATAATGTATTTTCATATGAAATATAGTGTTTTTAATATTTTTAAAGGTTTTGGGGTAAAGGAACGTTATTAAATTTAATGTTGAGTTAGATATAAAAATTAATTAGACATATTCCAATCATGAAAAACAATTTCTAATTAAAAAATATCCAAATGGATAAATTCCAAGTTGATGGAGAATTTAGAGATTCAATATCTAAATAAACAGACAATATGGGGGATAAAATAGTATTTGTTGACCTCACATAGAGAAACCCCATAAATATTCCAAATCATAAAAACTATTTAGCCGATCTCCATTAGACAATATATATGTACAATGTCTTTTTAATTCACATGTACATGTTTTTTAAGAACAATGGTTTAATTATATTGAATAGATGAGAGTTTTATATGATGATTATAGGAAAGATACTACAGAATAAAGGAAATGAAAATATATTTTTGATAGAATCCATTAGATGGAGGAAGATTTTAGAGAATGGATTCTAAAATTTCCTATAATTTTTAAAATGGATCAATTGAAAGAATAATATTTGGAGAGAATATTTGTTATAAATTTCCTATGTAAAAATAGTTATTGGTATGTTTTTTTCCATATTCAAAGTATTTACATAGTTTAATTATGATATTAAGATTAATATTGAAAATAAAATATATTTTTTCAGAATGTCATAATAGTAAAATATAGGATACTCAATGGGTTTAATGTATTTTTGTTGAGCAATTCTTTTATTTTCATTTTTGGATTCCTTAATAATTCTCTAGAAGACCTAATAATAAATGAAGTTAATTATTTTGAGTTGATTTTTTTAATTTCTATTTATCAATTGAGTGGGACTCTGATCTTTACATTTCATCTTTTCTCATTCATTTGATACTATTAAAAAGATTTAGTTTTAAAAATAATGTGTTGGTTCACATTTCATGCGTGAAAATGCTGATGTTATACATAATACGATTTGGATATAAATACCAAATTTAATTTCAAAACATAATTTTTAGGTTGGAATTTTCCAACTGTGGAATATCTTTTTAGAATAAAAAGAAGTTAGTGACTATAAAATAAGTTATTATTAGAGGAAATATAAATATTTCACTAAAAAAAGATTTATATCTAGTGTTATTTAACAAAAAAGTCAGAAAGTTTTTTTGTTGATTAATAATGAGTTTTGATTGGACTTTTCAATATAAAACAATTAGACAGATAATTCATATGAATAGTGAATGGATGGAATTTTTATTCTAATGTTTGAATATATTTTTATTTTTATTTACCATGAATGATAGTTTAGAAGATATATTTTTCATGAAAATAAAATTGAAATAATATAATTCTATCATACTGAAAAAAATTTAATATGTTAGTAAAGGATTTTAAAATTTTGTTTTAATATATTTTTAAATCATTATTTGTGTGAAGATATCATGAATTTTTGTTTATATCATAGTGCAACACATGTGTAGGGATATTCACTTATTGATGCAACCACATAAGGATGAATGTATTCTAGTGGAATGTGTGGTATCATATTATTTTCATCCCAATTGTAGGACTATATTATATCATTAATATGTGAACCTTGAAATTAAAATTTTCATATAAAATTTTCATGTATTATTTTTTAAAAGGCTTATATCTATATAATTTGGGGTGAATTTTTTATCATATAAATGAAACATTAATATGATAATATCACTAATTCACCCCTCCCACTCTAAGTGATC
Organism: Viscum album; assembly: GCA_963277665.1. Taxonomy (NCBI): domain Eukaryota; kingdom Viridiplantae; phylum Streptophyta; class Magnoliopsida; order Santalales; family Viscaceae; genus Viscum; species Viscum album. Next base: position 808,538,120 of record OY728140.1, on the reverse strand, counting down.
ACTTAGATCCTCTTTAGTTCGTTATACATGAAAATCATATTTTTCATTTTAAATAATAATTTGGTTCTTGTATAAATTAATATCATTTTTAAAACACTTATATAGGTTTTTAATGATCATTTAACTAAGGGGAACCATGGGGTCAAAGATTTCATCTCAATTTCCAATACATTTAGAAATATTTCGAACAATAAACGTAAATACATTTATGATGTGCACATATATATTTATTAATTTATTGAAGATGAATAAAAATATTTATTCATGATTAATATTGTTTTAATACATATTTACTTTTACAATGGATAAATATTTAATATTTATAAAGGAGGTAAGAATATATATTATAATCTCATTTCATAAGAGTAATCTTATTTTCATAAAAGGAAAATTATTATATATCATTGAAAAATTTCTACTACTCACTTATAAATTTGATATTTACGAGATTTCCATGTGTTAAAATAACTATTCTTCCCCATGGAATTTGATTCCCGAAATCAAATATTTAAAATTAATGTTATTCTTATTTCTCTTTTTATTTGGAATATTTTTCTTCAATGTTAGTATTTTCCAAAATTATTTTAAAAAATTACTTTCTATTTAATATAATGATTTATTAGGTTACTTTAATTTTATCCTATAATTTTCTTATAAAATTGATATTAATCATAAAAGAATTTATCAAAAGGGTAATTTTTTAAATTCATTATAAAATATTGAAGGGGATTTATTCCTTTTAATGTATCTGATGATAAATAATAATCCCACGTTCATAACCATTTCATGAATATTAGAATATCCTAAAATATTTCAATGTTATTATAGTAAAATTAAATTTATAGAAACTATTCTGAAATGTTTTTATTTCATTTAAACTAGTCTCCAAGATAGTAATTTTTACTATATAATCTATTTTTCTAATTAATTGATGGACATATCTCATCTCATTGTTACTTTTGTGGTAATTAAAATTCTCTTGAAAAAATTATTTTCTTATTATCATATTTTAATAGACATTACATTTATCATAAATATCCATATTATTTGTATTATGTATATTCCTATTACCAAAATCATATATAATTATTTCATATATAGTTTTATTATGATATTAATTTTACTTACTGGGTAAAATCATTGTCTTCAAAATTAATTATTCAATATGAAAATTTATTGATAGGGAATATTATTTATTAATTTAATTAATTATTCAATATATAAGAGATTCATTCTACCTGAAGTGATTGGTGGGGAACAAAATTATATAGCCCTTTAATTAATTAATTTTTTTGGTGAGACAAACTAATTTAATGACCTTATCAAAGGGCTTTTGGTGTATATCTTCCCATATTGTAAATATTCTTAGTTCACGACCATAGTGGTAATGATATCACATCACATGAAACCATGAAATCCAACATTATTCAATTCCTTTATTTTGAATGTAGTTATTATTATCTATGATATTATTTCATTTTTTTGTAATCCAGGGATTCATTTTGTTCTAAATTTATTGATGAAAGGGAATGTGTTTTTAGTTGTTTATCTTACCATATTGATAATAGAATATTTATTTATGATAGTTTCCACAGAAAATAACTGATACTAGGAATTTTTTCTCACCATTAATGTTTTATCTTCCCCATTATATGACGAATAAATATTTTTAATATTTTAAAATATTAAGAACACTATTTTTTGTTATGTTATATATTTTATTTCTAATGTTACCAGTAAATTATGTATCAATCATATTCCTCAAGATTACTTAACTAATTTTTCCATTGAGATATGATCTATTGTATCTTATTCTAATGTAATAATGTAGACATTGGATCTTGGTTATTTGAGTGAGGGTTGTTATAATTGGAATTAGAGAAATTTTAGGGGAAAATGAGGTCACTAGATTTAGTAAAAAATAAATTAGATAACATAACCCTATGAAATAAATTGAGGTTATTTATAATTATATGATAATATCATAAATATATTAGTAAGTTATTGATTATATTATTTTCCTATAAATACTTCCCTTTCTGATGAAAAAAGTGGACGTGGTTTTTGTAATTGATGCATCTTGTGGTAAAAATCATGAAATGATTTGGTTGAGTATATATCAACCCTAATTCATATGCATGTTGAGAGAGGCCTTTCTATGAGCATATTTTGATAGTTCTAGGGGATATTCATGTAATATTTCATATTTTCTGTCAAATTCATTATGAATTCTATAAAAATATTTATATAATTTATGGATATTTTAAGAAAATTATAGTTATGAGATTAACACTACTTAATTTTTTTGATTATGTTATGTGATACACTAAATATTCAAATATATAAATAATGATTTAAAACAAATAGCATTTTATTACAATTACGTACATTAAATTTATTTTATGTGTCGCATATCTATGTAATGTTTTACATTATCATGGAAAATGTTGATACTTTCCCATTATGAAATTGAATAAATTTGGTGTTAAAGCAGATAACATCAAGGCCATATTAGGATAGTTGACCATGTTTAAGAATAATGAACTTGAACATATTGGGAAATATAATGATGAATGGAATTATAGACCTATATGGGATAGTTTCATGTGATATAATACTTCATTATTTAGAAGAAAAAATAATCAATTGGTAGTGTGGTAATGGATTGAGTCTCTTTGAAAGACATATCTTGCATTAAGATACAATAAATTGAAAAAGGATATGATGCCAGTTTTTTAAAGTGTATAATAATAAAAGGTTCTCAATTATCCAAAATTAATTGGAGGAAGATGAAATATAATATATAGAAATGGTTAACTATTCATGTAACATTATAAAAAAATTCCTCATTTGAAAACAAGTGAATTGATGATACTTAACACATGATTGAAGAAAAAGGAAGAAAATTTTATTGAGTTATATGAGTCCACATTTACAATTCTATCCATATATTCTACATTTTATATACATAATCTACAAAAAATGATTGACATTTTTAGTTAAGGGATGAAGACATGCCATCAAAGGGAACTAGTTTATCTAACTTTTTTGTCATATTATTACATAACAATATGTTCCTTCAAAATAGAGAAAGATATTTCAGGTTCCTATATCTTATAGAATAATAATGTGAATAATAGGTTGGATAAAAACTATATCAAAGGTAAATTATAAGATAAGAATATATCGGTGATGTAATTTACAACATATTAAAATTAGAGAAATAAAAAATAATAAAAATGATTGAAGGTAAAGTATATTTGTTATAATTATGGAGATATGGGTCATCTAGCTAATTACTAAAAGGAGAAAAATCAAAACACTACTAACTACTGATATAAATTTAAATAATTGGGTCATTTTTCACCCAAATGTCCAAACCATCGAGGAAATATAAATCATTAGAGGTACAGAGAAGAAGTTCAATCATTCATGATCAATGTACCCATGGTTGGGTTTTATAATTATATGGTGTAAGATATAGTAATCATTGAATAATTTGTTCCTAAAAAATTATTTTATTATGGATAACACACTCCTTTATATATGTGATGTTTTCAATGAAAATTTAATATTTCCCTAGCAGCATAAGAAGGTTAATATCATTAAACACTCATACTGAAAATATTACCACAACAAATAATTGTTTCTTTGCTTTAAGTAAGAAAGGTATATTTACACTATTTATAGACTAGATTTTTTTATATATGATTCTTTTTATATAATATTTTGTATATATTGTAATTCAAAATTTAATGAATAAATATACGATGATGATACAAAAATTTATTCATGGAGACGATATAGACTTAAAAGTATTTATAGTTAAGACATAATCATCTGTGTCATTTCTATATGCACATCCACTATCTCTGATGAATTATATTCTTGGTAAATAAGAGAATGCAAAATCTATGAATGGAAAATAAAATCTTTTTTATTGTCTTATTGTAGATGAATACACTGATTATTTTACATTGTAATTATATGGACATCCATAAAAATGTGATGTTAAGTTTTTAATTGAATTAATCCGAGATGAAAATATATATCAAATACTCTCCATTTAATTTCCACTATATAGTTGATACACATGAATAAAAAACTAATTTTTTTGTTTAATAATGGTTTTATATTCCCTAGGGTCACTCATTGTGGATCTAATCTTCATTAAATTATGAATAAATATAAATCTCTGATCATATGAATAGATTACAAAAAATCAATTCCATTACCATAAATAAGAAGTATCTTTTCCCCTCATTAATTACTTATTTGATCAAATTCTCATTCCCAAATATTATTCCATGATTTACATTCATTCGGTATGTCATCTATTGTGAGTAATGAAGGATGATATTCCTAATACAATATTTTTTTTGAGTTATATAATTTATTAGTTTATAGTAATTCCATTTTTATTAATTATTCGCCCTCTTTTTTGGAAATAATGTATATATTATAGGATAAATATATTGCTAATTTTTCATTGTATTTATTAATGATATCTTGGTGTAGTCTAAAATATGTATTTGAAATTTATCGTGTATGAATTCGGACTTCATAAATTTAATTCTGATTTCAATATCATCTCTATGGATCAAATAAAATTTGATCCTATGATGATAAAGGATATCAATGAATGGAAAACACCAATGAAAATCACTGGGGTATATAGTTTTATTGGATTGTCAATTTACCATCCAATTTTTTTCCCAATTTTATCTCACTTGCTAAACCATTATCTTAAATTATACATAAGGGGGATAATTTTACATAGGAAATAATAATGTGGGGGATGTTTTTGTATAATTGAATAAGATAGTGGTCAATGCTCATATTTTTACACTACTATGAGGAAATTATTCATTTGTGATATATAGTTTTGTATCAAAAAAATTAATTTGTTTTTTCCTTTTTTAGAATGATAATGGTGTTGTTTTCCAATCAAAGTAGTTGAATAATCATAAATAGAATTATTCAACTCAAGATCATGGGTTATAATCATCAAAATTTTCATTGAAAATACGGAGATATTTTCTCTATGTATAAATATGGGAGATATACAAAGATTATATTATAGTAAAATACATCTACAAAAATAAATTTCTCAAAAAAAGTTATATTTGATTAATATAGATAGTCAAATATTAGGATTATTCATTTCCATTCCACAGTTTAATGGAAAATAATATTGAAGACGCGTTGATCCATAAAGATTTTGGTGAATAGACAAAAATGAGGATTGATAGGGATCCAATTTTCATTAGTTTAGGGAAGATATACATGGAAATTATTAAACAAGGGGAAAGATCAATACTTTTCATATTTTTTCGATAACATGTTTATTGAAAAAGGAAAAAATATTAATATAGATATTGATAATTGTAAATAGAAACATAATGTCCTGAATGATAGGAAATTTTCAGACATCGTATATAAATATTGTTTTTTTAATTTGGATATAGGCTATGCGTTTGGTTTATACTTGAGGGGAAAATTAAATTTCTAGATGATAGTTATATATCAAATTGATCTATACACCAAGGTACTGAAATGATGTATAGAGGTTTCATATATCATTTTTTGGGGGATAATATAAATAGAAAGATTCAAAGTTATATATTATGATAGTGGGATTTCCAAATGGATAAGGATGAGATCCAAAATACAATATAAGTTATGAAACCTCAAATTATTCCTATGTGGATATGTGATGAATATATTATTGTATTTTTTAGTGTATTACCAAAAAGGCATACAATGAATTATGTAAGATCAATAATTTTTTATTCTAGTACCAAATCAAAAAAATATTATCAAAATAGGATAATATTAAACTCCAATATATATTTTATTGATCTTCATTAATGAAGTCATAAGAAATTATAATGCACCTATATCGAATGTTTTTTATTATGATCCATGATTTATATTGATATTATGAAAGAGTATTTATATGGATATTGATACCAATATTAATTTGAGAACCACCTATCATCCTCAAACTAATGTAATTTAAAAAAGGACTATTAAAACATTATAAGACATGTTATGGACATGACCATCTAAATTTAATGGTTTGTTATATCAGTATTTAACATTAATAGAGTTTTTGTAACACCCCGAGATTTAATGAAAAAATATTCTTTTTAATTTCATTAATGTCTTGTGTTATACGCTACACCAAAAGGAGCTTTCACAACACACATCTCTGACCTAGCTTGAATTACACGCAATCGCGACCTTCCACGATAGCGTGTGTTGTACGCAACACCAACTTTCACTAAACAATGATATGCTATTAAAATATTATTAAAACTAGCTGTTATGTATAGTAATAACCACTTTTTTAAATTTTGTAAATTTTATTTTTCAAAATGGACTTCATTTTTGTATTTGGAATATCAAAATTAGCTTAGGGTGAAATTTTGGTAATTTTCGGATAACTTTCATATTTTGACGAATAGTGGAAATTACTAAATTTTAATTAAAAACAACTTTTTCAATCAAAATAATTAATAGTGATAAATGATTAATTTTAATGGTTTTAAGGTATATTTAGAATATATTTTTACAATTTAATACAATGATGTTCATTGGATGTAATTTCACATTTAAACCAGACATAAACATGTGTCAATCTTTTGATAGTTATTATCTCTTAAGAACATGCTATTTGTTTTGACGACGGGAATTAATTTTTAAATTAACTAATGCATATGATATGTTTTGAATTTGGTAAAATAGAAATCATTTTTGAGTTCATAATAACAAATATAACTTAGGCCTAATTTTTGGCATTTTTCTGAAAACCTTCAATTTTTTATGTATAGTGAAACTACTAAGTGGTAGTTAAAAAAACTAATTTTTTTCATAAATCGTAATTTTACCGCTTCTGTGATTGGAATTTCAAAAATCCGAGAGACACGGTTAATGTCAGTAAGTAAAATGTGGTTCAATGAGATGAAAATAATTTTTGGTGAATAGTAACTTTTTGCTTTTATTTACTACGGTTAAAAGTAAATAGGGTAATTAAGGGTAAAAATGATATTAATATTACCCTAAAACATGTCCTAATTCTATTGGACAAGTGTATCTCGACCAAAAACAACCTTAAGTGTAAAATATTATCATTTAGGCCCACTTGGATTAGATTAGGACATTTATTATTATTTAATTCAAAGGAGATTTAAAAGAGTTAAAATCAAAGTTTATTTACTAAAACATTTTTAATATAGGGTTATGCATAAGATAAATTAGATTGTAAAGATTCATTATAAAGCTAAAAAGATTTACTAGATAATGGTATTTTATTTGTAATTTTTAGACATAAAATAATTTAATTTATTTATGACACAAAGATGATGCATTAATTATCTTATTAATGAAATATTGACATAATTGATATTATAAATACCAAAATAAATGTAATTTAAGACTTTTTATGAATTCCACTAATTTTATAGGTTACTATGATATATTAGTGTTGATTTAATCAAATTGGTTCGAACATATAATTTTGTTATGACTTTCACAAAAATCATATATCAAATAGTGTCAAAATTGACACAAAATAGTTTTTAAATCCAATATTATATTATTAATTGTTATTTTATTCCTAAAAATCTATGGTTCGTCCAAATGAATTAGATAAGGATATATATATTAATAATAAACAATTTGGGGTTCGTTTGGCATTTATAGTAAGTGTATTAACCATATAGTGTAAGAAAACAAAAAGACACGGTAAAAGTTAAATTATTCAACATAGAGTTAAATCTAATTGATAAGGTTAAAATAATAATCTAAACTTGTCTAAATCCTATTGGTTGATATAATTGCTACCCATACTCACTTTAGCTTCGAAATAAGACCCTTTGGAACCATTATAAACCGATTTTGACTTTAATATAAAATAATATTTTGAGATATTCCTAATGTGCCCCTCTCCTCTCTTATAAAAGGGAACCTCCTCCCTCTCTTCCTCACACAACTTTGAGACTTCAAGCTCAGAAAACCCCTGCCAAATTATCATCTCCACTTCCATATAAACATCCTAGAGGTTCTGGTCTTCTTCAAAGACCCATTTTAGAGCCCTAAAAGGAGGTCTCAAAGAAGCACATCAAAGAAGAGGTAATGTCCGTTACCGATTCTTTCATCTTTATTTATTCTTCCACTTCTTCTTCTTAGGTTGTTTCATTATGAAGTAATAACATCAGTATCACTAATATACTGATATGTTATTATAAGTATTAAACAACCCTATTTCACCATTTATCCATCCTACGGAAAAATAAATCACCACGCGTGCGTACGTACGGAATACCGTCTCCACGCCGTGGTGTAATCTATTTTCCACCACCACCTTACATGGATGGGTATAATGGTGTAAAGAATAACTATACATAGTTATTAGAACAACATATTGATTCTGATATATTGTATAATACACTCCAATTCAATTCAATAATTATGTAAATGATATCATCGCTCGTGCGTACGTACGGAATACCGTCTCCACGACGCGATGAGATTCATTCTCCATGTTAACCATTTAAGAATGATTATAAAGTATATATAAGAAATAATAATGAAATATATGACATTATAAAGCTACTGGATTTATGTGTATATATATATATATGTATTTCATCTACTTACTTCCATTCAAGACAATACGGAAAGGAAAACAGCGTTCATGCGTACGTACGGACTACCGTCTCCATGAACGGTGTTTTTCATTTCATTTATCTATATATTATATATATATATATATACTGAATATATATGATATATAAATCATATTTTATATTCTGGAAGTAAGTAAATCATGATATAAGTAATAATAATGTCAAGAACAACAAGTCAAAACACCTACGATAAATGAAATGATTTTACCCAAAACGCTTCTTTAACATGGAATTTACAAACGAATGGGTAATATAAAGTCATAAGTGAACCATATATGATATCATAACAATGAATATGATTCTTTAATAATTCAATAACATGATTTAAATCATTATACAGGAGGTTCGGACACATACAAAGAAAGTCGGACCTAAGGTAAGGGAAATATCACAATCTCATTTTTATCCGATATTGTTTATACTTTGGCATTTCCTGGGGTTTATTTTGTCATACACATCCATGTTTCCTCAATATGTAATACTATTTACATCCACCTAAAATTTTTTAAATCTAATTTTTCCCTTTTTCGGTGAGTTTTTAGTAAAAGATATGTACGGAATCTTTTGTCGTTTTTCATATGAGGTACTTTTTGACTTTTCTAAAGTACGAGAAGAATGTTTTTTTAACTTATATGGAATGAATGTATTTTTAAAACATTATTTCCAAGAATCTTCCTTTACAAGATTCCAAGTTTATTTTTAATCAACTTCTTATAGTTTAAAATTTTATGACATGTTAAGAAAGGAAAAATGTTTTTGAAGCAGAATGAATATTTTCCTCAAGAATGGAGTTCAAGTGTTTTATCAAAATTATTTTCCATCTAAGATAATAAAGGGTTCTGTTTTTTTCCCTATTATTACATTGATTTGATTATGTTGTGATGGAATTATATGTTTATGAATTAATTTATCTTATATGAATTGTTTTATGATGTCATGATGTTTGAGAATTCCATTTTTATTACATGGGTTATGCAATGATGTATGATTTATGATTTTTGTGGCACACATAAGAATGGTTTCATTATGAGATGGGTGGGACCTATATCTCCCTCCAATGCATTGGGTAAAGATTTTATATCTCATGAGATAGACATGGCTGGAATGGTAGGTTATACCGGTTCAGTGAAACAGGACTGAAACGAGGGTGACTCGGTTCAGAAAGGGACTTTTTCCACTAAGATAGTCTTGGAACTGAGTCTTGACTAACAATAAATGATTCTATATGATTATGTGTGGATTCCATAAAGTTTAATGTTTTAAGTTACGATTATTGTGATTACATTTCCCTGCCATGATTTATCCCATGTTATGAAATTATGCTCTCTTTTGCAGGTTAAGATTTTCAAAATGTTATGTTCTTATGAATATGATGTGATTGATATTTATTTTGTTTACCCTTACTGAGAATTTGAGCTCACCCTTTTATGTTTTCTTTTCCCCAGGATATAAAGAAAGGTTTTGGGTATAAAAAAAGAAAGATCTTTATGGGAGATATTGAAGATCTTTCACCAGGATTAGAAGATTATATTCTGAGTTTCCAAAGACACTAAACTATTACGATCCTTGTGTGTGTGTTTTTGTTATGTACTATGTATTCCGAAAATGTAATGTAATGTCAATGTACGTCAAGCTTCGGGTCTCTACAGTTGGTATCAGAGGAAAGGTTTAGTCAACCTTTGGAAACTAGGATGCGAGAACTTTAGTGAGATCCCTAGAGATATTTCTAAGGTATGTCTAGGGATGTCTCTAAGGTTAAGTATACGTATAGGTTATAGTCCTAGAATTGCGCTAACGATATTATAATTTAACCTAAGATGTTAGATATTGAGGATACTCCCCCTTTATTATGTTTTTTCCCTAGCATGATTTTTGCCTCTCACACTATTCTTTTTGGGTTTTAGACGATGGATGTAACCCAAAGGATCCGTGTTGATCAATGAAATGGACAATGCAATGATTGCCCTCCTGAACAAACAAATGTTATGGGAGATGGAGTGAAAAATCTTATTGCTATACTTACACAAGCTATGAATCATTCTGGACTTCCAAACGAGTAGAGAAGGGAACAATATTCTATTGAGTCCTTCATGAGGCAACATCCACCTTCTTTTAGTGGGACATCCGATCCACTTGTTGCTGAACAATGGATCAGTACCACTGAAAAGATATTTTCAGTTCTTCAATGTTCTGAACATGATAAAGTCATCTTAGCAGTATATAGTTTGGAAGGTGAAGCTGATCAATGGTGGAATCTTATCAAGAATACGAGTCCAAGAGATGAAATTGAGTCCATGAAATGGGATGAGTTCAAGAACTTGTTTTTCAGTAAATACTTCCATCGTATTCTTCGAACAAAGATGGAAAAGGAGTTTCTTGAGCTGAATCAGAAGGATGATGAATCTGTTGGTATATACGAAGCAAATTTTACAAGACTTCCAAGCTATGCATCCGGCATTATCATCCAACCTGAAAGTAAAGTTGATCGATTTTTCAGTGGCTTAAAACCAAGTCTTCTAAGGGCATTAGCTATAAGAGACTTTAGTAGCTATGAAGAAATTGTGCGTTGTGCTATCAAGGTAGAAATGGAAGTTGGTGTTACATATCCATCTCATGGTTTTGACAAGAAATGAAAGATGGAGTTCAAGGAGAAATCTCAGAATAATGGTGAAAAGAAGATGAATGTTTCCTTATGCACAAAGTGTGGAAAGAAGCATTGTGGAGATTGTCTTAAAGGGACTAGAAAATGTTTTAAGTGTGGAAAAGAAGTTCATCGAGTATCTGAGTGTCGAAGTAATGGAAAAAAGGGTTTCTAATGATGTGAATAAAGCAAAGACTACAGAGAATGCACCACCAACACTTCAATGCTTCAAGTGCAAGGAAATGGGGCATTATGCTAATAAATGCCCTAATCCAAGGGTTAGTGATGATCAACATGAGCAACCGCTTAAGGAAAAGGACAAAGGGAAGTCACATGCGATCACTATTGGCGATGTTGAATATGACAACGATGTGGTGGAATGATTAATTGTATATGTAATGGGATTCCAAAATAGTGTTGTATATAGTATCGTGGAATATTGGAATATTTATGTATTGGTCTACTGTGGTTTTCAATAATTTTATGGTACCAGTAACCATGTAAAGTGATTGAGATATTTTTGGAAAAAAAATGATATGCGCATAATGAAGGGAAAATGAGAAAATGAAATATTTAACAGTATTCATGAGCTCATGATTGATATAAGGACTAAGTGATATCATGCTTTGAGTATATAGAATTTTGAGGATTTGGGTATGTGGAATGTGTTAACTTTTAACTGCATTCATGTTTTCACTAAGGTAATCAAGAGAATACATGATTAAGGCCTTTGAATGATATATGGGGTTCAACGATGGTATTAAATCTCTGGTAATCGTTTTCACTATGTTATGAGAGTGGACTGCAGTATTATGGAAAATCCTAAAGATTGGAATGGATTATGTTGGACATAAGTTAGTATTGTTTAAGGATAGAAGTTTTTTCGATATTATTGATGGGATGTTATAGTAATATAGTTTTAGAAAAAGGACAACCTGCAGGACGGGCGACAACCCATCGCGTCAGACAAGGCTGTGGGAATCGAACCCACAACCGAAGTGCGACTGGCCTTTATCGCCTACCACTGGCCTACAAGAAGTCCCTATTTAGTAGAAGCTAGTTTTAAGTAGTATGGTATATGAATTATAAGTCCATTTTAGGAACCATATATGATTAATCTCACTATAGAATGACTTGTGTATATTTAATAACTTTTCCTAACCTTTTTTTTTGAGACAGATGGAATGACCCTTCATTCTATCACATGATCTGCTAACACTTCACGAATAACAAATTCAACTTCATTTATTTAAGAGATGAAGTGGAAATTGTTCAAGGCACGAACAACAGTGATATTGTACCAAAATAAAGTAAGTATTTATTCTAATTCTAATTCTTCAACTTTAGAGAAACGATCTTGAAAACCAAAAATGTTGTCCCAGTGCTCTTATATCTGATTAATCAGATGGTACCCTAGATCATCACAAATTTATGGCTTTGTGATTGTTGGCTTTTCCATAGCCATGTTCTCTACCACTCTCTATCAAAACATGATGGTTAGATTTCTCTTCCATATCCATATTCTCACCTATATGGAAACCCAGTGATTAGTTTATTTGGGTAACCGTTACGTTTCATACTTTTGTTTTTAAAGATTGGTTTTGGTATTCCTTTTTAAGATGTGGGTTTCGATTAAAGAAAATTTCTAATAGTAAACCATTTATAACCCCGACGAATTTTGAGGGCGAAATTCCTTTTAAGGGGGGTAGAATGTAACACCCCGAGATTTTATGAAAAAATATTCTTTTTAATTTCATTAATGTCTTGTGTTATACGCTACACCAAAACGAGCTTTCACAACACACATCTCTGACCTGGCTTGAATTACACGCAATCGCGACCTTCCACGATAGCGTGTGTTGTACGCAACACCAAGATTCGCTAAACAACGATATGCTATTAAAATATTATTAAAACTAACCGTTATGTATAGTAGTAACCACTTTTTGAAATTTTGTAAATTTTATTATTCAAAATGGACTTCATTTTTGTATTTGTAATATCAAAATTAGCTTAGGGTGAAATTTTGGTAATTTTCGGATAACTTTCATATTTTGATGAATAGTGGAAATTACTAAATTTTAATTAAAAACAACTTTTTCAATCGAAATAATTAATAGTGATAAATTATTAATTTTAGTGGTTTTAAGGTATATTTAGAATATATTTTTACAATTTAATACAATGATGGTCATTGGATGTAATTTCACATTTAAACCAGACATAAACTAGTGTCAATCTTTTGATAGTTATTATCTCTTAAGAACACGCTATTTGTTTTGACGACGGAAATTAATTTTTAAATTAATTAATTCATATGATATGTTTTGAATTTGGTAAAATAGAAATCATTTTTGAGTTCATAATAACAAATATAACTTAGGCCTAATTTTTGACATTTTTCTGAAAACCTTCAATTTTTGATGAATAGTGAAACTACTAAGTGGTAGTTAAAAAAACTAATTTTTTTCATAAATCATAATTTTACCATTTCTGTGATTGGAATTTCAAAAATCCTAGAGACACGGTTAATTTCAGTAAGTAAAATGTGGTTCAATGAGATGAAAATAATTTTTTGTGAATAGTAACTTTTTGCTTTTATTTACCACAGTTAAATGTAATTAGGGTAATTAAGGGTAAAAATGATATTAATATTACCCTAACACTTGTCTTAATTCTATTGGACAAGTGTATCTCGACCAAAAACAACCTTAAGTGTAAAATATTATCATTTAGGCCCACTTGGATTAGATTAGGACATTTATTATTATTTAATTCAAAGAAGAGTTAAAAGAGTTAAAATAAAAGTTTATTTACTAAAACATTTTTAATATAGGGTTATGAATAAGATAAATTCGATTGTAAATATTCATTAGAAATATAATAAGATTTCATACATAATGGTATTTTATTTGTAATTTGTAGACATCAAATATGTTAATTTATTTATGACACAAAGATGATGCATTAATTATCTTATTAATGAAATATTGATATAATTGATATTATAAATACCAAAATAAATGTAATTTAAGACTTTTTATGAATTACACTAATTTTAAAGGTTACTATGATATATTAGTGTTGATTTAATCAACTTGGTTCGAACATATAATTCTGTTATGACTTTCACAAAAATCATATATCAAATAGTGTCAAAATTGACTCAAAATAGTTTTTAAATCAAATACTATATTATTAAATGTTATTTTATTCCTAAAAATCTATGGTTCGGCCAAATGACTTAGATAAAGATATATATATTAATAATAAACAATTTGGGGTTCTTTTGGCATGTTATAGTAAGTGTATTAACCATATAGTGTAATAAAAAAAAGACACGGTAAAAGTTAAATTATTTAACTTAGAGTTAAATCTAATTGATAAGGTTAAAATAATAACCTAAACTTGTCTAAATCTTATTGGTTTATAGTATTTTGATCCATCCCCACTTTAGCTTAGAAATACGACCCTTTGGAACCATTATAAACCGATTTTGACTTTAATATAAAATAATATTTTGAGATATTCCTAAGGTGCCCCTCTCCTCTCTTATAAAAGGGAACCTCCTCCCTCTCTTCCTCACACAACTTTGAGCCTTCATGCTCGTCCAACCCCTGCCAAATTATCTTATCCACTTCCCTAGAAACATCCTAGAGGTTCTGGTCTTCTTTAAAGACCCATTTTAGAGCCCTAAAATGAGGTCTCAAAGAAGCACTTCAAAGAAGAGGTAATGTCTGTTACCGATTCTTTCATCTTTATTTCTTCATCCACTTATTCTTCTTAGGTTGTTTCATTATGAAGTAATAAAATCAGTATAACTAATATACTGATATGTTATTATAAGTATTAAACAACCCTATTTCACCATTTATCAATCCTACGGAAAAAGAAACCACCGCGCGTGCGTACGTACGGAATACCGTCTCCACGCCGTGGTGTAATCTATTTTCCACCACCACCTTACATGGATGGGTATAATGGTGTAAAGAATAACTATACATAGTTATTAGAACATAATATCGATTCTGATATATTGTATAATCCACTCCAATTCAATTTAATAATTATGGAAATGATATCATCGCTCGTGCGTCCGTACAGAATACCGTCTCCACGACGCGATGAGATTCATTCTCCATGTTAACCATTTAAGAATGATTATAAAGTATATATAAGAAATAACAATGAAATATATGACATTATAAAGCTACTGGATTTATGTATATATATATATATATATATGTATGTTATCTACTTACTTCCATTCAAGACAATAAGGAAAGGAAAACAGCGTTCATGCGTACGTACGGACTACCGTCTCCATGAACGGTGTTTTTCATTTCATTTATCTATCTATTATATATATATATACTTAATATATATGATATATAAATAATATTTTATATTCTGGAAGTAAGTAAATCATGATATAAGTAATAGTAATGTCAAGAACAACAAGTCAAAACACCTACGATAAATGAAACGATTTTACCCAAAACGCTTCTTTAACATGGAATTTACAAAAGAACGGGTAATATAATGTCATAAGTGAACCATATATGATATCATAAAAATGAATATGATTCTGTAATAAGTCAATAACATGATTTAAATCATTGTACAGGAGGTTCGGACACGTACCAAGAAAGTCGGACCTAAGGTAAGGGAAATATCACAATCTCATTTTTATCCGAGATTGTTTATACTTTGGCATTTACTAGGGTTTATTTTATCATCCACATCCATGTTTTCTCAATATGTAATATTATTTCCATCCACCTACAATTGTTTACATATAATTTTTCCCTTTCGGTGAGTTTTTAGTAAAATATATGAACGGAATCTTTTGTCGTTTTTCATACGAGGTACTTTTTGACTTTTCTAAAGTACGAGAAGAATGTTTTTTTAACTTATACGGAATGAATGTATTTTTAAAACATTATTTCCAAGAAGCTTACTTTACAAGTTTCCAAGTCTATTTTTAATCAACTTCTTATAGTTTAAAATTTTATGACATGTTAAGAAAGGAAAAATGTTTTTGAAGCAGAATGAATATTTTCCTCAAGAATGGAGTTCAAGTGTTTTATCAAAATTATTTTCCATCTAAGATAATAAAGGGTTCTGTTTTTATCCCTATTATTACATTGATTTGATTATGTCGTGATGGAATTCTATTTTTATGAATTCATTTATCTTATATGAATTGTTTTATGATGTCACGATGTTTGAGAATTCCATTTTTATTACATGGGTTATGCAGTGATGTATGATTTATGATTTTTGTGGCACACATAAGAATGGTTTCATTATGATATGGGTGGGACCTATATCGCCCTCCAATGCATTGGGTAAAGATTTTATATCTCATGAGATAGACATGGCTGGAATGGTGGGTTATACAAGTTCAGTGAAACAGGACTGAAACGAGGGTGACTCAGTTCAGAAAGGGACTTTGTCCACTAAGATAGTCTTGGCAATGAGTCTTGACTAACAAGAAATGATTCTATATGATTATGTGTGTATTCCATAAAGTTTAATGTTTATGTTATGATTATTGTGATTACATTTCACTGCCATTATTTATCCCATGTTATGAAATTATGCTCTCTTTTGCAGGTTAAGATTTTCAAAATGTTATGTTCTTATGAATATGATGTGATTGATATTTATTTTTTTACCCTTACTGATCATTTGAGCTCACCCTTTTATGTTTTCTTTTCCCCAGGATATAAAGAAAGGTTTTGGGTATAAAAAAGGAAGATATTTATGGGAGATATTGAAGATCTTTCACCAGGATTAGAAGATTATATTCCGAGTTTCCAAAGACACTAAACTATTACAATCCTTGTGTGTGTGTTTTTGTTATGTACTATGTATTCCGCAAATGTAATGTAATGTCAATGTACGTCAAGCTTCGGGTCTCTACAGTTTTCATATGATCATATCTTCAATTGAATTATAAATATAGATCCATATGAATAATTATATAGAAGAACATGTCATACTCCAACTAGTTGGGATGATTTTTTTAAAGGGAGCATGTATGACAAAAATGTGTTGAGGGGGCTATGAAAAAGGTAATGAAAAATCATAATCATTTCAAAGCAGCTCATATTAGAAAAAAAGTGTTATGTTGATAACACTAAGAATGATTTTGAAATGAAAGAGGTAGACCATTTTTTCTATCTCAGTGGAAGGGTGTTATATGATTATGGAAGAAAAGGTAAATAATCCCCAAGTACATCAGACCATTTGAAATTTGGGAATGAATTAGATTTCTCACTTGCCATTTGGGAAATAGAATAATCCACTATATTGTAGAGGATTTGTTCTATATCCCATTTTTATGGAATTATAAGATAGATGCAACACATGTGTTCACCTATGAAGAAATATAATTGGGAAATTATCTATATTAATATAAAAATATTATCTAGATTCTTGAACATAGATAACATGTGTTAAAAAGTAAAATGAATCAAGTATAAATGTACTACAGAGAGAAAAATAGATGACGCAACATGGTAACCTATGATGAACTATCCTGAGAGAACCTAAACTATAGCCACCAAAATAACACCTCCAATAGGCTAGGGGATAGAGATGGGCACTAAGAATTCATATCACACTCGTGGGGGAATTATCCTAATTAACAAGTACGCAAAAACACACCTCTAATACTAAAAAATGCTAAAACATAAAACAACTGAAATTAATGCATGCATGCATCTATAATATGATGATCAGAGTACAATAGTAAACTACTAAATTTGATAAAAGTTGAAAATTAAATCCAACCCAAAAAATACAGAGATTCCAACCTTCTTATAAGGTGAGTACCACACTTAAATGAAACCACTATTAAAGAACCTCGATATTTATATCTTAACATATACTCCACCAGCTCTATTTATGGATGACATACAGTCCAATGGGCCTTCATCTGGATAATACTTGACACGTAGGTGAATATCCCATGTAGAGTTGGGTAACAAAATATCCATTAGGACACCCCAAAAAATACCATTTAGAATAATTAATAGTTCTACAGAATATTACTATAGAAACCAATTCATAAATAAACTCCTAGAAAGACATTGGAAAGAAATTATGCCTCCATGAAATATCAGAAAAACTATGGGAAATAAGATTCTTCACAATATTTCTAGGACCTGATCATTTTGGTAGAACTCACACCATGACTAATTCTATCATTAGAGAAATTAATAAAAGGGTATATGATAATTAGGAAACTCCCATGAAAACTCACTGGTCTAAGAGGACCTTAGTACTTAGATAGGGGATCACACCCAAGACCATTTGGAGACAACAAAAAACCCAATACTAATCAACAAGCTATGTAGGGGATCAGTAACCAGTGATAATGAAAATCCAAATGAAATAGAAATCTAAATATAGAATCAACATCTCATCCGTGAACTAATTTCCTATTAGACAAACCCCACCAAGGGTATTAGAAGAAATGATAGAGGATCACACTCTGGTCTCATAAAGGGACACTAAAAAGTATATATGAGTCACATTATATAGAGGGGATTATATTCTAGACATATCGATGTAGCCAGTAAGGGTGGATGATTGGAATACATTAAACAAATACATATCCAATAATGTAGAGAAAGAGGGTTACAAACACCAAAAGGGTGTACATAGTGTGTAATGGGGATAAAAAATTTGTCCATCCAACACTTGGTCTGTCCATCTAGTAATGCCTCACACGCAATGTATAAATCCATATGTACGATATAAAACATATGGTACATGGTTTTTAGAGGTCTAATAACACTAAACTCGTGTTGTTTTTCATTGACCATGTACCATTGGATCTTCCTCTATACTAAACTAAGTACACCTGGGCATGAATGTATACAACTTTCCATGAACCTTTATCCCAACCTACCCAGGCTATTTTGTTATATGATATACATGTTGAGCCTCTAGCACAGGTTTCTCATCTTGTAGTATATTCCACATGAAATGTTTTATTTTTTATTCTCCATTGTTACCCAAACACTACATTGAGGGCCCCACACTACGTTTATCTATATATTAAACATAGTCTAACCAGATATTTTCTATAAACCAAAGGTTATTCAATACACGGTTTTTTGTTATGTTTCCACTATTATTTTATCCAGTAATCTTGGATCACAGTCTATCCATTCTCTATCAACACTGATCTTCAGGTTTTGTGTTCTTATTTTCATAGAAATCACCTCCCTGAACTATCTTTCACCACAACACATATATACTATGAATAATAGTAAAACCATGATTGATCTAGTACACCACTGGAAATCATTTTTCACCACACCACGAATACACCCTCCATCATGAACCACATCAATAGTAAAAATATTATTCACCAAAGAATGGTCATTTACTAATCAAATATCGATTATTTCATCAATCCACTGGATGGGGAATTTCCATTAGTTAAGAAATGATAAAATTGAATAGAAATCCATATATAATAATATGTGAAGAAAAACTCATCCTATGTGGATTTCAATGTTTACTCTGTGTTAATGAATTATATAAATTCATAGTGACATAAACAAAATAAATATATAAACATTAAATTTAATCATCCATAGATCCTTGAATAAATTTTATTTGTGGAATTTATTCATGTTCGATCTAGATAAATAACATGAGAGAAATATTAGAAATCATACATCCTACCTAGAGCTTCAATCAAATACTGAAAAAGAAAAGACATTTATTCCTATTTTTTTAAAATCCAAAAAGACCATTGGTTAAAGATTTTTGAATTGATCTCCAACTAATTTACACTACCAATAGTAATCCATCGAATCCTCTCCAATAGAATTCATTATTCTTTTGGTTGTGAATCTGACCCTCAAGATTGTTTAATATAAATAAATTTATTGAAGAAACATGTCATTATATCAATCTAATAAAATTAATTATTTAATTAATTTTAATAATTTCATATACTAATTCACATTACAAAAACACCCAAGGATACTACATATTATTTCCTAATTTTGTTAAATAGAATTATTTTTACTCAAAATAAGCCTCTAATATTTGATTTGAGCTTTCAATAAGATCCATTTCATTTTTTTCTAGTAAAATGCACTCCCGTGATAATGATATTATCAATATTTTTCAATTATCAATTCTAGTATCACTATTTTTCAGATTATCAAGAAAACATTGTTCTTGGTACAAAATATAATTCATTCAATATTCAAAAATTGTACATGGAAAAAATAGATTCATTATACACTCCCCACCTTAGTGATTTTCTGTCCCATAAATAAATAAACCAAATCAAAATGACCAGTTTTATAATTTTCATTTACGTCTCCCTCTCTAATCTTATCTAATGAATATTATCATACATCCACTACACATGACCATGGGGAATTTTTTGATCAAAAAGAATTATTTCATGTTGTTCCCCAATAAACATCAGTTACATAGAAAATTTATCTCCATCCTCGATGCCCAGCTCGACCTAGTCAATAACAAGAAATATATTATTCATGTACCTTCTTAGTTATGGTATACGAAAGGAATAATATACTTGATCATAATACAGAGTTAGAGAAAATCAGTATTCCACATTTCCAAATCTTCATAATATCCTGAAATGTACAATTAATCTCAATGATGGCTTACCACCCTAACCAAATCACTGTAATCCATGTTCATACAACTCCCATAAGAATGCATGGTATCCATTCTAGAAATCAATATGCCTCTTTCATTGGTCCTCATAAGACATTATATTATTCTATGTATTCCTCACCCTCTAACAGATGATTGGAAGTTTTTTTTTCAAATCTATCACCAACTCTGGTCCCAATTGTGATGACTCAACTTAAATAGTACAAAAAATTGTTCAAAAGAAGGGTATCCCATAAAAGTCCTAGAATGGTTCCATAGATATGGGGTAATGGAATCAAGTGTTCTATAAAAATTATACAAATATTAGACAAAACTCCGATATATGGACATAATATAACATATTATCCTATAAAATTTCATCTATGATATGAATTGTCTGATCATTCAGGTTGATAGTCTATGATTGAAAATCCCTAATCAAAAAACAATTGATTACCAAAAGCCTCTGGTAACCATCTACATAATCAATAAGTGATGTGGGATTAATATTCTTTTAAAAATATTTAGGGAACTCCATGGATATGTACCATATCCCGTATGTTCAAGTTTCCCAAAATCTCTATCAAAAAACTCTCATATGGATAATATGGGGGCCGAATTGGTGACTTGGTTTTTGGGCACCCAGATGGAATCATTACACCTAAACATATGTGGTAACCCCATAATGATGTCTATAGATATCTCATCCCACATTAACTTTGGAACAACAATGGGTTGGGTTAAACACACTTGAAGCCGGTGCTCAGCCATCACCTGCTGTCAAATGAGACATCAACAGACACATTGTACAACTCATCCCTTCACACCTAGCCACCAAAACAATCATCAAAGGACTTTGTTTATCTATTTCACCCATATATGTACCACGAAATGGGAATTACTAACCTCTCCCACCAAATCCTCTCACAACATTAGAGGTACCACCAACCATCCGTTAAAATTCATAACACGCTCCCCACCTCAGAAAATAAATCATGAGAGGAACCGATGGATATCTATGTATATAATGATTCATAATTAATATCTCCCTGATGATATTCACGTAAATGATAGAAAATATATGGGGTAATATTAATCTACTAAAAATATAAATCATCTTCCTTGTCCACTATGGATATCTTTATTGAGGTTCGCTACTTTGATGCCACATCCCACAATAGAGAATAAGATCTCCTACTGAGAGTGTCTTTGACTATGTTCCCATTCCCAGGTGTATATAACATATCAATGAAATAATCAAAGAGGAACTCCAGTCATTGGATCTAACACCTATTAAGGTCCCTCTGAGAAAAGAAATACATGTGACTCTTGTGGTCAAGGTAGGAAATAGTCTACTCTACCATCAGGTAGTGACACTACATCTTAAGGTGAAGACTACCATATTTAGATCAAGATCATGGGTTTCATAGTTATTATTATGCAGTTTCTCATTCCTTGAGCCATATAAAATGAAATTCTACCCTTACATAATTAAAAATCAAAGTCCACTCATATGGTATAACATAACACTACTTACACATGATCCCCTTCTAAAATCTCACGATGTAGGAAGTCATAGAACTATTTCTTAACTCTTGATAACCGTACTGGAACCTTTACACCAACACAAAGGAATTACCCATTCATTTCAATGCTATCAATGGTGCTAAAACTCTATAAATATCATGTTTAAACCTCTGATAATAACATTTCATCCCAATGGAACTCCACACCTTGGTTGATATCATGGGTGGTACCAATGCCAGAAGTTCCTCAACATTCACTGGGTTCAGTGCCACTCCTTCCTCCAAGACAATATGAATCTATAAGAAGACCTATAAAATCTCAAAAAGATACACCATGAGAATTCCATAAATAGGTTTATCTTGGAGTTTATCCAAGACCATCCTCATGTTTCTGGAATACTATCCCTCAGGCGTCATGTAAACTATGAAATAATTATTGAATACCACCAAAAATTCATCTATAAAAGTATAAAAGATCCTTTTAATGATTCCCTTGAACACTATTTGGTCATTAATTATTCCAAAATGTATCACCACATAATCATAGTGACCATTGAAACATAGCAATTCTTCCATTTTTATAACCACTAATTGCAATTGAAGATGCGTGTAGCCAAATCAAACCTATCTATTTGGGAACCATCAACCCCTATCAACTAATATAGTAGTTCATTGATCATATTTATTGGATTATAATTAATTAGGATTAAGTGATTCAACAAATTATAGTCCACACATAACATCAATCTCTCAAAAAACTTCTAAGAAAACAATATTGGGGCTACCTAAGGGGGGAAACTAGTTAGCACAAAGACCTTCAATTGAAATTCCTCTAACTACTCCCTTATCTCATGAATCACAGTGAGATCCATCTCATATGGTGATTTATATTTTGGTTACTTCCTGGAGTGTATTTAAATGTAGATTTATAGTCCATAATAGGGAGGTAATACTTGTTAGTCCTCATGAGATGCATCCTCATAATCAACCAACACCGGAGGGAATTGAATCCCAAAGCATCCAATGCTCTAATATTCATTCATTAAAATATATAGTAATAAAATAAATCCTCATATGATTCATTATTATTTCATATATAAAAGTTTAATTTTCCACAAAAAGGTAAAACCCATCCCATCATTGTGCACACACCGCAACCTCTAACTAAAATAGTCAATATGGGAATGCACTGTGGAGAGCCTGTCAATACCTCATTTAGAGTCACAAGGCCCAAAAACTACTAAAAATATATACCAAACGAATATATATCCTCCAATAATAACATATCACTATTGTAAAATGTGTCCAATCACTATGTCACTTCATGTCAGAGTATCCAAGTGAAAGGGCCGACCCAAAGGCTCAACTTAAATCTTTATGTCAATAACAAGAGATGTGGAACGAATAGGGGTAATCAATAATATGTCAACTGAAACTATATTTATGGTAGGGAATACAGAAAATAAAATCTAATATCATTCAATTAACCTCATGATCATGGCCTCTTTATCTTAAGGTTGTCCCTGCACCTAATGAATAACCCCTTCTTCTTGGCGCAAACCAACTGGTTGGTGGTAGTGATAGTTGAAACCTATAACAACCTCATAATTCTCTATCACCACTAATATATATATATATATATATATTATAACCTAAATACCTCACATCCCATTCCTCTAACTCTACCATGGTAGTCATTGAACCATTCTTAGTTCATGAGTCTAATGGGGTAGACAATCTCTTGTAAAATGTATGAGACCATTTTAGGAGAAACTTCATCTCTACCACAGTTGACTCAAGAAATCCCAAGAGTCATGCTCCTCCAATACTATATCATTGGATAATATCCTGAAGCATCTGCCAATTCTAGATCAGTATTTCTGTCATTTTCTACTTGCTATTTTCATATCAGCTTATGGATGCACACTATTATCACCCAATATCATAACCTTCTCTTCCAGGTATCTCTCCAATTCAATGGAATGATCCAATAACCAACAAAATATGTAATGAATATATATCACTAATAACCCAATATATAATTATAATTCATGTTCAATGGTAATTTCTCAAAATAATTGTCCCACACCGTCTGCATAATGTCTGATGAGAGGTCAGTAAACCTCACCGAATAATCCACCAAACTCATACTGACCTAATGTTTGTGTAGAATCCCTTGGATGTGAACTAACTCAGTGTGGCTGGAAGAAAACTCCTTTATGATGATACTCTCAATGTTTTATAGGTATTGAGTTTCGATGTCGTGTGATTTAATAGACTCTGCCATCACCTTGTCAATCCTTGACATATACTCATAGTGAGGACTTCCATAGATTATTTATGTGTCCTTATAAGTCAGAATTCCAATATAACTTTTTATATATAGTCCTCCACCACTTGGAGATCATGATGACCCCAACACTTGGGAGGTCACTTCATTAGGAACTAATGCATCACACTCAACCCACATGCTTCTACCAACAGCACTTTCAATGCTAAATGAAGATCAAATGGTAGTGGTACCTGGTAATAAACCCTGTAAAAATATCTAAAGTACAGTCCATATACTGATGCCTCATAACATAAATGATCATCCTCATAATAAAGAAGTGTAATATAGGTTTGGATATTTTTATGGAGGAGTACCAAAATAAAAAAGATGAACCACGGCTAAAGAATATATTTCGGGAGCATACAGAATAAGGACATTGTAACCACAACCCATTCATATATTATAGATAAGCAATTTTTCCTACAACCAATGTATACAATTACCAAGTAATAATTTATGTGATCAGTTTCCCATTGTGTTGATACATCATATTCTAGAAAAATATTGGAGTTCCTAGCCTGAAATATGATATACAATCACAACTTCCATAAATCCCTTTCCACAATTACATAATCTGGTCCTAATGTATAACTAACTGTTACAATACAACTCTGATACAACCTGGTTTAGTAGGGCCCATACTAAGACTAACCCAAAATCACCTACAATTTTATAAGGGATACGGACCAACATTGAGTATGAATTTCAAAAACATGGGAGGAAATAATCTTATATACCTGTACATAAACACAATCATCTCCAATTCCATATGATGAAAAAATGTAAAATTTATAGAGCCGAGGCATGCATTCATCAATAATACCACAATCAAGGTATGAATGAAATGTACTAAAAGTAATATATTTTCCAAATACATGTCCAATAAAAAACAATACATATTCCAACCGTATAAGATGGTGAGGAATACTATCAAATGAAACTAGCCAAAAAAACCCATTTGTCTATCTAGGTCAATCTAGGATCCACTATATCTATGTCCTCCTAGGACATAATTATAATGGTGTGTTCTTAATAATACATGACACAATGTGGGTAGATACCATGTAGGGGTGGGTATAATTTTACTAAGTAGGACACCATTAAATCATTAAAAAATTACATCATGAATAGTGATCTTGATTCTTGTATATAGTAATCAATAAAAAAAACACTTATATACTCATGGTGGACATTGAGCCTCTTGGTATTCTCAATATATATTCCAAATACATGAATCTACAGAAACATTCTAGGCTATGATAATTTTTTGAGAACCAAATTCAAGAGCCATAATATAATCAAGGACACTCATTGAAGAGGTTCTAATCATTTGGGCCCACCGAAGAAAATTCATCGATCTCAAAAGACCTCAATACATAGAAAAGGGTCACATCCCAGAACATTGAGTTACACCAAAAACTATACCTAAGACTCGTCCTCTATAGGGGATCATAATACATATATTAGGATAGATTTCCCCACTATGCCTTGGAATGGATAGACAAATGGAACACACTCAATTGATACTAGTCCAATACTAAGGAAATGAAGGGATTTACACCCCCTTAGTGTGGGTACAAATAATTTCCTAGGGGTAAACCATGTGATAATCCACCCCTGGGTATTACCATGTATTTATGACTCAAAAAATATGTATAAATCCATATACATGATGTGTACCAAGGTTACTTGTTGTTTAGATCTCTTCTAGGACGCTGAATATGTCTTCTATCCATGAATGTGCACCCCTCTATTTGTATGTTTACCAACCCATTCACACCAAGCTATGAACATATGAACCAAACCATGTCCATATATCTCTACATACCCATACCCATTTATCATATGAGATACAATCCGATATATAAGCATTGTCCACATGAAGTGTGACAACTATCATATGCCATGTGATATTTCTGTTCTAGACAAAAACAATAGAGATGCATAGAGAGTTACATATGGTATGTATCTTCAGATTATGCATCATGTAACCCTTGAATTTACCCGACCCATAGAATCTTCTTGTGTTTCACAATATAATAATATTATTTATGGATTATATACATTAATTTTACATCTAGTTCTGGTTGTCTCATGTTATAACAAATCCCTACGATCTGGTTTGTGACCTTCTTAAAAATAACCTACCTTAATACATGTATCATAGTCATTAATCCAATCCATGAATAATATGAAACATCATTAATATCAGTTCCACCTCTGGTCATCCTCCATTCCCACACCTTTATCTCACCCTCGATCATGAATTCTACAGATGATATCAATTTGTTGCACTGAAGAATGACCAAAAAATGATTTAATACCAGATATTTCATCTATTCACCATCCAAATGTTACATTACATTATAAAGGTGAAAATAAATAGGGGAAAATACATGACAAATAAAATACGAGGAATGATCTTGGAATTTATTCATTTTCCAACATGATTCATTATTGAAGAATTAGAAAAATTAAGATGGGTATAACCAACAAACAATATATCGACCATAAAAAAAGCAATAATTGATGTGAAAGAAAATTTTTATTCAATTAATTGATCCATGTACAATTGAGGTATACAATTGGATGAAAATAAAAAAATTAAACAATCTACCTAGATTTTATATCTATAACTTATCAATAATTGTCATGTGTTTCCATCATTGTTGTGATCCAGGAACTCCATTGGTGCATAATCCTCAATCTAATTTTGATTTGATGTCATATTCCAATGATCCTCCAGTGGATACTCTTAAATGGCTCCTCCGAATATTGAGGTTATTCAAATAATTATGGGGATTGATGTGTATCAATGTATTCTTAGAAGAAAAGGGTTTTTGTTTCAATCAAATAATATAAATAAATAAATTTATTTATTTTATTCATTTTACCTATAAACATACTTTAAAAAAAGCAACACCAAATAGATTATGTTACAACTTTAGTAAATACCATGCTTTGAACATAAAGGAGGACTCATAGTTTCGATCTGACCCTCTATTTAAAAGTTATTGCAGTCTTTAAAAAACAATGTGCACAAATGAAAATAATATTTTAATATTTGTTTATCAAATCCAGAATCACCTGGATCTATAATCATATATAGTCTTAGTGAAATTTTGAAATTTTAAAATAGAATTATCAATTTCTAAATAATTTAAAATGTAGTATTTTAATATTTCCACATTTATTAATAATAATATGTTATAATGTGTTAATTTTTCAATGAATTTATTATAAAATTGATATAAATAAATTCAATATTACTTGTATGTAAAAAGGGATCTTTTTCAAAACAACCTGTTTTTATATGCATAATAACTTTTATTTTAATTAATAAAAATATTTTTTTATAATTAATGGTATAAATGAAATATATACTATATATATATATAACTATATTAATTTAAATCCATATAAATATTATGTATTGCCATATCATTAATCTAAGATCAAATTATGATTTGAACTGTATTTTATTGAAAACCTATTTTCATCATGTTTTTGTTGTTTATTTTAAAATTGAGTTCAACAAATTATATGAATTGGATTTTATAAAATTAATTCTATAAATAGAATCATAATAATTAATAATATTTTATTTTTTCAACTTAATTTTTGTTCATATTGAAATGTATGTTAGTAAATATATATAATAATAGTTAAGGGGAAAATGGAATACCAGTTGTAAATTAAAAAGATAAAGCTCAAAATGAAATTACGATTTTAAACCCAACTAGTTTATTTTATTTATACATTGATATTATCTACATTTATTATGAGTCATAATAGAGCTATTTTACAATTAATGTTACTTAATAAAATTTTAATACTCTAAAAATTTATTAGTGTGCAACTCACCTCAATTATAAATGGGAACATTCTAACCTCACTTATCTGCATCTATAAAGTAACATTGATTAACAGGACCCATCCAAAAACTATATTTTGTATACATCTACATGATTCAGGGGTTTTATTATTCTCAAAGGACCATCCTCTGGGTTCTTAGGAAGATATCTAATGTATTTCACTTATTGAAAAGGTTGTCACCTTAACTAATAATTTTTTTTATTCTCATTTTACATTAAATAAATATTTTATATTCATCATAAAATAATATTTTCAATATTATTATTATTATAAAATGAAATTAGGATACTGAAACCACCATTATTCACCTTATTTTCCATCAATGAGAAATAAAATTATCACTCGTGAAAATGAACCGCCTATCGTCCACTCAAATTGATGAAATTAATTTTTCATATCCATCATTCAAGAATGATTATAACAATTAATAAAATGAAAATATATGATAATTAGGAAGTAATTATTCATAGTTAATAATATTATCCTTTCACACTTCTTACATAACATTTATTTAGAAAATGGTATTTTTTTATCTTGTGTACATGTGGACTACCACCTTCATGAAGCGATGAGATCCTTATTCCATTTATACTTTAAAACGATTTTAAAAAAGATATAATTCGTTTCTTGTAATCTCGGGGAAGCTAGAAATTTATAATTACAATTATCTTTTAAGCCTAATAATATTTGAATAAAGAAAACCAATGGACTAAGAATCATATATTAACTTATATAATGTCAAATGTTCCATGATTATAAAGTCCCATAAAAATTAATCAATATGAAAATCCATCATCATGTTTTTCATCAATATATAGACACTATAAGGTTCATCATGGAACTAAATATAATTAACATACAGTCTTTTTGTATTGAAATTTATCTCAAATTTATTTTGGTCTATCACCAAGGGTAGTCATGTCCGTGTATCACACATCACTAGAAATTAGTGTAAGCTATCTGAAGTAGTTATGGAGAACATACCTCGATCTAACTAGATCTCTCTCACTGAGTATCACATGGTGAATTGGATCTAAATAATATACATTAATAAATTGAGGAAACAAAATTTTTTATGTAAAAAAGGTATCCACTATTATTTCAAAAGTAACATTAAATGAAATGTTGTGGATGAATAAATGCATCCAAGAAATCTCCATGGTACTTAAAACACTATAATACCATATAAAAAATGGAGACATTTCACTTTGTATAAAGTTGGTGTTATGGAGAGGGGATGAGATTTCAGAAACCACTGCTACAAAATTAAGATATTTATAATTAGATATGAATAATTTGGAAAATTGATTATTTTAATAAAAACATAGTAAGAACCCAACAGGTAGTCGCTAACCAGACACCAGGTACCTAGAGGGTACTAGGTACCCACATTGCCGTCACCAGAAATATGAGGGACCGTTGAGATGTGTTTCCACCCACAACACTCCCACTAGGTACTTGATACCAGTCTTCTAGGTACATTGTGGAATCTTTCAGATGAAAAATGTCCCAATACTTGGCCTATTTTCTAAAAATAGACACATGATCCCTTTCCTACACCTCAAAAAATAATAAATCATTGAAATTCACATTTATTAGAAAACATTAATCAAAATCATTGCATATACGAAATATTAGATCTATAATGAATGATAAATCATAACTTTTATCTGAAAGAAATTAATCATAACATTATAAGATGTTTTGTAGATCTATATTTGATAAAAAAAATATTATAACATGAGTTAATTATCAAAAAAACAATTACTATATGTCAACTATGATCATATATGTTTTTTACATTAAATTAAAATCATTTTCATCTTGTGAAAATTTAATTTTATCAAACGTTAATAATTTTATATCCATTATCTAATCATTATGTGTGTATCAAAATAATGATTTCATCCTTGTCCTCCTATAAATAGAACTACTTTGTGTCCTATCACTATCGTTACATATTTTCATTTTTAATGACTTATTCATGTTGTTGATATCATTATTTAATGATTATAATTATATTATACAAAATCCTTTGATTACATTAACTACTATTGGATTCAACACTGTACTGTTATATTATAGGTTTAGTAATGGAAAATCAATATTATGAATATCTGATTATAATTGGGATTGACCATTAAAATCAACCACTGTTATGGAAGGAATCGTTATATAAAAAACAAATTAATAAATACACAATAAGATATAATTAAAAATATTTAAAAAAATTGGTCATTTGAGATGTCAATTCATATTTTACCTAATTCTCATATATATACACACACTTGATAATCATCTATTATAAATTCATAATTTTTTCACACATTAAAATGAATTATTATTTGAGCTATTTTTATATTTATACTTCATTAAATATATAATTATAAAATTATTTTATTAATATTTCATACACATGATGATATAATCTATTATCTATTATATGTATCGAAGACAAATAAATTTTTCATTCCAAATTTAATTTTTTGTGTAGAAATTCAAAAAAATTGTATCATAAAATAGAAAATGTTTACACATATTATTATTTAAATTACTAGTTTTAGTTGTTGTTTTTAAAAATTATATTATTTTTAACTTTATTTCTCATGGTAATTTCATTCTACTTTGAGAATATTTTTTACTTTGTTTTATATTTTTTGGGTTTAGTTCCATTATTAAAAAACATAAAGACATTACAGTTCAACATGGGGTATATATAGGTTTTTTATGGATATTTTTTTGATAGTTTACCTAAAAATAATTATTATAATATACAATATTTAATAATGAAAAGATGAATTTTTATTTCCATGCTGAGGTATTACTATCTTCTTATATTTTCTATAAATACCAATAATATTAAGATCACATAATGTGGTGAAAATGTTTATCTAATATATTCATAATTTTCTATTATAAGATCATTTAAAAGGATTTTTAATTATTATTATTATCTGGACATTGAAAGGTATTTTTATTGAAATAAAAAAAATATTCTCTTTCGATATTTATTGATGATGAG
This sequence comes from Viscum album, assembly GCA_963277665.1. NCBI lineage: Eukaryota > Viridiplantae > Streptophyta > Magnoliopsida > Santalales > Viscaceae > Viscum > Viscum album. The sequence continues at coordinate 808,506,367 of OY728140.1, read as the reverse complement.
ATAAAGTTATTTTTTCTGATATTTTATTAAACAAGATTCTTGGAATTATTTTATGCAATTATGCTTGACAATTTTGTATATAAGATATTTGTTCTGAAATTCCTTAGTAAATAAATAATAAAATAATGATTATTAGAGTATTTAGATATAGGATCAGGGGTTTCACAAAAATTGAGGATTATCTTTCCACATGAATTATCAAAATATTAGGGAACTATATAAGAAAAGTCCCCTATATCCAATTATTTTTCACAAAATAATGGAATTATTCATGGAGGATTTTATCCCCTAATGTTATATCTTAATATTCCATGTTGGTGGTGGAATATATAATAAATGAATTGATTAATTTATAGACATTTTTAAATTTCTTATATAGAACATTCAACAATGAACATAGACGATAATAATATTCTCTAATAATGAAGGTAACAGTGGGTCAGGAAATTTTAGTACTGCCTGATGTGATAAAATCAAAAAATAGTTTCAAATATTAATATATGAAAATATTAATCAAATTATAAAATAAAAATCATGTAAAAATAATAAGGTATCAATTATTGAGTACAATTTTGTATCACGTTTTTTATTTTTCAAAATTGAGTCATTCTACCATAATTCTTATTTACCATGAAAACCAAAAATAATTCCCATTCAAGAAATTTTTAGAGTAAAAAAAAATATATTTTCAAATAATTTTCAAATAATTTTATTCATCATTATAAAATACGTAAAAATGTTTTTAGTGGGACCATAGGGTAATCAAGTTATTAGTTTTTATTATTTTCAATAACTAACCAAGACTTTCTCTTAAAATTAATTATTGATATACAATTTTTATTATGATTTTATATTATATGGTTATATAACTTGTTTCTTAAATGAAATACAAATATTCTAAAATTAACAATTTATATTTACTTTTAGATCAAATTAGTAATCATGATGTATTTGTTTAATGAAAAGTATTATAGGACAATTATGATCAATCATAAGAAAATTTTTTTCGTAGTCACTATTCGAAGAAGTCTAAAAACATAGTGTAATGATGGATAAAATATTAGGATGTAATAATGTTTATATCTTTGATTAATATAAACATAAAAAATAAAAAATTAATATTCTCGAAAACTGACTGCATGCTCCAAAATTTCAAATATTCTTATTTACATTTTAATATAAAAAAATGGAAAAAGGAAATTTTTTTTATAAAGACTATGGGGGAATTGGGGAAAACATAAATTTTTTTAAATAATTACTCTATCTATTATATTCATATAAATAATAAATCAAATAAGAAAATATATACTTGATAACATAATCTTTATGACATATTCAAAATTATCATGTGAATATCTGATTCATTAAGGACTTGGTTGAAATCCATTAACATCATATTTTTTATGAAAATTACTAATAATAAATATAATTCGGAAGTGTTTTTTATAGTATATTTTAAGGTAGAGTATAGTTTTTCCTTAAAAAATAATCCCTCCATCACTTCTAAAAACGTCAAGAAATAATATTAATTGTAAAATAGTAAGTAATGGAGAGAAAACAAATATTATGTGACATTATTACTAGTGTAAATATGATTCTCTTTTCATTATTTAATAAAAAATTAATTTGATAATTTAAAAAACTAGTGTATTAGTTAAATTAATTGAATGTTCAGGAACATGAACTATTGAAAGTATTTATTGATATTTGTAAGAGTGGGAAAGATATTGTTTCCCAAAAACAAGATTAATGTTGACACAAACTATGACTAATACGTTTTCTTTATTATTAGTGATGAATTTTTATCTACATGGAGTCCATAATTAATATAGCTATGGGGATGTTGATTTTTCTTTTTCTTTTTTATGAGTAATACGGATTCAATGTTTTTCTATCATTGATGCAAAAAAACATAATGAATAATATATGATGATGGATGTTACTAAGGAAGTTTCATTAGTTGATATATATGAAGTGGATTCAAATTTTTGTAGAGAAATAATTGATGATTATATAAATGAGGTCATAAAACAACATTTCTAGATGAATAATTAACTTTAAAATTTTAGGTAACATTACAAGAAGATAATGAAATTAAACATGTGGTTGTAGAAAACTATGTGTTTTTTGTAATAAGTCTAATTATTCTATCTATATGGAAACACATAAACTATTTATATTTACACTCAAAATCATTTTTATAAGTTTTAGTTATTTTATTTATGAGATGATTTAAAATATTACACAATGTTTACAGGAATATTTATATTTAAAAGGGTTTTAATTTTTTTATCTAATCTTAAAATATTTGTCATTTACAAGAAATATTCATATGATTTTATGAACCTTATATATCATTTTCACAGTAATCATGCCAATATTGATTTCATATTTAAGTGTTAAATAATTCATTAGAGTTCATGGTGATTTTTTATTATTAAGAAATAAGGGCTTATATAATTAGAAATAACATCATGCTAATAATTATAGATATATTTTTTAGAGGATCCTTACTGGTAACCATATAATAAATTATATATGTAAGTAAAATATTGATTCAAATTTAATGTTTTTATACGTTATAATTTTTTGAATTTAGGTAATAAATTTCCCATCCCATTTTTTTATTATGACTCATGTCCCTGAATATATATATTTTTAAATAATTGAATCCCCTTTTTACTTCAATGAAGGATATGTCACTCACATTTTTTGATGATAAGATATAATTTATATATTCTTCCTTATGCTAAATTAATTAAGTCTACATGAATATTATTATTTTGGAAAACATGATACCATCTATTGTCACTCTGAAAACATAAAGTTTCAGAGTGGATTAATATTTCATAGATAACCAATAATTAATTAGTCCATCGTGGCTTCACCATTACCTTTAATTTGGAATTTCTAGTATTATATTTATTAATATTTTAATTATTTTGTTAATGATATATATATTATTATTATTTTTAAATTTCATTTGGAAGACATGTTTGGATAAAAAAGATATATATAATCCTTTATATAATATTACTGGTTTTATCTATGAAATTTAATAGATTACATATCATATTTTTTATTTTGTTTTATAATCTTTATATGATTCAATTTGTGCATAATTTTTTTCATCTTATGAAAAACTATTTATAGAAACATTTGTGTGTAATGATTTAGAACTATACGTAAACATTACTTACTAAATTATGGTTTTAGATACATTGAATGAACCTATTTGGAATTCTTTAAACTCAAATTTACTCTAATTTAATTGATTGTTTTTAGTGTACAAGATGATTGATGTCATCAATAATGAAAATTTTTCAGAATATTATTCACAATTATTATTTTTTAAAAAAAGAGAGAATATATTCATGTTAATATATAGTTATTATAAATCATATTAAAAAATATTACTTTGGTCTTCATTTCTTCATTCATTAATGGTGTGGATCATTCGAACCAGATTAGTGTATCATCATTCAGTCATGAGAACCCAGTGAAGAACCCCTCTGATGATTATGTGATCATGCTCCTTTGATATCTACATATAATCTAAGAAATATTTTGAGCTAGAATGATTGGTTAATCATCTCACAATGTTTATCTTTATTTTATTACATTCTTTTAGGATTCATGGATTGTCTCTTATTTACATCATTATTGAGCGAAATAGATTATAAGGTGGAAATTTACAGTAAAGTTTTTCACAATGATTAACAACATCACAAAAATCAAATTCATCTATTTATAATATGAGGATTATGGGTAAACATTTAATAAATTTTTCCAATTTTCATTTATAAGATAATATATGCATATTAATAGCCTTTTTAAATAAAATACTAGTAATTTTATTTTTTCTCATGGATTTCACAAACTCTTGAAATGATAAATATTATATCACTGTCATGTTATATAATATATTTCATTGGGAAATATATAGTTCCTATATCCTCCATGAAATTTAATGAATTGTAAAATAAATATTTATATTTATATTTTTCATTTAATAAATAAATAATTAAATATTATATTCAGAGTCTAAAGAATATATAATTATTCAAAATTTGTATTAATAAATACAATTTTATTTTTTTGAATAAACATTTTTTTGTTATAGAATAATAAGATTTAAATATATATTATATATCCAAAAATAAAATAATTACCATGTTAATTAATATTTAATTAATATTTGAAATCCATGAATAAATGGAAATAAAGTATGACTTCATAGTATAGAGATTATTATTTATTATAACAAAAAAATATAAATAATATCTAATGAATATAAATAAACATAAATTACGTGTGAACCACTAGGCCTCTTCCACGAACGAGATAACATGGGTTAATCTAAATTTAATATTTCTATTTAGAAATGGGTCAAGCCGCTCATATGTAAAGAAGTTATATAATAGTGAAAAGAACCAACTATGAATATTCATTGTCTAAAATAGTTTCTTTGTTATAATATCTCATCAAGAAGGTTAGAGACCAATGTCACCAACCAATATGATAGATATGTTTTTCTATAACTCCCTAAATTGAACTCATCTATACACTATATAAGAAATATTTAACAATATGGTTCCACATCAATCAAATATCAAAGGTTTCAACATTAATAAGTAATGAATGTGTATATCCTTCCTTTACTTATTCATTAATAGCATATCATTCATGATTCACCCAATACAATAATCTTTTCTGTGAACATATATTTTCATTTTTTTTTGACCATATGTCAAATTCCATAAATAGTTTCATCCATTAATAATAATAATATTAATTTCTAAGAATCATTTCACATGCTCTCATACATGAATTTTGAATAACAAAAAAATCCAATAACAACTGGTGAGCCTATTTTCAAACACTCCCATATTTGAGATTACCAAGTGTAAAAAAATCAGTTTGTGAAGTATCTTCAACTTATAAGTTCTTTGACCTAACCATCAACAAATATTTTCTTCATAATTTATTTTAATCCAAATATAGATAAATATTTATGAATATCACCATATAATTTTAGGGTTCTTATCAAATATTGAAACTATTATACAGTTTTAATTAGATAAAACTCTATGAAATTTCATGAAAGGAATAAAAGTCAATCAATTATTTATAAGATTAAATTTTTATAAATATCCAATTCAATAAAACAAATTTAATTTAATAAACAAGACTATATCCATAACACTAACTCCAAAAGACTCATGCATGGACATAAGCTATATTAAAATGACATTTTGTGTACTATATTTTACATGATGACCATGTTTATATTGAGTAAATAATTTCCTTAATGGTTCCACCACATTTACTTTCCGAGAAACATTTCCCATTGTGATATCAAATTTATAAGAAATATCTCACATGAAATGATATTTTTGGTTTATGTTATTCATACGATTATGTGACCTTGACTCCACTTCAAGAGCCACAACTATTATGTTAACACAGTATCGTGTGATATGTTATTTACTTCTCAATTTCACATCAACTTAATGGATAAATATTCATTTATTAACTTCTCATGTATATACCACTACAACAAAAATTTTCATATACTTCACTATAGAATCTGTTTTCCTAACATTCCTTGGGCTCTATTAGATCATAAAACCTCCCTTGAGAGTGAAATTTTTTCCAAAATGTGATTTAGGATAAACAAGACCCTTTTCAAAAACAAGTATCTATATCTCCACATATTTCTAGTACATTATATCCTCTATACAATATGAACTTATAATTTGTATCCCTATTATACTTATGTCATGTCCTTACTAGCATCAAATTATGGTCACCTGGTTAATCTTGATATCTTACAACCATTTTTATGGAATACCTAGAATATAGTCTAGACCATTGTATAATATACATAAATTACCTATGTGTTGATGAATATGGAATCATTTTTATCCTATGTATCTCATTATGTGTCTAAGGTTTCATTTTTAAATAAATTATTAATTCCATTTTTTTCTAGAAATAATCCCTATCACAAACCAGTCAGGATACTCTTGTATATTGAGTCCCGAGATGACACATACATCTTCGGAAGGGCGTTCTTGAGCACAACATATTGGTGAATAGATCCTAGAATAATACAATATAATGCTGTGAATTTTTTTTTCTAAAAAGTACTTTAAGATATATATATATATATATTTCATAATGATCAAAAAAACATCATAGGGAGAACATTACGAGAAGTAAAACATGTATATAAACCCAAAGTAAAACCATAAAGTACCACAAAACTAAATGGTAACAACAAAATCCCCAATATGAACTGTACTTGAAGCCCATATATCAACACCATCACATCCAAGTGCGGTTTCTACCTACATTAACCTATATAAATGAAATCCAGAAGCACAGAAGGTCAAAAGTTGTGTGTGAGGTTAAAAACAAGTAGGTTCTCACCATGGATTCCATAATAATATTTTTCATTAATTAATGAAATAAAAATTTCATTTTTAGTTAAATTGAAATGTAAGTATAAGATAATATTTGAGAAACTATTCATTACATTAAAATTAATGTAAAATTTTCAAGGAATGTATTATTAATAAATTTATTTAAATTTGTTTAGTTAAAATAAAAAGGGCATTTGTAATTTAGTTTTCAAATAATGGACTTTATTAAAATAATCACAAACCTTATTTTTGGTCATCTTAAAAGTGGTAAAACGGTTCTAGGATATGGTATCCTCACACACTCGAATAAATGATCATAGTAATATGTGTACAAACATCTCATAGACACTTGTTTAACAACAATCATCACTATCCCATCAGGGATGTGATCTTCGACAATATGTTTTATTAGATTTATATATAATAAATAGAATTTTTTCCTAAATAACTCAATAAATACCATGGATTGTATATTCTCTAACAAAAACCAATAATGTTAAATTTTTCTCCATGAATTTAATAATAAAATTAACACATTACCCAATTTAGTATGAGAATTTTCTTTTAAAAACCAAAAGTGGGTTTTAATAAATTCATCTCATTTCAAGAATAAACCCAACTATGGATTTTATCAAAACAAGTTAATCCATTTTACTCAAATAAAAATTCAAAATTAAGTTCACTAATTAATTTCACAATATAACTCCACATATTAATTTCATAATGTCAGTAAAAGTACATAACCACACTTTAATACATTTTAATTGTGGTATTTTCATAAATTTAATTTGATGGAATTTTAAAAATTATAATTAGAATTTGGTTATTGATAATCCAATTGAAATAAATTTAATTGAAATCATTAATGTTTGGGTTAAATAAATTGTAAAATCTTAAAAAGGAAAAACCTATCTTGGGATTATGGTATCACATAACACAATTCCCGTAATAGGAATCTCTAACAAAGAACATCAGAAACAAATATCTGAGAATCAAACATAGATTCATAATTTAAAATAATAGGTGTTTGGTTTTAGAACATCATGGATATCTAAAAACCCTAATTAATTGAGAGGAATATATTTTGAGTGAAGGAATGTGGAATGAATTCTTACTGTTAAATGATTGAATGATGATATCCCAGCTTTGATCCACCTTGGAGAGGTTTTGGATGAGGCCATATTAGTTCTTGAGATCACTAAATACCTAGGAAGACAACCAACCCTAAGATAAGGTGAAGTGGGTTTCTAAATGAGGGTTCATAATTTTTTATGATTTATTTTAAAATAAAAATGTCTTCATGCATGGATTCTTAATGGGGTCCGCATGATTTTCAAATTTTGTTCCATAATCATGAAATCATCTAAGGATTGAATGGTTTTTACTTATTGGGATAAATGTTTTTAAAACTATTCTACATCTATGAAATCCCTTTCTTCCAAGGATTTCATAGTTTCCACTAGTAGATGGAATAGTTTTGGAAAACACTACACCCACTATAAGAACATGGCCTTAAAACATATATATAATTAAATGTTTATTTCACATTGAGGGTATTTTCAGGTTTAGAGTTCTAGAGAATTAAGACATAACTATTACATCTCAAAAGATTACAAAGTAGATACTTCTATACAGTTTCCATTTTTATACAAAACATGAACTCTTGAAAAAAAGAGTCATGTCTAGTTCCATGTTTAAGACATCATAACTTTTCCTTGATCCCATCCTTGACCTTATTCCAATTTATGTCCTGTGAAAAACATTTCAAAAACATGGGGGAGCATAAAATGCTCAGTAAGGGATACACAAAGAAGGAAAATCGTATGTTTTTCAAAACATCAAGTAAATGATGAATACATTATCATAAGTAATACTTTTCACCTTTATGAAGTAATAAATACTCTTCATTAAATAAAATATCATTACTTACCCTTTTGTAACCAAAAGATTACCTTAAAACCCTTATAAAGAAAACATAACATATAAAGGTAACTTGGTACATAAACATACATAAATGGAATAACCATACGGTTAACTTCCACACATATCAATAAATGTAATATCCATACGGCCGACTTCCATACCCAATGCATTAAAGGTTATAATGTAACATCTCGTGTTGGTATTCACGTCACCACTCGCCATTTGGTTTATCACGTAACCACCCGTCAAATTTCTAAGTACCATTATAAAATCATAACACATAAAATAATTATAAAGGAAAGAAAACATTTCAACATTTCAATCACAATATATTTTTTAAATATATTGGCATAAAAAAATCCGTTTTCAATACCATTTTCAATACCAAAAAACCTAAAAGAATATATGGTATTTATTCTCTTTTAAAAACATTACGGCTTATTGAGGAAGCCAACGATCAAATAATACTCAAGGTGGTGGACATGTCATTGTCACCACTTACGTTAAAAGACACATTCATTTTTTTCATTTAGTAAAATGCTTCGTAGAAAAATATTCCCTTTGAGAAGTTATGGGTGTTTATACAACGTATAATATAAAGTCATGTATTGAAACAAAATATGCATTGATGAAAGGAGATTGAGACGAAGTCCCTTACCCCATGTCCGACATGACCTATTCATTATTTAATCTCCTGAATAATTAACATACGTTAATTTCTACTTTCTTGAGAACCTTTTTCAAGTTTATTATTCCATTAATATCACTTATTACCTTGTTATAAACATTATGTAATAATTTATGTTTATAATGTTTGTTTTGTTGATATTTGGTACTTCAGTCAAAAATGGACTTATTACAATCACATGTTGTTCATGTGGTCAAAGGATCATTATATATAGAATTATATTCATGTTTTGGATATCATATATATCATATATATATCCACCATATAAATGTATTTATAATAGTGCATAACATTTAGAGGTAAGAAATGAAATGCACCGTTCATGGAGAGGGTGAATCGTACGTACGCATGAACGCTACTTTCATTTATATTTCGTATTTTAATGGAATTAATACATAATGATACATAGGTATATTATAATTATAGTATAGTATCATATATAATATCATTAACTCTATCCTTTATACAGCCCACATAATGCATTAACGAGTCACATCACATTTAGGGGGCGGTAGTCCGCACTTCCTCAAATGTGATTATCGTATTTACGCACTATGGAAACCATAAAGGAGTGCTATAAATATAAAATATAGAACCATAAATAAAACATAAACATAATATATATCATATATAAATATAGTTCCATCATAATGGCCACCATGAGAGGTGGTTGTAGATATTTAAACAATCATCGTTCCATGAGGCGTTAGTTTTCCATCCACAGATAAATTATATTCGTCATCCATAGATGGAGGTGTATATAAGTGTAGTTAGAATCCTTCTCATAACAACATCCAACTATATTGAACATACTTTTGTTTTTACAAAATAAAGCAATAAAAAGAGTTTAGGGTTTGGATAAGTAAAATAAAATAAAACGATTTAAGAGAAACTGTTACCTTTAATTTGGGTAACTCCCTTTGGCTTGAACCAAAGGACTTATTGAAGATCCGTATGCCTAAGGTAAGGATTCTAGGAGGATGAGAGGGATGTAGGGAGATAAATTTTGTAGAGTTTGGATGATCCAAATGGCTTTAGAGGTGTGTGTAATTGGATATAAGTGGTCTAATTTTATAAGGGGGAGGAGGGGCTCTTTAGGAAAGTGTGAAACAATTATTTTATAATATAATGATATTCGGTTTATAAAGGTCCATAAATCATTATAGTAGAATCTAAGATGACTCATGGTTGAAATAAAGTCATCAAATTGGAATTGGATAGGTTTTGGATAATATTATAATCATTATAATCTAATTTGTTTAAATGATTTATTAATGAGGTAAACATTGCATCAATAATGTGTCATAAAAAATTTAAATTATATTATGTATAAAAATTATAAAAAAAATACCATGATGTAGGAAATAATTTTAGCTTTCTAATAAATTATTACAGTCAAATATATAATTTATATAACCCCTTCTAAAAATGATTTAACAATAGATATTTTCTTTTGTCATTTTTGTCTTTACATTAAGTTAATTCTTCTAAATTGTCATTATCACTACCAAGTGGCTCAATGGGGTCCCAAAATTGACCCAAATATTCCCATATTCGTAAATGATGAAACCAATATGTTTTGGACAAGTGTTAAGGTAATTTTGAAATATTATAATATTCTTTTTACCTTGAATTACCTATTTACATTTAACCGCAGTAAATAAAAGTCAAAAGTTACTATTCACCAAAAATTTTATTTATCTTATTGAAGCAAATTTTACTTCTTGATGAAAACTATTTATGTTGTATTTTCTAAATTCAATTCACAGATGTTGTAAAATTTCATCTAAATTAAAATGTCAATTTTTCTTACTACAAAGTGATTTCACTATTCATCAAAAATTAATGTTTTTAATAAAAATACCAAAAATTCAGCCTAAGATTTATTTGATATTCCAAAATCAAATATGATGTCTATTTTTATAAATTCAAAACATATAAGTGTCATTAATTAATTTAAAATTAATTCTCATTGTTAAAACAAATAGCGTGTTTTTAAGAAAGAATAACTATAAAAAGATTGACACTTGTTTACATCCAATTTCAAAGTGAAATTAATTCCAATGACCAACATTGGATTAAAAGGTAAAAATATATTCTATTTACACTTTAAAACCAATTAAAAATATAATATAACTATATAAATAAATTATATTAAAACACATTTTTGAATTAAAATACAATATTTTTCACTATTCTTTAGAAAATGAACTTTATCAGAAAAATTCCAAAAAATTTACACAAAGTAAATTTTGATGTCGTAATTTTAAAGAAAGATTTTATATGGTCAAATATAATTTATTAAAGTGACCAAAATTAGATTTAATGAGGGTTCTCTATTAAAAGGCTGTAAATCGGACTTCTAATGTAAATTATGCTTAAAATTATATTCATTTACATTTTAAGCCTCTAACATTTATTGGATAAATGTAAATACATTTAACAAACATTTATAATCATATTTTAGTTAGTTTTGTTAATTCCCTCCAATACAATGACAAGGAGTTAACTACCATTTAAAATAATAATATTATATTATTAGCGTGCAATGTAAGATTTCAAAGATACTCGTTGTTGCGTATTAGGTACACTGTCGAACATAGAAACCCATTTAATGTAATATTAATATTTAATTCACAAATATTAATAAATACGAAAATGTCTTATTCTTCATTTATCCTGGATGTTACATCCTTCCCCCTTTTGGGAATTGCGTCCTCGCAATTTAAAAACTGGGCTTGAGAACTTTATTGAAAGCCCCACATCAAAAAAAGAGTCAATAAAACTATCACATTAAAATAAAGGAAGAGAAGTACAACAGTTACCCTAGAAATTAGTTACTAGGATTCCATTTAAACATGTATATGGGAGAGAAAACAAACCTTCATGTTCTGATGGAGAGTTATAGAAATCATATTTAAGAGAAAGTAAACCACCATAAATTTACAAACATGTGATTGGTTAAATAGTCTCTGATTCCCCAGTAGAAAAAGTTTACAGACAGAGTTTTTGTTTTAAGATAATTTTCATTGAGGAATTTATTTATGAGCTTAACTATAAACATAAGGAAATATACTTACTTGTCATGTAGACATTCATATTTTACTAGTTTTCTAACACAAACTCTTATTTTCTCCAATCGATGAGTATTCATGGTGACTTTTTTTCACATTAAGATAGCTATAATCAAATTCGAGAGAATCACATAATCCAAAAAAGATGACCTGTATATTTCCCATTTCTTAATACCTTAACCAAAACCAAAATGGTTTGTGTGAGATCAAATAATCCCCAAAAAAGGATAATCTCTTACAAAAAGAAAAATAACTCTTAATCTCCAAAATTTGTCCAACGAAACTCAAATTTCCTCAAAGACCATTCAATAAACATCTATCCCTAAAATTCTTCAATGTAATCCAAAATAATAATTAAACCCAAACCTCTGAATGATTTAATCACTTAGTCTTCCAAGATAAATCATAAAATTTATCTCCAAATAACATCAGTTACTTTTAAAGTCTCATATTTAAAAGTAATTAACCTAATCACATATACTCCCTGATAGGTTAATCCTTTCCATAGATAACCCAAGATCATCTTTTCTTAATTCATAAAATCATATAACTAAAATGAATTAGTCAAACCAACCAGGGACTTCACTTAGTCCAATGGTAGGCGATAAATACCAGTCGCACTTTGGTTGTGGGTTCTATTCCCGTAGCTTCGTCTGACACGATAGGCTTTCACACAGTCTACGTGTTGTCCCTTTTCAAAAAATATATAATTTTATAAAATTCCCAAAAAGAGATAAATTTATCAAAAATAAAAATAGCATATTTTAACCATATAGGTTTTCTAATAACATTCATTTTGCATCTCAATAATGTATAAACCTATAATTTCCTAACATTCAAGGATCATATAAACCCAAATGGTTCCATATAACTATATAAACAAAAGAAAAGATAACTATTCCTTGAATAAAATTATCAAAAATCAAACCATAGGGTTACACATACTATAAATAGTCTTCTAATGTACTTCCCATCATCAAACGATCCATAATACATTTAATCATTTCACGATCCTAAAATCTACCATAACTCTTGAATCCCGTATATGATGACTTCTTACTGATTAAACATTTTTCATGATCCATTAACCATTCCTTTAAAACTTATTCTGAAATAATTCTTTCCTACAATAGAATCATGAATCATATCCTAAGAATCAATAATATCAAAACATATGTTAAGAAATAATCCATAGCTTTCATTGGTCGTTGTCAGTTTCTTCATCCTCAATCGAAATGGCATTAGGTATTTGTAAAAAAATATTTGTACGATCATGGTGAACCCATTCCCGAAACATCTTTATAGGACACCTATTTGTATAATGACCATGCACACCGCATTTAAAACCTTCAATTGATCCCTCAAAAACAACTTCTTACCCATTCCTAGAGTCAAATGGATGCTTCCTTTCTCCAGGGTAGGTTCTTTTTTTATGACCTTCATTCCCACATATATAGCATCTTCCCGTCCCATTGAAGCATTTTCCTAGGTGTTTCTTTCCACATCCTTGACATATAGGTTTTTGAACATACTTACCTTTATGATTATTACATTAAATTCTTATGGATTTGTTTCTCTCATATATGCTGCCTTATAAAAATCCCAAAGGATTATGTTTTCAATCATGAATCTCAATAGTTGGTTGAGAATAACCACAATAGTTCTCATTGCATCTCTCATTTCATTCAGTTTCCCGTTCAAGAAAACCATCACAGTTTTCTTCACATCCACTATTACATTGGTGCCTACTAGATCTAGCTATTTACTAAAACTAAAAAGGTCATTGTGAGTATATCAGTAAAATCATTATATAATATCTTATAATAAAGGTAAATACTTATTCAAGTTATCTTAAACTCATTCATAATAACTAAAACTCTTTATAATATGCTAACCATTATTTTTATGTCCCTTATGCTTAGAAAACACGATAACCTCTAAAGTCATCAAAACCGACCATTAATACCAAATATAAGGACCCATCATTAAACCTTATGTAATATTGAATTAAATTAATAATTCACATTGAGGATCTTTTCAGGTTTAGAGTTTTATAGAATTAGGACATAACTATTACATCTCAATAGATTACAAAGTAGACACTTCTATACAGTTTCCATTTTTTTACAAAATAAATACTCTTGAAAAAAAGGGTCATCTCTAGTTTCATGTTTAATACAACATGACTTTTCCTTGATATCATCCTTGACCCTATTCCACATTATTTCCTATGAAAAACATTTCAAAAACTTGGGGTGAGCATAAAAATCTCAATAAGGGATACACAAAGAAGGAAAACTTTTAGTTTTTCAAAACAACAAGGAAACCATGAATACTTTATCATAAGTAAAATTTTTTTACCTTTATGAAGTATTAAATACTCTTCACTAAATAAAAGATCATTACATACCATTTTGTAACAAAAATATTACCATAAAACCCATATAAAGGACACATAACATATAAAGATAACTTGGGACATAAACATTCTTAAATGTAATAACCCTACCATCGACTTCCACACATATCACTAAATGGAATACCCATACAGCCAACTTCCATACTCAATGAATTGGAGTTTATAACGTAACCACCCCTCCTGTTATTCACGGCACCACCCATCATTTGTTTTATCACGTAACCACCCGTGAAATGTCCAAGTACCATTATAAAATCATAACACTTAAAACAATTATAATGGAAGGAAAACATTTCCACATTTTAATCACAATATATAACTTAAATATATCGACATAACAAATACATTATCAAAACCATTTTCAATACCAAAATACATAAAAGATTATATGGTATTTATTTTCTTTTATAAACATTATGGCCTGTTGAGGAAGCCAAAGATTGAATAATACTCATGGCGGCGGAAAGGTCATTGTCACCGCTTACGTTAAAATAAACATTAATTTTTGTCATTTAGTAAAATTATTCATAGAAAATAATTCCATTTGAAATTTCAAGGGTGTTTATATAGCGTATAACAGAAAGTTGTGTATTAAATCAAAATATTCCTCAATCAAAGGAGATTGAGACGTAGTCTCTTACCAAGGGGTTGACTTGACCTGTTCATTCTTTAATCTTCTGAATAATAAGATTAAGTTAATTTATACTTGATTAAGAACCTTTTTCAAGATTATTATTCTTTTTATATCACTCTTACCATGTTATAAACAATATGTAATCATTTACATTAATAATGTTAATTTTCTCGATATTTGGTACTTGATTCAAAATGGACTTCTTATAATCACTTATTGTTCATGTGGTCAAAGGATCATTATATCCATAATTATAATCATGATTTGGATATAATATATATCATATATATCAATCATATATATGTATTTATAATAGTACATAACATTTAGATGTATGAAATGAAATGCATCATTCATGGAGACGGTAAGTCGTATTTACGCATGAATGCCACATTCATTTCTATTTCTTATTTTAATGGAATTAAAAAATAATGATACATGTGTATATTATAATTACAGTATAATATCATATATAATATCATTAACTCTATCCATTATACATCCCACATAAGGCATTAACGAGTCACGTCACTTTGAGGGGGCGGTAGTCCGCACTTCCTCAAATGATATTATTGTATTTACCCTCTTTGGAAACTATAAAGGCGTGCTATAAATGCAAAATACATAATCATAAAGAGAACATTAACATAATATAAATCATATATAAATACAATTCCATCATAATGGCCACCATGAGAGGCGGTTGGAGATATTTGAACAATCATCATTTTGTGAGGCGTTAGTTTTCCATCTACAGAAACATTATGTTCTTCATACATTAGATGGATATGTGTGTATGTTTAGTTTTAATCCTTCTCATAACAACATCCTAAAATATTGAGGATAATGGTTTTGTTACAAAAGAATGGAATAATAAGATTTTAGGGGATACAGAAGTAAAATAAAAGAAAACAATTTAAGAGAAACTATTACCAATAATTTGGGTAACTCCAATTGGTTTGACCCATAGGATTATTGAAGTTCCTTCTGCCTAAGGTAAGGCATCTAGGAGGAGTATATGGATGTATAAATCTTAATTGGGAAGATTTTGGACCAGAAAAATGGCTTGAGAGGTGTTTGTAATTTGTTAGATGTGGTCTCCTTTTATTAGGGGAAGGAAGGGCTCTTTAAGAATGTGTGAAATTATTATTTTATTATATAATGAAATTTGATTTCTAAATGTCCAAAAATCATTATAGTTGAAGATAAGATGACTCATGGTCACCATAAAATCATCCCATAGGAATTGGACAGGTTTTGGATAATATTTTAATCATTGTAATCTCATTTATTTAAATGATTTATTAATGATGTCAACATTGTATCATTATTGTGTCATAAATAATATTAATTATTTGATGTGTAAAAATTATAAAAAAATACCATGATATATGAAATCTATTTATATTTCCAATTAATATTTATATTCAAATAGATAATTTCTATAACAACTTATAATAATTAATTTACTAAAATATATTTTCTTTTGTCATTTTTGCCTTTACTTTAAGTTAATTAATCTAAATTGTAATTATCACTACCATGTAGATAAATGGGGTCCCAAAATTGACCCCAAGATGCCCATGGTCGTAAATGACTCAACCAATAAGGTTTGGACAAGTGTTAAGGTAATTTTGAATTATTATAATATTTTTTTACCTTGAATTACCTATTTACCTTTAAGGGCGGTAAATAAAAGTCAAAACATACTATTTACCAAAAATTATTTTCATATTAATGAACCACATTTTACTTTTTCATAACAACCATGTATATCATATTTTCGAAATTCAAGTCACAAATGTGGTAAAATTTCACTTAAATGAACAAGTTAGATTTTTTTAACTACTACTAAGTGATATCACAATTCATAAAAAATTGATGTTTTTCGGAAAAATACCAAAAATTCAGCCTAAGCTTTATTTGATATTCAGAATTCAAAAATGATGTTTATTATGCTAAATTAAAAACATATAAGTGGCATTATTTAATTTAAAATTAATCCATGTTGTTAAAAAATATCATGTTTTTAAGAAACAATATCTATCAAAAGATTGACACTTGTTTATGTCCAATTTCTAAGTGAAATTAATTCCAATGAATACAATTGGATTAAAAGGTAAATATATATTCTAATTAAACTTTAAAACCAATTAAAAAGATAATCTAACCATATAAATAAGTAAGATCAAAAAACAGTTTTGAATTAAAATAGAATATTTTTCACTACTAATTAGAAAATGAACTTAATCAGAAAAATTCCAAAAAATATCAAAAAGTAAATTTCTATGTCCCCTTTCTAAAGAAAGATTTTATTTGGTCAAATAGAATTTATAAAAGTGACCAAAATTAGATTTAATGAGGGTACTCCATTAAAAGGCGATAAATCGGCCTTTTAATGTAAATAATGCTTAACATTAGATTCATTCATATTTTAAGCCTCTAACTTTTGTTGGATAAATGTAAATACATTTAACAAAATTGTATAATCATTAGTTAGTTAGTTTTGTTCATTCCCTCCTATACATTGGCTAGGATTTAACTACCATTTAAAATAATAATATTTTATTATTAGTGTGCAATGTAAAATTTCAAAGAAACTCATTATTGTGTATCAGTTACGCTATCGAATATAGAAACCCATTTATAGTAAAATTAATATTTAATTAACAAATATTAATAAATATGAAAATGTCATATTCTTCATTAATCCAGGATGTTACACCCAACATACACATTCTCTGATCCTTCAAACATCTTCAATATTTCACCAAATGAATCCCTAAATGAGGCCCAACAAAATATTGAATAAAATATGACTTGAGGCATACCTGAAAATAGTAACCAGATGTCACAACATCCCCAAATAGAACATTTTGTCCCCACAATTCCTATTATGAAGATTCCATGCAAAATACATGAGGTTATTACTCACTTATCGGTGCCTCTCTCTCCCACATTTCATGAGTATCAGAATTGTACTACAATAGAACTCAAACAAATAATAGATTACACCCATAAATTACCATGGATTTAGATTCAAATATCATGACTAGATGTTATGTCACTGATAAATCATGATCAACATCAATATTACCCCTGTTGAGAACAATTTATATATTACAAAGATATGTTAGATGATGAAATAATAGTAAAAAACTATTTATCTATGTAATCTATGGCATAATTGATAAAAAAAATAATCCAAATTCCACACCCTCAAAACATTCTCAAATTCTCTAACAAAATGAGGAGTAATCTTCCCTTGCATCCCATGCCTTCGATGACCTATACGTGGTGAAAATTTCTAGAACACTTGGACACCAACTGATGAGCCCAAGGGTCTATAGTGACAATCAACATATAACATATACTAGCTCCATGACATCAACATTCCCTAATGAATCAACTGAATAATTATTATCCTCTCTTGATCCAAGTTCAGTTTAACCATTCAGCATTCACTAATATTTATCCAATACAAAAGTGATTTACAAGATTATATATATAATTCTCTAAATGGTCACATACTGATCCTAAATGGATGAATATTTTTAAGAAAACCCCACCTACCCCAAATGTTCATCCTGAGTCCCACCAAATTCCCAAACACAGGCATAAATAATTTCTTCATAATTCAATAGAGATATTTCTATCCATTCATATAAATTTCGATGGTACACCTATTCAATTAAACCTAATATCATACTGCATCATGGATTCCTCTTTAGACGATAGTTTTAAAACATGGTTATCTATGAGAGACTAAATTTGATGGAACTATATCCAAAGAAACAATTTCTCTCACATAATAATTTTTATCTTTTAAATTTAGTTCTATACCAAGTATTTAAAATGTGAGATGATCTACTCAGCCTATCAATTATACACCTTATTTCATTATGATTTATCTAGGTCTGTGTAAAACCAAAAATATTTCCCATAGTTATCTTATCCCAATTAAAATATGGAACATGATGTTTTTGAAGCACAATGAATGGTATCTGGTGCTCTGTTTTGACCTGGTATTACGTATAACAGTGACATACCAAATCATAAATTTTTTATCTCTTATCTTTCCACCAAAATAATCACCACATATCATGGAATATCATTTGGGTTCCTTGGATCACTTCCCATTAGGCTGTATAGGAATCACTTATAACAGCTTCCCTCTAAGATAATGGTAGAAAAATATGGTTCCAAAAACATATATCTCCCTCTATAGATAATGACCCTTCATCAATGGCCACCCAACCATAAGGTGAGTGTATAATTTTATAGAAGTAATCATCAACTTGTTTCTTCAATAGAATAATCATATGAATATTGGTGGAAAAATGATCATTTTCCTATGAAATATCATCCACATATTCCTAGACTCAAATATAAAACTGCCGAAAAAGATCCATAATGTTACTCTCTATTGATGATTCATTCCTAGCTTGGTTTGATAAATTCGTACTCAAAGCATCTTCAATAACATTCCCATTCCCGAGGGTATAGGTGATACCAAAAACAAAAAAAAATGTTATTCCCCCCCTATCATGTGATGGATATTTGAATATTTTCAATAGAAGATATAACTCATGCTCATTTGGTTGAGATACATGGTAAAAAATTATATGAAAAGATAATTTTGTAAACAATTATGGGCATGAATCACAGATAGAATCTCATGGTCATGGGTTAGATTATTTGAATCAACTTTCCTAAGCTATAGTGAACCTTAATTAATGACATGGAAAGACTACATAAGAATGCATCCCAAACCTAAACTTGAAGTGTCCCAGTAAACCACATATCCATGTCTGATTACAAAAAGAGTCAACACTTGTGTGGTATTCAAAATTCAGTTGAGATCCACAAAATAACTCTGACCACAATCATCCAAAGAAAACATTACTAACTTCTTTGTTAGATCATTCATTAAAGAAGCCAAAATCATGAAATCTATTACAAACCAGTTATTATATCATCTTAAATCCAAGAATATCTTAGTCTTGAAGACATTTCTTGGTTTCACCAATGTCATAATAGCTTTCAACTTCTTAGGATCAAATGATATACCATGTCCTGACACCATGTGTCCCATGAAATTTACTTCCTGAATGCATGAATCAGATTTTGACTTATTTGTATACGTTTGGTAATTTCAATATAATTCCATAACTACCCTAAGGTGATTAATATGATCATCCTGGGATATATAGTGAAAAAATATGTCATCTAGAAATATATCCTTGAATGTTTCAATATACTCATTCAAAATATTATTCCTGAAATCCATAATGAATATTAGAGAATTGGCTGGAGAAAAAGGCATGATAGGGTACTTATAATGTTTATACATACTCCAAAATGTGGTTTTGTGAATTTCATAATATTTTATTCATAACTAATGGTAACGAGATAGAAGATAAATCATTTATAAACACATTTCCCCTTTCATCTGGTCAAAAATATCATCCATCCATGGGAATAGAGACTTATTATTTACCATAACCCAATTTAGATTTTAGTAATCAACATATAGGATATGTGACCCAGCAACATTCATATCAAATAGATTCGGTTCCACCCAAGGTGAAGCACATAGTTGCATTAATTATTTCTCTAAAATGTCAACCAATAGAGTCATCAACTATTTTATTCCAATTGGTTACATGTGGTAAGTAGGAATAGATATAGGATGAGTTCCCAATAGTAGGTTAATAGAGAACTCTACCTATCTCAATGTTGGAAAACAAGAGCAGTTGGAAGGAAAAACATCAGGATATTTGATGAGAATTAGAGGGATATATCATCTCAAAGATTCTCACTCAAAGAAAATAGAAAACATATAAATAACTTTCCAAAAAATTTATATAAAAATTTACTTCTCTACTCAACCTCAAGTACCATTCTACTTGAATAATATGGGACACCACCCATTAGGTGTGGTAAATATACTTTTTGAAGACTAAATTCAATTTTTTATTTACTAAAAATGATCCAATCCATCCCATATATGACACAATGTGGTTTTAGGATGAGAATCGTAAAATCCCAAGATAGACCAATCATTGATATATAGAATATACAAGCAAGACAATATACACAAATCACCATCTTTATTTTCAGGGGTGTAGAAATATTTATCACATAATATGAAAGTATCATAGGAATATATAGAAGACTCACACTTGGGGATGTAATGAATGAATGATATGCACTAGTATAAGATAAAGTTGTCACTAAAGATGAAGTAATGGTGATGGTACCTCTCACAGTCACAGAACTCATATCTTCTTCCTCTGGAGACTCTACCACTATGTGAAGAAGCATGTTTCTATATTTATATTGATGCAAACCATATATTCATAAATAATATAATTTCAACACAATATATTTTGGAAAAAATGATATTTTAACACTATAAGGGAGTAAAATAGACATCACAAAACAGCTTCAAGTTACCATAAAATCCATTAGAACCACATCCTTGGGTGCCTCAGTTAAAACCAATTTTGAATTATCTAGATTAACACGCTAATAAAAAATTAAAGGGTCTCTTCCAAGAACATTATGTGGTCTATGAGAATTTTTTTATGGATAAATACAACTAGAGTCAACAAAGGATATCTTTTATTTTAAAAAACCCAAAATTAAACAACTAAAAGAAAAAAATGATATATTGGTAACACTTACTCTCCAACCGGTTTCTTATAAATCATAAATACTATACCCATCACATCATCATAAGGAGGGATTATGCAAGAAAATTCTAAACCAAATATGACACTACATTATCATGTTAAATCATCAAGTCTTCATTATATGTTTAATTACAATATGAGGCGAAAACATCATAAACTCAGAAAATTGATTTGTCTATTCTGTCACATACCTATGAGTATACCTGATTTTAAAAATCTCAATAGCTTTACCCAACAACATAGACAGTTAATATAACTATTAAATTAATATATATTTAAATTCCTTATCCTCCAATCCTTTATTCTTATTTTTCATCACTATTTCATTCCTCCATCTCATGTTAGGTCCCTCAAGCTTGTAGGTGGAACATTTTACCATGATGGAATCAAGTATTTCCACGAAATCAAATAAAATTTTAACTATCCTTATAAAATAGTTATCCTCTTGAGGATTCGATGATACATGGAATATTGGTGGATTCTGGTGATGTAAATCCTATGTAAAAATGATAAATTCAACATGATGAGGTTCCACGGCTATAACCTAAAGGAGATTTGGGGAAGGTTCCTAACCGAGAGTCTGGAAATCCTAAATGAAAACATTAACAAGATTTTGGTCCACTGTAGGATTTTTTCAATGTGGTTTATCCATGGATTCATCTTACATATGGTTCACCTGTCTTCCTGGAGGCATGATTCTATACAACATCAACAAAAAATAATGAAAATATTTGAACATTACACATATCAATTCTCAAAAAAAATAAACATGGAAATTAATCACAACTGATTGATAAACATGGTTTAGATTTCCATATTTCCATATCAAATCTATGGAATGGACTACAACTAATTCTCAAGACTAATTTCCCAATCCATCCCAAAATAATTAATTCTAATTATGTAGATAGAAGGCATGGAACTCAGTTATAACTTCCTATTATGTCTTGAAATGTTCTGAAATTGTATACTAACATCAAGGAAAGATGTTTAAACTGCACCTTTGATGCCATTGTTTCATGATCCATCATATATACCATGGTTCCAGGAAACATATTCCATCAATGATATAGTCCAAAGGGAATTAATAATTCATATAGATTAGTGACTATCACCTAGTATAATACAAGAAAATGGTGGGAAATATTGTGCCACAGAAAAGAAAAAGAGAAATATAAAATTTTGTATAATCAAAAGAAAATTCTATATAGAAAATAATACCATAATTCAAAAAAAGTATATAAACCAAAATTACAACCACAATGTACCATAAAACTAAAGGTAAGAACCCAATCCCCAACAGTCGCAACAATCTAAAAACAAATATTATCTACCACCTCCTCCATGTGGTTCTTTTTCTTTTCTCAAAACTAAAAAAATGAGATATATAAACATTCAATGGAAAATGCGGGGTGAAATATAAAACCCTATTAGGGTCTCCAAAAAGATTCCCTACTAAATGGTCACATTAATTAAAAATATTAAGATTTCTATTAAAAATAATTACGCATGGAAGTACGATAGAATGTATAAAACAAAACATTATTTACAATCCAATTGAAGGAAATATTTCAATAAAATCATAATAAATATTTAATATAAAATACTTTATATATCTCCACAAGTCATGTGTAAATGTTTTTACAAATAATAGAATATATCAAAATAATCACAAGTAAAACGCATGGTAATATTCCAATAGATATGACTGTTCCAGGTTATGGGATCCTCATACACTCAAATAGTTAATCATGAAAGTATGTGTGCACACATCTTTCATCCACTAGTCAAAGAGGACTCATCGCCATTCTATTGGGGATATAACTATCTAGCATAGGTTTTTCTAGAGTTTTGAATCATCCATTGACAATTTTACAGAATAACTGACTACCTACTAATACTAGAACATTATCAAACAACAATAAAAAATGGGGAAAATATCTCAAAAATGTTCAAAATAAATTTAACACATTACCCATTTCAATATAAAAATTTATATTTAAATACTCATATTTTAATAAATTCATTAATTTTATTGGATAAAAAACCATGGTTCTTATAAAAAATATGTAAGCCATTTATCTTAGATGATAATTTTAAATCAATATCCCAAATCAATTTTGCAATTTAATTTTTCATTTTTCATCAAATTCCATAATCATACCCAGATTCATTAAAATTGGCAGTTTTCCCCAAATTTCAAGCCAACACAAGTTCAAATCCTAATTTGATGCGAACATAGTTTTTCCTAATCCAATTGAAGGAATTTAAATTTATATCAAACAATTTTTTATTAAATTAATTGGTCAATATCTAACAGCACTACATACTTATGGTTCAAAGGATCATGAATCGCCACACCTATAATAAGAAAAATCATCTAATAATGTTAGCAATGAATATTCTAGAATTAATCATAGGTTTAAGATCTACAATAAAATGGTATATATCTTCCAATAACACAAAGTTATAAGAAACCCTAATAAAGATAGGGGAAGATAACAAGATATAAGGAATATGGAATTAATTATTACTAAGAATGTATTAGATGTGGATAATCAATTAGGAATTGTTTTTTTAGGGTTTGTAAGGGGAATTTGTTAATTGGGTGCTCCAAATTTGGAGGAAAACAACCAAACCAATTTTATTATCGAGTAGTGATATAAATAGATTTTTAAGAATTATTATAAATTTTTAAAAACAAAAAATTAAGTAAGAACCATTTCTCGGATGGGACTACATGGGTTTTTAAATTTTGTGATGACCATGGAAACCCTAACTACATGACATTTCATTGTTTTAACTCACATGGCCCACGGTCTTGGTAAACCATTACCCAACAATGAAAAAACGAAAATAATTACACAATTTTTTGGAATTTCACCTAAACACACATAAACAATACCCATGGAAATCATGATCAAAAGAGGGGTTGATGCATACAGGGTAATTGTTGTAATATATTAAAATCCACTTGTTGATTATACCATAAAAAATATATTCAGAATCGCGTTAATTTATGTATGTTTATGTAGACCAGGCATCATATGGGATCAAACATGATTGATTTTTATTCTAAGATTATAGGTTACTTTTCCTATTTCCTTTGTGGAGAAGTAATTTTTTTACCATATCATTGTGGGAAGTAAAAAATAGTATTTCCTTTATAATAAAAAGTTTTTAATTGAAAGATATATTAATAAAATAAAAAAACTCCCTCAAAAAACATATATAATCCTATAAAAAATTTTATTTATTAAAATACATTTTCTATAGCTTTAACAGACCAAATATTCATGTCCTGGATTCTTCCTTTAATCCATAAATATATCATTTCAACTTTCTTACATTGTATTAATCATTTTGTTTCCCAAACCCTTCTCAATTTTCCATGTCAAAATTTCTTAATTAAACTAATTAATATAATAGATATTAACATACATATAATATACTTCATATTACGGGTAATATTTAATTGAAAGTAGGAATCTGTTGGACTTATACGTAAAAATTGGTGAAAAGGTTTCATAATTTTATATTCCTTGAAAAATGCTTAAATACATTACAAACTTCTCTATTTTTATAGTCACTGGCCTAATAAACCATGTGAAGTTTCATCTTGATTATGCATTTATAAATAACATTATTTACATCCACTAGAGGATATACCATAATCCATACCGGGTATTGATACATAGAATCCATTTCATATATCATGTCTTTTTTCCTATCATGAAACTCATGTGACACATAATAATACCTTATATATTTTAGGTTAATTATTATCAAATAACAATATTTAAACATATTTAATGACTAGAATAATGTATTATTCTAGTTCGCTAAACTCTCATTTACACATAGACATTATTTGTGTCTCTAGAATGTTCTCCTCAAATGTCATTGTGGAATTTTTTCATCTGTAAATTCATTAATATCTTCATCCATGAATTCATCAAAGTCTATCTCACTACCACTATGAAATTTGGAAATGTGATCCCATGTTATAAATTTTATATGTTTTTAAACCCTAACATTCTAATATATATGGTAATATATGTAAAATTCATTAATTTACTTTTTATTCCATATAAATATAAAAATATTTTATTCTGTTGAATGTTTATTTCCATAAACCACCTTATAAAATTCATCAAAATCTGAAATCATACTTGTGAAAACATGCGTTCATTTCACTATGGTGGATGTTATAAAATATTGGCTTTTGATTTTATTGCATCCCTGTATAATATGTATTTTTTTCAATAAAATGTGTATCCACAAGAAATATAATTAAACACTCAAATGGATCATCCTTGATCAATAAAATTTTAACATGGTTTGTTTCCTCTATTCACCTAAACCATTAAATTTTTCTATATAATGGGAATTGATTAGAGATACAATCTCAAACTCTTGTAAATAAATAATGTTGTTTTAATTGTTATATTATGTACTATGGTTAAAGTAGACATTATTAGTCTTCTTAAAAATATAGTTCTAAATGTCATTCTTATATTTCTTGAATATTCCAACAGAATATGAATTATACCTCGTTATGTACACATAAACATATATAATAATGGAATTAGTAAGTGTAATAATGTATGAGTATCCACAAATGGATTCAAAATGAAATAGTGCACACTCATTAATGTGAGAAAATGTAAGGAGAAAAGTGTCCATTTCACCTTTTCCAATAAATATGGATTTTTTCATTGTTCATTTGAAAAATGAATCACATAAATAAAGAGGGTTTATTTCAAATGAAACCAAATTTAATTATTTTAATATGATGGTCAAATTAAATTTGTTAAAATATCATAACTGGTTATTCCATCATTTATTGTGGTTTGGGCCATGCCAACTATTTCTATTATCGATTTCAATAACATGGTTCTTCTATGCCAACACAAAATTCCTATTTTTAAAATATTCCTTATCATAAAAAAATATTTTCTTTGTAAAAGAACTAACATGAATTAAAAAAAAATTAGAATAAATATTTTTATATCAAGTCTTGGAATATAAATAATATTTTTTGGAAATTGTTAAAACATAATAACAATCTATGAAAACTATTATCATTCCAATCATAAACATGAGTTTTTAGTCTCCAACATATACTAGATCAAATCAATCTCTTTTGGATTCTCATATATCTATCTCACTATAGAAGATTGTAACTAATACACTATAATAGTCCCATTTATTCTCTTATTGAGTATATATTTTCATCTAGTTTCCCTTATTGTAAAATGTTAAATAGATAGAATCAAACTCCCTTACATTCCCCTTGATCATTCTCCTCTTGTATGGAATGTTTGAATATGAACTACACATGATGTAGCCTTAGTGCACTTTTCCCTACCTGTCATCATATTCATTATATGTCGATGGATTTTCACTGATCTAATCATTTCAAAATTTGAAAACTATAAAGGGGTGGTCTGGTAAACACTTCACAATTTTGTTCATATTAGAAACAAAAATAAAATTAGAGAATATGTGAGGGAGAGATGAAATAAATATATCAGTGTGCAATTCATCTGATATATTAAACATAAGAAAAAAAAATTCAATGTAGGAAACACGTTTTTCTATATGAGGCCTAGATAATTAACTTTTTCCATGTTTTATTGCTAATAGATAAATGGATATCCAATAATGTTCTTTTCTATATCACTTCTGAAAAAGTTCATGGATATGTTAGATAATGCTCTTCCCATCAATTATCTTATGATACGTTGCAAGATCACTAGACATTGATGAAATTAATTATCACTAAATATATAAAACATCATCATGGTTATTTTAATATAAAGAAAACTCCTCATTAAATTAATAAAAAGTATTTGGATCATGTATTAGGTATTCTATCATGTAAGACTATCATTAATTACACAAAAGAACTATTATATATCTGATACACTCCATGAAATTATCACCATTTTAGATATGTTAGTTCTATAAAATTGATCATATGGATAATATGGTTGATAATATTCATTACTATAAAATTATAAAAAATTATATTCTCAGTACTTTAGTTTATGAAAAATTAATGTGACACATGATAATTTTTATTTCATTAATTCTACAACTTCTTCAATATGTATCATTAAATCAGTTAAATAAACCTGTGATGTCTCCTCACATGGAAATTAATTTTTCTAGTAATCCCACGTCCCTCATTATGATCCAGCATATTACCAAAAAAATAATATGATGGTTTTTAGATATGCATTCATGACTACATCAATCTTTAATTAACTTTTCCCCTTAAGTGGACTCCCCATTCTTGAAATTATGGTATGGATTTCAACAAATAATGTATCCAATTTTGTATAAAATAAAAAATAGTAATTAAATTCAATATAAATTTTATTAAGTTTTCCCATAATAATTATTCAGATGCCCACAATAATTTATATTCCCCCTATTGTTTCCATAACAAAAACCTTATCTAGGGGTTGTCATAATTAAAATAATTGAAGTTATAATGACTTAATAGTAACATGGCATATTTTTTTATTATGCATAATTAATCGAATTTTATCCATTTACACATCTTGTTAATATAATATGGATTTTACTTCTGAAATTAACCATGTGATTATAAAATATTTTTGTATAATCCTTCTATTTTGAATTCATATTTTCATTTTTTATCCTTTTATTCAAGTGATCATGACATTGAATTCGTAAATAAATCATGCATTAACCTAAAATAAAATAAATAAAAATATGAAATTAACATTATTGGTAACTAGTATGTTTTTTATTGAAAGAAAAAAATGAACCCTGGTAAAATCCTCCTTCATCAAGTCTAGGCTCGAGTTCCACTATTCCAAATAGAGCATATATATCTCTTTAGTTTTATTTCACCTCAGATCTATCATGAACCAACTTTTTGAACTAAGGATCTCCATTAATATGACACATTTACTTCATACAATGGTTAAGGTAACTATATGGGGATGTTACCTAAAAAAATTGATGGTACATAGTCTCATGCATAAAGAAGGATGTAATAATGTGTTTCATACCAATAAATAAATTTAAAAATAGTAATATTAATAAACATGTAATAATTAAACTAAAAGAACCCAAAAACATAAATAGGACCTCATAGGATTTTTATCATGCAATTTTTTGGTGAAAAAATGATTACAATGACATGATATTATTCCTTTATAGTTATTATTTTATCAATATAAAATAAGGAAAAAAATATTTCAATTAATTATTATATTAATCAACTAATTAAATTTATCTTAATCTCCATCAAATCTTAAATAGATATTCCAACCCATAGAAATTTTAAATAATTTTATAATTTTATTTATTATTACTAAAATAAGATCATGGATATTACATGAAATTAAATTATAAAGAGCATATTCAAACTATAATTATTTTTCTTCTTTACATAAAATTCACCCACATTACATATTTTCTAAATAGAGTATACAGTTTTTAGTAACCTTACATGAATTGGAGTTAATTATTTTCAAAATAACTAATTGAATATTTAATAACTTATATTACATATATTATGGAATGTAAGATTCATTAATGACACATGTTTCCCTTAATAGTGATTTTTATGTATTAAAAATGAATTTTATATTTTCTATATAAACATTTGGGTATAGGGTTTGTACATCTAACAACACACCATGTATCATACCCTTTGTATATCATTTATACCCAAATATGGATTAGGTTTTTACTTATGTATATAAATCTCTTAGATAGATGTGTAATGATTTTACACCCTATGTAGCCTCATTGTTACGTGAATTTTAGTCAATATGAGTCATGTAATTAATAGGATATATATATTTTCTCATTTTGTTTCCTCCACTAAAACACATGAACAACATGACTTGTAACCCAATTACATGTTGTATAGTCTATAATTACTTGTCTCTCCATATTTTAGTCAATATTTTATGTGTATTTATTTCATATCCTTGTCATTTTTGCATCATTACCCATAAGAATATTGTTATTTTATGATGCATTATATAGGTACGCATGGAATGTACCATTGGTCCACAGGTCGTACTCTTATATAGTCCAATAAATATCACCGAAAAATCAAAATTGATTCTTTGGATATAATTCATTAAATTTTAATCAGATCTCAGTTATATGAACAAAAAATGAATAGGGTGAGAAGATATCTCAATAATTTAATATAATAATGAAAAACATGAAATTATAACAAATATTTTAAATAAATAACTTATTAAAAAGTTAATAAATGATATTATATTGATAATTAATTCCCTCAAACCACATGATGGTTTTTGATGTAGTAAAATCATCTACTTGGGGTATTCGCAAATTTTAATTTATTGTATTCAAAAGATCACATACAATGTAAATTTAAATAAACTCCAAGAAAAATAATGTTTTTAAATAATATTTAAAAAATCACCAGATAAAATTGATGATCATGTCACAGTAATTTGTATCTAATTTAAATAATGATAATTTTTATTATCCTTGATTTACTTCTATATTCATTTATTATTTTGAATGTTCTGACCCAATCAGTGTTTCATTGTTTCATCATCATGAACTAATTAAAATCTCATAATTTGGTGATCCAAATGTGGTCATTTTAATCTTTGAATGAATCCAATATAATTGTAAGGACCTTTCAATCCATTTGATTATGTTCTATCAAGGAGAACTGGTATGAAGAGTGGTTTTATGGGTGTTTCTAATGATAGGGGTGTTTTGTATTATCAATGGTTAACCATTTCCTATTGATGTACTTGGTGGGGGGGTTTTTATGATTAACGTGGTGATAATTGGATGTTTTGAGATAACTATATGGTTCATAGAACCCCAATACCATCAAAATGACATGTCAAGCTATTTTAGAGTCCATATTGGCTATTGTGTAATTGTGTTTGCAATGAATGGTGTGTAAATTCCCTATGAGGGAATGGAATTGTCTGTCGTGCCTTGGGGAACCTCCTTTCCAAAATCATAAGTAGATAACACCTAACCTATGGTCTTGGACACGGTGATGGAAAACATCATTTATGTTAGCGACCATCTATAGTGGAAGTTTTTTTGGGTATTAGTGTTCAATAACAACATGGTAATTGATATGAAAAGATAGATCCTCTATTAGAAACTGGTCATGTTTTAAAATGGATAAAATATTTACCATTATTTTTGGATCATTACTATTTTTAAGGGGTAAATTCATGTGACATTTTGGTGGTTTTAATTGTATTTTTATTCATTCTTTTTCCCAAACTAATCAATCCATTTTCTCAATTTGAGTGTTACTTTAAATTCATGATGTTCAATATTGTTTTTTTATATATTTTCAATAATTCATGTTGATGATCCATTGATATAAATTGTATACAGCTATGTGTTTTCTAAACAACCCTTGGTGTCCTTGGATCATCCCTTTGATGTTTCAAACTCGGATGATGGATATTTGAGTGATCATGATCAATTCACCCAACCCTCCTTATTTTCTATTAGTTATTTATTTATCCTAATTTATCATTGTATAATTCATTTCTATTTGGGTGAACCCTTATAATGGTTTATTGGTATCTTTTAGAAGTTAGGTTTTATCTAGTCGTCCTTCACCATGGTGGGGTTTCTCCTGGTGTTGGTTGTTCCAAGGTCATCATTTGTTCTGAGAATAATAATAAAATTATAAATATATTTAGGGGTTTCATTTATTCTTATATTTTTTGTTAAATAATAGAATTTTAGTCATTTATACTTATTTTTAATTTCATAATTGACATCAATGAATATTAAAGTAGATATATTAATAAGTTGTTTTTTCAATGAATTTATGTTTTCATAAAATGATAATTGTTTTCCCATTTTTTCATGAGGGTGTGTAATATTTGTTCACACTATGGGTTAATGTTTTTTTTCTTTGAAATAATCATATTAATGTAATGATATTTATTATTTGTGTCTAAATAATAAATTGTGATATTTAAGTGAAATATTTCTTCTAATAAAGGATAAAACTCAATGTTATTCTTCAAGAATGTTTAATTAATGAATAGTTATTAATAGTTTATTATATAGGCCACATGTGGTTTTAGACAATGATTAAGGAATAATTTAATTTAATAAATTCATTAATTGGTTTATGGAAAAATTTATGTGCTCTTTGTCCAAGAATATCATATTCTTTTGAAGGCTATATGCCAAGGTTTTATGGCATAGATAAACTGTTATCTTTTTTAGTTATTTTCTAATTTTTGTGTTTTATTTGGATTATTATCTTTTCTATGTCATGTGGTGTGATACTAGGATGGATGATTGTTTGGGGAGACATAGGAGGGGCCCTGGTTTTGAGAAGTATTTGATACATATTATGTTGGTATCAATGTTGAAATATATAATTGTGTCAGTGATAGAACCGGTTCTGATGAATGGTTTGAAACTAGTATTTCCCATAGTTTTTATAGTGAAAGATTGGATTCATTCGTAATAATGAATATTCTTAATTAATATATGCCAACATTTTTTTTACTTCATACTTTTCCCTACAACTTTATATACCTATTGTTGTATTTTTTTTATGAATCATTATATAGTATCATTGGACGGGTCCATGGAAACCTAGAGTAATAAATAGGAAATTATTACTCAATATTTTAACCCCATGAATTGGAGATCAAACAATGTTATGAATAACTACAACCAATAAAAATGGTTAGACTTGTTAGATTAATCATACATTGTATGGGAATAAGAATTGTTTTATTATATGTATAAAATATCAAGATAAAATTTAATTAAATATGTGTGACATAAAATCATGTTTCTTATAAGATATATAACCAATTGTGTTGGTATTAATGTGATTAAGGGTGTATGAAACTATTAAATATTAAGGCTAGAACCTTTACATTACTTTGGTTGTATGATATATATATTCTATATGTTATGTGATTTCATATACTACCCCAACCATGTTACTCTATTGATAAACACATGTGGAATTTAGAGGGTGTTATCTCAACATCGAGGATGGTGTGTAACAAATGGATAACAACCAACTATTTCTACTCCCTCTTCTTTTTGTATTATTATGTGATAGTATATAGAGTGAATAACTATCCAAAATATTTATGTAGGACTTTTTAATCTATTGTTGTTATTTTCACACACATCTTTCTCCATATATAGTTTTTATGTATTTTTATAGTTATGTCGTGTATTGTTTGTGATGGCATGTGTATTAGTAATAAATGTATGGGTTGTTGTGTATCCAAGAAAATACTCAATTACAATATAGATATGTGTATTTTTATTATGAGGTGATGTGAGTGATGGGGTGAATGTTACATTAATAATTTATATGGTATATGGTATATTTTAGTTTCTTATTTTTTGGGCATGTTATTCTATAGAGTGATATGGCTTTGGGAGTGTGACATTTGGGAAGAGAAGGAAACTAGTGGATTAGTGAAACAGGGTACCATAAATTTATAATTTTTTTGATTTTATATTATTTATTCTATGTGATAGTTAGTGAGAGATGCATTATGTATATAGGAATAGATCATTCCAGAGTATGTTATATGTTACATTCACTTTTCTACATCATTGGGTTTTAGTGTAATTTATTTATCGTTTTCATGAGAGTCATTTGGGAGAATCATACTAAATATTCCTATTTTTTCATCCTATGCATATATATAATAATTTTTCATGTCCACATGATCTAGTTGGTTACTGATCCAGTCATTAAAATTTCATGCTGTTCTTTATGATTTGTTTTGAAATTGAGGTCATAGTTGAGGGTTTCATTTTCGTACCATAATTTGTTGGTTATATTACCATTTTTTATAAAATTTCATGAATGTAGTTGGATCTTTTTTTAATGAAATTTATTTCTTTGGTTGTTTTTTAATATCTCATGTTCCATGTTTTCATTTCAATAGTTAATTCCTCTCATATCTGTGTATAATATTCCCTTGATACTTATCTCTAACCCATGGACTATTGAAGGTGAAATTTAGGTTTCATTATCTCTATTCTCTCAGTATCTTTTCTGTTGAAAATTATTTGGAAGAATGGCGTGTGCTCGGGAGCTAGGGCTTGGGAAGCGATGGTCGCCGTAGGCGACGATGAATTCCGAGCAGGTTCCTCCTCCATCGGCGGAGGTGGATCTCCTTCTGATGAGCGACGTTTCGTGTCTATCTCGAAACCTAATATCTTGACTTCGTTCCCCGAAATCTCACTCTCCCCCAAGGTCCCGGAGCTTTATGGAGGGTTTCCGCAGCTCTCGGTCACGGCTAGCGAGTTCAATGATGCATCATCTCTTCTGAATCTGACTCTGATTGCCCGCTTCAGGCAACGGCGTCCACCGGTGGATTGCATTGATTGTTTCGATTCTAGTTCATGGAATCTACAGGAGCGTCCCACGTTGGGTCTTCTGGATCCAAGGCATATAATGATCCGTTTCAAATTGGAGGAAGACTTCATCATGGCCTGGTCTGCGGCACCGCGCACCTGTGATGGATGCCGATTCCTTCTTTTCCGATGGTCGTATGATCACTATTTGAAGCGTGATGCCTCGAATATGGAGATTTGGGTAATATATCCCGAATTACAGCTTCCTTTTCAAAATCCCGCTATCATCCGTATGCTTGGAAACCTAGTAGGTCGTATCTTATGTTCAGACAACAGAACTAAGGCTGTATGTTACCCGATCTCTCTGAGAATCTGTGTTGAAGTTGACTTATTGAAACCACCGGTTGAGTTTGTCTACATTGCGGCATGTGAGGAGTTTAGGTGTAAACAACCTGTGGTATTTGAATTCTGGTTTAATTACTGCTCTCGGTGTCTTAAGCTTGGTCATTTGAGGGACGATTGTAGAGGCAGGAAGGTGATGCCTCCCTTGGCAGTGGGTCCTGAGAGTGCAGTGGATCTTCTTCCACAGCATAGGGTGCTAAATCTGGGTGATGACCGGACAGATTTTGGGCATACGTTTTCACAGTCTGTAGAGGGTAGGAAAGGGAAGGATTTGTAGGGGCTATTAAACCCGAAAGTTGGTGAGGTGTTTGGAAGGCTTAGAAATGATCTGGGATTATCATCTGCAGGAGGTCGGAGCAGTGACATGAGGTAGGTCGGTCAAGCTGCTGGGGTGAGCAGTGGTACAGAGCAGGCTGCAGTGGGAGGGGAGCGGGATGGGAATGGACTTGTTTGGACTGCGGTGGATGAAGCTGCTGGCAAGGAGCTGTCGAGACCTGATGATTATGTGCAGGCAGAGGATGCTGTGAAAGTTGCAGATGTTTCGGTGGGGGCCTCTCCGGGGCGTACGTTCTCTAATGTTCAGAAAGTGGAGGGAATTGAGATGAGAAACAGTTTCTCTAGTCTGTTGTGTGCTGATATGGAGTTGGGTCAGGAGCAGTATGAACCTGTTCTGAGATCCAGCAATATGGAAAATGGCAGTGAGGTGATGGGTCAAAATGTGTGCAGTGTGCTTCTTGAAGGAAACAGGGGCATGTTGCAGGGGCAGGGAGATCCTGGATTTGTCATGAAGGTTCTCACAAGGGAGGAAGGTGGGTTTTTGAAGGACGGGCAGGTCACTCAGCTTGGCATGTCCGGGGTGCTGGGAGCTAATGGGACTCCTGCTCAACCACAGTGCCTAGCAGTCATTGATCTGATTAGTCAGGCGGTGCAGGAGCAAGGTCTAAGCAATGGACAGCAGTTGGTGTGTCTCACTGGGAACTGGGGGGATTTATCTGATAGTGAGAAGGAGAATGCTGGCCGAGGTCGGGCCTCGTTCAGTGATGTTGTTCAATTTGGGAGGAGGACCATGGATGGGTGTGCGAGTAGTGTGACTGCCCCCCCAAAAAAGAAGGCAGCGAAAAGACTATTCTAATATGCCAAGGCCGTTACCTACAAGATCCTCTTTGGTCAAGGGTAAAGGGATGAATTCTTCGGATGAATTTCTGCAGTTGGAGAAGTTAAATCTCAGACGCAAGTATGTGAAGCTCTTGAAGCAGTATGAAAGTTCGGAATGGGAGTCGGCAACTGCTGATGAGGCTCTTGGTTATGGAGCTGGTGATGGGTATTGTTTTTAAAATTTTCTTATGCTCTTGATTTTTAATGTCTGCTTGCTGAACTTTTATTTTATTTTAATAAATGGTCAGAGACCTTGTCTCTGACTGAGCCTTTCTGTCTCAGTATCTTTTCTATTGGTGTTCCATTGGTTGAGGGGTAATCAAAAAGTTTCATGAATGGTTAAATTTTTGTATGTAATGGAGTTTTGTTTTAGGAACTATAGAGGTCATCATGTGTTGGATGGAAAACAATGTCTACTTTGTTTAGTATGCATTGTAAACAAGCGATAATTCCATGGAAACAAGTATTTATTTCCCCTAGAGATTCTGTGTGAGTACCTTGTAGATTACAATGTATACTAATATAAGTGATTACATATATATTGTAGAGACCTATGAGATCATCATGGATCATTATTTTATGTATATATGATTGAAATGGCTTGAACAAGACATTTGGTTAAGCATTAATTAAATAATTAAACATAAATATTGAATAACAGTTACTAGGATTTTGAAAATGTTTATTCTTTTAATTCATCTTTGTATATTATTTCACATACTCATCAGTTTATAACTAAATATCTATAAACACAAGCTTTTCTAACATAAATATATCTACTTCTTAGTTTAATTTTCATTACATTGAATCAATAAAATCTCAATAATTGTAAATTTCTAATTTTATTTAAAATTAAGATTCATAAACAAAATATTTTGTAGTGACCCAAACTCGACATACATGTACATTACATTACTTTTGTGGAAAACTTAATACATGAAAAAAAACGCCCAAAGACCGTATTAGTTTAGTGTCTTTGGAAACATGGAACATAAAATTCTAATCATGGTGAAAGATCTTAAACATCTCCCATAAAGATCTTCCCCATTTTTTTTCTTACCTAAAATCTTTCTTTATGTCCATGGGAAAAGAAAACATAGAAAGGGTGAGCTCGAATTCTCAGTAACGGTAAACATGGAGAACATAAAACAATCCATAATCATTTTAATGAGAAAACATGAACATAAAATTTAATCATCAAAATCTTGAGCAATGACATAAATCATGGCAGTACATAAGGCCTAGATCAAAAATAAACATTAATCATGATAAAATATCATAGGAATAAAACATGTAATTGTGGCATCTATTAATCACATTTTATGATTTCCATTGTAGACAAGGCATTACTGCCAAGACCATCGTAGTGGACAATGTCCATTACTGAACATGGTTTACTTGCTATTTCAGCCATGTATTACTAAACTGAATTTTTACATGTCATTCTAGCCATGTCTATCTCATGATATATAAATCTTTACAAAATAAATTGGAGGAAGATATAGGTCCCAAACATCTCATAATGAAATCATTCTTATGTGTTCCACAAAATAAATAGAAATCCTTCATCATAACCAAAAGAAAAAATGGGTTTCATAAACATTATCCCATCATAGCGTAAGCCATATAAAAAAATTGATATCATTTCATTATAACAAAAATAAAACAATTTAAATAACTGAGACATTATACTTTAAACATAAACATACTAAATAATGTCATCTTAGATGAAAAAAGATTTGATAAAATACTTGAAATGAATTATTGAGGAAAATATCATCTCTTCTTCAAAATCATTTTCTTTTCAAAAAATGCCATTAAATTTTTAAAGAAAATAATTTTGTGGAAAAAAATCATGAAATATTGTACATGAAACTTCATGAAAATATGTCATTACTAAACATTAAAAATTATTTCATGCCGTATAAGTTAAAAAACATTCTTCCCATACTTTTTCCAAAAAAAGTCAATAAGTACCACATATGGTAAACAAAAGAAATATTTCATCTATACCATGTGGTAAAAGTCAAAAAATGGTATAAATGACTTTAAAAATAAAATTTATAGCAGTAAAAAATTTATGAAAAATATTTTTAGAAAACATGGACAACGATGATCAACATAACCCCAGTAAATACTTATGAATAAACAATCCTGGATAAGAACGAGATTGGAATAATTATCTCTTACCTTTTATGATCAGTGGAATCATATGTATCATAAAATAAAAAAAATCACATACATATGTAAATATCATATCCTTCATAATAAAAATCAAAAAACATTAATGGGAAGCATAAACACCATACAAATGAAATAGATGGTGATTAAGGCATATGTCCCACCGAAATAAAAGTGAGAAGAAATAATCCCTTACCTTAGGCCCAAGTTCTTATATATGTGTCCGAGAATTCTTTATAGTGGGTTTAAACATATTATTAACTTGTAAATGAACCATAATAATATTTATTATATCATATATGATTTACTTACTACTTTATATTACTCGTTACTTTGTCAATTCAATGTTAAAGCAGTGTTTTGGGTAAAATTGTTTCATTTATCGTACGTGTTTTGACTTGTAAATATTCATATGATTACTTAGACCATGATTAATTACATACAGAATTTAAAACATGATTTATATATACTATATATTCATAATCAATATATATATATAATATGTTGATAAATGGAATGAAATGCACTGTTCATAGAGAGGGTAGGTCGTACAAACGCATGAACACTATTTTCGTTGCCTTATTAAATTGAAGGGAAGTAAGTAAATAAACTATAAATCAATCCATTATCATTATTATGTCATATATTTCCTTATTATATATTATATATACATTATAATCATTTTATAATGGTTAACATGGAGAATGCATCTCATCGTGTCGAGGAGACGGTAATCTGTATGTATGCACAAGTGATGATATAGTTCCCATAATTATTGAATGGAATTAGAGTGGATGATATAATATCTCAAAATCATTATGATTTTATAATAATTATATATAGTTATTACTTCTACCATTAAACCCATCCATGTATGGTGGTGGTGGAAAACAGATTACACCACGGTGTGGAGACGGTAAGTTATACGTACGCACGCGCGGTGATTTCGTTTTTCATTGGATGGATAGATGGTGAAATAGGGATAATTCATATTTATGTTAACATATAATTATATTATTGACACTTATTTTATTAATTTGTAATTAAACAACTAAATAAGAGGAAGTAGAAGAAGAAAGAAATGTGAAAGAATTGGTAGAAGAGGTCAACTCTTCCTCGACATGCCCCAATTAAACTTCTTCTTAGGGCACTAGAGATCATCTTTTGATAATACTGGAACCTCTATAATATAACTACATAGGTTGATAAGTCTAATTTATAGGGTTTTTCCAAGATTTAAATCTTAAAATGGAGTGAATATAATACGGAGGAGGTTCCGTTTTTTAAGATAGGAGAGGGGCACTTTTGGAAACTTCAAAAATATTAATTTATATTAAACTCAAACCCCACATAACAACCTCAAAAATGACTCAAATTCTAATATGAGATGAGATAGGGTTGTAATATCATCATATAATAAATTTTAGTCATGTTGGGAAATTATTTTAAACCTTATCAATTTGATTTATCCTTATTTAATCTATTTAATCTTATTTGTGGTAATAATATTCTAAATTTAAAATTGTAATAAGTTATTAAATATGTGTTTTTAATTTTACATAATTGTATTAATGAAATTTTATACCATTTAAATTTAATTTTATAATTTTTAAATATATTTTAAATTTTTAAATAATTTAATAATATGTTATTTTTATAAAATATCAATAGTGTCAATTTTGACACTATTCATTTATTAGAATTTAAAGAAAATCCAATGAGAAGATATGTTCAAACAAAAATATTTAAATGATTTCTAATAAGTCATATTTATATATAAAATTCATGTAGAACATTAATTAGTTCATATAATATTTATTTTAATATTTTTAAAACCATTTGTTGATATTTCTCTGATGAAACAAATTAAAACAACATTTTTTTATAATTAGTTAATATACTTATTTTTTGAATAAGAATTAAAAATAAAATAATATTTTGAATATAAATCTAATATATTTCATAAGAATGATTTTATT
The DNA here is from genome assembly GCA_963277665.1 of Viscum album. Taxonomy (NCBI): domain Eukaryota; kingdom Viridiplantae; phylum Streptophyta; class Magnoliopsida; order Santalales; family Viscaceae; genus Viscum; species Viscum album. Next base: position 808,466,414 of record OY728140.1, on the reverse strand, counting down.
CTAACATAACTTCTAAACCACGCATCTTTTAAAATGACATGTTTATTAAATTATGAAGGTGACAACTTTGACATTATTTAAAATAAAATAATATAAAATATATAATCTATTTTATAAGGCTCCAAATGGTCCACAATTGGATCCTTGGATAATTAGGGTATATATATAATCGAAAAATAAGTTTTTTTCACTTTTATAGTCCTTTCGAGGTGTATTATTATTTTAATAAAAACTATATTATTGATTTTTTACTAAATAAATAATTTCTGCATCATTAATGTATAAGCTATTGAGCTAATTATATATTTCATAAAAATACCAAATAAATTACCATGATGAATAAAAACATTGTATCTTTAAAATTAGTATTTATAATAGAATTTATATTTTGTATAACCTTTTATTAAAAATACATTAATTATTAATGTTTGAGTGAGACCTATTTCACATTCTTTAAATGAAATATATTAAAGGTCTTAATCACATCCAAGTGGGTTCCCAAAGAAACCATTTTGATACAAGTATATTTTGGTCGAAATATAATTATCCATTTTTATTAATACAGGCTTTATGGTAATTTTATAATATTGTTTTTACCCTTAATTACCTGATTTACCATTAGTTGTTGTAAACAAAATTTACAGTAGTTACTAATCATAATGCCTTAAAATAAAACGTATGCTATTAACATAATTTTTACCTACTTATTCCAAATATATAATCCATTTTTCTAACTTAAAATCATGGAATTGGTAGTATTTAAATTAAACTTAATCCCGCGGTTGAGAAAATGGGTTTTAAAAGTTAAAACATTGCAAAAGATTGAAATGTTTTTACATATGAATTCAATGTCAAACTGATGCTAATGAAATAAATTAAATTAAATGGTTAAAATATATTGTATTTATAATTTAAAACTATTCAATAATATATTTTAATTATATAAATTATTTTGATGAAAAAAGTTGTTTTCAATTAAAATTTAGCGTATTTTTACTATTCATCAAAATAAGAAGATTATCAGAAAAATATCAAAATTGTGTCCAAAGTAAAATTTTATATCATGATTAAAAGGAAAATGTTTAATTTTTCAAATTAAACTGATAAACATGTGAAAAACATGATTTAAATTTGGTCCTCCATTAAAAGATGGAAAACTGCATTTTTTGAAAAATACTAATTTTACCTGAAAAATTTATTTTGTTCTCATAGCATGTTCTAGAATATGTGTAAGATGAATGATATTTTTATAGAATTCAAAATGTGGTTAATAATATTCATAACTCCTAGTACATAATAAAAATATATCTTTGTTTAGTGAAACTTGGTATTGTGTGCAACATACACTATTGAGGAAGATCATTCTTGCATGAAACACAATCCAAGACTAGTGTTTGTATATACTACAAGATAATACAGTGTTGTGTATAGTGAAAGATAATCTTTCTGTAGTGAACCACACAAGACATAATATAAATTAAAAAAATTATTTCTCAAAAAATCTCATGGTGTTACATGTTTGATCATGGAACCACATCCTATCCCACTAATATATTCATAACTAGAAACCTTTTTTACATACCATACATATTACGATTCTTTATCACATGGGAAATGAAAACATCATATAGGGTGAGCTTAAATGATCTATAATGGTAAACACGGGAGTTAGATATTAGTGACCATATGAATTCATAACATAAACATAAGGGTTTGATATCATGAACAGGATGTTAGAGGATCATACCCAACCAATCATAAATCATAAACATGATTCATGGAGAAAAAAATACCGTTCCAATTGACAAGAATCATAAGAGAGTAAAATCATAATAATTCAATAATAACAAAATTATATCTTTATAGTGTATAATTCATATAAATACATAAATATTTAGTTTTTCAAGGATAACTACTAAGACCAATAAACAGTGTGGATCATGCCTCATCACATGTTTTAGTTATTAGATCTGGCTTCCAAATATGTTTTTTCATTCTGGATTTATCCCATTGATTTGTTACCAATAGTAGATCACGAACAACAAAATTTTCCCATTTTTATCTAATGGTATGTAAATCATCACCCATTTCATTTTATAGAGATATAAGTCTCACCCATAATTTTTTATATTGTAAAAACTATTTTGGTTATAGAATTGTGATTGTCCTTATTTACAATGTATCCACCATCCACTGTTAAAATCTAACTACCATTACATAATGGGTTCCATACATATGTTATCCATAAGATCACAATACATTCCTTATATCATAACCCATGAAATTAAAAGGATCTCATAATCATCAAATAAAAGAATTACCCATAAAAGGTAATGGGTCTCATTATCATCACATCAATTTATCATTGCATAAACCATGAAACGGAAGGAGTTTGGTAAACATCTCCTTATCAAATTCAGAAACCCTGAAAAGAAATTATAATCATGGTAAAATTGTTTTATAAATTCATTAATGAATATTTAACTTCAAAGGATGTAATATTATATGGAAACATATTTTTCAAAATTCACATTGAAGAGTAATTGAATAAAATTTCTATTTCACATTAAAAATCACATACAAAACCAAAATATAAAAACCCATTTTCAAAATGAATTTCATTCCTAATATAGTTGGAATCATTTAATGTAAGGATTGAATAATATTTTTATTATTAAGGGGGAATATATTCTTAATGTTGCACATGTTATATTAATGATTCATTAAAAGTTTTAGTTAGGTCTATAAGGTCCTTATTGGGTATAAAAAATTGTGCTTAATTAGAAATAAATTATTAAAAAATAAAACATGTGTAAACAATTCATCAAAATATAATTTTATACAGATTGAAACATTCTTATAAATATTTTCATAATACATGCATCTTGAAGAACATGGTTTTTCAACTGGATTGGGAAATTGATATGATTTTTCACAAAACAATTCACTTACACTCTTTGTTCCATTAATATATCGAAATTAATGTAAAAAAATTATTTCTCTGAAATATAAAATTTATAATAACATAAAATATATTATTAATATTTAGACCATAATATATTATAATTAGAATCATATCACAATTTATCAAATTAAAAATGAGATTCTAAAATTAAACATTTACCAAATTGGTATTTTCTGAATCTTACGTCCACGAATGAAAATATGTTAATAGAATATTTATACCCAATAATTATCATGATAAAGATCAAAAAATACTATCATAGGAACTATATATACCACTCAAAAGATATAAGTGGTGTATAAGGAATGTGTACCATAGATATAAAAGTGAAACAAAAATACTTTATATTATATATAATTGTTCATCATTCACATTAAAATATATTATTTAATAAATATTGTTTTATTATCCATATATTAAATAAACGTATATATTTTTATCCTTTTTTATATGATTTCCTTAAGAACTTTTACTAAACTGTTTATTAGTTACTCTTTATTAAAATATTTTTTTCAGGTAATAATTGCTTCATTTCCATGTCTTTTTTGGTTTGGAATATTTGTGCATTTTATATTGATCATGGTTCCATCATATCCATAATTTATAAAATGACTTACGATATTAATGAAGATGGAAGGCCATACATTTGCATAAACATTATATCCCTTTTTTAAGGATGTCAAAATTAATGATTAATAATATATTAAATTTATAAATTAATATCTATATAATATATTTATATATATCATATTTATAATAAAAATATCCTTATTACATTCTTGTAAAATGTATGTAAATAACTAATCGCATCACTTCGAGAGAAGTTAGTTTGTTATACACACAAGCACTAATATCTTATTACCATAAATTTTAATTTTATAAGTAATGTTTTCTATTATAATTCAACAAATTATATTTATTTAATAAATATATTTTTTATACATTAAATCAATCATCACAAAAATTTGTTGGTATCGGTGGTGGAAAATGTATTATGTTGGGTTGAATGGCAGTATTCCACTGCCCAAACGATCGACTAATTTGTTTCATATTTGAATGATTTTGATGTAGAAAGAGTTTATTAGGTTAAAAAAATTACATATAATAATATAGTAGATACTATTTTTATTATATCATATTTAATTATAAACATTCTATGTAGGTGGATAAGAAATAAAATAGATATAATCTTTTAAGAATAATACCTCTTCTTTAGATAACCTCATTAGGTTTGCACAAAAATCCTTCATATGATGTATTTATAATATATTAATAGGATATAATACATGGCTATGAATGAAAAAAAGTTACATTAATAGTAATTATCTAAAATATATTTCTTCAGATGTGTGTAGAGCATATGATAGGTGGTCTCCTTTTATAAGTGGGGAGAGGAAAGACATATCACTTTTAAAATGTATAAATGGTACCCATGGTTTTCACATTCTCCAAGAATACAAAACATCTCATTCTAGAACAAAATATGTGATAAGGTATAAATATTTTAAATAATTAGTAACCATCCATGTCTGGGATCATTTTTTCAGTTACCTATTTTTTTAAACCCCTGATAATCCTATTTTCACCTTAAATAGGGTAATTAACTTATATTTTTTTTACAATTAATTATCATAAAAAAATTAACCTCATATGATATTATTAATTATTATGATTCATCAAATTTAATAAAATTTATTAAATTCAACTCACATATTTTTCAAAATTTAATTTAAAATTAAACCGAAAGACGAGATGAAGAAATTGTTTCCCAATTAAATTGCCAACATATGTATAAAAATGATTTATATTGAAATTCAACATGATATTGAATCAAATGGACTAAATTATATTAATAATAATATAATAAAAACTATATTTATTTTAAAAAACTTCTTAATTTTTTATGTTTTTAAATTTATTAAAATAAAATACAATTAAAAAATAAAAACAAGTATTTTCAAAATTCATTAAAAAATAATATTTAAAAAAATTCAAAAAACATATTCAAAGATAATATTGTAATGACGATTTTCCAAATTATAAAATTTTTAAATACATTTTTTAAAAATTTAGTGAATTTAATTTCGATATAAGAACGCAATAAGTGAGGGAATTACTATTTTAGGAAAATACAGTTTTAAGCATAAAATATGATTTATTCTTATCTAATTTATAATAAAATATAACATGAATGTAAAAAAAATTAATTTATTATATATTATATAAATATAATAATGATATTTAACCAACAGTGATTTGATTAATTTGTGGTGACAATGTGTTTTTGGGTGCACAGAGTTTTTTTCAAGGAAATGATTTCCATAATTTAAAAAAATTAAAAAAATAATTGGGAACCAGAGAATTTTCTTTGTACAAATTTTTAAACTATATATTTTAAAAATATTGTATATTTTATGCATACCCACCAATCCAATGGGTGGGTAATAACTATATTATTAGGAAATAATATTTAAATATTAGTTAATGTTACCCTAAAACTCGGTATTGGGATTTTTGAGAGAAATTGATAGAATTAAATTTAATTGAAGAAAATATTTCATAAAATATAAAGATTATACATTATACCACATTCCCCCATCCTCCCCCATGAAAATTTATTTCACCCCTTAAATTTCATCATTCTCCAATAAATAATATTGTGAACTTTTTTCTCAACAAACCATCATATTTTCAGGTAGCTTCTTCGATTTCAAAATTTTGAAACAAAAGTTTGACTATGTGAGTGATAACATTTCATAAAAAACAAAATATATCAAATATAATCTCGTATGATAGTTAATAATATTATTTCTTTCAATACATTTGTATGACCCATGATTTTAATACAAGTATAAGATCATGTTTGTATTACTATAAGGGAGATAAAGGGAAAACACCATGAACGTGAGAGAATTTCGAAAGAAGCCCCAATAAATAAGTTATTGTCTTGACATGATCATTAATTTCAATGGGTATTAAGTTTATGAGACTCAGTTTTCCATTATATAATTAGAAAAATTACTTTTTTGGTTGTGCTTTGATCATTTTACACTTCATCTCTTCCTCCTTCAAATTAATGTTCTTATTGAATATTTTTCATTCCTAAATCACTAAAATCATTTTAATTTCCATAACATAAACCTTAAACCCTTAAATATTATCCAAAACCAAATGGTTTAATGAAGGTATCCAATAAAATTGTAGCATTTATTTAATCCATTCTATAAATAGTAAACAACAAGGATCAAAAAAATTACATCTAACCAAAACTGAATAAAAAATACTGGAATGAATTGACATAATATCATTTAGTGGTAGAAATAAAAAATAGTCTTGTATTACAAAATTTATAAACCCTAATCTCATCCAAAATGTCCTAATAAAACTATATATTCTACCAAAATTTAAATTACCTTTTATTTTATAAAGAAACTCAAATATTATGTAAGAACGATTCAAAAAGAAAATTGGTTTTATCCTTGGACTGATAGATGATCAGTATTTTTTTCTAAATATAAAATGTTATTTCCTTTTTTGTTAATCTATTTCAAGAGATATAATAAACTCTAATAGACCAACAATAGTTCAATAACTCATTCCAAATAATATTTTCCTAGATCACATTTATATAAATCCTACATGAAATTACCTAATATAGAGTTCCATATTTATTCAAATTCACTTAATTTTCTGTGATTGTATAATCATTATCTTTTTAATTATCTTAAAAGGCAGTTGTATCTTATCATCCTCATTAGCGTTGTATTAGTTCATTGAATTTCAGAATTCCAAAACAGTTTTTATTTCAAAAACATGATTGTGGGTGGTTCATCATGTAGATCACTCTATCCATTCATTTCATTAACTAGAATATTCTCATCAAATATATATTCATTTTCTTTATGTCTATGAATCCCACACTTTTAACAAAATTTTGTTATTTTCAGGCATTCACCTATTTGTTTCTTCCCACATTTAAGCCATGTAAGTGACTAAAATTTCATTCTAGTGTGTGATTTATTTGAGCATTAATGAAACTTAATATTCATTTTATCATTAGAACTATAGGAATCATTTTAATCTATATTTTACAATTACTCCTTAATTAAAAAAATAATTACCTATTACTAGATAATATACATTCTTATTTCCAAAGCCTTTAGAAGACATGGTTTTAAGCCACCAAAGAATCAACCAATTTTGTATACAGGGATTATGATTAAAACTGAATGATACCTTGAAATACTTCAAAATATATATTCTTAGTTACCAAGGGATTCGCCATCCTTTTTTACCTCAATAAACTTCTTATCTATCCTTATTCTTAGAATATGATGGATGTAATTACTAAAAAAATATCATTTTAAACTCATCTCATTCAATGAAGTAAATTTATCACATCTATATTTATTCTTAATAAGGTTCCTTTAATTTGTTCTTTCAACTTCCTCGTATAATACATCTAAACAAAAATTTCATTCATTGAACACTGTAGAATGGAAAATATCATTTAAATGGTACTAATTAATTTCTCAATGACCAGTGTATTAGTGAACACATTAATAGAAGGTGGATGTGTTCTCAGTAAGGAATCAATAAAAAATTGTTTCTTCACTTTCTTGTTTGTATATTTCGTACGATACAGTTCATGAGAATTTGTTTTGTCCATAGAAATATATTTCTTATTCTATATTGCGTATAATTTTTTTTTAATAGGAAAATAAATTAATTCTCTATTTAATTCATATTTGACACAATTATTTAGGGTTAGATCCATTTAATAAAACAAAAAAAACCAAGTTTGAGGAACAATAATCATAATGGTAAAACACAAAGTCATAGAAAATACATTATATGATATCTATGTCATGACCCTCTAATTCCATTCAATGTCACATTAGGTATCAGTCATTTGTGATCATTATTTCTTCAAATCCATCATAATAGTCTCTATCTAAAATGTGTATAGATCAAAGAATATCCCCATGGTGTGAAAACCCTATTATACCGAAATGGATCGCTCACCATACACCAACATAATGGCTGAGATTTACATGACCTACTCATTTTAGTTATATATCCCCATGTTTCATCATTTCCAAATCCAAATACATTTATTATATCTCTAAATTAATGTATTTACGGGAATCCAACATAATGTCTTCCTTACCAAAACATTTTGATGTTATTCTATACATTGGATTATCCAAAATATTCTCAATAAATTTTTCTCATTATTTTTTCCAATAGTTATATAATATTTTTCTAAAATAATAGCTCTCTTGACCTATCCTTTTCAAACCAAAATATGGAATCATTTTTATGAATATTCATTATAATACACAAATACATGCCTAATTATCATAATGTATAAGTTTATAAGGAATCATAGATACATAAAAGACCGGTTTATAAGTGAATGATATCTTCTCTCACTAAGATCTTCATAAGTAGAAACCCTCCATGATGTACACATAAAATACATTTCTTTATAAAATGGGGAAAGAAAACAAAGTAAATATTGAGCTGTGCTACAGGTAAGGCTGGTTTGTAGAAAAAAAATATATTATTAAAATATAATTATTCAATATAATAATATATAACCTAGATATTAATTTATTGTTTATGATTATTATTTACTAACTAATGAAGATATTGGATGAATTAATTTGTTAAATCTAAATTAAAAATTAATATAAGAATCAATTAAATAGAAATGTACTATTTTTATAAAAACTATTTTATGCTATGAAAGGCATTTTTCATAAAAAAAATAAATTTTTATTAAATAATGATGTGATTGAAATATAAATATATGATTAAATTATGTATTATTAGATTAATATAATATATTTCATGGTGTTAATATAAGAACAAACCAAATTCTTTTCATTACCCCTATATTTTTTCTAATGGAATATTTACAACATTTTAATGGTGCACTTATATTGTAACCAAATATTTCCAACTTCATAAATTTTATTAGTCAACAAAACCTCATTTTCATAATAAATATATCAATAATAGGTTATGGTGGAATTTTGGTTTTTTTTGTGAAATTTTATTTTTTGACGAATAATAAAAAAATATTTAATTTTAATTGAAAATTTCTTTTTTTATAAATTACTTATTTAATTAAATTATATGTAAATTTGGTTTAAAATAATATATAGTTAAATAATATATAAATTAATCCTATTTATTTTATTATAATCAATTTCACATTTGAATTTGGATATAAAAATATTTCAATCTTTTGAATATATTTAATTTTAAAACCTGATTTCTCGTCCATTTAATGGGATTAAATTTAAATTTGTTTTTACCACATCAGTGATTGGAATTTGTAACAAATGGATTCCAAATTTTGTGTCAGAAAAATTTATATTCAATATTAATTTCAACTCCATTTTTTTCTAAAATTAATAGGGAATATAATTAGAATTAATTTCAAGGATTAAAGTAACATTATTCTAAACAATGTTCAAACCCTTAAACATATGGGCCAAAATGACCTAAAGCATATCCAAAAAAAATCAAGCTATATTTAGATCATATAATACCTTTTATCAATTTTTTTAATATTTGAGGTATATAAGGTAAGGGAGATTGCTCAAAAAAATTTACCTTATTAAATTTATAAGAACCCCACTCATCCTCTTCTATAAAGAGACATAAACTCCTCCCATTTATTCACACCAATCCTGAAATTTGGATCCTAAAAACACTACCTATATAATATCCCAAAATCCCTTCTCTCTAAAAGGAATATGAAATCATTGTTCATGTGTACAATGGATTACCTCCTTGGGAATCAATGTCATTCATTTTTCCATTACAATCATTCCAGGGTATAAATAATAATGGAATTATAGATTAAATTTGACATACATGATATTTATAGTGATTTTATACTTCTTTATTTCTTATATGACGCATTTAATCATGATTTTCACTTTGTGTAGATGTGATAACATTGTTTATTGGGCATGTGTACAACCACATTTTCAAAGTGAAGTGATTTATTCATGATATAAATAGAATGTATTAAGGATGAATTAAATAAAAATTTGTGAAATATATGAAAATTATATTATACTTTAATTATAATATATGTATATATATATCTATGTTTTTAATTAATACAATGAAATGGAAGTAGAGTTCATGCATAGATACGGCCTACCATCTTCCTGAAAGGTGAATTTCATTTCCTATCACCCAATTTTTTGAATTATTATGAACCAATATGTACTGAATATATAAGATATTAAAATCTGGATTTAAATATTGAATAATATTTTCTCATGAACTAAGTAGTGGGTACAAAAATGAAAAGTCATGACATACTTAAAAAACAAGAAAATTAACACCCTATGTGATGAAAATGATGAAATATTAATGATGAAAAATTTATAATATTTTATAAATAAATTTTTATTATATCATATACAAATTTATTGTTCTATTTTTTGTTTATAAAACTATCAAAATTGGTGTATATAATATTAAAGAGCATTCAACCAAAATGATGTCTAAGGTAAGATATTTTCATCTAACTTTTTATATCTCTAAGATAAATTTCATTTTAAAAATATATTTATTATATGTGATGTACCTACTATCCCGATACCACTTAATATAATGATACAATCATATTTTATGGTATTTAATGATTCACTTGAATTATCTCACCTGTGGGGTTTGAATTGAAAATTATAAAGTGGAAAAAGTGAGTATTCCATTATCACTTTATTTGGTGATTATTAAATTTATCTTCACAAAAATAATTTTAATATTGTAATATCACAGTACTTATTTCATGTACTCTAAGACACCTCTTTGTTTTAGTTTTGGCTGGGTTTCATTTTTAGGTTTTTTGGGTGATTTTTTGAAAATTCTAGAGGTTTCTGGTAAGGGGAACGGTTTGTGCGAGGCCTGCCCATGGTTAGGGAGAACCATGCTCCAGGGCCATGTTTTGGATAGTGGGATATGCATAGTCTGTGCACAGCTTTCCTTAACCATGAATATTTTCCCTAGAAATCATGTAGATGGGATTTTGTAGATTTTAAATTTTTATTAAAATTTCATGAGCCTCCTTTTCAGGTCTTGAATAGACCTCATTCAATCCAAACATATTTATACCTTCCTTGGATCTAACAAGAAGAATTCTTAGCCCCATTAACCCCTTCAATAAGTGATCTGAATATCTGAGAACCTCAAATTATCTCAATCCAATTAGTTTCCTATTCTAATTATCTTCCTCCCACGTTCTCTCCCTTTCTTTTTATGGTCTCATGGATCTTTGTATTGATTTATTAATATTAAACCTTTTTTTAATATAAAACCATGGATGGATTCCCTTTTGTGTGATATTCATTATTCATGGACAAATACCGATTAGGGTTTTGGAATTGCGAGATCCTTTGATTTTAGCCGGTGGTTTAATCATGATGCTCAATTTTTTAGTTAAACTTAATTTATTTGTATAAATTTCAATTTTTTGAATAAATTATAATTTTTTGGTTTTTTAATTAAAAGTCATTCAATTGATTTTGTTGGAAAAACCAAATTCCAATGAATCAGAGTTTTTGAGGAAAAATTTGTTTTGGCTTTCAATTTGAATTTTTTTATATTGAAATTATTTAATTTAAATTTTGGTTTTGATGGGAATTGAATAAATTGTAATGTTTATTTTAATTGAATAAAAATTTACTTGATGGAAAGATTTAAAAAACCCCTCAAACAGGTTATTTGGTATTTGGGATGAAAATGATGGAATTTTTTTGGAAATTGGATTGTTGAATTAAAATGTGATATGGATTGTGAAATTTCTATATTTGTTTTCAATTCTAGGTTTTGCTAAAAATGGATTCCAATGTTTTGATGGAAACCATAGGGTGTTATTTCAGTGAAAAGGAACATTTTGATTAAAACTGTTTTATGGATTTGATAAAGAAAATTAGAATATTTTAAATAATGAATGGGATAAATTGCATATTTTTTATAAAGTGAATTTCCCATCATTGATTGTTTACTTAAGCACATAAATTTCTTATATAGTTATTGTGTTATTTTTTCTATCACTTGATCATCATAAAATGTTCTAAACATCATAACAGCACATCCCATTCCTTGGGTGATGGGGATGAGATCCCATTACCTTAGGCCTAAAGGGGAATATGTACAACATTATTGGATTCATAGTATTGGATACCTATAGCCTAGAACTATCATACTTATTAGGCACGTAAACATTTTACTCAATAGTTTTCATTTTTGAATGTGTATATATGAAATTGTTATAAACTATTTTACATGACTTCAGAATTTATATAAACTGTTTATATAATGTGTTTAGTTATGAAATTTGTGATAATTTTTTTTATGTAATGTATCCTTCGATTAATGGAAAATTCCATCTATTGAAATGTTTTCCATAATTTTAATTGTATAGTAGGATTTTCTAAAGGTTCTTCTATATTTGAAATAGTAGAGATATATTTTTTAAATATGATTTGTTAATTAAACCCCTATTTTTTAAAATTGAAAGAACATTTTGATTAAATTGATATTGGAATCTATTACAAAATATTTAGATGAGATCACAATAGAGTTTTTCCCACACCCAACCTATTCCATCAGATGTTTGTATATTTTCTCCTTCCAGGTTTGAGAAAAGGAATGGGATCTCTTGGAGGTGGATCCTGCTGCTGAAATTTGGACTTATTGAGTTCTGTCCTTAGGGACTTTTAGTTATTTTTGATATTTTGTACTTCTGTTATAGTACTTCTGAGGTAGTTCTTTTTTATGTTCTGGTAGTTTACTCCTAGTGGAGTTTTCCTTTGAGATGCATATTGTCCTGTCTTCTTCTATTTTGGAATTTTTTGTGGAAAAATCATTCCAACATACAGTGTTTATAGTGAAATGTTCTATTCACCAACCCATGGGGATCAAGAATTCCCTTCAGGCTATGTCAAGACCGACTCGGTTATCAGGTTACAAAGGTAACCTAGTTGGCTTGTGAAACTTATGACCATTATCCATGGGAAATCACATGTATTTTTTATTTCAATACACTTAAGTGATGGGTATAATTATTATCTAAGTAAAATACCATTTTTTAAAGTGTGTTCACTTGATAGTTCCTTTATTAACTAGGTAAATATTCATAAATCTGTATCTTTTACTCAATATGGATATATGATACGGAACACTATTCATGAATTAAATTAATTATTTGATATATTATGAATTGTTTTGTATAGGTACATCATGGTTGGATCTTGGTTATAGATATCCCCTCTTTAAGAAGCTGATTTTTTTCTATAACAGACTTTGTAATCTTCTAGATGTTATTCCAGAGCAGCGCCTTCAGACGACGTGCGATTTCGTGCCCCGGTGTGGCCGGAATTAAATTTTCAGTGCGTTCACACTGGGCATGCCAAATAAATGGGCTAACTCTTAAATGGTGTTTCAGATCCTAAATCTAAGAGTACATATGGGTCCAAAATTGGGTGTTTACCCTAGGAACGACATAAAATATGTCGATGCAGGATGTTGGGACCCCTCACCCGTTAACTGAACGTTAAATGGGTAATTAAAATAATTAATTTATTCGTTTAATGGTAATTCCCAACTATCTCTTAAACGGTACCTCATATGGGAAAATCGAGGGAAAAGTTGAGTCTAGATCCTGGTGTTTACCCTATGAGGGGTGTATGCTTCGTAGGCATGGGCTTTTGTGGAAAATGGCCCCAGGGTCGTTTTCGTTATTTAGCGGCCTTGTTCGTTAAATTTTATAACATTCAAACCAAGGCTTGAATTAAAATTTCGATAAAACCATTGTTCTCTAAAGGTGGTGTTTTCCCAAGGGGAGGATTAATCATGACCCCTCCAGATGTTCGGGTTCGGGCCGGCAGGCGGGTGGTTAAGTGTGTTTTCTATTTAAACACTTAACCCCCCCCCCCTCACCCTTCCCCCTTGTTGTTGTTTCCTAGTGCAATGAGGTCCCAACAAAGGGGGAACTACATCCTCTCCTCCACCTCTCTGGTGAGCCGCAACTGTTCAGCGGATCGTCGCAAAGCGTCGGGCTACACCTCTGTAGGTAGGATCATTGCGGTTTCAATTTTAATTTCTGCATCTACTTTGAGCTCGAATTATTAAATCGAACCTCTGTTGAATAATAGAGAAAATACCAAAAATGTGTAGTATGTTTTATGATTTTTTCTAATGCACTTTTTAGAATTGAAATCCAAGTTCAGAGGCGAAAGCAATCGTCCGTCAAAGACTGCAGGTTTTGGTGTTTTCTAGTGGCTCAAGTGCGGCGGTCCGGCGAGCAGGCGCGACTGTGGTCCAGGTGAAGCTGTGGGCGGTGAGGAGGCTCTGATAGTAGCTTCAGGCGGGGTTGAGGGTGACGGTGCGATGCAGTTCTAGCCGCACGAGGTGGCAGCTCCAAGCAGCGAGGCCGAGACGCCGGGGTGCGACGACCGCGGGGTCGCGGCGCGTGACCCCTATGCGGGGACAAAGACCCGTGTCTCCTGGGTCTTCAAACGGCGGGACGACTGGCCATGAGTGCCGGTTTTCACTTGGATTGTGGGTCCATGTCCGGCCTTCGTGGCTGAGCCACGGGTCGGCATTGCGAGTCGGGCCAGCCGGCACGGGCTGGCCAAAGATGGGTGGACTGGCGGGCCAAGACCGGTCCAACCAAAGGGGATTCATCCGCTCTTCGGACACCCAAAATATTCATTACGGGTGTCCATTTGCCGTCTATGGAAGTGCCTTCAGGGAATCAATAGGAACTTTTTTCGAAGGTTTTGGGGGTTTTTAATTCCCAAAATGATGGGCCTCAGAGGCGCGACACCCCTTTAAGTGAGTTGATGTTTTTCTAGGGGTTCGTGTTTTGAGCGGCGCGGACACATCTGACGTCCAATTGGAGCGCCGTCAGTGGCGTTGGGACCCTGGTGCTGAGTAGAAGTTTTCAAATATGGTTTTTGGCATTGAAACCTGAGTTGAGACATGGGCCCCACGGCCCGTCTTTCGAGCTGCACACATCTTTTTTCATCTTTTTCATCGGACGCCTGTTCATGGAATGCGAGTAGTTGATTCTAGGTGTTTTTCCAAGGGAATTACAATGGAACAATCTTCCCACTTTAATTCTGCCCAATGGTGCGGGCCCCATGAGGGATGTATTAGGAGTTGGCAGTGATTTCCAGCATTATCACCAGGTGTCCGTTTTGGACAAGTGAATAGTCCTTATTGTGTACTTTTCCAAGAGGATAGCAATCGCGTGATCCGTTGGCAGTGCTTTGGGGCCGGGGTGTGGGTCCCACATAGCACCGCTCATGTTCGGTATGTCGGAACACGACATTTTTCTCCGAATATCTGTTCCAATCAAGTAACCAGTCGTGTTGACGTGTTTTCCCAAGGGGATCGCAATGGTGTGATGCGCTTGACTATTTTCGGGGCCGAGGTTTAGGACCATGGGACACCGTTCAGGAGTAAAGAGGTTTCAGATGAATTTTACATCAGATATCTGTTGGAGGCGAGTAATTAGTCGATCTCACATGTTTTTCCCAAGGATTACAACGGTACAATACGTTTGGATGTACGGAGACTCCTTCGAGATCTCATTTAAAATTGGAAGCATGAAAGGTGTACCAGTGGAGGTTCTTCCTGCGGTGTTTGTAGAAAACCCATGGTGTGTGATCACGTGCACTCCCATGTTAGTGAAGTAAATATTTTATGAGATTTAGTTGGTCATGCCTAGTCCGATGAGGTGGAAATTTGGAGTTGTTATGTTTATGAATTCACATTGACGTTGGGTGTCGTGTGCACGATAGCCTGTGGGATGGAACGTGGTATACTCTGGGAGTATACTGGAACACTTGGAGGTATATGTGGTTGTTTTTACCTGAGTATGTTTATGCGCTTGGTTGGATTTGACTTGGGGCCACACATCGTGTGGGCCCCATGTGTGTGTCGTGTTCTTCATTTATTACCCTTGACCTCTCACGACGTAGAGTATCCCTCTATTCTTGTTTGTTTGACCAGTAGAGTTGAGTTTCTCCTGGTTCTATTCTCATTTTATTGACCAGCATGGTTGAGTTTTCCCGTGATTCGGTTCTCATTTGTATGACCAGCAGGGTTGAGTTTTCTCCTGGTTTTGTTCCCGTTTGTTGGACCAACAGGGTTGAGTGGGTTTCCCCCAGGTCCTGTTCACAATGGTTTCGACCAGTATGGTTGAATGGGTTTTCCCTATTTCTGTTCTTGATGGTTTGGAAGGCAGAGATTCTTCATGTTCCCTGGTATAGTTCTTTTGGATACGGTGTGACCAACACATTACATGGGCATTGATCCTCTACCCAGGAGGTTGTTTCCAGCAAGGCTACCTAGGAGTTGTACCATCCAGCAGGGATGGCCAGTGGGTTACCATATGGTAGGGATGGCCAGTAGAGAGATGTTCACTGAGCAGTACCATCAAGCAGGGATGGCCAGAGTGGTTCCGGGTTTACCTCCAGCAGGGCTGGGAAGTGGTCCCCAATGCCGGGTTTACCTCCAGGTGGGCTTGGAAGTGGTCCATGGTGAAGGTTTTGAACCTCCCTCTAGTAGAGTAACCATTTAAGGCACTGGGTATTGGGGCTCGTCGATGGATTTAGTTGTGTCTTCCTCCAATGGATTTCCCCTTTACGGGACAGGGCAGTGTGGAACCCATCAACATTTGATAAGTCTCCCTCCAGTGGGAACCCATCAACTTTCAGGGATTACCCTCCAGTGGGGCTAGGCAGGGGATTGCCTGTCGACTTTGAGGATACCACTCGACTGCGGGGCTATGATGAGGTGTGGTTTGACATTCCCTATAACTCTCAAGTTTGAGGGGCGCTTTCCCCACCGAGACATGTCCTTAAGACGTGACCTAAAACCCTACGAGCGAGTCAGTTCCACCCAAAGAGGATAGTGTTAGGGTGTGGTGATTTGATCCCCTTAACTTGTAGTTAGGGGAAGATGAGTAGGATGCTAGGCATCGATGGTGTTTACTTCTGGGACTGTTGGCCACTCATTTTCTTGGGTTGTGCTACGGGGCAGAGATCCCCTTACGATCTGGTTCGGGTTTCTTGACAGAGCATATATATATGCATACCTTGTTCCAGAACCCACTACTTGGGTTTTGGTTACTCTCTTTCCAGGAGAGGCGAAGACGCACGGGGTATGCCACGTGCTTTCCGTGTCTAGTTTTTTGTGGTTGGACGAGTCTACTCTCCTACTATATGTAGCGAAGACTCGATGAGAAGTTCATCTTCTCACCGTTTCTATCTCCTTGTGTTTGGACAAGTCTACTTCCATCCTCTAGTTGGGTTGAACTATACTCTTTACTGCACTCTCGATTGTACTCCTTTACCTTCCCCTGTTCGAACTACTGCTCACCTCTTCAATACCTCTTTTGTTGATCCCTCGAGCCATCAGGACATCCTACTAAGTATTTTTATACTAAACCCTGCTTGGGATTTTCCCACACATGGTGTGCCCTTGCAGACGAAGGTTAGGTTGGTCGTGACTTCAGTGGAGCTTAAGAGTTCGGGAGCCTGGACAGCGTTTGGTGGTCGGAGTCAGGTTCTAGGTGGGGGAATCTCCTAGCTATTTACTTTTGTCTACCTACTGCATGGTTGTGGGACATTTCTGGTTGGGCACGTGTTTTTCCCTTTTCTTTTTAGTTGACCTTCAGCACATGCTTTCTACTATTTAGAGTTTGATGCACTTTTTTGTTTATTTATAGTTATTTCACTTTACTTCCCTTCTTTACTCTACACTTTTTCATTGAGTGGGCTATGTGTGTGTGTACAAGTACAAAGGCGAAGGCCTCCCCGAGTTGTTTAGACTTCAACACTGCTCGCTAGCCCCTGGAATTTGGAGGCGAGCATGGGGTAGTTGCATCTCGAGCCTGTGTTGGGTCGGGTAGACACCAAGTGGTATCAGAGGTGGTTTGTTACTTGGGAAGTTTTTCGGATTTTCCTAAAAAGAAATTAGTTGGGATTTAGGGAAATAGTGTTAACGTGTCTCGAGAGCAACTCTCAGGCTAGGGAGTCTAGTGATGGTGCGGCGGCCGACATATCCATTCACCAGGACCCTGATAACCCGCATGTTGACTCGACATGTTGATCCACTCGTTGCAGGGAAAATTGGTTGTGCATCATATAGGTTTGAGTCTTTGACTGTCCTTGTTGAGTCAGCTCCCCATTGTTGGGAGTGTTATATATACATATATGCTCATCTGATTGCAACACTCCTTGATAACATTCGGGATGTCTTCATGAAGACAGCCATCCCAGATACCAGCTTTGGTTCATGACAACGACCATGTGAGCTACGAGGATTCAGTCCAGGACCCATCATGTGTGACCCTTTCTCTGAGTAGGCTGGTAGCAACACCCCCACCTATTGAACAGCAGACTGATTTAGCAGAGCAGACCGAGCTTGGGCGCATGTTGAGCGTGCACCATGAGTTCCAGCCGCAGAGACTGCTGAGGTTTCGTGGTGAGCCTGACCCTCAGGAAGTAGAGGTCCGGATCGAGATAGTTTTTTGCCTTTTCAGGATTGTGCAGACACCGGCAGATCTTATGGTGGCTTTGGCGCCAAACATTTCTGCGAATCAGCTTGGCATTGGTGGAGTCGGGTGACTCAATTTCTTGATGAGTCATCACTTTCGTAGGGTGAATTTCAGTTATTGTTTCATGAGGAGTTTTTCCCCTCCTTCTTACACTTCGTTTGGATTCAAGTGCTCCAGCAGTTTCAGTAGGGAAGGATGACAGTGGCTGAGTATGTGGCTAGTTTCACAGACTGTGCACGCTTTTACTCAGACTTGATCCATGAAAACAACTTCCAAGCAAGGAAGATTGAGCAGCGTCTCTTCCAAGAGATTATTTCTATCATAGTACCCTTGGGAATTCCCACTTATGTCGGGGTGCTGGAGCAGGCGCTGTTGGAAGAGAGCTTCCTGTCGCATTCTACAGTTGGTGGGGGCAGTAGGCTCGACAGAGCCGAGACGTCTTCCACAACTTGTGAGCATCAGCTAATAGAATCTAGAAGTAGGTGGCTTTCTGATCTCAGGGGAGTGTTCATACACCATAGTGGCTCTAGAGGGAACTAGTTCAGCTCATAGAGAGTCAGTTTTATGCTTGCAATGGGTGAGGTCTCCTGGCGCGAGACTGCCCGACCGGGCGCACTGAGAACATCGGGCAGGCAGCAGGTGCACCACCGTGATGGAGGCAGTGCCGTGATCGGAGTAGAGCCCAGATAGGTGGTGGTTGCAGAGGATCAGGAGGAGTTGTAAGTGAAGGACGACCTTATGAGGCCTTCCCATCAACACTAGGCAGTCCACTTCAGGCTCCGGGAGTTGAATGTTGGGATCACGGACAGCTGCGAGCTTTGGATGTCTACGATCCTGCAGAGCATGAGGTGATAAGAGGTACTCTCTACAGCTCTTCTACTTTTTGTAGTATAATTGTTAGACTCTGTTTGTGAAATGATTTTCTCCCTACTCCTTGTTTGATTATTTACTAGGGTGGAATGAGGTGTTGGTGTGTAGGACCTCAGGACACCCTGAGAGGGGAGGGGTGAATCAGGGTAACAACTTTTTTTTAAAGTGAAGGATCTTGTTCCCACATTGGTAGGAACTTGTAAAACCTGTATAATGGAAAGGATCATAAATCAAACATTAACATGGATAAAGATGACACAAAACTTTTTACTTGGTTCATCACTAAGGGATACGCCCAAGAAGCATACACCGACAGGTTTTCGGTCGTACCAAATCCCACTAATCTTCACTATTTTTGGATTACAATGGTTTGGGAATAGTTATACTATCCCCAGCTCACTGCCTTTACAAAGGTTTAGGGATAGCTCACTGCTTCCCTCGGGTAAGTCCCATTGACTCCCCCTAGCTCACTGCCCTTGGTGAAGTCACGATCGGTTTATAGACATGATGGTCTCTTCAAAAGATTTTCATTGAAGTCTTTGTCTCTTCATAGAACGACACTCTGCTTGAATCCAAGTCCAAAATTGATGCACTAGAATGCACAGAACCACTGAACCGGATAACCAGAACATGCAGAAAGGCTTCACTGACAATTGCATGCAACACTAACCCTTTGCTCGCATAACCTTCTTATTGCGCACAAAATTTACTTTTTTGCTCGGAAAAATATTTCACGCCACATCACCCGTTTTCAAACAGCAGAATATTTTACACGCAACCCCAAAATTTAAGCGTAGCTCTTCCTTTTTCGAAAATCCTGGAATTTTCCACACAATCCAGAACGCGCAATACCCTTTATACGATCCTTTTTCGCACATCAGACCTCGAATCATCTCTAAGTCTTCAACCTCTCGGAATGAGGGGCGGTCACCTCTTATTTATAGGTGTCTGATACCCCCAAGCACAAAATCCCCTTCGGTGCTAAAACCTATCATCTAGCGCATAATGATTCGCATATGTATCATTTTCCGCGCACCTCTCTTGATATTTTGTGCAGCCCATGCCTTTTCCATTTTTCGACATTTTGATTCTGAAACACTATTTGCGCGAAAAACTTCACTCTGCTATTTCGCGCACCACGCTGTTTTTCATGCCCAGCTCAAGTATTTCTTGCACAAACCTTATTTTCCATGTACCACTTCCTATTTGTGAACACCTCCTTTTGTAGACAATCCATGTCTTCATTTTCCGATTTTGAGGCCCAAAAATTTGGCAAACACTGGGAAAAAGCGCCACCTTCAAGACGGTTGTCTTCTTGAACTGTATGATCACTTTGCTAGGACACATTCTGAACTTCCACTGAGGATTGACAACAAACACAAACCAAACTCTAATTCCTAGATAGAACAGCCATGGTTCCAACATGGTGTAACCCTGTGTTGGTAATATAAAAGGCGCGGGACCTTTTTCTTTAGTTGATGGTGTCGAATTATTCACTTTCTGAGCATGTAAGAGTGTCTTGGTTGCAAGACATCGACTATGAAACCTTGCATGACCATATATCTATAGGTGTTTCACCAAAAGGAAATTCTGAAGGAGGGAATCACCGGGCTTTTCCCCATGTCCAAATGGTGATCCTATTTACGGCGTGTGGCGTGGGGGTTCGGTCGAGGAGGTGAGCTACCACAGAGAGCCTTCGGGCCGTTTGAGATTGTGCAAAGGGATGGTGAGGTCCCCTACCACCTTGACCTAACCCCTAGGTCTGGAGTGGGTGCACGACGACTCACACGTGACTCACCCGAGAAGAAGCATGCCTGATCCTATACACGTCATCAGCAATGGAAAACCTCGCGTGAATAGATCAATTTCTTTGGTTTGTGTGCAGTGATGCGGTATTGTGCAAGAGTTCTTCTGGGTATGGGAGAGCTAGGTGTCGGGTTAGTACCCTTTGTTGTTCCCTAGTTTTGATTTTTATGGATGAAAATCATGAAGGAGGTAATGATGTGAGAACCTAGAATTTTTCTATAAAAGTCTTCGGAATATTCTTGATGTTATTCCAGAGTAGCGCCTTCAGACGGTGTGCGATTCCAAGCCCTAGTGTGGCCTGAATTATATTTTCAATGCGTTCACACAGGGCACGCCAGATAAATGGAATAACTCCTAAATGGTGTTTTGGTTCCTAAATCTGGGAGTATGGGAAGGTCCGAAATTGGGTGTTTACCCTAGGAAGAGTCATAAATCATGTCGTCACGAGATGTTGGGACCCTTCTCCCATTAACAGAACATTAAACATATAATTAAAATAATTAATTTATTATTTTATTGGTTAAACCCATGTATCTATTAAATGGTTGCTTAGATGGTAAAACTGAAGACACTGTTGAGTCCATAACATGTCGTTTACCCTAGGAGGGGTGTATGTTTCGCAGGTGCGGGCCTTCTGTGGAAAATGGCCCTAGTGTCATTTTCATAATTTAGCATTCTCGGTCGTTAAATTTTATAACATTCAAACGAAGTCTTGGATAAAAATTTTGAGACCTCCGTTGTGCTGGAGAGGTGGTGTTTTCCCTACAGGAGGCTTAATCTCGACCCCGCTGGATGTTCGGTTTCGGGCCGACGGGCGGGTGGTTAACTGTGTTTTCTATTTAAACACTTCACCCCCCCCCCCCGCTCTCCCTTGTTGTTTTTTCCTGGTGCAAGGTGATCCCAATGATGGGGTATCTCCATCTTCTCCTCCACATCTCTTGTGAGGCGCGTCAGTCTGGCGGATCGTCGCTAAGCGTCGGGATACGCCCTTGGAGGTAGGATTGTTGCGGTTTCATTTTTAATTTCCACATCTACTATGAGATCGAATTATTGCATTGAACCTATGTTTAATTATTGATAAAACCCCATGAATGTGTATTATGTTTTCTAATATTTCTGATTCGCTTTTTGGAATTGAAATCTGAGTTCGGAGGCAATCACAGTCGTCAGTCAAAGATTGCGGGTTTTGGTGTTTTCCAGCAGCTCCAGTGCGGCAGTCCGACGAGCGGGCGTGGCAGCGCGGCTGTGGTCTAGGTAGAGGCGCGGGTGGCGATCGGGCTGCGGCAGCAGCTTCAGGTGGGGTCTAAGGCACCGGCACGAGGCTGTGCTGCCCATGCAAGGCAGCGGCTCCAAGTAGTGAGGCCGAGCCGCAGGGGCGCGACGATCTTGGGGTCACGGCACGCGACCCCAGCGCGGGGACAAAAACCCACGTCTTGTGGGTCTTCACGCAGTGGGATGACCGACCACGTGGGACGGTCTGCACGTAGACCATGGGTCCATGGCCATCTCGTGTAGTTGAGCTGCGGGATGGAGCTACGAGACGGGCCGGCCGATGTAGGCCGGCCCAGGCCGTGCGGACTGGATGGCCACGGCCGGTCTAGTCCAAGGGGATTCCTCTCCCCTTCATACACCAGTAATTTTCCTTACGAGTGTCCATTTTTTGTGTCGTCTGTGATAGTGCCTTCAAAGAGTCAAGAAGAACTTTTTGAGATGGTTTCTAGTGCTATTAATTCACGAAACGAGGGGTCTTTGGGGCATGCCACGCCTTTATGTGAATTTACGTTTTTCTAGGGGTTCCTGTTTTGAGCGGCGCGGACACATCCGACGTCCGATTTGAGCGTCATCAGTAGCTTTGGGACCCTGGTGCTGAAGCGAAGTTTTCCAGTATGGTTTCAGGTGTTGAAACCGGAATTGAGACATGGGACCCATGACCCATCTTTTGAGTTGCACGCAGCTTTTTGCAACTTTTTCATCGGACGTCCATTCGGGGTATGGAAATAGTCTATTCTGGGTGTTTTTCTAAGGGCATTGAAATGGTGCAATCCACCCTCTTTAATTTTGCATGATGGTGTGGAACTCATGAGGACCATTTTAGTAGTTGGTAGTGATTTCCATCTTTATCATCGGGTGTCCATATTGGACATGTGAATAGTCTTTATTCTGTACTTTTCCAAGAGGATCGCAATGGTGCGATTTTTAGGCAGCGCTTCTAGACCGATATGCGGGTCCCACGCAGCACCTTTCATGTTCGGTATGTCGGAGTGCATCCTTTTTTTAGGATATCTATTCCACTCAAGTGAGCAGTCCTTTTGACGTGTTTTCCCAAGGGGATTGCAATGGTGCGATGTGCCTGACTATTTTCGGGTCCGAGGTTCAGGACCACGGGACATCGTTCAGGCGTAACGTGGTCTCTGATGACTTTTATGTCGGATATCCATTAGATGTGAGTAAATAGTTGATCTCGCATGTTTTTTCGTGAGGATTACAAATGTACGATCTGTTTGGATGTACGGAGACTCCTTTGAGATCTCATTTAAATGTGGAAGCATGAAAGGTGTACCTATGGAGGTTCTTCATCCAGGGATTGCAAAAAACCCTTGGTGTGTGATCGCGTTCACTCCTATGTGAGTAAAGAAAATGTTTGAAGAGATGTATTTGGTCATGCCTGGGCTGATGAGGTGGCAAGTTGCAGTTATTACAATTATGCCTACGCGTTGACGTTGGGTGTTATGTGCATGATAGCCTATGGGCTGGAACATGGTATACTCTAGGAGTATATGGGAACACTTTGTGGTACATGTGGTTTTTTTACGTGAGTATGTTTGTGTGCTTGGTTGGAGTTGACTTGGGACCACACGTCATGTGGGCCCCATGTGTGTGTGGTGTTCTGCTTTGCATAACCATGACCTCTCGCGACGTAGAGGGTCCCTCTGTTCTCGTTTGTTTGACCAGTAGGGTTGAGTTTCTCCCTGGTTCCGTTCTCGTTTAATTTACCAGCAGGGTTGAGTTACCCCTTGGTTCTGTTGTCATTTGTTTTACCAGTAGGGTTGAGTTTTCCCCTGGTTCTCTTCCCATTTGTTTGACTAGCAAGGTTGAGTGGGTTTCCCCACAGGTCCTGTTCAAAATGGTTTCAACCAGCAGGGTTGAATGGTTTTCTCATGGTTCTGTTCTCGATGGTTTGGCTATCAGAGTTTCTTCGTGTTCCCTAGTAGAGTTTTTGTGGATTCAGTGTGACAAACACATTACATGGGCACTGATCCTCTACCCAGGAGGTTGTTTCCAGCAGGGCCATATAGGAGTTTTACCATCCAACAGGGCTATGAAGTGGTCTCTAATGCCGGGTTTACCTCTATCTGGGCTGGTATGTGGTCCCCGATGACGGTTCCGAGCCTCCCTCCAGTGGACTACCCTTTTACGGGACTGGGCATTGGGACTCATCAATGAATTTATCCGGGTCTCCCTCTAGTGGACTTCCATTTTACAGGACTGGGCAATGTTGCACCCATCGACTCTTACCGGGTCAGCCTCCAGTGGGAACCCGTCGACTTCCAGGGATTTCCCTTCAGTGGGGCTATGCAGGGGGTCTCCTGTCGACATTGAGGAGACCTCTCGACTATGGGGTAGTGACGAGGTGTGGTTTGAAGTTCCCCAGAACTCTCAAGCACGAGGGGAGCATTCCCCCACTGAGATGTGTCCTTGAGACGCAGCGTAAAACCATGGGAGTGAGTCAATTCCCCCCAAAGTGGATAGTGTCAAGGTGTGGTGGTTTGAGCCCCTTGACTTGTAGTTTGGGGTAGATGGGTAGGATGTTGAGCATCGATGGTGTTTATTCTGGGATTGCTGGATACTAACTTTCTTGGGCCGAGCTACGGAATGGAGATCCCCATATGATCTTTTTCGTGTTTCTTGACATAGCATATATATATATGTATACCTTGTTCCATTACCAACTTCTTGGGTTTTGGTTACTCTCCTTCTAGGAGAGGTGAAGATGCGCGCGGTATTCCACGTGCTTTCTGTGTCTAGCTTCTCGTGGTTGGAGGAGTCTACTCTCCTACTATAGGTAGTGAAGACTCGACGAGAAGTTCATCTTCTCACCATTTCTAGCTCCTTGTGTTTGGATGAGCCTACTTCCTTCCTCTTGTTGTGTTATGTTATACTCTTTACTGCACTCTCAATTGTACTCATTTACCTTTCCCTATTCGATCTACTGGTCACTTCTTTAGTACCTCCTTTGTTGCTCCCTCGAGCCATCGGGGCATCCTACTAAGTATTTTTATACTCACCCCTGCTTGGGTTTTCCCCACACTTGGAGTGCCCTTGCAGACGATAGACAGGTTGGTCATGAATTTAGTGGATCTTAGGAGTTCCGGATCTTGGACCATGTACGGTGGTCGGAGTGGGGTTCCAGGTGGGGGACTCTCCCAGGTATTTACTTTACTTTACCTATTGTCGAGTTGAGGCACTTTTCTTGTTGGGTGCGTGTTTTTCACTTTTCTTTTCAGTTTACCATCATCACTTGCTTTGTACTGTTTAGAGGTCAATTCACTTTGTGGTTTACTTATAGATGTTTCTGTTTAATTATCTTTTTACTCTTACTTTTGCATTGAGTGGGTTGTGTGTGTGTACAGGTACTTAGGAAAAGGCCTCCTCGAGTTGTTTAGCCTTCTGCGCTGGTCGCCAGCCCCTGACCTATGGAGGCAGGCATGGGATAGTTGTGGGTCGAGCCTGGGTAGGGTCTATGTCGTGACACCCTCTATGAATCGGTTGTCCATTGAGATAAATCATTTGGAAAATCAGATTCATTTCTTCCAGATATATTATAAATTCGTTTATGAAATGTATTTCTGATAAATTTACATGTACATAATAAACATGAAATTCAATTAAAATTTATTTCATTCATTAAAATTTTGTTATTAGTTATCTATTAAATTTTCTTGGTCATTTTCTATGTTTATAGTTCATTACTAGTTTGTTGACTAAATGGAACTTTTTTTGTTACGTACATTATGATATTGATTAGGCCTGTTATAGTTTATTAAATGGAAGGTGTGTTCAATTACATATCATTCCATATTTTTTATTCTTATTGATTCATTATTACATCAGACTTAAACATACCCTTACTGATCATTTTAGATAGAATTAATTTGGTTTCCATTCACAAGGATATGAAGAGGAATTATTCGACTGAGTTTCAAGGATACAATTAATTATCCTATGTTGTGTATAACATACTGTTTCCTATTTCCATATTTAATACGAGTATAATTTATGTAATCATGTTTAAAAAAATAAAAAAATATATTAGAAATTCGGGATTGGATTCCTTGTGATCACGCCAATTTTAAAATGTAAGGCACCAGTTTAGGTCTTCATGGGTTGGGGCCTTACTATTTTTTTTTAAAATATAAGTAAAAACAATGGAAACTATATTTTATAAAAAAATATTAGGTAACATAATCCATATATATATATTGAGGATAAGTATAGAATACTTCCCTTGAATGTTTTTAATGTATATATTATATGGGTATTCCTAGAAATAAATATATATCTAGAAACTATAAGTGGATGTGGTTCTGGTACAGATGTACCTAGCAGTAACCACTCTAAATAGGTTCATTAGTGCTTACTCAAGAAGAACCTAGTAAATGATAATGAGACATAATTCAATAAAATTTTGACACACTTAGGGGATATACTAAGAATATTTTACAATTGATTTCAAATATATTATAACGTATTTGAATGTAAAAACCCAAAAACCCATGTTTAAGAACCGTGTGGTTTTTGTATCGCCCCATTTTACACCTCCATTAATTTATAAAAAGTAAATTTTTATTTCTTGTTTAGAAATGGATTCTAGAATGAATAATGGTATCAATACTCATGGTCCATGTAGTGTTTTCCCTGTCGAAAAAACAAATATATCTAGTATTAGAATGTTTAAAATTATGAATATATTAGTGTGGGTTAATCAATTTATACCCAACAACCATTCTTATATAGAGAAAACCGTTAAAAATGATATTCTCAATTGTAAGATTGATTAATGTGATAGAGGCCCACATCTTTTAGTGGGACTACTAACCCTTTGGTGGTTGAGTATTAGAGTTTTTCTTTAGAGAACATATTCATTGAATCATTATGTGGTGAAAAATGAAGATATTACAAATGAAGTTAATTTTCCCAACGGGGATGTTTATCAGTTGTGATACCTGATCCAGTATACTAAGAAATAAGATGAAATATAACTCATGGAATATAAAAATTTTAATGCGACATTATTTGATAAATATTACCATCATTATCAACACATTGTGATGAAGAGAATGTTATTTATCTTAATGAAAAAGGATGAAAGTGTTCTATATTATGAATCTTTCATTATAGGGATATCAAGGTATACTACAGATTACATACAAGGCATAGAGTGTAATATTGACTACTTTATTGAAGATATTAAACCAAATCTCTACAGAGAAATAGTTTCTCATAAATTTTCATCATATGATGAAATAGTTTTATGTTTTGTTAGGAAAAATAAATAATTCTCAAATTCTTATACAATTAATGGTAAGTAATATAATAATAGATAATATGATAAAATAAAAAATAAAAGTAATAATTTAAAGAAGTATTTTCTATTAAGTTATAACTGTTGAAATAACCACCCTAAGAAATGCTTAAAATGATTGAGTGTTTCTTATCAGTGAGGGGAAAAGGGTAAATAGGAAAAATAATGAAATGGGAGAAGGAAAATCAAACTTTTTAGTGTTACAACTAAAAAGAGATGTGGAACTATACCAATGAATTTAATAAGATTCTATAGAATCTACCATTGAAGAGGCTAAGGGGATATGTCCATGTTTATGTTATTGATAGAAAAAACGTAGAATGGTTAATTTTCTACTATTTTTAGATCCTTGAATTGTGTTTAAAGTGTATTTTATCGATGATATCTTAGTTATATTAATTATGAGGAATATAATTATTCTATTATAGTTCTATTTCATTCAGTATTTTAGAGAATATATTTAATGGTACTAAGAAAAGTTATATGGTAAAAATTTATATCTTTTTGGAAACCATAATTTTTTGGGAATGATAACCTATAATCTGTTCCTAATAGTGAGAAAATTAGATTTCGATAAAGAATATATTTATATGAATAATTTATATTGGATACTATTAACTACCATGTAACTCATTCTAATGTTTTCGATCATTATCATTTGTAAAATTTAACCAATTATGAAATCTTTTAAGTTTATTTGTGGATCAGGATTTAGAGATTAATTTATTAATTCAATATATGATGCATATTTTTCTAAGAGAAGATATAGAAATAGCTCAAGGCTCAATAAAGGGAAACTATTTTTTTTTAGAAATTTATATTTACTTTTATTTTTAGAGAGTGAAAGAATTCATAAACTCTATGAAAGGGGTCTTGAAAAAAATGATGTATTATTATTGTAACAACTTGAGATTTTATAAGATATATTATTTTTAATTTCTTTCATATCTTCTGTTGTACGCTACACCATGATTATCTTGGGTTATATGGAACATCATATTAGCTTGCAGTATACACAACACTAATCTTTG
The DNA here is from genome assembly GCA_963277665.1 of Viscum album. Classification (NCBI taxonomy): domain Eukaryota; kingdom Viridiplantae; phylum Streptophyta; class Magnoliopsida; order Santalales; family Viscaceae; genus Viscum; species Viscum album. The sequence continues at coordinate 808,437,555 of OY728140.1, read as the reverse complement.
ATCGTGTAACACAAAATTTCAAGTTTTTTTTATAATAGTTATTTTACGATACATTGAGTGTATATATATATATATTCAATTTATAAATTAAATATAGTTGTATTTTGTTATACACAACAACAAAGGACTCTTTCACTGCACGCAACCTTGACTTGGCTTGCATTACACACAATCACAACCTTTCTCGATAGCATATGTTGTACGCAATACTGGGTTTCACTAAACAATAATATATGGTTATAATATTATTATAAACTAGCTGTTATGAATAGTAGTAAATACATTTTTTATTTTTTGACATTATAATTCATCTTACACATTTTATAGAACATGGTATGAGAACAAAATAAATTTTTCGTGTAAAACAAGTATTTTTCAAAAAATGCAGTTTTGCCGCCTTTTGATGGTGCATCCATTTAAAATATAATTTTTTACAAGTTTATAAGTTAAATTTTACAAAATAAACTTCTTATTTGGAATCAGGATATAATAATTTACATTTGACAAAGTTTTTATATTTTTCTGATAACTTTCATATTTTAATTAATAGTAAAAACACGCTATATTTTAATTAAAAAAATTTCTCCGTAATACTTTATGTGGTTAAATTATAATATTGAATGGTTTTAAAGTAAAAATAGAATATATTTTTACTATTTAATTTAATTTATGTCATTAGCATTGATTTTACATTGAATTCAAAGGTAAAATCATTTCAATCTTTTGTAATGTTTTAACTTTTAAAACTCGTCTTCTTAACAAAGGGATTAATTTTAAATTAATTTATGAAACTTTTATGTATTGAATTTGGAAAAATGGATTCCATATTTGGAATGAGTGGGTCCAAATTATGTTAATAGGATACTTTTTATTTTTGGGCATTATGAATAGTAACTACGGTAAATTTTATTTACCATAGTAAGTGGTAAATCAGGTACTTAAGGATAAATATAATATTATAAAATTATCCTAATAGTTGTCTTAATATAATTGGATGCTTATATTTCTCCCTAAAGAATATTTTGGTCTAAATGGAATCCACTGGAAACCACTTGGAGGTGATTAAGACCTTTAGTTTATATTATTTAATGAAAGTGAAATATGTCTCAATCAAATTTAATAATTAAAGTATTTTTAATATAAGTTTATACAGAATATAAATTCGGATATAAATACTATTTTGAAAGATAAAATGTTTTTCTTTATCATGGTAATTTATTTGTAATTTTTAAGAGATATTTAATTACCTTAATAGCTTATACATTAATGATGCAGAAATTATTTATTTAGTGAAAAATAAGTAATATTGTTTTTATTGAAATAATAATACCCATTAAAAGGCTCAAAAACCTGAAAAAAACTTATTGGTAGTGTATATATACACCATAATCATCCAATGACCAAATATATGACGTTTGGAGTCTTATAAAAGTTATTAGGAAACTTATATTATTTTATTTTAAATGATGTGAAAGTTGTCACCTTCATAATTTAATAAATATAACATTTAAAAGTTGGGTTTTTTAGAATATAAATCCTTCTAAAAGTATTATAATTAAATATATAATATTTATCTTTGTCATAGTATTTTATTTTTAATTTTTATGGAACAAATCAGTATATTTAATAATTATACAAAAATGTAGTTGAAATTATTTTATTAAGAGAAGTATCAAATAACTGGTATTACAAATAGTAAAAATATATTATATGAACTATTTAATGTGCTACACTAATTTTATAGATGCATATGACATGTTATAAACCTATTAAATATTTTATTTAGAATATATCCTCTATGTGGATTTTATTTAAATTCAAATAAATGAATACTGTCAAAATTGACACAATTGTTATTTTATAAAAATAAAATATTAATAAATTGTTTAAAAAAATATTAAAAAATTATAAATTTAAATTTATAAATTATAAAATGTTATAAAGTATCCAATTATGGAATATTAATAACACATAAGTGATTATTTATAACCATTTAAAATTTATTGTTTTATTACCACAAATAAAATTAAATAGATTAAGTATGGATAAATCAAAATGATAAGCTTTAAAATAAGATAAAAAATTGTATAAATTTTATTGGTTGTTGAGTTTAAAACCCTATAAAATCTAATATTTTAATTGAGTCATTTTTTGAGGTTTTTATGTGGGTTTTGAATTTATATTAAACTTATATTTTTGAGGATTCCAAAGGTGCCCATCTCCTACCTCATAAAAGGGCACCTCCTCCCTCTCATCTATAAAAAACTTTGATCCTTAAAGATTTCCCAAACCCTGCCCATTTCTCTTCTAAACTTACCTAGAAATATTCTAGAGGTTCTGGTCTTCTTCAAAGACCAAATGTAGTGCCCTAAGAGGAGGTTTTAAAGAGGTGTGTCGAAGAAGAGGTAATATCTATTACCGATTCTTTCAAATTTATATCTTCTTATACTTCATATTCTTTAGTTGTTTCATTATGAAGTAATAACATCAGTTTCACTCATATACTGATATATTATTATAAATATCAAACAACCCAACTCCACCTTCTATCCATCCTATGGAAAACGAAATCATTGTGCATTCGTACGTACAAAATATCGTCTCCACACCATGGTGTAATCTTTTTTCCACCACCATCTTACATGGATGGGTATAATGGTGTAAAGAATAACTATATGTGATTATTGTAAAGTGAAATTGATTCTAAGATCGTATAAAAACACTTCAATACAATTCCACAATCATGGGAATGATATCATCGCTCGTGCGTACGTACAGACTACTGTCTCCACGAATGTGATAAGATTCATTATTCATGTTAACCATTCATGAATAATTATAAAGTATATATAATGGATAATAATGCAATATATTACATCATAATTATACTGGATATTTATATATATATATATATATATGTATTTCATCTATTTAATTCCATTCAATTCAATAAGGAAACAAAAACAGCATTCATGCGTACATACGGCCTACCGTCTCCATGAATGATGTATTTCATTCCATTTTTCAATATATCATATATATGTATATGATAAATATTTATTATATATAAATCATGTATTATATTCTGAAATTAAGGAAATCAGGATATAAGTAATAATATCAAGAACAACAAGTCGAAACATGTATGATAAATGAAACGATTTTACCCAAAACGTTGTTTTAACATGGACTTACAAAAGAACGGGTAATATAAAGTCATAATTGAATCATATAAGATAAAATAACAATGAATAAGATTCTATAATAAGTCAATGAAATTATCTAATTCATTATACATGATCTTTAGATACGTACGAAGCATATCGGACCTAAGGTAAGGGATAATTTTGCAATCTCAATTGTTTTTTATCCGAGATTTCTTATACGTAAGTATTTACTGGGGTTTTATTTATCATCCATGTCTAAGTTTTATAAAAATGTTTTCATGTATGTTTAAATTACTTTTTACCCATTTTTGACTTTCACTTCATGGTATGTAAGGAAACTTTTTTTTTCTTACCATACGAGGTATTTTTTGACTTTTCTGGCAAATGTACGAGAAGAATGTTTTTTTAAATTATACAGCATGAACAGATTTTTAGGGTTTCATAACGCCATATTTTCATAAAGATTACTCTATAATATTTCATTACTATTTTAAACAAAATAATTTTATTTTAAAATTGAATGTCATTTTGTTAAATGAAAATAATTTTCAAGAAGAAATGATATTTTCCTCAAGAATTCATCTATAGTGCTTTTTGGAAACCATTTTCCTTCTAAGATGATATTATTTCATTTGTGTATGTTTCAAGTATAATGCCTCAATGATTTATATGGTTTCACTTTTCTTATGATTAAATGATATCCATTTTTTTATATGGAGTATTGTATGATGGAATAATGTTTATGAAACCCAATTTATTCATTAGGTTATGGTGAATGATTTATGATTGTTTTGTGGAACACATAAGAATGATTTCAATATGAGATCGGTGGGACCTATATCTCCCTCCAATGCATTGGGTAATGATTTATATCTCATGAGATAGACATGGATAAAATGGAAAGTAAATCTGATGCAGTAATATAGGGCTGGAACGGAAAGTAAACCTAGTTCAGTAAGGGACATTGTTCACTAAGATGGTCTTGGTAGCCATGCCTAGGATACTATGGAAATCATATCATCTGCTTAATTTTTTTTCCACAATTTAAAGTTTTATTACCATGATATTTTATCATGATTTATGTTCCATTATGATCTATGTCTTACGTACTGCCATGTTTTATGTCATTTCCCATGATCATGATGTTAAAACATTATGTTCATGTTTTTAAGTTCAAATATATATGGTTTGTTTTATTTTCTCCATTCTTAACCTTACTGAGAATTTGATCTCACCCTTTTTATGTTTTCTTTTCCCTGAGGAATGAAATAATGGATTTAGGTAAGGAAACAAAAAGGGGAAGAACGTTATGGGAGATGTTAAAGATCTTTCGACATGATTAGAAGTTTATTTTTCAAGTTTTGAAAGACAATAAACTATTACAGTCCGTTGGTGTCTATTTTTTTTATATTAGATATTCCACAAGAGTAATGTAATGTCTATGTACGTCAAGCTTTGGGTCTCTACAGTTGGTATCAGAGGAAATATTTATTAAACCTTTGGAAACTAGGATGAAAAAACATTAGTGAGATCCCTAGCGATATTTCTAAGGAATGCCTAGGGATGTCCCTAAGGTTATGTATAAGTACATGTTATTGTCCTAGAATTATAGAATTAGTATTATAATTAAACCTTGGATATTAGATATTGAAGGTACTCCCTCTTTATTATGTTGTTTTCCTAGCATGATTTTTTCCTCTCACACTATTCTTTTTGTGTTTTATAAAATGGATGGAAATAGAAGGATTCATGATATTGGAGGATATGATAGAAAATGGAATGATATTCTTCATGAGATAACAAATGAAATGGTATTTGGAAGGCAAAACATCGTTATTATGCATAATCCAAAATCTCATAATATGATCAATAATATCAACTTTGGTAAGATTCCTGACTCAGCTAATAAGAGAAAGATAGAGTTTCATGATGATTTTAGAGGAATGAAATTTCAATTTCCCTCGTGTAAGTCATGTGGGAAGAGGCATCAAGGGGAATGTTTCAAAAGGAACTAGAAGATGCTTTGGGTGTGGAAAAGAAGGAAACAAATCCATTAATTGCAAAGGAAAAGGTTCAGTTAACACCATAGACAGGGATAATGGTATTGCTACGACATCAACAATGGTTAAATGTTTTAAATGTGGAATGTGTGGGCATTATGAAAACCAATTTTCTAAGGGAAAATCTCAGTAAGAGAACCAGCATGGTCATATGGGTGGTATTTATGTTGATGATGATGAAGAGACCACAAATGGTATATGAGATTAAAGAAGTGCTGAGGAATACAATGATGAATCTTGGTCAATGGTTTAAGAAGGTAGCGGAATGATTTATGTTTATAAAGAGTTATGTTTTATAGTTAATGGTACTATGGAATAAAGACACATCTAAGGATTGTTACACTATTTGTTTCCTAAGTATTTGATAGTATATGTTGAATGCTACCAGTAACCATGATAGGTTATTTGAATATTTTTGGAAAGTATATGATATGAGAATAATGAAGGGATAAGGAGAAAATAATATGTATGATAGTATTCATGAGCTTATGACTGATATAAGGACAAAGTGATAACATGGTTTAAGTATATTGAAGTTTAGGGGTTTTGGTATGTGGAAAGAATTATCTTTTGACAGTATTAATTTTTTCACTAAGGTTCCATGGGTATTAATGTTTCAATAGAATATATGATTAGGGTATTCACATGTTTGGAATGTTACCGACAAGAAATATCGTATGATATATGGGGGATAAATGATGGTATTCACATGATCGATAGATGAAATTTCTAGTAATTGTTTTCTTTATACTATGATCTTATATAGAAATATTTTGTATAAGCCTAAAGATTCGAATGGATTATGTTGGACATAAATTAGTATTGTCTCAGGCTAGAACTTTTTTCAATATTATTGATGGAATGTTATAATAATGTAGTTTTAGAAAATGTACAACCTGCGGGATGGGGAACAACCCATCACGTCGGACAAGGTTATAGGAATCGAACCCACAACCGAAGTGCGACAGGCCTTTATCGCCTCCCACTGGCCTACAGGAAGTCCCTTGTAAATAGAAACTAGTTTAATTTTATTAAGCGGTATGATAGATGAAGTATAAGTCAGTTTTTTGGAATTGTATTCGATTAGACAAACCATAAATGGACTTATGTATATTTGTTAAATTTTTCTAACCGTTCGTTTGAAGCAGATGGAATGACTCTTCACTCTATCACATGATCTGCTAACACTTCATGAATAAAAAATTCAACATCATTTCTTTGAGAGAGGAAGTGGAAATTGTTCAAGGCACTAACATTTGTGAGATTGTACTAAAATCAAGTAAGTATTTCTTTTGATTCGAAAATTCTTCAACATTAGGGAAATGATCTTGAAAACCAAAAATGTTGTCCTAGTGCCCTCATATCTGATGAATCAAATGCTACCTTAGAACATCACAAATTTATTGCTTTGTGATTGTTGGCTTTTTCATAGCCATGTTATCTACCTATATCCATCAGAACTTGATGGATAGATATTTCTTCCATATCCATATTTTCACCAATGTTCTCCTATAAATAAATCCAGTGATGAGTTACTTTGGGTAGGAGTTACATTTCATAATTTAGTTTTAAAATTAATTATTGGTATTCCGTTTTACAATGTGGGTTTCTATGAATAGTAAACTATTTATAACCCCGACGAATTTCAACGGTAAAATTCATTTTAAGGGGGGTAGAATGTAACAACCCGATATTATATAAGATATATTCTTTTTAATTTCTTTCATATCTTATGTTTTATGCTACACCAATATTATCTTTCGCTATATGTAACACCGTATTAGCTTGCAGTATACGCAACACTAATCTTGGATTGTATTACACACAATTTCAAGTTTGTTTGATAGTAGTTATTCTATGCAACATTGATTGTGTTTGTATATATATATCTATTCAATGTATAAATGAAATATGGTTTTATTTTTTTGTATGCAACAACAAATGAGTCTTTCACTACACGCAACCCTGACTTGGCTTGTATTACATGCAATCACAACCTTCCTCGATAGCGGGAGTTGTACGCAATACCGGGTTTCACTAAACAATGATATATGGTTATAATATTATTATAAACTAGCCGTTAGGAATAGTAGTAAATAAATTTTGAATTTTATGACATTATAATTCATTTTAAAAATTTTATTGAACATGGTATGATAACAAAATAAAATTTTCGGGTAAAATAAGTATTTTTAAAAAAATGCAGTTTTACTGCCTTTTGATGGCACACCCATTTAAAATATAATTTTTGACAAGTTTATAAGTTAAATTTTACAAAATAAACTTCTTCTATTGAATCTAGATAAAAAAATTTACATTGGATAATGTTTTGATATTTTTCTGATAACTTTCATATTATAATGAATAGTAAAAAACATGCTATATTTTAATTAAAAACAACTTTTTTTCATCGTAATAATTTATATGGTTAATTTATAATATTTAATTGTTTTAAATTATAAATATAATATATTTTTACCATTTAATATAAATTATGTGATTAGAATTGATTTTACATTGAATTCATAGGTAAATTCATTTCAATCTTTTGCAATGTTTTAACTTTTAAAACTTGTTTTCTTAAAAACAGGATTAATTTTAAATTAATTTAAGAAATATTTGTTTATTGAATTTAGAGAAATGGATTCCATATTTGGAATCAGTGGGTCCAAATTATGTTAATAGGATACTTTCTATTTTTGGGCATTATAAACAGTAACTACGGTAAATTTTATTTACCATAGTAAAAGGTAAATCGGGTAATTAAGGGTAAATATAATATTATACAATTATCCTAACACGGGTATTAATATAATTGGATGCCTATATTTCGTCCTAAGGCATATTTGGGTCTAAATGGATTCCATTGGAACCCACTTCGAGGTGATTAAGACCTTTAGTTTATTTTATTTAATAGAATGTGAAATATGTCTCACTCAACTTTAATAATTAAAGTATTTTTAATATAAGTTTATACAGAATATAAATTCGGATACAAATACTAATTTGAAATATAAAATGTTTTTATTTATTATGGTAATTTATTTATAATTTTTAAGAGATATTTAATTACCTTAATAGCTTATACATTAATGATGCAGAAATTATATATTTAGTGAAAAAAAAGTAATATAGTTTTTATTGAAATAATAATTCCCATTAAAAGGCTCAAAATCCTGTCCAAAACATATTTTTAGTGTATATAGACACCATAAGAATTCAATGACCGAATATATGACCGTTTGGAGTCTTATAAAAGTGATTATGACACTTATATTATTTTATTTTAAATGTTGTCAAAGTTGTCATCTTCATATTTTAATAAATATAACATTTTAAAAGATGGGTGTTTTAGAATATAAATCTTACTAAAATTATTTTACTGAAATATATAATATTTATCTTCATCCTAGTATTCTATTTTTAATTTTTATGCAACAAATAAGTATATTTAATAATTATACAATAATGTTGTTGAAATTATTTTATTAAGAGAAGTATCAACTAAATGATATTAAAAATAGTAAAATAAATATTATATGAACTATTTAATGTGCTACAATAATTTTCTAGATGAATATGATATGATAGGAACCTATTAAATATTTTAGTTTGAATATATCTTCTGTGTGGATTTTATTTAAATTCAAATAAATGAATAGTATCAAAATTCACACTATTGTTATTTTATAAAAATAACATATTATTAAATTGTTTAAAAATCCAAAAATATTTAAAAATTATAAATTTAAATTAATATAGTATATAATATCATAAAATATCCAATTATGGAAAATTAACAGCACATAAGTGATATTTATAACAATTTAATATTTATATTTTCATTACCACAAATAAAATTAAATAGATTAAATAAGGATAAATCAAAATGATAAGGTATAACATAATATCAAAACATGTATAAATTTTATTGGTTGATGATATTACAACCCTATATCATCTAATCGTCAAATGGAATCATTTTTGGAGGTTTTTATGTTGGGTATGAATTTATATTAATCTAATATGTTTGAGGATTCCAATGGTGCCCCTCTCCTCCCTTATAAAAGGGAACCTCCTCCCTCTCATATTTACACAACTTTGAGCCTTCATTCTCGGCCAAACCCAGCCCATTTACCTTCTAAACATCCCTAGAAATATTCTAGAGGTACCGGTGTTCTTCAAAGACCAATTTTATTTCCCTAAGAGGAGGTTTCAAAGAGGTGTGTCGAAGAAGAGGTAATATCCGTTACAGATTCTTTCAAATTTATTTCTTCTTCTACTTCCTCTTTAGTTTTTTCGTTATGAAGTAATAACATCAGTATCCCTCATAAACTGATATTTTATTATAACATGAAACAAACCTATTCCACCTTCTATCCATCCTACGAAAAATGAAATCATCGTGCATTAGTAACGTACGGAATATCGTCCCCACGCCGTGGTGTAATCTGTTTTCCACCAGCACCTTAATTGGATGGATATAATGGTGTAAAGAATAACTATATGTGATTATTGTAAATATATATTTATTCTGAAATAGTATACATACACTTCAATAAAATTCCACGATCTTGGGAATGATATCATCGAACGTGCGTACGTACGGACTACCGTCTCCACGAACGTGATAAGATCAATTATTCATGTTAACCATTTATAAATGATTATAAAGTATATATAATGAATAATAATGAAATATATGACATAAAAATTCTACTGCATTTATGTATATATATATATGTGTATTTCATCTATTTAATTCCATTCAATTCAATAAGGAAACGAAAACAGCGTTCATGCGTACGTACGGCCTACCGTCTCCATGAACGGTGTATTTCATTCCATTTATCAATCTATCATATATATGTTTATGATAAATATTTATTATATATAAATCATGTTTTACATTCTGAAATTAATTAAATCAGGATATAAGTAATAATATCATGAACAACAAGTCGAAACACGTACGATGAATGAAACGATTTTACCCAAAACGCTGCTTTAACGTGGATTTACAAAAGAATGGGTAATATAAAGTCATAAGTGAAAAATATATGATATCATAACAATGAATATGATTCTGTAATAAGTCAATGACATTATTTAAATCATTATACATGAGGTTCAGATATGTACAAATCATATCAGACCTAAGTTAAGGGATAATGTTGTAATCTCGATTGTTTTCTATCCGAGATTGCTTATACTTAAGTATTTACTATGGTTATATTTATTATCAATGTCCATGTTGTATAAAACAGATATCATGTATTTTTAAAGTACTTTTTACCAATTTTGGACTTTTAATACATGTTATGTAAGGAATCTTTTTTTTGTTTACCATACAAGGCACTTTTTGACTTTTCCGAGAAAAATTACGAGAAGAATGTTTTTTTAAAATGATACGGCATGAACGGATTTTTATGGTTTCATAACGCCTTATTTTCATAAAGAATTCTCTACAAGATTTCATTACTATTTTCAGCAAAATACTTTTCTTTTAAAATTGAATGGAATTTTGTGAAATGAAAATGATTTTCAAGAAGAAAGGATATTTTCCTCAAAAATTCATTTCAAGTGCTTTATCAAAACCATTTTCCATCTAAGAGGACATTATTTCATATGTGTATGTTTCAGGTATAATGTCTCTATGATTTATATGGTTTCACTTTTCTTATGATTAAATTATATAAATATGTTTTATATGTATTATGTTATGATGGAATGATATTTATGAAACCCAATTTATTCTTTGGGTTATGATGAATGATTTATGATTATTTTGTGGCACATGTTAGAATGATTTCTATATGAGATGGGTGGGACCTATATCTCCCTCCAATGCATTGGGTAAAGATTTATATCTCATGATATAGACATGGATGAAACGGCATGTAAATCCGTTTCAGTAGTACAGGGCTGGAATGGAAAGTAAACCCGGTTCAGTAAGGGACATTGTCCACTAAGATGGTCTTGGGAGCAAAGCCTTGGCTACTATGGAAATCATATCATGTGCTTAATGTTTTACACAATTACAAGTTTTATTACCATGCTATTTTATCACGATTGATGTTCCATTATGATCTATGTCTTACGTACTGCCATGTTTTATGTCATTTCTCAAGATCTTGATGTTTAAACATTATGTTTGTGTTTTTAAGTTCAAATATATACAGTTTGTTTTATTTTATCCACGCTTAACCATACTAAGCATTTGAGCTCACCCTTTTTATGTTTTATTTTCCCTAAGGATTAAAAGAAAGGTTTTAGGTAAGGAAACAAAAAGGGGAAGGTCGTTATGGGAGATTTTGGAGACCTTTCAACATGATTAGAAGTTTATATTCCATGTTTCCAAAGACAAAAAACTATTACGGTCCTTTAGTGTCAATTTTTTTTATGTATTAGATATTCCAAAATATTAATGTAATGTCTATGTATGTCATGCTTTGGGTCTCTACACTTATCATCTGTTTTAATGATTTCAATGACCTTTGTCACACCTCTATTTTTTGGATTTTTATTGAAAAACATACTCATTAATATTTTCTATATCACTCTCCATAAAACAAATATAGTTATATTTCTCATCCATTTCAATGTTTTCACAGATATTTTACTATTTCATAGTCTAGTTGTTTTCTAACTTTAACATTTCCTTTTTCCCCATATAAATAAGTGGTTTTATTATCCCTGCTTATAATGTGGGTTTTTTAACAATAGTATTTTGAAATAATAATACAATTTATTATTGTGTTCACGATTAAATTGTGAGGAATCAATTTAATAAATTTACATGATTGTGACACCCTAAGACAATATAATATTTTCTTTTTATAATAAATTAAATCTTTTTTCTAGCATGCTTTATACAAAACGTGATGATAAAATTATTCTATAGGGCACATTTATAATATATTTTAAAAATTGTTTTTATCTTTATATACATAGCACTCTATTGTTATATTATGTTACACATAACAATGACATTCTTCAATGACTTGTGTTGCACTCAAGGCTGAGTTTTACCAAATAAATACATATTATTAAAATATTAATATTTTATATAATATGAAGTTACATAAAAATTAATTTGGGGTTTAGTGATTATGTTAAATAGATGAATAAAATATATGGTTGAATTAATTGGATAAAAATTAATTAGAAATGAATATAATAACCAATTTAACATAAATATAATGTTTTAATAAAAACTATTTTATGCTACCACAAAACATTTTTCTTAGTAAATGAAATTAATTATTATTATAGTATGGTTTTAAAAAAAAATATCATACTAAATAAAATATCTCTACATTCATGTAATATATTTTATAGTCATAAGATAAGAACAAACCCAATTTTACCCATAAACACCCTGCATTTTTAATAGAAACGTTTCTCGCTTTTAATTGTACACTATTTTTCAAAATAAAATTTAAAATTATATAAATCATATTTTTCAAAATAATTTTTAGTTTTTAAATATATATGTAAAAATTATATAAGGGTGAAATTTTGGAATTATTCTGTGAAGTTGTTTTTTATGAATATTGAATAATATTTATTTTTAATTAAAAACTAATTTTTCATCTAATTTATTAATATATTAACATTATATTTTAATGTGGATTTAAATTATATTTAGTTAAATAATACATATCTTAGTAAAATTTAGATCGTTATAATAAATTTAAAATTGAGATTGGATATAAAAACCTTAAAATTTGTTAAATCCCTACATTGCCATCTGTTCTAGAGGATTCAATTTAAATTTACTTCCTTCACATATGTAAAAAAAATTGAAAAAATGGTTTAAATTTTTAGAAAAATAATAATTTACAATTTCTATTAAAGAAAAAATATTTTTTAACCAAATATATTTTTGAATGTAATTAAAATCAATTACAATGATTAAGTTAAAATTATTCTTAACAAGGGACTAAAACTTAAATATAAGTGCGTAAAGGACCTAGACACAAGACCAAAACCTGTTTAATTGATGTTTTATGAATATAACAACCCTTATATATAATTTGGTTTATTTATATTGGATAATTATTTATTGGGGACCTCTCAATGGTGTTAAATTTTTTATATTTACAGGAATGCCACTCATCCACTACAAAAAGACTCACCCCTCCCAATTATTCATAACTCTCATGCCATTTGTATTATAAAAAACCTACCCAAATATTCTAAAAACATCACATACCTCCTAATATTATCCTAAATTTTCTATTAAATTGAACAATGTTTGTAATTCGGTATAAACCAAAAGGAGTTACCCAAAGTAGAGTTATCATTCTTTAGTTATCACTTTTGATTCATTTATATCTCAGACACTTAAAATAATTTTAGAAAATGATTATATAATAACATCATTATATTAAATATAAATATATTTTTTGGTGAATATTTTTACCAAAAAATTCACAAAAATCCATCAAATGGGATACAAAATTATCATTCGTGTGTATGGTGTACCACTAACTTGCAATCTGATGTTGTCTGTTCTTCCATTACCGCCAATCATGGTAATAAATAATGATGTTATTTGAGTTTATATATGATATATAAAAGATTTATAATGTTTTTATGATTATTTAATTGTTATATAACACATAATTTCACATTATCCTTTTTATGGGGATACGATAACATCGTTTGTGGATGTGTGCACTACCGCCTCCTCAAAGTGATGTGATTCAATCCTGGTATAAATGGAATGCGTTATGGATGGTTTAAAATAAAAATGTGACATATATGACATTAATATGACACTATAATAATAATATACATATTTTAACAAAACTATATTTATATATATCACTAATTTTTTAAATACGATAAAGAACCATAAGAATTATTCATATATATGTATGGCATACCTCTCCAGGAATGATGAATTTAACTTCATATCTCCATTTTTTTGGATAATTATAAATACATAAATAATAATGATATATGATATTTAAAAAAAATTAAATCCCTTATACGTCTAAATCATTATCTAATTAATATGAACAAAAATTACATGTCAATATATACTCAAAAAACAAGACAATTAACATATGAAATGATGAAAACTTATTAATGAAAGGGTCATAGTATGTTATAAAAGAAATATAAATGATACATTGTTTGTTAATATAGTTTTATTTTATTTTAATGACATTATTAAAACAATAATAAGTAATGATAAATAACATTCTACCAAAAGGAAGTGTGTGGTAAGGGATTCTCCACTCTCTTTTTACATCTTTGGGATAAATTTCATATTAACCACTTACTTCCATAGTTTGGAATAAATTCTACCGCTATGAAATATAATATTTTAATAAAATCATATTTAATGTAATTATTTGTTTTTACTCTGAATTATCTCATACATGGGGTTTGGAATTAAATTTCCTTGTGCTAAAATACACATTTGCAATCTCACATTCTTTTGTAACTATTAACATTACCTTGAGAAAATCTCACCCATATGACCATTATATATTTGACATAAAATTTATTTTATATATAAATAAGAATATTTTATGGTTATAATTATTTCCTAAATCATATACCATTTTTATATATGGTTTTTAATTGTTATTAATTTGATTTACTATGGAAATATTGGAAAATCTGAATTTCATACTCAATATAGATATATGATAAGGAACATTGTTCATAAATTAAATCGATTATTTGATACGTGAAGAATTTTTTGGATGGGCATGACATATTTGGGTGCTAGTTATAGATTTCCCTTTGATGCATCACTAGTCTCTTGAGATGAATCATTTGGAAAAGAAGATGTGATTTAGACTGATTTGTTATAAAATGTCTTATGAAATGTACTAAAAGTAAAGGATTCGTGTACCTAGGAAACATGGAGGAAACTAAATAATAATTTTCTTCATTTATATTTAGTAATTAATTTTTGATTTTGTTTTCAATTTCACATTATCTATTGATATAGTTTATTCTCAGTTTATTAATTAAATAACATGTGTTTCAGTTAAATATCGTTCTATATTTATTAGGCCTCATATATTTTTTTTAAATAGAATTTGTGTTGAGTACTTTAACATTAAATATTTATTATTATAATTGATTCCTGATTTATTATGTAGTGCACTTTTTCTTACTGATCATTTTAGAGCAACCTTAATATTTTTCCCATTCCTCCGGATATGAAGATGAATTCTATGAATGTGTTTGGAAGATTCTATTTATTAATATTATTTATGTATTATTTTTTTATTTTCTATTTCCCTATATAACATGGTTTTAATATATTTAATATGTATTTCCAAAACTCTTAAACTGATTGGTTCTTTTGGGTTTGATTCCATGTAATTATGCTAACAAAATAAATTAATGCACCAACTCTAGGAATCTAGGGTCGGAGATTTACATTATATGCCAATAATCATATATATTATTTCAAATATTATTTTCTTATGACATTTTATTACCCATTTACTAGAAATTCCTTGTTAAAATCATGTTTTGGTGATAACATGTTTTCCCATGTACGTCTTGGTTTGATGTTTTTATTTGTTTTCATTTAATCATTATTCAATTATCTCCAGATCATAAAAATAATATTAATATAATATATATTTATCATATATTTATATAGGTTATTATGATAAATTTAATGATATAAAATGAATTACACCATTAATTGGGACAACAGCTCGTACTTATGCCTGAACATCTTTCCACTATCATAACGAATTGAATGAAAAAATATGACTAATATATTAAATTTATATAATAATTTTAATATCATATATATGAAATACATTAATTAAACCACTCATTATTTACTCCATGTAATGTGTATATGAAGAATGAATCACATATTTTCATGAGGCGGTACTCTTCCATACAGACAAGTGACATTATCGTTTTCCCATTAAAAGGAAAATAAGAAGTTAAATGGGATATAGTAATTATAGAAAAAAATTTGACATAAATATATTATTAATATATACATAAAATCCATCATCATATCAATTTGTTAGTAGAAGTGATGTAAAATGAATAACATTGGTTTTTGGGGTGGTAGTCCATCGTACAGATGGTGGATAGTTTAATTTCCCTATTTGAGGGAGGAGGAGATAAATATAGTTCATGATAATAACATAATATCCTATAAATATATAATGCGTAATGAAGTTATTATATAATCAATATATAATAATTTTTCAAGGATGGTAAGTAAAAATTAAATTTAAACCTTCGATTAAGATTGGTATATCTATTTCAGAAAACAAATCATAAGTTTGCACTACAATACATCATAGTAATAATTTCTAATTAGAATAATGGATATTGGTTATTATTATGTAATTATATAACCTATTTGGGTATGTATTTACCTATCAAAATTTATTTCAATGTGATTAGTGGATTTGATAGGGGTGGACTTTATTAAGTGGCAGAGACGACCTAGACAGAATTTTTAAAATGAATAAATTGTAACCTCATTTTTTACAAGAAAAAAGGATCATAAAAGTATCAGTATAATGACAGAAATGATATAAGGTAATAATATGTTAATAATATAGAAATAAAAAATTATTTTTTCAATGTTATCCATTATCCTTTTAGTGTACCCCCCTATAAAACCATTTTTACATTTACTACTGTAATAAAATTTTACATTTTTACTATTAATTATAGTTGATTATTTTAAAATTATTATATAATATTAAGTTCTATTAATGTAGTAACAGAATCCATTTTATAATGTTCAATAGATAAAATTGGTGTAATTCAATTTATAATTAAACCCAGAGATGTGTCAAAAAAGTCTTTTCAAATAAAATGTATGCATGATTTTAAAATTGTTTTTCATTAAAATTAAACATGATATTGGCTACAACATATTAATTATGGTTAATTATAAAATTATTTTACCAATATATATTATAAAACCTTATAATTGTTTTTATAAATTGTTTAAACTAATAGAAAAATATTAATATAAACCTATTTTTATCACAATGCATCAAACAATTAATAGATTCACAAAATTCCATAGAAATTTAATCTTATATTACATTGATATTATTATTTCAAAAAAGATTATTATGTTTCATATAAATTTTACAAAATTTATATGAATTTATTTTTAAAATAACTGATCAAACTCTGACAAAACTTCATTTGTATAAAAATATACATTTAAGCATATAATTGGATTTATTCCTATCTCAAGACTAAAAAATAACATGACTATTAAATACTTACATTCATTATAATATATATATATATACTTTAAATAATTCATGAAAAGTGATTTATTTAAATTATGGAGATAAAATGAATTTGGGAATATAAAAATGTATTTCTAGAATAAGAGTTCTTTTATATTTGAATGATTTATATTTTTATTTATTACAAATTGATAAACAAAAATAAATTTTATAAACACGTTTAAAATATATATTTTCATAATTTAGTTATTCCTATTCATACCCATTTTATATAATCTAGGTGATAACTATAATATTATGTAATAAAATTTAATAGTATGTCACGTTTCATTAAAACATGTTGTTGTATATAACCCAAAAATTCAAAAAATAATTTTTTTGAAAAAAAATTCATAATATCTTGATATGTTACACAAGATATTCCATATGATGTTCCATCATATCATCATAATTTTGTGGATCAAGAATATTAATCATGGGGGATGAAAAAGTTTTAGATTCAATTTCATGTTCTATAGCAGTTAAAGGTCTTTATTTCTAATTTAGTGACAATATAGAGGTTGTTGGATGTAAAGATAGCCATAAGTTCTACTAGCCCTCGGGAGGATGGATGGGTTTCATTGGTGCTGTTAATGACAAATTGGATAAAAATGTAGTGTAGTTTCTTTTTCTTGGAGGATAGTGATAAGTCAATTTCTTAATGGTATAATCTCAACTATCAGTTTTAAGTAGAGTTTATTAATTCGATAACGAATGTTGTCAGTCACCATGTATTGTATACCCATTGAAAATTGAACTATAATGTTCATGATTTTAATATTTTGTTGAAGAACCTTATTAAATATTCATAGGACATGTTTCTTAATGGGGAAGTTACATTGAGTAATTTCAAGGTTTTGTCGTGTCCAAAGATCTGGAGCCTGGTCTCTCTATTGATTATGTTGAAAAATCTCAAGGTACAGGCCTAAGAACAATTTTTTGATGGGATTCTAGCCTGGAATGGATCCGTATGATATGAGTGTCTTTAGAAATGTCTTTGAAGTATAGTCTATGTCTAGGTTACTTATCTTTCTAATGAATAAGATTTATTAGATGGATGGGTGTAGACCGCAACCCTCGTTATCATTTTTCTCTATGAGTGGAAGCTCTCAAGCATCTATCAAGATATTAAATGGTTATTTTTTGGATTTCATCACCATCAATGGCATGAGATCCCTAAAAAATTGATAAGGAATTATGTGATTGCAATTACACTTTTGGTTCAATTGTTTCAGAAATTTTAGATTAGGTATCACTAGAAAGATGCTTGATATCTCAAAAAAAAGATTAAAGAAAATGAAGATAAATAAAATAATCATAACTGACCTGATTCTCACCATGAAGGGTGAATCCATGGGGTTGGAATCATTAGGTTTAGAGTGTTTATGACATATGTCATAGTCATCTGTATATTCTTGAGTTTCCATTATTAGGTGAGAACGATGTAGTTAAATGTAACATTTTCTTTTTTTTTACTTGGGTGCATACCCAATTTTATTTATGAGACATGCACTCATTCAATTCATACACTATAGTATATCGATTGGTACATCTGGTTTAGATAAATTCAATTACCATGGTGTTAACCATTACTAGTGCACATAGAGGTTATATATATAAATTAATTATATATTGTGAGTAAGTATTTGTTAGCATCACTCTTGGAGATAGTTCTTATGTTTAAAGATGTATTCAAATGTAATCATCCTCAGCATGGACTAGAATTATTCACTATAATATATTGTGTATTTATTCTAATGGAGATGGATTTATTATCATATATCATGGACCTAATTTATTCACTATCATATATCGTGGCGAGTTCATCAAGATAGAATCTTGAAGTGTTTCCCAAAGTTGTGGAGGAGTACCTTTATGTCATTCCTTAGGTTGTTATAGTGATACCCCCTCGATAGGTGATCAAGTATTGTATAGAGATATAGATATGTGATTTCATGATATTGATGACTTTTTATAAACTGGTTCCTTCTATATTTTGTGATATGTAGAAAAAAATCAATGATTTTTAGTGCGGTTTTGTCCACTCAAGAAAGTCACCTTTGGGTGCATATGTTTTTATTACAAACATGGCCTATTATAGTCCACATATTTCTCTCCTTTATTATCAATTGAATAATGTAATTTTGAGGAAATACTATCCTATTTAGAAGATTTTTTATTTATTTTCCAGGATGTAGAAATTTAAAGTGTTTTCTAAGATATATATGTGATCTAGATATCATTAGATCTAGGTAATGGATGTGAATATACTAAGGATTTCATTTTTATAATTGTCTAGTAATTATGTGGACATTGTGATATAGATCAGTGTGAGTAATTCTCCATAATTATTTATGGTCATGATTGAATTAGGTTTTATTTGATTCCAGGCCAGTTTATAGTGGTTTTATTCAATGAAATCGCTTTGTAGTCATGTCAGAGGAGGGACACATAGTATATATATGAGTAATTTTTATTGTTCTTCATCATAAAATTTTTTTTGAGAAGATTTCTATGTTTTATTTATGGTATTTTAATGTCCATTTTTTGTAGTATTTAATTTCCAATAAGGTTTTAGTTGTGGATTCCTTGAAATTAAGGCAGTGGTTTCTTATAAAACCCCCAATAATGTTGTGTAGTTTATATAGTCTTACATGTTAATATAGGAGGTTCATATTTTCATTAAATACGATTAAAACACCATTAAAAACTGTGACTTGAGAAGAATAGGCATTATTATGGATTTACTATTTTCATATTCATTCTAGTACCTAAACAAGTAGTTGGTTAGTTCCCTTGTTAATTGTTTATAGGTGAGGGAGTTCAATTTGAGGCATTTTGTCATTCTTCACACCGTTTACTAGGTTGGGAATTAATTTAAAAAGAGACTAGTTATTTCTTATGGGTCTCAAGTGATACAAAAACATTAACATAAACACTCTATCCATGACCATAAATTTTTTATGGTGTTATTTACTTGGAAATTATGGAAACATTACCTCATCAGTGAATACTTTGGGGTTTTCAGTGATCAAAAAATCCATGGTTATATATTGTCTCAATATAATGTGAACTTCTGTAGTGATAATTGATGTAATTAATATAGGATAATGAATATGAGATATATTATACCCATGCTAAGTGAAATTTTATAGATGATATGTTATTCAAGAAGTCATGTCTTGATTTTGTTTGTGAATCTTGAGATTCATAGATATTAATGGAGTCACTCTTTGGGAAACATCATATTAAGGTAGATGTTTGTGGAAGATAATTCATTTTTAGATGAAGGTGCAGTATCGGGTGGAGGATTCCTAGGAGAGCAATTCAGGGTGGAAATTTGATGGGATCATGTTGCCTTTGTTGATGAACCTAATGGTTTGTGTGAGGATAATAGACGTTGAAGGTTCATTCTAGGGAAGAATTTCATATCTTCAA
Organism: Viscum album; assembly: GCA_963277665.1. Taxonomy (NCBI): domain Eukaryota; kingdom Viridiplantae; phylum Streptophyta; class Magnoliopsida; order Santalales; family Viscaceae; genus Viscum; species Viscum album. Next base: position 808,416,624 of record OY728140.1, on the reverse strand, counting down.
TGATATGTGAGATAGTTATCCACAAGTTTTATAGTTCACCCATAGTGGTGGATCTTTGTGTGATAATGATGTACTATGATACTATATTTTAGATTTTGTGCTTAGGGACAAAACAATGATTTTCATATTTTTTTGTCTTGATTTTTATTCTGGAAGAATGTGAAGTCTAAACACCATGTTTCTTGTTTTTTTATATAGTCATAACACATTACATAGTTAAATTGGGTGGGAATATTTATGGAAAATTCACTATTTTAACATGATAGATGGTAGTTTTGACACTATATTGGTGATTTTGAACCGTATAACAACACCATCTAATTAATTAGAATTCTATCAATCGAGGTTATTGTATATTTTGTCAATGTGGTATCAATAGTAGGTATCGATGATACATGAAGTATCAATATTGATCATCACCAATCATGATTATTGTATTAACTATAGGGTGTAAAGAGATCCCCCAGTATGTTTTCAGATCTCATTTGTGTATTAGAATAGATTTCCATTTACAAATGGATGCTCAGATAGAGTAAACTACATAGACATTTTATTAAATGATTAATGCTTTTTTCTTAAATGTTTTTGGTTCATGGTTGTTGAATTTCATATTTTTAATGTTATATTACAACAATATCATTAACTCATCATTGTTATTATACCATTTGAATCATTATATGACCAAAATTTCCCTTCTCTATTGTGTTGGACTGGGTTTAGAGAAGTAACAATACTAAGGATGTAATTACTACAAATAATTAAAGAGATGTGGCATGTGATTCCTAAAATGATGAAATAAACACATGATCATTAGAGGTCCTATAAAGAACATAGGATAAGGAAACTAGAGTTTTGGTATAGAGAACTTGTTTTCAAAATAGTTACTTCTTTTCATGGAAAATTATGGTTTGGTCATGGGTATAATCTTTCTCATAGGTTTGTTTATTCCTTTAAGGTATCTAGTCATGTTGGAGTCATCGCACATCAGATATAACAATCCCCAAAAATGATCCATGTAGACGATGTTGTCCACAAATCTAGTCATTTTCACTATCATTGTGATGATTCTTATGTCATATATTTTCAAAATATCGACACTGATGAAATTTTGATCTTGAGTGTCTGTTCTGTGAAGATTTAGTAATGCTGGGAAAAGGTGTTTAATTGACATGTTATTCAATTTGTTCTTATCTTTTAGAGACAGAATGAGATAGAATAAAGTAATTGGGAATATGAGTCATATATTCACACTCAAAATCCTATGTTTCTTGATTCATGATATTATCATTAATCAATGAATGTTGTTTTCTATATTTATCAATATAATGAAATAGATTTATTTTTCAGTATACCTTGTTTGTTTCCTTTATCTTGTTCGAGAGGTGTATCCCATGAGGGAGTTATTTTTAACAACTTGTTGATGTTGGTATTATTGTTCCTTGTTTCTCTGTGTGAAATGTTTATCTCTAATGATTGAGAGAATAATTAAAGGTATTACATTGGTGGATATTTGAATGACCCCTTTTATTAGCCTTCTCTCGTGGTTTGATATTCATTATCATAAAGATAATTTTATATTGGAATCTAATGTAGTGATATAGACCTTCCAGGCCATCCATTTTATTTTTTTCATATATAGATTCTACGAAGATGGATTTTGGATGTGTTTAAAAGGCCATGGAGTAGTTTTTTATTTTTATTAGGTCACCATGCCATGGTGGTTGGTGCATTAGAGGTTATCTTTTGCGGGTTGTGGTTGATCTTGCAACTTTTTATATTTCATACTTTTTCATGTTCCACCATGACCAACATCAAAGTGTTTGAAGAATTTTTTGATTCTTTGTTGGCTAGAGTTCCCCACTATTTTAAATGGAATGTGTGTAAATGACTAGAGACTATATGGAACTTTGTTTGAAGCCTTATCTATAATGGGAAGAGGATCACACCATGATCATTGTCATGGAAGTGGTGATAGGGAAACACCGTGGGTGTGGGATACATTCCATATAAGAATAACTTTCAAATTTTAATATTCAGGAACACTATGACCATTGAATTGTTATGGAGGAGGATATAATTTTGATCAAACATTATTTGAAATTTTCTGAACCATATTTATTGTTCATGGATCTTGAATTATTCTAACAGAGAGAGATGTGAAATTTTAAGGTGGTTTCATGTTTCTTTTAAATTTGTTCTATCTCATATTAATTAATCACACCCCTCTTTGAGTATTCCTTAAAATTTAAAAAAACTCCAAAGGAACCTATATAATGGATATTGGATCTCCCATGTTGGGTATTCATTAATGTGAATCATGTTTGGTAAAGTGTTTCTTTTACACCCCTTGCAATTATTTGATTGTCTCTCTAAATATTCTAACTAGGATCATTGTAATCTGAGTTCTCTTAATCCAGTTACCCTTCACTACTCTTTATTTTATTTCTAATTTAGACTAGGTGATCATCGTTTAAATGATCTCATGTTTTGGGCTATGTTTAGATAATGTTTTCATTATGACTTGCAAATGTTTTTTTCTGGGTCATTTTACATTGTCTTGGTAGTGTTTTTTTATGGCGGTAGATCCTCAATCATCCATTGTTGTGAAAATAAATTTTTATATTCCAATTCATGTTTGGTAATTCATTTTCTCTCTTACTTTTATGTGAAATAATAATGTTACCTTTATTTAATTATTTATAGAAAGTATCAATTAACATTACTAATGATTTGACAACTTACTGTGAAAAGAATTGGTTTTATGATGTGGTTATTTAATATTTTTATGTTGTGATAATAGTTTTTAACTTAATGTTTCAGAAAATTTAATATCATTGTTTAAATTATTGATTGGAATGTTTCTTCTCCTTAAAAATTGGAATATGACTATAAATTTGATAGCTATTACTTCATAGTTAATATAAATTCATAATTAAATGATACAATTATTCTTATAACTATTGAAAATATAAGTTGTTCTTAAATCATGATTAATTATCCAATACCTCTTTAACAATGATGCCTTTAATTGCCTATGTTATTAAAATGTGACAAATTATTTATTAATACAAGATATTAATTGATTTCTTCATTTAAAAAAAATTATGACTAACTAATCTCATAAGCTTATAATGGTTATATGCCTTAGATTTTGGGCCTAGATTCTCTATTGATTGTTTGATATTTTCAGGCATCCTTGTGTGATTAATTTGGATGAAGAGTGTTTCTATGAAACATGATGTGATCCTAGGATAGATGATTTTTTTGGGATACATGTGTGGTTAGGACCCGGTTTTTGGAAGACGTTAATCAATGTGATAGTGGGGTTTATGGTTATATGAATGGTGGTGCTAGAAATGGAATAGGGAAAAATAAAATAGGTTGAATATATGAGTTCCTTTGGTGAATATAATGAAATATATAAATCCTTTTTTATAATGAATATGCACATTGAAAAAATGTCCATTTTTTTGTTTTAGAGTTTTCCACACTTAATGGAATAGTTTATTGTTCTTGGTTTATAATTTTTTTATGTTATCTTTAGATGAGTACAATAATAGATAGAATTATAATATATTAATTAATGATGAATAATTTATCCCATATGTTAGGGGGCTAGATTGAATGATAAATAATAACAAATTTTGAGAAACTATATGTGTAATGACCCGAGATTTTATAAGATATATTATTTTAAATTTCATTCATATCTTCTGTTGTACACCACACGAAGATTATCTTTCACTATACGCAACACCGTATTGGCTTGCAGTATATGCAACACAAATCTTGGATCATGTTACACACAATTTCAGGTTTGTTTGATAGTAGTTATTATACACATCATTGAGTGTATATATGTATATGTATTCATTGTATAAATGAAGTATGGTTGAATTCTGTTATACGCAACAACAAAAGAGTCTTTCACTACATGCAACCCTGACTTGGCTTGCATTACATTGAATCACAACCTTCCTCGATAGCGTGTCTTGTACGCAATACCAGGTTTCACTAAACAATGATATATGGTAATAATATTACTATAAACTAGCTGTTATGAATAGTATTAAATACTTTTTGAATTTTATGACATTATAATTCACCTTACACATTTTATAGAACATGGTATGAGAACAAAATAAATTTTTCAGGTAAAATAAGTACTTTTCAGAAAATGCAGTTTTGTCACCATTTGATGGCGCACCCATTTTAAATATAATTTTTTAAAATTTTATAAGTTAAATTTTTAGAAATTAACTTTTTCTTTTGAATCAGGATATAAAAATTTACATTGGATAATGTTTTGATATTTTTCTGATAACTTTCATATTTTAATGAATAGTAAAAACACGCTCTATTTTAATTAAAAACAACTTCTTTAATCGTAATAATTTATATGGTTAAATTATATTACTAAATGGTTTTAAAGTATAAATAGAATATATTTTTACCATTTAATATAATTTATTTCATTAGCCTTGATTTTACATTGAATTCATAGGTAAAATCATTTCAATCTTTTGCAATGTTTTAACATTTAAAACTCGTTTTCTTAACAACGAGATTAATTTTAAATTAATTTCTGAATATTTTGAGTATTGAATTAAGAAAAATTGATTCCATATTTGGAATCAGTGGGTAAAAATTATGTTAATAGGCAACTTTTTATTTTTTGGCATTATGAATAGTAACTACGGTAAATTTTATTTACCATAGTAAAAAGTAAATCAGGTAATTAAGGGTAAATATAATATTATAAAATTATCCTAACACTTGTCTTAATATAATTGTATGCCTATATTTCTTCCTAAGGGATATTTGGGTTGAAATGGAATCCATTGGAACCCACATGGAGGTGATTAAGACCTTTAGTTTATTTTATTTAATGGAAATTGAAATATATCTCACTCAATATTAATAATTAAAGTATTTTAAATATTAGATTATATAGAATATAAATTAGGTTATAAATACTCATTTTAAATATAAAATGTTTTTCTTTATCATGGTCATCTATTTATAATTTTTATGAGATATTGAATTAACTTAATAGCTTATACATTAATGATGCAGAAATTATTTATTTAGTGAAAAATAAGTAATATTGTCTTTATTGATATAATAATACCCATTAAAAAGCTCAAAAACCTGTCCAAAACTTATTGTTAGTGTATATATACACCCTAATCATCCAATGCAATAATATATGACCGTTTGGAGTCTTATATAAGTGATTATAACACTTATATTATATTATTTTAAATGATGTCAAAGTTGTCACCTTCATAATTTAATAAATATAACATTTTAAAAGTTTGGTGTTTTATAATATAAATCCGAATAAAATTATTATAATGAAATATATAAGATTTATATTTATCCTAGTATTGTATTTTTAATTTTTATGCAACAAATAAGTATATTTAATAATTATAAAAAAATATGTAGAAATTATTTTATTAAGAGAAGTATCAAATAAATTGTATTACAAATAGTAAAATAAATATTAAATGAACTATTTAATGTGCTCCACTAATTTTCTAGATTAATATGACATGTTAGGAACTTATTATATATTTTATTTCAAATATATCCTCTATTTCGATTTTATTTAAATTCAAATAAATAAATGGTGTCAAAATTGAAACATTTGTTATTTTATAAAAATAAAATATTATTAAATTGTTAAAAAATCACAAAAATAATCAAAAATTATAAATTGAAATTTATATAGTCTAAAATTTCATAAATTATCCAATTATGGAAAATTAACAGCACATAAGTAATTATTTATAACAATTTATAATTTATAATTTTATTACCACAATTAAAATTAAATAGATCAAATAAGGATAAATCAAAATAATAAGGTTTAAAATAAGATCAAAAAATGTCTAAATTTAATTTTATGATGATATTAAAACCCTATATCATCTAAAATTTAAATTTAGTCATTTTGTGGATGTTTTTATGTGGGTTTTGAAATTATATTAAACTAATATGTTTGAGGATTCCAAAGGTGCCCCTCTCCTCCCTTATAAAAGGGCACCACCTCCCTCTAATTTTTACACAACATTGAGCCTTCATGATCGGCCAAACCATGCCCATTTACCTTATCAACTTCCCTATATATATTCTAGAGGTCTTGTTCTTCTTTAAAGACCAATATTAATGCCCTAAGAGGAGGTTTCAAAGAGGCATGTCGAAGAAGAGGTAATATCTGTTACCGATTCTTTCAAATTTATTTCTTCTTCTACTTCTTCTTATTTATTTGTTTAATTATGAAGTAATAACATAAGTATCACTCATATACTGATATTTTATTATAAATATGAAACAACCCTATTCCACCTTCTGTCCACCCTATGAAAAATTAAATCATCACGCGTGCGTACGTACGGAATACCATCTACACGCCATTGTGTAATTTGTTTTCCACCACCACCTTACTTGGATGGGTATAATGGTGTAAATAATAACTATATGTGATTATATTAAATTGATATTGATTCTGAAATAGTATACGTACACTTGAATACAATTCCACGATCATGGGAATGATATAATCACTCGTGTGTACGTATGGACTGTTGTCTCCATGAACGCGATAAGATACAATCTTCATGTTAACCATTCATGAATGATTATAAAGTATATATAATGAATAATAATTAAATATATGACATTATAATACTACTGTATTTATGTGTATATAAATATGTATTTCATCTATTTAATTCCATTCAATTCAATAAGGAAACGAAAACAGTGTTCATGCGTAAGTACGGCCTACCGTCTCCATGAATGGTGTATATCATTCCATTTATCAATCTATCATATATATGTATATGGTAAATATTTATTATATATAAATAATGTTTTACATTATAAAATTAAGTAAATTAGTATATAAAGAATAATATCAAGAACAACTAGTCAAAACACGTACGATAAATGAAAAGATTTTACCAAAACACTATTTTAACATGGATTTACAAAAGAACGGGTAATATAAAGTAATAATTGAACCATATATGATGTCATAACAATGAATATGATTCTTTAATAAGTAAATGAAATTATTTAAATCATTATATAGGTTTTTTAGATATGTTCGAAGCATATCGGACCTAAGGTAAGGGATAATGTTGCAATCTCAACTGTTTTCTATCCGAGATTGCTTATATGTAAGTATTTACTGGGTTTATATTTATCATACATGTCCAAGTTTTATAAAAATGTTTTCATGTATGTTTAAATTCCTTTTTATCCATTTTTCACTTTTACTACTTGGTTTGTTAGGAATCTTTTTTTCTATACCATAAGAGGTACTTTTTGACTTTTTTGGCAATAGTACGAGGAGAATGTTTTTTTAAATTATACGGCATGAATAGATTTTTATGGTTTGATAAAACCTTATTTTCATGAATATTACTCTATAATATTTCATGAATATATTCAAAAAACTCCTTTTTTTTAAATTGAATTGCATTTTCTGAAAACAAAATGATTTTCAAGAAGAAAGGATATTTTCCTCAGGAATTTATTTCAAGTGCTTTATCAAAACCATTTTCCATCTAAGATGACATTATTTCATATGTGTATGTTTCATGTATAATTTCTCTATGATTTATATGGTTTCACTTTTCTTATGATGAAATGATATCCATTTGGTTTATATGCATTATGTTATGATGTAATGGTGTTTATGAAACCCAATTTATTCTTTTGGTTATGGTGAATAATTTATGATTGTTTTGTGGCACATGCAAGAATGATTTCAATATGAGATGGGTGGGACCTATATCTCCCTCCAATTCATTGGGTAAAGATTTATATCTCATGAGATAGACATGGATGAAATGGAAACTAAGTCCAGTTCAGTAATACAGGGCGGAAATGGCATATAAACCTGGTTCAGAAAGGGACTTTGTCCACTGAGATGATCTTGGCAGCAATGCCTTGGCTACTATGGAAATAATATCTTATGCTTAATGTTTTTCCACAATTACAAGTTTTATTGCAATGATTTTTTATCATGATTTATGTTCCATTATGATCTATGCCTCATGTACAACCATGTTTTATGTCATTTCTCAAGATCTTTATATTTAAACATTATGTTCATGTTTTTAAGTTCAAATATATATAGTTTGTTTTATTTTCTCCATGCTTAACCTTACTGAGCATTTGAGCTCACCCTTTTTATATTTTGTTTTCCCCAAAGATTAAAATAAAGGTTTTAGGTAAGGAAAAAAACGGGAAGATCGTTATGGGAGATGTTGAAGATCTTTCAACATGATTAGAAGTTTATATTCCATGTTTCCAAAGACACTAAACAATTATGGTCCTTTGGTGTCTATTTTTTTTATGTATTAGATATTCCACAAGAGTAATGTAGTGTATATGTACCTCATGAATTGGTTCTCTACAGTTGGTATCAAAGGAAAGGTTTAGTTAACCTTTGGAAACTAGGATGTGAAAACTTTAGTGATATCCCTAAAGATATTTCTATGGAATTGTCTAGAGATTTCTCTAAGGTTATGTATTAGTATAGGTTATTGTCCTAGAATTATGGAAACCTTATTATAATTAAACCTAATATGTTAGATATTGAAGGTACTCCCTCTTTATTATATTGTTTCCCTTTAATGATTTTTGCCTCTCACACTATTATTTTAGGGATTTAGAAAATGGATGGAAATAGGAGGATTCATGATAATGGAGGATATGATGGACAATGGAAGGATATTATTCATGAGCTACCAAATGAAAAGGAATTTTGAAGGTGAAACATCATTATTATGCCTAATCAACAATCTCATTATATGATCAATAACCTCAACTTTTGTAAGATTCCTTACTTAGATAATAAGAGGAAGATAGAGTTTCATGTGGATCATAGAGGAAATAAAGTTCAATTTCCCTCATGTAAGTCATGTGGGAAGAGGAATAAAAGGGAATGTTTCAAAGAAACTTGAAGATGATTTGGGTGTGGAAAAGACGGACACAAAGCTAGTAATTGTAAAGGAAAAGTTTAAGTTAACACCATGGACAAGGATAATGGTATTTCTAAGACATCAACAATTGTTAAATGTTTTAAATGTTGAATGTACAGGAATTATGAAAACCAATTCCCTAAGGGAAAATCTCATGAAGAGAACTAGCATGGTCGTATGGGTAGTATTTATGTTCATGATGATGAAGTGACTAAAAAAGGTATATGAGATGAAAGAAGTGTTGAGGAATAAAATGATGAAGCTCGGTCAATGGTTTAAGAAGGTAGTGGAATGATTTTTGTTTATCAAGAGTTATTTTGTATAGGTAATGGTACTATGGAATAAAGACACGTCTAAGGATTGTCACACTATTGTTTTACTATAAGGCCCCAACCTTAAACTGTACTTAATCTTGAGTTATTACAAGATTACACATTGAGGATCTTTTCAGGTTTAGTGTTTTAGAGAATTAGAACATAAAACTTGTATTACATTCCACGTTTAAACAAATTGGTTGCATAAAATATAGTATTTATTTTTTTTCCATAAACGGAAACATATTTAAAAATAAAGCATGGATTCCTTCTTGACACTTCCTGGACACTATCATCATATCATGTACCTTTCCCTTGACCTGTGAAAAACATTTGAAAAAAACTTGGGATGAGCATAAAAATCTCAGTAAGGGTTATAAAAAAATATGGAAAGGAATCATGAGTTCATATATAAATAATAATGAAACCATACTTTACCCATAAATCATAGGCTCTTTAACATACCTCATAAAATCATGAATAAATCATAGAAATCATAAGACATAAAAAGTAACTTGAGGCATTAGAAACTTTCTTACGTAGGGAGTAACCCTCTTGGTTATGTTTGGAATACCCACCACAGTATATTCCCTAAATCTCTTCGGAGAAACCTTAACGTTTCACTCCTTCGTGTTACCCAATGCATTGGAGAGCTATATCGGGATCACCCGCCCTTAGTTTATCACGGAACCACCTGTTTTCATAACAATGCCCAAGAACCGTGTCACATAAAAAATGCATAAAGGAAACATAACATTTCCACATTTCAATCACAATATAACATTTTAGTATATTGAAATAATGAATCCATTCAAAAAGAAACCATTTCCAAAACCATTTAAAACATTTAATAAAGAGATTTTTGAATCAAAGTGTCTCATACCACCTTGAAGATTTTAAAATTTTAAATCATTAATATCCATATAAATAAATCCTTAAAACCACTTTGAAAACATGGATATTAATAAGAACAAATAATTAAATCATTTAAAGCGATATTTTGGTTAAAGGGGTTCTACCAAAATTAGAGACACTTGAATACAATAATTGAGGAATAACATTTAGTCAGAACTTTATAATATCATGAGAATAAATTTATTCATGATATAATATTCCAAAGGACAGTATATACACCATATAAGAGTGAATTGGTGCATAACAACAAAGAAGTCTCAATAGAAATGTCAAATGTGATGAATTCCCTTATAAAGAAGGTATCCTTAAATTAAGGATAATTCAATCTCAAAATTATGTGTGACAAATATAAATACACCCAATATAAGTGGATATTATGTTTAAAACAATAAAAGTTCATTCACACATATTCAAAATATGACAGATTCAATAACTACATGTTGATCCCAAATAAATCGAAATTGGGTTAAAAAGTTCCCTTGGTAAAATTTGACAGCCTAACGGCATCACTTCAAAATTCAGAAGATGCGTTGATGAGAGATAAAAAGGGAATCTCATCACTTGGACATAAAATTTACATCAATAAGGATATAAAAGAACATATCCCAACATAATAGTATGTGAATTAAAAGACGTAACAAAAGATGTCTTTTAAAAAGAGGAGGGTGAAAGGTTCCCTTACCGACATGGGTATCTTCCAAAACATACACCCCATGAAAGAAGGAAAATACAACATTGATTTAAATACTCATAAATTAAAGTACATTACACAATGAGTAAAATAATGGGCAGTACATAAACCACTCAAAGGAAATTGTGGCAAATGTAGCATAAATCTCACGGGAATAAAAGTGAGATGAAAAATCCCTTATGAAAACTCGGTAGCCTAACAGCGCCACATAAAACTTACAAAAATGGATTGATGAGATCAAATAGGTTCTCACATCATATTAACATAAATTTTAAATCAATATGAATATAAAAGAACATCCACCAACATAAAAAAGAGGATCTTAAATGAAGTGACACATATGATAGTACTTAAAAAAAGAGAGAGGTTAGAACTCTTACGAAAATTCGGCAGCCTAACGGCGCCACTCAAAACTTCCAAAATGGATTGATGAGAGAGAATAGTTTCTCTCATCATATGAAAATAAAAATTACAGTAAGTTTAATATAAAAGAACATCCAAATAACAAGAAGGATGAGCATTAAATGAATGACATAAAAAAGTGTACTTAAAAGAAAGAGAGGAGTAGGATCCCTTACCTCAAGTCCAACTTTTCTTGTTCGTTTCTTTATATTCCTAAATAATAAACTTTGGTCAATTTATAATTTCTTAAGGACCTCCTATAAATATTATTATTAAGTTAATATCAAAAAATTTAATGTTATAATAATTGGTTAATAATATTAGTTCATAACATGCGTTTTTGTCGATGTTTGGTACATGAGTCAAAAATTGAACTTGTTGGAAAATAATTTTCCATGTAGTTATAGGTATATAATATCCTGAATAGTATTTATGTTTTAAATATCATATATATCCAGTATATATTCATTTTATTCTATTCGATAGAATTTGGAGATAAAAATTAAAAGCATCGTTCATGGAGACGGTAGGTCGTACGTACGATTGAATGCTACTTTAATTTTTTTGTCATATTAATGGAATTAAAACAAAATGAGATATATATATATATTTTATAATTCCATAATTATATACATCATTTATATTTAATATATAAAATATATATCCATTATATATATGTACTTATAATAGTACATAATATTTTGAGACAAGAAATGAAATGTACCGTTCATGGAGATGGTAAACCGTACGTACGCATGAACGTTACTTCCATTTCTATTTCATATTTAATGGAATTAAAAAATAATGATACATAATAGTATTCCAGTATGGTATCATATATAATATAATTAAATATATCCTTTATACGTACCACATAAGTTATTAACGATTCAAATCACTTTGAGGGGGTGGTAGTCTGCAATTCCTTAAATGAAGATATCGCGTTTACCCATAATGGAAACCATAAAAGTATGCCATAAATGAAAAATACATAAGCTTAAGTAAAACATAAAAATATTATATATCATATATAAATATAGTGTCATCTTAATGGCCACCTTTGAATGTGTTAGAATAATGTTGAACAATCATCGTTTCGTGAGGCAGAAAATCGCCAACCACAGAAACAGTATGTTCTTTAACCATTAGACGAAGGTGTGTGTAAGTGTAGCTCTAATAATTATTATAAAAACATCCTAGTATATTGAAGATAGTGTATTTGTTACAAAAGAAAATAATAAAAAGATTTTAGGGTGTTGGAGAAGCAAAATAAAACAAAAAGACACAAGTGAAGACATTACATTAAAATCGGGTAACCCCCTTTGGTTTGAGCTCAAAGGCTTCCTTGGGAAGACTTCTGCCCAATGTGAGGCTTCAAGAAGTTATATAGGAATTTTTAGAGACAAAATGGGCAGGGTTTGGACGAGCCAAAGGCTTTGGGAGTGTGGGTAAAGAGGTAGAGGTGGGGGGCCTTTTATAAGAGGAGAGGAGGGGCACTCTTGGAATGTAAGGAAATGTTACTTTATTTTAGAATGCGTTTCGAGTTTGAATGGTCCCACATTGATTTTTTTTGAGTATAAGGTGATGAGGGTTCGAAATACACCCATCCAATCGGTTTTGGACATGTTTAGGTATTATATTGTACATTATCTTTCCATTTTATTCAAATGACTAAATAATGAGGCCATCGCTGCATCATCATGATGTCATAAATAATTTAGTTTATTTAGTGTATAAAAATTATAAAAAAAATACTATGATGTAGTAAATAGTTTTAGATTACCAATTAATATTTATAGTCCAAAATATCATTTATGTAGACAAATTTAAAAATATTTTACTTAGGTGATACATTCTTTGTTACATTTAACATTCTTTAAAAATAAAAAGATAAAAAGTCACTTTCCCACAAAAGTGATTCCATGGGGCCCCCAAGTTTGGAAAAAGGCATCCCATGGTCGTCCATGAGACAACTAGTAGCATTAAGACACATTTTGTGGTCATTTTGTATTATTATGATATTATCTTATTATCTTTAACTACCCGATTACTCATTAATCAAGATAATTAAAGATAATTACCGTCGTTACTATTCATAATTTCCAAAAACAAAAGAGTCTTAATTACATAATTTGGACCTTATGATTCCAAATATTTAATTCATTATACCAAATTCCAAACACATAAATTTCAATAATTAATTTAAAAAAAACTTCCCGTTGTCAAAACAAATAGCGGGTTTTTTAGAAACAATATTTATGAAAATTTTGGCACTTGTTTATGCCTAATTAAAATCACTGAATTACATGATAAAAATATATTATATTTACACTTTAAAAAAAATTAAAAAGATAATATAACCATATAATTAAATTATATCAAAAAAGCAGTTTTGATGTAAAATGCGGTATTTTTCACTATTCATTGAAAAATGAACATTGTCAGAAAAATTCCAAAAATTAACCCAAGGTAAATTTCAATGTCCCAATCATAAATAATATGTTTATTTTGAAACATTGAGCTTAAAAAATTGTCAAAAAGTGTATTTAAAAGAGGTTCTCAATTAAAAGGCGGTTAATAGACCTTTTAAAGAATATTGGAATGTTTATGCTTAAAAACTGGATTCATTTTCATTTTTAATCCCCAAACATTTATTGAAAAAAAAGTAAAAATATTTGACAAACATATATAATCATTTTGTAGTTAGTTCTGTTCATTCCCTCCATTACAACGGCTAGGCGTTAACTACCATTTAAAATAATATTATTTTACTATTAGAGTGCAATGTAAGATTTCAATGAAACTTGTTGTTGCATATTGGGTACTCCATCGAACATAGCATTCCCTTTAAAGTAATATTAATATTTTATTCACAAATATTGATAACTATGAAAATGTCATATTCTTTATTTACCTGGGGTGTTACATTTACCTATGTATTTGATAGTATATGTTGAATGGTACAAGTATCCATGAAAGTTTATTCGAATACTTTTGGAAAGTAGATGATATGTGCATAATGAAGGGATAATGAGAAAATAATATTTATGATAGTATTCATGAGCTCATGACTGATATTATGAAAACATGGTATCATGGTTTGAGTATATCAAAATTTTGGGATCTAGGTATGTTGAAAGAGTTAACTTTTAATAGCATTCATGTTTTTACTAAGGTTCAATGGGTAGTAATTTTTCAATAGAATACATGATTAAGGTATTCAAATGTTTGGAATGTGACCAAGAAGAAATATCATATGATATATGGGGGATAAAAGATGGTATTCACATGCTCAGTAGATGACATTTCTAGTAATAGTTTTCTTTATACTATGAGGTTGGACATAAGTATTTTGGATAATCCTAATGATTGGAATGGATTATGTTGGACATAAATTTGTATTGTATAAGTCTAAAACTTTTTTTCAATATTATTGATGGGATGTTATAATAATGTAGTTTTAGAAAAAGGACAACCTGCAGGATGGGAAATAACCTATCGCATCGGACAAAGTTGCAGGAATCGAACCCAAAACCGAAGTGCGACAGGCCTTTATAGCCTACCACTGGCCTGCAGAATCCCTTGTTAGTAGAAATTAGTTTTATTTTATTAAGTGGTATGATAGATGAAGTATAAGTCCATTTTTTGGAATCATATACAATTAAACACACCATAGATAGAGTTATGTATATTTGATAATTTTTTCTATCCTATTGTTTGAAACAGATGGAATGACTCATCACTCTTTCTTATCTTCTGTTTTATGCTACACCAATATTATCTTGCGTTATACGCAACACCGTATTATCTTTCAGTATACGCAACACAAATCTCGGATCGTGTTACACACAATTTCATGTTTGTTTGATAGTAGTTATTCTACGTAACATTGACTGTATATATATATATATATATATTCAATGTATAAATGAAATATGGTTGGATTTTTTTATATGAAACAAAAAAGGAGTCTTTCATTATATGTAACCCTGACTTGGCTTGCATTACATGCAATCGCAACCTTCCTCGATAGCGTGTGTTGTACGCAATACCAGGTTTCACTAAACAATGATATATGGTTATAATATTATTTTAAACTAGCTATTATTAATATTTGTAAATACAATTTGAATTTTATGACATTATAATTCATCTTACACATTTTACAGAACATGGTATGAGAACAAAATAAATTTTTCGGGTAAAATAAGCATTTTTTAAAAAATGTAGTTTTGCCGCGTTTTGATTGTGCACCCATTTTTAATATTATTTTTGACAAGATTATAAGTTAAATTTTACAAAATAAACTTCTTCTTTTGAATCAGGATATAAAAATTTACATTGGATAATGTTTTGATATTTTTCTGATAACTTTCATATTTTAAGGAATAGTAAAAACATGATATATTTTATTTAAAAGCAAATTTTTTTCATCGTAATAATTTATATGGTTAAATTATATTATTAAATGGTTTTAAAGTATAAAAATAATATATTTTTACCATTTAATATAATTTATGTCATTAGTATTGATTTTATATTGAATTCATAGGTAAAATCATTTCAATCTTTTGCAATGTTTTAACTTTTAAAACTCATTATCTTAACAACAAGATTAATTTTAAATTAATTTATGAAACTTTTTTGTATTGACTTTATAAATATGTATTCCATATTTGGAATCTGTTGGTCCAAATTATGTTAATAGGCTTCTTTTGTTTGGGCATTATGAATAGTAACTACGGTAAATTTTATTTACCATAGTAAAAGTTAAATCGAGTAATTAAGGATAAATACAATATTATAAAATTATCCAAACACTTGTATTAATATAATTGGATGCTTATATTTTGTCCTAAGTCATATTTGGGTCGAAATGGAATACATTGGAACCCACTTGGAGGTGATTAAGACCATTAGTTTATTTTATTTAATGGAAAGTGAAATATGTCTCACTCAACTTTAATAATTAAAGTATTTTTAATATAATTTTAGAAAGAATATAAATTCGGTTATAAATACTCATTTTAAAGATAAAATGTTTTTATTTTTCATAGTAATTTATTTATAATTTTTAAGAGATATTTAATTACCTTAATAGCTTATACATTAATGATACAATAATTATTTATTTAGTGAAAAATAAGTAATATAGTTTTTATTCAAATAATAATATCCATTAAAAGGCACAAAAACTGGACCAAAACTTACTGGTATTGTATATATACACCATAATCATCCAATGACCGAATATATGACCATTTTGAGTCTTATAAAAGTGATTATGGCACTTGTATTATTTTATTTTAAATGATGTCAAAGTTGTCACCTTCATAAATTTATGAATATAACATTTTCAAATTTAGATTTTTTAGAATATAAATCTGAATAAAAGTATTCCAATGATATGTATAATATGTATCATAATCCCAATATTTTAGTTTTAATTTTTATGCAATAAATAAGTATATTTTATAATTATACAAAAATGTTGTATAAATAATTTTATTAAGAGAAGTATCAAATAAATGGTATTAAAAATATTATAATAAATATTATATGAACTATTTAATGTGGTCCACTAATTTTCTAGATTCATATGACATGTTATGAACCTATAAAATATTTTAGTTCGAATATATTCTCTGTGTGGATTTTATTTAAATTCAAATAAATGAATAGTGTCAAAATTGAAAATTTTGTTAATTTATAAAAATAACATATTATTAAATTGTCTAAAAATCACAAAAAATATTTAAAAATTATAAATTGAAATTTATATAGTATAAAATGTCATAACATATCCAATTATCGAAAATTAACTACACATAAGTGATTATTTATAACCATTTAAAATTTAGAATTTTATTACCACAAATAAAATTAAATAGATTAAATAAGGATAAATCAAACTGATAAGGTTTAAAATAAGATCAAAAAACGTCTAAATTTTATTGGTTGATGAGATTAAAACCCTATATCATCGAATATTTTAATTGAGTCATTTTTTGATGTTTTTATGTGGGGTTTGAATTGATATTAAACTAATATTTTTGTGGATTCCAAAGGTACCCCTCTCCTCCCTTATAATAGGGCACCTCCTCCCTCTCATCTTTACACAACTTTGAGCCTTAAAGCTCGCCAAACCCCTGCCCATTTCTCTTCTCAACTTCCCTATAAATATTCTAGAGGTTCTGGTATTCTTCAAATACCAATTTTAGTGCCCTAAGAGGAGGTTTCAACGAGGCGTGTCGAAGAAAAGATAATATCCATTACTGATTCTTTCAAATTTATTTCTTCTTCTACTTCCTCTTATTTAGTTATTTTATTCTAAAGTAACAACATAAGTATCACCAATATACTGATATGTTATTATAAATATGAAACAACCCTATTCCACTTTCTATCCATCCTATGGAAAACGAAATCACCGTGCGTGCGTACGTACGGAATACCGTCTCCACGCCGTGGTGTAATCTGTTTTCCACCACCACCTTACTTGGATAGGTATAATGGTGTAATGAATAACTATATGTGATTATTTTAAAGTGATACTGATTATGAAATAGTATACATACACTTCAATACAATTCCACGATCATGGGAATGATATCATCGCTCATGCGTACGTACAGACTACCGTCTCCACGAATGCGATAAGATTCATTCTTCATGTTAAACATTAATGAATCATTATAAAGTATATATAATGAATAATAATTAAATTTATGACATAATAATTCTACTGTATTTATGTATATATATATGAATGTCATCCATTTAATTCCATTCAATTCAAAAAGGAAACAAAAACAGCGTTCATGCGTATGTACTGCCTACCGTGTCCATGAACGGTGTATTTCATTCCATTTATCAATCTATCATATATATGTATATTCTAAATATTTATTATATATAAATCATTTTTTACATTCTAAAATTAAGGAAATCTGTATATAAGTAATAATATCATGAACAACAAGTCGAAACACGTATGATAAATGAAACGGTTTTACCCAAATCGGTGCTTTAACATGGATTTACAAAAGAACTGGTAATATAAATTCATAATTGAACCATATATGATATCATAACAATGAATATGATTCTGTAATAATTCAATGACATTATTTAAATAATTATATGAGAGTTGTGGATATGTATGAAACATATCGGACCTACGGTAAGGGATAATGTTGCAATCTCAATTGTTTTCTATCCAAGATTGCTTATACATAAGTATTTACTGGCGTTCAATTTATCATCCATGTACAAGTTTTATAAAAATGTTTTCATGTATTCTTAAAGTCCTTTTTATCCATTTTTTACTTTTACTACATGGTATGTAAGGAATCTTTTTTTGTTCACCATACGTGGTACTTTTTGACTTTTCTGGAAAAAGTACGAGAAGAATTTTTTTAAAAAATTATACAACATGAACGGATTTTAATGGTTTTATAACGCCTTATTTTCATGAATCTTAAACTAAAAGATTTAATTACTATTTTAAACAAAATCAATTTTTTATTTTGAATAGAATTTTGTGAAAAGAAAATTATTTTCAAGAAGAAAGGATATTTTCCTCAAGAATTCATTTCAAGCGCTTTATCAAAACCATTTTCCATATAAGAATATATTACTTTATACGTGTTTGATTCAAGTATTATGTATCTATGATTTATATGGTTTCACTTTTCTTATGATGAAATGTTATCCATTTGTTTTTTATGGATTATGTTATGATGGAATGATATTTTTGAAACCAAATTTATTCTTTGGGTTATGATGAATGATTTATGATTGTTTTGTGGAACACGTAAGAATGATTTAAATATGAGATGGGTGGGAACTATATCTCTCTCCAATGCATTGGGTAAAGAATTATATCTCATTAGATATACATGTTTGAAATGGAAAGTAAATCTATTTCAGTAATACAGGGCTAGAACGGCAAGATACCCGGTTTAATACGGGACTTTGTCCACTAAGATGGTCCTAGCAGCTATGACATGGCTACTATGGAAATCATATCATGTTCTTAATGTTTTTCCAAAATTACAAGTTTTATTACAATGTTATTTTATAATGATTGATTTTACATTATAATATATGCCTTACGTACTGCCATGTTTTATGTCATTTCTCAAGATCTTGATGTTTAAACATAATGTTCATGTTTTTAAGTTCAAATATATATTTTTTTTATTTATTTTCTCCATACATATCCTTAATATGAATTTGAGATCACGGTTTTTATGTTTTCTTTTCCCCCAAGATTAAATGAAAGGTTTTAGCTAAGGAAACAAAAAGAGGAAGATTGTTATGGGAGATGTTGAAGATCTTTCAACATGATTACAAGTTTATATACTATGTTTCCAAAGACACTAAACTATTACGGTCTTTTGGTGTCTATTTTTTGTTATGTATTAGATATTCCACAAGAGTAATGTAATGTATATGTACGTCAAGCATTGGGTCTCTACAATACGATCATTTGGATTATTCATGGAGGGGATATAAATTGGAGGGTAGTTTTTATAATTATGAATTACTAATAGAATAATTAATTAAATTAAAGTTTCTTAAATGATTGTGTTGTTATATGATATATTGTCTTTTAGAGTGGCATATTGGTGTTTGAGATATGATAATTTTAGTCAATTTTAAGTCTTTGTAGTTTCCATTACTGTTTTTGTGAGATATATATATATATATATATATATATATATACTGTTGGTTATGTGATTTCATATTCCACCCACCCAAGTCAATAGAGTGACAAACATTAGTGGACTATGGATTGTGGTTTCTCCAACATCCAGGTTGGGGAGGAATGGATGGATGACTACCCCCTCCTTCCCATCTCTATTACCTTGATATTATTATGTTGTGATATTCCTAGCGGTTTCCATTCACATATTTGTATTTATTGGGATAAAATGGATTCTAGCTATTTTTACAAAAATAAATATAAGCAATAGTATCCCAAGGATTATTGAATGTATTTTGTGTTTGGGTTTTGAAGGATTTGGGTGTAGTACAAGACCAAAAAGATTAAGTATCCCCCAAAAAACACTTGGTTGCTATCTAGATATGTCAATATTTATGTTGCGGTGAGGTGATGCATGGGACTCTTGTTATATGCTTAATACTTGAGTTTTAGATTATATTTTATGTTTGTAGTAGTTTATTGGAATAATTATTCATTGGAGAGGTTTGGATCTATATGGGATATACTACGGAATAGTGGGGAACTAATGAGGAAGTAGTAGCAGGGTAACTTCATTTTATACTATGTTCGATAATATATTATCACATATATACAATACATAGTGAGGTATTCATGGTGAGGCTGGTAGCATAGAACACCTAATCTATTCATCAGTACTTCACATTTGTTCATCAATGCCCTATAGAATACATTTTTATATTTTTCATGAGTTTCACTGAAGATAATCCTATCAACATTACCTTTTTTCTCACACATTATAATATATATATATATATATATATATTTCATTTTTATAGGAGATGGATGGTGAATGGGTTGGAAATTACCAGATTATGGTGTTGAGGTCACCACTAAGAATGTTAATTTTTCCCTAGTAGATTCCTTTTCTATTTTTTCAGTCTGCAATACATTACATGATTTTCATTGGATCTATTTTCAAATTATAAACGGATTTTTAATTAGGGTTTTTATCTAATATCCCATTCCTTATATTCTTTTTCATTTGTAATTCCTACCATTTATTTATATGTTATACCAATAGTGACAGTCAGTAACCAATTAATTATTAGAGTTGGTATTAAGTCTTTGTAATCTCCCTAATCACATTACCAGCTCGAGATGTGTAACTTTTGGTAGAGGGGTGCATGAAACCCAATGTAAATATGCATACTACTGTAGACGATTGATCTCCTTGCATTTTAATTCTGGATAGCTTTATATTATTTCAGGCATAATGGTATCTCTCTTGTGCTTCCCAGTCTTTGGAAGAATACTAGTGGTGAAATTTGATTCAAAAAGTTGCCGTAATGATTAGACACCCCATAAAATACAAACAAATATATTTAAAAACCCTTGGTTATGGTTAAATATTTAATTAAGTTCACAAGGCCCTTTAATAACATATTAATCCCACAACTAAAGCCACATCATTTCAAATAATAATAATTTTTTTAACACCAATTATAAAAACTCATATAATGAAAAATATTATTTTATAATTTGTTAACTAAATGAATGTCATAAAGGCAAATATTTTCAATATGTATTTCCAAAAATTTATTTACCTTAAAATTAAATATGTAATTAAATATTAAAAATTCAAGGGTAAATAAATAAACATTATATTCTTAGTCTAGTGAATAAATATTTATTTAATATTTAGGTATCTAAGGAACTTATTTATTTAGAAATTAATTATTTACAATGTAACAACCTACTATTTTTTAAATGAATATATTGTTCATGGATAATGCATTTTTTTGATAAAAAAATGTTCTTCCAAATAAAAGGATACCCCATGGAATAGGGTGACAACCTGTCCCATCCAGCAATGATGAATGTGTCAAACTTAAGACCTATGGACATCAAGGGAACAATCATTTCATTTTTCATTAATTTTGTCCAATTTTCATCATTTCAAAATTTACAATATAAATTATATCATGAAATATAATCAATATATATTTAAAATTATCAATAACTCTTCATTAATAAAATTATGTTTCATTTATGTTATATACATTTTATCGTCCCATAGTACATATTTTGAGCTCCAAAAAGTATTATTTACCTAATTGTTTCTTTAATAAATAAATTTTTATGTTACCTTTATGGATATTTCATTCCAAAATAATGATGTTAAGGTAAGTAATGAAATTATGATTTTAATTCAAAAAAAGAAATATTGTTTATTTTAATTATATTTTTTCCCCTGCATTACATGGATTTATTTTAAAGTAAAATATTTAAATTTTAGAATTTAAATTTCGGGAAAATAATCAATCTTTTTATATCAACACAACAAATTTTTCATAAGGTTAATTTTTTAAATTTTTCTAAACAAGTTTATTTTTATTAATAGAAAATAATTCATAAATATATTATCACTTTTATATTATTATTATGAAGGAATAATCACATGATATGTTTAAAAAACAATTCTCAACCAAATATGAGTTTAATGAGATAAATAATGTTTTTAAATTATTATTTTAAATATTGGAATTGAAGATTGACTTTTTTGAAAATACGAAACATTTTATCCAAAGTAGAAACTATTTTATGGTCCTTAAATTTAAGGTTTTTATTAAAGGAATCATTGGGTTCTAGACTAATCCAAAAGTCCACAAAAAGATTACATTTTTTTAATATCTGTAAAATTATATGAAATCATCTTTTAAAATTATTATAATGTAATGTCCTTTTTAATTCAAAATCATTTATTTAAAAAAACTGTTTTCATGGGTTCACTAATGCAAATATAAACTTTATCAGTGATAGAAAAGTGTATTAATAGTGCTAGAAGAATGCTATTAATCGAGGTAAATATAAAGGGGGGTCTCTTTTATCAGTTCTTATAAAAGTGCTGATAAAGGCCCCTATTATCAACACTAAAAAGGGTGATAATATGGGTCTTTTATTAGTGATAAAAAAGTGCTAATAAAAGGGTCCTTTATTATCACCTTTTTAGCATTGATAAATGTTAAAAAACATTAAAAAATAATCTGAAATCCTAGGTGGGTCTTATATTGCTCTTGAATCCCCCTTCAATAGTCCCACGCCTCCCACCACAGCTTTCATAGCTTGGCCACACCCTATCCTTTAACAGCACCCCCCACAGCCTTTAACAGCGCTAGGCCTTATTCTCCACCCTTATGGGCAACCTACTTCCCCCAGGATTCGAACCTGAGACCTATTGATTTTGCACCTAAGAACATGTATATAAATATTAATATTTTTTTATTAATTAAAATGGATATTAGTTTTTTATTTAGATAAGCCTTATATATTGAGAAATATACATTATATGTAAATATGGTTAATTATTTATTTATAAATTTAAATTTTTATGGGTAAGTATATAAAAAATATGTATATACTATTATATAATTGATTATAAGTAACATTAAACTATAAAAAATTATAATAATTCAAATCCATGATATTAATATATATGTTTCCCCATTGAATAAATTCATCCTGTAACACCCCGGGTAAATAAAGAATATGACATTTTCATATTTATCCATATTTGTGAATAAAATATTGATATTACTTTAAAGGGGACTCTATGCTCGATGGCGTACCCAACACGCAACAACGAGTTTCTTGGGAATCTTACGTTGCACTCTAATAATAAAATAATATTATTTTAAATGGTAGTTAACATGTAGCCGTTGTAATGGCGGGAATGGATATAAATAACTAAAATATGATTATATATGTTTTTAAATGTTTTTACATTTATCCAATAAATGATAGAGGCTTAAAATACGGAAAGAATTCAATTTTAGGCGTATATGCCCTAGTTTTCCCTAAAGGTTCACTTGTCGCCTTTTGATGGAGAACCGTCATTAAATATAGTTTTGTTAACTCTTATACATTCTATTGGACCAAATAAATCTCTTCTTAAGAATCGGGACATCAAAATTTACTTTGTGTAAATTTTTGGTATCTTTCTGATAAAGTTCATTTTTTTAATGAATAGTGTAAAATGTTGTATTTTAATTCAAAACCTCTTTTTAATCTAATTTATTTATATGATTATATTATCTTTTGAATTGGTCTTAAAGTGAAATTAGAAAATATTTTTACCATTAAATCCAATAGTGGTCGTTGGAATTAATTTCACTTTGAAATCAGACTTAAACTAGTGTCAATCTTTTGATACGTATTATTTCATAAAAATACGCTATTTGCTCTGACAGCGGCAATTAATTATTAAATTAATTAATGTGACTTATATGTTTTGAATTTTGTAAAATAGACTTCATTTTTGAATTCGTAATATCAAATATATCTTAGGGTGAATTTTTGGTAATTTTCTGAAAAACTTCAATTTTTGTTGAATAGTGAAACCATTAAGTGGTGCTTATAAAGACTGATTTTCCGTTTAAATGAAATTTTTCCATCATTGTGTTTTGAATTTCAAAAATCCTACATATGTGGTTGTCATTAAGAAGTAAAATTTGGTTCAATGAGATTATAATAATTTTTTGGTGAATAGTAACTTATTAAGTTCTTAATCGTGATTAGAGGTAATTAGTGTAATTTAAGGTAAAAATGATATTATAGGAATGTGAAAACACCATGACACTTGTCCTACACCGATTGGGTGAGTCATGGCCGACCAAGACAAGCCATGGGACAACTTGGGGACCCCATGGAGACACTTTGGTTGGGAAATGACATAAATAACTTTTTATTTAATGTAAAAGTAAAAATGACACAAACATGATATGTTTTACTAAAACAATTTTTAAGTAGTGTTACCCAAGTACAAATTTTGATTATAAATAGTCATTGGAAAGATACAATGATTTCCTACATCATAGTATTTTTTTTATAATTTTTAGACGTTATATAAATTAAATTATTTATGACATAATAATGATGCAGTGATGACATCATTATTTGACGATTTAAATAAAATGGAAAGATAATGTAAAATCTATGAACTACACATGTGAAAAACTTATTGGATGGGTGTATTTCTAACCCTTATCACCTTATCCACGAATTATATCAATTTGGGAACTTTTAAAACCGAAACACATTTTCAAATAAAGTAATATTTCTTACTTTCCAAAAGTGCCCCTCCACTCCTCTTATAAAAGGCCCCCACCTCTACCTCATTTCAAACACTCATCAAGCCTTTGGCTCAGCCAACCCCTGCCCATTTACTCTCTCCACATCCCTATACTCATCCTAGGGGATTCCCTTTGGGAAGAATCTTTTCAAAGAAAGCCTTTAGGCTCAAATCAAAAGGAGTTACACTTTTAAAGGTAATTCATTCTCTCATGTTCATTTGTTTTATTTTGCTTCTCCAACCCCCTAAAATCTTTTTATTTATTTCTTTTGTAACAACACCAGTATCTTAAATATAATAGGATTTTGTTATAATATTTATTTGAGATACACTCTCACACAACTACATCAAATGGTTAAAGAACATACGGTTTCCGTGGATGGCGAAATTCTGCCTCCCGAAATGATGATTGTTCAATACTCATCTGACACCTTCAAAGGTGGCCATTATGATGTCACTATTTTTATATATGATATATAATATGTTTATTTTTTCCTTAAGCTTCTGTTTTTTTCATTTTGGGCATACCTTTATGGTTTCCATTATGGGTAAACGCGATATCTTCATTTAAGGAAGTGCGGACTACCGCCCCCTCAAAGTGATTTGATTCGTTAAATACCATATGTGGGATGTATAAAGGATGGAACTATGATATTATATATGATATTATACTGGAATTATAATATACCTTTATATCATTATTATTCTATTCTATAAAATAAGAAATAGAAATGAAAGTAGCGTTCATGCGTACGTACGGCTTACCGTCTCCATGAACGGTGCATTTCATTTCTTACCTCTAAATGATTATGTAATGTTATAAATGCATGAATGTACTGGATATATATGACATATATTATATCTAAATCATGAATACAATACTGGATATAATAAACATCTGGCCACACGAACAACATGTAATTGTATGAAGTCCACTTTCGACTTAAGAACCAAATATCGACAAAACAATCATTATTAACTTAATGATTACATATTGTTTATAACATGGTAATAAGTGATATAAAAGGAATAATGAACTTGAAAAATGTTCTTAAGGAAGTATAAATTAACTCACTTTTATTATTCAGGAGATTAAAGAACGATCGAGTCATGTCGGACCCGAGGTAAGGGATCTTACTCCTCTCTTTCTTTTTAAGTACACTCTTTTATGTCATTCCTTTTAAAGCTCATCTTTATTTTTATTGGGATGATATTTTATATTAATCCTACTGTAATTTTTATGTTCATGTGATGAGAGACCCTATTCTCTCACATCAATCCATTTTCGAAGTTTTGATTGCCGCCGTTAGGCTGCCGAACTTTCGTCAGAGATCTAACTTCTCTCTTTCTTTTTAAGTACTCTCCTTTATGTCACTTCTTTTAAGATCCTATTTGTAATGTTGGGGGATGTTATTTTATATTCCTCTTTCTGTACATTATATTTTAATGTGATGAGATACCCTATTTGATCTCATCAATCCATATTCGGAAGTTTTATGTGGCGCTGTTAGGCTGCCGAGTTTTCGTGAGGGATTTTTCATCTCACTTTTATTCCCGTGAGATTTATGCTACATTTTCCACAAATTCCGTTGAGTGGTGTATGTACATCCCATTATTCTACTCTTTGTGTAATATACTTTCGTTTATGAGTATTTACATCAATGATCTATTGTCCTTCTTTCATGGGGTGTAGGTTTCGAAAGATACCCAAGTCGGTAAGGGAACCTTTCACCCTCCTCTTTTTTAAAAGACTTCTTTTGTTGGGTCTTTTAATTTACATATTGTTATTCTGGGATATGTTCTCATATATCCTTATTGATGTAAATTTTATTTCCAAGTGATGAGATACTCTTTTTATCTCTCATCAACTCATTTTGATGTGATGCTGTTAGGCTGTCAAGGGAACTTTTTAACCCAATTTCGATTTCTTTGGGTTCAACATGTAGTCATTGAATATGTCATCCATTGAATATGTGTGAATGACCTTTTATTGTTTTACACTTAATATCCACTTATATTGGGTGTATTTATATTTGTCACACATATTTTTGAGATTGATTTGTCCTTAATTTAAGGATACCTTCTTTATAAGGGATTTTATCACATTTGACATTTCTATTGAGGGTTCATTGTTGTTATGCACCAATTCACTCTTATATGGTGTATATACTGTCCTTTGGAGTATTATATCATGAATCCATTTATTCTCATGATATTATAAAGTTCTGACTAAATGTTATTCCTCAATTATTTTATTCAAGTGTCTCTAATTTTGGTAAAACCCCTTTAACCAAATTATCGTTTTAAATGTTTTAATTATTTGTTCTTATTAATATCCATGTTTTCAAAATGGTTTTAAGGATTTATTTATATGGATATTAATGGTTTGAAATTTTAAGCCTCAAGGTGGTATGGGACACTTTGATTCAAAAATATCTTTATTGAATGTTTTAAATGGTTTTGGAAATGGTTTCTTTTTGAATTGATTCATTATTTCAATATACTAAAATGTTATATTGTGATTGAAATGTGGAAATGTTATGTTTCCTTTATGCATGTTTTATGTGACACATTTATGTTATGGTTCTTGGGCATTGTTATGAAAACGGGTGGTTCCGTGATAAACTAAGGGCGGGTGAGCCCGATATAGCTCTCCAATGCATTGGGTAACGCGAAGGAGTGAAATGTTAAGGTTTCTCCGAAGAGATTTAGGGAATATACGGTGATGGGTATTCCAAACGTAACCAAGAGGGTTACTCCCCTCGTAAGAATGTTATGAATGCCTCAAGTTACATTTATGTCTTGTGTTTTCTATGATTTATTCATGGTTTGATGAGGTATGTTAAAGTGCCTATGTTTTATGGGTAACGTATGATTTCATTCTTATGTATATATGAACTCATGTTTCCTTTCCATATTTTTATAACCCTTACTGAGCTTTTTATGCTCATCCCAAGTTTTTGAAATGTTTTTCACAGGTCAAGGGAAAGGTACATGATGTGATGATAGTGTCAAGGATGTTTCAAGAAAGAATCCGTGTTATATTTTAAATATGTTTCCGTTGATGGGAAGAATGAATACTGTCTTTTATGTAACCACTTTGTTTAAATGTGGAATGTAATGCAAGTTTCATGATCTAATTCTCTAAAACTCTAAACCTGAAAAGATCCTCAATGTGTAATCTTGTAATAACTCAAGATTAAGTAAGGTTTAAGGCTGGGGCCTTATAGTTGGTATCAAAGGTCGGTTTAGATAACTTTAGATGTTAGGGTATTCTTTAAGCATAAGTGGAATTACCATAATGGTTAGGATTTCAGAAAGAGTCCTAGTTTTAGATAATGTGAATGAGTAAGTATATCTTAGTGTTTATCTTACTCATTAGTACATGATGGTTTTTTGATATACTCACACTGACCTTTTTGGTTTTAGTAAATGGCTAGATCTAGCAGGCACCAAAGTAACAGTGGATGTGAAGGAAACTGTGACAGTTTTTTGAGCAAGAAACTGAATGATATGGGAGCTGCAATGAGAACTCTTGTGATTATCCTCAACCAACTATCTGGAGTTATTATTGACCACCTAAACCTTGGAGATTTCTCTAAGACGTCATATATGTAAGAAACAAATCCCTACGGAAGTACAGGTAATAATCATAAAGGTAAGTGTGTTCAAAAACCTATGTGTCAAAGATGTGGAAAGAAACACCTAGGAAAATGTTTCAAAGGGACAAAAATATGCTATAGATGTGGAAATGAAGGTCATAAAGCAGGAACCTGCCATGGAAAAAGGAAGCATCCAGTTGACTCGAGGAAAGGGAAAGAAGTTCTTTCTGAGGGATCAATTGAATGTTTTAAATGTGGTGTGCGTGGTAATTATGCAAACACATGTCCTATGAAGAAGTTTCGTGAATGGGGTCACCAAGAGCGTACCAATATTCGTTTAGCAATACCTAATGCGATTCCGATTGAGGATGAAGAAACTGACAATGACCAATCAAAGGTATGTACTATTTCATGACTATTGTTTTCCTATTTTGGAATCTTAGGATATGATTCATGATTTTGTTTGCAGGAAAGAGGTATTTTGGAATAAGTTGGAAAGGAATGGATAATGGATCATGAAGAATGTTGAATGAGTAAGATGTCAACATATAAGGGCATCAAGAGTTATGGTGAAATTCTTAAGAGTATTAAGTCTCTTTTGATGATGGGGTTACATTAGAAGACTTTTTATATTATGTGTAACTCTGATGTTTAATATAGGAAAATTTTATTCAAGTAATAGTTATCTTTTCTTTTGTGGACATAGTTATAAAGAACCATTTGGGTTTATATGATCCTTACTTTTGAGGTAATTATGGGTTATTATATGATATGCTGGAAAATGAAAAGCATGAGATAACCTTGAGGTTAAAATATGTTATGATCATTTTTGATTATTTTATCTCTTTTGGGGAATGTTTTAAGAATTATATAGTTTTGGAAAAAGGACAACACGCAGACCGTGTGACTACCCGTCGCGTCGGACAAAGCTGCGGGAATCGAACCCACAACCAAAGTGCGACTGGTATTTATCGCCTACCACTGGACTACGTGAAGTCCCTGGTTAGTTTGACTGATTCTTTTTAGTTATATGATTTTATGAATTAAGAGTAAGTTGATTTTGGGTTATTTATGAAAATGATTAACCTATCATAGAGGATATGTGATTAGGTTAATTACTTTTCAATACGAGACTTTAGGAGAAACAGATGTTGTTTGGAGATAAATGTTACGATTTAACTTGGAAGACTATGTGACTAAATCCTTCAAATATTTGGGTTTCAATCTTAGTTTGGTTTACTTTGAAGAATTTTATGGACAAATTGATTATAGAATGGTCCTCGTTGAACTTTGGGTTTTGTTGGACAAATTTTGGAGGTTAAGAATAGATTTTCTTTTTATAAAGGGTTATCCTTTTCTGGATTATCTGATCTTGTACTAACCTTTTGGTTTTGGTTTTGGTTAAAGCCTAATGAAATGGGAAGTATATAGTTCTCTTTTGTGGATTAGGTGATTCTCTAGAAGTTTATTATAGTACTCTTAATGCGAACAAGTCTCCCTAAATACTCATCTTTTGGAAAAAATATGAGTTTGATTAAGGAATCTAGTAAAAGTTGAAAGTCAACATGATAAGTGATTATGTTTCCTTATGAATAAATTCCTCAAGAAAAAGTAACTTAAAACAAAAATGTTCTCTATTAACTTTTCCTACTGGGGAACCCAACACCGTTTAACCCATCACAAGTTTGTGATTTTCTCATTGTTAACTTTCTCCTAAACATGTTTTCTATCACTCTCCATCAGAACATGACCCTATGTTTTCTCCTCCATGTCCATGTTTTCCTACATGGAGTCCTAGTATGGGTTAACTCGGGTGACCTTTGTACTTATATTCCTTTATTTTAAAGTGTTTTTTTTATCGACTCTTGTTCCGATGTGGGACTTTCAAGGATGTTTCCAAGCGCAATTTTAGAATTGCGAGGACGCAATTCCCAAAAGGGGGGAAGGATGTAACACCCCAGGTAAATAAAGAATATGACATTTTCATATTTATCCATATTTGTGAATAAAATATTTATATGACTTTAAAGGGGACTCTATGCTCGATGGCGTACCCAACACGCAACAACGAGTTTCTTGGGAATCTTACGTTGCACTCTAATAATAAAATAATATTATTTTAAATGGTAGTTAACATGTAGCTGTTGTAATGGCGGGAATGGATATAAATAACTAAAATATGATTATATATGTTTTTAAATGTTTTTACATTTATCCAATAAAGGATAGAGGCTTAAAATAGGGAAAGAATTCAATTTTAGGCGTATATGCCCTAGTTTTCCCTAAAGGTTCACTTGTCGCCTTTTGATGGTGAACCATCATTAAATATAGTTTTCTTCACTCTTATACATTATATTGGACCAAATAAAGATCTTCTTAAGAATCGGGACATCAAAATTTACTTTGTGTAAATTTTTGGTATCTTTCTGATAAAGTTCATTTTTTTTAATGAATAGTGTAAAATGTTGTATTTTAATTCAAAACCTCTTTTTAATCTAATTTATTTATATGATTAGATTATCTTTTGAATTGGTTTTAAAGTGAAATTAGAAAATATTTTTACCATTAAATCCAATAGTGGTCGTTGGAATTAATTTCACTTTGAAATCGGACTTAAACTAGTGTCAATCTTTTAATACTTATTGTTTCATAAAAATACGCTATTTGCTCTGACAGCGGGAAGTAATTATTAAATTAATTAATGTGACTTATATGTTTTGAATTTTGTAAAATAGACTTCATTTTTTAATTCGTAATATCAAATATAGATTAGGGTGAATTTTTGGTAATTTTCTGAAAAACTTCAATTTTTGATGAATAGTGAAACCACTAAGTGGTACTTATAAAGACTGATTTTCCGTTTAAATGAAATTTTCCCATCATTGTGTTTTTAATTTCAAAAATCCGACATATGTGGTTTTAATTAAGAAGTAAAATGTGGTTCAATGAGATTATAATAATTTTT
Source organism: Viscum album (assembly GCA_963277665.1). Taxonomy (NCBI): domain Eukaryota; kingdom Viridiplantae; phylum Streptophyta; class Magnoliopsida; order Santalales; family Viscaceae; genus Viscum; species Viscum album. The sequence goes on along the minus strand of OY728140.1, from coordinate 808,384,913 downwards.
TGGTGAATAGTAACTTATTAAGTTCTTAATCGTGATTAGAGGTAATTAGTGTAATTTAAGGTAAAAATGATATTATAAGAATGTGAAAACACCATGACACTTGTCCTACACCTATTGGGTGAGTCACGGCCGACCAAGACAAGCCATGGTCTAACTTGGGGACCCCATGGAGACACTTTGGTTGGTAAATGACATAAATAACTTTTTATTTAATGTAAAAGTAAAAATGACACAAACATGATATGTTTTACTAATACAATTTTTAAGTAGGGTTACCCAAGTCCAAATTTTGATTATAAATAGTCATTGGAAAGATACAAAGATTTCCTACATCATAGTATTTTGTTTATAATTTTTAGACATTAAATAAATTAAATTATTTATGACATAATAATGATGCAGTGATGACATCATTATTTGACGATTTAAATAAAATGGAAAGATAATGTAAAATCTATGAACTACACATGTCCAAAACTTATTGGATGTGTGGATTTCGAAGCCTTATCACCTTATACACGAATTATATCAATGTGGGATGTTTTAAAACCGAAACACATTTTCAAATAAAGTAATATTTCTTACTTTCCAAAAGTGCCCCTCCCCTCCTCTTATAAAAGGCCCCCACCTCTACCTCAGTTCACACACTCCTCAAGCCTTTGGCTCGGACAACCTCTGCCCATTTACTCTCTCCACATCCCTCTACTCATCCTAGAGGATTCCCTTTGGGCATAATCTTTTCAAAGAAATCCTTTAGGCTCAAATCAAAAGGAGTTACACTTTTAAAGGTAATTCATTCTCTCATGTTCATTTGTTTTATTTTGCTTCTCCAACCCCCTAAAATCTTTTTATTTATTTATTTTGTAACAACACCAGTATCTTCAATATACTAGGATGTTTTTATTATATTTATTCGAGCTACACTCTCACACAAATACATCAAATGGTTAAAGAACATATGGTTTCTGTGGATGGCGAAATTCTGCCTCCCGAAATGATGATTGTTCAATACTCATCTAACACCTTCAAAGGTGGCCATTATGATGTCACTATTTTTATATATGATATATAATATGTTTATTGTTTCCTTATTCTTCTTTTTTTTCATTTTGGGCATACCTTTATGGTTTCCATTATGGGTAAACGCGATATCTTCATTTAAGGAAGTGCGGACTACCGCCCCCTCAAAGTGATTTGATTCGTTAAATACCATATGTGGGATGTATAAAGGATGGAACTATGATATTATATATGATATTATACTGGAATTATAATATACTTTTATATCATTATTATTCTATTCTATAAAATACGAAATATAAATGAAAGTAGCTTTCATGGGTACGTACGGCTTACCGTCTCCATGAACGGTGCATTTCATTTCTTACCTCTAAATGATTATGTAATGTTATAAATGAATGCATGTACTGGATATATATGACATATATTATATCAAAATCATGAATACAATACTGGATATAATAAACATCTGGCCACACAAACAACATGTAATTGTAAGAAGTCCACTTTCAACTTAAGAACCAAATATCGACAAAACAATCATTATTAACTTAATGATTACATATTGTTTATAACATGGTAATAAGTGATATAAAAGGAATAATGAACATGAAAAAGGTTCTTAAGGAATTAGAAATTAACTCAAGTTTATTATCCAGGAGATTAAAGAACGATCGAGTCAAGTCGGACCCGAGGTAAGGGATCTTACTCCTCTCTTTCTTTTTAAGTACACTCTTTTATGTCATTCCTTTTAAAGCTCTTATTTCTTGTTATTGGGATGATATTTTATATTAATCCTACTGTAATTTTTATGTTCATGTGATGAGAGACGCTATTCTCTCTCATCAATCCATTTTTGAAGTTTTGATTGGTGCCGTTAGGCTGCCGAACTTTCGTAAGAGATCTAACTTCTCTCTTTCTTTTTAAGTACTCTCCTTTATGTCACTTCTTTTAAGCTCCTATTTGTAATGTTGGGGGATGTTATTTTATATTCCTCTTTCTGTACATTATATTTTAATGTGATGAGATACCCTATTTGATCTCATCAATCCATATTCGGAAGTTTTATGTGGCGTCGTTAGGCTGCCGAGTTTTCATGAGGGATTTTTCATCTCACTTTTATTCCCGTGAGATTTATGCTACATTTGCCACAAATTCCATTGAGTGGTGTATGTACTTCCCATTATTCTACTCTTTGTGTAATATAATTTCGTTTATGAGTATTTACATCAATGATCTATTGTCCTTCTTTCATGGGGTGTATGTTTTGAAAGATACCCAAGTCGGTAAGGGAACCTTTCACCCTCCTCTTTTTTAAAAGACTTCTTTTGTTGGGTCTTTTAATTTACATATTGTTATGACGGGATATGTTCTCATATATCCTTATTGATTTAAATTTTATGTCCAAGTGATGAGATACTCTTTTTATCTCTCATCAACTCATTTTGATGTGATGCCGTTAGGCTGTCAAGGGAACTTTTTAACCCAATTTCGATTTCTTTGGGTTCAACATGTAGTCATTGAATATGTCATACATTGAATATGTGTGAATGACCTTTTATTGTTTTACACTTAATATCCACTTATATTGGGTGTATTTATATTTGTCACACATATTTTTGAGATTGATTTGTCCTTAATTTAAGGATACCTTCTTTATAAGGGATTTCATCACATTTGACATTTCTATTGAGGGTTCATTGTTGTTATGCACCAATTAACTATTATATGGTGTATATACTGTCGTTTGGAGTATTATATCATGAATCCATTTATTCTCATGATATTATAAAGTTCTGACTAAATGTTATTCCTCAATTATTGTATTCAAGTGTCTCTAATTTTAGTAAAACCCCTTTAACCAAAATATTGTTTTAAATGTTTTAATTATTTGTTCTTATTAATATCCATGTTTTCAAAATGGTTTTAAGGATTTATTTATATGGATATTAATGGTTTAAAATTTTAAGCCTCAAGGTGGTATGGGACACTTTGATTCAAAAATATCTTTATTAAATGTTTTAAATGGTTTTGGAAATGGTTTCTTTTTGAATGGATTCATTATTTCAATATACTAAAATGTTATATTGTGATTGAAATGTGAAAATGTTATGTTTCCTTTATGCATGTTTTATGTGACACATTTATGTTATGGTTCTTGGGCATTTTTATGAAAACAGGTGGTTCCGTGATAAACTAAGGGCGGGTGAGCCCGATATAGCTCTCCAATGTATTGGGTAATGCGAAAGAGTGAAACGTTAAGGTTTCTCCGAAGAGATTTAGGGAATATACTGTGATGGGTATTCCAAACGTAACCAAGAGGGTTACTCCCCACGTAAGAATGTTATGAATGCCTCAAGTTACCTTTATGTCTTATGTTTTCTATGATTTATTCATGGTTTGATGAGGTATGTTAAAGTGCCTATGTTTTATGGGTAACGTATGATTTCATTCTTATGTATATATGAACTCATGTTTCCTTTCCATATTTTTATAACCCTTACTGAGCTTTTTATGCTCATCCCAAGTTTTTGAAATGTTTTTCACAGGTCAAGGGAAAGGTACATGATGTGATGATAGTGTCAAGGATGTGTCAAGAAAGAATCTGTGTTATATTTTAAATATGTTTCCGTTGATGGGAAGAATGAATACTGTATTTTATGTAACAACTTTGTTTAAATGTGGAATGTAATGCAATTTTCATGATCTAATTCTCTAAAACTCTAAACCTGAAAAGATCCTCAATGTGTAATCTTGTAATAACTCAAGATTAAGTAAGGTTTAAGGCTGGGGCCTTATACATCCACTATTGAAAAGGTCAAAAAGACCCCTTGAAATGAGGCTGAAATTTCATTAAATTTTAAAATATTTTGGTATTAAAAATAAAAACAATGCTTTATAGGCATTTTGGGCCTTTTTTGAACCCGAAACTTTTGACAGAAGGTTCCCTTAAATCTATAGCACGTAGGGATCATCACATGCTTCGATTTGATATGTTATGGAGCTCAAACGGACAACCAAATCAAAATTGATGTTCGTTTTATGTATGACTTACATTTTAAACATATTTTAAATATTATATTAATTATTGGATTTTTTGAACGTTCAAATAGTTATTAAATGATTATTAGTAGATGATAATTACCAAAATATTAATTAACAATTTTTTAAGATATTTTATAAACAATTTTCACTACATATATTTTATATTGAGTGGAAATGTTTATTTATACCTATCTAAAACATATTTAAAATACATATATTACATTTATATCAATATAAATTTATTTATATATTTATATATAAATATATTATTTTTTATGAAATATATTTTATTTTTGAAATATACCCTTTATGAGTGGTAGGGAAAAAATTGCTGATAAATCCCCCCTTTTTCAGTTCTACTAAAAAAGAGTTGATAAAGGCGACCCCTTTAACATCACTAAAAAAACACTGATAAAGGGGGTGACATTATCAATACTAAAAAAGTTCCGATAAAGGGTTAATTGTAACAGTGTTTTTAGAGCTTTTAAATGTACCATTTATCTGTGCTTTTTTAGCAGTGTTAATGGATTGTGATGTGGAAACCCAGTTTTGTGGTAGTGGGTTTCATTGTTATGTTAAACCTAACTTGTTCCACGCATTAAATCATAAGGTAATAAAATATATTAATAAATTTGAATTATAATTTTCAATTTTTTTATAATTTTCCTCATATTTTTTTCCATAAATTATTTATCATGGAAAAAATTTAGGTTATCATGTTTAAAGATATTTTTGGATTAATGGGGTTTTATTAGAAATTAAGACTTAATATTTCACTAAAACATTACTAAATTTGATTTTATGAGTGTTTTTTTACTCTATCAAGTCTTATCTATGAATGTCTAGTGTATTTGTGCCACTTTACCTGGAATAATACATTTTATGTTTATAAAACAATGAATAATTATAAGAGTACAACTCCCCTCACTTATTTAAGGGTACCACTTCCCCTCGTGTATTTACACATCATGTGAAATATATATTGATGAAATCATAAAATAAGACCTTACCAAACTTACTCCTTACAACATAGCAGCTCTAGTCTCATTATAAGACCAACCTCTATCAATTAAGGTTTATGACAGTGGTGGCTTTCTAAAGAAGAGGTATAACTCTTTACAGAGTGCCTTGGTTTTTCTTCTTCTTATATCTAATTCTATTATTCTATAACCATTCCAATATAATAGCATAAATATCCTAATTATACAATAAAAATATTATTTTGGATTCATAGCCCTTATTCGTCTACTTTTCCATTTGATGGCCAATGAAAACATTATTTTTGTGTACAGGTCGACAACCACATCAACAAACCGACTTGTCTAATTTTAAATAATGTATTTAAATATATGGTCATATGAATAAGTTAAATGTTTAGATATGATTTTGAATAAATAATTATCATTCTATAAATATAATATATATTATTCTTCAACATTTTCATCATATGAGAAATTATAATGTCGTTCATGCATACGTGTGTAATACAGCATCAACAAATCAAGGTGTTTCGATTTTCATACATAACTCTCATTGATGGTATTAAGGACGGAATTTATACATTTATATGAAACATAATATAGATATTATTCAATAATTATTAAATAATATTTACCTATATTTTATTTTTATAATTTTTAAATGAAATGAGTGTCCATGTGTACATACATTATACCATCTCTATAAAAGGTATATTTTACATTTTTATTATCACCATTAATGGATGGTTAAAAATAATATATAATGAATAAATATGTTAATTATTTAATCAAATGTATTCTTTAGATTTTTAAACCATGTCCATTTCAACCACAATAAGCCTACCAAAGTATTTTTTAGATTGTATACTGAATATCCTTAGAACATATGACATAAACATAATTAATTTAATAATATTAAAAGTAATTTTTATATATGAAATAAAATGGGTAATGATATTGTAATAAAACAAGAAAATGATACTAAAAAAGGAAAATAATTAACAAATTTTTACTTTATTGTAGCTAAGTAATGTTCATTAGAATATAGATTTTATGGATGGTATGATCTTTTAAAAATATTGTTTTAATACGTTCTTTCAAATTAATTTTATTCCATGCCAATGTTTTGTTAAATGATACATTAGTATTCTTATTTATTATTAAAAATTGATAAAGTTCATATTCAATTATTTATGACTTCAATTAAAGAGGATCAAAGAGGAATATTTTCAATAGTTGTTTATGGTTTATTTTCATCATTTAAAAAATTAAAAAAATGTTTTTTAACATATATGACTTCACCAACCATTCAAACCAACATTGTCCATTATTTTATATCAATAACAATCTAAAATTTTCCATTATTGTTTTGAAATAAAATATTTTTCTCAATAATCATTAAATTTTAATTTTTTAAATGTTTAAACATGAAACTATTATCTTTTTATCATCTTTATTTGATAAATGAAAATGTTATTGACTATATGATTGAATTCTAGTTAAAATTGGATTTATAATTAAATTAAAATATATTTAAATTTTCATCATGATATATTTTATGAATATTTAATATGAATGATAGGTGATCCCAATATAGTAATGATGGAAGGTGATCCAGATATAGCTCTCCCATGCCTGGAATAAAGCAACAAATATTACTAGTGAAATGTTACTCTTAAAAGATTTGGGAACTAGATAATTATATGATTTTAATGGAAGTTTTACCATATAGAGAAATTTATTGATAATATACCAAGGTACCAACATGGTATGATTTCTTTTATTTTAAATGTAAATAATGTTTTCAAAAGGTTAGGAAATGGAATTCTATTGATAGTTACTCTATAAAATGGTAAAGATAATTTCATGGAAAGTTATTTCTGATCTTTCTTCATTTAATGAAACAGTCATGATTATAGTTTTTATGTTAAGAATGATTATAATTTTTTTTAAATCTATGGAGAAATTATGATGATTACTGTAACACCCCTAGCTCCCACGATACGCTTCTCATTCAATAATGCAATAGCTTGCATTGTACGCAACTTCGAGTTCTAAAACACCGCGACTAATCAAAGTAGCCATTATGAATAGTAATAACCACTTTTTAAAATTATAGAATTTTTATATTTCAAAATGGACTTCATTTTTGGATTTGGAATATCGAAATTAGCCTATGTTGAATTTTTGGTATTTTTCTGAGAACTTCTAATTTTTTATGAATAGTGAAAAATACTTAAAACAAATTTTTAATAAAAATAATTTCTTGTGATAAATTATACTATTTAGTGGTTTTAAGGTATAATTAGAATATATTTTTACCATTTTATCCAATGGTGGTCATTATAATTAATTTAACATTGAAATTGGACATAAACAATTGCCAATCTTTTGATATAAATTGTTTCTTAAAAACATGTTATTTGTCGTAACAGCGGGAATTAATTATAAAATTAATTAATGAAACTTATATGTTTGGAATTTTTTAAAATAGACATCATTTTTGAATTAGGAATATCAATTATAGCTTAAGGTGAAATTTTGGCCTTGTTCTGAAAAACTTCAATTTTTGATTAATAGTGAAACCACTAAGTGGTAGTTAAATAACTGATTTTTCGTTTAAATGAAATATTACCACTTCTGTGATTTGATTTTCAAAAATCTGACATACATGGTTGTCATTAAGAAGTAAAATGTGGTTCAATGAGATTAAAATAAATTTTTGGTGAATAGTAACTTTTAACTTCTTAATCGTGATTAGAGGTAATTAGTGTAGTTTAAGGTACAAATAATGTTTTAATAATATGATATGAGCATGACACTTGTCCTACTCCTATTGGATGAGCCATGGCCGACCAAGACAACCCATGGGTCAACATGGGGATCCCATGGAGCCACTTTAGTTGGAAAAGGACATTAATATATATTTATTTAATGTTAAAATTAAATTGACACAAACATGAGTTGTTTTACTAAAACAGTTTTTATGTGGGGTTACACAAGTCCAAATTTTGATTATAAATATTCATTAGAAAGCTAAAAAAATTTCCTACATCATAGTATTTGTTTTATAATTTTTAGACATTATATAAATTAAATTATTTATGACATCATTATGATGCAGCGATGACCTCATTATTTAACGATTTAAGTAAAATCGAATGATAATGTAAAATCCAAAGCGTACACTTGTCAAAAACCTATTGGATGAGTATATTTCGAACCCTTATCATCTTATCCTTGAATTATATAAGTGTGGGACCTCTAAAATCCGAAACTTAGTTTATAATAAAGTGACATTTCTTTACTTTCCAAGAGTGCCCCTCCTCTCCACTTATAAAAGGCCCCCACCTCTCCCACCTTATTCACACCTTCAAGCCATTTGGCTCGGCCAACCTCTGCCCAAATACTCCCCCAACTTCCCCCTCTTACTCCTAGAATACTCACTTTGGGCAGAACGCTTCCCAAGGAAGCCTTTGGCTCAAATCAAAAAGAGTTACCCGATTTTGAGGAGGTTAAAGAACGGTTGAGTCAAGTCAGACACGAGGTAAGGGAATTTCATAACCCAACTTCCATTATTTGGGTTAATCTCCTACTTTCAAATTATTTCATGATATTATTATTTCCTATCTTGTATTTTTACATTATTTATGTTTACTTATAGTGAATACACATAATAGACCTACTTTATTAAAAATGATCTTTTTAAGGACTTCGTCTCAATCCCCTTTCATTGAGGCATATTTGGTTTTATACACGACTTTATTTTATACGGTGTATAAACCCCTTTGACATTTACGTTTATTCAAAAGGAATCTTTTTATACGAAACCTTTTGCTAAACAACAAAAGGTAATGTTTTTCTTTCCGTACTTATGCGGCGACAACGACTTCTCTGCAGACGTGACCATTATTTGAGTTTCGGCTTCCTCTACAAGCCATCTTTTTTTTAATGAAAAATAAATACAATGTTTTAACTTTATTTTATTTTGGTATTGAAAATGGTTTTGAAAGCATTTTTATTATATCAATGTGTTGTATTGATATCTTGTGATTGAAATGTGGAAATTTTATGTTTCCTTTATGCATGTTTTATGTGATACGATTATGTTATGGTTTATGATATGTTTAAACCTATTCATATGAGGAATGTATTGGACTTAATAAGTGATGGGTGGAGCCCGCTATAGCTCCTCGATGCATCGGTAGGTCTCATGAGACAACTAGACGTGGAATTGGCCGAGGCCCTTTCCCAATTTGATTTATGGTTTTTGCCGAGGCCTTAATCATTTTAGACGTCTTGGCCGAGGCCTTGACAAAATGTTTCAGAATGTCTGGCATTATACATTACCTCATTATGAAAGTGGTTATTGATATTGCATGTGATTATTCGACCAGTAGAATATCCATGTGAAGAAGTGAATGGAATTATCTGATTTTACTTTTTCCATATTATGTTGATGTTCAAGTTTAAAAAGCTTTTGTTTTAGTTATACATTGCCTTAAATGTTTATGTTTATTTATGAAAGCTTCCGCAATATTGTTATCCTTACTGAGCATCTGATCTCACCCCTTTCAATGTTTTAATATTTTCCAGGATGTGAAGAAGTATTTTATGAATGACCTGCAGGGGTAGTCAGAAAGGGATATGAGTGTGGACTATGAAGACTTTGTTATTAGTTTTTCACTTTATGATGTAATGTAACATTTATGAATGTATCTAGTGTTTCCAAGGATACTAAACTAATCAGTCTTTCGAGACTTGATCTTTTGTGATCATGCCAATGTTACGAAGTAATGCACCGACTCTGGGTAGCTGGGGTTGGGGCGTTACAATTACATTGCTATGAAAATGAATAATTGAGGCAATAGTTTTATTATGATAATTAAAAAAAATATTTTTATCATAATTTTCAAATTGACTAATACGATTCTTCAATTTTATATCCATTACATCTATTTTTTCATACCTCAATTTAGAATGGTTTTTGCAACGTATTGAAGATAATATGATACATTATCAATGTAATATTTCCAAATATGTGAGGTACATTGAATTATATATGTGGGTTGTTATTAAGAACTATATTTGTGGGGAATATAGATACTATGTAGAAACATAAATTTTTTTATATAATGTTTTACGTAAATATATATACATATAATCCAAAAAGAAATATGTAATGTATAAAAATCAAAACCTTGATATAATTCATTTATTATTGGGTTGAATATTATATGGGTAATTATTATTTTTTAAATATCTTGGGTTATATTACATTACAGGATCATATAAATAATATGATGATATTTTAAGAGTTATAGATACTATATAAATTTAATAAGTATAACATTTTTCTTTAAATTATCGTAATAGATACCATTTAGAGGTTTTATTTGTGGAAATTATGAAGTGATTAATTATAATTTGGGAGGTATATAACAAATTTAAATAGAAACCTTATATTTAAACTTTTAATTTTTAATGATGGTTATTTGGGAATAATTTTATTATGTTAGGGATAAAAAATGTAAGATAAAGATAATTATTAAGGATGTAATGATCATTAATATTGAGGTATTATGGTTTTTTGAGTAAAGAAATTATGTAATATTCTTTGAGAATATATATTTTATTATGGTTATATAGTCATTCCAAATGTTTATGTAAAATATTATATTATTTTGGAAAATATATGATGTGTGAAATTAAATTTTTGATAAGTGATTTTTTGAGTAACTCTTATTGTTTGGTGATAAATTTTTAGTTTATTTTGGTGGAATGGGGGATTAAATCATTCAAATATTTATGTTTCAATTTTTTTAGTAATATTTTATATTTTTTATCACTTATTATGTCCATAAATATATAATTTGATTTTTTGTATTATTACTGAAATTTTTGATGTTTATGAAGATTAATTCATTTGGGTATTATATTATAATTCGTTAATTTTGTCAGTTTTAGTAATAATAGAAGAAAAATATTATCACTAAATTTTTGATATGATTATACCCTTAAGATAATAAACGAAAGATTTATTTATCATATGGGATATGGTCTGAAATAGTGGTGGAAAATGTTTCATTTACACAAATAAGGATGGGATTTCATTTATTGATGTAAAGAAACCGTGATACTGTACTTTATTATATTCTCAATTTTTTGATAAAAGAATACATAAAATGAACAAATAATCTTAAAAAAATATTATCCGTTGTGATTAATTATAATGAAGTAGTTTTCTCTTCCCAATATGGAATAATTTTCAATTTAAATTTAAAACTTCTTATTTTTTGAAAATGATTCAGTTAAATATATAACATTATTGAGATTAATTCCTAAAATTTATATCTGATATTTTTTCTCCATATCCATATTACCACTTCTATTAGATTTTTTCTTTCTAAATCATGAAAACAGTTATAAATTATGCTTAGTGACCTTTGTGTTTCTCTTTTCCCAATTTTCACAATACTGATTTATTATTACATTTTATGATGTTAGTTTTCAGAAAAAAAAAATTTGCACCTTTATTTACCATATATTTTTCCATTCACAATTAATTTCTTTCAGAAAACCATTATGTATTTTTAAATTTTCATAAATTGGGATTTATTTTGAAGATATTTATATTCAAATTCCTCTTTCAGATATAAAAATTGATTTTGGAAATGTTTTAAATCATTGAATTTCAAGGTCAAAATAAATTATTTTGGAAACAATTTATTAAGTGGATTAAAATTTAAAAAATATATTTTTGTTAAAATTAATTTTGACTTCATTAATAATCGAATTTTATTAATTAAAATGGTTCCACATAAAAAATAGAATCTTGTAGGATAGGGTGATGATATTTCGCGTTTAGCGAGGCTGAGAGGCCAGAACACATGAAAAGGGATCAAAAGTGTAAAATACCAACCACAATACAATATTCCATCTTTTAATGATTATTTTTAAATTTATTAATTAATTTATATCCAAAAATACATTCATAATAAATAAAATTATCATGATTACACTATTTCTAAATGTATGTTTTATTTAAAGGTTACACATTTTATCTTCTCATGTTTTATATTTAAATGTTTGTAATGAATTATTTTATTATTTCATAATTAATATAAACAATAATCGGTGATATAATTATGGATTTATGTTTCATAAATATGTTTATCAATTAATTTGAAAAACGTATGGATTTAATATGAAAAATGAAGCATCCATTCTTTTAAATCATTTTGTTTCCATGAATCACATTATTCTATATAAAATTTCTATTTATATATTTCAAAATTATAATTTGAGAAAAATAACTTCACTTTTAGTTTGATCATATATAATTTATCTTGTGGTGAATTTTCGATATTTTTTTAATTTATTTTTATAATGAAATAATGATATCTTAAATATTTTTGCTATTATTTATTTAATATGAAATAAATATGGCTTAAAAATTTTAAAACCCTTTCCATTGACATATTTATATTTATGAATTAAAATAATATAATTTAAAACATTATTTAAAATTTAGTAACCTAAGAAATAATTTTCATAATAAAATAATTCTTCTATTAAAATTAAAAACTATTATGGTTTGTTAAATTTAAGGGTTTGGTTGGAAGGTTTCATCCAATTTAGGCTCGATCCTAAAAACCTAAGACTTTAATTATTTTTTATATCTTAACAAATAGAAATAAAATTATTACGTTATTTTATTTTAAATATATTTTTACATATAAAATTCGTATTTTCCTAAAAAAAATTACATGTCTATTTTGGTATTATATTAAAAGCAATTTCTTCCACTTATAGTATTATAAGATTATAAAACGGATTACATATTTTGAAGAATAATTCATGTCATGACCCCATCCCCATGAATTATACCAATCCTAGGATGGAAATGGGAGAAGAGGTAGAGTGACAACTCAGTCCGGCCTCCATTAGTCCCCAGGTTGGAGACTAGTACAGATGGTGTAATAAATAACAAAACGGTATGAATTTCCCATTATGAAAAATAATGTAAAAGGGAGAGATAAAACTGACACCAACCAACTCATATTCATACTACAATATAAATGAAAATAAAATGTGTACATTTTTAATGAAATGAAGTTAGTACTAAAAGATAAAGGAAAAACTATAAGTACCAAAATAAAAGCTAAAGATGGTGATGACCATGAATCCCAAACATTTCCTGTAATCTGCAAGCTAGTATTAACTAGCCTAATATCCCACTTTCTACCAATGACCTAAAAGAAAATATTTATAGATACATCAGGTGAGTATAACAGTATACTCATTAGGATTATCCAAGGATCTTCTCATGAGAAAAGATAATGAAATAATTCTAAAGAACGGTGACTAAAAAGTGAAACTAACTTATCATCAGAATAGGTACAATAAGTTCCCATCCTCACTGTGCCTACTCTAACCATGTATGACATAAAATTTCATATAACATAATAAATAATATCAAGGGTACCCCACTACTGATTTCTCATCATTTGGCCACTCTGTTAAAACATCACACATTCATAGAATCTCTCTCTAAAAAATTCTAGAACATAGTCACCTGGGTGAAGCACCACAACATTCACCTCATGATAAATATCTCTATATACCCATTAAAAAAGTAAACAAGTTGTTTTTGGGAACCACCATAGCATAAATAACATTTTTTAAACATCAGGTATTATACCTCATGCCCTCACAACTCATACACCAAGTAAGGAACCTCAAGAAAATAGAACCTATACATGTTATACCATTATTAGTTATTAGGAAAGTATATAAATAATATATGTGTTTGAAATAACCAAAATCCATTACATTCCTCTACACACATATATGGGAAAACAACTATCAGGCATACAATAAAAAGTAACTACTATGAGAAGTGATTCAATCCAAAAGGGGTCGTGAGCTATCAATCCTCCCATAGGGATATTAGGGAAAATAACCCAATCCCTGAGGGTTCATAATCACTACGGTGTCAATCACCCTAACCAAAACGGTGGAGTATCATATAAAAAACAAAATCACATGATATAAAATATCTCACATCCACACTACAGTCATTAAATACTTTGAGACTCAATTATAAATAACGTCTCTTGGAATCCCAACTACCACTACTATGACCAGATGTCATATACTCAAACAACCATTTAAATAGCTACATTAACTTACATTTTCTCTTTTCATCAGTTTCACTTTAAGTTTATTAATAATATAACCATTAATCGACCATTAAATTTTTTTATTACCATTACAACAATGTTCCACACCCTCTAGGAATAAGAAATTAGAGTTCACATCTTCTCATAAATATAACCATAGCATTGTATTCTACCAAGTTTCAGCCACATCGGATAAAATTTTATTCTTTTATTGACATTATCACATTCCATATTACCATTTACTCCAGAAATAAATACTAAGCTACAAAAAAATGTATACTACCAAGAAAATTAATTCTCCTCATGTAGTGGGGTGAAATAATGAAGATAAAAAACCATGCATTTGTCATCCAAAAAATAGATCCAAACAAGCATCTGAAATTCAAGTCAACGGGTATGCCCAACTTCAACCCACCCTATCATACCTGATGTCCTCCACATTACACACATGCATATCCTGATGTATCCTTCTATCACTATTTTCCACGTCTTCCCCAACTACTATGAATATAGATAACCTCTATTTTAATACATTAATATTATATTACTTTTTTAGAATACTTAATACATTATACAAAAAATCACTGAAATACCATATTAGTTTTTTCCTTTGGAAACATGGATACGTAAACTGTTGTCTGTGAGAGAGATAAATTATCCCCCACAAGTTCATCCAAGACTAGCACCCCTCTATGACATATCATATAAGAAATATATATTCATAACCTAAGGATGGAAACATAAAAACCGGTGATCTTAGATGCTTAGTAAGGGTAAATAAGGGAGATATGTAAGCATTTTCATTAGAATAAGGGTATGTTAATGTGATAATGACAATTTAATATCATACTTTTTATATAAAAGATCATAAACATGAATCACGTAATAAATCATAGTAGTTAATAAGACATGAAGTATACAGAAATAATGAACATAATCCATGAAAGAATAATATATGAATAAAAAATGAATTATATAAAACATAAAATCAAATAATAATGAATTTTATGGTTGTAAATACATTTATTTGAATGAAATATTTGTGGGAGAAATACTTTACAAAATCAGCTTAACACCCATTTCCATCGTTGTATTACTGAACTGAGATAACACCTTGTTCTAGCCTTGTATTATAAAACTAAGTTCACTCATCATTCTCGACCTGTATTACAGAACTAATTTTATTTCTCATTCCATACCTATAATATATAAATGAGTTAGTTTTACATTATAAACATTTTTATCTCCTGAGATATAAATAGATACCCAATGCCTTAAAGGGAGATATAAGTATCACCTATCTTATAGTGGAATCATACATTTATGTTCCACAAAATCATAAACAATCAGTCCTTAACCTATGAAATTACATGTGTATGGTAAATATATAAACATATCATAACCTTTGGATAAAGACACTGGTTTCGTCATCATTTAACAAAACGGATAACCAATTAATGTCAAATTAATTTCTTAAACATATTACTTATGAAAAAGAAATAGGTTTTATACATATCATGACATTAAGAATAACCCATATTGGGATCCTTTAGATAATTTCATAGAAGGGAATGAGTAACATCAACAGAGGTTATCATATATGAAAAATAACTTTGAAATGCCCTTCATAATGGTTTCTGGAAGAGAATATCCTTTCTTCTTTGAAAAATTATTTTAATACATAGTAAAATTAGAAAATAATTTCCCTTGAAAACAACTTTAAATCATATAATTAATACATTAAGTCATTTAGAAAACCATTTTCCAGGAAAACTTATAAAACTAGCTTAAAAAATATAAAATAAATCATTAAAAACAATTTGTATGCATATAAAGAAATATTGAAAATGTTTAAAAACATTTTAACAAGAAAATATATAAAATGAGATACAAAAAAATTGATACCATTTATTTGAAAGTAATTTTAATAGTTATAAATAATGATTGAAAACAATTTGAAAATCATTTTCCTTAAAAACATATAAAACATGGTTGAAAATATTTCAAAAACATTTTTCCTCAAAAATAACATTTAAAATCATTTTCTTAAAAATTAACCAAATTAAATTTAATTTGAGTCTTCATAAAACTAATGGTGGGTAAATACATATATATCATACGAGGAAAGAAGAACAATCCTTTTATATTGTAAAATGGTTAGAAAAATTACTTGTTCACGAAGAGAAAAGAATATCCATTTGAAAATAATGGGAAAATACAAATAAGTGTAAAAATTACTATTTATTTTTATTGGTTAATGTTACAATATTCTTGTAATCTCTTTAGGGTAAACATGGTTTTTAAGGAACATATATTTTTGACAGAAAAGGGGGGAAATTCGAGAATTTTATTACATATTTTTAACTATCTTATGTACCACAGAGTAGTAAAATGTTTCCAATACATGAATATATCTTGAATAAACCTGGAAGAACAAAATTAATTATTTCTCTTGAGGTCTAGAAAATATGATTTCAAAAAAGGAAGAATAATCATATATAATCTCAAAAAGCTATGAGATTGTTTCAAAAAACACTTTTCACTACATAACATTGAACCATAATCTCCATGTATGAAATGGAAATTAAGTGAAGCTTAAAATATAATTAAAATAATTTTATTGATGATATTACATGTAAAATAGATGTATTTACACCCCAAGAAATAATTTTGGTGCATAACAAAACACGAGTCTCAAAGAAGGAAAATTGAGAAAAAAATATTTTATTGGATTTGGTATCTTTTAAAAATTAAAACCATCAAATACCTATTAAATAATGGATATTTAAATACCTATAAATTTATATATAATAATATTTTAATACATCAATGGTTTGTATGCACTCCATACAAAATTAAAGGGTTGTGAATAAATCATGTATCTCATAGAAATAAAGTCTGATGAAATCCCCTAACCTTGTATCTTAACTCTCCTTGTACTTTTTTAAACCACCTGTATAATAAATATAAATATATTATAAATATTTTACAAAACCATATTATTATATCTAATACCATATATTATTTTATTATGGCCTCATATTAACCTCTTACTAATAATTATTTGTTACGGTTTCACATCGGTTAATACTCACTTTTTTCTTCGTATGTGTCATAATTTATATTATATTTTTCCATATAGTTATAAAATTATTAAATAATTTAAAACATTATATAAATATCATTTATACTCAGTATAGTTTAATATTAAGAATCTATATAATATAGATTTATGAGATTGAATACATCGTTCATGCGGACGGTAAGTCGTACGTAAGCATGAACGTTGTTTCAATTTTTATTTTCATATAGAATGAAATAAAGAAAATGAAATATGTGTATATATGCATATAATATAATTAATTTACAATTAAAATTATATATATATCATACAAGTTCACTGAAACAATCCTTAGTTCATTACATTTTGTGTGTGAATGAGTCACATCACTTTGAGGGGGCGGTAAACCACACCTCCTCAAACGGAACAATCTTTTTTATAAAAAATGGAATGTAAAAAAGAAATGTTTTTTAATAGTAATAACTAATATTAATATAATAAAAAAAGTAATTTAAAATATATATAAATAGTTCTTCTATCATAAAATCCACTATGATAGGTGGTAAAGGAAAAAATGAATCATCTTAATTTAGTGAGGCCGGAGTTTGTTGTACTTGTAAATAGTATACTCATTACCTAGGAGAGGGAATTGTGTGTAAGTGTAGATTGAACCATTATCATAAAAATATACTAATATATTGATAATTCAGGGGTTTTATACTACTATTTAATAAGGAGAGTGGTGGGGTGGGGAATGAAAATAAAATATAAGAGCATGAGAGAAAGTGTTACCTCTTAATAGGGTGACCCCTATTGGTTTATGCCAAAAGACTTCTTCAATGAAATTCTATATAATGTAAGGATTCAATGATTACGGGGGGGTTTGTATGTGTGTTGGGATGTTATTTTATGAATGTATGTGGTTGCATAGGTTTGAAGAAGAGGGGTGGTGGCCTCTTTTATGGAAAGAGGAGTGGTACTCTTATAAATATGTGAAGAGATTATTCCACCAAGGGTTTTAATTTTTAATGTGTATCTAATGTCTATGTTAGGATGTATAGGGTATATATATGGCTAAAAATTAATTTTTTTTAAATATTACTGATCGTTTTGGTCTTCAAGGTTATGTTTTATGACCTTACTATATTTAATTTAACATCCATCGATTTGCTTAATTTAAATCACTTCCACTAATATTTTTTTCGTAAAAAATTAATTTGACCAAATTAGATGGTATAAATTATTCTTATTCTAATTTTGGAATCCCTTTTTCCAAATTATAATCACATAAGTGGTAGACATTTTCTTTTCATTAAGATATTTTTTATTTAAATCAAATTAAAAATATATATTTGACCCGAATTTAGAAAAGTCCAGTTTGTATTTGTAGAGGTAGAATAAATAATTTCTATTTTTGGAATAATTTTTTGTAATCATTTAAGAAATTTCTTAGTCACCCATTGATAAGGTAAAGTAAACTTTATAGAATTTTTTTTAAAACAAAACAAATAAAAAAATACGTAAATTGTATTAATTGATAAGTATATCATCTAATATAACTTTGAAACCCGTTTAAAATATGTTTTATCCTTGTAAATATTTTATATAACAAAGTTGTTTTGAATTAAAATCTTATATTTTCACAATTATTCAAAAAATATTGTTTCTCAAAAGAATCAAAATATTTCACTCTAACAAAATTTCAAAATTATAAATTAATAAATGAAGTTTCTTATATCAAATTATATTTTTAAATATAATTAAAATTAAATTTATAGTTTTTACATAAGGACATGAAAAGTATTTTTTTTATACAGTAATATTTTTAAACATATATGGACTTTACCAAAAGTTATATCTTTTGTTATCAATATGTCTTAATTTTATAAAATCATAATAAAAAAATTTGAAATGTATTCATTTTAATACATATTACTATGTTTAACAGAGAGGTTATTATTATCTCAATTGAATAAATCTAATAATATAACGAATTTTTTTTAATCAAAAATTATTATTGAATATAGGTGGTTCTGTATGATATTAAGTAACAAAATAAAAATAGGGCTAAGCAGGTCTAAATATATGTAGACCATGTGTTTTCCTGATATCTATGATCATACATTCATAAGAGAAAGACCATTTGTTATCAGAAATGGGCAGGTCATCTTCTAATAGAACTTTTATGTGTAATAGTTGGCTCTCTATTCCCTTGCCGCCATGTGTCGGAAGACCCCATGACTTCATTAATCATATATCTACTCTTGTGAACATTTTAGATAATTGACCGTGGGGTAGAGTTTTTGGCTTGAATATACTTTAACAGTGCTTGAAAATCCATTTACAGTGTAACAATGTGTATGTTATTCTTCATTCGTAAATAAAGGCCTTCAAGTTACACAATCACTTCCTCCTATAAATAACACCCATTGATGAAGTCGGATGAGAGTTAAAATATGGTAGATCCTCTATTATAACGGACTAAAAATACTCCCCACATGATTATAGATATAAAAAACCCATATTTATTTAGTTTTATCCTAGAAACGGAGGATTCCACTTGCCCATCAACTAGTGGGGAGACTGGGGAGATCAGGGGTGATTGGTTTGGTCCCCATGGTCAATCTTGGAGATGGACCTTGATCCATGTTCATGAAGGTGTATCCCAGTTCATGAAGGTGTCTTTAATGTCTCTCAGAATCATAAAATGCAGTGCTGGGAAAATATATATCCAAGAATCACTCAACCATTTAAAGAGATACATTAAATTATTTTATCAATTTTCATAATTTTCATGTTATGTTAAATAATTCATTAACTAAAAATTAACCATTAACATTTTACACATTATATTTATTTACCCTTAAAATAATGTTTAATGCCATCAAGTAATAAGAAAACACAGTCCCCAACTTCTTCTAATTATAACATCATAATTTCATCCCAAAACACTTCAATCCAATGGGTTAATTATTTATTCATTTATTAAAATTATCACATACCATATTACTAGGTACTCTAGGTAAACATATTATACAACCAAACATGATATAAAATTGGGAACATCAATCTACCTCATGTAGTGGTAAAAGGAAAGAGGATAAAAAAACCAATTCGTCATCCAAATAATAGATTCAAACAAGCATCCAACTTTCAGATCAATGGGTAACCCCACCATCAACCTATTCATTCATCCCTTTTATCCTCCCCAATACTCAAAAGCATATCCCAATGCATCCCTATATCACACACTTCAACTCCTACAAACAAAAATTGGTCCTCCCTACCCCATATATCACAACAGCCCCCTAGGATCATCTATCTCAGGCTCACATCACATCCCTCACATCCCACCATATATACCATAAAAACCCTCAAGGATCAGCCATCCAAGGCTCATGTCACATCACAATTTATATGAAACAAAAAAAATAAACTGATCTATTAGACATAAATTAAGTCATACATACTTCACACACAATAATCAATCACAAATCCAAAGAACATGTCAGTTGTCCTTTATAAAAAAATAAAAAACATAGGACCTATAAGGAATTATATTTTCTCACCCAATAGATTCTTATTCCATCTTGAAAAAAACTGATTCATTATTTACTAGTTCAACTATCGGAATCATGACTAGAAATCCATCACAACCCATCCTCAATTAACTAAATAA
Organism: Viscum album; assembly: GCA_963277665.1. Taxonomy (NCBI): domain Eukaryota; kingdom Viridiplantae; phylum Streptophyta; class Magnoliopsida; order Santalales; family Viscaceae; genus Viscum; species Viscum album. The sequence goes on along the minus strand of OY728140.1, from coordinate 808,363,943 downwards.
TTAACTCTGAATTCCTTTAATTCCTTTATCAATAAGAAATAAATTCTTCACATCTTTATTCATCTCTATTAAAACATGGTAAATCAATTAATTTAAACAGGATTACATCATTTTAAATACAACACACCAAATTCCTTAGACATTCCTCTTTAATATTTTATCGAATTAGTTACTAATTAATTATGGATTTACATTTTTTACCAGTTCTCAACAATAACAACCTTCTAATAAAATCAAGGTATAGATATCACACTATATAGAAAAATAAGAGGAAACCCATTATCATAGTTGAAAACAAAAACATCTACATATTGTCAATATGAATGATTTAATATGGTTCAAGTAATTATAATATTGATTTTATTACAATCCAATGGGGTAAATCATGTTATTGCTATGTTATCATCTGAATAAATAGAGAATCAATAAATCCCCTACCTCAAAAGGGTATCAATTTTTTCTAAACAAGAACATACGAATGTTTAAGATCCTAAAACCCACTCGTGCAAGAACTACATCAACTTGAGGATGCCATGCCAGAACCAAAGCAACAAACAACCAACAAAAATCCTTTCAAAAAATGGAGATCTAGTGATATGACATATAAAAGAGTAATGAGAGGGAACATATTGAAGAAACCACAAAAATAGAGTTAGAGCATACCTTAAATCAAATAATGATGAAAGCAGGGAATCTAGAGACTAAACCTAGATAATTGAATCTAAAAAATATCGATGATGGGGTTTTCCAGCCCCTTGTAATTGAGAGGGAAGTTTTTTAGCCATTGAGTTGCCTGAATTTCCCTAAGGCCTACATTTTTATTGATTTTGATTACCCCCCCCCCCTAAAGAGATTATGGGGAACCCCTACAAGTCCCGTAGGATCATAGATTACATGGCCCATAGGCTTAGGAGATAACATGACATAAAGGTCATAGGGAATTCAACCAGAATGTCTACAAGAAACTGCCCCTCCCCTACATCTTCATCATGATAGTAGCTCTCCACCTTCACATGGTCATCTGGCTAGGCTTCCCATGAAAGCACAGACTGGCCCCGATGGTATATTCATACCCTCTCATTTTGAGAAATCCATTTGGCTCTACTCTTGTGAGTGCACCTTCTCTGAATCCTCTTCTAGGGTTGCTAATTTTTTGTAGTGTGTCTCGGGCAACTTCATGTGGTGTGAAGGACTTGAGGTGGCCCGAAGGCCTTAAAGGTGGTCCAAAATCCCTACTGACCCGAAGTCCTGGGTGTCCCAGATTCCTTAGGGACTCCAAGCCCAAACGGGTGGCCCATGGTGAATAGTTCCAGCTACTACAGTACCGAACAGTACCTACAACAGTAACTGCTACAGTGCCTGCTATAGTGCCCACACGGTGTACAGTTTTCTACAGTACCTGTACAGTGTACTTTTCTACTACAGTACCCGCACAATGTACATTTTTTCTATATTTCCTACTACAGTTCCTGCTACAGTACCCCAAAAAAATGCCTCTACCTGGTTTTGAACCTGGGTCTTGTGGATGCACTTAAGGATACCTCACCAACTGGGCTGAGGCTCATGTGCTAGCCATTGAGTTGGATAAACTTGAGTGGCTAAAAAATTATATAACATAAATCATCATGTATTTTCATGATGTGTAATCCCCTTTCATATCATTTAATCTTCAGGGTTACATTTCCACTGAAAATGGATCACCATTTTATTTTTAAAACCCCCATTTATTATATATCATGATCTAATGAGGACAAGTAGTTAAACCTACGTTATTGAAATATAACTGTTTGAATGGAATTAAATCTCTCACCTTCAATATTTTAAAATTAAAACTCTTATATTATCTTTTTGATTCTCCTCTGAGAACCTCAATCTTCAAAAACATACCAAAGGTGGATCTATTTAGATCCAAGAACAAAAAATTACCATATTCAAAGATAAGATGTGATTGGGTGAAAACATATTGATCCAATATTATTTATACTTGTGGTTGAGACATTTTGTGCTTGATCTCCTAGTTAATCCACTTAAACCCCCTATCAAATATAACCATTATAAGTTAATCTTCATAACATGATTTCTTATTTTATGTAACAAAAATTAAAAGGATGGATTTTAAACATGAGAAAAATAAATTTTTTCAAAACTATATCAATGTCATTTCCTTGAGATAATTATTTAAAAATGATGAACCTATTAAAAACATCCTTTAATTTTATAAAATACTCCACTTTGTTTCTTTTCACAAGAATTTCAAATTTTCATCATTAACAACATATTACTATTTTTTAATTAGTTGTTGTTTAGACTAAAATATTAGAAACTTTCCTAAAAAGATCCCCTCATACTTGTCAAGGTCAACCCATTACTTATTTATTATTTCATTAGGGAAAAATAATAAATTTTTTAATATTATGAATATGTAGAAAATTGATCACCCTTAAAAAATAACATTTTAATTTATTATAAATATCTAATCTCTAATCATTTTGATCATGATAGTTATTTAAACAATGAATTTTCATTATAAATTTTTATTAGACTTTATGAAAAAAAAATTATTCTATTCAACCATGATGTTTTGGAGTTATTTTTACAAAACATGATTCTTTTTTTAATAAAAAAACAACACTGATATTATAAATATAATTGAGGATTAATACATTAACTCATTGATAATGTTTGAAAATTTTATGAAATCCAAATTATATCTCCCAATTGCCTTCAAATATAAAAATATATTGTTTGGCAACATAGACAACAAATCACATTAAAATTCTTCGTGAATAAAATTTATAAAATATGAGTATAATATAATAATACCTACATAAGGATTTTACTTATTTAATATATTATAAACTATGTCTTATGTTTTCTAAAAATGTTTAATAATGTATATTATATTTTATAATGTAATCTAAACCCATGTTTGCTAATAATTATAATAACAACCTCAATGATAAACCATTTATAAACTACCATTATGAAAAATAATAAAATATATATTTCCCAAACAAATTATTTTTGTGATTTTATGTATTTATCCGAAAAGTCATCAAATTTGCTTTCATAATTGAATAAACATGATTAATACATATAGACATTCATTTAATATTAGGAAATTTTTTTAATAACAACTTTTTCTTATAAAATAAATTGACTTTTACTCCAACATCCAAAATTTTACTAGCATTTATTTATTCCACTATTTGAAATAGTAAATTTTTATCATACAGAATATAATAAAATATAAAATATTGGTTAGAATATAGTGCTCAGTATGGGGTAAAACTACATATAACATGAAACTGTCTTAACTAAAATTAATGGTAAAGGAACTTAATTCTACATTCCATTGAATCAAGAATAAAAAAATAAGAAACCATGGAACATATAGAAATCTCATAATATAATTTGATCATCATATTCAAATTATAAAGGCTTCCTCCAATGGTTTTTACAATAATAGTAAAGATAATCTACAAAACTCTATAATAATGCTTCTCTAGGCAATAATCTTCATAACCAATGAATCATAAATGGGTCTCTTGCATTTTAAAAATAATAATTATATTAGGGTTCTATATTTAAATTTAATGTTCATGGATAAATAAATAAATTTTATTAAAAATTATAATAAATAATTAGAGTGTTATTTCAGTTAAATATAAACAAAAATATTATATTACTATAGAAAACAAGTTTACAAAAACACTTACAATATTTATAATATTATTTCACTTTTTTTATTATTTTATTAAAATATATTTCAAATCAATTCATATTTTCATAACTTATAACATATTACTAAAAACTAATATCAAATCTAATATAATTAATTTAGTATATATAAAATCTTAATTTATATTCAGTTTGAAGTTATATATCAATTTTGATCAAGGTTTAGCGGCATTCACTCTCATTTTATATTAAAGTTAGATCATTATACAATTATTTGTCTCCATAGATACATTAGTAGGGTATTTAAGGTCCCACTTCCATGATGTTCAAATTTCCATATTCATGGTGTTACATGTATTTGATAAAATTTAAATATCAAAGAGGTATTTTATAGCAACTTAATAGTTCTGGAAGAAAAATATATATACCATTATACGTGTGTGAAAATATATGTTGTCACTCTCAGAGGATTTATTATATGCTGATGAAATTTCATTTATTTTAAATTGAAATTAAAAGGGAAAATAAAGAGTTACTATAAATATTTTGTGGTGACATAGTTAACCACAATTAACAAGAATATATGAATTTAATTTTATCTTATAGAAAATTTATAATATAATATAGAATTAATATTGAGATAAATAAATTTTATTATACCTTCCATGATAATGAATCCATCCCAGAAGTGGTTTGTACAAAAAATGGAATAAATAAATGAAATAAAAAGTCAATAAAATATAAATTGTATGATGAAAAAAAATATAAATAATTAATCAGTTATTTAAAATTTCAAATTTTTAAAATTATAAATATGAATTAAAAATATTGTTTGAATCATAGGGGTGACCTGTATAGTTCACCTAGAATTATATATAAAAAATAAATAAATATAATTGAAATAAAATATGATTCAATCCATTTTAAATCATTTCTATCTCATTCTTTGATTGAGTTGTTATGATGATATTTTTTTAAATAATATTGGGAATTATTATAGGGAACTTTATATAGTAATATATTTAAGTAAGTGAGGTGAATTCATTTTAAAAATATATGGTTTAAGAGAGGTGGCTAAAACACATGTTAAATTAAAATTTCTAATTACTTTAACTCAAAACAATATCTTGAAATATGAAAAAATTTAATATTAGTGAAATTATTTTTTATATAAAATTTAATATTATGATATCCCATAATAAATTTAAGGAATCATTTTTATTTTTTACATATATACCATATTAATCTATATTCCATATTTTAAAACAATTAATTCTTTATTGATGTATTTGACTAATTAAAAATGTTACCGTCCAGACTGTTCACCACCTTACATTGTTGGGATATGGTGTTGAATGTGAAAGAGGGATGTTACACGGAAATTTGTTTGAAAATAAGGAGTTGTAGATGAAAATAAAACTATAATAGATTATGCAGCATGAAGGGTTGTATTGTGCCGCAAGTGGTGACCTAGTGGTATGTAGATGCCATCATTGATGTAGAGATATATTGAATGAATTTTATTGGTTCTTCCATTTTTGATATGGTAGTGGTGTTCTCACGTGATAGTATCATGTAGTCCAGGAGTAGTGAATTATGTTGTTTAGTTACTTTTTGCTCAGTTATGCCAAGGATAATTTTCGATGTATAGACTTATCTTTTGGGTGGGTTCTGTGGCACATAGATGTAGGTGGTAACATTGAGTCTTGGAAGAAGAACCTCAGAGGTTGTTTTTTTCATGGTAGTTTCACTATAGAGTTGGGATATGGCATAACCTCCATCTTTGGTTATTAGATTCTATATCATGGAGTTCATAGTTTTTCTATAGTCTATTCTTAATTTTATTTAATATGCGGCACATACCTCATCATGTTCCATGGACACAACATTTACCAACCCCACTATTGTGCATTATCTCGCTGAGTTCTATAGTCTTTTAATTTCTACACTTCTTTACCAATATGAAGTGTTGTCCACAGTAATTTATTTATTTTAGATAGTTTATAAAATCATGAAACCCCTTGAGCCCAACCATTCTAGTTGATTTTCTCTCAATTCTTGGGTGAGCTTTGGCTATTCCATGGATGTCTAGAAACCAGTTTTCAATGGTTTTTAACCAAGAACATCATATACTTATCCTTTGGGTTTCTAAATGATTTTAATTCCTTCTTTTTCATTGTTTTCTCATCATTCCTCTTAGTGGAATGGATTTTTTCTTATAAACGATTGTTTTTCTATCATTTTGGTAAGTAAATTATATGGGATCATGTACTCTAGGTTTATCAATGTGTTCCTATTTAATTTGATACATTTAGGTCCCCTCTAAATTATTCCATCTTTTAAAATGGTTTTGAATTTTTTGTTTGAGGTAGGGTATCTTCGTAATTCCCATTAATTTATTCACATGAAATTATCATCCTTTATCCTATTAGAGAGATATTTTTTATAAAATAAATTTATGTTAAAAAGGATAAATTAAAATTTTATGGCATGCCATAATTAATCAAAAATATTCCATTTTATTTTTTTATTGAGATTATGTATGCTTGATGTAATTTATGAATGTCAAATTCATTGTGCGATTTTTATATAGTAGTTGATGTGATTTTGAAACCATTTATCTTTAAATTTGTTTTATCACCTTGAATAAAATGGACAATCACATACATATGGATAATGAATCACTTTCCCTTAGATAATCATGTTTTATATTGGAATTCCCTTGAGAATAAGGAATTGATCCTGATAAAAACCCATTTTAACATAGAAATTAATTATGTAGAAAGTGGTTGTGATTTGTGGTTGAGGTGAATGAGTTGTATGTGAAGCGATGAGGTTGGAATATGTGGTTGTTCTAATGAGGAAGTGTTTGTGATTTGTGATAGTGGTAATGTGGGTCATGATGATTGGAGAAAGATGGTGTGTTTGTGCTGGTATGGTCTTTTTCCAGTTTCTAGGATTTCATTGAAAAATAATTTATTGATTAAATAAAAATGGAATTTATTGGAATTGTAAATGAACACCTAAATTTAAATTTTAAGTATGGAATTATTATTTTTAGTTAAATTGGATAAAAATGTGTTTGATAAATATATATGGTTGATAATTGTAAATCCTGAAATTTTTATATCTAGATAATAAAATATGGAATTTAGTTTGCGGTGGTGTCTAATTTTTTTGGTATTATGAATTTGAAAGTGTATGAAAAATTAATAGGGGTTATATGGTCTTGTGGTGATGTTGGGAGTTGTAATGCTAATCTTATTGGGTACCCATAGGTTGGGATTATATTTTTGATGATATATATTATATGTTTATTATTATTTCTATTATCAATGCATATTACTTGAGAACTATGTTTGGTCCCCCAAATGTTTTGGTATTTTCATCTAACATCCATGATTATGAGGATGGATGGATAGATACCCCTCTTACAAATACTAACACCAAATAATAGTAATTTTCATGGTTTGTGATGGATTACTGTTATAAGTGAACATGTGGTGATGTTTTATTAGTTTTATTGGGATGTCTAGGTTTCTTATGTTAGTGCTTCATGCATTGTAGGTGGAGGTAATGATAATTATGTCTTTAATTTCAAGAAACCCTACAATTATGGTTATTAAAGTTATGGAGAAATTATTATTTGGCCTCAGTGTCTTTTTGTGAGATATGATTATGTTGATCAGGTATCTTTTGGTGGTATGTAATGGGTTCAACATGGGGTTCATTGAATTTTTCATTTTTTCACGTGTCTTCGAGAAAGATACTATACAAAACAAATGAGAGTGAATAAATATGAGACATTGGGTTGTGAGAGTGGAAAAGTAGTGGGAATGTGGTGTAGGAACCCCGTTTTATCCATAATATTGTTATTATGTTAATATAATTGGATTTTATATTTACTTATTATTCCTTGGTGATAATTGGGATGTTTAGTTGAAATAATTATTATCTATTGGTTTTGCTATTTTTATAGGAGTTCATTTTATTCTCTTTTTATATTTTGATGAGATACCATGGGTATGATCCCAGAAAGTATAAACATTATACTATTCACTTATATATATATATAATTTTAGGTTTACAAGAGGATATTGGTGATGAGGACATACATTACAATATTTAGAATTAAAGTTGTGGTTGTGTTTCTGCCTTAGATTTTTCTTTTTAATATCATTGTAAAATCATAGTATTTTGTTACTTATACAATAATTGTTGGGATGTTTTTGGACTCATTTCTCTTATATTATTTCATGGAGATGATTTGATATTGATTATTGTATCTCACAATCCTACATCAGCTACTAAGATAATTTCTTCCAATAATGTGATTTTTATATCCCCAATGCTAGACACTTAATAGGGGCCTATAGAAGGTGGGACTCATGGGTCATTATCTATCTTCATTCATTATTATCCCAGTATATTTAACTTTTGAGGTATGGGATCATGACTTAGTGGTGTTGAATTTTTTTTAGAGTGATCATAGTATTTGGATTTATGAATAGTGAGGAATGCAAGAGTTTGTATGTAAATTGTTTAAGATGATTTTGGTGCATGAATTTCATTGGGGAGAATGACTAGGAAAATGGATTTTGGGGCCCCCATGATCATATTCAGGTAAACTAATCCTACTGAAGGACCATGTGAGGTGGTACCACATGAAGGGTACATACGCTGGAGAGTTACGTACATGGTAATTGGGTTTTTTATATAAATTTAGTGATACTTGTAATTTACCATTAATTATATTTTTATTAATAAAATTATTCAATATTTGGATTAAAAATCATTATTAACATTTCATTTGTAACTTTTGGACGTTGTCCATATGTGATTTAGGATGGTAAAGATTATTAGTCTATCCCATTTCACCATGATCAGGTATTTGTGGATAACTAGGATGATCATTGGTCAAATAAATCTTATTCTCAGAGGAAGTGTTTTTTGATGTATGATGGTAGTGCCCTTGATTAAGATTCAATTTTCTAGATATAGGAGACCAGGAACAACATTAGTTTATTCAAAGACCATGTGGTGTGCTCGGTCTCATGGGTTGTCAATTTGATGTGAGGTGCAACACATTGGTGGTCGAAATTGTATCTTAGTGAGTGGATGGATGTTTCATGAGAAATATTCTAAAAGGAGTTCTATTTGAGGTTTTTATCAAAGAATATGAGTGAATTGAATGTGTAGGAGGTTCTATCTCATAAAATGGTGAGTATGTCAATGTATGTTCTTTGGAATAGGTTTAAGGATCTTTTGTGTTTCTCCACTTATATTTTCAAATATGATTAGTCTCATGTGTATCATCATAATGATGCACTCTAAAATTTTATTAAGTATTTAGTTACTCCTTTCACCATACAAACATATATATACGTAGTGAATAATTTGGATGTTATTAAACATATACACTTGTATAGACGATTGTCGTGATAGAGATACTAGATGGGATCATTAAAGACTACAGTTTTTAGTTGAAGTTACTAGGTGTCAAGGCCTTCACATTTTTCACCATCTAGGAGTCTGCCTTAATAACTTTTTCTACAGCCTTCTGGGGATATAAATTGGAAAAACAAATTGGGGTATTTGATTTAGTGTTCGTTTAATATGGGTGGAATGTTCATTTTCATAATTAAGTCCTTTAGGTTCATGGATCTCTTCACGGTGGAGGTGGTCAGGTTCAGTGGAATCCTCAATAGTAGAAACAAGTTAGTCCATTTCAGTAATAAGGGAAGTATTTTTGGATCTTTCAAAATGAGTGGGGTTCTGAAATGGTATTCCATAGGGTGTACCTCTTCTTTAGAGACCCATACCTAAATGTGGTCTTATAGAAGACCACATGTAGTGATTCAAGGGATCCAAGCATGGATAGTTTCATGATATAGAGGAACAAACACCAAATCATGTAGATCTTTTAGAGTTATGATCAACTTGTTTTCAACCCTTTTTTATTAATTATCTCACATGGGAGCCTCAAAATAACATTCCAAACCAATTCAACATGTCAAGACACCATATTTTGACCATCATGGCGGTGAGATAAAACAATATAAATATATATCATATAAAGTAAAATAATACATACAACCAGGGTACAAAAAGGAAGAAAGAGTTGTATCCAATATCAATGTAATCCATTAAAAAATAGAAAAACCAAAAAGTATCACAATCCATGAACAAATTTTATCTTTACGAATAACCATCACATATAAACCATTCCACTACACATTTAAGGTTGAAAATATTATTAAGAATTCTACATGATGCCCTTCCATTTACCTAGATCCTATAAAAATTGTCTACAACTACCCAAAAGAAAAAAGAAGGATGTGACCAAAAATCCCATTCGGATACCACAAAAAGACAATATATTTATACTAATAATAAAGATATCATTATATATTTAATATAAAATCATTTTTAAAATGAATTCTATTAAATTCAAACCCATTTTAAGTCATTTACCTTTTTTTCATAAAATCTTTTCAAATACACAATTCTAGTAATATAAACAGTATAAGAGATAAAATAAGGATGTTTATCAACGCACCATATTGTATGAAAGTAAACACACATACATGACATAATCCATCATATGGAACTATATTATACAACGTCTTGTAAAAATATGTGAGAAAAAATCTTTAATAAAATCCATCATGTGATAAATAAGACATAAATTAAAATAAATATGTATTAGTCTCTTACCAATGGGATAAGATACTAGAAATAAAATATCATAAACCAGGAATATGTTGGTAAAAACTGATATCGATATTTCCCACAATTTACTGATATAAAAAATTTAACCCCTGGTTGTGCCACACACACTACAGTCACTTATGTCCCTTGAATAATGAAAAATAGTTTACCAATGTTCAATGTTTGTCGAAAAACATTTTCCAAAAATAATCAAATTTTATAAAACATTTTAAAATACTAGATAATTAGCTTCAGATTTTGAAAATGCATTTTCAATGAAAACGCATCAATCAAAAATTTAATCAAGAAATTTTGGGTAAACCCCCATTTTTATGGAAAAATCCAACTAAAACCTACAAAATTAAAAAAATTAAATTTAAACCATTGTTCATATCATTTAAGAAAATAAACTAAATTAATTTTTCAATAATGATGACTGATACATAAAAATAACCCATTTTATAGAAACACCTACCTCCAAATAGTGGAATAACAAGTCACCTTTAAAAAATGAGTAACATTGAAGATTATATTTTGTCATCAGAATACAAGTTCCATAAGAAACAAATTTAATCATCCATAAATATAGTTTTATATAGTATTATAGCCCAATCGGGTTTAAATAAGATGAGAGGAGAATATATCTTACATATTTCAACAAAGAAGTTGGAAAACATAATAAAAATAATAACATAACTCAATGTGATCTGTTATAAATGATGTCATTCCACAAATAATTCAACATGAGTGATCAATGATGAACCATAAAAGGGTAAATTTGTGCCAAAAATATGTTATTGGGGGGTTATGCTTCCAAAAGTCCAAGATAAAAGGGTAAAATTACAAAATTTTTAACTATTCTATTGGAGGTCACACGGTTTATAGGAGAAGGATGCATGGTTAGACTAACCATATTCCATAACCATACAACCCTAAAATTTATTCTATTTGGGGGGCATATTTTTCAGGGGATGTCCACGCAATGTGGGGAAAATGTTGTTTAAACTATTTGAAACCATTATATAACCATCAGAAACCCTGAAAGGTTTATAGAGAATGACGCATCATTTGACGAATCATATTCAAACTATGAAAATTTCCATTATAACCTCACATTACCACACAAAAAGGATTCTACGTGGTTAAACTATGAATTCACTATAACCATGTATCTGGATATGTTCTCTCAGAATACCTTATTTTCAATCATTGTTCAACTGAATCATTCTGAATCCCCAAAGTTAATATCGAAGGATAAAATAAGTATTACATATTTCCTATAGGGTGTCATAGTTATCTACCCTATAATTTATCTCTCTTCCTAAAAACTCATCAAAAACATTATTTACAAAAATAGGGGGCCACTACTTCCTCATCAATGATTCTTGATCCCATGAATCATTGATATCCTATCAAAACTACCACAGTAGCCAGAACAATAGAATCATTTAAACATGTAATACATTATATTAGTGATCCATAATCTAAAATGGTAGTTACATAAACCAATTAAATAACATGGGAAAGATCCATATGATATAACCTCAATTGGGAAATTTGAAATGCATCTTTGATCAATGTCAAGCAAGATGGTAGGACTAACCGATATTCCACCTTTCCAAGTCATTTAATAATCTCAAAAGGGCCAGAATACCACGGTACCAAAATACACTTATTTCCATACTAAAAATTTACTATGTGAGGTGACACTCTATGAAAAACCTGATCACTAACATAAAACTCAAATGATCAATGAAAATGGCCCCTGTAATATTTCTAATGTATTTATACTGTGACTAACATATTCCATATAGAATCAACTATTTGTGAAGTCTCATAAATGAGATTCGTCCCAATAAAGGACCTCTCTCCCAGCTCATCCTAGCACTAGGTAGATCTACATGTACCCTATTAAAATACATCAATCAGTTTTATATCTAAAAAATCATTATAAATATTTTTGTAAATAAATTTGAATAGAGGAAATTAATTTTTCCAATAAATAAATATTAAATAATGAAATACCAAATCATATACTCAAGAACCAATATAAATCTCTCTATATTTTCATCTATCTATATAAGATAATCCATGGTTAATTTCAATTGGGAAACCATCACCTCTTTAAAAACATTCTGAATCCTAGATGTGATCCTCGTGCCCCTATCAGATACAAACATAGTGGGGACCCCAAGAACTTTCATAATATATAAATCATATAAGTACCCTTGTTTTTAACTGTTTCATCTATTTAATAGCTAATAAATGAGATTATTTCAAAAATTGATAAATTTTCAATGAAATATAATCATTACCACCAGTATTCTAAGGCATACCAATGAAAAATTCAATGGAAATATCATCACACTTCAATGCCAAAAAGGGAAAATGTTGTAACAACCCTATAGGTTTATGGTGTTTTGTAATAATTTTAAAATAAGAGAGATACTCTAGAAAATGTATACAATTGATCACCGCATCATTGGAAACCAATATGGATGTCTTCTGTCATGATAGATATTGAAATCCCTTGGGTTTTGTGACCAATGGGAATGGTGTTTATTTTACATCAACACCTACCACATTGATATCACCACATCCAATCTTCTACTAAAGTAAAAAATCTCTACTAGGATACTAAGATCACTCATTAAATGTATCCCCATCATAAAGGCTTTTACCAATACATCGACACATTTTTTTAACAATCCAAATCCAAACTCCCTTTAAAAATGATAATTCATCTTTTATTAAATATAAGAACACCTTTCCTTAAACAGGTTCAACTCTTAAGCTAATTTCACTAAAAAATATCAAATACCACTCCACGACTAATTATTTCATGGATTTGTTTGATAATTTTCTTCTCAACACATCAATGACCACATTACATTTACTGTGAGTGTATGAAATGTAAAAAATGAAAAAGTATAAATATTATCAACTAGGAGTCTCTAACAAAAATTTTGAACCCTCTAAGGAAAAAAACTTTTATGATATTATGATCATAATAATAAATGAGTCCCTCACCAAAGATATATTGACATTGTGTTTTGATCACATTCATTAATTATTACAAATCATTATCATGGGCAGGTTATTTATTATCTTGAGGGAATAAATTGGGACTGTGATAGGCCACAACCTATTTCCCTTGCATCAATACATATCCCTAAACCATACTAAAAGAATGAAAAAGAATATAACAACCCAAATCCAACTCTATATCAATAAAAACATGTTCAAAAACCTTCTTCATCTTTAGATCCTCAAATGATCTCTAAAAATTTTAATTCCATTTAAACTTTACACTTTTGCATTTTAATTATTTCATCAAAGATGTGAGCATAGAAAAAACCCTACAAAATCAACCTATAGTAACCATCCTAACCCGTGAAGCTCTAGATCCAAAATACATTAGTGACCTAATACTAGAATATAATTTACTATATTTCCTCAACATCCTTATAGACTTCTCTCTTCGATATAAATTGTCCCAAAAATTTCACATCCCAGATCCAAAACTCACATTTGGAATGATTAAAATATTGTAAGTATTATTTAAAGCTCCAATTTGTGATATATATAAACAATCCATATACTCCTATTTTTTATTGTACTAGATGAAATTATCATCCATTAACACACAAAAAATTAATAGTCCATGAATCTATGAATGATTCAGTTTTCAAAGCCATTAATATTTTAGCATATTTAGAGAGACGTAATCGCATAACTCTAAACATGAAACTCCTATACTGGCTCCAAAATGATTCCCAAGGTATATCATCTTTTAGAAAATTAAATTGGTGGTACCATGAATGAAGGTTAATATTTATAACCAACATTCCAATATATAACGGTCAAAGAGATCTATAATCCTAGGAATAATTTTTTTTAATTAACCACAACCTGATTCAAATTTTCATAATCCAGGAAAATTATGTGAATCCCTTACACCTTAATAGAAATGGGGGATATTAAATCCTATGGTGAACAATAGAAATAATAAATCCCGTGTCCACTAGTTCCATATGATGGAATTACTATTCCACTAACTCAGCAGGTTCAGTTCGATAAGATGGTATCGAAATGGGTACCAAACAGGGGAACATGTCAATAGTTAGCTCGACCTCACATTTGTGAATGTATCCTAGAAAAATCATTTAAAAACACCTAAAGGGTATTTTAACACCATTGTAGGGGGAATAATTCCAAAAAAGGGTCAAAAATCAAGAAACATAAATGAAATAAGGCACAAGATCACACCAGCATAGAGATCAGCATTCCTTTCCCTAACTGATCTAGAGTCCCACTCACCCTGAAAAAGATAAGTTTCCCAATAATAAGAAAAATACTAATCTACATGATAATAATGGAATTTATTTCAGTAATTCAGATTATCCTATCCAAGGCATGTATTATGATACAGATGTTAATATCAATAATAAAAAGTACCACACCACATCCCAGTTGGTTATCCACACCCAACATGTGGGACACTTGAACCTTGTTAGGACATCATTCCAAAAAAAATGGAAATATAAAAGAATTAAGACATAATTTGAAAAATTATATCCCAAAATTTAACCAATATTGATGATGTAAATGAATTATTAGAACCGATATCAAATAAATATTACACTATAATAGATAAAATAATCACCATACCTCTAAAAGCAGCTTACCCTACTTCAGATTCCAATGATGCATACTCAATCACATAAATACATATAGTCTTTTCCATATAAATACAACCATTATAAGAACTATTTGATCCAACACCCATGGAAGATTCAGTTCAAACCTGCAAACCCTTCGTTGGAGTGGATCATACCTTACTTCCATTAGATATCATGTCCAAAAAAACATTTCTAATGGCACGATAACCCATAACAAAAAAAATTCAAAGGATCCTTAATAACATTAGGATTGGATTTACCATTCCGTCCACATTGATTGTATATAGACTAATGAAATTTTGAAGAAGCGAGTAAAAATGATCATGAATGAAATTGACCACCATTCAGCGTCCATTTTTGTGTAAAAGGCGCACCCTGGAGATCAACTGTAGTGACAAAAGATGTACCCAAACTATTATTTCAAGATTTATAATCCTTGTAAAAATAATATGTTGGAATATTTTTACAATTTTTAAATTTATCATGATAACCAAACATTAAAAAAATAACTAGACTCATTCAAAACTCTAAACATAGATCCCTCCATTAATCATTGGTGACAATATGTAGTTCCAGATTCACCAGCTCAACCAAACGAGTTGAATACACCATAAAGGTATGGTCTACATACTCTAATGTCAAAAAGTACTAGTTCTTCAACACACAATATTTTTTAGGGTAAAATTTATAGTTGAATAATTTCGTTAAATAGTCCCATATAATTTCATTATGAAACATATCGTGCATGAATAAATCCCACAAAATCCTTCCCAGCCTCTAAAAAATGTATATGGGAAATATCCAAATATAATCCTCAATAATATTAAAGACATTGATGGGAATATCAATATTCTCAAGACACTCCTTGAATTTTTGTGTTCCATTTTTAACATTGATGACCCATGAATTCTTCTTTCTGAATTCTGATCCATAATCCACAACATGTCCTTAGATTTTGATACCATCTAGAGCAAGAGTTTAAATAGTGTTCATTATAACATCAAAAAAAGAATGTTCCACTGGATTATTCTCATATTCATCATATATTTTTGCTTCCTATAATAGATTTGTAAGATCTCTTCTCATAAAAATTGAATGATATATGCAAGAAAATTTCCATTTATATTTAGAGGATATTATTAAATCAAAATATGAACTTCAAAAAATAAAATATATGATTTAAAATAATATTAATTTAAAAAACCATTAATTATATGAATCCAAAAAATTATTTAAGAAGTAATAGGGAAACTAAAAAAGACTCACCATCTATTTCATTCAATTGACTAAAAAATCTATGTTTAAAATTAAGGAAAAAAAACATAACCACCCCTTGTAATTCATGTTCAGTCAAAAAAGTGAGATGGCAAGGAAACCACCCAGACATACTACCCAATATTATATTATCATAACAATTTTACACCTAAGACATAGAACCAAACCTAGGTAGTGTAAGCCTGATACATTATAAAAATCACTCTAATAACAATATTTGATGAATCAACGTCAATTCAAATAGACAAGGAACATGAGCTATACTGTTACATTGATGAGGTTAAAATCCTACAAAATCATGTATAAAGAAAATTGAGGCATGTAACTATAGTCTTGATTGGATGAAAAAGGTGCAACTAATATTTATATAGTCCATCAGAAAAAAGATAAAAAATAATCTATTACTACAGAAGAAAAATAATTCTCCATTTTACCATTTATAACCTTGATACCATCCCACGAGGAATCCAACGATGAAAAGAGAAGCTAATATAATACATTATTCCCTTCCCATAACCTGGATCCAATAACACAGCAACTACAATCACCTATTGAAAAAACTAGGGTGTGATAAAAACAGTCATTATGATACCACCACAAAGTATAAACAAATTCTAATAATAAGAATTCAATAGTTTAATATTTTAAAACAAAAATAAGGTTTACATAGAGACTTCCTTAGTCTGAACCCATTTGTATATTATTTTCCTTTGTTTTTTCATAATATTCTTTCATATCCAAAAAACCATAATTGTTAAATGTATAAGTGATAAAATAGAGAGACATATCCACACACCATAAAGTAATAAATTCAACACATCTTCTTGGATAAATCTATCAGGTGAAGCTATGTTATACAACAACATATTTAAACAACTTTGAAATGATCAATATTAAAATAAAACATGAGATAAACAAACCTTAATTGAAAAACCACATCAAATAAGTTCTTAGGATATGGGAATAGGTACATGACATAAATATCCAAATCCAGGTATATGTTGGTACAAGAACATATATAGTCCAACCAAAATTTATTGAAATTACAAAATTAACCCTTACTCATGCCACACACACAATGTTTAACTATGTCCACTTCCTGATGCATCCCAGGTTCCCAATGTTACATTTTATTAAAAAACCATTTCAAAAAATCATTAAATTTTTATAAGAACATTTAAAATTCCATTAAAATAATATTCAATGTTTGAAACCATATTTCCAAATAGAACACTCTATTCAAGAATTTAATCAAACAACTAGTGTGAAGAAACCTATTTTTAAAGAAAATCCCCATTACAAAATTTGAAATGTTGCAAAAAAATATGTTAATAAAAAAATCCATTAAATTCAATGAATAAACCAAAGTAATATGATACTAATGTTAACTAATTAATATAATTAATCCATTTTCTAGAAACAAATACCTCAAAATTAAGGTAATAATAACTAAATTCAAACAAATATATTGTGGAATTAGAGATATGGACACCATGATACAAGATCAAAAATAAAAAACATAAATCCTCCATTAAACACATTATTTCTAACTTCATATAAAAATTTGGATACATATAAATGATATTATAAGATATGTAGTGTAGAACTACAAAGAAGAAGGGAAAAGGGACAAATACATCAACATACCTTATAGTTACCCATCAATAATAAAATAATTCCACATATCATCGTAGGTTATAGACCTATAAAAAACATAATAAGGAGTAAAAAAGCCAAAAATATATTAATAGATGATTTATATTTTAAAAACCCCAGGGAAGAAGTGTAAAATCACATTTAAAAATAGTTAGGAGGGAGGTATCATGGTATCCTATTGGAGACGTAATGTTTAAACTAAATTCAACCCTTAAAAATGATCCTAGTATATCCATCATATTTGGGGGTTTATGGGTCACAATGGAGGGCCTCATGTTTATAGAAAACAATACTCAAACAATGTGACACCTCTGGATAACCACTAGACACTATGCATAGATCACAAGGCATGTCACCCAATTTGAATACCCATGCCCAAACCCTGACAAATTTCATGGGAACCTTGGAGAGGTATAACACATGATTACAATAGTATTAAACTAATCATGTACCATAATAGTTCCACATTCGTAATTCTCTCTAAATTCATTAGTTATTTACCTTGAATTCACTAATTCTTTCCATTCCACCAAATAGAAAACCCAAGGCTCAAATATGTCATACCTATGACTTAGGGTTAAGTCAAACTCAAAGTTATTTTTTTACATAAGACAAAGTCCATGCTTTGGTACTTGGTGTGGAGAGGCTTCTAGCACCCCTCATGTTGAATATTCTTGTTGGAGGATAGGTCATCTTTTTATGTCTTCTCAGGGTGTAGATTGATGATATAGACACATCAAACATGTCAATGTGAGTTTATGTTGTACATAATGTCAGGTGATTCAATTATAATCATTTATTGTTTATATTATATCTCTGTGATTGTCGACAACTTCTAAAAGAAGGAATTTTTTTAATATGGATGTTTAGTAAGTTGTTTTCATTAGATAATGGTTCTTCTAGTTTTGAAATAGACATATGTATCACTTATTTTTTACATGGTGGGTTTTACCTTCAAATCTATAGGTGTTTTAATGGTATATTCTCATTTTCTCATCATGGGATTTATCAATTTTTTCATGAGTAGGTGTGACTCCACACTTAGACATGATATTGAGTCAGGGTATATTTTTTGTTGACATATTCTCTAACTTCATTGGATACTTATTAAATGTATCCCTATATGTTTTGGGGTTGTGGATTAAAATAGATAATATAATACAAAAGTGCATTGTCAAGACCTATTTTTTCATGTGGTGGTATATGGTATTCTCTATGAAGGGAAAATGGTAGTCTAAGGATGTGTATAGTGTACTAGAGGTTAGATCATGAGAAGATAGAAATATATTAACCTATTTTTCATAATTTATGATCTTTCTTACTAATTTGGAGGAGAACTTTGTTATCTAGATATTTCTTTGTGGTTTATATATCACTAGTAGATGGTGAAGGGTGATGATGTCTAATAGAGTACATTTCCATGTAGATATAGGAACATTAAATCTGTGATCATCTAGATTATTGTCATGAACGCACCATTATTTTATAAGGGAGTCATTAAATAAATGTTCATTGGGTTCTTTGATTAGTTCATGGTCATTTAAATTAATTAAATACCCATCTACTAAAATTTGGACAAGGATCATGCTGATCATATCAGAGCTATCATTCTAAAATTCCTTATGATTTTGGTTTCCTATTATTTTTTATTCATAGACCCTTCAACTATTAATGTAGAATTATAATGGGATAAATATAAAACATGGGGAATTATTTCATTGTTTTCTTGGTATTAAAGTATATTACCTACTTTTTGTGTTAAATTTTACAAGGATTTAGGTCAAATTGGTAGTTTTGAATATGAAATACTGGGGATTTCTTTATACTTATCAATTTTCGATAGAATTTGACTACCTAAAATAGATATTGATCATTTCTCTAGTAATTCATTTGATAAAGGATGTGGTTATTTTTTGGGAATATCTAACACTTCCCATCTGCTTATGGGATGTATCTTGATATAGTAGATGGAATTGATCTCTCACAGGTATAATAAATTATATTCCCACTTGCATTATTATCCACCCATGACCTAGAGCTAGTAGTGTTCAATATTATTATAATGTTTTTTTGAAAATATCTCATATAAACAATTACTTACAGTCTTCACATATTAGAAGACTTTGAGGTTTTTCTTTTCATAGTGTGACCTGAATCTATAGAAACAAAATTAGAAGCAGTTTATTTTAGAAAATGAATTTGATATATCCTACACAAAAGGAAAGGGAAATTCCATGGATGACATACAGAGTAGGAAATCATTAAAGTATATTTTTTAAGAGTATAAACATGAATAGAGTGTGATGGAGGAGTTGGTATCCATGCAGCTAGATGTAGAAATTTGTTATGATGAGGGTTATATATTTTAGAAAATAGTATAGTCTTCCCTAATAATTCTTGTGAAGGAATATCAATGGGGGGACTCGGTGGTATAGGTGATGCATGAAACTATTTTCCATTGTGAATCACTATAGGGTTTGATAGAGGATAGCCCAAATGATAAGTTGTTTCAAGGGATTATATTTTTTGTGGTGGTGACTCGTGATGTAATTCATTCATGAGTTTAATCTCACCATTAGAAGTATACCCATAGGTTCCCAAGTTTTATTGTGTGTAGAAGACAAATTTTTTTCTCAAAATAGAAGGGGGTGGAAACGTTAGGGTATCGTTGCCTATATTTTACTACATGTAAAGGTGGATCATCAGGTTACTAGTAGTTTTTTTTAACTCATGGATATTCCAAAGTGGAACTCAGATAAAGTATCATTGGAAATAATTACTTGACTAGCCCATGATCATGGAGATGTTATGCTATCTAGAAATTTATTAATCAGTTAATGTTGGATGATTACTTCATCATGATCAAGGAGTTAGTCATTATTTTTGTCCTGATATAGAGGTATGTGGTAATGGTTGTGAATCTGCATGGTGTTTTGAGGTACATTATATTATATCATTATTATAATTCCACCTCATAAGTTTGGATATAATTAATCCATGGTTTTCAAACTCATTTACATCTCAACACTACATTCAACCCTCAAGAGAATGAACAGATGGAGAAGACCATCAAAAATTTAAGGATATGTTTTTGGTGTGTATTATGAACTTAAAATCTCTTGGGTAAAGAACATGACTTTGGTGGAGTGCACATATAAAAATATCTTCAACTCATCCATTTCTATTGCCCCATTTTAGGTTTTATACAATAGGATGTGTCATTTTCTATAATGTTGGTCTAGTATTTTGGAGTCATCAGATCATAACTCCACATTGGTACAACACTTGAAAAAATGAATTAGATTTTTCATGAGATGATTATTCTTATATTGGATTGGTGTAAGTATTATTCTAATCATATTTAGAGGCCTTTAAACTTTGAGGTTGGGAACTACATGTTCTTAAAGGTTTATCCTCAGCATATACTATTGAGGTTTTGTAGGGGTAGGTATTCACCATGATTATAGGGACCATTGGAGGTTTTATAGCATGTTTTCATAGTGGAATATTAAATACTTAATCCTCCATATCAGTAAAATATCCAGTAAATTTTCCATTTCTCTGCAATCTATCAGTATCATCGTAATTACTACAATTTCATTTACTGGGGAGAGTAGGATATCAAGGACGACATGATGTTTTTGAAGTGGCTAGTAAATATATATAATTTATTAGAGAATGTGTTATGTGTAAGTAAATTTCATCTAGTTCATGTGATATTTAGTCATTGTGGATTTAAGTATAGTTCATGGGATCATGATATGTAGTTTTGTTCCTAGTAATTAGAGCTGTTATTGTTCTGTCATGCATTGTCTTCATGATGATGTGATGCCTCAATATTCTGGTTTGTGATATTTAATTTTTATTGATTGTAGTTTTTGGATAATATTCGTCAATATAAATAAATTAAACCCATTTAGAAATAAATATGGGTTATATTATGAAACATTTTAAAACAATGTGGGTGATTTCGTTACACCTGTAGCATATAATATACTGACATGGAATGTGGATTTCTTTAACTTGTGTACTTGTATTCATGTTGTTTGTTGGTTATTATAATATTTATTTTTTAATTTGTGGATGATATAATGTTAGACAGTATGGTTGATTGTAGACTACATGTAATTCGGTTAGTATAATCTGGTTTTTTTCATTTTGACATTAATTAGATCCTTGAGATGTATCTCTTGAGATAGATTATAGAACTCTTCCCATTTTTCCATCCCTTGTATAAGATGTTACTCCTAAGAATGATATAATTTTGAGAGGTATATAATTTAATTTTTGGAACCATTAGGCCCATTAAATTATGTTAATTATAGTGGTTGAGTTCTCTTTGGGAATTTCCACAGATGAAGGGTGGTCAAAGGATTGTTGTTTCTAACATATTCAACTCGGAAGGATTCTATATAATTAAGTGTTGTAATTTTATATATGGGGTATTTCTATGGAATAGAGAGTTTTGATTCAATAAAGAGGCTTAAAGAAGGAAATTAGGCATTTCTTTCTTTTTTATTATGGAACTGGTTTGGCTGCACAGATTCAGTGTGGATTACTAGAGGGGTTAATTATGTAGTTATTCTATTTTTCAAATAAGTGTTCCATGTTGTAGTGTTATATTATGGACCTCTATTATTTTATAGGTTTTATAGCATGGATGAAGGGCTACATAGTGAATTCATGGATTAATTATGGTTTTTATTTTTTTATGGGTAGTTTTAGTGTGTATCATTTTTGTGGAATCACCTACATCTTGGTTTTTAGGTTCAATGGTGTTGTTGTAACATTTTATCAAAAATATGTCCCTAGTTTTCTCAGAATTATAGAATATACCTCACATTATTTCTTAAAAATGGATATTACTAACCCCACTATAGAGTGGTATCTCTCTATGCACTATGTTTTTAACCATTTCATTACTTCTACATAGTAACGAGGGCTGATGCAATGTGCTCATGTGTTTTCCAAATTTCTTATAATAATTAAAATCTCTTAATAAATCAAGATTTTTTCATTGTTCTTGGATGGGATAAGTACATTCCTAGGATTTTACTTATCTTATTTTCTTTGTTTTTCAAAATATTCATTATTAAACTTATCCTTGGTTATTCTATATGAGTATTTTTCATTCCACATCTGTGTTTTAGTTAGTTATTATTTTGTGAGGGGGTATTATCAAATGAAACACTAGTTGTGGGGTTTTTCTATTTTGGTAATTGTGTGGCTTGTTTTTTTATATATTTTTTAGGTTTCACCCTTTCATTTTTGTTATTTTCAATCTTCCTCTCATTTTTCCACTTTTCTCGAAAGCATAGTAAAAACATTTGTATGGGATCCTTTGTCTTTTTTTAATTTGTAAATGCAAATTTATGAATCTTTTGATATCTTTTTGGTAGATATAATGCACCATATTAATGAATTTAATTTTTGGTTTAATTTAAATTGATGGGAATATGAAAAGGGGCATCACATTTTACAACTTTTTATTATATTATTACTTATATTAATCATTCATGATGAAATTAATGAAACTAACATTTATTATGAGATTATTTTGGTTTTAGATGATATAAATGTGGAACCATTGTTTTTTGATAGTTTTATATCACCTTGAATGAAATGGATAATAACTATTTTATTCCTAATTAATCAGTGTATCATGGAAAATAATGATTATATGGAAATTCCCTTGATAATAACTAAGTGAATGTGATAAATTCAGATTTTTTAAAATAAAATAAATTATGCATGAAATTGTTATGATGTGTAGTATTAATTTATGGGTAGAATTGAATGATATTGTGTTAAGATATGTGGTGGTTTTGATGAGGAAGTGGTTATGATATCTGGTGTTCATAATGTCAATTCTATTAATAAGAAATTAATGGGTTGTTTATGCTAGAAATGTGTTCTATAGCTTTCAACTATTAATGGAAAAAAATTTAATGATTAAATGAAAATAGAAATGTGCTGAAAGGTAAATTTACTATTGAATTAATATTTTTTTGTCGGTTAAACGGTTAATGATAAATATAAAATGATAGAATTTGTTAAATAAAAATTTAATGTAATTTGAAATATTACAAGTGACTTAACTATAAAATAAAAAATGGAATGTGGATTATGGTTTCCAATTTTTGGTTATTTTAAATGTATGTAGAGATTTAATTGAGAGAGTAAAAGTTTTTGAGGCCTTCTGGAATTTTGGGAGATTCTATGGTATTCTATTTTTGAACCAATGGTTTTTATTTTGGGTATGGATATTATATATTGTATTTTCATTATAATTTCTCTATGTACACTACTGGTTTCAAGAACTATGTTCTAAAACCCAAATGTTTAGTGGTTGTTTATCTAGTATCTAATATAGTGATGATGTGTGTCCAGATACCACATCATTCATAATCTCTATGATATGGAATGTTCTTATGTTTGAGTTTTGATAATATAATTATAAATGTTCTATAGTTGTGATGTTTGATATATTTGATAAGTTTTATGCATTGGCTTATGGTTGGTACTTTTCATGGTTGGAGTAGTGCATGAGGTTAATGTACTTCATGTTCATGATACTCTAATATTATTTAAATTGTAGTTTTTTGATATGTGATGTGTTTCACTTGGTGGCTTCAAATGAGATGTGACGTTGTTTCCAAGGTATCTTCTATTGGTATTTCTTGGAAAGTTTCACATGAGGTTATTTCCATGATATGACTTCCCTTGTGTCATTTATTATGATATAATATAGATGATATAATAGTGTAGGAATTTATGTTGCTAGGGTGTGAGGATGTGAACTCTTCTAGAATGTGGGGGTATCATTTTTATCCATATGTTTCTTATTATGTTACTATATGTGGATTTAATTGTTTAATGGGAATACCTTGGTGGGGATTGTGTTGGTCAGTTGATCGACATAAGAGATGTTGGTTATGTTGTTTTCTCAGAGGTTCATTAACATTCCATTTTCACATGTTTAGAAGATACCTTGTGTATGACCCTATTTAGTATACATGATATAGTTACCCAATGAATATACAAATTATTTTTTGGGTTTCCCAACTATAATTCATAATATTATAATCAAAATTCGATGTGCTGAGGTGTATAATTGGATTTTACTTTTGTAATTTATTTCACTATGTGTATCTATTTGATTTATACATGAATTGTGGGTTGGTTTGGTATTACACAATTTTTTTAATTTATTATAGAGTTTATTTATAGCTTATTAACTTATCTCTCAAACTTATATCAGCATTGTGGTTAATTCCTTCCATATGTGATATTTTTATACCCATGGTGTTTATCACCATCCTGGAGCCAAGAGGTAGAAAGAATTTTTGGTCATTGTCTCTCTTACTTCATTATCATTGCATTAGGGGTACCTTTGGAGGAAGGGGTCAGGACAACAAAAATTCATTATTTTTACTAAAACCAAATTTATATTTTTGGATGCAATATTTTAAATATATTATTTTTTATTTAGTATCCAACTAATTATATTTATTGTTTCATTAGGAATAACCAATAAATAAAACAAAGAATCATTATAAATATTTTATTAAAAAATATTATACAAAATCATATACTAAATTATCTCAAAAAAATAAAAATTAACTTATAATTATACAACCCCTTTATATATCAATATAATCACTTAAAGAGATATGTGAAATATTTTACCATGGATATGATTTTTTGGATAAAATATATCTCATAATGACCTCATTTGTCTATAATAACCCATATAGATGACTACAATAAAGTTATAATTGTTTGCTCATAGATTAATATTAATCCTGATCAAAACCTATAATTTCTACCTCATTCCAAATCATGGATAAGATCACTTCATACAATGTATTTTATCTAGTTGATTCTATAATCTATCATTATACATAAAATTTCTCATGTTTTGAATACCTTTTACATTCACAAAACACATTGTTCTATGATCAATTGTAATGGATAAAGTTCGATATTATTAATCATACTCTGATGTTAAATTATAGTGGCTAATTTTTTATTATACCCATAATGTATCATAATAATATCTCAAAAATATATTTACCTAAAAGTTCTAATGGATAACCCCAACATTTATAATGTAACACTTCATGTTTTATGCCAGTTTTTTTCTTTATATTATTATTTTCCAATTCATACATATTATTTTCTATTATTTAAAGTTAAAAATAAAAATAGTACATATATGAAAATAATCAAATTAATAAAACATTTATTCAATCATAATACAACCTGACAAAAAAATTCCATGAAACCATGTATTGCATACCATTGATAACTCTCTACCTTAATGGTGAAAAAATAAAAATGGGAATATAAATAAAATACAATAAAATAATTACCCCTTGAAAATACTGTAGAACATATTCAATTATTCTGATCACTATTACTAAAATTAAATCTAAGACAAAAAACATCATTAAATGAGAAAACATTTGGTAAAATCCATACTGAATAATATAGGAATCGGAGCATGCTTTTTTATGTTTTAATTGACTGAATTCACAATATTTAATGAGGTTATATAGCCATTAGATGAATGTAATTAATGTTCATGTAATCTCTTTGTATAATACCGGTAAATACCTTACTAGTGTAGAAATACCATTATATAAATAATGTAAGAAATTTATGTCATGTTGTAAAATATAATTCCCAATTATGAATAACTTATTTCCCATAAAATAAATTATTTTTAAATAAAATAAAATAATATTGATTTTTTTCTTTGATAATATGTCTTATAAAGAAATTTTTTTATGAACTATAATTTTTTTGGTAAACTTATCAATATTATAAAATTATATCAATAATATTTATACAAAAATATTAATTATTTTTAATGTAATAAAATAATATATATGGAATATTTAAGGATCTCTATGGAATGATAATTTAGTTTTTCATGGTCAATGATATATTATTTATTTTAAAAAATTATATTATTATTAATTATTATTATTAATTTTATTTTATAGTTTTTAATATTTAGAGTTTCAAATTTAATGAAAAATATTTTTAATAAATATACAAATGAATTCACATTCTGGTAATGATAAAAAATTGAAATTGTAATGAAATTATTAAATATTAAAATGTTAAATTTTTCAAAGAAATTTTTTATGTGTGTTATGTTTTTTATCTTAATAAATTTAATTAATCACTACATAATAAATATTAAAATAAAATATATTTATAATATATATATATATATATATATATATTTAAATTAAAATTCAACTAAATATTATTATACTGTAATGAATAAGAATAAATTTTTTTTTTCTTAGGAATATTTTTTCAGAATCTCTAGGTTTTTATTTTTTATTATGTGATGTATATTACTACAACCCTTAGAACCAAGTGATGGTAGGGTCTTTGATATAAATATTTTTTTATTTATTTGATATTGATATTAACTACACTTTGCAAGATCATTACATGAAAAATCTTCATGGTTTTTTCTAGAGATATTGGGTGATTGCACATAAGGCCTGGATTTACTATTATCTTCAGCAGGACTCCTTTATTGTGCCTAATTGGTTGTTTCGTTTTGCTTCAGGGAGAATAGGATTCAAGGGTGACTATAGCTCGACCTCATTTTTTATCATTGTTATTTGTAATATTAGTTATTTCATTTAACTTGGAGTGAGAATAATTGAGTGGTGACATCCCTCTTGTTGTTATTAAGGTTCTTGATGTGATTCTATTAGATTTCAATGCTTCCCACCCATAAGAGTTGTTCAGTTCTCTGTTGGTTTGTTAAACTATACTCAACCAATATCTATTCCATATTAACCTATAGTACCATTTGAATTGAAATATTTGAAAACTATGTTATATAATCTTCAAGATAAAGTAATTATTTCCCTGAGTGTTGCTCCTTTACAGGATAATGTTATTATTTAATGAAAGGGGAAAGAACACATTACCTTTGCATTGATTTTCAAAAACTCAATCGAGTTCGTATGAATAAATGATGAATTTTTTTATATAATTATGATTCATTTGAATAGTTTAAATTGATGAAGTGTCTTTCAGAGATTGGTATTCTTTCTGGTTATCACTAATTGAGAATCAATGAATCTCACATTTACAAACATTCCTCTATCTGTAGGTATATAATTTTGAGTATCTTGTTGTTGAATTTTGTCCAAAAAAATATCATATGGTTTTTATGGACCTGATAAATAGGATAATCCATGATTATCGAGATTTGTTTATTATTATATTTGTAGATGATATTTTGGTTTAATATACAACTTTGGAAGATCATGTGTGTCATTTGAGAGAAGTTATAAAAATTATGAGCGATCACGGATATTACATGAATATTTTGATTTTTCTATTTTTCTATTTAGGAAGTAATGTTTTTGTGACACAAGGTCTCAAAACATTATATTTTAGTTGATCCTAATAAGGTGAGATATGTGATCACATATTCAAAAATAAAAAGTGATTTTTAGATTCAAATATTATTAGGCTCATCGGGGTATTACCGCTTGTATTTTAATGGTTTTCTCAATGCTTCATCTGTTAGTTACCACTCTAAAATTTAAGGGAGAGAAGTACTTGTGGGATGTGAAATTTTATAAGTCTTTTATTGAATTTAATATCATTTGTAATTATACAATTTTGTTGACTCTTCCTCAATTTGAGCAGGGAAATGAGGTCATTATTGAGGTATCAGGTTCATGTTTAGGTGTGTTCATATTCAGGTTAATAACATGGTAACCTATATTTCATATAGATCATAGTCCAATGGAAAAGAAAAATATGAAACATTATCATGATCTCACTTTTGTAATACAATATCGTAAGAGTTTGTTGTATTTTCGTAGTGAATAATGGTTTACTACTTATTTAGACAACAAAATCTTCAGTTATATACTCCATCAAAATGATCTGAATCTCCGACAGAGACATTTTTTGGAGTACCTATTGTATTTTGATTTTTACATTTCCTACACCCAAGGTAAGGGAAATGTTTTTTTGTTATTTGAGAAGGAAACATTCAACCTAGGAAACAAAAGAATCAACATAAGAGTGGTGTCTGATGGCTCTCTATTTTCAGTTTCATTTGGGATTCTAAAATAATGAGACTCATATTTCCATAAATATGTACATTTGACCATCACTCTTCATGTGATGACTATTTGGGACTAGTAAATTGATGGTGATTTCTATGAAATTAATAACTTTATATACCATGGGGAGACAATCAGGATGTGGTCATTCTCCTCTTTTGGTGTCCAATGTTTTTGTAAATGATTTATTATATCCATTACTATGAGAAATATTGTGATGAGTGGTTTCAATAATTCCTAGTCGGTGGTGAACCTGGTAACCATGATTATGTTCCATTATATGAAATGATTATTCTTTTATCCAGTAATTTGGTAAGGCATTTTTTATTTTTTATAATATTGTTAAACTTATCATAATGTCTAATATGAGCACCATATACCTTTAGGTTTCCATCATCCCCTTCCTATTGTGACATGTAAGTGGTATTAAATTTATATGGAAAATGTTGTTTAGTTTCTATATACCCCTCAAGGGAAGGATGTGATATGGGTTGTGGTAAATAGGATGACCATATTGGCTCAATTTATACCCATTAATGATAAAATCGACATTCATGATTTGGGTATTCAATTATATGAAATTGAATATTATATTTCAAATAATTCCATTAATTATGGTATTCTATAGGGATCCCCAATCTACATATCCCTTCTGGAAATGCCCCTAGGATTCATGACGATATTATGTACATTTCTTCATGTAATATCATTCTCATATGGATGGATATATATAAAATGATATGTATATTTTTGAGGATATGCTCCAGGCATTAGTTCATCACTTTAGCAAAACTTGGGGTGTACATTTAATACTGGATGAGCTTCCTTATAATAATTTCTACCAGTTCATATTGTGGACGGAGCCTTTTGAGGACTTGTATGTCTATTCATGTATATCTCTTTTGTTTTGGTCAAATATTGGTGGATCTTCCATGGTTTGATCAAGTTTGGTATAAGAGATAATTAATAAGATGTTTTGGATTTTTGGAAGAATAGTGACATTATATATAAATTATACATCTGATATTGATAATTATCCATAATAATTTGAATTTTATATTGGTGAAAACTTCTTTTTTATTTTTTCACCATGGATAGGTATTGGCCACTTATGAAACTGGGAAAACATAAAAAAAAAATTTCAGACCATTAGATATTTCTGAATGGATAGGTAATATTGAATAATGGTTAGTCGTACCATTAAAGTTGATATCAATACACAATATGTTTAATGTATTGTAGTGTAGGAAGTATCTTTGGGACCCTTATCATGTTTTAAGATGTGAAGATCATGATATTGAACCTAGTTAGTTAGAATATTTGATTCATATATATACATTATCAATGGGATGATGATACATTTAGAACATGTGTGACAATCGAATGATTCTGATTGACATGATACCTAGGAGTATGAGTAACTTGAATGATATAAAAACACTCATCGCATTGATATGGAATCGTCAAAATAGGGATTTTGGGGATAGAAATAGTTTATGTTGGGGAGGTAAAAACAACATGTTGCCTTAATTAGTGTATGTATATACCCTTTCTTGAATCATGGATGCATTGGGACTTGTTTCAAGGGGCACAAGGTCAAGCATGAAAATTTTTGGAAGCTCATTTGGTCAAGAATAGTTTGCACACAATTAGGGAAATCTGTGTTGTTCGGCCCAAAAAACTATGTGCCCTTTGATAAGATTCTAGAAGAAGTTACGAATATTTTCTATCCAATTTAGTTGCCCTCTGAACCATGATTCCAAGGTATAGTTAGTTTTATATATTATTTTCAAGGTTAGTAAAAACATTTTTCAAAACCATGCACCCAGTCTAGAATTCTACAAGGGGAACCTCGTTGGGGTGCAATGTTACTACTGAAATTGACGATCATACAAAAACCAATGAACACAATTATTATTTCAACAATTTTTTTTTTGAAAAATACCCATTCCCATATTTAGCATGTTAAACACCTCCATATGACCCAAATATACTCATAGTCTTTAGTGTCTCTTAATAGGTGAAATTTACTTCTCAATCCACTTTTCTAGGAAGATCAAAGTGTCAGTAATTTCATTTGACCTGCGTCTAGAAAGTGAATCTCATCTCATTTTCTCTCTCTAGAACTTATCTTATCTCCTCTCAATAGGGTGATAGATAATCATGTTATTGATTTATGTAAAACAAGTTTTGTATTTTGATTCTGTGTTTTATTTTTTGATCTCCTTCACCTTTGTCCTCACGGGTGTTCCTTTTGTGGGTGTTGATTTGATCGTATGATTAATGGAAGTTATTTCAAATTTTATTTTCATTACAATTGATACCCTAATAGATTGATTGTATTCAAATGAGTTTTATAATAATTTAAAAACCAATATTTGAGAATATTAGATATGAGCTTTGAAAATGGAAAGGAAATTGTGAAAACCAAAAAATTTAATGGAATTGAAATGTTTTGGTGAATATTAATAAAAATGTTGTCTTAAATTGATTGTTATTTTTACCAAATGATTAGGTTTTGATTCTTAATATAATTTGGTTAAAATTAATATTTTTTGGAACTAACGAATTCAATGAAAACCTATGATTTGTTTTTGAAATGAAAAGTCACGTTCAAACTAAAATTGATATTTTAATCTCTAAATGATGAATTTTAGTGAAATGATTCCTTTTCTCATGATTTATTCAATTATTCCTTGAGGAACATGTGTTCCTAACCATTTTTTGGGTTTTCGAGAAAACAATGATATGTTTTATACTCCCTATGAATATATTGATGATTACAAAACTAACAAAACTAGTCAAATTATTTTCAATATGATTTATAATGATTCGTACTCTAATGGGGAGTTGGTTATTTTCCATTGACGTATCCCCAAATGGGGGTTTATTTGACTTTTCACACTTATCTTTAGTTATGATGATGAATTAGAAGTGTGAGGAAACTATAGCCAAAAAATATATACCTTAGGTCGTAGGAACATGATGATTTTTTTAATTGATTATACTTGAAATTAATTATATAAGTATTTTATTTACAGAAAATATGTTTCCATAATTAGTTTTTATAAAAAATTTATTTAATTTTTTGCATATCATGATTTTTTAGTATAAATCATGTTTTCATTTATATACGTAATTTAATTCATTTCCTTGTTCTGTTTTAATTTAATGCATAATGGGATTAACTATAATTGGATTGATTATGAAATTATTATTGATATACTAAAATGAAGTTACCTCAAACTATACCCTATACTTATGGTAATTTAGATTAATATAAGACATGTTTATATAATGGGAAAGCACCACTTTGAGGATATGGGTGTACATGATTTTTGGTACCTCAAGTGATAGAGGTGGATCGTCGAGTTTTCATCCAAATTATACATTTATTTTTTGATAATTTATTTAACTAATGTAGTGTCTCTTGAAAATGTACTATTGGGGTAATATTTTACATATTTGTTTCTAGGAGTTTATACTTGAGTCTTAGCATGCTCACTTGTATCATTTTTACTCTACTGTTACGTATAAAAATATACCGCATTTTATTCTTTTATGATAGAAGATTATATTCATAAACACATGGGGATTGGGGAAACCATTCAGGCTATGTGAGGACCATCTCAAGTATTAGTGTAGCTGGGTATCGATGCAATTTTGTGAAAATTTATATAGATCCCTACTCAATTTCTAAAATATTTAACTCAAGTTTTAAATAATAAATTAACTTCTGATAATTCAATGGTGATAGCTGAGTATGAAATACCTATTGGAATTATTTCCAATATATGGGTCTTAATGAAAATACTGAAGGGTATGGAACTAAAATAATTAGAGAAAAACTCAATTATATATATATATATATATATAATATAATGAAAAAGTTGTTTTTAAAAGTATTAGATAAGAAAATGAGTCTGATATATCCATAGAAATTATATCTTTCATATTTTATATCTTATTGATACTTTAAACCATTTATCATATGGATATAGTAAACATTTTTATTAGTGGGATAAAGTTAACATTAAGAGGATGATTTTTTTAATCAGGGGATAATATAACACTCAATGTTTTAAGACATGTTTTCTTTCCAAAAAATATATCGTTATCATTATAAATATTTATTTCAATTATTTAAACCTGATTAAAAAATTTCATAAAAGATATCAATGAATTTTTTCAATAAAATTATTCATTCATAGTAAAACATTGCAACAAAGTAAATTAATACATGCATTACATACCATGGAATATTTCATCATATTAATCTGTATAAATTCAGCATAAAAAATAAATAAAAAATATAACAGAATTATAACATGGAAATGTTATGGATCATCATCCACCATTAGATACATTTTTAGTGTATCTAAACATCCAATGACAAAATCATTTAAGGGAAAGAATTTTTAGAAAAATACAAATAGAATATTATATGAATGAGCTGTGTATTTAGAATGAATTTACAGGATCTTATTTTGTAATTTACTTCAGATATATCTATTATAAAATTGTATATGGTCCTTAGTTATTATACTGATAAATGTACATTCAATAATATCACTATTATTATATTTTCAATATATATAATGTGTTATTTGATCTTAAAAAATTATAATAATTTATTTATATAAATAAAAAGTAATGATTTCATCATAAAATTAAAAAATACTAATCTATTTTTAATAATAGGGATTATTTTTAAGAATTTCTTTCTTAAAATATAAATTTTTGTTAAACATATGAGTTTTAATGAATGATTTCAATAAAACATATTAATAAAAATGAATAATTATTATGGTAAATAAATAGAATTTCTGAAATTATTATGAAACTATAAGGAATATAAATTTTTTTATTCATTCCAAAAAAACATAGAAATCAATAAAAACTATTTTATGATATATTATATGTTCATATTTAAATGTAAAAAATTATTACGAGTAATAAATAAATGAAAAATATAGTTTATATATATATATATTAATTAAAACTTCAGAATGATTATTAATTTCACATAAATAAAATTAAATAATTTTTTATTGAAAATATATATTTTGGAATTGATTGTATTTTTATGCGTAATTTTTTTAATCTAAATAAACTAAATTAATCATTCCTAAATAGTGATTTTGATGAAATATATTGATATTATATTTTTTGACCTCACCTGTTTTGATAATCCTAATTATACTTTAATATGTTTTGATAATCTCTAATTATGTTTCAATATTCTTTGATAATCCCAAATAATTTTTATCTTTATAAACATTATCCATTCAATGTATGAAAACATATTATTAAGTTGATAAAATATCAAAATGGTCATTTGAATATGTCAATCAATGATTATCTATGTTTATAATTGTTTGGAAATGTTACTAACTCAATCTGAATATGAATTGCATAAAACAGATAAGTATTAAATGTTGAGTCACTGATATAGACCTACTGATAGAGTAAGTCCACTAGTATGCATAAGTCCACCGGTATGCAAAAATAATTACCGATACATAGAGACAGACAGCTACCGGTGAAGTATACAAGATTCACCGATAAAAACATCTACTGATACAAAGGTCTCAGGTACACAACTACTGATAAGGCTAAAGCACACTGGTACAGAAGTCTATCGATATGGATAAGGTCACTGATATGCATAAATATCTACCGATAGGTAATGGTCATTGGTACATAGTTACCAATACAAGCTACCGATACAAACAGACTGATAGACAGCTACCAATACAAATCTACTGATACAGACAGACAGTTACCGCTATAAAATTTACCAATACAAGAATGCCACCAGTACAAGAGAGCCACTGATTGGATAAGCTACCAATAATAATAGCTACTGATAAGAGGAGCAATCGATAAAAGGAGATACTAATATAAGAGTGATTAATTCATGCGAGGTACAATTATAAAGGATAACGACTACGGATATAGAAGAGCTACCAATACAAGCTCACTGATACTAAGATCTACTGATAGAAACCAGTCGCTATATCTCTAAACTCTATTTCTATTTGTTTATTTAGCAATGGTAATATTTGATGTTTTTAATGCACCTGCTATTAATTAATGGTAGTTTTTTGCATTTAAAGTACCGTACCTCATACCTGTAAAAAGGTAATCATTCCCATTGCTAGAGCTCAAGGTATAAAAGTAATATCAAGCTAATGAAGAAAGATAAGGAGGAATAACACGTGCAAGTGTATGACACCTGAATAGAAATTCAAAAAGAAGAAGACGAGAGGAACTTAAAGAATAGTCATACACATTAAGCATAATTTTCAAATAAGAAGTACAAGTGTTATAAATAATACTCTCTTACTTGAGATGAACACCTACATTGGAAGTGAAGGAACGGAACCACGAAACTCTATTTCCCTTAAAACATCTAAATAAGGACTCAAAGATTCATCTACATCAATCTCAGGATTCCAGAGCTTCACTCAGAACACATATATCATTCTAAACACATCTCTATTTGTTTAGCTCTATTTTGTTTCATTTATTTACATTTTGAGTAGTGTGTGTGCTCTGTATTTTTAGACACACATTGTCTCATGTGCTGAACTGTAGGATTTATAAATCCTCACTCAATCTTTCCTTTTACTCTTATATCACAATGTGGATAGTGGTAGAGGTCAAGTGTGACATGGATAACATGTCTGCTATTGTCTTGCTTTTTTCAAGAAGAATTGTGGTAGAGGTCATAGGACCTGGATAGTCTTTTTACTATTGTTAACCCCAATCCAGGGTGTGGATCATAGTTTATATAAAACTATTTTATAGGACTAAGTCTCATCTTGAGAATGAACCTCATCATTATATCTATTGTGCATCCTATTTTTAGTTTAAATTATTTTCTATTCTACTGCTAAGTACATTGAAATACAATACTATTTTAAAGTAACTCTGATAGTTAAACTAGAAAGTGTTTATAACTTTTGTTAGCCAGTAAGTTAGTTTCAAAAGATAATTAATCTTCAGATTGTGCTAACTGAGAAATAATCAATCTCTTTAGATACTAATTGAAAACTCATAATCTTTCTAAATTCACTACAATTTATTATTTAATTAATTTGGAGGATTTTTAATAGAAATATTTTTAACAAAAAATTTAATTGGAACTCAATTCACCCCCCTCTTGAGTATCCAATCTGACCAACATTTGGTATCAGAGGTTGTTATTAATAAAGGATTTCCAAATACTCTATTTTTCAACTGTGATTTTAGTTGTATCTTAAAGATCTTAAATTTCTTTTAGTTCTAAATTTTATCTCTTTAAATATTTTTTCTACAATCTAGTTATGGATAACATACTAGAAGGTGCTACTACCAACAAGCCACCATTCTTTAATGGTGTTAATTATGCCCAATGGAAACTGAAAATGAAAATTCATTTAGATATTATGGGATTTGACATCTTGACTACAATAGAGACTTAATATAAGATTCCTGAAAATGAAAGAACCACTTGGGATGAACTTACTAAAACAGCTTACAATAATAATTATAAAGTAATGAATTCCCTGTATTGTGCTTTAGATGATGAAGAATTTAATTGAATATCTGTTTGTAAAACTGCTTATGAAATCTGGGATACATTGGCTATTTTCCATGAGGGAAAAACCAATGTTAAATAAATGAGATTAAACACTTACACTATTAAATATGACAAATTTAAAATGAAGCCTGATGATCCTATTTCTGACATGTATCTCAGGTTAAATGAAATTTTAAATACAATGATCTCACTTGGAAAGGTTGTTCCAACAAAGGAGCAGATTATGAGAATACTAAGATGATTTCCAGAGAGATAGAGATGCACATCATTTTCAATAAGAGAGTTGTGTGATATATGTTCAATTCCTGTTAAAGAGATCATTGGTAAGTTAATGATTTTTAAAGAAGTGTTAAAGGTAAACAATGATGAAAATGATGGATCAAAGAGGAAGTCATTGGAATTTAATTCTACCGCCTCAAAGATCAAGGACAAGGAGAAAGTTCACATACGTGCTGAAAGCTCCACAAGTGAAGGTTCATATTTTGATAGTAATGAAGAGATAGCTCAAATAGCCAGGAGATTCACGAAATTCTACAGGAAAAAGAAAATTTTTAGAAAACCAAATTATAAGGGTATGTATGACCAACGAGGTAATTTAAAGAAATATTAGAAGAAAGCTGATAAAGATGAAGAGATAGTGTGTTATGAATTCAAAAGGAATGGTCACATTAAGGCTGACTGTCCAAAATTGATGTTTAAGAAGAAATATTATTATAAGGTAAGAAAGGTATGAATGAAACCTGGAGTTATTCAGAAGAAAGTTCAAGTGATTCTTACTCCACTCAGGATGAAAAATCCCAAAAAGCTAATATGTGTTTCATGAAAAACACAACTGAGGTAACATTGGATACTCCTGCTTTAAATTATTATTATTTTGGAGATGATTATGATTTTGAAGACATTTCTAGTGAAGACTTATTTAAATATTGTAATATGTTAGAAGATACCTGAAATGAGCTGAATGATAATCATAAAACCATAAATAAATAGTATTCTTTATCTAGAACTGTCAAATCTACATTAAAAGTAGAAAGGTAAAAGAATACTCAACTACTAAAGGAAAATACAGAACTTAAATTATCCAATTAGAAACTAAAGAAGGACCTAGAGAAGTTCACAAATTGAAATAATACACTATGTCAAATGCTTGGACAAAAAGTAGCCCCAAAATATATAATAGGTTTAGGCTATAAACCTAGATAGAGACAGATTACAATGAATAATTTTATTCCTAAATCTGGACAGTATGGTTCTAGTTCCAGTTTTGGAAATTCCTATTCCTCAACTAGAAATCCACATAGTTATAGATCAAAAAAAGTTTATCTTTAAAAATCTTTTCAATCTATTGATTATATGAGACCTAATAGAAAAATCTGGGTACCAAAAGTTTTACTTGCTAACTTGTATGGACCCAAGAAAATTTGGGTTCCAAAATCATTTTTGGTTTAAAGCTATTTTGTAGGAGACTTACTTAAAGATCTCTTATAAGAAGATGTGGTACTTGGATAGTGGAATTTGAAGTCATATGACTGGATATTACTCATGTTTCCAGAGTTTAATCAATGTTGATGGAGGTAATGTCACCTTCGGTGACAATTCAAAAGGAAAAATCATCAGATTAGGCCAGATTGGTAACATTGATTCAGTTTTAATTTCTAATGTATTATTTGTTGATGGATTAAAATAACACTAGTTAAGCATTTCTCAGTTGTGGATGATAATTAAATGTTAATTTTGAAAATAATTCTTTCCATGTATTTAATTCTAAATTTTTTTTGGTATTTACTGCCTTAAGAAACGAAATCGTTTATGATGTAGATTTAAATTCTTTATCCAAACAAAATGTTGCCTATTTAAATTATTTTTATAGAGAATCTTGGCTACGGCATAGAAGATTATGACACTGAAATGTTCATTCCCTTATGAAACTGACTATGAAAAATTTAATTAGAGACCTAGCTCAACTAAAATTCACAACAGACAAAGTTTTTACTCCCTATCAAAAGGGAAAGCAATATAAAGTTTCATTCAAATTAAAGAAAAAAATTTCAACTTCTCAAACTCTTGAGTGGTTTTACATAGACTTGTTTGGACCTTCTAGAGTTTCTAGATTAAATGGGAAACAATATCTTTATGTCTTAGTATATGACTTTTCTAGATACACTTGGGAATAATTTCTTTCTCAGAAAAGTGAAGTTATTATTATTTTATTAAATACTCCAAGTATGTAGAGATCCTAAGTGGACATAAGATTAAGGCCCTGATAAGTTACCATGGTCATGAGTTTGAAAATCATGAGTTTGAATCTTACTGCTCACACAATAGCTATAATCATAACTTTTCTTCCCCTAGGACAGCTCAACAGAATGGTGTAATTGAAAGAAGAAATAGAAACCTTTAAGAAATTTCAATAACTATGCTCAATTAGTGTGACTTACCTATTTACTTCTAGGCAGAAGCTATAAATACAGCTTGTTATATAATACATAGAGTCTTGATTAGACCTGTTCTTAAAATGGCCCCTTATGAACTATGGAATAATGGGAAGCCTAAAGTTAGTTACTTCATCATTTTTTGTTACAAAGTCTTTATTCTAAATAAAAATGATAATATTGACAAATTTTCTTCAAAAAGTGATGAGGGAATATTTTTAGGTTACTCTATAACCAGTAAATCTTATAGAGACTTTAATAAAAGAACCAAATGTGTGGAAGAATCTCTTCACATCTAATTTGATGAAACTGATCCATATGAACCTAATTCTTATCTTGAAAATCTTAAAGATGATATGTCTATTCTGGACCTAAATCGTAAAAAAATGAACCTGCTATAAAACTAAGAAATTCTGGAAATTTTCCAGAACCTACTCCTAGTGAACCCGAGCACAGAGAAGAACCTGAAATTTTTAGTCCTAACTTTACTAGATCAACTAAGATTCTAAAGAATCATCATTTAGGTGTTGTTGTTAGTAATCATGATAGAGGGACATAGAATATTTTTTCTCTAAGAATCCAGGTTGAACCTCAAGCCTTTCTTTCACAGTTAGAACCTAAATATATCAATGATGCAATCAGTGATGAATTTTGGGTAATGTCTATGCAAGAAGAATTAAATCAATTTTAAAGAAACAAAGTTTAGAAATTAGTTGACAAACCTAAGGACACTTTGACCATAGGCACCAAATGAGTTTTTAGAAATAAAGTTGATGAATCCGAAAATATAGTTAGAAATAAATCAAGGCTAGTTGCACAAGGATATATTCAAGAGGAAGGAATAGACTATGAGGAAACCTTTTAACCTATAGCTAGATTTGAAGCTAATAGGATTCTACTTGCTTGTGCTGCTCATCTGAATTTCAAGTTATATCAAATGGATTTTAAAAGTTCTTTTTTTAATTGTTTTATAATTGAAGTTGCTTTTGTTTAACAACCACCTAGATTTACTAATCCTCATTTTCTAAATAATGTTTTTAAGCTATCTAAAGCATTTTATGGTTTAAAACAAGCTCCACGATTTTGGTATGATAGACTTTATAGTTTTCTTATTTCAAAAGTTTTTCAATCGGAATTTTTGATCCAACCCTCATTATTAAAAGAATTTACAAAGATTTTTTGATAGTGTAAATCTATATTGATGATATTATTTTTGGATATTCTAAAAATACTTTGTGTGTTGATTTTTCAAAGAGTATGCAGAATGAATTTGAAATGTGTTTAATGGGAGAACTCAATTATTTTCTTCAATTTCATGTTTTTTAATATGAAAATGGTATTATTTTAAATCAATGTTAATATACAAAAGGTTCTTTTAAAACGTTTTGGTTTAGATAGTATTAAGAAAAGTGACACACCTATGAGAACCACCTGTAATTTGGATGATTATGAAACTAGGAAACCAGTTGATCAAACCAATTATAGAGGTATGATTGGAAGCCTACTATACTTTACTATAAGTTGACCAGATATTATGTTTATTGTGTGTATGTGTGAAAGATTTCAAGCTAATTCAAATGAGTCACACTTACTTGCTATTAAATGTATTTTCAAATATCTTAAATGTACAACTTATTTAGAATTATTCTATTAAAAGGGATAATCATTCAATTTAATATGTTATCTAGATACTGACTTTTCTGGTTTCAAGTTAGATAGAAAGAGCACTTTTGGAACATGTCATATTCTAGGTAAGTCCTTAGTATCATGGTGTAGTAAAAAATCAGAACTCTATTGCATTGTCTACTGCTGAGGCAGAGTACATTGCTGCTGGTAGTTGTTGTGCATGAATTATGTTAATGAAACATAAATTATTAGACTATGAATATCAGTTTAGACATGTGTCTATAAACTGTGATAACACTAGTGCGATTAATACCTCCAAGAACCTTGTATCTCACTATAGGACCAAAAACATTGATGTAAGGAACCAATTTTTGAGAGATCAGTACCAAAAGGGTGATATTACTCTTGAATTTATAGGTATTGAACATCAATTAGCTAACATTTTCACCAAAACTTTAACTGTGGATAGGTTAAGTTATAGTAGAATTGAATTAATAATGATAGAAATTTTAAGATAGAAACCTCACCGTTAGAAACCTCACACTTATAAACCTCACCATTAGAACCCTCACCCTTAGAAACCTCACCATTATAAACCTCACCATTATCGAAACCTCAATGTTAGCCAAACCTCACCATTATCAAAACCTCAGTGTTAGAAAAACCTCACCTTTAGCCAAACCTCACTGGTATGAACTTCACTGTTATACCACATCGGTATTAACATAACTATTAGTGGACCTCACCGGAAAAAATACCACACCATTAGGAATCCTCACTGGTATGTATTACAGTTAGGATTGTGCTTTTTTTAAAATTGTGTATCTTTAGCCGCCAGAATCTGTACTGTTTATATTTTACTTATTATGTTTTATTTATTTATTTCTTTATTCATAAATTATTAAACATAAGTATTGACCTCATCTCAATACACATAAATCCCTTTACCTTCAAGACTTAGCTCCCAAACCATCGTATCTTTCGAACCCTAAGCCTTGCGATTCACAGAATGGGAAGAGTGAAGAGACCATCAGTCAGTGAAATGGATGATGAGCCGAATGCAAAGAGACTCAAAGGAGAGTGTAGTGGTGGAAGTGAAGTGAAGAAACCTTCAAATATGTATCTCCTTCAAAGGTAAATAGTTGTTTAAAAATAAATATTCCTGTAATGGTTGATGACCAGTAAGTCTTTAGTTTTGGAGGTACTGGAGGACTAGAAATGGGTAGAGTGCTTCTCGAATAACAATGGCCCCTATTATCCGATGCTGGTAAAATAATTCTACAAGTTTGTTCATTTTGAGAAATCAGAAGTTGAGAATAGTATTGTATAAGTAGTAAATGGTATGACAATATCTTTTTCATTTGTTGAGTGGGCTGAATGCCTCAAAGTTCCACATAAAGGAGATTTTTGGTATTTATCGAAATCAATAACTCCTACCAGTGACATCATTGAATATGAAACTTCTTTGGAATAATTAACAGGAGATGGTACACCAAGAAAGGTAGTTGCTACAGAAATGGACGGAGAGAACCGGTTACAGTTCAATTTTATCCAACAAGTGATAAGTCCAATAAGAGGGGACTTTGCAACTCTGAAATACCAAGATATTTCTTTGCTGAATCTGTTAAGACATTGTGTTAAGGTGAACTGGGTATAATGTTAATGATTCAAATTGAAGATATGACCAGGCCAAAGTCAAAAACTAATTATCTATTATTTTCAAAGCTAGTCTCTGTGATGATCATGGTAAGAGGTGTGGCTAAGTATCAGGATGAGACAGTGGTTATGAAATACAACTTTTGTATTACCAAAACATATGCAAATACATTAAGATCAATTGGAATCCGGGGAGAAGAGAATCGATCAGTGATTATGAGAATATGTATGATAAGTTTAATCATTTGGATCATCCTTATAGTCCTAAGGCTGTGAGGGATCCTGGTCTAGGACCTGATGAAGAAGAACCTCAGTATAGTGATGATACTGATGAGGAAGATACCTCTGTAGATGATGGAAGGGATCTGGACTTTCCTCCAAGTCTTGTGGCTCAAGTTGTGTCATATGTAAGGGAAATAGTCTTGGAAGAGATAAATGAACAATCCCCCATTGATGAGGAAGACCAACCTACTCTAGATAATGAAGAAGAAGATGAATATGAAACTAAAGCATCTATTTCTAGATGCTTAAGTCTTAGTCCTGTAATTGGGAACCCCTCAATACCTACTGAGGAAGTTTTTGAAGTAGATAGACCCGCACCTATTCCTAAGGAGCCTCCTACTGTTGGAGAAATGTAGATGGCTGTGGATAATTCTTCTAAGGAATATTGAGCAGGTGAGGGTGATGTTGCTATACATATACAATAGAATGCACAAATTTAGGGGGAGCCTCCTACCAGACATGGAACTATTTCAGTTGCTCATGAGATTGAAGGCTGGGTAGAAGACCTAGGTTTTTTATTTTTTGGGTTGGACTATCCTGATTCTGAAGATGATATTACCATTAATAGAACATAAGTTAACTATAATATCTTTTCTGAGTTTTTACTTGAGGATGTGATAAGAAAAGCTAATCTAGACTAGTTTTAGTCTGATCTTAAGGCCTCATTTTAGGAAGAGATAATAAGAATGGAAACATCTTTAATAACATCCATTCAGTCTGTTATGAATTACACTGCGGCTAGTATTGTGACAGAAAGAGCACCTATATTTGTGTCTTACAATCTAGTTACTAATGCTAATCTTGAGTCTTTAAAGGCTGAGTTGAAGGAGACTTGAACTGCATATGTATTTGGTGTTTTGGATGAAGTCGAGACAAGACAAAATCAAATTTCAAGCTTGGAAGAAGATATTGAGTCTATAAAGTGATCAATTTTCTCTATGGAGTCTTATATGAGCTCTAAATCTCAAGGAGACAAAGACTTGTCTTTTGTGAAGAGTGTAGTTGGCCAGATGGTATCAATTTTTGAGGAATTTAAGAAATCCATGGAATAGCATGTCAATACCCAGGACTCTCTTCTGAAAAATCTCATAAGTGGGTTGGATAAATCTTTTAAGGAAACAGTTTCCTTTACTGTTGCACCTCTGATTTCTACCAATCCTTCTTTGTATATTGATCAGATTAGAGCTCTAATGAGAGAAGAGATTGGACAGTCTTATAACAGTGGCTCTGTAGACTCTGCTGCTTTGACCCAAGTGGTGACTACCACTAGGGATATAGGGAAAATTGTTTAGAATTTATGAGAGAGGACACTGCTTCTCAAAATTAGGTCAAAGACAAAGTGGATTTCTATTTCCAAAGGATCTACACTAAGTATCACTTGAACAATAATTTCAAGCTTCCGTTAGAAAACATGAAACTTCCTCCATTCAATTAGGCTTTCAGAGAACAAGTATGAAAGATAAGGGAGTTGACTCATGCTCTAGATAAATTTATGGAGAACAAGGATGACTTTAACATGGATATGGAGAGAGGAGGAGGGATCATAATAGACTTTAGGAATATGTTGCTGCCATTTTTGCATGGAGACAGTACTCCAATCATTGTACTACCAGCTATGCCTGCCTCTGGTCAGTCTGCTTCCATTCCTCAGATGAATCCATCTGAGGAAATATGGAGCCTCACTCTTATGATCACCCTGCGAGATACACAGTATAGTTTAAGCATTGTATCAGTAGCTCATCCTTAATTTAACATCTTTGGTGTTCCTAAGCCTCCACCTGCATCCACCAAAACTGAATCCTCTTCTGATACAAAGGTCAAATCACATACTGAGGACGTGTATTGAATAGTGGATAGGACATTTGATAGGACTCACTTGATTAATTTTGTATTTCCTTGTATCCTATTGCCAATGAAATATGTATGATCTTACGTTCTTTTACCTTCTGTTACTTCACTCA
The DNA here is from genome assembly GCA_963277665.1 of Viscum album. Taxonomy (NCBI): domain Eukaryota; kingdom Viridiplantae; phylum Streptophyta; class Magnoliopsida; order Santalales; family Viscaceae; genus Viscum; species Viscum album. The sequence goes on along the minus strand of OY728140.1, from coordinate 808,319,273 downwards.
TCCATTATTTCCTACTTTTTTCTAATCACAATGGGGGAGAAATCTAAGACAAGGAAGACTAGGGGAATAAATATAAGGAAAGGGAGAGAAATAAAAGAATAAGGGAGAAATATGATCATAATATAATTCTACCCCAAGTACATTTGTTTTATATCTCTGATACAGTTGTTTCATACCTCTGCTATATTTATTTTATAATTATACCTCTGCAAAATTTTCATATAACACTCTATTCTCTGATACATTTGAAAATTTCATTACTCACACTGATAAGTGAGACCCAATTTATTTTACACTGATACATTACTTCTTATTTTGGAATTATACTACCATAATTTGTGATTATCAAAAAGGGGGAGATTGTAGACCTCACTAGTTTTTATAATCCCAGTTAAGCTTAAATGTGTTTTGATAATCTCAATTATGTTTCTATATGCTTTGATAATCCCAAAAATGTGTATCTTTACAATAATTATTCGTTCAATCTATGAAATAATATTATAAAGTTGATAAAATATCAAAATGATCATTGGAGTATGTCAATAAATTATTATCAATGTTTATACTTGTTTAGAAATGTTACTGAATCAATCTGAGTATGATTTACATAAAACAGATAAGTATATAAGTGTTGAGTCACTGATACAGACCTACCGATAGAGTAAGTCCACTGGTATGCATAAGTCCACCGGTATGCTCAATAGTTACTGATACAGATCGACAGACAGCTACTGATGAAGTCTACAAGAGTCACAGATACAAACAGCTACTGATACAAAGGTCTCAGTTACACAGCTTCCGATAAGGCAAAAGCACAGCGGTACAAAAGTCTACCAATATGGATAAGGTCACTGATATGCATAAACATCTAAAGATAAGTAAAGTTCATTGGTACGTAGTTACTGATACAAGCTACCGATACAAACAGACCGATAGAAAGCTACCGATACAAGCCTATTGATAAAGACATATAGCTACTACTATAAAGTATATTGATACAAGAATGCCACTAGTATAAGAGAGCTACCGATAAGAAGAGATACTGATAAGAAGATCTACTGATAGGAGGAGCTATCGATAGAAGGAGATACCGATAGAAGAGAGACTGATTCAAGTGATCTACCATTATAATGGTTAATATCTACCGATACAGAAGAGCTGCTGATACAAGCTCACTGATACTAAGAGCTACCGACTAAAACCAGTTTCTATATATCTAAACTCTATTTCTATTTTTTTATTTAGAAACCGTAATATTTTATTTTTTTAATTCACCTCCTATTAATTAATGATAGTGGTTGTCATTTCAGGAACCGTACTTTTTACCTGTAAAAAGGAAATCATTCCCATTGGCGGAGCTTAAGGTATAAAAAGAAGATCAATATAATAAAGAAAGGAAAGGAGGAATAACAGGTGAAACTTTGTGACACCTAAAATAAAATTCATAAATAAGAACACGATAATAACTCAAAGAACATTCATACACATCAAGCACAAGTCTCAAAGAAGAAGCTCAAGCGTTTCAAAGAATACTCTCTTACTCGACCAGAACACCTACACTGGAAGTGAAGGAACAGAACCACGACACTCTACATTCCAAACTACTTCTAAAGAAGGACTCAAATCATCATCTACATAAATATGAGGAGTCTATAGCTTCACTCAAAACACATAAATCATTCTATACTCATCTCTATTGTTTTAGCTCTATTGTGTTTTATTTATTTATATTTTATTCAGTGTGAGTGCTCTGTAATTTTAGACACACATTGTCTCATGTGCTAAACTGGAGGATTTATAAATCCTCACTCAATCTTTCCTTTTACTCTTATATCCCATTATGGATAGTGGTAGAGGTCAAGTGTGACATGGATATCCTATGTGCTATTGTCTTGTCTTTCCCACGAAGAACTGTGGTAGAGGTCATAGGACCTGGACTGTCTTTGTACTGCTGTTAACCCTGATCTAGGGTGTAGATCATAGTTTATATAAAACTATTTGAGAGGACTAAGTCTCATCTTGAGAATGAACCTCTTGAATATATCCACTGTGCATCTTATTTTTTGTCTAAATTATTTTCTATTCCGCTGATAAGTACTTGGAAATACAAAACTATAATATAGTAACTTTTATAGTTAAACTAGCAAGTGTTTATAAATTTTGTTAGCAAGTAAGTTAGTTTCAGAAGTTAATTAATTTTCAGATTGAATTAACTGAGAAATAATAAATCTCTTGAGAAACTAATTGAAAACTCACAATTTTATAAATTCACTACAGTTTAATTTTTATTTAATTTGGGGGATTTTTTATATAAATTTTTTAACAAAAATATTAATTGGAACTCAATTCACCCCCCTCCTGAGTATACACTCTGACATAAAATATATATTATTTAATTAAAATTCTTATAAATATTATTACTTATTAATAAAAATTATAAAAGTAATTTTATTGTTAAAATTAGTTTATAAAAAATATTCATTATGATATTTTTTAGTTAATATAAATTTTTATCTCTTATAGATTTTGAGTTTTAAAAAGGATTTCATATTCCAGACTCATAATATAAAAATTATGTAATATTATTAATTTCATTTGTATGTATAATAATAATATGCCATGATAAAAATGTATACCCAAAGTAAATGTAAAATGATGTAAATTAGATTATCTATGTTTAATAATCTCAGATTCCAAAAAAATTAAATAGAAGGATGATGGAATTATTTATATCCCATAAAACATTATCATTTATTGGATCACTTTTTAAAAAAAAATTTAGGAAGACATCCTTCTTCATTATATAATTTTTATATCTAAAAATATGACACAAAACACACCTAAAAAGGACCCATAATATACCACTTATAAATTATTTTTTTCCTTTCATTCCCCTTGGAATAATTTATCATTTTACCCCTACCAAATTCATATTAAATTGGTGGATTATTTTTATCCCATGAAGGTGTCATAATTATTTTATTCTTAAGAAACCTATTTTGAAATGTAGGCAATTTTTCAATGTATGTGTGTCATTGTTTCCGATATTTTTCAACGACAATTTCATCTAAATTGTTATCAAATTCATTCTCCATTAAAATTATATTCTACTAGAACCATTATGATTGGTTATAAATGATAATAAAATGTAATCCCAACATATATAAATACCCTAAGGGTGAGGGGTGAATAAAGGTATGAAGCATTAAGACAATAATCCATTATAATCATGTTTCACCATAAAAAAGATTTATTATGTCTCCTTCCCAAAGAAAGTACAATAGTAAATTAAAACAAGAACCTATTTCAATAATTATATATGGTTCACCATAATATGGCTATGTCTCAGAAACATACAAAGGTAAGGTGATGATGCAACAAAACCACTAATGTGAAAAACTATTAAATGTTTCAAAATGGACTAATTACCCATTTTATTTTACAATAAATCACAAAAAAAACCTCACTCATCTATCTTCTAAATTGTGTGAAATGATCATTTATAAGATTCATCCACTGATATGAATTTCCTTAGAATAGTATTATTCATATAATAGTGATTGAAAAAGATTTGTTTTTTCCAATCTATGGAGTCCTATTCACTGCATAGTAATTGATTTTTGTAGATTCATTTCATCATCTATTTTCTTTCATCCAGAAAATAAAATAAATCATTCACAAAATCTCATTCCTTATATATTAATGGTGCACTGTGAAGTATACTTACTATTTAAATAGATGATTTTTTTTTTGAAACACCACACCTTTTGTGCTATAATGAAACAAAAAATGAAGATCCTCAAAAAGTTGAAAATTTATTATGAATTAACCACTCTATAAACTCAACTCCTTTATAAAAACCATATAGTCTTTGATGAATTTTTATATAGCTTATTATCATTAATAATTTTTTCTCAATCATATTAGGTGAGTATGGTTTCTCTATATAGAAAAATAGTCCTTGAAATCCATCTAATCGCGATAATATTTCCCCTTGCAAATTAGTATTCATTGAGAACTAGACTCGATATACAGTTTGTATTGTGTTTTAATCCCCTTATGTTATAATCTAAAATATCATAACGTTAAAATGATGAATTCTATTTAAGCCTCTAACTCACCTCTTTCGAACACAAAAAATGAGAAACCACTGAGGTGTTCGTATAAATTTTTCAATGCAACTGAATCTCCATTACCAATTTTTCTTTGTGGATTCAAAAAATTGTTATGAGGTTCACATATAAAATATCTTATGAACTCAATATGGATTTTTGGAAAAAAAACCATTGCAAACTCATTCAGGTAATTTGTGGTCCCTTAATTATCCAATATGATTAACCTACCATTTCTATGAAACAAATAGAAATTTTCATTCCCAGTAATTTATAAAATAATTAGAAACTATACCACATTAAAAAATTATTATTAAAAAACAACAATGATATTATTAATTCAAATAGCTTCATCAACAACCACAACGTACACAAAAACATCAAAACAATGGTGTGATGTATTTTTTCCCAATAATGAACCACTTCAGATTTGTTGAAAACAATTCAAATATACCCAAAAACATTAGTTGATAAGTGTATACACACACAAAATACCAAAACCACAAGTATCTCTTTTTAGAACTAGACATTTTTCATATATTTACTCAACACATTCCCGAATATCACATTATTCAAAATCAACATTAGAAAAAAGTGTCATATAAAAATTTCCTCACTGAACCAAGTTGTTCTTGATAAAAATTAAAACGTTTCTCTGAATACAAGTAGATCACATAGAACTAGAGAATAAATTTTTCCAAGAATATGTTTGAAAAAATCATGAATCTTAATTTCCTACCATAATTTATCATAATAGACTGAACATCATAGAAAATAGAAAATTTTATAACTCTTTATACATCAATACACCTATATGAACATATGCACCATTCTTAATTAATTCATTTTCTACCCATTTATTAATAAACTGAATGTTCTATTATTTGAGGTCTACAATATAGAAAATAATCTCTTTTATCACATAGGTTAAAACACACCATACCTTTGAGAAAGGGGGTTATATATCCAAAATTATTCATTTTTCGGTATTCAACTAAACTAAAAGATAAATTTGAAGCTATTAAAATACCTATTTGGATATTCCTTCATTAAAATATCTATAACATCTAGTTTTGAAGGAACATAATCCAACATTTAAGTCCAATTATACACATTCAATTTTATGAATGATACTTTATTTCAATGTGCTTCATCTTATACTGAATGAAAATATTTTTCTTAATATTTATATCAAATTATTTATCACAATGGATTCCAATTAGAGCCATCACTTTAATTCCCATATTTTAAATATTCATCTTCGTCCATAATAACTCTTTGAAATACTATGTATCCAAAATATATTAATATATTGAGGTGATCAAAAAATGAAATATTTATTTATTATTTTACAAGAAATAAATATTCCACCAAGATAAAATGCACCATGTGAAATAAACTTTATTACATCTACTGATCCTTCCAAATCTATATTTTTATTATCCAATATCTCTTATTTTTAATTGAAATTGAACATAAAACTAAAATCTATCATAAAATTTTTATATAAATGTGGTATTTTCACCACAATAAAGTATATTGCCTTTAGATTACTTCAATATTTTGATACCTATAATGTGGAAATGAAAATATCAGGTTATGTGACCATAAAATACAATTGGAGGCCAATGATCTTTATGTATTTTGTGAAATTCCCCACATCACTTGAATACTATTTTGAAATAATCATCTCTTTTGTGATTACAGTTTTCATCGCCATTGAATTATACATTCAAACACATCATCAAACCTCCCTAGAATATTTTTATGGAGAGATAAACATGTCACACATTTTTTAATAACTTATACACGAAGGATAAAATATCATCATGCCAATCATTTAAATTTTAAACTCATTATTCATGAATTCTGTAAACTATTTTCACTATTTATAATTTCATCAATAAAAAAGATAATGATATGCACATTCACCCGCACCATCATCATTTGATAACTCTCATTTTTGACATAGTAATTCTAATCAACTCCACCATTAATGAAACCAATATTCTACAAATACAAAAAATGTCTTGAATACCACACTCTTGTTTCAATAATCAGCCCATATAAATAATTATAATTCAAAAAAGTTTTTATCACCTTTATTGATATGAAAAACATATTTCTTTTCAATATAATCTTATTCTTTTACCCAATTCAGAAATTATGACTTCACATCCATCTATAATAATTGAATTTTATTTTAATTACTGTTAATAAGAATAAATGAATTTTCTCCTGAATTAATATAGGAGAAATTTTATCTTATATATTTATACCATGAAATTTAGAGTATCACCATCACAATAATAATTCATTTTTTTAATTAACCACACCAACATCATTGGGTTTTCTATGGGAGAAATATTTGGTATTAATGCCATTTTTATATTCTAGCATTAAAAAATTCACTTATGTATGATTAATTTTTATTTCACTAAGATAGTCATTCATAATTTGTATCCCATTTTTATCTCCAGTTACACTGTCAAAACATTTATGAAATTCCAAATATAGTATTGATTTTTGTTTTAGAAACATCATTCTATGTGTTTGGACTAGTGATTTCTGATCACCAATGATGTTCTTCCTTTCAATATCAATATGACTCTTTAGATTTTATAAAGATACAAATCATCATTTACTATACTCATCATCAGTATTCTATTTTTAATTAGTAATTTCAACATCTAATCCTCTTGAGTTTTTTAACTCCTTATATGTACCATTAATAAATAGTTCAATGTATTGATAAATACATAATTAATTTTCTGATACAGTAACATAATTACATTCGGACACTTCTTATAATAGTATTTTCTCGCTTTTGTGATTTTATTTTTCCTGAGTGGCCAAGGAATATCCACTACTATCTATGGAATTAAAAATTCATGTTTTTATATTTATAGAAAAAAGAGCACAGTACCAATGATTAAAGAGTATTTCAATGTCAGCTTCCTTCAAAACTATAAATCATATGTACTTTTTCATTCAAAAGTCTCATCAATGATTTGTTAGTATTTTTAACTAATTTTAGGACTACTTGCTTCAAAAATTTCATTGGTATGATCTTTTTATTATACACTCTTTTATCAAAGTTGTTTATCGTTTAATATCTCCTCTCAACTTATCCCTTTTACTGGGGAGTTCTCAATGTATAATCTTTCTTCCTTAATCCACATTACTCAAGATAATCCTATACTTTGATATTTTTAAATTTTATACCATTATCATTTTAAAACCTTATAATTTTCTTTGAAAACATATTTTCATCTTCCCTCTGCTATTGTGTTATGAAAATGAACACCTCAGGCTTGTGGGAAATGAAATAGTCTATGATATCCCACTAAACTCATCAATGAAAATAACATGATACATCATCAAATCAATATTTCATGGTTAGATAGTTCTACACACCTCAGCATTTAAACATTTATTCACTTGAGTTAACTTATATTCTACCTTCTTATACATATTTTGGATTATATTTTCCTATTGGAAAGTGTCACATCTATGACTATGACCATGTTATATCTTAGTAAGATCTTGACCTATGTCTCATTTCATTAGATATTAATCAAATGGTTTTAAAAAATAACCAATACATTTATGAAGAAATAATTTTTCTTCTTTCATTGATAGAGAGAAGTTATATTATTCTCCACATACAAGCTATAGATTCCTCTTTATTGAGTTTCCTAACAAAAAATTCACCTTCCTTCCCATTGATGATACATTAATTCTTATTAAATATTATATCATGCCCCGATTCACACATTCTATAAAAACATAAAATATTAATACTTAGATATTAAATAATGAATAAATTGATAGGACACACATATTTTCCAAAAAAACCTAAAAATTCTTGAGACAATAATATTGATTCCATAATAATTTAATATTTTGACAATTCAATTATTTTTATATTTGATTCTTATGATTAGATCTTTTTTTTCATTTCAAATAAGTTGTGTATCCACTAACATGTATCCGTACACTAAATGTATCTGTGTCTTTTAGGGAAACAACTATGACTGATGGCTTCTCATCTCTTTTCTATTTTTTTTACAAATCATAATTTTCATACAAGAATTGGAGTGATATTCTCAATCTTCCTGAGAATATAATGGACAATATTTTTCTTATAAAGAATGAAAAATATTAATTTACTTTCATTCAATGCATCCATGAGGTGCTACATATAACCACTTTTGGGACTTTTTTGGAACCATCCTCTCTATTGTTAATGAGAAATACTTTTCCGTGTGTCCAGATCATTCACACTTGAAACATTTATCATCAAAATCATTCCAATAATATTGAAGTCTTTGTGGATTCATTTTTTTCCCTTATTACATTTATAATATCATTTCTATGAAACACACAGTTTTGGAATGTCCCGAAATTCCATATAAATAACATCAGATATGAGGTTCCTTAATCTGTGTCATTGTTTCGTGACTCTTAATCCCATGGGTTTCAAAAATAATCTAATTTTCATTCACAGTCGAATCAATTATCATCCTAAATGGAGATACTTATGACTTGATGGAAATAAGTAATGCTACCAGATTTTTCATTTAGATATGTTGTTTCATTCTCTTCACATTCCATTCACTATTTTAATAGACCACCATACTCTAATTTCTCTTTTTTATTCCATTTGTGAACATTTACCTAATATCATATCGAGTTTCAAGTGTTTCTCATAATCATCTACCATTATTTAAAGGATTAAAACCTCCTCTAAATGTATTTCAATTCATTTGACTCGATATTTTTCATTTTCAGTCATACTATAAATAATCCAGATTTTTTATTCAATTTGGAGCTTCTCTTCAATTACTTTATCTATATTTTCATAATTTTAATATTTTAGCATTTCAATTTTAGTATTTAGCTCAAACTTGTCTTCTTTATATTGTTTCATATAGAGTTTGGAATCATAAAACACATTGTTTACAAAAAAATAACTTTTAAATGAAAATCTATTTAATCGTAGCATCTCATTCATCCTAAAAGTCAACAATTACTTCAACTTATCCTTCTCAATTATGGATTTATTATCCTCTCGGAAAAATTTATGAAAAAATCCACCATTGAATTTTCCCAGTCAATATTATTGTGTTACATCTCTACATCCTTAGAATATTATAAACTATCATTTTAAATTGAAAATAGAAACATCATTTTGATGAAATTTTGTTAAGTATTTTTTCGACGATTCTCTTTTTGTTAAAACATTTTCATTATTGTTTAATCATTATACTCATCTAAATATTGAATCCTTGTTGGAAAATATTCATCAATATATCCAACCTTTCCAAAATTAAAGCATGAAATAAGATGTTTCCCTTTAATATATTATTTTATCCTTTGAATATTTATGAATGTGACTAAAAAGATTCTTCAACAGTGCCTTTATCATTACCATCTTATATAGTGAAATTATTCATGGCCTTGAATGAAAATTAATTATTATTCCCTTTATTCATAACCTCATTATCAACATTTCTCATCTAAAATGTTATAAGAATAATGTGTTAGTTTTCGATTTTCAAAACCTTTAGATCATAATACTCTATTATAAATACATTTTGATTGAACAAAGGTGGTTATGATGTTATGTTTATCATTTTTTTCATCATCAATAATTTTTTCGAGACTACGCATGTCTTCCACACCAATATTCAACAGATCAAATATTTCACCCACAAACTCATTTTTTGTATATTCTTAGGTCTTCTTATTTGTTCCACATAACATACTATTCATCTTTATAAACTTCTGAGTAACCTTGTTATATATTTATCTACTTTCCCCACATACCGCGTGATGATTTACATGATAAACATATCATATAAATTCTATGAGATAAATATCCTCCCATTTAATTGATTCCTATATAATCAACATCCAATTATTCTTAGTCCAAATGTGAAAAGGTAAAACTATCCATAATGTTATAAATAAAATTAAATATTTCCATAAACACATCCATACATGATGATTGAAAAATGTGCTACATGTAACTCTCCAATTTAATACATTTGGTTCTATCAAATATAAAAATCCATTATATATTTAAATCATATATTTATTCTAAGGTGAGAGAAACACTGAATTTAATTATTTTCTCTTAAATTAGTTTTTATCCCAAAAAACATATACACCATATAGGTTATGGTTGAATCACGTTGACAGAAATAAATAGTTATTCTCTTGGATCTTTATTCATTGTAAAAATTGTAATGTCTTGGTTACGATTTCCACCTAGACATTCCCCATACCCAGTTGGTCACATGGCCTCAAGTGCATTTCCCTGAATGCGAGAGGCTGGCGACTAGAATTGGGGGCCTTGGGTGAGATAGTGGAAAAATTATGCCCTCATTAGCCGAGTAACACAATAGAATTGATTGGTTAAGAATTGGGGAAATAGTAATAATACCATGCAATATTAGACAGTGGATGACTTAAAGTAGATATACAACTAAGTCACATATATAAATGATTCATGTCACATATGTTTGGTAAATCATAAAAGCATGTCACAATTATAGAATATAGGACTAACCAAAAGTACAATGGAAAACAAGTAAATAACTCCAACAGCATCGCAAGACACACCTTGGTTCAGTGAACTACAGATCCACAGTGATCAAGTACCTAAAGTAGAAAGGTTCTTTCCCTTATCTATACCTACATCAATATAATCAATTTGGGCCCAAAATCATGACCCAAACAGGGTGTGAGATGAATCCCTGTAGGAAACCACCCAATGATTTTTGCGTAACTATTAGTGAATATATATGGTAGGAAATATGAAAAATGAAGTAATAAATAAGGAAGAACTCAAAAATAAACAATCATATAGTTTCAACTACATTCATTTACCATTATTAAATAAACAACCAAAAATTATCAAGAAGCCCTTTGGGAAGTTCTCATATTTTATCCCCTCTAGTTCATCTTCACAAATACTCTCTGAGGAAGTACTCACTGTCAATTCCCCATGTGTTCTAGTAATGGTAACTACAAACACTCTGAGGAAGAACTAAATATCCAATTCCCCTTGTGGTCTTACAATGTGGAACTACAGACACTGTAATGGAGCTCTCATGTCCACCCCCCTATAGTCTCAAAATGTGAAGAGTATAACAGACACTCTGGGGAAGGCCTTAGCATCCATTCCATCTATCGTCTAACTAAACCATGTTCCCACAGTCCTGTGTAAAGAAATCGTGCACCAACGATATCCAGTAGCTAATGTAAATCTCAAAAACTACATGGATAAATAGTTACAAAGCATAACACAAGCATGTAAGATAAAATCACACCATCCAAAAAGCATTAGACATTGAAAACAAATAGCCTAACATGAATGTCTATACCCATTGGACAACATTAAATCCAACATGGGAAAACACATCCATCACAAGGTAAAACCCCAATTTCCAATCAAAAATCTATAATCAAGCAAAAAGGCATGGAAAGAATCAAAATGGTTAAATTCTCTAAGACACCCAATACCATAAACTAGGGTATTGGTTACCATTTCACATATAATTCAAACAAAAACTATAGAAATTCACAAACCACATACCTCAAAATTGTAAGACTGATATAGTTGAACCACATCCTTTGAATTGACCTAAAATGTGGTAGATCTACCAAAACCTCAAGAATGATAAACCATGGGTATCTCATGAAAGAAGAAAAATTAGGAGAAGTGGTTGTAGAATAAGGAAGAAATCACCTATGTGATTCCAACACAATTAACTGTGTTTGATTCGAAGTACGCATGGCTGATCGGGGGCTCGGAGAAGAATCAGAGATATCTTTCACTCCCTGATGAGATAAATCCAAAAGAATATGTTTCTGTAAATGAGACATGGTCCTAGTCCGATATATCAAATAAAACTAAAAATACTTGACATGTTCCCTAAGGATACACTACATGTATATGCCTTTACCGAGCCCCACTTTTTCTGTCTCTAGGTCACCACACATGGTTGTGTATATGGCCATTATGCAGCCAGTACATAGATACCCATGGAAACCTGGTACACGTCGTATACTCCCAAGTACACGGAAAGCACTCTTTAAATTTACAGAAACTCCAATTTTCTCAAAAACAATCGAAAACAATATCTATAATTGAAAAGAAGACTCAGGTTCATACAGTCATCCACCCATAATAGAATTCATCCCCAAATTTTCCTAAGGAGGAAAAGAAGAAACCTTGAATAGCTCCAACCACAACGATCACGCATTGGCCTTCCTCTCCCAAGTCTCGTCTTGTACTTTCTCGGGCTACCATAGCACTCATACCAGTGGAATAGACTGGCCATGGAAAACCTTCATGCTGCGATCAATAATCTAGATTGTATGCTCATCTAATGATGCTTCCACCTCCAACTCTACCTCCTCAGGTTGAAAAACATGAGATGAGTCTGATAATTAATGTCGTAGCTGATAAATGTGGAAGATGTCATGCATAAAACGATACATATGAGGTAAATATATTTGATAGGAAACCATCCCAGCCCTCTCCAAAACCTCAAATGGTCCGATGTATCTTGGTGTAATCTTACCCTTTCTCTTAATCCCCCAATATCCCAACCTCGGTGTGACACATAGGAAAACATGATCCCTGGCCTCAAACTCCAGGGGTCATCTCTGTTGATCAGCATAAGACTTCTTTCGTGGCTTTGTAGTAGTCAATCTCTTCCGAATCCACTCCACCTACTCTGTGGTCTCCTAGATAAGAAGATTCCCTAGCATAGCTGCCTCTCCTAGTTCCAATTACCAAAGGGTTGATCAGCATGGCCTTCTGTACAAAGCCTCATAAGGTTTCATCTGAATAGTTTCCTGAAAACTATTATTGTATGAAAACTCTACCAGAGTTATAAGATTTTTCCATAATCCTCCAAAATCTTGGACACATGCTCGAATCATGTCCTCAAACACGTGTATAGTACGTCCAAACATGCCATCTATCTGGGGCTGGTAAACTGTACTCAAAAGTACCTATGTACCAAATGCCCTCTGTAATCCATGCTATAACTAAGAAGTAAAACAGGCATCCCTGTTTGAAATGATGGACTGCAAAACCCCATGTAAACATACAATCTCTCAAACATACAACCTTCCCAACTCATCAACACTGAATATAGTGACCTAAGCCTTTTATAGATAACATTATATAATTTTAGTCGTAATTACACATCAGAGTACAAACCAAAAATCATTAAGTCTAGTGTCTAAGAAAGACTATGTACATAAAACATGAAGCATGGGGGTAAAATAAATTTCTTTATTTAATCTCCATAAAGTGATCCTAATTTTCTTTGAGCCGTTACATCTTCTTAGGATACCCTAGGGCACACATGAACAAATGGATGAGATGAAAATCCCAGTAATGGAATGACAATAAGGATATGTCTTAGGCACATGAGTTAGGAGACATGGCATAATGATGTCCAAAGAATGGAACAAAAAAATCATATCTTATAAGCATGGGATCATATGAACATAGAATAATAAATATGTGGAAGAATCATAAAACATATCTTTAGTATGGGTCATGGCTAATCTCCAATCCCATTTCTTATTTTAGTATGGGTCAAGGCTATCCTCCAATCCTATTTCCAGTTTTAGTATGGGTCAAGGCTAACCGACAAGCCCATTTCGCATCGCATCTCGTGATTCTAAGCTTTACCCACTGAATTAGAGCACTATTTGGGCAAACCCATCTCAACATTTTCATTAATATTATTTCCACATAAATTATCATACATAATCAACCATGTATAAAAATTAGGGTACCCATGGAAAGAATTAGGTACCACAATCATGACACATAACCTAATCAATGTGTGTATCATGAAAGTGTCAATGAAAGAAAGGGATTAGAACATACATGGAAATTCATAAGGTAAAATAGGCGTATAACATGGTAATTTATGTCAAACATAATTGATAATGTATATGAAATTTATTCTAGAAACATTACCATTAAAACATTTTTGTATGTTTTTATGGAAAATATTATAGAGCCTTTAAAATAGAAAAGAGGACAATCTTTCATATAAAACCAGAATTGAAAAAATATTTTTTTAATAATAAAAATTATGATTTTATTAAAACAATAGTCTCATAAGACATAGGATAGATTGCACTTGAAATTGTTTAAAATTTCGGCAAGTTCCCTTAAAATAAGTTTTGTTATTGAAATGTTCTAAGGAGGGAATCTTCTAAAAACATGTATATCCTCAAAAAAGTGTGATGAAAGGGTCTTCATAAATGTTTTTTTTTTCAAAATTAAATAGAATTTATAATATTAACATAATTAGATACGATAACTTCATTTTGATGTGTTGAAATATAAGGCAACCTGAAAGAACAAAGAAGGTTCAGGCAGAATTCGTTACGGTTTATCGGCATGGTGTCGGGTGTAACTAATAGGGCTTGATGAGATATAAAATGGGTTTCTCATCACTTATAAATCATGATGGAAGTATGGGGGAGGTGCATAAACATACCCCAAAATTTTGGATTACACATAAAGTGTCATAGCACAGAGGACATTCTTGATTTAAGAGTAAAATAGAGGGGATCCCTTACCTTAAATTTGTTGGCATTCTCCACTTGTTATTAGAGACCTGAATAAACAAATTATGTTTATTTATTAATAATTCCAGAACCTATTCTATATTTAATTTGTTTAGTATAATAATCTTAAGTTCATTTATTACCGTTTTGATTGGTTATGAGGTTCAATTTTGTTGTTCGGGCTCGTTTGTGTACTTGGTTTTAATTACCCGTTTGCTAATATTCTTGTTTCGATAGACATGTAAGATGAAATGGTAGTCCATAATTGAATTTATATTCTATTATTGAACATCCTAGATATTAAATTCTTTTAAATTTAATTTTGTTACATAGAGTGAAGTCAAATTATCATACAAAAGCATAGTGACAACCATTTTTGTTAATCAGTGGGTTTGATTACAAAGAAATTGTTTTTCATTATAATTTAATACGATTTGTAAAAAAGGATTAAAGAAAAAAATAGGAAATATTACATATATAAAAATCTAGTTCAACCATAACACAAATGGGTTCATGACCCTAAGTAAATATGATAATAGAAATTGATAAATCGTTGTCCCTGAATGTGCTAAATTAGCACATCTCAAACGGTGCTTTCAATTCTTTCAAATAAAAGTTGAGGAAAGGAGAGAAGGTAAAAAAATATCCCATTATCATGAAATAATTACAGTACATGTATGTTACTGATGTTATCATACTATTTGGGTGAAGTGAGGTGAGGAAATAAACAAAGAGAAAAGAACATAAAAGAAATGAAGGAATTGGAAAGGGGAATTTATCACATCAGATTTACTCCTTTAAGAACCACTTAAGGGTAGAGGTATTGGTATTTTGAAGAGGCTAGGGAATTTTGAACGTGGGGGAGGATCTTCAGGAGAGATTTGGATAGAATATTGGCATGTTACTAGGCTTGAGAGTAGTGAAGGGAAGAGGGAGTGGGGGGTTATAGTGTATGAGAGGTGGGTTTTCATAATATTATAATCAGTAGTTTATTATTTTCCCTCAAGACCTGCAATAGTGATGATTCCATAACTAAAAAAAGTAATAAATACATGTTACTTCGAACAATTTGGTCTTACATCCTCAGATCATCTTCAATGACTCAATAAATTCATTATTTAGCATTTATCGTAAATTATTGTATTTTACTATACATAAAAAATTCAACTATTTCAGAATAATCTCATAAATTAACCATAACCATTTTTTGACATTTATAATTCAAAAATTAAATCCATTTTTCAAAAATAATATTCTAAATATGATTATTTTAATATTTAATTAAAATCATAATTTATAATTAAAAACAATTTTTAAAACATTCATTTACTTATTCTAAAATATAGGTATATCATCCTTTTAACTTGAATATTATTTATATATTATCATAGGTAAGGTTACTATTCATTATATTATGTCACTATTCATTAGGTTATGTTAATATTCATAAAGGTGGGTAACTATTCACTAAAAATTATGTTTTTCTTATCATTCTTCAAATAACTTACTAATTGCAACCGTGTATGTCAGATTTTCGAAATTCCAAACCAAGAAGTTAAAAACTTGTGTTTAAAGGTCACTTATCAAATTTTAGTTCATTATGTTGTGTTTTCATGTGATTTTATTTATATTTATAAGAAGGGGATTTCTATTGAAAAACATTGGGTCGTTATACTGAAGGTCTCCTTAATCAAGAAAAAGGGTGCAACCTTAGTGAGTCTATTAAGGAAAACCCAAACTACATCATTCCATTAGGGTTACCTTGCTAATCCCTTAATGAAATCCATCACCATGTCATTCCACTTCTACTTGGGAATGGGTAATTGCTAAAAACTCCATGATAGTCGCCAATGTTATGCCTTTCACTTCCTGACAGGTGGAACACCTCATGAAAAAAACCAGCAACATCTCTCTTCATGGCTGGCCACCAATACTGACAGTGTAGATCTTGATAAATCTTGGTGAAACTAGGATGAACTACCCAAACTGAGGAGTGCAAATCTTTCCTCAGATCCTGGAATATGTCTGTTGACACCCCTACACGTGCATTAAAGCACAAGATCTCATCCATGCCTATGGTCCATCCAAGAATATGGTCCTCTCCTGACACACTCTCCAGTAGAACTAGGCATTCAGAAACTAATAGCTTCCTCCTTCGCACTCGATCAAGAGGATTAGAGGTAAGAGCTAGAGAAGATGGAAATGTAGGCCCTTGTCTATCGTGCACCTCCATATGCAACTAAGAGAATAGAGCCATAATCTACCACTCACTTCTGGCCTCTTTAACTACCTATAACTAAGTCCTCCAGCTTAATACATTATCAACTACGTTGCCTTTCCTAAGCGTGTTGGTAAGCTCGAAGTCAAATGACGAAGGTACTCAACCCACCTTTATTGTCTCAAATTCAGATCGTATTGAGTAAAGATATACTTGAGACTTTTTTGGTTGGTGAAAACCACCAAATTCTCTCATTGTACATAATTTCTTCAACAGAATAGAACCGAAATCATTATAACCATCACAAGGTCATGTGTTTTCTAATTCATCCCATGTGGCCTCAACTGTCGAGACTCGTATACAAAAACTCCTTCCCCTTGCATAAGGACTTCTCCCATCCTGATACCTGATGCATCATAGTAACTAGTATAACTCTTTCCTGGCTATAGAAAAACTAGTATTAGTGCTAAAGTCAACCTCCCTTTCAACTCATGAAAGGCTGAATCGTAGGAATCTTTTCACAGGTACATCACACCCATCTTAGTCACGTCCGTAAGTGGCACAGCCAAGCATGAAAAGTCATGTATGAAACATTTGTAGTAACCAGCCATCCCTAGATAAATTCGTACCTCAAAAAGGTTCTTCAGCTTCTCCTAAGAAACTACTGCTCTCATTTTATCTAGGTCTAATGATACTCTTGTCTCTAAGATAACAAAACCCAAGAAGTGAATCTGGTCCATCCAAAAAAAGGCATTTTGAGAGATTAGTATATAACTCATTCTATCTTAGAGTACACAATACGATCTCAATATGGGTAGCATGGTCATGTCGAGTCTAAAAGTACAACAAGATATCATCCATGAAAACCACCACGAAATAATCCATGTATTGATGGAACACTCGGTTTATTAGTTCTATAAAAATTGTAGGCGCTTTCGTGAGCCCGAACGGCATAACCACATACTCATATAGACCATGCATGCACCAAAAGGTTGTAAGAGGTATATCAAATTCTCTAACATGCAACTGATGATAATTAGATCTCAATTAAATCTTTGAGAACAACTGGGCTACACCAAGATGATCAAATAGATCATTAATCCTTACTAAGGTATATTAGTTCATGGTGGTCAACTAGTTCAGATTCTGATAATCCATGAAAAGAAATAGGGTACCATCTACCTTCTTCTCAAATAGGATAGGC
The DNA here is from genome assembly GCA_963277665.1 of Viscum album. NCBI lineage: Eukaryota > Viridiplantae > Streptophyta > Magnoliopsida > Santalales > Viscaceae > Viscum > Viscum album. Next base: position 808,301,122 of record OY728140.1, on the reverse strand, counting down.
GAATCCCAAGGATAAGTACTGGGTCAGATGAAACCCTTTTCCAACAACTCCTCCAACTGATTCTTGAGCTCCTGCTACTCTATTGTATCCATCCTATAAGGAGGAATGGACATCGGTGCCTCTCTAAGAAATAGTTCAGTAGAAAAGTCCACCTCTCACTCTGGAGGAAAACCAAAAATGTCCTCTGGAATGAAATACTTAAAACAATCCACTATTGGAGGAAAATACATCTATGAAGTCCTCTGGTCATACAGGTATAGACAAGTAATCAGGGCTATAACTCCTGCCAACCCATGATGCTCGATTCCCGCTCTACTCACATGGACATCCCATTATCCCTTATGTATAAACAAAATACCCTATTGTGATGTGAAACTCGCAATAAAATGATTGCAGTCGACAACAGCATGGTAGGAAACCAACCACTCCATTCTGAGAATGAAATCATAGCCTACCATCTCTGAGAAATAAAGGACCCCTAAGTACTGACACCCACCAACCTCAAGATGGCACTCTGTAAACTAATATAAAATAGACCGTATAGTTCCCAACGAAGTGTCTACGCTCAAGATATTAGTAGATTTAATGATATAGATCTACAACATATCCACAATAGAAAAAGATATGAAACTATGGGAATCTCCCATATCAAAAAGAGAAGAATCTAAAACTAAGGAAAATAGAATCATACCTCTAACTGTAGAGGTTCTGGGATCCTTCTTCTGCTAGGTCTACACCACTTCAAAATTATGACCTGTATTGTGGCCCTACAGCCCTGCAAATCCACCCTGAGCTGACCCGCCCTGTTGTTACTGAAAGCCTGTTACTGACTACCATAGCCATGACCTCCTCTCAGCATGAACAGTCGGGAAAACTCCAGTTCCAAAACTGATGAAAAATAGGTGGTCATTATCCTAAATTAGGATCCATAGAAGAACCTTTGTCACAAGATACTGGTGAGAAAACACTGGCGGAAGTGCTGAAGATTACCCATCATTATATAAGATTGGAAAGGAACTGGGTCTCCCAAGAAATGTTTCCTCGTATGCCCACCCTTCTTACACTGATAGCATACCACCTAGAATCCTGAATGTGTATCCCACATACTCGGATCTCGATGAATAGACTCCCTTTTGAACTTCCTACTATCATCTAGAGAATCATAGAATCTAGATTTTGAACTGCCATAGCTCACAGCTCTACAATCCCTTTGGTTTCACTCTAAGATCAGCGCCTGGTTGACTATGGAAGATATGGTCGTCAACCGAAAGATGTTCACCTGAGATAATATGCCATTCCTGAGACCATCCTCAAACATCCTTGTAAGAAATAAATCATCAACCACTATAATGGGTGTGAAGTGTTGCAGCTCTGGGAAGTGAAAATAATACTTTATGAACGAAAGATTACCCTGCTCCAAACTCATGAACTCTTGGGATCAATCGGAACTCAATTTCTCTGGGTAAAAGTATTTATAGAAGGTTTGCTGGAACTCAATCCAAACCATAACATGATGGCGTCTACCTAGAGATATCACATCCCAGCAACTCTTTGCAGAATCCTGAAGTATCTATGTAGAGAGCTTCACCCTCCGTCCCAGAGGCATCTTGAGATGTTATAAGATAGATAGAATAGATTCTAACCACGACTCTGTAGCCCGAGGACCTCCATATCATTAGACAGTGGGAGGATGTTTCTACTGAAAATCACACATCAACACTAATATAGATGGGGAAGGATACGGTGCTCCCTAAAAGGTTTCCACAAACCTCATGAAGCCTTCTTGGAACTATGCATCGGCACCTGTTTCTGGAATGACGGTTAGTGCCAAGACCGACACTATGGGAGGATCTTCTTCTGGTAGTCCATGATCTATCATGACTGGGGTCTGATCATTGCCCAGTATCTGGAGAAAAACCAGAGGATGTATCGATGGCATGACAATTAAAGGTAAAGCGCACACCTCAGTTCAAGATTATCAAGGACTGAAACATAGAAATTTAAGTAATGTAATAGGAGAAGGGAAACAATAAAGTCATTACAAACATGGATACCGAACATTTATTACCACTATATGGCATGTTCCTTAAAGAATTTACATGGGTGTGTACCTCTGCCAAAACTGGTCATGTAACACCCCTATACATGGCGTGTTCCACCCAAGGACATGACATGTACATGAATCGATTCCCCCTGCCCAAGTTTTTATACAAAGCTATTCCACATGGTTCTTCTATAAAAAACTACAAGGCATGTTCACCGTAAACATGGAATTTACCACTTAAGTTTCAACTTCCTGTGTCATTGGTCACACGCTCGAAGACATGGTCTCTAAAACATATCATGTTCATCCGGTATACGTAATGTTCCAACAAAGGTTACCCAACTCTATGTTTCTTACCAATATCATATCAAACTAATGCTCAATATCCTTCATATTATCATAAGGAAATCCTTCATAAACAAATTTCTACTCATACCTCATTTGGAAGAACCCAATCTAATATATGATTTTAAATGGACCTATAGTCAATATTAAAAATTCAAATTAATAATAGAGTTCCTAACCATAATTAATATTCCATTACTAATAAAATAAAACTTGAACATATTTAATAATTAATGATAATTAAAATCAATTACAACCACATTCATTTTAAAATAAAAAATCAAAGATATTATAACAATGAGAAATAACAGAAAACCAATCCTCAGATGATTTTTCGCTTCCATTCCTAATTCATGGACAAAAAATTCAATGTGAACATTAATTATAACTACCTTACTCTTTCTTCATCATTAAAAAATTAAACTCATCAGATTTATCCCTTTAGATATATGGGGAGAAATCATTGAACATCTAGTATAACAAATATTCCTCACATAGCCATGTAAATACACTTATGATCCATTTATAGATGTCGTTCATCACTTTGTTCATTATGACCACATTTTTAAAATATTCTAATGATTATTTAAACATTAAGTCATTGAAAAAATATTTATTCATTTTTTTTATTCATAATACACATAGTAATGAGTCACTACATGTTGGGATTCCAAAAAAATGAATATAAAAAAATATCTCTATTATTAGTTATATTGTAATTCAAAATGAAAAATATATTTTCAATTTATTTAAATTTAAAATACTACAATGTTTAAATATAAAATTTTTAAATACATTTTAATGAAATTTATTACAATGGTTCTTATTATATGTTTTTATGAAGATTATCATAAATTATTTATAATAGAGTGAGGGGGAGTGAACAATAAATTAATAAAATTAATGAAATACACATCATCATATTTTATAGAAACAAGAAGTTTATAAAGGTGGAAACGTTAATATATTTTGGGATAGTATGAAAGAAAGGTCAATCCTAGACTACACCGCAGGTTATGGGTGGTGTACACTACATGTACCACTTAAGCCACCAACCATCAGGGGTAAAAAATAATATATGTGTGAAATCTAAATGGAAAAGTGGAAAAAGTAAAATTTCATTGATAAAAAACATGAAATTATTTAATTTTCATATAGTTATAAAACCAAATAAATAGGTTATTGGGAATTAAATAAAGGAATTTAAGATTAACATGTAGAAATAATTCAATAATTATTCATTAGGTTCATGGTTTTCTTTTAATATATTTTTATTTTATATTTTCTCTATTCTCTTTTTCTCTCATAACATACATTGAATAATTACTAATCCCTCTGAAGTAGGGTGTCCATTTTGATTTTTTTACCACTATGGTCAACAAAGGCTAAATACTCAATTGTGGGGGTTATTATATTATTATGCATATTAATATTTGATTTTTCTTCCCATATTCACTTATATTTAATTAAACATTATTTTGTTTTATTTAAACTATATTTAAAAATAATAATATCTCTACATTAATGTACCAATTTATTTAGGGAGCATAAAACAAATATTTCTTCATATAATAATGTGATATGGTTATTATAGTTTCATGTTATCCATCAATTAATAAAAAATAAAAAAATTATAGAAATTGATTAATACAAAAAGAAGGATTACTTTTGGAAGGAATTATTATATGATTGTGTTACAATGTTGATCATATGTATTATCAATTCCACATGGAAATAAATTTCATTCCAGTTAATTCATTTAGAAAATTAATTTGTCATTATATAATTCATTTATTGGTATAATTTCAAATATTATTTATTAGATATTTTTTATAAAATTAATAAAATATTTCTTTTTTAAACATTTCCAATATATATTGTATCACAATTAAAAAAACTATTTCAAGGAATCCCGATTTAATGGGTTGATATTTTAAAAAAATGTGGAAATAAAAATAAAAAGGAAAATAAGGTGGTATCATGGACCATTGAAATTTTTTCTAGATAAAAAACTATAATCATGATCGACATACATTATCAATTATTATAGAAGAGACTATTAATTAATGTGGGTTGAGAATTCCCCAAAACTGAATTTATTTTTATCTTTCCTAAATATATGAAATTCATCCATTTTCTCACCATACATTCCCTCTTTAATTTTTTCATCTTCACTTTATAATGACAAAAATTATTTAATAGTTGAAAATATGTCCAAAATGTTTATCCTAATCATTGTTATATTGTGTGCCATAATCCAGTGGAATGTTTAAGAAATTTAAAAACTCAAATTCATAAAATAAAATTTATTTAGTAGGCTCTTCAATAAAATATTACATCAAATATGATTATACTAAATATTTAATAATCATCAAAAAATTGATGTTTGGTAGGTAATAATTATTTATCATCTATTATTGGCCACCTCCACACTAAACTCTGACCATTATTGGTTCTTTTTTAGATTAAAAATAACTAATAATATTTTCAAATTAATTTATCAAAACATCACTTAAACCTATATTTTTTAAATTAATAGTCTATTTCATATTGAATCATCCATTCGTTCATCCTTTCACTAAACCCTTATATAATCCCACCTAAACTATTAACTATTTTTCATGTACCCAATAATAATAAATAATGTTGAGATATTAAAATATTAATTTAATTTTTTTGAGATAATATTTTTCGTAATCATTTAACTCACCATATGATAAATTATTTCATTAAGTATAAAATATTAATCATATTCTTTTATCAAATTTGGGAAAAAATATATTTTAATTTCTTCAAGATAGGAATTCTAAAACATTTTTAATTTTAAAAAAAAATATTCCATAAAATAATATATATATATATATATATGTAAATATAAAAGTAGATGTTATTACATTGATATTTCCCTCAATCACATAATATCTTCATCCAGTAAATAAAATCATAAATAAAATCTAAAAAATCAAAACATTTAACATAATATTCAAGATTTACCTTATTGTATCAATGCAATATTAAAATTATAAAATTAATATAACTATAAATCACACATATATTCTTAAGCATCAATAAACCCAAAAATAAATAGATTATTTCATAGAGGTTATGGAAATTTTTATTCATGCATCAATCCCTTGATCAAATATAAGAGGCATTGAATTTTGGTTTTATTTCGGACCTATAGGTTAAATCCAAAAAATAGATCACACATTAGAAGGGATCATGGTGCAGTCTGAGTTTCCTTGGTCGTTTTCTTCGGTGGAGGGTGAGGGGGTGAGTAGTGGTGGGTGTCCTCAGTAGTTTCAGGGACAAGAAATGCGGAACACGACTCGTGTGGGGGAATGTAGATAATGATGGTCTATCAATAGTAGGGATTGGTCATTTTATCCATGTTCTATGAAATGTTGTGTGAAAACAATGGCTTGAAAATAATAAACCATGGGATTATGATTACAGTATAGAGCATAGAAGCAATCAAGAGATATGTTGGTATAGGTTTGTATCAATGCATGAGCCTAAAACAGTCAATACAAATACATAGTACAAGGCCACATATGTGGACTTATGTGGATAATGCAATCATCATCAAATCTCTCTTGTTTTTTATTTTTGAGATGGTATGGGTTTTTCCATCGGTACGACGAACCATATTATACCGGAGAATTTATATCAAAAACAACATTTCTAGTGGGAGAATAGTATTATAGAATGTATGTATTTATTAAGGTTGGAATGCTCTCTCTACCTTATATATGGTCACATTGGGTCCAATTACTAAACCTTGGGCCTCTGGGCCAATGGGTCATGTAAGGTTTCATCTTATCCACAGTGGGAGGTTATCTAAAAAATATATAACAACTTTGGACTTGGAACCAAATATCTTAATATGATACATAATATATAGTGATCAACACAAAAAAAATCTAGGATTTCAAATAAAAATAAAATACTATTCCGCACCCCCATGAGAAGAAAATACACGAATAGAAAATTGATAACAGAAATTATTCCAACTAATCCTAGGACTTACATGGTTTCCTATGTAATAAATCATAATTTAAAAACTTTATTATATTCTCAATATATATGATAAAATTATAATAAACTACTCTATATTACACCCCATCCATGTTTCATAGAACCGAATCTGGTTTAATAACATTTATTTATAACTAAAAAATTTGGAATTCATTAGATAAAAACCGTACTAGAATAAATTATTATGAGTCGCTACTAAATACCAAGAATTGAATCAAATATCTTATAAATAATTTTATATCATCATTATTTAATTTAAATATTTAATATCGTGTAACATGTTTACCTAATTTCGACAAAATTTGTAATGAGGTACTCATATATTGAACAGACCCAATCATAGAGTCAAACAAAACCTTCCCTTATTTTTTTTGAAAAACCATTACATAATATATGGATATAAAATAACAATACAACTCAGAAAATAATTGTATAATAATTTAATGTACTATAAACACAACCTCAAATCAATTAGACTCTATAAGGATCCCCATATTAACCTATTTTTGAAATATAGTAAAAATTAATAGAAAATAAGGCCCAATGAAAACATTTGAAAATGATGAATAAATAAATAAAAACTATTAGAAGTTGCCATTTTCTTTAAATTTCTCATGGATTCACATGATGATCAATAAAATGAAACCACCTATAAGAATAATTATCAGTTCCCTCTTACACCTATTCTAAACTGTACCATGAACTCAAACAATAAATCCACTATGGATTACCCAATGGAAACTAAATTCTCATAAGGTAATGTGTGATTATGAAAACATATTATTGATCCCCAAATGATTCATCAACCACCCAAGAATAGGGAAAATCTATATCTATGATCCCATTTACATGAGAAATACTTTTTTACCCATACCAAAAATTTATATAATATAATTAAAAAATAGGTACCCATTTATACAATCATATCATCCTATAATATATATAGTCAGAGAAGAATTATATTATCCAACTAATAATGGGTCTACCAATAAACCTAGTCATCAAAATATCAACAGCCACCAAAATCTAATCTTCTAGAATAATATTGGAACCTAAAAAAATATTTAATTTTTTTTAATGACTACTATAAGACCCTAAAATAGATGGAATTTGAATATAGATTACGTCACTCAATGAAAAAAATGAAAATTGGATCCCTAGGTATAACATAATTGGGAGAAAAATAAGTATTGTAGATTCATTAAAATAATATAATTAAATTATTATGAAACCATCTTAGAAAGTGTAGTTCATGGATTCTATAAACTATTTAATGAAGTTATCCAAAATCATAAAATAAATTTTAAACCCATTTAATTCCTCTTTTGAGAAAAAAAAACTACCACCATACGTAAATATAATTCAAAGTAGTTTATATTAATATATTCTATTTAATTTTAAAACACACATTTCTAAAAATAAAACGTATATCAATAAAAACTTTATTTTGATGTGAAAATATTATTTTTTATAATTTAATTGAAATTTTTCGAAAAAATAATGTTTTTAACATAACTTTTCTCACTTCTGTACACATGTATCCCATAGTACTTCACACTCACATTTTTTATTTCTTGTATTTGTAGATATAGTAACCCTTCATATGTGTGTGGACTATACATGATCTTCCTTCCAAAAATATTAATCCAAATAACTATTATAAGATGAATACCATGTTACGGGGTCTCCGTTTATTATATATTCCTGGCAACATCTTTAGAACATACAATATTGTGTTTTTCTCTTGAATGATGAAAGAAAAATTTCTCTACAAAGGCATTCTTACCAGCACCAATGATTATTCATTAATGAAATCCAATTTAACTTTATTAAATTAGAAAAACCATTACCCTAAACAAAAATAATCCATTTCCTTTGTAATGATATGTTAATAAATAAGTATTCACTAAATTCAAAAATATATTCGATTTTATTTCTCAACATAGATCATTATTTCATCCATATCCATGTTTTCTTACACTATTTTTGTGTTAAATCTTCATTTTCATAAAAATGTTTAGGGGTAATAAACCAATAATTTACTAAAAAATTGATCAACTATACAACTAGTAGGCCACTAAAATTATAACCATTGACCCATTAAAATATCAAGAATAGTTCATCAAAGATAAAAATAAAACCACAATAAATTTCATAAACTTTTTACTTTGTGTATTAGAAATATGAATTCCCTACTCCATTGCCACCAAATTAATTCATCCTATAACACTCCTCAATATAGAGAATAAATGTAATGGATTTTCAAACAATAGTAATACATGAAAGTAAAGTTCATAATAAATTAAATAAACATAGGAGATTTTAATGTGAATCAAAAAAAATCCAATGTGAATGGGAGGAACCATTGTGACATATTTATATAACTATAGGTTCAATGGAATAAAATAAATAAGAAACAAAAGTCAAAAAATATACATTATTGAATAATTAACACTCTATACTACTCTAATGTACTATGAATGATTCAGATTCACAATTCCATGAATTGATTACCTGTTCATTTTTAGTCCCCACATCCTTTTATAGGAAACACATTTGGGTTTCCGTGTTAGACTAACTTCCAAAATTCATGGAGGAGCCTCAAAATATAATTTCACAATTGGTTTTATTCAACATGTTTTACCATAACTATATTCCCCTATAATGGCTTATAGATTTTTCCTTTAAGAGAACTCATTTAGGAGGGTTTAAAAATATTATTTATTAACCTTGATATAATCAGATGAAACAGTCTTCAAATGATGCCACCACTATAGAATATATAATCTTTCACTACCTACAAACCAGGCCTAGCCACTGGTTATTGATCAAATTTCCGATTCAAGTAAATAAAATACTCAAAAATACATTTTTCAGAACATCCAAAACTTATAATAATTATTTATATACCAACATATCCTATTATCCATATGAAATAAAATAAATTATATTACATATATATATATTTATATAAAAACATGGTCGACGTCACCAAATGAGAAACTCATGTCGATCATTTTCCATTAATCCATCTCGAGTCATGAGAAGACATCCCTATTAAGATGATATGATTATATCGTTATATATTGAAATAATATTCCCAGAAAAATTAATAATTAATAACATGTATATGGGTATTGGTGTGTTCAATAACTCCATAATATTTTCCATTTTTCATTTACTACCCTGAAAGAATATAACAAACATGGTTCGAGAATCACAGTCTATGAGTTACATTAAACCAATAGAATTATCTATATTTAATAATAATTAATATATATACTAAATAAACTATAAAATGGTTATTATTTAACCTACCATTATGCATTATCCTTCCTACCAATAACCTAACCTTCTCATACACTTTAACCTTGAAATAATCATAACTATATCCCCACAAAAGAAATCACAACACATACCATATTTGAAAAAAACAAACCCAAATAATTTGAAAAATGACACAATAATATATAGATATATATAATTAAATAAAATATTTTCTACACACAATCAATATTAAATGACTAATCAATGAATAAAAAAAAATAATTAATAAAAAAATGATTAATCGAAGTAATTAAGACCCAAATTAAAATAAACTGTAAACTCAATGAGATCATAACCATGAGAATTAATGGGAAACTAATCCCCATATAATTTATTTCTTCCCCTCTCAATCCATGAGGAAAAATAATAATAAATCAATATCAACATTAATGATAAATACATTACTCTATTATATTAAAAAATAACTCTCATGGGATGGGTCCCTATGGATAAATGGGATGACATCAAGGAACATATATTATAAAAAATATACCTTCCATTTCCCATGGCATACCCTTATAAACCATTTTTAATAGTAGTCTCTCACCATTATCAATATAACCACATTTTTTAAAGTATCCTATGATTATTACACTATTATGTCTGGTTAAAACTCATTAGTTTTTATTTCATATTCAAAACAGACATATGATTTAGTCATAAGAATTTAGGATTAAAAAAATATATGAAAATTAAAAAACAACATATATTATTGGTTACATAATAATTTTAAATTTATACTTTATTTTACGTCGATCTATATTTAATATAATACAATTCTTACCTATAACATTGTAATTTTTTTAAAAAATTAATTGAAATTATTAATAGTTGATCATGTTATATTTTTTAAGAGAATAATCATAAATTTATTTTCATATAGATTTAGGGTGAATAAATATTAAATTATAAAAGTAATTAAATAAAAATCCTTTTATTTCGTAGACATGAGATGGGTAGTGAGGTAAGAACATTAATATAATGGGGAGATTTCATGAGGATGGTCAATCCAATAATCGAATCCTTGTTAGGGTTGGTAAAAACTTTTGGTGTCACTTACTCGATCCACTATCAATGGTCAAAAATCATTTATGGGTGACTAACCACATGGAGAAGTAGAGAAATTAAGTGTTGATTAATAAAAAACCTTGTAATTATATAAATATTATATAGTAATAAAATCATATAAAAATGACGTTTTTTAGTTAACCATGGTTGTGAGGATTATGATATAGAAATCGTTCTGGTTTTATTCATTAGGTAAGAGTTTGATTCTAAAATATTTCTATTTTCTATTTTCTTAAATATATTTTTTTTCTAAAAAAATACTTTAAATAATCATTAGTCTTTGTGAAAGTGATTATTCCATTCTCATGTTCTTTTTCTCCAATAGAAACATGGGAGGCTAAATAGTCGAATGTGGGGGTTATCAAATTATTATTTATTTTAATATGTAATTTTTCTTCCCCTGTTAAATTATAATTAATTATACATTATTTATTTTCATTTCACCATCATTAATAAAAAAATATCTATATATAAATGAACCATGAATGTTTCAATATAATAAAAATGATTCTTTTTCACAGAATATTGTTATATGGTAATCATAGTGTTAGGGTTTCTATCCATTAATGAAAATAAATATAAATTATAAAAATTGATTGGACCAAAAGAAGGACTACTTAATGATTGAATTATCATATTCTTGTTCAATAATGCTGATCCAATGTATTTTAACATCTACATGGTAATGAATATTTTTATTTTATCAATAGATAAAATTAATTTATAATTAGTTACTTCCACTCATTTCTATAATTCGAACATAATTTTTATCAAATTAATAAATTATTTTTTTAACAAGACCAATATATATTGAAACTAAAGTCCAAAATATATCTCATGTCTTAGAGATATAATGAATTATATTTTGAAAAAATCTGTTGGAAAGGAATGTAAAAAATGAAACATATTGTGGTATGATGCATCATTAAATAAATCTAGTAAAAATCACATGAGGCCCTTATATTATCAATTATTTTAGATAAAACTACTAATTAAATATTGAACATGACTCGTATAGTGGTGCATGGATATGGAGAATGTAGATCCCTAATAAGGATTGGAGTATTAATCCACTAGCCATGTAATAGTTTTTGTGGATGTGTGCACCACATTGTTTGATGCCAGGAATTCAATGATGTAAGGGAATGTAGTAGGACACATGCACTATGGTGGAGGTATGCTCTAATGCTCAATCATGTATTATTCATTCCAGATACAATATTGAAGGATCCAGAAAATTATTTCATTTAATGATCCAATCACCAGTCGAGCTAACCAGACTAGGATTGTTGAGTGGTATCGATTTTTTCACATGTTCAAGGAACCATGTACTTTTTCAAGTGGAGTTCATATATGATTAGCTATGTTGGGTGGTGTCATATGATAATAAAATGGAATTAGATACTGGGGTGGTAATTCTTGTAGTTTATAGACTTCAGGGCCTCAAGGTTCATGTGCTAGGCCTTACGCCTATAGGCTTATAAGTTAGGTAATGTTCTATCCCATCCATAATGCGGGGTTATCCAAAGAATAAATACAATTTTAAGGCCATTGATATTGGGGAATTTTACCCCAATATGATACATAGTTTATAATTATCAATTTAAATATTCCTAGATTTCAAATAAAAAATATAAGACCCTTCAATACACCCTTGAGAACCAAAGACAAAAAAACCAAAATAATACAAAAAAAAATTCTCAGTTAACCTAGGAATAACCTAGAGACAAGTGTCTTAATTAATATTATGTAAACAATATAGGATTAACAATATAATTTCCAACTCCAAAAAATTAAACTATATTACTCTATGTAAATATTTCTTTAAACCAAATATGTTTTAACATAATTTATTCATAACTATAGCATTTTCAATTCCATTATAAAAACATTTACTACCAAAAACCCTTAATATTTTTATTCTAATTACCATGAATTGAATATAATAAATGATATTTACCTTTATATAATTATGAAGGGATTTTTTCATCGGGTTCCTTATTTCATCTTACCCAAATTTTATAAAAATACAGAACCATGTATTCGTATATCAAACACAACCAAACATAGAATCAAATATAAAATTCCCATACTACAATGAAAAAACCATAAATTATAGTTATGTATAATATAATAATACATTGTAGAAAAAATTGATATAATAAACATGTTAACTATAAATGAAAATTTCCACAACTCAATAAGACTATTTGAATAATCTATTCTCACATGTTATTAAAATATCATCTCAAATGAAAATAAAATTAAGACCCATGTCTACATATGAGAAAGTTGAATAAAAAAATAACAAACAAATTGGTCCTTATACTCAAAAATTTCACATTAATCAACTCAATGATCTAAAAAATTACTCCATCAGTTAGACTAAATCTTGTTTCCATCCAATATATACTTTATAATATAAATTCAAATAAAATTAGATGTTCCTCATGGACTACCCTATAGAAAATACAATTTAATAAGGTAAAGTGTGATTATAATAAATTAGTATTGTTCACCAAATGTTTAATTAACCACTCATGAATAAGAATACTATATATATACGGTACAATTTATGTGGTAAATATCTATTAATCTAGAATAAAAAATTATATAATATAACCAAAAAATAGGTACCCATTCACACAAACATATCATAGTAAAATATATTGCTTATGAGAAAAAACAAATAGATTATCCAACATGTATTGTGTCTCTAATTAACACCAATTATAGAAATATCAATATCCACCAAATGTAAGATTCCATAATTATGTTATATCTGAAACCCAATTTTTAGTTTTATATAAAGATCATGATATAACCTTATATGGATGGAATGTTGTATATGGAGTACATCACTAAATATAGAATATTAAAATTATATATATCGGTACCACATGATAAGTCAAAAAAATAAGGAATGGAGATTCATAAAAAGAATTATAATATGATCAAAATGTTGTGAGACCCTCTTATCAAATGTGTGTCAGAGATTACATTCATTGTTGAAGGAATTTATCCAAAATCATAAAATATATTTTTTGAATCACATATACTCAAATTTTGAGAAAACAATCAACCACTACATGTAAAAGTAATTAATATCTGTGTATATTATTATATGATATTTGATTTGACAACATATATAATTAAACGAAATACCCATATGAAAACATGTTATATTTTGATGTCGAAATATTCTTATGAATATGTTCAGTGATTTTTGGTTGGAAAATATTTTTAGATAAACTAGAACACTTCCATACATATTCCACCCACTTTAATACATAAAAATGTTGAATTGATTCATTTAATGTTATGGTAACCCTTCATGAATTTGTATACATCACCAAATAATCTATAAAGGTGACGTGTTTGTATACCAAATTATATCCATGCACAACTCTAGTAACCTTCTACATTGGTGCAATAATTATATTCCTATATTTAGATTCAATGATAAAGTATCTAATATTATATGGGAAATTTATTAACCTTATTCATATGAAACACCTTCAAATATGCATCCAATGGTGATCATTATATCCCCCATATTAATCATGTACACACCTCTATAAAACATAAAGGCATGTAGAATGTTTTCTCCAATATATAGATGTGGTTCAAAAGAACATCAATTTTTGTACATTAACAAACTCTAGAATCATTACTTGTTTGCAATTAATTTTTTTCCTAAAACCATAGGTGACATTCGTATCTCATGGATTCTATCAAATTTCTACATAGATAAAATTACCTTCACAAGAAACACATCCACTCCTGTATCAATATTTGATATGGATTTTTATAAACAGTCACATGGAAAAAACATTTATATTAATGTTTTATGTTGTTACTTTCATGAGGGACATTTTCTTATAAATACCACTATGAATACATTATTCACAACATTTAACCACTTGTGAAATGAGATAAACACTCTAAAAACATAAGTATTTATGACATCCTCTCTTTCCATCATGTGAAATGAATATTTGAAACATAATTTCATTATGTTTGAAACATATCCTATATAAAATATGTTTTTTATTTTAATTTAACTCTTATACGTGTCATACATATAAATATGATCAATCTCCCTTAACATAAGTAAAAAATACGCACTTTTATGTAGGCAACCTCAATGATTTATGGACTAAGTGATTTCTGTGAAATGTATAATAAAGTATTCCACCAAAACATAAGGACACCTATGTATGATTTTTATTCTTGTATGAATAGCCCATGAATTTATAAAGAAAAAAATCTTATAAAAAGAATCAATTTCCTATGAATATTTTAATTACAAATGTTGAACATGAAGGGTCGAATATGGGTCGGTCTCAAATTTCATGCATTAATGTAAAACCACCATAAACGATACACCTCTCCCACTATAATGTTTCTATATACCATTTCAAATATCTATTAGTTCATGGTTAATTTTTGGTTACCTTTTAAAATTTCATATACCTCTCACAAGGTCACCAATGGGCCCCAAGACCCCAAAAAGATTATGTATGATCTCCAATTATATTATGTTCTTAACTCACTAATATGGTTTCCAATATCCCCCTTCCACTTAAGATCTAACACACCATGGATGAATATTTAATAATACCCAATTATATTATGTGCACCCCATATATTTTCCCTCCATGGTGGAAGTCAAATTTTTTTTTCATTTCATTAAATATTAGTACAATAAATCTAAATGTCTTATACCCTAGACCAATGCATATTCAAAATAGTTATAGAGATTATTTATAGTTATTACTACATTTATCTAACTTGTCTCCACACTATGTGTCTAAGGGTCACATAAAGAGATTCTCATTAGTATATCCCACTCTAATACTTTCTATGGGAACCATTCACCTATAATTACATCTAATATGACCATAAACTAAAAAACATTTGACCTAATAACTGTACTATAAAATAAATCTCAATGATCATGTTATAAGATACTAAACTATATATGAAACTACCTTTTTTTAATTAAACAAACATAATGTGCCATCTTGTATGACCAAAAATTACAAACCACATTTATGGATAAAAAATCATCAATTTTTAAATAGAATTAAAATATGAATCGTATTATGTTAATTTATTACATATTAATAGATATATGCATGAATCCATTTACAGCCTCATTCTAAACACTATTCCACTTTCCATATATTTTCTATCCATTAACCATTCAAGATATCACAAAAATATTGCATAACACTTTTATCTTCTTGGTGTTCCATAGACCATAAGGTAAAATAATTCACCTTCTTTGATAATACCAAAACATCAATGTGACCATTAAGTCTTCTTGAGGGACATTAAATCCCAATATTTGACATTTCCAATAATAAACCAATCATTATTACATTTTTAGTATAATAAATTAGTTTTATCAACATAACGAGATGTAATAAATTCACTATGACTATAAATTTACTCATGCTCCACAAGAGTTAAATCAACTACCTTATTCATATTATTTCATTCTATGAAAAACCTATTTCTGAAATCAATAATGTTCATTCAACTATCATAGTATTATCAAAAAAATAATTAAAATTTTTAAATCCCCCCATCACAAGATCAATAATGATAGGTTTGATCATAATATTTTTATGGTAAAAAATGATAGAGTATTCCACCATATGGAAATTATGAGTATTTTTTCATGTGCATTAAGTAAAGAAGTATAATATAAAACTCATTACATGATACCAATGTATCCAACATTCTTGGTATATAATATGTTAATAGTTAGATCATCTAGAGTGAGAATATTTGGATATTTATTATCCTTAGATTAAATATTTTCCATCCATTAGGGAAAACATGAAATCTTCATTCACTATTATAATAAATTTATTTGAATGATAAAATTAACGTAGAGTTTAACAGAATAATAATAGGTGATATTTATATTTACAAGGATACTATTTTATAATATATACTATAACTAATCATTGAGGGATTTTGAGATATCAGTCTTAACACATATAAACAAAATGATTCGATGTATACCTATATTTATTATTCAATAAAAAATAGTAATTTTTCAAGATAATTTTTATATAGTTTATTAAATAAATTCACCCTATAATAAAAACATAATAATAATACATCTGATCAGCACTAGAATGAATTTAGAATAATTATTTTGGTGAACATTTATATATTATATAAAGTAGTAAACTAAAAATAAATACAAAACTATACATTTGATAAAAGATTAAATAAACTTTTTCTTTACTCTAAAATTTTATTTCGATCGAAAAATTATTGAGTTGGTCAATAATAAAAATATTATTCAACCCCCAATTATAATTTTTGTTTCTATCTATGTCCTTAGATTTAAGCCTTTATTTTTGAAATCCAAAATAATAGTGACACTATAATAATATGACACATTTTCACATTTTATTTTGATGATGACAACAGTGTTATGATCAATAGGATTCCCCAACACCCAATGGTTAACTAAGAGAGTATGGATTAAATAAAGTTATATATATTTTAAAATGATGGAAAATAATCCCTACATTAATAACCATAATGGTTGGATTATCTAAAATAAAAAACAATTCTCATTGTAAGGACAATTTATCTGCTTCATTATCCCTGAACATCGCCACATAGTTAGATCCAACTAAAATAATTTTGAAATTATTTTCCCCATCACCATAGAAACCATACCCTTTCATTTAATCTCTCATGTAAATAAATTTTTATTATTATGAGAATTTATTCCAAAAACATGAGATAAATATTTAAAATATATTCAGATAAGACAATAATCTTTTTTATATTATTTTCCCCACTATCCTCTAAATTTAAACATGATAACACCAATACACCAACAATTTCCATATATCCCTCATGATGAAGGGGTGGGAAACCTCAACAAATGGGTGGGGAAGGAAACATTAGAATCACATTAGTTATTCCATGATATTTATCATCTAATAATATATCTAAAATGAATTTACACTTTACTACTTATAAAAACACCCAATAAAGAATGTTGTTGGAATTCTCATCAAACACTCTAAAAAATTCACATTCACCTTCCCCATAACAAATTATATCTTTAGGTACCATTCCCATATCTACATAGACAAATATATCTAATAATTAATTACTTATTTATATAACAATTCAAATTGTTGGAGTAAAATAATTAACTATATATGTTATTCCCCTCATTGGATAACAATTTATAATCTAAATTGATATAAATTAAAGAGTGAATTCTATGAGACAACACTATAATGAGATACAATATACATATCCCATGCATTGATATGGGAGTATTGTAACTAAAATATAATTCTTGTACCCTAATAAATATCTAAAATATCATCTAAACATACACGAGAAATAGAAAAATGATTTATAAATTATTTTCTCTAATGGATCATAACCCAAATACATATTTTTAACTTATCTTTTATAGATATCTACCAAAAATGTTATATGATACACAAAAAAATATTTCTTTTAGAAATATCTATTTAATACCTCTTATGTTCCATTATGAAATATATAAATATGTATATGGGTCACTTGGTTTTATCCATAACATACAATATCAAACCTTTCCCACATGATCTACCATTTGAAGAAGATATATAAATATATTTTCTTTTATGGGGATGTATTAAAGAAACATTAGATTTTTACTCCTATGGTGTTTTCCTAACAAATCTAAATTTATAAATTCTGTGAGATTATTCTTGTGAACCATCTCTTGTAACCATCTCTCATGAATTCCAACCAAAATATATATTTATATCAAATAACAATGAGGAATATCTCTGATAAACAATATATATGTATTCCCCCATAAAGTGACACAATGTACACCCACATATACCATTATTACCCAAGAAACTAAAGTTATTCCACTCTTGAGATCATATGATATCTATAATGCCCCTTTGAATTAAAAACCACTATCATATTTTGTCAAACTAACTACTGAATTGGATACCAGTAGAGTATTATTATGTTATAATAATAAATTCATTGATGAGTATAATAAATCACCCACCATGTTTTCTATTGTTTTTTTTCAATTCAAGGTTTATTCCTAAATCAATTATGAAATATGGGGTATGGAAAAATCAAGTATCCTAATAAATAAGAAAATATTTTAATTTATATGGTGTTATTCACAAATAATTCTTAACTAGTGTCTTTAAATTATATAGAAAATATATTATAGAAAATATATTTTATTATATCATTAATTATTATAAATTTATATTATTTGCCTCTTGAATCATACAATATAAGAGCTAGTAATTTTGAAAAAAAGTTAGTGAATTATATGTTGTTACTTATAACATACTATTTTTATATCACATTTCCTCTCTATATATAACTGAATAACTATTTGGATCCTTTAAAAATTTTAATATAATCTTACCAGTTTGATTTACCTCTTTCTCTAAAGAACATCAAATCTTATCACCTCACGAATTCTCACTCATATGTTAGAGGATACTAACCAACATTGTGGGTTTATGTAAATACATATGGACACCATAACCTCAAAAAGAAATAACCATAAAAACTATGGAAACAATATCATAAATTTTCCATTAGTAAAGTAATAATATGAAAATTAAAATCATTGATATGTGAAAGTAAAAGTATTTTACAAAACCATTATATATAAAAATGAAGTGAGTACATTTATGATATTAAAATAATTAATTATATAATCCTAGATAGTTTCGTCATATACATCAAATAGAAAACTAAAAAAAGTAAGGACATGTCCAAATAGGTCCAAAGTCTGTACCTGGACCTGCCTCTTAATAGTAACCATGCACCATCATCTTAGACATCTACAGTTGTAGGGCTGTTAACATTTCCCATCCATGGGTTATCAGTCCTAATGTATTATCAAGTATTCAGGTTCTATAGTGGGTTGTGATTATAACTTACTAGAGCTGCACCAATGTTGTCTATATCAAGTCTATAAATTACATACGGATGAGAGATATGAAATGATAGTACATAATCAGTAATAAATAAAAAATGGTCACCGTTTGTAGTTATACCACCTAACCATGGGTGGAGAAATCTTGTTTTACTAGTATCAGGATGGCATGATACACCCATGGTCTGAGAACACACCACATGGATGAATTACATGGTATTAGTAGTATAGTTGTAAAAGTGAGTCAGATATCTTGTCACAAGTAATATTGATAAATTATATATAACCTAACAAATGTCAAAGGAAATTGTGTAATAATTTGTGAACGCTGGAATCACAAATATTATATAAATGACACACTACCATTCTGAAACATAGATATATTATATACCACCATCATACCACTAGTTTGGATGGAAATCCCCCAAGAAATCCCATCTTGGTTCACACTATACCATATGTATCACTCTTAATGTGGAAAATATATCAATACATTGACTCCATGAGTAGATGGATCTCTCGTAGGACTATTATTATATGTTTATGATGCACAATTAATAGGATACTCAAGGGGGGATGGTTCACCACTGACACTATCCAGTAGTTGTAAAATGTACCACTAAAACTAAGTCATTTTCCATAGATACACTACTGTTATTGAGTCTCAATGGATGATATACCCTTAGAATAAGACTGTGAGTAGACAATTTAATGTAATGATAGCTCAAAAAAATGAATAATTCTCTACTGATATAAAATATCAAGACGTCAATATACCACTAAAAAATATCACATAGTTAAAGATGAATAACTAATAAAATTAGGAAAAGATGAAAATAAACCACCGGTCTATCATGATTGTCTAACCTAAAACCTATTTTGGACATGGTTATGATTGATATATAATTATACAACAAATACTGTGAATGATAAATTGATAGTTATATCCTTTATATGAATGATGTGTTACACAATAAATAGTTTTAATGTTCAATATACCACCATTTTAATATTATAAGTGACTGATACATCACAACATTAAATAACGTAAAAGGGAGAATGATGAATCAAAAACTAAAAAAATATATGTTGATAATATATCAAAAAATAAAATAAATGGTGGTGTTCACTCACTTTCATAAACATTATCAAGATTTATTTCATGTCCAACACATGTCTATCCAATATTATTTATAATCAAAATCCCATTAATGGTCACACTGGGGAACTACACTAGGATTTTAAAGTTCCTTATTATTCATTGTGAACTGTTTGGTGTCCAATGCCTTGGACTCATGATATATTTCACACCAGAAATGGTCACTAGTGACCAGTTGTATCAATAAAGACCCCACATAGTAAACTCTTTTAATATAATGAGATTAATTGAGCCTAAAATACATAAAATATACTTTAATTAAAATGAATATTAATTATATATCTCAACCAATCATTTTCTTGAACCAATAGATTTAGTGTCTTTGGATAGTAGATATATAACTGATTTATTTTTATAACATTCTATGACATCTCCCACAAATAAATATCACAAATGATACCATTCAATACATATTTCACATAATAATCCCCTATATTTTTTGGAGAATATAAACACACAAAAAATGGTGAGATAATTTTCCTAGAAAGTATAAAAAAAGTAGATAACAATTGAATATTACATGTTAGAATAAGACGAAATGATTTGTATAAGAACAATATCACAAATTAAGAACAATAGGAAATGAAATCATACCTAATAAACCATAGATCATTAATCATTTTTCATGACATATTGATTTTTGGAATTACCTAGGACACAATTCCTAGGTATATGGGAACATGATTCAATATTCCAGATCCATGAAATCATATCATTGTAATTTCTCATAATATAGTTTCTTGTATAATAATTTATTTCATATATTAGAATAGAAAATGATTTCTTTATATTGATGCTTGTTTTGTATACCATAATCACATTGTGTATAGATCCCCAAAGTGTATTGGGTTAACATCATATTTTATAAATCAGTTTACATATTCATGTAGATGTTTATGTATACTCTTCATTACTTGTCATCTCTGGGGAAATATATCCTTACCAAATGAATTAGAAGGAAATATAATTATTTCTCACCTATCACATAGGGGTCTTAAACAAATCTCCATTATCTATCATCTCATTAGATAATTTTTTTCCCAATTCATTGTACGAATATAAAATTAATGTCTTATCCACTATATAATGAAAAACCATACATATTTTTTCCACATGTAATAATTCATAAATACATCCTTGATTAGTAAACCCATCCGAAAAAAGTATGTTTACTTTAAATTTTCATAATACAAGATCATAATCCATTGAGTTGATAAAGGTGGATATCAACATTAATTCACCTAAATAATAATGAATAGAAACCACTAAATGGTGTTATAATAGAGTAAAAAAGTTTATTAGTTCAATATAAAATTACTTCAAAAATTCAGAAGAAATCCCCTTTAAATATTGATAGTTGTTAGATTAAAAAAATATTTCAAAAATATATATTATAATAAAAACAATAAAAATGTAATTAAATTTTACCATGGAAAACTATAAAAACATTTCATGTAAACTAATAAATAAAACTAAATAAATTATAGAGAGAAGAGACTATGTATAAAATAATAAAAAAAAATTCTTCAAAATATTTTTATAGAAATCAAAAGATAATATTAAATGAACATAACAATTCACATATTTTGGGATAAGAATATCCATTAGATCGTATAAAAACATATACATGTACGAGAATGATTCACATAGTAATGTAATAGAATAGATCAAATCCACTTACAAGATACCTTTTTTTTAATTGGGAACCAAAGTGATCTAAAACGGTAATGAAAAATTAAATACATTGAAATAACTAAAGGATATGAAAATTTATAATCTTTTATAGGGATGAAGCATGTAATCTATCCCAGTGGGAATTTAGTTATAAAAAACCTCACATTCAATGTGATGTTGGAAATAAATCATTACAACATCAATAACTTTTAAATTAAAATAAATTAGAAAAGACTAAGTGATATTTATTATTACGTACCTTGAATTAGATAAAAATCACAACAGGATAAAATAATTTTGAATTTTATACAACTCATAATATAATATTGGTGGTGAACAAAGAACATATCTCATTGAATGAAAATTGATATAATAACATATCTCACTAATCGGTGACGCACCCAAACAATGCGACCGTGGGGAGTCAGGGTTCTTTCCCTAGTTTTCCCATAACACCTCTTTGAAGTCTTCAAACCCTTTTTAAAGTGGTTTATGGATTTTTTTTAAGCCCATAAATGATATCTTAAATCCCCTGAGAGTGGGGTGACCCTCTATTACCAAAACATGTGGCCTTTTTCCACCGTGTCACACCCTTTCTCTTGTTTCCAGTTTATCCCCAGTTATTTTTTGTTTTGGTCCATTAAAAGAAAACCTATTAACTCACACTCGTTATCTCCACCATCTATAAATAGAATTAATAAATCTCAATAAATTATAATGTTTTCAACCTCCCATCCACATTATAAATCCATGATCTACTTTTTTAGCACATTGATTTTGCACATCTCATAACTCTAGGATGGGGCCTTTATCACCAAGATCTTCTTCCTTGGTCTCTTTGGTTCCCTTTGGATATGATTGAAGTCCTTCCTCAGGAGATGATTTGTGTGCTTGTGTTGGATAGTTTTTTACCAAATACATTGTATGACTATTAAATTATTTTCTTATCCAAATACATAATGAAAAACTATACATATGTGTTCTAGATGAAATAATTTATAAATACATCCTTGATTAGTAAACCCATTAGAAATAAGTATGTTTTATATAATTTTTCATAATACATTATAATAATCCATTGATATGATGAATGTGGATATCAACATTAATTAACCTACATGTAATGTAACTTAATAAATTCCCTTTAAATATTGAGAGTTGTCAGATTAAAATTAAATATTTAAAAAATATATATTATAATAAATACAATGACAATTTAATTAAATATTACAGTGTAAAATGATCAAAACATGTAATGTAATCTAATAAATAATACTAAAGAAATGATCGAGAGAATAAACTATGTATAAAATAATAAAAATAACCCTTCTAAACAATTTTATTGACATTCCAATATAATATTAAATGAAAATAATAATTCACATAATTTGGGATAATAACATCTATTACAACATATAAAAACATAGATATGTACGAGAATGATTCCCATGGAAAAGGAATATATTAGATCAAATCCACTTACAAGAAACTTTTTTATTTTGAATCTAGAACCAAAGTGATCTAAAATAGTAATATGAAATGAAATCCATTAAAATAACTAAAGGAGATAAAAAGATATATATTTTTATAGGGATTAAACATATAATCTCTCCTAGTGGGAATTTAGTTGTAAACAACCTAACACTCAATGTGATGTTGGAAATAATTCATTACGACATCAATAACTTTTTAATTAAAAGATACAAAAAGATATTAAATGATATTTATTATTACATACCCTGAATTAGATTAAAATTAATATATGACAAAATAATTTGGAATTTTATGCAACATATAATATAATATTGGTGGTGAACCAATAATATATCTAATTGAATGAAAATTGAGATAAGAACATATATCATCGATCAGTGCCGCACCCAAATGGTGCGACCATGGGGTGTCGAGGTTCTTTTAACAGATTTCCTATAACGCCTCTTTTAAGTCTTCATACAATTTTTAAAGTGATTTAAGGATATTTTTAAGCCCATATATGATATTTTAAATCCACTAAGAGTGCGTTGACCCTCTATTACCAAAATGTGTGGCCTTTTTCCTCAGTGTCACACCCTTTCTCATGTTTCCATTTTATCCCCTATTACATGTTATATTTCTCCATTTAAGGGAAACCTATCAACTCACACTTGTTATCTACACCATCTCTAAGGATAATTCATAAATATCAATAAATTATAATTTGTGCAACCTCCCAGTCACGTGATCAAACCAAGATCTTATTTATAATAACTTTGAGACTTAACATCCCATAAATTGATGATGGGGCCATTATCACCAAGATCTTCCTCCTCGATCTCTTTGGTTCCCTCTTGATGGGTTTGATGTTCTTCCTTAGGAGACGAGCTCTGCCCCCATGATGGATACCTTCCTTCTTAGCCTTTATGGATTTTTTTCTGCTAATCATGCGACCATTGTTCTTGGCACTAGGAGGAAATATTGATCCATGATCATATATATAGGGTTTTTTCATTTGTCTCTCTTTAATTGTTCATCATGCGGGGTGGGTATGATGATGATCTTTCAGGATGTAGATGAAACCAACTTTAAAAAAGATAATGAACAAACCTTTTTAATGAATAAATTGGTGGGAATGATGATGTTGACGTTGTTGTTTTACCTTTGGTTTTATGTTTTGAATTTTATGGTCTTCTCTCCACTAAAAATCGTTTCTGTTGGTGGTTATTTCTTACACACAAATAAAGCTCTTTTTTCTGGATGATCTCGTGTATAAATGGTTGTAATGTGGAAACTAGTTAATCATATAATCATGGTTGATTAAATCAATGTGTGATGGACAAGAGCCTATATGTGATCACCCTATAAGTAAAAATGGAAATAAGGAACTAAATAAATAGTGTTGGCTAATTTTTGGAAACTTCTTGCTTCATTCTGGTGATATTTATGGTTTCCCTATCTGATGCTTTTTGGGGTAACGTGAATGAGGATGGATCCTCTAGTTGTCCAGTTGTTGTTTTGTGAATCAGATTTCATGTGGAGATAGAATTTTTGGGCTTGGTTTGGTTCTAGTATATTAAAGGATCTCATAGATCCCATTTTGCTTTTTGACCTTACAAGAGAACTGGGTGTGAATGATTAAAATCAGGCTTGGATATTTTTCCTTCAGTTGATATTTTGTCTTTTTGTTATATATATTAGTAGACCTGTATTGGAGGAATGTTTTAAAATGAATCATTTGAACATGATAATGATAATGAGTACAATGTGGTATTTGTTTCCTAGAAATGGGTTGTGTTCAGGTTGTGGTTGTTGCATATTTGTGCAAGTACGGATTGCAGTGAGAGTGGTGATGTATCTCTTGGTTGTCTGTTTTAGAACCCTTTGGTTGCAATGAGTTCTTAATTACTAATATGTATCATATTTATTTCATTTTTTTCTTACATGAATCCCACCCATGTTGACCACTTCGTGTTGAACACCCCCAATTTCATGGGGGAGGGTTTTTTCCAACATTATTATGAGTGACTAGTTATTAGATCAACTCTACTCCCCCTCCCAGGTAGACCAAGACTCTTGACCCAGGATGTGAAGGACGAAGGTACATTATAGTCCCACACTCTCTGGGAATGTTTTGTGGTGGTGGTTGGCCAAGGTGTGTGTGGGAAGTTTTGTTTCCCAAGTGTCTTAGGGATGAGTCTCAGGTGTCGTCGAGCATGGTGGTGGTGGTTTTGGCCCATGTTTCATTACACGCGGCAGTGGTTGTGTGGCATAGGTGTCTATGGATGGGATGTGTGGTGGTGGTGGCCCATATAGTTGTGGTTGGGGGCGGGAAAAACAGGTTATTTTGATGGCCCATATTTTTGTAGTTCGGGGCGGCAGTGGGACTCCAGTAGAGTTTTTTCAGGAGGTCTGATGCATAGGTTGTCCTAAATAACTAGTGGAAAAGTGGTTCAGGGGACCCAAATATTGATTTTTTATTATTATTAATTTACTTAAATTGAAATATTTGGAGTTTGTTCTATGGTGAGGTTGGAGGATAGTTTCCTTACTATGTATTTTTCTAACCTCTTTTCTCACAGGGCATTAGAATGTCTCCACACTTGTGCACGTGTGATTTTGGTTTCCCTACTTAGTATACTAGTATATTCACCCTACGTATATAAAACTACATTCAAGTTTCTAGGGGGACTTTGAGGACCATACTGGACCTTACTTGCTTGAGCTCTGAGAGTCATTGTTGTAGATTTTATTTTATTTTGGTACTTTTCTTATTAGTTTTATTGTACTTGTATCAGTTTATTTTGAACATCCATATGGAAATAGATTTTTTCAATTACTTTTACTTTCAAGTTTTGGATTTTTTTTGGGTTTTACCAACTTATCTCCTGGTTGTTTTTAAAAAAATTGTAATGCATTCCATACTACGTCAGATTATATACCCTTTGTGCTAGTCAGCACTCGGGGGCCCTTTCTAGGTGGGACATGGGGGTCATCATATCTCATTCAACTTGAAGAAGGAAGAGTCTGAAAGTTTTTTTCCCTTCTCTCATCTTGGTGGAGGTGGGTTGTGATAGAATGGTATCAAAGGCTGATGAATAAGAGATAAGATGGATTTCAGGGTTGGGAACAGTGAGGATTGCATGGGATGGTAGGCAAATAGTGTTTGGAAATATTGGTGCATGAAATAGGCCGGGGAAGACTGGCTAGGAAATTGGATTGTATGGACAGCTATGATCTTATGCAAGGACTTTGGACCAACCAAAAGACCAAGTGATGCAACACTAATTGCAGTGTAGAGACCCTAGGAAAGGTACATGCATCATAATGACTTGTGTTCTTGCATTTCTTGGGTGTTTTGGGAAATTTAAAATAAAAAAATAAACAAGAATAAAGAGGAATCTTCTACACTAATCTATCTTAGGAATAATTTTTTTAACCTTTCAGCTATGGAACCTAGACTACATCCATGATTTTTTTGGGAATTCAAGGACAATCATTTTTAATTGGTTGATTAACAGAGGATTGAACAATACGAATATGATGAAAAGTGGAAGAAGCCTCTACATTCTTTCTAGTAGTAGACCCTTGGGAAGTGTGAGGGAAGTGTTTCTGACACGGAGACAGAGGGATGGATTGAGTAGCTGGTGATCACCTTTACATTAATCCATGCTCCGAGAGAGTATTGGGTTTCATTGGAAGTCGGTCAGATGAGGGGATCATTGAATTAATAGTGGATTCTATACCACAGAAAGATGATGGAGACTGAGGTTTTGTGGACTGACTTCGATAAGGAGTTCTGGGTGGATTTACTTTCTACTACGATGAAGGGTGAAAGAAAGAAAGAGAATAAATCCTTGTAGAAAGTCAGTATGTCTATAAGGGGGTTCGGTATAATGTTCAAGGATCTCCTTCTACTATAAATGCAGACATACAATTTCAACATAAGCATCGATTGGCTATTTTCTGTGCACGCTGTTATCGATTGCTTCTGGAGAAGAGTCATGTTCTGTGACAAGGATGACTGGTGTGTGGATTTTTTCGACAAATAGAGTTTTCCAGTGGGGAGCCTGTGTGTGGAGCCTCTTATTTCAAATTTGGATTATATGTTGGCAGAATTAGTGGATGATGAGATGATGGAAGTTATGGGAGTTGTCCGAGAGTTCCTTGACATTTTTCCCGAGGAGGTTATGACTATACCCCCTCGATGTGATGTTGAGTTTCAGGATAGAGATACAACCTAGTGCACATCTAATTTTTACAGCTTCTTATTGGATAGAACCTTATATGTTTTGGGATTTTTAGATTCAGATAGACGCTCTGATGAAGAAGGGTTTTGTCTAACCCAGCGTGTCTCCATGGGATGCTCCAGTCTTGTTCATGAAGAAGGTAGATCGTGGTCTTAGGCTACACATAGACTACTAGAGACTGAAACAAGTAACATTCAAGAAGAGTTACCCTATCCTTGAGGAGTATGTTGATGTAGAAGTGGGGAGTGATCTCTTATGGTTTAAGTAATTTATGTCCTCATGAGCGTAACCATGCCACCCATGAACTAGAGCTTGTAGTAGTACTGTTCGCATTGATGTTGTGGTGTCATTACCTCATCGGGGAGCACTTTGTGGTTTTCACATATCACAAGAGTCTGAGAAATATATTTACCCAGTGGGACCTTAACATGAGAAAGTGAAGGTGGTTGGAGTTTCTTTAGGACTATGACTTCAATATACCTTACACTGAAGGTAAGGGGAATGTTTTGGCTGAATCCTAGAGCAGGAAGTCATAGAGGGAAGCTATCCGGGAATCTTTGGATGCTTGGAAGGAAATGCAGGAGTTGGCTACCTTAAACATGGATACAAGGTTGGATTGTGGTAGAGGAATTCTATTTTCACATGAAAATTCATCCCTCTTTGTTGTGGTATGTGGCGGAGTCTTGGTGGGAAGACTTAGAGAGTTAAGTGATGTGTGATCGGGTAGACTAGGGAAATTCTCTAGAAGGGTGGATAGAGGATGGTCAGAATTAGATGATTTTCCATAGGGAATTTCTTTGTCCTAGAGATGATGTTTGAGAGAGTTCTCAGTGAGTTCTATATCTCTCCCCATGTAGTACACTTAGGATTCTCCAATATGTACCAAGGATTGAGAGGTCTGTTTTGGTGGTCCAAAGTGAAGTGAGAAGTGGCGGCGTTTTGGCAAAGTGCCTCATCTGTCAGTAGGTGAAGTATAAACATCATGTTCTCAGTGGTCTATTGCAACCCTTAGATGTTACCAAGTGGAAGTGGGATGAAGTCTTGAAGTATTTCATCATAATAATACCTAGGGATGAGAGATTATGTGATTCCATCTACGTAGTGGTGGACTGATTGACGAAATTGGATCACTTATTAGCGATTAAAGAGTCGAGTGTGGTGGATTATTTAGCAAAATATATGTGGATGATGGGTGCATTTGCATGGAGTTTAGAGGTCCATTGTCTCATATCATGATGCACGGTTTACCTCAAAATTCGGGATGGTATTTCAATATGCTTTTGGAACCTAGTTATGCCTTAGCACAGCTTTCCACCCAAAAATAGAAGGTAAGATAGAGTGGACCATCCAGATGTTGGAGGATATCCTACTGGCATGTGTTTTGGACATCAGTGGATCTTGGATACAACTTTTTTCCTCCGTAGAGTTTTTTTAAAATAATAGTGGTCATTGTATTGTTGGCATGACACCATTTCAAGCCTTTTATGTGAGGCCATGTCATTCACCCATGTGCTAGATTAAGGTTGGGGAGGTAGGTTTTCTTGGCCCAGAGGAAGTGAAGAGCATGGCGTAGAAGGTTCACTTTGTGCGTCAAAGGATGAAGGCATCCCAGGAGTAGCAGAAGTCATATTCCGATCATAAGATGAGGCCCTTGGAGTTCGAGGTTGGAGAACATGCGTTCTTTAAGGTTTCCCATCGACGTGGGTAGCAAAAGTTTGGAAAAGGGATAATTCTCTCTTCTAGGACAATCGATCCTTTCAAAGTGTTGGGCTGATTTAGTGAGGTATTTTATCATCTATCATTTCCACATTAGATAGAATGGATCCACATAATTTTCTTTGTATCCTAACTTCATCGATATTTATATGATTACTCTCATGTCACTGAGTGGGGAGAGTTGTATATAGGGGATGAGGATACATTTGTGGAGCGACCAGTAAGGATTGAGGTTCAAAAGGAGATGGTGATTCATGGGTGGATCATCCATTTGGTTCGTTTGTTTTGGAGGCATGGTGGCCCCGAGGAGAGTATATGGGAGCGAGAAGCTCAGATGCGCACCCAGTACCCAGAGCTGTTTTGAGTTATTTTTTGGAGACTTCCTTGATGTTCTTGTTTTTGTGACTTGTTGTTATGTAATGCTGCCCTTGTTTGGTTATTACAAGAGTTTTTTCCTTTAATTTGTTAATGTTTTTGAAAAGTACTGACTTTCGGGAGGGTAGAACCTGATCCCTAATCTAGATGCATTAATGTGGATGTGATTAAACCCACACGGATGAGTCAGTGCCGCCGAAAGGGAATAGTGTCTTGACATAGAGGAAGAAAATCCATATTTTATATGTCTATATGTTGTGGATTTTGTGTTGTGTGGTAACAATGTTTTTCCATAGTTGTTCATGAGATGGATAATAGTGTTCTTTATAAATTTTGAGAGATGTTTCTGGTTTCAAACAATACTAGGGTGGTTTGTCCTGGAGAGGTATCTTAATGGGTGGTTGTTCAGACCCCTCTATTTTCATCGAGTTTAGTCTTGATTCTCAAGGATAAAAATAGTTTTAAAGGCATATAATTTAATTCCCGGAACCTTCCTGTTCTATTACTTATTAAAATTATGGTGTTTGGCGTGTCCCAGACACCAACGGTGAGCCAGAATGGCATCAATATCGGTGGAAGGGTTTCACTGTGGTGAAACCTATTGGTGCCCCTGATCGGTCTCACTGATCTATCTCATCAATAAATCTCACTGATTGGTCTCACCTATTGGTATCATTTATCAGTCTTTCTGATCATTGTCTCACTGATTGGTGTCACCCCCAAATATTGTAATCATGGTGTGTTGGGGTTCTTCCCCCAGGTTTCCTATAACGCCTCCTTTAAGTCTTCATATCCTTTTTAAAGTTGTTTAAGGCTCTTTTTATGCCCATAAATTATATCTTAAATCCCCTACATTTTGGGAGACCCTCTATTAACAAATGGTGTGGCATTTTTCCTTAGTGTCACACCCTTTCTCATTTTTCAGTTTAGCCCCAGTTACGTGCTCTTTTTCTATCTTTAAAGGAAACATATTAACTCACACCTATTATATCTACCATATCTGAGAAGAATTATTAAATCTCAATAAAATCTAACATGTAAAACCACCTAGCCATGTGATCAAACCATAGTCTTATATTTAAGAAATTCAATATTTCAAATTCCATTACTCGTGTGTTAGCCCTTTATCACCAAAATCTTCTTTCTCAGTATCTTTGGTTCCCTCTAGATTCTCTTGATGTCCTTCCATAGTAGAAGAGTCATGCGCCCATGTTGGATCCCTTCCCACTCAACCTTTGCGGAGTTTTTTTTCTACTTCTCGTGTGACCACAGTTCTTGACTCAATGAGGAAACATCGATCCTTGATCATCCATTTAGGGTTTTTTCCTTCGTCTCTCTTTAACTATGTATCATGTGGGGTGGGTATGGTGATGATCATTCGATACATAGATGAAACCAACATTAAAAAAGATAATGAATGTAATTTTTTAAATAATAAATGGGTGGGAATTATGATGTTGACATTGATGTGTTACCTTTTTTATGTTGGGAATTGTATGATCTTATGTCCACTATGAATTGTGTTCATTGGTGGTCCTTTCATGTGCACTAATGAAGCTCTATTTTTTGGATGATCTCTTCTATAAATGGATGTAACATGTAAATGGTTTAATCACATAAACTTGATTTATTAAATGGATTCCAGATTGAAATGATCCCATGTGTGATCACCCCAGTTAACCAAATGGAAATAAGGTACTTACAGAATAGTTTTGGCTAATTTTGGATACTTCTTGAACTGTTTTGATTATATGTATGGTTGCACTATATAATGATTTATGGGGTGATATGAATGGGTATTGTACCTCTAGTAGTCTAGTTGTTGGTTTTTTATTCAGTGGTTGTGTGGATCCTATATGTTGGGGCATGGAATGTTACCATTACTTCGAGGGATATCATTGATCCCTTTTTGTTGTTGTGACTTTACAAGAGAACCAAGTGTGAATGATTAAAATAAATCATGGTTATTTATTCTTCAGTAGTTTTTTTATTATGGTTATGCATATTAGTTTCCTAGTAGTGTAGGAATGTTTTAAAAGAAATCACTTGAAAATGATAACGAGAACAGGTACAATGGGAGATTTTTTTCCAGAAATGGGTTGTGTTCTGGTTGTGGTTGTTACATATTTTCACGTGTAGAGATAGTAGTGAGAGTGGTGGTGTACTTGATGGTTTTATGTTTTGTAACTCTTAGGGTTTTATGATTTCTTGATTACATATATGTATAAGATTTAGTTCTTGTGTTTCTTATAATCACCACGCACATGTTTAGAACTTCGTTCCGAACACACCCATTTCATGGCGGAGGGTGTTTTTTTCAAAATTCTTATGAGTGGGTGGTTATTATATCCTCTCTTTTCCATCTCCCAGGTATTCCAAGTCTCTTCAGGTAGGATGTGATGGACTTAGGTTCATTAGGGAACAATACTCTTTATTAAGGGTGTGTTGTGGTGTTTGGCTCAGGTGTGTGTGGGAAGGTTTTTTCTGAAGTGTCTTTGGGATGAGTCCCAAGTGTCTTCAAGAGTGGTAGTAATGGTTCTGGCCAAGGTATCTTTAGGCGTGGTGGTGGTTGTGTGGACCTAGTGTCTACGTGAAGGGTTTGAGGTTTTAGTGGCCCATATTGTTGTGGTTAGGTGTGGAACAGACGTCTGATTGTAATGGCCCATATAGTAGTAGTTGGGGGTGGCATTGGGACTATAGTGGAGTTTGTGGGGGAGGTCTGATGCATAGGATGTAATAATTACCAATGGGAAAGTGATATGGAGTACCCAAATATCGATATTCTATTATTATTACTTTACCTGACTTGCATAATTTGGGTAGTGTACCTTGGTGAGGCTGGGTTGATAGTTTCCTTGTTAGGTTTTTTGGATACCTCTTTTCTCACAGGAAATTAGAAGATATCCCAACATGTGTTTGAGAGATTTTTTTCCCTACTGAGTATACATTTATAATCACCCATCATATATAAAATTGATTTCAGGTTCCAGGGGACATTGAGAATCATGCCCGACCATACTATCTTGAATGCTAGGAGATGTTGTTGGTGCTTTTTATTTTTTTTAGTAATTTTCTTCATAGTTTTCTTGTACTTGAATTAGTTTATTTTGTATAGGTATATGGGAATGTTTTTTGGATTTACATTTTCTTTTAGTTTTTGGAGTTGTTTGGGTTTTAATATCTTATCTCCTGATCATGTTTTACAAAAAGAGTAATGCCTCCTATACTAAGTGTAATTCTATACACATGGTTCTAGTTGCCACTCTAGAGCCTATTGATGGCGGGACATAGGGGTTATCATCTCTCCTTCAACTTAAATAAGGAAGGGTCTCATAGTTTTTTCCCCTTCTGTCATCTTGGTGAAGGAGGGTCGTGTCACTTTCCTAGGATTCTCGCTCTATAGAGCATGTTATACTATCATATAAAATACGTTTTGGTTTATAAATAATATATAAAAGAAGAATAATTATATTTATGGTACATGATAATATTATTTAAAAATTATTATTACCCAGTTATTACTTATTCTTTATTAAAACTAGTTTCAAGGTGTTAATTGGCATGTTTGTTTAGGCATATCTATATGATGACTCCAAGCATAAAAAGTTTTGAAGAAACAATTATAATGTCGTTAAAATAAAAAAATAACAAAAAACTATGGAAACATCATTTTATTAACAGACCCAATAAAAAATTTCAAAGGGGAGGGCCTTGTTTGGTAGCAAAGTGATGCTTCTCTGAAGGATGAGCAGAGGTTGTCTGAGGAATGTCTGGATCCACCTACAAATAAAAGATAGAAGATGGACATGAACACAATTTCTATATAGATATTTAACATAACCAGTGAATAAAAAAATCCATTTAGAGTTCAAAAGCATATATTGTTCCTTGATATATAGAAAAAATAAACAAGTAGTAGAATTAATTGAAAAACAAATGTTTTGTTAAAAAATAAATTTTTCACTTATTACTATTTTAATGAAAAAATACAACACATTGGTTTTCAATGACATACAATAAACAATTAATAACCATAACATAAATATGATTCAAACTAAAATGAACACATGATAAATATGTTTTCTCTATTAAAAGTCAAAAAAATACTAAAAATTAAGAAAAAAAACAATGTATTTACTCCAAAATGTTTTAATCTTCCCCCATATCTGAAAATAAATCATCATTGCATTCCTCTTCTCATGCCAGTTGAATATTTTCACTTTAATTATTGAAATATTTACTAAACTCTTGTTCTTAAAAAGGTGCATAGTCACATCTATCCTCTTCATCATCACCCATTTCATACAAGTCTTCAAGATGAAGATGCACCACAACACTCCATTCATGAGACTCCTCAATATAATAATCCATTTGAGCTTCAGATGAATAAATGAAAGGTTCATGTTCTTCACATTCTTCGGTGTAAATCAACTTACTAAAATTGACAACATTAAAACCCCAATCATCTTTTCTAAAACCTCTCAATGTTATTGTATCAGCCCACATACAATTAAAAAGTCACAAATTTACCATACTAATTAAGATGAATAATATCATCCTACTTATCATAATATAAAATATCAGCATCGATTCCATTTTCATCATGGAGACTTGAAACACATCTGGTTCTAGAAGTCATGAACACACCAGAATTTTGTGTTTTTATTCCTTTTTCATGATCCATTGTACGAAACTTGATTCCATTAATATTTAATGTAGAAAGCCTTTTTGCATTTGGAAGAGGGCCTTATTCTAGATGTTTCAAATCATCAGATATATTCTCAACCACATATTCCAAAAATACATAAAACCCCAATAATATTTATGAAAATAATTATCAATTCATATTGAATTATCAATCATTCTTTTGACTTACATGTCTATAAAACCAATCAGCAAAGTCTTTACTCACAATATTATGCACTATCGATGGTGATCATGTGTGGCCCCTCATTTTTCACAGCACATGTAATGTGAATTCCCTATAAGTAATAAATGTTAACTCAATAAATCAAATATTTAATTACTGAATACGGAAACATAAATTGATACATACAATATCAATGGATCCACCTCTTCGCAATTGAATAAAACATGTTGGTGTGTCTGTTTCCACTCAAAGGAAGTTTAGAAAAAATCTATACCACTCTCAATTGGTCTTTTAGTATTTGAAAAGATAGTATAGACACCATCATTGACAACATCATTTAATTCATAATTAACATGACTTTACCTATTGAATTTGGTTTCAAGAACTTCTAAATATCTTGATCAAAATGTCAAACATTCTTCTGATATATACCTCTCAGTAATAGAAACTTCTTCTTGAGACTTATTACAAATATACAAATTTAAATGCCCCAAACATCTATATAAAATGCACAAATAATAAGGAAAAAATATTATGGTTTGAAATAATATATGTACAATATTTTAAATTACCTTTCAATAGGATACATCCATCGATATTATACCAGTGCACGCAATCATAGTTCATCGACTAGATTCACTCACATGTGAATCATGAGAGTGAAAAATTATGGGGGGGGGGACATCTCCAAATTAAAATGTGTGAGAACAATTAGATGTTGGACATTCTCAAGATCAACAGGATTAAAAAGCTTTCCACATATTTTTCCAAAGAATGCACATAACTCTATCAATATTCCAAAAACATTTTTTGGAAACAGATTACGTATTGAAATGGGAAGTAATCACTCTATAATGACATGACAATCATGAAATTTTAAGACATATATTTTACGATCTTCAGATTGATACATCTATAATTGTAACTTGAATAACCATTGGGCAACTTCATATTCACTAGACATTTCAAAAAGGAATCTTTCATTCAATTTGACATTGTAAAAAGACATGGCTGATATTTCCCCTTATCATTAGGCCACAAATTACTTCTTATTCACATTCTTTGAGGATCTTTTCAGGCCTTAAGATGATATTTTGTCCTTCCACTTTCATTCAACAAAGCATCAATGACATTATCACATACATGTTTCTCACTATGCATGATATCGAGATTGTTAATCAACATATTAGTCTCCCAGTACGACAATTCAAAAAATATAGACTTTTTTTCAATTGTTCGGAGCTTCCCTCATTGTTATTCCCTCGAGCTCACTTTCCTCTACCATCATGTGTTATTGTCTTTCCAAACGAGATATTTATGTTTTCTACCTATTTGAAAATCTCCATGCCAAATAGCACACTTGGAGGTTTTTGAAAATCTTTATTTCCATCAAAACATAATCTCATCAATTAAAATTTATGATTATCACCAAGAAATCGATGATGCCCCCAAAAACAACAGTTTCTACTATGAGGCAAATGTAATGGACTTTTGTCAAAATTACAAGTTGGACAAGATAATCCAATATAAGTATTCCATCCAGATAATGTACTGAGTCTGGTAAAGACACAGATTATACACAGTAATGCTGCTCTAATTTTAAACTTTTCAGACACAGAGACATCATAGTTGTCAACTCCATCCACCCACAACTCTTTCAACTCCTTCAAAAGAGGTCTCAAATAGACATCTATGCCATTTCTCGGCATTAATTTCTTGGGAATGAACATTTAAATAATCATAGATGTTTGTTTCATACACATCCACAGTGGCAGATTATATGGTATCAATAATGTAGGCCAAATACTCTAACTTGAACCCATGCTACCAAAAGGATTAAAACCATCAACTGCAAGACCCAAATGAACATTTTAAGGATCTAAAGCAAATAAAGGATGTGTGAAATTAAATTTCTACCTTACTTCAGAATCTCTAGGATTTCTCACCAATTCATCATTACATTTTTTGCTTTCATGACAACGCATATTCTTGGTAGTTTTACTAGACATGAACAATCATTGTAGCCTTTGTTTGAGTGGGAAATAACAAAGAACTTTTGATGGTTTCTTTTTTTCCAACAACTTTTTCCTTCCACCTAGATGTTTCACATTTATTACATATTCTTTTTTCTTTATCATCCCCCCAATACAACATACAATCGTTAGGACAAGCATGTATCTTAATATAATTAAGCCCAAGTTTATTGATGATTTTCATAGCCCCATAAAAAGTGTCAGGGATTTTGGCATGTTCAAAAGCATATCATAGAAAAACCAAAATCATTGTCAATGATCTATCATTCATTCCACATAAACACTTGATATGCTATAGTTTTATTATAAAAGACAATTTAGAGTATTTTTTACAACCTTCTTATAATTATTGATTCCCATCATTCGATAACTCTGAAAATTCTATAGAAGTATCAACCATGTTTACACTAAGAGATGAGTCTGCTTCATTTTCACCAATAATATTAACAAGACTAAATGATTCACTAAACATTTCCTCTATAGGATATAGGGGACCGATATTATAGGGAGAAGTCTTATTATTTGGTGCTATACTAGATGGTAGTTTATCTTCGTTAAATTCGCCATGCCATACCCATTTGGTGTATTCAACCAGAAATTGTTTTTGACTCCAATTGGAATATGTTTCAACTCTGGTCAACCATTTCTTAAATTTTCAATTATGACAAGTACATATTATTCTTCCCTTGACATATTTATGCTCAAATGAAAAAATGAGAAATTTATTTAATCTTTTCTTATACTCATCAGTTTTTCTTGACAGGCAAATCCATGATTTATCCATTTATACTGCATTAATTAGAATAGAATAAACCAATTAAATATATTCAAATAATCATAGGAAAAATATTAAATATCTAAATAAATTTTATACAATAAAAATCTAATGAAATTTTCTTGACAAAATTCATTCATTAAAAAATATAAAAATGTAAATCTCCTTTCTATTTAAGAAAATTAAAAACTACTTTTTTAAGTATATTTTTTCCGTTAAAAAACATAAACAAAAAAATGGTTTTTTCATTTATAACAATTACTGAAAAAACTTTGGAATTTTGTTCTACAAAAAACTCATACTTTGGAATATTTTGGAATTACTTATTGAAAACTTCTTGTAGCCTTTATCAGTTATGGAAAACGGTCAAAAATTTAATTAATGTTTGTTCAATTTCTAAAAAAATAATGCACTTTCATTTGAAAATAAAACTGCTAAAAGAATCGACACATTTTATAACTAATATGTATTATAGACAGTTATCAATAATAGAATCCATATACCATATAATTTAAATACAAATAATAAGAATGGTGAAAATTATATGTGTATCAGAGTGAATAGACATATTTATATAAATAAATATTGATTCAAAAGATAACAATCAACATAATAATATAAATTTTGAAATTCTTGGAAACAAAATTTTTCATTAGTTTTATAAATCAATCCAAAGAAACCCAAGAACAAAATTGAGAAATCCAATTACCTCGTTAACCACACCATAGATGTGGAATTGGTATCCTTGAGGTCCAAATTAGCTTTGTAGCCCTAACCAAAGAAATAAACATTATAATAATAGGTAAAGTGAGGGTTTTGTTGAGGTTTTATAATAAAAAGTAAAAAGGAAAATATGTGGCCTTTATGATGAATGAAAAACCCCAACATGAAATTACCATTATAATCCCTAAACATTTAATTCCATAAATCAGAACCAACCCAAACCCTAGAATCATCCAACACACCTATTAAGATTTTTGGAAGAATAGTAAAAGAATGGGAAATGTAGGATTGTGAAGAAGGAAGAGAAAAAGTGGAGGCCTACCATTTAATAAACATGGAAACAGAAGGATATATGCCTCGAATCAAAGGAGAAAAAAATAGAGATATCCCATTGAATTATACACGAGATAGATGATACTAGTAAGGGGAATAGGACTACATGAGGAATACATATGACATGGGTAAAATGGTATACTTAAAAAATTAAAAATTGGACACATGCATGTCATGGAGTGACCCCAGTTCCTATAGGACATTCCTTCCCAAAATAGAAACAAAATTGTGGTTTACCAACTACGTCCATGTTGCGACACAATGATTCCCTCATAGTGTGACACACTCTACAAGGGTAGCCTTTCATAGTGTGAAACTATGGCTTGGTTTATTCATAGAAAAAAGTATATTTTTTTGGGTGGTCTCATGACATGTATCAAACAGTCATAGTAAAACTTGCATTCACCATAAATTTTAAAAAAGGGGAGAAAGGTTCAGTCATGGTTCAACCTACCTTAGTAATAACATAACATACTATAGTCCATAAATTTATCTAATTAATTCTTTCTAAATAAAATAAAATAAAAGATACCCAGGAATAACTTTATAATTTTATAAAATAACCCTCAAATATATAATATAATATATAAGAGTGACTTGGGGTGTCACTATTATCCCCACCATGCCATGTCTTCCCCATAAATGTCATTGGTGAAATTAGATTCAATAAAAGGTCAAAGCCACTCCACTCACACATAAAAGGAGGGAGGGTTAGAGTAAAAAGATAATCCCCCATATAAAACAAAACACTACCTATAATACAATTCCTCACAATCGATGAATAATTCATCATGAATCATTAAGAAATTCCAATAAAAACTCAAATTATCACCATTCAACTTTGAGTTATAGGAAAATGATGAGATAATATTGGTCTCCAATCCATTTATAATTCATTTAAATTGGAGAGATGAATAATAGAGAGACCCAAGAGAATAAATATGACAAAACCCCCATGTTTCTATAAAATATCCAAGGAATTTATTTTAATATTTTAAAAACAAACAAGCCACTCAGAATTCAAAATGGAAACAAATCCCAATGAACATCCATAATATAATAAGACAAGTTCAAATAATCCATTACATTACATAATTATGGAATTAACACACTAATTTGGATCATGGATCAACAAGGAACAACACATGTCTATCATAGTGTCAGAGGATAAAAGGAAAGCTAACATGGGACCTAACCTTAAGAACAAAAGCCTGTGATGAACCTAACAAGATAACTTATACCACTAAAAATCTTAGTCTAACTAGAAATAATCTACTTATCCTATTTACCAAATAACTTAACAAATGATTCCATTGTTCATTTCATTAAAATCATAATCCGACAACATATAAGCAACACATATCAAAACAAAATAAACAGGAAAGAAAAAAATAAATGAAACTAACACTTGAATGGGAGAAACCAATAAAGAACTCAAGGAATACATCAAACGGAATCAACTTAAGAATTTAATTTAGCTTAAGAATCATAATGTATGAAACTCAAGAAAATCATCCCCTAAATCCACAATACATTAAAAAATCCCACTCCTGAAAAACTAAAAATATCTTGAAATACTAACCCTTTAAAACTAATCTATGGTCTGAAAACATACCTCTCTCAATGAAACGAGCTTCTAGAAAGTCACTGGTGACTTGAACAAGTGAAAGGGGGTGTTTTCATGATGGGAGGTAGGGAAACAGTCAGAAATAGAATTGAGAGGAGTGTCATCATGACGGGAGGTAGGGGAAGTCGTTGGCCGCATAAGGGAGAGGAGCACTGTCGTGATGGGAATTAGGGAATCTGTCAGATGTAGAAGGGAGGGGATAGATGGGAGGTAGGGGAGGCCGCAACCGAAGTAGGGGGTGGAGTGATAGCAGATGACGAGGGAGAGGGAGAACTGGGAGGGGTGACCGCGTGGGTAATAGGGTTATCAGCAGGGTAGGGTGGGGCGAGCATAGAGGAGCTTTGCAAGGGGAACAGGGTTATCGGGGGGTTAGTTGGGGATCACGTAGAGGAGTGCTGCACATGGAATAGGGTTATCGGGGGTGTTGGGTGGGGCAAGCATAGAGGAGCGCTGCAAGGGGAAGGGTGGGTGTTCGGTGGGGTGATTGTAGAGGAGGGAACGTTGTAGGGGTGGGAACCGCTTATCGGGGGTGGGTAGTAATTAGGGGCGGTTGTGCCTAAAAACTGCCTCTAATTAGAAGGGGTTATTATTTAACCCTTCTAAATTTTATTTAAATGAGGTTTAGAATAACCCCTTCTAAATTTCTGCCACTAAATACCATGTTTTTTTGTAGTGCTCCAAAGAAAATATATGTTATTATTTTATTTGGAATTCTTAGATTGTGAAAGATTAATTAAATGTTTTTACTGTTTGAAATCCTTTTGATATATGAATTATGTGTTTGGTTTGATTCAATAATGATAGATAGTGGTTTGTTGATTTTTTAATTGTTTGATTGGTTTTGGGCATATTCTATGAAAAATTTGAAAATTTTCTATGTACAGTTTTATAGGATTGTGGTAAATTTAATATTTATGAATTTAGATTGATATAAATTTCAGAACATGTTTGGATGAGGTGATTTGATATATTTGAAACATTATATAGATTGTTTTATGTTAAAAGTATCATGATTGGTATTATAATGGGGTGATACTAGTGAGTATTTTGGATGAAATATAATTTTTTCAATGGATAAATAAGATAAAACAAATTTCGGTTTGACAATATATTGAAAGAGGGATATGTTTTTGGGTTTTTATTATCATTTTCATGATTTATTTGGGGTGAATCGAGGTGTTTCCTATATAATATTTCACATTTATATTTAATTTTTATCATGTTTTATTATGGGTGTTGATGTGTAATTTGACATGTCAATAGATTTTATACCATATTGACATGATAATTTTATAAATGTGTTTCATCGATTATTTGTGTTGGGATTTTACAGAAACAACATGGGAATGTTTTGAAAGGGATGTAGGATTTCTGGTGACATGAGATATAATATTACATTGAAATATTTATAGTTCAAATATCTTAGGTCTCACACCAACTATTTGAGTTTTCTTCTCGATAAGTTCATTAATGGTTATTTGATTGTGTTGCATTTTTATTGCAAAAATATTCTACTGTGATGATTCCCTACAATTTTACTTAGTTTATGTCCTTATGCCTTTGGTAGGTTCCCATTAAGGGTTGATGATTGATATTTTATTATTTTTGTACTTTATTGTTGTATCTTGGTAAATTATATTTTCTTTAAAATAAAAAATGTGTGTCTAGTTAGCTTTATTTACTCAACCCTATTTAGTAATATTATTTTCATTAATTCCCTAAAACTAGAATTTTTTGCTTTGTCTTAAAAAAATAATGGTATAAAAAATTTGATTATATCCTACTATTCTCTTTTCTCAAACCATACATATACACTTTGGTGCATATAAAAACATATTTTTCATTGATACAGGTAAAAGGAAAGGGGAACACTTTGATAGTGGTGATCCATTGTCACTTGTAAGTGATATAATGATAATGGGATATAGAGGTAATTATAGGACATAAAGAGACAATATTCATTTTTTGTTATTTTAATATATTTACTATAAAGTTCCTCTCTTTAAAATAAATTTATTTTTGGATTACCTTTATATTTTAGATCACATGTAAACCTTTTATTGAATTCAATTTTATAAAATGTTGGTTATTTTTAATTTGTGTATCTTTTATAATATTCTTATATAATGATTTATGACATTATGAATTGCATAATAGAATCTTTTAAAAGGATTAAATTGTTTGGAAATATTTCTTAATAAATTATATGTTATCAATAGAACCTTTTTTGGTTTTAAATATCATTAAAATGATTTCCACACTTGGAATGGACATATGTTGCATGTGAAGTGTTTTTCCACTCACCATATTCTCTTTCACAAAGGCATGTGAATGTTATGGAAGTGTATTTAATGATTTTTTTCCTTTTTAGAAAGGAGTGTGTTATGCTTTAAATGAAAATTTATAAAATATATAGGGTCTTGTCTCATTTTAAATGATTAATACTATTGGGTAATAATTTTCCTTGATTTATTTAAAAAAAGGAATAATGGTTTTTTGAAAGAGTTCATGAAATATATTTCATTATTCTTAAAAGGGTGTGTTATTTTAAATAAGAATTTGTGTAAATTGATGATTTTATAATGACACCATTGAAAATGAATGTAGGTAATTTTATCCAACCCAAAGGATTTCCCAAATGAACTCAACCCTGAAAATTTTGAATTAATCATTAAGCCCAATGAAGTTCTTAAACCCAGCTTTCATCCAAAATCACTTTCATAGTTTAAATTAGTGGTGTCCTCTATAATTACATTTTCTTTTTGGTTTTGGGTTATCTTATAATGGGATGAGCCTAAGGGAAAAAATTAAATAGTAACTACCATTAAAATAGTGACTTCTAATTATATGAATGTCCCCTTTTTTGTATTTATTTTATTAAATATTAATATTAATGTATCAAATGGGATAAATATGAATAAAAAATTGATTAGTTCCAATCATATAACCAAATAGTATGATGATGGAGTGAAATATTTTACCATGTTTCCAACATATCATTTGTATGAACCCTATCAAATCCTTTGTTATTGTTTATACTATTTTCATTAGATAATAATTTGTCCAAAGGAATACTAAGAAAAATTTATCAATCATAGAATACATTGAGGTTATAAAAAATGGAATAATCATGGGGGGAAGTGAATGTTTCTAGGGGTGGGATAGCACTACGTTTTATGAAATGAATAGAAAATATAATAGCTACCCTACTTTTCTTATATTACTTTACATCAATTTAAAGACAAACAAAATTAAATAGTTACACGACTAGGATCCATAGTTTTAGTTTCTTGGAAAAGTCATAATCATAAAAATCATTTAAAAAACAAAACATACTAATTTATTTAATTCCTTCATCTCTAGCTTCTTATTGGCCTTTGAATTGTCCTTAGTACAAGAAGTAACCTGAGGATATATATGAAAAAGGGTTCATCTAAAATACTAGTAAGAGGATAGATAAAAACATGAAATAATATAACATGGGGTGAGAATAATTATTATCATAATAAAATATGAATATGATCATAATCCTGATAAGAATCATTAATAAAATATTTGGACTGTGGAAATGCATAAAAATGAAACATCATATCTTAGTGGTCATCTATAGAAAATATTTCTGAACAAATATATAATCTTATTCTTTCATATTTAAATTTATACCTTAATTTTCATCCCATTATGTAATGCATTGGAGTGCTATATAATTCTAGTATCACCCATCACATCATAACAGATCCATTGTGATATATTACTTCGAGTGCACCCGTCAAATCACATCATTTACATTATCATCCATGCCACTTGGAACATATATCAATATTGAACATATAATAAGAAATGGAAAGTAATGGGTGTAATTTAATAATAATAAATTCATAAACATTTTTCCCTAAATAAAAAATATAATAACATACTTTTTATAAGAATCATTAACCGTGAGTGAAGGAATTAATCTTCAGAAGTAAAAGGTGTGTTTGAAAGAAGAGTTATTTTGGAAAGCATTGTGTTTTTAAAAAAACACATGTATAAAACATTTATATCTTCAACAATTTAATATAATTGTGATGAAATTATTTTTAAGTAATAACCATAAATAAAATGTGGTTAAAGGTGGAAAACCCAAAGAAAGAGAGTTGGGTTTG
This sequence comes from Viscum album, assembly GCA_963277665.1. NCBI lineage: Eukaryota > Viridiplantae > Streptophyta > Magnoliopsida > Santalales > Viscaceae > Viscum > Viscum album. The sequence continues at coordinate 808,256,182 of OY728140.1, read as the reverse complement.
ACAAATTCCCTTAGAATTTGTCTAAAATCATCCATCAAGTTAATTTCCTAAATAATCACATTATATTAATTAATTAACTATTAAATTAAATTTTATACATAAATATAATTCAATATGGTTTTATTTTGTTCTTTTTGGGCCTTTGTATGAGTTATAGTGTATAATTTCATCGTTTGGGAGCATTCATTTCCATGGTTTTCATGATCAGTTCACTTGTATTCATGAATTGAAGTTCATGTAACATGTTGATAAATATAAATAATTATTATTTTATTTTATTAATGACATTAAATATTTTAAAATGATATTATAAATAATTTTATTTTATACCATGAGGATGAATCATTAGATAGAAGTTAATGATGTTTTTTTTGGGTAAATGTTTTTGGTTTTTCAATCACAATGAACTTGTTTTCTTATCAAGTATTATAGTTTTAGAACATAAATTTGGTTATATAATGAAAATTACAATCTATTTTATACCATTTGATGTTTTTGAAGTGCCCAGATCAGTGTGAATCACTGAGAGGGGGAGAGGGTGAATCAGTGATCCCTTAAAACTTTTTACTAATTGATTCCTTATCAATTAAACCTCTATGGATGATTAAAGCCTCAATCCACTCTTCTTGTATCTCTCAGCCTTTCCTCGAGTGATGCAGTAAATGTAAAGGCACAGGACACAAGGATTTACAAGGTTCGGCACCAAAGGCCTACGTCCTTGCCATGTTGGTTATACGCCCCAACATGGTTTCTCCATTATAATCAGTTAGTATTACAATGGTCGATACAGAGTCCCACTGTATCTCTCCTGAGTCCCATAGGAGGGTCTTTATACTGCGTCCCACAGTGTTACCAGAGTCCCACTGGCCTGCTCCAGAATCCCACTGAAGACTTCTTCCACCCTGAGTCTCACAGGGGGCTTCTCCTGGCTCCTCGAGTCACAAGAGTAGATCTTCTTCTTGTTCATCTCTTCAAGTACCTTCAGCAGCCTGGGATAAAGACTGCTGGCCTTGCTCTGTACCTCTGATCACTTGAGTTGATCAGGTCTTCTCGTCTTGCTCAGTATTTATCTCCTTCTTCTCAGGATGACCTGGCTTCTCTCTCCAACTACGGAATACTCAGACAACTGATATCTTTAACTTCAGTCTGGTCCATTCTCACATCAAATCATCTTCATGCAATGATTTCATGACATCTCTGCATCCTCATGCACTGACTGCATGGCTTCTCAATATTCATCAAGAACTCTTAGTCTTGGACAACTCAAATGCACACAAGCTGATTTGGCTTTGTTCACGTGTGCATGTGCATACATGTAAGCATGCACTCCCCTTCTTCTTCTCGGTGCAATAAACCCACAAAGGGTGTAGTATCTTTAATCACACACCTTCTTTGAACTTCACACACTTAATTCAATTTTCTTACACATAAATGTGTGTTATTCTTTGTGTGGATATCTTCTTCTTCTTCTAAGTGTTTACACTTTTAGTGCACTCACTAGGTTCGGCCTTCGTGTCTCTTTGCACACACTTGTTTCACTTTTGCACACACATGATCTTGGCCTCTTCTTTGTTTGTTAAGCATACACACAACTTAAGTGTGGTCTTCCTCTCTTCCTTGCACACACACGGTTTAACTGTGTTCTTTCACTTCCACGCACAACCAAGCCTCGGGTCTTCTTCCCCACTTTAGCACACACACACAAGGTATGCAACCCACTGCCGTGTAGGGTCTTGGTGTAGCAAGCATGAAAGGTGTAAGGTGCAAGGACCTCCTCCTCTTCTCAACCGCCGCGCAAGTGTGCAAGGTGCAACACCGCGGGCGTGCAAGCTACTCCTGCCGCGCAAGTATGCGGGCAGAGAGAGCTCCTTCCTGTCATGCAAGGGATATGTGCAGGGGACCTCCATTTCTTCTTTCGCGCAAGGAGTGCACAAAAGGAACCTTCACGGAGCCAAGGGGTGGCTCCGGGATTCTCTGCCGCGCAGGGGGCGCGCAGGCTGTTCTTCGCGAGGCAAGGCACTCGCGGGACTCCACAAAGTTTCAGCAATGGATCAGCAAGCGAACAGAGAGCCTTGGCCTCTCTTTTTATAGGCAGAGGGATGTCTCAAATCTTCCGCGTGGGAATTTTTTGATCTCCCGAAGACTTCGGATCTTCAAGATTTTTCTCAAATCTTGATTTCTTCTCTGTTTCAACGTGGGTTCTTTTTCTTCGGCCTTCTTTACGTGCATGCGTCTTTGAATGCATGCATGGCTTCATCATGAGTAATCCATGCAAAGCATCAACCTCATGGCCTCGGCACTTCGTTTGCCTCGGCCATCTTCGAAACTATTCACTATTGTGCATGCATGCATCTTTCTTGCATGGATGAGTTTGTTAGGGCCAGATGAAATCAATGAACACATTAGCTCGATCTATGGTGGTCGGGAACTCGATTTCAGTGCTCGGAGGGGCTCTGGTTCAGGCGGCGTCGCGGGAGGTGCCTCGGCTGAGCTCAAGGAAGGAGACAGACGGGGAGCCGTCGGATCAGGCGATCAATTAATCTTCAACGGCCTGGATCTGAACGGGAGCGGCGCGATGAGATGTGCGGCGCAGATCATCTGCGAGATCAGATTGATGGCCACGATTTGCTCCGCGGCAAAAATGCGTGTCCCACATCGAATTGGCGGCCGATTTTTCCGTGGTTTATCACCCAAGCGCTCCCTACAGCAGCTCAGTTGAACTTCCCCCCTCACGGTGTCGCCTTTCACCGTGTTCTCTCTGCGGGCGCGCTCTTGCGCCCACCTCTTCTCCATGCGGGCGCACCACTGGCGCCCACTATGCACACACGGGGGCTCTCCTCGCGCTCACGCTGCGCGGGCTTCATCACCGCGTGGCCTCGGGGCTTATACACGGCCCCGACCTCTCTTGGGCTGGCCCCATGCGATCCCCTTGGGCGTGGTGACCTAGTCCCACATGTGCCTTGGGTTGAACCCTTAAGGCTGGCCCTTGGTGGCTTCCTTTTTGCTAGAGTAGAGACTTAGGGACTTTGTATAAAAACAAAGTAACCCAAGTTCAAATTCCAAATTCCACTTCTACCTCTAATCCATTTCTTCTTCTATATTTCTTCTCTTCTAACACATATTCTCCATCTTCTTCATTAGAATTCACTAATCCTCCTTAACATATAATCTAGACTTAGGAGGTGGAATTCCTGAAGGGTCATCATCAAACGAATCACTTGGATCAATTATTTCTTCAATGTGTTTCATTGATCCAATCAGAGATCAAATTGTAAATTCTTCTATTTCACATGCACTAAGTAATAGTGCATGGACTTCATTAATCCCCATCATCCACTTAGTAATTGTGGATGGATCATCTTCATCTCCGAATGCATTGTTAAGACAATGCGTGGTCTTCAGACATTGTGGTGACATTGTATCCAGTTGATACAAGTTCTTTGAACTTAAAGATCAGCTCAACAATCATCAGATGTAATGATGATGCTCCATCATCATCCATTCTTCAAGTGGTGTAACTTAGTATCATCTTGATACAAGTATTGAAACATTGAGATCAGTTCTACAATTGTCTGATATTCATAGAGAATGTTTCAACCACAACATCCTATGTCACTTAGTGAATCTCTTAAGTGACATGCATCTTAGTACCATGGCCATTCTCCTTTCCTCACCAACACCATCACATCCTTTTTCATTCACATCTTCACATTCCTTGACATCCATTCATCTTATGACAACATCATGCCTCATTGACAACAAATGCAACACAGTGCACTTCAGTTTTTATTAATATACTTGGAGTCATTTAAGGAAAATAAATATGCATTACCCATGATGTTAGTAAATCAGCACATCATGTGAATCTGTGTCATTTTTATAATAATATAGTGAAATGGAGGAGTTTAATAATGGATCATCAATTAAAATGATATAATTGAAAAATCTGTAACTTACTGGAGTTCCCATTCCATTTGGATTAAGGTAGTATATGATATAATCGGAAAAGAATTGAAATTTAAAGGAGTTTAAATGAACAATAGTGAGGATATACCTCTTGAATTCTCCTCTATAGATCCTCCTAAAGGGATCTAGGATTGTTATTATGATGAGAACAAATTATCCTAGATGTGGGGGTGGGGCTAGGGAAGTGTTTTTGGAAGTATTTTTTTAATGATCAAATCTTGAGAGGTGTGAGGAGAAGAGGGTGTGAGGGGTGGTATTTATAATGGAGGAGATGGGTGTTTTGTTGTTATTTTAATCACTAATGTATTATTTTTCTCAAGAAACACAATAGTGCAGATTCTTTGGTCTAAATACAATAATTGGTGTAGTTTTGTTCCAAACAATGGTCACTTACATCATCCAAGACTCAAGCATGACTCAAATATTTAGGTTTTTGTCATTTATCATAAATTATCATATTTCACTATTCACCAAAAATTCAAGTATTTTAGAAAAGTCCAAAAAATGCACCCAAACAATTTTTTGACAAGTAGAATTAAAATATTAACACCATTTTAATAAAATAATTTCATAAATATGAATGATTTATTTTTTTAATAAGAATCAACATTTACATGGAAAATAAATATTTTTAAATTATAACTGATTTTATAAAGCATTGAAAAATTACATAAGGTATCATTAAATTGTCTTAAAATCATAAGAAATATAAAATTTTAATTTATTAATACATTTTAAGAAAATAAATTTTCTTTTTAATAATTAAATTAATCATAATATTTTAATTAAATAGGTGTGAATTATAAAAATACCAACACTTAATTATTAATTTCAGAAGTATTTATTTACTAATATTATGATATAAATATACCATGATCTTATTTATAAGATGCATAAATTTTATTTATACATCCATGGGTGTGTTTATTGTTCATTTGACTTGTTTACTATTAATAAGGGTCATATTTCTATTCTTATGGTCAAGTAACTATTTCATCAATATTGGTTCTTTACATTCTAGAAATGATTCTCATTTCATTAATTCTTCATTTATAAAGTTTTAATTATGGCCTTTAAGTGTTTTTGTATGATTTAAATTATGTGACATTACTATAAAAAGGAAAAAAGTCCTTTCAAAATAATTTGGGTTGTTATGTTCTTCCCCCTTTTGAAAATTTGCCCATGAAATTTCATTTTACATGAACAGGTGAGGGAACTTCTCCTTAATCACCTCTCTGGGTTCTGAAGTGGATTCTTTATATTTTTGGTTACTCTAAAACACATTACCAATGTGTGTTGTATTGTTTCATATAACCATATCTCTTAAATCTAGAATCATTGTTGGCTTCTCCTTATAAGAGATATCATCTTTCAGTTGAACCACCACCGGGTTCAGTACATGTGAGGGATCTGGTATGTACTTCCTTAAGAGTGATACATGGAACACATCATGAACTTGAGACACATTTAGTGGAAGTTCAACATGATAATCCATGACTCCTGTGAGATCATGGATATCAAATGGGGAATTGTATATTGGGATTAGCTTACCTTTTTTCCAAGCTGTATGACTCTCTTCCATGGTGATATTCAAAGTAAGACTTTATCTCCAATGTCAAACTAAAATTCCCTTAAATTGTTTTCATAATTAATCTTTTGAAGACTCTGGGTAGATTTTATATGTTTTTAGATGGCTTGAACCTTCTCTATCATCTCTTTCAAAAGATCAGGTATATGTAGCTTTCATTTTCCAATATCATCCTTACATGTTGGTGTTCTATATCTCTTTCTATACAGTGCTTCATATGGATCTATATGAATACTTGTGTGGAATAAGTTGTTTTATGTGAAATCAACCAATGGGATATGTTGATCCCATCAACCTTTGAATTATAAAAAGCATGCTATTATCATATATTTGTGTGTTTGAATAGTAATTTCTGATTAACCATCAGTTTGGGGGTGATAGGTCATGCTGAAATTTAATTTAGTACTCAAAGAATTTTGAAGACTCATCCAGAACATAGATTTTCCCCTAGGATCACAATCAGATATAATCGAGATTGGAACCCCATGAATTCTCACTACATCTTTCACATATATTATAGAAATTTATTCAAGTAAAATATCTTTCTAAATAATGATAATGCAGTCTATCTTGGTGAGTTGGTCCACCAAAACCCATATCACATTATTTCCTTTGCATGTATTCAAGAGACCCATGAAAAATCCCATAGTGACATACTCTCATTCCTATATGGGTATAGGAAATGGTTTCATTATCCATTTTGACTTCAATTTCTATGATTTAACATTCTGACATATCATTAAACATTATATATACTCAGAAATATAATAATTCATGTTGTCCCACTGGAAGTGTTCTAAAAGTTCACTACAAATATTTGTAATCCCGATATCGATAGAGATAGTTGGTTTATATCCATTGTCCAATAGTTCCTTTTTTATCCCACATAAATGAAGGCACATAGAGCCACATTACAAACTCAATCACACCATCATCATCTATAAGGAACTCTTTCAAATTCCCTTCCTTTACTGCATTCACCTTATTTTGTAACCCTAGATCATCTATTGGCGCCTTCTTAATCTTATTTTAGATAGATGGTTGGGAAATAATTTTTGGGAAGGTCAGATGTATTCCCTTCCATTATGATTTCCAAATTCATCCATAGTATATCAGGGAAGATATTGACTATCCCAATTTTAAATATGCATATATTAGCAGGTTATTTTATGCTAAGATAATTAGATACCTTGTTCTTCATACTAGTATGATGGTTAATAGAGAAATAACAGCGTTTTATTATCTGTAACCACCTCTGTTGGTGCATATTGGCCTCTTTTTGGGTGAATATGTTTTTTTTCTCTTGTAAACGGTATATATCACACACTTCTCACTATATAAGTTGTTCCACCATATTTCTAATGAAAATATAATAGTCTCTTACTCTATATCATGCGTCTGGTAGTTCTACTCATGGATGTTTAAATTTCATGGTGCACAGGCTATCACATTCTCATTTTTCATGAGTACACAACCCAATCCATTCTTGTATGCATCATTGTATATCACAAAACTCTCTTCACTTTTTGTTAATGTGAGTATATATTAAACAATTATCCTTCTATGTAGCACCATAAAACTTTCGTCATATTCTTTCATCTAGACATACTTTCCCATGTTCCATGTTAACATAGTTTGAGGTCTTGACAATCCTAAGAACTTTTCCACAAAACATCGATAGTATCCTACAAACCCCATAAAAATACACATTTCTATGACACTAGAGGGTCTAGGACATTCCTCAATCTCCTTTTTCATTGAGGGGTCCATATAAATTCCCTCGTTTTTGATCACATGTTCCAGGAATGTGACTTTCTGAATCCAAAATTCACACTTTTAAAATTTGGCGTATAACTTATCCTTCAAAAATGTCACCAACATAAGCCTTATATATTCTTTATGTTCCTCCTTTATTGTGGATTAAATGATAATTTTATCAATAAAAACTACCACAAATTTGTCAATGTAATTTCTAAATAATCTATTCATCAAATCCGTGATGATTTTAGGGGAATTAGTATGTCCAAAGGGAAACACAAAAATCTCATAGTTCCCATACCTTATACGGAAGGCAGTCTTCCAAATATACTCATTCATCACCTTTATCTGATGATATCTATAATAGATATCCACCTTTGAGAAGTACTGAGCTCTTCATCACTAATCTAAAAATTCATCAATCCTTAGAAGTGGATAATAGTTCTTTATGGTGATCTGGTTGAGTTTCTAATAATTAATACACAGCCGAATTGATCAATCCTTATTTTTAAAAATAGCACTGTCACACACCCAAGCTAATGCACTCGGGTGTATGAACCCTTTATCGGAATACACTTGTAATTCCTTCTTTAACTCCACCAATTCAATAGGATCCATCTTATAGGGACACATGGATATAGATCTAGCTTTGGGTACTACTTCTATTAGAAATTCTACCTCAAATTGGGGAAGTCTGTGTAACTCTTCTAGAAATACATCACTGTATTCCCTCATTATTGGAATTTCTACTAGGTTGATAACATCCTTTGACTCAACAATTTGGGAGAGTTATGATTCAGCATTGGAAATCAACACCCACACCACTGAAGGATATTCAAAATAAGTTTCAAGATATTCCTTTCATTTATAGAGGATGATGGGATGGTTCAAACTGTAAAACGATATTCCCTTTTCCCAATATTTGATATTTTTATATATAACACGAACCAATCCATTCCAAATATAGAGTTGAATTCCCCTAAGTTATATTTTACAAGATTTTCTAGAAGAATATTCCAATATATGCCAATAGGGGAAGAGTCCAACAATTGGGTTGAAATGAATGAACCGCATTGTGTTTTTATAGATATCTCTTCATAAAGGATTCGGGGATTAGATTCAATATTTATAGAAAACTGTAAAAATATAATTGAATGCATAGAACTAGAATCAAATATTATTATTTTTCATTATTGAGTTAATCAGAAGTTTAACTTGTATGACTTCATTTTCTTGTTCCACTTCCATAGTAGTGATGGAATAATCCTTCAATTCTCTTTTGGATTTTTTAGATGATTACACTGATTAACCATGAGAACTTATGGTTTATTATACTAGATTTAATAATTCTCTTTCTCCCAATAGTTGTATAATTGTACCATGGGTAGTTCTCTCCTTTCCTCCACCACATTTTTATATTTCCTTGTGTATTTTCAACATTCATGAGTGTAAGAACCCGAATATTCATTTCAGGTATGCCTTTCCTTTTTCTGGAGATTTTAAGAAAAAGGAATTTTTTGGAAAATTTCGAAGTACACACCGTGTAATTTCTGAGTACACGCCGTGTACTCTTCTCCAGCTCGCAGCTGTGTGCTGGTCATGTCCGGGCCACACACACGGTGTGTAGGGGTGACGTGGAGGCTAATTTTGGCGGAGTACGGGAAAACCTAGTACACACTGTGTACTCTCGAATTACACGTCGTGTACTTTTCTTTTTTTCACTAAACGGACCGGGGTCGCTCCTAACACACAGAAACACCTTCTTCTAGATCTCATTCACCCAAGAGCGACCCGTATGGCCGGATCATCCCCGAGCTCCCGCCTCTCCGTCCGTTATCCGATTTGAGCACGGTCGATTGCGTTGGAAGCGCAGCGGTGAGTTCTTCGTTCTTCTTGAGCCTTGTTTTCCGATTCCTCCTCTTTTCCATGTTATTTTGGTTTATGTTTTTTGGGCGTTTTCTCAGATCTACAGTGTTCTAGGGAGAATCATTCATCGTGGGTCAAGTATATCGATCTCCTAGGATCAAGGTAGGTGGTTTGTGCGTTTCTGCGGGAAGTCGATGAGTACTTTGTGCAAATTCCACCAATACCATTGAACGGGGTATTTTGTGTTCCTATTTTTCCATTTTTATATTTCCTTCTTTGCTTGATTGCTAGAGTAGATGTAATTTCCTGTGAATATGGTAGTTTTTACTGTACTCTATATGATTTCTATGCTTGTTTTGATTGTTTGGCGTTTTTCCATTTGGCATGCATATTAGTAGGATAGTGGAACTTTTTCTTTGTTATGATGTTGATCCATAGAATGATATACATGTAGTTCTTGAGTTTTACTAGGACGATACATGCGCGCTGATCATGTTAGTTTCACTCATGACTGTCAGAACCTAGTGTAGTAGACCACGGTGATAATAGACATAAGGGCTTCTCCAGAGTGTCTTTTAAATCACAATGTGAGACCACAAGTGTAATTGATGATGAGTGCTTCCTTAGAGAATCTGTAGTTACTCGATGTAGGCCACAGGGGGAACGAGACGTTGAGTGCTTTCCCAGAGAGCCTTTAGCATGATACGAGACTATAGGGGGAATTAAAGGTGAGTGCTTCCTTAGAGAGTCTATTCTTAGCTGAACCAGAGGGGTGAGACTGTGGGTGCCTCCCAGAGGGTTGCTAGTACATATAGGTTGAGCCAAAGGGATTAGGCTGGGAGAGATTCCTAGAGGGATACCTATTTTCTTCTTATTGTTGGCTGTTTACTTGTGTACTTTATATGTTAGAACTGTGAATTGTAGCTGTTGTGTATTTCATGTTTACTGTTCCTATACATTACTTTCCAAGTATTCATTGACTGTTAGGCATAGATATGTGGGTGGTTTCATACTGGGACTTTGTCTCACACCCTGTTTGGGCCATGATTTTGGGCCCAATAAGATTATTTTGTCGCATGTATAGATAAGGGCAACCGCCCTTCCACTTCAGGTACCTGACATGCTGGAGCTGGAGAGCATGGCACCGAGTCGAGGCTTGCGATGCTGAGGGGTTGCTATTATGTTTTTCTTTTGCTCTTTCTTTATTACTTGTTTTCAGTTGTATTTCATCACGTTGGTTTGTTTACTGCTTTCCATAGACATATGTACCATGTTTCATCATTATTATTTTATACATTGCTTCCGTTGTTCAGTTCAGTTGTTGTATGTTGTTGTTGTTTTCGCTATTGTGACTTGTTGTTCTTCCATTGTATACCTTACTGAATGATTTCATAACTTCCCCACCGACTCACCAAGGCCCTCGCTACTAGTCGGCAGCCTCTGGTGTTTGGGGAAACTTTCTTGAGGTCATGTGGCAGACTGGGTATGGGGCACCAATGGAGGGGCTCCGAATTTGGGTCGTTACAAAGTGGTATCAGAGGAGTTCTTTTCTCTTTCCTTACTGTATGGAGACATTATCCATGGATAGGACAGATTTGGTACTTGGTATTAATTTTTTCTGGGGAGTAGCTAACCCATGTTCAGGGAAAATACATACTACCTCGTTAATTGAAGTTTACTAGTTTTGAGATTTTACAGTTGATATGATTTCACCTAGAGTGATTCATATGCTTGTGTTCTTATTTTCTTGACGATTGTGGTTCTATTTCTGACGAAAACCAATGAGATGAGGGTATTCCATCTCATGAATCCTATAGGAACTTGTAGAAATCACATGTCATGCATTCTTTCCATGCCATCTAGGGTTCATTAGCGATTTCATGTTGTTGGGATAGACTTTGTGTAGATTATGCATGCTGTTGTGATATATGCTTGATAGAATCTCGAATACCTTGTTAGAAGATTTTTTTCTTCCTACTTTTCTTAAATGAATGCCAGATTTGGATTCATGAGGTGTTATGGGCCCTCACAAACCGGGATTTGGCACCTCCTTGCCTTGTTTTCTGTGTTTTCTGGGGTTCTGTGCAGTTTTTGAGCTACTGCCCAGAAAAACCGAGAATACACGGCATCTACTTTTTGACTACATGCCATGTAGTTTTTAGACCATGTCACTGACCGTGTGAGCAAGGAAACGCATTTGTGGGAATAACATCAGGAACATGACGTGTACGGTTGGTACACGCCGTGTAGTTTGGAGCCGTGTACCCGATCGTGTCACTAACAAAATCGGTCGGGGAAGCTCGAGTAGAACATGATGTGTTGTAAAGGAACACGCCATATAGTCTTGACCAGGTACCCGGCCGTGTCACAAACAACACGGGTGGGCATGACCTTTTCATAGACATGCCGTCTGTTTTCGGGAACACGTCGTGTAGTCATGTTCATGTACCCGGCTGTGTCACGAACAACATGGGATGGTGTCACCTTCACCTATACACGTCTTGTTTGTTCGGAACATGCCGTGTAAGGTTCAGCCGTGTATAGGGCCGTGTGTTTAATAAACACATGCCGTCGAAGCATTTTCTAGTACACGCCATGTGTGTTAAGAACATGTCGTGTAGTCTCGGGTTAGGTCAGACCATGTGGGTTAGTCATCTAAAGAGTCTTGGGCAAGGGAATAGTTTTCAAGTACACGCCGTGTGTTGGGTCAACACATCGTGTAGTTTGAGGTGTTACACAACATGTAGGGTAGGGGTACACGCCCATGTCAGTGGATTAATAAGACATGCCGTGTAGTTTTAATACACGCCGTGTAGTCGTGTTTTGTCAACATTTGTGTTTTCCTTCCCCTTTTCCCATTTTTTACTCTTCTGTTTCCTATCTTTTCTTTTCTAATCTAAGGTGTACTCGCACACTCTACACGACCATGCCACACATCTTGAGATCGTTCTGAGTACACTGATAGAACATCGGCTTTATGATAAACTCTCGAATTTCCACTTTTGAATGGATCAGATTCACTTTTTGGGTCACGTCATCTCAGAGGCAGGAGTATCTGTGGACCCAGAGAAAGTGAGAGCTGCAGTTTCCTGGGAGCAGCTAAAAAACTTTTTTGAGGTGCGGAGTTTCTTAGGGATGGATGGATACTATAGACGCTTCATTCAGGACTTTTCACGCCTAGAATCACCTTTGACATGTCTGACTAAGAAGGGGGTGAAGTTCTTATGGTCGGGTTCTCATGAGTCAGCCTTTCATGAGTTGAAGGGAAGATTGACATTACCGTCGATACTAGTCTTGCAAGAACCAGGAAAGAGATACACTATTTATTATGATGCTTCAGGTATCTAGATAGGATTTGTGCTTATGCAGGGAGATGCAGTCATTGTGTATGGGTCTCAGTACTTGAGGCCACAAGAGAGTAACTACCAGACGCATGATCTGGAGTTGGCAGTTATTGTTCATACCTTACGTTGTTGGAGACACTATCTTCTGGGAGAGTACTTTTTGGTCTTCACTGACCACAGGAGTCTCAAGTATATCTTCACTCAGTGTGATCTGAATATGAGGCAGCGTAGGTGGGTCGAGTATCTTCAATCTTTTGATTTCGAGCTTTCTTATTTGCCGGGAAAGGGCAACGCAGTGGCAGATGCGTTGAGCAGGAGAACACAGGTTCAGGCAGTTTAGGAGTCCATTAGTGAGTGGAAGCTTATGGATCTATTCTCTGAGATGTATCTGGAGGTGCACTATAGACAAGGATAGACCTTCCTATCTTCTGTAGTTGTTACCTCAACACTACTTGATCGGGTACGGATGAGGTAGCTATCAAGCTCAGAAGGATTAATTCTGTGGGAGAGTGTGTCAGGAGAGGACCCCCTTCATGGATGGATAGTGGGTGAGGATGAGATCTTGCGATTCCAGGGATGTGTATGGGTGCCAGCAGACATACACGAGGTGATGATGTGGGATTTTCATTCCACAGTTTGGGCAGTTCATCCTTGCGTCACCAAGATGTATCGAGATCTTCTTCGCCAGTACTGGTGGCCAGGTATGAAGAAAGATGTTGTTGGTTTTGTCATGATATGCTCTACTTGTCAGCAGGTGAAGGTAGAGAAACGACGACCAGTAGGCCTTTTACAAAATTTATCCATTCCATAGTGGAAGTGGAACGATGTTGCGATGGACTTCGTGACCGGGTTGCTGAGGTCACCTCGGGGAACGATGCTTTTTGGGTTGTCGTCGACAGACTCGTGAAGGTTTCTCACTTCTTACCGATCAAGGAGACCTTCAGTGTTGATGATCTGGGACGACTGTACATCAGAGAGATTGTACATCTTCATGGAGTTCCACACTCCATTGTTTCATATAGAGATGTGAACTTTACCTCTCGGTTTTGGTAGGGACTTTAAAAGGCATTTGGTACACAGGTACTTTTGAGTACATCATACCATCCCTAGACGGATGGCCAGTCCAAGCGCACGATCCAGGTGCTTGAGTATATGCTCTGAGCATGCATCCAATACTTTGGTGGTTCTTGGGAGAAGCATATTCCTCTAGTTTAGTTCGCCTAAAATAACAGTTTTCAGGCAACCATTCAGATGGAACCATACGAGGCTTTGTACGGTAGGTCATGTTGATCACCCTTATGCTGGCTGGAGGTAGGAGAAGCAGCTTTGCTGGGACCTCGTCTTGTTCCGGAGACTTCAGAGCAGATAGAACTAATTCGGAAAAGGATAGCTACAGCACAGTCTCGGCAGAAGTCTTATACTGATCAGCGGAGACGACCTTTGGAGTTTGAGGTCGGGGATTAGGTTTTCCTGCGTGTCGCACTGAGGTTGGGACACAATAGGATTCAGAGACAGGGTAAGCTTTCACCACGGTACGTCAGGCCGTTTGAGGTTTTGGAAAGAGTTGGGCCAGTTGTATATCGGTTGTAGTTACCCCAGAGGTACTGGTCCATGCATGACGTCTTCCATGTCTCTCAGCTCCGACGTTACTTTTCAGACCCATCTCATGTCTTTCAGGCCAAGGAAGTCGAGCTCAAAGCAGATGCATCATTTGAGGAGCATCCCATCCAGATTTTCGATCACAGTACGAACGTTATCCGAGGCTGGTCTGTCCCTCTTGTACAGGTTATATGGCAGCATGGGTGAGTACAGGACGAGACCTGGGAGATAGAGACCAATGTACGATTGTAGTGGTTGGAGCTGTTTGGGGTTTCTTCTTCTATGCCTTGCTAGGGAAATTTGGGGACGAATTTCTTTAAGGGGGGAAGTTTGTAAGAACCCGGATCTTCGTTTCAGGTACGCCTTTATTTTTTCTAGAGTTTTTATGAAAAATGATGTTTTTGGAAAATTTTGAAGTTCACGCTGTGTACTTTCTGAGTACACGTCGTGTACTCTTCTCCAGCTCGAATCCGTGTGCTTGCCATGTCCGGGCCACACACACAGTGTGTAGGGGTGACATGGAGGCTCGTTTTGGCGGAGTACGGAAAAACCTAGTACACATCTTTTACACTAGAAGTACACACCGTGTACGTTTCTTTTTTCCCTAAATGGATCATGCTCACGCCTAATGCACAGAAACACCTTCTTCGAGATCTCGTTCATCCGAGAGCGACCCGTACGGCCGGATCTTCCCTGAGCTCCCACCACTTCGTCCGTTCTCCGATTAGAGCACGGTCGATTGCGTTGGAAGCACAGCGGTGATTTCTTCCTACTTCTTGAGCCCTTTTTCCAATTAATCCTATTTTCCATGTTATTTTGGTTTATTTGTTTCGGGTGTTTTCTTAGATCTACGGTTTTCTTGGGAGAATCAGTCATCGTGGTTCAAGTATATCGATCTCCTAGGATCAAGGTAGGTGGTTTGTGCCTTTCTGTAGGAATTCGATGAGTACGTCGTGCAAATTCCACCAACACCCTTGAACGGGGTATTGCGTGTTCCTGTTTTTCCCTTGTTATATTTCCTGACTTGCTTGATTGCTTGAGAATATGTAATTTCCTGTGAATATGGTATTTTTTAATGTACTCTAGATGTTTGCCATACTTGTTTTTCTTGTTTGGCATTTTTCTGATTGCAATGCCTAGTTGTAGGATAGTGGAACTGTTGCTTTGTTATGTTGTTGAGACTTAGATTAATATCCAAGTAGTTCTTGAGGTTTAGTTGGACAATACACTCGTGCTGAGCATGTTAGTTTCACATAGGACTGTGAGAATCTAGTGTAGTAGACCACAGGGAGAATAGATGTAAGGGTTTCTCTAGAGTGTCTTTTAAATCACGATGCTAGACCACAGGTGGAATTGACGATGAGTGCTTCCTCAGAGAGTATTTAGTTCCTTGACAAGGGCCACAAGGGAAATGAGACGTTGAGTGCTTTCCTAGAGAGCCTTTAGCATGATACAAGACTATAGGGGGAATTGATGGTGAGTGCTTCCTCAGATAGTCTATTCTTAGATGAACCAGAGGGTTGATACTGTGGGTGCCTCCCAGGGGGTTTCTAGTACCTGTAGGTTGAGCCATAGGGGTTAGGTTGTTAGAGCTACCCATAGGGCTACCTATTTTCTTCTTGTTGCTAGCTATTTACTTGTGTACTTTATATGTTAGAACTGTGAATTGTAGCTGCTTTGTATTTCCTGTTTACTATTCCTGTACTTTACTTGCCATGTATTCATTGACTGTTAGGCACAAGTCTTTGGGTGGTTTCCTATTGGGACTTTGTCTCACACCCTATTTGGGCCATGCTTTTGGGCCCAAGCAGATTATATTATCGCAGTTATAGATAAGTGAAAGTGCCCTTCTACTTCAGTTACCTGACATGCTGGAGATGGAGAGCATGGAACCGATCCGAGGATTGTGATGCTGAGGAGTTGCTCTTATGTTTTTCTTTTTCTATTGATTTAGTACTTATGTTAATTTGTATTTCAGCACATTGTTTTTTTATTTCTTTCCATAGTCATATGTACCATGTTGCATCATTATTATTTTATACATTGCTTCCGTTGTTCAGTTCAGTTGTTGTAAGATATTATTGTTTCCGCTGTTGTGACTTGTTGTTCTTCCACAGTATACTTTACCGAATGATGGAAAAGTTTCCCCACCGACTCTCCAATGACCTCGCTGGTAGTCGGCAGCCTCTAGCATTTGGGGAGATGTGCTTGAGGTCATGTGGCGAACCGAGTACGGGGCACCAGTGGAGGGGCTTCGGATTCGGGTCGTTACAATGAGCTTGGTGTCCTTCTCTCCCATTCCTTATGCATTTCCCCATCCCTTTGATGTAATTCCCATGATTCCAATTCCCACATTTTTGACATGTGGTGGATTGAGTTTTTTATCCACCTTTTTAAATAGATCCTATAGCTTAAATCTCAATATTTTATTTCTTATCACCATAGCCATGGGACTATCCTCCAAACTCCATCTCCACATTGAGAGTTCATCAAACAACATCTTCATAACTCCTTATGTATCGAATTTCAAGAGTCATTATATGTCGTGGTTTTAAACCAATAAAAAATATACTGATTTTTCTATCATTGTTGATAAATAAACATAAATCGTACCTTTAAATCCATGTGAAATATTATTTATACGATGAGATATATTGCCCTTCCTTTTTCTTCATCTCTATGAAATTGTTCTCCATATTTGTATGATGATTTCGTGGGAAATACTTGTTATGAAACATTATCTTCAAGTCATTATACTCTAGCTATCCAATTTCATCCCTAGGATTGGTGTTCTGAATCAAATACCAACATTTATCAACCTCTCCTTCAAAATCATAAACAACAAGATCCACACTCTCCATCTTATAATATTGAAGAAGAAAAAAGAACTTCTCCAATGAGTTAACCCACTGTTATGAAACTACTAGATCGGATGTCCTACTAGACATAGGTGGTCATTTCCACATAAAACACTCGATATCTAGTTACTCCCTCTTTGGTTAAAGAGGTATTTACACATTATTCGTGTTATTACTTATAACCTTATACATATTGGGAAGCATCTCCATGAAATTTGGAACCCTGCCTTCCAAATCATTGAGGATTTCATTCGAGAAATCACTGAATTATCCCCCACATGGGTTGTTTGCCTAGTTTCTCCTGGTTTCCACCATTTTCTAAAATATAAAAGGTTAGAATAAATCATAAGTCGACAAGTCATGAGTAAATAATATATTTATTAGTGCATTTAAGTCTAAATACATCTCTTGTTGGATCCCTGTGTTTATATTTTTATAAAAAATCCTTTTGGGTTATTTTTTATACTTAGTATCCTTTTAAGGATTTTTACTAAGGTTCCATATTCTGAATTCCCAAATGAACTAGACTGTCCTCTGATACCAACTATAGTAATTCGGTTTTTCAACATTACTATTACATAAATATAATAAAAAAATATAAAATAACTGAAAAATAAGGATCTAAATGTTTAGTGTATTGGTAAAATAATTATCGTAACTAAAATTTATAAAATAGAACATGAAATTTTATTTAATTCTATATTCTCTAGTTTCTTACAGGCCCATGAATTCTTTTTAGTACAAGTAGTCTCTTGATGACATACATTAAAAAAGGGTGAAATAAAATCCTACTAAGAGGATAGATAAGAAAATGAAGCAATATAACATAAGGTGAGAATAATAATTGTCATCATAAAATAGTAATAGGATCATAATCATGAGAGGAATCGTTAACAAAAGACCTAGAATGTGGCAATGCATAAAAATAAAACATCATGTATTATTGGTCAACTACCCCACAGAGTTGTGAAAAAATATTGCAACATGTTCATGCATATATCACTTTATATCATGAGTTCATTTATATTACCCAATGCATTAGAGAACTATATAATATCAATCACACCCATCACATTATAACATTTACATTTTGATATATAATTCCGGGTGCACCCATCACATCACAACAGTTTCATTATCATGCATTCCACATGGAAGATATAACAATATTGACTATATATTAACCCAAAAAAATAATGGGTTTCATTTCATAAGAATAAATTCATAAAAATTGGTTCCCCAATGAAATAATAAATAACATACTTGATATAAGAATAAATAACCTTGAGTGAAAGAAATAATCTTGAGAATTAAATGGTGTGTTTGAAAGAATAGTTATTTTGGAAAACATTTTATTGTTCATAATCCGAAGTAGAAAACCTGTATATCTCATAAAAGGTAATATAATGATGAAGAACTTATTTTTAATGAATAAAAATACTGAAAATGTGTTCAAAGAGTGAGACCCCATAGAAAGGACACATGGTTTAAGAAAGACCCTTAACTTTTGTCAAAGATATTCCTTCTTGTTAATATCTAATATAATCACATTATAATAATTAAATAACAATTAAAAAAAGATTGAGAGGGAGAAATTTTTTTATATATTCTGTAAAAATCATATAATATTATTATATGTATGGTACTAAAGTTATCATTTCATTTGGATAATGTTAGGTGAGGAGATAATAAGAATATAATCGAAATTGAATGGAATTTAAAAGAAAACAAGAGAGGATTTACATTTTGAATTCTCATCTTCTGTTCCTTTTAAAGGAACCCAAGAATGTTATTTAGATGACACCAATAGCTATGGGATGTGGGGGAGGGGATTTGGAAGATTTTTGGGAAATAAAATTCAAGGCTCAAATCTTGAGAGGTGTGAGGAGAAGAGGTTGAAAGGGGTGGTATTTATAGTAGAGGATAGAGGTTCTTTCTTATTATTTTAATCATTAGTTTTTTAGTTTTCTCAAGATAAGAAATAGTGAGGATTATTTTAACTAAATATTTTATGTAGTTCATGTGATTTCTAAAGAAAGGGTAATATCATTATCCATTACTCAATAGTGCTCAAACATTCTTGTTTTAATCATTTATCATAAATTATTGTATTTCACTATTCACTAAAAATTGATGTATTTTAGAAAAATAACAAAAACTAACCCTAAACTTATTCCAATGTATAGAATTTAAAAATTAACACCATTTTATGAAAATAACATTTTAAATATGAGTAATGAAATTTTTAATTGAAATCATCATTTACTTTGGAAATAAAGATTTTAAAATTATAACTAATTTCATAACACTTTGAAAAATTACTTAAGGTGTAATAAAAATATATTAAAATTATAAGAAATAAAAATATTAATTGATGATTGCATTTTAAAAAATAATAATTTTTCGTTTAAATTATAAAATTATTCAAAAAATGGTAATTAAAAATTTGTAAATTATAAAAATACCAACACTTAATTAATAATTTCGAAAATATTTATTTTTATAGAGTATGATATAATTATATCATGATTTTATTTATAGGATTCCTAAATTTTATTTATACTTCCATGGGTTTGGTTTCTATTAATTAGAATGGTTTACTATTTATAATGGCCATATTATGATTAATCCAATTGTCATGTTACTATTTAATCATTATTGGTTTCTTAACTTCTGAAAATAATTCTTATTTCATTAATTTTTAATTTATAAAACTTTTATTATGGTCTTTGAGATACTTTATTTGATTTATACTATGTGACATTACTATAGGATTGAATAAATTCATTTGATAAAAGGTTGGGTCATTACAAACAAAAATGCTAGAAAAATGTACACAAATAGCATGAAGATGTGACTTCTGTGGTAGTATTTGATTGTTTCAAATATATGTTTAATTTAATTTTTTCAGTATTACTCAAAATAGAATTATTTTGTTATAGAGGTGGAATCTTTTGTTTGAGACAGGGTGTATTATTCGTAGATTCCCAAGTTCATGTGAGATAATAATTTGCAACTACAACATATAATTCAATGATAAGGTAAATTTTTTAAAATATAATATGTTTTTTCTCATAATATTATCTACTCTCTAATAAATTACCATATTGTAAATTAAATGTTTGACTGCTCATGCAGAAAACTTCTTCCATAGAATTATTCTCCCACAAATCCTTTTTACCCCTATAGTGTCCACATTTATCACTTTCCTTCAATAGAAGAGGAAGAAACTTAAAAGAAAGTGATAAATTTCAACATGGTATTATTTCATGTTTGAAAATGATATCAAAGGGAAATCCTGGTATACTAAAAAGTTTAGATTTATTAAAATTGACATTAAATTTAGTAAAAATAACAATGGATATATCGAAAACTGGGAAACTGCTTTCGAAATATTTTGATAATTTTGGAAAATGATCTATGAGTATTTTTTGGCATGTAAGAGTCAACTTCACCTCAATACATTGTGCAGTGTGATTGGTATGACTCCATGTGTGTATTTTTATTAAAAATTGACATTAATTTATGTAAAAATATTACATATTGAAACTATAAAAAAACATTTGTATTATTTTAATACTTTATGAAAAAGATCAACATATCATTAGTGACATGTAGGAATCAACCACACCTAAATCTGATGCATGGTGTTATCTACATGACTACAAGTCTCCGTAATCAGTTTAAAATTTACATTTAGTTACAAATCGGTTAATAAAAAAATAAAATAAAACATTCCCTGATTGTAGTGAAAATTTTGTAAAGTGATAAATAAGTAATTTTTTATGTGTATGAATATGTATCATGTCAAACTGAAACACTCTACGACCGGTATGACTCAAAATTCATGTTTTTAGTTTCGAATGATATTTTAGTAAAAAACACCTCTATCTTTCTAAATTCCAAGAAAACACATTTTTATTGTGTTGATAATTTATACATCTGTTCCATTAGTTATTTGTGATGTTTATAAGTCAACCTCACCTCAATAAAATGCACACTATGACCGGTATCACACCAAATATGTATTTATTTAAAATTTTCATTAATTTAAATATAACGAATAGGTGTCATACTGAAAATTGATAAAATGAATTCATATTATTTTTATAAATTAGGAAAACTCTCTAAAACCCATTTGTGATATGTAATAATCAAAGAAAGATCAATCTGACACATGATGAGAACAGTATAACTAAAAGTTCCCATTATTAAAAAATTAGCATTCTAGTTCAAAATAGTTCACTCACTGAAAACCAAGAAAATTTAATTTTATATTCTTTATATTTTATTAAATAAATTCATAGTTATTATTAGATGAGGATGATGTAGTCTCACATTAAACTGATGCACGGTGTGATCCGTCTGACTCTAAATGTTTATTTCCAGTTTGAAATTACATTTTAATAAATAAAACATAGCTACTATACTAAAAACTAGGAAAACACATTCTGATTGTTTTTATATTTTAGAAAAATGATGCATGAGTAATTTGATAAATGTATTAGTCAAACAAACCTCAATAAAATTCACAGTGTGAAAATTATGACTTTATTTGTGTATATTTATTTAAAATTGACAATAGTTTGTGTAAAAAAGAATAAGTAACCTATACAAAACTAAGAATACAAATTCATATTTTTTATACCTTAGGACTACTAACCATGAGTAATTTATGATGTGTTTGAATCATCCACCTATTAATCTTATGCAAAGGGAAATCGACATTACTAAAAGTGTCTATTATCACTTTAAAATAGATATTTTTCTTAAAATATTGTCAATCAATATAAACCAGGAAACCATGCTTCAATTTTATTGTTAATTTGGGATAGATAATCCTAAGTAATTTTTAACATATATGGAGTATTCTCACATCAAAATACTATGATATCCAACTGGTATGACTAAAAATGATTGTTTCTAGTTTCAAGTGACATTTTAGTTAAATAACACAACTAGCATACTGAAAATCGAGAAAACTCACTCTAATTGTTTTGATAATTTCAAAAAATGATCAATTAATCATTTATCACATTTAGGAATTAACCACACTACCAAAAAATTAAAATTTTGATGAGTACGGCTCCATGTTTGTCTTTTTATTTAAAATTGGCATCAATTTAATTAAAAAAGAACAATTGACAAACTACTATTCAAGAAAACTAATTCTTATTGTTTTTATATTTTTGGACAATGATCCATGAGTCCTTTCTGAATAATATGAATAAACCACAACTCAACTTAATTCATGATGTGATCGGTATGACTAAAAGTACATATCATTAGTTTAAAATTGGAATTTTACTTTAGAACATGTCACTCACTAAAAACCAAGAAAATGGTCTCTGTTTGTCTTGATAATTCATAAAATAGATTCATAAGTCATTTTTAACATGATAGAAGCAACCTCACATCAAACTACTACATGATTTGACCGGTATGACTCAAAATGCATGTTTCTAGTTTAAAATTTCATTTTATTAAAAAAATGGAATACTGAAATTCGATCACATGCATTCATATTGTCTTGATACTTTAGGAAGACAATCCATCAGTAATTGGTGGCACATTGGAATCATCCTCACCTCAATTTGACACACAGTGTGACCTATGTAACTCAAAATGAGTCATTATTTAAAATTGAGAATAATTTTAGTAAATGAACAAGTGACGTACTCATAAATGAGAAAAAACATTCCTATTTGTTTTATATTTTAGGACAAAAATATATAACTTATTTTTGGTATGTAGAAATCAACTGCACCTCAATACACAGCATGATGTGACCGGTAGAACTCTAAATGTGACTTATTTAATAAATATTAACATTTTATTAATGAATGTGTTCATATTAATATTTAATTTAAGTATTTGTAGTATTACTAACGCAACATTTTTATTCATATATAGGAAGAATATTTTGCTCGGGTTGAGATTATTTGTTCGCAATCTAATACCATTTTTGAACATTTTTTAGAGGGAATTATAGGCCTCAAAAGATGAAACACTCCTTTTTTAATTTTTTGTTGGAAAATTGTAGATGTAATTATATAAATGATTTCACGAAATTAATATAGAATTGTTTTTTGTATATACCGTGGGTGGACATTTTTTAATTCATTATATCACATTAAATGGATATAGCATTATCTGAAATTATAGGTTTTTGCTAGGTGTATTGTTATATAAACTGAACACTACATCCAGTAAGTATTTTATTAGTGATAAAAATAGAATTTATAAAGGATATCCTTTATCGACACTAAAATAGCCCTGAAAAATCGGACCCCCTATCCACGCTATAATTAACAATGCTTGTTAGTGATGTCAAAAGCCATTATGTACATTGTTAAGGAGAATATGTGCAGTATTTCCATTTTATTTTGACCAATACCAACCCAAATCACGTTTTAATTTCCATATTTTCCTATTGTAATCCTTATTTTGTACACAAATCCAACCGAGGTAGGATTTCAGTGAACATATTTTGAGGACACCTAAAGAAGAGGTAATGTTCATCCATGGGGGATTTTATTTTATTTATTCCTCCACCTAATTAAATTTTTATTATTTCAAGATTATATAATAAAATCAGTATATTTAATATACTAATATGTAATTATGTTAAATTATTAACCTATAATAATCTTCACTTCCATAAAATGGGTTACAAAATCATTATTTGTGTGTACAGTAAACTATTTCCTCATAAACTGATGTCATTTTTTTCTCCATTAGAACCCATAGAGGTTCGATTTAAGGATGGATATATTGTTCATATATTATATTTATGATATTATAATAATTATTAATTTTTTATATGACAAATACCACCATTCTACCCATTTTTTAGGAATATTATAGCATTGTTATTATGTATGGAAGACAATAGGCTCGTGAAGCCATGTGATCCATTCACGATTTACATGGAATTTATTTTGTATATGTTTAATAAATATATGTTATATACAAGAAATAAAAATGATTTTCTAATGGTAATATATATCATTTAACTATTTTTCAATCTTACAATAAAATGGATGGTGTGTTCATGCATACATACAGCCAATAATCTCATTGAATGCTCAATTTCATTTTCTATAACCAAATATACACGATTACACTAAATACATATATTATTAATATATATGTTATTTATATCATGGTAAATATTTTGTATATTATTGAACAGTGATCAAATTATTAGGACCAAATATATTACAAATAGAAACATGAATGGTAAACACTATAGTAATTACACAAAAAGTATCTTTAACATGAAATATTGAATATATAGGTAATAAAAATCCATATGAAAATAATATTTGGATTGAAATATATAAATTTTTTTTATAAAACATATATATATTAATCTTATCTTTGTTATAAAATAGGTTTAAAAAAGTACAATAGATGTCAAGACTTAAGGGAATGGATTTTTGTACGAATTTTTCTTATTTGAGACATATGCTTTGTTATAAACCTTTATTCCTTTATAAGGTGTGTGTATAGACCAATTAACATGTAATATAATTTATTTATTTATACTCATGTTATTTTAATGTTTGGAGTTATTTAATCTTTCTATAGGGATTATTTTTCATGGCTTCCAAAGTGGTAGAGGTTTTATTTAAAATATCATCATTTTATCAAGAATGTTTGGATTATGTCTCCAAAATCGATATCTCATTGTCTACCTCTCAATAATTCCCATTAATTTTTTCCAATTTTTATTAATTATATCATAAATTAATATTACAATTTTAACACTCATAGGTACTCAAAATTTTTTAAAACATGTTTTTACGAAAAAAATAACATTATTTCACCATTCAATGAGAAATCAGTTTTCTTCCAAAACCACATTTTCCACCAATTATTCCTATATTTTTTATTATTATCCATATATTTTTAAAATATGTTTTTACCTATGTTTTACATTTTAGACAAATGTCTTCAAAATAATATTTATGTCACTTTCATAAAATGCTCACGTGGATTTTACAAAAAAAATGTTAATAGAATATTATTTATAACATGTATAGAATGGATATAATTTTATGATATTATGTCCAATTATTAAAAAATAATTAGATTATATTTTTTAAAATTTATTTTAAATGAATTTTTTTAAAAAAATTAGGTTTTAAAAAATTTTATCAAAATTTAAAGGATATTTTACATAAGAAATTTTTTAAAAGATTGAAAAATATTTCTTTATAAGTATTTATGGTTATTTTATAAAAGAAAACAATTTCCAAATATATTATTAAATTTCAATTTGTGAAAGTTATTTTCAATGAAAAGTTATTTTCCTCTATAAATGGTAAAAGTGTCCTTCAAAATTTTTATCAATCTATGATGGAATCCTCTAATGTTACTAATGCATTATTGAGGATAATAATGAATGATAACATCCTTATTCAAAATCTATATGGTTAATGAGTATTTTAATGACATTTTTATGAAACCCATTTATTTTTCATGTGTTATTCTATGTTATGATATAATAATATGTTGAATTTTTTATGATATATATTAATACATAGGTGACGTTTTATTTAAGATAATGGTGGGACCTATATATCTATATAATGATTCGGGTAATGCATTATATATCATGAGATAAAAATGGGAAAAACGATAGTTGGCTTGATCCACTATGGGAAATAGGTGTGTCGTGATCCACTATAGAAAATTTGTTTTTCCAGGTCCACTATGGGAAATAGGTGTGACCTCATCAACTATTAGAAACAATTATGTCCTGATCCACTATGAGAAAAACATGTTTCTGAGTTCACTATGGTAAATATATGTGACTTGATCCATAATGGGATACATGTGATAATTCATAACCCACTATTTTGATTGTCTTAGTAGTTTACCTTAACATATTATTATTTTTGTATTTATGATAGTGCCACATCTTTACAACATGGTATTATGGTTCAGGATTTTTTTATAATGATTTATCACCTATATGGTCCTTGTTTTAGAAAATTATAATGTTTTATAAAATTAGTCCTCATTATTATCTATGGAAGGTTGGGTATGAACTTTATAAGTTGGGTTTACAATCACATACAATTATGCTTATATTAAAAATTCATATAATCATTTATTAATATATCTAATGTTTTTCATTATTGAGTATCTTAGGTCATACTTTATTATGTTTACATTCAATATCTTATAATGAAATTTTATTGGGTAGGGTTGCCATTATAGAGTACTAAATGGGACTTTTGTTGTGAGAAACAATGAATAACTTCCTCCAAAAAAGAATATGTTTTCCTAGATTCTAAAGTCACTAAGCTATTATGGTCATTAGGTTTGTTCTTTTATAATTTAATGAATATTTATCTAAAAATATGTAATATCCATGAATAGAATCATGTATATCTATAATTATAAACCATAAAAAACATCCATACTCATATCACATATTAAAATGTGACTTTCTCCCTATAATTCTCATCACCATCCAGTTTTAGTGATTTCTCTATATAAAATTTTATGTTCTTGGACAATTTATATGATACCATCAACAATTTGGAATCTTAGAACATTTTTATTACCTTACAGAATTATTCCTTTTGATACAACACATAAATTAAAACATTCCAATTTAATGAAATTATTATCCATGTGATTTACTTAAGCTCGTTGAGATCATTCATCTTGAATCTTTTGAAAAACAAATATTATTTCTCTTTTGAATCACCCAAATTTCTGGTCCTTCTAGAATAATTTCGGCCACATATAGAATTGGAATTCTAAGAACCATCTTAAAACAAAATTTGGTATAAATAGTTATCCATTTTCCTACACATTAAAACATTACCAACTTCAAATGAATCAAAATTTGAGTTTCATTTACATTGTGTTCTTTTGTTGTAGTGACATCTCTTCATCTAATAAACCAAGACCTTGTTTCACCAATTCGTGATACTACTTGAATACTTCACATACATTTAATTCTCTAAGTAATGAAAAAATTATTTTTTTTAATTTATCTTCTGTAAATTAAAAATTTGGACATAAATCAATCATGGAATTTTTTGAATACTAGTTTTTTTAATAAATATTTAAATGTTCCATATAATTCTATATTTTCATTCTTCTAAAATCCTATAGAGACCATACTTGAAATCTACATTCTTCTGCCATAATGTTTTTTAAGGAGGAGAACCATTTGATCTCAAGTGTTTTAATTCATTATAGTGGTTTCATTTCATTTCTGGGATTTGTTTTATGAAATTAATCAAACACATATTTCATTGTTATCTCCCATATGTTTGATCCTCAAAAAAATTAGCTTCATTTAGTCTCATAATCTCTCTTCTATTAACTGAAACTAATAAATTCACTTTTGTTCTAAAACATAGAAATGGTTATTTTATATTGGTAAACATGTATCATTATTCTATATCCTTTCATTTTTAT
Organism: Viscum album; assembly: GCA_963277665.1. NCBI lineage: Eukaryota > Viridiplantae > Streptophyta > Magnoliopsida > Santalales > Viscaceae > Viscum > Viscum album. Next base: position 808,228,754 of record OY728140.1, on the reverse strand, counting down.
GGTTTCGCGACCTGTACATATCACAATTGTTTTAGATTTTATATCAATTTTTGGTATTTAAAAATTTTAGAATTTTTAGATATGAAATTTTATTTTTCAAGAATTATTTCTATCATGTCATGATTACTGTGAATGGGTGAGGGAAAAATGTTTTTGATGTCATGAGATAGGGGTTTCATAGTTTATTTTTTCTCTGGAAATTTATTTATCATGTCTAGAGTATAGTTGAGTATATAACATGATAAATCCAGTATAAATTGTGTGATTACTTTTATGAATTGATTATTAGTGCATGAATTTTTTAATGTTATGATAAAATATTCTAGGGACCATGAAATAATGTTGTAGTTCATTGTAGCATGGTTTATCATGGTTTCCACAACATTTGGTAAATTATCCCTCCAACATTAACTTTTTATTATTATTTCAACATTAACTTTAGGAAAGATGCATTGTTAAATTATCCATACAAACTATGTGAGTTTATTCAGCATACTTATTGTAAGCCACATAGTTAGAAAAGGATTTCGTGAATTGTGTTACATACCCATATGAGCTACAAAGTTTCATTAAAAAATACTCCCTTATTTTCAGCCTTTAATTAATGGGTGTTTGGCCCTCCCAATGATCCTTACATATAACTCTGATCCTTGCTGTCTCATGGAAGCACATCCCCTTCATTGCTTTTCTATTTTAGGGACCTACACATTCGAATCGAAGAAGATTTCTCAATGAAAACAACTCTACATTCCATTTTTGTATTTTCATCTTCAACTTTATTCCATTTTCCATAGGTTTATTTTCCCCCTAAAAAATATAATATTTTGGTTATAATATTATCATATATGAGTTGTTCTAATTTAGGGATTTAGTTATTTCAGAAATATAGTTTTTATCCTCTAACTTGTTTGAGGGTTCTCAATTATAGTGATTCATTGTAGTGTTTTATAGTGGGATTCTTCTTAGAATACGGTAGGGTTTTTAGTATGATTCTATTAAATGGAATATATTGAATCCTTAAAGGTTTTTAATTAATTTTTTATTAAATTAAATTTATATATGATTGTATTGGAAATTATATAAATTTTTAAATTTTTATTTCAAATGTAATAATGGTTTTTAATGATTTTACAAGTTCTTATAAATTTTATATTTATATTCTATTTGTTTTAAAAGAAAACTAATAGAATTTTTAAAGGAAGTTTGATTATTAATGGTTTTTCACCATGTTTGGGTGTTTAAAAAGTGATAGATTAGATTTTATATAGAAATGTTAAACTGAAATTAATTAGTTGTATTTAATAAATGATTTAAAATGATGGGGGTTTGGTTCTTAGTATTTTAAAATATTTATTCTTATGATTCTTCAACAAATAAACATTTTTAGTCAGAATTCAAGTGATTTAAATGTCATTTAATTATATGTTGGTTTTCAAGAAAGGCCCAATTTTCTCCTTAAAGTGTTTTTTGTAATAGTGTGTGTGAGACTACATTGGACACCCATTTTTTATTGATAGATATAAATTGTGAAATAAAAATGGGTTGTTTTATTGGATTTTGATATTTATAAATGAATATGAATCTAAGAAGGTGTTTTTTCATGTGAGGGTTTTGGAAGTAAGATGTTGGATTTATATTTTATTTTCTATTATCAATCAAGTTATGATTATATGTTCTTCTTATATAATCACCTATTTCATAATATTTACCATAGAAATCCTTGTATGTTAGTAGATTTATTGGATACGTGAAAAATGAATTATTACTAGTTACATAGGTTGAGTTCTAATAGAATATATAACATGAAATGTGTTAGTTCAGTTATCCCTATGTAGATTTTATTTCTTAGGTATTATTATTGGACTAGAAAGACACCAAAGGATTATTTATCTCCATACTAGGGATCATGTCACTAGTTCGATCCTATATTTCTTAAGCCCTATAAATCTTCAATGATGTATTTTTCCATTGAGGATTATTTAATAGATCCATTAATATGCCTTATTTTTATCCCCTAGTATTTGGTATTTTTCATAGACATATTTCATCAATTTTTTATTTTTATTTTCATCTATTGATATCTTGGTTCCATATAACACCATTAAAATTTTAATATATTATTATATAAATCACCATTTTGTTAGATAGATAATTTTATAAGATACCCAAAACCAAAAACAAATAACTTTGTAATTTCATAATATAATATTATTAAATATAACTTCCATATTATATAGATTAAATTTTTGGGTATCAATAAAAGTATCCAACTATTGAAAATTATATCAATAAAGAATATTAAGAAAATAATAAGTTCTCTTTCAGAAAATAATTTTTTCCTTATGTATTTTGGTATAATAATTAATTCATATCACATACAGAACATGAATTTGATAAAATTAAAATAATTTTTTTATTCTAAAAGTCAGAATTAACCAATAATGAATTTTAGGAATTCTTTAACAATAATTTATTTTTAGGGGAATAATGAATAATATTATTTTTAGTAAAATAATATATTTAATAAAAATAAATAAAGGTAATTATAAAAAAATAACATATAAAAAATTCATGATCAAAAAAAATTTGGATTTAAATAATTTATTTAAAAATAATAAGTCAAATTTAGATACCTCATGTTTAGTATTTTCAAAATCAAGCTATTTGTTTAGTAAAAATTACTTTTATTCATTAGATATTATTTAATTGTCACTATTTGAAATTATGATTTAGATTTTTTATTAATAAATTTAACTATATATTTTTAATAATTAAAAAAATAATGTAATTAAAATAAATAAAAGTAAAAAATTAATTTTAACTAATATTTTTAGGCAAAAAAATACAAATTTTTTCAAAATTAATTTTAGTCGATAAGTATTCTTATATAAAAATAAATTTTTTCACTCTTAAAAATTCAATATGAAAAAATGAATTTACTATTTTGAATCATTTGGTATAAAGTATTTAACAATTCAAATTTTATTGTTCAGTATTAAAAGTAAATTACTTAGTTAACAACTAGTTACACGATAAAAAACCAAATTTATTGGAGTGAGAAATATAAGATACAAAAACAAAAAAACATAAAGAAAATGTACTCTAATGTTTATTTTGCGTATTTTTTTTCCTTACCACTTCTCTAAATCCAATGTTTTATATTATTAGATCCACTTGACCTTTTAATAGTAACATTATCTTTCATTATTACAAAAAATATACTCCCATTACTTAAATAACAATCCATTAATACAACACTTCTACTCACACCCCAGACTCTTATATTAATCAAAAAATAAACAGAATGAATCCCAAAAACACATAGAGTCTTCATAAATATTTTTTCATATCAAACCACCTTTTCAAAAATCTATAACTAATTTTTGAAAATGAGATCTTCCAAGGAGTAAGGAAAATTTCATAATTCTTCCTTTTCCTATTTTATTTTCATATATATTCTACATCATATGAATCAAATCTAACTTTGTTGAAATTATTAAATTAATATCATCATTATACTGATATTTTATTATGATTATTGTAATACCATTTCTTGAACATCCACCTAAACATTCAAAAAATAATAATGTCTCTTGTGTTATGTGTGGGATACCTCCTCCATAAGTGAGATGATCTAATTATCATTACCACCACACTTTTTTTTCGAAGGGGTAATTTTATTAGTTAATATTATATATAAAATAGTATTTTTCTAAATATATAAACTAATTCCTACCTGATTTAATTTTTATGTAAATGAACACTTCACACATTTTTATGTGCAAACTAACACCACCTTAAAAATAATGTATCTAATTTTTCATATAGATTTTTATTATTTATGAAACACTATTTAAATATGATTTACCATCTTAAAAACTTATAAATAATATTATTAATCTTATTTAATATATATATTATTCTAAAATAATCACTTTCTTAGCCATATTGACCAATAGATTTTAGAAATATATTTTCTATGTTTGTATAACCACATATAAGCCTAATGTTATAAATTTAAATCATGTATGACTATAAAAACATAACTAAAAGTGTTATAAGACAAAAACAAGTCAGTATTTTTTTATAATAATAGTTATATTAATTTAAATATTATATTCATTACACCATCCTATTCTTTCATTAAACATTGTAGAAACAAGATCATTATAAAAATTTTCATTATGAATCAGAACTAAAATTCATATGAAATCAAATTATGACATTATGAAAAAATTGTAAAGAAATTATTTTAGTCCTTATAATGATTATAGATTTATGAACATTAAATTTGAAAATAATAATCAACACCACTCATTGTTATGAAACTTGTACAAAATAGACAATTCCACCTAACAACATATGATAATGAAATTATTGTATAAATAACTAATATAATTATGATAAAATATTTAAAATTAGTTTAATAGGTATGAATAGGATTATAAGATACTTTATTAGTATATTTTTATTTTTTATACATGAGGTTATAGCATGTTCTCCTCATCATGATTAAAGTTACATGTGTTTCTTCACAATTATCTTTCCTTGAGACTTGTCCTCTTTTATGTGCCAGATTTTATTTAAATTATATGTATACTAAATATTGTATATAAAATATCATGAACTATATTTTAGTAGTGTTGGTTAACTTTAAATTTCATTATCTACCTTCCAATGGGTTTTTATTAAGCTGTTTTATTAACTATAATGGGGTTTTTAATGACCTTGTTACTTTTATTTTTCATATTAATTAGAATAAGAATAAGGTTTTACATGAAAAAATTATTCTTCACATTGATGATTTTTAATTATATTCCTCCTTATTTGTTTGGAATTTCATCAGTAGATCTATTTATTCATAAAATTTAGTGATATTGAAATTAAGTTTTTATTCTCTCCAAATGACATCTTTCTCTACCTTATCCATTTTAAATTTTCCATCTAATGATCTCTTCTCTTTTCATGAAATAAAATAATCTTATTTCCAAGTGATATTAAATATTATCTTTAAATATTTTAAATTGTATGATTTATCACTCTCTATTTGTTTTAGATTTTAATAAATTTATTTTTAAAATATAAAAATTGATTTCCATTTCAAGATCATATTTTCAGTTTTTTCCCTCCACTTTTCCTATGGAAAACTATTAATTCCTTTCTAAGAATTCGTTATTTAAATTTATTTCCAAATGGTTTTTAAAAAAATATATGTTGTTATCTCATGCATATTATTTTGAAAGTTGTTATTAATTTTATATAATTATGATAATGTTAAGAAATAATTTCAAAAATCATATTTCATTGGTTTCTTCAATTTATTTATATAAAGGATCTTACTCAAGTAGAGTCTCGATTTATGAAACTCCTCAAAAATCCAATAAAAATATAATTTTGGGTGATTAAATGATTTTATCAATAAATTTAAATCATTGTTTTATGTTGTGTGATAATATTTGTAAATGATATGAAATCCATTTTCATTCCAAGGGTTATTCATGACTTGATGAATTACAAATTTGAAAGGGAACACATATATATGGATGTTGACAGGTGGGGTCATACATATCCATCAAATTAATTGTCTAATCATTTACATCTCGTGAGATAATGTAGCAAGGGGCTTCATGAATATGATAAAAAAAATTAAAGGGTGAGCCTTCTTGGATATGTTCCTAAATTAAAGGGTGATTCTTTTTTGACGTGATCACCATGTAAAGGGTGGGATTTCATGGATATTCTCCCAATATGATAATACCCAATGATTATTATTGTGTCAACATTCATTTTATGTTATCTTTGTCATGACTTGTCCCCCAGGGCTCGTGTCCTGACTACCCCATGTCCGCGTTCGATAGGTCAAGGGATGACTACTCGCACCGAAAGGTATTTCCCTATAATGGGAAGGCATTTCTTTTAATCCTATACAAACACACATTCCAAGAACAAAAAAAGAAACAACCATAATGTAAACTACTGTAGTAAAAAGTGTACTGAAAGTAAAGGGGCCAAAATACAAGCCCAACTGGAAATTACAAGTACAACTGAAAGGGAAAAATGATTCTGGAATATCCACTGAGGATCCTACCTGAAGGGTAGGTGGAGCTCATGATCAGTAGTAACTATTGAAAGTCGTGTCAAATGGTCCACCTCTGAGCATCATCCAACCTTGGCTCCCTTAGTCTCCATCAACTTTTTTCATCATATTCATAATACATAGCATAGTGAGGTCATAGCCAAAATAGGGATGAGTATAATAATACTCTGTAGGGACCCTGAGACTCCCACAGGTCTCCCAGAGTTCCACAAAGGAAAATATGAAAAAGTGATACATTATTCACAATTCACAAAGCATTAATCAACTCTAATAAGGTATATTACCATACATATACCAAAGTTATTAAAATATACTCATCTTGTTCATGAGAAAACATAAGGCTCCAACTTTTAAGCCTTTTGTAAAACTGATCCATGAAGAAATAATACCACAAAGGTACCACCACGAAGGTAACACCATGAAGGATAGATTACCACAAAGGTAACACTAAAAAGATAATAGTACCACAAAAGTAACACCATGAAGGGAACACAATAAAGATAATATTACAATAAAGGTAACACCACAAAGTTAAAAGACTCATCTCACACGAGGTATATTACTCAAGTGACGAAGTATAGATGATTAGATGTATCACTAGATCATATTATTCTGTCTAGAGACACTGCTGCTGACCCACACAAGATTTTTAGGCATTAACCCACACATGATCGATAGATACTGGCACAGATAGGATTTCTAAGCGCTGACCCACATAGGATCGATAGATGTTAACCCACATAGGATCGATGCTCTTTCTTCATGTTACAGCCTACCAAGAGATTCCCACACTATGCACGCTTGATTCCTAGAGGATACTCTCCTCAATCCCTAGGTCATACCTCTAATACAACAAAGATCCATGAAGATGTATCCCAAAGAACCTCCTTGTTGTAAGGGTTCCAACGTGACATACTGCCCATCAATCAGATGCATGGTCTGTGACTTATAAGTGTTTTAGTACCAAGGGCCCGGTTGGATTAAGGTTTAATCCAACCCAGTCATACTAAAAATTTCTCCAAAACTCAAGTGGAGTATAAAAAACTACCATCTCGCTCCAAGGATCCCAGTTCCGTAGACAGTTCATCAAACAAGATGTTGATTTCACAAGTTATGGCTCTTTTAGTGAAACTGAGCCAGGAAAGGTCTGGGTATTGTCTGGCCTGGTTCGGGTTGACCCGATCTGGTCCGGGTCTAACCCGGTTGGGCTGGTCCACGGTCCAGCCCGGCCATGGAGGCACATCAAGCTGGGCTCACGCGACCCAGCCCGTGGAGGCGTGGCATGCTGGGCTCGCGTGGCTAGGCCCGCTGAGCACGCGTGGCCCACTAGAGCGGGGCCTACCCTTGCTGTCACAGGGGGGTAACGCTCCCCCCCCCCACTTCTCTTGAATGGATAAGTCATTCGGGTGGTCAAGCAGTGGTGCCACATGGGGCCTCCTGGTCACTGCGGGACCCATAGGGGCAGCTCCCTCCTCCACCATCGCGGTTTCGAGCCTCGGCCATCTTCAGTGGTGCGTGGCAGCGCCCTCTCCACCACCAGCTTCAACTATAACCCACCTACACCAGTTGTTGATGAATTCATGTCAGTACCGCACCGGATATCTTCTGCAGGTCACTGGGTGAACTTTGGTGTCCCGTTTTTTCATGTGAAGATACCAACAGCCACCTCGGGATGCCCTCTTCACTGCTTGACCCTCTGTTCTTGGTTCCATATAACCCATGTAAAATGTATGCGAAGAACTGATAGATCAAAAAATTATTGGAGGGTATGGGCCTTGTTCGTCTGGTCCGTGGCCTCCAAATTATCTTGATAACATGGGGGAATAATAGGATTCAACAATCTCTGGAAATTAAAAGAAGATAAATCCCTACCTCAAGATTCACTGAAAAACTTCTGCACAAGAGGACGATTCGGTGTTCGTTGGTTTTTGATTCAGTAGTGCTGGTCACTGCTTGCTAGAACCAGTTCCTTCCTCCAAGTGGTTAGTTTCCTGGTGCTTTTCTAGAGCTTCATCTCTTTGTGAAGTCATGCTAATACCCCTCCCCAAGCTCCATATAAATAGAAGGGGGAAGAGGTGGGTAACTCTATTGGGATTTTATGAGGTTCTTTTAATAATGAACAGTCTTAATTCTAATGGTACAGTTACAAATATTTAGTAGTCAATATGATTAATGGCTTGTCATTTCATTGGTCCCACAATCTCCACTCATCCGTTGGAGGAAAAGAAAAAATAAAAATAAAATAACTTTATTATTTTATTATTCTTTTAAATGTCCAAAATATTTTTTTTTCTCCTGACCAAATTTGATCAATGTGAAGCCTCCATTAATCGAATCAGGGTGCTGTGGATTCAACAGTGACCTCATATTTTTAATCCAAACACAATTATATAAGATATAAAACATTTCTTGCACATTTACGGAACCTACCTTAAAAGAGTTTAGAAATTCATTCTAGGCACACTAGTCATCAGAATCACATGCCGTCAATTTTTTCAGACTCATAATAATTCCATATAATTAAAAAAATAACATGGAATATCTGGGTCTTTACATTCTCTCCACCTTAGGGCTTTTCATCCACAAGAACCATGATATAGACTAAGGAAACAAATGGGGGTAATAAGTACAAATATGAGCCTCCCACTCCCATGTGCTCTCCTGGAGTTCAATGTGCTGCCAGTGAACATGCACCAGAGGTATCGATCTTCCATGAAAGACATGCTCTTGTTGATCCTCAATCATTACTGGAACCTCAGTAAAAGTTTCCCCATCTTCAATTTCTATCTCTCCCACGTCAATAATGTGTGATGGATCATGCATGTACCTCCTCAGCTGTGACACGTGGAATACGTCAAGCACCTGATGCATCTGTGGGGAAGAGCCTGGTGATATTCCACCCCGCCAACATTATTGAGAACCTGAAAATGTCCGATAAACATTGGATAAAACATGCCACATCATCTAAATCTCTGCAAACATCGTCGAGGTTAGACCCATAGGAATACATGGTCTCCCTCCTAAAACTCCAAAGGTCTTCATCTCTGGTCAGCATAAGACTTATGTCTACTCTGTGCAGTCTTCATCCACTCCCGGATGATCTGCACTATCTTAGTGGTATCTCATACTAGCTCTGGTCCCATAAGTGCTAACTCCCCTAGGATTGTCCAGCATAGAGGTGACCTGCAAGGTTGACCGTACAAGTCCACAAATGGTTCCATACCGATGGTCGAGTGATAGTTGTATTTTTATGCGATCTTTACCATGGGAAAGTGATCCACCCACCTGATTCCAAAATCTAAGATGCAATCATAAATCATGTCCTTGGGTTTTTTTTATAGTTCACTCCATATGACCTTCCATCTGAGGATGAAAGGTGGCGCTCAAATATAGCTGAGTCCCTAATGCCACCTGTAAGTCCTTCCACAACCAGGATGTAAAACATGTGTCACGGTCAGAGACAATTGTCGATTTCACCCCATGAAGCCATACAATCTCTTGAACGTAGAGGATTCCCAAGCCCTCTACTGATCCCTACTCTCATATGGGTAATAAGTGGGCTGACTTGGTGAGTTGGTCAATGATCACCTAGATGGAATCATGTCCCTTGGATGTCTGTGGTAGACCTATCATGAATTACATGGATATACCATAATAATTCCTCTCTGGTACCTCATGTGGTTGCGCTAATCCTCCTGGAATCTGATTCTGAGCATTCACTTGATAACAAGTGAGGCATCGTGAAACAAACTCTGCCACTACATTCTTCATCCCTGGAAGCTAGTGCTAACACCGGAGGTCCTGGTACATCTTCTCCACCCCAGGATGTACCTCCAAATGGGACGTATGGAACTCCCTCAACACCTCATCCCATAGTGCCACGGGTACCATGGTGCGTTCTATGTAGAAGATAACATTCCTTCAACCTTCAGAAAACCCATCAGGTGCCTGTCATGAGGATATCTGATCATGTCGAGCCTCTCAGTCAATATCTCCAAGTTATTCCTCCCCAACTCACTGAAGAAGTGGGTGATTAATAGTCATAGATTGGAGGTAGGCTACTCTGTCTTTATCCACAAATGATATCTACAATGTAGTTAGTTTCTCTGTCGCCTCACTCAGCAATTGTAGAGCAGACCTCCTGTTGAGTGTGTCTTCTACTACATTCCCCTCCCTAGAAGTTTAGACTATCTCAAAGTCATAGTTCTGGAGAAACTATAGCCAATGTCGTTGTCTTAGGTTCTGGTGCTTTTATGGGGAGATATACCAGAGACTCTTGTGATCCTAGTAAATAGTAAATCGTTTGACCATCCAGTAGTGTCACCACATTTCCAATTCGAATACCACTGCTGCTAACTCTAAGCCATGGGTAGTGTAGTTCTTCCCATGTTGTCTTAGTTATCGTGAACCATAAGCGATCACTTCTTGCTCTTGCATCGGGACACATCAAAGTCTGGTCCCTGATGCTTCACAGTAGACAATATACTCAATGCTCTCCTATGGTAGCCTCAATATAGGGGCACTCTTTAGTCCCTGAATCAGCTCCTAAAAACTTTACTAGCATCTATACATTAATACGAAGGGTTTTCCCTTCTTCATCAACTCTAAAAAAGGTGACGCATCTCTGGAAATGTCATGTATGAATATTTGGTAGTACCCATCCAACCCTAAGAAAATCTTCACCTTGGTCACACTACAGGGTGGCACACAAGCTAGCATAGCCTCTATCTTCGCTAGATCCACTGCCACTATAGCCTCCGAGATAAAATGTCCAAGAAGGTAGACCTCCCATATCTCGAACTACCACTTCGAAAGTTTACCATAAATCTAGTGCTCTCGAAGTTTATTAAGTACAATCTATAGATGATAGGAATGCTCCTCCTCCATCACTAAGTACACCAAGAAGTTATCGATGAGGACCACCAAAAAGTGATCGAGCTAAGGCCGGAGGATCTTGTTCATGAGTCCCATGAACACTTCAGGGGTGTTGGTCATGCCTAATGGAATGAAACAAAACTCATAGTGGACATACCAACATATGAAGGTCATCTTCTGCACATCATCATCTCGTAACCTAAGTTGATGATAGGCTGATCTGAGGTCTATCATCGAAAAACAACGAGCTTCCTTTAGATGGTCCAAGAAGTCATCTATCCTTGGAAGTGGATATATGTTCTCCACAGTCACCTAGTTCTGGTTCTGATAACCCACGCATAGTCTCAAACTCTCATTTTTATACTTAGGGAACAAAATTGGGGCTTCTCATGGAGAAACATTGGGCCTAATGAACCCCTTATTATACAAGTCCTCCAGCTGTACCCTTAACTCATGAAGCTCTACGGAAGCCATCTGATATGCTGGTGTAGATATCAGTGTCATCCTGGGGTACAAGTCAATGTAGTAGTCCACCTATCTATTAAGAGGTAGTCCTAGAACATCATCAGAGATGACATCAGCATACTGATCCACCACTATAGGATAGCTCGGACTGTCAACATTAACTGTTCTAAGGGTAATTTTAGCCAACTAATGTGTGATCGACTAAACCCTCCTCTGGGTAAGTCCATCCTATGAATTAAAGGTTCTCTTCTCACTGGTGAAGGAAAACCTTATCCCATATTCACGGACACCCCATACATTGCTCCTAATATTGTCAATTTGAGCATGGAATGTGGATAACTAATCCATACCCAAGATGACTTCGTAAGTCCTCGACACTGCAATGAGAATATACCAGCTGAAGATCTCGCCTCCTAGAGTAAGAACACACTATCATAACCAATTTTTAATTGTCGAATCTTCTAATGTATGAGTCTCTTATTGCAAGGATCGACCCAATAGCTCCACCAAAATCATCGACCTCTAAACGAGAGCTGTGGAAATTAAAGAGTGACTTGAACTTGTGTCTATATGTTCCACAACTATGGTGAAGTACAAAAATATTATACCTTGAATCATCTTTAGGGCATCGTGGTCATAGGCCTCAACTGCCTAGAGCTGAGCTCATTCTTATCCACATGCTCCCTATGGTCAGGGTGGACCACCTGGAGGTGGTGGCAGTAGAACCTCGAATCACCGCCCACTGCCTTTTTCAGGACCATCTCCTCTGCCAGGTCCACCACCCTATGTACCTCCTTTCTCAAACCTATGCCTCTACCTCCTTAGTCCCTCAACCATCAGTTGATCTTCCGTATGGTATGCCGGGCAGTCATGATCCATGTGAACCTGCTTGCCACACGAGTAGCACTGCCTGCTCCTCATCTGTCCTCCTCTATCCCATGAGCCCCGCACCAATGACCTTGTATCATGAGGTCATCAACTAGAAGTTATGGCCATCTTTGGCCCCTGCATCATCCATCTACTACTTATTTTGGATGACTCTTCTACCTGACATCTGGTGGTGTCTCTCATTTTCAGTACCATCTCAACTATGAAACTCTCCACCAAAAGGGCTCTCTCTAGCAGCCTGGCCTATGTGAGAGTGCTGATTGATATCATCAATGCCCTAATCTCACTTAGGAGACCCTTCTCAAAGGTCTAGGACCTAAATAAAAGGTCTTGTACCATGTCGATGGATTAGTGGGAGAGATCAGTGAACCTCATTGAGTACTAGTCAATGGTCATGTTGCCCTGTTGTAAGTGCAGCAGATCCTATATATGCACTGAGTGTAGGGTTTCGAAGATGAACTCTTCCCTGAAAAGGACCTTGAAGTCCACCCAGGTGAGGGTCATCCCATCATGTGACTAGAGTGTTAGACTCTAACATCTCATAGCTACTCCTTAGAAGAGACTGGCAGTTAGGATCACCATCAGATTGGCTGGTGTCCCAACTAACTGAAAAACACTAGCCATAGTCTCCATCCAGTCCGCAGCCACATGCGCATCTCTCTTGCCTTGGAACCTCATAGGCCTCTTCCACAAAAAAACCTTCAATGCGCTCAGTCGGTGTGAACCCTCTACTGGTGGGGATGGTGGAAATGATTTTACAACTGGTAGTGGTGTGGATGGTACACCTCTCGAAAGTGATAACACCGTAAGAGGTCCCTACACCAAGGCCTCATCGCTCGGTGGGCCATCATCATGAACTCTCTCAAGAATCCTGGCTAGCTTTCTACATGGTGGGATCCTGAAAGAATATAGGTGTTTCACAGTCAATAAGTTATTCCAATTGAGTTGGCTCAAAGAAATAATAAGAATAACATTTCAAAACAAATGCAATAAGTTTTTTCATGCACTGAGTCTGAAATTAGAATTCGGGGTCCTAGTGTATGGATACTTCAGTTGCCACACAAACACTAGATTCCCCAAACTGAAAAACACACTCATAACACATCACACTAATTCCACATTGAAAATATCATAAACCTAGTTCTTCGTTAGAACCCCCCTCTATTACCACTTTGTCACGAAAAGTCCCTCGTGGCTCGTGCAGTGACTACCCCAAACCCGCCTTACATAGGCCAGGGGAAGGAGACTAGAATCGAAAATGAATATCCCTATAATATGAAGGTGTTTCCTTTAAACCTATACAAACACACAATCAATTAAAATAATAAGAAACAGCCACAAAGTAAACTCCTATATTAAAAATTATACTGAAAGTGAAGGGGTCGGAATATAAGCCCAACTGGAAAGTACAAGTATAGATGAAAGAGAAAACAGCTCCTGGAACATCCACCAAGGATCCTACTTGAATGGTAGGTACAGCTCACGACCAGTATTCACTGCGGCATGTCCACCTCTGAGCACCGTCCAGTCCTGGCTCCCTCAGCCTCGATCAATATTGTCAGTCATCTACATAAGACACATTAAGGTGTGGGTATATCCAGTGCAGGGGTGAGTATAACAGTACATAGTAGGAACCTCAAGACCCCCATAGGTCTCCCTGAGTTCCAAAAATGAAAATACCACAAAGAAAGACTACAATCACAGTGCATGGAGAAGTTATCAACTCTACTTAGGTATATGTCCATAAATATACCTAAATTATTAAAAGATACTCATCTCATTCATGAGAAAACATAGGGCTCCAACTTTTAAGCCATTTACACAACTGATCCATGAAGGAAGAATACCGCAAAGGAAACAAGATGAAAGTAACCCCATGAAGGTGAGAGTACCACAAAGGTAACCCCACAAATGTAACACAATGAAGGTCAGAGTAACAAAAATGTAACACCATGAAGGTAACGCCGTGAAGGTAAAAGTACCACAAAGGTAACCCCACAAAGGTAAAAGACTCAGCTCACACCAGGTATATAACTCAAGTACCAAAGTATATATGATTAGAAATATTATTGGATCATCTTATTCTGTCGATAGGCATTCCTACTAACCCACACATGATCGTTATATGCTGAAAAAGACATGATCATTAGGCGCTGACCCAAATAGGATCGATATATACTAGACCACACTTGATCACTAAGCACTGACACACACATGATCGATAGATTCTGACCACATAGGATCGATGTTCTTTCTTCACGTTATAGCCAGCCACAAGATTCCCACACTTATCATTATTGATTGCAAGAGGGTCCAATCCTCATGAAATCAATCATAACACAACCTCCACAAATATCCACTAATAAATATCACAAAGGACCTCCATGGAGTACGGTTTCCAACGTGAAAAATGGTTCGTCAATCGGACACCCGGTCTGTGACTTGTAAAAGTTTTAGTATCGAGGGCCCGGTTGGATTTTGGTTTGATCCAACCCAGTCATACTCCAAATTTTTCCAAAACCCAAATGGAGTATACCAAATAGACCTTCTCGCTCAAAGGATTACAACTCCATAGATGGTTTGTCAAACAGATGCACGATTCAAAAGTTATGGATCTTTTAGTGAAACTGAGCCTAGAAGGGTTCGGGTCTGGTCCTACCTGGCATGACCCAGTCTGGGCTGACCTGGCTTAGTTCAGGTCGAACCAAATAGGTCTAAGATCCAACCCGGTTTGGATTTTCCATGGTATGGCACGCCCTATAGAGTCGGGGCCCGCTGGGCTCGTGCAACCCACTGGAACAGGTGGGGGTGGTGGGGTAACCCCCCCCCCCCTTCGTTCTCCTGAAGGGATAAGTCATTCAGGGGTGAAGCGGCAGCACCATGTGGAATCACCTTTTCATCATGGGACCTGCAGGGGTGGGCCCCTATTCCTCCTTCGTAGCTTCAAGCAACGACTATCTCCAACACTACGTTACGGACCCCCTCTGCCTCCACCCGTGGTCGGTCGGTCCCGGCCGCTGCAATCTGTCGCGGCCTTCTCTAATGATGGATTGTGACGACATGACGCCATCTCTTCCATAGCCGATCATTTCCTGCTACCACAGTCATTGGCTAGCACCGATCGCCGGGGTTGTCATGCTGGTGCTGTGACGGCGGTCTTCTGCGGGTCACCGTGGGAGCACCGGTGGCCCGTTTTATTCGTCTGAAGGTACCAATGGCCTCCCCGGGATTCCCTCTTCACTGTTTGACCCTCTGTTCGTGGTTCCGTACAACATGAGTAAAAATTCTTTAAAGAATGCATAGATCAACACAATAGTAGAAGGTCTGGGCCTTCTTTGTTTGGCTCAGACCCTCTACTTTAGCTTGATAACATGAGGAATGAATAGGATTCAAGAATATATTGAAATTAAAACAAGATAAATACCTACCTCAATATTTGTTGAGGAACATTCTCTCTTGAGGAGGATTTAGTGTTTGTCGGTTAGTGATTTAGTGGTTCTCATCACTACTTGCTGGAACTGGTTCTGTCCCCTAAGTGGTTGGTGTCGCAGTACTTTTCCGGAGTTTCATCACTCAGTGAAGCCATGCCAATACCCCTCCCCAAGCTCTATATAAATAGGAGGGGTAAGAGGTGGGTAACACCGTTGGGAATTTATGAGGTTCAGTTAACAATGAACCTTTATAATTCTAATAGTACTGTTACAAAATATTGAGGAGTCAAACTAATTAATGGCTTGACATGTCGTTGGTTATGCCACCATCGCTCGTCCATTAGATGAATTGAAAATAGTAAAATAAAATAACTTTGTTATTTTATTATTCTCTTAAATGCCAAAAATCTATCTTTTTCTCCTGACCAACTACAAACAATGTGAATCCTCCCTTAAGAGAATCCCAGCACTGCGGATTCTACAGTGCCCTCAGATTTTTAATCCAAGCACCTGTTCAAAAGATTGAAAACTATGCTTACATTTTTACTAGACGTACCTTAAGAAAGATCATAAATCAATTCCGGGCACAACGAGCCTCAAAATCACGCGCTGTTAATTTTCAAAGACTCGTAATAATTCTATATAATAAAAAAATACATGGAAAAATCTAGGTCTTTACATGTTATAAGGGAAGGTTTTATTTATATTCCATATTTATTTGACTATGATCCATGTATCATGATTATTGACTCATAATTAAAAACCATTTTTATATTGCATATGTTTATTCATTTGAGATTACGAGTCTTTTTATAAGGAAATATGGATAAATCTTATTATTTTATGGTTTTTAATAATATATTTATCCATTGATCATTTGTTATCATATTTTTATGATCTAGCCCTTGATTACAAATTGATATTTTTCCCATATTTGGAATTTGATCCCACCTCATTATTATATTTATATTTCCCATGTTATGAAGATTATTATAGCCTATGAGGAGTATAAAATGGTTTCTGGGTGTTTTAATTTTGTATAAATAGTAATAAGTGTTTCAACAGAAGTTTCCAATATAAATATTTCACAACAACACTACTCCTTCGAATCAGTGGATCATGTTTTTATTGTGAAATATAACATTTAGATTAAGGAAATGGTGTAACCTAATGGTGTTTTCCTTGTTTAATATCAATTTTTATTGATGGATATGTGTCTAGTATGTGTTTTTATCACTATATCTTAGAGTGTTGATCGGGGGTATATCTATTGGTACCATAATAATGTTTAGTAAATTTTTAGAATTAGATTGGTTATTTTTAGGGATTTGGATTAGAGATCATTAAAAAACCCTAGGTATTTGTATAATTATGGAATAACATCCTTAAATCATAGTAAATTTTTTAGTCTTTTTTATTCATAGAAATTATATCCATGTATCCATACTACAAGGTGGATGTGACTATGGTGTAGATGCACCTAGGGGTAATCACACTAAAAATTTCTGGTGAGTATCTACTAGGTCTTGATTCAAAGCATGATGATTAGTCATAATAATTTCTCCCCATATATTCAATCCTAAGGGATACTCTTTGAAGATTAAAACAATATTTATAAACTATTATATGGGATTCAAATGGAATTTTAGGATCTAATATATTACTAGTTTTCATTGATAACCTAATAATAATAGAATCATGAACAACCTAGGTTATATAAATGAATTAATTGGTTGATAAAATTATATAATAGATGAAAAATGCATCATAGGATGATATGAATATTTTATATGAGAAAATGTCTTATAGTTGATTTTTAATTTTCAAATGAACATTTACTATCTTTTTGGATTTTATCATAATGTTTTTTACAATTTCACTCAAAAAAGGATCATTAACAATAATATATAAAAGGTATGTTAGTACAAAATCATATAACTAAATATAGAACAACATTTTTTACAAAATTTTTAAATAAATAAAAATATCAATAAATTTTTATTAGATAGGAAACAGTGAATCCATTAGTTTTTATCATTATATATTTTATATCTAAATATAAAATATATTCTGATTTTATTAGGGATCCCTTATGTGAATTCATTAGTAAATAAAAATTTAAATTGAGAGTTTGTAAATTATTTTTTGGGGAATAATTTGACACCCTATGTGTCATTTCATAGTCCTATGATCCTATTATCTTGTTCTCAAGAACACATTTTTTACATGAATGGTATGAAATGAATAGAAGCCACCCAATTTTAAACATATTTAGTTAAAAAAATAACTAAAAAGTATAGAGTTGATTACATTATAATTAATGATTTGGTTTAGGGTTTTAGAGGGATAATAAAACCTTTTAACAACCAATTCACATGTATTCATCATTAAATTTTATTTCTTATAATCTATAATAAACAACATAATATATGATAAATCCTAAACACCTCCCATAAAATTCAATTGGCATGATAATCCATTATTCATATCTTTTTTAATACATTTCTATAAAACCCAGGGAATTAAAATCAAAATAAGAGTTAGTAAAAATAATTATAATGGGAAAACATATATTAGAATCTCTCAATGAATAAATACATATTCAATAATAATTAATGAAACAAATGATTAGTATATAATTACATTAAACTGACTAAATGATCTTTAAAAAAATGGTCTACATTATAAATAATACCATGGAAAAAATAACATAATTAATGGTGAGGGGTAGAATAATGTCAGAAATAATTATTTGTACCTTTAAATACTAGTCAAATATATTATTCTTATAGTCAAGGTCCTGACCAAGACATCATTCTTTTAATTAAGGTCGCAACCAATACATCATGCTTGCATTGGGTAGGAATACACAAAATACCCAATATTTCAGTCTCATGAGACCAATAAATGAATATAGTGGATAAATATTAATAGGCCCCACTAATTACTTATTTAGGACCAATGTATTCACTGTTTTAAGTATAATAATATTAATTAAATGTAAAATAAATATTCCTTGGTAATGAAAAAACAATCATTTTGGGGAAAAAATAAAAAATCTCAGAAAAATTTAAATCAATATATTGTCATAATATATATTGAGAAAGAAGGTCGATTGTTAAAAAATAAACATTAATCTTTAAAAAGTAATCAATAAAAATGCATATTGAAATAACATGTATATATATTTTAAACATTTCCCATATCATTAATTAAAATATAATTCAATATATGTATCTATTAAAATAAAAATATATAGTGAAAGTGATTAAATGGATAGATAAATAAATTTTATAATTAATCAACATAAGGAATCTTAATGATCCTCCATTACTCAAAGTACGTAGTACAGAGTGTTTACATAGAAAAATCATTACAAGGGAAAATCATGCCTATATATAGAGGAAGATTATGCAAATGAAAATAATTTATTTATTTTCTTTAATATAAATACCGCAAAAGAAATATATATAAGAGTATTTATATGGAAATCCATAATAGATAAATACCCTGAAAATGGGGGGAAATGGTTATTATGAATAATATGTTAGTGAACTACAATTGAGATGAAAAAACACTTATGGTATTGATAATGTATTCATAAAAATAACCTGAGATGGATATGAAGAAATTAAAAAATAAGGAAATGAAATATATTCATTATAATTGTTGGAAATAGGATTGGGAATAAAATATATCAAATAATATATGGTGTGAAACATCAAACATGTATCTTGTAATGGATAATAAAGATGAAGAAACCTTCCATCATTAGAAACATTAGAATTAAAACTATAAGAAGGATAAAATTTAAAATAAAACATAAAATATTCTAAGTAACTATAGGATCATGATAAAAAACATTATTTACAATTTAGATACACCATACAATATAAATCATGGTATACAAAATGAAATTTTTTTCAATGTGTGAAAATTGAGTAAAAAACCCTTACCTTAAGTCTGGACATCCAATAAAAACATTAATCCCTTATATAAAAAATAATAATCAAAATAATCTATCTAATATCATTATTCATGTATATATAATTTTGCAAACCTCATTTATATATTATTTTTATTATCTATTTTTGATATCAAATCTGATTAATCATGAATGTTTTGAACTAGATTCTTAATAAAGATGTTGTTAAATATTTTTTAGGAAATTTCATCATTAATATATCATAAATGGTTCTTGAAATTAATTTTTTTTATTATTTATGATGTTATTTTTTCACTTTAAGAGATCACTAGGTTTTTAGCCTTAATGATTAATTCTCTAATGATCATGTTTTGCTAATATTGCATGAATGGAAATGGTATCATAATTAATGTGATTGAAATTAATGTTACCATTTAGAACTAGAATATATTATTTATTTATTTATATCATATATGATGATTATTTATATTCTAATAGTCATACATGGTATTATTTTACAGCACTGTTGTGGTTAGACTGACCAAAAAAAGGACATACCACAATTAATGGAAGATTATTTTTTGTAGGTGGTTTTGTTTGGAATAATATAATTATTAAAGAATAATAATGATATCGATTATAAATTTTTTTATTTTTTTCATATTTTCGATATTTGAATTACAAATAATGAAAATAGATGAAAAATTAGATACAATACTTTATAGAGGTGGTAGTCTATACAATGCAAGGTTAATGTTTTCATTTCATGAAGAATGGTATGTAAGTAAATTGGATTATAATTTATGAAATAATAATAAAATTTATATTATATTTGTCAAATTTATGAATCAATTTATCCTTTATAACCAATATATAGTTGTGTTGGTGAAAATTAGAAGTTTTCCCTTCTTGGATGTGGTGGTCGACACAACCCACAAATGAATATTTAATTTTACTTAATATGGATGTGGAAAAATAGTTATTATTCATTCCCATTGAATAATACAATTAAGTTTAAAATAAAAAATGATATTTTTATATTGGAATTATAAAATTATATTCTGGAATAAAAAATAAAATGAAAGAAATTTAGGAAATGGTAATCATATTGAGGACTTTGGATTACCCTTATAAGTCTCAAAAGAAATGGATATATAATACCAATATCGTGTGACCAAATTGTAAAATCCAAAGTAATGATAGAATAATTCTTTTACATTTTTATAAATTTTCATTGAATAGATTGTAATATCCACTATTAATACACTATGTAATTTCTAATTCAAAATGAAAATAATTTTGTTCATCACTTTCATTATAATGTATTATTTAAAAACTTAATTTTAAATAGAATATTTTTATTTGAACAAATTAAATATCATTTTTGAATTCGTCATGTAGAAATTATCCTAATATTTTTTTTGATAATTTTCTAAAATTTTTGATATTGCAATGAATAGTCAAAAATATTGTTTTTTAATATATTTTCTTTTAATTTATTTATAAAGTAAAAAAAATTATTTTGGTTTAGTTTTAAAAATTAATTATGTTCTATTTATTAAATATAATCCAATTATAATATTTTGATTTAATTTTAAGCAATAATTAAGTATTACAACATTTGTTTTACATACAAAGTCGTGTTTTCTGAAAATACCATTTCATGGTGCATTTTTATGGGTATAATTTTAAATTAAAATAAAAAAATATGATTTTTGAATATTGGATAATATAATATATATTTTTATTCATGATTTTAGTTTTTTTTAATCTTTTTTACTTTTGATTATTATGAATAGTAACTTTAGTAATTTATGTCACCTCGGTAAGGTTAAAGCTCATAATCTAGATTAAATAATAATATGATAAGGACACTGCAAATACCCTAAAAATTATTTTATTTTACTTTATGAGTAAATTTCATAAATAAACATTATTATGTTTAATATATTGCCTTTTGTTTCAATTTGGACATGATTTTAATATTTAAATTAATTTATATAAATAAATTTCAAAATTATTATTCAATTTTTTATAATATTTAGTTTTTTATGTATAAAAAATATGGTATGTTTGGTTATAAATTATTATTTTAAATTTATATTATTTCCTTTTACCATATAAATTTATTTCCTATATTTTTAATGAGATAGTTATCGTGAAATCATACGAAACAGTAACACAATGCTTGGGAAAGCAGTGGAAAATCGATAAAATGATATTAAAAAAACAAAAAATATTATATTATATATTTATATTGTCCCAAGAATCTAATTGAAAGCTATGAAAAAAATATTATTTTTTTGAAAAATTTATATTTCAATAAAATATTTGAAATAATGTTTTTAAAGTCAAATTAAATATATAATATCGAAAATTACCTCAATAATATTTTCTGTTAAATAATGATTTAAATTATTAACAACAATATGTATAGAAAAATAAATTTATTGATGTTTATAATATCCAAATTGGTCCCTATATGGGTTTTTTATTCACTTAATTTTACTGTGCTGACCATTAAATTGTTAAAAACATTTTTCACTGTGATAATCAAAATGGTCAATTATGGGTTAAAACAGATATGGTTGAAGAATTTAACGAAAAAGGAACAAATTTTATAATATAATATTATATCATCTAGTAGTCATTAAAATATTTTAAATTAATAATTTTGGAGGCATTCATACGTAAAAATTAATTTATCTTAATTTAATATTTTATGTAATTGCAAGTGTGCCTCTCCCCTCTCTAATAACATGTCACCTCCCCTCATTAATTATACACATATCAAAACATATTCTGTTTTGAATAATCTTACCCAAAAACTCAAAAACAATCCTTACACATCTTAGGGTCATTGGTTTCATTATAAAACCAATCTACAGTTTCATTTGGTGTAAACCTTTAGATGTTGTTGGAAAAAAATGTATGGTTCTTGATTAAGTGTTTTTTTATTATTTAATCTTATATTGACTTCCAAATTTCAACAAACATGATGAAATTATAAAAATAGTATAATCCATATATATAGATGTTATTATGTTAATTTAATAAGCTATATCCATCTCATCGTCATTCAAATGGGTGAAAATCATTATTCGTGTGTATGATAGACTACGACCTCAAGAAATGTAAGTTATTTTCCATTACCTCCTCATGCATCTAGTTGTAATGATGGATTAATTATATATTTATATATATATTATTCATTAAATTTATATAATTATCATATTTAATATTTCATTTACAATCTTACATTTCCATTCACAGAAAAATGATTATATAATTTGTGCGTACTTGAAAACTACAACATCCACAAAGCAATGTGATTCATTTTTCATCACCACAGAACATGAATGGTATATAAAAGTGAATTTATAGAAATAATATATTTTTAATTATATAATTATCATTTTATAATAGTAAAATAATAGTTAACTAATTTTCATAATGATCATTCAAAAATGTATACGTTTCTAATGCTTATGAATGTCTAACTGTCTCATGGACTATAACATATTTCACTTTTTATAACAATCATTCATGGTCTGATTAAAAATTATAAATGATTTTTAAAATTGATAATCATGTCATGATTATTATTTTTATAGATTATGGAATATTGATCTAATAAATTCTATTCATGAAATTTTGTGTCTCTAGATAATGGGAATTATTTCTTATTTATCTATGGTTAAGAATTTGGGGGTTTTGGCACACTTCTCTTCAGTGGAACCACTTTTGGTTGATTCTTAAAATTATAACATCAAATGTTCCATTAAAATAATGGTAAATCGTCATTTTTTATCTCGTTTTCTACTTCCAATAGATATCAAGATCGCAGGAATCTCTAGTTAGATATTGGTTATCTTTGGAGTATCATAAATGGACCATGTATTGTCCTTAGCGACCATTATTTGATCTAGATTCTAGATAAAAAATTATGTGATGTGACTAACATTTTATCCTCCATATAATTCAGTAAATGCATTTAAAGTGCATATATGTCTAACATTAATTTGGTGGATTCCAAATTTACTTAGTATAAGATCCATCTAAATGGTATGGTGGCTAGTAAAATTTATAGGGTCCTTGTTAATGGGCCTACTTTGGATTCATGGGAATCTGTCTCTTGGATTAAATTATCACACCTTAAATCTAATCATAATATAATAATGGTTTATATTTCTAGATAGAACATAAATCCTCCCTTTCTATTCATATTTAATGAATATAGGGTGCTTAATCCGGAGTGTGAGAAAATTGTACATGACATGTGGGGTTATATGGGATGTAGAATTGATTCTTTTTCTTGTATTATTAATCTAATTCTACTTACGTTTAATCTTAAATAATGGATTAAATATATATTCAGTCATCTTGAGAAGGATATTTTCACTCTTTAATCATATATCTTGATTACTAATGAACAAATTACTTGTATTTTTGTTTCATATGGTGTTTCGGAAGTAGTTGAGATGATTTCAAAACTCAACATTTTGCTTAATTGAAATATTCTTTGCAGAGAGATTCTTTAAAATCCAATTTTTTAAACTATGGTGATAATAAGTCCTTTTTTAACTTACCCCAATGATCCATGAAAATTTACAAACTATTTTCATGACTCAAAAATCGGGATCAGATTTTGGATAAAATGAATGATCTCTATAAACATGTTTTTTATTATTATATGAACCTTTCTAATGGTTCACCCATTATTTCTGTCCCTCTGGATGATATACCTCCAAATCATTAAACAAAAGCGAAAAATTTGAAGTCCATTTCTCTTCCTTTAGAACATGAGATAAAGGGGGTTGTCATTGGTCTCAATCCTGAAAGCTCCACTATCCCTGATGGTTCTGACAACTTCTATTTTCATACATATAGGTGGATTCTTTAAGATGATATTTTCAATCTAATTCTTCATTTATTAAAATATGAATCCATTTATAATGGGATTAATTCTCTATTTTAATCACTTATTTAATAATTTGGGTGTGATAATGAGATCCATTTTTTATACCTTTTTCTTTGGTCAATACAGTTTAAAAAGTTATCAGTAAGATAATTAATAATATATTTGGATTCTATTTCTAGAGAAGTTATATCCTCTAATCAATTCGGTTTCATAAAATAGTGTTCAATTCAATATTTTATGATCAATTCATTAGAATACATTAATATTCTTAAAAATACCATCAAAGGATGGGGTATTTCACTCAAACATGATATCAAAAAGACAATTGATATAATGAATTAGGATTTTGTTTGAAATATTTACATCAGTTTTGGTTTTTCTGTGGTTTTTATTAATTATATTAAAACCATATTGATTACTTCTCATATAGAAGTGTCTATTAATGAATCTAATAAGAGGAATATTTTTGTTTAATAAGATTCAGTTTGGGTGATCCTTTATCACTAATTATTTTTTCCATTGCTAAAGACTATCTTATAAGACTTAGATCCATTGTGGCTTGTAATGGTAAGATAAATTCTATTCATGATGGTAGATGGATTTCTACTACCACTCATCTTTTTTATTCCTGATGTTATTCTATTCACTCAAGGAGATAAAAGAAACATAAAAAACAATAAGAAGGCTCTCTTTCATTATGAGAATGTTTTTGGGAAACAATTTTATTGGAACAAGACATTTTTTATTTTGGTAGGTTAATTTATACATCAAAAAATATTGATATTATTAATGTCATGTCTATATGAGAATAAATTCTTCCTTTTACTTACCTTGGTGTTCTTATTTTCTATGGAAGGGAAAAAGTCTCTCACATTTCTACCATTCTTGGTCAAGTCAAAAGGCACTTAACTTCTTGGAAATATAAATCTTTATCCACAGAAGGCCTAGTTTTTTTGGTTAAATTGAACATTATTTATAAATTTTTATATTTATTCATTTTGTATGAATGTCATGTGTCTTTCATCAAGATCATTAGTTTTCCATAAATATGTTTCTTTTGATTTGCTTTATTATTAGACAAAGCTAGAAAATGTTTCTTAGATCATGTGTTGTAAACCTTTTTAGGTGGGGGGATTTGTATTAACTATATATTATATTTTAATGATTCCATAAAGATACTCTTTATATAGAATTTTGAATGGTAACTTAAAAGTGCATGGTTTTTTTGTGCTTTATTTGTGAATAAAATCCATTCTATGAATTGAAATCACTTTGATTTATTAGTTTAGCCTACTTTCAAATCATCATTTTCTTTGGTTGATTCTGAGTCCAAGTGGTCTCTTTCTAATGATTCATTTCTAAAAAACTACACAAATAACTTGAATGGTATTCCACTTATTTAGAAACTCACATCTTATGATACTACAATGGATTTAGAAATTTCTGTCAAGGACCATCTCAATGACATAGAACTTCTTCCAGATCAAATTATGAATGTGGTCAAAATCCATTACCTTTCTTCATGTCATGACTTTAGGACATATGAGTGTGATGTAAGTTGGATTCTCACTTAAAATTTGATTTATCGAAATGATATTGATTCTACAATAGGAATAAATTGGTTTAGGACATTTAATAGGAAAATAATTATACATTCTCTCTTCAATTTTTCTTATAGGATGGTTAATTATAGGATTCCAAGAGGTAATTTTTTGAAAAAAAATGTGATCTCATTATGATCAACTTTTTTTATTTCATTAGCATAAGGAAGATTTAGATCGCCTTTTTTGATATGTTTTTCTACTTCTTCTATGTGGAAAACTATAGTGGATATTTTGCATGTTTGGATTCCTATAACATTATCCATTAAAGAATTTTTTTAAAAGTTTTTTTGTTCCTCCACTTTCCCCAAAACTCTATTCTCACTTTTAGGCTACTAATTTAGAATTACTTTATGTGATTTTCCATGAATAGAATATTTGGATTCATGTTTTAGTCCCCATTCTACTTTGGCACAGAAACTATCTGCTATCAGAAATGATATCACCCCTAATATAGTGTATTTTTATAGTTCATTCCATTTTCTTTTGATTATTAGATGAATTGGAATAAAAATGCAAATTTTTTTCTCCCTATATTAATATGGATGTACTTTAGAACCACCCTTTTTCTAAATGTATTAAAATCAATTGATATAGATCCTTGTAGGGAAATATATGTTATTAGGGCTTTGAGTATATTTTCATATATATTTAGAGAAATTTCTTAGAATATTTCAATGGTTATTGTTGAATTTCATATTCTCATGAAGCTAAGATATTGGGTGTTATTATCATGATTGAGAAATCCATGAAGATGGGTTGGAACAACATTTGTTTAGAATGTGGCCCCACTATTGTCATTCAGGCAATAAGAGAATAATTTATTCATGTTTATTAGAAGTTAAATAATCAATGGAGTTATTATTTGGATTATATTTATTCCATTGATTATATTTTTTCTAATATCTATAAATAGGATAATGCTTCAGATAATGGTATTTCCAGAAAGGGTTTGGATGGAAATGAGATTGTTTAGTCTAATCCTATTACTTTGGAGTGTTTTACCTGTTTTCAAAGGAATAAACGTAATAGTCATATTTTTATACTCTTTTAACCTGATTAATTTTGGTTAAAAAAGGATTCTTCAATATATGGATAGGTTCTCATAATATGAATAAAAAAAATTAATTACCGAGGTAGACATGATTTAAGGAAAATTTTAATTTAAAACCCATATTTTAATTATTTTAATTATTTATTTTATAAATATTTTTATTCCATGTATATATATTTTAATACAAATATGGATAAATTTATATGAAAATAAATGAAACTTATATGAAATTGTAAGCCCATTTCTAATTTCTTTAAAAAAATATAACTGAACATTTTTTTATATTTTATATAGAACATTTTTACATAAAGTCAAATATAAAGTTCTCTTCTATTTTATATAGTGTCACCATTTCTTAACACTTTTTAGACCATAATTTATATTGGTATTCATTTATAATATTCCATGTATTATTAAAAGAAAAATACACATTCTATATGTTCTAGTTATTGAAAAAATGGTTTTAAAGTGGAACCTATATTTCAATATATGGTAATTTTTTCTTATGGATGAGAGGAATATTGATATGATTATAATGTTAGAAATTGAAATATTTTATATGTTATGATTATGTTATGGTTCTTTGGAATTTGTATGATAATGGGTGGATTTATTATAAAAAAATGAAAGGTATTTCTATTATAAACCAAGGGTTGTTAGTTGTGTTATAAACCAAGTATGGGTGGGTATATTATATACATATAAAGAATTGGGTATGGAATTCTACCAAATTGTGTATTCTACTTGTAAGAGTGATATAGAAAATGATGTCACAATTCCCTTAAATTATTTATATATGATTTATATAGGTTTTTTCAGGAAATATTATTATTTTTCAATGAAGGATGATGATATCATGTTTATGGTATTTTATACGTGACTTCAAAAGGTTAAAACTTATAAATTTTTTAAAACAGGCTTTCGTTGATCATGAGTTCAGTGAAACCATAATTGGTTTTATTTTTATTTAATTATTTTGATTTTTTTGAACTTATTTCTGGATAAAATTTTATTTTTGGAGTAATTAAATGTATATTTTATGCGTAATGTTAATTTTATATAATTAAAAATTTTATAAGTACTAATTAACTAATGGGTTTCATTCATATTTATTTTAGGTCTTTTACTGAGCATTTTTTACTCATCCCAAGATTGTATTAAAATGTTTCTCAATTTTTTTAGGGTTAAGTGATAATAAAAAAAATAATAGTTGAATTTTATTATAATTATATATAAAAAGAAATCACGATTAATTTTAGAAATTTTTTATCATCAAAAAATGGATACTTAGTAGAAATATCCAACATTTAATTTATCATATTACTATATAAGAGTTTTGAATTAATCATCTAAAAGCCTAAATGTAAAATATCATTGGTAATAGGATAAATTGAATTATAATATATTCCACAAGACTATCTACTGCTGAAGGTCGATTCATTATATTTATTGTTTCATAATGTATTGGAAAACATTAGTGTCTAGGATAATGTTAATAGATTAACCGTTAAATATTTTTTCCTTACGGTTAAGATGAAATGATATATAATTTAATTATTACCATGATTATTCATCTAATATATTTTAGTTAAGATTTTCTTATGTAGAGGATATAAGTAATTTGATGTAGGAAGGAACCACGGGTAAAATATCCTTTCAAATTAGCATCCTAGAATAGTTAGAATTTGAACAGACCATTTTCTGTAGGGATGAATCAATTTATTAGAACTATAAAAAATAGTGGTATCAATGAAAGTGATAAATTATGTTCACCATATAGGATCATGTCTATGGTAGGGAATTTAATGAAGTAAAACCCTCCCATGTTCAGTGTATTATTTGACATTGTGATAGATGAAGGATGGATTAAATCCATGGAAAATATATTTCAAGTCATGGGTTACTCAGAGAATCGAAAGGTAAGACTTTCTATGTTTAATTTTGATTGTGAATAAAGAAAATCAGTGTAAATTGCTATAAATATTAATGAGATATAATATATTGATCCTATCGAATAGGGCGAATTTGAGAATATTTTCGTTAGGAAATATTTTACAAAATATTTTAGACATGGGATCAAAAAAAATTTATTTTAATTGATGAGAAAGTATGATGACATTACGACCACTTATTAATAAAAATTCACATGATTGGAAAATAAAGTAAAATATTTTTTCCATGATATTTATATTGATAATAATAACTTTTACACAGTCTTTAATCTATGATATCATAGGTAATAAGTTTCACATTAATTAAATATTTTTGATAAACTTAATGTATGTGATGAGAATGTAAAAAATTATGTTTAATAATGAATGTTATATCACTTATATTAACTAGAATAAAAGGTTTGAGTGTTAAGAATTGGTAATATATCCATTAAAGAAAGGTAAAAAATTGATGTTCCCATCTAGTTCAAACTGTGGTAAAAATCATCCTGGATAATTTATTTTAAAATTAGTGAGGCACATCTAATGTGGTGTATTTTTTTATATATATCCTTAATTTATAGAAAATAATAAATAGAAATGGAAAAATTGGGAAACAGATATCTGGAAAGTGGTAATATATTTTAAATATATTTATTTGTAGAATTATGAAAATTTATGTCTAAAGATAATTTCTATGGGTGTAAATAAATAACATCAAAAGAAGGGGTGGAAATATAATTTTATACTATTATGGTTGATCGTGGGATATCTAATGAAGTGGTAAAATCTATGTGACATATTTATTCAATATATTATAATACCTTAATTGACTCTAGATATTCACATTCCTTTATTTCAAAATATATAGAAATTGAAATGGAAGTATAATCTCAAGGAATGAATATAGAACATTTGGTGAATGGTCTGGGAGGAAATATTATGGGAAAAAATTATATGACTGTTTGTGTTCTTTTTAGTGGGATAGTCTTTCTCATTAATTTTATTGAATTTTCCAAGTTATAGTTGGATATTATTGTTGGGTTTTGATTGGTAACAACATATATACTGACTAAGAATCTATTCATTTTCTTAAAATTTTCCTCACATTCATCTATCCAATGGAACTCGACTCCCTTTCATATAAAATTGGTGAGAAGATTAGAAAGAAATGATAAATTATCCACTTGGATTTAATAATATATAGTAAAACCAAGAAAACAATGAATCTATGTCAATATGTTTTCTCTCACATAATGTTCAATAACTTAATTCTTGTATAGATTTGTAATTACTCTTATATTACCACAAAAATTTTAATACATCAAAGAATATTTTAATGATTGCGGCTATGTTATTATAAAATTTTTTGGCCTATAGTGCCTCAGTGTGGTGATATTAAAAATATAAATTTATTTTCATCTATGAACATGAATCATTTAATATTAAATGGTTCTTTAACATTTCTATGTCTTATATGGTAAATTCAAGGCCATGTGGGATTATGAAATGTGTTATTTACACTAGGAATTACCTATGATTGGTTAGTGTTGAATGTTCAGTTGAAGTAGAAATAGAGGGTGTGTTTAATCAAATAAATAAATAAATAATTTATATTTTTTATTAAATAACCTGAACATGTTCCTCCTTATTTATAATTCATTATAAAAAATATTTAAGTTTATCTGATAACTCTCTGAGTATTTGAAAGGTAGAGATCCATTATTCATCATTGGTGGATTGGATTGGATTAGAGAAAAACAAGAGTGTATATCGAGGTTGATTGATTATAAATGAACAAATTAGGTCTTATTCATCCTTATTAAATGTGTTTCATATCAATGATCAATCATAAATGATGTTAGGGAATTTAATTTGTTGTATTTATACTCATTTAATTTAATCAAGTATGGGTTATTTATCTTCATTGATTTATGGTTTTTGTCATTAAAGTATGATATTATTTAAATAAGTTGTATTTTGTATTACAATTTATTCATTTTATTCCATGCTATTACACATGGACATCATGTTTCTATGATCATTGACCTATGACACTTATTTGATGAAGTATTTTCTTCATTAATGTGAATTTATCCCTACTATATTTTATTTTACTCACCATTATCCCCGTTCATTACAGTTTGAGATTTTTTATGTGGGATTCAATATGGCTGAATCCCTGATCCGCCACGATTGTCCCAAAAATTCTTAAGATGGTTATATTCATATTTATTGGGATGGATTGTTAGTGTTGATTCATGGATTTGGCATATTTAATGGTGATTAGAGATAAGATGTACACATTATGAACAAAAACTATTTAATGGGGGATTAAATTTAGATTTATAGCCACTTCATGTTGGGAATCAATGGAGGGAGGCATTACTCTTCAATTTAACATGGATAAAAAATTGATTTCAAAGTGGTAGAATTGGATCTGGATCCACATGATAAAACTGGTTTTTCTTGGAAAATCTTAAAAAAATCGGATTTAATATAAAGAAATCGGGTTGTGAAGTCCCTTTATTGTGGTAGCTAGTGCTTTAGAAGAAAAAATATCACATTTAATGTGGACCAACCACATTTTTTGTGACCATTGATGGTGGATCAACAGGTAATTTGGGAGTAAAAACACATGGAAATGGTCAAGAAAACAATAAGTTATTGAGTATTTAGTAACACTGATATACTTTGATACAACTTGTATACATGGACACAACCATATACCCAGGCTTGGGCTAATGCACACTAGCACTATCAGAAGAGAATGGGTTTCCCATGAGTGGATGAGAAATTTTGTATTCAACAAATACACAAAATATAGTGTTAAATTTATTCCCAATCTATTTACATGGGAGAATATAGATTGCATGATGGGAGAGGTCACATGTCTTATAGACCCACATACATGCCATGTAGTCCAATAAGAATCTTCATCATCTTGTATCTCATTCTTATATACATGGATTTTTTCCTGTGAGTGGACTATACAAATTTTTTCATGAAGAAAGATATGGTATACATCATTATGTAACACAACATATAATGTGAGTTGTTCCATGAATTGTGATTTTTTATGATATTTATGATTCTAGAAGAAATTAGCTCATAATTATAAGGACCCAACCTTAACACATTTCATAATCTTGAATTAAATGAATAATTCACGTTGAGGATCCTTTCAGGTTTAGAGTGATAGGGAACTAGGCCATAATCATTACATATAAACTTGAAAATTACATGTAGATAGTATTACTCAGTATCCATTTTTTTCATAAAATAAAAACTTGTAAAAACAAACATGTCTAGTTCCATGTTTTAGAAAATGTGACTTTTCCTTGATCTCATCCTTGACCCAATTCATATTTTACTCCTTTGTAAAACATTTCAAAAACAATGTATTAGAATAAAAATCTCAGTAATGGTGATAAAATAAGGAAAGAAAACATTATCCCATCAATAAATACAAATCAATGAAAGTATACATTTTAATCATAACATAACTCATGAAATCATATGATTTATGAATAACACACAGAATTCATGAATCCTAAATATAATTTGTGGAATGCGTAACATAATTACATTGTAGCTATCATAGCTATATATATTTATGTTCGAATACCCATCTCATTATATTCCCTAAATCTCTTATGATAAACATTAACCTTTACCTCAATCACGTTACCCAATGCATTAGAGAGATGTCTTGGGCTCACATGCCCTATATTTATCATGGAACAACCCATATGCATAAAAAATTCCTAATAACCATAACATATTGATAACAAATAAAACAAGCATAAAGAAAAGATAACATTTCTACATTGCAACCACAATATATCATTTGAAGATATTGACATAATCAATGCTTTATCAAACCATTTTCAAAACCATTTAAAACATTTAATAAAGAGATTTTGGAATCCAAGTATCCCATACCACATTGAAACATTAGAAAGAAATTTTAATTTCAATACATTCATTTCCATATAAATAAATCCTTAAAACCATTTTTAAAACATGTAAATTAATGATAAATATTTATAAGAATAAATATTTAAATCATTTAAAAAATATTTTAGTTAAATGGTTCTTTACAAAATGAGAGATGCTTAAATATAAATAATTGAGGAATAACATTAATCAAATCTTATAATATCATTAGAATAAGTAGATTTATGATATAATATGTCAAATGTCAGTATATACACCATATGAAAGTGAATTGGTTCATAACAACAATGAAGTCTCAATGGAATGTAAATTGAGACAGAATCTCTTATAAAGATGGTATCCATAGATTAATGATAAATCAATTAAATAATTATGTGTGAAAAATAAAAATATAACCAATATAAGTGGGAAATTAAGTGTAAAACAATTTGTGGTCATTCACACATATTCATGAAGTAGAAGTATAACCCAAAGAATTGAAATTGGGTTAAGAAGTTCTCTTACAGAAATTCGACATCCAAATGACATCACCTTAAAATTCAGAAAATAATTTAATAAGAGAGAAAAGTGTATCTCATCACATGTACATAACATTTACAGCAATAAGGATATATAATAACATATCCCAACATATGAAAAATTAAATTAAAATACATGACATAAAATAATTTTTTGACTAAAGAGTACGGTGAAAGATTTCATTTACCAATTTGGTATCTTACGATACATACACCACCTGAAATAATGATCATAAAATTAAGATGTAAATACCAATAATTTAGAAGTTTATTTCACAAATAATACAATCATGGGAATTATATATACCACATAAATAAAAATAGTGGAAAATATTGCATGAATCTCACGGGAATAAAAAGTGAGATGAAAACCCTTAGCACATTGTAATCAATCGAGTACTATGACAAAAAGTTAATAAACAACAAATGAATCAAAAAATACAATGAATATAAATTAAATCATGATATTATATATCAAATGTCAGTAAAAAATGCCCCACTCTCAATAAATAAGTGGTGAATAATGTAAATCTCACAAAATTAAAAGTGAGATAAGAAACCTCGTAACTTGTGTCCGACTTGACCCATTAATTATTTAATATCCTTAATAATAAAATAAATTTAATTTATACTTTCTTAAAAACCTTTTAAAGTATTATTATTCATTTTACATAAAATATTACCTTTCTATAAAAATTAGTTAATTATTTGAGTTTATATCAGACATTTTGTTGATGTTTGGAACTTGAGTTAAAAATGAACTTGTTATAATTATAAATTGTCCATGTGGTCGAAATTTTATTATCTCTATAATTATATTAATGATTTATAAATAATATATATCATATATATCTAGTATATATATATATAATAGTACATAACATTTCGAGATAAGAAATGAAATCCACAGTTCATAGAGATGGTAAGTCGTACGTACTCATGAATGCTAGTTTCATTTCTATTTAATATTTAATGGAATGAAAATTTAATGATAAATAATTATATTATAATTCTTCTATAATATAATATATAATTTAATTATCTCTATCCATTATTTGTTCCACATATGGCATGGATGAGTCATATCACTTTGAAGGGGCAGTAGTTTTCACTTCCTCAAAAGAAATTATCTTATTTACCCACTATGGAAACCATAGAGGTATTACATAAATGAAAAATAAATAAGTATATAAGCAATATAAATATAATTTATATCACATATAAATATATTTCCATCTTAATTTCCACCATAAGATGTGGCAGTAGAAGATTGAACAATCATCATTTCGTGATCTAATAGTTTGTCGTCCAAAAAACAGTATGTTCTTTACCCATTAGATGGAGGTGTGTGTAATTTTAGTTATAATAATTCTCATAGAAAAAACCTAGTATTTTTATAATACTATTTTGTTATAAATAATATGAATAAAAAGAGTTTATGGGGTTGGAGAAGTAAAATAAAATAAAAGAACTTAAGAGAAGACGTTACCTTTAAATCGGGCATCTCCCTTTGGATTGAACCAAAAGGTTTGATTCAATGTCCTTATACCAAGGGAAAGGATTATAGGATGAGTATAGGGATGTGGGTATCTTAATTTGGAAGATCTTGGATGATCCAAGGGGCTTTAGATGTGTGAGGAATGGGTTAGATGTGATGGCTTTTTATAAGGGAGAGGAGGGGCTCTTTAAGAATGTTTCAAAATATTATTTTATTATATAACGATTTTTGATTTATAAAGGTCAAAAATTTATTAAAGTAAAAGATAATATGACTCATGTTCAAAATAAAATCATCCAATAATAATTGGATAGGTTTTGGATATTTTTTTAATCATTATAATCTTATTTATTTAAATCATTCATTAATGAGGTAAACACTGAATCATTATTGTGTCATAAATATTTTTATTTATTTGATGTATAAAATTATAAAAAAAATATCACAATGTATGAAATATTTTTATCTTTAAAATTAATATCTATAGTCAAAGAGATAACTTATATAACTTCATTTAATAATGGATTTAAGAAAAGATATATGTTTGTGTTATTTTTGTCTTTACTTTAAATTAATTAATATAAAGTGTCATTATCACTCCGAAGTGGATCCATGGGGTCTCAAAATCGACCCAAGGATTCCCATGGTCCGAAATGTATTAAAAAAAGGATAGGACACATGTTAGGGTAATTTAAAATTATTATAATAATATTTTGTTACCCTTATTTACTATATTTACCCTTTAACCATGGTAAATATAATTTTTACTAAAGTAAATATTCATAATGTATAAAAATAAAATTTACCTATTTACACAATTTGGACCTCCAGATTCAAAATATAGAATACATTTTTACAAATTAAAAACACAGGAGTGGCAGAAATTAATTTTAAATTAATTCCCACTCTCAAAACAAAAGTGTTTTTTAAGAAATAATAACTATCAAAAGATTAACACTTGTTTATGTCCAATTTCAAAGTGAAATTACTTCCAATGAAAAACATTGTATTAAATGGTAAAAACACAATATAATTACACATTAAAACCAATTAAAAATATAATCTACCCTTATAAATAAATTAGATCAAAAGGCAGTTTTGAATTAAAATACAATATTTTTCACTATTCATTAAAATATTAATTTTATCAGAAAAATAACAAAAATTTACCCAAAGTAAATTTTTATATCTCAATTATAAATAATAATTTTTTTTTGGAAAATAGAACATTTAAAACTTACCAAAACTAGATTTAAATAGGGTTAAAAATTAAAAGGTTGTAAATCGACCTTTTAATGAATATTAGAGTATTTATGCTTAAAATCGGATTATTTCTTATTTTAAGCCTCTAAAATTTATTGGGTAAATGTAAAAACATTTACAAAACATGTATATTCATATATTAGTTAGTTCGGTCCATTCCTACCCATTTAATGGCATGGTGTTAACTACCATTTTAATTAATAATAATATTATATTATTTTTTAGTATAACTCATCGTTGTGTGCAATGTGAGTTATCAAAGAAACCCATTATTGTGTATCAGGTATTCTATCGATCATAGAATCCCCTTTAAAGTAAAATTAATATTTAATTCACAAATTTTAATAAATATAAAATGCTATATTCTTTATTAACCTGGGATTTTAAATCCTTCCTTACTTTGGGAAATTGTGTCCTCTTAATTTTAAAATTGGGTTTGCAAACTTAATTGAAAGTCTAACATCGAAAAAAGATCCAATAAAAATATCACTTTAAAATAAATAAATACAAATAAAAAGGTCACCTGAGATAGCCCATACTAGGATTCCATGTAGGAAACATGGATATGGAAGATAAAAAAAACAGTCAAGGATTGATAGAGAGTGGTAAAAACATGGTTATGATAATGTTAACCACCATAAAATCACAACCATGTGATGGGTTAAACGGTCTTTGATTCCCCTATATGAAAAGTTAAAGGATAATGTTTTTGTTTTAAGTTACTTTTCATAAAATTGGGGAATTTATTTAAGATATTGAATAAGAACATAAGAAAACATACTTACTTTTCCTATAGGCATCATACTTTAGTATATTTCTACCACAAATAAAAAATTTCTCCAAACAATGAGTATTCAAGATGACTTGTTCACATTGAAAGTGCTATAATCAACTTCTAGAGAATCCAATAATCAACAAAAGATGAACAATATTTTTCCTATGTCTTTAAACATTAACCAAAACCAAAATTGGTTTGTACAAGATCAGCTAATCCACCAAAAGGATAATCTTTTACAAAAAGAAAATCTACTCTTAATCTCTAAAATAAGTTTAACAATACCCAAAGTTCAACAAAGAACATTAAATAGACAATTTCCCATAAAATTCTTTAAATTAATCCAAACTAATATTGAAACCCAAATCTCAAAATGATTTAATCACATAGTCTTCCATGATAAATCTTAACATTTATCTCCAAATAACATGAGTTACTCTTAAAGTCTCATACAAAAAAGTAATTAACCTAATAGAATATTCTCTATGATAGGTTATTTATTTCTATAAAGAACCCAAAACATAGATTCTTTCAAAAACAAAATTCCACCATTACTCCTCAATTAAAATCCCAAAGTATTCTATTTTCCATAAGAATATAGTGTTCCCCCAAAATAGAGAAAATCTTCCAAAATAACCTTTATCACTTAATAACCAAATCATTTTCCTATATTTTCGTATATCCATTTGATAAAACATAATTTCAAAAAATCAACTTATTCTTAATACATAAAATCATTTAATATAAAAGAATAAGTCTTACTATCTAGGGACTTCATGTAGGACAGTGGTAGGCGATGCACCCCTGTCTCCCTTTGGTTGTGGGTTTGACTCCTATGACTTTCCCAGATGAGATGGGTTTTCACTAATCTTATGGTTTGTATTTTTTATAAAACACAAAAATAACCCTAACATGTTTTATCATCAATGGTTTTCTTATACCTTTAATTTTTATCCCAATAAATTAAGACCTCAACATCTTATATATTGTCATTTTTTTCACCTCCATATGATAAAATAAAACTATTCCCAATATAAAAAACATCATACCTTGATCATGGTGTTCATATGGTTTCATCATCATCTTGTTCAAGTAGGTAAAAGATACATTCATTGAAACAATGATTTAGAGATCATTAAAAATCATTTTCTTCCTACATCCAAATACACCTTGTATAACTTGGGTCATATGGGAGTTCGTAGAAAAACAGTTTTAGAAGATAATCATGTATGACATATAATTTCAAAACATATGATAAAACACGATTCTATAAAACAGTCAGACTGAATTTGAGTTGAAAATTTAAATCAATGGTCCTTTTATAATACCATAAGTATGTGATGAGAGACTATATTGTTAATTCACATATAAATATGTTGTGCAAGGGTATACTTCTTCAGAACCTTTTTGAAAATCATAATAAGCTTCAAAATAATGTGATAAGGTAAAATATTTGAAAATTCTTTGATAATATTTACCTTCCTTGAAAATATGAGAATATTGAGAAAATATGATTTGATTAAATACAACCCATGATCCATGATGATATCAAGGTATAGTGGAGGTGTTGTATATCTCAAACAACTTCTTCCAAGTGATTTGTATGCTAGAAAAGTTTAAAAATCATCTTAACGTGACTTTGAAATAATTATTGCAAGCATGTCATCATGAAGAGATTATAATGTTGTTTGAGATCCTCCTCCTTCCAGTTGTAACTTACTATCCTTGATCTAAAAAATTTATAAAACAATGATTTAACTAAAATAATACACATAGCGAATAACCATATGTTTAACTAAAACTCCTAATCACTAAAGTTGTATAAACCAACCACTAATACCAACTACAAGGACCCAGCCTCAAAACATTACATAATATAGAATTAAATGAATAATTCACATTGAGGATCTTTTCAGGATTTGAGTTTTAGATAATTAGGTCATTATTATTACATATCAACCTGAAAATTACATATATACACTACTACTCAGTATCCATTTTTTCATAAAAAACTCTTAAGAACATGTCTAGTTCTAAGTTTTAAACAGCATGACTTTTATTTGATCCTATCCTTGACCTTATTCATCTTTAAGTCATATGGAAAACATTTCAAAAACATGGGATGACCATAAAAATATCTATAAGGGTTATAAAATAAGGAAATAAAACATTATCCCATCAATAAATTAAAATCAATGAAACCATACTTTTCAATCATAACATACCTCATGAAATCATTATCTTTATAAATAACACACAGAATTCAGAAATTATAAAGGATACTTGTGGAATACATAACATACTTAAATTTTTTCTATCACATCTACATAGAGAGTTTCATTGGAATACCCATCATAGTATATTCCCTAAATATCTTTGGAGAAACATTAACATTTACCTCTGTTATGTTACCCAATGCATTAGAGAGATATCTCGGCTCACCCACCCTAGGTTTTTCACGGAACCACCTGTATGCAAAAACAATACCCAATAACCATAACATATTAATAACACATAAAACAAGAAAAAAAGAAATATAACATTTCCACATTGAAATCACAATATATCATTTCAATATATTGACATAATCAATTCTTTATCAAACCATTTTCAAAACCAT
Organism: Viscum album; assembly: GCA_963277665.1. Classification (NCBI taxonomy): domain Eukaryota; kingdom Viridiplantae; phylum Streptophyta; class Magnoliopsida; order Santalales; family Viscaceae; genus Viscum; species Viscum album. The sequence goes on along the minus strand of OY728140.1, from coordinate 808,188,932 downwards.
TTAAAACATTTAATGAAGAGATTTTTGAATCAATGTGTACCATACCAATTTGAATAATTTGAAAGAAATTTTAATTTAAAAACATTCATGTTTATATAAATAAATCCTTAAAACCATTTTTAAAACATAGACATTAATGAGAAAAAATTAGAAGAATAAATCTTTAAAACATTTAAAATAATATTTTAGTTAAAGAGTTCCAAATAAAATGAGAGATGATTGAACACAAATAATAGAGGAATAACACTAATCAAAGCTTCTAACATCATGATAATAAATAGATTCATTATATAATATGTCAAATTTCAGTATATACACCATATAAAAGTGAATTAGTTCATAACAACAATGAAGTCTCAATGGAATGTAAATTGAGATGGAATCCCATATAAAGACGATATCCTCAGATTACAGATAAATAAATTACATAATTATGTGTGAAAAATAAGAATACACCCAATATAATTGGAAATTATGTTTAAAAAAATCAGAGTTCATTCACACATATTCATTACATGACAAAATCAAGAAGTATAGGTTTAACCCAAAGAATTGAAATTGGTTTAAGAAGTTATCTTATAGAAATTCGACAGGATAACGACATCACCTTAAAATTCAGAAATTGATTTGATGAGAGAGGAAATGTTATCTCATCACATGGACATAAAATTTAAAACAATAATGATATAGAATAAAAAATCCAAATATACTAAAAAGGATATTAAAAGACCTGACATAAAAGAAGTCTTTGACTAAAAGAGTACGGTGAAAGGTTCCCTTACTGATTTTGAAACTTATGAAACATACACCCTCTAAAAGAAGAATCATACAATGAAGATGTAAATACCCATAAATTAAATTATATTTCACAAATTATACAATCATGGGTAGTTCATACACCATAGAAAAGAAAATAGTGGCAAATATAGCATGAATCTCGTGGGAATAAGAAGTGGGATGAAAACCCTTAGCACGTTGTAATCAGTCGAGTCATATGACCAAAAGTTAATAGCCACTAAATAAATCAAAAAATACCATAAATATATATATAATCATTATAATATATATCAAATGGCACTATAAAATACACCACATTCAATAAATAAGTGGTGAATAATGGAAATCTCATTTAATTAAAAGTGAGATAAGAAATCCCTTACCATGTGTCCGACTTGAACCGTTCGTTATTTAATATCCTAATTAATAAACTAATGTTAATTTATACATGCTTAAGAATATTTTAAAAGTTTATTATTATTTTTATATAAATTATTACCTTTCTGTATCAATTAGTTAATTATTTGAGTTTATATTGGACATTTTGTCGTTGTTCAGAACTTGAGTTAAAAATGAACTTGTTATAATTATAAATTGCCAATGTGGTGGAAATTTTATTATCTTCAGAATGATATTAATGATTTATATATCTTATATATCTTATATATCTAGTATATATATATATCTATATAATAGTACATAACATTTGGAGATAAGAAATGAAATGCACTTTTCATAGAGACGGTAAGTCGTACGTACGCATGAACGCTACATTCATTTATATTTCATATTTAATGGAATGAAAATATAATTATAAATAAGTATATTATAATTCCTATATAATATCATATATAATTTAATTATCTCAATCCTTTATACATTCCGTGTATGGCATGAATGAGTCATATCACTTTGAGAGGGCGGTAGTCCGCACTTCCTCAAATGAAATCATCATTTTTACCCACTATGGAAACCATAAAGGTATTCTATAAATGAAAAATAAATAAGTATAGAAACAATATAAATATAATTTATATCACATATAAATACAATTCCATCTTAATTTCCACCATAAGAGTTGGTAGGAGAAGATTTAACAATCATCATTTCGTAAGGTAGTAGTTCATCGTCCGTAGAAATAGTGTGTTCTTTACCCATTAGATGGAGGTGTGTTTAAGTGTATTTCAAATACTTCTTATAAACACAACCTAGTATATTTATTATACTATTTTTGTTATAAAATAAAGTAATAAAAAGAGTTTAGGGGGTTGGATAAGTAAAATAAAACAAAATAATTTAAGAGAAGACGTTACCATTAAATCGGGTATCTCTCTTTGGTTTGACCCAAAAGGTTTAATTGCATTACCTTATGCCTAGGGGAAGGCTTCTAAGAGAAGGATTGGGATGTAGGGAGGTTAATTTGGCATATTTTGGATGAGCCAAGGGGCTTGAGAAGTTTGTGGAATGGGTTAGAAGTGAGGGCATTTTATAAGGAGGATGAGGGGCTCTTTAGGAATGTTTAAATATATTATTTTATTATATAATGATTTTTGGTTTCTAAAAGTCCAAAACTTATTAAAGTCGAATATAAGATGAATCATGTTACAAATTAAGTCATCCAATAATAATTGGACTGGTTTTGTGTCACATACATGACATATTTTAAAGGTATTTTTTTTTATTTAATTTACATTATTGCTTTTTTGGGGGGTTTTCAATGCATTTTTGAAGGAAATGGTGGGTTTCCATAATTTGGGTCAACTCGAGAGCCCATTTCCAGTTTTGACAATAAATTTTGTTTGTTTAATAACTCCCTCGTTTTTCAACATTTTTAACCAATTCAACTTCCAAAATGACCTTAATTTAACTATTAAAACCACCAATGAATTTTCGCCCCCTTAAAAATTCATTTGCATCTTGTATTTGGGTTATCAAGTTGGGTATTGGGCCAACCCGAAAGCCCATTTCCTGTTTTAAAATTGTTTTGTAATTATTTCATAAAATATTCAATTTTTATTCTTTTTCGGTGATTCCACCTCTCACCTTCTCCCACTGTACCTGGCCGCACCCCCAGCTTCGTTTCCCCCTATTTGGAGATCGCATCTGTCGTGAATTAGGGCCTAACATCTCTGGTTTCTAAAAACGTCCAGTTTTCTCAAGTAAGTGACTATCCTTCTAGTTCTCTCCTTTTCCTTGAGATTTATCTTTTTTTTCTTGAATCCCCAAATGTCCAGAAGCTAGGGCTTCGTACCTAGGGTTTCATTTTTGGTTTCATGGTTCAATCCTCTGGTTTAGGTTTGATATCACTTCCTTGTGGCGTGGTGGTCGTGCGGTTGAAGTTCCGCACTAGGATTTGCGGTTCTTGAATCTTTTGGTAGGTGATTCCATTGTGTGTGCAATTTTTGGGAATTTGCATGCTGTGTTGAGGGTGAATTAATGCTTATTGAATTTTAATGTTTCTGTAAAAATTTGTTTTAGTTTCATTTACAATGCAAATGAATTTTATGTTACAATTTTTGGTGAAATTGAGGGTTTTTCATGCAAGTCTTTTATTGGTTCATTTTGGGATGAACTCTAATTACATAGTTGATTTTATTGAACTGTATTAGGAATTAAAATAATGTTTTAAATATTTATTCTTTTTGGTTGTGGCTGCAAAAGTTTGTTTAAATTGTGTTTGAGAAGCAAATGGGCATTAAGTGCCATGTTGGTGTGAAAATGGTGGTTTTTAAAATATATAATTTCTTGGTTCACATTGGGCTGCCCCATAACTGAATTTTTGGTTTTATTAAATTGTGCTGAACTGAATTTTTGTTTTGATGACTTAAAAGTGTTCACATATTGTGAAAAGTGGATATTTTAAAGAGTTTTGGGTGCAAAACAATGTGAAGTTTTGAGAGGTTGTTTTATTGAAGATCAAAATATTTTATTGACTGTTTCAAATGATATAAAATGTGTGTAGCTACTGTACTATTTGTTTGTGACCAGTAGTGATACTTTACATGAAAAGTATGTGTGTTGTTTGCTGAAATTGTTTGAGCACAAAAGGGGGAATCCTGGGTACTTAGGTGGGCGGATATGTACTAGTACGGCTAGTGGACCGGATGGGTTGTGTCCCTGTTTCACTGAGCAAATGGATAACGACAACACTAACTGAACTATGTGGATGTTATTTGGGGACCACTAGGTTATGGGTTTGTTCCCTACTAGTGGATCGTGCACGGGAAAGGATTGTGACTTGGATAATTTACACCGAGGTACGAGGTACAGAGGGCCCGAGACTATCTAGTTTCCTAGGGGTGTTCCCAATTTTTGTGCTCATTAGAATTGTAGTATTTACCCTTGTTGTGGGATCTTTTGGAAGTACTTTACAGTAGCTCACATGTTTATTTAATGTGTTATCATTCTGAAATTCTTGGATTGAAAACTATTTTCATTTGAAAGTTGCTTTTCTCGAAAAAAAATTACATTGTTTCACCTTGTGTGTTGAAATTGCTAGTTTTGTTCCCATTGTATTGCATCCTCTTTGGAATCATCTGGTGTTATCCTATTGGGCTTAGGCTCACACCCTACTTACACCCCTTGGGTGTAAGTAGAACTTCTTATGCTTGACTCAGGTAAAGGGAAGGCTAAGGGTGATGGCGCTTCAGGGTATTAGTCCCCATCGTTGGGGCAGGGTTGTGGAGAAGGCTTGCGGGTGATGACACCCTTGTTGAGTGAAGTGATTGGGGATGTCTTGATGTTTTCATTATTTGTATTTGGACCACTTGTAGTTTCTTTAAACATATGTATTCAGATCTGGTTTTGTTAAGAATGGTTTAGCATGGAAATTTCAGATTCTTATTATTGATTGTTTTATTTGTTTTATGCTTTCATACTCGGGTAAATCGTTCCCAAATCATATTGTTTTATACCCTGGCACTTGTACCAGTCCGTGGGGATAGGTAATACCCTTCGGGCCTTGTCATGGGCCGGGTTTGGTGCCATTAATGGTGGCGACCAGATCTGGTACGTGACAAAATGGTATCAGAGGAGGTTAAAGTTTTTGGGTTATATTGCTATTTTGGGATGAGTCGGGATAGACCGGAGCTAGGACTATCAGGGCTCAGGGTTTTGGTTGTGAGTAAGGTGTCTGGCCCACACCTCTCATAGAAGACCTTGAGTCACCATAGGATGTTGTAATTTATGAATTGACTTCACTTCCAGGTGATACATGTGGGCTGCAGACCACATGTGGACATCAGGCGGATTTGAAGTAGTTGTTTCTCTTTTTTTTACTGGAATGTGTTTAGTTTATTTATAATCGATGTATTTGATTAAAATTTTCAGAATTTTGGTATTGACTATTGTTTTGTGACTGTTGCATTTTGTACCAACATGCCTCCCCGCAAAGCTCCCACGCGCCCACAAGAGGATGTTGAAGAGAGTTATCCCACACCGATTGATCAGAGGCTCGTGGAGGCTGTGGTTCAGGCTTTCCAAGCTTTGGGACAGGGACTGGCTCCTGCCACTATTCCTATTAGGGCAGAAGACACAGGTCCTAGAAAAGATAAAGCACAAGAGTTTCTGAAAAACAAGCCTCCTACCTTCCGAGGTAGCTCAGAACCCCAGGAAGCATAAGAATGGCTCGAGAAGATCGAGCGTATGTTTGAGTTCCTAGAAACCCCAGAGGATCTCAGGGTGAAGTGTGCCTCATTTCTATTAGAGGGTCCAAGCCGTAAGTGGTGGGAGTCAGTGCTTCAAGCAGGGAAGAATGAGCAGATGCGCTGGGGTGATTTCAAGGCTGTCTTCAATGAACAGTACTGCCCTGAGGTATTGGCTTATGCAAGGTCTAGAGAGTTCATGGATCTTGTTCAGGGGAATCTATCTGTGATGGAGTATGCCAACCGTTTCGCTGAGTTGGTTCGATATGCTCCAGAAATTGTCTCTAATGAGCAGGCGAAGGCCGAGAGGTTTGATAAAGGCTTGCGACCAGAGATATAATCCCAGGTGTTCTTGTTTAAGCTGAGGACCTATGCTGAGGTTGTTGATCAAGCGTGCATGGTGGAGATTGATAGGAAAGGCAGGGCTGGTTTCTATGGTTCAGTATCATCAGTGGGAAGTGGTAGCTCCTTAGAGAAGAAAAGGATGCGGGAGGATCTTGTGAAGAAAGGAGGGGGCAGTTCAGGCCACTCTTCCAGGCAGTTTTCTTCTGCTGCTTCTGATGCAAGATCGGTCGTGTGCCACCAATGTGGGAGGCCTGGGCATATCCGACCAGCATGTCCACTTCCTCCAAAGCCTTGTTTCCAGTGTGGAGGTATGGGGCATTTGCAGCGTTTTTGTGGTGTGGCATGTCCACTTCCGAGTGGGGTTGGTTCAGTGGCTTCAAAAGGAGTGTCAGCACAGTCTGAGCCATCGAGGACTGGGGGATCTCGATTTGGAAGTCGGGGTGGAAGGGTTGGATCATCTTCTGGGCAGATCCAGTTCAGGGCACAGCCTCAGGCTAGCGGTCGTCCTCAGACAGATACTGGACACCTCCATGCAGTGGATCAGACACCAGTAGGATCATAGGCGGGACCGTCGACAGTTCGAGGTAGCGTTCTGATTGCATCTTCTATTGCTACAGCTCTTTTTGATACTGGTGCCTCTATTTCATTCATTTCTGCCCATTTTGTGGACATTCTGAATTTTCCAACTGAGTTGATGTCTTTCGCGATGGAGTTGGTGACACCGCTGGGAAAGAAGAAGGAGCAGGGCCTTAGGTGCCCCTCATGTGCACTTTCTGTATCAGGGGTCGAGATGGAGTGGGACCTTATGGTCTTAGATATGGACCTTTTTGATTTCATACTCGGGATGGATTGGCTAGTTCACTTCCAGGCACACATCGACTGCTACAGAAGGCGTGTGAGTTTCACGGCACCGGACGGGAGTCGTCAGGTTTTTAATTGTGAATGGGATCCTCGGTCAGGTCGCGCAGGGCCTCCACTCCCAGAGTTGGGAAGTATTATCTTCCAGTTATCTTCGCTCATGCTAGAAGATGGTATTTCTTCTAATGGTTCACTACCTCATGTAGTGAATGAGTTTCCAGAGGTATTCCCGGATGATTTTTCGGGTTTTCCCCCAGAGCGGGATGTGGAGTTTTCGATTAATCTGGCGCCGGGAACACAGCCGATATCTCTTCCCTCTTATCGCATGGCCCCCACCGAGTTGAGGGAATTAAAGATGCAGCTGGACGACTTAGAATCCAATGGATTCATTCGCCCGAGCGTCTCTCCTTGGGCCGCTCCTGTGTTGTTCGCAAAAAAGGCTGATGGATCCCTCCGTCTATGCATTGACTACCGGAAGCTGAATAAGGTAACAATTAAAAACAAATACCCTTTGCCTAGAATAGATGATTTGTTTGACCAGTTGAAGGGAGCAAAGTGGTTCTCAAAGATAGACCTGCGTTCAGGGTATCATCAACTCAGGGTGTAGGAGTCGGATATCCCAAAGACAGCCTTTCGGTGCAGGTACGGCCACTTTGAGTATTTGGTCATGCCCTTCGGATTGACCAATGCTCCAGCAGTCTTTATGGCACTCATGAATAGGGTGTTTCATCAGTATCTTGATTCCTTTATTGTGGTGTTCGTGGATGATATTCTGGTATACTCTAGCTCTGAGGAGGAACACGAACATCACTTGAGGATCGTTTTAGGTACATTACGGGATCACCGCCTCTATGAAAAGTTATCAAAGTGAACCTTCTGGATCAGAGAGGTGAGATTTCTGGGGCATGTGATCTCAGAGCACGGAGTTTCAGTGGACCCTGAGAAAATTAGTGCGGTTATGTCATGGGAGCAGCCGAAGAATGTGTTTGAGATCAGGAGTTTCCTTGGCCTAGCTGGTTACTACAGGCGATTCGTTCGGGATTTCTCTCGGCTTGCATCACCAATGACTGCGCTCACCCGGAAAGGGGTGAAGTTTGTATGGGGTCCATAATGTCAAGCATCATTCGAGGAGCTGAAGAGACGGTTGACTACCGCACCTGTGCTGATTTTGCCTGAGGCCGGGAAGGGTTATGTGGTTTATTGTGATGCTTCAGGTATGGGTCTTGGGTGCGTGCTTATGCAGGATGATCACGTGGTGGATTATGGCTCTCGCCAACTCTGACCACATGAAAAGAACTACCCTACCCATGACTTGGAGTTGGCAGCGGTGATGCATGCTTTGAGGACATGGCGTCACTACCTCTTTGGTGAGAAGTTTGTGGTCTACTCTGATCACAAAAGCTTGGCTTATATCTTCTCGCAGAAGGACCTCAACTTGAGGCAACGTCGCTGGATCGAGTACTTGCAGGGGTTCGACTTTGACATTGTCTATACCCCAGGCAAGGGTAATGTGGTGGCTGACGCTTTGAGCAGAAGAGTTCCAGTGCAGGCTTTGAGGAAGTCTAGTGATGAGTGGACATTGATGGGGCTCTTTTCTCAAATGCATGTGGAGGCTAGGGAACACAGTGGAGGGGAATTCTTGGCGAGTGTCCAGTTGACTCCTTCTCTGTTGGAGTTGATTCAGCGGGAACAACCCAGTGATGAGCTTTGTCAGTGATCTAGGCAGTTTCTTCATGGTGGGGAGACATCCTCTGATTTGTCGTCGTCTCCCGAGGGCATCTTGTGCTTCAAGGTCCGTTCAATAGTACCGTTATCTCTACGGAAGGCAGTGATGCATGATAGCCACTAGTCTCAGTGGGCTGTCCATCCAGGTGCCACTAAGATGTATTATGATGTCCGTCGGCATTTTTGGTGGCCTGGTATGAGACGAGACATAGCAGACTTTGTTTCGAGATGCTACACATGCCAGTAGGTGAAAGCAGAGCACCAAAGGCCCTCCGGTTTGCTCCAGCCATTACCCATTCCTACCTGGAAGTGGGACGAGGTTGCCATGGACTTCATTGTTGGCTTACCTCGTACACCTCGGGGTAAGAATTCCATTTGGGTGGTGATTGATCGTCTGACCAAATCAGCCCACTTCATTCCGATCAGAGATACATCTAAAGTGGATGAGTTGGGCCATTTGTATCTTCAGGAGGTGGTGAGACTCCATGGTGTACCATCAGTTGTTGTCTCGGATAGAGACCCCCGCTTCACTTCTCGATTTTGGGAAGGCCTTCAGAAGGCCTTGGGCTCTCAGATTAAGATGAGCACGTCGTACCACCCTCAGACGGATGGTCAGACAGAGCGGGCGAATCAGATTTTGGAGGACATGATTCGTGCATGTGTCTTGGACTTTGGAGGTTCGTGGGATAGCCATTTGGGATTGGTTGAGTTTGCTTATAATAATAGTTACCAATACTCAATTCGAATGGCCCCTTTTGAGGCGCTCTATGGTCGGCCATGTCGGTCCCCCCTATGTTGGGATGAGGTAGGAGAGACTTCACTATTGGGGCCGAGCCTTGTGCAGGAGACTTCTGAGAAGGTCAAATTGATCAGGAAGCGCTTATTGACAGCTCAGAGTCGTCATAAATCTTATGCTGATCGGAGGTGTCGAGACCTAGAGTTTACTGTGGGTGATAGGGTATTCTTAAAAGTGGCCCCTCGTTTGGGCCATCGTCGATTGGGGAATCAAGGTAAGTTAATGCCACGGTATGTCGGGACCTTTGAGATCACCGAGCGTATTGGAAAGGTGGCATACAGGTTGGCCTTACCTTCTTAGCTGACGTCCATCCATGATGTCTTCCACGTCTCTCAATTGAAGAAATACAACCCGGATCCGTCCCATATGTTGAATTGGGAAGAATTGGGGATAGAGCCTGACTTGTCTGTTGTTGAGAGGCCAGTAAAAATTGTGGACTCCCAAGAGAAGATACTTCTAGGGAAGTCTATTCCATTAGTTCGGGTTCTTTGGCGGCATGGGAATGATACACATGAGACTTGGGAGCGAAAGTCATGGGTCGAGGAAGAGTACCCATTCTTGTTTACCAACCAAGAATCATGTTGACTTTCCGAGGCAGAAAGTCCTTCATGGTTGGGAGAATTGTCACATACATGACATATTTTAAAGGCATTTTTTTTATTTAATTTACATTATTGCTTTTTTGGGGGGTTTTCAATGCATTTTTGACGGAAATGGTGGGTTTCCATAATTTGGGTCAACTCGAGAGCCCATTTTCAGTTTTGACAATAAATTTTGTTTGTTTAATAACTCCCTCGTTTTTCAACATTTTTAACCAATTCAACTTCCAAAATGACCTTAATTTTACTATTAAAACATCCAATGAATTTTGGCCCCCTTAAAAATTCATTTGCATCTTGGATTTGGGTTATCAAGTTGGGTATTGGGCCAACCCGAAAGCCCATTTCCAGTTTTAAAATTGTTTTGTAATTATTTCATAAAATATTAAATATTTATTCTTTTTCGGTGATTCCACCTCTCACCTTCTCCCACTGTACCTGGCCGCACCCCCAGCTTCGTTACCCCCTCTTTGGAGATCGCATATGTCGTGAATTAGGGCCTAACTTCTCTGGTTTCTAAAAACGTCCAGTTTTCTCAAGTAAGTGACTATCCTTCTAGTTCTCTCATTTTCCTTGAGATTTATCTTTTTTTTCTTGAATACCCAAATGTAAAGAAGCTAGGGCTTCGTACCTAGGGTTTCATTTTGGGTTTCATGGTTCAATCCTCTCGTTTTAGGTTTGATATCACTTCCTTGTGGCGCGGTGGTCTTGCGGTTGAAGTTCCGCACTAGGATTTGCGGTTCATGAATCTTTTGGTAGGTGATTCCATTGTGTGTGCAATTTTTGGGAATTTGCTTGCTGTGTTGAGGGAGAATTAATGCTTATTGAATTTTAATGTTTCTGTAAAAATTTGTTTTAGTTTCATTTACAATGCAAATGAATTTTATGTTACAATTTTTGGTGAAATTGAGGGTTTTTCATGCAAGTCTTTTATTGGTTCATTTTGGGATGAACTCTAATTACATAGTTGATTTTATTGAACTGTATTAGGAATTAAAATATTGTTTTAAATATTTATTCTTTTTGGTTGTGTCTGCAAAAGTTTGTTTAAATTGTGTTTGAGAAGCAAATGGGCATTAAGTGCCATGTTGGTGTGAAAATGGTGGTTTTTAAAATATATAATTTCTTGGTTCACATTGGGCTTCCCCATAACTGAATTTTTGGTTTTATTAAAATGTGTTGAACTGAAATTTTGTTTTGATGACTTCAAAGTGTTCACATATTGTGAAAAGTGGATATTTTAAAGAGTTTTGGGTGCAAAACAATGTGAAGTTTTGAGAGGTTGTTTTATTGAAGATCAAAATATTTTATTGACTGTTTCAAATGATATAAAATGTGTGTAGCTACTGTACTATTTGTTTGTGACCAGTATTGATACTTTACATGAAAAAGTATGTGTGTTGTTTGCTGAAATTGTTTGAGCACAAAAGGGGGAATCCTGGGTACTTAGGTGGGCGGATATGTACTAGTACGGCTAGTGGACCGGATGGGTTGTGTCCCTGTTTCACTGAGCAAATGGATAACGACAACACTAACTGAACTATGTGGATGTTATTTGGGGACCACTAGGTTATGGGTTTGTTCCCTACTAGTGGCTCGTGCACGGGAAAGGATTGTGACTTGGATACTTTACACCGAGGTACGAGGTACATAGGGCCCGAGACTATCTAGTTGCCTAGGGGTGTTCCCAATTTTTGTGCTCATTAGAATTGTAGTATTTACCCTTGTTGTGGGATCTTTTGGCAGTACTTTACAGTAGCTCACATGTTTATTTAATGTGTTATCATTCTGAAATTCTTGGATTGAAAACTGTTTTCATTTGAAAGTTGCTTTTCTCGAAATTTTTTACATTGTTTCACCTTGTGTGTTAAAATTGCTAGTTTTGTTCCCATTGTATTGCATCCTCTTTGGAATCATCTGGTGGTATCCTATTGGGCTTAGGCTTACACCCTAATTACGCCCCTTGGGTGTAAGTAGAACTTCTTATGCTTGACTCAGGTAAAGGGAAGGCTAAGGGTGATGGCACTTCAGGGTGTTAGTCCCCATCGTTGGGGCAGGGTTGTGGAGAAGGCTTGCGGGTGATGACACCCTTTTTGTGTGAAGTGATTGGGGATGTCTTGATGTTGTCATTATTTGTATTTGGACCACTTGTAGTGTCTTTAAACATATGTATTCAGATCTGGTTTTGTTAACAATGGTTTAGCATGGAAATTTCAGATTCTTATTATTGATTGTTTTATTTGTTTTATGCGTTCATACTCGGGTAAATCGTTCCCAAATCATATTGTTTTATACCCGGGCACTTGTGCCAGCCCGTGGGGATAGGGAATGCCCTTCGGGCCTTGTCATGGGCCGGGTTTGGTGCCATTAATGGTGGCGACCAGATCTGGTACGTGACATTTTGGATATATTTGTAATCATTATAATCTTATTTATTTAAATCATTCATTAGTGAGTTAAACACTGCATCATTATTGTTTCATAAATATTTTTATTTATTTGATGTCTACAGATTATAAAAAAATATAATGATGGAAGAAATATTTATAGATTTCAAATTAATATTTATATTCAAAGAGATAACTTATTTAATCTCATGTAATAATTTAATTTACTAAAAGATATATGTTTGCGTCATTTTCGTCATTACTTTAAATTAATTAATATAAAGTGTTATTATCACTCCCAAGTGGCTCCATGGGGTCCCAAAATCGACCCAAGGATGCCCATGGTCGGAAATTTATCAACAAATTGGATTAGGATACATTTTATGGTATTTTAATATTATTATAATAATATTTTGTTACCCTTATTTACTATATTTACCTTTTAACCATGGTAAATATAATATTTACTATAGTAAAAATATTCATAATGTATAAAAATAAATGTTACCTATTTACACAATTTGGACCTCTTGATTCAAAATATTAAATATAGTTTTTCAAATTAAAACACAAAAGTGGACAAATTTATTTTAAAATTAATTCCCGCTGTCAAAACAAATTGCATTTTTTATGAAATAATAACTATCCAAATATTGACACTTATTTAAGCCCAATTTCAAAGTCATGTTACTTCCAATGACCAACATTTGAATAAATGGTAAAACATAATATAATTACACTTTAAAACCAATTAAAATATAATGTATCTTTATAAATAAATTATATTAAATGGTAGTTTTGAATTAAAATACAGTATTTTTCACTATTCATTAAAAATGATTTTTATCGGAAAAATTCCAAAAATTCACCAAAAGTAAATTTTGATGTCCCAATTATAAAGAAAATTTTTATTTTTTTTCAATAGAACATATAAGAGTGACCGGAACTATATTTAAATAGGATTCTCCATCAAAAGGCGGTAAATCGACCTTTTAATTAATATTATAGTATTTACGCTTAAAATCATATTATTTATTATTTTATGCCTCTAAAATTTATTGGGTAAATTTAAAAACATTTAACAAACATGTATATTCACATTTTAGTTTGTTATGTCTATTCCAACCAATAAAACAACTAGGTGTTAACTACCATTTAAATTAAAAATATTATTATATTATTTTTTGATATAACTCAACGTTGTGTGCAACATAGGTTTTCGAAAAAACCCATTGTTGTGTATTAGGTATGCGATGGATCATAGAATCCCCTTTAAAGTAAAATTAATATTTAATTTATAAATTTTAATAAATATGAAAATGTAATATTCTTTATTTACCTGGGATGTTACATGAATCATCAAAGTGATGAGGTTATAAGTACTCCCTTATGTTAATATGGTGATGGTTCATCACATTCATTAGATAGATAGAGTTAGTAATTACCTAGATCAAATAAAATTCTAAATATATAGGGAGGGGTACTCACCCATATCAATAATTGGTGGGGAGAGGGTCCTCCACATGATTTGTGGATCCCTCGGTTTTCAAGCCTAATGTGAGGTGAGCGACCCTACATAGATATTCCTAATAGGTCACATGAGATTATGAGGTTGGAAACCCCCTTTAATTTTAGGGAGTGAGTCCCCATAATTATCATTCTTATGGAGTGGTAAACCCCTCATGTTATGAAGGTAATGGTTCCTCTATCTTCTAAGCCCCCCCCCCCCCCCCCCTTCAAACTAGAGTGTGGGTCCTCTATTCCCTAAGTGGAACCCTCTATCGCAACAGGGATAATTTCATCTGTCTATTTATTAACTGAGTGGAACCCTTCTATCATTCAATTATATGGGTCCTCCATTCAATGAGTGGAACCCCCTTGTCACACCAGGGTATAGTTCCTCTATGAATCTATTTATTAAGTGTAACCACCTAATAATAATATGGTGCAGGTCCTAAATTATATATTTTTTCCCTTAAGGATATAGAGTCAAGGTGAGTTATGGGACCTTTATATGGATTTCTCAAAAATACATGTGAGATAATAAAAATTAGTGATGTTTTTTTAAAGCTTAAAGATAACTCGTTGTTCTTATTTTAGTTATGGGGATGGAGATCCACATTCTACCTAATTTGGGATTATTATTGAGCATATATTGGTTATAATCATAGTTTTTCTCATGTTCTGATTTAAGGGGACATATGGGTTGAGTTGATTTCAAATATATCTTAATAAAACTACCTTTTTGGTATTTAGGGACTCATAATGGGTTTGTATATTCTCAACCTTTCGTTTTATTTTCACACATGTTTTGTTTCTTATGTTGATGATAGATAGTTTGGTGGTGACATCGTAAGAGCATAGTGATACTTGGGTGAAATGATTCCCCATACCATCACATATTTAGTCATGTTTTACTAACAATACCATCATAGTGTATAGATTCCCTTACAATATTAGGATTAATCCCCATTCTAGTTTTTATTATCTTATTAGATATAAATATTTACACATAGAATTTGAGGGATATTTAATTATAGGAAAATCTATCACATAATAATAAAACATTAATATTTTTTCCCATAGAATATAAAACATTCATAATATATGAAAACCCATTGAAAATAAATAAGTTTCATAAATATTTTATCTATTCTTTATAGAATGACACATTGAAAATTAATTAGTTTTATTATTATATCATAATAATAATAATAAACCATCTAAAGAATTAATAATAACATATTCCTTTAACCATTTCACCTTAAAACATAATTATCATAAAACTAAGTTACTAAAAATTAAAATAAATTTAAATTTTAATATGGAATATTTCTATAATAAAAAACCCTTTTCATTTTTGAATCACTTCTTTGAAATCAAAAAATATAAAAAAATATGTAAGGAATTTCAGTTTAAAATAACTATAGAAATAGGTAATGTAATATTCCAATCATTTATTGGTCATTAAGGTGGGATATCTCTCTCATTTATTGTATATTAAAACAAAAAAGTCTTGAATATTTTTTGAAAAATGTCAAAATTCCCTCATTTAAAATTTAATAAGATGATTAAATTTTAACTATTTATTAAAACACTATAAATTTTCAAAAATTACTTTTAAAATCAATGGATAATATTAAAAACATTATCCAAAATATTCTAATAAAAATATGGAAATGGAATGAAATTTTCCTGATGAAAGATGAAAAAAATTATATTCTTTTAAAAATATCTCCAGCAATTTAAGTTCCAAATTGAGGAAAATGGTACTATTAAATAAAAATTCAATGATTAAAACGATTATAAAAATAATAATGATATTATATAGTGGTATATAATTAAATATAATCATATTAAAAATAATCATAAATAATCTTGGAAAACAATGTGATTGTAACATAAACCACTAACCTCGAGTTCATCTTGCTTTGAAATATATTTTAACCTCAGGTATAATTAAATTAAATACATTTTAAACTTATAAAATAGTCATTTACATAATTTTAATATCATATATGATCCAAAAAAACACATTTAAACACCCATTTATCTAATATTCATTATTAGAATCATTTATTGGTTATTAACTGTTTTGTTTTGCTTGAGAATTTCGGTTTGGTAGTTCTTATCCTTATACTTTGATCATGGATCAACCATAAATAGAATATTATTAATAATATAAATATGATATATTTTCATTAAATATATAATACTCTATATAAGGTATAAATAAATAAGTATTAAATTTCTCATGGTGATGGTAGACTATACTTACGCATGAATGTTGTTTTCACTTTTCAATAGAAGGAATTAAGGAAATGTAAATAATGATCGAAAATTAAAAAATAATTATTATATATTATAAATTATAAAAATCAATACATATTACCATCTATGTATATCAAAAATGAAAAATTAATCACATGCTTTTTAGTGTTTGTAGTTCTCACATATACATGGGTGACATTATAGTTTTCCAAATAGAAGGTAAGTACGTTAACATGATCTTAAAATTATAGAGGATTATTTCTATTAAAATATAATATATAACCATTAAAATAATCATAATTACCATCTATGAATAATTTTTATGGATGAATAATTGTATCTTTGTGTGGAGGTCGTATTCCACACATGCATACAGGAAATAATTTTACATCCAATTTAAGGGGAAAGAGAGTAAATAATTTTGGTTCAATAATTATAACTAAATCTTAGTATATTTAAGATGAAAATTTTATTATTTTATGATTAATTCCAATATTTTATTGAAGGTATAAGAATACATTATTTGAAATGGTTTTTGTAGGATGATTACCTCTCATTCAGTTTTCATCATTTAGATGCTTTGTTAAAAACCTTTGGAATGGTATTATATAAATAAAATATGACATAATTCATTTAAAGGAAATTTATCAGAGAAATTAATATTTTTTTGTTGATATATGTTTCCGACGCTTTCGCCGGGGCGCGCACATCCGTCCGTGGAGGACGCGCTGCTTGTTGCCCCATATTCCCGCTTTCCAAAGGCGGGCGACATTCGTTCCTTGTTCAGGTACGTTTTCTCCTTGATCGAAACGGGATGATGGGATGTCGGTTCTTCTTTCTGTGGATTCCTCCTCAGAACTCATCACCTAGTTCGTGTCTCCCTCATAGATTTAATACGTTGTTCGTGAATCTCATTCCCGGTGCCATATCTTCATGGACGTCGGTTAATTACACTACTTCCGTCAAGACTTTCCATAGGGTCTTGACATGGTAGCGACCTTCGGTCGGAGTAGACGGTAACATCAGGAATGTCTGGGCATCTCTGGGTGCGTGGACATAGGGGAACCTGTATTCTTCCTCATAAGATGGCATCTCAAGGGTGCATAACCCGAGGCATGTATCTGATGTTTTCCTTAGCTTCCCATGTTTAATACAGGGTATGTTGCAAGATTAACGTCTAGAAGAGACGGTTACACCAAAGGCGTGTCATCCGAGGTTTTCCTCAGGCATCTCATGTTTATCACAAGGTAGTCCATGAGTTTAACGTCTTATGGAGACGGAATGAGGGTGATCAGAACGTACCATAGAGACGGATCAGAATGCCCAATGAGGACGGATCCGAGGTGGTGCACTCCCTAGAGGGGAAAAGGGTGATGAATTGGGGTGTACACAGAGGACAGCGACCCGGAGATATGATGGGGCTTACACGTGGAAAGCGGCCCATGCGCCGCTAGGAGCAGCGAGGAGGTGGATGGCGTGATTCCACTGGGATGTGGCGGCCCGGGTGAGAATCAGGATGGGTGATGGGTGGATGAATGAAGTGGAGGGGGAATGAAATGGGACCATCACAGGGGCGGCGGTGAAGTTGGGCTTGAGCCTTGAAGAGGCTTCCTACGTATCCCTGTGGCAGGGAATCAAAGTCCGCGTAGTTCGGGATGGTGCCAGTGAACCGACGTGAAGGTGGACCTTGGTCCGATGGGCATCGTCAGTGAACCGACGTGAAGGTGGACCTTGGTCCGATGGGCATCGTCAGCGTACCGTCGTGAGGGTGGACCTTGGTCCGATGAGAGATGGTCAGTGAACCGGCGTGAATGTGGACCTTGGTCCGATGAGCATCATCGGCGTACCTATGTGAAGGTGGACCTTGGTCCGATGAGAGATGGTCAGTGAACCGACGTGAATGTGGACCTTGGTCCGATGAGCATCGTCGGCGTACCGACGTAAAGGTGGACCTTGGTCCGATGAGATATGGGCTTGAACCTCGGGGAGGCTTCCTACGTACCATGCCTTGACATGGATCAAAGACTTCATAGTTCAAAGGATAGATGGAATACAGTTAAACATCATGCGGGACGATAGTGAACCCTGACGTGAATAAACGATGGGCGGTGGGTGTCGGTGAATCGATGTAAATGAGGGACCTTAGTCCGATGGGGGTGGGCTTGAACCTTGGGAAGGCTTCCTACATACCATGCCTTGACATGGATCAAAGACTTCGTAGTTCGGGTTAGTCACAACGGCTTGCCGTCGGACTAGAATTGGGTGCACAGTTTAATGTCATGCGGGACAAAAGGAGGCATGCAGTTTAACGTCATGCTGGACGAGGGCGAAACTCGACGTGAATGAACGACCGAGCAATGTGGCTTGAACCTCATGGAGGCTTCCTACGTACCATGCCTTGACATGGATCAAAGACCTCGTAGTTCAGGTGGGAAAGGGTCGCAACAGCTTACCACTGGACCAGAATGCAATTTAACGTCATGCTGGACCGGGGTGACAACCGACGTGAAATGACGGGTGGGCTTGAACCTCATAGAGGCTTCCTACGTACCATGCATTGACATGGATCAAAGACCTCGTAGTTCAAATGAATGGGTGGGTCACAATGGCTTACCACTGGACTGGAGTGCAGTTTAACGTCGTGCTAGACGGGGTGAAACCCGACGTGAAAGACGGGCGGGCTTGAACCTCATAGAGGCTTCCTACGTACCATGCCTTGACATGGATCAAAGACCTCGTAGTTCAAGAGATGGGTTTGTTGGTGAACCGACGTGAAAGTGGACCTTCGTCCAATGGGCGGTGGTCTTGAACCTCATAGAGGCTTCCTACGTACCATGCCTTGACATGGATCAAAGACCTCGTAGTTCAAATGGGATGGGTCGCAGTGGCTTACCACTGGACCAGAATGGGACCCGACGTGAAATGACGGGTGGGCTTGGACCTCATGGAGGCTTCCTACGTACCATGCCTTGACATGGATCAAAGACCTCGTAGTTCAAAAGATTATTCGGGGTCAGGGTCGGTTCTCACTATAAGCCCACGTTAGTCTTGCTCGGTGTGAGAAACAAGAGGTGGCAAGGACCTGACGATCACGTCGCGAAGGGTGCGTCCGTGAGAAGCGAAGAGGGGCTTACGCGTTGAGCGGCCCATGGTGTTGGGACTTACTCCAGGATGGAGGCCCAGAACGGATTACCGCTAAATTGGGTCACAACGGCTTACCGCTGGATAGGGTTGTCAATGGCTAACCGCTGCATAGGATCACAACGGCTTACCGCTGGATAAGGATGTCAACGGCATACCGCTGAATAGAATCACAACGGCTTACCGCTGGATAGGGTTGTCAACGGCTTACCGCTGCATAGGAATGTCAACGGCTTACCGCTGAAAAGGAGTGACAATAGTGGATGGGGCTTACGCTAGGAAGCTGCCCGGGTGCCGCTATGGAGCGGCACTGGTGAATGGGGCTTACACTAGGAAGCTGCCCGGGTGGCACTGTGGAAAGGCAATGGTGAATGGGGCTTACGCTAGAAGCTGCCTGGGTGCTGCTATGGAGCGGCACTGGTGAATGGGGCTTACGCTAGGAAGCTGCCCATAATGTCTTCCTCATGTCTGGACATGAGGGCATCCCAACTCACTAGTGGGTTGAGGTATGTGCCTATGCGCAAGTGCACAAGCGGGATAACGCCAAGGGCGTTGGAATCAGCCCAAAAAAAGGGACAAGAAAAGTGTGAATCACATGCCCGGCATTCGGAATGCGATGAGAGTGTCATGGCGATAGAGGATAACTATTTACCATGTTCGCAACACAGCATCCTATCACGTTAGCCTAAAATGGGGACAAACAAATGAGGGGTCGACTGCTGACCGTATTCGAAACACAGGACCTCAAAGTGTCACCCGAAGCCTTTTGGGGCGTTGGCCCAGGACAGCAGGGGGACCATGGGTCTACCGTTCATACTGTTAGGGGGTCTCTTCAGACTTTGGAAATGGATGCAGATCCGAATGAAGGACACGCAAAGCGTGGGGTGGAGTGCTGGAATGTTTGAACGGATTCCAACGCTCTTGAAACTATGCCACTGTAAACATGGCATTAGGCATCTTATGCTAGGAGCATAAGGCATCTCTTGTTTAGGGAAAGAGGCATCCTATGTTTGGCACATAAGGATTACTACAGTTTTGATTCATGTAGAAAGGACTGTTAGAATCTCATGCTAGGAGCACAAGGCATCTCTCGTATATGGCAAGAGGCATCCTATCATTTGTTAGATAGGGTGAACTACAGTTTAGAGTCATGTAGATAGGACTGTTGGCATCTCATGCTAGGAGCATAAGGCGTCTCTCGTATAGGACGAGAGGCATCCTATGTTTGGAAGATAGGGAGAATACTACAGTTTAGAGTCATGTAGGTAGGACTGTTAGCATCTCATGCTTGGAGCATAAGGCATCTCTCGTATAGGGAATGAGGCATCCTATGTTTGGAACATAGGGAGAATACTACAGTTTTTAGTCTTGTAGGTAGGACTATTGGCATCTCATGCTATGATCATGAGGCATCTCTCGTTAGAAGCGAGAGGCATCCTATGTTTGGCACATAGGGATTACTACAATTTATAGTCATGTAGAAGGGACTATTAGGAAGAAGGTGCCTAGAAATGGTTGGTGTTGGGACTTACGCAAAGCAGCCCTTTCTGGTTCAACCTGGCATAGGAGCCAAGTGATCGGGTGTGGAGGAGTTGCCTGGGGGATGGTTCGACTCGAGGTACTCGGGGAATTGATGATGAGAATCTCGACTCACGACATGGAATGAAACTCAGAGGAATATGTCGACTCTAGGTGTTCCACGGTGTGAGGAGGAGTGTATCAAATCATGGTATTCCATAGGTGCGAGGTGGGAGCGCATAAGGGCGCAATGGAAAATCCCGGCATCCCGGCCTGAAAATTTTGCGGTGCGACTCTCCAATTTTCATGGGGGTCTGTTACGGTAGCGAAGGGACGAGCCTGGAGGGCCGGGACCGCAGCCCGGCACTGACCCCGAGCGGGGGTGCGGGGGTGCAGCCCCCGCGGTATGGACCGGTGGGCGCGAAGGTGGGATCCTCACGAAGGATAGGTCTTCGCGAAGCAGCTTCGCGAAGCATGGCCTCGCGGAGCAATAGTCTCTCACGGAGCAAAGTTCTCGCGAAGTAGCTTCGCGGAGCAAAGGTGTCTCGCGGAGCTTGGTCTCGCGGAGCAGCATCGCGGAGCTTGGTCTCGCGGAGCAGCATCGCGGAGCATGGGCTCTCGGAGCAAAGGGCTCTCGCGGAGCTCGGTCTCGCGGAGCAGCAACGCGAAGGAAGTTGCTCGCGGAGCATGGCTTCGCGAAGCCGCAATGCGGAGCTCCGCTCGGCCGCCCAAGGGGCAAAGTGATCTTGGCCGTCCTCTTGGAGAAGGGGGTGAGCTGGGTATTTATAGGCAAGGGGTGCCGCGAAGCAGAACTCCCGCGCCGACTCAGGTGCTTCGCGGCGTGCTCGCGAACGTCAAATTCGTTCGCGGAGAGGTACCGCCTCTGGTGCTTCGCGGCGGCTCGCGAACGTCAAATGCGTTCGCGAAGCATCACCGCCTCTGGAGCTTCGCGAGGCCGCGATGGTCGGGGCGCTTCGCGGCGGGGCTTCGCGGGACCGCGCTGCACAGGTGCTTCACATCGGTGCTTCGCATTAGTGCTTCGCGAGGGGTCTTCGCGGCGCATCACAAATGTCAAACGGGTTCGCGGAGCCTCTCGCCTCATTGCTTCGTGGCGGCGCTCCGCGATCACGGAGGGGGGCTTCGCGAATGGGCTTCGCGAACCAGATTTCCAGCCCAACTTCAAACGTCCATAACTCCTAATTCGTAACTCCGTTCGGGCCCTACGACCTACCAAATCGAAGCTTTCGAAATGGAAAACGATCTTTGATCATGTATGGAAGCATTTGGAAAATTTTGGGGACGCGTTTTCCAGGGTCTACAAAATACACCCCTAAGAATGGGGTCCCACGAGGACGAGAAGGGCGAGGCGGACCGCGTTCTGAGGAAACGACTGAGGAAAACGCATGAATTGGGGTTCATTGTACCTCGATCGCATTGAGGATAAATTCAAATAAATCTCTAAGCCTGCGTGAGATATGCTCGCTGCAGGAAACAAGAGATAATAGGAGCTCCTGTACGAGAGTGTAAAACAATGGAAGGTGCGAGGGGATCGACATGGGACATCAATCACCATTTGGGGGAATCCTAAAAGAGACAGGGGTCACGGCTGGAGAGCATGTCTCTCTGAATCAGCTGACCTGCTTTTCCCACCCTGCTCTGGTGCACGAGCGGAGTAACGCCAGGGGCGTTAGAATCAATCCAAATAGAGGGGAGTGGGAGGTGTGAATCATGATACCCAAAATCCGGAACACTATGGAGGCAACATGACAATAAAGGACAACTGTTAGCCATGGCGGAGAAACGGTATCCTTACTGCGTTAGCCTGAAATGGGGACAACAAATGAGCATCAACCGCTAACCGTATTCGCAACGCGGGATTTTACCAATTTGTTGTCGATCAATCTTTCGGGACGTTGGCCCCGGACAGTTGGCGGACCATAGGTCAGACATCCATACTGTTAGGGGGTCCTTCCAGACATGACCCATCTTCCGGAACGTTGGCCTAGGACGGTAGGTGAGCCGATGCGGCATGAGACCAGGCCGTTAGGGGGTTCCTTCAGACATGAAAGGGGACGAGGGTCCGAATAAGGGGTACGCAAAGCGTGGAATATGGATTGATGTTTTGTCCGAACAGAATCCAACACTTAGGTAGTTACACCACCGTGGTGGGAGCACACCAGATGGGCGCATCGGTCTGATCACAGATCATTCCTTTTTTGGGACAGTGCCTCTCTGGCGAGGGGATCTATCGCTTCCCAATGGGATATTGGGCATCCTGAACTTGTTCAGGGTAAAATTGCAGCTACATAGTTCCCCCCGAGGGGTCAGGACAGAGGGCTAGAAATGGGGAGGAACAGGATTTTGCGATTCCTGGGGCTGGACCCTAGGTGAAATGCCTGGGTGTCTCTACGTATCCCATGATGATGGGAATCAAGCCATACGTGGTTCTGAAAGCGCAGTTTAACGTCATGCAGGACGAGGAACAGCCCGACTGTATTGGCACACATCCTACCAAAACTACTAAGCCCACGTGAGTCGTGCTCGGTGTGGGAAACAAGCAGTAGTGGTGGGAATTTTCCGACACAAAGGGGGCAGGTTAGGGCAAAGGGATGCTCGGTGACTACCGGCCCAATGACACTAACACGGTCATTTAGCGCACCTAGATGCGCGAAGAGAAAGAGCCAAGTATGATGGAGTTCCACTTGAACATGAGGGAGTGGAAATGTGTGAATCATGACGCTCGAGATTCGGATCACGATGATGGCGGCGTGACGATGGAGGATTACTGCTAACCATGTTCGCAACACAGCATCCTGTCGCGTTAGCCTAAAATGGGTACAAACAAATGAGGGTCTACTTTGACTATGTTCGAAACACGGGACCATGTCACAAATGTTGTCTGATATCCGTAGGGACGTTGGCCCGAAACGATTGAAGGGCCCTTAGGTCCAGCATTCATGGAGAGCCCTTAAGCTTAGTATCCACGTCGTCCGAGGGTCCTTTTGGATGTTGAAGAGGATGAGGATCCAAATAGCGAGCTCATGAAGCTTGGTCATGGGATGAGGGGAATGTCCCTGTGAAAATCCCACGCTTCGGGCTCTTTGTCAAAACACATCTGAATACGGCAACGAAACGTATTAGAGAGAGGGAGCAGATTCCTTCCCCTTGGGGAGATCTTAGTTTAGGGTCATAGAATTCGAACCATGAAAAGTTAGACTGGGCCCGCGGGCAAGTGCCCGGGCGCTCCTACGTATCTCATAGGGATGAGAATCATGCCTTATCAAGCCTTACGTAGTTCTTGACGGACCTTAGACCACAAATGGGTAAAGGGAGCAGGGGACGCATGGCATCAAAATCCGACGTGAAGGAGGACCTAAGCCCTACTTACCATGCATTCTCTGGGGAAACGCTCGAGTCGAGGGACCGAACACAAAGGTTAGGCTGGGCCCGCGGGGAAGTGCCCGGGCGCTCCTACGTATCTCATAGGGATGAGAATCAAGCCATACGTAGTTCTAGAAGTGACATGGTAGGATACCAGTGCCAGGGGAAAAGGGGAGTGCGGGCGTGGCCCTTGCACTAAAAGAAGAGGAATTTGATGTATCTTGTTTGTTCTTTAAGGTTAATGGTTTTTTTTGTGAAGTGACAGGCCTAGAACAGTAGGTCGTGATGTCGCCACAAGAATCAAGCCGTGATGGGCGTTGACAAATGGCATGGCACGTGACCAATACCCAACATGATGTCCTCTACAACGAGGTCACCACAATGCGGTGCCGTTTTTCGTCGTGCGGCCAGGACGATAATGTCACAGTTTAGGGTCGTATGATAGGACCAAGCATGCATTTTATCATCATGCAGCGCAGACGTAGCAGAGACGATGCTAGGCGGGAAATGTGCGCAGTGTTATAAAACACAATTGACGGAGACATGATCCCACATCAAATTGTACGCCGTTCGGGGAGGGAAACCTTAGGCCGAGGGGCCTATGCAGAGGTGATACAGGGAGAGTGACTGGCTTCCTGAATGGGTTGTACCCGGAGACAGGGAGTCTGGGTGGTCCTACGTATCCCATGAGGATGGGAATCAAGTTGAACGTAGTCCCGAATGGATATTAGTTTATGGTCTTAGAGCTCGGACCATGGGAGCCCCAAAGGGCTCCAGATTGCAGCTTTGTCCCACTAGCATGCAAAGGTGCACTGAGGGATAGCGCCAAAAGTGTCGAGATTCCACATGGACATGAGGGGGTGGGAAAATGATGTGAATCATGCAACCAACATTCGAGGACTGAAGAGGCTGGCGTGACGACAGAGAATTACTGCTGACCATGTTCGCAACACAGCATCCTGTCGCGTTAGCCTGAAATGAGGACTAACAAACGAGCATCGACTGCTGACCATATTCGCAACGCGGGATTTTATCGATTTGTTGTCCAAAACCCTCGAGGGCGTTGACCCGTATCGGTAGGAGAGCCCTTGGGCGTAGTATCCAAGCCGTACTTGGGGGGTCCCTCCGGGTGTGAAAGATGATGGAAGTCCGAATAGAGGGGAACACGAAGCTTGACAAGTGGAAGGAACTTGATCAAGTTGAACCTGACACTCTTGGTCCTAGACTAGAGTGCTCTTAATACATGGGTGAACCACTACAAGGAGTCAAGGGACTCAACTTTGAGGGTGATCGAGAGATGGTAGGTTCCCGGGGGAAGGGGGGAATGGTGCCCAAAACCTTGTATCATACCTACACCTCCCCCTCCTGGAGAGGGATAGGCCAAGTGGCCTAGGTGACTGGGAGATCAGGAGATCACCAGGAGGTGGGGATGGACCCGAATCTCAAACATCCAGGTGGTCCTACGTATCCCATGAGGATGGGATTCAAGCTACACGTAGTTCTGAAGGGTGCCTTTTAATGTCATGCAGGACAGGGAATAGGAGGACTGAACCTCAGAATGGGGGAGTGCGTGGTGCAGCTATCACAAACCCGACGTGAATGAGGACGTAGTCCCTCACTGCGCCACACAGCCCTGTAATCAGGGTCCTGAAGGCAGGATTAGAGAGGTAAATTTTCTGAACTCAAGATGGGCCCGGAGACAAGGGGTCCGAGCATTCCTACGTATCCTATTGAGATAGGAATCACGCTGAATGTAGTTCCAGATGAGAATCTTAGTTTATGGTCTTAGAGCTCGGACCGTGGATGGTGACAACTCCCGAGTAAGCACAGATGTCAACCCAATCCCTAAGCCCACGTGAGATAAACTCGGTGTGGGAAACAAGGGGGGTATCCTCATCGCAATACTTGGGGCGTCCACCAAAGGGGAGTTAGCAGAGAATTCCGAAGGACACTTTTGATGTAGCTTGTTCCTCCAACGCGCAGATGTGCACGGGGGAAAATTACCAAGAGTTCCGAGACTCTACTTGGACATGATGAAGTGATGAAGGGTGTGAATTGTGTACCCGGCATTTGGGCTTAATGGGTTGGCGTGGCGATAGAGGAAGACTGTTAACCATGGTGGAAACACAGCGTCCATATCGCGTTAGCTTGAGGTGGGAATAACAAACGAGCATCGACCACTGACCATATTCGCAACGCGGTATTTTATCGATTTGTTGTCCGAAACCCTCGGGGGCGTTGGCCCGTATCGGTAGGAAAGCCCTTGGGCGTAGTATCCAGGCTGTTCTTGGGGGTCCCTCCGGGTGTGAAAGATGATGAAAGCCCTGATGCGGGGATACGCAAAGCCTGGAAAGCGGGTGCGGACGTGTCCGAGTAAAGATTGGCATTCCATGTAATAAACCAGAGTACTCTTAAGCACATTGGTGAACCGCCGAAAAAAGGGTCGACGAAACAGCTCAGTAGGGGGGAGCATGGCGTGGTCATTACGAGATCTTCGTGAATGAGGAAATAATCCCACACCACACCATATAATCCTCTCACGGATGAAGGATAGGTCAAGGGGCCGGGATGGGATGAGGATTCCCGAGAGATGGGGCTGGACCTGAATCTTGGACATCCATGTGGTCCTACGTATCCCATTAGGATGGGAATCACGCCACACATAGTTCTCTATATGTAGTTTAACGTCATACTAGACGAGAAGGGGAAGAAATATACCCCGAAACAAAGGAGGTGTGCGGTATGGCGAAGAAGCCGACGTGAATGAGGACATAGTCCCACATCACACCATACACACTGGGCAAGAGGGGACCTGGGTCGTGGCCCGGAAAGGCCAAGGGGCCTAAGGTCAGGCATCAGTCAGGAAGGCCTGACTGGTTTGTAGTTTAACGTCTTACATGAGGACGAGGGGACAGGGGCCCAAGAAGGCCAAGGGGCCTGAGGCTGGGCCTTGTAAGGGGAGTCGTATGGCATGGTACATGGTCCCGACGTGAATGAGGACGTAGACCTACACCACACCGTACACTCCCATGAGGAATCCTGGGTCGTGGCCCGGATCGCTAGCACCACCTAGGGGAAGTTTTTTCACCTCGGGATGGGGCAGAATGAACCACTGTTCTTGATGCCTGGGACATTTCGGGGTGAACCCGAAAATCAAGGACACTGTTGACCATATTCGAAACACAGCGTTCCTATGGTGACTCGTATGGGGGCAACAAACGAGCGTCGACCGCGGACCAAATTCGTGACGCGGGACTTGTATCGGCTTGTTGTTTGAAAACCCTCATGGGCGTTGGCCCGTATCGGTAGGAGAGCCCTTGGGCGTTGTATCCAGGACATTCTTGGGGGTCCCTCTGGGTGTGAAAAATGACGGAATCCCAGTCAAGGAGTGGGTGAAGCATAGTTGTATCCATACACTAAAGGGGTAAGCACCTCCAGGGGGGAATGTGCAGCCGGGTCGAGGATTGCTCGATGTGGGTCGGGGCAAAAGTGTGCACCCTGCCATGTCTTGACCTGAGGGGAAGATTTTGGCTTTTGGGCTGGGCCCACGGACGAAGTGTCCGGGCATTCCTACGTATCTCATAAGGATGAGAATCAAGCCATTCGTAGTTCTTGAAGGCCATGCAGTTTAGCGTCATGCGGTGAGGACGTGGGAGGATAGAAGAACGGGAGTGGGCGCATGGTGTGACCCTTACAATCTTTGTACGAGCGGGGTTGCATAAGCGGGGCCAAGAAAGCCTACTCCCTGCTACACAAAGATCCTCCAAGAAAACTATTCCTAGGGGGAATAGTGGAAGGGAAAAGCTTGGGGATGGGCTCAAGATGAGGTGTCCGAGCGTTCCTACGTATCTCATAAGGATGAGAATCAAGCCACACGTAGTTCTAGAAGTTCATTTTAACGTCATGCAGGACGATGAGAAGCACCTCATTTGGGGATATGTACAGTACGACAAGTAATCCGACATGAATGAGGACGTAGTCCTACACCATACCGTACAATCCCGCAAGAGGGTAAGTGGGGGAAAAAACAGGGAGCGTGAGGCCGAGCCGCGGTCAAGGAGACCTGACTGGCTTGCAGTTTAACGTCTTGCAGTAAGGACGGGGCCGGGGGCCCGAGGAGGCCAAGGGGCCTGAGGCCGAGCCTCGTAAAGGGGGGGCGTACGACATGGTACATGATCCCGACGTGAATGAGGACGTAGTCCTACACCACACCGTACACCCCGGGTAAGAGATTGGGCGGAGAGGTCCGAGAAGGCCAGGGGGCCTAAAGTCAGGTATCAGTCAAGAAGGCCTGACTGGCTTGCAGTTTAACGTCTTGCGGTAAGGACAGGGATGCAGTTTAGGGTCGTGCGGGACCAAGTCGCAGTTTAGGGTCGTGCAGGACCCTCTCGCAGTTTAGGGTCGTGCAGGACCATACAGTTTAAGGTCGTGTTGGACGTAGGTGCAGTTTAAAGTCTTGCTGGACGATAATGATCAGTTTTACGTCATGACGGACGAAGATGAACAGTTTTATGTCATGCAGGACGAATGCTACAGTTTAAAGTCTTGCAGGACGATAATGATCAGTTTTACGTCATGACGGACGAAGATGAACAGTTTTACGTCATGCAGGACGAATGCAGTTTAATGTCGTGCAGGACGATAATGATCAGTTTAACGTCATGACGGACGAAGATGAACAGTTTAACGTCATGCAGGACGATGATGATCAGTTTTACGTCATGACAGACGAAGATAAACAGTTTAACGTCATGCAGGACGATTATGATCAGGTTTACGTCATGAAGGACGAAGATGAACAGTTTAACATCATGCAGGACGATGATGATCAGTTTTACGTCATGACGGACGAATATGAACAGTTTAACGTTATGCAGGACGATGGTGCAGTTTAATGTCGTGCAGGACGATAATGATCAGTTTTACGTCATGACGGACGATTATGAACAGTTTAACGTCATGCAGGACGATGATGATCAGTTTTACGTCATGACGGACGAAGATAAACAGTTTAACGTCAAGCAGGACGATGATGATCAGTTTTACATCATGACGGACGAAGATGAATAGTTTAACGTCATGCAGGACGATGATGATCAGTTTTACATTATGACGGACGAAGATGAACAGTTTAACGTCATGCAGGATGATGATGATCAGTTTTACGTCATGACGGATGAAGATAAATAGTTTAACGTCATGTAGGACAATGATGATCAGTTTTACATCATGAAGGACGAATATGAACAGTTTAACGTCATGCAGGACGATGATGATCAGTTTTACGTCATGACGGACGAAGATGAATAGTTTAACGTCATGCAGGACGATGGTGCAGTTTAATGTCGTGCAGGACGATAATGATCAGTTTTACGTCATGACGGACGATTATGAGCAGTTTAACGTCATGACGGACGAAGATGAACAGTTTAACGTCATGTAGGACGATGGTGCAGTTTAATGTCGTGCAGGATGATAATGATCAGTTTTACATCATGACGGACGAAGATAAACAGTTTAACGTCATGACGGACGAAGATGGTTATGCAGTTTAATGTCGTGCAACTAGGACATGGTTGTTACGCAGTTTATCGTCATGAAACGGGGACGTTGAACCACACAAATTGTGTCGGTAGAGGAACGATCATCTCTACTCCATTCCAGTGGTTTGGGATGAGGGGGGATCTATATGAGGGGAATTCCTTAAGATACCCTGATCATGAAGATACTTCCACAAGATGGTTTCAAGGCCACAGGGAGGACATCTGTGGTTGATTCAATGTGGTAGTTGGGATGACACAGTGTGTCACAAGGGTAGTAGGGATGACTACATTACCTTCACCTGTAGGGGCGAAGAAGCCAGGAGTTTCGGTACAACGGGGCAATGGAGCCCGGAAGGCATGGAAGTCTAGACGTCAGTACGATGGGGCGATGGAGCCCGGAAGGCGTGGAAGCCTGGACGTCGGCACGACGGGGAAATGGAGCCCGGAAGGCATGGAAGTCTAGACGTCGGTACTACGTGGGTGACGGGGCCCGGAAGGCGTGGAAGCCTGGACGTCGGTACGACGGGGCGATGGAGCCCGGCAGGAAGGGAAGCCTTCATGCCGAATGGTGGCGGTATTAGGAGTACCTCTGTAGTTGCTGGTGAAAATTGGGTAGGTTTGACGAAGCGCCAATAGAGTTGGGGAAGGATTTCCCCTACACGGCCTCTTAAGGCCGCGGAGTTGGCGAGGGGCCGATGGAGGTGGGTGGCGGAGCCACCTGCGCGGCCTCTTGAGGCGGCGGGAGTCGGCGAGGAGCCGATGGAGGTGGGTGGCGAAGCCACCTACGCGGCCTCTTAAGGCAGAGGACTCGGCGAGGAGCTGATGGAGTTGGGTGGCGGAGCCACCTGCGCGGCCTCTTGAGGCGGCTGAGTCGGCGAGGAGCCGATAGAGTTGGGTGGCGGAGCCACCTGCGCGGCCTCTTGAGGCAGCGGAGTCGGCGAGGAGCCGATGGAGTCGGGTGGCGGAGCCACCTGCACGGCCTCTAGAGGCGGCGGATTCGGCGAGGAGCCGATGGAGTCGGGTGGCGGAGCCACCTGCGCGGCCTCTTGAGGCGGCGGAGTCGGCGAGGAGCTGATGGAGTCGGGTGGCAGAGCCACCTGCGCGGCCTCTTGAGGGGGCGGAGTCGGTGAGGAGTCGATGGAGTTGGGTGGTGGAGCCACCCGCGCGGCCTCTTGAGGCGGCGGAGTCGGCGAGGAGCCGATGGAGTCGGGTGGCGGAGCCACCTGCGCGGCCTCTTGAGGCGGCGGATTTGGCGAGGAGCCGATGGAGTCGGGTGGCGGAGCCACCTGCGCGGCCTCTTGAGGCGGTGGAGTCGGCGAGGAGCCGATGGAGTTGGGTGTCGGAGCCACCTGCGCGGCCTCTTGAGGCGGCGGAGTCGGCGAGGAGCCGATGGAGTTGGGTGGTGGAGCCACCCGCGCGGCCTCTTGAGGCGGCGGAGTCGGCGAGGAGCCGGTGGAGTCGGGTGGCGGAGCCACCTGCGCAGCCTCTTGAGGCGGAGGAGTCGGCGAGGAGCCGATGGAGTCGGGTGGCGGAGCCACCTGCGCGGCCTCTTGAGGCGGCGGAGGCGGCGAGGAGCCGATGGATTTGGGTGGCGGAGCCACCTGCGTGGCCTCTTGAGGCGGAGGAGTCGGCGAGGAGCCGATGGAGTTGGGTGGCGGAGCCACCTGCGCGGCCTCTTGAGGCGGCGGATTCGGCGAGGAGCCGATGGAGACGGATGGAGGAGCCACCTGCGCGGCCTCTTGAGGAGGCGGGAGTCGGCGAGGAGCCGATGGAGACGGGTGGCGGAGCCACCTGTGCGGCCTCTTGAGGCGGCGGGGTCGGCGAGGAGCCGATGGAGACGGGTGGCGGAGCCACCTGCGCGGCCTCTTGAGGCGGCGGAGTCGGCGAGGAGCCGATGGAGTCGGGTGGCGGAGCCACCTACACGGCCTCTTGAGGCGGCGGACTCGGTGAGGAGCCGATGGAGTCGGGTGGTGGAGCTAATGGAGTTGGGTGGCGGAGCCACCTGCGCGGCCTCTTGAGGCGGCGGAGTCGGCGAGGAGCCGATGGAGACGGGTGGGGGAGCCACCTGCGCGGCCTCTTGAGGCAGCGGAGTCGGCAAGGAGCCGATGGAGATGGGTGGCGGATCCACCTACGCGGCCTCTTGAGGCGGCGGACTCGGTGAGGAGCCGATGGAGTCGGGTGGCGGAGCCAATGGAGTCGGGTGGCGGAGCCACCTGCGCGGCCTCTTGAGGCGGCGGAGTCGGCGAGGAGCCGATGGAGACGGGTGGGGGAGCCACCTGTGCGGCCTCTTGAGGCGGCGGAGACAGTGAGGAGCCGATGGAGATGGGTGGCGGAGCCACCTGTGCGGCCTCTTGAGGCGGCGGAGTCGGCGAGGAGCCGATGGAGTCGGGTGGCGGAGCCACCTGCGCGGCCTCTTGAGGCGGCGGAGTCAGCGAGGAGCCGATGGAGTCGGGTGGCGGAGCCACCTGTGCGGCCTCTTGAGGCGGCGGGAGTCGGCGAGGAGCCGATGGAGACGGGTGGCGGATCCACCTGTGTGGCCTCTTGAGGCGGCGAGAGTCGGCGAGGAGCCGATGGACCGTAATCTTCAAACACCGAATGTTACTCATCCTCTCACTTATAAAGGAGAGGGAATTCACATGGATGATGCCTCGAGTTTCCCAACACATTTGTTCTAATTGGTATTGAAGGAGAAGAGATTTCACGTCGGGTTCACCATTTCTGTTTCCGACGCTTTCGTCGGGGCGTGCGCATCCATCCGTGGAGGACGCGCTGCTTGTTGCCCCGCATTCCCGCTTTCCAAAGGCGGGCGGCATTCGTTCCTTGTTCCGGTACGTTTCCTCGTTGATCGAAACGGGATGATGGGATGTGAGTTCTTCCTTTTGTGGATTCCTGCTCAGAACTCATCACCTAGTCCGGGTCTCCCTCATAGATTTAATACGTTGTTCGTGAATCTCATTCTCGGTGCCATATCTTCATGGACGCCGGTTAATTACACTACTTCCGTCAAGACTTTCCATAGGGTCTTGACATGGTAGCGACCTTCGGTCGGAGTAGATGGTAACATCAGGAATGTCTGGGCATCTCTGGGTGCGTGGACATAGGGGAACCTGTATTCTTCCTCATAAGAGGGCATCTCAAGGGTGCATAACCCGAGGCATGTATCTGAGGTTTTCCTCAGCTTCCCATTTTTAATATAGGGTATGTTGCAAGATTAACGTCTAGTAGATACGGTTACACCAAAGGCATGCCATCCGAGGTTTTCCTCAGGCATCTCATGTTTATCACGAGGTAGTCCAAGAGTTTAACGTCTTATGGAGACGGAATGAGGGTGATCAGAACGTACCATAGAGACGGATCAGAATGACCAATGAGGACGGATCCGAGGTGGTGCACTCCCTAGAG
This sequence comes from Viscum album, assembly GCA_963277665.1. NCBI lineage: Eukaryota > Viridiplantae > Streptophyta > Magnoliopsida > Santalales > Viscaceae > Viscum > Viscum album. The sequence continues at coordinate 808,156,046 of OY728140.1, read as the reverse complement.
GGGAAAAGGGTGATGAATCGGGGTGTACACAGAGGACAGCGACCCGGAGATATGATGGGGCTTACACGTGGAAAGCAGCCCATGCGCCGCTAGGAGAAGGGAGGAGGTGGATGGCGTGATTCCACTTGGATGTGGCGGCACGGGTGAGAATCAGGATCGGTGATGGGTGGATGAATGAAGTTGAGGGGGAATAAAATGGGACCATCGCAGGGGCGACGGTGACGTTGGGCTTGAGCCTTGAAGAGGCTTTCTACGTATCCCTGTGGCAGGGAATCAAAGTCCGCGTAGTTCGGGATAGTGCCGGTGAACCGACGTGAAGGTGGACCTTGGTCCGATGGGCATCGTCAGTGAACCGACGTGAAGGTGGACCTTGGTCTGATGGGCATCGTCAGCGTACCGTCGTGAGGGTGGACCTTGGTCCGATGAGATATGGTCAGTGAACCGGCGTGAATGTGGACCTTGGTCCGATGAGCATCGTCGGCGTACCGATGTGAAGGTGGACCTTGGTTCGATGAGAGATGGTCAGTGAACCGACGTGAATGTGGACCTTGGTCCGATGAGCATCGTCAGCGTACCGACGTAAAGGTGGACCTTGGTCCGATGAGAGATGGGCTTGAACCTCGGGGAGGCTTCCTACGTACCATTCCTTGACATGGATCAAAGACTTCGTAGTTCAAAGGATAGATGGAATACAGTTTAACGTCATGCGGGACGATAGTGAACCCTGACGTGAATAAACGATGGGCGGTGGGTGTCGGTGAATCGACGTAAATGAGGGACCTTAGTCCGATGGGGGTGGGCTTGAACCTTGGGAAGGCTTCCTACATACCAGGACTTGACATGGATCAAAGACTTCGTTGTTCGGGTTAGTCACAACGGCTTGTCGTCGGACTAGAATTGGGTGCACAGTTTAATGTCATGCGGGACAAAAGGAGGCATGCAGTTTAACGTCATGCTGGTTGAGGGTGAAACTCGACGTGAATGAATGACCGAGAAATGTGGCTTGAACCTCATGGAGGCTTCCTACGTACCATGCCTTGACATGGATCAAAGACCTCATAGTTCAGGTGGGAAAGGGTCGCAACAGCTTACCACTGGACCAGAATGCAGTTTAACGTCATGCTGGACCGGGGTGAGACCCGACGTGAAATGACGGGTGGGCTTGAACCTCATAGAGGCTTCCTACGTACCATGCATTGACATGGATCAAAGACCTCTTAGTTCAAAAGAATGGGTGTGTCACAATGGCTTACCACTGGACTGGAGTGTAGTTTAACATCGTGCTGGACGGGGTAAAACCCGACGTGAAAGACGGGCGGGCTTGAACCTCATAGAGGCTTCCTACGTACCATGCCTTGACATGGATCAAAGACCTCGTAGTTCAAGATAAGGGTTTGTCGGTGAACCGACGTGAAAGTGGACCTTGGTCCAATGGGCGGTGGGCTTGAACCTCATAGAGGCTTCCTACATACCATGCCTTGACATGGATCAAAGACCTCGTAGTTCAAATGGGATGGGTCGCAGTGGCTTACCACTGGACCAGAATGGGACCCGACGTGAAATAACGGGTGGGCTTGGACCTCATGGAGGCTTCCTACATACCATGCCTTGACATGGATCAAAGACCTCGTAGTTCAAAATATTATTCGGGGTCAGGGTCGGTGCTCACTATAAGCCCACGTGAGTCATGCTCGGTGTGAGAAACAAGAGGTGGCAAGGACCTGACGATCACGTCGTGAAGGGTGTGTCCGTGAGAAGCGAAGAGGGGCTTACGCATTGACCGGCCCATGGTGTTGGGACTTACTCCAGGATGGAGGCCCAGAACGGCTTACCGCTAAATTGGGTCACAACGGCTTACCGCTGGATAGTGTTGTCAATGGCTAACCGCTGCATAGGATCACAACGGCTTACAGCTGGATAAGGATGTCAACGGCTTACCGCTGAATAGAATCACAACGGCTTACCGCTGGATAGGGTTGTCAATGGCTTACCACTGCATAGGAATGTCAACGGCTTACCGCTGAAAAGGAGTGACAATAGTGGATGGGGCTTACGCTAGGAAGCAGCCCGGGTGCCGCTATGGAGCGGCACTAGTGAATGGGGCTTACGCTAGGAAGCTGCCCGGGTGCCACTGTGGAAAGGCAATGGTGAATGGGGCTTACGCTAGAAGTTGCCCGGGTGCCGCTATGGAGCGGCACTGGTGAATGGGGCTCACGCTAGGAAGCTGCCCGTAATGTCTACCTCATGTCTGGACATGAGGGCATACCAACTCACTAGTGGGTTGAGGGATGTGCCTATGTGCAAGTGCACAAGCGGGAGAACGCCAAGGGCGTTGGAATCAGCCCAAAAAAAGGGACAAGAAAAATGTGAATCACATGCCCGGCATTCAGAATGCGATGAGAGTGTCATGGCGATAGAGGATAACTGTTGACCATGTTCGCAACACAGCATCCTATCGCGTTAGCCTAAAATGGGGACAAACAAATGAGGGGTCGACTGCTGACCGTATTCGAAACACAGGACCTCAAAGTGTCACCCGAAGCCTTTTGGGGCGTTGGCCCAGGACAGCAGGGGGACCATGGGTCTACCATCCATACTGTTAGGGGGTCCCTTCAGACTTTGGAAATGGATGCAGATCCGAATGAAGGACACGCAAAGTGTGGGGTGGAGTGCTGGAATGTTTGAACGGATTCCAACGCTCTTGAAACTATGCCACTGTAAACATGGAATTAGGCATCTTATGCTAGGAGCATAAGGCATCTCTTGTTTAGGGCAAGAGGCATCCTATGTTTGGCACATAAGGATTACTACAGTTTAGAGTCATGTAGAAAGGATTGTTAGCATCTCATGCTAGGAGCACAAGGCATCTCTCGTATATGGAAAGAGGCATCCTATCATTTGTTAGATAGGGTGAACTAAAGTTTAGAGTCATGTAGATATGACTGTTGGCATCTCATGCTAGGAGCATAAGGCATCTCTCGTATAGGACGAGAGGCATCCTATGTTTGGAACATAGGGAGAATACTACAGTTTAGAGTCATGTAGGTAGGACTGTTAGCATCTCATGCTTGGAGCATAAGGCATCTCTCGTATAGGGAAAGAGGCATCCTATGTTTGGAAAATAGGGAGAATACTACAGTTTTTAGTCTTGTAGGTAGGACTATTGGCATCTCATGCTATGAGCATGAGGCATCTCTCGTTAGAAGCGAGAGGCATCCTATGTTTGGCACATAGGGATTACTACAGTTTATAGTCATGTAGAAATGACTATTAGGCAGAAGGTGCCTAGAAATGATTGGTTTTGGGACTTACGCAAAGCAGCCCTTTCTGGTTCAACCTGGCATAGGAGCCAAGTGATCGGGTTTGGAGGAGTTGCCTGAGGGATGGTTCGACTCGAGGTACTCGGGGAATTAATGATGAGAATCTCGACTCACGACATGGAATGAAACCCAGAGGAATATGTCGACTCTAGGTGTTCCACGGTGTGCGGAGGAGTGTATCAAATCATGGTATTCCATAGGTGGAAGGTGGGAGCGCATAAGGGTGCAATGGAAAATCCCGGCATCCCGGCCTGAAAAGTTCGCGGAGCAATAGTCTCTCGCGGAGCAAAGTTCTCGCGAAGTAGCTTCGCGGAGCAAAGGTGTCTCGCGGAGCTTGGTCTCGCGGAGCAGCATCGCGGAGCTTGGTCTCGCAGAGCAGCATCATGGAGCATGGGCTCGCGGAGCAAAGGGCTCTCGCGGAGCTCGGTCTCGCGGAGCAGCAACGCGAAGGAAGTTGCTCGCGGAGCATGGCTTCACAGAGCCGTAATGCGGAGCTCCGCTCAGCCGCCCAAGGGGCGAAGTGGTCGTGGCCGTCCTCTAGTAGAAGTGGGTGAGCTGGGTATTTATAGGCAAGGGGCGCCGCGAATCAGAACTCCCGCGCCGCCTCAGGTGCTTCGCGGCGCGCTCGCGAACGTCAAATTCGTTTTTGGAGAGGTACCGCCTCTGGTGCTTCGCGGCGGCTCACGAACGTCAAATGTGTTCGCGGAGCATCACCGCCTCTGGAGCTTCGCGAGGCCGCGGTGGTCAGGGCGCTTCGCAGCGGGGCTTCGCGGGACCGCGCTGCACGGGTGCTTCGCATCGGTGCTTCACATTAGTGCTTTGCGAGGGGTCTTCGCGGCGCATCACAAATGTCAAACGGGTTCGCGGAGCCTCTCGCCTCATTGTTTCGTGGCGGCGCTCCGCGATCACGGAGGGGGGCTTCGCGAATGGGCTTCACGAACCAGATTTCCATCCCAACTTCAAACGTCCATAAATCCTAATCCGTAACTCCGTTCGGGCCCTACGACCTACCAAATCAAAGCTTGCGAAATGGACTACGATCTTGGATCATGTATGGAAGCATTTGGAAAATTTTGGGGACGCGTTTTCCGGGGTCTAAAATATATATGACCCAATGTGTTCTAAATAATAGAAATTAGTGGTTTCCTTTTATAATGTGATGAGAGGAAACACATGGTATTTCATAAAAGAGTAAAATTAAAAAAATTTAAAATGATTCAAATTGAGAGGAACTAAAATTTGGGAATGGATGAGGTCTAAATATTTCTAAAAAGTATGATTTATACATTTTGTTTAATATAAATACTACCCATATATATTGGTTTAGCCCCCCCCCCCCCCGAGTAAACCATCTTTAAAATTAATTGTAGTGAATTTTTTTTACTACTAATTATGATAAAAATAAAGTTGGAAAAATTCCTAGATATATAAATTTTAATAAAAATATAGATTCCATTTTATTAAATTTAACTCATAAAATTGAAATAATTTAATTTAAAATTATTCCTACAAAATGTGAATAAAAGAAGTTTTCTAGAAAAAAGGATATTCTTATTTATGAAACGTTTTTGCAACAAAATCTAAAATAAAATTAATTATATTGGATTTAATTGGATTATTAAAAATAATTATTAACAAATTTTACTTTTAAACCCATTTTAAAATATTGGAAATCTGTAAATTCTTTGAATAAAAATAATTATTTTAATACATATCAGTATTTTCACTATTCATCAATAAATCAGTATTTTTAGAAAATTCTCAATAATTAAATCATAGGTAAAATATATAAGATTGTTTTTATAAATTATGTTCATTTTTTGAAATGGTTTTTGTAAATATTGAAGGTATTGTTGACATTATTTTGTAATATAATGAAATAAACACATTTTGTAGGGGAAAATATGTTTTTGAGGCATATAATGACCTTAATAATAATTTAGTAATTATTTTTCAATATAATTTCATTGTATATAAAATTTATAAATTCATATATATTTAAAAAAATATTCCTATTCATAACACCAATTAAATGTATAGGGTATAATGATAAAATATATTATACTTCGTTTAGACATAGGGTTCTATGTATCATAAGAAATTAATGAAATTAAAATTATTTGAAGAGAAATATAACACAAAAACTCAAGGTGAGGAATATAGAGATCTGAAAGAGTATTTTTTATGGTACAATATAAATGGGGATACTAAAATGTATGTATCTCGGTGATTTTTTATCATGGTATGGAAATGATACAAAAGTGTAAGGGAATGTTATAAGTAATACCCATACTAGAATGAAATTTAGAAGACATCACCACAGAATTCATTATGGGACACCACAAAACATCATGAGAAATTAGTGATATTTTTTTGTAGTCAATCACCATATAGTGTTAGCATAATTTATTATTATAAATGATGGTTTTTCCATTGATCTTCTTCCTGGTATATTAATTAAATATTTGATAAGTGTATATAGGGAACCATATTTTATTGTATGTAATTAATACCCAAGGATTACCTTGATGTGCTAAATAACTATTATATATAATATATATATATATAGATATATAATTTTTTTATTACATCTTATCATCCTCTAACAAATTGTTAGTTTGAGAGTGTTATTAAAACCCTAGAGGATCTGTTGACATCCTATTCTATAAATTTAAAATGTGGTTGGGATAAACATATTTCTATAATTAAGTTTTCTCAGAACAATATCTTTCACTCTCGTATTATAATGGTTCCTTTCGAATTCCATTTTGGATTAAATTATACAACTCTTACATACTAGTATGAAGTTGTAGAAACAAAGATATTCAGAGTTTAGATAGTTGAGGCAATAGTAAATAATAATATATACATTCAACATCATATCATGGTTGATTAGAGTCAATAGAAGAGTTTTGATGATAATTTACGGTGAGAACAATAATTTAATGTTGGTAAGAGTTTATTCCTTCAAATTTGTCAATATAATCAGTTTTATATATGTGTAATGAATGAAAATTTGGGGCCTTGGTATAACATCCCCATCAAGATTATTAATCAAGTAGGGAAATTTTCATATCACATTGAACTCCCACTAAACATGTCTCTAGTACATGATGTGATCCATTAATCTCTCTGGAGAAATTACATAGCTAATCATTAAAATCTATAAATCTCTAAGGTTGTAATGATGGAAAATGAAGTTTATAATAAAGAAATATTGGTAGAAATATTTTATTGAGAAAATAATGTTATAGGGAATAATACTACTCAACTTGTTAAAGTCATTTAGAGGATTCAAAATATTGATGAAGTTGCATGGGAACCCAAGGATGGGATAAAATTGTGATATCCTAAGTTTTTATGATAGCGTGAAAACATTTTGAGGGAAATTTTCATTTTAATGTGGGTAGAATATAACACCATAGGATTTTAGATGTATTTATTTTGAAATAAAACATCATGTATTGGATATCATGCGATATATGGAGTCCCTAGTTGATATGAAACACCTTATAATAATACATTCTAATGATATTGTAAAATTAGAGTTTATGAATAGTAATAAAAAATTTATAAAAAAAATGTGTAATAGTTTTTATTATTGAAAATGTATTGATATTTGTATAAATAATATTTTCTAATTTTCCAATATTGTCATTTTATACCTTAAAATATTTTTTCTCCAAAGATTGGATTTTATTAATTTTTTCATGAGATATTTATAATTAATTTATGACATTTTTATAAATTATGTTTTGTAAATTGTTATCATTTTTAAAATAAACATGTAAATATTATATTTGGATGAATTTTTAAAACTTTCAAAATTGATTTATTTTTCAGTGAATAGTAGAAAATATATATTTTTATAATAATTGGTATTTATTTTCAGGAAATTATGATTTCAGTTTTATTATAATTTAACATTAGTAAGTATTAATTTGAAATAATCTAATTACTTGCAAAGGAATCATCATTTTACTTTTGTTTGTATAAGTTAATTTTTTGTCTTTAAGGAACATTTTTCAAAAAAACATGTTAAGTGCAAAATGTGTTTTTATCATAAAACATTATTTTAATTTCTATAAATTAATATTTTTAATAGAAAAACATGATCAAGACCATTGGGCCCCAAGAATCAATGACCCCAAGCCCACCTCCCAAAGTCCGGGGGTTGGTGACCAGCACTGAGTAGGCATATCACACACATGGGAGGCATTAGCCTAATTTACTTATAAAAACACACACATATCCAATCCCATAAAATCCTAAAATGTATAACTGATGAAAATAATGCATTAATACATATTTAAACAAATAATATTAGTATGTTAATAATTTACTAATATTTATCATGTGTTTAAATTCCATACCAACAAAAAACTGCAGAGAGTCTAACCTACTCAAAAGGAGGGGACCACAATCAAATAAACCCATCTAGAAAATACCTTGGGCTATCTATCCCAAAATCCATATTATCTGAGGACACCATCAAAAGGGTCTACATCATCATAATTTGTGACATGTGTGAGTAGATCCCATACATGTATGAGTATAAAAATACTCATTAGGACAACCCAGTATCAACATAAAATAATTAATTAGTATTATTCATCCCATAAATATAATGTTAAAACCAAATAAAAACCCAGAATTATTTAGGAAGGAAGAAAATTTTCTATACAGTCTCAACTAAACTACTATCCATAAGATTCCTCTCAATATTTCTGTGAAATTCTTATTTTAGTAGAACCCACTCCATGATCCATTCTATCACTAATTACACTCAACCAATAGGTCCTAGTTTTTGGGACCATCATAAGAAAACATTCTAGTCTCTGAATATCTCTATACATATATAGGGGATCACACACTAGACTGTTGAGGGACACCAAAAATCCAATTTGGATAGACTCTTTATATAGGGTTTCATAATACATCAAAACTAAAAAACCTATTATAAACCCATCTAGAGGGGGATCATCACAATGTGGAAGGAGGGAACTCTGATTCCATGTACCCCTACTAATTTATAAAAAATAATGATAGACGATCACACTCTAATCTCGTGGAGGGACACACCAAACTCTTTTTGAGACTCATCCTCCAAAGGGGGTCACAATCTAGAGATATGTATGAAATAACACACTATAACCTCATATTTAGGGACAAAGTTAACACGCTCAAATAATACTAGTCCAAAATAAATAAATAAAGAGATGAAAATACAATAAAAGTTCAGTACAAATAATATATTAGATGCACAGGGAAGTTCTAGCCAACCCCTAACATACCTATGTTCTTCCATCACACATGGAATGTAGATATTCATTTAAAAGATTTCAATGTATAGATATATGATGTGTAGAGGTCTATAGATAACTAGATCATGCCTTATGATAATGCCCATGTGCTTATTATTGTTCCCATGTACACCATGATTTTCCCACGTACACCTAGTAGTGTTGGAGTACATAACTCTTCCCATGTAATCTAAATGTATCTATATACCCCAGCATTAATATTCCCATATATCCTTAGAGAAACATACCTATATACCAGAATGAGTGATAAGAAATGTGATCTTTTCCTCTCAGTCGAAACCATAGTGCTGCAGCAAGAACCCTACAAGGAGTTTGATCCTAGATAAGAATCCATGTAATCATGAAATTCACATAACCCTGTAGTCTCAACTACATCATCCATCTATGATTATTCTTCCATGATTTCAGATGGTAATAACACATATGAGGTTATAAAACTCTCCTGTATATAGGAATCTAAATCTGGGCCTCAAAGAATCTTGCAAATTTCCACTATTGAGTCGTGCCATCACATCCATGAATTGAATCGTAAAGAACATGAATTTTTGGTCCATTATAATTTACATATAATAAATCAATATTGTCTTTGTTCCTCGATCTCACCCTTGATCATGATCATCACCCATGGTATTGACATGTTGCATCAAAGAATTGTCACAAAAAAACCATATACCCATTATTAGTCAAACCATGGGACAATGAAATGGAATTTAAGAAACATACAATTAAATGGGGGATAAATCCATAAACCAGACTCATGAAGAATGATCTTTTTTCTTTGTGAATTTTAGACTCAATACCTTTCCAACGAATTAGATGAAAACAATTGTAATAATCCACAATCTAATAAATTTCTCATTAATAAATCAACCTTTGATGTGATAATCAATTCCAATTATAGTAATTAATCCATGTTTGATTAGGATAAAATAAAATGATGAAATCATATAAATAAAATATCGAAATAAATTTATGGATTGATCTTTCATGAATAATGGTCTTACATTTTCATCATTGGGGAGATTCATAATCTATTATGGAATAATTATTATTGATATCAAAATGATATGATGTTCTCTACCAAAAATCATCTAAAATTATCTCTAATGACACCTCTCAATACCAAGGTTATGAGATTGACCAAATTGTTTAAGATTCATCGTGTTTAAAGTGAGCATTCTTGGTCAATGTGAAGAATTAATAAAATAAATTACTTAAAATAACTTATTTTATAATTTTCACTAGTGATTCAACAATATAGAAACATCTTGAATTGATAATGATTATGTTATCCCTAGGATAAGGCCCACACAGTAAACATAGCGGCGACCTATAATTCATGAACTGGCCCTTTATTTGGGAGTTTTTCTGATTTTTCAAGAACACCACTCGTATGTGATATTAATATTTTTTAAAATATCATTTCCTTGCTCAACGGGCTATAGAATCTTATTTCATATCATATATTCACTTAAAAATTAATCCATATAATTTTTTTAAGTAATACATATAATTATCATTGTAATTATATTCTCCCAAACTTATGGATTTTCATCCTGAAATTCAAAATTCCTACTTAAAAAGATGTCGGTATTGTATATGAATGTTGTTATCCCACTCATATATATTATCCTATAGATTCATGTGCCAGTATGATATATTAAATAATGGAATTGATCACCCAAAAAGGATCATATCCATCTAATTTTTGATCTCCATTTGGTATCCATATATGGTAACCTTTCCTTTGATGTATATTATTCCATAGAAAATAACATCAGATAAGTTGTAATCATTACTCCCTAGATGTGACATGTGAGTGATTTAAGGATCCTGATATTGTTGCGGCTATAGATCTATTTATTAACTAGCTAGAAATCTCTATATAGTATCCAAAAAGGTCCAGTGAATCTTATAGATATCTAGACACCCCAAAAAATTGATGTAATCCGTAAAAAGGTGAGATGCCTAGGAACACATGGTCTCCCTCATCGAATTATAATTACCACTTTCATCATCCCACATAAGACTCATGATGGATAATTATATACCTCCTCCACTCCTGGATGATCTACACCTACTCTAAAGTAGCTCATGAAAAATATAATCCCAAGAGTAATAAATCTTCTAGATCAGTCCAAAAAAGTGGTGATTTGTAGGATATTCCAAACAAGCCCTCGAATGGTTCTATACCATTCGTAGGATGGTAGATGTTTTTGTACAAAATATACACCAAGGGTAGGTTATCCTTACAATTATAGATAAAATACTTCATTCAATTCCACTACATTTTCTCCATGATATTAATGGTCTGATCACTATGTGCAAAGATCTAGGTATTAAATGATTTGATCAAATACAACTGAGTCTAAATTACATAATATAGTTCTTTCCACAATCTAGATGTGAAGCAAGCATCATGGTTTCAAATTATTTTTAGGGAACTCCATAGATTCAGTCTACATCCTTGATGTATAAGAGTCCTATAATCTCTATTCAACTCTTCTCTTGAATAGATTTTAGGTGGGATGAATTGTTGAGTCAGTCTATAATCAACTAGATGGATCATGTTCCCTATACATATATGGTAACATCTTCAATAACTCTATGGATACCTACTTCCCCTTCCACTCTAGCACCTCAAGTTTTTTAGATAAATTTTCAAGAACCTGGTGCTCAACCTTCACCAGCTGGAAGTTGAGGTGTCAAGAGAAAAATTCCACAATGCTTCTCTTCAATCATGGCCACCAAAAAAAGACTTTGGTGGTCCAAGTACATATTCTACACACCTGAACGTTACAAAAAAAGGGTTATATGAAAATACCTCATCACACCCCCTATAAAATCACCTTTATTATATTACATCCAATGAAAAGGATAACCTGTTTCCCACATTCATAATATCTTTTAAGACATCATCTAGTTGATATATAAGTACTTCAAGTGTAACAATTGGTATCTCCTTGTTAAAATTTGATTAAACATTGTAAAAGTGGTGGGGTAACAACTCTCAGCTATAGATATGTAGCACCATCCATGACCACTAATGAAAACTGTAATGAGGATGACTACTCTAAAACCTCATCCAATGACTAATAATATGATATCTTGCTAATAGAATTTTCCACCATCTTCCCCTTTATAATATTTTTGAAAATCTTGAAGTCAACATCTTGGAAGAACTATACCCCTCATATTTTTCTAATGTTATAATAATTATAAGAGAATATATACCTAAGAATATTTTGGTTATAGTATTGTTAAACCTTTATACTATAAGGTAGTTTCATGAAATATTTATAGGGAATACAATCACCCCTAGCTCAATGTTGTGAATTGCATTATTCTAGAAATGCAGTCTCAACTGCCTAGGACCAAAGGCAATCACCACCAGACTATATACTATAAAATACAATTTATTTTTCTTGAGGGATAATAAAAGCCATTTTATTTAACACCATCTTATGGAAATATCAAAATTGTGGTCCTCATCATCCTCTTCCTCAAATCTTGAAATCACTACAGATAATGTTTTGCCTGCACAAAATGCTACACCATTTAGGTCAAATCTATCAACAGTTATGAAACTATGGTTAATTTCTGTATCAGCCACCAATAGTACCCTACTAATCCAAGGAAACAATTCACCTCAATAACTCTCTTGGGTGGATCACATTCTTTAACTAATTCAACATTCATAGAAATAACTACCACTTCTCCCTTTGATATGACGGCCCCAGAAAGTGAACCTCTTGAATCCAGAACTAGAAACTCGAGATCTTTATTTAATTTTTTGTCTCTTAAAATGTATTGATGAACACCCTCATGTGTCTCATTTTCACATCCTTGATTAATAAGTACCCTAGGATGTTGTCAATTAAGACCCCCACAAAGAGGTCTAACAAGGGATTAATGATCTTGTTCATAAGTCCTATGAACAATACGAGAGTGTTCATTACATCGAAAAGCATCACCATGTTTTCATAATGATTGAAGTGACATCAAAATGTTTCCTTTTGTATATCCTCATCTTGTTCTCATCGCTAGCAATATCCTAATCTAATGTCAATCTCTAAGAACTATCATGACCTTGTAAACTAATCAAAAAGACATTTATCCCCAATAGTGGGTATATGTTCTTCATCATCACCTAGTTCAAGAGCCTCTAATCAATATGTAACCTCAAGATTATGTCCACCTTCTTCAAGAAAGACACTAGGAATTCCTAGGGGAAACACTAGGTCTCATGTTCCATTATTCTATAACTCCTCTAACTATACCCTCATCTCAAAAAGCTATATGGGACCCATCAGATATATAAGTGAGTATATCATCATCCACTTGGGGTGTTTTAAAATGAATAAATCTAAAACCTGGAGGGTAGTTGAGCATATAATTTCCTCAATAAAGGTTACATTATTATCCATGACCACCACTATAAAATGGCATCCCAGAGTATCCCCTACTCTAGGATTCATTCTATCCAACTACAGAGTAATCGTTTTCACTCTCTTTTTCTTGATCTGTTCTAGCTCAACAAGGGTTTCCTTCTCACCCACTACATATATCCTCATCCCACGACCACAAAATCCCCACATCTTCTATCAAAGCATAATATTGCACTATCAGTAGAAGTGCCCAATCACCAATTCACCTTCTATTAGAGTCTCTATAGATAATGGTCGAGCTAAATATTTACTGTAATCTATATGTATCAAACTATAGAAGTATCAATAAAGTAATGAATTACTATTATTTCTATCATTACTATAGATAAGGTAGAAAAGACACATATTATACCTCACATAATCCCTATATACTTGAAGTCAATGAACTCTATAGTTTGTATCTATCCTCATTTTTAAAGACCCATAATTTCCATATAATTGTTTTTATTTATTTGGGATAATTAAAAGACCTAAAAATTTAATGGCCCATGATTCCATGGCCTAGAGTGCCCGGAATGATCCATTGAAAAAGTGTTAAGCTTAAAATATGGTGCAAGAGTAGTTTTTCACAAAAAGTGAAATAACTCTTAAATGTTGCCCAGATCAGAAATCCTAGGACATTGTTGCATGCAGGATGGTGGGTTTACCCTAGACACGACTTAAGTTTAGTCAGCATAGGCCTCTAGTGGGAAAACCTGAAATGGAATAACTATAAATAAAATAATTAAATAAACTTATTTTATTTTTCAAATTCATATAAATCACGAGTGGTGACTTGGATTAAAAATCTGAGACCACTGCTGAACTCGTGAGGATATTCTTTCCATTGGAAGATCCTAACATTGGCCAGCATGGTCCAATAGTGGATGTTAGTTTTTAGCCGCGAATAAAATAACTAAGTAGCAATTATTTTATTGTTAAATTTTATAACTCATAAATGGTAAATCAGATTGGAAATATAAGATTACCATTGATCTCTTGAGGGTGGGTTTCCCTTAGGCAAAGACTAACCTCGACTGGAACGGGTCGAGGCTGAATGTTAATAATTTTTGAACTTTTTTTAAGGTACGTATAGTAAACGTGCGGGAGAAAATTTTTTATTTTTTGAACAGGTGCTCATAATTGAAATCCAAGGGTACTGGTGAACTCTTAGCACTAGGATTCACTTAAAGAAGGCTTCACTTCGACCGTAGTAGGTCAGGTGAAAAAAATAGTTTTTGTGACTTTTAAAAATTAATTTAATAACAAAATTGTTATTTTATTTTATCCTACCACATCTTGAGTGGTAGTGGTGGGGAATACGGAGGATGTCAGACATTTAATATGGGATATTAAATGCTCAGTTACACTTTGATTTTGTAACCACCCCTTGTGAAATTAAGGTGGAACATTAATTACGTCAATTAATAAACTTCATTAATTCCTCGGTGCATTACTCACACTTTCCCCCCTCTATTTAAATGGAGCTCTGGGTAGAGTTTTTGGCATGGCTTCATCATGTGAGGAACCTCTGGTGAAGTGACACGACACCTTCCTCTGACAGAGATGGAAGCTCAGGTGGAAACGAACTGGGATTGACTAATGTCGGTGACTTTATCGAATGTGGAATCTTCTTCCACCACCACTACATCTTCAATGAATCTTGAAGTAGGGGTTGTCTTTTAATTCAATAAATTCCAACATTTCTACCTCTCATTCTTAAATTTGAGGGTGGTCATTATAGGGGATTTAAACGGGGTTTATCATTATTTTAATGTGATGTATAAATTACCTCCACTTGTTATAATGCTAATGTAGAGGGTGTGGGCCAAATGAACGAGGCTCGGACCATCCGTCACTTGTTTTTCATTGCATTCTTTAGAGGTGGGTTGTTCCGACTTGACGAAAACTTGAAACCAAGATGTGTGTAACAACGTTGGCATCCAGAGAGGACCGTAGGCACATTCGGAAGAAGGAACGAACAACTAGGGCACACCATGTGGCATGTGGAAGAAGCGGTTGCAAGGCACCGACATGGCGGCACTAGTGACCGGCGTCGACGGACGAGTTTGGCGGCGGGAAACCACTAGTCCCAGTGGTCGGATAGGTGGCCGACCATAGAGGTGAAGGTGGTGCGACATCATGTGCATATTTTAAGGGAGTCGCGGCTTGAATCCACGGTGATACAAGTGGACCATCTCCCTACGTGTCCCATGGGTGATGAGATGGTGCCACCTGACACTCCTAATAAAGGAGTCGGACTAATCCTTTGAGTCGTTTCAGAAGTAGTTGACCACATGAACCCACATGGTTTCCACCAGCCGGGGGGCCAAGCCACCGTGGCCCAGCCTTGCTAGGGATGGCCGGGCTTAGCCCATCACTACCCGACCCACCCGTTTGGGGCCAGGTCGGACCCAGACTGGGTCCTATCGGCCTGGGCCAGGTCGAAATGGACCCAGACCCCTCTCGAGCCAAGATACGCTTAAAAGGTCTTATCTTATGAACCATAAATATATTTGATGAACCTTATATGGTGCTGGGATCCTTAGAGAGAGACAGTCATTTTGAGATACTCCACATGGCTTTCAGAGAAATTTTGACTTTGTCCGGGATAGATCATACATGAATCTAATAGGGCCCTCGATATTAAAATACCTATGTCTTACAGACCGGGTGTCTGATTGACATGTCATCTATTTCATTGGAACCCTTATGACATGACAGATCATCGAGTTACTTACTTGTGGAACATCATCACAGTTGAGGTATGGCTGATAATCGAAAGAGCATAACTAGGGTGTTTCTTACTGTGAGATTTAGGACGGCTACTCCCTTGATGACTCAAGACATGGGTATTCCTTACTCCACTACTTCGGTAAAGATTTGACTCCTCGTGTCATGAGTTTGGGTTGGTTTCCATCTGATTAGTTTTTCTATCTTTAGAGCCGGTACTCCCCTATTGGACAAGGACACGGGTCCTCCATACATAACCCACATAGAGTCAGTTACTCCCCTACTGGTTAGGGTGTGGGTCCTCTATGTTAGGAGTGGGTACTATCATATCAACCCAGGGTGTGGATCCTCCTTATACAGTGATATAGTAGAGTTGTTACTTCCCTTTCGTTCTAGGGTGATGTTCCTCTAGCCTGGGGTTGGTACTCCCCTGGCATACTAGGGTGTGTGTTCCCCACCGCAAACAAACTACCAATGTTGTCCTCCTTTATCGTGTAGTGTGTGAGTCCACACTTATAGAGTCATTACTCTCTTTCTAATCCAAGGTGTGGGTCCTCTAGCCTAGGTTCGGTACTCCTCTGAAGTACTAGGGAATAGGTCCCCCACAACAACAAAAAAACCAGAGTTGTACTCCCCTACCGGGTTGGCTGAAGGTCCTTACATATGGGGTAGTACTCCCCCATCTCCAAGTAGCAATGGGGAGCTTGTCCTTCATGGGACTTGGAGCTCCCTCGACTATAGGATGTAGTATTGAGGAGTGTGAATCTTCCCTTGGTTTCCATTGGTCTTTCCTCGGGCACAAGATTGTGACTATGAGACCTCTAATATCGGGCACTAGAGGTAGTTCTAGTAGAAAGTTCCCAATGGAGCACAACCTTTTAGACATTCTATTTAGAATGGTTGAGTTGTAACTGATAGAGTACATCTCTCTGAAGGGTTCAATCAGGAGGGCTAGTTCATAGAGCATGTACTCTTAATCCTTGAGTTATGCTTTCAGCATTCTTTGGAAATCTTGGAAATGGATTAAGGTTGGGGCCTTATGTTTCTTTGTGGATGAGACGAGTATATCTGGTTTGAGCTATGTCTTTTTATTTGTGTTTTGTGATTGAGATCATGCTTTATGGTTTTCCTTTGTGGAATTATAAGAGACCTTCAGGGGTCTCAGGGTCCCTACTGGATATTGTTATAGTCACCCCTACACGGGCTTAGCCCGCACCTCATTGTTTCTTGTGTAGACGATGATAAGCTTAGCTAAGACATGAGTGATCCAAGACCAGGTGGTACACAGAGGAGACTAGATGACATACAGAGCTGTGGAGACGATTTTTACCTACCCTTTTGGTAGGATACTTGGTGGATGATCGTAGGAGTTTTTTTACAGGTTTAAAGGAAATTGTTTCCCATTTTGGGGATACAACTTTTTGGTGCCAATCTCTAACCCCTAGCCTATGGAAGGTGGGCTTGGGGTAGTCACAAAATAGGCCTTGAGGTACGGGTCATGAAAAAGTGGTGTCAAAGGGGGTCGGTTATACCAAAGAACTAGGACTCTGATCTTTCCAATGGAGCAATAGTGTCATGTGTATTCAGTGTTGTTTTTAGTTCGGGGATTACAGTGTTGGTGCGGCGGCTGACGTATCCATACACAAGGACACTAAATTCTGATTTCTGACTTGATGCATGAAAACAATAATTTTGTGTGTTTTGGAAATGATTTTTATTTTGATCTCTTTTGATTCAGGTCACTAGGTATAACTTATTGAACACGGTTCATCTTGATTGTCTTTCAAGATGCCTTCATGCAGACATTCAGCCAGGATTCCAATGCATGACCATGAGGATGGTCCACAATGTGATGAGTCTTTATTACAAGGATTATTTTATGATATAGGTACATTCAAGAGGTGTTCCAATGATAACACTTCCCTTTAGTCAGCAGTTTCTATTGGAGCTACCGGTAGAGGGAAATTATATGCTTAGTACCTTACATGAGTTTCAGTTACAGATAGCCCTCAGGTTCTGAGACAATCCTGACTCACAGGCATCTAAGGACTAGTTTGAGATGTTGATTGAGTTTCCATCTATCTAGGCCACCATTAGATTAGATGGTGGTCCTGTTAGTGAGAATTCATTGTGGCTTAGTCACTACTACAAAAGCAGGATTTATCAGTGCTCAAAATGGGCTTTAACAGTGCTAAAAATCACTGTAAAGCTCAACGCTGATAAAGTGGGGTCCCCATTATCAGCGCTCAAAAAGAGATGATAAATTCCCTGTCTGCTATAACATAAAATTCTGTAGCAGCACACCCAAACAAGACCTGCAAAAAAATCAACATATCAACAAGTATACCCATAGACCATTAACACATAATTCATAATGTAATTACAGAAATTATATCCTTACAAAAAGTATACCCATACACCATTAACACATAATTCATAAGTTAATTAAATACATAAATGTAATGACCCAAAGTTTCATTAATGGAAAATCCCTCTTGATCCAGTTAAATGTTTCTTTATGAAAAATGTTTTTATAAGATGTCAACTTCTTTAGTTTTACGTTAAGATTTGTGACCGTTACTTTTATAGCCGTTGAACAGTGATCATCTGGGTAGTTTAAATATAAGGCTTTAACGAACCAATTTTCTACTCAGACAATGGAAGCGATGGCCTCATCCAGTAGAATTGCCCCTTATAAAGCCCATTTGTCGGAGCTCGGAAAAGAGGTGGCGTCTTTGGGATTTGCCCTTGACCAAGCCCAAGCTGAGCTTCATCAAGTCAAGCTTCAACGTGATCTTCTATGGGAAAAATGGAATTTGATTGAAATTACAACTCGAGCGATGTTATCCGAGCAACCCTAAGAGTCTGTCACCATCGCACACCTTACCCTTAGGTATTATGCGGCTATTTTAAGGGGTTATGTAACAAATAAGTAGCGCCATGTTCATGTACATTATTTTTTTTATATAATAATGAATATAATTTCTAGCCATTTTTGATACATTGTAATTAGTTTTTAAAGTACAAATGGTGTTTTTAGTTATTATTTAATTAAGAATTATATTTTATTAAATTAAAGGATTTTTGAATTAAATAATATTTTAATAAAATATTATTATTAATATTACATTAATTTTTATTAAATATAAATGATCTTATAATTTTATGGATGCAATTAAAATTTTTATTAATGTTTGAAATCCATTTCTGTCAAAACCCATGAATTTTTTTATAAATGTCAGTTTTTATTTTAAAAATTAAAGTTCACATATTTAGAAAATTATTTAGATAAAATAAATATTATTTTTGGAATCAGGACGTCGAAATTATCCAACAGTGAATTTTTCATAATTTTCTGAGACAGTCAAATTTTTGGGTAAAAATTAAATACCATTTAAATATATAATGTGTTTTATGACATCATAATGACCCAATGGTAATGTAATAAAATACCATAATCCTTATGTTCGGCCAATATGTGTTTTATCATTAAAATAATGAGGTTTTGGGTTTGTTTGACTTACTTTTCAAAGCATTAATGGAGCCCTCAAGACTTATTCAACACTTTGCCTTTTTAAATTAATTTCCATGGGAGTGTGACTCGCCTCCACATAAGAAACCCTATTTTTTTTAATATGTTCGGACCTTGGCCTTGTAAAATATTGTTTTCCTCTTTCCTTTTCCAGAAACCATGGGCAAATACCATGGTATGGTTTGTGGTTTGGATTATTTTAATATAAGGGGTCCCAAACCTAAATAATAAAGAATTCTCTCACCTTTCCTATATAAACCCACCCAAGCTCCCACTTCCTCCTCACTCAAAGCCCTTTAAGTTCGTCCAACCTCTGCCCTACTCTATCTAGAATCCTCCCAAGGTGCCCCAATCTCCCAAGAAGCCTCTCACAAGCCTCTCTCTAGCCTTTGGAAGCACACTTCCAAGTAAGGGGTTTTCTTCCTTTCTCATTTTTGTAAATTTTCTTTAAGTTGTATTTCCCTTTTAATTTCAATTATGAATGTTGGGGTATGGTTTCACACCTCCCCCACACTGCCCTCTTATTTTTTGAATGATGGGATACCCCTTTCTCTCTCATTAAAAGCCTCCCATGTACACCCGTTACTATGCCAAAATTCTGAAAGAAACCTTTTTCTCCTCTTTTATATTCAAGAAATACTTTTGTATCATGAATCTAAATTCCTTTTCAATTGTTGGGACATGTATCTATATGACCTCCTTACTGTCCATTACATGTAAATATGATGAGGAACCCCTTTCTCTCTCATCAACCTTTTTTTATGAATTCTTATGTTACGCCGTTACGCTGCCGAAATCACACCGATTTTCTAAGCCAATATCATTGTGTAGTGAATACCATGCTCATTTCTCCATCAAGGGTATTCAACTTTATGCACATTTACTTATTGATTATAAAGTTTCATGTATGAATTCCACATTCGTTTATCGTGGAATAAATGATTATGTTTTATGAATCCATGTCTTATGATCCATGTGGCACACTTATGCATGAAATGAAATGTTTAAGAAGGGTGTGCCCTTTATAGCGCTCCAATGCATTGGGTAAAGTATAGTGTCATGATACGTCATGTGCAATGAGTTTTGACTCATGCTAATTCAAGTGCAACGAGGGTTTACTCGTGCTTCAAGTGCAATGAGGGTTTACTCATGCTCCATGTGCAATGAGCCTTGGCTCATGCTAATTCAATGTTAAGTGTTGTTGACACATTTCCATGTTATGATTATCATGCTTTATCATGCCTTTATGTTCATGTTTTTCTTATTCTCTATTGATATGCCTATTTCCTAACATGTATTGTACTCCTCATGTTATTCATTGTGTACTCCCTTACTGGGCTTTATAGCTCACCCTTTTCTTATGCATGTCCTCAGGTTATCCCATGCAATGCTAAGTACGAAGGAATGTAGTGGTCATGTAAAGGATGTTTTCAATAAAGATGTTGTATTTCAAGTTTAAAGTCTTTATGTAATGATCCTAAGCCCCAAAGACACTAAACCTCTTGATCCTTTTTGTTGTATCAAGTGAAGTTTTATTTAATAAATCATGTTTAAGTTGTAATAAAAAGCAAGGTTGTCATAGTTGGTATCAGAGGATAGGTTTAGTTATTTTTGGGATTAGGAAACCCTAGTAAAGACTTTGATACAAGACTAAGCATAATAAAAAGATCCCTAAGTTTTGGTAAATACTAAGTAAGTGGTTTATAAAACAAATACATCCCTGTCTGGATACGAGCAGGTAGAGGCGGCTCTAGCACAGATGTATCCTAGGGGTAAAACCCGAAAACACCGCTTTGAGCTAGAATCAGATGGGAACTGGTTCACGACAACGGGCCTTGCTGCACTCTTGGTTACGACACTCCCGAGGGATATGTTTTGATAAATTCACAATCTTAGTATGAACCCTTATTAAGGGAAAAATGCCCCTAAGAATATATGTTAGAAGGAAGATCATGAAAAGCCTGGATTGAATCCTATAGACTCATGAGTTAAAGAGATTAAAGTTTATTTATAAGTCATAAACATTTGTCTTTGGATTACCCTTTATGTGTTACCCCTAACTTTCTTTTATTCCAGCCAATGGACGGTAATAGGATAACTCGGGCTAACAACCGTTGTGAAGATCAGTGTGATGATTGTACTTATGAGATGCCCAATCCAATGGGAGCGGGAATCGCGAACTTTTTCACGCTTCCTTCTCAGATAACTAAAGTTTTGAATAGAAACACTGGTCAAGAGGAACGTTCAACCCCCCCTAAGAAAGAACAAGTCACTATTGAAAGCTTCATGAGACAAAGGCCTCCTACTTTTAGTGGATCATCCGATCCCATGATCGCTGAACAATGGATCAACTCCATTGAAAAGATATTCTCCATCCTCCAATGCTCTGAAAAAGAGAAGGTTCTCCTGGAGTATTATCGCATGGAGGGTGAAGCTGATCAATGGTGGACGTTGATCAAAAATACGAAGCCTGAGGAGGAGATCAAGGCTTTGGAATGGAAGGAATTCCAGAAGATGTTTTTCGATAAATATTTTCCGTGCACCCTCCGTCTTAAGATGGAAAGGGACTTCCTTTCCCTCAAGCAGAAAGTTGAAGAATCTGTGGGAGCGTACGAGGAAAACTTCACAAGGCTTGCACAATACGCTTTCGGCTTTGTCGTTACCCCCGAATGCAAGGTTGACTGCTTCTTTGGTGGGATGAATCCTAGCTTGCAGAAAGCATTAGCGATCCGTGACTTCGACAGCTATGAGGAAATTGTCCGATGTTCCCTCAAGGTTGAAATGGAGATCAGAGAATCACAGGGGTATCATGGGGACAAGAAGCGTAAGGTGGACTTCAATGCTGGTGGTCCGATGGATAAATCCAATGGCGCTAAGAAATTCCAGCACCCCACTTGCCAAAAGTGTGGAAAGAAGCACCCTGGAAATTGCCTTAGGGGGACAAGAAAATGCTTCAAGTGTGGAAGAGAAGGGCACCTAGCTGTTAACTGTCAGCAAGAAGGACCCGCGGCTGCGACAGAGGGGAGGAACGCTCCGTTCGAACCTCAACGCATTGTTCAATGCTACAAATTCAAAGAACCGGGTCATTTTGCAAATCAGTGCCCTAATCCAAGGGTTATCGGAGGCAACCAGCAACATCCAAGACAGCAAGGAAGAACTTTTTCCATCACTTCTGCCGAAGTGAACCCCGACAACGAAGTGGTGACAGGTACGCTAGTTATTCATTCATGAATAGCGAAAGTACTTTTTGATTCAGGTTCTACGCATTCTTTTATATCTCAAAAGTTTAGTAGAACAATCCCTGCACCACCACAAATCATGGAAGTAAAGATGTCTGTGAGTACGGAAAATGGGGCAATCATTGCATCCCATGAGTATAAGTCCTCCCCTATTATAATCTGTGGATTTAATTTCCCGGTGAACCTCGTCATACTCCCTTTGGTGGAATTTGATGCAATTCTTGGCATGGATTGTCTTTCCTTATATAGATCCAACATAAATTGTCGGGAGAGGGAAATCACGCTCCATATGGAGAATCGACCCCTGATTCTTTACAAGTGTCAGGAGGAAGATGAATCTCCTTTAGCTCCATCATCTCAAGCATGGATATTACTGCCTTATGAGCATGCATATCTGGCTCAGATGATTGAGTCCAAGGAAGAAACCACCCTTGAAGAAATGCCTATTGTGAGGGAATTCGCTGAAGTATTTCCTGAGGAACTTCCTGGTCTTCCTCCAAGAAGAGATATTGAGTTCTCAATTGAACTTATACCTGGGACGCTACCAATATCCAAGACTCCATATAGAATGGATGTTGTTGAGCTTGAAGAGCTGAAGAAACAACTACAGGAGAATCTGGATAAAGGGTTTATACGCCCAAGTGCATCACCATGGGGTGCACCAGTCCTCTTCGTCAAGAAGAAGGATGGGTCAATGCGGATTTGCATCGATTATCATGAACTTAACAAAATCACGATAAAGAACAAGTATCCTCTCCCAAGAATCGATGACTTGTTTGATCAGCTGCGTGGAGCACAATACTTCTCCAAGGTGGACTTGCGGTCGGGATATTATCAAGTAAGGGTGAAGAAAGAAGATATCCCCAAGACTGCTTTTCGTACAAGGTATGGGCACTATGAATTCATAGTAATGTCTTTCGGACCCACCAATGCTCCAGCAATATTCATGGACTTGATGAATAGAGTCTTTAGAAATTACCTAGACAAATTTGTGGTAGTCTTTATAGATGATATTCTAATATACTCCAAAACCAAGGAGGACCATGAAGAGCATTTAAGAACTATACTGGAGACTTTGCGCAAGGAGAATCTCTATGCCAAGTACAGTAAGTGTGAGTTCTGGTTGAAGGAAGTCTTATTATTGGGCCATATCATCACAAGCAATGGGATATCTGTGGACCCCTCCAAAACAGATGCAATTGAGGGATGGACGAGGCCAACATTGGTAACTGATATCCGTAGCTTCTTGGGGTTAGGTGGATATTATTGACGATTTGTGAGAAATTTCTCACGATTGTCCAACCCTCTTACCAAGATAACTCGAAAGGGAGTAAAGTTTGCTTGGAGTGATGAATGTGAAGAATGCTTCAAGGAGTTGAAAAAGGAGGCTTATCACTGCACCCGTACTCACTTTACCCACAAGTGGGGAACTTTTTGTGGTATTCAGTGATGCCTCAAAGAAGGGATTAGGATGTGTGCTAATGCAGAATGATAAATTGATATCCTATGCCTCAAGGCAGTTGAAAATCCATGAGAGAAACTATCCAACGCATGATCTGGAGTTGGCGGCGGTGATCTTTGCCTTGAAAATCTGGCGGCATTATCTCTATGGAGAGAAATGTGAGATATATACTGACCACAAGAGTCTTAAATATATATTCACACAGAAAGAGCTTAATAAGCGCCAGATAAGATGGATAGAGCTCATCAAGGATTATGACTGTTCAATACATTACCACCCTGGGAAGGCCAACAAGGTGGCGGATGCCCTAAGTAGAAAGGATCCAGCGATTCTATCAATGATGAGAATTGAGAAGGATCCAATCTTCTTAGACTTGATGAAGATGGACGTGGGAATCATAAAGAAGGGAACATCATCAATCCTTTCACAAATGATTGCTCAACCATATCTGTTGGAAAGGTTAAAGGATGCTCAAAAGGATGATGCGGGAATCCAAGAAAAAGTGGAAGCTATCAAAATGGGAAAATCCTCAGAGTTTATGTTAATGAAGAAGGAATTTTGCGGTTTGGGAAAAGACTATGTGTTCCATCAAGTTCGGAGCTGAAGAAGGAACTTTTGGGTGATGCACATAGTTCAAATTTCTCTATTCACCCAGGGAGCACAAAGATGTATCGAGATCTCCGAGAAAACTTTTGGTGGGATAATATGAAGAAGGAGATCGCTGAATATACATCAAAGTGCCTGGTGTGTCAGCAAGTGAAGGCAGAGAGGCAGAAGTCTAAGGGGATGATGAAACCATTGCCCATACCAGAATGGAAATGGGAGAACATCACCATGGACTTCGTCACTGGACTTCCAAGGACATCCAAAGGCAACAATGAAATCTGGGTTGTTGTGGATCGTCTTACAAAGACTGCACACTTCATTACTATTCGAGAGGATTTCTCTTTGGATCAACTGGCACAGATATATATCAAGGAAGTGGTACGGTTGCATGGAGTACCACTATCTATTGTGTCTGACCGAGATCCAAGATTTACCTCTATGTTTTGGAAGAGTCTTCAACATGCTCTGAATACTGAACTGAACTTCAGTACGGCCTATCATCCTCAAACTGATGGCCAATCCGAGCGGACTATCCAAACACTTGAGGATATGTTGAGAGCGTTCTCAATGGACTTTAAAGGAGGATGGGATCAACATCTTCCTCTGGTTGAGTTCTCTTATAATAATAGTTTCCACTCGAGCATCCAAATGGAACCATATGAAGCCCTGTATGGGAGAAGGTGCAGAACACCGGCATGTTGGGATGAGGTCGGTGAACGTAAGCTGCATGGACCAGAAATGGTCGAAGAAATGGTGGAGAAGGTGAAAACCATTCAGCAGCATATCAAGGTAGCCCAAAGTCGACAGAAGAGTTATGCAGATAATCATCGATGAGACCTTGAATTTAAAGTCGGAGACATGGTGTTTTTACGCATATCTCCGTGGAAGAAGGTCATGAGGTTTGGAAAGAAAGGAAAGTTAAGTCCAAGGTACATTGGCCCCTTCGAGATTCTTGATCGTGTTGGGGTTGTGGCCTATCGACTAGCACTTCCACCTACTATGGCCAAGGTGCATGATTTCTTCCGTGTATCCCTCTTAAGGAAGTACATACCAGACCCTTCACATGTACTCTCTTCCGAGGTGGTACAATTAGAAGACGATCTTTCTTATGAAGAGAAACCAGTGAAGATCTTAGATCGTAGAGAAAAAGTTCTACGAAATAAGACAATGCCCCTCGTCAAGGTGTTGTGGAGAAACCACAAGTTTGAAGAAGCAACTTGGGAGTCAGAGGATATGATGAGGCTAAGTTACCCGCATTTGTTTTAGTGTGGGAAAAGGAAAATTTCGAGGGCAAAATTTCTTAAGGGGGGAATGTTGTAACGACCCAAAGTTTCATTAATGGAAAATCCCCCTTGATCTAGTTAAATGTTTCTTTATGAAAAATGTTTTTATAATATGTCAACTTATTTAGTTTTACGTTAAGATTTGTGACCGTTACTTTTATAGTCGTTGAACATTGATCATCTGGGTAGTTTAAATATAAGGCTTTAACGAACCAATTTTCTACTCAGACAAAGGAAGCGATGGCCTCATCCAGTAGAATTTCCCCTTATGAAGCCCATTTGTCGGAGCTCGGAAAAGAGGTGGCGTCTTTGGGCTTTTCCCTTGACCAAGCCCAAGCTGAGCTTCATCAAGTCAAGCTTGAACGTGATCGTCTACAGGAAAAATGGAAGTTGATTGAAATTACAACTCGAGCGATGTTATCCGAGCAACCCCAAGAGTCTGTCACCATCGCACACCTTACGCTTAGGTCTTATGCGGCTATTTTAAGGGGTTATGTAACAAATAAGTAGCACCATGTTCATGTACATTATTTTTTGTATATAATAATGAATATAATTTCTAGCCATTTTTGATACATTGTAATTAGTTTTTAAAGTACAAATGGTGTTTTTAGTTATTATTTAATTTAGAATTATATTTTATTAAATTAAAGGATTTTTGAATTAAATAATATTTTAATAAAATATTATTATTAATATTACATTAATTTTTATTAAATATAAATGATCTTATAATTTTATGAATGCAATTAAAATTTTTATTATGGTTTGAAAGCCATTTCTGTCAAAACCCATGAATTTTTTTATAAATGTCGGTTTTTATTTTAAAAATGAAAGTTCACATATTTAGAAAATTATTTAGATAAAATAAATATTATTTTTGGAATCAGGACGTCGAAATTATCCAACAGTGAATTTTTCATAATTTTCTGAGACAGTCAAATTTTTGGGTAAAAATTAAATACCATTTAAATATATAATGTGTTTTATGACATCATAATGACCCAATGGTGATGTAATAAAATACCATAATCATTATGTTCGTCCAATATGTGTTTTATCATTAAAAAAATGAGGTTTTGGGTTTGTTTGACTTACTTTTCAAAGCATTAATGGAGCCCTCAAGACTTATTCAACACTTTGCCTTTTTAAATTAATTTCCATGGGAGTGTGACTCACCTCCACATAAGCAACCCTATTTTTTTAATAAGTTCGGACCTTGGCCTTGTAAAATATTGTTTTCCTCTTTCCTTTTCCAGAAACCATGGGTAAATACCATGGGATGGTTTGTGGTTTGGATTATTTTAATATAAGGGGTCCCAAACCTAAATAATAAAGAATTCTCTCACCTTTCCTATATAAACCCACCCAAGCTCCCACTTCCTCCTCACTCAAAGCCCTTGAAGTTCGTCCAACCTCTGACCTACTCTCTCTAGAATCCTCCAAAGGTGCCCCAAGCTCCCAAGAATCCTCTCACAAGCCTCTCTCTAGCCTTTGGAAGCACACTTCCAAGTAAGGGGTTTTCTTCCTTTCTCATTTTTGTCAATTTTCTTTAAGTTGTATTGCCCTTTTAATTTCAATTATGAATGTTGGGGTATGGTTTCACACCTCCCCCACACTGCCCTCTTATTGTTTGAATGATGGGATACCCCTTTCTCTCTCATTAAAATCCTCCCATGTAAACCCGTTACTATGCCGAAATTCCGAAAGAAACCTTTTTCTCCTCTTTTATATTCAAGCAATACTTTTGTATCATGAATCTAAATTCATTTTCAATTGTTGGGACATGTATCTATATGACCTACTTACTGTCCATTACGTGTAAATATTATGAGGAACCCCTTTCTCTCTCATCAACCTTTTTTTATGAAATCTTATGTTACACCCGTACGCTGCCGAAATCACACCGATTTTCTAAGCCAATATCATTGTGTAGTGAATACCATACCCATTTCTCCATCAAGGGTATTAACCTTTATGCACATTTACTTATTGATTATAAAGTTTCATGTATGAATTCCACATTCCTTTATGCATTAAATGAAATGTTTAAGAAGGGTGCGCCCTTTATAGCGCTCCAATGCATTGGGTAAAGTATAGTATCATGATACGTCATGTGCAATGAGTGTTGAATCATGCTAATTAAAGTGCAACTAGGGTTTACTCGTGCTTCAAGTGCAATGAGGGTTTACTCATGCTCCATGTGCAATGAGACTTGGCTCATGCTAATTCAATGTTAAGTGTTGTTGCCACATTTCCATGTTATGATTATCATGATTTATCATGCCTTTATGTTCATGTTTTTCTTATGCTCTATTGATATGCCTATTTCCTAACATGTATTGTACTCCTCATGTTATTAATTTTGTACTCCCTTACTGGGCATTATAGCTCACCCTTTTCTTATGAATGTCCTCAGGTTATCCCATGCAATGTTAAGTACGAAGGAATGTAGTGGTCATGTAAAGGATTTTTTCAATAAAGATGTTGTATTTCAAGTTTAAAGTCTTTATGTAATGATCCTAAGCCCCAAAGACACTAAACCTCTCGATCCTTTCTGTTGTATCAAGTGAAGTTTTATGTAATAAAGCATGTTTAAGTTGTAATAAAAAGCAGGGTTTTTATAATAAATATTTCAATTAAGAATTTAGGGGGATTGGGGTTTGTTCGGGGTTTGGAGTGGATATCCAAGGGGGGTAGGGGTGTCCACGGGGTGGGGGTGTCCGGGGGGATGGGGGTGTCCGGAGGGATAGGGGTGTCTAGGGGGGTGGGTGTGGTCCAGGAGTTTGGGGGGCTATCCAAGGGGGTGGGGTGGTGTCTAGGGGGTGGTGGGGATGTCCATGGGGGTGGGGGTGTCCATGGGGGGTGGGGTGTCTAGGTGGTGGGGTGCTAACTAAGAGGGGTGGGTCGTCCAGGGGTGGGGTAGTCTAGGGGGTTGGGGGTGTTCAAGGGTGGGGCTGACTAGGGGGATATCTATGGGGGTGTCCAGGGGGTGGGGTGGTGTCTAGAGGGTTGGGGGGCTTTCTAGGGGTGGGGTGTCCAGAGGGGTGGGGTGTCCAGGGGTGGGGTGGTGTTCAGGGGGTGGGGGCAGTCTTGGGGGTTCGTGGGGCTGCCCAAGGGGGGTGGGGTGGTGCCCAGGGGGTGGGGGTGGGTGTCCATGGGGGTGGGGGTGTTTGGGTGGTGGGGTGGTGCCTAGGAGTGGTGGGGGTGTCCAAGGGGTGGGGGCGTCTAGGGGGTGGGGGTTTCCAAAGGTTTGGGGTGTCCAAGGGGTTGGTAGTGTCCATGGGGGTTGGGCGGTCTAGGGAGTTGGGGGGGTTATCCAAGGGGTGTGGTGGTGTCTAGGGGGTTGGTGGGGTTGTCCAAGGGGGTGGGGTGGTGTCTAGGGGGTGGGGTGGCTTTCCATGGGTTGGGGGTCTCCAAGTGGTGGAGGGGTGTCTAGGAGGGGTGGGGGTGTCGTCTAGGGGGTTGGAGGGGGTCCAGGGGGTGGGGGTCTATCTAGAGTGGTGGTGGGGGCTGTCCATGGGGGTGTCCAGGGTGGTGGGGTGGTGTCTAGGGGGTTGAATCTTACACGTCAAAAATTACACATGGATCATTCTCCTAAAGTGTCAATGCAATCTGAATGCGTTTGGTTGGATTTCCGTACGTCAGTTGTTGTTTTCACTTAAAATTCTATCTGTTTTAAACAAAAGAGAGACACTTTGAGTGATACCGACCACACTGTGCCTTGGATTGAGGCGGGGTTGACTCTTATATGTCAAAAATGACTCATATATCTTTCTCCTAAAGTATCAACACAATCTAAATTCATTTGGTCGGATTTGTTTATGTCAGTTGTTGTTTTCACTAAAAATTATGTCTGTTTTAAACAAAAGAGATACACTTTGGGTGATACCGGCCACATCATTCTTATTATTGAGGTAGTGTTTCCTTATACACATCAAAAATGACCTATTGATCATTCTCCTAAAGTATCATCACAATCTGAATGCATTTGGATGGAATTCTATATGTCAGTTGTTGTTTTTCACTTAAATTTCTTTCTGTTTTAAATAAAAGAGATACACTTTGATTGATACCAGCCACAACATGCCTTGTATTGAGGATTTTTTGACTCTTAGACGTCACAAATGACCCATGGATCGTATTCCAAAAGTATCAACACAATGTGAAGGTGTTTGGTCATACTTCTGTACGTCTGTTGTTGTTTTCACTTAAAATTATGTCCGTTTTAAACAAAAGAGAGACACTTTGAGTGATAACAGCTACGCCCTAGCTCATATTGAGGAAGGGATAACTATTAAACATCAAAAATGACCCATGGATAGTTCTCCTAAAGTATCAACACAATATAAAAGATTTTGGTCGGATTTTTGTATGTCAGTTGTTGTTTTTCAATCAAAATTTTGTCTGTTTTAAACAAAAGAGAGACACTTTAGTGATAATGGCAACACCATGACTCAGATTGAGGTAGGTTTGACTCATACAAGTCACAAATTACCCATGTATCATTCTCCAAAAGTATCAACACAATAGAAATGTGTTTTGTCATATTTTCGTACGTCAATTGTTGTTTTCGCTTAAAATTCTGTCTATTTTAAAGAAAAGAGAGACACTTTGAGTGATATCGACCACACCGTGCCTTGGATTGAGGTGTCATTGACTCATAAACATCACAAATGAACCTCGGATCATTCCAAAAAAGTATCAAATCAATTCTAATGTGTTTGGTCAGATATGAATGTATTTTGGAGATTTTACTGGTTTTTATTATTCAAAGCCCAAAGAAAAGTGGTCCATCATTCTTGCATGTTACTGGTGCATTTCATATGTTAAAATGGGTAAATGACTCATTGGAGAAAGTATGTTTTATTTAATAACAATTAAAATTTTCCTACTAACATTTACATACAACAATATTTCATCTTTTGATCCCCTTAACCCCTCTCAAAAATGACCACCAATTGTACACGTCCACAAGTCAGATCTTCATACTATTTGTGTACAATCTTCCATCAGGTATATAGCTAACTCATTTATGAACATATGTATATAAGCTTGTGAGTATGAGGATTTTCGACAGTTAGAGTAGTTCTAAAAAAATATAAATAAAGAATTAATAAATAATTTAAATTAAATAGTAGTTGTTTTTGAAAATACCACTTTAGGGATTCTAGTTTGTTGATGAAAAACGATATCTTTCATAAATTTACAAACATAACAACAGCAATCATTTTCTTTTTTTTGGACACTGCAAAATATTTGATCATTAAGAGAATAAGTAACACGTGTTAATATGTGTTTGGATTGTGAAATTTTATTATATATACCCTAGTATTTGTCCAGACATAGTACTTTCTCGCCTCCTTATGCTTAGCCCCTGTCCTCATTCCTTTTTTTAGATGATAATTATACACCACCATATCATAATAAAATACTTAGTAAAATATAATATAAATTATATTACTTGATTTTTAGACCTAAAATTTAGGATGTAGTGTCTTACAGATTCAAAAACTCCATTATGTGTGGTTAGTTTGTTGGATATCCTTGCATTGAATCCAGAAATTAAATCTTTTTAGTATCCAGGTTCACCACAATTAGTAGACAATGTTGCAGAAAAACACAAAAAGGAATAATTAATAAAAGAAGTGAAAATATAATTGATATGATTTAATCGTAGAGTTTTACCCTTGTATGGTTAGTATTAGGAAGATTCTACCATCTGTAATCTTCCTTTCAAATTTTTTCAGCAAGTTGTTCACAATTTCATCCTTTTTTGATGGATTTAATTTCATTAGTTGTGTTGATGTGCAATGAGGACTAACGAGTCCAAATTTTAGCTCATGGGAAAATTCCTTAAACCTTTTTTTCATTTATACGTCTGTCAATAATATAAAATGCATTTAGTCATAATTTGAACATTATATTATTATTTAGAAAATCAATTCATGAAAACATACATCATATATAAATTTACAACTATGATGCTTAGCCAACCGTATTCAAGGATCTCATTTTCATTTTTAGCAGCAATGAAATCTTGAATTTCCTCTCTGTATATATTCTTTTCAAAAACCACTATATGGCTACTACCACCTCTTAGCTTCGTATCCACATGAGTCTTCAATGCTAGTAAATGTGGATATTGAACAGGTGGTGTTAGTATGCTTTAAATAGCTCTTTAGGATTTTTTGGTTGGTCCTTTAGATTCTTTTGAGCTTATGTTTCATGTCACCCTCTTCCCTTTATCTATCTATAACATCATTCATTGGTTCCGACACTTTTTTCATTAATTATTAAAGTTTTAGATTGAAAAAAATGTAAATAAATACCTTTTAGTCCACATGTAGTCTTACAAGTATTGATGGTTATGAAATGAATGTCCCAATAGACTTTTAGACTTTATGAATATCATCGTCATCAAGTGAAATAGGTAGCTCAGCATTTGGATCCTGAGCTACAGTAATCGTTACTTTCAGATGATCTTTCAGAAGTAGTCTATTATGCAGCTTGTCCCCTGGGATGTTGAACACCGTAGCCCTCGGTACAAGGTGGTAGGTGGGGGCTGAAAGATATAAATCACAGTCATTATCACCCTATAAAATATTAGTATAGGAAAAGTATCAGTGTTTTTCTGATTCACATTTCTTGGGAATAATTATTAGAATATTTATTACCCCTGCTAAGATGGATCTTTGAGGGGAATGGCTCACTTAAATACTGGTGGTAGTGGGGTGGGATCTTTACACGCTTGTTGTTACTAAGTTGTGTCATCTCCATTATTTCCACCCATAAAATTTTCTAGAAACTCTCCCTTTTATTTTAATCATTCTATAAGAGTTTCTATTCTTTCACTCATTTGTTTCATTTTTTCATCTCTATCATCTATTTTTTTTCTTCTCAAAATATACTCGGGGTGTCACCCTAAACCTCGCACCTCTGACATGACTGTATTGTTCTGGATACTTTAAACCCATCGATAATAGGTCTGCATCTGCTACAGGAGTAGCTGATTCTGGTGACTATCGAATATATGAAAATAACTAATAATTTTTATGTAATAGAAATTTAAAACAAATCTTTTAATCATGTCATACTTACACATATTTCCAAAAAAAAATTTGTGTTTTCATCTACTAGGTTTCCTTCCTTATTCACATGTTCCTCCTTCAATAGCACATGGCGTGGGATGGAAATGTCTATGGTTTCAGACTAATCAATCTACACATAAATATAGAAAGATAATTATGATGTTGTTTCTTATCACCTTACAATATTACTTAAATTTAAAATACATACCATTTTCTTTTCTAGTGAAGCATACCCCATCTTTGCTTTACGATAGGGGTATGTTGGTTTTGATGCATGTTCCTTATTTTCAAAAATGAGTTTTTGTTTCATAAATGAAATATTGACAATCAAAGTGATGAATACACATATCATCAAACAACATATTATTAGACACAATGTACCTGAAACTTCTCATCCCCATGACGGTCAATAAATGCATCCCATGCTTCTTGGGATATTAGGTGAGAATAGACAAGGGGTGGGTGTGTGTTTATTTTACCTTTGGAATCTTACAGGTGACATTTTGTTAAAATAGTGAAAAAACCTCGATAAATCCATCCTATAAGACTTAGTACATAATTCTTATGTGAATCATATACTATAAATGTACTCTGTAAGAGATTTAGAAGAGTAATACATTGTTTAGTTATTTTATTTTCTAGTAAATTAAAGATATAATATTATAATGTTACCGTAATTTCATCCCAAATCATAGCCTTCAGCCTGGACACAACATGTTTCCATGAATCATTGTCAATCGACATGCATTATCGAGTGACAATTCAAATGTAACTACTAAACATATCCTTGTTGGTATTCACATGTTGGCCTCATGCATTCCATCCGACATCAAATTTGAGCCTAACCATTTCAAATAAATATTTATAAATCATCATAACAAGGATAGACCCCCCATTAAAATCAGAACACTTTCCAACCCCCTTACGAATAGTTCTAGCACCCACCACCCTTGCAGCAAAACATTAAACATACTTTTAACCACCCCTACCAGCCACCTCATTCATAATAAAATAATCACATTAAACAACCAAAAACTAGTGACCAAACTCAAATAAAATGAAATCTGGGATACAATTTTGATGAGAAGACTAAATAGTAAATACATTTCAAAAAACATATGGTGGGTGGTTGCTGCTAACCCTACATCCCAGAATGACAGTGCCTCCTGAAATGAAACTTGCATCACACACCTATTGTGGGTGGGTGCTGCTAACCCTACACCCTAGAAGATCAATACCTTAAAAGATTATGATATCAACTAAAACCGTAGGCATAATCATAGAACACTAATATAGCCATCCAAATCTTAGTATTACATATTTAATTACCCCAAACCACTAGAGTTCAATCTATGAATTGATCAACATAAATTAATTGATTTAATAAAAAGAGCTGAAATACAATCCAACCAAGTGAAAGATATTTACTATCTCTTGAGAATAAATTCATCCCCTATCACCTAATAGGGCTCTCCATGGTGTAGGTGTACATAACCAAAATCATTTGTCCTAACACACCAAGGGTATTTCTTTACTAGATCAGTCTCCATTCAAAATAACAATCTTGATTCCCATAATAGGTATCAAGGAAGAATCACAATCTACCTAATTAAGTGCATGGTGTCTCCCCATTTTTAAGAAAAAACCTTCTATACTATCACCTAGGAACAATTGGTCACAGAGGTTCACTAAGTTGACACCATCCCTAAATTATCCTTGATATAAAAGAAAGATGTGTGGAATTGACCATTGATCGAAGTGAAGAAGCATACTACTATCCTAAAAATAATTAACCACCCAAATACAACTGCTCACATGTTCATACAACTATCTAAAACCAAAGTACTTTTCCAAAGAATACCATTCACCTTTCCATGGATGCGCTACACTGATATCATCATCTCTTTTGGCCCTAGTGCATGAAGACTAGAGGACACTCCATGAATATTGGTTTAATAATAAAAGAACTTAAATGTCTTATAGACTCCACTATGAACCGTCTCAATGAGATATTCAATTTATAAAACTATAACTTCGCAAAGACACTCATCATCTCTGGTATTGGGTTGATGCATACACCACATCCTTACCAAGAGTAAACCATAAATCTCTCTTATGAAGAATTCCAGAATTCCGCGACATTCATAGGGAAGAGAAGTATTCTTCATGCACATGTATCATAAAACCATTCTCACCAACTAAGGGAAATATAACTTAACATCCACAGGGTTGGATACAATTTCTATATTTGAGGGGTCCTAATCACTATCATAAATAAAAACTACCACATATACACAATCGAATCACATCATGAAACCCACAATGTGTAATCAATTAATATTGCGGCGGGTACTATCAAAACTCTTCTTTTTCATGAAGGGGTTTACAAAAAAACCACTTTCCCCAGTATAGATAAACCCACTCCACCATAAGGATGAAGAAAAAACATTCAACATTAGTAGAATATTCATGTATAACAATGTATATCTTGAGTTTTCATGATAATATCAAACCCTCATACATATGACAGTTGGTGAAAAATTAATTTTAGTTCCAAACACCATAAGAACCCATGGGGAATCATAAAAAATCATAATTTAGTTCAAATCATCTGCTAACCAAGTATAAGAATACATTATGTGTGTTGTTTGGTGACATAGATTGTTATAAATCTATGTTAGTTAGCATTTAATCCAGAGGTAGTGATCATGGGGAAGAATCCAAACATCACCTAAATTAAAACTACTCTCACAAAAACTATCCACCAAAAATAAACCTAAAAAGAGATGTGGGAGACTTACCTAGAGTAGATCGTACCCGCGATGGTGGGAGAGAAGAAGTGTCGAGCAGTTAGAGAGCCTCATGCTCTACGTCGGGAGGGGGAGGCACGACTGCCAGAGTGGGAGGTACATGGGAGAAGCCTCCAACCATTGAGAAATGGAGGAGTAGGGTTCGCGGGGTGTAGGGTCCAGCAGAGAGGAGGAGAAGTAAGGTTTGAGGGGAGGAGCAGCCGCCAACCATAGAGAAATGGAGGAGTAGGGTTCGCAAGGTGTAGGGTCTAGGGGAGAGGAGGAGAAGTAAGTTTTGAGGGGAGGAGGATTTGTGGATGGGGTTCGAGGGGGAGGATAAGGAGTAGGGATAGCGGCGGAGGTCCATAAAAGAGAAGATCGGGGGGAGTTGTCGCAGGGGTACAGTACCGCAAGAGCTTGAGGTCGTTATAAACAGAGGATATTGTACACCCGATTTTATAAAATATAGAAGCAGGGTTTTATCAGTGCTAAAAAAACACTGATAATGGTGTCCTTTATGAGCGCTTAAATTTTATCAATGATAAAGGCATCCTTTATCAGTGCATTTTTAGCACTGATAAAGAATCCCTTTATCTGTGCTACAAAAGAGCTGATAAATATTCCCTTTATTAGTGCTAAAATTTTAGAATTGATAAAGGAAGCCTTTATCATTTCTTTTTTAACACTGATAAAGGGATTTATATAAGTTATTTTTTAGCTCTTATAAGGGGTTCCTTTTTCAGCGCTTTTTTCTTAGCGCTGATAAAAGGTGGTGCTTCCCTTACCAATTTTTGTAGTAGTGAGTAGGGTGATGATAGGGATCAGATTACCCCTATTGTATGATGAGGTGACTTTTTTCCATGGATAGATCTTGAGAACCTTACTCAGAGAAGGGGGTCTCTTTCCATAAAAAGCTGAGGGTTATGTGTTCCCAAGAGGTTCTACCACTTCTGTAAGATGACATGTCAATAGCTATGTATTCATCGAGGCATACCGACCACTCCAGGTACTTAATGAATACAATATGACTATTTATTTAGGGATCAGACCTCCGAGAGAGATGTGTTTAGGGAAATTCGAGGTAAAAGTATTCCCCTCTGATTTCCTACTTATGTTAGGGTGATAGAGAGAACCTTTGTGGTTGGAAGTTATTTCGCTGAGCAGATATAGACAGTGAATGTCATCTATGGGAAATAAGTAAACCGAAGTCAGTCTTAGAGACATGGATGTGGAAAAATGTTTTGGGAAGATGAAGTGATAGGGAAATATGAATATGTAGGGTAGCAGATATGGAAGAGGAGTTAGGAGAGCTACAAGAGGTTGTATACATTTGGACATGTTACAACCACCACCCTAATGTGGTCCCCACCAGGCTAAAGGATCTGGAGGAATGGGGAAGGGAGTAGCTACATGAAGTCAAGGAGTGTGACCCAAGGGCTCCATGAATGAATCGAGGTACGATTTATGTCTACCACTATATGTCGTATTAATAGACATAGGTATTAATCATTCCTTCTTGTCACGAATCTTGTTCAAGACCTAGAGTTTCCAGTTAAACTGTTGAATTTACTATAGAGACCCAAGCCTTTTAAATTTAACATTACATGATTTTAAGCATAATTATACATCAGAGTACAATCCAAGTATTGTTAAGTCTAGTTTCTTGGAAGACTAGGTATATAAAACATGAAACATGGGGATAAAAAAATCTTTATTTAATCTTCATAAAGAGCTCCTAACTTCCTTTGAGCCCTTACATATGTACGAGACACCCTGGGGAACACATGAACCAAAGGATGAGCTGAAAATCCCAGTAAGGGAATGAACATTAGGATACATCGTAAGCACATGAGTTAGGAGGGAAGACATAATGATATCCAAAGAATGGAACATATAAAATCGTATCATATATGCATGGAATCATATAAACATGGAATCATATAAATGTGGAATAATAGTAAAACATGTCTTTATTATGGTTCAAGGCTAACCACCAATCCCGTTTCCCATTTTTGTATGGATCAAGGCAACCACCAATCTTATTTCCCATTTTAGTACGGGTCAAAACTAACCACCAATCCAGTTTCACATCGCATCTCATGAGTCTTAACTTTACCCAATGCATTGGAGTGCTCTCTGGGCGCACTCATCTCAACATTTTCATGAATATTATTTCCATATAAATAAT
Organism: Viscum album; assembly: GCA_963277665.1. NCBI lineage: Eukaryota > Viridiplantae > Streptophyta > Magnoliopsida > Santalales > Viscaceae > Viscum > Viscum album. The sequence continues at coordinate 808,118,052 of OY728140.1, read as the reverse complement.
AATACATAATCCACCATACATAAACATAAGGGTTCCCATGGAAATAATTGGGTACCACAATCAGGATATAAAGCATAACCAATGGGCGTATCATGGAAGTTTCCATGAAAGAAAGGAATTATAAAATACATTAAAGTTCATATAGTAAAAAAGGCATATAAAATTATAAGTTATTTCAAACATAAGTGACAACATATAATAATTGTATTTTAGAATCATTAGCATTAAAACATTTTTTTATAGTTTTAAGTAAAATACTATATTTACTTTAAAATAGAAAAGAGGGAAATATTTTATATAAAACCAGAATTGAACCAAGATGGTTTTTATAATAAAAATGATGATTTTATAAATAAAATTGTTTATTAAAATAGTGGATATATTGAACATGAAATTGGATAAAAATTCAGGAAGTTCCCTTAAAACAGGTTTTCTTATTGGAAAGTTCTAAGGAGGGAATCGTTTAAAAACTTGTATATCCCCAAAAGAGAGTGATGAAAGGGAATTAATAAATTAATTTTGTAAAACTAAAAAAAATTAGAATATGTAAATAATAATATAAGGTAACTCCTTTTTATATAAATAAAGATATGGCTACCCAAAAGAACATAGAAGGTTCAGGGAGAATTCGTTACGGTTTATCAACATGGTGTCAAGTGTACCTAAGAGGGCTTGATGAGAGATAAAAGGGATTTCAAATCACTTATAAATCATGAGGGAATTATGGGGGAGGTTCAAAAACAAACCTCATCATTTGTGTTTACACATAAAAAGGCATAGCGTAGAGGACAATCTTATTTAAGAGAGAAATGGAGAGGATCACATACATTAAATCTGTTGGTGTTCTCCACTTGTTATTAAAGACCTGAATGAAAAAATAGGTTTTTTAATTAATAATTACAAAAACTATTATATATTTAATGGGTTTATTATAATCATTTTATGTTCATTTATAACCATTTTGATTGGTTATGAGGTTTAATTTCATTGTTCAGGCTCATTTGTTTACTTGGTTTTAATTACCAGTTCGCTTATATTCATGTTTGGATAAAAATGTAAAATGAAATTGGTTGTCCATAATTTATGTTATATGGTATTATTGAACATACATGTGATTAAATTGTTTTAAATTTAATTTGGTTTCTTAGAGTAAATTCAAATTATTATACAAAACTATAGTAACAATTGTGTTTGTAAATCGGTGGCTTTGATTACAAAGAACATGTTTTTCATTATAACTTAATACCATTTGTAAACAATGTTCACAAAAAAAGATATATTGCATATATAAAAATCTGGTTCAACCATAAAAAAATTGTTTCATGACCAGAATTAAAGATAATGATAGAAATTGATAAATTGTTTTCCTTGAATGTGCTAAATTAGCACATCTCAAACGGTGATTTCAATTCATTCAAATAAAATGTGGGAAAATGAGGTAAGATGATAAAATATCCCATTAGAATAAAATAATTCCCTTAAATTTATGTTATTGGAGTTATCATACTATTTGGGTGAAGGGAGGTGAGGAAAGAACCAAAAAGAAAAGAACATAAAATAAATGAAGGAATAGGAAAGAGGAATTTACCTCATGAGACTTCCTCCTTTGAGAACCTCTTAAGGGGAGAGTTTTTTGGTATTTTGGGGCAGAAAGGGGATTTTGGATGTGGGGGAGGATATTGGGGAGATATTTGTTCAGAATATTGGCAAGGAACAAGGCTTGAGAGTAGTGAATAGAAGAGGGACTGAGGGGGATTATAGTGGAAGAGAGGAGGGTTTTTATAATTTTTAATCATTAGATTATTATTTCTTTACAAAAAAAAGAATAGTAAGTATTTCATAACCAATAATATTAATAGATTCATGTGAATTTGAACTAATTGGGCTTACATCAGCATATCATCATCAATGAATCAATAAATCCATTATTTTTCATTTAATGTAAATTATCGTATTTTACTATTCATAAAAAATTCAAGTATTTCAAAAAAATATCTAAAATTCACCCTAACCATTATTTGACATTTAGAATCCAAAAATGAAATCCATTTTTCAAAAATAAATTTATAAATATGATTATTATAATATTTAATTAAAATCATAATTTATTATCAAAAATAAGTTTTAAAATATTCATTTACTTATTCTAAAATATTGTTATATAATCCTTTCAACTTGAATATTATTTATATATTATCATATGTAAGTTTACTATCCATTAGAGTAAATCTCTATTAATAAGGGTATGTTACTATTCATAAGGGTAGGTAGCTATTCACCAAAAATTGTGTCTTCCTTATCGAACTCCAAATAACATAATTGTTGCAACAGTGTGTGTCAGATTTTCAAAAATCCAAAAATAAAAGTGACAAAATTATTTTTAAAGGTCACTTAGAACTTGGTATCTCATTATATTTTGTTTTCATGTGATTTTATGACATATTTATAAGATGTGAATTTTCATTGAAAAACATTGGGCCATTACATTCTTCCCCCATAATAAATTCTTCCCTCGAAATTTCATTTTACATTCTAGGCCCAAAACAAGTGGGGGTACTTTTTCATCATTTCATTCTCTAGTTTCCATGTGTCCACATTGTACTAATGGTTTCGCTATAGTACCTTGACCAGATGAGTAGTCTTGTTGAGTATAACTTTTCTCTATGATCCAAGATCTCCATTGGATGCTCCTCATAGGAAATATCATCCTCCAACTGTACCACCTCTGAAGAGAGTACATGTGAAGGGTCTGGTATGTACTTCCTTAAGAGGGATACATAAAATACATCATGTCTTTTGACATGGTAGGTGGAAGTTCTAGTCGATAGGCCACATATCCTACTCAGTCAACGATCTCAAAGGGGTTGATGTAACTAAGACTTGTCTTCCCTTTCTTTCCAAACCGCATGACCTTCTTCAATAGAGATATGCATAGAAATACCTTGTCTCCAACTTAAAACTCAAGGTCTCATCGTCGATTGTCTACATAACTTTTCTATCAACTTTGGGATTCCTAGTTATGTTGTTGAATGGTTTTCCCCATCTCCACCATTTCTTTCACCATTTTAGGTCCTAGAAGCTTACACTCACCGACTTCAACCCAACACACTGGTGTTATGAAACTTTCCACATAAAGGCCTTCATATGGTCCCATTCGGATTCTCGAGTGGAAACTGTTTTTGTAGGATAATTCAACTAGTGGAAGGTGTTGGTCTCATCCTCCTTTTAATTCCGTAGAATTTTCTCTCAACATGTCTTCTAGTGTCTGAATAGTTCACTTAGATTGGCCATCATTTTGAGGATGATAGGCCATACTAAAGTTCAGCTAAGTGCTTAGAGCATGTTGGAGACTTTTCTAGAACATTGAGGTAAACCTTTGATCATGATCAGATAAAATAGATAGTGTTACTCCATGAAACCTTATCACTTATTTGATGTAAATTTGTTCAATTTGATCCAATGATAAGTCCTCTTAAATCGCGATAATGTGAGTTGTCTTTGTAAGATGATCCCCAATGACCCATATAACATTGTTTCCTCTTGATGTCCTTGGAAGTCCAGTGACAAAGTCCATGGTAATGTTCTTCCACTTCCATGACGGTAGGGGTAGTGGTTTCATCATCCCCTTAGAATTTTGTCTCTCAGCCTTCTATTTCTGACATACCAAACACTATGATGTATATTCAGAAATCCCCTATTTCATATTGTCCCACCAAATGTTTTCTCGCATATCTTGATATATCTTTTTCCTCCCGGGGAGGATAGAGATGTTCAAGCTATGTGCATAATTAAATAGCTCCATCATTATCTCTAGATCGGATGGTATAAATAATCATGTCCCAAATCTTACAACACCTTCCTCATCAATTCTGAAATCATAGGATTTTCCATTTCTGTTAGCTTTCACCCTTTTCTGAATTTCCACATCTTTTCTTTGAGCATCCATTATTTTCTCCAAGAGGGATGTTTGAGCAATCATCTTAGAAAGTAATGATAATGTTCCTCCCTTAATTATTCTCATGTCCATCCTTTTCAAATATATGAAGATCGGATCCTTTTCAATTCTCATCATTGATAAAGATGTAAGAACCTTTCTACTTAGAGCATTCTCCATCTTGTTTGCCTTACTGGGATGGAAGTGGATTAATCATTCATAATCCTTAATGAGCTCTATCGATCTTCGTTGTCTTGTATTAAGATTTTTTTGTATGAATGTATATTTGACACTCTTGTGGTTAGTATATATCTCACACTTCTCCCCATAGAGATAATGTTTCCATATTTTCAATGCAAAGATCACTGCCACAAACTCGAAATCAAGCATATGATGGTTTTATCATAGATTTTCATATTCCTTGAGACATAGTCTATGTCTTTATCATTTATAATTATCACAAATCCAAATAGATTCTTAAAATCATCACTATACACCACAAATATTTCTATACTTGTAAGGAGTGTGAGTATTGGTGTATTGATAAGTCTCTTTTTCAACTCTGAGAACTAGTCTTCGCATTCTTGAGTCCAGACAAACTTTACTACCTTCTGTGTTAGCTTGGTCAATGGGTTCGATAATCATGAAACGTTCTTCACAAATCATTGATAATAACCATCTAGACCCAAAAAGCGGCAGATCTCTATTACATATGTTGGTTTGCGCCACTCTTCAATTTCTTTCATCTTGGAAGGGTCTACATATATCCCATTTTGGGTGATAACATGCCCCAATAATGATACTTCTTCCATATAGAACTCATATTTATTGTACTTTTCCTACAAATTATCCCTTCAAAATGTATTTAACATAGTATTAAAATACTCCTCATGTTCCTCCTTTCTCTTGGAGTATATTAGAATATCATTAATAAAGAATACAATAAATTTTTTTGAGGTAATATCTAAAGGATCTATTCATGAAGTCCATGAAAATTTTTGGAGCATTATTGAGTCTGAAGGGAATCACTCTAAACTCGTATTGTCCATAACCTTGTTCAGAAGGCAGTCTTGGTAATATCTTCCTTCCTCACCATTAATTGGTGATATCCTGACCTAAGGTCTACCTTAGAGAAATAACTGGCCCCATGAAGCTGGTCGAACATGTCATAAATTTGCGGTAGGGGATACTTGTTCTTTATCATGATTTTATTGAGCTTGTGATAATAAATGAAGAGGAGAGTTGAGCTATCCTTCTTCTTGATGAAGAGGACCGGCGCACCCCATGGTGAAGCACTCGCACGTATAAAAATGTTCTCCAAATTCTCCTGTAACTGCTTATTCCTCTCTTCCAGCTCTATGGTGGTCATTCTATAAGGTGTCTTTGAGATAGGGACAGATATGGGGATATGTTCAATTGAGAACTCGACCTCTTAGTTAGGAGGAATACCATGAAACTCTTCAAGGAATACATCAGTGTAATCCCTCATGATGGGAATGTCTTCAAGCATGATTCTCTCCTTTGTCTCATTCATTTGAGATAGATATGTCTGCTCCCAAGGCAAAAATATCCACACTTGAGATAATGATTCTAAAGGAGATTCATCTTCATACTTACACTTGTAAAGAATTGGAGGATTATATGGGATGTTAAGAGTGATCTCCCTTTCCTGACAGTTTATGTTGGATTTGTATAAAGATAGAAAATCCATGCATAAGATAGCATCGAACTCCACTAAAGGAAGTATGAAGAAATTTATTGGGAGGTTCGGTACAAAAACTTTAACCGGGGAGGAGTTATAAACCATGGGTGTAATAATTTCCCCATTGGATGTTCACACAGATAATTTTTCCTCCAAATTTTGAGATGGTGGTTTAATAGTTCTAGTAAACTTAAAGGATATGAAAGAATGCGTAGAACCAGAATCAAATAGTACATTCATTATTCTTGAATGAATAACTAGAATACCTATCACCACATCATTGTATCGCTCCACCTTAGTAGTAGTGATAGCATAAGAACATCCTTGTTACCATGAAGGTTGTTTTTGATTGCCTCCGACAACCCTCGACTTAGGGAAATTGGTTGCATAATGCTCATGCTCCTTAGAGTTGTAACACTACACTTCAAGATGAGTGTTTTCTGAACCTTCCTTTCTTCTTCAACATTAGCGGTGTTTTTCATATCCCTTCAGTAGTTCTTGGATACATGACTTAACTTTCCAAAATTTAATCAATTCATTGTTCCCTTCAGATAGTTACCAGGATGCTTCTTCCAACAATTTTTACAAGGGGAAAATTCAGGCTTCTTTCCATCAAGGGATTTATTTGATTAACCACCCATGTTGTTCTCCATTTTCCACTTATTTTCACTGTTCCCAGGAGACAACTGAGAGTCTCCAATCTCCATTTCAACCTTGAGGGAACAACGGACAATATCCTCATAACCGTCGAAGTCTCGAATCACCAACTTTTTTCATAGACTCGGCTTTAGTATGCTAAAGAAGTGGTCCACATTGATTTTGGTGTTCATGAAAAATCCAGAGGAATACCTTGAACTCCTTTTAAAGTTTTCTTCATATTCCCCAATGGACAAATCTTCATTCTACTTTAGTTCTAGTAACTCTCTTTCCATATTGAGATGGAGGGTTCGAGGAAAATATTTATTGTCAAAAAAATCTTCTTGAATTCCTCCCAATCAATGGAATCAATTTCCTCTTAGGAATTTTTGTTCTTGATCAGTGTCCACCACTAATTAGCTTCCCCCATCAAAACGATACATTTCCAGTACAACCTTCTCTTCTTTTGATCACTAGAGGATAGAGAATATCTTTTCAATGGAGTTAATCGATTATTCCACAAGGAGGGGATCATAAGATCTTCTAAACATGAGAGGCCTTTTTTTGTATGAAGGTTTCTATAGAAACTTGCTCTTTCCTTGGAGGAGTAGGTTATTCCACATGATTCAAGTTATTATTCATAACTCAAGTCGGCTGAGCAAGTACTGTCATGATGTTTTGGGCACCCACTCCCATCATATCAGGCATATCATTTGGGGAATCTTCACATTTTCTATCACATTGGTTTTTGGAATATTATATTCTAATTCCATCCATTAACTAAGAAAAATAATGTATAATTATAGTTCTTGAAAACATAGATATTAAGCATAAAAAGGAAACATTGAACAAAAATGATAAACTAATAAAGAAGAAGTATATCCTAATTTGTGATTCCTTATATTTAAATCTAGGTTAACCTCGATCTATTTCTAAAATTATATTCTAATGGTATTTTTTACCTTAATAATGGTTTGTACTATTCTCATGAATCTACCAATGCATATCCCCTGGTAGTGTCGTAACCAAGAGTGCAGTAAGGCCCGTTGTCGTGCAGCAGTTCCCGTTCGAGTCTACCTCAAAGTGGTGTTTTTGGGTTTTACCCCTAGATACATCTGTGTCAAAGCCACCACTACGTGCTCATATCCAAGCATGGATTTATTTTATTGATAAACCACTTAATCAATACTCACCAAAATTTTGGAATGTTTTCTTATACATAGTCTCATCCTTAAGGTTCTCACTACGGTTCTCTACTCCTAATCTTAAAAAATAACTAGACCATCCTCTGATACCAACTATAGTGAGAAAATCATTTTACATATAATATTACATGATTTTAAGAATAATAATACATTAGAGTACTATCCAAGGATCGTTTAGTCTATTTTCTTGGAAGACTAGGTACATAAAACATGAAACATGGGGCTAAAAACATTTCCTTATTTAATCTTTATAAAGAGAACCTAACTTCCTTTGAGACATTACATTGGCACAGAATACCCTGGGGAACACTTGAACAAAGGTATGATCTGAAAATCCTAGTAAGTGGATGAAAATAAGGATACAACTTAATCACACGAGCTAGGAGGCAAGACATAATGATATTCAAATCATGGAACATATAAAATCATATCGTATAAGAATGGAATCATATAATCATGGAATCATATAAATTTTTAATAATAAAAAACAATGCCTTTAGTATGGTTCAAGGCTTACCACCAATCTCGTTTCCCATTTTAGTATAGGTCAAGGATAACTGCCAATCTTGTTTCCCATTTTAGAATGGGTCAAGACTAACCATCAATCCCATTTCACATCATATCTCATGATTCTTAACTTTACCCAAGGAAATAGAGCATTATCTGGGTGCACCCATATCAACATTTTCATGAATATTCTTGCCACATAAATAATCATACATAATCAACCATACATAAATATAAGGGTACCCATGGAAATAATTAGGTACCACAATCATTACATAAATCATAATCAATGGGTGTATCATGAAAGTGATCATGAAAGAATGGGATTAGAACATAAATGGACGTTCATAAAGAAAAATGGGCATATAAAATTGTAATTGATGTCAAACAGAAGTGACAAAATATAAGAAATGTATTTTTGAAACATTATAATTAAAACATTTTTGTACAGTTTTAAGGAAAATACAATATTTCCATAAAAATAGAAAAGATGAAAATATTTTATATAAAACAAGAATTGAACCAAGTTGTTTTTCATAATAAAAATACTGATTTTATAAAAACAATGGTGGCTTAAAATAGAGGATAGAGTGCCCTTGAAATTTGATAAAAAATTGGGAAGTTCCCTTAAAATAGGTTTTCTTATCAGAAAGTTCTAAGGAGGGAATATTTTAAAAACATGTATATCCAAAAAAGAGATTGATTAAAGGGTCTTAATAAATGAATTTTTTAAAACTAAACAACATTTATAAGATGTACATAAACATATATTGAAACTTCTTATAATATAAAGAAAGATAAGGCTACCTGAAAGAACAAAGAAGGTTCAGGTAGAATTCGTTATGGTTTATGAGCATGGTGTCGGGTGTACCTAAGAGGGCTTGATGAGAAATAAATGTCATGACCTATCCCACGGGGCCCATTCATGACTAACCCAAAGCCTTCCTTCCATAGGCCAGGGGGTGGTGACTAGCACCAAAGGCATATTCTCTAAAACAGGGAAGGCATTGCCTTTATAAACTGTAAGCACACGTAATTAAGCACACAACAAGATAGAAACACAAGTAAACTGAACTACAAACAGAGTGAGTGCAGTAAGTAAAAGGGGACAGAATACAAGACTAACTAGAAATTACAAGTACAACTGTGATACAATACATCTGAATAAAAAAGAAAAGATAGATACTGAATCATCCTTCGAGGTTGCTACATGAAGGGTAGGTACATATCGCCTCCTCAGCACTCCACGTCCATCTGTCTCCTCTGCGTACCAACATTCCATATAGTCTACCTCCAGGTACCATCCAGTCCTGGTACTCTCAGCCTCAATCAGCGATGTCCATCATCTGCATCCAACACAACAAGGTTCGGGCATAGCCTATACAGGGGTGAGTATAACGATACTCAGTAGGGACCTCGAGACACTCTAGGTCTCACAAAATCCAACAAGAATAAAACACAAAGTATGAAATCAACAGATAGCCTTACATAGGTCTATTCCCATAAATATACTTCAACTATCAAGTAATCCATCTCAATCATGTTGAAAACATATAGGTTCTGACCGAGCTAACACCCGGATTTATTCTAGGGTTAGTATTAAGTAACATTTTGAGTCCCAATGTCGAAAACTTCAGCTGCTAGAGAATTACTCCTCTATCGAGTATAGAGGGCCTATCGCATCATACATAGGCGCTTCCCACTAACCTTGGACTATTGAGGTACTCCTCCTGTCGAGTATCGTGGGTCTGATGTGTCACACAGAGGTGCTCCCCACCGTGGGCAAGTCATGTCACACAGAGGAACTCCCCATCAAAGCCTGCTGAGGTACTCCTCCTATAGACTACCGTGGGTCTGCCGCGTCACCAAGGAACTCACCACCGTGGGTATTCCGCCTCACCAAAGCGCTCCCAACTAGGCCTGTCGACTCACTCCGAGTCGAAATGGTCAGCAGTCGTTATGTCTCAGCCAGCCACTAGGTCTCTACACTATGCTCGCTCGTCTCCAGAAGGATCCACTCCACAAACTACTGGTCGATATTCCAACTACCATGAAGTCCCATGAAGATGTATCTCAAAGGTCTGCCATGTCATAGGGTTCTCAACGTAACAGACGGTGGGTCAGTCAAAGGCTCGGTCTGTGAGTTATTAGCCTTTTAGTCCCAGGGGCCTGGTTGAATTTGTGCTCGATCCAACCTGAATGTTCCCTAACATAATCCAAAAAATATTGGGGTATAATCAAAGATATCGTCTCGCTCCAAGATTTACAACATCGTTGATGTTTCGTTAAACAGATGCTTGGTGCTAAAGTTATGGCCAAAAGGATGTAAATGGGTCGTAGTGGGCCTGTGTCCGGTCCAACCCAGCTTGGGCCGACCCAGTTCGGGTTGACCTAACCTGACATGTTGGGTCAAGCCTGGCCCGTAGTGCAGCCCGGCTCGTTTGGTTTGGCCTGGCCTGCTGGGTCCGGCCAACTAGGTCCAGCCTGGTGGGCCGTGCGGGTGTCACGAGGGAGGCTCGGCCGAGGGGTACTGTGAGGGCGCGGGGGAATCAGCCTAGCACGGGGTGGCTCGACTGAGGGCGGTGTGAGACAACGGGGTGGCTTGCCTACAGAGAGGTGGCCCGGTCGCAGGGCGGCGGTCTAGCCTTGGGGCGGCGGTCCAGCCACGGGGCGGCTATCCGACTGCGGGGCGGTGGTCCGGCCATGGGGAGGCGGGGAGGGGGGGGGGCGGCCGCAGGGTGGTGCGGAGCGGCAGGGTGGCGCCATGGTCGGCGCGGAGGTCGTAGAGATGCGACGGTGTCTGCGGGGCGATGTTGTTGTGTTGTCTCCTTCATCACAGCCAACGGTGTCACCGGCCTCCGTTCTCGTGCCCCAACCATTTATGGTTTTCATCCTCCTCTTTTGCGAAGAACACCACAAGATTTGTAGAAGGGTCAGGCCATGTTGGTTTGGCTCATACCATTTGCATTAGGGTGGTATCATAAGGCTCAATAAGAACATGGATCAAGAAATTCAAGCTTTACAACCTCCCGTAACATTTTTTTCCCAAACCGCAAAAGAAACCAAGGAAATAAATAGGGAAAAAAATATTCACACGCAAATAAACCCCTACCTTGAGTTTTAATTGAATTTAGAGTGATAATGAAGTACGGACATAAATTCATCATAGATGAAGATGTCCCATGTCAGAAGAATTCTCAAGGAAGAATGGCGATGTCAAGGTCAGCGTTCTTTGTTGGTGAAGCATTCTTCATTGATAGGTTAATTTCTTCATTGGAGAAAATGATCCTCCAAGTTCCTCCTCTCCCAATTCCAGAAAAATGAAATGGTCACCCAAAATAATAGATTTAGTTATCTATTATTTAGTTTGTTGGATAAAAAATTTCAACTTGGATAAATTAATGTGGTGCTTTTTCATAATTAAGTGGGGAAGGGTTGGCACAATTAATGTGTGGGAAGCTCAAGAGGATCCTCCACATTAATGAGGGAGTTGAAGAGGTTTAGGCCTCAGGTGGCCCCCACCACCATAACCTCTCATGGGAAGTTATGCTTGGGTGGTCTCCACCACCATAACCTCTCATAGGAGGTTACGTTCTGGCAGTCCTCACTTCCCAACTTCCACATGGAGGTTTTAACAAATAAAATAAAAATAAAATGTTGTATAATTTTATTTTTCTTCTATTCTTTCATAAAAAACCCAAAAAATAACTTCCACTCTCGACCAAGTGTCATAGAGGTGAAAGTATCTCTAAGCAAATATCAGCACTGTGAGTTCAACGGTGCCCTAATATTTCAATTTTGAGCACCGGTTCAAAATTTAGAAAAACCCGCTTTCACGTTTACGGAACGTACCCGAAAAAATGTTCATAAATTCATTTTGGGAACTCCTGGCCTCGGAATCATGTGCTGTCAATTTTCACATACTCATAAAATTCCCATAGATTTAAGAAAAAATCATGTAATTTTCTATTCTTTACATTCTCCCCAACTCAGGCTTTATGTCCCCATAAGCCACAACTCAAAACTAAGGGATCAAATGGGGGTACTAAGAATGCATCTGAGCCTCCCTCTCCCATGTGCTCTCCTAGAGGTTCTTGTGATGCCAGTGAATGCGCACCAGAGGTATCGACCATACATGAATGACCCGCACTTGTAGATCCACAATCTCTACTGGAACCTCTGTAAAATTCACCCCAACGTCGATGTCTAACTCACCATGGTCAATGATGTGAGAAGATCCATGCACATATCTCCTCAACTGGGACACGTGGAAGACATCATTCACTCGGTGAAATTGAGGAGGAAGAGCTAATTGGTATGCCACATCTCCATCTCTGCTGAGGACCTGAAAAGGTCTGATGAACCTCAGAGATAACTTTTCCCCTCAACCAAATCTCCGTAGACCTCGTCAGGGTGAGACCCGTAGAAAGACGTGGTCGCCATCATCGAACTCTAGAGGTCTTTGTCTTCTATCAGAATAAGACTTATACCTACTCTATGCAGTCTTTATCCGCTCCTGGATGATTTTCACCTTCTTTGTGGTAGCTCGTACCATCTCTGGTCCCACTAGTGCTGACTCCCCTAGGTCAGTCCAGCACAAAGGTGATCGGAAAGTTCGCCCGTACAATACCTCAAAAGGTTTCATCCCAATGGTGGAGTGAGGGTAATTGTGGTATGAAAACTCCACCAAAGTTAAGTGATACTCCTATTTGTGACCGAAGTCAAGTACACAAGAACGCAGCACGTCCCCAAGGGTCTGAATGGTCCACTCAGTCTGACCATCCATCTGAGGATGGAAGGCGGTGCTCAAACGAAGCTGCATCTCGAAAGCTTCCTACAACCCCTTCCATATCCAAGAAGTAAAATGTGAATCACGATCAGAGACAATCGTCGGGGTTACTCCATATAACCGCACAATCTCCTACACATAGAGGTGTCCCGCGTTCTCTACTAAACCCTACTCTCTGATCGGTAGGAAGTGGTTTGACTTGGTGATTCATTCGACGATCACCCAAATCAAGTCATGTTCTTTGGATTTATGTGGAAGTCCTGTCACGAAGTCCATGGGTATCCTATCCCACTTTCACTCTGGGACCTCTAATGTTTGAACCAAGCCTATTGGTACCTGATGCTCCACCTTCACTTGCTAACATGTGAGGCACCAAGAGACAAACTATACTACTGCTTTCTTCATTCCTGGACACCAATACTATCGTTGGAGATCCTGTTACATCTTTACCACTCCTGGATGTACTGATAGAGGGGTTTTGTGGAACTACCTCAACACTTTCTCCTAATGTGACACTGGTACCATGGTATGTCCTATGAAAAGGATGACGTGCTCCCCACCTTCATAAAATCTATCTGGCATATGTCCTATGGATATCTGAGCACATCATGTATCGAAGTTCGCGTCCCCATGTTGCGCATCACTAACTCAATAAAGAAATGGGGGAGTGACTATAAGAGACTGTAGAAAGGTTTCTCCATATCTATCCATAAATGATATCTATAAAGCGTCCAACTGCTCTGTCGCCTCACATAGAAACTGTATACCAGAACTTCTGATGAGTGTATCTGCTAAAATATTTCACTTCCCAGGAGTATAGATTATCTCAATGTCATAGTCCTAGAGGAAGTCAGGCCAATGTCAATGTCTGAGGTTCGGGTCCTTCTGAGAGAATATATACCTAAGAATCTTGTGATCAAAGTACAATATAAAACATTCTCCCATTAGATAGTGTCTCCACATCTTCATGGTAAAGACCATTGCTGCTAACTCTAGGTCATGGGTAGTGTTGTTCTATTCGTGCTATCTCAGTTGTCGAGAACCATATGCAATCACTTCTTGCTCCTGTATCAAAACACATCCAAGCCCATTCCCTGATGCGTTGTAGTAAACTACGTACCCTATGCCCTCCTCTGGAAGCCTCAAGATGGGGGCACTAGTCATCCTCTGACTTAGCTCCTGAAAAATCTGTTGGCATCTCTCTAACCACATGATGGGTTTCCCATTCTTCATCAAGGCTGATAGTGGTGCTGCAACTCTGGAGAAGTCTGGCACAAACCTCCTGTAGTATCCATCCAAACCCAGGAAACTTCTTACCTCTGTCACAATCATGGGTGGCTCCCATGAAAGTACCACCTCAATATTCACTAGATCCACTACAAATCCATCCTCTGATATGACATGACCCAGAAAGTGAACATGTTGGATCCAAAACTGGCACTTCAAGAGCTTAATATAAATATGGTTATCTCAGAGTGTGTCCAGTAATACCTGTAAATGATAGGCATGATCCTCCTCAGTAGTCGAGTAGATCAAAATGTTGTCGATGAAGACCACTACAAAGAGATCAAGGTATTGATGAAAGATCCAGTTCATGAGCCCCATGAACACTGCTGGAGCATTTCTCATGCCGAATGGAATAACCAAGTACTCATAATGGTTATACCGACACTTAAAGGATATCTTCTGCACATCCTCATCTCGTACTCTAAGATAGTGATAAAAAGATATGAGGTCTATCTTCGAGAGCCACCGTGCTCCCTTCAGCTGATCAAATAGTTTATCAATCCCTGAAAGTGAGTACTTGTTCTTCATAGTCACCTGTTTCAGGCATCGATAGTCGACACAGAGTCTCAAACTCCCATCCGCCTTCTTGGAAAATAGAATTGGGGATGTCCAAGGAGAAACATTGGGTCGGATGAATCCCTTTCCATACAAGTTCTCTAACTATACCCAAAGCTCACGAATCTCTACAGGAGCTATCTGATATGCTGGTGAAGATATTGGTGATGTCCCAGGGTACAATTAAATGTAAAATTCCACCTCTCTTTGAGGTGGTAGACCCAAAACATCATCAAGGAAAACATCAGCGTACTGGTCCAACACTACAGGATAGCTTGGACTCTCCACATAAACAGCTCCAAGGGTAAGGCTAGCCAACAGATGAGTGATCGACTGCACTCTCCTCCGAGTAAGTACATCATGTGCTGCAAAGGCTCCCTTCTTGCCAGTAAAGGTAAACCTAGTCCCATCTGTGTGGACACACCACACCTTGCACCTAATACACTCAATATGAGAAAGGATTGTAGATAACCATTCCATACCCAAGATGATGTCGTAAGGCCTCGACACCGCTACTATGAGATCCCAGATGAAGCTCCTGCCTCCTAGAGTAAGCTCACACTGCTAGAACCAGTGCATAATCGTCGAATCTGCTCCTGTAGGAGTCTCTAGCTGTAAGGATCGAGCCAACAGCTCCGTTGGAATCTCTAATATCTGAACGATGGCTATGGAAATGAAAGAATGATTGGAACCTGTGTCTATAAGTACTGCATCTATGGTGGAGTAGACATAGATCATACTTCGTATCATCTTCATAGTGATGTGATTGTGGGCCTCAGCTACATGGAGCTGAGCTCTCCCCTATCCAGCTGCTCCTTGTGGTCAAGGTGGACCTCCTAGTGGTGGTGGTGGTAACATCTCAAATAATTTCCCACCAACAAATGAATGGCCAGCTACCATGCCACATATTCCTGCTCCCTGTGGACCTCCTCGGTCGAACCTCTGTCTCTACCTGGGCAGTCCTTTGACCGTCTGCTGCTCATCCCTATGACAGGTCGGACATTGACGAGCCATGTGACCCTATTGTCTCATGCGTAACACTGTCCACTCCTGGAATTACTAGATTTTCTTTGGTTTCCCCGCACAACTGATCCTGAGTCATATGGTCGTCCACCTATAGGACTGGTTCTCTTGGACCTCTGTGACATTTGTATTCTACCTGCTACAGAAGAATCCTCTACATGTCAACTGGTGGTGGGTCTCACTGCTAGTGACTGATCATAAAGGAAGCCCTCCACTAATAGGGATATCTCTAATACCCCCACCTGTATCGGGATGCTGAGTGAGATCATCGAAGCCCGTATCTCTCGCCTAAGACCCTGCTCGAAGGTCTAGGCCCTAAAGAAAGGGTCACACACCATATTTGTGGAGTAGCATGAGAGGTCATTGAAACATGCTGAGTACTGAACCACAGTCATGCTACCCTGCTGCAGATGAAGAAACTCATGTATGTGCACAGTGTGAAGATTCGTTAAGACAAACTCTTCCTGAAATAGGCTCTCAAAGTCTTCCCATAGAAACGTCACCTCGTCGTGAACCTGGAGCATCAAGATCCACCATCTACATGATTCTTCCTGTATAAAGATGGCCGTAAGGATCACCATCAGATCAGATGGTGTCTCTATGAGTTGGAAGACTCTCACCATAGCCTCCAGCCAATCCTCAACTTGCAACGGGTTTGTCTCTCCCCTGAACCTGGGTGGCCTCGGGCACTATAACTCATTCAATGTGCTAAAGAGGTGTGCATTATCTACTACTGGGGATGGTGGCAATAGTGGCCCAACGGGGATTTGTACCGCTAGTGCCTCTACTAGAAAAGGTCCCTACACTGAGGCCTCGTCGCTCGGTGGGCTATCAGTGTGTATAACTCTTGAAACTCTAGATGGTTGTCTTTGTGGAGGCATCCTGAAAAGAAACAAGTGTAACATGGTTAAAAGGTTCTACCTGGTGATCTGAAAGTAATACTTGGTGAGTTGACTCAAAAGATAACAAAGAAAAACACTTGGAATAACACACACAATTAGTGTTTTCATGCACTGAGTCAGAAATCATAAGTCAGGGTCCTGGTGTATGGATACATTGGCCTCTACACCAATACTGGACTCCCTAAACTAAAAACTGCACTCATTACCCTTAACACTATTACTTCACAGAAAAGATCAGAGTCCTAGTTCTGTGGTAGAACCTCTCACTGATACCAATTTTTCATAACCCATCCCCTGAGGCCCATTTCGTGACTAACCACTAGCCCGCAATACATAGGCTAGGGGCTGGAGACTAGCACCAAATGCGTATTCCCTAAAACTGGAAAGGAATTTCCTTTATAACCTGTAAGTATATGTAACCAAGCACATAGCAAGATAGAAACACAAGTAAACTTAACTGTAAACAGAGTGAGTGTAGTAAGTAAAAGGGGCCAGAATACAAGCCCAACTGGAAAGTACAAGTACAACTGTGATACAATACAACTAAAGAAAAAGAAGAGATAGCTACTGGATCATCCTTCAATGTTCCTACCTAAAGGGTAGGTATAGATCACCTCATCATCACTCCACATCCACCCATCTCCTCTGCGTACCAACACGTCATATAGTTCACCTCCAGGTACCGTCCAGTCTTGGAACTCTCAGCCTCAGTCAGTGCTATCTGTCATTTTCATCCAACTCAACAAGGAACAGGCATAGCCTGTGTAGGGGTGAGTATAAAGATACTCCGTAGGGACCCCAAGACCCTCTGGGTCTTAGAAAATATAATAAGGATAATACACAAAGTATGAAATCAACATATAACCTTACTTAGGTATATTCCCATACATATACATAAGTTATCAAGTAATCTATCTCAATCATGAGGAAAACATAGAGGTTCTGACTCATCTCACACCCGGATTTACTATAGGGTTAGTATTAATTAGAATTTCAAGTCACAATGTCGAACACCTCGGCTGCTGGAGAACTCCTCCTCTATCAAGTACAGTGGGTCTGCCGCGTCACATAGAGGCACATCCCACTAACCTTGGACTAGTGAGGTACTCCTCCTATCGAGTACCATGAGTTTGCAGCATCACACAGAAGTGCTCTGCACTGTGGTTCTACTGCATCACACAGAGGTGACCCCCCTTAAGGCCTACTGATTTACTCCTCCTATCGAGTACCGTGGCTCTGTCACATCACCAAGGATCTCCCCACCATGGTTTTTTCGCATCACCAAGTCACTCCCCACTAGGCCTATCGAGTCACTTCGAGTTGAAATGGTCATCAGTCGTCAAGTCTCATCCAACCACTAGGTCTCTACATTATGCTCGCTCGTATTCGAGAGGATCTTCTCCACAAGCTACTGGTCGATACTCCAACTTCCACGAAGTCCCACGAAGAAGTATCTCAAAGGTCCCCCATATCATAAGGGTCTCAACGTAATAGACAGCGTGTCAATCCGACACCTAGTCTGTGAGTGATTAGCTTTTTAGTCCCAGGGCCCAGTTGGATTCGCGCTCGATCCAACCTGACTGTTCCCCAACATAATCCAAAACATAGTGGGGTATACTCAAAGGGACCATCTCGCTCCAGGATTTCCAATGCCACTGATGATTCATCAAACAAACATCCGGTGCCGAAGTTATGGGCAAAAGGTTGTAAATGGGTCGTAGTAGGCACGACACGCAGTGCAGCCCGGCTCTTTGGGTTTGGCCTGGCCCACAGGGTCTAACCTAGCAGGCCGCAAGGGCATTGCGAGGGTGGCTCGGTTGAGGGGTACCACGAGGGAATGAGGTGGCGGTCTAGCTACGGGGTTGTGGTTTGGTTGCGAGGCGACGGTCCAGTTGTTGGGCGACGGTCCCGCTGTAGGGCAATTGTCTGGCCGTGGGGTAGTGCAGAGCCATAGACAGCAGTGGTGGTTGTGGTCAGTGTGGAGGTCGTGGGGCGGTGGAGATGGTCGTGGGGAAGCGTCGTCGCCTTCATCGCGGTCGGAAGTGGTGTTGTCCACCGTTCTCATGCCCCAACCATGGATGGTTTTCATCATACTCTTTTATGAAGAACACCACAAAATTTGTGGAAGGTTCGGGCTATGTTGGATTGGCCCATACCCTCCGCGTTAGGGGGGTAGCATAAGGCTCAACAAGAACATGAAAGATGAACATCAAGCTTTACAACCTCCTGTGACATTTTATTCCCAAACCACAAAGGAAACCAAGGAAAGAAATACGGAAAAAAATATTTGCATGTAAATAAACCCCTACCTAAGGTTGTTCGTTGATGTTGGCACGAGAAGGAAGTATGGACGTCGATTCGTCATAGAAGAAGGCATCCCATGTCGGAAGAAGTCCCAAAGAAGAAGGTCGATGTCGAGGTAGGCGTTCTTCATTGGTGGAGTGTTCTTCATTGGGAGGTGAAGTTCTTCATTGGAGAATATGATCCTCCAAGATCCTCTTCTCCCAATTCCACCAAATTTAAATGGGCACCCAAAATAATAGATTAAGTTATCTATTATTTAGTTTATTGGATTAAAAAATTCTAATTGGATAAATTAATATGGTGTGTTGGCATAATTAAGTGGGGAAGGGTTGGCACAATTAATGTGGAGGAAGCTCAAGAGGCTCCTCCACATTAATGAGGGTGTTGAAGAGTTTTAGGCCTTGGGTGGCCCCCACCACCATAACATCTCATGGGAGGTTATGCTCTGGTGGTCCCCACCACCATTGCCACTCATATTTGGTTGAGGTCGGGCGGTCCCCACTACCCAACTTCCATGTGGAAGTTTTAATAAATAAAATAAAAATAAAATTTTTTACAATTTTATTTTTATTCTATTATTTTATGAAAAACCTAAAAACTAACTTCCACCCTCGACCAACTATCGTCAAGGTGAAAGATTCTTTAAGCGAATATCGACACTGCGAGTTCAACGGTGCCCTCAGATTTCAATTCCGAGCACCAATTCAAAAGTTAGAAAATCCCACTCACATTTTTACTGAAAGTATACAAACAAATATTCATTAATTCATCGGGACACTCCGGGCCTCGACATCATGTGGTGTCAATTTTCGTAGACTCGTAAAATTCCCATATATTTAAAAACAATTACATGGAATTTCTAGGTCTTTACAAGAAAATTGTTTTACCATTACTTACACATCATGAAGGAAGTATGGGAGAGGTAAAAAAACATACCCCATAATTTGGGTTTACTCTTAAAATGTCATAGCGTAGGGGTCAATCTTGATTAAGAGAGAAATGTAGAGGATCCCTTATCTTAAATTTGTTGGTGTTCTCCACTTGTTATTAAATACCTGAAAAAAAAAATTAGGTTTATTAATTATTAATTATATGACCTCTTATATATTTAATTGGTTTAGTATAATCATTTTAAGATCACTTATAACAGTTTTGATTGGTTATGAGGTTCAATTTCATTGTTTGGGATCATTTGTTTACTTGGTTTTAATGACTAGAACGCTAATATTGTTGTTTGGATAAACATGTAAAATGAAAGTGGTTGTCCATAATTGAAGTTATATGATATTAGTGAACATCAATGTGATTACTTTGTTTTAAATTTAATTTTATTACTTAGAGTTAAGTCAAATTATTATACAAAACCATAGTGACAACCGTTTTTGTTAATCAGTGGGTTTGATTACAAAGAACATGTTTTAGTTTATAACCTAATACCATTTTTACAAAAGGATTATAGAACCAAAAATAGGAGATATTAAATATATAATAATCTGGTTCAACCATAACACAAATGGTTTCATGACCAGAATTAATGATGATAATAGAAATTGATAAATTGTTGTCCTTGAATGTGCTAAATTATCACATCTCAAACAGGACATTCATTTCATTGAAATAAAAGGTGAGGAAGGGATAAAAGATAATGAAATATCCCATTATCATAAAAAAATTCTAGTACATGTATGTTACTGGAGTTATCATATTATTTGGGTGAAGGGAGGTGAGGAAATAAACCAAAAGAAAAGAACTTAAAAAAGATGAAGGGATTAGAAAGACGAATTTACCTCTTGAGACTTCCTCCTTTGAGAACCTCTTATGGGGAGTGGTTTTGGTATTTTGGAGAGGCTAGGGGTTTTTGGACATGGGGGATGAGCTTGGGAAGATATTTGGGCAGAATTTTCGAATTTAACAAGGCTTGAGAGTAGTGAAGATAAGAAAGAGTGAGGGGGTTTATATTGGAGGAGAGGAGGGTTTTCATAATTTTTAATCTTTAGTTTATTATTTCTTCACAAGACAAGGAATAATAAGTATTCTTTGAACAATAAAAGTAATAAATGCATGTTACCTCGAAACAATTTGGCATAAATCAATAGATCATCATCAATGACTCAATAAATCCATTATTTAGCATTTATCATAAATTATCATATTTTACTATTCATCAAAAATTCAAGCATATCAGAAAAATCTCAAAAATTTACCCTATCCATTTTTTGACGTGTAGAGTCAAGAAAATGAAATCCACTTTTCAAAAATAATTTCCTAAATATTATTATTTTAATATTTAATTAAAATCATAATTTATTATCAAAACCCAGTTTTAAAACAATCATTTACTTATTCTAAAATATACATATATCATCCTTTTAACTTGAATATTATTTATATATTATCACAGGTAAGGTTACTATTCATTGGAGTATGTCATTATTCATAAGGTTATGTTACTATTCATAAGGGTAGTTTATTATTCACCAAAAATTACATTTTTCTTATCGGACTCCAAATAATTTACTGATTGCAACTATGTATGTCATATTTTTGAAATTCCTAAAACAAAAGCGACAAAATTATGTTTAAGGGTCACTTAGAACTTAGTAGTTCATAATTTTATGTTTTAATTTGATTTTGTGACATATTTATATGAAGGTAATTTCCATTTAAAAAAATTAGGTCGTTACATTGACCCTTACGTCTGGAGATACCTTTGGGAGGAGACTCAATAATCACACTTATTCTGATGGTGTGATCGGACCCTTGAGATGAGAGTTCCGGTTGGAACCTCTTGGTGGCAGTGTTGAGGCCCTACAACATTAGTTTGGGTATTGACTGGTCATCCACAGTTCATGTTCAAATTGACTGTTTTAGGCAAAAAGGTTTTGGTATATCTATAGAATTGGAATGGGGTTTTCCTTGGTTGTCAAAAAAGGAAACCCAAGAATTATAGGTTAAACTCATGAATAAGAGAGTGCAGCTGATCACTCTTGAGTCAGCCAGCCTTACCCTCATGGAAGCAGGAGTTTTTAGTTTTCAGTTCCCAACAGTAGTGGCAGAGTGTGGGAACATCTTTTTAAAAGATGTTTCCATAATTACATCCCTACAAGGAGAGGGACTTCTACATTGTCTTTTACCTAGCGATGACGCCAATATCTACAAATTTGTTTTTGAGGGGATCACGCAGAGCTCCGGGAGCTGAGAGTTTAGAAGGGGGGCATGGTGGCAGATACACTTAGCTGGAGGTCTAGTTTACAGCTACTGAGTGAGGTGACAAAGTATCTAGCCACGTTATTGAAACACATTTTGGAAAGTGATGGAGTAGATTACCTCCGGTCTATAACTGTGACTCCCTCACACCTCCATAGAGTTTGAGGCATAGCTTAGGGACATAGACTACAAGGCCCGACGTGCTTAGATATCCTCAGGATGGGCTCCTGGTGGATTTTCTGAAGGTGGGGAGCGCGTCATATTTCTCAAAGGATGCACCATAGTACCAGTGACGCTATGAGAGGATCTTTTGAGGGAGTTACACACATCCTCTTTGGCAGTACATCCTGGTGTGGAGAAGATGTTCCAGGACCTCTGGCGTCAGTATTGGTGGCTAGGGATGAATACTATACAGATCCGGCTGAAGTGTTATGCTGACAGGAGATAGAGACCCTTCAAGTTCAAGGAGGGAGACCATGTATTCTTGTGGGTCTCACTCTGACAAGGATTGTGGAGATTTGGCTGGGGAAATAAGTTATATCAAAGGTTCATCGACCCTTTCCAAATTATTAGTAGTGTTGGTGAGGTGTAGTACCGCCTAGCTTTCCCCCCAAAGATTCTCTAGGTGCATAATGTTTTCCATGTGTCATATTTGAGGAGATGCATGCATGATCCATCACACGTTATCAACTAGGGCGAGTTGGACTTTGAAAATTGGGTGACTTTTCCGGAGTTCCCAGTGGAGATAGAGGATAGAAAGGAGTGATTCTTTTATGGAAGTTTGATCCCTCTGATGTGAGTTCGGTGGAAACACAGAAACCACCAGGATTGCACATAGGATCAAAAGTCTCAGATTCATTCCCAATGCCCTCATTTGTTTGATTGCCTTTGTTTTGGCTTTTGGGGATGAAAATATCTAAGGTAGGGAGAATATAAAGACCCATTATTTCTGTATAATTTTTTTTGAATTATTTGGGATTATTAAGAGACTGCACAATCTGAAGGAATGTGGTTCTGAGGCCCGGAGTTCCTGGAATGATCCATTGAAAATTGTTAAACACAAAATAGTCCATGTTAGGAGTTTTACTAAAAAAAAGTGGAATAACTCTTAAATGGGTGAACGGATTAGAAATATGAGGGCATCATTACGTTCAGGGTGGTAATTTTACCCTAGAAATGACTTAAGTTTAGTTGGTGCAAGCCTCAGGTGAGAAAACCTGAAAATGGCATAACCATAAATAAAATTATTTTATTTTTTAGTTGCTTATAACTCATGAACGGTGACTCGGATTAAAAATCTAAGACTACTGCTAAAATTTTTATGGTATTCTTTCCTTAGGAAGATCTTAACTTTGGTTGGCGTGGGTAACAGTGAAAGTTAGTTTTTGGTCACAAATAAAATAACTATGTAGAAATTATTTTATTGTTAAATTATATAAATCTTAGACGGTATCTTAGATTGGAAATCTAATACTACCATTAATCTCGTGAGGGCGTGTTTCCCTTAGGCAGTGCCTAACCTTTACCAGTGCGGGTTGACTGTGACTGTTAATATTTTTTGAACTTGTTTTAAGGTATGTTCAGTAAATGTGTGGGTGACAATTTCTATCTTTTGAACCGGTGCTAAGAATTAAAATATAAGGGTACCATTGAACTCACAGCAACGGGATTCTCTTATGGGATGCTTCACTTTGACCGTAGTAGGTCTGGTAAAAAATTTAGTTTTTGTTACTTTTTTGAATTAATAAAATAACAAAATTGTTATTTTATTTTATCCTACAACCACTTGAGCGATGGTGGTAGGGACCATAGAGGTAGTCAGATATTTAATATAGGATATTAAATGCTCAGTTACACATTGGTTGTGTAACCACCCCACTTGAAATTAATTTGGTGGATTAATTATGTGAATTAATGAACCTCATTAATTCTTCGGTGTGTTACTCACCCTTCCTGCCCTCTAATTTAATGGGGCTCGGGGTAGAGTTTTTTGTACAGCTTCATCAACCGAGGAACCTTTGTAAAAGTGATGTGACACCTTCCACTGATATAGACGGATGCTTGGGTGGAAATAACTGGGATCAAGGAATGTCGGTGGCTTCATCGAATGCAGAATCTTCTTCCACCACTACTACATCTTCAAAGAATCTTGAGTTATGGGTTGTCTTTTAATTCAAGAAATTCCAACGTTTCTTCTCCTTATTCTTGAATTTGTGGGTGGTCATTGTGAGGTATTTGAAAAGGTTTTATCATTATTTTAATGTGATTTTTAAACTACCCCCACTTGTTATAATGCTAACGGTGAGGGTACATGCCAAACGAACAAGGCCCGGAGCCTCCACCGCTAGTTTTTCATTGCATTCTTTGGAGTCGGGTTGTTTTAACATGATGGAACCTTGAAACCGAGAGGCGCACAATGATGGTGGAATCCTAATAGGACCATAGGCACATCCAGAATGAAGATCGGACCATAGGGGATCACCCGATATCCTGCGGAAGAAGTGTTGGTGTGGCGACCAGTGCTGGAAGATGAGAGTGGCGATTGGAAACCAACAACTGTGGTAAAAGAGTAGTGCTGATCGGCGTCGTGGTGGTCAGACAGGCGGCTGATAGCAGCCAACCATGGAGGTGGAGTCAGTGATCCAACGTGTGCCACATTAAATGAAGCCATATCTCGAAGCCACAACGATGCAGGGGGGGACCCGATCCCTTTGGGTCTCATGGGTGAAGAGGTGGCACCACCTGGCGCCGCCAATAAAGTAGTTGAACGGCTCCTTTGAGCCCTTCGGGGGTAGCAGATCCTGCGACCCCACGTGGTTCACACCATCTGGTGGGCCAATCCGCCGCGGCCCAGCCCATCTAGGGTGGTCCGAGCCAAGCCTGTTGTGGCCTAGTACAAAAGGGTTGGGTCGGTCGGACCGGGTTAGACTGGACCCGGACCCCTCTCGGGCCCATATACACTTAAAAGGCTGTATCATGCGAACTGGACATTGGTTTGATGAACTATCTGCGACACTGGGATCCTTGGAGTGATATGGTACTTTTGGGAAAATTAAAATGACTTTTGGAGAAAGTTGGAGTTTTTCCAGGTTGGATCATACTCAAATCCAACCGGGACCTTGGCAGTAAAATTACTATAGCTTACAGATTGGGTGTCTGATTGACGCGTTGTCTGTTGCGTTGGAACCCTTATGAAATGACGTATCATAGAGTTACTTCCTTGTGGAAATTTTGGTTGTTAAGGTATGTCCAATAATAGGAGTAGAAGGTCTAGGGTGTTTCTTGTATTGAGAGTTAGAATGGATACTCCCTAGATGACTCAATGTGTGGGTATTCCTTACTCCTCTGCTCTGGTAGAGACGAGACTCCCCATTCCATGAGTGCTGGTTCATTTCCCACTGATTGGTTTTTACATCTTTGGAGTCGATACTTCTCTATTGGACTAGGGTATGTGTCCTCCATACATAACTCACATAGAGTCAGGTACTCCCCTACTGGGTAGGGTGCGGGTTCTCTATGTTAGGAGTAAGTACTCCCCAATCAACCTAGAGTGTGGTTCCTCCTTATGAAGTGCTACAGTAGAGTCAGTACTCCCCTAACATGACAGGGAGCAGGTCCTCTAGCCAGGGGTCAGTACTCCCCTGGCGTACTAGGGCGTGGGTCCCCCACAGAAAACAAACTACTAGAGTTGGACTCCCTTACCAGGATGGGTGCAGGTCCACACATATAGATTCGATACTCCCTTGCCGTGCTAGGGTGTGAGTCCTCTTGCCTGGGTTCGATACTCCCCTAACATACTAGGGCACGGGTCCCCCACTGCAAACAAACAACCAGAGTTTTACTCCCCTATTGGGTAGAGTGCGCGACCTAACATATGGAGTAGTACTCCCCCGTCTCTAAGTAGCGACATGGATTGAATCATTTAGGGGAGTTGGATCTCCCTAAATTGTATGACACATTGTCGAGGAGTGGGCCTATTCACTTGGTTTTCCTGGGTCTTGCCTTAGGTGCAAGATTGTGACTGCGAGACCTCTAGTGTTGGGCACTAGAGGTACTTATAGATCAAATTTTCTAATTGATCACATCCTTTTAGATGTTTCATTTGGAATGGTTGGGTTGTACCTGATGGAGTACATCTCTAAGACGGGTGCCATCAGGGAAGGCATGTTCATGGAGCATGTACTCATGATTCTTGAGTTACACTTTAAGCCTTCTTTGGAAATCCTCGAAATGGATTGGGGTTGGGTCCTTATGTTTCTTTGTGGATGAGATGAGTATATTTGGTTTGAGATTGGCCGTTTGGTTTGTGCTTTGTGATTGAGATCATGCCTTCTGGTTTTCCTTGTGGAATTCTGAGAGACCTTCAGGGGTCTCATTGACCCTACTGTGTATTTTTATACTCACCCCTACACGGGATTCACCCACACCACGTTGTGTCTTATGTAGATGAATAGCTTCTCAGCTGAGACTTGAGGGAGCCAGGACTAGGTGGTACACGGAGGATAATGGATGATTTGGAGATCTGTAGAGATGAGCAGTACCTACCATTCATGTAGGATCCTTGGTGGACAATCATGGGATTTGTTTCTATTTTTCAGTTTTAGTTATATCTTTCAATTGGGCTTGTATTTTGGCCCATTACATTCAGTACACACTTGTTCTAGTATAGTTTTTCTTCGTGGTTGCATCTTGTTTCTTTCTTGGCTATGTGTTTGTACGTGTTTAAAGTCAATAACTTACCTTTTAGGGGATACACCTTTGCAGTGCTAGTCTCCAACCCCTGGCTTATAGAAGGTGGGTTTGGGGTAGTCATGACATGGACCCTAGGGTACAGGTCATGACATCATCCCTAAAAACCAATTATCTTTTCCTTACATGGACCACCTTGGGAGGTGTTGATAATAGATCAAACATATAGAAACCTTCTATTTCTCTATATTCCCCCACGTCCACATTCATTTCCTTGCGGACCTACTTGCTACTGATGTAATATCGGTATGGGAGGTCCCTTGATCACCTATTGATCAGATATGTGAAAGGTAGGGCAATCCCATGTAGTATTTCTCAGACCATCACATGAGAAACCTTGCCTCTCCCCCAGATTATTTGATCCATCCTAAGAGCCTTGCACAATTGATCATATGTCATGGGATTGACTCTTGAATTGTATGACATGTTCAGATCCCTATGATTGATGTTATCTACTTACTACTAAGGTATCATATCCTAGGTTCCCTATACGAGCACCCAATGTCATTATCTTCTCTTCCAAGAATCCCTCCACTATTAAGGTGGCCTTAATCTGTCTATCATAGTTTGGAATGAAAGGATATAACATAAAATCCTTTATATCTTATTGTAAGCCTTTTTAATGTTTCATTATCTGAAGAAAATATATCACACCATATCTATGGAGTACCATGATATATCACTAATCCTTATAAAATTATCCTCCATGGTCATATATCCTTTCTAAAGACAGAAAATTTACTAGTTGTCCACTAATCAAAATGTGGAAGGATAAAAATCCTCCATCATGAGATGATAAAAGTTTGATTCGATGATTTTTGTCCCATTCTGTGACTGAGTTACTGAATTACACCTTCACCTAGAAAAGACCTAAAGAATACTAGCATGTGGAAAACCATTAGTTCTCCATAAATCCTCACAATGTTGAAAACATGAATGACTATCTCTTTCCATTAAAATCCATATTGGGGTTTGGCTTGCCTTAAAACCTAGGAGGCATCTTCCTATGAAATACCTATAGCACACTCAAACAATCTGCATCCAAACCCAATAGTGTTGGAGCTAACTGCTCCTCAATGGGTTATAGTAGAGTTGGTAAGCCACTTAGAGGTACAATATCCTATTTAGGCTCTAGTGTTGATGCCTCATCACTCGGTGGATAATCCTCTCGACCATATAGTGAAATCCTTATTTGTTTTCTTTGAAATGTCATACTAAAATAAACAAGGTATACCATGATCAATGAGTATATCTAGGGAGATAGTAAGATACGTACCTGGATACCGAATCCCATTTCAATATGATACATGTTCCATGGTTTTTTTCTAAAATATATGTTTACATATAATGAGTCAAAAAGAAGGTTGTTAGAGTCCTATGTAATGGATTTGTTGGCTACCACACCGACACCAGGGATATTTTACTAAAATCCAAAGTTGAATCACATTATCATTGTTTCCAAAAATCCCAAAATAATCTCACAAATTCCAGCCCCAACATAGAATTTAATCCACTGATACCACTCTTTCAAGAACCAACATGTCAGGCCCAAGCTGCGATAGCCCCAATATCTTCTCTTATAGGGAAACGAATGGAGACTAGCACTGAGTATAAATATCCCATACATAGGTGGAATTATCCTAACAAACATGTGCACATAAACAAATCTAAAATCCCATAAAATTATGAAATTCCAAACAACCGAAACCAATGCATGCATACCTCATTAGTCTCACTATTATAGCACATTAGTAATGTTATAAAATAGATAATGGTGAAAAATACTATCCCAACCAAAAATCAAAGAGTCTAATAGAAACTGATGGAGGGGCCACTATAAAATGATAACACAATGAAAACACCTTAATATATCTATCCAAAAATATGAAAAACATGCTATATTTCCTATAAGGAAACCATCAAAATATCTATTATCTATATAAGATATGAAACATATGGGAAGATACCAAGTATAAGTGAGTATAAAAACACCCAATTTGACACCGTTAAATAATGAAACATAAATAATTTGATTTATTTAACTAATAACAATAGTTTTGAAACCAAATAAAATTTTAGATATATTTTTGAAGGACATTGTGAATCCAAAAATTCTCTACCAAAAAGCTATCCACATAATTTTTCTCAATGAATCAATTTAATTTTCTTTATATGATAACCCACTCCATGATCCATGATATCACTAATTACACTCAATAAAATGGTCATAATAATTAGGAAAATACAATGAAAACTCATTAGTCTAAAAAAACCTTGATATACGAATAAAATATCACACTCAGGACCATTGGAGGACTCCAAAAACAAAATCTGAAACAACTGACTATATAGGGGAATGTATTCCATTGATACCAAAAATCCATACTGAAATTGACTACATTATAGAATATCAATACCTTTTCAAAGGTGGCCTTTCTGATTTTAAAAACCCAACCAAGGGTATAAGAATGATTGATAGAGGATCACACTATTGTCTCAAAATGTAAACAACAAACTATATATGAGACTCATCATCAATAGGAGATCACAATTAAGATTTTCATATGTAAAACAGAATTTTATCCTTAAGGGGATTGATAAAGAGAACAAGTTAAACTAATACTGGTCAAAACTAATGAAATGAGGGGCTCCAAACCCCCTCAAAGGGGTGTACATAGTGACTAATAGGTGTAAACAACATGTATAGCCAACCCATGGTCTTTCCATGTTCTTTTGTATTAAACAAAATATATATCTCCATATATATAGTTTTAATGCAAGGATACATGATATATAGAGGTATGTTGTCACCCTACTTGTTCCATATGTTTGGTCTCATGTACTTATTGTTGTTCTAGTGTACCAATTAATGTCCACATAGTTGATCCCATGTATTATTAGATATATATGATTACATGGTTCTTCCCATGTACTCTAAATATGCCTTTAAACCCCATTATACCCTTTCCAATGTACCCTCCAATATAAACTACAAACTCACAACCTGGTTCACACAGTGTGTGACTAGTGTTTCATGGCATGTGATATTTTCTTATCCATGGAAACCCAAGTGTTGTAGTGTCTTATCCACACAACATGTAAACCTAGATGATATTTCATGTAACCCACAAATCCTCGTAACCCTTATGGTATCCTATACATAGTCCATCCATTCCATGCACATTGTAATTTCAACTAATAATCACGGATCTAAGGTCCTCTGACCCTCCCCTCATCGAACATCTGAATTTGGGCATTGAAATTATAATAAAACACCACTGTAGAGCAATACAATCAATGCCAGCTATCAAGATGGAAATAATGGAAATCATAATTATATTATAATCCACCACTAATCATAATTTTTCATCATCACTCTAGGATCACACCCTTGATCGCAAATTGAACCAAATATATTGATTCGTTTTGCTGATGAATGGTCGTGAAAGGATCATAAACTGGGTATTCATCAAACCATTTTACAATGAAATTTCATATGATAAACCTAAAATCCAATGGGGGGGAATACATAATATAAAAATGTGTAGAATAATACTCTTCCTTTTTTCATTTAATCCATGATTCGTAGTCAAATAATTAAA
The DNA here is from genome assembly GCA_963277665.1 of Viscum album. NCBI lineage: Eukaryota > Viridiplantae > Streptophyta > Magnoliopsida > Santalales > Viscaceae > Viscum > Viscum album. The sequence goes on along the minus strand of OY728140.1, from coordinate 808,087,650 downwards.
TGATTGAAGATGGAATAATCAGTGAACAAATTAATTGTCTATAAATTAATCAACCTTCAATGTGTGAATAAATTCTTGTTTATGGAAATGATATGTGTTCTATTAGGATAAAATAACCAAATAGAATGACATAAATCAAAATACTACCTATTTTTGGGATTGATCTCTGTCAAATAATGGTCAATCAATTTCGTCATTGGTGAGATCTATTATCTCTGATGGTGTAATGATCATCGATCTCAAGTTGATATGATGTCATCCTCCAATAATCACCCAACATCACCTATAAAAGGGATCATATAAACACCTAGTATCTATGTTTAACACTAGGTAATTAGGAATGTAAATGTTTAAATATATGATGATAGGTCACTGTATCAAAATAAATAACTTAAATTAAATATTTTATTGGTGCCCACAATTACACTTTACTAAAATTCCTTACACCAACAATGATTATGGTTATCATAGAATAACGACCATTCTATAAAATAAATTTTGGCCTTATATTTCTAATCCAAGACTCTTTTTAGTAATTATAATAATTTTTCAGGAAAACATCACATGCATGATTTTTATATTTTTTTAATATCAATTCAACCCTCACCAAGACATGTAATCTCTTTCCATATCATCACCTATATATATAAATAATATGTATACTATACTGAAGTAATAAATTATATTTTAGATACATTACAGGAAATTAATAGTTTATATATTCAATATAATATTTTATAAATGATTTATAGATTTTATATGGAAATGAATAGAAGTAAATTGTTTGTTACATAGAAAATTTTAATTTTTTAAAATGGTTTATGGTTGTGGTTTACAAACATAATTAAAATTAAATTATGACACTTATAGAAATTCAATATTTTAATATTGGTTAAATATTTTGAATTATAATAATAAATGTAACATAATAAGTTCAAATTAATTTCTGATCATATAAAATATTAAAAACATAAATATTTTTTTACCAGGGTTAAGGTTTAAAAAGGTTTATTGGTGGTTAAAACATAGTATAAGTGTACTATTTCCACAAAAATTATAAAATTCTTATTTTTTAACATTATTTTAGCCTTATATTATCATAAAATTGAAACTCTAACCATTTAGAGCCACATTCCAATTAAAGTGTCCTTATCTCAATAAAATATTTTAAGAAATTCAATGTGTCCCTCCCTTCACTAATAAGAGGAATTCCTCTTCTCCTCTATTATTCACACATTTTTAGCATTCAATCGCAGAAAATAACTTATAAAATACCATGATAATACCCTTACCATCATCACAAATCTTCTTTTCTTCTCTAAAGACAATTCCTTCATTGATAATGGACCATGAAAAATGGGGTCTCTCAAAGAATAAGTTTAGATATTAACTGTGTTGTTTGAATTTTATTTAGTATTAGTCATCCTATAAATTTTTCAACTAGTATAACATAATTAATAATATATTATAAATATTAAAATATGTTATTATTATTATGGAACAAAACTTTACCACATCTTCTCAATCCAACAGGTGATGAGCGCATTTCTCATCTATACATGTGGACTACCACATCCACGTAGTGATAAAACTCATTTTGCACCACCATCATTCATAATTATTTAATATGATATATTTAATGACTATATATGATATTTTTGTTATAATTATTATTCTGTAATTATTTTATAAAATTTTACTTTATTTAATTACATCCATTTAAGAATGAAAACTTCATTCATGAGTACATGAAATCTTCAGTCTCAATAGAGTGATTTAATTAATTTTTCATAAGTAAATTATATGAATGGTTATTAATATGCATATAATATTTATAAATGATATTTATATAATTATTAAAATCCTATATATTAAGAAACCATTCTCAATATGAAATTATGGTAACCTCCAAACTAAATCATACATTAAAAACAAAGTAGTTAACACGTGAAATGATTATTATAATGAAAAAAATTAATGAATGGATGATAAGATGATATGAGTAAACCATGTAAGGCGTTATAGTTATGGTTATGGTTTTTTATATAATGATAATAAATTTGTATTTATTTTACATGAGTTTAGACTATTTATGAGGAAAGAAAGACTTCAGTTAAGGTTTTATGTTACAATATCATTTCTACTAGGATTTTTTATGATTAAATTTTATAATGTTGAAATTATATGATATACCTATCACAATAATTATGAATTGTTTTATACTCTAGTTATTTCTTAATATTACATTTTTAATTTATTTTCATCCCTTAATGTACTTCAGAGAACAAAATAATTTTTTAAGGAAACATATCATTTTCCAAATTAGGATCTTTGGACTCTTTACTAATAATTTGAATGGATTTTTTATTTTAATGTCATCCACATGAATATAATTCTCAAAAATATTGAATAATATTATATATGAAGATAAATTTATTATTTTATATGAATTTTTTAGAGAAAATATTTTCCTTAAAATATTGAAATTTTTAGATTTTAAATAAGTTATTTCAAATAAAATGGGGCTTTCCAACAGAAATGTTCAAGCTATATTTTAATGGTATATTTATCTATAACAACATCCTTTGATTTTTATCAATATTTACGTCAAATTTGATCCAGTGTTACTATATTTATTCTTTCTCATGATGGTTTAATATTATGGTGAGTAAATGACTATGAATCATTTAAACTTTCCATGAGTAATGATTTGATGATATGATTAATTTTATTATTATATTAAAGCACACATATTAATGGTTTTCATTATGGGAATGTCATACCATAATTATATATCCCTTAAATGAATTGGGTAATGGAAGATATCTCATGAAATAATCAATACTTGAATGGGGATTGAACATAGCTTATTAAGAGACTATGTTCAATAATATAGTCTTCGGAGTCATCCTTGACTAAAGAAATAATTGAATGGGGAGTGAACCTTATCCACTAAGATAGTTATAGAAGTGATAGTTTTATAATGAAATAAATTTCTATGCTTATGTGCATAAAAAATGTACTTCTTATTCTTATGATATTTTTTATTAGATCCTAATTAATTATTTATAATTATTCACTTGAATTCCATTTTTATTCGTATTTATAATACTTTGTTACATATTTCATGATTATGATGTTTGAATTTGCAGGTATACTTTTCTAATTTTATGCTCATTTAATCTTGTCATTATGCTTATATTTTTCTCACTTATCTTTATTTATTGATTAATATTATATTTACAATTACATAAAATTTTATCTCACACTTTTATATGTTTACCTTCCCCATGTTATGAAGAATCTTTTTTTAGTATGTTATTTCTAGAAAAATATATATTTTTTAAGAACTAAATGGAAAAAATGTAGATATTTTATGTACGAGTCATTTAAATATCTATGTTTCTGATGACACTAAAACTCTAAAGTCCTTGTGAAATTATTAATGTGAAATGTACTGAATATTCATATATATGATATAATAATTAATTATGAAAATAATGGACCACTATATTCATCATCTTAAGTTTATGCACAAACATCCCATATAAAAATGAGATTATATTGTATAAACCTTACCTCATGTTCACCACACTTCACAATCACTCTAACATCCTCTTATATTAGATACCTCTATTGGCTTACCGATTATCTCTCTAATCAATGGTTTCAGGATAAGAATATAAGGTTTGGGATGAAGATAATGAATCATGAAATATTTTTGAATAGATATTTTCCAAGAAAAATGGATCAATTTTTCTGAATAAGGGAGGATAAGAGGTTCCCATTTATAAGTGAGGTGAAGGAAAAAATCAATTACTAAAATGAATTAAATAATTTTAGACCATCTTCACTTGAAATTGGATCTAAATGTCTATGAATTTGATGTTAAGATAAGGTAATATTTCAATATCTTCAACCAATAAGAATTAGACATGCTTGTTTAGCATTCTTATACTAATCTCATGGTTTAATCACCCCTAATAAACTCATTTTGTCCTTTAACTATTGTAAAAAATTCTAATATTTTTAATATTAATTAGGAAAATTAACATGTTGAAATAGTTAAATTATATTAATTAAGATGACTCAAAATATATAATCAATTTTATGAGATTAAATTTCAATAAGTGATGAATTTTCTTTTAAATAAACATGAAAAATGAAATGTAATCCCATAATAGAAAAACAAATTCATTACGAATAAATCTAAATTTAATACAATTATATTTCTCATAAAACTCATAAAATGAAGTCAAAAATAATTTACTGAATATATAATCTATAAGATTTATCTAAACAATTATTCAATAGATAATAATTTAATTTAAATTGATAAAAACTCATTATGTAGATAAAAAGAGTTTTTAAGAAAAAATTCATCCCAAAAAATGACCTTATGAAAAAATCATATATAATATTGATTCATATTTATGTAGTTAGATTATTTTTAATTAAATGCTAATTTTCATACAATAAAACATAATAGAACATTTAAATCACATCATTTAAACAAAATAAATTGCAGTTTTACAAGATATAATTATTTTTCACTATTTTATAAAAAACAAAACATTATTAAAAAATTATATCGAATAACTATAAGATAATAATGAAATTATTTTATTAGAAAATATATTTTTTAATTGAAAAAATTCTAAATATTTTTTAAATTAATAAAAAATAATGCATAAAAATGAGATACAACCATTTTTGGAGATAACGTATTATTTAATTATAAAATGAATTAATAGGATAAGATAAATATTTTTTTATATATCAATAAATAAATATAAAATATATTTAAACATTTCAAATATTTTAGATAATATTTTTATTACTATTCACACTATCCAATTTAAAGACTAGTTTATAAAAAGTAAATATATTATGCTTTATTTAGTTTGTAAAGAAATACATTGAGTACCTCATGTTTATATTAAATAAAATATATATAAAAAACATAGGTTGTTTCATTTGTTTTCTATATTTCTTATTATATATATAATATCATGAATTATTACTTAATCAAGTTAATTGTATTAAAATTTCAATCTCTCTCTTTTAATGGGTTTCTATTACAACATTTCTTATATTGCATGGGTTTTTCTTAAATCAACATCTCTTCTAGAGTCTTAATCATTATACTAGGAATAATTCATTACATGATTGATTTATTCAATTCATTGATGATATAATAATGTCTCTTCTCATTTTTTAGGGAAATATATTTATAGATTACATTAACCATTAAATTTTATAATGAAAAGAATAATTCCAATTCTCTTTGAATGATATATTTTTCTTCTATATTGATATTCAATTTCTCCTATAATTTTCTCCTATATTATCTTAAAATCAAAATATTGTTTCTTAATGATTTTAAAAAAATTACCTATATACAAAATAATGAGTTTTCACTCTCTATATGATGTGTCTATCAGAAGATGTATTTTTGTCAGATTAAAAAGAATCTCCCTTATGTGTTCTTACATTATCATCCACTACACTTTTAATATGAAAAACCTTGATTCCATTTTCAATAAATAATTATTTCATTTTCAATTAGAATGGTTTTTTAAAATGGTTTTCATGTTATCATTGAAAATTATGAATGAATGTGATTCATAATATCATCTCTTTACTGAAATGTAATAAATTTATTTCAAAACCCAATTTTCATGGTATCTATTCAATTTTCCTTTTAAAATTACCTAACACATATGGAGTTATGTTTTATAAATAACCTTATAAATTTTTATATGAAATATTACATTTTGGTGATATAATTTTGGCATTAATTGGTTTAATTGGTAATCGCAATTTATGTGCCACCAGTTAAAATTATAAGAAATCCCTTTTTATTCCATGGGTTTATTATGATATGATGAGTGATTGACATCAAATTGCAGACATGTGTGTGGAGATTAACTGGTGGGTTCTTTCTTATCCCTCCAACTCATAAGTTTTTCCTTTATATATCCTAAAATAATATAGCATGTGATTTGTTGGAAATGGTCAAAAATTAAGTTGTGAGCCTTCTTATATATAATCATAAATTAAATATTTATCCATAGAGGATATTCTCATATTCTAATTGAAGGTAATTTTAACATATTATCAAAATATTAATGTATCATATTTTTATGTTTATTACAATGTTTATTTTTATGTTATGTTATAAGGTCATGTTACATTGCTCTGTCATATACCTATGAGTATTCTCCATGGATAATGTTTACTATCTCAAAATTCCATGCTCTTTTTCCAACATATATGTTAATTAAATTAATATTACTTGTCCTTATATCATGAAATATGGAAAGTGATTAGTATTGCATGTTTTTTTAGTAAGTTATTTCTCTCATATTCATGTTCTATCACTTTTCCGTGATACAACCAGTGAGTCCATAATGATTTTTCCCTTACTGAGCATTTAATCTCACCACATTATTTTGATTCCATTCCCTAGCTGAGAAAAAAGTGTATAAAATATAATTAGTATATATGGGAGTCTATTTTGGATCCATTAGATAGAAATATTCACATTTATTATAAAATAATATTCTTATGTGGCTAGTCTTCGAAGATATTAATCCTTTAGTTCTTTAGATCATGTGATTATTTGAGAAGTCGTATTGATCTTAAGAAAATTATGTAATATTAAGATATTTTAATCTTGGGTAATACCACTTATTATTATGGAAATGAGTAAAATATAAATTTTTAGCATTATATTCAGGAGTGCATGTCTATGGAGCCTCATATAATGTGTGTTTATATTTTCTTCCCAGATTAGTTTTGGTTTTTTGCCTTAAAATATATTTTTAAATGATTTATAATGGGTTTTTGTTAAAAATGGATGTGGCTAGTGTGTTTTGAAAGTGGTTTTTAGGATATTTTCCAAAAAATGGAAAGGTATTTAACCTTTGTTTCAGTATTTAATTGAGCATCCACTTCCCATAATTTAAAAATTAATATTTTGAAACATTTTTTATTCCTCCCTTGATTACTGTAATATGGGAGGTTTTTTATAAAAAAAATTTATTTTGTTTTGTTTTGTTTTTCTAAATTATCTTGTGAAAAAACATATCATTATTTTTTATGATTTACATAAGAATTATTGAAATTTAGTTTGAAGGGAAATTACACAAAATCTTCTGAAATTATACTAGGAATATTTAGATCACATACTATATACACTATTAAGTGAATAAAACTCCAATGATAACATTTAGGTTCCCATATGTTGGAGTATTTTGGTGTTTTTATACATGTTGTCTTCTGATTAACAATTTTGGGATGTGGTGAGTGACCATGGGTCACATAGAGCTAGTTGATAATAATTTAGGGTTGGTATTATTTTATTTTTGGGTTTCTTATGTATTGGTCATGTTAGAATGGATATTTATTTTTTTATTTTTTATTTTTTAATGTTTATCTTATGTTAAATTTTGGTATTTTCACCATTATTATGTTATTTTGATTTTTATCGATGCCCCTTATCACTTTTATTAGTTTTTTGGTTTATATTGAGTGTATTGGTTTTATACATGGGAGGATAATGCAAAAAAATGTCCATGTCTAATTCTTAGGTGGGATTCTTGGTTTTTTCATTTTAATTTTTATGGTGAATTTATTCCCAAATATTACTTTTTTAATACTCTGGATCTATTTTCTATCTTGTAAATATTGGGAATTCTATTTGGGGTTAGTGGTGGATTTATTTGGATGACTTTCCAGGATAGTTTGGTTAAGTTCATTAAAAATTCTATAATATTATATATTTTTTTTTGAATTTCTATTTTCTTGAGGATCTCATTTGTTATTAGGAATTTATGTAGTATAGTGTTTTGAAATTAATGACAAGAGTAGTAGCTATAATGTGAGTCTATCTAGCTCTTTCTTTCAATAATACATGGGTTTCCAATGGTTTTACGAATATTAATCTTCATATTATACAATTTTTCTTTATACTCAGGATATGTTTGGATATGATATGATAGTATTTTGATACCTATTGATTATACAATTGATTTGGGTTTTTTCTTGATGATTTTTGGTTAAAATAGTGGAAAAATAAAAGCTACATTCTTATCTCTCATTGTAAAATAAATCATATAGATCCCATATCGGTGGCTCTGAAATCGATTATAGTGGTTTCTTCATAGTTGGTACGTGGTTCTATATCCCATAAACCAATTAATTCCTTGTTCTATGTTTACAATAAAATAATTATTATTTTTCTCCATTGAATTATAATTAATTTTAAATGTTGTTTAAAAATTTTTATTATTAATTAGGTTTGTTTTAATGTGGAATGATGTTATTTGGTAGTATTTTTATTGATGTTCATACCTTGAATTTTGAGGTATTTTTAAATAATTTAATTTATGTGTAATAAAAAAACAAATATTCATATAAAAACTAATATTTTATTTGTGAATTTTATATGAAAATAGTTTTAATGATCCGATGAAAGAAATTTTTTGGTTCTTTATAAATGCTCCAATGTTTGTTAACATTATTATTTCATTTTAACTGTGATGTTTTGTTTTATTTCAAGAGTAGAATATATATGTATTGTTTTTATTTCATCAAGATGGTGTTAAGGTTTATTTCCAAGATATTCTTTTTTTTAATGGAAGTTTTTTAATGTTATTTTTTCAATATAAATATGTATATTTTTTTAAATGGTAGTATATTGGATTAGAATGTTTTAAAATGAATGAGTGATTCATGGAATATTTGGTTTTATAATGGAACACATAGATCATTTTAAATGTAACATTAAATATTCAAAGATTTGAAGTTTGTTTTTGTTTTGTTAAAGTGATTGTATAAAAATATGTTAGTGGTTTTTTTAATGGGTTTTGGAGTGTTCTTGAAATATTTAATTTTTATGGGAAAAAATTCATTAGTTTTTATTAATTGGTGAGAAAGTTTTTCAAATGGGTTTGAGTTTCTTTAAAACATTTTACTACCAGCACCTAATTAAGTTTTTACTTCTTATGTAATGGGGAATTTTTTAAATAAAACAAATGTTTTAAATATGTTTTTTTTATCCTTTCTAAAATTTTCATTATTGGTTTAATTCCTTAGTCTGAATTTTGACATTTTGTTTGGTTTGGAAAACAAGATTGGGTTTGATTCATGTTTTATGATATTTATTTATGCCTCCCATAATGGTACTGAGAAAATGTGGAATTTTAATTTTTTGGGATGAGTCATGTGTGGAAGCCTTTGGATACTATGGTGTATCTCTTCTATTTATGGACTCTTACCAAACTATGAATGGGGTGTTGGAGTCAAAATATTCCTTCCTTGATGACTTCTTGAGTCATATTACTATTTTTCATGGTGATCAAGTTCCTTTAGATTATGAGAAGTAGTTTTATTTTTTAAAACATATTACTATAATTTTTTTATTATTGGATACCACCAATATATAGGTAATGAGTTATTATATAATTTTTTTTTTGGGTTTTAGTAAGGTTGAAGCTCGTGCAGTTATTTTTAATGTGGTGCGTTCTTTTTTTGTGTCTCCTATTATATGAGTTTTTTTATTATGGTGGTTGTTTTTGTTACTTTATGATATGTTTTTTAGCTTGAGGATTCTATGTGTGACCCTTTCCTTTGTTTGGTTTTGGTGGTTTTTACATGGATTATCCTTATGTGGGTGTTTTAGGTAACTAAGATGGATATCACTCCAATTTAGATTATGATTTTCATATGGTTGGTTTTGATCTTATTGGATCCCCAGTATATAGGGTTTTAGGTATATTTTCTTAAATCACCTGTATCACTAAATATTTTGACCCATGGATAGGGACTATATTTTTTATTATTGAAAAAATGTCTTTGGTCAAAGTATCCTTTCCCTTTTGGTGATATAGGAAGTACTGAATACGGTGTCAATTTTATAAATATTGTATGGGTGTCATTTCTATAGTGATTTCATTGATGATATAGGGTTGATTATCAGATGATTATAGTGGTTTATAAATGGGGTTTTCAATTACAATCTTAATTATTGTCTATCTATTTGTATAGTTAACATTTCATCTTAGGGATTTATCGGAATTTGAAGTAGTGGGATGACTATATAAGAGTTTTCATTTACTTTTTTTATAATTATTTAAATTTTTTGGAAACTACTATCATTTTTCTATTTTATTTAAATCTACATATAATGATATGGTTTAAAAAAAAATAAAAATAAATAAATAAAAAATAAAAAAGAATACAAAATTATAATAATTATGCAGTAAATGTGGAAGGAAATAGATGCTATTTGAAGAAATAAAATACCAATTTTGAATGAATGAATGATAATAAGTTTGATCAATTAATGAAATTTGGTCGATAAATTTTTTTTGTCTTGTATAAATGTTATGTTCTTATATAAAACTAATTATAGTTGTAGTAAGGCAATGAAAATGGATATTGAGTTCCCTCACTTTAGTATGACTATCCTAGTATTTCCAATCACCACTCCAAATCATGGTTCATCACCACAATACCAAAAAATGCATGAATATAAAATATAAAAGATAAGAAATAAAATTTTATATATTAAGTACATATTTTTTTTATTATAGGCTAAAATTCACTCCTTTTACCCATTCATGCATAGAAATCAAATAAATTATTCTCTAGGAGAATAAATATTTGGTAATTTTAAAAATGAATCCCAATAATGAAAAGTTAATAAAGAACAATAAAGTTAAATTTAACTTCACCTAACACTTTATATAAATTTGCATACTCGCATTCAATACAACAAAGATAATGATTTTCAATAAACAAAAATTTTAAAAAAGTGAAATCAAATAAAGGGGAAAATGTTGATGATACTTCTCTATTGACCTTGGTCCTCTCTCTAACTATAACTTCTTATGAATCACTTCCTTCACATGTTTCCCCAATTCCCCCATTTAATATCTCACACATCTCTTAGAAAAATAAAAATCCACTATTTCTTTATAATGGAATTTTTTTCTTATATTCCCTACTTTTGGTAGGCATTTTTTTCAAAATTGACATGTTGATCATCACTACACCTAATTCTTTTAACACATAGTTATTAGAGAATTATTTTCTCTGATACCAGTACCATTATTAATTTATCTTAACATCCCTATACACTTATATCACTTTCACATGTAATTTATTACCCTACATATCGATATGTTCACATGTCGAAAAAAATTGTACCCTCCTACTTTTCCCCTAATCTTCCAATTGACCCTTGTTTAATGACAGCCGTCACTAATAATTCTTCATTCACAAAACCAAGTCCACATTCATTGGATAACACATTAAGAATCATGGATGGACACTTCATGTTAATATATCATTAAAAACATACATCATTAGTTATTAAAACCGGTCAGACTCATGACCAAACCCAACTCAAATTAGAACAAGACAATATGAACCATCACAAAAAACCAACCTCTCAACCTCATTCACTCATAATTTTAAAATTTTTAACTTTGTAAAACCATGAATAATGTGGTATTTGTTCATATCCAACCTTCTATAGATAGTATTGGGGGAATTTGAGGTCCCATATATCTTCTTGATGTTGATCCTATATCACAAAAAGAACACTGATGATTGACAGTCACCGACAACGTTGTTTAAATAAAGATTTCTTTTCTTCTAACTTGGATTAGATTTAATGAAAATAAATGATGAATCTCTACACATATTTAGTAATCATGAATTATTGGCTTTGATTGAAAAGGTTTCCCAATTCTATCTCATTAAGGATGGTGAATTTTTTATCCAAAATTCATCGCAACCATCATATCATTGGATTTTATGATCTCGGAAACTCATTTTCTCTCTTCCATGACATCAAATGTATCTATTAGTTTTTAGTCCATTTTTAACTTACACAGTAATGTTCAGTATCATATTTCATGTAGGTATTCCTTCAAAGTACAGTTTCTCATCTTTCATCCATATTAAACTAATTAATCAAACTCTAAAACAATTTTTCAAAAATATCACTGGATATCCTTAGTCAAATAATCTTCCATGAATCAAAGAATAAATCCCCCTTGATCAATTCAAAACCTACTATTTATTCTAGTTGGAATATGGTAATACTATTTCAACTTATATTCAATATTGGTTGACATTTAATCAAGTATAAGGTTATAGTTTTCGTTTTGTCTTAATCACTTCAGATTCAATGAGGGAAATATAAAACTCTTATTGGATTTCATGTGCATGTGCAGTCTGCTAAGAAATTACCTATGTGGAATTCTACTTATGGGAATGAAATAAAAATTAATGGCACATAAAAATTGAAAAACATGAAACTATATAAATATCACTTACAAAACATCAAATTCTGTTTCAATATTAAAATCTATTACTTTTTTCTTCTAATTAGAATACATAAAAAATTATTATAATTATCTTGTCTGACTATGAAACTTATCTTAAAGAAACTTCAAATTTACTCATAAATACTTGCTTCAAGTGTAAAATAATAAAATTTAAATTAATAGAAATTAAATATATTTAATTTAAAATCAAAAAAACAATTCAAAATTTTATTTTAAATATTTAAATTTATAAACAAATATGATGAAAATTAGTTACATAAAAATAAATTCAATCAATATTATGGAACTCATAAAATATAAACCATAAAATAAATAATTAAAATATTTTATAAATACATTTTAATTTATTAAAAACCATTATAATATTTTATACTAAATATATATGAAATTTAGAACACAGATATTTTTTCCATTAAGAAAAAAACAATAGATTTACAGAAAAATATTCAATAAATTATAATTTAAACATATATTCATCCATTAACATGAATTAACCATTAAAATAAATTTTGTATATAATATAAATTCAAAATAATGTGGAAACCTATATTAATTAAGGCCACATCAACTGCCCCCATTCCTAAGATATTTTTTATAGTCAGGAAATCAATTACACAATCTTAATGGGAGAAAAGTAAAATAAATATTAATAAATTATCCTATTTTAAAAGAGTAGGTTTTAAATTTTATTTTACCAATAGATTCTATAAATAATTAATTGTAACCTCCCACATTAAAGAATGTGAATTGGCCAAATTGTTATTACAAACATGATTGAATTTGAGAATTCTGAAAAACATTTAAAAAGGTATAAATTTTCATTTTATTGAAACATCAAAAATTCTTTTTACCTTATGGAAAATAAATGAACGTAATTAAAAAAAGACTAATTTTCCACACCTGATAGAAGAGTGAGTTAAATAATCGATATGAGTAAATAATTAACTCAACCACAATATTTTTCGTAATGAAAAATAATTTTTAATTGGATTAAAATATTCATTTTTTTGCATATTTAAATTTATAACATGAAATTTTAAAACCTAATTAATAAGTTCAAAATTATTAAAATTTGAAAATCCTTCACCCATTATTTCAAAAAAAGAAAAAAACAATAGAGAAAAATTAGTGATATACTCTATTGGATCAATAGAGAAAAAAAAATGATTAACTCTCTCAATGTTTCAAAAGAACCACCCAACATACAAAACCCATTCAATAAAGGAATAAAAAATTAAAAAATGATAAATAATCAACTTTGAGAAGAAATATTAGGAAATATTTGATGTTTTCAAAATGAATGTAAAATGTAGACAATTTTAACACCCCTAACTCACACATAAAACTATACATTATCCCCTATTAAATTTTACTGTAGTGTGAAAATTTAAAAAAAAATTGCTAAAAAGGATTCTAAATTCAGTTTTTCAGGAACATATTAAAGGGGTTTAAAAATACGAACAAATTGTATTCCATAGTATTCATCACATTCAAAATTGAATTAAAATTTTAAATATTCAATTTTTTAACACATACATTTTTTTAATGCACCACTTGAGAATAAAATTATTAAACAATTGTTATGGTATTCCAACACAGCCAATATGAATATGTAATCCTAAGAAAGCTTAAAAAAATAAGAGGGAAACGAAAGGTTTTTCATTTATTTTAATATAATTTATAATATATTATATATTAGTAATAAAAAACCTTATAATTAAAAAATATGATTATATAAATATGGCTCGAAACAAACACTCATTCCCTCAGAATTAATTTAAAAAACAAAGTGGATAAAAAACATTTTTCAATCAAACCAACTTATAGGGAATCATGAAATAAATTATAATAAAATAAATTTGAAGGTAAAATAAAGATAAAAACTCACATGAATTTTTCTTCATGGATTCAATTGTGAATAAATTAAGAGAAAATCTTTATCAAGACGTTTGTATCTCAACATGGCCTATCTAATAAAGTCATTAAAATGGTATAACAAATTAATATTATAAAAAATATTTATAGAATAAAGATTTTATATCAATAAATGGATGAATATTCTCCATAAACTACCTTATAAACAAGGAAACATGGGAAAAACTATTTTGGTGCACCAAAAAAAATAAGTGAAAATGACTGTTTATTTTAGAAATACTATAAAAAAATTGAGTGGCCTTTTGTAACATTCCTTTCATGTACAAATATTAATAATTAAGTATTACCAATACCCTAAAAGGTATAAAAATGAATATTTTTATAAAATACATTATTAATGAATGAAACATAATTTTTTGAAGATTTTATAGTGTTATTTGAATATATATAGATCAATAACATCTAGTAACCAACTTTTGAACTCCAATGAAGAAAAAAAAGAAATGGAAGTTTTTACTACTATTACTAAACCATGCTTTTCAAAAATATGAGAAAATTTTGAAAAAAATAATATTATTATGAAATAGTTACTAGAAAATACTCAAAGTCTCCCTCACCCCACATGTTAGATTTTAATGTTCCTTGAAGAAAGTAAAACAATTATTGAAACCTTCTCACTACATTTAGAAATAATATGAAAATCAAATAGATCCAAACAAATTATTAAAAAAATTAAATATTTCTCTCATCACATACCTTTAAAATTAACTATATGAGACAAATTAAATTAATGATTCAAAAAAAAGGTTGATAATCATGATGCACAACCTTATTCATAGTAGATAATAAGTTATTTAGAAAGAAAAAAATTTCCATGTCAAAAAGTGTCTAATTTTATAGAAATTTTTATCCCATATTAACCCCTCTCTTTAGAGATATATAAATTCACAATATCATATTTAAAACACTTATAAATAGTTTTTCATGATTTGGGAAGAAGGATTTGTGACTCTGACTCTAATGTTGGTTCCTAAGAGGAAGTTTCCTCACAGATATGTCATTGTGAGGGTGAACTAACGTCCTATGTGATACTCTATTTGTGGAATCCCTCTTCTTTTTTTCAATTAATATTTCTCATTGTGAGGGTGAAATTATGTGTTTTTTTATTGATTATTAATGAATTTTTTTGAAAAATATTTTAACATTAGAAAATAAATCATGGGGATATATTCTTTTTTCCCATAGGAAGCTTCCTCTAAGGAGATGTATACTTTTTTCCAATATTTCCAAAACCAAAGTCAATATCATATACAAGATGGGTTATTTAAAATAGTGGGATATTGGAAACCCCTAATATTATGAACTATAACATTATCATTTATAGGTTGAGGTGGATAATTTTCATATCTTTATTTATTATTTCATCTATTTGAATTTATGAATATTAATTCTTCCTTCCGTCATATTTTTTTAGTGTAGACCTATTCTTGTTTATTATTGTTATAATAGTTAAATCACATTTTCATAAAATTCTATTGTTTTTATGAAAAAGAATTAGTAATAATTCAAAATAAGTGCAGAACATACTGAAAATTATTAGAATACATAAGTATATTTTTTTTACAGATTTTTTTAACATATTGATATATTTTGGTTTTAATTATTTTTTTATGGTCCCGGGATCCCTCCCCATAAAAATAACTAAAAAATTTATTTATTCATTCGTTAATGAACTCAAATTTATTATTTTATATAATTTAAAAAGGAATAAATATATGGTAAGTAGGGATAAACCATAAATAAGTATATGGTTATAAAAATAAATATAAACTGAGCAAAAAAACATAAACAATAAATAATTTCAAGAATGATAGACTGAAATCAGAATGAAATTGATACAATTTATATAAATAAAGTGAATAAAAATATAAAAAAATTATTAAAAATATGATAAGTTTACTAAGTTATAGAGATAAAACAATTATGGATTGTAAATTAGTTCTAATCCTGAAATCAATTAATTAAAATTTTAGGGAAATGATGTAAATGGAGTTGTAGTTTCCTCGTTACAACATGACTATCTAGAAATGTTCATTAACTTCACTCCAATAATGGTTTCCCCTCAATAAATTATAATATTAATGAATCTAAATTTGAAAAAATAATAAATAAATTTATCATAAATATTTACTTTAGATAATTATTTTGATTCTAAAATTATATTTTTTTCCATACTTGATATGAAATTAGTATATGAATGATTCTCAAGGAAATAAAAATGAGATAACCAAAATATTAATCAACACATTGAAAAGATAAGACAAATATATATATTTAATTCAAATTCACTTAAATATATAAATAAATTTCTATTCTCTAACTAAATATAATAGAAATATTTATTTTAAGGAAAAATGTCTCTAAAACAAACTGAAAAAAAAGAAAAGGAAAAGATAAATGATCCTTCACTATCGATATTAGTACTCTCTCTATATTTTTATTCTTATAAGTCATTCGACCTCTACACTAGTTCCTATTATTACCTCTCTCATCTATCTCGAAGGAAAAAACATTCCCCTTTTTCTTCACCCCATTAATCTTTCTTTATTTTTATCTAATATTACAAAATATCTACTCTAAATTGACCTTTAATTCATAATCACATCTAGTTATACAAGGAATTAGTTTTGAGAGTTAATTTTTTATTCAGTAACTTCCATTATAGCATTATAATAACTCCTATAATCACGTATTCCACCTTCAATGGAAATTAATTACTCTACTTATCACTATATAAATATTAAAATATCTTTCTTTACAGTCTCTTTCTTCACCCACAAGTTGTAACCTCACTCAGTATTGTCTTCACACTATCACTCTACCTTTTGTTTGAATAAAACTTATTGGGTCAAGATGAAAATCATGTGGTTTCCATTCACCTTAATCCTATCTTCCATTTTACTAGGGAAATTTAAGTTCTATTTAATTTTCTTTATATTGATTCTATAATATAGAAGAATATAAAAGATCAATCAGTCACCAAATAATTTAGATGAATGATGATTTGGAATCATCCTTCTTTATTTTGATTTCCTGATGATCAATTTTTTGAGTCAATTTGACTTAAATAAACTACCATGATCTCCTTTGATATGAAAATCATCTCTATTCATTCTTGATGAAAATAATGGATTGGATAACCATGATTCATTGCAGCCATCATTTATTTATCTCACATGCCCAATAATCACCAACATCACTCTTAATTGATGACATATAAAATTATCAGTTTCATTAGGAGTTGATCCTCTCCTATACAGTATTATTTTATCAAATATTCTATAAAAATACCTTCTCACATCACACACTCATCTTTCATCTAGGTTTATGATGTCAAAAGATCTATGAGAAAACCCTTAAATAATCTTGGGAAAATTTATTGGTTTGATCACCTCCCATAAATCTATGATTAAAACCAATTTATTTCTTCACATACTATAGTTAGTTCTATTTGAAGCTCGATAGTCTAATTTTAATTCATCTATATCATTGGATGACTTTTCATCAAGTATTGGATTTCATTTTTGATTTTTATTTTTTCGAATGGATCATATTAATATATAGAAACTAAAATCTCTTATGGTATTTCTTTTATAGGGGTATCCTACTAAAAAATTTAAGTGTGGGGAATTTTTTTTATATTGATAGATTAAAATAATATTATAATCTATTGAGATTATATTATAGGGAACTCTATCAATTTATATTATGATTATATAAATTCTCTTAAACACGCCAACGAGCCCGTACCCGAGTGGTAAGGGCTCCTACTTGGAATCCAAGAGACCCGGGTTCAAAACCAGGTGGAGACAAATTTCTGAGGTACTGTAGAAGTACTATATCAGTCACTATAGCAGTTACTATTAGGTACTATAGTACCTAGAACTATTCACCTGATTTGGGCCTTTGGGCCACCGGTTTGGGCCTACGGGTCTCCAGGGCCTTCGGGTCATCATAGGCCTTCGGGCCATAGGCCCTTCAGGTCACATAGACCATAGAGTATCTCAGTTCACATAGAACAGACCCCAGAAGAGGATCAGAGCAACAGGAGTAGCAGCCGCTAGATGCAAAGCTAACCGGATTGGAAAAATGAGAGGGTATGACAGCCGCCATCGGGACCAGGAACCGTGCATCTTTATACGGGGCAATGATATATGATTATTAATGCAAGGTGGGGAGCTAGGAGATTAATGATGTAGAAAGCTGGGGAGTGGTAGTTTAAGTGGGCTGGGCCAACAGGTCATATATTGGGCATGGTATCCCTATGGGCATTCGGGTCATGTATTGCGTGTTTGTCGGGCCTAGTGCCTTGGGCGTACGGGTCATGTACGGGTTCCCCTTCAACCTTTTAAAGGGGGATTATCCATAATAAAATAAAAAAGAATGAAATCGGGACATTCGGGTGGGGGGTAATTCTCTTAAACATAGAAAATATATTATGGGACTTGTATCAATTATCAAACATGGATACATGATTTTAATTACCTTACATTGATTATTGACTTCTCTTTCGGACACCTCCCAATCACTTATAGAGAACACATCTACCTAAAAAATAAAATAATAAATATTCATGTCAATTAAATAGTCTAACTTCAAAATCAATAATAAACTCTTATATATATTATATCCTGAATTATTGTATTTCAACAAAAATAATGAAATACAATTCGACAAAAATAAATTTATTTAAAAATAGGGAACATAGAAAATAAATATTATAAAATTGAAGTATTCAATTATTTTAGAAATAAATTTAAATTATCCAAAACCCATTAAAATATTTGTTCTTAAAATATAGGAAATTAATAACAAGGATCATTTACTGAATTTGAAACAAAAAAAATTCTTTCATTGAAAATATTCAATGAATTATAATTTTTGAAAAAAAAAATTCAATTAGCATGTATTTTCATTTAAATGATCATTTAGACATAAAATATATTTAAAATAACATTAATAGGATGTGAAAAAATATATCAATTATGGCCATATCAAGAGACATCATAGGGCTACATCATCCTAGAGGTTTATATCTTGTGGTTTTGATTTAGTTTTTAATTAGTAAAAATCCATGATATTTTGGGATTTGGTTCCCTGTGTTGAGGAGTTCTGTGTTTTTATGTGTTTTTTAACACTAGACCCCATTATATATCATAGTCATCCCACCTATAATATAGGAGTGTTGGTTTTTAGGTTATCCCTTACTTCAATTATTTTTAAATTACTAACTAGGTAAATAATGTTTCATGATATTGAATGTTGGGACTCTTTTACCTTAGTGTTATTTTATATTATATATTAATTTGGGTATTTATATTTTTTGGGATTTTGGGCATAAAATATTTATTTTATTTGATTTTTACCTATTTTCTAGAAAGAGTTCATGGGATAGTTAATCCAATCATAAAACTATTCATAGGGAGAATCTATGTTTATATTGGTGGCGCACTATTAGTCTTTATAGTTGGTACAGAGCATGGTCTAAACCATGTAAAATCCAATTTAAACCATGTGATTCTTTTTATGTGTTGATTTTTGGTTCACAACTAGTGCATGGTAAATAAGAGCCATAATAGTAACTATATGTATGTTCTATATTTCATAGTAGTGGTGTTTTTCATTATTGACTCATGATTTTTTAAAGCATTCATCCATACCATGAGTTTGTTTTAATTTTTTAGAATGATCAAAAAGGTTGGATTACTATTTTTTAAAATGTAATGAATACCTTTTCAAGTATCCCAATTTTATTAAAAAATAAAATTTTAATATTACAATCATATTTTAGGGAACTTTTTCCCTCCCCCTTGTCCTCCCTTATACAGTTGGGTGATGGATCACCAATTGAAATCTCTTCTTTCCTTCCCTCTAAATCATGGAGTAAGATGAAATAAAAATAGGGGTGTATTAACCTTAAAAATATAAAAGGAAATAAAATCTAATTGTAGACATAAAACAAATTTTTGATAAATAAAACCTTTTTATGAGAATATAAAATCCATGTAAAAAATTAACAGATATATAATTATATATGTGATTATAAATAAGGAAGAATAAATGAAAGATATATTCCTCAAATAAACCATTAATAAATTTTTATATATTAAAAAAATTATTAATATAATGAATGGAATAAATAAAAAATGGAAAATGATGAAACCCATTTCTCACAATATTTTTTGAGGATTTTTAGAAATATAATTCGAAGATCGCATATGTTTACAACCACAATTTCCTGAGAATTTAATATATTAATCTCATGGATTTAATTCCATCCAAGATACAAAAACATCATTTCTTTTATTTTTTATATAATTACACTAGACCTATAATTCACAATATATTTTAAATATAAAATTCTAGAAACCAAAAGGTGATTATTACTCGAACTGGTAGAAGTTATAGAAATTAAACCTAAGTACCTTAATTTAATAGTATTGATAATGTATAATAAGAAGAAATATGAATAAGGAAGTAGATTTCATGTAATATATCATGTTTTAGTAATATCTAAATTCTCTATAAATAATATGAATGAAATTTTATCCACTTAAATTTTTTGGTGATCATTAAAATGAAATTTAACGTGAACAAGAAACTCTCCCTTTTTTGATCGCATGAACTTATAATAATAATATAAAATGGAATCATTTTAAAAGAAATATAATAAATTTCACTATATGTAAAAAATATAAAAATATTTAGCAATTATTACAAACATTAATCCATAATTGATGAATGAAAAAAAATCACTAATAAACAAAAAAACATATACTTATTAAACTTCATTACATTAGAAACAAGATCTGGGATTCTCTTGATTGACCCCTTTTTAAATTATTAAAATTTATTCATGAATGGTGTTTCATTTTATAAGATAAAATAATATTCTAAAACAATTATTGTCTTCATTAACTACCATTTGTGAGAGAAAACAAGGTTTTAAAAAAGTTAATAAAACAAAATATTGGGAGAATTATTTTTATTAAAGTAAAAAATGATAGGAATGATTTTTTTTATAAAAAAAATAGATCAATTAGAAATAAAAATATTGGGAAATATATTTTCAAAAATTATCACGAGTCAAATAAAATTTAGGGAAAAAAATTTTAAATAGTTTGTCTCTCCTAGGATCCTTTTAGTAATAACACGATTAGCTCCCCCTCAAATAATGTATGATATGGGATTAAGAAATCATATCTGAAACTTAATAAATAAATAAATAATTTAAAAATAAAATTTATTTCTTAATAAATGACTATGAAAGATTATATTAATGAACCAAAAAAATATCCAGGGAGTTCCATACCAACTTTGTAGTAAAGTCCCGCTCACCATTCCCATAATTATGATTGGGTTTAAACAAACTAAAAACAATTATTTTGATAATATACATAAGATAATCTACACCATAACCACATATACATATTTTTATCTATGAGGTAATGTTTTTCTTTGATTATTACACTCACATTAGTTTTCATAAATTAAGAAATAATTTTAAAAGAAATATAAAAAAATTAAAAAATAAATAAAAAATTGAATAATAGACAAATAATTTCTCAATATTATAAAGATTAATATATAAGTATCCCAAGATACTCATACCCAACTCACCATTATTAAAGTCATCGTGATCTGGAGGAAGGGTTTTAGTGAAGATTTCTTTGAGTAAAAGGATTGTTCAAAAAATCAAGAACGATATCACCCTTTTAAAAGTGAACTCATAGAAAATGGTGTCTAATATTACTGTGGTTAGTATGAGAGTGTTGGATCGGGTTTCTAGAGATAATAATAATACAAGTGTTTTCACAAATTATAGGGACATGATAATATGTTATCCAAATGTGTTATAGATTATTTTGTATTCATATGACCTGAGAAAAATAACTTCTAGTACATAGGTAATCCTCTTTGGCTGTGTAAAGTGAATGATAGTTTTTCTTCTTACTAAACTATGAGATAAGGTATTTTGCTGGTAGGTGTCATGTCCCACTATCACTTTTCCTATCTTGAATTTTTTTATGAAAATCATTATCTTATAAAAAAGTATGTTCACAATAGTTTTCCTTAGGATAAAACAAACTAAGACTTTCAACTCATTCTAAATAATGAAAAAAAAAATATTTATTTAAAATTTGTTTCCTTTTTTATTTTTCTGAAAATTATTACAATGGAATACACTAAAAATTATGTTAGTATGGGTCGAGTAATGTGAACTAGACTTAAAATAATGCTTCTAAAAACAATTTTTTAATAGAACTTTAACTTCATCCAATAATGGCCTATAGGTTATACTCAAAGGTATACTAATTTACATAAAATAGACAATTCTAGAATTCTATAGTTTCTAATAAGAATATTTTATTTAACTTTTGAAAATGTTCCATCACAATTTTTAGAAAATTGAAATCCATGAAATAGTTTTTCTACCACAAAACTCATTTCAAACAATTTATTTATTTATTTTGAAAATTAACTTTAGAGACATTATTTAGTTTCTCATAAAATAAAATTTTTAATATAAATTTGATCAAATAATAAATCATCTGCAAATACTTTGAGAAAAAGAGAGGAATCATCTTTTCCCATGTTGAAATCATTTGAAAAAAAAATTATACTATAATGAAAATATTGATGGGAAAATTTTAAAAAATAAAATTCATTTATTAAAAGAAACATGATTATAAAATTTAGGGTTTTGAAACTAGGTGGTTGATCTAGAAAAATATTATCATAAATAAAACAATTTCTAAAATAAAATTTGAAATCCTTTTAATATTTTTAATAATTTAAAATGGTAGTGAATACCAAAATGATTATAAGGGATAATTGTTAAGAAATCCACATAAATGTTCACTATAATCAATTCCTTTTTATTGATTTTATAATTTTTCAACAATTATGGTATTATTATGAATAGTGATTCCTTGACTTCCATGTTTATTTTTTAAACCCAAATTAGTTTTAATAATAAGATGATTATCAGAATGTTCAATGATATACATACAATATTCCTATGAAATTGGTTCAACTTATCTTTTGTTTTAAGCATCTAATATCTTCACTAATCGTGTCATTAGTGGATTGAGGTTTATTATGAAAGAGAAAATCTTATGTTAACCTCATTTAAGAATTATTACTCCCTAATGTTTTATGATTTTTTTTAAATAAAATTAACTTCATTGATATATTGTTCTACACACAACACCTTATTTAAATTTTGTTACACAATACACAATTTTTAGATTATATTAAATGTGACACTGAGTTATAACAAACCATGACATATTATTAACATAATTATTTATGCATGAAATTTATAACCTATCCATTAAAATTATTTATATGAACTGCAAAAACAACATTTTAATATTATTTATAATGGTTTTGTATAATGAAATAATATTGATAAAAAATTACATAAGATTTATAAAATTATTTATATTTTTTAAAAATAATATTTTCTAAAATAATATTATTATTAAATTTTGTGAACAAATAATAAAATTAATTTTTACCACATTTAGAAAATGTATTTGAAAAAATAAAATTCATTTTTAAATCAACATTTAAATATTATTTTTAATTATATTTTTTTAAATTATATTAAAATATAAAAAATTTAGTGAATATTGAGAAAAATATGTTTTTATTAAAAAAAAATTTATTAGCAACTTATAAAAACATAAAAATTGTTTTAAGATGGTTTAAAAATGTAAAAAAAATTAAATTATATATTTATTAATATAATTTATTTCATAAAATTCAATTTCATTTTTAATTTTCATGTTAAACATTTTTCTACATATAAACATTTTGTCTTTGAAATTTTTCTTTCTCGTTATATCTACGTGTATAATTAAAAATTAAATTATCCCACTTCTGTGAGTTAAATTTGAAAAAACGGATTAAATATTTGGAAAATGATTTAGTTTTATTATCTAATAAATTCCACTTAATTTTTGACAATAATGAATAGTAATTAAATTAAAAATTATTTACCATGATTAATTTAAAAATGGGTTTATTATAAGAATAACTAGAAGGATAAGGGTTAAAATAACCCAAAAGTATTACAATACCAATTAGATAGATATATTTATAATCTACTCCCACTTTTTTTTACAATTTTTCCTTTTAAATCTTTTTTTAATATAAAAAACCTATTTACAATATATTCTTTTCAAAATTATCTATTATCTCGTCTCCCCCTATGTATAAAAAGGCACCACCTCTCCTCTAATCATTATAATTTAAATATGATTTGGTTCATCCAAAACCTTCCCAAATATATTAATTTCATCGATACCAAAATTCTAGAGGAATTTTTTTATTATATTTCCCTTATAATAAGGATTTTGGTATAAACCTGATAAGGTTCTCTAAAGAAAAGGTGAATTATTAAACATGATTTTTTTTATTTCATCTTCTTCTTCCCGAAAATGTTATTCTATTATACTAGTGTAATATGAAACATATATCCCATATAATCAGTTGTATTATTTTAATGTAATAACCTATATCAATATCCTCTTATACCAGATGGGGTATAAATTTATCATTTATTTGTACGGTAGACTATTGCCTTGCGAAGCACTGTTATATGTTTTCCATATCCACCTATCACTGATAAATCTAATGATTTATTAAATTTTTTATATGATATATATCATATAATTAAACATATGGAATTATTATATATAATATACCTTCTTAATTTTCATTTTATTTGAATATGATGTCGTCGCTCATGTGTATGGTAGACAATCACCATGTGAACTGTTGTTATACATTTTTCATCTCCACCTCTCACTAATGGATGAAATAAATGAATAAATTTTTTTATATAATATATATCATATAATTATACATCTATAGTTATTATATAAAATATACCTTCTTAATTTCCATTATATAGGAGTATGATAACACCGTTCATGTGTTTGGAAGACTACCACCTCATAAATTAATGAAATTTTGTCATTCTTTACATAGAATGTAATAAGTATGGGTTTAATTAAAATATATGATATATATCATGTAACAACATTTCTATAGTGGTAATATATTATTTACCTTTCTTTATTTTAATCCCTCTTGTAAATGGAAATAATTTTCATGCGTACGTACGACCTAAAATCTCTATGAAGGGTGTATTCCATTTTCTATTTATAAATTTCATATATTAATGTAAATAAATATATAATAAATATATATGGTATTTATAAAATATTTTCACTAAAGATATTATGTAATCCTGATCATTCTAATAGGACCAAAAATAAAAAATCAAAATATACACAAACAACAAAGTAGTTAATGCACAAAACATGAGTTTAGCATCGAATTTTTAATAAACATCAAATAAAATTTCATATATAAATAGAATATAGGATGATATATAAATTTATTTTTCTGAAATAGATGTATATTAAAATTAAATTTATTATATTGTATATTTTAACATGTATAAAGGATGTTGAGACTTAAGGTAATGGATTTTTGTCTAAATTTAGCTTCATTGAGACATATGTTATGTAATACACCTATCTTCTTTAATGAGGTGTATATACAGATCCATTGAAATGTAATATCATGAATTTATATATTCTCATTATATATTAATCATTAATTAACATAATTATTTCATGGCTCTTATTATTCCATGTTATCAAAGTGGTGAGTGTATTATGATACAATATCAACACTTTTCGGGATTATTCATTATTATGTTTGCGATTATGAAATATTATGATCCATCACTAAGTAAAATAATGTATTTTATTATCCTTGGGTTTTTAATAAGAATAAATTTTTGCCCTTTATTTCCTCAATTTTCATAATTAATATTTCAAATTATGTTTTTTAAGAAAAAAACATCTTTATTTATATCTTCGGTAAAAACATCTCTTTTCTTCCAAAAATAGTTTTCTAGAAAAAATACAAAAAAAATTGTGTTCAAAATTATAAAAATTATTTATTAGATAAGTTATTACCATATTTTTATATTTTTATTGAATTTTTTTTAAGGTAACTTCATGTCATTTTCCAAAAAATGTTTTTGGCATTTATCGAAAAATGTGAAAGGAGTATTTGTTTTATCATGTACGGAATGGAAGCAATTTACAATTGTCATGAGAATCATTTTAATTGATGACCCCATTATTTTTTCTCATCTATATTTTCAAATAAGAAGAATTCCAAAATATTTTATGATTATTTATTTTTTAAAAGTGATTTCTTAAAAAAAAATATTTTCTTCGATAAATGTTCCATGTGATTTTCCTTTCAAAGTCATGTTCTATATAAGATTAAACCCATTGATGTTAATTATTTTTTAATAGGTATATGATCCTAGGATACCATTATTATTTCACCAAATGAATTATTCTTGTTAGAACATGATTTTTATAAAATCTATTTCCTTTCTACTGATTATACTGTGATAAACGTATTTTGAACCCTGCATATTTTCCACATGATATGATATGATGTCATGATTAGAAGATTATGAAACTCATTTCTTCTCTAAAATTGTTCTTTGATAAAAAATTTCTAAAATTGATTTCTTTTCATGTGTTATGATATGATTAATTTTTATTATATTGCATCAAAAATATGTATTATTTTCATTATTTTAAAGGTGGGACAAATATCTCTATCTAATGAATTGGTTAAATATTTATATATATATATATAGATAAATAATAATTTAATAGGGAGTGAACACAGTTCACTAAGGGAAACTATCCACTGTGATATTTTTGTGATTGAACCATGACAACTATGATTGTTTGTGGAGTTAACCCATTCAAATCATATCTTTTGGAAATATTCCTTAAAAATAAATAAATGAATTTTTATGAATATGTATAGAAAAAAATATATGAATTATTCCAATATTATGTTCTCATGGTTCATGGTATTTGACATCATTTTGATAAATCTCATATAAAATTCCATTATTTATTCCATGAATCATGTTTGTAATATATGATATATATGGAATATTTTTCAAATATTATTCCAATTTCCTCATTATCATATTCTTATGATATGTTTATATCTCTATTTTTTATCCTTACATAGAATTAATAATCACTCTTTATTAAGTTTTCTTTCCCCAGGTTATGATGAATGATATTATGTGTGATATTTATTAAAAAGGTATTAGTTTTGAATGACATTGTGGGAGATGGAATAGCTCACTTATGGAAAAAAATATTGGTGTGTACAATTTTCCAAAGTAACTTGATATAAATTATTCTGGCATTGATCATTATTTTATGTAATAAATATTATTAAATTAATATTTATTATTTATGTTTCAGAAGTTTGGTTCATTACAGTTTTTATTATAGATAGGTGTATTTAACCTATGGAAATTAGGATAAGATAACTCTAGTGATTTGAATATGGATATTTATAAAGATAAGTATAAGGATGAGTCAATATATATATAAATGTCTTTGAATTATGGTAAATTATAGATCAAGTGATTTCTATGAAATTAAATCCCTATCTGGATAATATAAGGGGATATTATGTTATCATAGATGTACTTATGTGTAATAAATTTGAAAAGGGAACATTGATATAGACTTTTTCTTCACATGGTTTACCATAACACACCTCCATACATATATGGTTTGAAACTCATAGGGTAAATTATTTAGAAATTTACACACACTATAAAAACAATCATGAAGGATTTAAATAGATGGTGACCATAAAGGACCTATAATAAGATAGATGTCTCGTAGATTCAAAAGAATATGTGATGTTTTATACATCCTGTATGTTATTTTTCATTACTATGTGGTTCCATAATAATATTATTAATTTTGTCAAAAAAAATTAATCAATATAAGGAACCAAAAGGAACCATGTTATTGTTGAGCATGACAAAAAATACAATGATTTTTCCGCATGAGGGGCCAAATATTTATAGTATTTGGAATGATAAATACCACTATTATTATCACACAACATTCTCAATCCATGAATGTTTCTAAACTTCCAAATTATAAAAGGATAGAATAATGTTATTTTTATTCCTTCGTAGGGTTTAATCCACCTTATTTCAGTGGTTGTGATGACCATAGAGTTTTTGAATAATGGATTATCACCACTAAAAATATATTTTCTATTAAATAGTATTTACAACTAGAAAATTTCATATTGGTTGTCTATAATTTCCAAGGATAAGTGGGGTCAAAGGTGGACTCTCATTAATAATACAATTGATAATGATATAACTAACATCATGGAGTGGTATTCCTTTAAGATATTATTTTCAAATAAGTAATTCCCTTGTATTCTTTGTAAAAAAATTTATACTGAAGACTTTAAGATAAAGCATAAGAATAATGAATCTATTGGTAAATATGAGTCACATTGTATAGTAATTATGTGGTATACTTATAGTCTTATCAAATAACCTGAATATAGGGTTTATATATTATTCAGTGGCATAAAACCAAGTTTCTAATAGGATTTATCCACATGGGACTTAACTATCTATGATAAATTCATTCTATGTGATCTCACAGTGGTAATAAATATTAGAGTTACCCATTAATTTCATTGTTTTGAAAATAAAATGATGATAGAGTTTCAAGTAAACTCTAAAAACCATTGAAGGAGGAATATGAGATTTCATTCATACCCCAAAGTGTGGAAGGAA
This sequence comes from Viscum album, assembly GCA_963277665.1. Taxonomy (NCBI): domain Eukaryota; kingdom Viridiplantae; phylum Streptophyta; class Magnoliopsida; order Santalales; family Viscaceae; genus Viscum; species Viscum album. Next base: position 808,058,658 of record OY728140.1, on the reverse strand, counting down.
GAATGGGAGAAATTTTCTAAATGGGTCTAAAAAAATATTTTAAGTGTGTAAGGAATTGTCATTTCATAATCAAATTCTGATGTGATGTTAAGATTTTACCTAATGTTTCTAATAAAGAGAAAGTGAAAAAAAATACACCTCCCACACTCTCATGTTTCAAATTTGTGGAGTATAGTCATTATTCTAACCAGTGACCAAACCTGAAGGTTAATGATGTCAACTGATGTTAGTATCCTCTTAATCCAAGATACAATGTAAAATCTCATAGGAGCACTATTTTTTATGAGTGGTGAAATAACGAAGTGGTGAAGGGTATATTTTCTACCCACTATCAAAATTCTAATGTATTAATTGACTTTTTATCTACCCAATCATTAATATTTGAATAATTTTATAAGGGTGCTAATATTACACCCAAACTATTAGATGTAAAACTATTACTGAAAACCCCTAATTGTATAATGATCACAACTCGTGTATATGATTCCTCTCAAGTTGAATTTTTTTAGAATGTGCATCCTACAAAGATTTTCATTATTACTATGGCTTATTTTTATATTATCTTATTTATGGATTGGATTTCCATGAATAAATTCCCTATTAATTACTGAGTAAATGAAGTCACATGTGATATTCCAATACAACATAAGATTTTATAATAGTGTAATGATAAATATTAACTTTTTATGGATATAAAATCCATTAGATTGGTTTTTATTTCTATTCAAGATGTGAATTTATCATAGATTGTTTGGGGAAAACTCAACATTAGTGATATGACTATTGTTTTAGGGTTTATTGATCTCTTTTATAGTTATTTTCATAGTATTCCACAACAACATGAAGTTTATTTCTCAATAATACTCACACTTGGTGCCTCGCCTTTTTCAAAGACCCCTTATAGAATAACTATGATTTAGTTGCATGAATTGAAAAAGAAACTCAAGGAGAACCTTGAAAATTTTTAATTCATCAATGTGTGTCACTAAGGGATAAACCTATGATTTTTAAAATCAATATGTATTGATGTGACTCTAAATATATTATTGAGAGATGAAAAATATTATGATCAATAAAAAGTATCATATACACTATATTAAAGAACTATTTAATCAACTTCATGAATCTAAATAATTTCCATGATTGAAATTCATCCAATATATTTTTAATTAATTGTTAATAAGGATTATATACCTATTACAACATTTTATACAAAGAACTATCCCCCCCATGCAATTATATGACTGGGAGGCAATGAAAATGGAAATCAAATGGCTTAGATCTAATCTAGAGAATGAATGGGATGACTCTACATTTTGTGATATTAATAAAAGGAAAAATATATTGGATTTCATTCTTTTAAAAATGGAATGAATAGATCCTAAAAAATGATAATATAATGGATTATGGAAGAATATTGTAACTCAGGATTATTTTTTACATTTATCCATGTCAATAATTTTATTTTCATGAAAAATAACTTTTAAAGGTTAAGTGGGACCCCTATGGAAAATCACAACTAATTTAGAAACAAACATACCAGAACTAAATTTTACTATAGAAACATTATAAACATTAACAAACTAAAATGTGGGATTTCAAAAGTTAAAAAATCAAAAAACAATACAAATTAAAATTTTAGAATATATTAAAAACCTGCACCCATAGAAAATGTTCACCAACATCAATCACCATGTCTCCCATCACATGCCATCGGACCAATCCTATATAGTGATTACCTCCTGAAATTCATTGACTTCTCAACAAAAACATATATCAAAGCCTCCTTGAATCCACCATACCAAACCAACTGGGAAAGGTGTGATAGATCATGAAGCCAAATATTATTTGGAGAAAATTCAAGCCTCAACAGTGAGCAGTGACCTATTAAAGGACCACCAAACCTCATCCAATGTGAGTACCATCTACATTTCTTCACTAACTCTTCAATGTAACCATTGTATAAAGAATACCACTAATAAAACCAAAAAACCACATTATATCGGAGTAAAAAAACCACCACCAACAAATGAAATAATCACCTTCAAGATAAAAACATGATAATGTGAATGCTGACAAGACCAAACATCATCCAAACCTCCTAGGACACCAACGAATCCTCAACCAGCACCTCCCAATATGACTTGACATACTGGTGCTCTAGACCAACAAAATCAGAATGTAGAAGTAGATGGTATGTATACAGGAAGAGGCACCTATGGCTTCACCAGGGAGACATGATCGCATAAGGAAGTCCAAGAGAGGAGATAAAATAATGAAAATAAACCAGATTGAGAAGAACATCAGACACCCAATGAGTTGGGATGTTTCAAACCATTTAGATAATAGACGAAGGATTAAGAGGAATAAATAATAATTTTCATGATAAGGGGAATCTCGAACCTCGATGAATAAATATAAGAATATCCTGACAGAAAATAGAGGTGAAACAAGTATTGATGAATGAATCATGATGAACACTCCTTATAATAGAAATATTATTAATGAAAATTCCTAAAACCATTATGGGAAGAATGAAATGAAGAAAAAAAAAAGGAAACCCTAGTAGGAGATAGGGTGAATTGAGGATGGAGGGACAGTTAGAAGAGATGCCTCCATGAAGATTCTAGGGTAGAAACCCTATAGAAGGGAAAAGGAGAGGGGACTAGGAGACAGTGAGGTTATACCTACAATCATCTAAACATGACATATAATCCACTCTTTAAATGTCTTCTTATTCAATCCGTGCATTAATGAAAGATAGCATAACAATAGACCCCATATTCCAATGGTGGATGGTTCTTACATGGATCATTGAGTTGTGGTGGGAGGAATGTTGGGTTCTTAATTTAAATCTCTTATTAATGGTCTGAACACTTTTATATAAGGATGATACCTAAGGGGGAACTCATATCTCTTTTACACAATTCTGTATATTGATTCTAGTCTTGATAGTGAGTCCTTAGAGGATATAACTAATGAGATTGAGATCTAAAAATATTTTGAATCTTAATCTGTAATAGGATCTAGGTCTATATGGATTTCGTAATTATTTTTATATGGCCACATGGTACTTGGTTAATTGATAACTAGATCTAGTGGTGTAAGGCATTTTAAATTGGGTAAATCATCCTTGTTTTTAATGTTCCACAAATATGGTTGTAGTTGCAAAGGTTATGGACCCATATTATTTATAATAGCATAGGCCTATTTGTACATGTAAAAATTATTATAATGTTTTGGGAATTATCATCAAATAAGTATTATCTACTTATTTTTCCAATTGGACTTCTAAATAATGACACACATTTATTAAGGTGTGAACCATTCTAGGTACTATTCAACTGAAATAAGAGGTGATCAGTGATATCAATCAGTAGAATTTTGGATCAAATATAGAAGTTTAGTTAGATATATAAAAAGTGTTTGATTGTAATTAATGATACATCATTATTAAAGTATTATTTTGTATGGAATTGTATTCTTAGTTTACTGATATCCCAATCTGGGGATTTTTCTCCTTTTGGATATCCATCTTCTTCATGGGAAAACCCTACGGATTTTCATTATAGTTTTGGATTTAAGGAAATTAATTCTACTCTCCCATACATTTTTTATCCTTATTGAGGACTCACTATATAGATATATAAACAAATGTATTATTTTCATTACTATTCTTCTTTATCGATGTCTTTACAATTTTTTATCATATATCACAATATTTTTGTAGATGAAAAAATCATTTTTATTAATGGTAGTAATATGTATATTTAGGACGAAAATGAAATTTTTTTGGATTATTATATATAGAGTATCCAAATTTGGATTTTTTTTATTAGAGTAGTATATACATTTCTAGTAGATGTTCATCCATATCTATTAGATCCATGGATAGAAGTCTTTATTTTCATAAAGGGACCTTCCTCGTGGAATATTTTGGGTCCTTGGTCTACCCTAGAAAAAATAATATTAAATACATGGATATGGTGGCAGGCATAATCATGGGGAAATTATGAATTAAAAAACTAGTTCTTATCGCATGGAGGAAAAATTACCATTGTTATTAGTTTTTATCATCTATTTATATTCATGTCGTTTCTACTCTCAAGGTTCCATAAGGTTTCATCAATAGAATTGATAACATTCTGGATTTTTTATTGTGGGATTCCCAATAAGAAGGGAAGAATCACTGGGTGGAAAAGGATAGGATATACATAACATTGTCTAAGGGTAGCATCATCATTACTGTTATTTGTTAGAAAATATAGGTATTTCATGTAATGTTGGATTGGGAGGTTCTCATGGGGAAGATACTCTAGGGAATGCAAATGAAGGATAAGTATGGGGATGAAATGTGCATAAATAGAGGTAGTCCTTCCTCTATCATGCACATGATCAATCCTCACTTATTGAATTTTTAACGGAATAATTATTGGATAGTTGGTAGTGATAACATAAAATTATGGATGCATAAATTTGTGAGAAAATATTAGTTTTCCTAAATTTTCTATTATATACATCTTATTTAATAAAGATAGTTCACACCCAGTCATTATCCAAGTGACCATGGATAAGAACCGGTAGGCTATCATTAATAATAATATATAAAATTCTTTTTTATAAAATAGTGACTTCACGGGTTCCTTCAAGGGATATTTATCATTAGTAGACATTAATAAAATACAAATGGTTTCTAGTGATCATAACAATTTGGATGATGTTTTTTGGTGTAAGGAGGTTTAGAAAAATTCAATTTTTTGGTGTGGTTGATAAAGAACCATGCACTTATTGTTATGGAAAAAATCAAACATTAGGTTGTCAGCTTTAATTAAATGGTCCAATGCTGTATAGAACAATAGGTTAAAACTTCATATCATCTATTCTTTTTAAATGATTAGGATATAATGGTAAGGAATTTGTTTTTTGGTTTCACTACCTTGTCTTCTGAGGAGGCCTCTAGCATGATATTTCTTAATATATAGTTTCAGGGAGCAGGGATCCATGGCCATGTGAAAAGGGTGAAATCTCTCATCCTCTCAGTGGATTTTTGGTGTCTCAATAAAGAGAGGAATGAATCTTGGAACAAGGTACTCCTAGGTACAAGAACATTCCTTATCATTAAAAGTAGAAAAATATTTATTTACATGATATACCTCTGTAAGAATTGTAATGTATTCCCCTATCAAATATCTCTCTTGGTTGTCACTCCCAAATCCAAAATTTCACCCTATGTTATTAAAGGATGATATGTTTAATAGAATCTATTCTAATTAGTTTCTAAGATGAACAAAAGTATTTCAGTAAACATAGGAATTATGTGGGGTGGTGTAGTTGTCTTGGATACTAAGGGCTCTATTATCCTATATTTTTCTACATACATCGGATGATGTGAATTTGTCAAGTGAAAGCTCATTCATTTATCACCAACCTATTACTATATAGTTAGAATAATATTAATAATGTGGTAGTCCACATAGATTCACTTATGAATTATAGTTCTTAACATTATTGTAGTCCTATCCCTTTTCTATTTCATATCCGAATCACAATTTCAAGGGTCTAGTGGGAAACCACCTATATTTTTTCATATGAGGAATAAAGGGAATATAGTTTCTAATTTTCTTTCCTCCAGGGAAACTTGAGCATATAGGATTTATTTCTTTTCTATGATTGGTAATTTTCCTTCTAATGGAACAAAACTCCTTAGAGGGATGCTTTTGGAGACCCCTGTGATCTTTTGGTTCTCTTCTCTTTATATTCCTATGCTTTAATTATACTCTCTTATAATAAAATAAGAATTGATTGATTGGAATTCCACCAAAGTTGTAAATACTATGAATATATAGTGATTTTATTCAGTCCAACTAATGATCATGGTATGAAATAGATTTAATGAATATATTCTTTATATATTACCATGATTTATTTATGGTATTCATTATAGATGGTATGATTATTTATTAAAAATGTAAATATGATCATTAATATCACTTGAAAATTGTACTAAACACCATAAAGAAGGAGATACTATATGAAAAATTATAAATAATGAATTTTATCTCTAAAAGGTTTCGTTTATGTTGGATATAATTTATGGAGTGGGTATATTATTACATCCATCAAAGCCATAGGCTATGGAATGTTGGACTAAACCAAAAATAGTGATAGAGATCTATAGTTTTCTTAGTTTTACATGATTTTAAGTCCCTAGAGCCTCACATTTGTATTAAACATTAAAAATACTATATTTTTTCTAAAATATTACAAAACATTATTGTGTATTTTATATGTTTCATGACATTTTCGGGTCTAGATTTAAAATTATTAGGAAAAACATTAGATATTTTTAGTGATGTGAAAAATATATACAATATACTAAACATATTCTCATGTTCCACCTCATTATACGAATCAGGAACTATTATAATTCTACAAAACATGTGAAAATTATTTTTAAGAAAAGGGGAGATAATTAAATTTTACTTGTTAGTGATTTTAATACTGATTGAAAATAATTTCCATCGAAAATAAAAAATCAATTTTTAAATAATTTTATCAAATAAAATATTTGACAAATTAAATAATTAAATATTGTTTTCAAAAAATTGAAACATTTTAAAAACATACTTAATATTAACTTATTATTATTTTGAAACTATTTACATTCCTAAATAATAATCATTAAAATAATACTTTGGATTTATCCTTTTTGAAAATTGAAAATTGTTTATGTATTATTTATGATACATAGTTGTCCATAATAAGATCTATATGGACACATGTTATACCTGTTGTAGTACAGCAGCTCTATGAGGTCATGGGTCTTCTCACTATACCATATCATATCATTCGATACTCCAGTTCCCAATTTTAAAAAGAAATTTTTAGTGGTCTTATATTTCTCACTCATAATACAATAACCTTTCAAAACGTCATACATAAACTATTTTCATAGGGAAAATAATTTTATAACCTATTTTGTAGAAAAAATATCATTTTTACGATAATATTATAATAACTAGGATAAATCCACTCTTACATAGTAATAATTTTATTTAAAAGGCATATACACAATTACTTATAATTTATAAATATTCGTAATTTAAAAATTAATGATGTGTCAAAAATATTTTTAGATAATATATTTAAACAACTTCAAATTAAAACAATGACTTGTATAATATATCATTTTTATGCATAGTATATGGTCATATCTACTACAACTAATGAAATTTTACTAAATATAATAACATTCCACAAATAAAATGATAAACATTATCATTCTATGAAAATTAAGGTAATTTTGTAACATTAAATATGGAAATTATAATGAATTTTTTTATGAATTGTTTTTTTAAAATAAATAAAAAATATTTAAACATTAAATAATAAAATAAAAATTGATTAAGAAAATTAATTAATCACCTAAATGGATTTCCTTGAAATAAAATACATTAAATATAAAAAATAATAGTTTTCACTTGAAATGTATAAAATAAAAGGAATTTAACACAATAATAAAATCTATTACCTTAAAAGTTATAGATCAAACAACCAAGAAAGATGACACTATTTTACTCTCTTTTAATCTTCATGTACTCTAAGTAGTACTATTCCAAATAATATTCTGCCAAATAATTCTGATGGTGGGTTTATATTCACCAAATTTTATTATTTATAAAATTTTAAAAAGCAAAATTTTCAAAACTAAAGCCTTATTTATCTATGGGCTTGTAAAGCACACATAGATAAATATTAAAAATGTAAATATATTACATATTTTTTTCATTAAAACTTATAGTACAAGATAAATATGAGGTCTTTTAATAGATTGGTTATAATTATTTTTTATCTAGATTGAATCAAGATTCTTCATTAAGACTATTGAAAATGTTGAAAAACAACACACAAAATGATATCAATTAGTACAACCTATTAAAATCAATATTGGTAGGTTGAAAAATGCAAACAATGACCCAAAAGCGGATCCTAACATTGACTGATGATTAAATTTTAATGAAGATAAAAAATACTAATTTAATAAAATTATAATATAAATTGAATAAAAAATGATGACCAATGGACTACGATAAGGATTGTGGTTGAAAAAGTGAAGAAACGTTTGAACATATTACTCTAATAGTGAAATTGATCCTTGAATTAGGATCTTCAGTAATATTAACAACCTAGATAAAAATAACTCCTAAAATTATAAGGTTTAATAGTATCTTATATCGAAACACCCATCATTGATCATATCAGGTTTTAGATGTACGCATCAAAATCCCTTGCAATAATCGAAAACATTTGACATCATAATGCCTTTGGAAGCCATTATTATCTGTTTATATCTCAACTGAGATCGATACCTCCTCAAATCATTGTCAATCATCACATGAGATTGTTTTGCCTCCCAGAAACCATGTCCTACCATCTACCATAACACACAACTACCCCTAAATCCCTTTTTTGTGTTGCACGAGAACCACGTCTTCAACCCCTTTACCAAATCGATATAGAGCTACACCTTTCCCCAAATACTATTATTTTCTATTTTTTATTTGTCTCATATTTTCTTTAATACAATTATAAAAATTATATTTTTATTAAAATAATATAATTTTAATAATTATAATTATTAATAATTATATAAAACACTTTATAATCTATATTTCATATATATTAAATTATAAATTATAATAAAACTCAATTAATTTTTTTTATATAATCATAGTAAAATATATTACATTTCAATTTTAAACAAATTAATCCTAATTATTTAATTTTTCATATCATTTTATAAATATTGGTTTATTTTTTATTTAAGCATTGATGATTATAAATCATTTTTCTTTAGAAAAATTTAAATTATAATTCATATAATTTATTTATTTTTATTAACAAAAATTGATTAAATGTTTTATTTCATGAAGATGTTTTTTTAAATTATTTGTTAATCAATACTTAGCAATGATAACTATTTCAGATTCAAAATTTTTTATTATATTAAAACATATTTTTATTGCGTGTAATTTGATAGAATTGTTTCTAATAGTAACAAAATAAATATTGGATTTTTTTATTCAAAAAAGAATATTTTAATTAATTGGAAAATATTTATATTTAAAAATAATAATTCTTTCAAACAAAATAATACAAAATAAGAAACAAATGTTTTCTTGTAATTTTAAATATTAATCTAATATTATTTCTCAAAGATAACACAATTATAACGTAAGTCTTAAAACTATAAATTATTAATTTATTAATATTATTTATTTATAATTTAATTTTCATTAAAAAAATTATGTTAAAATTATTATATATAATATTGAATTATTGTTTTAAAAAAATAATTTTCCTATTAAAATATAAGAATTTACATTATTCCCCTAAAATGAATTGTTCCATCACAATTTGTTTATCATACTTACAAAAATTCTGAATTCTGATCTCAAGATTAAGAAAAAGAAGAACATCTAAAGGAACATAATTACCCAAGAGTTCAAAAGATAATTCTATCAAATATATTTTCTTCATAGAAATCAAAATTTTTATTCTCAAATTTTTTCTTGAACCTTTCTCTGATATAAACTATAATGCCCAAAACTCACACTTCTAGATTCAGTAGTTAACATACAATGTAAATTTTTTATAAAAATATAACTAAAAAATAAGCATTATTTTATACATTAGATGTAATTTTCTAGTATGGGTTTTGAAGAATTAGACATAACATTACAAATTTTCAGATATATAAAAAACAATTCACAAAATATATTTCGACATGAAACCTTCTTATACAAAGAAACCACTATTGGAAAATCTACGAAACTGGGAACATTATTTTTAAAATAAGGAGAGACCACTAAATTTTAGCATAATGTGGTCTTAAAACCATTTGAAAATACATTAAATTGAATAATTTAAATATATTTTTAATATATTTTCTAAAATAATACACTAAATAAAATAAATACATAAAATTAGTTTTCAAAACACTGAAACATTTTCTAAAAATATCCTAAATTGTTACTTATAATTATTTTGAAATCTATTTTCATTCCAAAATATTAATATTTGAAATATTTCTTTTGATTTCTCCATTTTGAAAGTACTAAATTTTTTATCAATTATTTTTTATACATAATAGTCCATAAGAAAACCCATGGGGTGAGTTGGTCATATAACAAGTAGGACAATGTCTACTTGATTTCATGGGTTTACTCCTCATACCATATCATCTCCTTTTATAATCTTGTGAAAAAATTTACGAAAGCATTCATAAGGTCCCTACCTTACTCACTCAGAATCCAAGAAACATTTCAAAATACCATACATATATTATTCTCATAGTGATAATAATTTTGTAAAATATTTTCAAAAAATATATTTTGTTAATATAATATCAAAAGAACTAGGATAAATCCACTATTCTATAGTAATACTTTTATTTAAAGTAAATAAATCAAATTAAATAGAATTCAAACAAATTATTGGCTTAAAAATTGATTATGTGTCAATAAAATTTATAGATAATATATCAAAGAACCCTAAAATGAAAAAACAATCTTACATAATGTGTTATTTGTAATCATACTATAGGGCCATGTCTACTATAAATAATGATATTTTACTAAATAAAATTTCATTTCACACAAAAAAGTGCTAAAATTTTTCATTTTATCCATGTTAGAACTATTTTCTAACATTTAATATGGATATTATAATAAATTTCAAATATGAATATTTTTTTACAAATAAAAAACATTATTTAATCCTAAAATCAGGAAATAGAAATGCATTTAGAAATCAACGTAATAACTTACAAGGATTTCATATAAATTAAAAACTATACTTTATAAAATATTATTATTCATTTTCAATCTAAAAAATAAAAGTATTTTTAATCAGAACAATTAAATCCATTACCTTAAAATATGTAGACAAAAAATCCATGGTTGATTACTCTATTTTCCACTATTTCTTTATTCATGGGTTCTAGAGAGTACTATTCCAATGAATATTATTCCAAATAATTCCAAATTATGGTTTACATACACCCACTTGCATTGTTTAAAAAATATTAAAATAATGAAAATTATCAGATCTATAGCTTTATTTATCCCTAATCATTTTGTGAATGCATAGATAAAATTGAAAATATATGTTTATTGTACATTTAATTCATTTAAACTCATACTACATGATGAAGAGATGACCATTTAATACATTGGTTGCATTTTTTTATTTGTATTGAATCATGCTTCTTCATGAAGATTACAAAAAATATTGAAATAGGACACACAAAATGATTTTCATTAATACTATTAATTAATATATGCATTGGTATGTTGCATAAAATTCAATCAATGACTAGAAAGGGGCCTCCGATATTGAATAATGAAGATATTTTAAAGACGATGATGAAAATTATGTTAATAAAATCAATATATTGAATAAATGACTGACTAGAAAATAATTTTTTATTGATTTTATCAAGGTACAAGGGAGAAATTAAGAAATAAAAGGCCAAGAATTATGGGTGCCTGAAATGGTGAAGGCATAGAGCGTCTGCATGCACTAGATTCACTACATCTGTGGGAAGAGACCCAATGCTCATGAAATATGAAATTTGTTCTTCTAGAGTTTCATAGGAGGCCAGGAGGTCCGCCATGGTGTTTACTTCACACCATGTATGAGAGATATCCATGTGGTTGTTCAGTAACTCTTTGAATCTTCGAATGGTATACTCAATAGACCATGGTGTAGACCGAAGACTACTAAGTGCATTAAATATGGCCATTGAATCGGTTTCCACCACCGTAAGTTGGATATTTTTCTGATTACACAAATTAAGCCCAGTGAGAAAAACATGCGCCTCTGCCTAAATGGAATTTCCAGAGCCAAAGTGATCAAAAAATTCCATAACCATAGATCCTCTTGCATCCTATATCACCACTCCACCCTTCATCTGACCCGAAATGCAGGAGCCATCAGGGTTCATTTGAAGCCCCTCGGAATGGGGGTGCCACTGGACCCACCTGCCCGGCCTGTTGTTGGAGACACTGGGTGCATAAGTGATTGGGATAAGGTGACAAATGGATTGGCATGTCACACATTTTCTAAATAGAAGGGTTAGATCAATGAGGGTGATTCTGGTTTTAATCACAATGCCTTTTCCAGTACCTACATAGCCTTGGTGACAGGCCCCATTTGACTCTCTCCAAATACACCAACATCCAACTGCAAATATAATGGAATGTGTCGTTCTTTCCAGACCGTTATTCATGGCACCTAGTAACCATTGGATGAAGAAGTTAGTAGCCAAATCCCCCTGCATAGACCATCCCATAAAACTTCCAAAATCCTTCCACACCATTTTAGCAAAGTCGGTGTTGAAAAAAAAGGTTCTTAGTGTCTTTAGTTTTTAGCTCCCTGCAGTAGATGCACTTCGATGAAAGATTCACACCGAATCTTATAATGTTCGCTTTAGTTGGTAGCGCATTATCCCGCACCCTCCAAACCAGAAAGTTGATTTTTGATAGATGTTCTTTAATCCATAGCACATCACTCCATTCCAGCTGGTTATGTTCTCTCATCTGCAGATCATGATACGCTTTGGTCGAGAAGAGACCTGATGGTGATCCTATGAAGACACATCGATCCGGCTCGGGGCTCATAATGATATCATCAAACACAGATCACTAATCCTTGTCTAGGATGGAATAAAAGAAGTTGTGGTGGGCTGTCGCTTGTCTGAAATATGACATTTAGTAATATTTGACACATAAAAACAAAATAAACACCTTTCTTTCATAGTTTTAATAATATACAAGATTGAAGACCTTATCATTTCTTAGATCTTGTTTTATATGATTACTTTGAAACCCCAAATTGAGTTCAAACCCCTTAGACATCACAAGGCCTTCATAATACCTCATCAGTAGCGACAATCTCAACCAATTTTAATCCCTCCTAAATTTGTAGATGAGGCTCGACCAAGATAATTAGGCCCCTCAGAAATCAATTCCTCCCATCTACTACAGTTCTTGAATCATATTGAAACATTTGTTGGGCCGCTCAAGAACTTTGGTTTTGACCCCTTTCACAAACCAAGATTGAGCCACTACTTCCCCAAATTACAATTCTTCTTTCTTTTTTATTCGTTTCTTAATTTTTATAATTAAATTATGAAATTCATTTATTATTATAAGAAAATAATTATCATAACTTTAATTATTAGTAATTTTATCAAACATTTAATAATCAAGATATTATATATATATATATATATAATAAAACTAACATAATTTCACATAGATATATTCATAGTACAATATATTACCTTTAATTTTAAAACATTTTAATATTAATTATATAATTATACATATAATTTTTCTGAAATTATTTTATATGAATTTAAGAATTTTTTATTATAAATCATTTTTAATATAAATTTTTATATTATAATTCATATAATTTATAAATTTGTATTAAACAAATATTTCAAATTATTTATTTATGAAAAAGTGTTTTTAACATTTTATTTTGTAATAAATACATAACATTGATAATTATTTTAGTATCTAAATTAATTATTATATTAAAAAAATATTTTTATTGTGTGTAATTTGATATAATTATTTTTGAAAATTTCATTAAAAACTTGTGATTTTGATATTCATAAAATATATTTTTATTCATAAATACAAAAAATATATTTATATTAAAATTATTACATCCAACAAAATAATAAAACATAGAAAATCAATATTTGTTTATAAATTTAAATATTAGTCTAATTTTATTTCTTGAAAATTATAACATTATAAAATATATTTTTAAATAACAAAATTTTAAATTATTTACAATCTAAATTGAGAATTTAATATTCATTAAAATTTTGTTTTCTTATAATTATTATTGCTACTGTTGAAATATAGTTTTAAATAAATAATTATTCAATTAAAACATGGATAGTTACATGTATAACATTGATTGATTTTTTATAATTTATCATGAATATCTAATCCAACCACCACGTTAACTTGGAAGGGAGCCTTGTTCCCTTGGAAAGATGAATGTTAAAAACAGTTCATGGATCTTAAGAGAAGATTTCATAACACACCTAATGTTACATTACCGTACATAGGAAATATTTTTTAATATATATTTATTTATCCAAAAAAGAATTTAGAGGTTTTTTTATTAGAATAACAGTTCATAACTTATACCTCAAGGCAATTTAAGGGTAATGAGAAAAATTATCCAACTCATTATTTAGAGTTTGGTGCAATTTGTTTTTCATTAATAACATAGATGTATTGTTTTTATGGGGAAAAGATTCATATATATTCATCACATATTGTTAAATTATATATTCATGTAAAAGGAGTTGAATATGCACAATAGAAGTTAGTAAGAGCAAATTAATGATTATAACTACTCAATAAATTACAAACATGAGAAAGAGAACAAATTGGATAATGCCTTAAATCGATGGGATCTTACTATATTCTAAAAAATGAGAATCATAAAAGATGCAGTATTTATGTATTATCAAAGGACAGATTTGGAAATCTTGAAGGAATATTTAAATATTCTCCTCCTTAATTTAATGTTCAACCCTCAGTCCAAGTGATGATCAAAGAGGAGGAGAATGAAGATATTGAATTGTAAAAGAAGGTGATAAATTATCCTATGTGTAATATTGATAAAAAATGAATGATAAGGTTTTGAAACAATATATAGGATCCATTCATATCTGATTTGAGAAAGGAATTACTAGAGTAGGCACATAGTTTTTTGTTAAATATTCATCATGGATCCACGAAGATGTATCCATATTTGAAATAACATTTTTAGTGGGATGTCATGAAGTGATATACCACAAATTTTATATCTCAACTCATGGAATTTTAGAAAGTTATGTATGAGAGACATATTTCTAATGGGATGCTAAATCTAGTACCCATACTAGAATAGAAATTTGAAAAAATCAGCATCCATTATTTCATCAGTCTCCCCAAAACTTCTATGGTGAATAATGTTATGTGGGATTTAGTCGATCGACATACATTTTCAGTAAACATCATCCCAATAGGAGAATATGTATCTCTGAAAAATCATTCCAAGATATAAAATAATGTGTTGGTATAATTTTATGGAGTGCAACATTCTATTTTATATAATCGGGATCCACAGTTTTCCTCAATTTTATGTCAAGGTCTTCAATAAGATCCTGATATGAAGTTATATTTTATAATTTAAAATATACCTCAAAAAAATATCATATGATAGTAAAATTAAATAATGATAGGATATCTTGATATTATTTTATTTTTATTTCCATTGTTGTTGGAATGAACACCTTCCAATAATTGTGTTTTTTATAAAAATTGGATCTACTCTCGTATTAAGATGAATCATTTTGAATTCCTATGTTGAATGAAATACAGAATTCCAATGATCAAGAATGTATTCATAAAAATAAATTTACTAGGGACATAGAAAGTTGATGAAATGAGAAAGAAGGTTATAACCATTCAACGACACATCAATTCATCATAGTGTTTGTTGAAATTTTCTGTTAATAGTTATATGTGTGAACTATAATCTAAAGTTATTGAAAATGAATTCCTGTGAATATCTCCATGGAATAAGATTATTAATTTTGAAAATGATAGATAATTAATACATTTATAGATCAATCCTTTTTATATTCATTATCTTATTGGGATTGTATCTTATCAGTAGAAACTTCCCCCATGTCTCTCTCAAGTTCATGATGTCTTCTATGTATCTCTCCTGAGGAAGTATATTTCTGATCATTCACATGTACTGAATTAAGAGGTTGTACCACAAGATAAGTATCATTCCTATGAGGAACAACCTAGGGTGATTTTGGATCATATAGAAAACAAATTTGAAGCAATACAACTTCCCTTGTGGAATATTTGTGTTCAAACCACCATCTTGAGGAATATATATGGGAAACTGAGTAATTTATGAAGTAGATGTATCCTTTTTGTTTGTATCAATATGAAATATTTTGAGGGAAAAAATCATTTTCAGAGGGGTAAAATGTAACACCCTTGTTTTTATAATATAATCTCGATAAAATTATAATACTTTGATAGTTTTCACAATATGAAACATCATTTTTAGCATACGTTAAACGCAACAATGATTCTATCATTGATTACAAACATCACTATGTTTTAATAGACTACGATATATTGTTATTATTATTTAAATTATTTCCTTATAAAATAGCTATTAAAACAATAAATACAAATTCTAATTATTAATTTTATATATTATGTATGTTGTTTTTATATAATGAAGATATAATGATAAAAAAGTACTATATATTTATAAAATTCATTATATGTTTCAAACATTATAATTTGTAAAAAGAATTGTTAAATATTGTGAAAATTTTAAAAAATTATTTTTTTGAAAAAATAAACTTCATTTTTGCAATCAAAAAATAATAATTATCTCGGATTGAATTTATGAGAATTTTATGAATGGATAATTTTTTCAATTAATAGTGAAAAATATGGGTTTTTTATTTTTTATTTTTTTCATTAAAAAAATTAATAAATTTCATATTTTTTAGTGTGGTTTTAATCGTAATATTTTAAAATTATATATTTATTAATCAATTATAGGTTATTGGAATCGGTATCATATTGTATTTTGATATTTAAAAAATCTCTAACAATGAATATTATCTACTTGAACATCTATTTTCTTCATCACATCTATAGTTTTAATTCAAAAGTATATTTTTTCAATTATGTAATTTGAATTTAGAAAAATTCACTTCACTTATAATTTGTAATAATAATAATTTATATTTTAAAATATTTTGAAATTAATTATATACCATAATTAATTTTATATTTAGTAAAAAGTCTTTTTCACAATTAAGGTAATCACGTGTTTACTCGAGTTCAAACTAAAAAGAAAATGACTAAAAATGACACAAAACTTATCCAAATAGCACATTTGGTACATATATATACCTTATCACATATATTGTTTCATAATTACCCATTTTTCATGTTTTCAAATGAAAAACCTGGCTACACTATATTATTTGCAAAAGTACCATGTAAGTCATATCCCCCACTTATAAAAGACAACCCCCAATCCTCTCTTATTCACACATTAAAAGGTATTTTTTTGGAAAATCATAGAACAAATATATTCTTTAATTCCTTAACCACATCCTAGATGTGTTATTTTTTATTATAGATCCATCCAATCAAGGATTTAGTTATAAACTTATAAAGGCTCTCCAAAGAAGTGGTAAATTCTTAAACTTGTAATTTTGTTTTATTTATTATTCTTCCATAAAATATTATTATATTATTATTATATAATTATAATATTATTTCACATATACTAATATGTCACTATGTTTATGTAATAAAAAATATCCATCTTCTCTTCAATAAAATGAGATATAAAATCATCATTTGTCTGTTTGGTGGAGTACCGCCTTACGAACCAATGATATTGTTTTCTATCACCACCTATTATTGATGAATATAATAAAGGATTAAATGTTTATAGATTAAATTCATGATATTATTATACTTATAGAATTATTATATCACATATAACATCTTAAATTTTATTTGTTTAGAATATAATAACATCGCTTGTGTGTATGGTGGACTTCCACCTCACAATGTGATGTGATTCATTCATGCTTTACATGGTAGTTAATAACTATGTATTTAATGAACATGTGTTATATATATGAAAAAATGATTTTCAATTTTAATATATTATTTAATTTTCTTTACTTAAATCCATATATAAAATGGAAAAATATTTTAGGCGTATGTATAAAATGCCATCTCCAAGAACGTTCTATTTTATTTTATATATATAACATTCCATGATTACTCTAAATACATATATAATTAATATATATATATATATATATGTATTTATGTATGATATTTATTCCATATATTAAATTATAAAGATTATTTAACCATGATCAATATAAGAGGACTAAAAATAAAAAAAACATACATGAGAAACAAAGAAGTTATTGCCCAAATTGTAACTTTAAAATGGAATTCTTAGTAAAATGGTAGTGAAAGGTCATAGAAAAATCATATATATTATCATACATATATTTATGGTTTTATAATATATATATATATAGATAAATATATTTATTATAAATGAGGTTTGAACATGTTTGATTGAAATCGAGACTTAATGTAAGGGATTTGTGTTTCAAATTTTCCTCTTTGAGACAAATTTTATATTATAGACATATATTCTTTTTAGAAGTGTATATATATAACATTTGAAATTAAATATAATGAATTTATTTATTACGATGCTACTTTTTTCATTTAATGTTACTCATTCATGGTTATTAGGATTCTATTTTACCAAATGGGTAAGGGTATTAAGATACAATCTCATTGTTTATCAAGATTTTTTATGATAATGTTAATGATATTGAAATATTATGATCCATCTCTCAAGAAACACTTAAATTTTGTTATACAATATTTATTTCATGAGAATAAATTTTTTCTCATAATTTTACACAATTTTTCTACGAAAATATTCGAAGTTATTTTTTTCAAATGATTTTTATTTCACTCTTCAGTTGAAGACCATTTTTCTTCCAAAACCATGTTTATAAAAACCCTAATTTCCATAGATGATTATTAAAAAAATTAGAGATTGAACACATTATTTAGTTAAAAATATTGATACAATGGTTTAGTGTCTTGTGAAATTAGAACCATAAATGAAACTTAAAAATTTATTTAGGAACATCTTCTTTATCATTATAAAGCTCATGTTATCCATAATACATGTGGTCACCTATGGATATACATCATTGAAAGGGGTGAGTTAAAAGTCCATTATGAAGATGAATAAGGACATGAAATAATATAACTTGATTGAGAATAATCATCATCATCATAAAATAATCATATTATCATTATTGTAATATTGATATAAAACATTAGATAATGTCCTGGAAAGTTGCAATGCAAACAAAATGAAACATCATTTCTTTGTGGTTAAATAACACATATAGTTGTGAACAAAGATAACATCATGTTCATGCATAGAATATTTGAATAATCATAATATCATCATTTAGAAATGGTCTAGTATCATGTTCATAGAAATTTGATAATATTTCATGAGACAAATCACATTACCTAATACATTGGGGGTTATATAATTCTTGGACCACCAGTCACATCATTACATTTAAATAATCATTCATTTTACCTAAAACCTATAAAATCATTGTCATAAAATAACCCATGGTAGATAATATGATTAATTATAATTTCATGAGTAATACATTCACTAATTAACATTTGGGTTCAAAAATGAAAAATGTTAAAACATAATTTTTATAAGAATCAATAATATTGAGTGAAGAAGAAACCATATCAATAGGCATCAAGATGTGTTTTTCAATGAAGATTTCTTTTATAAAATCCATATTTTTCCATAAAATCATGTTTCAAACATGTATATACTTTAAATGAATAGGTTTGAAAAATGATATTATATTTATGGAACCTTAATGAAATATACATATTGAAATTTCGAAAGAAATAGGTATGACCAAATATATGGTGTTGGGTTAGAGAATCCATTTACCTTATGTAAAAATCTATTAATCAATTTAATATCCAGGATAATGAAATTATATTCATTAATTACTAAATAGTGAAACTATTATACATTTATATGATTTATTAAAATTTTATTATGTTCGTTTATATCCATTTTGATGATTTATGGAGTTCAATTTTGTTTTTCTTGGAATGTTCATTTTCTTGGTATTCTGGATCGATTCACCTCTATATAAATATATAAGATCATGTAAAATGAGAATAATTCTACAAAATTGAAATTATATGTTATAGATTAATTTGAATATTTGTATATCGTCTTATATTTCATTTTTTAACATGAATATGATTCATTTGATAAAATTTTAATGAAAAAAATTTAGTTTATTTTGACAGTTTTTCCTTCTATACAAAAATAATTTCATTTTATTAAATATTATGTTTATAAAATAGTAATATAAAATTTAAAATTATTATTAATATATTTGTTACTATATTGATTGTTTTATGACCATACTTGAATGCGTTAATGGAAAACGAAAACTCTCCATCCATGAAGGTGGTGAATTGACACTTCACAAATGATGTTTTCAATTTTTAGAATAAAATGAGAGTAGAAGTGGTTTGATGATGGATATTTCAATATATAAATAATATTATAGTATTTATATTATACTATATTTATCATTCCTCTTCAGATAGAGGAGGTGAGGATAGAATAATAAAAATAAATGAAATTAAATGAAAATGAAGGAGGATTTTACCTCTTGAATAACTTATCATTGAGAACCTCCTAAAGAAACATGGGTTTGGTGTTTTTTGAGACTATAAGTTATTAGGCATGGGTAATATTATTTGGTATTTAATTGGTTATAATTTATATAATCTACAAGACTTCTAAGGAGTGAAGATAATAGGTGTTAAGGGTGGTATTCATAAGGGGATGAGAGAGGTATTTTTATTTTTATATTCATTATTTTATTATTTTGAATCAAGATTATTAGTGGTGTTGATCCATATCTCTAAATATAGTAAATAATGATATATATTTTGATATTATGGTGAATATAGTATCCATTCTTCATTCATGACTTCAAAATTCGTGTATTTATCATATACTGTAAATTACCATATTTCACTATTCACCAAAAATTCAATTTTTTTGAAAAATCCCAAAAATTTACCCTTAAAATTTTTAGATGTATGAATTTCATAAATGGGCCCCATTTTATGACAACAATATTCTAAATATGAAAATTTTATTTTTTTCCAATTAAATCGTTATTTATTCAAAAAATACTAATTTAAATATTATAATCGATTTTTTGACCCTATTAAAAATTTATTAAGGCCTCCTAAAAATATATTATAATAATAATATAAAATAATAGTAATTTTTGAATCTAATTTTTCAAAAATAAATCTATATTTAAATAATTATATTAATTATAACATTACAAATAAAAAATTATGTTTTATAGAATTACTAACACTTAATAAATCATTTTTAAAACATTTTTTTACTTATACAATGATATTAATATATTATATTTTAATTTATATAAAACCTAAAGTTTATTTATCCATTCATAGGTGAGATTATTATACTATTGGTTATATTTTTATCCCTATCAGTCATGCCATTATTCCAATGGTATAGGTTCCTTGATTTCTTTAAATTCCACTTATTTCATCCTTTAGTTACGAGAATAATTTTTTTATTGAGTTCTTCATGCTATCTATGTGTTTTATACAATATAAAATAATTATTATAAGTAAAATTTTATGGATAAAATTTTAGGTCATTACATTTTTCCACCCTTTTGAAATTTCACTCTGAAAAATTAGTTTTGTAATGTAAGGTCAAAAAAAGTGAGGGAATTTCTCATTCATCGCTTTCTCTAGTTCCCATGTTGCCTCTTCATGTTTATGGTTACCCAAAACATTATAACAAGGGGTGTATTCTTTTGTTAAAATGTTTTTTCTCTATGGTCTGGGATCTTTATTGTCTTCTCTTATTAAGAGAGTATTTTCTCTCATTGCACTACAACTAGATCTAGTATATGTAAGGGGTTAGGTATGTACTTACTTAGGAGAGATACAAGGAACACATTGTGAAATTATGCCATATTTGGTGGAAGTAAAAGATGATAGCCCACTACTCCTATCTGGTTAAAAATCTCATAGGGGCCAACGTACATTGGGATAATCTTCCCTTTCATTCAAAACTACAAGAAACTCTTCCTTGGTGATATTTTAAGGAATACTTTGTATCCAACAACAAACTCCAAGTCCCTTCAATGGTTGTTAGCATAAATCATTTTCTGAATCTGAGTAATGTTGATGTGTTTCTAGATAGATTGAAACTTCTGAGACATCACTTTCATAGGATTAGTTCTAAGTAGCTTTCTTTTTCCAACATCATCCCAACAATATAGAGTCCTAAATTAAATAACTTTTAGAGCTTTATAGGGATCTATTGGGATAATTGAGTGGAAGATATTTTATATGATAACAAAATTAATGGTACATTCTTATACCATCCTCCTTTGAATTCTATTGAGGGGGATATCAAAATTTCCTTCACCTTCAGAATAGTCCTTTCAGATTGGACATCTATTTGGGGGTGATAGTTCGTATTGAAATTTAATTCAGAACTCAAAGAATGATTATGAATTCTCTAGAATTTATATGAGAACTTTAGATCCTGATAATATATTATTCACTATGGAACCCCCATATATCCTCACCACTTCCTTCACATGTATCTTTGGAAATTTGTTCAAGTGAAAAATAATACGGAAAAGTAATAAAGTGGGAAGTCTTGGTGAGAAGATCTACCACAACCCATATTTCATTATTCCATTTTGATATTTTTTTAGGCTAGTGATGAATCCCATAGTGATGTTCTCCCATTTTCCAAATGGGTATAAATAATGGTTACATCATCATTTTATACTTTTGTCGCCCTTATTTAACTTGCTGACATACCAAACACCATAAAATACACTCTGAAATCTCTTTATTCATGTTTTTACTTTAGAATATTTCTTGAAGATCAAGATACACCTTGGTACATCTCAGATGGTTTGATAAATATGAGTTGTGTGCATTATCTATTATCTCTTTTATTATCACAGATGATGATGGCCCAAAATGTTTATTACTAAATTAGATGAATCCACCTTTAATGATTTGAAACTCATGTTACTTTCCTTCCTTTACTACTCTCACCCTCTTTTTTATATCCTGATCATTCCATTGTGACTCTATGATATTCACATAGATAGATGTTTTGGGAATCATTTGGGAAAGGTTGGATGTATTCACTACTGTTATGATTTCAAAATCCATCCCTAACATATCTATGTAGATAGGGTCTTTCTTAATTCACGTCCTCGATAGAGTAGAAGATTATTTTCCGGTATGACCATCAAGTACAATGTTCCTATTTTTTGGATGGTAATGAATGTAGAAATAATAGTCCTTGATTAGTTATAACCATCTCCTTTAATTCTTTTTTATCTCCTTCTATGTGAATATATACATTATACCCTTTTGATCAGTATATATGTCACACTTTTCACTATATAGGTATGGTTGAAATATTTTAATGGAAAATATCATAGAATCTAGATCCAGTTCATGTGTAGAGTAGATCTTCTCATGGATATTAAATTACCTAGAGGTTAAGTCTATAAATTTATCATTCTTTATGAGTACACACACAATACATTCATTGAAGAATCATTGTATATAACAAAACCCTATCTACATGTTGGTAGTCTGAGTACAAGTTCAATGATTAGCCAGTACATGTGCACTATGAAAATTTCCTCAAATTCTTCCATCCATACATACATTACCCAATTCCATGTTAACATAGTTCAAAAAATAGACAATAGTGAGAAAATCCTCAAAAAACAATGGCAGTACCCAGCTATGCCAAGAAAACAATGAATTTCCATGACACTAGTGTGTTTGGACCATCCATTAATTTACATTTTTTTAAGGGTCCATAAAAATCCCATCACATTTAATAATGTTCCCTAAGAATGTGACACACCACATCCAAAAGTCACACTTGATGAAATTGGACAACAATTTCTCCATCCTTAATATTTTTATCACAATCCATAGATGTTCTTCATGTTCATCCTTACTCTTGGGGTAGATAATAATATCATCGATAAAAACTACCAAAAAAATTCAAGGAAATCTCTAAAGATTATATTCATCAAATCAATGAATATTGTAGGGGAATTATTAAGTTTGAAGGGAATCACTACGAACTGATAATACCTAAACCATGTACAGAATGCAGTATTCTAAATATATTCCTTCTTCAGCTTCATTTGATGATATCTAGAACAAATATTCCCCTCCGAGATGTACAAATATCCATATAGTGGATCAAAAAATTCATCAATCCTTAGAACAGTATACCAGTTCTTTATAGTGATCTTATTGAGCTCCTGATAATCGATATACAACCACATTGATCCAAATTTTTTCTTTACAATTTACACTAGTGCATAATAAGGTGATGCACTAGGGTTCATCAACCCTTTGTCAAACTTCCCTTGAATCTACTTCATTAATATTTCTAGTTCAATCGGGGCTATGCTATTGGGACATTTTGATATAGGAATGAATCTAGGTATGATCTCTATTGGCAACTCTACCTCACGATATAGTGGAAGCCCAGGTAAAACATTGAGAAAAAGATCAGTGTATTCCCTCACAATAGGCATTTCAGAAAGGTTGATACATTCTTTTAACTAAATCATTTGATAAATATGTGCTTCTTCATAGGGTATCATCACAGACACTATTGATGGGTTTTCCAAAGGAGATTCATGGTCTTCCTTGAATTTGTAGATGAGAATTAGATGTTTTGGATTATGAAAATATATTTCCTTTTACCAATATTTGATATGTTTTACATATAATGAGTGTCATTCCATGCCTAGTATAGTGTTGAATTCCACCAAGAGAAGTATTACAATATTCACTAAAGGAATCAATCCACATACTCTAGATAGAGATGATTCCAACACATGGGTTGCAATGATTATACTACAATGTTTTTTTATGGATATATCTACACCAAGGTATCAGGTTTTTGATTCAATAGTTCCATAAAACATGTTGGATATAATAAAATATCTATAACTAAAATCAAATAATATTTTTTTCAATCTTGAGTGAATTTTATTTTTACATTTTATGACTTTGTTTTCTTCCTCTACTTTAACAATAGTGATGGAATAATATTTTACTTTCTTCTTTGGATTTGGGGGCTTATAACACTTAATACCCTCAAGAACCCAATTTTTAGTGTTATGACTTTCATTGTTACCTTTCACTGTATAGTTAAATATTTGAAACATGGGATATGATCTTCATTATTCCATTATGTTGTCCAGATTATTCATGTCTTCTTTACATTGATGAGCTTGGTTTCCTTCTCTTAGACACTTGATACATCTCCAGATTTCTTTCAAGAAATTAAAATTATTATACTTCCCATATTTTGACATGTGTGTAGTTGATCTTTCATTATTCAATTGTCATTAGATCCTCCAACATGAAAATTCATCTTCTTTTTCTTATCTCCATAGCCATGTGACCATTATCCAAACCCCATCTCCACTTTGAGTGTACATTGAACAACATCTATATGACTCCAAATGTCTTGAATATCTAAATCCATTAATTATTATAGTTTCAAATGGACTACTAATCTATCAATTTTTTATCATTGTTGATAGGAAAACTTGAGGTACACTTTCCAAGACTAGTGAAATTTTCTTTATAATCAATGATAAATTAAACTTATTTTTATTTAATTTTTATGAATTCTAACTCTATCATTTTCTAAAGATTTTAATGTAAATAATTGTTAATAAATATTTTATTAATTTCATCCCACCCAATATCTTTTATTTTATCCTTCATTATGGTGTTCTTAGTCAATTCCCAACATTGGTCAACCTATACATCTAAATGATACAATTCTATAGTGAACTTCTCCTTCTCATAATTGTGAAGAATATAAAATTTATTCTCTATTTAGTTGAACCACTATTAGAAAACTAGTATATTGTAAGATTCACTAGACATCAGTGGTCATTTCCACATAAATGACTCAATAGAAATTTTATCCCTCCTTAGGGAAGGAGGAAAATATGCATGGTTCGTGTTATTATTCAAATCTTGAGATAATTGGATATGAATTTCCATGATGTTTTGAACTCCACCTCCCAACGCATTGGGGATGCCATTTGTGAAATTAATTCATTATCTATAACCTCGGTTATTGACCTGGTTTCTCGTGGTTCCTGCCATTTTCTAAAATAGAAAATATTTGAACAAAACAAAAGTCAATAAATCATAAATAAATAATTTATTCTTTTTTGAAATTATCTCTATAGGTATATCATATAGGATCCATATGTTTATAAATTTTTTAAAACTAAAATTCATGGATTTTTTTCATATACTTAGTCTTATATTAAGGATTATCCATAACATTATCATATCATAATTTCCAAATTAACTAAAAACATTCTCTTATACCAACTATGGTGTTTGTAATTTTTATTACATGACTATTACATCATTTTGACAATAAATAAACATTATAGAGTTAAAAATATTGGATCAAATGATTTATTGTCTTTTGAAAAATTAGGACCATAAATAGAACATAAATAATAATTTATAACAAAATATTTATCCTTATAAATCTCATCTTCCCTTTAGTACATGTAGGAACCTCGGTATATACATCAATGAAATGGGTGATTTAAACTCCCATTAAGATGATGGATAAGGATATGAATCAATATGACATGAGTGAGAACAATCATAGTCATCATAAAATAAATATATGATCTTTATAACTATAATTATAAGAAAAGTTAAATAAATACATGGAAATTTTCCATGCATAAATTGAAACATCATGTGATAGTGGTCAAATTCCAGACAAAGTTTGGAAAAAATATAGCTTCATGTTCCCATATATTATGTGTTCATAACCTTAAAATCATCCTTGTTAAATAATCTACCATCATTTTTACACATATTGAAAATTATCTCATGAGATAATTCACATTACCCATTGCATTAGGGGGCTATATAATTTTGGTCCCACCTATCGAATGATATCATTTACATAATCATACATTTCATATATAACTTATAAAAATTGTAGTCATAAAATAACCCATTAAAAGGACTGGGTTTCATAAAAATTTTATAAATCATATATTTATGAATAAAAATTGGGGTTCTCAAATGAAAAAAATAAAAACATACTTTGTATAAGGATCATCATTATTTTGCGAAGAAGAAACCATCTCAAAAAGAGTCAAGATATGTTTAGAAAGAAGAGTTATTTTAGAAAATAAATATGTTTATCATAAATCCAAGTTAGAAACGTGTATATCCTATAAAAAATATTTAATGACAATTATATTATATTTATGGAACATTAAAAGTATATTCATACTAAAATCTGGCATAGAAGAGGTATAATACAAATAAACAGAATTTGGTTTGAGAATCCCCTTACCTTATGTATGAATGATTTCTTCAATTTAATATCTTATATAATAAAATTATAACTATTAATTACTAAATAAATAAACTCTTATAAATTTATTTGATATAATATAATTTTATTAAGTTTTTTTAGTCCATTTTGATGGGTTATATAGTTCAATTTCATCATTCCAACTATGTGCACCTTCTTGGTATTCATGATTGGTTTACCTTTATACATGTATGGAAGTTCATGTAAATTGATAATAATTCTATATAATATATATTATATTTTATTGATGAAAATAAATAATCTTAAATGGTCGTATATGTCATTTTTAAATCTTATTTTGATTTATTAGAAAAAAAAATTGTTGACAAATTTTTAGTTTCTTTTGGCGGTTTTCTCCTCCATTATGAAATAATTTTATTTTATTAAATATTATGTTTAAAACTTACTATCAGAAAATTAAAAAGCTATAATATACATATTATAATATGTTTTAAAAATAATAATAGTTTTATGACAATCCTTGAATTTGTAAATGGAAAAAAACTCATCATCCATGAAGGCCGTGAAATGACCCAACCCTGATGATTCCTTCATATTTACAATATAAAGAAAGGAGAAGAGATCTTATAGTGTATATTCCATTATAAAAATATTAATAGATTATATATATGATACTAGAGTTATCTTTCCCCTTTAATGGGGGGTTTTAGGAGATAATAAAAAATGAAAATAGACTAAAAGAGAATGAAGGATGATTTTACCTCTTGAATATCTTCTCCTTGAGAACATTGTTAAGGCATTTGGGTTTGGTTCATTATTAAGATATGAAGCCCTTGGAAATATGGAAGAGTCTTTGGGAGTGAATTAAGAATAATTTATATAAGATACATTTCTTGGAATGAGTGAGGAGAATAGGTTGCAATGGTGGTATTTATATGGGGAGGAGAGGGGTATTATAGACTGTTATAATCATTATTTTATTATTTGGATCCATACAAACAAGAAAATTTATACTTATCAATAAATATATTAAAAAATTAAGGATATTAAGATGTTATGGTTCTTACAGCCATAATAAATCATCCATGACTCAATAATTCATATATTTAGCATATACCGTAAATTATTGTACATCCAAATTTTTCAAAAAAATCAACAATTTAAAAAAACACAGAAAATTACTCTAAATATTTTTTTATTATTAGATTAAAAAAATAGACTGCAATTTTGGAAAATAATTTTCTAAATATTATAGATTTAATTTTTATAAATAATCATCATTTTTTTGAAATATACTGATTTTAATATTATAATCGATTTTTCTAACCCTTTTAAAAATTAGTTATGATATCATAAAAATATATTATAATTAAAATACCACATAATATTTATTTATGAATAAATTCTATGAAAATATTTTTTCATTTTAATAATTATGTTAATTTTAAAATAAAAAAAACAATTTATATTTTACAAAATTTCTAACACTTAATTTTTCTCTTTAAAACATTTATTTATTGACACCATGATAAAAATATATCATATATTCATTTATATGATACCCAGATTTTATTTATACTTTCGTATGTGGGGATACTATTCTATTTTACTAATTATTATTTTTAATGGTCTTGTTAGTATTCCAACTATATAGGTTCCTTTATTTTTATAAATACCATATATTTTATTCTTCACATATGAGAATAATTTTTTTATTGGGTTATATATGATATATCTGTGTTTTATACCAAATAACAATATTATAAGAAAAAATTAATTGATAATATTTTGGGTCAATATAAGGTTTTCTAAAAATACTTTCAATTTTTTTGACATAATTCAAATTATTTATTAAATACATTCTTACGCATGTTTTATTTTCTAAATAAATATATTAAAAGAAAACATTATGTCATTTTCCAATTAGGTCTATATGGATTTCACAAAAAAAATGAGTAATGAATCTGTTTTTAATTTTTAGGGAATGAAATTAATTTACCTCTATCATGACCATTTTTTCTAGCTTCCTTTATATGTTTTAATGATTATTTTCAAATAATGGGACGTCCCAAATATTTTATGAATTTTTTCATAAAAAAGAGACATTCAAAGAAAATGATATTTTCCTCATGAAATGTTCAGTGTGATTTTTCATTCAAAATTATTTTCCATAAGAGATAAAAAACATTAATGTTACTTATTCTTTAATGGTGATATTATCCAAGGATAGAATTATTATTCATTTATTTAACATTTAATACTAATGATCAAAATATATTTATGAAACATGTTTCTATACATGGGTTATACCATGATAAAATTCTTATAAAACCCACTTCATTTTTTAATGGGTAATACTATGAAGAAGTGATCAATTAATTATGAATCTTATGTAATTTTCATATCTCATTAAATGACTAAATGTTTGGGAAATTGATTTATAATAATAAATTCGGATTTTATGAATGTTTTATGATATTATAGTACAAAAATATTTTATTTTTATTATGTTATTTGTGGGACCTATATCTCCCTCCAATAAAATAGGTCAATATTCATATCGCATGAGATAAAGAGGTATATAATGGGGTGTGAAGCTAGTTAATAAAGGGACTTACGGACAACTTGATTATTTTTCCATTTTTCTAATGTCATTATTCCAAAATGACTCCAATGTATATGATTATGTTGCATAACAAATATTCATCTATTAATACGTGATATTTCTATTTGGAGAAGGGTGAAAATGGGGTTCAAAAAATATTTACACATATAACAATATGAAGGTTTAGGTTAGGTCAAACTAGGTTAAAAATTGTCAACATCCGTAATGGGATGTGATTTAAGAGTATTCTCATCAAATTTTATGTGAATATAGTCTTCTAAAACTGTTGTCCTCTTCTTGAATACTTGAAAAGATTTACTTGGGTTTGTGCACCCAAGAATGATATTATCATTAGATTTAGGATAAAAAATTAATGAATTATCTATTTTATTACTGATAAATAATTTTCAAATGAATTCATTTAAGAACCCAACATTTTTAACTTTTCCCTATTAAAACGTTCATATGGGGGTTTTTGAAAATTGTTTTTTACATGAACATGATTATGGATAAAGAAAGTAGTTTTACCCACCACTTCCTAAAATATTGAATAATTTTTAACTCAATAAATGTATTATTATACATTTTATGTAGGGTCTTATTTGATCTTTAGAAAACCCCATTTCATTACGATTCTCTAGGACCAAACTAGTTATAATAACCATTTGGAGAAAGAAAATACTCAAAGTCTATGTTATCTGATTTACTACCATGGTCACTTCTAATGGTAAAGAGTATATAGTATCTTTAATTTTCAATATTCCCAGAATTTTTGATAATGATTTTTCAAGACTCATTTTTATGATCAAAGAATAAAACCCATGTAAATATATTATAGTCGTTGATGATTAAAAATATGTAATATTTATCTCTTATTCTAGCTACATGAGTTGGTCAAAAAAGATAAAAATATATAAATTATTTGTATTTTGAATGGGAAAAAACCATTTTTTATTTTAATGATAATTTTAGTTAATAGACACAATGGAACTATTTAAAAACTCTGTTATCTCTGAAATGTAATTTTAGTGAATATCATACTTTTAAATTATGGTTGATTATGACAATATAGTGAAAATTAGAAAAACATAGACATAGATTCCAAATCCAAGATCCATTATCTTATGATCTTGAACACATAAAATTTTGACATTCAAGAATTTTTAAACATGAAATATATACTAAAAATGGGATTTGATAAATAAAATTATTTATTTTTAATAAAAAAATATGAAAATAACATTATTAAATGTAAATTTAAAGCCAAAATTATATAACATAATAGTACCTAGTAAATTACACATCAAGAAATTATTATGTAAAAAGATATTAATTATAGTATAATTGGACAGACCAATAATTCTAATACTAGTAATTATTCCATTTGAGTAATATTAAAATGTAACATTTCCTTAATCAATGTTTTTGAGATTATTAAATTGATAAATAGAACAACACATATGTATCAAGATGTAGTTTTCCATATAAAACATGGCTTCTTAGGTTTTGTTCATGAGACCTTCATCTGACAGTTTATTAGGAATCTAATGATTTTTACCCATTTGTGGGGTCCAATTAAGTTATCCAAAAAAGCATTTGGAACCTAGAGTGGTTGGTAAGATTTTTTCCATAACAAAAATGAAAATGGAGATTAACTATCTTAGGCCCACCATGTATATATTTTTTTTATTAAATTTATGAAAAAGATGAAAAAATTTACTACAACAAAAACAAAATTTATTTTGGAAGGTTCCTTTTACAAATGTAGTTCTTTTTTTTGAAAACAATATTGTTTTGGAAAAAATATCTCGAAATTACATTTAATAAAAAATTATGATCCCAAAAATTTTATTTAATGAATTTTCACCTTTTGAGTAATAATAAATACTATTTTCATCTGATTAACTTTAAATTCAAAATTTTTAACATTTGATTATTATTTTAATTTGAAAATAAAATTACTTAATTATTTTACAATATGGTATTTTAAAAAAAATATTGTAAATCATTATAAGATCATAGAATTTGTAAAAAGTTCCCAAAAACTATTTGGAATTATATCTCTACCTTTAAGAAGATCTTGATATCTTAATGAAAAGGTTGAAGAAGTATAAAAATAAGAACATGAACAAGAAGATTTTACTTCATCACATACCTCAACAATCTCTATAAGGAAATTAGGAATTTAAATCTTTATATATATGTTGAAATTATTCCCTTTACATCACTTCAAATTGATACATTAATAGATTTCTTACCTAGATTTTTCATTTTAATTAAAGGGAAATCCAACTTGTTGTGGCCATTATTTTTGCTAATGAGTTCTGTAATATCCATTCTTTAATTTTTCTTTTTGATGTATTATTTCTATCATTTAATCTATATTTAAATCTTATACCTTTTGGAAATTTGAGCCCTCAAAGATTCACTTTCCGATGAATTGTCTTTGATTTCATTTATAGTTATTCATTTTTCGATTCCTTTACCTATATTATCTCCTAATTAATTATTAGTTTACTTCATATATCATGTTTCATTAGAGATATGATGTGGCCATTATAGTAGTCCTATCCTTTTACAAATTATATTAGCTAATTTTAAGCATAATTAACCTACAATTAAAATATAGGGATCATAAATTATTTTGTATTAGGAAGATTAGAAAAATAATCAGAAAACACAAAACCAAAATAGAAACATCACTTATTTGATCTCTATAATGTGATCCTAACATTCATTAACCTCTTATATATGAATATAATAATATAGGGAATACATGACCAAATGTGTCAGCTAAATATTCCAATAAAGGAAAATAAGCATAGTAATAAAGTATAGAACATGGATTTGAAGGTATAACATGATGACCTGAAAATACCTGAATTAACATAAGGAATCATACCATGTATAACTCAGGATCATATAATCATGGAATCCAAGGAATTTGAAAACAACATACAATATAAAATAATAATGATTCGAGGTTAACTTCCAAGGCCATTACACGTGGAGAATCATGAGTAAAGGATAACTGTCAAGACTATTACATATGGTAGATAAGGTCATGTAAAGGATTTAGGTTCCCTCAATATCCCAACATTATATCTCATGAGACTAAAAATTAACCAATTCATTGGAGATATATCTTGGTACACCCATAAAAACATGTTCATACTTATGTGTGACTTATGAATAATCAAACACAAGTTAAAAACATAAGGGTTACCCTTAGAAAGAAATGGGTATCATAACCATGTCATAAGTCATAAAAAATTGGTGTATCATAAAAGTTTCAACAAAATAATGTATTTAAATATAAAATGGAATTAATAATGAAAACTACTCATGAAATGAAATTTAATTTCAAAATAATGTGAAAATTGGTAAAATTAATTTTTAAGAAACATTAGAAATAAGCCACATTAGTGCATTTTAATGGAATATTTTATTAATTACATAAAACATAAATGGGAAAATTGTTCATATAAAATGATAAATGAACTAGGATAGTTTTTCATTATAAAATTATTGATTTTATGAAAACAATGGTGTCTAAAAATAGACTATAGAGTACTAACATGATGACATAGAAAATGCATAAACAAACCTGAAGAAGCATAACATGTATAATGTGGGATCATATAATCATAGAATTATAGGAATGTGGAATCAACATGCAACATGAAATAAGAATTATTTAAGGATAACTTGCAAAAACATTGCATATGGACGAACGTGATTCAAGGCTAACTGCTAAGACTATTGTGCATGGACGACAATGTCCCATAAAGGATTCAGGTTAACTCATTATTCTAACATGATGTCTCATGAGACTAAATATTACCCATTGAATTATATATATATATATATATATATATATATATTATCCAATCATAAAATTTTCATGAATATGTGTGCCTCATGAAGAATCAAAAATATGGTATAAAAATAAGGTTTACCCATGGAAATAAATGGTTATCATAACCATGGAATAAGGCATAGAAAATGGGTGTATCATAAAAGTGTCAATGAAGGAATGGAATTAAATTATACATGGAAATTAATAAGGAAAATAGGAATAAAAAATAATTTCTATCAAAATTATGTGAAAACATATAAAAATAATGTTTAAGAAACTTTATAAATGAGCTATTTTAGTGAAGTTTAAAGGAAAATTTTAATGACTCTTTAAAAGGGATAAGGAAAAAATTATATAAAACCATAAATAAACCAAAATAGTTTTTCATAACAAAATTATTGATTTTAGAAAAATAATGGAGGATTAAAATAGAATATAGAGTGCATTTTAAAATGAAACTTCAGCCCCAAACTTTTAAAAAAATTGAAGAATTAAATTGGGTAAATGAGAGAGAAATTGTAACCTAAAGGAAAAGTTGTGGTTTGGAAAGAACCCCTTACCTTATGTCTGAAACAATTCGGAACTTGATCTAAATGTAATGGATAATAAAATTAAATCCATTAATTTAAAAATTCAGATCCCTTTATAAAAGTATCTTATAAGATATAATTTTATTAATTTAATTCGTAGTTTTTCTATTAATTATAAGATACAATTTCATGATCTGAGAGTGTCCATTTCCTTGATTTTTATGATCGATTTACTTGAATAAATTTATGGAAGATCGTGTAAAATGATAATAGTCATCCAGAATTGAAATTATATGTTATCAATGAAAATAAAAATTATTAAAAATTATTATATGTCATTTTTTAATAAGTTAGGATTACCTACCAGATAAATCTTTAATGTTAACCATTTAGATTATTTTGGCATTTTTTTCAAACATTATGAACTAGTTTTGTTTTATTAATTATTATTATGTATATATAATGGTTATAAAAAATAAAATAATATATAATACATATATTATAATCTATTTTAACCATATAATTATTTTTATAAAATTCCTTTAATACGGTAATGAAAATTGAAAACTTTTCATCCTTAAATTTAATAAATCAACACATCACAGATGATATTTTCATTTTTAGAAAAAAAAAAGAGAGGAGGGAAAAGGAGATGAATTATATCATGTTCCATAAACATAATGAAATTAAATTATATAGAAGATAATTAACTTATCATGTCACTTGAATAATGGTAGTTGGTATAGGATTTGAAAATAAAAGAAATTAAAAAGGAATTAAAATAAAAAAGAAAGAGGTTTTTACCTCTTGCATTATTCTCTTAGAGAACAAACTAAGGGGAATTGGGTTTCATATTTTGTTGAGGGAAAAGTATTTTTTAAATTTCAGTGATAAGTTTTAATAATATTTGGTATAATTAATATATCCTTCAATTATTTTTAGGTGTGACGAGAAGAGGTGGTGATGTGTGGTTTTTATAGTGGATGAGAGGGGTGCCTCTTATTATTTTATCCATTTGTTTATTATTTTTCGATCCAAAATATGAATAGTGTTGATTATTATGACTAAATATAGTAAATAGTGCATGTGAGTTTAAACCAATGGTTCTTAGAACATCCATACATCATACATGACTCAATAATTCATTTATTTAGCTTATGCCTTAAATTATTGTATTTCACTATTGACCAAAAATTTAACTATTTTAGAAAAATTCAAAAAAAAAATCACAATAACCATTTTTTCATTGTTATAATTCATGAATAGACTTAATATTATTAAAATAACTTTATAAACATGTGAAATTTAATTTTTAATTCAAATCTCCATTTATTCAAAAAACACCAATTTTAAAATTATAACTGATTTTATAAAATATTGAAGAAATAGTTAATGTCTCATAAAATTATCTCCTAATCATAAGAAAAAAATCAATTTATGAACATAATTTATGAAAATAAATTTTCATTTAAATGATTATATTAATTATAAAATTTTAAATATTCTTTTATGTTTCACATTAATACCAATACATGATTTATCATTTTTAAAACATTTATTTACTTATTTAATGATATAAAAATGAAATATTTTCATTTATAAGATTCCTAAATTTTTTATACATTCATAGTTGTGGTTACTATTGTACTATCTTGTTTACTATTCTTAATGGTTACATTACTATTCCAAAGGTTATGTTAATATTCTACTGGTGTAGGTTCCATAATTTCTATAAATATCCTTATTTAATTAATTATTCATTTTAAAAAAATTGTTTTATGTTCTCTATGTGATTTATTTTTTGATTTATACTATATAACATAATCAGAATGAGGTAAATTTCATTAATATAATTTTATGTCTCTATATTCTTCCCCCCTTATGAAATTTCCCATCAAAATTTAGTTTTATAAACTAAGAGGAAAATAAGTGAGTGTAATTATCCTTAATTTTGTCCTATGGTTCCCATTTTCCTCACCATACTTATGGTTATTCCATATTACATTGACTAGGTGATTTTTCTTGTTTCATAGAACTTTATCTCCATATTCCAAGATCTTCACTAGATTATCCTCATAAGTTATATCATTTTCCAACTGTACAACCTTTGAATTAAGTATAAGTGAGGGTTCTAATATGTACTTCCTCATGATAGATACGTGGAATATATCATGTACTTGAGACATGGTTGGTGGAATTTATAGTTAATAGGCCATAGATCTAACATGATCAAGAATCTTAAAGGGGATAATGTAACTAGGACTTAGCTTTCCCATCATCCTAAATCTCATGATCCTCTTACAAAAAGGTATGAATTTGATTTCTATGTCTCCAACCATAAACTCTAGGTCTCTTTGAAAAAATTTTATACAGATCTTTTGTTGAATTTTAGATACCATGATGTGGTGTGGAATGGTTTTCACATTTTCTACCATTTAATTTACTATTTCAGGTCCTAATCGAGTACATTAACTGAATTCATCCTAGAATGCGGGTGTTATACATCTTTTCCCATAAAGTAATTCATATAGATCCATATAGATTCTTAAGTAATAACTTGTGTTGTAAGTGAACTTGACCTGATGTAGATGTTACTCACATCCTCACTTAAAGTCTCTAATACACTCTCTCTCCATGTCATCTATCTTCATAATATTCTATTAAGATTGTCCGTCAGTTTAAGGGTGATAGGTTGTACTGAAGATCATATTAGTATATAGAACTTATTGGAGACTTTTTTCGAACATGGAGATAAATATCATCTCTCGGTTAGATATAATTGATTGTGGTACTACATAAAGCCTCACTACTTATTTAATGAATATCTATGAATTTTGGTCTAGTATAAATTTCTATCTAATTTTGATAAAGTGGTTTGTCTTTGTAAGATGGTCTATAATGAGCCATATATAATTATTCCCTTTGTATTTCCTAGGATGTAGTCTGAAAAAGTCCATCATGAGGTTTTAACATTTACATGTTGGTATGGGTAATTATTTCATCATCCCCTTAGATTTTTTCTTTTCAGCCTTCACTTTTTGATATACCAAGAACATTAATGAATATTTATTGATCTTCTTCTTTATATTGTTCCACCAATAGTGATCTAAGATATCTTGATATATCTTTTTCTATCCTAAGTGAATAGAGAAACTTTAGCTATGTGAATCATTATGAACCAATTTTTTTATCACTAGTTGGGATGGTACACATTATCATTAAAAAATATTATGATTCCATTATCATAAATTTTGAACCCTTAGTGTTTCCTAATTCTAATAGATTCTAATCATTTCTAAAATTTTATATCATTTCTTGGAGCATCCTTTATATTTTCCAAAAGTGGTTTTTTAGAAATTATTTGAGAAAGGCTTTATAATATTTCTCCCTTAGTGATTCTCATGTCCATACATTGTAGGAATAAGAATATTTTATCCTTCTTAATTATCACTAACAATAAATATGAGGTATCCTTTTTTACTTAGAGCATATTCTACCATATTTTATTTACCATGATGGTAGTGGATTGATCATTCTTCATCAGGATGAGCTCAAACCATCTTCACTAGGGAATATTATGCTTCTTCACTATTAATTTGTATTTGAGGCTATTATGATCATTATATATCTCACACTTCTCCCCATATAGATGGTGCTTCTAGATTTTCAATGCAAATATTACAACCTCCAACTCTAGATTATGTGTGGGGTAGTTTTTATCTTTAATTTTCAACTTTCTTGAGGTGTACACTATCAGTTTATCATTTTTCATTAATAAAAAACATAATCCATTCTTTGAAGCATTGTTTTACACCATAAAGAGTTCCCCACTTGTCTATAATATGAGAACTGGTGCACTGATAATACTTTTTTTTAACTCTTTTAGGTAGTCTCCACATTCCCTAGTATATAAAAACATCACTCATTTATGAGTTGTATTGGTTAGTTGGTTTGAAAATCATGATATTTTCATCAAAAATCATCTATAATTCTCAGATATACCAAGTAAACTAATTATATTCATTACATATATTGGTCTAGGACGCTCTTCAATTTCCTTTGTATTGGAAGGGTCCATAAGTATTCCACTACTGGTGATAACATGCCCCAAGAATGACACTTCCTCAATCCAAAACTCATATTTACTATACATTGGATATAGTTTCTCCCATCACAAATTCATTAATAAATTATTCAAAAACTCCTTATGTTCCTCCATTCCCTTGGAGTATATCAGAATATCATCAAAAAAATACTACATATTTGTCAAGGAAATATCTAAAGACTATATTCATTAAATACATGAATATTTATGGACATTTAGTGATTCTAAAGGTCATCACAATGAATTCATTATATCAACACCTCGTTTTAATGAAATTATTTGGAATATCATCCTTACTCACCTTTAATTGTTGATTTCCTCACATATGGTCCACCGGAGAGAAATAATTATCCACACATAGTTGATCAAACAAGTCATCTATCCATGGTAGGGAAAACTCTTTCTTCATTGTGATTTTATTAAGACCATGTTAATTAATTCAGTGGTGCATTAATATATCTATCTTCATAAAAAATAGTATTGGTGCTCCCCACGGTGAACTACCCGAGTGTATAAATCTAATTTTAAGATTCTCCTGTAACTACTTCATTAGTTCCTATAAATCAATGGTGGTGATTCTATAAGGTGTCTTTGATATATAAAGATACTCAGGTATAAGTTTAATTTATAAATCATCCTCTCTCTCATGAGTAATACCATAAAAATATTTAGGGAGCACATTAGTGTTTTCCATCATAATGGGAATGCCTTAGATAATGATTCTCTCATTTTTCTCATTCCTTTGTGGTAGACATTGTTTATAATCATGAAATAATATCCACAATTAAGATGATGATTCTTCAGGAGATTCAACATCTTCCTTACATGTGTAATGAATTTGAGGATTCTTTGGATGTGGATTAGGATCTCCCATTCTCGATAGTTGTAGTTGGATTTATATAAATATACCCTATCCATGCCCATTAGAGCATCAAACTCTACCAATGTTACTATGAAAATATTTTCTAGGTAGTTCAGTCCACAAGAATTAACTGGGGAGGAGTTATAAACATTTTATGAAATAATTACATATTTTTTAACCTCACTTATAACTCAACCTCCAAATTTTGATGTGGTTTTTGAATATTTATACTAGACATTCATGATATTAAATAATTATATATAAATAAAGTAAAATAGTTTCATCTCTATTCCTGAATTAATATCTAGCATACCTACCACCAAATCATTCTCAGGCTCCACATAATCCTTAGTGGTATAATATTCCCTTCCATGTTTCATTGGATGTTGTTGTTGCTGATTACCTCCAACAACCCTTATCTTAGGGAAATGGATCACATAATTCTCAAATTCCTCACATTTGAAACACTACATGCTAAGTGTTTATCTGAATATTCCTTCCTTCTTTCACATTAGTAGGATTATTAATATTCCTTTATCAGTTATTAGAAACATGTCATATTCTTCTATTTTGGAAGCATCTCATAGTTACTTTTGTACAGTTCCAAAGATTTTTATTTCCACAATTTTGAAACATGGGAAGTTGGGTTTTCTTTCTATCATGGGATTTATCTATTGATCCTAAAATATTAAACTTTACTTTACTATTTTTATCTTCAGGCCAAAGATACCACTAAGAGTTTTCATTATCCATTTCAAACTTAAGGTCCCAATAGACAGTCTTCTCATAGATATCAAAGTCTTGAATCTCTAACACTTTTTTGTAAAATTGTCTTTATTCCAGTAATAAAGCAATCCACCTTGCCTTTGGTGTTCATGAAAATGTTGAAGGCCTATATTACAAGTCTTTTATTATTTTATTTATATTCCCCAATAGACTCATTTTATTTTTCATTAGTCTAAGTAACTATTATTCCATATTCAGTTGGGAAGTTTAGGGAAAATATTTAGGAAAAAATATGTTTTTTAAATATTCATATTTTATGGAATCAATTTACTACTATGACTTTATATTCTTAATTAGTTTCCACCACTGATGAGATTTCACATCAAAATGACATACCACTAAGAAAACATTATATTTTTTTTAACACAAGAGGATTGATAATATCTTCTCAATAAAGTTAATCCATTGTTCAGTTATGAGGGGATATAAAGATCCATTAATGATTAGAGGCCTTTTTTCAAATGAATGATTCAAACACAACTTTCTCATTTTTAAGATTAGTAGGGTGTTCCACATGATTCAATTTATTATTCAAAACTTATCCTAGTTGAAAAATTACTTTCATGATGTTTTGAGTGCCTTTTCCCCTCATATTTAGCAATTCATTAGGGGAATCATCACATTTCCTATCCCATTGATTTTTGGACTGATTTCACCTATTTCAATACATAAACTAAGAACGAGTGCATAAAATTTGGTGGGCTTATATACTTAACTAAAAATCATTTAAAAAGATAAAATTGAAAATATAAGGATAATTTTGTAAATGAAAATAATTTCATAACTGA
Organism: Viscum album; assembly: GCA_963277665.1. Classification (NCBI taxonomy): domain Eukaryota; kingdom Viridiplantae; phylum Streptophyta; class Magnoliopsida; order Santalales; family Viscaceae; genus Viscum; species Viscum album. The sequence goes on along the minus strand of OY728140.1, from coordinate 808,017,907 downwards.
ATATTCCTTATGTTCCAATCTAGTTTATCCATGCTAATAGAATTATCCCTAAGGTTCATACTGCAATTCTCTAGTCCTAAACTTCAAAAATAACTAACATATGCTATTATACCAATTATAACATCTTTTTCCTTTTAAAATTTTTATTACATGCTTTTAAGAATAATTAACTAACAAATACAAGCCTTGGATCATAATGTATTGTGTATTTGGATGATAAGGTATATAATTATAAAAAATCAAACAAAAATAAAAAAAAAATCTTAATAACCTTAATGTGATCCTATGTTCCATTGATCTCATACATATATATAGTAAAAACTAGGGAATAAGTTAAAAATTAATGATCTAAAAATCCCTTTAAGGGGAAATAAAAAGTAGAATAAAGTATATAATGTGGGTTAAAAGGTGTAACATGATGACATAAAAAAGGAATGAATAAACATAAGTAAACATAGAATGTATAACATTGGATCATTAAATAATTCCATAATAATAATGTGAAAACAACATACAACATAACATAAGCATGATTCAAGTATAACTTCAAAGACCATTTCACATTGAGGATCTGAGTCAAGCCTAATTGCCAATACCATTGCACGTGGTGGACAAAGTCCCATAAAGGATTCAGGTTCACTCTATATTCCAAAATAATGTCTCATGACACTAAACATTACCCAATTCATTGGAGTGATTTATAGTATATCCCATCATACAATTGTCATTCATATATGTTCCACGTGAATAATAAATCATAATGTATAAATATAAGGGTAACCCATGGAAATAAATGGGTATATATTCATGTCATATGGCATAAAAAATGTGTACATATTAAAGGTGTCCATAAAAATATGTTTTTAAATCATATATGGAACATAATAATGTAAAATTGGTACAAAAAGTGATATTTTATGTCAAACTTAAGTGAAAAAATGTAAAATTAATGTTTAAGAAACTATAGAAATGAGCCACAATGATCTAGTTTAAGGGGAAATTTTAATGATTCATTAAAACAAAAAAGGAAAATTTGTTTTCATAAAAATAGAAATGAAAAAATATATATTTTTATGAAAAAATGAGGAATTTTTTTAAAACAATTTTTGATTAAAATAGATTATGGAGTTCCCTTGAAAATGGGTAATAAATCAGGAGTTTCCATTTAATCTGGATGGCTTATCGAGAAGAATTCAGAAGGGGACCAATATAAAACATGAATTTCCCCATAAAATAAGGGTTATATGATCTAGATATATAATTATGGAACATATATAGATAATTTAGTATAATTACATAAAATTAATGAAGAATTGCATTGGGGTAAAGAGAGATAAAGCATAACCCGAATGGAAAATGGTATTTTAGAAGATATATATATCCTTATTTCTGAAACTATTCTACAATTGAAATTAATTTGATGTATAATCAAATTAAATCCATTAATTAGTTAATTAATATAATTATATACATATGCTTTATTTATTATAATTTTATTAATTTCATTCCTAATCTTTTTGATGAGTTATAAGATACAATTTCATCGTTCGAGAGAATTCGTTTTTTTGGTTTCCATGATCAGTTCACTGGTATACATGTATGAAAGATCATATAAAATGATAATAGATATCTATAATTGAAATTATATGATTTTTATGAACATAATTAATATTAAATGGTGTTATATATCATTTAGTTTCTATATGTGGGAATGATTCATTAGATAAAATTTTAATAAAAACTGATTAGATTATTTTAGGGTTTTTGGATCATCAAGAAATAGTTTGGTTTTATTAGTTAATATTATGCATATATTATAAGGCCCCAGCCTTAAACCTTACTTAATATTGAATTAAATTAATAATTCACATTTAGGATCTTTCCAAGTTTAGAGTTTAAGATAATTAGGACATAACTATTACATCTCAAAAGATTATAAAGTAGTCACTTCTACTAAATTTCCATAAAATAAAAACTCTTAAAAAGAAACATGTCCAGTTCCATGTTTTAGGTTGCATGACTTTCCCTTGATCCCATCCTTGACCCTATTCCACATTAAGTCCTGTGAAAAAACATTTCAAAAACTTGGGATGAGCATAAAAAGCTCAGTAAGGGATACACAAAGAATGAAAACTGTTAGTTTTTCAAAACAACAAGTAAACCATGTATACTTTATCAAAGTAATACTTTTCACCTTTTCGAATTAGTAAAAACTCTTCACTGAATAAAATTTCATTACTTACCCTTCGGTAACCAAAATATTACCATAAAACCCATATAAAGATCACATAACATATAAAGGTAACTTGGGACATAAACATACTTAAGTTGAATAACCATAAGGTCGACATCCACACATATCACATAATGGAATAGCCATTCGGCCAAATTCCATACATACTTAATGGAATAGCCGTACGGACGACTTCCATACCCAATGCATTGGAGGTTATAACTTAACCACTCGTCCTGGTATTCACGGCACCACCCGTTATAATGTCCAAGTACCATTATAAAATCATAAGACATAAAACAAATTTAATGGAAAGAAAACATTTTTACACTTTGATCACAATATATCACTTAAATATATTGACATAAAAAATACATTATAAAAACCATTTTCAATACCAAAATAAAAGAAAATAAAAGCATGTATTTATTTTTCATTAAAAGGTAATGGCTTGTAGAGGAAGCCGAATCTCAAATAATGGTCACGGCGGTGGAGAAGTCGTTGTCGCCGTATACGTATGACAAAAACATTCCCTTTTGTCATTTAGTAAAACGCTTCATATAAAAATATTCCTTTTGAATAAACATAAAATTCAAAGGGGTTTATACATTGTATAAAAGAAATTTTTTTATAAAACGAAAAATTACTCAATGAAAGGTGATTGAGACGGAGTCCCTTACAAAGACGGTATCCTTGGATTAAGGATAAATCAATTACATAATTATGTGTGACAAATGAATACACAAAATATAAGTGGATATTAAGTGTAAAAAAATCAGAGGTTATTCACACATATTCATAGAATGACATATTCAAGGAGTACAAGTTTATCCCATAGAAACAAATTTGGGTCAAGAAGTTCCCTTGCAAAAATTTGACACCCTAAAGGCGTCACTACAAAATTCAGAAAATTACTTGATGAGAGATAAAAAGGGTATCTCATCACATGGACATAAAATTTAAATCAATAAGGATATATAATAACATATCACAACATAATATTATGTGAATTAAAAGACATAACAAAAGAAGTCTTTTAAAAAGAGGAGGGTGAAAGGTTCCCTTACCGACATGGGTATCTTTCGAGACATGCACCCCGTGAAATAAGGACAATACAACATTGATGTAAATACTCATAAATTAAAGTATATTACACAATGAGTAAAATAATGGGCAGTAAAAACACCACTCAAAGGAAATTGTGGCAAATGTAGCATAAATCTCACGGGAATAAAAGTGAGATGAAAATCCCTTACGAAAACTTGGCAGCCTAACGGCGCCACATAAAACATCCAAAATGGATTTATGAGAGATAATATGGTCTCTCATCATATTAACATAAACATTACAGTAATATTAATATAAAATAACATCCCAATAACAAGAAAGATGAGCTTTAAAAGGAATGACATAAAAGAGTGTACATAAAAAGAAATAGAGGAGTAGGATCCCTTACCTCGGGTCCGACATGACTCAATCGTTCTTTAACATCCTGAATAATAAACTTGAGTTAATTTATACTTTCTTAAGAACATTTTTCAAGTTAAGTATTCCTTTTATATCAATTAATTACATGTTATAAACATTATTTAATCATTTAAGTAAATAATGTTTGTTTTGTCGATATTTGGTTCTTAAGTCAAAAGTGGACTTCTTACAATTACATGTTGTTCATGTGGTCAAAGGATCTTTATATCCAGAATGAAATTCCTGATTTTTATATCATATATATCATATATATCCAGCATATACATGTATTTATAATATTACATAATCATTTATAGGTAAGAAATGAAATGCACCGTTCATGGAGACAGTAAGCCGTACGTACGCATGAACGCTACTTTCATTTCTATGTCATATTAATGGAATTAAAACTAAATGAGAGATGTGTATATTTTTAATTCCAGAATTATATTCATCCTTTAGATGTATCACACATCATATATATCCATTATATGTACTTATAATAGTACATTACATTTGAGGATAAGAAATGAAATGCACCGTTCATGGAGACGGTAAGCCGTACGTACGCATGAACGCTACTTTCATTTATATCTCATACTTTAATGGAAAGAAAACAATAATGATATAAAGTTATATTATAATTACAGTATAAAATCATATATAATAACTTTAAATCCATCCTTTATACATCCCACATATGGCATTAACGAATCAAATCACTTTGAGGGGCGGTAGTCCGCACTTCCTAAAATAAAGATATCGCGTATACCCATAATGGAAGCCATAAAGGTATACCACAAATGAAAAATACATAAGCTTAAGTAAAACATAAAAATATTATATATCATATATAAACATAGTGACATATTAATGGCCACCTTTGAAGGTGTTATACGAGTGTTGAACAATCATCGTTTCGTGAGGCAGAAATTCGCCATCCATAGAAACTGTATGTTCTTTAACCATTAGATGAAGGTGTGTGTAAGTGTAGCTAGAATAATTATTATAACAACATCCTAGTATATTTAATATACTTGAGTTGTTACAAAAGAAATGAATTAAAAGAGTTTAGGGGGTTGGAGAATCAAAATAAAACAAAAGAGCACAAGTGAAGACGTTAGCTTAAAATTGGGTTAACTCCCTTTGGTTTGAACCAAAAGGGTTTCTTGAAGAGATTCCTGCCTAATTCAAGGCTTCTAGGATGAGGAGAGGGATTTGGAGAGAAAAAATGATCAGATCTTGGATGAACCAAAGGTTTGAGAGGTGTGGTTAAGGTGGTAGAGGTGGGGGCCTTTTATAAGAGGAGAGGAGGGGCACTCTTGGAAAACTATAAAATGTTACTTTATTTTCAAATGGTTTTCGGATTTTAATGGTCTCACATTGATTTGTTTCTAGGATAAGGTGATAAGGGTTCCAAATCCACCCATAAAATAGATTTTTGACATGTGTAGGTCCTAGATTCTACATTATCTTTCCATTTTATTTAAATCGTTAAATAATGAGGTCATCGCTGCATCATCATGATGTCATAAAGACTTTAATATATTTAATGTCTAAAAATTATAAAAAAATACTATGATGTAGGAAATATTTTTAGATTTCCAATTAATATTTATAGTCAAAATTATGACTTTTATAACCACATGTAAATTTTTTTTTAGTAAAACAAATCATGTTTGTGACATTTTTATTTTAACTTTAAATAAAAGGCATAAATGTCATTATCAAACACAAGTGGCTCCATGGGGTACCAAAAATAGACCCATGGGTTGTCTTGGTCGGCCATAACTCATCCAATAGAGTTATGACAAGTGTAAATATATTTTCATTTTATTATAATATCATTTTTACCTTAAATCACACTAATTACCTTTAATCGCGATTAATAAAACTTAAAAGTTACTTTTCATAAAAAATTATTTTCATCCCATTGAACCACATTTTACTTAACAATTAAAATCATTTAAATTGGATTTTTGAAATTCAAATCATAGAAGTGGTAAAGTCCCATTTAAACGAAAAATCAAATTTTGTAACCACCACTTTGTGGTTTCACTATTCATCAAAAATTGGAGATTTTCAGAAACATACCAAAAATTCACCCTAACCTATATTTGATATTCCGAATTCAAAAATGATTTCTATTTTACCAAATTCATAACATAGAAGTTTAATTAATTAATTTTATAATTAATTCCCACAGTCAGAGCAAATAGCGTGTTTTTATGAAATAATAAGTATCAAAAGATTGACACTAGTTTAAGTCCAATTTCAGAGTAAAGTTAATTCCAATGACCACTATTGGATTAAATGGTAAAAATATATTCTAATTTTACTAAAAAAATCCAAAATATAATCTAATCATATAAATAAACTAGATTAAAAAGAGGTTTTGAATTAAAATACAACATTTTTCACTATTCATTGAAAAATGAACTTTATCAGAAAGATACCAAAAATTTAAACAAAGTAAATTTTGATGTCCCGATTCTAAATAAGAATTTAATTTTGTCAAATATAACATATAAAATTGCCAAAAAGTGGATTTAAAAGAGGTTCGCCTTCAAAAGGCGGTTAATCGACCCTTTAAAGAATATTAGAATGTCTACGCTTAAAATTGGAATCATTCGCATTTTTAATCCTCTAACATTTATTGTAAAGAGTAAAAATATTTGACAAACATATATAATCATTTTTAGGTAGTTCTGTTCATTCCCACCATTAAAACAGCTAGGCGTTAACTACTATTTAAAATAATATTATTTTATTATTGGAGTGCAACGTAAGCTTCCCAAGAAACTCGTTGTTGCGTATTGGGTATGCCATCGAGCATAGCATCCCCTTTAAATTAATATTAATATTTTATTCACAAATATGGATAAATATAAAAATGTCATATTCTTTATTTACCTGGGATGTTACATCCTTCCCCCCTTTTGGGAATTACGTCCTCGCAATTTTAAAATTGGGCTCGGAAATATCCTTGAAAGTCCCACATCGAAACAAGAGTCGTTAAAACAATCACATTAAAATAAAGAAAGATAAGTACAGAGGTCACTCGAGTTAACCCATACTAGGATTCCATGTAGGAAAACATGGACATGGAGGAGAAACATAGGTTCATGTTCTGATGGAGAGTGATAGAAAACATGTTTAGGAGAAAGTTAACCACAAGAAAATCACAAACTTGTGATGGGTTAAACGGTATTCGATTCCCCAGTAGAAAAATTTAACAGACAACATTTTTTTAAGTTACTCTTCATTAAGGTATTTATTTTTGAGCCAAACTAAATCATAATGAAACATACTTACATGTCACATAGACTTCCAACTTTTACTATATTCCTTAATCAAACTCATATTTTCTCCAAAAGACGAGTATTTTGGAAGACTTGTTCACATTAAGAGTACTATAATCAACTTATAGAGAACCACCTAATCCACAAAAGATAAATATATATTTCCCATGTCTTTAGACTTTAACCAAAACCAAAACTAAAACGGTTAGTACAAGATCAGATAATCCAGAAAAGGATAACCCTAAATAAAAAGAAAATATATTCTTAATCTCAAAAATTTATCCAACAAAACCCAAAGTTCAACGAGGACCATGCGATAAACAATTTGTCCATAAAATTCTTCAAAGTAAACCAAACTAAGATTGAATCCCATATATTTGAAGGATTTAGTCACATATTCTTCCAAGTTAAGTCGTAACATTTATCTCCAAAAAACATCAGTTGCTCCTAAATTCTTGCATTGAAAAGTAATTAACCTAATCACATATCCTCCATGATAGGTTAATCATTTTCATAAAAACCCAAAATCAACTTACTCTTAATTCATAAAGTCACCTAACTAAAAAGAATAAGTCATACTAACCAGGGACTTCACCTAGTCCAGTGGTAGGCGATAAATACCCATTGCACTTTGGTTGTGGGTTCGATTCCCGTAGCTTTGTCTGACGCGATGGGTTGTCACACGGTCTGCGTGTTGTCCTTTTTCCAAAACTACATAATTCTTAAAACATTCCCCAATAATGAGATAAAATCTTCAAAAATAACCATAATGTAATTTAACCTCAATTTTATCTCATGACTTTCACTTTCCATTATTACCTATATTAACCCATAATTGCCTCAAAAGTAAGGATCATATAAACCCAAATGGTTCTTTATAACTATGTCCACAAAAGAAAAGATTACTATTCTTTGAATAAAGTTTTCATATATCAAACATCAGTGTTACACATACTATAAAAAGTCTTCTAATATACCCCATCATCAAAAGAGACTTAATACTCTTAAGAATTTCACCATAACTCATGAAGAATTTATATGTTGACTTCTTACTCATTCAACATTCTTCATGATCTATTAACCATTCCTTTCCAACTTATTCTGAAATACTTATTTCCTAAAAACAAAATCATGAATCTTATCCTAAGATTCCAAAATAGGAAAACAAAAGATAAGAAATAATCCTTACCTTTGATTGGTCATTTTCAGTTTCTTTATCCTTAATCGGAATGGCATTAGGTATTGGTAAATGAATATTTGTACGATATTGGTGATCCCATTCCCGAAACATATTCATTGGACATGTGTTTGCATAATGACCATGCACACCACATTTAAAACATTCAAATGATCCCTCAGAAAGAACTTATTTCCTTTTCCTCAAGTCAACTGGATGCTTCCTTTTTCCATGGCAGGTTCTTGCTTTATGACATTCATTTCCACATCTATAGCATATTTCTGTCCCTTTGAAACATTTTCCTAGGTGTTTCCTTCCACATCTTTGACACATAGTTTTTTGAACACACTTACCTTTATGATTATTACCTGCAGTTCCATAAGGATTTTTTTCTTGCATATATGTTTCCTTATAGAAATTACCAAGGTTTAGGTGGTCAATCATGACTCCAGATAGTTGGTTGAGGATATACACAAGAGTTCTCATTGCAGCTCCCATATCATTCAGTTTCTCACTCAGAAAACTGTCACAGTTTCCTTCACATCCACTGTTACTTTGGTGCCTGCTAGATCCAGCCATTTACTAAAACCAGAAAGGTCAGTGTGAGTATATCAACAAAACCTTCATGTACTATTGAGGAAGATAAATACTAAGATATACTTACTCATTCACTATATCTAAAACTAGGATTCTTTCTGAAATCCTAACCATTTTGGTAATGCCACTTATGCTTAAAGAATACCCTAACCTATAAAGTTATCTAAACCGGCCTTTGATACCAACTATAAGGCCACAGCCTTAAACCTTACTTAATATTTAATTAAATGAATAATTTACATTGAGTATCTTTTCAGTTTTAGAGTTTTAGATAATTAGGACATAACTATTACATCTCAAAAGATTACAAAGTAGTCACTTCTACTAAATTTCCATAAAATAAAAACTCTTAAAAAGAAACATGTCCAGTTTCATGTTTTAGGTTGCATGACTTTCCCTTGATCCCATCCTTGACCATATTCCACGTTAATTCCTGTGAAAAACATTTCAAAAACTTGGGATAAGAATAAAAAGCTCAGTAAGGGATACACAAAGAATGAAAACTGTTAGTTTTTTAAAACAATAAGTAAACCATGTATACCTTATCAAAGTAAAACTTTTCACCTTTTCGAAGTAGTAAAAACTCTTCACTGAATAAAAGTTCATTACTTACCCTTCTGTAACCAAAAGATTACCATAAAACCCATATAAAGATCACATAACATATAAAGGTAACTTGGTACATAAACATACTTAAGTGGAATAACCATAAGGTCGACTTCCACACATATCACTTAATGGAATAGCTATTCGGCCAACTTCCATACATACTTAATGGAATAGCCATACGGCCGACCACTACTGGAAATTATGTTTTTCCCAACGGTTTTTTACCAATGGTTTGGAAAAACCGTTGGGTATGAAGGATTAATAAAGCCTTTCCCAACGGTTCATTGAAACCATTGGGAGAAGCCACCCCTTTGCCAACAGTTTGAAGAAACCGTTGATAAAGGGGTATGTTAATTACCTATTGCCAACGGTTTCCTCAAACCGTTGGCAAAGGGGTCCTTAGCATCTCTTTCACAACGGTTCTTAAAAACCGTTGGGAATTATTTCCCCCAAATCCAGCACGGGGGTTCTCTCCCCCATTCACACAGAAACCTAATTTCGCTCCACCGCTCTCCTCTCACGAAATCCCCTATCCGAAGAGGTGAAAACCATCTGAAATCATGTATCTTTTCATTTATACACATATACTTCCTTATTTTTATTTTTATTGCTTTAGTATTTTAGTTTTATGTTATCAATCAACCTCCAGCTCTCTGCTACTCTCCAAATCCCTCATCCGAATAGGTGAAAACCCATTTGAATCATCTCAAATCAAGTAATTTTTTCTTTATACACATATGGTACCTTGTTTTTATTGTTATTGATCTAATATTTTAGTTTTAAGTTTGGATTTTGATGTGATTTCACCGTGTAAAATAGGGAAATGAATAAATATTTTGTTAATTAATTAGTTTCCCATGGAATATCAGTTGTGTTATAATGTCCATGCTAAATAAAGGGGTAATGTAATAAAAGACCTTGAATAAATAAATTGTGGAAGTTGGGGTATGTTGCCTCTATGAGAGGTTTTTTGTTGTGTTTCATTGTATGTTGTAGGGTGTTTTATGGGGATTGAGGTGACCAGTTGGGCTTTGTGATATGTGGGGTTGTAATGTGATGGTTAGTGGGCATGGATGTGTCATGTGAAGTTGTATGATAGTGATGATGTGTGGTGGTGTTGTGTCGTGTGGAGGTGTTGTGTGATGAAGTTGTGGTGTATAATGTGGTGAGGTGGTTTTGGTTGTGTGGTGGTTTGTGATGTGCAATATTTTTATTGTGATATGTGGTTGTTTTGGTGAGATGGTTGGTTGATGTAACATGGTGTCAATGGTTATTGTGAGATGGTGAGTTGTTGTGTGGTGGTTTTATTAGTTTCCTGGTTATCTATGGAATAAATTATGCTGTTAAAATAAAAAAACAAGATATTAAATAAATGAGATGGAATAGAAATGGATGTGTGGTAAATGGATTTAATTAATTTAACATTAAATGAATGGACAATGTAAGTGTGAATGAAGTGGTTTATAAATGAATGTGAGAAATGTTATGCGTCTTGTGTGGTGGTGGTGTGGTTTATGTGTTTTATGGTAGTAGTGAAGTGTGTGATTATGTAGTTAATGTGAACCCATAGGTTGAGTATTTTGTGCTATCTATATATCATGTATTTTTATGTTATTTCTACACATTCCAGGGGGGTGGTATGTCTAGGTGGTGGTGGTGGGGTTGCAGGGGAGGGGGTGTGGGCTGTTTGGGAGGGTGGGCGGGGCTATCCAGGGGGGTACGGGGTTTCCAGGGGATACGGGGGTGGGCGGGCTGTCCACAAGGGTGGACGGGCTGTCCACGGGGGTGGTCGGGCTGTCAAGGAGGGGTGGGCGGGCTGTCCAGGGGGGGTGGGTGGGCTGGCCACGGGGGGTAGGGGTGTCCAGGGGGGTGGGCGGGCTATCCAAGGGGGTGGGGGGCTGTCCATAGGGAGAAGGGGTGTCGAGGGGGGTGGGTGGGCTATCCACGGGGGTGGTTGGGTTGTCTAGGGGGTAGGGGGCGTCCACGGGGGTGGGTGGGTTGTCCACGGGGGTGGGCGGGGTTGTCCACGGGGGTGGGAAAGGCTGTACACGGGGGTGGGCGGGGCTGTCCTGGGGGTCTGGGTGGGGTGTCCTGGTGGGGGAGGGGTGTGTGGGGTGTCTAGGGGGGTTGGTATGTCTAGGTGGTGGTGGTGGGGTTGCAGGGGAGGGGGTGTGGGATGTTTGGGAGGGTGGTCGGGGCTATCCCGGGGGGGTACGGGGTGTCTAGGGGGGTACGAGGGTGGGCGGGTTGTCCACAAGGGTGGACGGGCTGTCCACGGGGGTGGTCGGGCTGTCAAGGAGGGGTGGGCGGGCTGTCCAGGGGGGGTGGGTGGGCAGGCCACAGGGGGTAGGGGTGTCCAGGGGGGTGGGCGGGCTGTCCAAGGGGGTGGGGGCTGTCCATAGGGAGAAGGGGTGTCGAGGGGGGTGGGTGGGCTGTCCACGGGGGTGGTTGGGATGTCTAGGGGGTAGGGGGTGTCCACGGGGGTGGGTGGGTTGTCCACGGGGGTGCGCGGGGCTGTCCACGAGGGTACCCTACTAATATGGTTATGGGATGAGGCATGCTCTGATGTGATAACACATTAAGTTCTTGTTGGTTTTACGTTTTTTCAATAACACATTAGTATGTTTTTTTCACATGTCTAGTTGATACCATGATTATTTTCTTCCTTTATCGTTTACTTAAATGTATTTTCTATTAAAGTTCAATCCTATTGAATTGTTTATGACAAAATGACTTATATGAATTTTTTTACAGAATGGACAGAAGTTCGATGTATGAAACCGATCGTATCTCAATCGATTTTCAAAACAATTTGGAGAGCTTTATAGATTTTGCATTTCACAATGCTTCAGATAGTGGTCGCATACACTGCCCATGTTCCAATTGTGTTGGTAGACCTTGGTTGAGTCGTGAAGAAGTCAGCTACCACATAACCAAAAATGGTTTTCAAGCAAACTACTTTGTGTGGTATCACAATGGGGAGAAAATGAAATCTCATATTGGTGATGATCGAAATGAAAGGACTGGAATGGAGAATTTGTTAGATGATCGGTTTCCGTTTATTTGTCATCATGAAAAAGAAAGGATTTCGACTCAAGAAGACGTCGATATGAGGACAAATGATACATCTAGTGAAAATGATGATATTGATAGGGTGAAAAAATTGAATGATGCTGCCACGACTCCAGTATATCGACAATGCGATAAAATGAAAAATCTGGAATTTTTAATCCAATTGTTTCATGGAAAAACTATGTATGGGATTTCTAATACAGCAATCGATTACATTCTTACCCTCTTGAAGGATTTACTTCCAGATGATGCAGATATTCCCTCAAACCACTATATGGCATGGAAGTTAGTTGAAGAACTTGGATTTTCCAGAAACAAAATTCATGCTTGCCCGAAAGATTGCAGTTTATTCTGGGAAGAAACCGCTGAACGAAATGAATGTATAAAATGTGGCACATCCCACTAGAAGTCAAAATCTGATGGAACACCATCCCGTGTTCCACAGAAAGTAATTTGGCACTTTCCATTGATCCCCAGACTCCAGAATCTTTTTATGTCTGATGACATATCAATAAAAATGAGATGGCATGATACCGAGAGAAAGAAGACTAATGATGAGTTGGTTCATCCTGCAGATGGATTTTCATGGCAGAGATTTGATGCTCGACATCCTGATTTTGCAGCTGACATGCGTAATGTGAGGCTGGGTCTTTCATGCGACGATTTTAATCCGTTTGGGCAGATGCTTACTTCGCACAGCACATGGCCAGTTTTTATACACATTTATAATCTTCCCCCATGGTTGTGTATGAAAAAATCTTTCACTTTCATGCGTATACTCATATCTGGTCCTTCTGATCCCGGCATTGATATTGATGTATACATGAAACCTTTAATAAAAGAGTTGAAACTTCTTTGGGATGTGGGTGTGCGCACATACGATTCATGTTCGAAAGACATATTTTAGATGCGTGTTGTGCTTATGTGGACGATCAATGATTTTCTGGCTTATGCAATGATGTCTGGTTGGAGCACGAAGGGAAAACTGTCATGTCTAGTTTGTATGAAGAATACACGATCCAGAAGACTGAAACATCGTTGTAGTTTCAGTTTTATGGGACATCGACGATTTTTTCCAAAGGATCATCCATATAGAATGAATCGTCGAAGATTTGATAATACTATAGAGACCGATGATCCACCTCAGCGTATGTCTGGAACTGATGTGCTTAATGAATTGAAAGATTTCAGTTTTTCATTTGGGAAGGGTCAAATGAAATCTGGAAAGAGAAAGAATGTTTCCACAGAAACCTGTTACAATTGGAGGAAGAGGAGTATCTTTTTTGATTTGCCTTATTGGTCAACCAATTTGCTACGTCATTGCTTAGACGTAATTCATATTGAAAAGAATATATGTCAAATGTTGCTTTCAGTTCTTCTAAATGTCAAGGGGAATACAAAAGATGATTTACGATCTCGACGTGACTTGGTGGATTGGGGCATCAGACCAGAATTGCATCCTATGCGTATCAGTGAAAATAAATAGCAACTTCCATGTGCTTCTTATGTGATGACACCTACTGAAAAAAAAACAATTTTTGGAAGTATTAGAGACTATTAGAGTTCCTGATGTCTATTCAAGCAACATATCTAAACGGGTCAACAGAAGAGAGTTGAAGCTAAAATCTTTGAAGACTCGTGATTATCACGTTCTACTGCATGAGTTTCTTTCAATAGCAATCCATCATCTTTTTTCCAATAATGTAAGGGTGGGTGTTATTCGGTTGTGCCATTTTTTTAGAGATCTTTGTGCTAAGAAGTTTTCCAAGTCTTTCTTGCAAAAAATGTTGACAGATGCCCCATTAATTTTGTGTGAGTTGGAGAAAATATTTCCCCCATCATTTTTCACATGCATGTTGCATCTGACTGTCCATATTCCAACTGAAATACTTCTCGGAGGACCTGTTTCTTTTCGTTGGATGTATCCAACTGAAAGAAATATGTTTACATTAAAGTCTTATGTTCTAAACAAGAATCATCCCGAAGGTTCTATCGTGAACGGTTACTTAGCTCAAGAATGTATGGATTTCTGTTCAATGTATTTGTCTGATCTTACTAAAAGAATGAACAGACCAATGAGAAATGAAGAAGAACAATATGAGCAAATTGAACCCAGTTTTCCATCACTTCCTCAAACAGTAGGAATTCATGGATCATATACATTGAAGACATTAATCCATGAAGAGCGGGAGATGGCACATCGCACAGTTTTCTTCAACTGTGATTTGTTCGATGACTATATCAGGTAACAAAATTGAATATGTATATCTTACATATATATCTGTTAAACTATTCATATTTTTTTATCTACAGGGAACATAAAACAATGATAAACAGGAAGCATCGTTCTTTATCTTTGAGAAGGAGAGAGACTTTGCATAGAAAAGAGTTTTCTGCTTGGTTAAAATTGAAGGTAAAAAATATTACTGTTTAAATTAATTATTTCAATATTTACTTAAGTTTAACTATCATTTATATTGTAGGTATTGAGTTTGTCTGATGACTCTGTCTCTAAGGAAATAAGAGCTTTTGATTTTGGTCCTAATACCGTGGTTCGTGACTGTAAATCAATTGTTATCAATGGGTACAGATTTATTGTCACTGAACGAGCCAAAAACATGAGAACACAACATGATGGTATTATTGTTACTGCCACAACAGATTGTTATGCCAGTGCATCAGATAGTAGATCGCGACTTGAAAATGTGGGTTATTATGGAGTCGTTGAGAAAATAATAATATTGGATTATTACTCTCATGGACGAGTCACAATGATGAAATGACATTGGTTTGATTCGATGATGATACATGGCACATTTATTGATGATTGTGGATTTTGAGTAATTAATATGACCTGCACTCTTGCAACCGAAGAACCATATGTGTTGGCATCAATTGATAAACAAGTTTTTTATGTCAAAGATCAACTTCAACCTGAATTTGGTGTCATAGTTGAAGTAATTCTGTTTCGCACGGAATCCGGGGATGACCTCCTGGACGGGAGATTCAAACGTTCTGATCGGTTTCTAACGGGTTTGTTTGTAGAACCGGAAACATCCAATGATTCCACATCCGTTTGGACCTACTTTCCAAAGGCAGGCGCTCATTAGCTTGTGGACTAATGAGATTTAGGAATTTTCATTGGTCGAGAGGATGGGAGGTCGGACTCATCACACCTTTTTGAGGGGAATTATTGTCTACTCCGGGACTCTCTTTATAGATTTAAGTTATGTTCGTGAATCCTTATTACATTACCAAGTATAAAATGTGCTTTCCTTTAGTTTTAACAATCAATGATTAAATATGCAAGAAATTTAGAGAATCTTTTATATGTATTCGAGGTTCTTCATCAATAGAGAATCATCTATGTCTGTTTAGAGATTCTTGGTCAATAGTATCCTTCAAAACATTTATATAAAAGTCTCTTGGTCATTTATGATGACCAGGCTGATTTTAAAGTCACTCAGTGGGGCACTTGAAGTTTATCATCATTCAGAAGGACAGAGATTATTTCAAAGTTGGGATCGAACCCATAAATGGGATACCTACGTATCCTTTGTTTTGGAAAATAAATCAGAACCCACGTAGTTCGAGAAATGGAGTATGATGATTATGATTGATGGCTCAAAGATGAATGTCATAATTACTTTTACACTCTAAGCTCACGTGAGTCATGCTCGGTGTGAAAAACAAGAGGTATTGGTAAAATTTAGACAATTTTTCCATGAAAGATGCAATCATAAGAATTTGTTTGGGGCTTATGTATGGATGACTGCCCAGATAGATAAAGGTTTAGGATTTACTTTTAGAGAGAAAAATCCATGAACAGGGTCCATAAAGTTATATGTGCTTCATGGAGATTTGAATACTCTAATCTTGGGGCTTACTCCTAAGGAGGATTCCCAAGTTAGGAGGGGACTTATGATTGGGTTTTACTCCTGAAAAGGAAACCCAAATCAAAGGTAAATTATGACTGGTTAAGAGAAATTTAAGGGGACTTGGGGCTTATTCCTGAAAAGGAAACCCAAGGTTATGACTGAGTCTTATTCCTGAAAAGGAGACCCAGGTTAGGGGACTTGGGGCTTACTCCTGAAAAGGAAGCCCAAGGTTATGACTGAGTCTTATTCCTGAAAAAGGAGACCCAGGTTAGGGATTAAGGTTTGGGGCTTACTCCTGAGGAGGATGTCCATATTTGAGGTTGGGGGTTATTATTAAGAAATATGCCAAGATTAAAGGTTTTATAATTGGGGATTATTCCTGAAAAGGAAGCCCAAGATTATGACTGAATCTTATTCCTGAAAAAGGAGACCCAGGTTAGGGATTAAGGTTTGGGGCTTACTCCTGAGGAGGATTCCCATATTTGAGGTTGGGGCTTATTCTTAAGAAAGATGCCCAAGATTAAAGGACTCGATTGGGGCTTACTCCTGAGGAGGATGCCCAATATTGGGAACTTTAAGAATTTGGGGCTTATTCTTAAGAAAGATGCCCAAGATTAAAGGTTTTGATTGGGGCTTACTCCTGAGGAGGATGCCCAAGATTGGGAACTTTAAGAATTTGGGGCTTACTCTTGAGGAAGATGCCCAACATTAAAGGACTTGATTGGGGCTTACTCCTGAGGAGGATGCCCAAGATTGGGAACTTTAAGAATTTGGGGATTATTCTTAAGAAAGATGCCCAAGATTAAAGGTTTTGATTGGGGCTTACTCTTGAGGAGGATGCCCAAGATTGGGAACTTCAAGAATTTGGGGCTTACTCCTGAGGAAGATGCCCAGATTAAAGGTTTTATAACTGGGGATTATTCCTGAAAAGGAGACCCAGGTTATGATTCTCTCATCTTAAAGGATGAGGTTGAATGAATGAACTCTCCGTATTTTAGTGACATAAGGATATTTAAATCACTAGACTTTGAGAGAGATTCCACATAATTCCTTTCAGATAAGAAAGTCAAATCAAGAAATCATGCCATAAATGGCTTTGAAGAGTGTCTTGAAGACTGAATCTTGAAAAGGAAAGGTGAAATGGCTTAAGAGGGGTAAAAATGGGCAAGATGGGCACCCAAAACGATAGGGGCGCGCAAGTCTTGAAAGGCGCGCAAGTCTTCCGTGGGCGCGCAAGTATTGGTCGCGCAGGTATACCTGCGCGACACATAGTGTACTTGCGTGATTTTCAACCAACATTGAAATACTTGAGCGACTCTTTTTTAAAACCTTTAGAATGTTCTCGAGGTTCTTCCAGAAAAGGGAAGCGCAAATTATATTGAAGGAAATAAGTCGGCGCGCAAGTGTTTGATAAGTTTCAACACTTAGGCCTTCCTTCTTCTCTTTAGATCTTCCGTTCTAGGCAAGAAATTACCTTATAAGTGTTCCGGAAGCTTTGAGAATAGACTTGGGCTTCGGGAGCCTCAATCCGAGTTTCTGGAAAAAGATCCTCACGAATGGGGGGCCCACAGGGTCTATTTATAGGCAAAAGAAGACCCTGGGTGGTTACCGGGCGGTTACCAATTAGGTCATGCAAGTCACCTGCGCGACCAAGGTAGCCGCGCAAGTACACTTGCGCGCCAGTTAGATAACTTGCGCGGTGAGGTTTATGTTGATCCTTTCTTCCTTCCTTTGTTGATTTTTGATGTTTTCTTCAAAGGCTGAATCACTTTGAGCTCAGATATTCCCTTTTCCGATCTTTAGATTCTATGACGAAAGGAGAGTCAACAAAAGTCCCCCCTCAGAGTTGGATCCGGAGAGAAATGAGGATTTGACTCTGAGGAAATCGAATCCCTCCAAAGGAAAAGGGAGGCGCGCAAGTCTGCAGTGCACAGAGGGCGGCGCGCAAGTTTGCGTCGCGCATGCCTTAAGCGCTCTGGGTGCGGCGCGCAGGTAGGCTTCCTGGCCTATAAATACACGGCCTCACCTCCGTACAAGTATCCGGATTTCCGGACTTCATACCTTCTCGAGCTCTCGACGCGCAGTTCACCTAAGCCACGCAAGTCTCTTTTCTACTGTTCCCTCACTGTCGCACTCCTGTAAAGGTATTCGTATTTGCACGGTTTATACTTGCACGTCAAAAACTAGCGCGGCATCCGAAATACTTGCGCGCCATTGTTTAGATTTGCGCGACTTAATGCCTTGGCCATTTTTTCCGAATTCTTCCACAAATTTTAAAAAATAAACCCATTTAAGAGTTAAATTTTTTCAACTTTTGTGCAGATTCAATGGCTCCTAAGGGAATTGGAATGGCCGATGAACTGGCTAGCAAGCAGATTGATGATATGATGAACATTATTGGCCATGATTACTATGATATCTGCGACAACACTTTCCCAGATTTGGATAAGTACTTGAAGAAATATCATCTTAATTTCCCACAGAGCATCTACCTGTCTCTGTGTGTTCATGGTCATCTGCAAGGAGTCAATGTTCAAAATGCAGACAATTATACACCTGAGATGCAGCTGCACTGCTACTTCTCTATTTCGGTTATGCTGTGTATTAAGAGTAACAACAATGGTGTGAACTTTCAAATTCTTCCTCCATGTCATTCCCTTGCAGATATGAAAATGGAAAACCCATGGGCTGAAATGTTTTCTACTAATGGTTGGTGGAGAGAAGATAAACATGATATTAGAGCAATATCTGAAAAGAGTACTCTCTCCAAATGGCTCTTTACTTCCAATGCTCCATTCTCAAATCCATGTATCCATCTTCCAAGTCTCTTGGACAGAAACAGAGTCACTGTTTGATCAGCAGAAAATTTTCTCAAACCGCATTCAAGAACATCCTTTTACAATTGTTCCAAGAAGAGCTGGTATCACTGCATCTCTTATTGTATCCAGTTGAATGAATGAATTCTAGGTGGTTGCTAATGAAGATCGGGATGTCATAAATCAAATGAAGTGTTATGTTGAAAGCCTCTTGTAATTATTGAAAGAAGAGAAGAGACTCCAGTCTGTGGATGTCCTTCTAACTCTTGTGTATCAATGAAAAACACTTTTGTCTTCAATCATTTGTACCTGCATTCTTCCATTACCTGCTTCAAATTTACTTAAGCCAATGGGCTTAGTAATCATAGTTTGATTTTTACTAGGATTATTACAAATAATCCTACAAAATTTGAACCTTTTAACTGCTCAATATTACCTAAATCATACAAAAAAATGTATATTTAGTGAGCTGGAACTTGACTTTTATTCAGAGTTCCTTTGTCTTTTGTGTGGGCAGTTTAAAGTCATGCACGCCGGACATAAAGGGGCTAATGTTTAAGGTCGAAATAGCTTTGACCGAAATGGATTAAAAATGGATTCAATTCCTTGACAATTTATCTGAAAACATATTACCATACTCAAGTATGAGGGAAAAATGTAAACTATGGCTTAAGAATATTTGAATTTGAGGAATGATATGAAAAAGAGCTAAAAGGCATTAGAAGAAGTAGTTTCCAAGAATGAAGTTACTATTATTTAACAAAACCCGTTAGGGGGTTGAAATATGCAGGGCCACCTATGGGCATTGGCTGCATGGTCAAATAAATAGCATCTTTTGGCTGACAAGTCTGTTATGTGGACTGTTTATGCAAGGCCACCTATGGGAACGTGCTGCATAGTCAGGCAAAAGAACTCCCAGAAATTTACTTTCCTAGTGCTAAAATCCAGTGAAAGTTTATGGAGATTCAAACTTTATAAAGTATAGAGTTTGTTGTATGGAAAGAGGTACTTGAATATGGAGAAGATATTTCCGAACAAAAACATCGAAGAACTGGATGAATATCACTCCTACTAAGGTCTAACCCAAACGTAGGGAAGAAGAATAAACCATAGACTTGAATACTTTCAGATCATGAAAAAGGATATGGGACAAATATGTTAAGGATGGCTATTTTTTGCGGATCCCTACATAATGTCGTTTAAGACAAATAAGGACAAAAGAGGCATTCTTCCCAAGAATGAAGTTACTATTATTTAACAAAACCCGTTAGGGGGTTGAAATATGCAGGGCCACCTATGGGCATTGGCTGCATGGTCAAATAAATAGCATCTTTTGGCTGACAAGTCTGTTATGTGGACTGTTTATGTAAGGCCACCTATGGGCACGTGCTTCATAGTCAGGCAAAAGAATTCTCAGAAGTTTGACATTTTTGTGACTAGAAGTCATGAAAAGGGTTATGAAGATCTGAAAATATTTAAGGTTAGGATTATAACACATAAAGATGGGTATTGTCCAATGTATATAGAGATACATAGGTCAATGAAAACCCATAATCATGTTATGGCTGGGTCCTGAATTGAAACTTGGACTTCACTACGTATCTCATAAGAATGAGAATCAAGCCATACGTAGTTCTTGAAATTCACTTTAACGTCGTGCAAGAAGAAAGTATGAGTGATCTTAGTTTAGGGTCATAGAATTCGGACCATAATAATGAATACACAGTGTGTGTTTTCATGAGGACTTTTCAGCCAAGGGATTGAAAGTAAAATTTGGGGTTAGTCCCAAAAGACTTGGGACTGGATTCGAGGGACACTCGAATGTTCCTACGTATCCCATAAGGATGGGAATCAAGTCCACGTAGTTCTATAATTACCCTTTGTACAAATTTGGTTCGTACATTTGAAGGGTGAAAGGGGACTTTAGTGCAATGATGGTTTTAACCTAAGATAAAAAGTTTAGGCATTACCATGTATGCATGTAGTCTTTTGAAATGAAACATGATTGAAAAAAAATCAATGTCAATAATGGTTCCTTCTCAAATGAGGGAATCAAAGAATATTGTAGTTTATTGTCGTACCGGACAAAAGTGTTGTATAGTTTAACGTCATATAACAAGGAAGAAAGTGAATCAATGTAAAGATATTGATTCCAGGGGCGGTTTCACAAATCATCATCATATGAGATGGTGGTGAACCGATGTGAATAGATTGTTTTTGGGCTTGAACCCTAGGAGGTTGCCTACATACCCAGCCTGGAGGGAAAGGATCAAAGTCCGTGTAGTTCAATTAAAGAATGAATTAATGATCAAGTTGTTCTTGTGGACAATGATCTAATAAAAAATGTTGTTGGGACTTACACATGGTTAGTGGCCCAAAGGGAGTGTTATGGTTGATGTTCGCTCTAAGCTCACGTGAGTCATACTCGGTGTGAGAAACAAGAGGTAATAACAACCTTAACGATGCACAGTTTAATGGCATGTAGGACATAAAAAAGGGACTATTCAGTTTAAAGTCTTGCAGTTAGGACTATTGGTGCTGCACAGTTTAGTGTCATGTAGCAGGGACAAAATAACAGTTTAATGTCATGTAGGACATATCAAGGACTTTCTGTACAGTTTAGCGTCATGTAGTTAGGATGATGGGGATAAAATAGTTTAACGTCATATTGGACGAAAGGGGGATTGTGCAGTTTAATGTCATGCAATAAGGACAAAAGAGTGTACCATTTTAACGTCATGTTGGACGAAAGTGCGAATAGTTTAAGGTCATATGCATGGACTGTGAATGGTGCAGTTTAATTTCATACTGTACCTTTGATGATTATATAGTTTAACATCTTTCTGGAAGTGAGGGACTTTCATACAGTTTAACGTCATGTAGTTAGGACGTCACAGTTTAACGTCTTGCTAGACCAGGGATGATGTAGTTTAAGGTCATGTTGGACGGTTTAGGGAACTTTTTCATAGTTTAATGTCGTGTGGGACAAAGTTGCAGTTTAAAGTCATACTGGACCATTGCTGTATAGTTTAACGTCATATAGCAAGGAAGAATTGGTGTTGTACAGTTTAAAGTCATGTAGCTAGGACTAAGGTGAACCAATATGAGGATATCAGTTCTGGGGACTTTTTACAGTTTAATGTCATGCTGGACGATGAAAGTGCCACACAGTTTAATGTCATGTTGCTAGGACACAATATAGTTTAATGTCATCTCGGACAAAATATAGTTTAATGTCATCTCGGACAAAATATGGAACTTCTGTACAGTTTAATTTCATGTAGATAGGACATAATAACAGTTTAATGTCATGTAGGACAATAATATAGGATCTAATGTGATTGTTTTGGATCTGAGAACAATATTTTGTGTTTATACAAAATACTTCTTCAGAAATCTGGAATTAGTTGGAGTCGTGATGTGTTCTCCATCCATTGAGATCAGAGAATACGCTCCATTGGAGTAGACCTTATGTATTGAATAAGGTCCTTCCCATTTTGGTTCAAGCTTGGGTGGCTTCTTTCCTGGTATCATTGGTGCTCTGAGAACCAATACCAATTCTCCCTGAATGAATGAACGAAGATGAACTTTTTTGTTAAAAGCTCGTGCTATCCGATTCTGATAGATTTCCAAGTGGTGCAAAGTGCACAATCTTTTCTCATCTAACTGTTCCAATTCATTCAACCGCTTTTGGGATTGCTCATCTGTTGATAACTGATCACAAATGGATATTCTGAGTGAGGGAAATTGAACTTCAATTGGCAAGACTGCTTCTGTTCCATATACCAATGAATATGGAGTAGACCGTGTTGCATTGCGAGTGGTAGTCCGATAAGCCCATAACGCATGAAAGAGTTTATCAGGCCATGACCTCTTATCTTTATCCACCATCTTTTGCAGTATATTTGAAAGAGTCTTGTTGAAGGCCTCTATCTGGCCATTAGCCGCTGCATGATATCGAGATGAATGGTTGGACTTAATGTTGTATTCTTGATACAATTTCTTTACCTCAGAAGAACAGAAGTTGGTGTCGTTGTCCGTCAATATGGTATGAGGGACACCAAATCTAGTAATGATGTTAGACTTGATAAAGCTAACAATGCATTTAGAACTGACTTCTTTGAGAGGTACTGCCTCTGCCCATTTGGAAAAGAAATCAGTAGCAGTAAGAATGTACTTAAACTGCTTGGCCGTAGCTGAAGGGTAAGGTCCCACCACATCCATTCCCCATGTGGAAAATGGCCATGAGTATTTAGCTGTATGAAGCAACTCTGGAGGTTGATGAATGAAGTTGGCATATACTTGGCATGAATGACACTTCTTTGTGAAATTAACACAATCTTGTATCATTGAAGGCCAAAAGTATCCAAGCCTTCGAATTTGATCAGACAGTCTATGTCCAGACTGGTGGGCACCACAGATTCCTGCATGCACTTCTTTTATGACAGCCATTGTCTCTTCACCATCAATACATCTGAATAGAACTCCATCAAAACCACGTTTGTAGAGAATTTTCTCGAGGTGGTTTGGGCCATCATAAAGAGTAAAATTGACCACACGTCGCCGAATTTGTTCTTTCTCGGCTCTATCAGGTGGAAGTGTTCCATTTTGAAGGTACTCCCTGATAGGTGACATCCATCCT
This sequence comes from Viscum album, assembly GCA_963277665.1. Lineage (NCBI taxonomy): Eukaryota > Viridiplantae > Streptophyta > Magnoliopsida > Santalales > Viscaceae > Viscum > Viscum album. The sequence continues at coordinate 807,994,114 of OY728140.1, read as the reverse complement.
GTAGTATGACCATACGGTTCAGGAATGGGACTAATTTCATTAATTTCCTCTGTTCTAACTTGAACATAAGGTGAAATTGCACGACGGTGGGCAATACAGATGGTTGTCTTGTCCTGATTTGGATCTGCTAAAGCTGTGGCTATATTAGCCAGTGCATCAGCTTGAGAATTTTGTGATCTTGGGACATAAGAAAATGTCGGTTCTGAAGGGAATTCCGACATTAACTCTCTGACGTAATCATACAAAGGGATTAATTCTTCTTTTCTGATGTCATAATCCCCATTTACTTATTTGATTACCAGGTCTGAATCACCTTTCACCTTTAAGTGATCCACTCGTGCTTGAAGCGCTAACTCCAAGCCTGTAATGAGAGCTTGGTATTAAACTTCATTATTGGTACCACCTTCCCACAATAAAAAGGAACAAGGTAACACTGCCTTATCTGGAGAAATGAGCACAATTCCTAAACCAACTTTGTTGAATTTAGGATTTTCCATTTTCTTCCCTGTTGGACTTCTAGAAGCACAATCAAAATACATTTCCCATGTTTGAGGACTCTCTTGAATAGAGAAAACTTCCTCATCAGGGAGTTCGATATCTGAATACGTGTCTTCTACTGAAGGATGTTCATCCAGGAAATCAGCCAGAGCTTGGCCCTTAATTGCCTTTTGAGACACATACTGAATGTCGAACTACTGTAGAATAACCACCCACCTTTCCAGACGTCCTGTAAGCATTGGACGACTAAGGATGAATTTGAGAGGATTATTACGAGATACCAATTGGACCTCATGATGTTGCAGGTAGTGTCTCAGTTTCTGAACTGCAAAGATTAATGCTAGGCAGCACTTTTCAATAATTGAATACCGGGTTTCTGCTTCAAGCATAGTTCTACTGAGATAGTAGAGACTATTTTCATTCCCAGCATCATTCTTTTGAGCGAGAAAGGCACCCAATGATCTCTCTAAAGATGTCACGTAGAGGATAATAGGTCTACCCTCAACAGGTGGCATGAGTACTGGTGGACTCAAGAGGTATTTCGTGAGAACATCAAATGCTTCTTGACATTCTTCAGTCCACTGGTAAGTGACTCCTTTCTTCAATAATTTGGTAAAGGGTAAACTTTTGCCTGCCAAATTGGCGATGAAACGCCGAATATAGGCTAAGTGTCCTTGAAGTCCTCTTAATTCTTTTAAATTATGAGGAGGTGACATACCAAGAATTGATTTGATCTTCTCAGGATCGACTTCAATACCACGATGGCGTACAACAAAGCCGAGGAATTTTCCTGAGGTTACCCCAAAAGCACATTTTAAGGGGTTCATCTTCAAATTATGTTGTCGAAGCTTGTGGAATACGACTTCCAAATCAGCCAAGTGATAAAAACGTTGTTTGGAATTAACCACCAAATCATCTACATAGCATTCAACAAATTTCCCTAAAAGAGTTTTGAAGATACGATGCATGGCGCGTTGATATGTTTCACCTGCATTCTTTAAACCAAAGGGCATCGCCCGGTAACAAAACACACCTTGAGGAGCTCTGAAGGTTGTATATTCCTCATCTTCTGGGGCCATTCGGATCTGATTATATCCAGAATATCCATCCATGAAAGAAAGTACTTCATAGCCAGCCGTCGCATCAATTAAGAGTTCTGTAATCGGAACTGGGAAATCATCTTTAGGACAATACCGATTAAGATCTCTGAAATCGATGAAAACCCTAATTTGTCTGTTCTTATTCTTTACAGGGACAATATTAGCCAACCACTTGGGATATTGAACTTCTCTGACGAAGTTAGCTTTGATAAGCTTATCCACTTCAGCCTCGATTTTGGAAGCATAGGTTGTGTGTGTTCTTCTCGCGGCTTTCTTGAATCCTCGATGTTCTTTTGGAAAACCCAAATGATGGGTGGCAACATCATGATCAAGACCAGGCATCTCTGTATAATTGCAAGCAAAAATATCTTTATTTTTCTTTAGAAAAGAAATATACATCTCTTTCTCTTCAAGGGTCATGGCCGCACTAATTAAAGTGGGGCGTGGATCTTTCTCTGTACCCAGATTTACTTCTCTGAGTTCATCCACAGTGGTAGAGATACCCTCTTCAAATGCTAGAGGAGCATCTCTAAGATCTTCCTCTTCCTCTTCATCATGTGTTATTTCTTCCGTTTCTACTTGCAAAGTAGATGAAAAAACGAAATTCTCATGATCATAAGAGATGTCAAAATTTTCACATTTTGAATAAGAAGCTTCCATTTCCGACCCTATTGATGATAAAGGGTCTTCTTTGGGAAATAAAGAGGAGATGGTGGATTGAGAATCGAAATCAATATTCACCTCTGGTGTTGCTATAACTTCTTCTGGCCTGATTAGCGAAGTATATACTTGTTTTATTTCAGCAGACGAAATGAAAACGTCACCACTTATGCTTTCATCACTGCTTGGTAAGTTACCAATTTCTCCCATGTTGTCTGGATCGATTGCCGTAATTGACATTATGGATCTTTCCATAAGAGTATTTTGATTTGGGCCTATTTTTTCAATTTGACTGATAGGTAACACATAATCTGTACTCACATGTGAAAATGGATTTATTGGAATTTTTTCAAACCATATGGAGCATTAACTTTGGTAATTTCCTTCATTGTAGATTTTTCTCTTCCCTTCATGTGATAAAATTCCGCCTCAATGTATTGAGACTCACATGTCTTGAACGGGGCCTTATCACCATACAATGTTCCAACTTGACCATCGAAACAGTATTTGAGACATTGATGGTATGATGACGGAATAGCTGCATGCTGATGTAGCCAGGGTCTTCCAAGCAAGATATTGAAAGCTGAGTCTTGATCAACAATCCTAAAATCCGAATTGGAAACAAGATCTCCAAACTGAGTTCTGAGCGTAACTTCTCCCAGTGGTTCTTGTTCATTTTTATCATATCCTTGCAACATCATGGTAGAAGGAGATAAATCAGATTCCGTGAGGCCCAATCGACGAAGTGTGCGAATGGGCATGAGGTTGACTCCTGAACCATTGTCAATGAAAGCTCTTCGAACATCTATACCATTGACTTTGCCAGATAAGTACAAAGGTTTTATGTGCCCATGCACAACATCATCTTCATCTTTATCAGTAAAAGATATCACTGCATGGCATTCTGCAGGATTATTCTCTATGTGATAGATTTCAGCTGCAGCAATTTCAGCTTCAAACTCCTGAGGACTTGAAAAAGCTTCGATGAGTGCTTCCCGAAGATCTCTTGATAGATTCAAAGCATCCAAAATTGATAACTTGGCTGGTACTTGGGCCAAGTGTTTCAATATATCATACTTTTGATCTAGAGGTCTGCGTTTCCCAATAGGAATATGCGGTTTAGCAGGTACCTTGGAAGCAGATGCTTTGGAAGCTGATGCATCTTGTATTGAAGTTGGCAACATCCTTGGTTTTGGAAGATTAGACTGATTAGATCCATTTACTTGCTGAGATGAAGAAGATGGAACCTTTAATCGGTCTTCCAAAATAACTGTGCCGAAGCTGAGTTGGCCATTGGCAGAAGAACTTGCTTGTTCTTTTTGAACTCGCTGAAGGGCTCTACCACGAGTTTTTGCTGCATATACAGTGTTAGAAGGGGTAGAATTAGAGTAGTGGCTTCGGAAAGATCCATGTCTTCCCCTATATCCTGAACCTCTAGAACTTCCTCGGGTTCCTTTATTTGATACAGGGAATTCAGGCTCATCAAGACTGGAATATGAATCTGTTAATTGAATCATATTAACAGAACCAAAGACTAACTCTTCGTCTGATAAAGACTCTGCCTGGTTAGCCTGTTTAGGCTGTGCCGTTTGGTGGGACGGTGCCCATGGCTTCGAAGTAGATGGCATGAAATCTGCCAGAGTCAAAGACAATTTAGGCTTTGATACATACTCATCTTCTCCCGATTCCTCTTTCTTCTTTGAATTGCGCTGTCCTTTTGAGGATTTTTCTTTTGATGGAGGTTTTACTGCAGATTTTGTAGGAGACACAATTGGATTCTTCAATTGTGTCCGCAAAATGGAATGGGTTTTATTGATTGTCTTTCTGACCATCCAATCATCATATTTTTTCGCAGTTTTGCTTTTGACTTCCTGCCACTCACCTCCTTCCTCTGGATCTGTAGTGGTAATACACGCTACATGAGCTGAAGAACCCTTCAATTTGACTTGTCCCAAGTCGACCATCTTTTGCAGGAGGTCTTTAAAGACAAAACACTCCTAGATGGGATGCCCCAACAATTGATGAAAGGGACAATAATTGGGACGGTCTTCATCTCCTTCCTTGTTTGGCCTCTTGGGCACTGGTAATTGAACCAAATTATTTTCCTGAGCTGAAATGAAGTAACCAGGAACTTGCTCACTTCGGAAAGAGTATGTTTTACTCTTAATATCCTCAAATTGTTTTCGTCGTTGATCTTTTTGATCATTTGGACGAAACAGCCTTTGTTGTTGAAGTTCAGGAGGTGGAGCCCTTCGAGAAGATGAAGGTTTTGAAGTAGAAATAGGTACAGGTGCCTGTTTAAGCATAACTGTAGCAGTTTCTGCTTTACCCATTATTCTTCCTGGAGCTGATGGAATTACACGAGATTTAACCTTAGCCTGTATAAGGGAATCTTCAATATGTTGAGCGATTGAAGTAAGGTCTCGAAACCCTCCTGTGTATTTCACAGGGATCAATGGCGTGCGTAATTCGTCACGCAAATTTGCCACACAGATTGGCAATAATTCCTCCTGAGGGAGTGCTAAACTCAAGGAATACGTTAATCCCTTCCAACGAGCAATGAAATCAGAGACTCTTTCATTCTCCCTTTGCTTGAAGTTTGTAAGATCGAAAACTGTCGTTTTTGGCAAAGTTGAGCTAAACTGAAGAAGGAATTTTTTACGAAGATCCTCCCATCCGATGACTGATCGGGATTGCAAGCTTGTATACCAGACAAAAGCTGGTCCTTGCAAGGTTCGCACGAAGCATCTGAGTTTCACTACTTCTTGCTGCTCTGGAGTTCCCATCATAGGATCACAACAAGACACGTAATGCGTCAAATGTTGTTCATGGTCGCATGATCCATTGAAAGTAGGGAAAATAGGGTTTCCAAAACTGGATGGAGGAGAAATTGAATCTACCCATTCAGGGTAAACTTTCTTTTCAGGTTGAACTTGCGCCCGTTTCCCTTCCATAGTTTCTAACCGAGCTGTTAATGACTCAATAGTAGTTATTAACTTTTGAGAAACGTCAGGTTGAACTTGGTTTTGGGTAGGTGCAATGAATGGAGCTTGGACAGACGTGGTGATTGGTGCTACAACTGATGGTAGTGCTGCCAACCGTTGTTGCGTTTGACCCATAAGATTAGACCTCTGTGGGTGTACTGATAATGGAGGATATTCTTGATCCATCTCAGTAGTTACAACAAATTCCTTCGACTGTCGGACTTCAGAATTCTTAAGAATAAGACTACTCTGAAGTAGTTCTGCATTTAACCTTCTTAATTCTTTCATTTCTTCCTCCTGTTGTGCAAACCTTTTCTCTAATGAGAGCGATTGACCTCCTTCAGAGGAAGGGTGAGAAGTAACCTGATTCTTTCCTTTCCCCTTATTGGATCCTTTTCGGAGAGGGGGAAGTGGGTTACTTGAAGGAATACCCAAATTTTGGGTAAGCCTTTGATTACGTGTGCGCACACCTTCTTCATTTAGGTCTGTGTGCGCAACTTCCTGAGCAGGAACCTCTTCGTCTGATCCTTCTGATTGAGCCTCATTTGGTGAATCAGCAGCAACAGCATTGATGACATTAATGGATGCATATTGCATGGAATCCTTTCTATCATCATTTCTCTGATATTGTCTTCTTCCATGTCCATGATGAGACATGGAATTCCGTTGACTTGATCCCTTAGGAATTTCTTGGAGAACCGTCACTTGGAGAAAATCTCCTGATATCTTGGCTCTTCATTCCTCTTGAGGCTTATTCCCTAATCGAGATAATACTGACTTTCTCTGAGGGAGGGATTGAGGATTTGAAAAAGTCCCCAGTCCGGTAGACTGGGGATGTTCCTGCTGCTTCCGCTCAACTCCTCGAATCCCATTTTTTGACTCTGAGGGTTGGGTTAGAGAAGTCCCCAGTCTGGCAAACTGGGGTGTCTCTTGACATGCTATGTCTGAGATCTTCTTAAAATCTCTCTTGATCTTGCGAATCTTAGTTCGGAAATTAGCTGGATGCATTAACCTGTATCCACTTTTATCACCTGGTTCAACAGACCGTTGGATGATTTCCGAAACTTCTGTCATTTGATGACGTGTTTGCTCCAAACGAGAGGCTTGTGCAATATTCTCGCCTGCTTGATGTAGGAGCAATTCAACAACTTGTTCTCTATATACTTGATTTTGAGAGGAACTAGTTGAAGCTTGTTCTTGAGCAAGTTTTTGATTATGAACAAAGCTCATTGACTGTGGCCGGCCATGGGCAATAACATTGCATGAGACCATTTTCGGCGGGCTTTGCTGACCGGAAAGCACTGTGAAATGTAGTGCTCCGTGAACACCCCATCCTCTGATATGAACATCAGATGGAGCATTGGCAATTAACTGACGCAATTTTCTTAGTGCGCCAAGGCATGAACGTTGAAGGGTTCTCTGTTGCTTTTCAGCCTTCGGATACCGAGAGACTGATAGAGATTCCAAATCAATCTGACGTTGTAGCCCTTATATTATCTTAAGATGATTTTCATATTCATCATAAGATAATACCTTCTTCTTTAATTGAAAAAGAGTTTTCCATATGTTGAGATGAATATCATGGATTCCATCATCCGTCAACATCTTTGGAATGTCGTACTGGGAGTCAGCCAAAGGCCAAAACATGACTGGTACTTCACCTTTTGCCAGTTTTTTCCTCATGTTCAGCATTTCCTCTTTATCATTAAATGAATATTCTTCTACCTGTTTGGACCAGAGTTGGTGTTTCCTTGTTGCTTCATCGGATTCAACAATATTGGTAGAGAAATCACTATTCATGCTGGAAGATGAATGACCCATGGATGGTTCGGAGAATAACCTGAACCCCAGGCTATCTTCTGATGGAGAAAGAGTTTCACCTGCCGATAGTAAAGCATCAGACATGACTGGTTTTACGTTTGCAAGTGCCTCGAGATAGGAGGGCTTTCTCGTCACTACATTGCATTCTGAAGAATTTTCGAGACAACGTGAATCACTACTGCGGAGAGGACTTTCGCAGTGAAGTTCATCACCATGAGGAGGACCGTCATGATGGGTTACAGCAAAAGATGAAATCTCTTGCTCCTTGGTCTTTTGACCACACAGAGGGTTCCTGTGGCTCTCATCTGAAGAAGAAACTTCAAGATTGACCGAATTTTCATGAAGCAAGTCTTCATGAGGAAGTGTCTCTTGAAGACCTTTAGAATTAATGATCCCGTTATTGGGAACTGAGGGAGTAGAATCTTGAATTCCGATAGATAAATGTCTGAGGGCTTCAAGAACTCCAGCATCGAGCAAGGCTTGGTTACAGATTGGCCTTTGATCTCCTGACTGTGCTGGGAGGATCTTCTTCTTAGATGCCTTCTTACTCGCTTTAGAAACCACTTGATGACGAAAGTGATTGCTCTGAGCAGGTGTATGTGCCTGATCAGGAAAGATGGTCAGGTTAGGCTGACGATATCCATTCAAATCAGGTGTATGTGCCTGACTTGGTTGTCCGTATGATATGGGGGAGTATGTCCCATAACCCTCTTGGACTGGAACAGATGTGTGTGTCTGTTCCGGAGTGAATCGTTGATGTGTCACTCCATTGCTAGGGATAGATTTATGTGTCTGTCCCTGAGATGATGCTGAAGCTGTTATGATATCCTGGCAAGCATCCAGAATATGAGCAGAAATTTGCTTCTTCTCTTTCACCATTGAAAAAATATGTTTGGTGACTTCAGCCACCGGAACGGGGATATACGTCCATTCTGGGCTTGGAGTAGGTGTATGTGCCTGCTCCTGTCCTCCTTTTCCTGTCAGTGAATCCTGACAGTACTCAAGTGTGGAGGCAGAGAGTTGAGTCTGCCCCCTGTTTGTCGTCGGGACTTTCCGACTGACTTCTCCGTGCGCTACCAAGCGAGACTGTTGGTAGGCTTGATTAGTATTAGCAGGTGTATGTGCCTGCTGATTACACTTCGCCAAACGCGGTTGATGAGATCCATCATATGTAGTCAGACGAGCCTGCTGACTAACTGGTGATGTATAAGCAGGTGTATGTTCCTGCCTATGGTACTCCGCCGGAATTGCCTGGCGGGATAGGCTTGATGCTGCCAGACGAGTCTGCTGGACAACAGAATTAAAACGAACAGGTGTGTATGTCTGCTCGTTGTTTTCCACCAAGTTAGGTTGGTGGAATTCTCCGGAGATGGCAGGGATGACAACCTGCCTATTGTTAACCGGATTCCGTCTCTGGCGATTCATCTTGCCTGCTCGGGTTCGAGGAACCTGAGCTGAATGCCTGGAGTCGGTACCCTCATCATGTTGAGGGCGCACTACCGCACAAGTCTGGTGGCGATTGTTGATGGGAGCCCTCGGGAAGGACTCCTGTCTTTTTGAAATAAGGCCCTGAGGGACCTGCTCATTCACTTCCTCAGAGTAAGGGAGTGAATGGAAATTGCGTTCCGGGGATAACGACCCGAAACGGTTGGAGACAATAGTCAACACCGCCTGCTTCTTGATTGTTGGCCGCCGTTGTCCGGACGACCAGGTAGAGTTGTTAACTTGGAGGGCTTGACGAGCGGCCTCCAGATTTGGGATAGTACCGTTGCGACGGTACTCCTTAACCAGTGCATTAGAAACCCAGCGTTGAAGACGCTGAGTTGGTGATGTCATCCTCAGAGCGGATGACGTTCCAGCAGGAGTAGCAGCATTGGTTTTCACAGCAGCATACCTCACAGTAGAGGTGTTTACAGCAGCAGTATTCATAGGGGTGAATTTAAGGAACGCCATTTTGCAGAAGATCTTGATAAAAGAGTGCCTGTTCCATGTAACAGACATAATCAAGATGAATTCGGCCACTGCATCTTTTGGATGAGCACATGTCAATGATTGCTTTGTTGGCCCAAGGGGCCTAACAAATAAGAAGAACATCACTTTAACTTGGTTAAGGATTCACGTCGGGTTCACCATTTTTGTTTCGCACGGAATTCGGGGATGACCTCCGGGACGGGAGATTAAAACGTTCCGATCAGTTTCTAACGGGTTTGTTCGTAGAACCGGAAACATCCAATGATTCCACATCCGTTTGGACCTACTTTCCAAAGGCAGGCGCTCATTAGCTTGTGGACTAATGAGATTTAGGAATTTGCATTGGTCGAGAGGATGGGAGGTCGGACTCATCACACCTTTTTGAGGGGAATTATTGTCTACTCCGGGACTCTCTTTATAGGTTTAAGTTATGTTCATGAATCCTTATTACATTACCAAGTATAAAATGTGCTTTCCTTTAGTTTTAACAATCAATGATTAAATATGCAAGAAATTTAGAGAATCTTTTATATGTATTCGAGGTTCTTCATCAATAGAGAATCATCTATGTCTGTTTAGAGATTCTTGGTCAATGGTATCCTTCAAAACATTTATATAAAAGTATCTTGGTCATTTATGATGACCAGGCTGATTTTAAAGCCACTCAGTGGGGCACTTGAAGTTTATCATCATTCAGAAGGACAGAGATTATTTCAAAGTTGGGATCGAACCCATAAATGGGCTACCTATGTATCCTTTGTTTTGGAAAAGGAATCAGAACCCACGTAGTTCGAGAAATGGAGTATGATGTTTATGATTGATGGCTCAAAGATGAATGTCATAATTACTTTTACACTCTAAGCTCACGTGAGTCATGCTCGGTGTGAGAAACAAGAGGTGTTGGTAAAATTTAGACAATTGTGCCATGAAAGATGCAATCATAAGAATTTGTTTGGGGCTTATGTATGGATGACTGCCCAGATAGATGAAGGTTTAGGATTTAATTTTAGGGAGAAAAATCCATGAACAGGGTCCATAAAGTTATATGTGCTTCATGGAGATTTGAATACTCTAATCTTGGGGCTTACTCCTAAGGAGGATGCCCAAGTTAGGAGGGGACTTATGATTGGGTTTTACTCCTGAAAAGGAAACCCAAATCAAAGGTAAATTATGACTAGTTAAGAGAAATTTAAGGGGACTTGGGGATTATTCCTGAAAAGGAAACCCAAGGTTATGACTGAGTCTTATTCCTGAAAAGGAGACCCAGGTTAGGGGACTTGGGGCTTACTCCTGAAAAGGAATCCCAAGGTTATGACTGAGTCTTATTCCTGAAAAAGTAGACCCAGGTTAGGGATTAAGGTTTGGGGCTTACTCCTGAGGAGGATGCCCATATTTGAGGTTGGGGCTTATTCTTAAGAAAGATGCCCAGATTAAAGGTTTTATAATTGGGGATTATTCCTGAAAAGGAAGCCCAAGATTATGACTGAGTATTATTCCTGAAAAAGGAGACCCAGGTTAGGGATTAAGGTTTGGGGCTTACTCCTGAGGAGGATGCCCATATTTGAGGTTGGGGCTTATTCTTAAGAAATATGTCCAAGATTAAAGGACTTGATTGGGGCTTACTCCTGAGGAGGATGCCCAAGATTGGGAACTTTAAGAATTTGGGGCTTATTCTTAAGAAAGATGCCCAAGATTAAAGGTTTTGATTGGGGCTTACTCCTGAGGAGGATGCCAAAGATTGGGAACTTTAAGAATTTGGGGCTTACTCCTGAGGAAGATGCCCTAGATTAAAGGACTTGATTGGGGCTTACTCCTGAGGAGGATGCCCAAGATTGGGAACTTTAAGAATTTGGGGCTTATTCTTAAGAAAGATGCCCAAGATTAAAGGTTTTGATTGGGGCTTACTCCTGAGGAGGATGCCCAAGATTGGGAACTTTAAGAATTTGGGGCTTACTCCTGAGGAAGATGCCCAGATTAAAGGTTTTATAACTGGGGATTATTCCTGAAAAGGAGACCCAGGTTAGGATTCTCTCATCTTAAAGGATGAGGTTGAATGAATGAACTCTCCGTATTTTAGTGACATAAGGATATTTAAATCACTAGACTTTGAGAGAGATTCCACAGAATTACTTTCAGATAAGAAAGTCAAATCAAGAAATCATGCCATAAATGGATTTTAAGAGTGTCTTGAAGACTGAATCTTGAAAAGGAAAGGTGAAATGGCTTAAGAGGGGTAAAAATGGGCAAGATGGGCACCCAAAAAGATAGGGGCGCGCAAGTCTTGCAAGGCGCGCAAGTCTTCCGTGGGCGTGCAAGTATTGGTCGCACAGGTATACCTGCGCGACACATAGTGTACTTGCGCGATTTTCAACCAACATTGAAATACTTGAGAGACTCTTTTTTAAACCCTTTAGAATGTTCTCTAGGTTCTTCCAGAAAAGGGACGCGCAAGTTATATTGAAGGAAATAAGTCGGCGCGCAAGTGTTTGATAAGTTTCAACACTTAGGCCTTCCTTCTTCTCTTTAGATCTTCCGTTCTAGGCAAGAAATTACCTTAGAAGTGTTCCGGAAGCTTTGAGAAGAGACTTGGGCGTCGGGAGCTTCAATCCGAGTTTCTAGAAAAAGATCCTCACGAATGGGGGGCCCACAGGGTCTATTTATAGGCAAAAGAAGACCCTGGGCGGTTACCGGGCGGTTACCAATTAGGTCGCGCAAGTCACCTGCGCGACCAAGGTAGCCGCGCAAGTACACTTGCACGCCAGTTAGATAACTTGCGCGGTGAGGTTGTTGTTGATCCTTTCTTCTTTCCTTTGTTGATTTTTGATATTTTCTTCAATGGCTGAATCACTTTGAGCTCAGATATTCCCTTTTCCGATCTTTAGATTCTGGGACGAAAGGGGCGTCAACAAATTCCAAGACATATTTTTGATAATTCTGATGATGGAATTGACACTGTCCCTATTGCCATTGGAACCAATCCATTTATTTCTTTTGATGACTCCAATAGCACAATTGTCAGAGTTGATTGTGAACCTGAAGTTTTGGTTGGAAATATATAGAATAATTCATCCATGTTCTCAATTCTTTTGGTTTACCTCGAGTTGGGTTGTTAAGGTTGGTAATATTCATATTTATTTAGTATTGATCACAAATATGTTTTAGCTGACTTGACCGTTATGTGAATTTTCAATGCTTATTGGTTGCTGTTTTATTTGAATTGCATTTTCTAATTTGGAATTGAACTGTATTCAAACCAAATCAAACAATATTTCTAACTTGGTGAACATTACAACTTGTATGTTTTATTAAATTCATTCAAGCTCTTCTAAAACAATTGATAGCTAAATTACCAATGAATCCCCTCATTCCCTCATATATTTAGTTTTTTGGTTTACACATTAATTTTCTTTTTCTAATTAATTACATATTTGTTTTCAAATGCAGGAAATGCAGCCAATTGAAGAGAGACGAAGAAAAAAAATGGCGGAGAACAATTGTCGGATGGAGGAGATGGGCATTCCACCATTAGTGCCTATAGTGAGTACTTTATTTCAAATATATATATATATATATATATATATTTACAGAATATATAATGTCATGTGATTAATTTTTTTTTGTAAACTTTTTTGTAGGATCCACCATTACGTCGACAGTTATTCGACGAGGAGCCTAGTACTGGTCCTAGTACTCAGGCCGGTGGTACGAGGAGGGTTCGTACCAGAGGTGGACGTAGAGCTGCGCGTGCCCGACTAGACCCTGCCCCTCCCACTGAAATTTCAGCCTTCCCACATTCTGATCTCGGTGTGTCGTTAGGGACACACGGGATATTTAGACCTCCCATGTTTTCGCTACCTTCTGCATCTTCTGCCCCATCATTTTCACATCCCATGATGATTCCCACTCCTCAGTCAGCATCAGGTCATACAGTTGTTCCATCTTCTTTTCCTTCTACTTCTATCTATCCGAGCTTTTATATTTCATCGTCTTCGACTCCGGTTCCACCAGAGGGTGTTCCATCAGGTTTTGTGGATCCGGCGCCACTCATTGATCAGACTAGCGCAGGTATATTTTTAAAACCCTAACAAATTTTTATAACAATATTTATTTTCATTATAACATGTTTTGATAAAATATTTGTTTTTATTTCATGACAGATACATCTACTGACAGGAGGCGGGGGCGGGGCCGTACACGCATGCGTTTGGTGTGAAACCGTCACACACAGGTTATGGTGGAATATAATGAAGACAATCAGATGGTTGAGAAAACAGGGCAGCAATGTCAGAGTTTTATGACGACGCTTGCCAAATACTCCGACATCATTCCCGTCAGCCCGCTGTCGTGGAGACATTTGCCACATGAGGTCAAAGATAGATCTTGGGCAGAGATATGGGTAAAAAAATCTGTTGTATTTAATGCCATGAATTATTTTTGTATTTATATGAATTAATATTTTGATTTCAGCTTCGATTTAATTTTCCTGATGGTGAGGGTGCACGACTGGAACGTCTAAAGGATTTAGGCGAGATTTGGAGAGCCTACAATCATGAGCTATATATTGGCTGGCGTGATAGAGTTGGAACTGAGTTAGAGGCGGTACCAGTCGTGGATGATTGTCCTATAGAGCTGTATCGTCAGATGATTACTCATTGGACGAGTACCCAGTTTAAGGTATGAATTACATTTGAGGTATTTAAATAATAACTTTCAAGTTTTGCATTAATATTATCCTTTGCATTATCTAATTTTATTTAGGAATAATCAGAAAAAAATAAAAAAAACATTGATGCAAAAAAATACCTCCATACACTAGGACGCACGACGATGCTGGATAATGAGAGGCAGCAGGTATGACAATTGTTTATAAGTTTTCTTTACGACTTACATTTTCTTTTGTTTCCTCAATTATTTAATCATTTGCTAAAGTTTTTATATAACTTTTGTTTTCAATGTCATTTTAGAGGCAAGTACAAAATATTGAAGGACGTGTGCCTCGAGCAAAACTGTTTTGCTCGAGTAGACGAAAAAAGGATGGAAGTGCTGTCAACGAAGCGACTCAGCAGCAGATTGTAAGTTTTAATCTGTTGATTTTATATTTTAATATCTATTTCATAACTTAATAATATATTTATATTTGTAACAGGATGCTTTAGAGGCCCTTGATGCCCAAGAAGCAGACAATTTTGGGCCATCTGATCACTTACATCAGGTGTTGGGAGAGGATCATTCTAGCAGAGTACGCTGCCGACCTAGGATAGCCCCGAAGAGGTATTGGCCTGCCTCAGGTATGAGTTGTAGTGCCACCGAGCTGCATCAAGTTAGGGCACAGGCAGAACAGGCTGAGAAAAGGGCCACAGAGACGGCAGAACAGTCTGCTAGGGCAAACAGTGCATTTATGAAATTTATTTAAGTTCTACGTCCAAAACTTCCAGCAGAGGCCAGCCCAGCAATTGATGAATACATGTCGTCGATACATTCTATATATGGTGCACCAGGTGGCAGTTCCAGTGGTGGTCAGGCCGATGTCCAGCTTGAAGATGATGATGGCAAGGAGTCTGATGGGGAAGAGGAGGGAGATGAGGAGGGCGAGGAGGAGGGCGAAGGCGAGGAGGAAGGCGCTGTGGAGGGTGAGGACGATGACGAGGGTGATGATGATGATAATGGTGGTGATGGTGATGCTGATGTGGGACATATTGATCCGTTGCATTTTTGACTTATATTACTAAGATTTGATGTTTAATCTATTCTAGTTGTTGGTTTTATCTAGACTCGTAGTATAGTATTGGAGTTGATTTATTTTTATATATTGTCTGTTTTTATGGATGTTGTTGTCTTTTAGTGGTTGTGTGTTTGTGAACTCCCTGGACAACCCCCCTCATTCTTGGACCCTGGACAACCCCCCCCCCCCCCTCCCCCTTGGACCCCGACCACCCCCCAAACACCCCCCGGAGAACCCCGCGGACAGCCCCCCGTACAGCCCCCAACCCTCCACCCTGGACCCCGGATAGCCCCCCAGACAGCCCCTCGGACAACCCCCCCACCCTCCCCCTTGGACCCCGGACAACCCCCCAAACACCCCCCGGACAGCCCCCTGAACAACCCCGGACAACCCCCTGAACAACCCCTGAGCAACCCCCTGAACAACCCCCGGACAGCCCCCTGAACAACCCCGAACAACCCCCTGAACAACCCCCAAACACCCCCCGGACAGACCCCGAACAGCCCCCCCACCCTCCTCCTTGGTCCCCGGACAGCCCCCCGGACACCCACCGGACATCCCCCCCAGATAGCCCTCGCGGACAGCCCCCTGGACAGCCCCCCGTACAGCCCCCAACCCTCCACCCTGGACCCCGGATAGCCCCCCAGACAGCCCCCCGGACAGCCCCCCACCCTCCCCCTTGGACCCCGAACAACCCCCCAAACACCCCCCGGACAGCCCCCTGAACAACCCCGGACAACCCCCTGAACAACCTCTGAACAACTTATGAACAACCCATGAACAACCCCCTGAACAACCCCCGGATAGCCCCCTGAACAACCCCGGACAACCCCCTGAACAACCCCCAAACACCCCCCGGACAGCCCCCCGGACACCCACCGGACAGCCCCCCCCCCCCCGGACAGCCCCCCGGACAGCCCCTCCACCTTCCTTAATTTCATTAGCTCTGAAATGTTTCATAACACGATCAACTAAAATCTAATCCATACTAAATATGATATAAAAATATTCTATATGAATTTCCATAAGATTTTAAGTGAAAACAAAAAGTGACATACAAAAAACTGACCAAACGCATTCAAAATGTGTTGATGCTTTAGGACAACAATCAATGGGTCATATGTGACGTGTAAGAATCAACCCCGCCTCAATCCGAGGCGCGGTGCGGTCGGAACAACTCAAAGTGTATGTCTTTTGTTTCAAAAGGACTTCATTTTAAGTGAAAAACATCAACTGGCATATGGAAAATCGGCCAAATGCATTCAGATTGTGTTGATACTTTAAAACAATGATACATGGGTCATTTGAGAAGTGTACGAGTCAACCCCACATAAATCCGAGATGCGGTGTGGTTGGGACCACTCTATGTGACTTTCTTTTGTTTAAAATGGACAGTATTTTAAGTACATACAGAAAACCGACCAAACGCATTCGGTTTCTGTTGAAACATTAGGAGAACGATCCATGGGTCATATGTGACGTGTACGAGTCAACTCCACCTCAATCTGAGGCGCGTTGTGGCCGACACCACTCAAAGTGTCTCTATTTTGTTTAAAATGGACTTCATTTTTAGTGAAAAACAAAATGACATATGGAAAACCAACCAAACGCATTCTGTTTCTGTTGAAACATTAGGAGAACGGTCCATGGGTCATATGTGACGTGTACGAGTCAACGCCACCTCAATCCGAGGCGCAGTGTGGCCGACACCACTCAAAGTGTCTCTATTTTGTTTAAAATGGACAGTATTTTGGCCGTTTATGACACCAGAACTGCGTTGTCGGTCACCGCGGGCACACGGCACATCTGATTGACGTGCCTTCTTCTCGACCACTTCAGAAATCACTGTCCGTATTTTTCGTCTGATTTCAGGCCATTCCGACTTCGTTCGGCCCGTTTGGACCCCCCTCACGCGCGTTTACGAAGCGCGCGCATCACTTAAAACACGAATATTGAGCCGTACCGCGCAAACCGCACATTCGATTGACGTGACGTCTGTGTGTACATGTCACAAATAATAATTAGAATGTTGCACGATGGTTTCAGGTCAATCCGAGGTCGTCCGCTATAAATTTGACCTTTTGACGCCCGTTTTGGCCGTTTATGACACCAGAACTGCGTTGTCGGTCACCGCGGGCACAAGGCACGTCCGATTTACGTGTCGTCTGCTCGACCACTTAATAAATCACTCACCCGTATTTGTCGTCTGATTTCAGGCCATTCCGAAATTGTTCGGCCCGTTTGGACCACCCTCACGCGCATTTACGAAGCGCGCGCATAACTTAAAACATGAATATTGAGTCGTACCGCGCAAACCACACGTCCGATTAGTGTGCTGTCTGTGCGTACACATCACGAATAATAATTAGAATTTTTCACGGTGGTTTCAGCTCAATCCGAGGTCATCCGCTATGAATTTGACCGTTTGACGCCCGTTTTGGCCGTTTATGACACCAGAACTGCGTTGTCGGTCACCCCGGGCACACGGCACGTCCGATTGACGTGCCTACTACTTGACCACTTCAGAAATCACTGTCCCATATTTTTTCGTCTGATATCAGTCCATTCCGACTTCGTTCGGCCCGTTTGGACCCCCCTCACGCGCGTTTACGAAGCGCGCGCATCACTTAAAACACGAATATTGAGCCGTACCGCGCAAACCGCACGTCTGATTGACGTGACGTCTACGCGTACACGTCACGAATAATAATTAGAATGTTTCACGGTGGTTTCAGGTCAATCCGAGGTCGTCCGCTATGAATTTGACCGTTTGACGCCCGTTTTGGCCGTTTATGACACCAAAACTGCATTGTCGGTCACCGCGGGCACACGGCACGTCCGATTGACGTGCCGTCTTCTCGACCACTTCATAAATCACTAACCCGTATTTTTCGTCTGATTTCAGGCCATTCCGAAATCGTTCGGCCTGTTTGGACCACCCTCACGCGCGTTTACGAAGCGCGCGCATCACTTAAAACACGAATATTGAGCCGTACCGCACAAACCGCACGTCCGATTGACGTGTCATCTACCCGTACACGTCAAGAATAATAATTAGAATGTTTCACGGTTGTTTCAGCTCAATATGAGGTCGTCTGCTATGAATTTGACCGTTGGACGCCCGTTTTGGCCGTTTATGACACCAGAACTGCGTTTTCGGTCACCGCAGGCACACGAAACGTCCGATTGATGTGCCGTCTACTCGAACACTTCAGAAGGAACTCACCCGTATTTGTCGTCTGATCTCAGGCCATTCCGACTTCGTTCGGCCCATTTGGACCCCCCTCACGCGCGCTTACGAAGCACGCGCATCACTTAAAACACGAATATTGAGCCGTACCGCGCAAACCGCACGTCCGATTGGCATGCCGTCTGCGCGTACACGTCAAGAATAATAATTAGAATGTTCCACGGTGTTTTTAGGTCAATCCGAGGTCGTCCTCTATGAATTTGACCGCTTGACGCCCGTTTTGGCCGTTTATGACACCAGAACTGCGTTGTCGGTCACCGCGGGCACACGGCACGTCCGATTGATGTGACGTCTGCTCGACCACTTCATAAATCACTCACCTGTATTTTTAGTCTAATTTCAGGCCATTCCGAAATTGTTCGGCCCGTTTGGACCACCCTCACGCGCGTTTACGAAGCGCGCGCATCACTTAAAACACGAATATTGAGCCGTACTGCGCAAACCGCACGTCCGATTGACGTGCCCTCTGCGCGTACACGTCACGAAAAATAATGAGAATGTTTCACGGTGGTTTCAGCTCAATCCGAGGTCGTCTTCTATGAATTTGACCATTTGACGCCCGTTTTGGCCGTTTATGACACCAGAACTGCGTTGTCGGTCACCGCGGGCACATGGCACGTCCAATTGACGTGTCGTCTGCTCGACCACTTCAGAAATCACTCACCCATATTTTTTGTCTGATTTCAGGTCATTCCGACTTCATTTGGCCCGTTTGGACCCCCCTCACGCGCGTTTACGAAGCGCGCATCACTTAAAATACGAATATTGAGTCGTACCGCGCAAACCGCACGTCCGATTGACGTGCCGTCTGCGCGTACACGTCACGAATAATAATTAGAATATTTCACGGTGGTTTCAGCTCAATCTGAGCTCGTCCACTATGAATTTGACTGTTGGACACCCGTTTTGGCCGTTTATGACACCAGAACTACGTTGTCGGTCACCGCGGGCACACGGAACGTCCGATTGACGTGCAGTCTGCTCGATCACTTCATAAATCACTCACCCGTATTTGTCGTCTGATTTCAGGCCATTCTGAAATCGTTAGGCCCATTTGGACCACCCTCACGCGAGTTTACGAAGCGCGCGCATCACTTAAAACACGAATATTGAGCCGTACCGTGCAAACCGCACGTCCGATTGACGTGTCGTCTGCGCGTACACGTCAAGAAAAATAATGAGAATGTTTCACAATGGTTTCAGCTCAATCTGAGGTCGTCCGCTATGAATTTGACCGTTTGACGCCCGTTTTGGCCGTTTATGACACCAGAACTGCATTGTCGGTCACCGCGGGCACATGGCACGTCCAATTGACATGTCGTATGCTCAACCACTTCAGAAATCACTCACCCATATTTTTCGTCTAATTTCAGGCCATTCCGACTTCGTTCGGCCTGTTTGGACCCCCCTCACGCGCGTTTACGAAGCGCGCATCACTTAAAATACGAATATTGAGCCGTACCGTGCAAACCGCACATCCGATTGATGTTTTGTCTGCGCGTAAACGTCACGAATAATAATTAGAATGTTGCACGGTGGTTTCAGCTCAATCTGAGGTCGTCCGCTATGAATTTGACCGTTGGACGCCCGTTTTGGCCGTTTATGAAACCAAAACTACGTTGTCGGTCACCGTGGGCACACGGCACGTCCGATTGACGTGTCGTCTTCTCGACCACTTCATAAATCACTCTCCCGTATTTGTCGTCTGATTTCATGCCATTCCGACTTCGTTCGGCCCTTTTGGACCCCCCTCACGCGCGTTTACGAAGCGCGCACATCACTTAAAACACGAATATTGAGTCGTACCGCGCAAACCGCACGTCCGATTGATGTGTCGTCTGCGCGTACACGTCACGAATAATAATTAGAATGTTGCACGGTGGTTTCAGCTCAATCCAAAGACATGGTGTGGCCGGCACCACTCAAAGTGTCCGTCTTTTGTTTCAAAAGGACGTCATTTTAAGTGAAAAGCATCAACTGACATACGGAAAACCGACCAAACGCATTCCGAATCTATTGATAATTTATCCCAACAATCCATGGGTCATATGTGACTTTTACGAGCCAACCCAGGATGAATCTGAGTCGCGGTGTGGCCAGGATAAGTCTAAGTGACTCTCTTTTGTTTAAAATGGACACCATTTTAAGTACATACGGAAAAATGACCAAACGGATTCGGTTTCTGTTGAAACTTTAGGAGAACGATCCATGGGTCATATGTGACGTGTACAAATCATCCCCGCTTCAATCCGACATGCGGTGTGGCTGACACCACTCAAAGTGTCCATCTTTTGTTTCAAAAGGACGTCATTTTAAGTGAAAGGCATCAACTGACATACAGAAGAACGACCAAACGCATTCGGATTCTATCGATACTTTAGTACAATGATCCATGAGTCATATGTGACGTGTACAATTCAACCTCGTCTTAATCCGAGACGCGGTGTGGCCGACACCGCTCTAACTCTGTCTCTTTTGTTTAAAATGGACATGATTATAAATGAAAAGAACAAATGACATACGCAAAACCGACCAAACGCATTCGTAATCTTTTGATAATTTATCACAACGATACATGGGTCATATGTGACATGTACGAGCCAACCCAGGATGAATCTGAGTCGCGGTGTGGTTAGGATTAGTCTAAGTGTCACTCTTTTGTTTAAAATGGACAACATTTTAAGTACATACGGAAAAACGACCAAACGCATTCGGTTTCCATTTAAACATTAGGAGAACGATCCATGGGTCATATGTGACGTGTACGAATCAACCCCGCCTCAATTAGAGACGCGTTGTGGTTGGCATCACTCATAGTGTCCGTCTTTTGTTTCAAAAGGACGTCATTTTAAGTGAAAAACATCAACTGGCATACGGAAAACCGACCAAACGTATTCGGATTGTGTCGATACGTTAGGAAAATGATCCATGGGTCATTTGAGACGTGTAAGAGTCAACCCCGTCTAAATCCGAGACGCAGTGTGGCCGGTACCACTCTGACTGTGTCTCTTTTGTTTAAAATGGACAAGATTATAAGTGAAATAAACAACTGACATATGAAAAATTGACCAAATGCATTCGGAATCTGTTGAAAATTTAGGACAACGATTCATGGGTCATATGTTACGTGTACCAGTCAACCACGCCTTAATCCGAGTCGCGGTTTGGCCGAGACCACTCTAAGTGTATCTCTTTTCTTTAAAATGGACTACATTTTAAATTCATACGGAAAACCAACCAAACGCATTCTGATTGTGTTTATATTTTAGCACAACAATCCATGGGTCATTTGTGATGTGTACGAGTTAACCCCGCCTCAATACGAGACGCGGTGTGGCCGACACCATTCAAAGTGTCTCTCTTTTATTTAAAAAACACTTCATTTTAAGTGAAAACAACAACTGACATACGGAAAACTGACCAAACGATTTCGGAATATGTTGATACTTTAGGAAAACGATCAATGAGTAATTTGTGACGTGTACGAGTTAACCTCGCCTCAATCCAAGGCACGGTGTGACCGGTATCATTCTAGATGTATGTATTTTGTTTAAAATGGATATCATTTCTTTTAAAAATATATGGTATATGAAAAACCAATCAAATTATGAATTGAATTCCGGATTCCACATATGATTGTCATCTAAATTTTAAAATGAATTCTAAATAAATTATGTATGTTTATAATTATGTTATGAATTCTACTTTAATTATGGATGTGTATATTTTCAGGATGTATTATATGTGTTGGTTGGTTGGTTTTCATTATTTGTATGTGTTGGTTTGTTCTCTATATGTATGCATTATATGTGTTACAGATACAATAATTGGATTGAAAAATGAATTGAAAACGAGGGCATAATTGGATTGAAAATTGAATTGAAACCAAGGGTGAATGCCAAAAAACTCAGACCTGTTGTGCAGATTGCAGAGCAGGCTGCTGTGCAATTTGCACAGCAAAGCCTATGCCAACGGTTTGAAAACCGTTGGCATAGGCTCTATATAGGTGTTTTTACCAACAGTTCCTTGAACCGTTGGTAAAAACACCCTATCCCAACGGTTTCAAACTGTTGGGATACTTTCTTGAATGTTGTTTTTACCAACGGTTCATGGAACCGTTGGTAAAAGCCTTTCCCAACGGTTTGTAAACTGTTGGGAAAGAAAATGCTCAGTTGATTTCCCAACGGGCCAAACCGTTGGGATAGGTTGATTTTTTCTAACATATCCCAACAGTTCTGTGTAAACCGTTGGTAAAAGTCTTTCCCAACGGCTTACTTCCCCACGGTTTGCAGAACCGTTGGTATAACATATACCAACGGTTCTGCAGCCTTTCCCAACGGTTCTAAACCGTTGGGAAATGCTGGATTTCCAGTAGTGGACTTTCATACCCAATGCATTGGAGGTTATAACGTAACCACCCGTCCTGGTATTCATGGAACCACCCGTCATAATGTCCAAGTACCATTATAAAATCATAAGACATAAAACAAATATAATGGAAAGAAAACATTTCCACACTTTGATCACAATATATCACTTAAATATATTGACATGACAAATCCATTATAAAAACTATTTTCAATACCAAAATAAAAGAAAATAAAAACATGGTATTTATTTTTCATTAAAAGGTAATGTCTTGTAGAGGAATCTGAATCTCAAATAATGGTCACGGCAGCGGAGAAGTCATTGTCTCCGCATACGTACGACAAAAACATTCCCTTTTATCGTTTAGTAAAACGCTTCATATAAAAATATTCTTTCTGAATAAACGTAAAAGTCAAAGGGGTTTATACATTGTATAAAAGAAATTTTTTTATAAAACGAAAAATGCCTCAATGAAAGGTGATTGAGAGGGAGTCCCTTACAAAGACGGTATCCTTGGATTAAGGATAAATCAATTACATAATTATGTGTGACAAATGAATACATGAAATATAAGTGAATATTAAGTGTAAAAAAAGCAGAGGTTATTCACACATATTCATAGAACGAAATATTCAAGGAGTACAAGTTTATCCCAAAGAAACAAATATGGGTTAAGAATTTACCTTGCAAAAATTTGACAGCCTAACGGCGTCACTACAAAATTCAGAAAATGACTTGATGAGAGATAATAAGGGTATCTCATCACATGGAAATAAAATTTAAATCAATAAGGATATAGAAGAACATATCCCAACATAATAGTATGTGAATTAAAAGACATAACAAAAGAAGTCTTTTAAAAAGAGGAGGGTGAAAGGTTCCCTTACCGACATGGGTATCTTTCGAGACATGCACCCTGTGAAAGAAGTAAAATACAACATTGATGTAAATACTCATAAATGAAAGTATATTACACAATGAGTAAAATAATGGGCAGTACATACACCACTCAAAGGAAATTGTGGCAAATGTAGCATAAATCTCACGGGAATAAAAGTGAGATGAAAAATCCCTTAAGAAAACTCGGCAGCCTAACTGCGCCACATAAAACTTCCAAAATGGATTGATGAGAGAGAATATGGTCTCTCATCATATTAACATAAAAATTACAGTAAGAGGAATATAAAATAACATCCCAATAACAAGAAAGATGAGCTTTTAAAGTAATGACATAAAAGAGTGTACTTAAAAAGAAAGAGAGGAGTAGGATCCCTTACCTCGGTTCCGACTTGACTTGATCGTTCTTTAACGTCCTGAATAATAAACTTGAGTTAATTTCTACTTTCTTAAGAACCTTTTTCAAGTTCATTATTCCTTTTATATCAATTATTGACATGTTATAAACATTATGTAATAATTTAAGTTAATAATGTTTTTTTTGTCGATATTTGGTTCTTAAGTCAAAAGTGGACTTCTTACAATTACATGTTGTTCGTGTGGTCAAAGGTCCTTTATATCCAGAATGAAATTCCTGATTTGGATATCATATATATCATATATATCCAGTATATATATGTATTTATAATATTACATAATCATTTAGAGGTAATAAATGAAATGCACCGTTCATGGAGACGGTAAGCCGTACGTACGCAAGAATGCTACTTTCATTTCTATGTCATATTAATGGAATTAAAACTAAATGAGAGATGTGTATATTTTTAATTCCAGAATTATATTAATCCTTTATATGTATCATACATCATATATATACATTATATATACTTATAATAGTACATTACATTTGAGGATAAGAAATGAAATGCACTGTTCATGGAGACGGTAAGCCGTACGTACGCATGAACGCTACTTTCATTTCTATCTCATAATTTAATGGAAAGAAAACAATAATGATATAAAGTTATATTATAATTCCAGTATAAAATAATATATAATAACTTTAAATCCATCCTTTATACATCTCACATATGGCATTAACGAATCAAATCACTTTGAGGGGCGGTAGTCCGCACTTCCTAAAATAAAGATATCGCGTATACCCATAATGGAAGCCATAAAGTTATGACACAAATGAAAAATACAGAAGCTTAAGTAAAACATAAAAATATTATATATCATATATAAACATAGTGACATCTTAATGGCCACCTTTGAAGGTGTTATATGAGTGTTGAACAATCATCGTTTCGTGAGGCAGAAATTCGCCATCCATAGAAACTGTATGTTCTTTAACCATTAGATGAAGGTGTGTGTAAGTGTAGCTAGAATACTTAGTATAACAACATACTAGTATATTTAAGATACTGTATTTGTTACAAAAGAAATTAAAAAAAAGAGTTTAGGGGGTTGGAGAAGCAAAATAAAACAAAAGAGCACAAGTGAAGACGTTACCTTAAAATTGGGTAACTCCCTTTGGTTTGAACCAAAAGGGTTTCTTGAAGAGCTTCCTGCCTATGTTTAGGCTTCTAGGATGAGTAGAGGGATGTGGAGAGACAAAATTTTCTGAGATTGGCCGAACCAAAGGTTTGAGAGGTGTGGGTAAGGTGGTAGAGGAGGGGGCCTTTTATAAGAGGAGAGGAGGGGCACTCTTGGAAAAGTATAAAATGTTAGTTTATTTTCAAATGGTTTTCGAATTTTAATGGTCCCAAATTGATGTGTTTCTAGGATAAGGTGATAAGGGTTTTAAATCCACCCATAAAATAGGTTTTTGACATTTTTAGGTCCTAGAGTTTTCATTATCGTTCCATTTTATTTAAATCATTAAATAATGAGGTCATCGCTGCATCATCATGATGTCATAGAGAATTTAATTTATTTAATCTCTAAAAATTGTAAAAAAAATACTATGATATAGGAAATATTTTTAGATTTCCAATTACTATTTATATTCAAAATTCTGACTTTTATAACCACATGTAAAAAAAATTAGTAAAACAAATCATGTTTTTGACATTTTTATTTTATCTTTAAATAAAAGGCATAAATGTCATTATCAAACACAAGTGGCTCCATGGGGTACCAAAAATAGACCAATGGGTTGTCTTGGTCGGCCATAGCTCATCAAATAGGGTTAGTACAAGGGTCAATATATTTTCATTTTATTATAATATCATTTTAACCTTAAATCACACTAATTACCCTTAATCGCGATTAATAAAACTTAAAATTTACTTTTCATCAAAAATTATTTTCATCCCATTGAACCACATTTTACTTAACAATTAAAGTCATTTAAATTGGATTTTTGAAATTCAAATCACAGAAGTGGTAAAGTCCCATTTAAACAAAAAATCAAATTTTGTAACCACCACTTTGTGGTTTCACTATTCATCAAAAATTGGAGATTTTCAGAAAAATACTAAAAATTCAACCTAAGCTATATTTGATATTCTGAATTCAAAAATGATGTCTATTTTACCAAATTCATAACATAGAAGTTTCATTAATTAATTTTATAATTAATTCCCACAGTCAGAGCAAATAGCGTGTTTTTATGAAACAATAAGTATCAAAAGATTGACACTAGTTTAAGTCCAATTTCAAAGTGAAATTAATTCCAATGACCACTATTGGATTAAATGGTAAAAATATGTTCTAATTTTACTAAAAAACAATCCAAAAGATAATCTAATCATATAAATAAACTAGATTAAAAAGATATTTTGAATTAAAATACAACATTTTTCACTATTCATTAAAAATGAACTTTATCAGAAAGATACCAAAAATTTAAAAAAAGTAAATTTTGATGTCCTAATTCTAAATAAGAATTATATTTTGTCAAATATAGCACATAAAATTGTCAAAAAGTGGATTTAAAAGAGGTTCGCCCTCAAAAGGTGGTTAATCGACCTTTTAAAGAATATTAGAATGTCTACGCTTAAAATTGGATTCATTCGCATTTTTAATCCTCTAACATTTAGTGTAAAGAGTAAAAATATTTGACAAATATATATAATCATTTTTTAGGTAGTTCTGTTCATTCCCGCCATTACAATGGCTAGGCGTTAACTACTATTTAAAATAATATTATTTTATTATTAGAGTGCAATGTAAGCTTCCCAAGAAACTCGTTGTTGCGTATTGGGTACGCCATCGAGCAAATCATCCCCTTTAAAGTAATATTAATATTTTATTCACAAATATGGATAAATATAAAAATGTCATATTCTTTATTTACCTGGGGTGTTACATATATAATGGTTCGAGATCATTATATAATCTATAATACATATGTTTTAATAATTTTAAACCATAAAAACGGTTCTATAACAATAATTTAAATATTTAATGGAAATTTAATACTCATCGCCCTTTAACGTGACAAATCAACACATCACATATGACATTTACATTCATAAAACAAAAAGGGAGGATAAAATAAATGTTTTTGGTTTGTTCCATTAACACAATAACATTCAAATATAAAAAATATACTAGGTTTATCAAGTCACTTCGAAAAGGGGATTTCAGGATAAGAAAATAGAATAAACTAAATTAAAAAGAAATTAAAAAAATAAAGAGATTTTTACCTCTAGAATTATTCTTCTTGAGTACCTCTTTAGGGGGACCAGGATTGGTATTTTTTAGACCAAATGATATTTTATGTGGGGTTAATAATTGGGAAGATTATTGGGAATAATTGTTACATGATTCAAATATTTTTATGTGTGAGGAGATGAGGTGGTATTTATAGTGGTGGATAAGGGTATATTTTATTATTTTATTCATTTGTTTATTATTTTTGGATCATGATTATGAAGGGTGTTGATTCATGTAACTAAATATAGTAACTAGTGCAAGTGAGTTTAATAAAATGGTGCTATAATTAGCCATACATCATCCATGACTCAATAATTCATGTATTTAGCATATACTGTAAATTACTATGTTTCATTATTCAACAAAAAATCAATTATTTTAGAAAATCCTAAAAATTAACCATAAACATTTTTAAATGTATATAATTCAAAAATTTATTAAATTTTATGAAATAATTCTCTAAATATGAGAAATTTATTTTTAATTAAAATCATTATTTATTTAAAAATACAAATTTTAAAATTATAACTGATTTTATAATATTTTGGAAAATTAATTAAAATCCCATTAAATTGTCATATAATAATAAGAAAAATAAATATCGATTTACGAATATATTTTTATAAAATTAATTTTATTTTAAATCATTATACTATTTATCAAATTGTAAATAAACATATACGTTTCCAAAAAATTAAAATATTTAATTTATCATTTTTAAAACAATTATTTTATTATTTAATTATATAAATATATCATATTTTCATTTATAAGATGCCTAAATTTTATTTATACTTCCATAGGTGAGTTTACTATTCTATTTTTCAATTTACCATTTCTAATGGTTACATTACTAATCCAAATTTCTTGTTACTATTTTATTGGTTAATGTTCTTTAATTTCTATAAAAACCTATTATTTAAATAATTTCTGATTTATAAAGTTTTTATTGTGGTTTATATTTGATTTTATATTATTTATACTTTATAAAATAATTATAAGATGGAAATTTATTTGATTTAGTTCCATGTCGTTACACCCCTCAACATTCATAATCTTTTTGTCCTTAGCTACTTTGATTGTAGAGACAATGTGTGCCTTATTTATTGGTAAGCACTGATGTATTTCCCTGAATAATGTTTCTATAAAACGTTCATCCCCAATATCCATTAATCTATTAAAAATTTTCGTAAATCTAAAAATAATTTCATTGATATATTTTCTTACATGAATAGAGAGACATTCAAAGTCATGTATAAACATATATAAATAGAGAACATTAACTTTTTATGATCCTTCATAAGTTACTTCTATGAGTTTCCAAATTTCAAGACCAATTTTAAGGTATAAATTCAATTAAATTCATTTTGAACTAAAACATAATGAGTGTAATTAAATGAATAACAATCTAATTAAAAATAATAAATATAATCCGGAGACTATTTAACTTCTTTTTGTAGTTTATGTAATATAAACATTTATAGAAGTTTTCCATATGGGGTAACCATTAGATCTAAGAAAAATAGAGAAGTGTGTTTTCTAATAACCATTATTATTACCACAAAATGCAACCATAGCCTATTGAGTTTCTATTGAGACAATTGTGGTTGTTTCAATGTTTCTTTTTGAAAATTAATATTTCTTGGAAAATCTGGTCATGATTTTGAAAATAATCCTTGAATGAATTCGAAAGAAATGTATTAATGTAACTCAAGTACCCCCCCCCCCCCCCCCCAAATACCAATATGTGTTAGATTAAGATAAAATCAATAGAACATGGGTAAATTTCAATTTAAAAAATAAAAGGAAAGTATAAAATAATTAAATATATAAATCCTTTTTATAGAGATTAGAAACATTTCAGGTGATAAAAAATCACACAGAAAAAAAATAATTGATGTGATTATATATAAGATTATAAAAATAGAGGAATAAATGTAAGGTTGATTCAAAAAATTAATGATTAATATTTTATTGATGAATTAAACAATTGATTACTTGAATAGATGAAATAGATAAATAAATGAAAAATGAAGAAATAAAAAAGGGGGAAATATTTATCACGAAGGTTTTAAAAATATATAAAAAAGATCCTCTATTTCTACAACCTCCATTTCATGAGGATTAAATTCATTAATACCTTATATTTAACAATATTTATTATAGAAAATATCACTTGGTTTTTAGGGTATATAGAAGAACATTATTTAAAATTGAAAATATTTTTGAAACGACTATAACTAGAAGCCTCTAATGGAATAGTGACTTACCTTTATCGGTTATGGAAGTAAACATAATTAATTTACATTAATGATAGTGTTAATTAATAATAAGAGGAAATATAAATAAGGTAAGGAATATCATGAAAGAAGTCATATTTTAGTATATTCTCAATTTTCTCAAAGTAATATGAAGAAAAATTGACAGTGAAGGATAAAATGATGAGATAGAGAAGATATTATAATAAGAAGACACATTAGATCATAGAAGAGAGTATATATAAAATTGGTCACATTGAAGAGAATTGGAAATGAATTCAATGGGTGTATTATTGAATAAGTTGAACATGGATATCCATGAACACACGACCTCTGTTTATAGACGTGAAATCCTACAGAAAAAATTGGAATTCATTGGGTATTAATGAAGTTGTAGATGACTGAATTAAATATTGTTGAATAAACAATAAATGAACTGTATCAATTAACATGAATTTCAGAATTAACTAGTGAAAACATCATGTTTTTTTGGTAAAAAAACATAGGGCCATGGGGATGGCCACCAGTATTTATAGTTTTGGTATTCCATCCCCCCTATCCACCAGGCATTCACCTACCATGCCATGTTACTTTCTATTTGTTCTAGAAACACCTAGCACTATGTCTTTGGACTAGGATAATTTTCTAAAACATCATTAACTACCACTAAACCTCCATGAAAGGTATTTTAAGGTTATATTATCATTATACAAGGATTAAATATATATGTTATACATATTCACGGATAATTCATCATACTTGCAATATTATAAAAATATTTCATCAATAAAAACAATAGATCACTAAAATTAAACATTTATACTCTAAAAATAGTGATTGTGAACCTTTAAAATAAATATGGTCATAATCATAACACCCAATTAATTTATTGAGTCATAACCATTAAAATTTAAAGATATTTCTCATGGTAAACCTTTATTTTATCGATGTTCATCATTTCTTCTCCCCCTTTCATCCATTTCCATTAGGTTACTCATCCTTTTATAAAAATTAAGAGATATTAGGTTACTAATATGGTATGTTATTGGTTATAATTTAGTTTTTTAGTTATTTATGGATTATAAGGGCCACATTAATTCTTTCTTTAGCCTCCTCCACTGAAGGTAACTCATTATGGCTAGTTGTGAGTGATTTTTTCCTGGAAGGAGGTAGGTGATTTAATGTGTTTCTATTAAATGGAAGGTAATTAAATAATTGGTGATTCCTAATTAATTTTTTATTAAACTAAATCTATATGTGATAATATTTTGGGTTATAAATTTTTTTTAAAGGATGGACTAAATATAATAATGGTTTTTAATGATTTTCCTAGAACTTATAATGTGTATATTTAGATTCTTATTATTTTAAAAGATGCCTAAAAGTCCCATTTAAAGTGAATTTAGTGATTATAATTTTTACCATATTTTGGGTCCTTAAAATTATTTATATATCATTTTATATAAAATGGTTTTAATGAATGGAATGGGAAGATTTTCATTAATGATTTTAAAAAAATATGATTTTTTTGTACAAAATGGATTAATATTTTGTTTTCTATGATTCATCTTTAAAGAAATTTTTAATTTTATATATAAATTGTTTAAAAATAAATGGAATTCTATTATATTTTTGAATTAAAAATGATGTATGTAACATTGGAATACTTTTATTATAATTCTATCTAAGACCCTTCATTGATCTCCTTATTTGTATTTATTCATATAAATTATGATCCCCAAAGGAGATTGTATATATCCTTGTCATAATTGTTAAATCTTGTACCTTAAAATGGGAAATATTAGGTGTGGGTGTTAGAAATGAAATGTGTGATTTATTTTTTGTGTTAATTTTTTAATCATGTAATGATTCAAATGATTTCTTATATGCTCACCTCCTTCTTAAGTTGTTTTATTTGAATACCTAGAAGTTATAAGATGGACTAGATAATTTCAAGTAATATTATAGAAGTTTTACTAATTATGAATTTTTTCCTAGTTATAGAGTATGTGTTTTAATGGTATTTATTATGTGGCCCACATTATCTTCATGACTAATAGGGTAGATTTTAAAACCAAAATAGTTCTAAAAAACAGCATGGATGTTGATGGATTCACTAGTACCGACATACTGTTTTGTTCACCAGTTCAAACCTGTATTACTTGAGTCCTATAAATTTTCCCCTGATTCCTTATTTTTGTTGAAAATTGTTTATGGGATATCATAATATTCCTTTTTTCCCCTAACCATTTATTTTTCTAATTTTACTATGGTTTATTAATATCTTGGTGTCTGTGTGTATTAATATTTCATTCTAGAGTTTCTTTTCATTTAACTTTCAAATTTATTTTTAAATTTATTTCCACATGGTGATTTTATAAAGGCAATGTGGTTGGTTTTTTAAAAAAATAGATTGAGAAGTATTTTGGAAATTGGAAATGGATCTCAATATGTTTTCTTATATTTATTAAAGGATCGTATTTCCATGGTTTTAAATTCATTCAATGAAAATGTTTAGATTCGAACCCTTATTACTATATGTATAGATATGTTGTATATAATGAACCCCTACCTCCAAAGATATTGTAATAAAGTAATCTAGATAATGAACCCTGATGCTACCCTCAAGTAGGACCTAGGTTGGTGACTAGAACTAAGGGTATGAAAATTTCATAAATGAAAGGCATTACCCTAATAAATAATTGTATAAAGATATAGGATAAATAAACCAAAATTAACTCCACGGTATATATAAAAAATAAACCCAAAATATATCCCACAATGATTTTATGTAAAAAGTAGAAAAAAATAAAATTATCTAAATGAATGTAGAAAAATGAAATTTAAGGCATCGATGCAACAACAACTCCAAACATCTAAGCTAGTAATGTCTACCGTTGTCAATGGTTTCTTCCTAGAATCAAATAAAATCATTTTATAAATGTAGTTTGAGAATAAATTTATACTTTTCAGTAAAGGAAACTTCTCTCATGAATATGTGAAGAAACTATAATAATGAACCTTTGAGGAAATAGTATAACCAATAGCACCAAAATATGTCATCTAGCCAAACCCCAACCTCCCCATGGATCTCTCATAAGTCCTGAAACTCCCACCCCTTCTGAATAAAATCCCATCACATCACATCCTTCCAACAGACACCTAGTCCATCACATCACATCACATCTAACCTATTGATTATTATTCCAATACATCACATCACATCTTAAAGTAGTTTATGGGGGTGTATTTAAAACTAAGTACCTTAACCTTGTGACCACCTCCTACAATTCATGAACCCCACCATAATCCATCTCAGTACATCCCACCTGATGAAACCTAGGTCATCACATATCATTATATCACATATATACAGTGTAAATGTTTGCTTCCTTCCATCATAGCTCATATATATTATTAATTCATGAAATAGGAAGTGGAGAAGAGTGGATATCCATCCATCCATACTCCCATTGGGCTGATAGGAAAAACACCCCCAAATTATTTGGTGTCAACACTTGGAGATCAACATGGGTGGGTTCGTATTGAAAATCCTAAGGAAATACATTATATATATAATATCATAACATGAAACCCCAACATTTGGGTTTAAAAAAATAGTACCAATTAATTCACAACATTATAACTATCACTACCAACACTAAAATCATAACACCAAAAAAATAACACACAAGAATATAACCACGTTTCATTTTAAATAATAATGTTTTTAGATTTACCATTTACCATTTACCAACCAATTCCATTAATTAAGCCCATTTATTTATCCATTCCATTATTTCACATGTAATCATAATCCTCATAAACCACATTTCTCAATTCAATTCATTCTTTCACTATCCATTTCAAACCATGTCATATCAATTTAACATTATCATTTAGTTTCATTACTACCTAGAAATTTATCGTAAAACAAACTAGTCTTATATCATCCCACCTTATATAACCATACATCACACAAAAAAACAATTTTCAGATCTAGGAAAAGGGGGAATTCAAAAAATTCAACTTATTTATTTAGTTTCATTCTCACACAAGAAAAAATCCTAGGAAAACGATTTTATTAACCAAATATAAGTGATTAAACAATTCCAATTAATTTGATTCTAAAAAACCACACCAAAAATAATTTTAAAATATATATCAAAGTATCACAAACAATGGATTTAGGAAGCGATGGTTATTATTAAGGAATCAATCATGCATTATCCATTAAATAATATTATAACATAATAAAAAAACGTTTGAGTGATTCATTTTTGTGGAAAAATGATTAAATTCATGTGACTATCACTTCCTCTATTCTGGATAATCATTAAATTATATAAATTAATAAAACATGTAGTAATAAGTATAATAATTTTCCATGCATTCGATAATACTTTATATGGAAACAATTATCTACAGCATTAAGAAATTATATAAAAATACTAGAGTAATTCCCTCATTTCCCATTGATTCCAATTAATCATTTATTTATCTTTATTAAGATGATGTTACTATCTACCTAAATGATAACATTCTTATAGCCCTCCCTCATACTACACAAAGAATAAATATGAAGGATCCCTTATATTTTGTTTCAGGTTAATAGTCGTCTATCCAACATATTTATTCATGGGGTTTTCTAAAATTAAAATCATAACTCCCACAAACCCCAACAATTCAAGATTTTAAGACATAAATTAAAATTTCTCTATCATCTACTTAATAACCACACATTTAAATATAATAAATTTCCTATATTTAAAACAAGAAAACTATTGTTACTTATTGTACACCATTCAAAAAAATTAAATAATCATTTTTCTCAATGACATATATATACATATATAGCGATATAAATATATATAAATAATAAAGAAGTATATTCATTTATATATATATATATATATTTGAATATTTATATGTAAAAAATAATTTAAAAACATGAACATTTTTTAAAACATATTAAATATACATATGTGTGTCTGTGTGTGAGTCTATGGATAATATATAGTTACACAACACACACATGTATTTATATAATAATGTAGTGTTTGTTTATATTTTTATAACATTCATAACATAAACATTTAGAAATGATTAATTACATCATGACACATATATATATATATTCATATTTACACATGTGAATAATATGTTGTATAATGGTTAATATATAAAAAATAAATAAAATTTTGAAAAACAATATTTAAATTCAATAATATAAAAGTTCTTATAGTTATATAAATCTCAATAAATTAAATCATTTTATAAACATCCAAAATAAGTTTCAAAACATTATAATTAATATTTATAAATTATCAAACCCATTATAATGGGATTTAAATTTAAAAAAAATTACGAAACCTCAAAATCACTATGAATGTCCCTAAAAGATAAAATTAGTAACAATATTTTAGAGCTTTACTTTAGTTATTTCTCAAACAATTATCATCTTTGAGAATTAAAACAAAACTAGAAGGAAAAGTGAATGGTGGTCCAAAACACCTTTCCATTAGATACCTCTCATGTTTCTCAATATATTTGGAACAAAATACCACTAGGGATAAGAAATGTAAAACTACACATTACTTTTAAACAATCTCACAAGGGAGATAACTATTAAACATAATAGGGCCACATAGATGGTCATGACAAACACATGTGGAAGTATATATTAACCAATTATGAGAAGAACATTCTTTTCAACTCAATTCATCATTCACAGTTTAAAAAATGTACATAAAATTCAAAATAACACATCATATAATGCCTTTTTTCTACAAAAAAAATACCATGTCAAATAATATTTCATTGTATGTAAATTTTCTTTTCCACCCAATATTTTCTAATCCTTTAAAATAATTTTTTATTTCATAATTAGGAGACTTTTATTTCAAAACCAAAAATTATTTTTTTTAACACATTCATATTTTTAAAATATTTTTTTAAGATCCCAAAGTTAGAAAAAAAAATGCATGGAATGTAAAAAAACAAATCATCGGGTTGGAAAATTATATCTTTTTAAATATCAAATGTTTTCCATGTTTTCTACCATTGAATTATTTATTATGAGAACACTCATGAATAATAATTATATAACATTTCCCCACCAAAAAAGAGCTCATAATAACATATTCATAGATGCTATAAGAATACAAATAAAATGAACTCACCCATTGCACCATGATATTGTAAAATTTCAGTGGAACTGAATTACCCACATGGTTTTAAAATGTGTCATAATATAACACATCTTGATGTGGAAAGAGGTTACATATCTTCTTAAGTTCGATATCATAACTTTATTCATCAATAAAAGATCAATAAAAAAAATGCCAACCAACCAGATAGTCAAACATTTCATTCTCTTCTTTTATAAAATGATTTTATTTTGGTAGGAAAGGTTATCTTCATCAATTACCTGATTTTATAAAGAATCATTTTATTTTGTTATCAAATTCATGTTATTAAAATTTTTATGGGTGGTGGGTGATTCCATCAATAAAAACATATCATTCCACAATAGAAGTAATATCACTAAAAAGAAAAATTGTCTTATCGACCAAAAATCACCACAACTGAGAAAGAAAACCACTGTACCAAAACACACCAACTAATGAAAATATTCCCCAAAAATGTTGAACAAAAATATCACCTCACCACTTCACTTTACACAAGAAATTACCACATGATCCATTTCACCCTCCACACATCCCTAACAAAAAAATAATACAATCACCACACATAAAATACCCAAGAACAAAAATAAGGGAATTTAGTCTCTAATTTAATGATATTTTCACCTTTTCCCGACACTGAGTCTCATGCAGAGTTTCAATAATGTAAAAGTATAACGCATAATGATTAATGATCAGGTTTCTCCCTCTTCTTAAGATTGATTTTTTAATCACGCTTCACACAACACAACAAAATAATAAAAACCACATATAGCAGTAACACATTCAACATTCCCCATTTATTTATGGTGTTATATTACATCACATCAATATTTAGCATGAGTGTTCCCACAAAATTTAAAATTTTACATGGGTATCTAGTTCAATAACCTTATATAAGTGATTATAATTTTAATGCATGCTGAGATTAATAAAGAAACTATCTAATGGGTATCCTAATTTATGATAATAAAAACATATGAATTATTTCTAATAACTATTATTTCAGCAATTCATAACAACATTTTGACATAAAAATAAAAATATATCATTGAACAAAACTTCATGTTTCTAGCATAGTTTGAAAAATTTTACAAACCAAGTTCTTGTGTTAAATTCAAATACACAATTATATAAAAAATTATTTTATAATTATCAAAAATAAAAATGATTTCTAACAACAAGATTAAAATATCACATGTGGTGTTAATATGTTTCATGATTTATTATGCTTGACCAAAAGATTCTATAATCAATTCATGGCTGGGTAAATCATGCTTATATAATGAAATAAGGTTAACATCATTCTACTTCCATATTTAAATAAAATTCATTAAATAGAGTATATGCTCAAGTCTCACACACTATAATTTCCCTAGTTACCACCAAAATGATTTGAACTTCAGGAATTTTTCCCCAAACAAAATACTCATGACATCACATATTAGTCGTGATAATTTTTTTCAGGGATAAAATAATAAGTCTAATTATTTAAATAGTTTTACGTCTCAAAAAGTTACCACAAAGTATGATTACCATTTTTCAAAAACATTAAATATATTTCACAATAATTTATAACATAAAACATGATTACAATCCAAAATAATGAGAAATTTATTCTTTCCATGGTTTCTGAATTCCAAAAAATTATTAACATTCAATATAGTCATTTTAAAGAAATTAAAAAATTAAATGTTAAATAAATATTTTATAATATGTCTATAATGCATGATCATGATAATTTGTGAATGGACTGAAATTTATGACATATTAACTCACATGAAAACTAGAATAATTATAAGCATGGTTTCAAAATAATTAATTTTATCATGCCAGCATGAAATCTCCTTGATGTAAAATGATTTATAATTATTTTAATAATAAAAATTTTGTTCAAAAAAATATCACACTATTCATTATTCTCTAACGATTTTGAAAATTAGTAAATTATGATGGAATGTTATACATTTAAAAAAGGAAACAAAATTCAAATCAACAATAATAATTTTATAATAGTAAAGGAAATCGAACATTCAAGCCCAAAAAATGTTCAAAAAAATCTTGATCCAATTAACCATAAATTTACTCTTTATTTCTAGGTTATATAGTTAATTCATTAGAAAATAAATATTTAATATAAAAAATATCTTGGTCACATTCATTAGTATATATAGAAAATTTCATGATTTATTTATTTAA
Source organism: Viscum album (assembly GCA_963277665.1). Taxonomy (NCBI): domain Eukaryota; kingdom Viridiplantae; phylum Streptophyta; class Magnoliopsida; order Santalales; family Viscaceae; genus Viscum; species Viscum album. The sequence continues at coordinate 807,956,535 of OY728140.1, read as the reverse complement.
TTATCTTAAATTCCAAAAAACCACTTCATTCAATCATAATAACAATCAATCATGATGTATGTACCTCTCATAGGCCTCTAAACTATAAGAGTTCCCACCTCACTTGGTCATTCGTTAGGCTCAGAGTCATCACATCAGATCCAAGGTCCCCCTAAATTCTCATGTCCAAACCAATCTTCCCAAGACTATGTCATGCACAAAGATCATCTAAAAATGTTTCCTAACAACCCATTCAATTTAAATAATTCCTAACTCCAAACTCCATCATATCTCGCCACAATAATCTCTAATACCTCGATCATGACCCCCTCAATCCATATATATTGCAATTAATGAAGAGATATAATGACCCCGGACTTTTTCCTTAAGTAGGCCCTGGGTTGGAGACTACCAAAAAAGTTTTGAAAATTTCATAATTATGAGGCATTAACCTCAATAGTAAATTGATCTAGAGGTTGGATAAATCAACCACAAAAAAAACATGGTAAAAAAGATAAACCCATGATCAATCTCACAATGAACGTATAAAAAAGATGAAACAAGTAAAAGTATTCAAATAGAAGAAGAAAAAAGAAAGCTAATGCAGTGATGCAACAATAACTCCAAGGTTCCAAGAAATTATTGTCCATAATAGTACAAAATTTCCTCCTAGAAAACATAAAACTCATTTTATACATATAGGGTTTACAAATAAATCTACTCATTATTAAAACTAAAGTCTCTCATGCACATGTGGAAGAAGAATTCAAATGCACCTAGGAGGAAACATCATAACCAACAACATATAAACATGTTATCCCACCAAAACCCAAACTCACCACGGTTTTCTAACCAAAAAATGAAACCATGTATAACAATATAATACAAATCATATTTATTATAGAAACCCCAAACCTCTTTCCCATGTATTTTATGCTCTCCTGTTCCAACTTCATAGACCCTGGAGCTTTCCCCACTTCTGAATAACACTACAACACATCAAAATCCACACGCAAGCACCTGAGCCATCAAATTGCATAACATGTTTCCAATAGAAACCTAAGAAATCTCATCACATCACATATAATAACTTGTGTCATATGGTATCATGAACATTAATTTCACCTTCCTTTTTCCCCTCTTCGACCGGGAATGACCACCACCGTAAGTCATCTCATCACATCTCACCTAAAGACACATGGTCTATCACATATCATCAAATCACATGTACATAGTGAAAATTTTAACTTATGGTTATAATATCCCATGAATATCATCAATCCCTGGAAGAGGGAGTGTGGAGTGTGGGTAGCCATCCACCCATCCTCCAACTGAGATTTTGGAAAAAAACACTTCTAAAACATTTGGTGATAAAAATAGTGATCTACATAGGTGGGGTGTCCATAAAAATTACAAGGAAATATAGTGTGTATATAAAATCATAACACATAACCCCATCCTATGGGATTATAATTGGGCACCAAAAAATTCATAAAATTACCACTTTTCCTTCCATCCCTAAAATAACAACACCGCATAAATAATCCATAAGACACTGAACACAATTCAATTCAAATAATCCATTTTTCATATTTTCCATTTACCAACCAATTACATTCATTAAAACCATTTATTTATCAATCCCATTATTTCACATATAATACTCAACCACTTAAACAGAAATTCCCAATTCAATTCATTCATTAATTATCCATTTTTAACTAAGTCACAAATTTAACATTTTTATTTAACTTCATTACTACCCACACATTTATCACAAACCAACCTAATCTTATCTCATATGCCTCATATCACAACCACACATCACACAATCATAAATTTTTAAAATTTAGAAAAATAAGGTATTTCATCACATTTCACTCTTTATTTAATGAAATGTTCACACATTTGATAAATATTGGGGAAATAATTTTACTAAAAAAATAAACATAATTTATTTATTTGATTTAAATTGATTCCAAACAATCACACCAATAAATATTTCACATCACACATAAAAATATAACAAACAAAGGATTCCAATAACCTTTATTTTTAGTGAGACATCAGTAATTAAAAATCTTTTAAATAATATTATAATAGAAGAAAAAACATGTGACTACTTCCTTGTTATGGAAAAAATAATAATTAAATTCATGCGATTATCACTTTTTATCTCTTGGATAATCTTTCAATTATCTAAATTAATTCAATGTTAAGTAATTATGATAATAATTATATATGAATTAGATAATAATTTTTATGGAAATAATTATCTGAAACAAGAAAAAATCATATGAAAATACAAGTGAAATTCCATCATTCCTCATTAATTCCAATTAATCAATTAGGTATCTCTATTTAGACGATGCAACTATCTTCACAAAGGATAACATGAATATACCCCTCACACATGACTGACAGAGACGAAAGATGAATGTTCACCCATATTTCCTTCATTTCAATGATTCCCTCTATAAACTATTTATTCACGCTTTTTTCTTATAGTAAAATTAGAACTCCTATACACACCCATTATTCATGAGTATCACATTTAATTTAAATTTCTCCCACTTCTAATCAATCACTGCACATTTAAATCTCATAAATTTTCTAAGGATAAAACATGCAAACTATCATTACATATGGGACATCTTTCAAAAAAATTAAATCATTGTTTTTCTTAATTCCATATATATAAATATATAAAAATATAAAAATATATAAAATTTAAATAAATATATTCATTTATATATAAATATTTTTGTATATGAATATATACATAATATTGTAGGCACATGAGCATTTTTTTAAGAATATTAATTATAAATACATATATATGTGTGTGTGTGTGTGTTCATAAAATATAGTTATGCAGCACAAACATGTATTTATATAACAAATTAGTGTTTATATATAAGTATAATGTTCTTAACATAAAAATTTGAAATGTTTCCTTACAGCATCAGACATGTAAATATATGTATTTACACATTGGTACAATATGTTTTATAATGTTCAATATATCTCACATAATTAAAATTCTAAAAAACATATTTAAATAAAATAATATTGAATTTCATATAATGAATTAAATATCACAAAATTAATTTATTTTAAAAACATCCAAAATAAATTTCATGATATCAAAATTAGTATTAATAAATTATCAAAACCATTCTATTATGTTTTAAAAAATAGAAAGTAAAAGTATTCTGAATTAATGGGAATCCCCTAGAATGTCAAAGGAAGTCTCATGAATATTTTGGACCATTACATTTTATAAAATAAATTTATGGAACATTATTTTCTTTTAAATGATAATCTAGATAACTTATTTTTCTATTTATTATTTAATATATAAATAATTAAATGGATTTTGAAATTAAATTTTATAAAATATTTGCTAAAATCCTTTCGGGAATGTTTTTCAAATGGAGTTGAGTGTATGAAAATTTCTTATTTACATTTAGGTTTGTAGGATCTGAACTCTTTTTTAATTAGTGTTATTCTTTTATATTGATGGATGATGTTGTAATGTTCTAAGTGGCCATGGTTCACATGGAGGTGGTTGTTTTGGTTTTGGTATTGGTTTTATTATCTATTTAGGATGTTTATTTATAGTCCTCTCTATTGTAGATTATTTTTCCTTTTTATTTTATGATATTCATATTATGCTATGTTTATTTGTTCATGAAATTATTAAAGGAATACAAACACATCAAACATAAATAATAAATTTTATTAGATGAAAATCTAGTATATATCATTACAATCCATGCCAAATCTATAAACATTTAGTGTGTTTGGAAGCATGCATAGATACACCAATAGTACAAAAAAGAACTAAATCATATACCACAAGGATATTCACAAAAATAACCATTTGGAAACATATAATTCATAACTAGATTCTTAATATAATTTGGAATAAATAAACATAATAACCATTGAGAATATATTCTTAGTAAGGGACAACAAAGGAGACATAATTGATCATTTAAGAATAACATGAGTATACATGTATCATGAAATAAGAATCTCATTTGAAAATGAAACCTATAAATTCATATATCATAATATATTTTCATAGTGTAAATCTTTTCATTTAATTATAAATGGATCATAGTAGAATAAATAAACAAGAATTTTGAGAGCATAACATGTACATGCTTTTGGATTTGGATGACCTCATAAATACACTCTATTGGGTTAGGGATAACCACCATTGTACCTTCTTTTGGGTTTTTGATAACCTCTCATTTAACCTTTGAGATCATGAAACATTAATCTCTATCCAACTCATTACGGGGATATAACAAACACACCCATCAGATAATAATAACACACTCATATTTATTCCACAGTATCATGAATACATTTATTATGTTTTCATAAATAAACCCATGGAAATGAAAATGGGTTTCATCAATATTTCATCATCAGAACCAAAAAAACTTCTAGATAAATAATAATGATGGTTTCATTCAATCATATCCCCATTTAATCATATGTAATATAAAATGATGCTATAATATATTAAAAATATCTTATACAAATCACTATATCATTTATATAAGAAAATAACATTTTCATTTTGAAATCACCTATTAAAAATATAAAAATTTAAAAAATATTAAGGAAAAAATCTTGACGGAAAAAATAATTGAAATGTTTAAGGAAATATTTATATCATTAAGTTTTAATTATAGTAGTGAATTATTTTTATGTTAGGTACGATAAATTAAGGATTCCATTCAAATTTTTAGTAAAAACATAAAAGTGCCTCATTTGGAAAACTCCAATTAAATTTATTTTAAATAATTTATATAAATTACAATTTTAATAAATAATACATTGAACGATCAGGGATGAATATTAAATCATTACTGAAAAACATTTTAACATAATATATACATTGATTAAGATGATTCCCTACTGAATAGTAATTCAATATCAGTTTTCATTGATTTTTTCGGTATCTTGAGTACATGAAGAGTTGAAAATGAAAGGAAAAAATTTAGTGTCCCAAAAAAACTAAAAGAAAATATAATACATAATATTTGAAATAAAATTATCATAGTATTTAAATATCCTAAATCTAAAAAAACAATCTTGGTAAAAATGAGATTGTATTGTAAAATTATCACCTCAAGTTAGACTTGCTTCATAAACACTCTAACTTCATGTATAATAAATAAAAATTTATTATTACTATATAAAACCCCGTATTAATACATTAAATATTATACATTATCCAAAAATAACATTTCAACAACCATTTATTAATATATTTTTTTTAAATTTCATTTTTTAGAGTTAACTATTCCGGTTTTCAAGACAGTTTCTGTTTGGATGTTATAATCCTTGAATATTTATCATGGTTAAATCATATCCACAATGTCAATCATATTATAAATATCATATTTAATCACTATAAATATTTTTATGACCATACATACAATGTGTTATTGAAAAATTAATTACATCACTTCACTGGGATGGTAGTTCGTACATACACACAAGTGATGTTTCCACTTTTCAGTGGATGGAAATACAATATGTAATAGAAATTCACCATTCCTAAATAATTTTTATATTACATATTTAATATATATATATATAAATATTAAATATATCCTTATCATCTTCTATATAAAGTAGAAATGAAAAATGAATCACATATCTTCATGGAGGTGGTAGTCCACATGTACGAATGAGCGATGTTTTCATTTTCCAAAGAATGAGAATTTAGGAAGGTAGAAAAGATATTGAAATTAAATAAGATTAATTATTTTATAAATTTATTAAGAAAAAATTTAATCTGTAAAAATTATTATTCATTAATATTGGTGATGGAAGATAAATCATATAACTACTTCATGGTAGTGGTCCACATATACGCACAACCAATATTTCCATTTCTCATTTAATAGAAATAATATGGATAAATAATATTACATAAAAACAATAATATATTTGTATATGGAATATATTAATGTAATTATATTGTATATTTTATGATAGAAATGAAGGAGTTAAAAGAGGTAAAATTAAAGTGATCAGTTAAAACGGTTACCACCTCCTTGAGAAACCTCCATTGGATTTATTCTTTCTGATATTTGGGATAGTTTTTTGAAGAAACAAGAACATATATAAAATGTTTAATGATATTGAAAAAAAAAATTCATCAGTTTTAGGTTGAGATAAGTGGATCATGGTTGTGTAAGGAAGAGTAGTGGTGTGGTGGCCATTTATAGTGAAGAAAATAACACACTTGGAATTACTAAAAAGATTCAAATATAATAAATTATTTTTCATATTAAGTGGAAACAAGATTTTTATGTCCAATATATTATTAGTGTTAGTAAAAATCCAATCAAAAAATAAAATTCTGACAATTTTATATGGTTTTAACCCATATCTATTAGGATTAACCCCTATTAACCCTTTTGTTGATTACCAATATATCAAAGTTTTTTTACTCCTTGGTGGTTGTGAAAATTTATATAAAAGGAATCATGATCCATAAATTGACAATGTTTTATATAACTAAGCATATCTAATTATCTATTCAAAATATAATATTTTTATTAATTTTAAAACATTTAATAAATTATTTTAATACTCTGAAATTCTAATATACAACTTTGTATTTGATAGTGTGTTTGACATGCATCACCAAGTGCATAAGGGGATATAATATCCCAAGATTTACAATATATTTTAAATATTAAATATAATAAGAACATGATATAGGTTTTAATTAATGAAAAATTAGTTTTCTTACATTGCACACAAGGTAAACCTTCTTCCATAGTTTGTGTTACACATAAGGTCGTATTTTTTCAAATAACAATGTATTATTAAAACATTATTATATAATACAATATGATATATACTAACAATCATTTTAGTATGTTTGAATATTAATAAATAAATTATTAAAATTTATTTTTAATATAAATATAAAATTATTTCATTGATTACCAATTAATGATAAATGAAAATAATAACCAATTAGATATAAAAAGAAATATTATTATTTATATTCTTTCAAAAATGTTTTTTATTAATAAAAACCGTGAAAAAAATTATTGAATTATTTTAATGATATATTTATTTTATATATCCAATCAATATTTTTTTGATATTCATCCATTATGTTTGATACGCATAAGATAAGACCAAACCCACTTTTGCACATAAAATTATATATATTTATAAAGGCAATGTTAATGCATTTTAATAGAAAACAAATTTTCAAAATGAATTGTGATACTTTATTTGATTTAATATGACAAAATAAGAAAAATATTTGAAATAAAAAAAAATAAAAATTAGTTTAGGGTTAATTTTTGTTATTTTTCAGAAACATATCATTTTTATGAATAGTAAAAAATACTGCATTTTAGTTCAAAACTGTATTTTCATCTTATTTATTTATAAAGTTAAATTATGTTTTATATTGGTTTAAAAGTTTACTTATTTAATATTTTTATGAATTAATCCAATTTATGTTATTAAAATAAATTTCACCACGAAATTGACTATTTTAAGATAGAGAACTTTTGGACATTTTTACTATAGAACCCTGCATTGTTATCCCACATACGGGGTGAATTTTAAATTAATTATCATCACTTCTCAGATTGGAATTTAGAAAAATTGGTTCATTATTTGGATTCAAAATAATTTATAATTTTAAATAATTTCAACTTAGTTTTTGACAAAAAATGTTAGTGAAATTAACTAAAATTAATTATAATTTATAAGGCAAAATTAATCTTCATAAAGGAGTAAACCATTAACTTAAGAGGCCCAAATGACCTTGAAACTTGTTCAACTCCAATTTTATGGGAATATATCTTCGATAAACCATATATTATTGTTTTTGTTTTGTTTTTTATTCCATTTTTTAGTTAAAAACATCTGTACACCAAACTTGTTTCCAAAAATTCCAAGAGAGCTGCTTTCCTTCCCTATAAAAGGCCACCACATCTCCCCACTTCTCACACCTCTCAAACCACGTATGTGCTGCCAAGATCTCCATAAATAGATTAAAAAATCCATCTCCTTAAACTTGAGGGATTCTTTTGTGCAGTAATTCTTCTAAGGAATCCTTTTATTGTAAAATAGAAGAAGATACCCGATTAAGAGGTAATGTCGTCTCTCAATTTTTGAAATTTTATTTCCATTATCTACCACCATAAAATAAAATTATTCCATTATTATGTAAAAAAACAGTATAATCATTATATTAGGATGTTTTTATGTAATGGTTTATACCTATTATTACACACACCTCAATATAATGAGTAACAAACATATTGTTACTTTGTACAGTGAACTACGGCCTCACAAAATGATTATTATTTAATTTTCCTTTACCACAAACCAAAGTAGATATTATGATGGACACTATGTTTATATATGTTTTTTATAATAGGTTTATTATTCTCTAATTTTTATTTATAACATACCTTTATTCTTTCAATCTTGTGTAAATACAATAATTTCATTTGAGGAAGTGTGGACTATCAACCCCTCAAAGCGATTTGACACGTTCATACCATACATGGAAGGTATAAAGGATGGTTTTAATAAAAATATGTAATATATATAACATAGATATGATTATATAATTAAAATATATATATTTATCATTTAGTTTTCATTATTTTAAAAAAATATTTAAATGCAAGTAGCATTCATGTTTACGTATGGACTACCATCTCTAAGAATGGTTCTCTTCATTTATAAACTCCAAATATAATGGACTACTATATATATATATAATGATTATATATGATAATTAATACATGGTTTTTTATTTTGGATTTTATTAAACAAATATTCAATTAATGATAAAAATAAATAACAATTTAAAACTTACTCGACAAAACTAGTCAATTAACACAAATAATAGTTAAATTAATGAAAGAGTGTTCTCAAACGGGTAATAAATTTTTATATGGAATTAATATATGATATTATAAACATGTGTATGGTTATTTTATTATTTATTAACATATTTTAAACCACTATAAAATTGGATAAGTACCACCCTACAAAAAATGATAAGGTAAGGGAATTCATCTCAATTTACTTTCCATTTAGACTTATTTGTGTTAGGCACAAATTCCCTTTTATTTGGTGTATATATTACCCATAAATATTTAATATAATGAATTTAATTATTATAATTATATTTTATGTTTCATTTAATTCTGTGGGAATTATGATTTAAATGTTTCAATGTGGTATGAAACATATTGGAATGCTTAAATATTATTTTTCCTCGGGAATTTTTTAGTTTAAATAACCCTTATTATTACATAACCTACCTAAAGGTATTATTGATAAATCCATATTATTTATGGATATTTGATAAGGAACATTATTTATTTGATATAACAGGAATTATTTGGACTGGTACGACATGGGTGGGGCTCTGTTATAGATATCACCTTGATGCATCAGTAGTCTCATGAGATGAAATAGTTGGAAAAACTAGTTGTGCTTTTACCTGATAGCTAAAACTTCTTGTGAAAGGTCTTGACAATACTGGTTCCACGTACCAAGAAAATATGGTTTCCAATAATTAGGAATTTACCTCTTTTATCTTTATTCAATATTCATCCATGAAATTTTGTGTATACATATATATGGATACATTTAATTATCTGTTCATTGATTAAATTGAATGTGTTTCAGTTTCATACCTTTATATATTTAATTTTCCTTATCTATTTAATTAAATGGAATTTTTTATCACTAATTTACCTTTCCATGTTAATTTATTTACATTTATTCATATTGATTTCATTTTACAAACCCTTAATGGGCATTTGATCTCACCCTTATTATGTTTCAATTATCTAGGTTATGAAGTAGAAATATTTCATTAAGCTTTCAAGGATTCAATTTATTTCATTTTATTATGTATCATTTTTTAATTTCTATTTCCTAATATATTATGGGTATCTTCTATATAATATGGATTTCCAATGCTACTAATCTGGTTGGTCCTTTGGGATTTTATTCCTTGTAATCAAGTCAATGTAATTAATTAATTCAATAGCTCTAAGTTTCTGGGGTCTGGGATTTACAGTTGGTATCAATGGATGTTTAAAAGAAACCATGGAAACTAGATTAATATAACATATATTAGGGAGAACAACCCAAAATAGATATTGAATATAAGTATACAAGATCATCCTAGAATTTTAGTAAGGTTGGTATTATGTGGGTATTCTCGGAAATATATCCCTCTCTTGATACTATAAGTGGGAATGGATCTGGAACAAATGTACATAAGATTAAAAACTATGAAATTGTGTTATAATCCTAACTCTAGGTAACCTGGTAGATGAAAATGGGACTTACTATGCACTTGATTTGACACCCCCATGATATATGCTTAAGATAATTTACATTCTAATTACATATCATTGTGATTGATTTGGAAGTAAATATTTCCCCAAATACACTAATGTTTTCAATCTAGGATTTATGATTCATAAATTATTATTGTGTGTTATTAAATATACAGAGTTTTATAATGTTCATAATTTTAGGAGAGAATCCATTATATTCTATTGTTTAGAAATAACACCTAGAAAAAAAAAACGGTGTCAATACACATGGAGAATATAGATATTTCATTTCTAGGGAAACAAATATTGATGGTATTGGAACTGGGAAAGTTATTTTTATATTAGGAAATCATAATCAAGTTGTGAAAAATAACATTTCTCGAATGGTGAAACTTATTCCATGGTGAGAATATCCTATGCTAGATCTCTTTATGTTGAATAATACCCCATAATTTTGTAGAAATGTTAATCCAATTGTTTCTAAAAAATTGACTAAGTCTCTAGAAAATATATTTAAAACCTTAGAATTTATTAAAAAGGGAAATGTTACACATGGGGTTTATTATCTCCCAGGTGATGCTGAACAGTGGTGGTCTATAATACAGAATACAAAGGAGGAAGAAGAAGTTGAACTCATAGAATGGAGAAATTTTAAGGATACATTAACCGATAAATACTTCCCCATTATCAAAAAAAATGAGATGAAGATGATATCCCTTAGCTTAAAGAAGAATAAATAAGAAAATATTGCTAATTATGATGTTACCTTTATATGTTTATCTTGGGATGAAACAGAATATATATGAAACATGGAGTGCAATATTTACAACTTCTTTGAATCTCTTAAACCAAATCTTTGAAGGGAGTTGGTTTCACATAATTTTTCATCATGTGAATTAATAGTTTTATGTTCCATTAAAACATAGTAGTAATTCTCAAAATCAAATGCATTCAAATGAAACCAATAAAAGAATATGTTATTTAAGCACCATGAAAAAGGAAATGCATCAAATAAGAAGAGAAAAATTGACAAATTTCCATTATGTGAGAACTGTAGAAAGAATCACCCAGGGAAATACTTGACCGAAATGGGAGTTTTTTATAAGTATGGAGAAAAGGGTCACTAAAAAATAATAATAATAAAAGATTAAAAAGCGTAATATTCAGTGTTACAACTACAAGATGATAGGTCACTATGCAAATGAATACCCCAAGAATCAATAGAATATACCTAATAATAAGATAAGGTATCATGGACAAGAATATGTTATTGAAATAATCAAAGTTGGATGATGAATTTACATATGAATTTGGATCTAAGAAATATGTTTTAAAAGTATTTTTTTATGATGTTATCATCATATAATGTATGAAAAATATACGGATTTTAATCCATTAATTTTTGTTAGGTATTTCTTATCATATGTTGAATGGTATGAAGAAACTTTATTCAGTAGAGAGATAATATTTTTAGAAAACATGTGATTGATGAAATGAAAACCCTTATTAACTTCATGATGTTGCACTAGTGGTGGAGAAATCATTAAATTGGATAAGTATTGAATACATTGTAACTGATTAATGAATTATCAAAAAGTGTTATATTATGGAGTCTGCAACACTTTTTGATTTCCGGAATATATCCAATAACATCTATTTTAAATTATTAATAAGGAATAATTAATGTTAATTTGATTTATTACCATATTTCAAGAGGTATATAATGAAGTTATGTAGTTTTTTAGAATATGAAAATTTAGAGCTGCTTTATGTTGAATAAAGTCTAATGATAAGTTCATCCCAGAAATTCAGTGACCTAATTTCTAAATTATTGTATCATAATATTTTTAAAAAGTTAACTATTTATAAAATTTTTTATATTGATCATTAGATAATATTTTCAAGGTTAAAGTATTACTTCGGCATATGATGCATCATCTACTAAGAGATGATGTAAAAATAGTTCAAGCTGTAATAAAAGGAAAATATTATTTTTGTAGAAAACTATATTTAATTATACTATTATAGAGTGAAATAATTCCATAATTATAGAAATATAATGGTTTTGAAACAAAAATGGTGTCCTATTATAATCATTTTTTAGGATATCAATGAACTTTATTAATTCATATGGTTATTGGTTTTGGGTCAAAAATATTCATCTTAACATTTTCTTTAGCACTCTCAATAATAACTTTATTGTAGGAATTTTTCTTCTATATTCATGTTTCCATTTCCCACCTAGGTTCAAATTTTATGGAATCTTTTAATGTGACTGTTGTAATTTCTTCCTCTCTTATTATAAATAAGTGATATTAACACTTTTTATAATCTAGGTCTTTCAAAAATAGTTTATTATAAATCCCTAGATTACTGAGGTCAGGTCTCATTTTCTATGATGCAATTTAATTAAGTTGGGGAGAATGTAACACCCTAAAATTCTAATGTACTAATTTGTATTTGATAGCGTTCATGACATGAATCACCAAGAACGTAAGAGAATATAATATCCTGAGAATCTATTATATATTTAATATTTTAAATATATAAAATACATTATATATGTTGTAATGAACACAACACTGAGTTAGATTATCTTTCATGCAATACAGACCTTCCTTCAAATCTTTCATTACATGAAAGACCATGTTTCTCCAAATAACAATTTATTATTAAAACATTATTATCTATTTTAATATAATATCTCCTAGATGTTATGTTAGTGGATATGAATAGTAAAAACTAAATTATAAAAATTTATGGTTTATATAAATATAAAATGAATTCATTTCTTACCAACTAATGACAAACAAAAGTAATAACCAATTGCATATAAAAATAAATATTATTATTTATATGCTTCCAAAAGAGTTTTTTTGTAATAAATATAGTTAATTACAATTAGTGTATTATTTTAAAATAATATATATAAAATATTTTCAATCAAATATTTTTTATATTCATCCAATATGTTTGATATCTATAAGATAAGATCAAATCCTATTTTACACATAAAAATCTATATTTTTATAAAGGAAATTTTACCACCTTTTAATGAAGAACCCGCTTTAAATATGAATTTTGAAACATTAATTGATTTAATATATCAAAATATCCTTCATATTTTAAATTAAAACATAAAAAATTATGTTTGGGTTAATTTTTTATATTTTTCAGAAACATGTCATTTTTTAATAAATAGTAAAAAATACTACATTTTAGTTCAAAACTATTTTTCATCTAATTTATTTATAAGGATAAATTACGTTTTATAATTTTTTTCAATTATAAATAGATTATATTTTTATCAATTAATCCAATTTAGGTTATTAGAATCAATTTATCTTTTAAATTGACTATAAAAAGTTTCCAAACATTTGGATGTTTTTACTTTAAAAGCTTGTGTTTTCATACCATTTATGAGATGAAATTTAAATTAATTTCTTCCACTTCTATGATTATAATCTGAAAAATGGATTTTATTTTTGGAATTAGAATAATTTATAATTTCTAATAAGTTCAACTTAGTTTTTTACCAAAAATATTAGTGAACGTAATTAAAATTAATTATAATTATTAAGGAAAAATTAAGCTTAATAAAGGACTAAAACTTTAACATAAGGGGTAAAATTACAAATCCACTTTTTCCAAAACCCATTTTCTAGCCATATATCGACTATAAACAATAAATTATTGAGTTTGGTTGGTTTAGTATGCATTTGGTTAGGTATGAAATGTGTAAACCTATCTTGTTTCTAAAAATCCCAGCTGAGTCTGTTTCGTTCCTTATAAATGGTCACCACCTATCCTCATTCCATATACCTCTCAAACCACTTTTACATGGAAAATATTAGAACAAATATATTCTCAATTATTTATTTGATTTTTTTATTACATGACAAAGAACTGTGTAGACGGTGTATACTCATTTAAGATACATAATACACAACTAAAAATTAATAAAAATAACCTGATTAAACCAATCATTAATATTTCAATTGACCAATAATAATTTAATATTACAAATTTTTATTAAACATAAAAAATATTAGTGATATTAATCAAAGAGAGTGACATTTTGTATTTATACATTACAAAAAATAATAATATTATTATTATTAATGAAATGTTAAATAAATTTTCAAAATATGAAAGAGAATATTATTAAGACTTAAGGAAACTATAAAATGAAATGAACAAAACGGTTTGGATATTTATAGGTTGTATCCACTAGTTTTAACCATGTTTTACTGGTTATACCCTTACTGAGGTGAAAAATATTTATTGCGGTTACTATTCATAATGAAAAAATAAAATTTAACTATTAAACAAATTTTAACCACAAAATTAAAAATATGGAATCAATTTTTCAATATTCAATTTCTGGAATTATAATATTTAAATTATAAATTAATCATGCAAAAACATAATAAAGAAACATTTTTAGGATGAATTTTTTTAGTCACAAAATTGGACGTATACAAAAATAGATTATAAGATTTATTCAAATGTAATTAATCATATTATTTATAATTGAAGAACAATACTTTTACATAAATTTAAAATTAAAAAAAATATGAGACATTAAAAGTACATGATTTATTGAAAATAAAAAACAAATTTACAAAGAAAATTTTATTTTTCACTATTCTCTTGGTAATAAATCATTTTATAAAAATTTAAACTAATAACCATAAACTAATATTGACATAATGATTTGAAAAATTATATTAATTTTCTAAAATAATATTCTAAAAAGGTTAATTATGTATAATAAAATCCATTTAAAAAATGAAATAAATTCTATTTTCATGGAAACATATTTTTTAACTATAAAATGAATTTACTAAAAATGGGTACTTTTTTATTATGAATTAATAATTACTTTTTAATTATATAAAACAATTATACATACTTCATATTAATTGCTTATTCCTATTCATACCACCAATTTAAAATCTAGTATATAATTTCCACATTTAAATAATAATATTTTTATAGTATATCATAGTTCTCTTAAAGCCCAGTGTTTCATGTTAAGAAAGTTATCGATCATAGTATTCATTTAAACTAAATTTTTATGGTCCTATAATTCATAAGATTTTATTTTTATTTCAACTTCTTATTATAACTCTGATAATTTGCTTCATTGATGTTAAGACTATTTATTTTATTCTTGGAAATATGATGCATGAATGGGTTACTTCAAATTGCTTGGGTTTGATTCATGATGTTGTTATTTGGATTCTTATTATGGAGTTGTTTTAAAATAATATGTTCATGATACATAAGAACTAGATTACAAACCATAGAGGTTGATAATTCCCTCCAGGCCCAATGGTGGTTTGGGTCTGGTGATGTGTTAGGTTTGATTGGGCCAGTTCATTATAGGTACTGAAACATCTAGAATATCACCTTCCATTACTATTAACCTAGATTCACCAGTCCCAAATCAATGTGTTAATTATTCTATAAAATTATTTTAAAATATCATAATTCCCTCTATAATCTATAGGAATTAATTAATTCTAGAATAATCATTTAAAAAATTATATTTTTTATTTGATTCATTCTTTCCAATATTTTTATCTCCATGTTCTGGTCATTACATAAGTCATTCTAATTGAAAATAAAATTTATTCTTCTGATGAATGTCCTCTTAAAAAAATTAAAAATTAAAAATGAAAACATTTCATCATTTTATCCCATAAATAATCATGTATGGGATTTATATTTGATGTTTCACTTATCCTTGGTATCCACATAGGCATAGTTAAGCCTATTGTACACTTTCACAAGGTTATGTTCCTTTTGTTTTCCAGAAAATACGTACTATAGAATTTAATACCCCAACATCCTAAGAGAATTAAATTATATATGTATACTATATATTTTAAAACTTCTATAAAACACTAAAAATATATAATATTATTCTCAAAATAATTCATAACGAGAAACACAGAGGTTTAAGGAAAATCCAATATACTAAAAAAAAATTATTGAAATGTGGTTATTATAACTAATCCATTGAATTAGTGATATGAATAGGAATATAAAAATTTGACAAATATTTATAATAGTTTAATATAATTAAAATTTATTAATTATTTAATAATAAATATTCACTCAATTCCCAATAATTTCATTTTATTCTTCATAAATATGTTTTATTTAAACATGTATTTTTTGCATTTTATGCTTGAAAATTATAATTAATTTTTAAAAATATTATAAAATATATGTATGGTAATGAATATAGTTCTTTGATATACCATGTTTATATAATATAAGGGTTAATTGTTTAAATTTTTCTAAAAAGACATTTTTTTAACTAAATACTGGAAAATACAAATTTTTGTAACATTGCCTTTTGTATTTATTAAATAAATTAATTTAAATTCACTATTATATTTTAAATTTTATTATAATGTTAAAAAATTAGGATTTAATTATAAATACTCTATTTAACTACATATTAATCGATATTATAACTGATTTTGGTATAAGATCATTTTTAGTCTTAAAACACATATTTATATATTAAATTTTTTGGTGCACAATGTTTTATCATTAAAATAAATTAAATTACTACTATATATTTAATGGTTTATATGAAATCTATCAATAATATGTTCAATTAAATATTTTATAATTCAAATTATGGTTTTAAAAAATGTAATGGAAGTAAATTTTATTTTATAATTAAAATGAATTTTTCAAAAAATGAATCATTGTGTTTTTCACGTTAATTCAGAAATTTTTTATGAAATATATATAAATTGATTGTTATATATTTTATTACATATTTTTAATAAGAACAATAAATATTATAAAAAACTGAATATAATTTTTCTCTTCATAATAACTTCTAAAAATAATAAAAAAGTCATCATAGTAAAGGATAAATCGATTCTACTTGGTGTTAAACCAACAGGTAAGGGTAGTAATGACACATAAACATGTCTAATTATTATTATTTAAATATATTTTAACATTATTTCATTCTAGAATCTATTATGATTCAATTTTCATCTACGTTTACCTTAAATTGACCTCATATTTTCTAAATCTTTTAAGTAATTACATATGTGTACCTCCCCTAACATATAAAATTTAACTTATTCTCCTCAATTATTCACATGATTTGTATACTTATATATAATTCGTGGAATATTAAAAACCTATCCTATATTTATTCTCATTATCCTAGCTCCATTGTTCTTCTTTTAATACCAATCATTCAATGTTTATTGTGTTAGCTAATGGAGGCCTCTCAGAGAAGTGGTATAAATATTAACAAAGATATTTCAATATTATTTCATCTTTCACCTTATATAAACTTGTTTTCACCACAAAAAAATATTAATGTATTATAATAATTGTAATTAAATATTATTATTACTATTTCACCACCAGTCCCCGTCTTGTATTTATCAAATGGGAAATGAATGTATCACTCGTGTGTGTGTGTGGACTATAGCCTTTGTATAGTGATATGATTCATTTTCCTCAACCACCCTTAATGAATAGTTATTATGATGGATTTATTTTTCATAAATAATATGTATTAAATAATTCTATTCCTATAATAATAATATCATACAAAAATTATTACCATCCCATTCATTTAAAAATGATAACATCTCTCATGCGTACATCTAGACTATCACCTCCACAAAGTGTTTGTGATTCATTTTTCATTTCATCATTAAAATAATGGTAATAAATATATATTTAACAAATATATATTTAAATTAAGATATATTTATGATCATATAATGGTGAATTATTATTTATCATTCTTACTTTCTATCTATCAAAAAGTGGAAACATCACTTGTGTGTACGTATAAACTATCATCTCCATAATGTGATGTAAATTTTTTTCATCTTAAAATTATATCAATTGATATAAAATTGTAAATAATTTCTAAATATGATACTTATGAAATTATTAACATTATTTATATCATAAAATATTACCAAATTTCAAGGACCATAACCCAAGAACCACAACATCCATGAAAAATGAAACAATAACCACCCAAAAACAAGGATTTCAATAAAGAATTATTAATAAACTATTATTTAAATATTTTAAGTGGATAATATATGATATAATAATTATTTAAATATATATTTTAAATAATTATGATAAATATTAATTTATTATATTTGAGTCTAGAGTTCTAATGAGTCAATTCAGACATAAGGTAGGGGTTCTTCATCTCAATATTGTTTCATTCAGATCTGTTTGATTCTATTCACCTATTTATGTCTATGAGGTGTATAAAAGGATATATTTAATTATTATATATTTTATCATTCTTAATTTATGGTATTTAAATTTAAAAATAAAAACATTTTATCCTTGTTTTTTTATTTTAATGTAACCAAGTTGGTAAGGGTTTATCATCCCAAATTGTCTTCTTTAGGACATATTTATATTATTCAGCAATATTCTTTTGTGGGGTATATCTATTTCACTACCTATATGTCATATAATTATTCCTTTTATATTCATTTTATTTATACTTTCTCTTGAAATTGTTTCTTTCATGGGGGTTATGATTCCAAATCTTGTAAAGACTTAAGGATTTTTCTTTAGATTCGCAATTTTACCAGTGTTGTTTATGATTATATTTTTTATAATGAAATTATATTATCAATATCTATGAAATAATATGAATTATATTGTTCAATGGTCATTTATATAAATTATTTTTCCTATCATTCTATATTATTTATGTACACAAGAGATAGAAAGAATATTTTTTTGGAAAACTGACCTTATTTCCCTCTTCAATCAAGAATCTTCTTCTACCATATCCAAATTTTTCATAAAATTTACTTTTGAGAATATTTTAATAATTTTTACTGATTTTATAAATTCATTTTTACTCATGTATGAATTCATATTAAAAAAATTATAATGGATATTTCTATCATTTTCCAATCAAGGAACTCTTATTTTTTATCGAAAATGTGAAAGGATTGTTTATTTTAACATACATTGCAAGAGAGGAAATTACATCAATCAAAACTATCCTTAACATTGAATCTTTCTTTTTAAATTTACATGTATTTGTTCAAAGAAAATTTTTTCCATATTTTATTTAATTTTTAGATTAAAAAGAGTTCTTTCAAATTGAAAGTTTTATTTTCCTCAAAATAATGTTATATTTTTTTAATGGTATTTTCATATATATCTACATCCCTTGATGTTTCATACTATTTACTATATAAGAACTCGATTTTTCATATAGGTATGGATATGATAAATTTTGATCTAATTATTTATTTTGGACCTAATATGGATTTCTAATGAGTTAGCAATGGTCTAAGGGATTTCTAGGGTTATTTGAAGCCCGGAACCCATCTTTTTTGGAGAAATAGACCTAGAATTGTATATATAGTAAACCATGCAAGGATACCATGTGGTAAGAGAAAATTGTGATGGTGGAATGCCTATTTGGAAAGACCATTACAGCACAGTTTTCACATGGTTTCTCTGACTTTGTAGCTTAACCATGTGAGTGCCCATTTTCCTAGGTTTCAGTGCATGGTTGGCACATGTTTTAGAAAATCGTGTGGCCAAACCATGAACATGATAAATTTTTGGTTAATTTTACCATTTTATTTTTAATGATCTATTTAACCTATATTTATTCCTTAATCTAATTTCAAAATGTATTAACAATCTTTCCTCTCATTTTGGAGATTTTTGAAAGCCTAAGGTAGGTATCAAGAGATACCCATCATCATGGAACTGATTGAGGTACCATTCATCGCGTTGGATGTGCAAAGGTAATTACTCAAGTCCATTTAAGCCTTTATTATTGTTCTTTTTCTCTGAAGCTAATTATCGAGATGTGAATTTTTTTCCCTTTTTATCTGATCAACTATATTCTTAGTCGAATCAAAGGATGATATCGGATGAGGAGAGTTATAAAATCCTAAGGTGGGTGGCCTATAACTCATCCATCGAGTTCGTTGATTTTGGTATTTTTCATATGGGGCCTTCCAATTTTATCAGGTGTGGTTTATTGAATTTATATGTCATGATTACAATCATTAGAACTATATGGTTAGGCACTTTCCCAATATGTGATTATTTGTTACTATTTACACCCACAACTCCATCCATGCCATATAGGATGTTATTCAATGATTTTTTTGTAATTTTTTGATGCATTTGCGCCTCCATTCAGGTGTGTCATTTCTTGGCCTTCCTTAGGGTATTCTTTTCTATATTAAATTTCTTAATTTTAAATTATGAATATCATAATGGAATGTATCATGTATACTCAACACTTCACCCACCTAAAGTAATTGACTCAATTTGATAAATAAATGTTAAATAGAAATTTTCATGTATACTTGGTATATGAATTTTTCTTATTTGATGTAAATAAATGTTTGGTTGCATTTTTGTAGCACCCCTTCCGTGTTGATAGAATGCAGCAGAGTAACCCATGATTGTTGAAAATGCCTTAAATATATTAAATGAAAGGTTCCATAATAAATTATCCTCGTCAAACTAATGAAATAAAATGACAAGAACCATATAAAATATTATATAACATCATTATCAAATTATAGTGGCCTTACTTGATCTCTCCATGGATTCCATAAGGAATTCCTTGAGCACTCGGGAACCCCATTCAAATTCAATGATACAGCTTTATTGGGTTGACACCAACCTAGAAACTGGTCTTTTTCTAACTCTAGATGCATGGTATGACATCATATGATCCCTCATGTATTATTACAGGATTCCTGGGATAAACTCCTTAGATACAACAATGGTAAATAGGTTTCAGGTTTAATGCCCATTGGTCCCAGTAATTGTTTAGCCGCATTATACCTTGGATTAATTCCACATACTCGGTAGAATTCTTATTGTGGAATTCCTTGTCCTATCCTCCCTGAATTACACACTTACCCTTATCCAGTCTGCAATAATTACTGAGTTAAAGACCCCTGAGGACTATATTGAATTAGTTATTACCGTGGAACTTCATTACTAAATATTATTACAGGTATCCTTGTTAAATCTTGGAACAATCACTATTTTCAACATGTGAGTTATTTATAAACTGGTAACAATAAAATAATGAATTAATTACATGTTCAAACACCAGCTGATGGTTGAAGTATTTACTTTTTGATTCAATAAGGTTTTCCTTATGACTTTTCCATTCCTTCTTGTTTTGAAAATCACAAACACCTTATAACTAAGTAAATGTATATTTTACCTCCCTAAGGAAAATTTTCATCTATAAGTAAATTTACCCTAACCTTGAGTTTCTTATTCTTTGCAAAAAAAAATCTTATGTTCAAAAACCGAATTCTTAACCAAAATCCCGGAATAATATAATAACATGTATTGGAGTATTCTGCTTCTAGGATCCGAATTCTAGATATGAACTGCAATGAAGTTCCACTCCGAATTATGGATACGAACTTTTATGATTTCGACTACGAACTCTTAAGTAGTTCGACTCCGAACTTTTATGAGTTCGACTCTGAACTCTTATGAAGTTTGACTCTGAACTTTGATGAGTTCGACTCCTAACTCTTAAGTAGTTCGACTCCGAACTCTTATGAAGTTCGACTCCGAACATTCATGAGTTCAAATCCGAACTCTCAAATAGTTTGACTCCAAACTTTTACCAGTTCGACTTTGAACTCTGCAAGTTCATATTATGATCTCTGGTGAAACCAGACTCCGAATTCCTATAAAACAGAATCTGAACATATCTTCACATAGACTCCGAATTTCATTTTGGTTAGACTCCATAATTTTAATTTGCTTACACTCTAAACTTAGTATGGTTTTTACTTACAAATTCTTCATTACAAAATTATGTCGTTCATTCAGTTATACTTGGTTTGTTATTAAATGATTTCCTCTATTCTGTTTCAAACTAACCTTTGGTTAAGTTACACGTGTACAGGTCACTCTTATTTTTATGGAAAATTTGACCGTTGGAGGAGGGAGCCGAACGTTGTAAATTTTCCTATAAATAGGAGCTCATTTGAAAGAGCTCATCAGATACACAGATGAAACAAGTTGATTGATCTAGAGACCACATGCTGTTAAGGTGATTTCTAGAGAGAGAAGATTTCCATGACCTGTGCATATTGAACTTCTCGTTCAGATTGCTTCGTGTGACTCCGAATGTTGGCGATTACATGCAAGGACTTCCAGGGATAGGAAGACAGAGGTGCCGACTACCTTGAAGTTTGAGGGCTTTCTTGCTGAGGAAGACAGAGCTTCCAACTACCTTGATGTTGAGGGCTTGTGGGGACTGCAAGATAGAGATTCTAATCTTCGTATCGAGGGCTTACCATGGTGTGGGTAAGATAAACTTTCTTGAAAGTATAAATCAAGGGACCTTTATCCAAGGTTTTTGGATACCCTTCTCTTTGGGTTAAAAGACTTATATCTTGTTACTCGTAGTTTTACTACTTAGTTTTTTCCGCTTCACTTTTGTATTCTAAGGAAAGTATAATTATCTTATATTTCCTTACACTTGTACTCTGATTAGTTTAGATTCTATATGCTTTAAGGTAGAATATCATATTGTAAACTTTGGTTCCAATTCTCCAGTTGGTGATTAGAGGTGTTGTGAATTTGCTTAGTTTAACTTTGTTAAACTTAGATCTTTCCTTGCTTAAGGATTTTTTTTAAGGTTTACAATTCACCCCCCCCCCTCTTGTAATTTGAGCATCTGCATCACTATTTTGATCCTACAATTGGTATCAGAGGAGGTCTCTGAAATACTTATATTCAAATATAATTTTTTCTTTCTCATTTTTCATTGTTCTTCATCCTTGCTTTGAAAGTTACTTTTTCATTCCAAACTTTGTCATTCTGAACTTTGTTATTCCAAATTTTTTCATTCCAAATTTTCATTCTCAATTGTCATTCCGAACATTGTGGTTATGAACTTTTTCTACTAACTAGTTTAGTTGCCAAAGTTGTTTTAAGAATGGATGGAATAAATGTTGGTTCCATTGACAATCTAAATCCTACAAGACCATCAATCTTTGATGGTAATGACTATGAGTACTAGAGAGATCGAATGAAGACTTTTGTTATCAATACTGGAGTAGATAATTTCATGATGCTTAATGGTGATTATAAAATTCCTAATAAGGAAGTTTGAACATTCACTAACCAGGAAAAGCAAGAGTATCAACTCAATTATAAGGTACGCAATACCATACTATGTTCAATGACTATAAATATATATAACCAAATTTCTTCTTGTGAAGCAGCTAATTGTATCTGGAAGAAGTTAGAGGTTACACACTTTGGCACTTTTAAAGTGATTGAGACTAGGAGAGATATGCTTAGAGCTGAATACCATGGCTTCAATTTTCCTTATGGTGAACCAATTTGCAAAGTTCAATAGAGGTTTATGACTATAGTGAACAGTCTTCAATCAATAAGAGATAAATTTCTGGATGATGAAGCTCTTATGGATAACATAATTGATATTATTCCCAATGAGTGGGAATCCAAGAGAATAGCTATTGATGAGAATAGGAAGGTCACTCAAATATCGTTAGATGAGCTATTTGGAACTCTTCTCCAGCTAGAAACAAGAATGAATAGAGATGCTGACAACATCAAGAAGAAGAATGTAAATGGTACTGTTGCTTTTACAACAACATCAAATCATATGAAAGCTAAGACTCCTGAGAGAGTAACCAAATCCAAGTCTAAGAAATTCATTATCCAATCCAAATCTAGTGAGAGCGAAGTATCTAAAAATGAGTTAGCAAATCTTGCTCGAAGGATGAACAGGAAATATGGCCAGAGAAATTTCCAATCAAAGTATAAGAAAAAGGAAAGGAAATATAGGAAATTTGGAGAAGTTACTTGTTATGAATGCAAGAGAGCTGGACATATTAGATCGGATTGCCCTTTGCTCAAAAAGAAAGAAAGGAAAGAAAGGCATTCTGACAAGAATAGAAAGAAGTATTATAAAGCCAAAGATAAGAATGTTCTGAAAGCTAATGACACCTGGAGTGCTAGTGGTGGTGACTCTTCAGATGAATCTTCTAATTATGAATCTTCAGAACAGAAGAATCTTGGTCTTATAGTCAGATTACCCATTAACAATCATTGTTTTATGGCTAAGGTGAAAAATGATGAATCATTGACCAATGTTTCTTTAAATACCAATGATAGAGAATATTATAACTCTTCTAATGAAGAATCCTCTTCTGATGAAGATAATACTTTACCTACCTATGAAGAAGTTTCTAGGTTTTCTGAACTTCTTGAAATTGAGAATTCCAAACTCTATAAAAAACATGGTAATGAAAACTCTAGGAATACTATTCTTATGAAGGAAATATCAGATCATACTAAAGATCTTGATAGGAAAAATTCTGATTTTATAAGTATTTCAAAAAATCTTGAGGAAGTAAGTTCTGAGAAGAGAAAACTTTCTAAAGAGTTAGAAAAAGTAATTTTTAAGAAAATTGCTTCGAGCCTAGATCTAGTTCTAAATCTAATGATTTTGAAGATAAAAACATGGTTTTAAAACTTAAGTCCGAAATTTTTTCCTTAAAGAAGTGTTTATCGAACTTTACCCATGGTAAAGAAAATTTTGATAAAATGTATTCCCAAATACGACCTTTAAGAAACAAATATGGATTTTCTTATACCCATGAAAAACAAATTGTTGGTAACAATTACTTTGTTTCACAAAGTGCCCCATTTTGTACCAAATGCCAATGTGGTGGTCACTGGGAAAAGAACTATTATTTAAAGAAAACCCAATCTTTAGGTTTTCATAAGGAATATTTTTTAGAGAAGATGTGGGTGCCCAAAATTTTGTTATATAGAAATTACGGATCCAAACAATTTTGGATTCTGAAAGTCTAATTATTTTCTTGGTTTCAGGAAGATAAAGGAAGTACCAACATCAATACATGGTACATGGATAGTGGGTGTTCCCAGCACATGACTGGTAAAAAAATCTATTTTGAAAAGATCATTAAAACGAAAGGAGGAAAGGTAACTTTTAGAGATAATGCTCAGGAAGAAATTTTGGGTATTGGTAATATTGTTCTTCTTGGTAAAACTTTGATTTCAAATGTTTTATTTGTGAAGGGTCTTAAGCACAACCTCATTATCATAAGTCAGTTATGTGATGAAGTAAACCTTGTGAATTTTTGTAATGATAAGTGCTTAGTTCACAATTCTAAGGAAGAATTTATTCTCTCAGCCAATAGGCAAGAGAATGTTTACACATTGAACTTAGAAGACCATAGAAGCCAAGATTTACCTTGCCTTAGAGCAATGGAAGATCATTCTTGGTTATGGCATAGAAGATTAGGTCATTGTAACTTTAGGAAATTATGTAAACTCTCTAAGAAGAAACTAGTTAAGGATCTACCAGAGCTTAGATTTGATTCTTATAAAGTTTGTGATCCTTGTCAATATGGAAAGCAACATAAATCTACTTTAAATAAATCAGTGAAGTCTCAACAACTGATGCATTACAGTTGGTGCACATGGATCTTTTTGGTCCAACAAAAACTGAAAGCATTATAGGAAAATACTATGTATTTTTTATAGTTGTTGATTACACTATATTTACATGGGTCTATTTTCTAACAAACAAGTCTGAAGCTTTTTCTTATTTCAAAAGTTTTAGAGCCCAAGTTAAAAATGAGAAAAATCTTCCACTGAAAACTATTCATAGTGATCATGGAGGAGAATTTCAAAATTCTGATTTTGAAACCTTTTTTAGTAGAAAAGGTATTACTCACAACTTTTCAGCACTTAGAACTCCTCAACAAAATGGTGTAGTTGAAAGAAGAAATAGAATTCTTCAAGAAATAACTAGAACCATGTTGAGTGAATATTCCATAGCTATACATTTCTGGGCTAAAGCTATTAGTACTACTTGTTATACTATAAATTGAGTTTTGATTAGACCTTTTCTTAATAAAACTCCTTATGAGTTATGGAATGGTAGAAAACCTAGACTTTCCTACTTCAAGGTTTTTGGTTGTAAATTATTCATTCTGAATACGAAAGATAATATACCTAAATTCACACCAAAATCTGATGAAGGAATTTTCTTAGGCTACTCCACAACTTCTAAGGCATATAGAGTTTTCAATAAAAATACTTGTACCGTTGAAGAAACAGTGCATGTAAAATTTGATGAATCAGATCCTTTTTTTTAACCATCCAAACCAACATCCTCGGATGTTTTTTCACAAACTGATTATCAACCTTTGATAGAAGATCCTTCTAATAAGGATAATGTTCAAGAAGATACTTCTAAAACATTTACCCCAGAAGACATTCTACCCTATGTTGATGAATTGGTTTTACAAAACCCAAATCAGGTGTTTCTTAAGAATCATCCCAGTGATATCATCATTGGTGATGTAAATCAACCTATAAGGACTAGGAGTTCCTTGAGAAATGAATTAGAACATCTAGCATTTCTTTCCTAATTAGAACCAAAAAGCACTGATGAGGCTTTAGGTGATGATGATTGGATCAAAGCCATGCAAGATGAACTAAATGAATTTGAAAGGAATAAAGTTTGGACCTTGGTTGAAATACCTAAGGAAACTTCTATTATTGGAGTAAAATGGGTTTTTAGAAACAAGTGTGATGAAAATGGAGTCATTGTAAGAAATAAAGCTAGACTAGTTGCTAAAGGCTATAACCAGCAAGAGGGAATAGACTATGAAGAAACCTATGCTCCAGTAGCTATACTTGAATCTATTCGTATTTTACATGCCTTTGCAACATTCTTCAATTTTAAAATTTTTCAAATGGATGTGAAATGTGATTTTCTTAACGGTTATGTTCAAGAGGATGTTTTTGTAGAACAAACTCCTGGCTTTGAAGATACAAAACATCCTGATCATGTTTATTGGCTTACCAAAGCATTGTATGGCCTTAAACATGCCCCACGAGTTTGGTATGATAGACTCACAGGATTTTTGCTTCAAAATAACTATGTTAAGGGAAATGCACATCCAACTCTCTTTATAAAGAAAGATAAGAAAAATGTTTTGATCATTCAAATATATGTTGATGACATTATATTTGGTTCAACTCAGCAATCTTTAACTGATTCTTTTGTAAATCTAATGAAATATGAGTTTGAAATGAGTATGATGGGTGAGTTAACTTTTTTCCTTGGTTTTCAAATTTCTCAAAGACCAGAAGGAACCTATATATCTCAACATAATTATATTGAAGATCTTCTCAAAAAGTATGGTTATGACAACACTAAGAGTATAAGTACACCCATCGGTACCTCAAACTCCTTAGATCTTATTGAAGCTGGGAAACCAGTAGATCAAACATCTTTTAGAGGTATTATAGGAAGTTTAATTTACTTAACAGCTAGTCGACCAGACATAATGTTCTCATTATGCTTATGTGCAAGATATCAATCCAATCCTAAGGAATCTCACTTAAAGGCAGTAAAAAGAATTTTTCGCTACCTAAAGAGAACCATGGATAGAGGATTATTTTATACTTCTGAAAATGATTTTGTCTTAAAAAGTTTTTCGGATTCTGACTTTGGTGGATATAGAATGGATAGAAAAAGTATATTTGGAACTTTTCATTTCTTAGGAGATTCATTAGTTTCTTGGTCATGCAAGAAGCAAAATTCTGTAGCACTTTCCACTACTGAAGCTGAATATGTAGCAGTTGGAAGTTGTTGTGCTCAAGTGTTGTGGATGCAACACACACTCACAGATTATGGAATATGTTTTACTAAGACTCAAATTTTGTGTCATAACACAAGTGGCATTGCCCTAAGTAAGAACCCTGCACATCACTCTCGTGAAAAACACATCGATATTCGGCATCACTTTCTTAGGGATCACTCACTTAAAGGAGATATTATTCTTCATTTTATCGGAACGCAAGATCAACTTGCTGATATTTTTACAAAATCTTTACCCTCTGATAGATTTAAATACATTAAAAAAAAGTTAGGAATGATAACCGTAAGGTAATCATTCTTCATTAACTTCTTGTTGGACAATTCTCCTAACATTAATAAACTCCTTTTCATAGGGGGAGTACATCTAATTGTTAGTATAATTAAAAAAATTTGTAGTTAGTTTTTCAAACTTTTTGGAACTGAAGTTTCCTGAATGGAAATTTCTGAAACTAAAATTTCCGGATTGGGAATTTCCGGAACTGAATTTTTCTAGAATGATAATTTCTGGAATTGAAGTTTTGGAATGGAAATTTCTGAAATGAAAATTCTTGGAATGATAATTTCCAGAACCAAAATTTCCAGAACGGAAATTTCCAGAACCTGGAACTTTCATAACTTTTTTTTCGTAATGGTCTTTCAAAATGAGTTTTTTCTCAATATTACCAATTAAGAACAATCTTTCTAGCTAATCCGAAATGTATGCTTTTCTTACTTGAGTTTTCATAATCATTTTATTCTTACTGGTATTTTCCTGTTTTTTTTTTAATTCGGATTCTAGTTTTCCTCAAATCCAGATGTTTTAGATAAAACCTCAAAATATCGGAGTCAAGTTTTTCCTTGAGGGAGTGTTTTCAACCGTCAGATCAGGTCAATGATTTTTCAACCGTTAGATGGATTTTGGAAGACCAAATGTCACATACATCGCCTATATAAAGGGGACACCAATACTCATCCCACATCAGTTTTGAAAGCTTTTGCATCTCGAAGCCCTGCTGCACTTCTTAAGACCGGTTCCGAAGTTTGCAAAGCTGTTCTGAACCCTTCAGGTCTCTCTATTCTGAATTTCTGTTGAAGAAACATCTCAATATATGTCAACTACGAAACCAATCTCTAAGTGTTTAGTCTTCAGGGAAAGGTTAGTTCATCCAGATTTCTACAAGGTTTATTCTATTGTAACCAAGAATATAAAGTTGAATGGTTGGGAAGATATTTTCCTGTTCAAGTCAGAAAAACAAGATTCGGTGTATACTGATTTTTTGATAGAGTTCTATGAGTCTGTTTCTTTTCAGATGGAAGATGGAAGAGAGTGGTTTTCTTTTAAATCTTATGGAAAGACTTATAAGCTATCCTACACCAAGGCTGCGAGCTTGGTTGGTTTGTCCTATGAGGGGGAAGATGAGTTTTTCTCACACAAGCTTCTAGATGAGAAAGGAAGTTTCAAAAATGTGAAGTCCTTAAAATGCCTTGGACTTAAGGATGCTATGACCACTAAGATTTCTCATCTCACTCCTAACAACAAGATTCTTCAGGTTTGGGTGCAAGGATTTATGGATCCAAGAAAAGGTGATAAAGACAATTTGAAGAAGAGTGATATCTGTGTTTTAGATTTCATGGTGAATCTAAGAAAGATAAATTTGATGAGGCGTGTCTTGATTATGATTAATAACATCAAAGAAGGGAATTTGAGAGCTCAAATAATTATGTACCCAACTTTACTATCGAGACTGATAGTTCAGTGTTTAGAATCCTTCAAGGTTTCATCTAAATCAAAAGTCTGGAATTGCAAGCTTATGATGGTTAGTGATGATACTCTGAAGAGGATGAAGATGGGTTTTTCCAGTGAATCCAGAGAATTTTACCCTCTATCTGTGGAAGAGGTTAAAGCAGCTCAGAAGGAAACACAGGATTCGGAATTATCCAAAAAGACAAGGAAGAAGAGGAAGGTCAAGGAAGTGGTTGTTGATAAAGAAAATCACCAGGCTAAGGAAACTCAATATGCTCCCCCCAAGCCGAAGAAGAAAAAAACATATACAGATGAAGTGGTAGCCAAG
Organism: Viscum album; assembly: GCA_963277665.1. Taxonomy (NCBI): domain Eukaryota; kingdom Viridiplantae; phylum Streptophyta; class Magnoliopsida; order Santalales; family Viscaceae; genus Viscum; species Viscum album. The sequence continues at coordinate 807,926,392 of OY728140.1, read as the reverse complement.
TGGAGGGAAGAAAAAGAGAAGAGGAAAGAAGGGGATCCACAATTCGGATTGGACCCTATAGAGGCTAAGGCTTTAAAGGAAAGAGCTATGGAAGAGCTAGAGAAACAATCAAAATAAAAGAAGATGAAAAAGAAGATGTCTAAAGCTGAAGTAGTGCAATCTTTGTTGAAATATATAGAGTTAGATTCTGGAATGCTTCATGTTCTAGAAACTTTTGGTGTTGAACCTTCTTTACCAGAAACTCCAGCCAAGAACTATGACACTCCGGAAAAATCCAAGGGTAAATAAGTAGTTGAAGAAGCTGAAAAAGAATTTGCTGAAGAAGTAGAGAAAAAAGTTGAATAAGAAGAAGAAGAAGAGGTAAGTGAAGATTTAGATTCCTTAATAAAGAAAGTAGAGGATTATAAAGATAAGGCTGAATCCGCAAAGTTAGTAACTCCAGGAAAGGGAGATGAGGAAGCTAGTAAGCAACGGAAAGAAGAAGAAGAAGAAAATGTCTTGTGTGATGAGGAGGAATCCTATGAGATGAATTTACTTGAGGAAGTACAAGAAAAACAGAAACCATATGAAGACTAGATTATTAATGTTTCTGAATCTGATGAATTATCTCCTTATGAGAAACCCATTCCGAGAGCTGATAAGGGGAAGCAAGTTCTCATGCAGACACCTATAAAAGATATCATCAGAAAGAAAGAGGTTGTTGGTACCTCTAGAAGAAATCTAGTGCAAGATAAAGAAGATCAATCTCAAAGAGATGTATCTGATTCCGAATCATCATCTCGTGGGCATGATTTTATTGTTGAGTCGTTGAAAAAGTTGGTGGATTTCATTACAATCTTTCCCACCATTGACTCTAGATGCCAAATGATTCAGCTAAGCCAAAATAAAAAATTAGAGACAATATCCCTGCTAATGGAAAAGTGTGTAAAGATAGAAGAGGAACAGAAAAGTTTCCTTATCGATTATGATGTGCATAGAAAGTCCTGCAGTAAGGTAACAAAGTGGTCTAAGAGATTTGAAGAAGACTTGGTTTTGTATGATAATTTTCAGAATGATGTGAAAGAAGCTTTTGACACAACAGATAAAAAGATTAATAATCTTCAAGATGAGATGATTATTGATCAGAGTTCCCAGAGTCAACAAGTGAAGGAACTAAATGACCAGGAAAATTATCTGGCTTAAAATATTATAAATGATAGAAATCTCCATATTGAGCTTGAAAGAAGAGTCGTTCAGCAATATGAGTTTATAAAGATGCAGAAAGAAGATATTGAGGCTCAGTCAGAGACTTTGAAAGTCTAAGAAGAAAAGTCAAAAGCCTTGGAGAGGCAAGTCGAGGAAGATCAAAGAGACCTAAAGAAGCTCAAAACCCTATTAAAGAAGCTCATCCCGAAGTAAAAGGAATACAAATGAACTCACTCCGATATTTTGTTGTAATTTTCTTTCTTTATAAAATTTTCCAACTCTAATGAAATTTTATTTGGTTCGTTGTATCCTGTCATATAATAATGTTTCAGGTATCATATTTTCTTTTCCATACCCTTCAATTTTTTTTGAAAATCACAAAGGGAGAAACGGAAAAAAGAACTACTCCTAAGGAGGAGAAAGAAAAATTTCTAAGTGAAATATTCTAAAAGTGAGTGGGAGTCTCTCACTTTGAAGTTTTTCATTCCCATGATAATGATAACTCTACTATGGAAACTCAGAATACAATCCTTAGAGTTTCAATGCCTAAGGGGGAGTTAGTTGTATTCATTTTCATCCATGAACAAAGGGAGATAAGTTTTAATTTCAAAGTCTAATGAAATTTTTCAGAGTCCTTATATTGTTTTTCATAAGGATGTTTGTGCTTTCCAAAAAGGTGGAGATTGTTGAGTCAATAAGGTTTTCCTTATGACTTTTCCATTCCTTCTTGTTTTGAAAATCACAAACACCTTATACCTAAGTAAATGTACGTTTTACCTCCATAAGAAAAAATTTCTTCTATAAGGGAATTTACCCTAACCTATAGTTTCTTATTCTTTGCAAAACAAAATTCTTAAGTTCAAAAACTGGATTCTTAACCAAAATCTCAGAATCATATAATAACAAGTATTGGAGTATTCTTCTTTTAGGATCCGAATTCCGGATGTGAACTATAATGAAGTTCCACTCCAAATTATGGATACGAACTTTCATGAGTTCGACTCCGAACTCTTAAGTAGTTCAACTCAAAACATTCATGAGTTTGACTCCGAACTCTTATGAAGTTTGACTCCGAACTCTCATCAGTTCGACTCAAAACTCTTAAGTAGTTCAACTCTAAACTCTTATGAATTTAGAATCCGAACTTTCATGAGTTCGACTCCGAACTCTTAGGTAGTTCGACTCCGAACTATTATGATGTTCGACTCCAAAATTTCATGAGTTCGACTCCGAACTCTCAAATAGTTCGACTTCGAACTTTTAGCAGTTCAACTTTGAACTCTGTAAGTTTAGATTCCAATATCTGGTGAAACCAGACTCTGAATTCCTATAAAATAGAATCCGAACATTTCTTGACATAGACTCTGAATTTCATTTTGGTTAGACTTCGTACTTTTAATTTGCTTACACTCCGAACTTAGTATGGTTTTTACTTACAAATGCTTCATTACAAAACGATGTTGTGCATTCAATTATACTTGGTTTGTTATTAAACGATGTCATCTATTCTAATTAAAACTAACTGTTGGTTGAGTTAAATGTGTACAGGTCCCTCCGATTTTTAAGGAAAATTTTACCGTTGGAGGAGGGAGCCGACCGTTGGAAATTTGCCTATAAATAGGAGCTCATTTGAAAGAGCTCATCAGATACACATATGAAACAAGTTGATTGATCTAGAGACCACACGGTGTTAAGGTGATTTCTAGAGAGAGAAGCTTTTCATGACTTGTGCGTACTGAACTGCTCGTTCAGATTACTTCATGTTACTCTGAATGTTGGGAATTACATTCGAGGACTTTAGGGGATAGGAAGACAGAGGTGTCGACTACCTTGTAGTTCGAGGGCTTCCTTGCTGAGGAAGACAAAGGTTCCAACAACCTTGAAGTTTAGGGCTTGTAGGGATAAAAAGAAACAGATTCTAATCTTCGTATCGAGGGTTTACCATAGTGTGGGTAAGACAGACTTGCTTAAAGTATAAATCAAGGGACCTTTATCCAAGGTTGTTGGATACCCTTCTCTTTGGGTTAAAAGACTTATATCTTGTTACTCGTAGTTTTACTACTTAGTTTTTTCCACTGCACTTTTTTATTCTAAGGAAATTATAATTTTATTATATTTTCTTACACTTTTACTCTGATTAGTTTAGATTATATATGCTTTAAGGTAGAATCTCATATTATAAACTTTGTTTCCAATTCTCCAGTTGGTGATTAGAGGTGTTGTAAATTTGCTTAGTTTAACTTTGTTAAACATAGATCTTTCCTTGCTTAAGGATTTTTTTAAGGTTTACAATTCACCCCCCCCCCCCCTCTTGTAATTTGATCATCTATATCACTATTTTGATCCTACAGTACTTTGGTATTTAGTTAAATTTACATTGCACAGGGCAGATGTTATAGAAACCATAGGTGGTGGCCCACTAAAATTTATATCACACCCTCCCTGTGCATCGATTGGTACATGGGGAACATTACATGATTTCGGTTGTTGATAAAGGGAAGCATATGACTTTTATAACATGATTTCCTGATGTGTTAGGATGGAGCTTCATATAAGATGATCGAGCTACATCTTGGGATTTCTTGGATTGTCTTCGGATTTCCTTTATACTTTTGTGGAAAATTGTATGCATGCTATCTTGTATCCATGTTTTCCATTTTTCTAGTGACATGACATATCATCACCAGTTATTTTATGCTTTTATGTCATTCTAGTTATTTTGATAATTGATATTATTGTCTCTATTTTCCATTGTTCCATCTATTTACATAACTTTCTTCCAATATTTACCTCTATTTATATTAATCTATTAGGATACACTCTATTAATGATATAATATCATCCCATTGGAAACTCCGTAGACCCTCACTACCAGTCTGAAACCTATGGGTTTGGAGAGATGTGCTTGAGGTCGTGTGGACCACTAGGCTCAGGGCACCTATTAAGTGTCATTCGGGTCTGGGTGGTCACAAAGTGATATCAAAGGATATTATTTTCTTGATTTACTATTTGGAGAAAATATATTGGATATTATTAATTTTTGGGACCTTTTTATAATTCGTTCTTGGGCATCGTGAACCTAGGTTTGGCGTAAAATCCAAGTTTCTTGAAATAAAATTATTGGTCTGTTTTTCCAATTAATGTTGAAAATATTTAACTATTGGGTGACATACATTTTGTATAGTGTTGTTGATTTTTCTTCTGATTGAGATTCTATTTTTAAAATGGAATGATTATATGATGGAAACAAGAATTGTTACATGCATCATATCTGGAAACTATAATTCTAATTTCATGCATATTACCATGCTATATAGGTTTATTTCACTACCTTGAATTACTTGATACACTTGTGATTTTTGAGTGATTATGTGATATTTTTCTTATATTTTTATTACTCTTGGTTGTGATTGAGTGATTTCTTCTCTCAATTCACAAGGTTTATGGGCCCTCGTGGGTTGGGATGAGTAATTTACCATGTCAATACATTATTTTATAAATAAATTGGTGTCATTTTCAATGATAAGGTTTATGGGATGTAATTTAATGGAAATGGATATCCATTATGATGTAAAACATGACATCTAAAATGAAGTGGTTTCACATACTTATACCACCTTTTTATGTTTATGAAAAATTAAAGGAGTGAACTCTAAAATTAAATGTAAAATTAAATTAAAACAATACTTGAAAAATTATCAGTACCAATCCATCTAAGAAGGTAATTTGGGTATTATACCTTCGTTAGTGATCCCTTTCCTATTTAGCTTCCACTAGTGATTCTATCTATCTTGTTAAATATTTTTTTGAGGAATTTGATTTACATTAGTAGACTAATGGTTCCATGACATCTTCATATCATACACAAGGAAGGTAGTGATTAATATTCTATAGATATGGTGGACCCTGATCTAGTAGTCTTACCTTCATGAGTACCACTCGAGAACTACCTGTTGTACCACATCTAGCCACAGATGCCCATGTTTTTGATAGATTCTTATGTCAAATGCAGTCCATACAAGGTGATTCGTGAGTTTCCCATACAATGGATGATCTGACTCATGATTTTTAGTAGTATAATCCTTCTACCTTCTCATGGGGTGGTATTACAAAGGCTACAGTGTCTTGGATAGAGGCCACATTATCAATCTTTGAGCTTCTGGAGATGCCTCCAGAGTGGAGGGTCAAACTTTCTACTTACTTGCTGCATGATTCAGTCAAACGTTGGTGGGATGTGACTGTCTAGGATGGCCATCATCAGGGCATGTTATTGGTTGATTTAAAGTATGTGTTCTACGATCAGTTCTTACCTTGTATGCTGATAGCTGAAAGAGATAGAGAGTTCATGCATCTCGAGTAGGGTTTTGTTTTAGTTATGGAATATTCAACATGTTCCAATGAGCTACAAAAATTATCACCACTTCTAGTCGGTGATGAGATTATGTGTGCTAGATTATTAAACGATGTTATTTTGTATGTCATTCATATGTTGGTGAATTTTTTTCACCTAACTACTTTTTCAAAAATAGTAAATCATGCTCTAATCAATGAATGTGACCTGGGGTATAAAAATAGTAATAGGCATAGAGGATCGGTGACATAGCAAGCTAGTAGTTCTTTCGGTGGAAATAAATTTTCCCTTAAGGCTTCTTATCAAGGAAGTGACAACTAGATTTCCCATTTTGATAACTACATTTTGCTTCATCAATTTTATGATGAGGGAGTCTAAAGAATATTTCTTATAGAGACCAAATAATGTTCCAGGGTTATGGCCCTATGGGTAATCTTCAGAGATTCTATAGGACGTTTCCACCAACTTCGAGTGGAAAAGTGTTGGGGCCTAATTTACCTTCAGAAGTGGGTTATTTTGTGTCATGTTAGGAGGGAATTTGGAGTCAAACCATTTGGACAGGCAGAGGAAGGGGTCGTGGCTGTGGTAGCTAGACCCTTGATCACTAGCAGCACTATAAGAGAATTTATTATCGTGGTAGTTCAGTTATGGAATAGAGATTTGGATCAATAAAATTGCATGAAATATAGGTGATATCAGAGGATCATGTTGTAATACCATCAACTGTATGTGGTGCTATTTTAGTGTAATCTACTATCATATCTACTTTATTTGATATAGGTGATTAAAATTCTTCTATGTTTTTTTCTATCATGGAAATTCTATAACTAGAGATATAGTATAAATGTGGATTGATGAAAAAAGATACACCATTATAAGTGTGGTTAGATGGTATATTCCAATGTAGGGAATGTCCCCATGAGGGATGTTATTACCCTTTCTTGTGAAAACTTCATGTTCTTGATATGATAGTATTCAATGTAATTCTTGGGATGGATTGGTTGGTTTTGTATCAGGATTTTATATACTTCTATTACTACAATATATCATTTACATCACCATAGGGGAGTATTTATATATATAAGGGTTAGTGTGATGTTCAGGCTAGTAGAGCGGGACCAAAGAGTCATGGGATTGGTGGACTGACAACCCATATTGGAAATAACTTCATGGAGTATTAGGATTTACAACAATATTATTTCCCTCTTGTAGTGGATTTTTTCAAGGACATATTTCATGGATATTTTTCTAGCGTACCACCTGAGAGAGAGGTAGAGTTTACAATCAATCTTGTTCTAGGAGCATCTCAAGTGTCATTTCCTCTATAAAGGATTTCATCTATAGAGCTTCTGGAGTTCAAGTAGAATTTAGAGCATTTAGTGGCCAAACGCTTTATATGGAATAATACATACTCTTGGGGTTTTCATGGGATTTTCACCAAGAAAACAGAAGGAACCTAACAACTATGCATTGATTACAGATGGTTGAAATAGATTACGGTCAAGAACCGGTATCCAATTCCTTAAATAGATGATCTATTCAACCAGCTCTAATAGATATGGTCTTCTCTAAGATCGACCTCAAATTAGGTTATAATTATGTGTGATTCAATCCAGAAAACATAACTCGTACAATGTTTCATAGAAGTAATTGTCAATTTAAGTACCATGTTATGGTGTTTGGTCTTACAAGTACATCCTCCATTTTAATTACTCAGATGAATAGGGTTTGCATCCCTATATTGACTCTTTTTTCATGGTCTTTATGAATGAAATATTGGTGTATTATCATACTCATAAATACCAATCTAAATACCTTGATATCATTCTTTGAACACATATAGAGCATTAACATTATGAAAAACATGGTATGTTCCACTCCTATATTGACAATTTTCACTACTCGGGTCATATCAAATCTGAATTAGGAGTCTTTGTTGACCCAAAAAATAGGTTAGTGTTTTAGTTTCTTGGGAGTATCCTAAGACCATGTTTGATATACAAAGTTTCTTGGGGATGGCTAGATATTACAAGAAACTCATATAATACTTATCATGACTTACTTCACCTATCATCAGTCTTACCAAGAATGGTGTTGTGTTATTGTGGTCAAAATCATATGGGGAATCCTTTTAGGAGGTAAAAGGGAGGCTTGCCTCGTCACCTATTTTGAACCTACCAGATCCTGGAATAGGATATACCATCTTTTATGATGCATCAAGCATCCTCCTAGGAGCAGTGTCGATACAGGTGGATAGATTCATTGCATATGGATCTTGAAAATTGATGCCTTATGAGAGAAAATACATGATACACAACCTTAAACTAGAAGCATTTGTCCATACATTACGTTGTTGGAGACATTATCTATTGGGTGAGCACTTTTTCATGTAAACGGACAATAAGAGCCTCAAATATATATTTTCACATGTGAATTGAACCTTAGACACTAAAGATGGGTCAAATATCTATAATACATTGATTTTGAGATTTCATATATTCCTGGGAAGGTCAATATGGTTGCATATGTGCTATGTCAGAAAACTCAAACACTTGACGTATGGGAAGCCAGTGATGAATAGAATTTAATTGTCATCTTCTTTGGTTTGTATTTGGAGTTTCATGATAATCAAGAGTATTCTTACCTATCATCTTTGATAATTACCTCTTATCTCTTTGATAAGGTAAAGGGTATATAATTTTATGATCCTAAGGGCTTTGTTCTCCATGAGAGTGTATCATGAGATAACCTACCTCTAGATTGATCTGTGGATAGAGATGACATCTTATGTATTCATGCACATGTATAGGTTTCTACATATATGACAGAGGAGTTGACGAAATAGACCCATACTTCTTAGTGGGAAGTTCATCCAGGAATCTCCATGATGTATCGAGATATGCGATGTTAGTACTGGCAGTCTGGGATGAAGCGTCATATAGTAGTATTTATTACTAGTTGTTCCAATTGTGAGCTGGTGATGGTGTAGCACCAGAGACCTGTAGGATTATTATAGCTACTTCCAGTCCCTGAATGGAAATGGGAATATGTTTCCATGGACTTTATAGTCAATTTACCTAGGTCTCCTAAGGGTAGTGATGTTGTATGGTTTTTCATTAACTGAATAACGAATGTTACACAATTCATTATTATTCTGGAGACTTTCTCAGTTGATGACATGGGAAGACTATATTTCCATGAAATCATATGAATAGATGGGGTCCCTCCTACTATCACTTCAGATATGGATACTCATTTCACATCACTGTTCTAGAAGGGATTTCAAAAATCTATTAGAAAACAGGTGCTTCTAAGCACAGCATTTCACCCTCAGACTGATGGGAAATCGGAACAGACAATATAGGTTATAGAGAATATTCTCTGATCATGTGTCCTTATTTTAGTGGTTCATGGGATAAGCATATCCCTATCAATGATTTTTTCTATAATAATAGCTTCCAATAGACAATTTGGATGGATCCTTTTGAGGCTTTATATGGTAGGTAGTGTCATTCACCCCTATTCTAGCTAGATACAGGTGAGGTATCCCTACTATGACCACATCTTGTTCAGGAGACTTCTAAGAAGATTCATATAATCAAAAAGAGTATGACTACTACTCAATCTAGATAGAAATTTTATACTGATCGCCATCAATGACCTCTAGAGTTCGTGGTTGGGGAGATTATTTTCTTACATGTATCACTGAGGCTAGGGAATAAATGGTTATAGATGTGAGGCATGTTATCAACTCGTTACATTAGGTTGTTTGATATTATAGATAGAACTAGGCTAGTAGCCTATCGATTTTTATTTCCTTAGAGGTACCATTCCATACAAAAAGTATTCCATATTTCATAGCTTTTCCAGTATCATGTTGACTCATCTCATACCTTTGATCCTGATTAATTTGAGTTACATGTCGATGATTCCTTTTTGGAGAACCCATTACACATCATTGACCAGATCATGAAGGTTATCTGAGGCTAGTTTTCCCCTCTACTATGGGTGGTATGGCAACATAGCCACATGTAGGATGATACTTGGTAGTGGGAGGTTGACATTCATGCCTAGTGTCTAGAGTTGTTCATATATAGTGTTTCTCAACCCTTGTAAGGTGAACTTGGGGATGTATTCTTTTAATGGGGAAGACCGTAAGAACCTGGGTTTTCTCCCATATAAAAATCTATTAATTTTAGGACTAATTATTTATTTTGGATATAATATTGATTTCTAATGAGTTAGAAAAGGTATTAGGAGTTTTTTGGAGCATGTTTAGAGCCTAGAACCCATTTTTGGAGAAACAATGGCTGGTTCATGGTTTATAGTAAATCACGCAGGGAGGCAGTATAGTTTGAGAAAATTGTGCGAGTGGCATGCCTTTTGGAAAAAGCCTTACCACATGGTTGTCACATGGTTTCTCAGACCGTGTGGTCTAACCATGAGAGTTCCCCTTATTCATAGGTTCCCATGTATGGTTGTCCCATGGTTTGGAAGACCATGTGACCAAACCATGCATAGGGTAATTTTTGGGTAATTTAACCATTTGACCCTTAATGATCTATTTAAACTAACCTTATTCCCTAATCCTATTTCTAGTGGGATTATCCTCATTTCCTATCATTTTGGAGATTTTTGAAGGCATAAGGTTAGGATCATGAGATCTCCTTTATTCGGGATTTGTTTGAGCATTTGTTTGTCACATTGGATGCACAAAAATATTTTCTCAAGTTCTTTTAAGACTTTCCTCTTCTATCTGGATATCGACCTAGTTATCGACGTGTGATTATTTTCCATTTTCTCAAATCAAATCTGTTCTAAACCAAATCAGAGTCCAATATCGGTGGAGGATAGTTGTATGATCCAAATGTGGCTGGTCTATAACTCATCCATCTAGTTCATTGATTTTGGAATTTCATGTGTGGGGCCTGCCAATTTCATTGGGTTCCATTTAATGAATTTATATATCATTTTTATAATCATTAGAACAATATGGTTATGACCTTTATAATTATGTGATTATTTATCAGCGGTTACACCCACAACTCTATCCAAATCATGTAAGATGTTATTTTATAATTGTCATTTTAGTGTTTTTACGGTTTTTAGCCTCCATTTGGGTGTGACTTGGATTGACCTTCCAAATGGTAATCTTTTCTATATTAAATGTTGTGATTTGAAATTGTGAATTTCATACTGACAAGTTTGATTTATGTTCACCACTTGACCTACTTAAGGAAACTATTTCAATTTGATAAATAATTTTTAAATTTAAATTGGAAAGTATACTAGGTATATGACATTGCCTTATTTGATTTATATGAATGTTTGGATGTATATTCATTGCACCCATTCCATTTCGATGGAAGGTAGAAAAGTGAACCTTGATTATTGAAAATTACTTTAATGCATTGAATGGAAGGTTGCATGCTCAATTAGACTTGTCACACTAATTAAAGGTAATTACTTGAACAGTATGAAATATTATATGACATCATAATAAAATAGGAGTGACCTGACTCGATCTTTCCTTGGATTACATATGGAATGCCTTGAGAAGTCAGGAACCCCATTAGGATTCAAGGATATGGCTTTCTTAGGTTGACACCCACCTAGAACCCAATCATTGTATAACTCTAGATGCTCGGAAAGACACTGAATGATCCCTTATGTATTATTACAGGATTATTTTAATAAACTCTATGGATCCAACCTTAAGAAGTATGTTCCATTGTTAAATCCCATCAGTCCCAGTCATTTCTTAGCCCCATTTTTCATTGTATGAACTCCATGGACTTGATAGGAATCTTATTATAGAATATAATGGAATCTGATCCTTGGATTACACTCTTACCCTTAGCCATGATACTATCATTTCTGAGTGGGTGACCCATTATGTCTACGTTTCATTGGTTATTACCTTGGAAATTAATTACTAAATATTATTATAGGTTTCCTTCTTACATCTTGGAACCTTCACTATTTTCAACATGTGACTTATTTATAAACTAGTTACAATCAAATAATAAATTGGATACATGTTTAGGCACCATCCAAAGGATGAAGTAGGTACTTGGGTATTTAGATATATTGTACTATTTTACTTTATATATATATTCTTTAACACTATTACATTTCCATTACATGGGTTGGATGTTATATATATCATTAGGGATGGCCCACTTAGATTTATCTCACACCCTCTCCAGATGCCATTTGGTACCCGGGAAGATTACATGATTGCAGGTGTTGATAAGGGAAGAATAAATCCTCAAACACTTCATTTTTACTATGTTTAGTAAGAGATTGATAGAAGATGACTGAGTTGGAGCATGGTATGATTTGTATTGTCTTTTGATTTATTTTATACTTTTGTGTAACATGTTATGCATGTTTTCTTGTATCCATGTTTCCTAGTTTTCTAGTGACATGACATATCATCAACAGTTGTTTAATGATTGAATGTTATTCCATTTTTTTGGTTATTTCTATTGTGGTCTCTATTTTCTTCTATTACATCTATTTACTTATATTACTTCTTCTATATACCTCTATTTAAATTTATCCACATCACTACACTCTAGTAATGATGGCATAGTCTCTGCATGGATGCACCCTAGGCCCTCACTATTAATTACCAGCCTATGGAATTTTGGGACACTTGAGGCTATTCAACCCACCCGGCTCGAGGAATCTATTAAGTGGAAAAATGTTCGGGGTGCCACATACTAGGGAAATGATATTATGTTTACATATTTATACATTCTTTGGAGGGTTATCAATTATGATGAGGAAATATTTATGGAACCTGTTTTTTTTTCATGAGTAAATATATGATGATATGATAAATTTTATCATTATCTTTTGGAAATGAAAAGAATACAGATAATTGATAGGTGTCTCTATTATATACATCTAATGAATTTAGTAACGATTAATATTTTATGAACTCAAATAGTATAATGGATATTTTCCCAACCCCAAAATAGGGTACATGGAAGGTTATCTGACGCGCCCAAAGGGCGTCGTTAATTCCTCCAGGCGTGATTAAAATTATAAATTTATAAAAACTCAAACTGTACTAAATAAAATTGTGAAATATAGAAAAATTGTGGGGTTGTACCCATAGATATTGGGGAATACAATAATGAAAAATCTCAACTAAAGGTTAGATCGTCCGATATTCAGTTTGATTTAATTAAACTAATGATGAAATATTGAAATAAGTGAATTAAAATAGATAAACAGAAGAGGGGGGAATCAGTTTCCAGGAGAGTTTTTTCTAAATTAATTAAGTCAAATTCACTCTCCAAATAATCATATTAAATAGTTGTGCAACCAAACAGTTTCATCGATATGAGAAATGTTCATTCACTATCAAATTACACTATAATCTCAATTCATCTTGGTCAGATGATCAAAATAGCTAAAGTGAATTCAGTTCATATTGCCAAATGTAGAATATTAATTTCATTTAGTGTTCATGAATAAATTATCTCTGTCATGTTGGGGTTCGTTTATTATTGAAACATATGGTCAATGATTCAATTATGAATAAAGTGGATATGCCAGCACAACATGATACTATTGAATACAATCATCATTATGAGAAATGGTAAATATAACTTTGATGTTACACACCCCCTTTAATTGATCCCTCTCTCCCCTATGGGGTTTATCCAATCATCGTCAGGTTGTCACCAACAATGAATAAACCAATACCCATAGTAGAGAGACTAGAAAAGAAATGATGAGTATAGAATGAAGGAACAAGTAAGGGAAAGAGAAATATTATAATTAAACTAAAAAGCTTCCAATGATTACATGAAAGAAAAGAAATAGAAACAAAACCAGAATAAAAACTTATCTATGGAATGGTGTATCACGACAGAAGCCTCTCGGTGGTCGTGCTTTCTCCCTTAGGTCCAGAGTATCTTGGAATATCTTGGAAGGGCAACTGAGGGTGGTATTTCTAGGAGTTTCTACCAAAACATGCAGTCCACATCACATTTAATTTTCAGTGTATCATCATCATGATGTGTACTTGGGATAGATGTCGGGTACTTCATATATGAGTTTTCCTCCACCGTGTTGAATCCATGAAATCTTTTTACACTGGTTTGACTCTGGTCATGTCGTGTACTAGAGTTACATAATGTGTACTTGTAGTTCGCAGTGTATTCTGTCATCACAACTTGTCTAGCATAGATCTTTTTCGCATGATATAGTCACAACATGTACTCTCAGTACACAATGTGCAGTTATTTTTCTTCAGTTTTCAGCTCTACTTCTCTCTCAAACATCCGGTGTCACACTGATTTGCCAATTTCCATGTTTTCCTTTAAATTTATCCAAATGACAATGTTATTTAATAATTTTCAAAAAATTAATATCTGGAATAGATATTATATTAAATCAATTAATATGTGATGAACTCATATATAAAAACACATAAAAATATGTATACAAAATAGAGATATAAAATACCCCCACACTCAAATCTTTGCTCGTCGTCAAGAAAACCCTCAACATCAAGTCACCAAGGGTCCATACATTAATAAGGTAATTTTCAAATTATGATTCTCATAAAAACAAGTTATAACTAGATATTTTTTAATCAAAAATCCTACCCAAAAAAGGATCCTCAAAATCATGCTTCATTTAAAATGTAAAATTCAAGACATTTCTACATTTTCACACACAATTTTCAACTTTCATCAACCATTTTGCCATTTATGATTTACCTCACCATTAATTTTTCCACTCATTACTCAAGTTAACAATTCAATGGATTTATGATCATACATCAAGTACATATTCCTAACCATATGCTTTCATTTAATCTACTTTATCCACCTCCTAAAGACAAATATCACAATTAATTATGAGGGCTTTTCAATATGGATCTCATGACTCTGTGGCTGAGGGTAGGTGGGTAAAATGTTGAAAATAAAGTAAGGCTCAAGAAGGAGGATAAACTCTAACAAACAATTAATAACATTCAAAATAAAATCTCAATGAAATTATCCTCATAAAAATGTAATTCCATCTTACACCCCCCCCCCCCAAGAATAGAGTGAAGGCTCACAAATAAAGTAATCATAAAAAATAACCCTCTCTTGTTATATTTTTTTCATTTTTTTTCTTTTTTTTTCAGAAGTCATGATTAGAATAAACCTCACATCCACCACCTAACTACATATGATAAAAATCATTGTTCTAGAAAATGGTAATTTTTTATTCTCCAAATTCACAACCAGTTTTTTTTCATCAATTTTTTTATTCGTTTTTTTGGAACAACAGGAGTGATATACAATATAATATAATGAATGAAAATTTGAAACTTCCCCAAAATCCCATGAAAACACCATGTAGTCTCCCCTCAAGATATCACATCCCATATACACCCTACAAAACACATCCCCAGCACTTATTCAATTGAATATCATGAAAAATACAAATAGTTGGGTAAGAAAGAAAATAATGGATTGTAACATGACTTAATCCTAAAAAGGATATCCATATATTCTACAGGAAAAAGGAGGATCAATGTGCAGGTGTGTGTCAGGATAAAAGGCCTCATTAATAAAATGCCTTAGAAATTTCAAAATTGAATGTGTATAGTCATAGCTTTGAAAAGATATCAATGCAAGTTCTAGTTGGTTTACATTCCCTAAGTTAAATCAAGAAATATTCTCAGAAAAATAGGAAATATTTGGTACAAATCTCTCTCTAGAATGGGAATAGAATATGATTCAATCAGTTCATGGCATGAAAATCAATAACCATTTTACTCAATGCATGCTTCTAGGAATCAACATCATAAAAAGAAATCATGGCGGCAATCATTTTCAAGAAATTCCAAATTAAGGTAAGTAAGTGAATTAAAATTTCCATTTATATCTTTTTAATTTATAGAAATCCTATTTAAAATTTTATAAAATTTAAAAATATTTCTTCTTGATTTTAATGTCTCTAAGATTAGTGAGTCTAAGGAAAAACATTAGGCATGTTTATGGGTGAATTTAATTTAATTAAATTCATGAAATAAATCAATTAATTTCCATTTTTTTAATCATGTGCTATAAGAAACTATGGTTACAAAGGTATAAACAATTATAAACAGTACTTCCTTTCCATTGATTCTTCTAAATGAGTATCTTGGTTTCTTTCTGGATAAGTTCATGACATCTAATCTGAATGCATGGCATGTATTGTTCATGTTTCTAGATTCTTCAATCAGTACTTTCTTTTCCTTATAGGGGCATAAAATTTAAAAATAAACAATGAAAGTACATATTATTTAAATTTTTTGGAACTTGCAGGTGAAGAGTCCAACCATAGGGAGGTTTATTTAAAATGAGAAAAAAAATCTATAACCTAGAAAGGAATTTTCAAATTCTTGGTTTCCTCCCAATAGCTTCTCCTTTTTATAGTCGTTCAACTCGGCCTTTTACCTTTATTAGCTAACTAGAACATGATACAAATCAAACCATCTTGTATTTAACCACTTCTCACATTATTGGTCATCTAGGGTAACATTTATCTTCCTCCTCTATTTATTCTTCAATACTAGTGGTGGGAAGAAAATTAAAGACATATGTAATGAAAATAATAAGAAATCAAAATCTGACCAAATTTTGTAGTTCGCCTACACCACTTGTAACGTCCCTGACCCGAAATCCACTAATCCGGTTCTTCAAGACGGGTAGTTACATAACCTTAAACGCGCATCCCCGTACGCCAAAGTCTTCCAACTAGCAGTAGGGTTCTATTTGGTCAAGTGGGGAGACTATACCCCCTTTTTATCAGAGTAAGCCACAATAGAAATAAACCAATAGCAGAAACAATAATCAATAAACAAGGAACACATATAACAACCATTTTCAACAATGAATATTCCATGTCATACTACAAGTACAAAAGTGAACAAAATCCCCAAAATAAATACATGGCTAAAATCCCCAAAATGATCTCGACTCCACGTCTGGATCCCCCACCAAGTTCTACCCATGTCCACTCAACTATCTAGCAAGGACCCTTTCCCTTCTCCTGACCTACAAACATGAAATCTGCTTGGGTACCCAATGGAGGCCCAAGCAGGGTGTGAGTACAACTCAATAGGCCACCACCAACGGTGTCTACAAAATATCCAGTACAAATAGGTAGTGCATCAAAAAGGAATATGAATGATAATTTCCAAGTAACTATTTAAGGTGACATTAACCAGTTTAGAGCCAAACAATTGCCACTTCCATTACCATTAATTTCACACCAATTATCATTACTTACCATTTCATCACATTTTCATGGTTTAAACACATACATTATGTTACATGGGTCTAAGACCAAAAATTACATGCAAGAGGGTAACCACATCGTTATCCTATCTCACTATGACCAACTCCCTCATAGAAACCATAGTCTCACCTCGAAGCCTCAGTCTGGGTGGATACCTCATAGCAACCATATTCTCACCTCAAAGCCTCATCCTAGGTGGATGAAACCATTAGGAGAATTTATCATCAGTCCTCATTCATAACTCGTGCATTTAGGGTGGAGTTCAGAGCATCATTCTTCACTCGACCCGTGGCTGTAGATCCTCAATTCATACACCATACTACCAATCCACTTGTACATGCTTATATATATATATATATATAATTTACCATCAACCATCCATACCATTTCCCCTTGGAGAAACCATTCAAAACAAACGACACAGGGATTCACATTATGCCTCAACCCATTAACACCTTACCATTTCACATCATTTAACCATTCTCCCAATTCCCATGTGTTCTGCCTATCTCACTAAGAATTCAACACTAGACCCATAATCCATCCCATTATGGTCTTTAATCAGTTTACATATTAACCCATTTAACATGTTCATTATTTCCATGAATCAACCATTCTACCCATTCCAATTTAACCCTTAGGTTATTCCCAAGTCTAGGTGCATCTCCTAACTTATATTCCAAGTTCAACCAACCATGCCAACATATTCCTCAGTGACTCTACCACTTATTACAATAAGGTCACTTGTTTAATAATAATCCCTAAATCTGGGGAAAGCTGGCACATCACATGGATGGCCCCAATTAGGTCAAGTCATTCTCAAAGTATCCCATGGGGATCATGAGAGTTCTCATTTACAATTTTAAAGCACCATTTATACCAAAACATATCAAGTTTAATCAAAGCTCACCAAGGAAACCTTGAGCAAAGCCACACATGCATAAATCCACCATAAAACTATAGGATTACATTTTTAGACCACCTACCTCGAAACTGCTGTTGAATGCAAACTCAATAGAGTCCTTAGACCTCAATACAACCAGCATTTGAAGCTTTAACCTAGAACTCCCCCAAAATATAGGGTTTCAGAGCTTCAAAACAAGAGGAAGAGAAGATTCAAAACCTAAACCAAAAGAGAAACAAGGATGGGATTAGCCTTACCCGAAGCTTCAATCCTCATACAAAGGAACCAAAGATGCCTTTGAAACAAGGGAGATCAACCTCTTAGAGATCCTGGGCGATTTGGTTTGCTCAAAGGGTGAAGAGGGGAGAATGAAGAGGAAATCCTGAGTGGGTTCTTAAAATCCCGGGGTGGCAATTTTGTAATTTTTTTCAACATTAAGAGGTCGCATGGTTTAGCCGCATGGTTTAACAAACTGTGCGCAAACCGTGTTCATGCTACTATTTGGAGGAGTAGGGTTTCATGGTTTACCTGGGAAGGCCGCATTGTTTTCCATGGTCGTGTGCAGGTCATGCGCCCTGGCTTGTCTTGCCCAGCTTCCCTTTCTTTCGTGCCCTAAACCCCCGAAACACCCCCAAGACCTCTCATACTTTCATAAGACAACCCTCGAAGTCAAAAACAAGGGATTCAACCTAAACATAACAAAAACATACCTTTCCAAAAACTAGGATCTTACAACCTCCCCACCTTATAACATCTCATCCTCGAGCCGAGTTTCTAATCCTCATTAATCCACCAAAGGGAAGAGTTCAGGCCACTGTGACCGCATATCCGATTCCCACTCCCAAGTTTCTTCCTGAAACTTCCCATGCTTCCATAGTACTCACACTAATGGCATAACCTTTCCTCACAAGTCCTTTTCACTATAATCCACCACACGAACCGGATTATCTTCAAAGGACGCCTCAGCCTCAAGCTCCACATATTCCACCTCAACCACATGAGATGGGTCAGGGTGATACCATCGAAGCTGCAACTCATTAAACTGATCATGCATACCACCATACCATTGTGGAAGAGCTAATCTATAGGCCAATGGTCTAATCCTCTCCACAATCTCAAAAGGTCCCACATACCTAGGTGCCAACTTACCCTTCTTTCGAATCTGATGGTGACCCAACCTTGGCGACACCCGAAGGAACACATTATCACCCACCACAAACTCAAGAGTTCTACGCCTTCGATATACATATGAATTATGCCTACTCTGAGCCATATCCATCTGCTTACAGATCAACTAAACTCTCTTTGAAGTCTCCTGCATGAGACTTGGCCCCACCAACTCAGATTCACCGGCCTCTAGCCAACACAGCATAGATCTACATGGCCTCCCGTAGAGTGCCTTAAACAGTTCCATCTGAATTGTAGCCTGAAAACTGTTGTTATAGGCAAACTCAAATAATGATAGGTGTCTCTCCCAAGAACCACCAAAGTCCAAGACACAAGCTCTTAACATGTCTTCCAACACTTGGATTGTATGTTCCAACTGCCCGTCTGTCTGCGGGTGGAAAGCCGTACTCATAAACACTATCATACCAAGCGCCTTCTGCAACCCTTTCCAAAAACGCGATGTGAAACTCGGATCTTGGTCCGAAACTATGGTTCACGAAACACCATGCAACTGCAATATTTCACGAACATACAGCTCACCCAATTGGTCGACTATAAAGGTCTTCGGAATCGGTAAGAAATGAGCCACTTTTGTTAACCGATCCACAACAACCCAGATTGTATCATTCTTCTGCAGCATCCTCAAAAGAACCATGACAAAATCCATTATTACATCATCCCACTTCTATTCCAGAATGGGAAATGGATGCAAAAAACCACCTGGGCTTTGATTCTTGGCCTTCACCTACTGACAGGTAAGGCACAATGCCACAAATATCACAAATTCCTTCTTCATTCCAGGCCACCAAAACTGCCTTTGGAGATCACGGTACATCTTGGTCAAACCAGGACGCACTGTCCAGTTTGATGCATGGAACTCACGCATCAACTCTTCCTACACACACTTTGGCACAACCACATGATCACGAACATGAACAACACCTTCCATGTCGACGACCCAACTAGAAGGTAGCTCCCCACCTTTAAGATTTTTTTTCATGATCAAACACTCAGGATCATCAAGATGACCTTACTTAACTCAACTCAAAAGCATTGACTCCATAATGAAGGAAGCAAGAGTGACCTGACCATTATCCTCCGACACCTCCAGGTGAATCTCTGCAAACAAATCCATCACCTCAACTCGATGCTGGAGTCCTAAACCACCTGATTCTGAACCTTCCTGCTTAGAGAATCCGCAACATTGTTTCCCTTTCCTAGTGTGTACACCAACCCAAATTCAAAATATTAGTGATATTCAACCCATATTCACTACTGAATATTCATATCCCATTGTGAGATGATGTACTTTAAACTCTTATGGTCAATAAACACAGTAAATCGTTCACCCAACAGATAGTGTCTCCAGCACTTCAAGGCGTACACCACTGCAGCCAACTCAAGGTCATGAGTGGGATAGTTCTGCTCATGGGGTCTCAACTTCCTTGACCCATAAGCCAAAACCCGCTCATCCTGCATCAACACAGCCCCACGTCTGACTCCAGACACATCACAAAACACGATGTACTTCTTACCCGGCTCAGGTAAGATCAAGATAGGTGCGGTTTTCAACCGATTCTTCAACTCTTGGAAGACGTTCTCACAAGCCTTAGACCACTAGAACCTGATTAATTTCTTGTTCAATCCCAAGAGTGGTGCTTCCAAGTGAGATAAATCCTGAATGAACCTTCGGTAATACCCGACCAAGCCCAGAAAACTCCAAACATTAGAAACACTCTTGGGCTGCTCCCAAGATACAACTGCCTGCACTTTCTCTAGATCCACTATCACACTTGCCTCTGAGATGATGTGACACAGAAAATGCACCATAACCATCCATAATTGAAGCTTTGATAGCTTGGAGTATAGCTGATGCTCTCTTAGCATACCCAGGAATACGTCAAGATATTGGGCATGATCGTTATGAGTTTTCGAGTACACTAAGATATCATCAAGAAAGACAATCAAAAACTATTATAGATAGGGATGATAGATTTGGTTCATAAAATCCATAAACACCACCAATGCATTAGTCAAGCCGAAAGGCATTAACCCAAACTCAAACAACTCGTACCGACTCCGGAAAGCTGTTCGCGTTACATCAGAAGACCTCACCCTCATTTGGTGATAACCTGACCTCAGATCAATCTTAGAAAATACTGATGCACCCCTCAAATTATAAAACAATTCATCAATTCTAGGAAGAGGGTACTGATTTTTCACCGTCATATGATTCAACTTTTGATAGTCAACACACAGCCTCAACGACCCATCAGCCTTCTTTGCAAAAAAGAACGGGAGATCCCCAAGGAGGCGTACTAGGACGGATCAACCCCTTACGCTCCAACTCCTCAAGCTGAACCTTAATTTACTGGAGTTCTTTCGGTGCCATTCTGTATGGTGAAAAAGAAATTGGCTCTGCTCCAAGCAGCATCTCGATCGGGAGCTCGACATCCCTCTCGGGAAGTAACCCTGAGAAATCCTTAGGAAACACATCCTGAAACTGATCCACTATAGGAGGAAAATTAGTTTTTCCCCTCCCTCATACTCATCAAGCATGAGACATGCCAGTTGAGCCATGAGTCCACTCATATGTTGAAAAAACGGCCCCGCACGCCCTGCTCAAACATCCCATTCACCACGGTGAACATAATCATCACCCTCAAGCGACCCGAACGATACTCTGTGGTGATAATAGTCTATGTGCGCCTGATACAACACCAACTAATCCATTCCCAAGATTATGTAAAACCTGATATCTCCAGAATGAACAAGTCCCACAGAAAATGATACCCACCAACTTCCAAGGCACAGCCCTTGCACTGCTTGATATCCTCAACCCGCACCCCCAATAGAGTTTCAATTGACATAACTCCACACACCCCCTCCACAGGTACACCCAGCACTACCACAAGTTTAGTAGAAACAAATGAGTGTGTGGAACTTGTGTCAAACAATTCACTAGAAAACGTAGAAGCTACATGGATTGTACCTCGAATAGTTGATGGTCCCGCCTCGCCATCACCAGGCGCAAACTGATCTGCCTGAAGCTGACCTGCCCCTCTACCCTGGGCCCCAGCCAGAATCCCCTACACTGTACTGACCTGCTGGGATGAGAAATCTTTCCCTGGAGTTCCATGTCTGCCTCCCCTGTAAGTACGGCCCATGGAGATCCAACTACCTACCTGATACGGGGCAACTGATCCACTTCCCGTACCCGGTACCTACTTTTCATCATCATGCTCACCCGTCTGCTGAGGGTTTCTGCAGAACCTCTATACATTCCCAATCTTGTCGCATGAACGACACTCAACTAGAGGTCAAGGACACTGACCATGCATATGCCCTGGCCTACCGCAATGATAACAAAACACATGGTTCCCACTCTGAGAGACTGACCCTCTCTTCTGATCACCTTGTTGGAAACTTTCCAAACAACATTTTCGACCTTCAGAAGATGCACCACTTGTCCACCTAGCTGGTACGAAAATCCCACCACCCAAAGATCCCTTCAGGTTCCCTTTAGAGATGAGTGCCTGATCCATCACCTCTGTAAACCTCTTCAAGCAGAAGATATTTACTTGAGACCTGATCTCATGTCTCAACCCATCCTGGAAACGTCTTGTTACCGCCACCTTATCCCATGCTAACACTGGGACAAAGCATCACAAATCAGTGAAGCGACTAGCATAGTCCATCACCGCTAGTGATCCCTAAGTCATACTCATAAACTCTGCAGCCTGCTCCTACCTCAAAGTCTCTAGGTAGAAATGCTCTAGAAACTTCCCCCGGAAAACCTTCCACGACATCCCCCCAGCCTGCTCGGTCTGAGGTTGAATGTCCCACCAACGCCTTGTCAGTCCCTGCAACATATAAACGGACAGCATTACTCGCTTTTCAACAGGGGTCTCTATATGATCCACTATCATCTGGATAGACTCTAACTAGAACTCTGCTGCCTCTAGCCCACCCTCTTCAGTGAAGGTCGGAGGGTGCTGCAGATGGAACTCCCTGGTCAACTCAAACATACTCGGTGCAACCCGCCCTAAGTCCCAATCCATCATCTGCATAAGGCGAGCCAAGTTCTCCCAGAACTGGTCTTCTCTACCTTCATTGATCACCACATTTTCATGCTCTTCTACCAGAGGAGTGTTCTTAGCAACATCCTCTCATTTCCCAACTGGTAATCGACGTCATGGGGGCATTTCTCTACATTTCCAAGCACGAGATTCAGCACGAATACCATAAAACTTTCACGACTTCATCAAAATCCCTTTACTAGCTACAGCAACTCATTTTCATATACTAATTCAACAACATTAACACCTCAAATTCACCGCCCCGACCATCCCTACCACGGGCCATGGTCCACATGGGGTAAACAATCATGCACTACCACCAAACTCACAAAACATTTTACAAAAAAAAATTCCACTTCATTTCAAACCCTTATTTTTCATTAAATATCATTTACCCACTTTTTTCATTTCATTCTTTTCATTATTTCTTGGTTGCATAAAATGCATGATGCACCCTACTATCCTGACTCACATATCCACCCAGTGCGTGTGCATAACACAATGTATGTCACCTATCTCCCTAGGTTCCTACAATGATTCATGGGTACAAATCCTCATGTCGTTAAGGCCACGATCCAAATATCATAAAATAGTCACATCGAACCACATGTGCATCACCCAATGGTGAAATATCATCAACTGTAACAACACACAACCAAGAACAACATTTCCCACCTAGGGTAACTTGGGTTTTCCCTTGTACATGGGTTAGCTACTCCCAAGAACAATCTCATTACCAAGGCCCAACACATCTTAACCCTTATCAACCTATCCCAAATAACAAGACCTTAGAAAAGGAGAAGAAATACCTCATCTGAAACCACTTTGTAACGTCCCCAACCTGGAAGCCACTAAACTGGTGCTCTGATCCGGGTAGTTACATAACCTTAAGCATGCCACCCCATACGCCAAATGCTACCGACTAGCAGCGGGGGTCTATGTGGTCTAGTGGGGAGACTATACCCCCATTTTATTAGAGTAAGCCACAACAGAAATAAACCAATAGCGGAAACAATAATCAATAATCAAGGAACATGTATAACAACCATTTCCGACAATGAATATGCCATATCATACTCCAAGTGAAAAAGTGAACAAAATCCCCAAAATAAATACACGACTAAAATACCCAAAATGGTCATGACTCCAAGTCCAGATCCTCAACCAAGTCCTACCCATGTCCACTCAACTATCCAGCAAGGACCCTTACCCTTCTCCAGACCTGCAAATATGAATTCTGCTCTGGTACCCAATGGTGTCCCGAGTAGAGTGTAAGTACAACTCAGTAGGCCACCACCAACGGTGTCTACAAAATATCCAGTATAAATAGGTAGTGCATGCAAAAGGAATATGAATGAAATTTCCAAGTGATTATTTAAGGTTGCATTAACCAGTTCAGAGCCAAAGGCATTACCACATCCATTACCATTCATTTCACACCAATTATCATTACTTACCATTTCATCACATTTCCATGAGTTAAACACATACATTACGTTACTTGGGTCTAAGGCCAATAATCACATGTAAGAGGGTAACAACATCATTATCCTATCTCACTTGGACCAACTCCCTCATAGCAACCATATTCTCACCTCGAAGCCTCAGTACAGGTGGGTACCTCATATCAACTATATTCTCACCTCGAAGCCTTAGTCTAGGTGGATGCAACCGTTAGGAGAATAGATCATCAGTCCTCATTCTTAACCCGTGCATTTAGGGTGGAGTTCAGAGCATCAATCTTCACTCAACCCGTGGGCGTAGATCCTCAAGTCATACCCCACACTACCAAGACATGTTTACATGCTTATATATATATATATATAATTTACCATCAACCATCCATACAATTTCCCCTTGGACAAACCAATCACAACAAACCACACAAGGATTCACATTATGCCTCAACCCATTAACACCTTATCATTTCACATCATTTAACCATTCTCCCAATTCCCATGTGTTATGCCTATCTCACTAAGCATTCAACACTAGATGCTTATTCCATCCCATTATGGTCTTTAATCAGTTTACACATTAACCCATTTAACACGTTCATCATTTCCATGAATCAACCATGCAACCCATTCCAATTTAACCCTTAGGTTATTTCCAAGTCTAGGTGCATCACATAACTTCTATTCCAAGTTCAACCAATCATTCCAACATATTCATCGAGGGCTCTACCACTTATTACAACAATTTCACTTGTTTAATAACAATCCCTAAATCCTAGGAAAGCCGACACATCCCATGGATGGCCCCAATTAGGTTAAGGCATTCTCAACGCATCCCATGGGGATTGTGAGAGTTCCCATTTACCATTTTTAAGAACCTTTTATACCAAAACACATCAAGGTTAATCAAATCTAACCAAGGAAACCATGAGCAAAGCCACACATGCATAAATCCACCATAAAACTATGGGATAACTTTTGTAGACCACCTACCTCAAAGATGCGGTTGAACACACACTTAATCGAGTCCTTAGACCTCAATTTGACTAGCCTTTGGAGTTTCAACCTAGAACTCACCCAAAAGATTTGGTTTTAGAGCATCGGAACAAGAGGAAGAGAATATGCAAACCCTAAACCAAAAGAGAAACAAGGATGGGATTAGCCTTACCTGGAGCTTCGATCTGCATCCAACGACACCAAAAACACCTTAGAAACAAGGTAGATCAACCTCTTGGAGCTCTTGGGTGATTGGGTTCGCTCCTATAGTGAAGAGGGAATAATGAAGAGGAAATCCCGAGTGGGTTCTTAAAATCCAGGGGTGGAAATTTTGTAATTTTTTTCCAACTTTAATAGGCCGCACGTTTTAACAAACCGTGCGCAAACCGTGTGCATGCTACTGTCTAGAGGAGGAGGATTGGATGGTTTATCTTAGCAGGCTGCACGATTTTCCCTGGCTGTGCGCAGGTCGTGCGCCCTAGCTTGTTTTGCCCATCTTCCCTTTCTTTCGTGCCTCGAACCCCCGAAACACCCCCAATAACTCTCATAATTTCATAAGACATCCCTTGATGCATAAAATAAGGGATTCACCAAATCATAACGAAAACATACCTTTACAAAAATCGAGATCTTACACCACTACTTCTTCTTCTTTAGTTTGAGCTTCTGAATCGATTTCTTGAATTAGAGAATCATTTTTCTCCTCACTATATTGAAATTTTCGGAGGGAGTCCCATTCATCTTCAGTCTCTAGAATGTCTTTGAGGTTGATGGATTTTTTTTCATTGTCCTCTTCATTTAATTTTTCTTCTTCCATCATAAATTCACTATATTTTAACTCCTTGACCTCTTGATCATCCTTGATTACCACTTATTCTTCCTCTAATTATATAGATTGTATTTTTTTGACCTCCTTCTTTTCTTCCCCTTCAACCATCCAATCACCAATTTCCATCATTTTTCTTTCTTCTTCATTGAATATTTACAAAAGATATTATATTTGTTCTTCTTGGTATTTATGTATGCATATAAGGTATGCCTTATATTTTGAAACATATCCCAATTTTATAGGATCATATTTTTATATATTTCCAACATACTTAATAAATTGTTCCTTATTTTATACCCTGGATATTTCTTCCTTTGTTGTTTCTACAGTATTGAATACTTCCAACTTTTGATCTTATTCTTCTTCAAACCAACCTATCCCTACATTATATTTTAATGGTAAGTTGCATACTATGGAATTTAAATTTGAAATAAAATGAGAAAGGTGAGAAATCAAATCTCCCTATCCAAGAAGTTGGGCTTCATGATCATCAATTTTCTTTTCCAACACTGGAATGAATTTGGTGAGCAATGTGGAAAGTCTATCATCTGAATTTTTATTCTGAGGTTGTTGGGTAGAATGGTCTTCTAAAATGTTTTTCTCTTAAGGTTTCATTATTTCAACATCTTGGACCTCCTCCATGTTTTGATTTCCATCATATTAAAATCAACCTATATATAAATTAGAAACTATTGGAGACCAATTAATAAGAGAACAAAAATTTGAAATTATTTGAACAAGGTGAGTAGTCAATTCTCCCTGATCATTGAATTTAGCCTCAA
The DNA here is from genome assembly GCA_963277665.1 of Viscum album. Lineage (NCBI taxonomy): Eukaryota > Viridiplantae > Streptophyta > Magnoliopsida > Santalales > Viscaceae > Viscum > Viscum album. The sequence continues at coordinate 807,899,341 of OY728140.1, read as the reverse complement.
TTTTTTTCCATCCACCTTTCCATCACATAAATGAATTGAGAAAGAAATTTGGGTAGTCTTTCATCTTGATGCTCATCTTGAGTGTGTGGCAACTAGAAGTCATCATGAGTGTACTGCTTGGACCAGCAATTTCTTTGGTAATCAGGAGCTCCTTCGTTGGGTTGATAGTTGGTGTCGTTCAACTATGGGGGTTGGAATTTATCATACTCAGTAGAATATAAATCATCCTAACCATAATTATGTTATTCCCACCCTTCTGAATTTAGTTATTCTCCTATGGTTGGATGCTCCAGATGTTCAATGTATTCTAATGGTGGTGCGGCATAATATTGGGTCTTTTGAAAACTCGTCCTACACACCAACAGAGACTACTAAAAAGAATAATATATTATGAAGGAATTAAAGTATAAGAAAAAAAAATTGACTACAAAATTTATTAATTAAAATAATTAAAAAGAAATGGGATAATAAAAGTCTTTGACCGAAGCAATCGGTCTGGAGTCGTCTGCAACACTCCACTACACCCCGACAACGGTGCCAAAATTTGACGCACCTGAAAAGCATCATTAATTCATACAAGCATGAGTCAAATTATAAATTTATAAAAACCTTAATCTTACTAAATAAAATGGTGTATTATAGCATAAGTGTGGGTTCATACCCATAGAGAGCGAGGAACGCAACAATGACAACTCTCGACTAAAGGTTAGTTCGTCTGATAGTCAATTTGATTTAATTAAACTAATGATGCAATATTGAAATAAGTGAATTAAAATAAATAAAAAGAAGAGAGGGGAATCAATTTATTGGGGTGATTTTTTTAAATTAATTAATTCAACTTCACTCGCAAAATAATCATATTAAATAGCTTCTCAACCAAACAATTTCATCAATATCAAAAATGTTCATTCCCTATCAAAATACCCAAGAATATCAATCCATCTTGGTCAGATGATCAAAATTGCTAAAGTACATTTAGTTTAGATTTCCAAATGTAGAATAGTAATTACATTCAGTGGTAATGAATAAATTATCTCAATCATATTGGGGTTTGTACATTATTGAAACATATGGTCAATGATTCAATTAAGAATAAAGTATAAATGTTGGCACAACATGATGCTATCAAATACAATCATCATTACAAGAAAATTTAAATAGAACTATGATGGTATGTTCCCCTTTTAACAGATCTTTCTCTCCCCTATGGGGTTTAGATAATCATCATCGGGTGGTCGTTGATGATGAATACACCAATACCAACACGGGAGAGACTAAAAAAGAAATGATGAGAAGATAACGAAGGAAGAAGTAAGGGAAAGAGAATTATTGTAATTAAACTAAAAATCATAAATGATTACATGAAAGAATGTGAATAGAAACAAAACTGGAATAAAAACCTACCTATGGAAGGGTGGAGCACTACGGATGCCTCTCGGTGGTTGTTCTTGATCACTCTAGTCCAGAGTATTTTGAAATGTCTTGGAAGGGAAACTGAGGGAGGTATTTAAAGGTGTTTCTATCAAAACTCATGGACCACATTTCATTTAAGTTTTAGTGTATCGTCCTCATCACGATGTGTACTCGATCCACACACCGTGTACTTCATATGCAATTTTTCCTCCACCGCATTGAATTCATGAAATCTTTGTATGCTGGTTTGAATTTGGTCACGTCATATACTAGAGTTACAAAATGTATACTTGTATTTCACATCGTGTTCTATCATCATTACTTGTCCGGTGCATATATATTGCACATGACATGTTCATGATGTGTACTCCTAGTACACGATGTGCAGTCATTTTTCATCAGTTTCCAGCTCTTCTTCTCTCTCGAACATCTAGTGTCACACTGCTTAGCCAATTTCCATGTTTTCATTTATATTTATCCAAATTAAAATCCTATAAATGAATTTTCAAAACATTAATATCAGGAATAGATATTATATTAAATCATTTGGTATATGATGAATTAATATATAAAAACACATCAAAATATGTATTAAAATAGAGATATCATTATCCAAATCCAAAAAGTGGTTATATGGGAAGTTATCCCAAGCCGAAAGTAATTACATAAATGGTTATCCCAATCCAAACATCTGATGAATGTATTGGTGGGAACCATTGACATAATATTTCAAAGATTGTGATTATTCCATTTTTATATTTATTTATCTTATGAAAAAATTATTCTCTTATGGATCATGATCATAGTTTCATAATGATTTAGTTCTTATTAACTATCAGGATTTATTCCTTGACTCATGATTAAATGATTTTTTGGGTTGAAATTTAAAATTTTAGGTTCTTTTCCTCATTCCCTTATACTCATGATATTCTAACATATGATCAGTGGTTCATATCTCCCTTTATTTAACCATATTGAGCTTATGATCTCACCCATTCTTATGTTTTCATTTCACCCAGACATGAACAAATGTTGTAAGAATGATATGTATAAGAAGGGTTGTAGTATTGAATAACTTTGTGGGGGAAGATATAGATCTAATATGTAATAGTTTTTTATATATCCATGTTTCCAAATAAAAAAACATTATGGTTTTTAGATGGATAGAAATGTAATGGAATGAAAATTCATTTAAAACAATGTAATATTTATTTATGAAAGGTTTGGTTTGCAATAGATTGTATCAAAGAAAGGTTTTTTTATTTATTAAAATGAGGATGAGAAAAAAAAATTAGGAACACTTAGGATAATCCTATGTATAGGATAACATTAAATGTTTTATTAATGAAATGTTTGTGGTTTTCTTTGAAAATGAATCCTTTTCTAGATACTACCAATTTGATTCAAATGTCGAACAGATACACCTAGGGGTAACAACTCTGTATGGGGATGATGTTCAGTCTAAAGTTATACCTTTTACTTTTCCTTTCATTAGTTTTCAAAAAAAAATCTTATCGGCATATTTTACTAACATTATATATCCCAATTGTTTTCAATTTTTTTAGAAAACATACTTTTCCACCTATAACATCCACATTTTTAAGTAAATAAATGACTTTTGTTAATAAATTACAAGTATTTTTGTGTGGAAATTTAATTTTTCAATTATTGTGTTTATTATTGATTTATCAAAGGGTAAAATACTTCTTTAATATTTTGAAATATTTTAGGAGTTAGACATTGAGTCATCACAATATTCTGAGGCCTGTAGGCCCTCGATGTGGATAGAATAAAAATATTACATATATTTTATACATATGTGTGTGCAATTGCTTTTAAAAAAATGAAATAACACTCAAATGGTGCATTTCATGAGAAATAAGATACCACCATTAGGCATGTAATGCTGTTTTTTCCCTTGGAAGGGTATAACATTAATGTGTGTTGCGTCTTTGGTAACCTCACATTCGATAATAATTTTTTATTTAATTAATTTATTATTCTGATTTTTTATATTAAATAATTAATTTCTCACAAACAGTGCATCGTATGAGAAATATGAGACCACTATTTGGTCGATAAAGCTAGGTTTACTCTAGGTGGGGTATAAAATTTGTGAATTTTGAAAATTTGGTTATACCACACCCTAAGTTAATTTAATCTATTTTTAAACATTTTTTTGGACAGTTCAAAATAATAATGATTTTATAATATATATACATATATGGGGACAAAAAAATTGGTGTATATATATAATGTATATATACATGGGGATTAAATATATATATATATATATACATGTGTGGGTGTATATATATGTTTGTGTGTGTGTGTAAAATGTATATATATAACAAGTGTGTGTGTATATATATATATGGGTGGATATTTATTTTTGGGTCAGATAAGACATTATTAATTTTCCCACAATAAATGTTATTGTGTGGATAATTTATTAACTTCACAGTTTTAATGACATTTTTTATTGAACTATTCATGGTGATAATTATGACATAGATTTAATAATAATAATAAAATATTTGTGTTATTATTATTATTATTACTTGGTGATAAGTAATATTGGTGTGTATATATATAGGATGTGTGTGTGTGTGTGTGTTTATGCTTGTGTGTGCGAGGGTGTAAATAAATAAATGAATTATATATATACAAGGATTTGTATATATGTGCTAAATTAATATATATTTATGTATATTTTGGTTTAAATACATATATGTATTGTTTAAATAAATAAATAAAAATAAATATTTATATATATATACATGGATATATGTACACATATGTGAGTGTATATATATATAAGTTAAAAATATATATTATAATGAATTTTATTATATATATTTAACTAAGAAAAAAATGAAAAGTAACGGTAATTGAATGAGAGCTTTGGGTGTTTCATGGGTGGTGCCTGGATGTTTTTAAAATAACCATTAATGATTTAAACTATTATTAAAAATATTTAAATGAATATAATTTGAATTGGAGAAATATATATATATATATATATATATATATATATATATTAAGAGGAAATGAAGAGGCATTTTATTTGGGTTTTAAGCAAGAAAACCCCCACATCTCAAGCCCTCTCTTCTCTCCCTCTCCCCAATTATCTTTTTTATTTTATTTTTATTTTTTTACCCAAACTTCATTCATCAATAAAACCTAAAATATTAATTATATTGAAACGTCTTTATTGTCATTTGACTCAACTCAATAAGAAGAATCATAAACTTATTTTCATATATGGACACAAAAAAAGAATTCAGTGGTTTAGTTAAACATGGACATCAACCATTATCATCATTCATTGTTGCCCTAATGGTTGGATCCCTTTCCTTTCCCTTTAAAATTTAGGAATGCATTAATTAATTAATTTTACATTCTTCACACTTTTAATTGATAATCTTATATGTATGGTTGTTTTTCTAAAATCCCTTCCTTGAAAAAATTTAATTAATTCTTAAATACATTAATTGATTTTCTTGGTAAAAAAAATCATGATTTTATAATAAAACCCCTCTACTGAAGGTGCTCTATCTTCAAGATAAAATATAGTTATAGTTTTTTATAGCATGATTAGTTAGGGTTTGAGTTTTAAACATTCCTTCATAGTAGTGATTATTATATGGAACTTTAGTATTTTCACCCTTTCAATAATGTGAATTGATTTTTCATGCTCAATTAGATTAAATAGAATGAATTAAATGGTTAGTTTTAAATAAAACTGAATAGGGTGGAATGACCACACCACTAGTTAATTTAATAATCACCAATTATGAAAAATTAATGGTTTAAAATGATGATATATATATTGGACGGATAGACCATGAATTGTTTTATGTGTAATTTAATTAATCTATATGGGATTGATGTGGGTGGTCTAAACCAAATACCTTTTGTCTCATTTAATTATTCAAAGTATATGAAATATATTTGGTCATTCTGGCACACCATGTGTGACCAAATTAGTAAAATAATACATATTAAATTATAAATGTTCATTTTAAACCATCCCTTGGATTCCATTTTGTTCATAGGCCTAAATAATGAGACCCGCGGCCAATAGATATTTGTTTCATCCGTGGAAATTATTAATACTTAGACTTTTTGACAATAAGGCCCTATAGAAAATTGGTTAAATTTTTTGATTGGTGGATTAGTCTTTTGAAGTTTCATAATAATAAATTGTGTGATTTCTTATGGTATACTCACATTGGATAAACTCATTAATTAATATTAAATACTATAGGGTCGATGGATTAATTAAACATGTTTGATATAATTATGATCATAATTAGGAACCTGGATTAATGAACTAAACTGGTTGAAAATGGTAGTTTTTTTAAATTGACTATTGTGTCTTATGATGATAAATCTAGAATTTTTTATACTAGAATTGATATTTTTCTTACATAGATTTTACACTTATGTGATATAGATGTGATTGATACCTAAGGGTTTTATACTCTTTGTCATGTTGAGTTTTTTGGACATGGATGACATTTAATATAAATGATTTAGAGATTTATGCATGTTTTCTTACCACCAGAGGGCTAGGCACACTGGTACTAAATTATTGAGGGGAAATTTTATGTTTATGTTGGATGCTTGAGGGCTAGATGCACAATCATGTGATACCCAAGGGCGAGATTCTAATGATGCTTGAGGGCTAGGTGAACTGGTACTGAATTCTTGAGGGAGGATTATATGTTTATGTTGAATGACTGAGGGATATATGAATAGTCACATGATGCCTAAGGGAGAGATTCTATTTATTCCTGAGGGGGAAATATTTGTTAGCATGAGGGAAGAGAACCAATGTTATGGAATTTTTCTGATTGATTCATCCTTGGCAGAATAATTTTCCACCAATTTGTGTGGTCCATCCTAATGAAGGAAGATCTACCCACAAACATATATACCTAATAGAGCTCCAAATAAGGTATAGCTTCTAGTTTCCCTTAGGAACACGGGTGGATTGTTTATTTATTCATCAATACATGTATTTGACTTCTCTATACCTGCGCACAGTTTAAATTTTATTCAATGTCTGGATTGGGCTAGACACCGGTGGTGCCAGCCTACTCAGATTTATATCTCACACCATACTCAGGTCACCATTGGAGTGGGGTACCCAAGTAATCCTTTCTTTTTCAAAGAACTACTGACCTTGGTTGATTGCATGTTTATGTATATCTTGTACATGAGAAGTTAGGAGCACTAGCCTGAGATGGAGATCAGGATGTTCAAGGAGATCAGCTTTGGTCTTTTTAATTCTTTCCTTTACATGAGTAATGTATTGTACTATATTGTCAAGAATTTTGTATTTATTTATAATTTAGCTTATTTATCACCATTTTTAATGCATTCTTTGTATAAACTATTGTGGGAACCTTTTATTGAGTCTATATATTCTTCTGCAGCCTTGTTATTCATTTATTACTACTTCTGCATCTGTCTATTATTTATTATCTAATAAAATATTATGATACTCTGATCTAAATGGTATAGTGTCCCCACCATACCATCAATATACCCCCACCACTAGTTGTAAACCTCTAACATATGGGGATGTGTGATTGATTCCATATGGAGTCCAATATAGGTACCATCTTAGTTGTAGGCTGGGTCAAGACATTACACTACTAAGCATTGAAATTTTTTCTATATAAATGCATATAAAAAATTTATTCATTAATTTGATCTATCAAAATCACCTAGATTCTGGTCCATCAAACTTAATAGGTGTTTTATCTATGAGTTTGACTAAGTTTTTTATCTATCAGACTAACTATAGTCATAACCATCAGACTGATAGTAGTTCAGATCCATCAGACTGAAAAAGTTCATTTCATCATATTAAAAGACAATATTATATTCAATAAGATTATGAAATGTTTATAATAGGTTTAATTGGATTTATTAATATTAGATGGAATTTATTATTGTATTTTAATAGTTCTATCATAAAAATGTTAGATGGAAATGTTTGGTTGAGATGTCAAGTGAATAAAATATATAGTTGTTGCAACCGAAACTGATATTCATGAAAATATATTAATTAGAGGGATTCTAATAAATAATATTTCATTTAAAATCTAGTAGATGATGAATTTTCAAGTCAACGAGTCTAATATTATGTCCTTCTAAAACATCACATTCATAAACATTGTAAATTTTCAAAGAGTCTAGTTTTAGGGATTCTTTGTGAGGAAATTTAAAATAAATTGAACATATTTTATTTTTTATTCATTTTTTTGATATAGATCTAGACGAAGGGATATTATAGAGAAGAATATAGGTGAATTAAATCCATTGTATTTGAGGATATTATGGATTATAAGATAGGGTTGACACTGATCATTATATCAAGGGATTCTAGGGTTTTGGAAGGAAAATATATTTTGATATTCTAGTCCAAGGAATTCTTTGTACTGAAATATAGTCCATCAAAATTATGTTAAAAATTTTAGATATCTTAGGTTAGGATTTATAACATCCTTAACTCTTAGATTTATTAAGGAGAATTGTTTTTATAAAGCTTATTAGTAATTCTTATTTTATTATAAGCTTTAATATTACTTGTTTATATAATATGTGCATTATTTTCTGTATTTACATAAAAAGTTTTGTTTCACTAGCCATTCTAATATTTGGTTAATTAGGATGTTTATGAGCCTGATTAAAAATTTTGGTTTATTGAATGAGTCTAGAACCTGATACAAACACACTGGTCATCAAACAATTACTAAGACCAATCTTTTTAACAAAATTAGTTTTTAGAGTTGTACTATTTTAAATTTTTAAACTATAATTACCCCCCCCCCTCATGTATCCAATTTAAGTACTTACTATCCAACAATTGGTATCATAGGAGGTTCTACTGGTTTTCTTTCTATATTATTACTTTTCTATAGACATAAAGTTATAATTTTTTAAATAAAATTTTTTTATATAAAAGTTTTTTACAATAACATGTATTTTCAAAATAGTCTCTATATTCAATATTATAGCAAGATTAAACATCAGTACACATAATACTTTGAATCCATGTATACCACCTATCATCGATGGTAATGATTATTAATACTATAGAGATATGATGAAATATTTTTTTATAAATTATGGGGTTGAAATGTTTTTTTTGTTAACTGAAAACTATATCAATCCAAATAAATAAGTTAAATATTTTAATAATCATGAAATATTTAAGACTCAATTGAATTACATAGTAATAAATACTATATTTTTTTCATTGAATATAAATATCTATAGTTAGATATCTTATTTTGATGTAGTAAATAGTATTTGTAAGATGTTTGAGGAAAATAAATTTGGAACATCAAATATTATTGAGAAAAGAAGAGCTATTATTTGTAGAAGATTATCGGGATTTCTATTGTCTACCTAGAGAGTCTATTTCTGAAAATCAACATATTTTTAGGACTATTCCAAAGATTTTATAGTCTCTTGGTGGGAAAGATCAATCAGATAAAATCTTGGTTGAAAATATTATTGAGATAATTTCTTGTGAATGGGAATAAATGAGAACTACTTTAGATGACACAAAAAGGATTACTAAACCTAATTTTGAGGATATTATTGGATTCCTAATGAAGTGTTTGGGAACAGTACAAAGGGATATAGAGAAAATGAAAAAATGAAATGAAGATTTTTTTTAAACTATATAAAATGTTACAAGTAAATTTCAATCTATTAAGAATGTTGTAAACAATTCTTAAAAGTATAAAGTTTTTTTGAATTATATTCGAATTCATAAAAATAATTAGGAAATTAAATAGCTAATATTTTTAATATAATGAATTAATATTTTTGGGAAATAGGATATATATAATAGATACAAGAAAACTCATAAGGATAAAAGTGACGGGAAGGATTCATTATAAGATATATATTATGAATGTAGGAATTATGGACATATCAGAGAGTATTTTCGTAAGTTGAAGTGAAATGATGACAAATAAAAAAATTGAGGGAAATTTTGAAAACTAAAATAATCAAAAGACAAGAAAATTACAAAAGCATCAGATACATTTAGTGATAGTGGAGGAGATATTTCTTCTAATAATTCATCTTAAAATGAATGTTTATAAAATAAAAATATTGGAATCTATATATAGATATATATGGTTAAAAAATTCATAATTCATAATGTAACTAAAAAATATTTTACAAATATTATCTTAAATAATAATTGGCTTGATAATGGTAATGATAAAAATAGTTCTTCATATTCTTGTTGAAGAATATTTCACATTTGATAAAAATAATTTATTACCATGTTTTGAAGATGTTTCTGGATTTTTAAAATTAATTGAGAATAAAATTTTTATGACTTCTAAAAATCATGATTTGGCTCAAGAAAAAAATATGAATGATAATTAAAGAATATCTAATTTAAATAATGAAATATCATATATTTTTAAAGATTTATGTAAATCTTATTTTGAAAAAGATAATATTTCAAAATATATGAAAAATCCTTATTTCTAGAAAAAAAATTATCAATTGAAATTGTAAAACATAGTTTAAATGAAAATTATAGTGGGGGAAAAATGTATTCGTAAATCTGAAATATTATTTTACTTATTGAAAAAACCAATGTTAAAGTGTAAAAAAACAATATAAAAATTTCTAAAATATATATCCAAATAATTCCTCATAGATATGTATCTGGAATGTGTTATAAAAATTGAAATAGTATTTTTAATAATAACTACATTGTTCTAAAAAGTTTTCCAATATGTAAAAGTATCAAAGTAATGTGCCCTAGAAAAACAAATGTTCTTTAAAATAAAGTTCAATATCTAGTATTTAAAAATAATATTTTTCAAATTAATTGACTTTTTATCCATATTATAATGTATCAAAATTATGGATTCTTGAAATTCAAATTTATTATAATAACAGACCAAAGAAGTTATGGGTTCTAAAATACTAATATTTTTATTTTTTAAAAAATAAATAATTTACTAATAATAAATAATTTTTGGTATATGGAGAGTTGTTTTCCTAGACACATGACTAAAAAAGATTTATTTCAGAAAATTATAAACTTTAAAGGTGGTAAAGTCACTTTCAGAAATAATGCTCAATGAGAAATTATCAGTATTGGAAACATTATTTTCCTTATAAAATATTTAATTTCAAATGTTTTATTTTTTATAGAAAATAAGGAAAACCGTATTAACATAAGTTAGTATTTTGATGATGGTTATCTTGTGAAATTTAGGAATGATATATTTACTATTCATAGTTCTAAACATTAATTTATTCTTTATGTTAATTATTATGAGAATTTTTAAATAATAATCATGGAAAAACATAGGTTCCAATATATACCACTCCATAGTTAAATGTAAAACCATTATTGGTTATGAAATAGAGGATTAGAATACTTTAATTTTAGAACATTATATTGGTTTTCCAATAAAGGACAAGTTAAGGATTTACCATAATTTTTTTTGATATGTCAAAAGTCTATGATCCTTACCAATTTGGAAAGAAACAAAAGTTAAGATTCAAATATATTAGTGAAATCTCAACTTATGATGATTCAAAGTATGTGAACATATACTTGTTTAGTCCTATACAATCTAGAACATTTAATAGAAAATATAAGGTATATATTTTTGTTAATGACTACACTATATATATTTGGTTCCGTTTTCTATAAAATAAATTTGAATCCTTTTTTATTTTAATAATTATGTAGCTAGATTCAAAAATGGAAAAACATATCCTTGTTACCAATTCATAGTTATCATGGTGGATAATTTGTAAATTATGATTTTTAAATTTTTTTTTATAATAAATCAATTATGAATAAAATTTCAGCACCTAAAACTCTAGAAAATAATTGTGTATTGGAAAGAATAAATAGAATTATTCAATATAATTATAGAACTATGTTGAGTGAATAGTAATTAGAAAATCATTTTTGGGATGAATAATTTGGTATTTCCTATACTATAAATAGAGTTTTAATAAGACAATTTATTAATAAAACTCCTTATTAGTTGTGGACTCGAAGGAAACCAAAACATTTTTACTTCAACATTTTTTTATGAAAAATATTCATATTAAATATTATTTATAAGATAAAAACATTTGACTTAAAATTTGATGAAGGAATGTTTCATTGTATTCTAAAAACTGTAAGGAATATATAGTTTGGAATAAAAATACATGTACTATTAAGGAAATAGTAATTTTCTAATTTGATGAAAACGATCCAATTTATTTCAAACTACATCAAGTCACAACATCAGATGTTATTTAAAAAATTGTTTTTTTTAAACTATGTTTAAATTTTCATCACATGATAAAAAAAGACTATATATCTCTGAAGTTCTATCTCATGGATATTTTACAAATGTTTTGAATAATATTGTTTTTTTAATCCAAGAAATAAGTTGTTTCTTTAGAATTATCCTAGTGATAACATCATTGGTCATGTAAATCAATAAGTAAGATCTATAAGTTCTTTGAGAAATGAAATTGAATATTTAGTATTTTTATCTCATTTTGATAAGTCACTTGATGAGCCTATTGGTCTTGAATATTATATAAAATCAATGAATGATGAACTTAATGAATATGAGATGAATCCTGATTGGACTTTAGTTGAGAAACCTAAAAATACTTCTGTAATTAAAGTAAAATGAGTTTTTCCAAAAAAATTATCGAAAATGGAATAATATTTAAATATAATGATTGAATGTTTTCTAAATGATATAATCAAAAATAGGGTATATATTATAAAGAAACTTATTCTCTGGAAGCAAGAAATCAAGTAATTCATATACTTCTAGAATATGTAGCATTCTTATATTTCAAACAATATCAAATGGATTTGAAGTGTAGATTTCTTAATATATATTTTTAAGTGGATTTTTATGTATAATAAAACCCTACTTTTGAAAATAAAAAACATATGTAATATGTTTTTAAACTTACTAAGTCACTTTATATACATACACTTTCTCCTAGATCCTAGAATGATACATTAACTATATTTTTCTTATAAAATAATTTTGTTATGGGATCTATGGATCAAAATATTTTTATAAAAAAAGTTTCAAAAAACATCATCATTGTTCAAATTTATGACGATGACAATATATTTTTTTCAACTAAAAATACTTTAACAGATTCTTTTAAGATATTGTGATGTATGTGTTTGAAATAAGCATGATGGGTGAATGTACATATTTTATAGGTTTTTCAATTTTATAAAAACCATAATAAAATTTTATATCCCAAAATATATATATATATATAATATATCCTTAAAAAATTTGAATATGATAATACTAAAAGTATTAGTACAACTTTTTGAAACCCAAATACCTTAGATATTGATGAATCTAGGAAACTAGTTGATTAAAAAAACTTTAGAGGAATGATTAGAAATTTAATTAACAAAATAGCTAGTTTTTGGTATTTAGTATTTTTTGTATGCTTATGTCATAGATATCATGAAAATGTATAAGAGTCCTATAATAAATCCATAAAACGGATTTTTTATCTTCAATGAACAATGGATTTAATCTTATTTTACACTTTTTTAAATGATTTGTATTTAAAATGTTTTTTACATAATGAATTTGGTGGACATAGAATATATAGGAAACGTAGTTACATAAATTTTCATTGATTAGGAGAATATTTAGTATCATTTTATTCTATGAAACAACACGAAGTAGCAGTATCAACTGCTAATGCGGAATATTTTCCTACTAGAATTTATTTTCCTCTAGTGTTATTGAAGTAACACACACTCACATACTATGGCATGAGTTTTAGTTAAACTAAATTATTGGGTGATTAAACAAGTTCCATTACATTATGTTAAAACCCACTACATCACCCACAAAATAAGAAAATATATATTAGACACCACTTCCATTTAGATAACAAAAAAATGAAATTTTAAAATTCATTAGAATATAAAAAAACCTGAAAAATATTTTACTAAACCCATTAGTTATGATAGAGATTAATATATTAAATAGAATCTTGGAATGAATAATATGAAAATATAATTCATATATATATCATGTTTATTAATCACATAATATCAAATAAATCCTTCTGAAATGGGGAGTATATATGTTTTGGACTTCAAAAAACTTTTTTTTTAATATTATCTTTTAAAAAAAATTAGATTTTGAATTACATTATTTCAATATCTTTTATATATTCAGAATAAAAATATTAATTATTTATTATTTTGAGATTGAAATTTTTTTTAGATCCAATTTTTTTACTATTTTTCTCTTAGTATAAAAAATTCATAAAAAAATTTAGAAAAAATAGTTATTATGAAATTTATATGATTCAATTTATGTTACAAAAATAAAATAATAACATGTTACTCAATATAACATTCATACTCAATGTAATTTTCACTTTGAGATTTATTCTTTTAATCTTTTAGTTTTTGAAATTATCTAGTAATTTTATTTTTCCTATTTTGTTTTTACATATTTATTTCATTTTATAAAATTTTAATTTTTTTTAAATATTAATGATTATTTAATAAGAAAATATTATAGTCATATGGATTTTTTTTAGAAAATTTAAAGACTTTATAATATTTAATTAACCATTAAATAATTTAATCACAACTATTAGATCAAATTATGTTTTTTAAAATGAACTATTGGATTTATGAAATAATAATGCCCCCCATGCCTATATGTAAGTATTAGGTCACCCTTGTCCCATATTGGTTATTAGAAGTTTCTTCTTGACCCTCATCACCCCCATTTATTGTTCAATCTAAAATTTTAGTATTCTTTTAATTCACCTTATTAGTCTATTTTTTGGCATTAATTTTAGTCATATGGATTCTGTATAATATTTTATGAAGAGAGAATTTATGACATAAAGGATGATTAAAAAAATATAGTATGAAAAGTATGAATCTTTGTTTAAAAGAGTAGTTAATTTTCAATGTTGGGAAAATATATATATGGAAATGGATGGTTTTGACTTATATTATTTGAAAATCATAAGATAATTCAACTATTTAGTGGAATTAAATATGGAAGATGAAAAGGAAGTGATTTTTTACTCTATTAATTGAATGTTAAAACATATATTTCCACTTGTTTCTAAATTAGTTGAAGTGCCATTAAAATGTGAAGATTATCATCTATCACACTAGATTTCAAATATGATTGGATATTTTCTAAATTCAAGATTTGAATATTATTTATTTACTTCTTTTTGAATGTTAGAAAATAATTTTGTCTCTATTTACATATGGTAGTAGTAACTCTATGGATGCAAAGCTACATGATTCTTAGGAAAGGAGATTGGGATACTCAAAATGTACTCAACATATTCATATTTTATTTTTCTTATTAATATGAGGGAAATTAACTTGGTGAATCTTGGATTTCATTCAATTGAGGTGATCCAGAAAAAATATATGAAATCAATAATTCTTATGTTTTCGTGTTTTATTAATAAGATGATAGTAAACCGTATTGAAGTATTTTTGATTATGAATAAATCATATGAATGTAGATAAAAGTTTTCTCCTATTTTTTAGAAAACAATAGTGATGATGAAATTATTTTTCAATCCAATGTTGATAAATTTTGTACAGGAATCAGGAAATGCTCCAACTGATGAAAAAATAGTAAAAGGGAAACAATTGGTTCTATAGAAAAGAAAATATGATTCATCTTCAACTATTTTTTAAAAGAAACAACAACCAATTCCCAATTAAGATTTTACGAATGTAATGTCACAAAAAATCCTAAGAATCTAGGGGATATATCCTTTTGGACATAAAAAAGAAGTGTCTTTATAATTGAAGATAAAAACAACTGATGAAGTGAAATAGGAAGATAAAAAGAGGAAAAAATCCTTACTAATTCAATTATGATTGAAAATTTTTTATAAGAATTTTAATGTGAATTGGCTAATCAACCCATATTTCTTTCATCATTACCTACAGCTCTACCAATTCAATATTTCCAAATACTTTATGATTTTGATAAAGTAATTATAGATATATTATCACTATAATTTGTATAATTTTATGAATCCTTGGTTATTTCAGTAGTTTTTCAAAATGGAAAGGAAAAAAATTAGAATAAGTCGAATACCAAGTTAAAAAATTAGTTCCTGAATCAATTCCAAAATTAGGTAATAATTCAGTGGATAAGAAGAAACCAAGATTTATTAATGGTTGGAAAATTTTTTTTATAAACTATAAGGTATTTAGGGAAAGAATTAAAAAAAAAGAGGAATTGGAGGAGGATGAAGAAGAAAAATAAAATGAAAGTTCATCAGGCGCGTCTTAATTGTCTACTTATTAACTCAATCAATTAAAGATCCCATATCATATTTTGTTGTGGGAAAAAATTCATCATAAAAAGATAAAGTTGAATCTCTTCAATCTCAAACCAAAAACATATTCAAGGAAGAATCATATAGAGACATTGACATTATGAAAGTATCTATTGATGAAAAAGATGATGGAAAATAGATTTCATACATAAAACCACCTTGACCTCATATTTCAGAGGCCATATGGTATTCTTAATATAGTTCAATCACTAAAGCACAAAAATGATCAGATTATATTCTTCTGACTCTAAAACAAATTACTTTTTCAATGAAATTCTTATCAAATATTGAAGAATGGTGAAAATAGATTAAAAATAGTTTGAATGAGAAATATAAATTTTTTACATTTTTGATAGTTTCAATGACTAAAAATTAAGTTTATATCAATTATTCAAATAAAAATCTAATTTTCTTAAGATAAGGTTCAACTTATTGTAATGTGCTCAAAACAAGTCAATGGTTACTTCAAGAAACCTATTGACAAGATTGTGAATGTTAAAAAAATTTCATTTGATATTTTATATTCCTTTTAGGAGTAATATTTTGATATTTTAGGTAGGATAATGTTTTTTGTAAAAGTTTAAGGATCATTTAGACTCTCAAAATCAGGATATCTCTTAATTGAAAGAAGAAATTCAGAATCTAAAAGAAGAATATATCAAGTTTTTATCATTTGGAGAATATTTTCTATGATTTATAGAGGAAAATATTAATATTAGAATTCAATAATATGATATTGTAAGTATAAAGTTATATAATATGAGGCATTCAGTAAGGGAATAGAGGATATATAATCGTGATCCTTCAGAAGCTAAGTCCTAGAATAATTAGGAATATATGAAAATTTTAAAAGCAATTGTCAATAATTTTTATAAGAAAGAATCAATATTTTATATATGAACTCTTGATGTATTTCAATCATTTTTGAATGAAATATATTTTTCATACCTTATTCTCCAAATATATTCTTATTTAGTATTTTTCAATTCTAAATTGTTGAATATTCATTCTTTTATATCTTGGATAAATAGTTATTCAAACATAACTATTTATTTTTATATTTTCTAACATTTCTAGAGAATATATTACATTATCTATTCATTAATTCAAATCAAAATAGGGTAGAAATAATCACAAATGAAGATAAATAATTTCATGGTTAGTGATAATATAAAGAGTATAAATTGTCTAAATAAGACAATATACTTAGGGGTTATCTAAAGTAATCATAAATTATGTCGTATAAATTATGATGAATAAAATGAAGTAATCAACATAGGGAAATTATGATAAGAAAAGGGACAATATTTCTTATGAATAATTCATTAGAAGTTCCTAATCATACAAAGTGTTTTAAAATTATTACAGTTCATAGTTTTTTATTTTAAGTGTTTTGTTTTGTGCATTCTAAGAACGGGATATTATTGAATCAAATTTTGTATTTATATTTTTCATTTACTTAATTTTGAAAATAGAAAACTCATTCCTAAAACCTTATTTTACTAAATTTAAATATCACAAGTGGTTTATATTTTTTAGAAAGAAACCCTTCTCTACCAAATATTGAAATAATTTCTATGAAACCAAATATAAATATTTTATTCTTTAATCTAATTTATTGGGATGACATAGAGTCTAGACCATATGATTAAATAAGTTTTTTTCATTAGTTTTACTAAGTGTTATGTCCATTTCATAGTCTAAATTAATAACCATTATACTGACTATAGTTCAGATTCTTTAGAATAACCATATTTTTAGTTCGTCATATTGAAAAAAAATTGTATTCAATCTGACTATGAAATATTAATAATCTATGTAATTGAACTTATTTCTATAGGATAGAATTTATTAAAAAAATGAAATGATACTAACAAATTAACATCAGATGGAGACATTTTTCATATCAGTATACTCATGAACATTTTATGCCATTACAACCAACTGTGGGATTTATATAAATATATCCATTGGAAGGATACCTATAAATAGGATAGCATTCATATAGATGTTAGCTAATTAATTTCAACTCAAAACTTGTGATGTTTTCCTCTCCTAGAACATCTAATTCTTAATCTTTTTTATTTTTCAAAGAGTTTTTTTATTTATTCTAAGTATGGAATTGTAAAACCCGAAGAATATTTTTTTCTCTCTATCTGTCTGATTTGGGGAATGATAGAGGGATTTTGACGATAGGAAGACAGAGGTGATACATATTATCATGTCAAGGGACTCCATGGTTTTAGAAGATATATATATTCAGATATTCTTAGGGAGGTATTTCCTTGTAAGGAAATACATTTCTTTATAGTTAGGCTGAAAACTATCGATATATTAATTCAACATTTATAACTTCTATAACTCTTAAGTTAGAAAATTAAAATTATTTTTATACATCATGTATGCCATTCTTACTTTGTTATAAGTTTTTCTATTACTTTTTCCCATATTTTTTATATTACTTTATCGATTTACATTAGAAATATTAATTTACTAATATTTCTAATAATTTTTTGTTAGACTATCTATGAGACTTATTGATGACGAATTTTTATCGAAAAAAATTAAATTTGATACAAACACTCTGATCATCAGAAAATTTCAGAGCATGATAATTTTGACAATAGATATATTCCATTTTATTTTAGATTAAACATTTGAACCAAAATTAACCCCCACCCCCTTATGTAGCCATCATAAACTCTCTTAGTATAATAAAATATTGGGTTTAGATTGATCATCACAACTACATGAAGTTTGATCCTATAACTTCAATGCTAGTTAGACACTCTTGAGGGACACTTCTTCATTAATTTAAATTATCCTTATGAACCATTAATAAGCATTTGATAACGACCATGGATAGCCTATGATAAAACTATAGTGTTATAAACAATTTTCCATGATTTATACATCGTTTGAATGATTTTATAGGACCATATGACTATTAAATATGATTATTTTATCTCATAATCAACTTATTAGTTTGTTCTAACGGTTGGAACCATGAGGAATCATGAAAATGCTGAATGTGACAGATGAAGATGTGACTGTCCTCGTAGGAAAAAGTTAAATATGAGGTAGAATTTAAATGATTGTGATTATACATGACCAACTATCTCAATATATGATTAAAAAATTAACCATATATGATTTTATGAATGAACCAAAAAAGATAATTATGGATCTTCCTGAAGACCATGGAGGAATGAATATTTTTATTTAAAAATTTGGACATTTTGGGGAGAAGTACCCAAGGAAATTTCTCAATGGAACCAAAATATTTTTTTGGTGTTTTAAAGAAGGGAATAATGAAACTGAATATTAGTGAAAAATGAATTGTTCAATATATGGAAATAAATTTCCTCCAAATATGTCATTTATTATTCAATTTATTCTATGTGGGGAATATGGATATTATCTAAGTAAATCCCCTAATCTTATAGTTATCTCCATGAAAAAATATAGGCATGTGTAATGTCGATTACTAAAGTAAAATTATTGATGGTTTTATGTATTTTGATTAAATAATTGTGTTGTATATGTGTTTTACAAATGATATTATATTTATAAAAATAATAAAAAAATTAAGGATTTTTCATAGTAGTTTTTCATTTATTTTTTTAGTCACATGTTGAATTATACTGATAACCTCAAAAAGTGATTTAGTAGTAATTTGACATTTATGTAAAATTAAATATTAATGGATTGATTACACTTTATATGTGTCTGATGTTCAGACTATATTTTTTTCGTTTGGATAAAGAGATGATTGACATTGGAAAACTAATTTTGATAGTATTTATGAAACTGTTATTGGTTAGTTATTTGATGAAAATGTAATTTATGTTTTTTATTGTATTTTTTGGTTTATATAATATATTATATAGTCCTTGTTTTTATTTTAAGAAAAAGGGTGGAGTAATTGTTTGGGGGTATATATGTTTTTATTATGGTTTTTAAATTATTCAGGTTACTAACATGTTTTATGAGAATAAATGAACAAGCTATTCCTAGGTTCTTTATGTGACATCATGAGATATATTATGTTTCTTAGGGATATATATTAAATTTTACCATGGAAAAAATATGATATAAAATCATTCATATTTTTTAGGGATTTGAATTTTTTCATTAATAATTTAGAAAAGTCTTGAAGTTAACTATATATTAAATGGTTTATGTTGAATAATGGTTGTTAATGTTGATACTTTTCAAATTAATTTATGATTTCATCGTATGAAGATTTATCCATAAAATCATAACATGTGAAATATATTTTTTTCATTAATATATAGGGAGATAAGGAATGATGTTCCATTATTTTAGGGATATTTTGATATGTTAATAGTTAATTATAGATCTTTAGGAACAAATAATTCATATTGTTCATTCATCATTATACTATGGGGTTAAAATATATAGAAAATAATTAATACATGAAACAAAAGGATAAAATTATATTTATAAATATTAAGAAATAAAGTTATCATTTTTTCTCATATTCTATAAAATAATTCCATAATAATTGGAAATAGGTTATTAAAAATTAAAATGTTTTCATTTTTAGTGTTATTTCAAATGAGTAGATGGTCTTTTTCACCCCTCACTAAATTAGTTTTTTGTGGTCATTAACATTCACATGAAAATTTAATTTATCACACTCTATTATAATTATTAGATTATAATTCTCCTTTACATGAATTTATTAATTTCTCTCTAATTTTCTCTTTATTTGGGACCCCATTTTTTTATTTTAAGTTAACATATATTTTTCTCACTTCCCCATTTCAAATGATGTTTTATTATCCCTATGTAAGTTGAGGGTTTTCAAAAATAGTGTCTTAAAATATTTTAAATTCTTATATAAAATTATATGTATTAATATTATTAATGGGGGAAGAATATATCACTTTGAGTATTTAGAATATAATGTTTGATGTCCTGCTTAACATGCAACACCGAGCTATAAGGGAAGTATGAAATACTATAAAAATGTTATTTATATTTTACTGTTATAACATATATATTAAATTTTTTGTATGAATAGAAGTAAAAAATTACTAAATATATTTATAAAGGTTTTATATAATGAAAACATATTTATTAATTTATAATAAATTTATACACAATCTCCAATAAATTCATTTTATGCATCAAAAATATGGTTTCTTAAAATATGTGTCTCCTTTCATTTTATGCAAAGACTTTATATTTAATTTCTACCATGCATAGAAAGTTTTTTCTGTTGGAATTAATATATTCTTTTAATTAATCACATTAAAATTATATGATAATTAATTTTTAGGAATTTTTAAAAAGAGTTATTTTTATGTTAATAGTGAAATACACTCTTAATTCTGAAAATGTCATTTCTTTAATTAAATAATGTAACTTAAAAGTATAAGATTATTTATAATTTTATACTAAAATAAAATAATCCTTATTTAATTAGTAGTAAAGTAATTAATTATATACGATACAAAAATATCATATATTTTACTATATGTTCATTTCATTTCTAAAAACACAATTTGGTAAAACCATTTTTTATGTGAAAGACATGTTTTTATCATGATAAAGTCAATAAATAAATAATATATAATATTTTAAGTTAAATTTATATATTAAGTTTTCAATAAAATATTTTAACAATCATTTAATTGTTTTTACAAGGAATGACATTGATGTAAATTCATTTTTATGTTCAAAAATGATTTTTTCAAAAAGGGGATCTCATTGTGTTTTTTATGTTTATTTATATTAAATTTTTAACACAAATAGAAATTTGATATGGTAAAATGGATCTAATATTTTGATTCATAATAATTAAATAATTTAATAATTTTATCATAATGTTTTGGTCATAATAAAGTATATAAACTATAAAATTTTGTTATCTTGGTAAAGGTTAATATCGGTTTTCCTAGAGTTAAACAAATAGATAATGGTAGAAATTCCACCTAAACATACCTAATTCAAATTTTATAGATCTATTTAATCCTTATAATATGATTAATTCAACTTATTTTCCCTTTGGATCCAATTTATCATTAAATTAGTCTTATATTATAGAAATATTTTTTGTAATTCCAATAGCGTCCCACCCCTCACTTATAAATGGGAACCTCTTATCCTTTATTATTCATGTATTTTAATCCTTTTAAATAATAAAAATACCCACTAAAAACATTACTATATTAATTCCCATTATCCTAGATCCCTTTTTTCTTATATTAAGACCAATATTTTGAGGATTATGGTATAACCCAAAGGATGTATCTCAAAGAAGTGGTTTAAGTCTGAACCAATATCATTCAATTTTATTTCTTCTTCCTCATATAAACCTATTGTATGCATAAAAATGATAAATATATTATCATAAATATACTAATATTTTATTATTATGATGGAACTTCCATTTCTCGCCTCTTCTCCATCGAGTGGGAAATGAAACTATCACTCATGTATATGTGTGGACTACTGCCACCACATAGCGATACAATTCATTTTCCATCACCATCCTTCTTGTTTGGTTGTTTTAATTGATTTATTGTTTATATATGATATTTATAAAATTATTATTATTTTATTATTATAATATCTCATATACCTTTAATTAATCCCATCCATTTAAGAAAGAAAATATCGTTTGTGAGAACGTGTCCAATACAACCACCAAAAATCAATGTGATTCATGTTTGTTTTTTCTTTACTTTTATGAAAATAAGGATAGATTAAGTGAATATATATGATATTTATGATATAATAATTATTCTTAAAAATTAAATTATTTTAATTCCCTAAAATTATAATAAAACTAAAATTCTATTCAATAGTATGTATTACATGCAACCCCAATAACATCAGGGAAAACAATATCCTGAGAATTTTCTATATATTTACTATTTTAAATAAATTCAATATATTATATATATTACAATTCGTGCAATACTAAGTTATCTTGCTTCACACGTAACAAAGGCCTTCTTGGGTACCTTATATTGCACGCAAGAATGAATTTTATTGAGGAACAATATATTATTAAAATATTATTATTTAATATAATAAGATATAACCTATCTGTAAAATTAGAGGTTTTGAATATGATTAATTATCTTATGAAAAGATATGGTTTAAAAAATATTTTATTAATTCTTATGTTACTAATTAGTTAAAAAATATTATAAAAACAAATTGAATATATGGAAAAAAAATTAAACTCAAAAATGTGTTTTCTCCTAATAAATTAAATCAATTAATATTAGTGGATTATATTAATGAAATATATAATATATATTAAATCAAATATTTTTTATATTCATTTAATGTGTTTGATAATCATAAAATAATAATACATCTAGTTTTATGATTATAATTTTTATTTTTTTAAAAATGAAATTTTACCGAATTTTAATAGATAAATTATTTTAAATCCATTTTTTTCTCTTTTATAAATTTTATATGTAAAAATAATCTTAATGTTTTAAATAGGATCACAAAAATTATATTAGGGTGAATTTTTTGTAATTTTCTATGAGGTTTCATTTATTTTAAAGTAAAATTATATTAATAATACATCAATTTTCCTAATTTAATCCATTGTAATCAATTTTCACTTTGAAATTGAATATAAAAACATAACAATGTTTGGTCCATTTTTGCTTCAAAACCCCCATTTTTTGTCTTGTATATGCAATTAAATTTATATTACTTTTGTCCAATTATATTATTTTTATTTATAAAAATAGATTCCATAATTTTATTAATAATTATTTATAATTTCAACTTAGTTTTTTTTTACTAAAAATAGTAGTGAAACTAATTAAAATTAATTACATTGATTAAGAGAAAAAATATCTTAATAAGGGACTAATCCTTAAACATAAGGCCCAAAATAACCATGAAACTTATCCAAAATCCATTTTTTCTTCGTATTTAGAATATTTCTGCACTTTTATTGAATTGTGACTATTATTTGAGCCACATGACATGGAAATATTTGGGTTTGAATTCCCATTTCAAAAATTTGGAAGAATTCCAATCCTCCTCCATTATAAAAAATCACTCACCCCTCCCACAGGTTCACACTTATCTAGCCCATTTGACTGAAAAATCTAAGATAAAATATTCTCCCAACATCCCTCCCCTAAACCTAAGAGCCTCACCTTGGTAATAAATCCAACATAGGATGTACTTTGTTATAAACCAAAAAAAGTTACCAAAAAATGAGGTGACATTTTTCAATGATCACATTCATTATATTTTATTTTTAAACCATAAAATATTTTTATTCAATGATTATATAAATACCTCAATATTCTAAGTATTCTTATTTTTTTATTTTAAGGTTTTTACCTACACATACACACACATCCATCATATTGGTAACAAACATACCAATTGTATGCACGATGGACTATAGCCTCACGAAATAATGATTATTCATTATTCCTTTACAACCTCTCATGATAGAGATTGTGATGGTCATGATATTTATATATGATATATATTATTTAAATTTATTTGTGCTTATGTATTTTTTTTATATTATTTATTCCTTTAGGATTTTTATTTTGTGGGAATACGATAACATAGTTTGTTGAAGTGTGGACTACCGCCTCCTCAAATTGATGTGATTCATTCACGCTATATATTGAATGTATAAAGGATAATTTTAATAAATTTATTTGAAATATATGACATAAATGTTATACTAAAGTTAAAATTAAAATATATATAATTTAATTTTCATTCTTTTAAAAACTCTAATGAAATAGAAGTATCATTTATGCGTATGTAAAACCTACCCTCTCCACGAATTGTGCATTTCATTTCCTATATCCATATATTATGGATTGTAATAAATACATATGTAATGGATATATATGATATTTAAAAGACATTTTATATTCTTGATTTGATCAAACCATGATTTAATTAATAGTAACAACTCAAAAGATACTCGAAAAAGTAGACAATTAACACCTTAAATAATTAAAATAATGAAATATTATCAAAAAACGTGAAATAAGATATTATATGAACATAATATATGATATTATTAATATTAATATTATTTTTTATAAGTTATTGTAATGTTTAAAACTATTATACATGACTTTAAATGAAGTTCACCAAAAAAGGAAATGCATGATAAGGTATTTTAATCTCATTTTTTGCATCTGGGATATAAATATTGTAGTCACAGATTAGATCTTTTTTGTCATGTATATACTGACCATTTTGATATATTATATAATGAAATGTTTTATATTCAAGTATTTTTAATTTTTAATTTTAATTGTATCTTCTAAGTATATTTTAATTAAACGTTACCAAGTGGTGAAGAATTTCATAACTTGGTTTCTTTTTATTTGGTTGTGTTACTTTCATATTTTCAATAATATTATAAGATTATATGTCAATTTTTACCATATATAGTTGTATTTCCTCTTGTTTTATGTGTATTTACATTTTAAACACATAATATACTCATTTATTGATTATCACATCAACATTATGGTCTTTTCAGGGGATTACTTCACTATCCCATTTTGTTCAAGATTACTTACACCTGATTTTACATTGAAATATATTATTTTATAATTTCTCAATAAACCATTTCATTTTATTATAATCTAGTTATTAATGAACTTTTTCATGAAATTGAACCATTTTTTCACTCATTGATACTTAAACTGTTTTAGAAAATGTTTTAAACAAAACCCGGCTTTCTTAATCTCTATAGTCGGAGAACATGTTTTCTTCTAAAAACCTAGTTTTCTAAAAAGGTTTGAATTTTTTACCCTCCCTAAAATTATTTAATAAATAAATTTTTACCCTTTTCAATTTTTTTCAATTGAATATTCATGTCACTTTCTGCATATGGAACTTTTCTATCCTTTTTACCTTACAATAGGAAGGTTTTTTTTACCTTGTACAGCATGTATGAAATTAACCTACCTCATTTCCTTAAGGATCCTTTGGAAGTTTAAAAGGATAATTTTTAAAGAAAATTTTTTTAGAAGTTATTTTCAAATAAAAGGATTTAAAAAAATAAAAATGAAAAGGTTATTTTCCTTAAGAATATTTTTAATGTATCTATTTATGATATTTCCATACATCAATGGCAACAACACTCCATTTTTAATCCACTTAGGATATGTTGTATTGAAACAATACATATTCTTCTTATTTATTGTTTTTGATTGATTTGAACTAGTATATTATTGAAATTGACTTCCTTGATTCCTTTTAGTTCCCTTGAAATATTCAATTTCTTATGATTATTGAAAATTTAATTTCACCTAATTATATATATCATTTTTCATGGATTTTTTCATTTCATAAAACATATAAAATTTTGACATAATGTGTTTACATTGAATGTTATTTGATTTAATGGGGAAATTTTGATAAATTTGTATCATTTTCCCTGTATAAATATATTTGACAAGTGAAATTTTTTTGAATTAAATCGATTAGTCGATATATGAGGAATTTTTTAGACATAAAAGACATGGGTTAGAGACTATTTAATGTAAAAACCTCAATGCGTTGATAGTCTCATTGTATTTAATTATTTGGGGAAAAATACTTCATGTTTGTTTCCATAAAGAATAGACAGGTTTCTACCCATATATTTGAAATGTCTTATGAAAGGTCTTGACATCTGTATGCTAAACCATATTATTAAAGGTCTAGATGGTAATGGTATCGTGTGCCAGGGAAACATGAGGTTTGATAATTAATAATTTACCTCATTAATATTCAGTATTTGTTATCCATGATATTTTCACTATGAAAAATTCTATAGATGTATTCCATTTTCAGTTTATTGATTAAATAGAATGTGTTTTCATTTTCATACCTTTCCATATTAATTTTTTCAAATAAATTTATTTAAATCGAATTTTTTTCAGTTATTTACCATTAAATACTATTTATTCACTTCTATACTAGATTATTAATTAAATTTCATGTGGGTTTAGTTATTTACCTTACCATAATGATTATTCTCATTGATTCATTATTTCTTCTATTGTACTTACCCTTACTGAGAGTTTGATCTCAAACTTATTATGTTTCCTCTCCCTAGTATTCCATTAGATATACTATGACAGATATGTAGGGACACAGTTGATGTAATAATGTTATCTTTGAATGGAAAAAATATATTGTAATTGTATTATCATGATGTAATGTAAGACACATGTATGTATGTGGATTATTAAGACTAATAAACTCTTTGGTCCATTAGGATTTGATTTTGTGTAATCATTCCAATTTAATGGTTATAGACATGATCTCCAGGCTTATTGGGGTTTAGTCACTATACTTATTATTTTTTATTTTTGTCTTCATCCATAAAATAGTGGAAACATCACTTGTACATAAAATTAGACTACCATATTCACAACATCTTATAAATCATTTTTTATCACCACACTATATGAATGGGTAAAAAACTATATATACCTAAAAAATATTATACTTATTATAAAGCATAAATTTTTTACATGATTTAACCTTGATCAATGTGTAAATACCATGTATTCCAAACCAAAACACACATGAAAAATGAAATATTTATCACATAGAAATGAGGATTTAAATAATGGATTATTAATTAAAGGTTGTTTAAATGGGATTACTAGACTATATATGATATTGGAAGTGTGTAAATGGATATTTTATATAATTATATTAAAATAAAAATTTATTATATAGGAGGCTATAAAAATTATAAATCAATCCAGACATAAGGTAAGGGTTATTCATCTTAATATTTCTTCGTTGATACATGTTTGATGTTATGAAAATATTTATATTTTTTATTTTAATGTGTAGACCCATTGGAATTTAATATCATGGATTATTCTTAATTACTTATATTTTAAGTTACAGTTAAAATTATTTCATGAAAAGGTGTTTCATTCTAATGTTACCAAGGTGGTAAGTGTATATAATCGCAAATTTTCTTCTTTGGGGAATATGTTATGTTATACACTAATATTTAATTATGTGTTGTATCTAATATCCATATGATATTCTATATAAATATTATATTTATATTCATGTAATTTAATGTATCAATTTATGTTATTTCTTTTATGGGTGTCATGATTCAAATGTATTAAAAGTTGTAAGGGTTTTATATTACAATATCTTATGTAAAGAGATTATTTATGATTAAATTTATAACGATGAAATTATATTATATATCTCTAAAATATATTATTTAATTTCTAATCATATAATTTTTTCAATATATTACATTATTTCCATTTATTTTACTCTCTTTAATAATTCAAGATACTTGAAGAATGTTTTAAAGGTTAATTGACTTTATTTCTCTCTTCAGCCATGAATCATTTTATTTAATATCTATATTTTAAATAAAAGTTTTCTAAATATTTTTTACCATCATATAATTATTTTATAAAATAATTTTTACAAAAAAATTTATTTAAATATTTATTTTAGAAGGTTCATTCTTCTCTTTTTTCAAACAAGGTACTTTTGACTTATTATCTAAAGTGTTAAAGTATCTTTTTTATTTTAGAAAACATCAAATGAATGAATAATTATTCCATCATGAATAAAATTAACCTAGAATAATATATTATAATTTTAAATTTTTCTTTTCAATGAACATTTTATCCATAATTTTTTAAAAAAATAATGTTTTAAATAAATTATTTAAAAATGATTGGTGTATTTAACTCATTAAATAGTCATGAGAAATTATAAAATAATTTTTATCTATAACAATATACATTGAAATTTATTATGATTTATTGGTGATATGATTCCATGTTACTATATTTATTATATCCCTATATGGTTTTATATTTTGATGATGAAATCATAATAAAACTTTTTTCATTTCAAAAGTCAATGCTATGAGAAAATGATAACTGTTTTGATGATGTTTTAAAATAAATATGAATATATTATGATAATTTAATGAATAGGTCTATTATATCCCTCAAATAAATTAGTTAAATATTAATGTTTTATGTTATCAAATAATAATATGAGGTTATCCCAAGACTAATAAAAGTACATTTGTGCTTATCCCTAGTCAAACACATGATGAATGTCTTAATAGGTATCCTTGATAAACGATTTCTAAAATTATGATTTTCCACACATTATTACACTATTTTATGTCATGATCTTATGCCAATTTTTTTCTATAATTTTCTATGTTATTTAATTCCTTTTTTATTTATAACTTATAAACTTACAAGATTTATGCCATGTCCCATGATTATATGAGTTTTTTCTTATGAATTTAAAATGATAAATTTATATTCTTATACTTTTTTCTCACGAAATGCTTAAATATAATCATTGATTGTTATCCCCATTGTTTACCCTTATCGATAATTTGAGATTACCCTTTCTTATGTTTCAAATTATTATATATGTGATGAATGTGTTAGTATGGTATGTTTAAGCAATGTTATTTTTCTGAAAAACTATGTTGAAGATGATATAGAAATTTTATGTACTAGTTGTTTATATATCCATGTTTAAAAGGACACTTATCATTTATATTTATTTCAATAATAATAATGTTTTATATTCAATTTTATTCAAAAAATATATATTTTTTATATATGTAATATTTGGGTCACTATCAGTTCCACCCAAATTTCCATAGAAATTCTAGAGTATAACCTCAAGATTGAAGACTTTATAAATAACATTAAATTAATCATTTTAGACAAACATATAACATCCCAACCCTCCTCATTTCCTTGAGTCAATGTGAAATTACTACATGGCCTTGGTAAATATACCCAAGATGCCAAGGGATTCAATTCAATTAGTGGAAATTTTCACTATGAAAAAGAAACAACCACAACTAATAATACCGTAACTAAATAACCAATGATTAATACATGATAAAAATGTTTAAAAAACAATTTAATACCATAGAAACAATAAAAAACTATGTTATATCAAAAATATGAATACCAAAGTAGAAGACTAAACTTCAAAACATAAATACTCCAAAGACACGACACTAAAGATCCCAAAATGCTTCATTCCCCACAATCCATCCCAAAGTATCATGATTAATCACTAAATAAATTAGATAATTTTACATTACCTCTGTCTCAATAAATAATATCTGAAAAAGAACCAGTGTTCCAAATTAGGGGGTGAGTAATGAAAATCATAACATTTTCCCTAAATGACTTCCCTAATTTTAGAAATATGATAGAACATGTTATCAAATTTATATTAAAGTTTTATAAAAATAAAATAAAACATTTTATATCAGAATATAAAATAATTTACATACAAAAAAGTTTATAATGAAAGTATCCAAAAAAACTCTTTAAACCATTTTGTAATCATTTTTAGAAAACCTTTTCTATAATTAACACAAACACCTTTCATAATTCATTGACAGTTACATACTCATGAGTGGCCACTCATCCATTGACTAAGTCATAACCACATGTCCAACCTCCTTATTCCCCAATAGAACCAACACATTATATAGGTTATTTCCCTAGTACCAAAATGCTACATGCCCCTTATCCGTGGTCACATTTAATGCATGAACTCACACAAGCCTGTGTATATAAAAACCATGTCAAAAAACCATTTTAGTCCATTAAATATAACAAAATTTATTTTAAACCCTTTACAAAAAAAACATTTTCTATAAATCAAACCAAATACATATTCTAAAAATTCAATTTAATATCCTAGGACATGAACTTTACAAAACAAATATTTCCAATAAAATCACAAACAATCACTACTTAGGGTTTCTACCATTCCTTTCATATAAATTTTAAAAAAATCATTCAATTCAATCAATTTTATATTAATCCATCATGTTTAAGAAGAGGAGTTGAGAGCGATTCCACCTACCTTGGAAATTTTGTAGAAAAAGAAGAATGACCCCAATTCTTCAAAAAGTGAGTTGAATCTCCAAAAACCTACATTATATGTTTTTCCTAACACTAAAAGAGATATATCACGTCATGATTAGAATCCAATATAATAAATATATCCCAACTATATTAGATCTATGAATACTAGAGAGGTAAGATAAGTGTATTTTATGAAAAAGACCAAGAATGAAGATTTACCAAGGAATCCAGCCTTCAATACAATAATATTTTTCAAATGGTCTCTCTCGGATCAAAGGGTAATGTCTCTATTATCATTGGGAGTAATAAAATATGAGTTAGATTCGAAAATAGTGAAAACGGAGGGGTTTGGTATAAAACCAAGTTAGATCCACTTTTTGGATCTAAAAATTAGTTATCCATGGTTGGAATGCATGTTTAGGTAAGTCATTTTCCAACCATGCTTCATCCACTACCTCCTAACATCGTTCGCATGGTTTTACACACCATGAACCAACCATATTTTCCCATATGTTCCACTTTTAATGGTTTCTCCTAAGTGGCCATACTTTTTTTTACGAACTGTGTGCCAAATAGTTCTCCTTCCCAAAGACCACTGTCTCTCTTTAGATAGTTTTCTATAAGAATTTTATAGATTGTACTAATCATGATCGAACTGTACACCTCCATAAATTCCCCAAGAGAATCAAAAACTCTTCCAAACCCACCCAAACATCACTGAAAAAACATTACATTTCTAAAATACATATATAAAGGGTTACTTAATTGAAACCAAATGGTGCTATATTCTCCCCACCATTGGCCTTTCCGACCCAGAAAGTAAGAGATCAGTATTTCCCTAAATTAAATATATCCATTTCATTTTCATTTCATTCTACCACTCCAAATTTGCTTTTTGGATCTAACCATCTTTCTACATAACTTACAATAGATTGAGTCTTTTTTCAAATAAGACTTTCTCTTGCCTATCCAAAATATATACCAATATATAAACTAATGAAGAAAATGATTCTAGGTCAACATGATCCCATAGAATTACATGATTAGGATCATGATTATACTTTTCCAACTAAGATACCTGAAACTCATTATTCACTTCACTGGGCTGTGGGGGAAAATCCAACCAATACTTCACCACAAAAACCCATTCAAGTATCTCAAAAGGGAATATGTATCAAGGAAATGACTTTCCTTGCTTCCTAAAAAGACAATTACCAATCCTTTAGGAGATTATTCGGAACATAGGATCACTAACCATGTATGGAAACAAAAATCAAGGATGATCCACAAATGATTTTTGAAAACTCTAGATCATCTCCATCCTTCTCCTGATCAACTGAATCTTATCAATTGTCTCCTGGACAAGGATTTTACCAACCAGTGAAGTCTCCACTTTTCTAAACCAAAAATTTCAAGAATGAAAATAAATTAAATAATAATATTCAATGGCAGATATATGTATAAAGAAATGACAATTATTGTTATAAGAAAACTCCACTAATGATACAGAATCTTCTCTTGAGCCACAAAAATTCCATACATAAGCATACAACAAGTCTTCCCATTTTGTATCATCCTTTCATATTGACCATACATTTGAGGATTATACGCCATACTCATGGCCAAATGATTCCAAAGGTCCTTCTATAAGGATTTCAATAATTGATACATAAACCTCATTTATGTATGTCTGATACTATTGAAATTGGTACCCCATTATTATTTATAACATTGTAGATATAAATTTTGGACATGTCTTCCACTATATGTGATTCAAGAATGTGAATTAAATGAGGCAATTTTATGAGTCGGCCCATTATCACCCACATGGAATCATTTTTTTGAACATTTATTAAAAGAACTTCCTTAAAATACATAACTATCTACTCTCATTTACAAACATAATTAGTTAAATACTAAAACATACCTACTATTATTTGATGTTCTACCTTAACATGATAACAATTTAAGCATCTCAAAAAAATCTCAACTACCTTTCTTTTCATACCAACCCACCAAAAATGTGCTTTAAATTCCTTATAGGCCTTCTATATTCTAGTATTAAAAACCCATCTCGAATATAGGTAAACATTAAGTTGTTTTTCCTGACAAGACATAGGTACTAACATCCTATTTCAAAACCAAAAAACTAAACTCCCATCCATCTCTAATACTTCAATAGTCTTCCCACCATTGAGATTTTGCAACATAGACATGAATTCTCAATCGAAAATTTGTGCCTCTTTAACCATCCTAACCAGATCAAGATCAAAATAAAGTGGAAATAAAACCACTACACTTCCTCAGTATTCACAATCCATGTGTATGTCGTCTATGACTGACATCAACTGCAACTAATTTGAAGCTTCTTTTCTCAACTAGGAATATGAATTTCAATATAATACATATCCCAAAAAAATCCTTTAACCAGTATATCCATGAAGTAAAATCCAATCACTTAGAGATACTCTAAACACATTCTTTTGTCTTAGATTCGATTTCCTTTGTGATAAAATAATATTCAAGCTCTTATGATCTGTAAACACTGTAAATATCTCACAAAAGAGGTAATGATGCCATGTATTCAAATCATGGACTATAGAAGCTATTTTAAAATCATGTGTTGGGTATTTATTCTCATGAATCCATAATTACCTTAATCTATTTCCAACAAAATTATCTCCCTACATGAGAACACATCCCAGTCAAGATCTTAAATCATCACAATACACCATGTACCCTTGTCCTGATTCTGATAATATCATGATTTGTGTTGAATATAGGAGTGCCTTTAGCTCTTGAAAAGACTTTTTATATTCATCATTCCATTGGAATGGAAACTTTTTTTCTCAAAAAAATTATCATTAGTGAAGATAGCCATGATAATTCATGAAAAAAACATCGATAATAACCATCCATACCAAGGAAACTATATATCTAATAGACAATATTTACATGTTTCCAAGAGATAACAACATCTATCATTTCTTGATCCATCAAAATAACTCATTTCAAGATTACATAGATTAGGAAATTCACCTATTATATCAAAAAATAACACTTTTATAATTTTTCATATAGATGATGATCTTAAAAAATTCTTTATAATATCACCAAGTGTTTCTCGTGATTATCCATTTTCCTTCAATACCCCAATATGTAACCCATAAACACCATAAAAAATAATCTAGATATCTTAAAAATATATGATTCATCAATTCCATAAAGACTAATTTTACATTCATAAGACTAAATAGAATTATCGCATACTCGTAATTGGCATATCTACTCCTGAAATTTGTCTTTGGAATATCCTCATTTCAAACCTATAATTAGTGTTATATTTAATGAATGTAAATTTTACCAAACACTGAGATCACCTCAATTGATCTAATATATCATCAGTTAATGGAATTAGATCCTAATTCCTTTTCATAACTTTTTAATATTATGATAATCTACACATAGCCTTATAGTTTTTCCACATCTTGAAAAATAGGACTAGTACTACCCTTAGAGACATGGTAGGATAAATAAATACTTTTCATTATAGATCATCCAAATAAACATTCAATTATGTTAACTCTATTGGTGAAATATAATAAAGGGGAAGTGATATAGTACTTTTCCCTATAAGGATATCAATTTTAAACTCTACTTCTCTTATGCGTTGGATCCAAAAAAATTGGTTAAACATCTAGAAACAAATAAAAAACAAATAGAAAACTACTATTATCAATATATTAAATTGATGAAAAAAATAATTACATAGAAATAGTATGATATCGTTCCAAATGTTGGTGTCAACAATCCCATTTCACCTGCTTTTACATTCTTTTCCCCTTTAAAGACTTTCTCGATGCAAATTTTATTTATAAAACAAACATTTTACATATAACTAGCGATGTGATCATTGAATATTTTTAACCATTTCATACCCAGGATTATGTCATATTATTCCACCTCAATCAAATTAAAATACAATATCATCTCAACTATATAAGAAGTTATATAGTATGCTTTACACATAAAGAGAAAATTATCTTTAACCAAGAGGAGTTTGAAGTTTCAAAACAGAAGGCACCATATCAACATTTAAACCCAAAAGATCTACTACATGACAGGAAATAATCGAATAGGATATACCCATATCAAAAAAAACCTATATGAGGGTAAAATTAAAATGAATCTACCTCTCATTGTTAGTGTTCTAGCTTGATCATTCACAATCACATGATCAACTCCATACAACTTCTTACTCACTGCACATTGTTCTTTATTTCCATTTTGAGATTTCACTTCTTGAAAATTCATGCTATTCTTATAATAACTAGTTCTATCTCAACTTTACTGATGAGTATTATTCTGATTCCCCCATCCCATTGAATCATCCATCATTTATGACACATCATAAGTGTCTTGATCACCTGAACATGGAGCATTGTGACGATATAACTGATGATTCCCCATATGATTTCAATTGTGTTCTATTGTAGGTGGATACATACACTCTCTCTTCATATAGTCAAATGAACCACAATAGAAAACATAAATATTTACTCTTGGTCTAGGGTGGAAGATTCATTAATACACTTGTTTAATTATGATTCCACCTACTACCTTGGATGTACGTGTTCCTCATCCACTTGTTCTCATCATTAGATTCCCCACCATTTATCTTATGTATCAACATGATCCCTCAACTTGTATCCCTTGAAATATAACTTTATTCCATAGTCTCACTAATGACCATCTTTGTATAATATATTATGAAAAGCACAAAAATCATTTAGTGAATCTCTTATCTCATCCTCGATATGAAAATGTGTGCCTTCAAGGATGTACTTTTACCGACTTCAATTGAAAATCAGAATAAATTCATAAATTTATCAATGTATTCTTTCAATGAGATATTTTACTACTTCATTCTGAAAAAATTATGTGATTAGATAATTCATAAACATATGAGGATATCATTATTTGTTAGAAAAATCACCGAAATCCTCCCATGAAATTCCCTTGTCTTATTTAGCCTAGACTTTTAAATCCCACTATTGGTGTGAAAGATCCATTAGAATATACATATCCAAATTGACATTGTTCTCTGCTAGTGTTCCAAGTATATTGATGATTCGAGTCATTCCATTCAACCACACATCTACCTTAACTAGATTTGAATCACCCTAAATGATAGATGGATTCTTCTTCTGGAACTAAATTGAATGATTTACTTTCCTTGGACCAACCCATCTATTATCTATTTCCATAGGTTGAAAATTTTAGAATATACACTAAACCATCTGTTAGTTCACCTGTGTATGAGGTGCAACCATATTCTTAGTAGCTTCTTCTAGTTGGTTTCTATGACACCTATCATGTTCCATTTTTTATAAAAACAACAAACTCCATAAGCCTCACTCTATAGAAACTGAAGGAACATTTTTAAATTCTACCATATCACAACTATCACAAAAGGCATTCCCAAAATTCCACACATTATATTTTCAATACATTTTTGAAAATTCTACCATGTTTCTTAAAATGAAACAATTTTAAAAATAACACTATCATGCTATTTTTAGAATCTCATATTGGAAAAAAATAAATACTTTCCCAAAATGAACATTTTTTCACCAAATCATAAATCATTACTCAATATGATATACGCACTCATAGTAGGATGTCATTTTTATAATTCATGTACTAATATTTTCAATGGATAAACCCAAGGAAATTAAATTATAACTCCAATAAGTGTCTCCAAAACAATTAAGTACCCAAATCCCTAGTAACTTGATGTTCACCATAAAAATTTTGGTTGTGTCATTTTAATCTCTACATTTCAAGCCACAAAAAACATTCTTCTTTGTACCATCACAACTCTAGGACTAACCAAGAACAAATTTAAACTCCAAGACCAATACAATTGATTACCAAGGATAAAATAAACTTATAATATTTTTATTTTTATGACCACACAAGAAAACACCACCTGTAACAACCTTCCCCTCACAATGGCTTGATTCATGGTGGAATTACTACTTATACTTAGGCAACATTTCCAAGATGCTAAAGGCTCAAAAAAATGAAATGGTCTTTAATTCAATTAGGGGATGATTTTTCATTTGAAAAGTAAATAACCACAACCAAGCATACCATATCTAAATAACCACTAATTGATACATGATTACAATGTATACAACTCAACGTAATACCAAAAGACAAAAATTCAAAAACTATGCCGTAAACAAAATTAGATTTCTTAAGTGAATGAATAAACCAAATAACTCAAATAATCAAAATACACATCACTATAAATCCCAACATACTTTATGATCCACAATCCATCCCAATGTATCATGATGCATCACTAAACAAATTTGATACTTTACCTATGTCTTGATAAACAATATCTAAAGAATCACCAAAATTCCAAAGACGGAGGTGAGTAATAAAACTCAGTAGACTTTCCCCAAATGACTTCCTTACTAACTCCACTATAATATAAAATGTTAGAAAATTTATATAAAATAATTTATAATAGTTTATATAAGAATATAAAACAATTTCCAATGAAAGAAACCACACAACTCTCTAAACCATTTCAAATTCCTTTTTAGCATACCCATTCCATGATTCAAACAAATACCTATATATATGCATGCTTTAGTTATAATTATATAATAATGAGCGGTCTCTCCTCCATAGACTAATTCATCACTAAGTCTCCCATATCCTTGTTCCCTAATTCCACAGGCCCCTTATCTAGAGTCACATCCCTTTTACCCTAATGATACATGTACCATATTTAGGGTCATGTCGAAATCATGAACTCACAAAAAATTGGGTATGCTAAAACCATGTAAAACCAACCATTTATATCCATTCCATTAAAAACTATTTTTATGGAAAACCATTCCACAGAACCTTTTTCCATAAATAATAACAAATCCATATTTTAAAACATGGTTTTAATATCATTAAAACAAAAAAATTACAAAATAACCAATTTCTAAAAAGCCACAAACCATCACTAAAGAGGGTTTCTACCATGATTTTAAAACAAATTTCACAACAAATTTCAATAAATTAAATCAATTTAAAACTAATAATTCAACTTCTATGAAGAGGAGTCATAATTTAATACACTAACCTTATATGTTTTTGTGAAAATGAAGAATGACGCTATTTCTTCACTAAAAATGGGTTGAATCTCAAAAAACCCTTCCTTAGATATTGTTCACAAAAATCAAAAAAGCAATATCTAATTATGATTGGAATCCAAAATCTTAAATCTAACCCCCCAAAAATTAGATCTATGAATCCATGATAGGGAAGATAGGGAGATCTAAGGAAAACGACCAAGAATAGAGATATGTCAATGAATTTTACCTCCAATGCACCAATATTTATCAATGGATCACTCCCAAATAAAATGGTAAAGTATCAAAATCCATTGGGATAAATAAAACCTAATTTAGGGTTGAAAATAGTGAAGAATAAGGGTATTTTTGGTAAAACTAAGTTAGATCCACTTTTTTAGGAACAAAAAATTAACTGTGCATGGTTGGCTCAGATGATTAGAAAATTTTTGCACCAACCATGTACCAACCACTACCTCCAAAAACCCTTTTCATAGTTATATAACATAGTTTAAAAAGACATGTCCCAACCATTTTTTCCCCTCAGTCCCACTTTTAACGATTTTTCCTATGTGGCCACACAGTTTTTCCAAACTGTGCACCAAATAGTGAGCCTGCCTAATATTCCATCTATTTGTTTTTACGGATTCATGTATGAGTTTTAGGGTTTTTACTAACCATTCTCAAACCATGAAACTTCTAAAAATCCCCAAAATAATTTCAAAATTCAACCAAACCCTCCCAAACATTACCCAAACACTTTGAATATTTAAAATACATAAATCAAGGGTTGCTTACATAAAACCGAGGGTGCTAAAACACCATTATATTCTATTTTCCAAAGTAAATTAATTTCCAAACTAATTCATTTATCCTTTCATTAATTTTGGAAATATCTTCTATTGTAATCACCATAATTGATGGAACTCAAGCATTCATCATTCTATTAGTCTCACTTTTCATCAGGGACTTCTACTAAACAAACATACTGATTAACTCATTTTTTAGGAAGTAGAACTATACTTTCATGGTTACATAATCATTGAGAGGATTATTAAATTATGACACAACATGATATTGGGTTAGAGTAAGCCCCCAGAAATCTATGAAAACAATATATAAAACTTGAGATCAAGGATTCCTTCCTTTGATATCGAATGATACTTTTCTCTAAATTGTGAGTACACTACTCCAACAATATCTTATTTTAGTTTGATCGTCTTTTTTTCACCACTTTAAATTGAACATTGATATTCTTATCACAACAGTTTTTAAGATTAGAATATAATAGGTCTAAATTTTTATAATTCTTTACTCCCACAATGGAATTTATATCATATCCTCCAGTTAGATATTATGCTATATTCTATAAACCTCTAGCCACAACCATTGATCCATGAGTAACAGTCCATACATCATTAGTGAATACTTTTCTAAATTCATACACATTTAGGAGAGATATTGAAATTATGTTTTCCAATGGAACTAGAATGCTACAACATTTTTAAACATCAAATATCACACATTATACAACTATATATTAACATCACCTTTACTCATTACTTTCTAAGAATCTTCATCAACTATGTAAACCATTTCTGGCCTCATAGATTCATAATTCACAATTGATCCTTACTCATATATAGTCTTTGAGATACCTTATCTTCTTAGAGTTCCATCATTAGGGTTAACATCTAAACAGTTTACCTTGAATCTTATCTTTATAATTATATTCATATTTTCTTTAATAAATCAAAATTTCATCATTATAAGAGTATGAATAATTCTACATGATTTTTTTACTAAATGGGAATTATAATATTTGGATCCATGATTTTAGAACACTTTTCGAAGATCTCAAAGAACTGATCAATTAAATGATACACCATCTGAAAATCCTAGCATTGAAAAATAATCTCTAGAACACCATTGATTGTAATAACTACTATAACTTAGGTGTATTATAATTTACAAAGAAAAAGACACGCCTCAAATCACTACACTAATTATAACCTCACACACACTCAATACAATCTTGTATACAATAATTTAAGAGGAACTAAAGTAAATTAATGAAATTTAATAGGATTTATGTGGTTAAAGAATTACATCCTCTATTTATAGAAGAAAACTTCAATTTTTCTATTTTATTTGAATTTATAAAAATTTCAATCACTTAAAATAAATAATTACAAGTAATCACACAATCATATCCTTATAACTGTACAAGTGGTCACACACCCTTATAGTAAGTTATTGTTTCTCAATCGGCTGCACTAACATCTAATATTTAAAATGTCCTTCCATGGAGCATGGTGACTACTGATTTTCTATAGTAAGTCCCACTATAATCACTAACATCTAGTGGATAATAAAATTACATTCACATTATACTAATTTACTAAAATGTATCATCTCCTTTTCCCAAAAAAACTATACCATTAGAGGATCTCATGTATCAATATTAGTGAGTCTCAATGTATTCCAAAACATATATTTTCAAATTTTACCATAACATTAGCCATCACATCATCCAGACGGATAAATTTTGAAACCCAACCCATTGGAGACTTCATGACTCTTATTCCTCATTTGGATAAAGTAATTTATAGAGCTTATCCTTTAATTTATTTCCTCATAACATGAATGAAACATAAAATTCCATCAAATAATAACATAATAAAATCATATCTGATAAAAAATAGATCACAAATCATGAATCATTACTTTAGACTATTGGTATGAAAAAATACATGATTGATGAGAGTGGAAAAATATGTCAATGATCTAGTGCCATAAATATATAACATTGGAATTTTTTATACATTGGAGTTATGGAATAAGAATTCAAAAATATACATAATCATTTAAAAATAGTTCATCTGTAAATGATAACTTTGAATATCATCATTACATAGTGGATAGATTCCCATAGTGGATTGGGTTCAACCACATTCCATAAACATAGTGGATTGAAACACTTAGACGTTTTAGTTCATATCACATTCCCTATCATATCATGAGATATAATTTTTTACCCAATGCGATAGAGAGATATATAATTCTTACCCCACACATCCCTTAGGGGTTTTAGAAAAATTCCTATTCTATTTCATCTCATGTGAAATAAATCATTACTTAATGAATTAGATGAATATATAATTCCAAGACCCCTTATCAAATAATTAAAATATATATAAAATAATTCATCAATGCATTATGTATTAATTAAAACTACCTAATATTTTAAATTTATTTTTTTTAAATAATCAGGTGGTATTATATATCCTTTTTACACACAACTTCGAGTCAAAAAGAGCAGTAATATAATAATCCTTGTTAATATATTTTTAAAATTATATGGTATGAATAGTAGTAACCACATTATAAAAAACTAAGTTTAAATGTTTTAAATAATTCAAATTTATTAATTAAAGTATAATAAAAAAGAAATCAATTTTTAGTAATGTTATTTTATGCCACAAAAATATTTATTCTTCAAAATAATTTTTACTAAATTTTATGCATGAAAATTAAAATTAATTTCTAATTTTTGAAAATTTAATTTTGAAAAACTAATATCATTCTAAAAATTATCTTTTCTTAAATATATTAATTTAAATTTTAATAATTTTTATAAAAACATTTTTTTCTATGAATATTGATAAAATGTTGATTTATTAAAAATATTAATTTATTTTCAGGAAAAATATAACTATGTTATAAATTTGATCTTAAATTAATAGAATATAAATTTAATTAAAAATAATCAAATTAATTTCACAGTAACTATCATTATATCTACTTTTTGAATATGTTCAGTTTTAGGTTTGACAAAACATTTTTCTAAAAAATGATTTTTATGCACACAGTGTGTTATTTTCTTAAAAAATTAAATTAATATACATTTATTAATAGATATAATTATATTTATGTTTTATATATTCAATTAAATATTTAAATGAGGATTTTATGGTTTTTATATATCAATTAATGGAGGGAAAATAAATTTTATGGTTAAAATACTTTTTTCTAAAATGGGATTTCATTGCATTTTGCTCACTTATTTAAATTTAAATTCATAAAATTATAAAAAATTAACTAAATTAAATTGATTCCATATATTTATTTATTATTAATTTAATTTAATATGGTTAACTTTACTTTTTTTCATAATTAATAGAAAAAGTATTGAAATTTTGTTTCAATGGTTAATGTTATATTGGGTTTATTGGGTGGTCAACCAAGAGATAGGGTAGTAATTCCACTAAAAATAATATAATTATTTTTTTGAATATATTAACTCTTAATATTATCCTACCTTATATTAATTTCCCATTTTGAGACACTAAAAACATATGTGACCTTATATCATTGAAATATTTTGCGAACTTTCATGTGTGTCACTCCCCTAATTTATAAAATGGCACCACTTCTCGTACCTTATTTCTAAAAATTGAGACCTATAGCTCAAAAATACCTTTTAAGACACCTTAATATTTTTCATCCATTCATACAATATATTACTTTATTCACTTAATGTCAAACTTTCATGTCCTAATGTGTATGACAAAGGAGGTCTCTCAAAGAAGAAAAAAAATATTAACCAAACTCATTGAATTTTATTTATTATTATAATTCAGCTAAAAAAAAATTTTATTGAAATTTATGATAGATATGTATCTTAAATATACTGATATTTCATCATTAATATATAAAAACAATTTAAAAACTCTAATCTATCAAATGAGAGATTAAATTTCTGCTCATGCGTATGTGTTGACTACCACCCCTAAGTTGAGATTTGATTAATTTAATGTCATAATAATTCATGTATGGTTGTTATGATGAATTTAATTTTATATATATCATTTATGGAATAATTATTCTTCTATAATTATAATAAAAAATCTACCTTTTTACCTTCTGATGCATTGGAAAATTACATTGTCCCTTATCCGTAAGTGTGGACAACAACCCCCACGAAGTGATTTGATTATTTTTACATTTAAATTTTACATAGATGTTAATGGAAATATATTTAATGAATAAATATGATACATATGTTATTATAATGATTATCTATATTTGAATTATCATTTTATTTTATTTTATTCTATTAATTGAAAAGTGGAAGGCATCGCTCGTGCAGGTGTATGAACTACCATATCAACATAGTGATGTTGTTAATTTCCCTTTATTGATATTTATGACTATGACGCCCCAAAGTTTATTTATCTTCAAATAACAATAATTATTTTATTTTATTCAATCTGAATAAAACATACAAAATGTACACAATGATTTTTATTAAATAAAACATCGTTGTATTATGTTACAACAAGATCAAAATGAAATTATTTTAACCAAAGATTCCTACAAAAAATCCTATTAGAGCCACTAGAAGGTCCCCTAAAGAAAAAATGAGACTCAGTAAATAGAGAATCTCCCTTAGGTTAGTCATAATGAAGAACATCACCATAATAA
Organism: Viscum album; assembly: GCA_963277665.1. Taxonomy (NCBI): domain Eukaryota; kingdom Viridiplantae; phylum Streptophyta; class Magnoliopsida; order Santalales; family Viscaceae; genus Viscum; species Viscum album. The sequence continues at coordinate 807,855,981 of OY728140.1, read as the reverse complement.
TAATGAAAACCACATTGAACATCAGTGGTATAGCGAGAACCATGTTCTTTAATTGTATTGAGTTTTGGAACACCCTAATGTTTGGTTTTATAAGTGATCTACCCGACCGTTACCCCTTAGGTAATCGTTGGAGATATTTGTGACTATTGAGTTCTAATGGCTACAACTATATTCATTGGTCTCTTCAGTGGTTTAATCAAAAATATTTATTGTAGTTTTTCAAAACATTTAAGTTATGAGAAATGTAAGAAAACCTCTTATTGTGAGCTTTAAAAAGACAATGATTTAATATTTTTAATTACACTTGGATGTTTTTCTTATGAGATGAGGATTTCAAAAATATTACAAAAATTTTAAATATCCTGTAAATGTTCTCCTTCTTAAATATTAAAACCAAAACTATGTTTTTGATTTTTATAATACCAGTATAAAAGTTTAAATTTCAATTTATAACTTTTTATTTTAAAATTATAGTGTTTATGAATAATTTTAGTAAAGAAAAAGTATAATTTAATTTATATTCTTTAATATTTTAAAGTTTAAATAAAAGTCACATTTTATAAAATTTAAGATATTCTATAGGTAGTTAAAATAAATGTATTTATTTTCTTATGACTTTGTAAATTTGAAAGTTGAATTTTATAAAAAATAATCCCCCTAGAGCCATCCCTTTAGCTGGGCCAAGGGAGGCAACTCGCGCTAAGCGACTGATCCTAGCCCTCATCCTCAGCTCAGGTTGGCCTAAGCGCAGCCATAGCTTCCCCGAATGGCACATAGAAGCACGTGAGGGATCAGACCGTGCCACTGTGGGAGCGAGGCCATGGCTGGGAAAGGGTAGGTCGAGGCCTGTCGGGGGGGTGGGATCTCGTGTATAAGGCCCCCTTATGTGTGTGTTGTGATTTCTAATCTTAATCTCAGAACTCATAGATTATAAAGAAGTCGCACGGGTCTAACCACTTCGATGTAGGATGGAAAATTCCAAATGGGTTCAAATCCAAACCGTTGGATCGTGTCGTGCGTGATCTGGGCCATGGATTTTGATCCAGAGCTCGACTCTCAACAGCTGTAGAATACCTTCGCATTTTTCATACACAATATGATCTGACACGGATCTAATCTCAGTCATCCAAGATTTTTAAAACATCGTGTCAAACCAGGTCCATCCGATCTTTCCACGGATTTAATCCGAGCCATCCAACACTTTTAAAATATGTGGATATACCCCAACCATCAGATCAAGTCAAGATCAAATCCAGGTTGTCCATTAAATCTCTAGTTTTTCCTCTCCTATGATGTCCTCTTCTTCTCCACCTACATTGAACCAGTAACCCCTACACAACCTATTTTCACTATTTTTCTTCACCCATGAAATCCGATGGACCCTCATTTCCCTCCTTTTTCCACAAAGTTTTACCTGTTCATTTAGTGTATTGAATAGGCATCGGTTTCCTTATAGTATCATTAAATGTTCTGTTTACTTTATATATATATTAAACAATATATTTCACCCCAAGCATCCCTGGGCTAATCTTTTTTTTTCAGCACCTTCTTCAAGAACCTTTGATACTTCTTGAGCATCTCCTCCCACCTCGAACCAAGGTAAGGGATCTAAGTTTCCTTTTTTGTGGTTTGAGGGTATGTACATATCTATTTATACTCATAAAAATTTATATTTAAGTTTACAGTTTAGTTAAAACCTTCTCTTAAACCAAACCTAAGCCTCCTAAAATATGAGTCTAAGAAGTATTATGAACTTGAGGGTTTGCGTAATATATACAAAACATAAATATGTGCTTTATATACACACAGTTGGTTGTACCTTTGTTATATATACAAATACATGTATGATTATACGGCTTTGGGTGAAAACCCTCAAACACCTGACCCTAGGTCTTACAGGTTTTGGGTTATGGGGTAGTTTTTTTTTAAATGGGGTTATTATCTTCATGAAATATATATTATATACATTATAAATCAGATAATATATGTAATTATATATATATATATATAATTATACAGTTTTAAAAGAACCTCTATGATGTTTCGGTTTCAAGTCCTCCACACTTTGAGTTTTAAATATGAGGTTGAACTTTGTTTTAAACATATGTAATTATATTTTCATAAATTCTTCTATATCGTATACCTGGATTTATATAATTGTATAGTATGTATAACCCACCTTCTGGACCAGTTTTAATTCCCTCAACATTTCAATTCAATGATTTTATTGACATTTCGATAAAAATGTATGTGTCGTTTTATCTTGGTGTAAGACCCCTAGGTATACCCAATTGTTCACATAAGTTATATGTGTGATCGAGGGTTACACTATTACAAATTTGTTTAATAAATAAACCTTTAAAATTTTATTTTTTGATTTTGGAACTTGTGTTAATTAATGTGACTAAAATATCAAAGTCTTATGGGTGTCCTGGATTTTTGGTTTTAATCCTTTTATACAGGATGTATTTTTTGGATATGTGAAAATATGGGTGTACACATAAACTTTTTTCCTTAATTTTATTTAGAAATTTTCCAAGGTTTTCATTGGAAATATGAAACATTCATTTTAAAAAATATATATTTAGTTTTTTTTAAACACTACTCTTTATATATACCCTATTGTATAAATAAATTTACACAACACTTATCCCTAAGTGTAGATATTCCAAAATCTATAATTTTGTTTTGTTTAGATCATGAGTATTATATTTGGGGTTTGAAAGTTCGATATTCATATGTATAAATCACTTACTTTCTTACATATTAAATGGTATTGGATATGGTTTGGTTACATGATTTCTATTTTTTACATTTTGATGTGTTATACAAAATCATATGTAGCAATAAATGTTTGAGAATCTTTAAGATTAAAACACCCAATGAAATGTTTGGTTTGTCTTTAATTAACTATGCGTCTAGATGAAATTCCAATATGAATTTTGATTAATAATTTTTTGGAATTTTAAGGTTACTGTTGCGTGTTACAAAACATGTTTTCCTTTTAGTACCTTGGATTTCATCGCATATGCCATAGTTTTCTTACTATATTCACCATTCAATGATAAAGTCATGTAGTTGATAGTTTTGTTATTAACCTTTTAATGCATGACTCACCTTATATAAATGTAAATGCTAAAGGATGAAATTTAACTACTATGACAAAATATGGATTAAATTAAATTATTCAAGGTGGTATGGGATACTTTGAATAATATGAAATGTTAAATTAAATTATTCAAGGTGGTATGGGACACTTTGAATAATGTGAAATAAGGAAATATGAACTATGTGACAGTTAAAATGATAAGTAATAAGTAATTTACTAAATCAGAGTGGTGTGTGCACTTTGATTAAGAGAGATGAGGAATGCATTGGACTTAGTATGTGATGGGTGGGTCCCGCGATATCCCCTCGATGCATCAGTAGGTCTCATGAGACAAAATATGGTCTTGAAACAAGGGCTTGACAAAATTATTATTTATGGTCCTGGCACGAGGCCTAGACAGTATATTTATTATGTCTAGCATATGCACTTTCCTCATTATGGATATGAAATTTAATCAATCGGAAGAATATTCGACTGGTATAATATTCTTGGTTAAAGAGATTATGTACATAAGAACCAGAACAAGTAAAAGTTATGGCATAGTATTTATGTAGTACTCAGAGCCTTTAGCCAGTGCATGTTTCTTAGTAGTAAAGGATGAAATTGAAATTTTTTTTATGTTCAACTCTAATCATGTAATACTCTTAGTTATCAATGGTTTACCTGCATTCTCACATGGAATGTCTTTTACTTCTTACCCCATATAAGAATGCCTATAATTTAATCATGTTTCATTGTAATTCTGTTAGTATGCTTTTAATTTTGCACTTATATTTCTTAGACAATTGTTATGGTATATTTCATGTGTTACAGCATTTCTAAGAAAAAAATTGGAAATTTTAAAGAATGTTTTCAAAAGTTATATTGGTTTAATATGTAATTTCTAAAACCCCTTACCGTGCATTCATATTCTCACCCTATGTTTTTAAATGAAAGATTTCAGGTAACAATTTTCAGCTGAAGAAGCTTGACAGAAGTGCCTAGCTTTTTTGAACCTGAACCGAATTTGATCCTTTGTATGGGACATGATGTGTAATTTATCAGTGCATGTTTTTGTAAAAAAAATAAAACCACACATAATAATTCAATGCATCGACTCTAGGTATTCTGGGGTCGGGTCCTCATAGTTGGTATCATAGGATCCGGTTTAGATAACTCTAGAAAACCATAACTAAACAAAGAAACAATTTACTTAAGAATTACTAAATGTGAGGTTTTCTTAATTTTCAGATGGAAAATGAAGGTACTAGTCTTTTGTCTCTTCCTACTGAGGCCCTAGAAACCATAATTTCCATATCCAATCACGAAAACATTGTGAACTATTCCCATATTCATATGACATGAAAACACCTCTACGACGTGTCCAACTCTCCTCGTGTACTTTAACTCCACGAAGGAGTAGGTTTGGGCAACCTCTTTATGATGAAAACCCAATTTCCATCATATGCACGTCGTGGGAAATACTTCGAAGGAATTTCTAGATTCTTCACCACAGTGTAAGGCATCTCGTCCCTTATGGCCTTCTAAGAAGCTATAGCAGAAGGAGACCTCCTCGCAGCATATATATACCAAGTCATGTCCTATGGCCATTTTGGTCATGTAATGGACCTCAAAATTCTTGAATTTGAAGCCTCCCATTCCATGTTTAGATATCAAGTTCATACTAATGTATCTCAACTATACATACCTCATGTCATACTCTGGAGACACCATAAGTGCACCCATGAGATTAAACCAGACTGGTGAGGTTGTATATGGTTCGAGGAGATTGAGAGTTTTGAAATTATTTTTGGGATTTATGTAATTTGGAAATGGGGAAACCACTAGTCTTGGGTGTTATGTACTAGTTATGTATGAAAATATAATTTTTTGTTTCTTCCTCCTTCTACCTTTTCAGTGTTTGTGTTTCACTAATTGTAATTTCATAAAATTTTTCAGATGGAAGGACAAACCCACATTTTATCTCTTCCCATTGAGATACTATAGACCATCATGGTCAAAAGCTATGCAGAAGAGTACCTTCCATTCGCAAACCTTCAAAGAATGTGAAAATATCGTTACGATATATTGAACAGTTTGTATATTCTCTATTCTTTTGAAGATAATGCTTACATTTACCACTGTATAGCCAATGATCAACTTGTTCAGTATAGAAAAAGGGTAAAGTACCAAGTAGGTCTTTTCCTATGCTTCACACAATCCCAAAACTTCACATCCAAAGTAAGGTTTCAATAGGCTGCCTTGGAAGGGGACCTACGTGCAGTCAACATGTACTAGATCCAGAGTATCAGTTTGTATGACCATGTTGATGTCATTGACATTCTCAGACGAGATACGGTATGATGAGTCCCTATAGAGTTTGTACATTCGAACATCTCTGAGATCTCTACCATTCAAGCCTCCCTCTGGAAGCCTGAGTGTACATAGCATGAGTTCAACCCATATTGTCTGAGGTGTGTATGGGCTAAGGAAGCAGAAGAGTTGAACACCAACTTAGGTATTCATCTAGCCATACCTGAGGATCCTCCACGATGGAGGATGTGGTAAATAACGTTAGGGAGTTTTCTTTAGTGTGGCTATATGAAATGAATTGCGAGGACGCAATTCCTATTAAGGGGGGGGGTAATGTGATGCTTAGAAGTTTATTTCTCTTATAATAATAATAATATGTTTTTTTTTTCAATCCAAATAAAACATACAAAATGGACACAATGCTTTTTATTAAATAAAGAACTGTAGTGTTACGTTACAATAAGAAAAAAATGTAATTATGTTAACCAAATATACATACAAAAAACCCTATCAGAACCACTGGAAGGCCCCCTAAAGAAACAATGAGACCCTGTAAATAGTGAAGCTCCCTCGGGTTAGTCATAATGAAGAACATCACCACAATAATCATGAAAAACCACATTGAACATCAGTGGTATAGTGAGAACCATCTTCTTAAATTATCTTGAGTTTTGGAACTCTATAATTTTTGGTTTTATAAGTGATCTACCCGACCGTTACCCCTTGGGTAAGAGTTGGAGATATTTGTGACTATTGAGTTCTAATGACTATAATTATAGTTGTTGGTCTCTTCGGTGGTTTAATCAAAAATATTTAATGTAGTTTTTCAAAACATTTAAGTTATGAAAAATGTAACACAGCCTCTTATTGTGATATTTAAAAGGAAAATGATTTAATATTTTTAATTAAACTTGGTTTTTTTATGAGATGAAGATTACAAAAATCTTACAAATATTCTAAATATCTTGTAAATTTTCTCCTTTGTAAATCTTAAAACCATAACTATGTTTTTTATTTCTATAATACTAGTATAAAAGTTTTCATGTCAATTTATAACTTTGTATTTTAAAACTATAGTGTTTATAAATAATTTTACTAAAGAAAAAGTATAATTTAATTTATATTATTTAATCTTTTTGAGTTTAAATAAAAGTCATGTTTTATAAAATTTAAGATATTCTGTAGGTAGTTAAAATAAATGTATTTATTTTCTTATGACTTTGTAAATTTGAAAGTTGGTTTTTAGAAAATAAATAATCCCACTAGGTCCATCCCTTTAGCCGAGACAAGGGAGGTAGATTGCGCTAGGTGGTTGAGCCTAGCCCTCAGCCTCAGCTTAGGCCGGCCCGAGTGTGGGCATAGCTTCCCTGAAGGACACACAGAAGCGCATGAGGGATCAGAGCACAGCACCGTAGATGCGAGGCCATGGTAGGGAAAGGGTAGTCTGAGGCCTAAGGGGGTGGGAGCCTGTTTATAAGGCCCCCTTGTGTGGGTGTTGTGATTTCTGAGCGTATGCTTGGAGCTCATGGATTATAATGAAGCCACGCAGGTCTCACCGTTTTGATGTGGGATGAAAATTTTCAACTGGGATCAAATTTGGATCATTGGACCATGTCGTTCACAATCTGGGCCATTGATTTTGATCCAGAGCTTGGCCCTCAATAACCACATAATACCTCTGCATTTTTCATACACCGTATGATCTAACACGGATCTAATCTCAGACGTATGAGATTTTTAAAACATTGTGTCAAATCAGGTCCATCTGATCTATCCACGGATCTAATATGAGTTGTCCATCACTTTTAAAATCTTCAGATGCACCCCAACCATTGGATCAAGGCTGGATCAAATCCTAGAAGTCCATTCAATCTCTATTTTTTTCTCTCCCGTGTTGTCCTCTTCTTCTCTGCCTGTATTGAACCAGTAACCCCTACACAACCTATTTGCACCATTTTTCTTCATCCATGAAATCCGATGGACCCTATTTTCCCTCCTTTTTCCAAAAAGTTTTCCCCGATCATTTAATGTACCGAATAGGCATCGGTTTTCTTATGGTAGCATTAAATATTCTATTTACTTTAAACATATATTAAATGATCCATTTCACCCCAATCATCCCTCAGCTATTCTTCTTCCTCCATTGCCTTCTTCAAGAACCTCTGAGACTTCCCAAGACTCTCCTCCCTCCTCAAACAAAGGTAAGGGATATAAGTTTCCTTGTTTTTATGGTTTTAGGGTATGTACATATATATGTATACTCATAAAAATTTATATTTAAGCATATGTTTCAATTAAAACCTTCTCTTAAACCGAACCTAAGTCTGCTGAAATTTGAGTCCAAGAAGTATTATGAAGTTGAGGGTTTGTGCAATATATAAAAAACTTAATGATGTGATTTATATACACACAGTTGGTTGTACTTTCGATGTATATTCAAATACATGTACGATCATACAATTTTGGGGGGAAACCCTCAAACACCTGACCCTAGGTCTTACGGGTTTTGGGTTATGAGGTAGTTTTTTTTTAAAATGGGGTTATTATCTTCATGCAATATATATTATATAATTTATACATCTGATAATATATGTACTTATATATATATATATAACCATACGGTTTTAAAATAACCTCTATGATGTTTTGGTTTCGAGTCCTCTACACTTTGAGTTTCAAAGATGAGGTTGAACTTTGTTTTAAACATATGGAAATATATTTTCATATATGTTTATATATCATATACATGGATTTAAATAATTATATAGTATGTATAAACCACCTTATGGACCATTTTGAATTCCCTCAACATTGGAATTCAATGATTTTATTGACATTTAGATAAACATGTATGTGTTGTTTGATCAAGGTGTAAGACCCCTATGTATACCCGATTGTTCACATAATTTATATGTGTGATCGAGGTTTACACTTTTATAAAAAAAATTTAATAAATGAAACTTTAAAATTTTATTTTATAATTTGGTAAATTTTTTTAATTAATGTGACTAAAATATCAAAGTCATATGGAAGTCATGGATTTTTTGTTTTAATACTTTTTTACATGATGCATTTTTTGGATATGTGAAAATATGGGTGTACACATAAACTTTGTTCCTTAATTTTATTTATAAATTTTCCAAGGTTTCCATAGGATATATGAAACATGTATTTTAAAAATATATATTTAGTTTTTTTAAAACACTACTCTTTATATATACTAGGGTGTATAAATAAATGTAAAAAACACTCAACCCTAAGTGTAGATATTCTAAATTCTATACTTTTGTTTTGTTTAGATCATGAGTATTGTATTTGGGGTTTGACACTTCTATATTCATATGTATGAATCACTTAATTTATTACATATTAAATGGTACTGGTTATGGTTGGGTTACATGCTTTCTATTTTTGACATTTTGATGTGTTATACAAAGCATATTTAGCAATAAATGTTTGAGCATCTACAATCTTAAAACCCCATGTGAAATGTTTGGTTTGTCTTTAATTAATTATGCATTCATATGAAATTCCAATATGAATTTTGATTATTAGGGTTTTTCAATTTTAAGGTTACTGTTACATGTGACAAAACTTGTGTTCCTTTTAGTACCTTGGATGTCAACACATATGTCATAGTCTACTTAATATATTCACCATTCAATGATAAATTCATCTAATTGATAGTTTTTTATTAACCTTTTAATAAATGACTCACCTTATATATATGTAAATGTTAAAGGATGAAATTTAACTACTATGACTAAATATGGATTAAATTACATTATTCATGGTGGTATGAGACATTTTGAATAATATGAAATGTTATATTAAATTATTCAAGGTGGTATGGGACACTTTCAATAATGTGAAATAAGGAAATAGGAATTATGTGACACTTAAAATGATAAGTAATAAGTAATTTACTAAATCATTGTGGTATGTACACTTTGATTTAGAGAGAAGAGGAATGCATTGGATGTAGTATGTGATGGGTGGGGCCTACTATATCCCCGCGATGCATCAGTAGGTCTCATGAGACAAAATATGGTCTTGGCACAAGGCCTTGACAAAATGATTATTTATGGTTATGGAATGAGGCCTGGGTAGTATGGTTATCATGTTTGGAATATGCACTTTCCTCATTATGGATATTAAATTTAATCAACTAGAAGAATACTCAACTAGTAGAGTATTCTTGGTTAAAGAGCTTATGTACATAAGAACCAGAATAAGTAAAAGTAATGTCATAGTATTTATGCAGTACTCAGAGCCTTTACCCAGTGCATGTTTCTCATTAGTAAAGGATAAAATTGATGTTTTTTTATGCACAACTCTGATAATGTAATACTCTTAGTTATTAATTTTTTACCTGCATTATCACATGGAATTTCTTTTACTTCTTACCCCGTATGAGTATGACTATAATTGAATCATGTTTCCTTGTAATTTTTTTAGTATTATTTTAATTATGCACTTATATTTCTCAGAAAACTGTTGTGGTATGTTTCATGGGTTACATCATTTTTAAGAAAATATTTTATGTAAATTTTAAAGAATGTTTTAAAAAGTTATATTGGTTTAATATGTTATTTTTAAAACCCCTTACTGGGCATTCATATGCTCATCCTATGTTTTTAAATGAAAATTTTCTAGTATCAGTTTTCAGCTAAAGAAGCTTGACAGAAGTGCCTGGTTTCCTAGACCCTAAACTGAATTTGATCCTATGTATGAGACATGATTTTTAATTTATCAGTTCATGTTTTTGTAAAAACAATAAAACTACACATCATGATTCAAGGCACCGGCTCTGAGTATTCTAGGGTCAAGTCCTCACAATGACTAATTAAAAATTTTAATGTAATGATTATATAATATATTTATTTCATTATAAACAATATTGTGAATAATTAACTATGATAAAAGTTAAAGGACTATAACATCCAAATAAATACATATATGGTAAAATAAATATTCAACCCCAAAAATAATGATGATAATGAACTATTGTTAATGAATGAGGGATAAGATGTTAGAAACAAACATGGATGATATTATTGATGTCTATATGGTTCTATTGTAGAATTATAATTAATTTTAATTTATTTTATACAATTATATATTTCTTAAAAGGAAAGATAGATTTTGGGTAAGGATTTTATGTTACAATCTCACTTTTTATCCTAACTATTCACGCTTAAATTTTAATATTATGAAGTTATATGATCAGTATATCAAAAATATTATACCTATTCTTTTTTGGTGTTTCTTTTAATAGATTAATTACTTTCCTTTCAAATTCCTCACATTAATTAATCATGATACTGAATGAATATTTTTATGGAAACCCAGCTTTATTTGGATCTTTATTTCAAAATCATTTCTTCTATGTCCATATTTTCTTTGAAATGTTTCCATGAATATTTTTAATATTTCAAAAGACTTAATAAATTAATTTTTTCACATTTTTAATTTTTAATAATTTTATTAATGGTAACTTTTATTCATTTTTTGAATAAGAAACTTTTCAATTTTTACAAAATAAATGTGAATAGATTTTTTATTTTAACTTACACTACTTTAATAGTTTTATTTTCACAAAATTATGAATGTTTTTTATTTTGAAACATCCTTTAAAATTAAAAATGTTTATAATTAAATTAAATTTTTTCCTTCATATTTTTCAGATTTCTAAATTTTATATATATGATTAAAAATGAGAATGTAATTTTCCTCAGGAAATGTTATTGTGATCTTTCAAAATTATTTTCATCTGTAATAACATAAATTAATTATTCTTATGATTATTATGGTTATGGTTGAATTTTTCAATACTTATTCTTTATCGAAATTTTCTATGGTTTTGAGGAGTAAATTCTGATAAAACACATATCCTTTACATGGTTCGTGTTATGACATTATAATGAATTCATTGTGATCTTGTGGAACACATGTGTATGGTTTTAATTATGTGATGGATATTACATAGATTATATATATCTATAATGCATTGGGTAATGATGGGTGTCTCATGAAGGAATAATTATTGGAATGGGGAGTGAGTTTTGTTCTATAATGAACTCTATCTAATAAGATTGTCTTGGGAGTGAACTATGAATATGAAAATTATGGAATAAGTAGTGAACTGATTCCTATATGATAATTATATCATTGATAAATGAATAAGTGTTTTATTTTCCTTACTTATTAATATTACCAAATCCTATGATTTATTATAATGTTATATTCTCATGGAACATGATTGGTTATTAATGATTTTGTACTCCTTTGATATATGTATTATGGTATGAAAAATCCTTATACAATGATTTCATATTTATGATCCTTTACTGGTTGTGTATGAATTTTGAATGTCATACTCATGTTATAACACCCTTATTCTTATCTTATACTCATTTTAGATTGCTGATTGAAATATCTTTTTATTACTCTTAAAAATCATTTGAGCTCAAAATTTATGATGTTTCATTTCCCTAGGCTAAGAAGAATGGTTTTAACTATGATATTTCAAATAATGGTTCTATTTATAAATAAATTAATGAGAAATGATGTATATATTTAAGCACTATTGTTTGACATAACCATTATTTCAAAAACCCTATAAATTGATGGTTTTGGAGTGGATCATGATGATATGTAATACAAATTTATCTAATAACATGTGATATTTAAGTATGAAAATTATGTTTCGTTATAGTTGTTATTAGGGAAAGGACTAGTTATTTTTTGAAACTAGGATGATAAATCCTTAGTGAGAACCCATATAATAATCCTAAGTGTTGGATAGCATCCTATATTATGGAAAATAATGGAGTTTTATTTACCTATAAATACATCTATCTATGGATACTATAATTATATGATGTTTTTGAGTAGATTCATCTAGGGGTAATAACATCCAAAAGAGTTATATGTGAATATCTCAACTGTCATCCTATTACATGGTGAATGGTCCCTTATTGTGGACCTGGTTTGACACTCTCTAGGGATATATATAGAATAATTAATCTTTTATTTTTATCCATTATAAATTATTTATGTTAATAATTAAAATGGATGACATGGGTTGAACCTAAGGTTCCAAATATTGAAAAGAAGGAATTGTGATTTATAAATCCTATGAATAGTTTTTTATTTTCACTCTAGTTAATAATTCTTGATAGTCTTTCTAAGCAGTTTGGTTTTATTATGGAATTGAAGATATAATGAAATTGTTTAGGTGGTAACTGTTTTGGTAAAATATTGAATTATTTTATTTAGGCTTTGTTTTTTGAATTCATTTATTTTAAGAAATGTGACTTGGAATGTTAAAAGAACAATGATTGCATCTAAATTATATTATACTTACCCAATTGATGTTTTGGTAATGTCCTTCCTATAAATTTTGTTTTTTTTCTCAGGTTTAATTTGATGTGATTTTTGGAATGTATTTTAATTTTATATAAATTCCATATCAAATATTTAAGAATGGATATATCAGTTTTTATTATAAAGAAAACTGTGATTTTTTATCAATTCAAGGGTAAATTTGAATTTCTAATAGAAATTTTATCCATTTTAGGGTTATTGATTTTAATTAAAAGGGGTTATTTATCTTAAATGGTTGGGAAGAAACTCAACATTGAAGATATGTATATTATATTGTAGTTTTTTGTTGTCTTACTCAAAGTGTTTTGGATAATTCCTTCAAATCAAGATGTTTTGTTTTCAATAGAACTCATACTCAATGCTAACATAATCCGAGATATTTGATATAAAATTTAGATAATTGATTTCTAATAATTGAAAAATATACTCTAGGGGAATATTGATCAAGGATTAATTTGTAAAAGTGAAACATCATTGGGTGAACATGTTTTTTGTTAAGAAGAAATATGGATCAATTTGACCATATATTGATTATCAGAAACCTAACAAGTTCATGGTTAATAATATGTATCCTCTACCCCATATTGATAATTTTTTTGATAACTTATAAGGTTGTTAATAATTTTCCAAAATGTATCCCTAATCAAGATACTATATATTATGATTAAAAGGTTAATACATACCAAAGATAGCCTTCAATTTGGGGTATGGACACAATGTATTAATATTGATTCCATTTGATATCAATACTTACAACCTCTATCATCATGTATTTAATTAATTGAGACATTATAAATTAACTTAGCCAGTTTTTGGTAGTCTTTATAGATGATATTATTACATATTCTAATATTATGTAAGATCATGAAAATCACATGGGAATTTTACTAAAGACCTGAAGGGAAGATAAGTTGTATGAAAATATTACAATTTTTCAATTTTGGTTACATAATGTTTCATTTTTTTGTCATATAATATAAAGATGGGGTATATTGGTAGATCCATCAAATACTAATGTTATTGAACATTTTCACAAACCAATAATTGTGAATAAAATATACTATTTTCTTTGATTATTTGTATACAATTGGTTATTTTTTACATATTTATCTCAAAAATATAATCAACTCACTAAGTGAACATGGAATGGAGTTGTGTTCCTTTAGAATAATTTGTGTGAATAAAATTTCAAGTAATTGAAGATAAGGTTGTTTAATGCACCTGTTCCCACATACCCTTGAGTGGATAATGGATTTTTATATATAATAATGCAAAAAATAAGTGGTTTGTATTTTTTCTTATGAATAATGATATAGTGATAGATATTTCATTATACCAATTGATGTATAAAGGGAAAAATTAACCACCATATGAGTTAGAGTTAGAAGAGATAATTTTTTCATTAAAGATATATAGGTACTATCTTTAATGAGAAATGTATGACACAAATACTTATAATAAAATTTTGAAATAAATATTAACCTAGAATGAGTTTAATATGGGGAAGAGAATATGGATGAATCTAATTAAATATTATCATTACTAAATATATTTCCACCAAGAGAAAGATAAAAAGGTTTATAATGCTTTGAGGTGAATGGATCATTCCAGCTTATCTATGATGAGGATCGAAAAAGAACTAATATTTATAGATTTTCAATGTATGTTCTCTAAAATCATAACAGAAGGGGATAAATATTAGGTTTTGACAAATTAATGGTCAACCACTATCCCATAGGATGATTAATAAGGTGGTGAAGAAGTATGTGGGTATAAAAAATATAGTTCCACAAGATAATGTGTAAAACCATCATTATGATGGAATGATAAGGTTCTAAAACCGAGTATCTGTCTTGTCAATACCAAACATGAAGAAGGAACTATTGGAAGAAACATATAGTTAATTATTGGTAGCAAAAAAAGGTTCCTCCAAGAGGATAAAAACACTAAAAACCATTATCAATAAGAATAGTTTGTTTCATAGTCTTCATTTTGACTAGTTGTGAATCCTGGATGGAATTACATATCAGAACATATACCTGTTTGAAGTTAGAATGCCAAAATTGACTAGTTGGTTTGAGTTTGGAGATAAATATGGAATTACTAAAAATTTCCCAAAACTATGTTCAACTCCTTCATAGTCACACAACTATTTTTTATGTGAAAGGTTACTTCAAATACATAATATTTTTTTATACATGAGATAGTCTCTAGAAACAAATTCATCTTTTTTCAACTTTATAATGTTGTGTGAAACATCCAAACAATGCATGATAAAGGCTAATTTTATTGACACACTCAATATGCCTATAAATATGGTTTCAGCCCCTAATTTTAAATAGGACCTATGGGAATGGATTAGTAGAGATCTTGCTCTTGGAACTCGGTGTTGTGTGATTCATGAAATCCCCAATACCAAAATATGCATGAAACAACTTAGGTGAAGTCTATCAAGTTTATGCTACTCATAAGATGTTTTTTCATAATTATTTCCTTTGGGAACATGATTTCATGAAATTTTCAATATTTTTCGCATATCTATTTTCATGAAACTACAATTTTACACAACACATTTTTCTACCATATCTTTTCATAACTATGATAAGTTTAAGTACTACTCAAGAAACTCATGAAACATTGTCACCTGACTCTTATTCTAGGTTGAACTAGAGAGGGATGCTCTTGCATAAGTCCCACTCCATCCATTGTTCAGAATATCCTTCCAAGTATTACTCCCTACATGTCTTTAAACTATAGTATACCATATACGTACATGAATTGAATGCATCCTCTGAAAAAAAATTAGATATGCCTTATGCATCAAGTGTAAGATGCCTAGTAATCGTCACTATATGATATTAAACTATAGTATACCCTATCTTTCAAAGAATTTATTACCACCTATAAAAACATGATATTCCTTATGCGTCAATATTATGATGACCATAATTCCTTGTTGAATGACTTTAAATTATAGTATACCATATATGTTGAGAATATGATTCCTCTTATAAATATAACGATATGCCTTATGTGAAAACCATAAGATACCTCATGTAATGATCATGAGTCGGCTAGCATGTCTCTCCATGGGCCTCCTCCAATGTTTTAATCCCCAATCATATCCCTTAAACCATTAGGAATTCATGATTCCCTCTTGACCAGTGATTAGAAATAAATAAAGGGAAACTTCCATGCATAAGCCCCACACACCATATCATTCCCCATGACATTATACTATAATTTTAACCCATGGAATGGATGTAGGATTCCCTATTAACACGAAATTAGGATAAAATTATGGGAATCAAAAATTCATAATCCCCGCACACCATATCCTTCAACATGACATTTGGTTTTAATTTTACACAATGAAATAGACATGGGATTCCCTTTTAACCTGAAATAAGGAAGATATGATGGGAAACTTCCTCACATAATCCCCAATCACATAATTTATTCTCCTATTAGTGCATGGGTAGGTTCCATGCATAATCCCCAACCACATCATCATTTCTCATACTAGAGTATTGGAAGCTTCCATGCGTAAACCCATCATTGCTCTTAGTAGAGCCTCTAGATTCTACCATGTATAAACCCCATACCATTCCTCATTGTCTATCCTTTCACAACACAAGGATCATTACTACATGAAAATAAACATCATGGATCAGTCATGTCACACAACCTTAATAGAGGCATCGAACTACATGGGTTTGGATCTCTATCTCTTAATGAACGTAGGTATGATGCCTCCCATAGTTTCAATACCATAAATGGAAAACAAATGAGTGAAATCATCCATATTTTGGTTGAAACCCCATGATCTACCTCAACATGGATTCTTGATCAACCATCCATGTGTGATGTATTCCTTCCAAAACATATGCCTATTTTATTTTCCTCGATATGGTTCTCTGATCCATATTTGCAAGTCATTAATTATTTTCCCAATATATCCCCACAAGACATTAAACATGCACCAAAACCTATCCATAAAAAATGTTAAACCTATACCCAACCTATCTCTGCAAGATGTCAAAAATACAACCATCTCTAAAATACATTTAAATCTTGTCCAAGTCTAGAATCCCCACTGTATTCAATGAATTTGGGATGCATGAGGTAAAAACCATAAGAATACATACATCCATAAACTAAACTACCTCATGGAAAACACTGGAATCCTTGGTTTATGTTACTAATATTAATCTTATATAATATTCCCCTGATTTCAAAAGGGGTAGGCTTTATAGGTTCTGAACACACCTAGAATCCTAATATAGACAGACATGCCCGACATTACTATCTACACTGACTGAATGTATCTTAACTATTGATACATAAGAAACGTAATTAACTATATTCCACATCAAGATGGAATGAGGAATTAGTTTCATGAACATGAATAAAATATTTGGGGGAGTCCAAGAATATGTAATAATATCCAAGGAGGAATACATGGAAGGATGAAGAAATATCCAATCATTCTGTTTAGATCATGTAGCCAACATCACAATCCATGGTGGTAGAGGCTTCCTACATTTTTAAATCAAGAATGCATGGTAATAAATACAAATCGCTAAAATAATATGGGCCCCATCTGAAAATCATTGGAAAAAATGAGAAAATGGTGTTAAACACTTCTCTTTAAACTAGGAGAAGATGAATAATTTTGGGTTTCCAAAAATCGATGCATCACCCATGTGATTACCTTCTTCATTATATATGAGAGGATAAGTAATATTGGGTTCATGAAGAATAGGATAATTATCACTTCAATGACACTACCACCCCCAAGGTTTATGTAGGGGAAACCACCCCCATTCTAATGGAAAAATTATTTAGGAGACTCTCCCTATAGTACTCTAATATCTTGGTCCTATCTTCTGTTGAGGTTGGGTAAGTTCAAGACCAACCTATAGTTACCATTGTTTGATATATTCCCAAGAGGTCTCCCACTAGGCCACATTAGTGTCATCATGGAACAGTTCCATAGGCCAACGATCATATTGACTCCTCCCTTTCTCCATCAATGTTAGTCTAGAACACCTAACACAAATGTTTGGGAAAAACCCAAAACATTTCTTAAAAATAAGCATTTTCTTCAGCTTCAATAGCCCCTTCTATTACAAGGGTTTCCTATCCTATCCATGATTTCGGTGAATAGGTATCCATATTTTTTACACCATGGATTTAGACCCCAACAACCTAAAAGTTAGGCAGTGTTAACTCTCGGAGTCACTGGTACCACTAACAGCCATTTTGGTCAATCCCAGGATGAGGAAGATCCATGTAGAGATCCTCCCTACACCATCAACATCTAGAATGGGGGTCCTCCCAATGACATTACCAATATATAAAAAGGTCCTCCCTTGAACATCATCAACCTGAAAATAGTTCCTCCCCTTTACACTACTAATCAGTGAAATAGTCCCCCCCTGCACCATCATCAAAAATCATAGATGTTTTTTTGGTTCCACTACCAATCAATGACAAGGTCCTACATTAACCACAATCAACCTGAATAGAGGTCCATCCCTTTCTACTACTAATCAGTATGAAGTTCCTCCCCACACCATTATCAAAAAGAATAGAGGACCTCTGTATTCCCCAACCAATCAGTGTGAAGATCTTCTTTGCATCGTTATCAATGAACACGAAGGTCCTCCCGGTGCCAATAATAATAATATTGGAGTTATTACTCACACAATCATCAACCAGTTTGGAGGTCCTATTCATTCCACCAACAATAGCCATTTTAGTCCTTCCAAGGATAAGCAAAATCAATGCAGAGATCCTCCCTCCATCGTCGTCATCTAGCACAGAGGTCCTCCAAGTTCCACTTCCAATTAGTGTAAAGGTATTTCATTTAAAATCATCAACTTGAATGGATTTCCTCCCCTTATCACTAACAATCATTATGAAGATCCTCCATTAATCATCATCAATCTGAACATAGTTCCTCCCCTTAATAATACCAATCAGTTCAAAGGTCCTCCCTGCACCATCATCAAAAATCATAGAGGACCTCCTTATTCCACAACCAATCATTGTGAAGATCCTCCTATTATCATCATAAATAAACATGGAGGTACTCCTCATTCCATTACTAAATAGAGTGTAGGTCCCACTCGCACCATCATCGACCAATATGGAGGTCCTCCATGGGCTACTACCAATCAGTGTGGAGATCATACCTACTCTTTCAACAACCATCATGGAGGTCCTCCTCATGCCACTACAAATAAGTGAAAAGGTCCTTCCCACATAGTTATCAAATAGCATTGAGGTCCTATATGTACCACTACCAATAAATGGGTAGGTTTTCCCCAAACCATCAACAACTAGAATATAAGTCCTCCCCATGACTCCACAAATCAATGTAGGGGTCCTCCCTTCACATAAATACAACATCACAGAGGTCCCCCCCTATGTCGAAGACATGAATTTCTCTAAAGAACCATATTAGGGTAGGAGGGATCCCACTCGGCTTGTCGCATCCCGACTTTTTGAATTAATTTTCAATTTATTATTTCTTAGTTTTGGGTTCTCGCGCTGAGTTTTGGTCTGAGTTGAGGCATATGACTTGTGCGTGGTTTATTAAGTCGTGCGAAGAGCACGCGGTGACCCGACTTTCAGAATAAGATAAATAAATGGAATTTTTTTTAAATTTTATTTTTTTTAAAGAACGTTCGATAATAATAATAATAATATTTTGTTGATATTATTATTATTATTATTATTATTATTATTAAGAATATTAATCTTATTAATGATGATATTATTATTATTATATTAATGGTATTATAATTGTCATTATATTATTATTATTATTATTATTATTATTAAGGATATTAATGTTATTAATGATGATATTATTATTATTATATTAATGGTATTATAATTTTCATTATATTATTATTATTATTGTTATAGAATGAAAAAAAAAGGAGAAGCCTAACCCTAATCTCGCGGGAAAATCCCCCTACTCCTCTCTTCTGCCCGCATGAGGCCAGTCGCCCCTTCCCTGTTTCTCCCCCCCCCCCCTGTCGCGTACTGCACCTCTCCACTCTGGCCACGGTCACGGCCTCACCCTGCCACCTCTCCCCCTCCGCACCGCCCTTCCTCGGCACCCTCCTCCGACCTCGCCAGCCTCCCCTCCAACCGGCGCCTCCACTGGCCTCCCGCCGTCCACCGCCATCTAGCCGGCCCCGGCCTCCTCTTACCCTGGCCGTGGGCCCTCCCTGCACTGGCTGTGCCGACCACCCCCTGTCTGGACCATCCCATTTCCATCCCACCATCTCTGGACGGACTCCCCTCTTCCCCCTCTGGTAAGCTTTTCCCCTAAATTTTTGGGTGTTGTTGCGCTTTAGGGTTGTGTTCTTGAGTTTTGATGATTTCACTTGCTTATTAAATTAATTTGGAACAATTGTGAATTGTTTTTCATGATGAAAATTTGTTTTGATTTGGTTCATTGGGCGTTTGATTTGTTGATGTTATGTTTAGGTGGTGTTAGTGTATGTATTCTTTTTGAAAACTCACTTTGGGGTGTTTATCAGTGCCGATAAATTGTGCAGTTGTGTTTTTGAAAGTGTTGTGGTGCATTTGACATTTTAGTGGTGTAAAAAGTGTTTTTAGTATTAAAAAGTAGTTTTGTAAATAATTTCGATGGTTTGAGTGATGTTTTGAAAATGTTTTGAGGTGGTTCTTTCATGTTGTTTGCTCGTTTGGGTTGTTTTAAGGCTTTGTTGGTGTAATTTTAGTTATTGTGTGTTTGTTTCAGCGTGTTTGTGAGATAACCTTGCGATATTGTGGCCGTCGACGTGCGCGTGTTTGTGAGTTTATGTGAGGCGTGACACACCATTGCGTTTAGATTGCAAGCTGAGGTAGGTCTTCCACCGCACTCGCCTTTAAGTTTAGAAATTTATTTATTCCTTGATATTTCATTATTTTCGGTAAATTTAAAGTAGTAATAGATTGTTATGGATAGATTGGTGACTTGTTGAAATTGAAATCTGTTTATTTCTCTCATTGCACCGAATGTATCTTCCCTGGTTTTAACGGTATGTTTTTCTAGTGATGTTGCTAAATGGGTACCTTATAAAATGTGCAAATCTTGTTGTACTGTGTTTTGAAATGGTTTTGGTGTGTGTAAAATAGCAGGTGTATCGTTTATGTAAAATGGTGATCTCTTGGAAATTTGGATAGAGGAAATGCTTATTTGTCCTTTGAACTAGATTTTGGAATTTGTCTATGGTGGTTTCGTTTTCCTTAAATGGGTTTCTAAGTGCGTTTCTAGTTTTCAACGTGATGGTGTGTGTTATGTCTTTTGGAAACACCTTGGTATCTAATGGTTTAAATGTTGAATGATATGGCGGTCTGGTTGGCACTTTATGGAATATGAAGTGATTATATATATATACATACTTATGGGGCATCTCTATAGGGGAACTTCCCTTTGAGGGTTGTCGTGTAGCGATGTCCGTGTAAGGGGTTGGCAAGTGCGGTGATATGAGTCACGCATGCGAGGGCCTCCCAATTACAGAGTATTATTAAAAACAACGTGGGTTACTGGGTGTCTTTTAGAGAATCGAGTGACGGTTGCTGGCTAACCCCGATTAGATGGGTTGGTCTCCCCTTGGTAGGTAGGCCTTATGGGGCGTTCCACTGGTTGGCTGTTAGGGCGGCCAGTTGGTTATTGACTATGTAGTACCATGCCGGTAGGTAGTCTGAACCTGAGTACGTCCAGGGGTTTTCTAGGGATGTTTAGGATCACCCATGGTTACTTGTCTTTCCCTGCTTGTTTACTCTCAGTTGTCCTTTACAGCTTATACTATTCTACTTTGTGAGAATGGATTTTCAAATGAAAATTCATTATTCTCTTTGTGTAAAATTTGAAGATGTAACACTTGTTTCCCTTTTAGAATGAATTTGGGACTAATGAAAGGAATCCAACTTTTGAAAAGGAATAAGGGCAATGTCTCATGTTTGGGTTTTTCAATTGAAATATTATAGGAGCTTACTTTTATACATTGTAGTTCAAATTTGGAATTTGTAAATTCTTTACTCACTGGAAGTGCTTTGGATTTTTTTGTAGGGCTTGCCTACTGAGTAATTTTGTACTCACGCCTATCTTTTACCATTTCAGTTGTAGGTTCCCCTTGTTCAGGTTTTTCTGGTTTGAGTCGCTCGGTGTTGGAGTGAGGTTGGTCTTTGGTTGGGTGGTGATCTGTGAGGTCACATGGAGGTATGTTTGGTCATGTGGTTTTTATTTCTTTTCGGTTGTTATCATTTATTTGTTCTATTTAGTTAGTTTTCTTACCTCGATCCTGCTTTTGTTTGGGCTAAAATCGTTCCCAGTGATAAAATTTTGATGCCTATCACTAGATTCTATCCCGAGGGGATCGGGAAACCCCCTAGGACTTGTCGCAAGCTGGATCAGGTGACCGGTTCAGGTTCGACCCGGGCTGGTTTGTGAAAAAATGGTATTAGAGGGAGGTTCTTGTTATTTCAGTTGTCCAGTAGGTGGAGATTTGGACGGTCAGGACTCAAGAGGTAGGTACGGGAAGGACGTCATGAACCCTCACCCGATCCGCACCTTGAGCTGCCAAGGGTAGTCAGAGAATTGAGTCCTTGTCTCTGTCTAGTTTGTTTTGGGTTGAGAGATGACAATGGAGGCAAGCCGATGTTACATCGTGATTTCACATGGAGTAGTGACCCATGTGGAGTCTGGGTACACGGTTTGAATTCCTCCTAGTGGTCGATGCTTACATGGGACATGACCCACTATCATGTTACCAGGTTAAGCGTGACTACTAGTCCCTCACCCCAGCGTTTGATGCAACTTGAATGTTGTTTTCGTTTGGGTTGGTGTAAGTGCGTTTTTTGAAATGGAAAAGGGTTTTAAAAATGGGGCTGCTTTCTTTTAAATGATTTTAAACGTATGAAATGGGTTTTAAAACTGAAACCTTTGGTTTAGAATACTGGTGTTTTCTTGTAAATTGTTCGAGAATGGTTTTGGGTGAATCCTCAAGTACTCCTTATGAACATTTTCACATGTGAGAGAATGTGTGGAAAGTGTGTGTTGGTGCGTATGAATGAAAGTGGATGAGGACATGTGAAATAGTTCATGGGATTACCTAGATGTGTTTGGAATTAAAGTCTTGACCTTATTATTTTAAAGTGATTTTGAAAAGGGGAAAATGATCTTTGGAAATTGAATTTGGTTTGAAAAAAATGTACTTGGTATTTGGAAAGTATCCTTGAAAAAAGGTGGTTTAATGAAAATCATTTTTGGGGTGGTGTTTGTTTTGTTTGGATTTGAGCTGGTTGTTTTTGGATGAAGGTGCTTATTTGATGTTGCTTCGAATGATATCGGTTTCGGAATGGTGTTTTATATGTTGTTCAGAAATGAAGCCCAGAAAGGCCCCCATAGTTTTGATGAGTCATGCCCAGTTTTTAGTCCTTCTCAGACGTTGTATGTCCTTCTTGGTGATTGGAGTCTGTTAGAGACAGTGCAGTGGCTTGGAGAGGTCAAGCGTGTCTTCAGAGGATTGGAAACTCCCGAAGCTGTTAGAGTGCATGCTGTTTTGGGTCTGATCGAAGGTCCATCCCTGGACGAGTAGGAGTTGTTCGCCCCGCCATCACTGCAAGTTGGGATGATATGGTATGTCTTTAAAGTCATATTAATTTGATGGTTTATACTTGTGGAGGTGAAGAGGAAGAAAAAGGGAAGAGCGTGTGCGTATTCAACAAGGCCAGCAGATGGTGAAAGCGTATGTTGACCATTTTAAGGATCTTGTGTCTCTTTTTTCGAGGGTAGTGTCGCAGGACTGGATGAAGACTTCTCCCTTCATCAGGGGTCTTTATCCAGAGATCACGGAGCGTGTCCTCCCTTTTTGGGAACATCACTTTTGAGAGGTTGGTACATAAGGTGTTCTTGGCTGATTTAGTCTCCAGAGCGCAAATGGTTGGCAATCCACCGTATCCAGTTGCTCGTGAAGGTCCCTCATCTGACGAGCATAGTGTGTCAGGTAAATTTGTTTCTAAAGAGTTCCTTGCAGTGGTTCTAACTTCCATTTTTTTGGACCGTCTAATGGTGTACCGTCAGTATGGATGTTTACGGCATACAAGCCATCATGTCACACCCCTCCGAAGATGTTCCATCATTGCAGATGTACGGGTCACTTAAAGAATTTTTACAGGAAGCATCGCCTGAAGAAGACGTTGTGGCCATAGGAATTCCAGTGGCTGACTATGAGGCAGAAGATGCTTCAGCAATCAGAGCCCCAGCCACAGGTCTTGGGGTGAATCTTGCGCGCAGTCAGAAGTTGTCAGGGGCGGGAAGCCTTAGTTCAAGTTTTGGTGTTCCGTGTTTCCAACAAAACATTTCAAGTCCTTTCATTCTTGTTCTTCCACTGTTAAAGTTTTGGCATTGTTTTAGGTCCATTGTTTCGTCATGAAGTTGGAATGGACGTGTTCGTTTGTAATCCAAATAGTCTGGTTTTCCTGAATTATGATTCTCTGAATTGTACGTTTTTCTTTAAAAGTGTGTTTGAACCTTTTATGAGTTAATCTCAGTTTCACTATGTTCGTTTGGATATGTAAGTGCCTATGGAAGGATCGACATTTGTGGTAATTATCGAGTTTACTTCATGGGTTAAGTTCTTCTCGGAGGTTTCTCTCTAGTGTTTGGGGTTATTGTTATGGGTCAATAGTTTCAAGGTTTAGTGGGGGTGTTCCCTATTACTATAGAAGATAGTTGGATCGGTTGGGAGTTCCCACATCGACCCCCCCATATCGGGGTGGTGTGTTTGGGTGTTAAATTTCTGCACTAGTTGAATTATTGTGGTGGGGAGAACCCCTTCGTGTTCTACCCTCAACCTCAGGCTTCAGTTTTCTCTTGAATCTGTCAGTTGTGACCTATGTAGAGTAAGGTCATTCCGAGATTCTCAGTTTTCTTTGGTTATTTTGGTTCTGTTCGGGCATGGACTTATTTCTTGACCAATGTACGGATTCATGACTTTCTAGGGGCAGAAAGTGTCTGTGGTGGGGAGAATTGTCACATCCCAAATTTTTGAATTAATTTTCAATTTATTATTTCTTAGTTTTGGGTTTTCGCACTGAGTTTTGGTCTGAGTTGAGGCGCGCGACTTGTGCGCAGTTTATTAAGTCGTGCGATGAGCGCGCAGTGACCTGGCTATCAAAATAAGATAAATAAATGGAATTTGTTTTAAATTTATTTTTTTAAAGAACATTCAATAATAATAATAATAATATTGTGTTGATATTATTATTATTATTAAGGATATTAATGTTATTAATGATGATATTATTATTATTATTATTAAGGATACTAATGTTATTAATGACGATATTATTATTATTATATTAATGGTATTACAATTGTCATTATATTATTATTATTATTATTATTATGATAATAGAATGAAAAAAAAGGAGAAGCCTAACCCTAATCCCACGGGCGAACCCCCCCCCCCTGCTCCTCTCTTCTTCCCGCGTGAGGCCAGTCGCCCCCTTCCCTATTTCTTCCCCTCGCCGCGTCCCGCACCTCCCCGCTCCGGCCACAGTCACAGCCTCACCCTGCCACCTCGCCTGCTCTGCACCGCCCTTCCCTGACGCCCTCCTCCAACCTCACCAGCCACCCCTCCAACCAGCGCCTCCACTGGCCTCCCGCCATCCACCGCCATCCAGCAGGCACCGGCCTCCTCCGACCCTAGCCACGGGCCCTCCCTGCACCAGCCGCGCCGGCCACCCCATGTCCGGACCAGCCCGTTTCTGTCCTTCCATCTCCGGCCAGACTCCCCTCTTCCCCCTCTAGTAATCTTTTCCCTAAATTTTTGGGTGTTGTTGCGCTTTAGGGTTGCGTCCTTGAGTTTTTATGATTTCACTTGCTTATTAAATTAATTTGGAACAATTATGAATTGTTTTGCATGATATGAATTTTTTTTGATTTGGTTCATTAGGCATTTGATTTGTTAATGTTATGTTTAGGTGGTGTTAGTGTATGTATTCTTTTTGAAAACTCACTTTGGGCTGTTTATCAGCACCGATAAATTGTGAAGTTGTTTTTTTAAAAGTGTTGTGGTGCAGTTGACATTTTGGTGGTGTCAAAAGCGTGTTTAGTATTAAAAAGTGGTTTTGTAAATAATGTTGATGGTGCGAGTGATATTTTAAAAATGTGTCAAGGTGGTTCTTTCACGTTTTTTGCTCATTTGGGTTGTTTTAAGGCTTTGTTGGTTTAATTTTAGTTATTGTACATTTGTTTCATCCCGTTTGCGAGATAACCTCACGATACTGTTGTCGTCGACATGCGCGTGTTTGTGCGTTTGTGAGAGGCACGACACACCATTGCATTTAGATTGAAATCTGAGGTAGGTCTTCCACTGCACTCACCTTTAAGTTTAGTAATTTATTTATTCCTTAATATTTCATTGTTTTCGGTAAATTTAAAGTAGTACTAGATAGTTATGGATAGATTGGTGAATTGTTGAAATTGAAATCTGTTTATTTCTCTCATTGCACCGAAAGTATCTTTATTGGTTTTAACGGTGTGTTTTTCTGGTAATGTTTCTAAATGGGTAACTTATAAAATGTGAAAATCTTATTGTACTGTGTTTTGAAATGGATTTGGTGTGTGTAAAATGGCGGGTGTATCGTTTATGGAAAATGGTGATCTCTTGTAAATTTGGATAGAGGAAATGCTCGTTTGGCCTTTGAACTGGATTTTGGAATTTGTCTGTGGTGGTTTGGTTTTCCTTTAGTGGGTTTCTAAGTGAGTTTCTGGTTTTCAACGTGATGGCATATGTTATGTCTTTTGGAAACACCTTGGTATCTAATGGTTTAAATGTTGAATGATATGGCAGCCCGATTGGCACTTTATGGAATGTGAAGTGATTATATATATATATATATATACATACTTATAGGGCATCTCTACAGGGGGACTTCCCTTTGAGGGTTGTCGTGTAGCGATGTCTGTGTAAGGGGTTGGCAAGTGCGGTGAGATGAGTCACACGTGTGAGGGCCTCCCACTTACACAGTATTATTAAAACCATTGTGGGTTCCTGGGCGTCTTTTAGAGAATCGAGTGACGGTTGCTGGCTAACCCCGATTAGACGGGTTGGTCCCCCCTTGGTAGGTAGGCCTTGTGGGGCGTGCCACTAGTTGGATGTTAGGGCGGCCAGTTGGTTATTTACTATGGAGTACCATGCCGGTAGGTATTCTGAACCCGAGTACGTCTAGGGGTTTTCTAGGGATGTTTAGGATCACCCATGGTTACTTGTTTTCCCCTGCATGTTTACTCTCAGTTTTCCTTTATATCTTATATTATTCTACTTTTTTAGAATGGATTTTCAAATGAAAATACTTTACTCTCTTTGTGTAAAATTTGAATATGTAACACTTCTTTCCCTTTTAGAATGAATTTGGCACTAATGAAAGGAATCCAACTTTTGAAAAGGAATAAGGGCAATGTCTCGTGTTTTGGTTTTTCAAGTGAAATATTATAGGAGCTTACTTTTATACATTTTAGTTCAAACCTGGATTTTGTAAATTCTTTACTCACTGGAAGTGATTTGGATATTGTTGTTGGGCTTGCCTACTGAGTACTTTTGTACTCACGCCTATCTTTTACCATTTCAGTTGCAGGTTCCCCTCGTTCAGGTTTTTATGGTTTGAGTCGCTCAGTGTTGGAGCGAGGTTGGTCTTTGGTTGGGTGGTGATCTCTGAGGTCACATGGAGGTATGTTTGGTCGTGTGGTTTTTATTTCTTTTCTAATGTTAGCGTTTATTTGTTCTATTTAGTTAGTTTTCTTTCCTCAATCCTGCTTTTGTTTTGGATGAAATCGTTCCCAATGATAAAATTTTGATGACGGACACTAGTTTCCATCCCAGGGGGGATCGGGAATGCTGCCCGGGACTTGCCGCGAGCTGGCTCGGGTGACCAGTTCAGGTTCAACCCGGGCTTGTTCATGACACAGCTACTCCAGAAATGTTGACTAGGGGTAAGTAAATTGTATCTCTACTCCATACAATCTATTTTGACATCCATAATGCAAGAACTAGGAGAAGTTCTATCATATTCATGCTTCCATTTCTTTAGTTTAGGCTTCTCAGCACTAGCACTAGTGGTAGGTCGATCCAACCCCTAATATGGTAGCTCTAAATTTTGAGGTGTCACTCTGATACGACTCCACATACCCTAAGATCCATATCCCTGATAATTCAGTAAGATATGAATCCACATCTCTTAGTCACCCTCGCCTCAATAATTTTCCCTTATAGGCATCCACAGCTCATGCGTACCATCACCTCATAAATTTGATGAGATAGGAATCCACTACTCCTAGGTGACCTCACCTAAATAAATCTTCTATAGAAGAATCAACCTATCCTGGGATCCCTTTCATGATAATTTTCTGAGATAGGAATCCACTACTCCTAGGACCCCTCTTCTCAATAATTCAATGATATTGGAATCTAACACACCTAGGCTCCCTCACCTTGATAATTTGGTAAGATATGCATCAATAACTCTTAGTAATCATTGCATCAAAACATCAATGAGACAAGCTTAAATATCTTCTAGGCACCCTCACCACAATAATTCAGCAAGATAGTTATCCATATCTCCTTGGAAACCTTACCACAAAAATTTGATGATATAGGTATCCACATCTATTGTTCATTGTCACCCCATAAAACTAACAATCTAGTCTTCCACGCCTTTGGGGTGGGGGTTGTCACACCATCAACCTGAAAATCTAGGATTCCAAGCCTCCTAGGCATTGTTTCCCTATTGAGTTGACAATATATGCTTACACGCCTTCTTGGATATGTCCCTCATAGAACTGATGATCTAGGAATCTACACTTAAATTGCGTCTTCAGCCTATTAAATTGATGATCCATGCTTCTATACCTCTCAATAATCATTTCCCCATTGACTTATTATCCAGGTGTCCATTACTCTCAGTCTCCATCACCCCCATTGAGATGATGATCAAGGTTTCTAAGCCTCTTGGGTGTCATCACCCTATCGAATCAACAATCCAGGATTCCACTCCTCGTAGGATCCATCACCCTATAGAACCAATGATCTAAACTTCAACACCACCCATAAAACATCGATCCATTAAGACAATGATCCACTCTTCCACCCCTCTTTGGAACTATCACTGTATCAACCTGATGATCCATTCTTCCAAAACTCCTAGGCATCGTCTCCCCATAGAGCTGAAGATACAGGCTTCCACACCACCCGAGTTTCATATCCCCGTCGATAAATCGATCTAAGAAACAAAAAATATCTATTTCTATAATCTACTTGAACAAATTATCCAAGCTATTATTCCACCAATGCACCATTTCCATGTTCAGTTGATGATCCATGCTTCCATGCCTCTAATTAATCGTCACCCTATCAAACTGATGATCTAGAAATCCAATCCAGTTGGGTTTTTCCACCCCATACAATAAATTATTTGGGCTTCCACACCTCCCAAGCACCATCCCCCCCCCCCCCCATAAAGTTGATGATCCATGCTTCCACACCTCCTAGAGGTCATCACGCCATTAAACTGATGATCTAGGATTACACACATCTTTGTAATCATCACCCCATAAAACTAATGATCTAGTCTTCCATGCCTCCAAACCATTGTTTCCCCATCAATATTATGATCTCGACTTCCATGCTTCCCAAGCACTATTTCCCCATCAAACTGATGATTTAGGCATCCACACCACATGGACACTGTCACCCATCCAAACTGACAATCCTAGATTCCAATCCTTAAGGGAATCATCACCCTGTCGAACTGATGATACATGATTTGATGTTTCCTAGGAACCATTATCCTATCAAACTGATAATCCATGCTTCCATGCCTCTAGAGTTCCATCATCCCATCAAACTAATGACCCATATTTTATGCCACTCGGGAATCATCACCCCATCAAAGTGATGATCTAGGAATCCATGCATCTCTGGAATTATCATCCCATCATACCAATGATCTAGTCTTCTACACCTCCTAATAACTATGACCATATCGAATCGATGATGGAGGATTCCACCCCCACCCCCACCAAACATCATATCTTAGTCCATATGTAGATTCAGGCTTCCACACCTATAGGGTGTCAATGCCCCATATATCTGCCTATCTTCTCTCCTCATGATTATCTTGATCCAACTACTCATTATACCCTACCAAAACTAGAGAAATCTAAGTCATATCAGCCGTTATATGTGGAAGTAAGCTCATATGACTGGTATCGAGACCCCAACTAGTTATCATGTGTCAGGTCCACTCTATATTATGGTTATCCATCAGTAACTGTCATGGATTTCCTCCTCATGATAAAAAAACCACATAGTTATATCATACAGCCCCAAAACCAGCTCAAGGAATGTCCCTGTGACATAACCTAAATCATTATTGGGGAACATCCACATGTACACTGGGGGTATTTTACATAAATCATATAGTAAGATTCCCCCATGGTCTTCAAGGATCCCTAAACATCATGATGTTGAAAAGATAACCATTACTCTTCCAACATGATCCTTAGGGTCATATCTCTAGAATAATTGGGGCAGATCATTCTAGAAGATGAAATATTAAGATTTTTTTTAAGGGATGGCTCAAGCCAGTGTGACATATCCACATCTGGGGGGAACCATATGTGGATTAAGTCCCCAAACATCATATTTTCATGACATTAAGCTTTATAGCATCATTGGTCTTATCTACATGACCATAACTGGAATATAATTCATTACTAATGCACGACATTAAGCCAAATAGTATTTATGGTCCATGATATACAATGTTACACTACCAGAATCTCTTTGGTCTAAGAATAATTAACATAAATTGTATTTAAATTGAACATGATCTATGTTCTTAATATAAAAGATGCACCATAGTCCTTGTTGTATTAATTTAAACTAAAAATCCTAATTCCATCATTACATGACATTAAATTGTAGTCTTACACTATGTGGAAAATCAATGATGACTCGTGTGGTAATAATGAGAAAACAACACATATCCATCACGTGATGTAAAACAATGTGTTTCTATGATTGCCAAAAAGAGTGAGTGATCTATATTTGGTGTCACTATACTACTATTCTGCACTCAATAATAATGTATAGATTAATTTCTAATTTCACATGACACTTAGTGACACCTAGGTCCGGCACATATTGAGTCCAGCTTGATCTATGGACTTCCTCAGTATCTAAATCCTTGAAAATGGTTTCGGCTGTGAATTTTATATATTCTCCATTGATGGTTCAAAATTTTTGTGGTATAGAACCTAGAGTGTTTATTTCCACATAGAAATTCCCAAAATCCATCTCCACTCATTGATTCATCCTCAATTTAGATCCTAATCATCCTAAAAATCCAAACAGAACCCTAATGGTGATGAAACCTAGACAAAATGCCACGCCTCCCATCCTAGGAAAATTCATTGATTTATTTCTTATGATAGATGAAAGTTAACATGTATCTAACATGGTTAAAGGTTGATTATGAATTTCCTCACCCACTAAATGATTAATGTAGTTGTGGAACCTATGTTTCAAACATAATTAATAGTTGTTCTCTACCCTACAGTAACTCTTATTTTATGGTCTAGATCATTGATGTATTGATTTACCTTCTTTATACCTCATTAGGTTATGATGGATTCCCAACACCCATGGTATTACCCCTATATGAATATGTGCACAATGAGTAAGCAAGTCAGTACAGTTAGGACATTCTCAACTAAACATCTCTTTACCTTTATGGGGATCTTCCATGTGATTGGGAAAGCCTCACACCACTCTTTGTTACCCACACCAAGCATGAATCATGTGGGATTAGGAGTGTTGGTAGGGTTTGTACCCACATGGTTGAGCTTCACAATTTCATGGTCCATGCAATATAACCTTAAACTATTTTCAAGGTTCAGAGAATTATGACCATAAAAAACATTAACCCCATGTTCTATCCAATTAGACCTTAAATTATTTTCAAGTATTTGATATTAATGTCCTTCAACTAACATCATCCCCATATCCCATAAAAAATGACCTTAAACATCTTTCAACAGTTTGAACTTTATGAACCTTAAATTTAGAGTAGATTTGTGGTCTAAGAATTACGACCATAAACAGTTTATAATTGGTCCAAGAATTATGACCATAAACTATTTAAATCCCTTATAGTCTAATATTT
The DNA here is from genome assembly GCA_963277665.1 of Viscum album. Taxonomy (NCBI): domain Eukaryota; kingdom Viridiplantae; phylum Streptophyta; class Magnoliopsida; order Santalales; family Viscaceae; genus Viscum; species Viscum album. The sequence continues at coordinate 807,823,931 of OY728140.1, read as the reverse complement.
ATAACATTAAATAGACATGAATCATAGATTGAGTTGTATGTCATTAAACTACAAATCCTGAAATCCTCAATGCATGACATTAAAATGTAATCTTACATCGTATAAAACTATGATGCCCCTTGATAAGAGTTCATTTACACCATATATAACAAGGATAACTAATAGGATAAGTATAGTATCATGAAAAAAAATTACCAACCCACATAGTACTAGGATTCCTTATACGATAAGTATGTTATGGTTGATAACCTTTCCCCATCTAGAATTAGGATCCCTCATATTCTTTGGGAGGAATAGAAACCAAACCTCCTCGCTACATGAAGTTAAAATGTTGTATACCCTATATGTCAAAGAACTGGATTCCTCCTATGAAAAACATGGGATGCCTTATATGTCAATCTTATGATTCCCATTACTCCACACTAAATGACTTTAAACTGCAGTATACACTATATGATGATAATAGGGTGCCTCCAATGAAAATATTAAGATTCCTTATATGTAAAGCGTAAGATTCCTAATGTAACGATCATGATTCAACCACCAAGAATACCCATAATACTCCTCCTCAGGTGAAGTCCACAATCATATCCATCAATCTATCTATTAGTCAAGATTCCTTATTTTCCTAACATGAGGAAAAAATGAAATTCAAATTCCATGCATAATCCCTATGCACTACATCCTTCCATATAATGTTAAACTACAATGTTTCTCCATGAAATGGACATAGGATGAACCATTAACATAACATGAGGAAGGAATGATTGGAATCTTCCATGAATAAGCCTCGTGAATTGCATATTTCTACATGATGTTAATTAGTAATTTTACCATATGTATGGAACATCAAATGTAAGCTTAACCAAACATGAGGTAGAAATGATCTGAATCTTCCATGTGTAAGACCAAACCATATAATCACTACTTACAGTAGTGCATTGGAAGATACCATGCATAATCCCTAACCATATAATCATTTCTTCTATTAGTTCATGGTAAGATTCCATGCATAATCCCCAACCACATATTCATCACTCCTAATAGTTCCCATGGAAGCTTCCATTCATAATTGAAAAACTATTCCACATAGATTCTCCTTTCATGACATGAGCATCCTTATCACATCAAGTTAAACTACATGGATCGATTTGATGAGACAACCTTAAAATTCAGAATCAAACTAAGTGAGTTTGGATACATGCCTCTTAAATAGGGTACATAGGATTCCTTCCTAAGTTTCAATCTTGATAGTTGTAATACCAGATGTGAAATTTCCATTATAGGGACATTCCTCTATGATCAACCTCAATAAGGTTTCCTAATAAAATATCCAGGTTTCATGTTTTCCCTCATATGGAAACACCTCCTGGATCCACGTCAATATTTAATTCTAATCCTTCTATGTGGGATGTTAAACATATTACTAACATATCCCCACATGATGTTGAACATGAACCTAACATATCCCTATAGAAAGTTAAACACATGCCCAAAATATCTCTATAAGATGTTAAATGGGATCCCATATCCACAATATATTTAAATCATTCCCAAATCTATAATCCCTACCCTATTAAATGAACATGGTATTACTAAGGTAAAAACATCAGAAGACGTATTCCCATAGTTTCAACTACATCATGGATGATATAGGTTGCCTTAGGTTCCATGCCCATGATTACTCTTATATTATATTACCATAACTTTAATAGAATAAGACTTTATAAGTTCCCAACATACCCATCATCTTGACAATCCAATACATGCTCAAAATTATCATCTACTACAAATGATGGTTGTTACCCAGTTGAGACAGAAGCATTATAATTAACTGGAATCCATATCAAGATGTCACTAGTTTTTTTCATGAACATGACTCAAATTTATGATGGAGATTGAGACTATGTGACAGTCTCCAATGAGGAATACATGGAAGGAGGAAAAGACATCCCATTAACCTATTTTAATCAATGATCCAACATCACAAAACATGGTGGTAGAGGATGCATGTAATTTTATAGAAGGACTACGGAGTAAGAGATACACATCGTAAGGATGATGCGGGCTCGGTATACGAAAGAATTCAAAAGAGACATCATTATCTGGTTATCCTAAAAGTACAAAGATATTTAGAGGTTGTTAAGAGTATTTATACTTTGAAAACCTTAAGAGTAATACTATGGAATATATATCTTGGAGGACATTATTTCATCGTGTTAATGGTGGGAGATAGATATATAAGGGGATTTCACAACCATTACATAAACTAAAATAAAAATGGGAAAAAACACCATGAATTTGATCATAGAACTATCCAAAACATCTAAATGATATAATTCAAATTGGTTTGTAGTCAATTACCATAAAATACAATACACTTCATTGATATAAAATAATGTTTCCCTCTTGGTAAACTTTAATTGATATATAATTAGTAATTCTTAATATTTCATGCAGTATCATATTCTATAGTTTTTTGTCATGATCGAAGATTTACATTGATTTTTTGGAGAAGTATTCAGCATCATCCAAAAACAAAGTTGAGTTTTAGTAATACTTATAATCCTTGGAAAAATTATTATTCTGAGAGAACCATTGAAAAGTTTAAGGATATGTTGAAATCTTTTTCTCTGAATTTGATAGGTGGTTAGGATCAATACATTCCTCTTATCATGTTTTACTATAATAAAATATTTCACTTTAGCATTGAGATAGCTCTTTATGATTCCCTATTTGGAAAGAATTTACGGAATCTAACATATTGGTTTGAAGATGGAAAACAATTTTATTAGGACCCATGATATATGCATAAATGGAAGATATGGTTAGAGATTTTTTGTATCACATCTATGCATATCAAAGTCTAAATAAGAGTAATGATAACAACAATTGACCATGTCTTGAGTTTTATGGGGTTATAATGTTCTCCTGGGAATTTTTATATGGAATAAGGTTATGATATTTGGAAAGAATGGAATTATTATGCTTATATATTTTGGTCACTTTGATAATGTTGGTTCAATTGAGATAGTTACCTTTCCCTTGGCCCTTCCACCAAACCTCTATCGAGTTCATGATGTGGTAAATGTGGGTTTGCTAAGGAACTACATACCTGATCCTCCACATGTATGATACTCAAAGGTTATACCACTAAAGTATGGTATTTCATATGAAAAAAACTGTTATAAATATTTCATCCAAGATACAATTTTCTATGAAACAAGAGTACTCGTCCAGTTAAAGGTAATTGGAAGATTCATAAATCTGAGGAAACTACAAGGGGGGCCTATGATATGATGAATTAAAAATATCCTCATTTATTTATATTAGATTGATGGATATATTTGGTGAAAATTAATTCCAAGGAGTTTATAATGTAACAAACCAAGATTTTATATATATTTCCTTTGTAATAAACTTACAAACATCAATAGCATTATTTATATGCATCCTTGAGTCTAAATTAACAATGATATATTAATCTATTATAACTTATCCATTAAATTGGCTAATATGAATATTAATTAATAAATTATGAAACATATTTTTAAATATTATATGTAATTCAAATGTATTTATTATTGAAAAATAGATAAGTAAACATCTTTTTAGTTACGTCATTTTATGCTTCAAATTATTGTTTCTTAAAAATTCGTTTTTATTTCATTTTTTTCAACAAAATTATATTTAATTTCATCAATTTTTAGAATATTTATTTGATTAAAATAATATTATTTTTTCATCATTATTTCAATAATACCTTAGGGTAAATTTATATAATTTCTATAAAAATATTCTATAGTTAATAGTGATAAAATACATATTTTTATAAAAAGTGACATTTATTTTCAATTGATAGTCCTATAATATTTTTTATAATATCTTCATATAACATAATAATAAATTAATTCTAAATAATCTAATTAATTAAACAATAATAATACTTCCACTTCATTTTGGTATAAGTACATTTTTTGGATTTAAAACACATTATTCTAAAAATTATTTTTATGTGAACAATCTATTTTTATCATAATAAATTAAAATAATAACTTTAAATTGATGGTTTTAATAAAATTTATAATATATAATATTTATTCGGGGTATAATACAATGAAACAAACACACCCATGCTAATGGGATTGGGATTATAGGTCATATCCCTCAATAGATAACTCATTCATTGAAACCTTTACAAATTTTAGGGCCTGAAATTCCTAGGGCTTGAAGCCCTAATTTCAGGATCCAATTCCAATTTATGGTCCAAATTCCTCTCTAGTGAGTAGTAAAACTATAGTGCTGAGGCTACTACATAATCTACTAAAGTACCACCACTACTATAGTACTTTCTACTATGCCCACTGCCAAAATAGTTCCATTACTACTGTAATTTCACTACTACTATATTTCTAGTATTTTAATAAGCTATAGTGTAACTACAGTAACTTGGGAAATATCCCCTGGCTGATTTTGAACCTTAGTATTTTTTATGTAGGATTTAGGGATTTAATACTCAGGTACCACCCAAAATTCTTAATGAAATTTATAGATTATATATTTAATAAAATATTTGAACATTATTTTAATAGTTATTACAAATAATTGAATGAAAGTAAATTATTATCGGTTCTTCAAAATGTATTTTTCAAAAATGAGTTTTCATTTCTTTTTGTCTTCAAATTTAAAATTAAATTCTTCCATATATAGAAATTAAATTTGGTAAACTGGAAACCATATTTTAAATTGTAATTATTAATATCATTTAATATATTAAATTAATTTTTGGTTATAATGATTAGTAAAATCAATAACATGTTTCTACCATGGTTTAGGTTAAAATGGGTTTATAGAGGGTTAAAAAGAAATAATAGTATGAATATAACCCAAAAATGTCTAATTCTTAATTTTGTATGATATTTCAACCTTATATTATCCTAAATTTAAATCTGTGGCCATTTTGATTGACTCTCACATGAAAGTGACAATATATCATTTTGATCTCTCAATAAATTTTGTGTATGTACCTCCCCTTACTTATAAAAGGGTACCTATTATCCTCAATTATTCTAAAAAAAATTGAGACATATATATTGAAAAATACCTAATCTAATTACTTATAAAATTGTTATAATATATTGTTGATATTTTTGAATTTTCTATGACAAATCTCAAGGCATAACAGGTAAGTCAAAGGATGTCTCTCAAGGAAGAGGTGTAAATCCTAACAAAGCTCTTTTAACTTTTATTATTATTATTCAAGCTATAAATTTTTTTATTAAAAAAATGATGAATCCAGTATCATAAATATACATATACATATATTATGTTTATTATGAAAAAATACTTACCACGTATTCTCAATCAAATGGGATAAGAATGTATCGGTTATCCGTACATGTGGACTACCACCTCTACATATCAATATGATTCCTTTTCCACTACTATATTTTATGGACGGTAATTATGTTGAATTTAATTTTTTATATAATTTCTATGTTTTATTTATTATTATTTAATTATAATATCTTATTCACATTATTACCTTCTAATCCATTTGAAAACGATGGCATCTCTCATATATACGTGTGGACTATCACCTCAATGAAGCACTCTAATTCAGTTTATAATTATATTTTACTTGGATGGTTATAATGATAGGTTTAATGAATATATATAATATTTATTATAAAATAATGTTAATGAAAAGTTTAATTGTCATTTAAATATTTTTGTTCTTCCAATTAAAAAATTGAAAAACATCACTGGTGAATATGTATGAACTATGGTGTCCATGTAGTAATATAATCCATTTTTCTTCAATGCATTTTAATAATGATTATAATATATATGATATTTATATCATGGGTAGAATTTTTTTTCTTACATATCACTTATTGATGTTCAAGGACTATAACATCTAAACCATAACATAAATAAATAATGAAGTTGTTAACACCTAAAATGATGAAAATAATGAAGGATTGTTAGTGGAGGAGTGAAAAGAGGATATAAAAAACAATTTATGATGTTATATATATTAATATATTATTAGTATTGAGTTTTCATAAATTTAAATTTTTTATACTATAGTTTATAGTACTTACAAAGTAATATGGACTTGAGGTACCTGTTTTATTTTACAATCTCATTTTTTACAAGGATTGTTTAAGATTCATTTTCAAGTATTGAAACTATTTGATCAATCTCCAAAAAATATTATATATTATATTTTTATATTTTTATTTATTTATATTACATGTTTTCATTTTATTTTACTCTCTTTAAGTACTAAATAGACCCAAAAAAATTCAAGAATAAATTATTTTATTTATATCTATAGTCAGAAATCTATTTATCCATTTCCATATTTTCATGAAATGTTTTCATGAATTTTTTTACTATTATATAAATATTTAAAAAATTAATATTTACCCATGTTGGGATATATATATATATATATATATATTACTTTTAAAGGAATTTTCGTTTCTTTTTACCATTGATGTACATTTTAATTTTTAAAAAAAATTATTAATGGATTTTTTGTTTTAGATTAAACTGAATGAAACTTTTTCCTACCCCATATTATATATTTTTCATTACATTAATTCATCCATTACGTGTTCAAATTGTTCATTTCAGGGAAATTTATTTCCTTAATATTATCAAATTTTTTAATTTTTTTATAATAGTATTTTCTAAAAATAATGTTCTTGTGATTTTTTAAAATTACTTTCATCTATAACAATATTCATTTATGTATCTTATTATTTAAAAGTAATATTATACAATGATATAATTTTTATTATTTATTTGTATTCTTTATAATTATTACTGTGAAATTTTTATGAAACTCGTATCCTTTCTAATGATTATGATGTGATATTATAATAAATATTTTAAGATATTATGGAATACATAAGTATGGTTTCTATTATGTGATTTGTGGGAAATGAGTGATATATCCCTCCAATTCATTGGCAATTGATCGATATATAATTGGATAATAAGGAATTTTATGTGGACTAACCATATTTCTAAAAAGGAATTTTTCCAAAAAATATATTTGGACTTAACCTTGACTAAGTAAATGATGGAATGGAAAGAGAAACTAATCTTATATGATAGTCTTGATAGGTAACCTTGGATCCAAAAACGATTTCCTATTCTTATATTGAAGAAAAAAACTTAATCCTTATTTTTATTTTATTTTTCTCATGGAACATGACTTATTATTGATGATTACGCACTAATGACTTTTTCTATCCATTATGATGAAGACATATACTTTGATTCATGATTAATGACCCATAACTAATTAGGTATAAATTTTATATGTTATGATTATGTAATCATATCCTATTTATTATCTCATTATCATTTATGATCATCATTTGATATCTCTTATTTTTCCCTTACTAATAATATGATCTCATCCTTTCTTATTTTTATTTCCCCCAATATATGAGTAATGGTTTTAAGTAGTATATATCTAAGAGGGGTACAAATTATGAATAACTTAATGGGAAATTATGTATATTTTTTATGTACTAGTATTTTATACAAAAATTATTTCAAATAATAATCTCTTTTAATTTTATATCACATATCATCTCGATATGTAATGGATATTCATCTTAAAAGATATACAGCGAAATTATCGAGCCTCAGAGAGGCATGGTATCCCCCCCACCTCACGGAACTAGGGTTTCTCCCTAATCTTCCTTCCTTACCCCTTTGGGTCGCGATATTCTCGTGACGGCTATGGATTTGTCTCGGCTTGGGCGGCGGCGTCGCATCTCAGTGGGCTCGGCTTGGGTTCAACTCGGTGTGATGTGGCAACATCGCCTCTCGGTGGAGCATCGGTGGTTGTCTCGGCTCGTGCAACGGAATCACATCTCAGTGGAGCTTCTCTGGTGGCTCGGCTTGGGTTCACCTCGGTGTGGCGACGGTTGTGCGGCAGTGTCACTCTCGGAGGATCTCGGTGGTCGACTCGGTGTGGATCTCTACATGGGATGGCATCACCAAGTTTCGGCGTTCTTTTGGCGGTTGGCCTAGCGTGGTCTTCATTTTTTGGTGGCGTCGAGGTAGGAGGTGGCCCCGATCGGCGGGTTCATTTTGTTTGGCGAGTCTGATGAGAGGGTTTTCTTCCAGCAATTCTATGAGGTGGTTCAGGGGTTGATCTGCAGTGCTACGAAGGGGGAGGTTTTTTTGTTCAGATTATGTGTTTTTTTGTAGGAGTTATTTTTGAAGTTGTGATTCTGTTCGACTGGTTGGATCTGGTTTTGTTGTCCTGGTTCGCCGTGATGGTCTTTCTCATTCTTTTCTCACCGTGAGGCTTGGCCGGAATCTGATGAGGGTGTATCTGCGGTTCTGATTGATGCAGATCCATGCCAGAATGGCGTTTTTGTTTTAGGATGATCCATATTTCCTTATTGGTGATAGTCCCTCGGCACGGGTTGGGTCATCCATTCCTAGGTGAAAATGGATTGAACTCGTGTTCTTTAGATTGTCTTCAGGGTTTATGCGGTTGTGATGGTGAGGGTCTGAGTAGGTCATCGAGTTTGGTCTAGGATGTCTCTTGTTGAAGGATTTTGTTTGTGTTCTCTCTAAGTGGTGAAAGGTTTTGTGAGGTCTGCTGGTACGGTGATGCAATTGGACTCGACTATGTGGATCAAGCCCCATAGGTGATTTTAGAGATTTTTGTTCATTTTTGCAAAGATTTATGGATTGGGATGTTTGAGAGGGTATGGAATTTGCCATCGGATTGGTCTTGTGCTTTCACACAGGACACTTGCTTGTTGTTTTTCCTTGCACCGGTGAAGATCATTGTCACGTTCATTTACTGGGGAGGGGTTGCGTCATGTTGTTAGTTTTTTTGGTCTCGCTTAACCTCCAGGTCATGATTTGTTTTAATTCGATGATGTCTTTAGGTTTTTTCCCATTCATCCCTTAAAAGGGGGTATGCTTTTAATAAAAAAAATAAGGCCTTTGGTCCGTTGGATGGATCTTAAAAGATGTTATATTTATATATGAAAAGTATGGGTCTCTGTATTAATTAACAGTTTAGTAAAATCTGGTTTCATGAAAATTTGTATGATAAATGATCATGATCTATATGGAGGATGAAGGTGGATGGTACCATTAATCCAAAACCCATGTGAATCATAAGAAACCTTAAATAATATTGATATATATGAAATAAACTTTAAAAATCATTATAAAATTTATTTTAAATATAATGTTAAATAACCATTATATTTTTATAAAATTTATTTTAAAAATAAAATAATTTATAAAAATAATCATTTAAAAAAAGTAATTATAATGTAACATAAGATTCATTGGAGAGACATGAAAAAATATAAATGAATCTTCATAATGAAAATCGAATAAAGAGATGCAAGTAAAGGAAAATATAAAAAACATTAAAATATATTCCCTTAATATTATTATAATGAAATTAAAAATCAATAGAAAATTTATCTAAAAAATAATATATTTATGTATTATAAAATATATAAAATAATATGAAAATAATGGGCATAGAAGAGAAATATTCCTAACCAAAATAAATATATATGGTTGTATCCACTTATAGAAATCATTTTAATCTAATTATAAACCAAATAGGATCCATTGTTAAAAAGGAATGTTAAAAATATACATATATAATAATAAAATATGTGGTGTTTTAAAGGTAAATAATATGAAATTTTCCTTAAAAGAAATTTAATTAAAATTGTTTTCTATTTCAATGTGATATTAAGAAACAAACCCTTGTGTAATTGGGAAGTTTTTAATCGAAAGTTATTTTATGAGAGAATGTGAGGTGGATTCGTAAATCCCATGTATTTTATAAATATTTTTATGGGATACGTACATTTTATAGTATATAGACAATCTAAAATAATATTTTTTGTGAACCTGGAACATTTTATAATGAAATGAATTTCATATGAAAATCCATTACCTTGTATTTTCAATTAATTAGTTTAAAGTCCCTGACCCAAGTAGCCCGGATCCAGTACCTTACTTGTTACATTGTCATAAATACAAGACATGAGTCCCAAAGTACTGATCATTTTAGTAGTTTTAGAATCTAGATTACATACATGTACATTATATTTCAAATTGAAAATAAATACGACATATAAATTTGATTAGAAACACCCATAACTCATAGATTATCCCTGCATTTCATTCATAATATAAATCTTAACATTCTAGGGAAAAATAAAACATAAGAAAGGGGTGAGATCAAATGATCATTTTGGGTAAAAAATAAAGTAAAATCTATCATAGACATAAACATTAATGTATGGTGAACAAATGAAAAACATTACAATATAACATAATCTTCAGCATAATATAGGAGGAATAAAAGACGAATAAATAATTCCTTAATCACATGAAACATAACCATGGATATTACAATAGTCAAATAATCATATGATTTATCAATTACTAATATCATAATAAAGGAATACAGAAGCTGGAAATCATAATCTTACTATCAAGGCATCAACAAAGACTTCAAAAAATAAATGGGTAATTCCTCAACAAAAATCCATTTCTATTTTGTCTCATGAGACCTACTAATGCATTGAGGGGTTATAACTGGACCTTCCTGTCACTTACTAAGTCCAATAAATTCCTATTTTTTCTAATAAATATATATATTTAAATCAAGTTTTCTAGTAAAACTTTTAAATATTTTAATCATAATCATATATGAAAACACTATAATAAAATCATTGAGAAATTATTGAGAGAAATACCATTTTCATTGAAAATAAGAGTTATTTCATAAATATCATTTATATTTGACATAAAAATAATATTTTAAACATTTATATCTAGGTATGGATAAATGAATTTTATTTAAGGAATAAATTATTTCTGACTGATGTAAAAACATGAAAAAATCATTTAAGAAAATTTAGAAATGAGTCGCTTAAGTGTTGTATAAGGGAAAATACTAGACATGAGTTATATATAAAACCATAAATTATTTGAATTATTTTTTCATGGTAAAATTAGGGATATTAGAAAAAATGGTGTCTAAAAATAGATAATGGAGTGTACTTGGAAATTTAAAAAACCGGTAAGTCCCCTTAAATCGAGATTTCTTATCAGGAAGAATTAAGAAGGAAACATTATAAAACAAGTACATCTCCATAAAGGGAAGATGAAATGATTTGGATACATTATTTTATAACATATTAATATAATTTAGATTAATTATATAAAAATAAATAATAATTTCATTTGGTTAAAGAGAGAGAAATTATAACCTGCTGGAAAAATAAAGATTAGGGTAAAATCCATTACCACTTTGCAAACAGTCGAACGAAAAACACCATGAAATTAATGATCATAAGTTAAAACATTTAATATCATGAAAATAAAAATATTCATGATATGATACATAAATGGTTAGTATACATACACAACACGCAATAAATCATGGTGAATAAGGCATATCTCATGAAAATAAATGTGAGATGAGAAAACCCTTACATTATGTATGAATGTGTTATGTAATTGATCTTAATGTCATGGATAATCATATTAAATACATTAATTAATTGATTAATATCATTTTATACATTTATTTGATATATTATAATTTTATTATGTTCATTTATAGCCTTTTTGGTGAGTTATAAGATGAAATTTTATCTTTCGAAAGTTTTTATTTGATTGGTTTTCACGATTGGTTTAATTGAATATATATAAGAAAGATCATGTGAAATGGAAATAGATAACCATAATTAAGGTTATATGTTATTAATTAAAATTCATAATATTAAATGTTTGTATAATTAATTTTGGTTATTTTGGGTGAGGATAAATCAATAGATAAAATTTCAATGATAATCGTTAAGATTATTTTGGTAGTTTTTAGATTATCAAAAACTAGTTTTGTTTTATTAAATATCATAATGTATACATAATGGTTCCAAACCATAAAATTGGTTATAATACATATATTTTAATTTTTTAACCATGAAAATGTTTTTATAACATGCCTTGAATATGTTAATGGAAAATGACAAAGCATCATCCATGATGTTGATAAATTGATAAATCATAGGTGATGTTTTCATTTATATAATATATGAGAGGAAGAAATGATTTTGATTATGGATATTCCATTAAAATAATATAATTATAGTATATAAATGATATCGTAGTTATCATTTATATAACTATAGGTGAGGTAAGGTAAGGGTAAGATAATAAATAAAATTGAAAAGAAAATAAAATAAAAGAAAGAGGAATTTGACCTCTTGAATTCTAATCCTTGAGAACCTCCTTAAAGGGATTGGTTTGGGTATTTTGATGAGATAAAGAGCTCATGTATGTTGGAGCGGAGATTTGTAATAATATTGGGAATAATTTGGACAAGGTGAAAAGTTTTAAGGTTTGGGGAGAAGAGGTGGTGAGGGGTGGTATTTATAGTGGAGGATAGGAGTGTTTTTCCATTATTTTATCTATTGGATTATTATTTTGGCTTATGATGATGATTAGCTGTAGAATTATCACCAAATACGTTAAAATATTAAAGTATGTTTTTATATTATGGTATTAAATAATCCATACATCATCTATGAAACAATAATTCATGTATTTATCATTTTATCGTAAATTATCCTATTTTACTATTCATCAAGAATTCATGCGTTTTAGAAAAATCCAAAAAATTACCCTAACCATTTTTTGACATCTATAATTAAAAAATGAACTCCATTTTGTAAATATAATTTTATAATTATAATAAAATTAATTTTAATTTAAAATCCTCATTTACCTAAAAAAATACATATTTTAAATTTATAACCAATTTTAAAACACTCTAAAAATTAACTATGGTCGGATAAAATTATCCTAAATTCATAATAAAAAATATATTAATTTATCAATAAATTTTTGAAAATAAATTTTCTTCTAAATCATTTTATTAATTATAAAATTTTAATTAAATGTTTATGACTTAGAAAAATATCATCACTTAATTAATAATTTTAAAAATATTCATTTACTTACAGTATGATATAGTTTTATGATATTACCATTTATAAGAAAAATAATTTTTATTTATACGTTAATAGGTGAGTTTTTTTTTCTAATAGACACATTACTATTCTTAACGGTCACATTCTTCTTCCAATTATTATTCATCATAAATGAATCCTATCATAAAAATACCAAAAATTTAACCAAAGTAAATTTTGATATTACACCTTGAAAAATAGTTTTTATTTTTTAAAATATAATTTATAGAAGTATTGAAATTTATTTTTAAAAATAATTTCTCTATTAAAATGTGGTAAAAACATGTTTAGAAAAATATATCCTTCTTATGTGTATAATTTAATTTATTCTTATATTATATGTCTAAAAATATTTTGGATGAATGTAAAAATATTTTATAATATATAACTTTCATTAATATATTTGAATAATAGTTTTTAATGTAATTTATTAATATAAAATGACATTGTGAGAGTAAAAATAGTTTCTATAAAAAAAATCCATCATATCCAATTGGTTTTTATTTATAAGTAATTGGTAACCATTTAATTAATGTTATAATCATGTGTAATATATATTTTCATAATTTACATAATCTCATTACTTCCCTCCATTACCAAATTCTAGGAGATATCTATAATAATTAAATAATAAAACTTAATAATTTTTTATATCGTAAATTATAGAACAAGTTAACTTTAAAAGGAGTTATACAATAAAATATTTGGGTATTACATTCTCCCCTACTTCAATAAATAATTCCCCCAAAAATTGAAATTCTACATAAAAATCATAGGTTTATGATTAGAAACTATTTTGGGGTAAACCCACATCAAAAATATGGTTAAAAAGTGTCATACTGATAAGAGGAAATGGAAAATTCAGATTTCACCCCAAAACTGGGAATTTGAATAGGATAACATTAGTGAGAATCGAAAATATGTACATGGAAGAATAATATAACCATAGAGTTCTGATGGATAGTTATATAGAATATGTTCATTATAAATTTAACCATCACAAAGCTATAAATTTTTCATCAGTTAAAAGACAATCGATTTCTCATAAAGATTAGTAAATTGATAACATTTCTAAAATACTTTTCCTAGAGTTGAGGTGTTATTCTAATATAAATATAAGAACTTGAGAAAATAAACATACTTTATTCCTTTCCATTTTATAAGCATGGTCTGATCCTTTGGTTGTGATTTGATCTACCTCTACTTATTTTCATAAGTCTAGATATGGATATTCAAGAAATAAATTTGTACTGAATCAATTTTAATGAATCATATGGTCTATAAGTCATTTATTCATCCTTTAAATGTATAATGAAACAAATAATGTTAGAATATGTTATTAATGAATAATTTCAAAATTTTAACCTGATCCATTCTACTAGCATTTAATCTTGAGACCCTTCTATAATATGTTTGTCCACATTCAATGACCAAAAATTTAGAATTAAGGTCACTAAATTTACAAAATCAAATTAAAATAATATTATCCAATTAATCTATCTCTTAATATGACATACCAAATATATCATTACCTTAATCACCCTTAAACCTTTATAAAATATGCATGACTCCATGAGTAAAAACTTAGGTTGTCCTTAAATCCAAAACATCTTATAATTATAGTATAATGTAAACCATTAGTTCAATAACCACATTTATGATCAACAATATTATCCCATAAACATCATTTTTTTGTTATATCAATCATCAAGAACATATTTAGTGTTATCTTTCATAATTCAGGTTATTTCAAAAAGATCATCCTACAACATAATCACTTCCCTTGATTATTTTTGTTATTCATATCATTCTTCTAATTCCTTAATGAATAAGTACTGTAGTAAAATCTTTATATATCTCATGATTCTTATAACCAAATAATTATTGATTAAATACTCAAATAACATAATTCTTAAACCTAAACACTAGAATATTAATCATTCCTCTTTTTATGATGTAGTAGAATAAGATTGACCCCGATGCCTTTGTTTCTTCTAAACTATATTCCATTGACACTTAGGAAATTCATTTGGGTAGTTTCCCATATCTATATTGTTAAAGCATTGAATATTGGAATATTCTTTCATTATATTGAAATAATTATCATGGTGGCCTTTTTCTCCACACTTGACGAAAATTCCTTTACCATATAAGAATATGTAGAGGTGTTTCCTTCCACAATTATCCCATGTGGGGAAATACTTCTTTCCCTTATTCCCATTATCTATATTTTCCCTAATTTTCCTCTTCTTCTCTTTATTATATTAGAATAAATAAAAATGGATATTTATTTATCTTCCTTTTTAGAACATGAAATTATTTTCTCATATGATGACAATATATGGGATACTACGTCCCTTTCAAGGATTGTCTTAAACTCAAAAATTATTTTTCCATTCTTAATCTTCATATCACATGAATTGGTGAGGTTCAAATAATTTCTACTAGGTGAGCATTATAAAAAAAATGAAATGCACTAAATTATATCATAACATTTTGAAACATAATATATAATCCCAAAAATATTAAAATACTTGAAATAAATTGAAATTTTTATGTGTATCTAATGTCATAACTATAAACACAGTTTCTTTTGGGATATATTAAATCTTAAATCATTTATAATGGTTTGTAATAAAAATATGAATTATCCTAAAAATATCCCACATGATTGTCAAACTAGTTGTGCAAAAACTCATGCTATCATGTACTATGTTACCTCAAGTCAGGTAGGGGGCACTTTTTCAGAGTTTTTACCCCTAGGTACATATCTGTCATAACCATGTACACTTGTAGTATCCAGATAAGTATGTATTGCTAAGAATTTCCACATAATATCTACCTTAACAAAATTTATATGATGTTCTTATATGCTTATCCTAAAATTATATCCTTGGGTTATGTTACATAATCTATGTATTCTAAATCTAGTTCCAAGGTTTCTAATAAAGATTCTATGATACTAAATGTAAATAACCTCACCCCAGTAGCTTAGATTCAATTACTTACTTATTACAATGACATTCATACATGGAATGAATCCCAAAGGAATGATCATTTTCATTGTTTTGGAATATATATTACATAAATTTATGTTATATTTCAACTAGAGAATAATTAAAACATAACAATTCCATTGAAAACATCCATAACTCATAGATTATCCATGTAAATCATTGATAATATACATCTTCACATCCAATGGAAAAAAAATAAAACATAAGAAATCGGTGACCACAGATTCTTAGTAAGGATAAACAATACAATGGAAGCTATCATAAAAAAAACATTAAGGAAATTATAAGAAATCAAACACATTCCAATATAACATAATATTGATTATAATATGGCAGGAATAAAATATGAATAAATAATTCCATAATCACATGAACCTTAACCATAAATATTCTACTAGTTGAACAATCACATTGTTTTTTAATTATTAATATCATAATGGGATAATTAATATAATGGAAATCATAAACATACTATCAAGGAATTATACAAGGCTTTTGAAAATAAATGTTTAAGGCCTTAGCCAAAATCCTTTTCTGTTTTGTCTCATGAGACCTTTCGATGCATTGAGGGGCTATAGCAGGCCCTGCCCATCACTTTACAAGTCCAATTCATTCCTCATATGTCTAATAAAAAAATATATTTAAATAAAAGTGCCCCATATCACTTTTAAATTTTTTAATCATAATCATCTATGTAAATACTCTAATATAATCATTGAGAAATTATTGAAAGAAATACCCCTTTTATTGAAAATAAGGGTTATTTTTTAAAAATAATTTTTATTTGACAACAAAAATCATATTGTGAAAATTTATATTTATGAAAGGATAAATGAATGATATTTAAAAAATAAATTACTTCCAACTTATGTGAAACTATATAAAAATTAATTTAAGAAGATTTAGAAATAAGCCACTTAAGTGTGGTTTGAGAGAAAATACTAAGGGGTATTTAAAATAGAAAAAGGGATAAGTTTTTCATAATAACATAAATTATAAAAAATATATTTTTAATGATAAAATGAGTGATATAAAAAATGTTCACTTAAAATAGATAATGGGGTGTACTTTTAAATGGCTAAAAATTGGGAAGTTCCCTTAAATCTGGCTTGCTTATTGGGAATAATTGAGACGGGAACCTTATAAAAATGTACTACCCCATAAAAGAAAGATAAAATGATATAAATACATGATTTTGGAAAATATACAGAGAAAGTATAATAAGTATAAAAAAATTACTAAATACATTAGGGTAGGGAGAGATAAATCCTAACTTGATAGGAAAATGAACATTCCAAAAGAATCCATTACCACTTTGCAAATAGTCAAACCAGAAGCACCATGAAATTAATGATCATAAAATATAACATTGAGTATAATGAAAATAAAAATTTCATTTTATGTTACATAAATGGGAACTATACAAACACTACATGCAAGAAATAGTGGTGAATAAGGTATATCTCAAGAAAATAAAAGTGAGATGAGAAAACTATTACCTTATCTCCGAATGTGTTTTTCACTTGATATTAATGTCATGAATAATAAAATTCAATACATTATATAATTAATTTTTAACCTTTTCTACATTTATTTTATTTATTTTTATTTTATTAAGATCATTTATGGCCGTTTTGATGATTTATAAGATACAATTTCATCATTCTAAAGTTTTTGTTTCCTTGGTTTTCACGATTTGTTCATTTGTATATATGTATGAAAGATCATGTGAAATGAAAATATATATCCAAAATTAAAGTTATATATTATTAATTAAAATGAATAATATTAGATTTTTATATAAATAATTTGGTTTTTTGGGGTGATGATTAATAATTAGATAAGATGTTAGTGATAATATTTTAGATTATTTTGATGGTTTTTTAATCATCATAAAATAGTTTAGTTTTATTAAATAAAATAATTTATACATAATGGATCCAAAAAATTACATAGTATCTAATATATATATTATAATTTTTTTAACCAAAAAAATTGTTTTATGACAAGACTTGAAGGAGTTAATGGAAAATGAAAATGCATCATCAATGATGTCGATAAATTGACACATCACGGATAGTGTTTTCTTCTATAGAATAAAAGAGAAAGATAAAATATTTTGATGATGGATACTCTATTAACATGATAAAATTTTAGTATATAAATGATACTATAGTTATCATGTATCTTTGGACAGGGGAGGTGAGGGATTAAAAATAAAATAAAATAAATTGAAATGAAAATAAAAGAAAAGAAATATGATTTTTTTCCTCTTGAATTATCCGCATTGATAACCTCCTTAAAGAGATTGGTTTTGGTCTTTTGATGAGACCAAGAGAACTTGGATGTGGGAGAGGGACTTGGAAACACTATTGTTCAGAATTTGGACAAGTCACAAAGCTTGGAAGGTGTGAGTAGAATAAGTGGTGGGGGTGGCATTTATAGTGGAGGAGAGGGGTGTTTTCTTATTATTTTATAAATTAGTTTATTATTTTCGATTAAGACTGTGCATAGTTTTAGAATTATCACCAAATATATTAAAATAATTTTAGAGAGTTATATATTATAGTATTACATGGGTCATACATCATCTATGAATCAATAATTCATGTATTTAAAATTTATCATAAATTATTTTCTTTTATTATTCACAAAAATTTCATGTATTTTTTAAATATTCCAAATATTCACCCAAACCATTTTTTATGTGTATTATTCAAAAATGAAATCTATTTTATGAAAATAATTTTCTAAATATGTAAATTAAATTATTAATTAAAATCATCATTTACTCAAAAAATACTAATTTTAAATTTATAACTGATTTTATATCACTTGGAAAAATTATCAAATGTATCTTAAAATTGAAATAAAATCATAAGGAAAAAAAATATTAATTTATCTATAAATTTTATGAAAATAAATTTTCATTTAAATAGTTTTATTAATTTTTAAATTTAATTAAATGATTATGAATTACAAAAATACCAACACTTTTTTAATAATTTTTAATATATTCATATACTTATACTATGATATAAATATATCATATTACCATTTATAAGATGAATAAAATTTATTTATTCTTTAATAAGTGAGGTTATTGTTCAAATGGAAATATTACTATTCTTCACAGTCACATACTTATTCCAACTATCACATTACTATTCAGAAAAAATGAAACCTATTAGAAAAATAAAAAAATTACCAAAGTAAATTTTAATATTATGCTTTAAAAAATGTTTAAATTGTTAGATATAATTTATAAAAGTGTCAAATTTTATATTTAAAACACGATCTCCATTAAAAGGTGGTAAAACCCACATTTAGAAAAATATTACATTCTTATGTGTAAAATTGAATGTATTCTTATCTTATTCCTCAAATACTGTTTTGGATGAATGTGAAAATATCTGATAATATATAAATTTAATTAATATATTTCACTAATATTTCATAATTTAATTTATTAATATAAAATATCATTTTGGGAATAAAAATATTTTTTTTATAAAAATACATCCTTTATGTTCAATTGGTTTTCACGTCTAATTAATTAAAAACCATTAAATTAATTTTATAAGGATGTGTAATATATATTTTTCATAATTTACCTAATCTCATTCATTCCTTCCATTACCAACATCTAAGAGATTACTATTATAATTAAATATTAATATTTAATCATTTTTAATAACAAAAGATATCTAAGAAGTTAAATTTAAAAAAGTTATATCGTAAAATCATGAGGTGTGACACTCATACACACTCTAACCACATATATAATAAATTTATATTTTTAGTTCATTTATCTAAAAAAATATATGTATTATATTATGTAACATTAGTTTAGAATTTATATCTACCCATTCAGTAATTATTCTTTTTAAAAGTTAACTTTTAAGTGTTAATTAACATATTCAATTTTTGTAAGCATCGGTATTTTTGTTTCATCCCTTAATCCTATATCATGTGTTAATAAACTCAAAAATTTACATCCATCATATATATTTTTTTTTATATAATTTTTTAATTACAATGGTCTTTTTAAGGATGTTATATTTTAATTTTCTAAAAATATGTTAAAATCTATATTTATGAAATTTGATTCAATAAATAAATTTATTTTATCAATGTATAAAAATATGTGTGTGTATATATATTTATTATAAAATTATGAAAAAAATATTTAATTCATCATTATTAAAAAATATTTCTTGAATTTTAATTTTCTAAATCAATTAGGATGGAAACATCTTGACATAGTTTATGTCACTGGTATAATCGATCCAAAAAAACACATTACAAGTAATGAATTAGTATAATATAAATTTATATTATGATAATATATATTTTAAAAAATCAAAATGTTGTTAATATTACATAATTATATTGATGAATGAGGTTTAGTAATAATTGATATGAGAATGTAAATAAATGGAATAGATAAGAATTATTTACTTACACTAATAGACTATCACCTTCTTGGAGTGTCTTCTTTTGGAAACTAGCAATTAAGACTCATTCATATGACCACTAACAAAAAAATGTGGTATAATAATTTATGAAAGTGAATTTAGGTATTAATTCAAGAGAAAACTATAGGATATATTTTGTTTGGAGATATTGGAAGAGAGGTCTGTTTATAAATGCATAAACATTAATTTTTAGGTCTCATGTAAATTTTGGTTGATGGTATTTTGAGTGTTTTTTATTGGTTTATAGGAAAAATACATGATCATGGTATAGATAACCCTTAGGGTTGTTATTTAATTTTATTTTAAATAAATTAAAGTTATTTTTTGGGAAATATAAATATATTTTTGAGACTATTTTTGATTAAGGTAATATATGATTTTATGTTGTCTAGGGATAAATAGGTAAATTAATTTTTGGTCGTATAGTATTCCTTGATTTTTGGGTTTAAAATATAGTAATAAAGTTCATGATAATTTTTGGTTAGATATTTTTTGGGATTAGGTCTACAATACATTAGTGGAAACTCTAGGGATAAATATAAACATATAAAACATCAAAAAATTATAGTAAGGTATAGAGTGTGTGGATTCCTAGAATTATAGCCATTACTAAATAATTAAAATATTTATAGGCTCTAGATATTATGCACATATGGTTAATAACCTTGAAAATGGTTGGTTGGAGATTAACTTAATCTTTACTTAGTGTACTAAAAGAGGGCTTAATCAGACACCTAGTTTGACACTCCTATGGGATTTGGTTTGGGTGATTTAAAAGCTATTTACAAAACATTATGAATGATTTTCAAAGAAATTATACAAATAGCTAGTAAAATATTAATAATTAACTCATCTATCTTTATTTAGGAAAAAAAATAAAATTGGGAGGATACAATTAATTTAAAGTTAGTAGAATGTAACACCTTAATATTTTAGTATCTATTTCCCATTAAACAAAAAAATATGTTGAATAGATTATTTCATACATGAAACCAAATAAAATAAACCATGATATATTTTTAAATTTAATATAAATAGTAATAAATTATTAGAACAATATGAGAAACATCATTAAGAAAATTACAAGAAAAGTGAACCCTCATGTAAATAAAAATATAGTTAAAATGATTTATTTTAATACCTTAAATATTATTATTATTATTTAAAAAATAATTTTACATTATATAGTAATAATTGATTGAAGAAAGTTAATATTTATACAATAAATAATTCAATTTAATGGGATTTGATTAAAATCATTTAGTTCCAAAAATATTTTTTTCAAATAATTGTGTTTTTTATTATGTATTTTTGTCTTAATAAATAACCTCTATCATCTCACTTAGAAAATCGCTTCCCATTCATTTATAAAATCCCAAAATCTTCCTATTTTCAATATTTTAGTTCCCTTAGTACCCTTATGGATGTTATGAAGTTACAAAACCTCAATCCTATAAGGCGTTAGCATAGTAGATCTTTAATAAAGAGGCATCCTCGGTTCTCTTTTCACTACTTTTATCTCTCATTTTTTATAATTTCACAATAAATTTCCTTTTTATACCTTTATAAAATATTTATATATAAATATATAACATATAAATGTTATAATGATATTATAATAATAATTTTAATCTATTTATAGTATATACTCTCTCTCCCTCTCTTATGGCATGTTCGGATAATGGTCATTTTCATCCACCTATGAGGATGTTGTCAATACTTTACTTATCACCACCTATATGGATGGTTACTATATATTATGTAATATAAATTTAATTTAATTTATTCTAATATTTTATAAATATTTTAATAAAATAGTTAATTTCAAATAATCAAAATCATTAAATCAAAACAAAATAAGATAATTTTAAATAAAATATGTCTTCATGGCATTATCCATTAAAATTAAATAGAAATGAATAAATTAAAATGATTTAAAATGATAAATAATAAAGAAAAATTAATTCATGTTTTAATAAACAAAAATTTATTATCTAAAAGGTTTGAGCGCAACTAACTAAGAAGAAAATGAAGGTAAGGTTTATTTATATCAATTTCAATTCCTTGATACGTGTTTTATATTATACACCATGTATTAATTTATATAGTTTAATTAATATGATATTTTATTAATTTATAATGAAACTATTTCATTTCATGATATTTGAAATTCCATTTCATTATATCCCTTTTGTTCTCTTTTGATTCTTATAATACCAAAGTCATAAGTGTTTCTCTTCTAAAATTTATTTCTTTGAGAAATTCTTCATATTATGAACATATATTCATTTATATTGTGTATATAGTGATACTTTTACAATTATATAATGATTCTATTTTCAAACATGATATTTTAAGATTCATTTTATGTTATATATTTAATATATTTTTGAATCTATTTTTTTAAAGTCTTAAGGGTTTTTTTAACACAATTTTTTTATTGGGTCATAAAATTTATTCATTGACTACGTTTTAATATGTTTCTTTTACTCTAACAATATAATATTATTTATGGTATTTTTTTTCTCTATAAGTAAATTTAATCTTTACATCAAAATATTCTTCTTTAAATGATTTCAATATCTATAAAAATATGATTCTATTGAGAATAATTCTCATGTTTTCTAATGTCTCTTTTCCTCTATGTATATATTCATTATATTATATCAAGATTTTTATTCTATTTAATTAAATGGTTTATAAGGTTGTTTTACACTATATTTTACTTTATTTAAAAAGTTTTAAAAGCAATATTTTTAATATTTTTTACATGGTTTATTTTTTACTCTCTTTACAAAAGTGTGAAAATAATATTATTTTTTAACATTTTTTCATGAAAAAATTTTCTTAATTTTATATATGTCCATAATCATCATGTGTATTTTTTATTTTTTAATTATTTTACAAATTAATTTTTATTTCCATTTTTTTAATTTTTCATCTAGAAAAGAAAGGTTAATATTTTGGATTAATTGGTAATGTTATTTTATTCCATTTATGCATTTTTTATCTTCCACTCCACATTTATTATATTTAACTTCATTATTTTAAGGTTTTAATATTTTTAATTATATTAAAATTAATTTTTTAATTTTAAATTTTCACCCCATTGAAATAGATTTTTCAAGTGACTTAGCTGTTAGTTTTTTCAACCATGTTATAAAATATTTATGAAAATTATTTCTATAATTTTGATTTTATTTTGATATCAAACTCTAAAATATCAATCTCCTTTGGAGTTATGTTTCATGTATTACCGACTAAATGATTTTATGATGTATTTAATTTTTAATATTTAACTATCGATATCAAATGATCCAATTCTTGATCTCTTTTTATGTAATACCATTTGAAAGATTTAAGTAACTAATCTTCTTATTAATGTTTTTTTCATCTACGTAAGTCTCATTTATTGTTTCTTATAATAGACCCAAACTTATACACCTAGATTCATAAAAAAAACATATATTATTTACATATTGGACTTGATACCAATAATCATAAATATATTTTTTTTATTACAACATAAAAGGGATTTTTGAGTCACTTACATCCTGAATACCTTTTTAGGTTTAAAGCATTAGGGAATTAGGAAAAACTATTTCATAACAATACTGATGTATTAAAGTTGTAATTTTTCTCATAATACCCATATATTTTTATACAATGAAAATAACTCAACATATCCCATAAAAGTATCCACACATAACTTATATAACATAAATATTTATAACCTAGGGAAATTGAAACATATGTACGGGTGAGCTAAAATACTCAATTAGAGTAAACATGGTAGATAAATTTGATAATCATAAGTGATTTAAATATAATAATAAGGGTATGATAGGATGATATTAGTATTAAAACCCATATAGAACAATTCATGGATCATAATCATGAATCATGGAATAAATATGTGGTAGTATATAAGACATTAATCATAAGATAATCAAATATCATGTGCCATAAGAATATAACTTTTCTTTAAGAACATGTCATGAGAGAGTGCAATAAAGTGTGTAATAATATATATCTTAGAAATAATTTTTCAAGTATATCTATAATGAAATTCAACACAATTTTGGATTGAACTAACCACATGTGTACCATCTTTGTCTTTGGATAAAATCTTGTATACTCTCTTTTCATCTTGAGATAACCTCTCGTGTACCCTATTTCGGGGATGGGATAACCTCTCATATACCCTTTCATCCCATAAAAATTAAACATTACCCAGTGCATTGGAGGGATATAATGGACCTACCTATCATATAAGCATAATACTTTTATATTTATACCACAATATCATTTAAACACTTGTCTCTTCACCATGGCATATACCTTAGGAAAGACAAGGGTTTCATCAAGATCTCATTATCATAAACATAAGTTATCTAGAGAAATAATAAGGATGGTATCATTAGAACATATCCCCATATGAGAATAATAATCATAAAAATATACTGTAATATATAAAAAATACCTTTAAAGTAACATTGGAATATTCCTTTAAAAAGTAATATAAAAATATCCTTTTCTTTTAAAATTTCTTATTTGAAATATAAAAATTCCAAAATATTGGGAAAATATTTTAGTTTTATGAAATCAAGGGAACATTTAAGGGAAGATTAAAATTAAATAATAGTCATGATGGTAAGAAATGGTGGTCAATCTATATATGTTAAAAAGGTTCATTTTTTCACATTGTAAAGAAATTAAAAATGTTTCATTCAGGAAACACTAAAAACATTCAATTTTAGAACATTTTAAATAAAGTAAAATATAGTTGAAAATGAACTTAAAAAATAATTTAAATTTAAATAATCACATTATTAAAATATTTTTATAAAATATGTATATATAAAAAAATCCTGACCTAAAAGATGAGATAATGATGGTATCACTTATAAACAACATTCTTAATATTTCATGAATCAAAAGAGAGGATATTGAAAATAAAATTGTAAAGCACATACATAACCAGAGGATAAGAAAATATATATTTTTAAATAAATATATATAATAAAATTATTTCAACGGAAATTTTAACAAAACCAATATCAATAAAAAATGAGTTTGGAAATAAAACCCTTAGCACTTTGGTAACTTTTAAATCATGACTCCCATGAAATATATAACTTCAAATGAAAATTTTAAATACCATTAATATAAATATATTCATGATATATCATATAAAATAGGAATTATATACCCCATATGAAATAAATAAGAGTTGAATATGGTATATGTCTTATATAAACAAAAATGAGACCAGAAACCCATACCTTAAGTTCAACTTGATTCATAATCACTCTAAAATACTATATAATAAATTTATATTTATTATAATTATATATATATAACTTTTAAATGATTATAATATCATATACATTCCACTTATAATATTTCAATACTTGTTTATTTATAATTCTTTATTAAAATCATTATTTATGGGTGTCGACTATTTCATTTTTTATTTAAGTTTTAGTTTTCAAGATTTTTTCCCCAAATATTGATCATAGTTTAACCATTTATAGAATATTTTAAATGATATTAATTTCATATTTATTAATTATATACTCTTTTGTAAATATCCATGAAAAGAGATAACAGAAAAAATAAATACATCATACATAGAGAGGGTAGTCCATACATACACAAGAACATTGTTTTCGTTTTAAATTTAAAGAATAAAGGAAATAAAAATAATATTTAATAATTAATGAATCATAATTAAAACCTAATTTTATTATATTTTAATTAAATATATAATTATTTCTATCTATGTGTGGTGGTGAGGGAAAATTAATCTCATCTCTACATAGAGACGGTAGCATGTACGTACGCATGAGTGATACTTTCATTTTCAATTGGATAGAGTCATAAAATGGAAGATTATATATTATCATTATAGAAGAATAATTATATTATTAAAATAATATATAAACATTTTATATATTATAATAACCATACATTAAATATGGATATTAAAAAATAAATATATCACTATATGGAGGTGATTGTCCGCATATACGCATGAACAATGATTTTATTTCTTATTTATTATAAAAAAGAGATGAATAGAGGTTTTAAAATCATCATAATAACATATATTTATATAGAATATAATATTTTTATTATATCATCATGGTTAGGACATAATTGAAGTAGGTAATACAAGAAATAATACTATTGGACTCATTTTATAGTTATACCTCTTCTTTGAGAATCCCCCTTGGGATCTCCCATTAAGGATGCTTTTAGTGGTATTTTAGGAAGAAAAAACATATAGAATGCATTTATGGAAGTTTAGAATATATTTTTGAAGGTTTAGTTTGAGATAATTGTCTAAATATTTGTGAATAAGATATGATATTTGGTTTCATTTTATAAGATAGAGAAAGGACACACTTTTAATTTTTAAGAACTTTAAAAAAATAATAAATATCTTAATCATGTAAAGTGTTTACAGTACACATTATTTTTAAAATAGGATAGGTAAATATAAAAACACCAAAAAAAATTTGGATAGGTTTAAGTTTCATTTTAAACCTTATATTTTGGTTTAACCCCCTCATTAACCACTTTCAACTTTAGTTATAGAAATAACTTCGTCAATCATTAAGGGTTATTAATTTACTTGAAAGTGAAAAGTAAATCAAAAATGGTATATGGATGATATTTTTGGCCACTTCTAATTATAATTGTCTTATTTAAATATTTTTTATTTTTAAATCATTTAATAAAATATTATTTAACATAAAATGTCATTAAAGTCATTTTAGTACTATTCACAAAATTTGACATTAAAGTCATAAAGATAAAACTGGATTTTTAATATAAAATATCTAAACATAAATTATACATTATTATTAACCATAAAGTTTATATAATATAAAATTTCATTGGAAAATATTAGTTTTAAAAAAATTTAAAGTCATTTACTTTTATCTTTCTACCGATTTCAAAAACATTGTGTTAGCGTTGCGTAAGAGTTCAAGGCAATTATACCATCCCTAAAAATTAAAATTTAATTATCATCCTAAAAATAAATTAGTTGTGCTAAAAATATTATTTTATATTCTTTCATAACATCTTTTTATCCCAATTACAAAATATAATAGAAACTAAAATCAAGAGAGTGACATTTTTGTAATTATCCTTAACTTAAAATAATATAAAGGTTATAATAAAAGGAAAGTGGAAATAATTTTCCAAATTTTCTAATATTGGATGTTAATGTTCTAAAAAACTCATAAAATAAAATAAATACAAATTTTTGAGAGATTTTTATGCCTTATCTCAAATTTTTTACCTTTTTTTACCAGTTTTACCCTTACCGTGGTGACAACATTTTGACCAAGGTTACTAGTCATAATAAACAAAAAAAGGTCATATTTACCAAATTTTAAAAATATAATTAAAAATATGGAATATATTTTTCCTTATAAAATATTTATAATTGATATATTTAATTTTAATATAAATGGGTAAAATATAATGAAAAACATTTTTAATAAAAAAGTATTTTTAAGCAAAAAATGACCTAATTCCAAACTAAAATATGATATTGATTATTTTTTAATTAATTAGATTATTTATAATTAAAAAATACTTATTTTACCTTAATACCAAATCATAAATATAATAAGTTTTTAAAATTTCATGTTTTAAATAAAATATAAATAGTTTTTTAAAAATTGGTATTTTTCCATTATTCACTCAAAATCAATCATTTTGGAAAAATATAAACAATTCACCCTAATATATTTTTGATATGATTAATTCAAAAATTATTTTCATTTAATAAAATAAAATTTCTAAAATTTTTATAAATTAATTACAAATTCACACACAAAATTCCAAAAAAACCATTTCTAATGTTAATTTATTTGTGAAACATAAAATGAGTACTTTAAAATGGGTTCTTATTTCTTAATAATTAATAAATAAATTTAAAAAAAGTGAGAAACTTATGTGTGTATGTAATAATTTGGTTACTCTTATTCATACCTACCATCAAATTACTATTATATAATATATTATGGTTTGTCTAAGTTCGATGTTTCAAATCAATCAGGATATTGAACATCTCAAATTTATTAGTAAGAATTATTTTTTAAAATATAGAGGTGTTACATACCCATACTCCCATTGAAATTATATAATCATATTTTTAATTTCATTCATAATAAGACAGTATATATTGACACAATATCTTATATAAAATTCATCAAGAACTTAAATTCCATTTATGAAAATGAAACATATCATTTATAAAATAAAGGTTTATTAAAATATGATTTTATAAGGCTAATATAGTGAATAAGTTTCCAAATACATACCTTAGAATTTTTGTGATGTTTCCCACCTAAGATTCTAAATATTTTTCTTCCTCTTATTTGATTCAGAGGAATTTATTTACCATATAGAATGAGATTGAAAGAGAATATACATACTTGATACACAATTTTATCCTTCAGTTGTGTTTTGATATATTTCCACCTTTAATTCATATCAAATTCCAATGATGAATGAACAAGATTAATTTTTAATAATTGAAGCACTAAAATCAACTTTTAATAGTCCTTGAGATCTAAAAAATGATGAAAGGTTATTCCTTCTATTCATAACCATTTACTAAAAAAATGGTTAGCTCAATATTAGATAATACTCAATAAAAATTCATATGATGAAGTAAAACATTAATCTCTAAAACATCATCAATTACCCCCATGGTTAATCACAGATAATTCCATAAATAACTAAATCATAAAACTATTAAAATTATTCCTAAAAAAAATTTCAAAACCTAAAAAATTTGCGAGATTTGATCATATAATAATAGTGTAAAAAATGAATATACACTAATTATATATTATCTGAAATATGATAATATTTTCCACAAAACAACATGAATCACAAAACATAAAACCATAATATAATTATATTTTCCATTAAAAATTAAATTAATCATTATTCCTGAAATAGTTTCAATAATAAAACCACATATTAAACAATAATTCATAATGTTCCCAAAAATATAACAAACTTATTCAAAATAACTTTAATAATTATTCACCAAGGTTATTGGTTCCATTAAATATATTTCCTTAAAAATGTAGTAAACCCTTTCCCTTAATTATAGCATCATAAAATCACATAGTAATCCTAAAGGTTATCTATCACTCAATTATATATTCCATCTTAAAACATATTTCCCAAAATTCCATTAATGACCACAGAATAAGGTTATATAGAGTATCCATACCTTACTCGTGTATTCATTATAAATCATCTTAAATCATAATCACATAATACCTTTAAAAGGGTTCTAGGAATTTGAATCATATTTTTAACCTTAAATTTATAACCCCGTGATGGAATTCATAACTCGTATGTTATCCTCACATGTAATCATCCTAAAAACAAAAAATATCTAAACTTTTCTCTAATACCAATTATAATATCCTCAAACCTATACACCTGGATTCAGTGCTAAAGCTTATATTATTTATATATTTTCTTTAAAACTAATAATCGTTACCTGAATTTTTTCTATCTTAGTTAATATTGAGTCACTTATATCCTAAATCCCCTTTTAGGATTATAGTTCTAAATAATTAGGATAAAATATTTCATAACAATACCCATGTATTAATGTGAGAATATTTTTCATAATATACATATTTTCTTATTCCATGATAATTCCTCTATATCTCTCATAAATTCTCTACATATAAATTACTTAACATCATTCGTCATAACCTACAGAAATAAAAACATAATAAGGGTGAGATCAAATGCTCTGCAACGGTAAACATGAGAGATAATAGTTGATAATAATACATGAATATAATATAATCACAAGTTAATGATAGGATGAGGATAAAATTACAAAATCTTACAAAATAATTCCTAGATCTTGACCATGAATCATGACACAAAACTTTGGCAGTTTATAACACATAAATCAAAATACAATCAAAGATCATGATCCATGAGAATATAACGTTGGTATAATAACATTTCATAATATAGTAGCATAAATTGTTTCATAATAATAGTCATTGAAATGCTTTTTCAAATATATCTACCAATACATTCATTATAGTTCGGTCTTGGGATAACCACCCATGTACCCTCTTTGGCTTTGGAATAACCTTCTGTGTACCTTCTTTTGGGATTGGGATAGCCTCCAATTCACATTATTTTGGGCTTAGGATAACCTCCCATGTACCCTTTTATCCAATAAACATTAAACATTACCCAATTAATTGGAGTTCTATAATGTACCCACCCATAAAATATCCACAATCTATTCATGTGTATTCCATAATATCATGGAATTATTTATCATTTCATTATATCATAACTTGTAGGAAAGAGCTGGGTTTCATCAAGATTTTATCATCATAAACATAATACATATAGTGAAGGAATAATGATTTCATCATTGAAACATATCCCTAATCTAGTATAATTACCATCCAAAGAAGCTAGAATTGATGAAAAATACCTTTAAAGGACATTATAACATTCCATTGAAAAGTAGAGAAAAATACCCTTTTCTTTTGAAACTATTTATTCAAAATGTAATAAAATAAAAAATATTGGGAAAACATTTTATTTTTAAGTATTAATAGAAATGTTTAAGTGAATATTCAAAGAAATAATATTCATGATGATGGGAACAACATTCAAGCCGTATACATTAAAATATAGAATTCTTTTTTCACTTTATAAATAAAGTCAAAATATGACATAAAGGAAACATAAAAAATATTCATTTAAAATAATTGTAAATAAAGTCAAATATAGTTGAAAATTAACTTAAGTATTCATTTAAATGTAAATAATAATATTCTTAAAACATTTTTATAAAATAATGATATATAAAAAACATTCCCATTCTGAAATAAGAGATAACTTTTGTATCCATTACTAACATATTACTTGTTATTTCATGAATGAAAATAGAGTAAATGGTAAATAAACTTATAAAACATGTACATAAATATATTATAATAAAATTAATAAGGTTAAATAAAGATATTTCATACAATTTTTTTCAATGTAAATTTAAACATAACCAATCTTGATCAAAAATGAGATTAGAAATAAAACCCTTACTGCATCGGAAACTTTTGAATCATAACACCAGTGAAATATAAAACTTAAAATGAAACATTAAATAAAATTCATATAAATAGTTTCATTATAGAATATACACCACATGAAAGAAACATGTGGTTAATATGGAATATGTCTAATTGAAACACATGTGATATGAGAAAACCTTACCTTAAGTTTACCTTGATTCATAAAAGATCTAATTTTATCTATAATAAATTAATATTTATTATAATTTTATAAAATAACCCTATAATTATAATATAATATATGATCCAATTATAATATTTCATCACTTTTTATAAATAATTCTTTATAAAAATCAGAGTTTTTAAGTGTTAATTGATCCATTTTTCAAGTAATTTTTTATTCAGTAGTTTTGTTCTTTACATAGTAACAATATTTTCATAATTTAAAGAATAATATAAATTGTATAAATATAATAATTATTAATTATATTTGGTTTTATCACCATCAATGATAGGAAGTAATAGAAAAATAAAATACAGTATTCATAGAGACGGTAGTTCATACGTATGCATAAACGTTTTTTTCATTTTCTAATGAAAAGAATATGATAAATTTAAAAAATATTTAATCATTAAAGGATAAAATTAAATAATAAATATATTATATTTTCCTTAAATCTATCATTATTTCTAACCATGTGAGGTGGTGACGGAAAATGAAATCCATCACTATATGGACATGTTAATTTATATGTATGTATGAGAGATACTTTTATTTTCTATTATATTAAGTCATAAAAAGGTATATTATATCATTTAATTTTATAAGAGTAGTTATATTATGAAAATAATATATTAAAATTCTATCAATCATAATTACCATCCATTAAATGAGGTGATGAAAATCGAAATGCATCGCTACGTGGAGGTGGTAGTCTGTGCATACGCATGAACAATGCTTTCATTTCAAATTTAATGGAAAATGAGATGAATAAAGGTTGAGACATAAACATAATAAAATAAAATTATATTTAAGATAATAATTTTATTATATAATCAAGGTTATGACACATTTTAAGGACTTAAAAGAATAAATAACATGATATAACTCGGTTAAGAGTTATACCTCTTCTTTGAGAATCCTCTTTTGGATATCCCATTAAGGTTTCTTGGAATGGTATTTTAAGAATACAATAACCTATATAATGAATTTATGGAAGTTTATAAGATATTTTTCATGTTTTTTTATCTAATTGTCTCAATAATTTTAGTAATAGAGAATAGGTTGTGTCCTTTTTTAAGAGGGAGAAAAGACAAACTTCTAATTTTTAAGAACATTAAAATATAATAAATTACATAATTATGTAAAGTGGAACAAAATGGAAATAATATAGAATATATGACAGTTAAATAAAAAAATATCAACAAATAAAAAACTTTGGATTGGTTTAAGTGTTATTTTAAACCTTATATTTTAGTTAAACCACCTTATTAACCCTTTTCAACTTTAGTTGTGCTAAAAATTATTCATTATTTAAGGATTATAATTTTACTTATAAGGTGGAAATCAACTCAAAAATTATCCATGAATGAAATTTTCAATAATTTTCAATTCCAATTTCCCTATTTCATGATTTTTTTATTTTTAAATCATTTAATAAAATATCATTAAACATAAAATATCATTAATGTCATTTTTAGGACTGTTCAAAAACTTTGACTTTAAAGACATCATTATAATAATGGATTTAGAATATAAATGCTTTCACAATAAAATATAAATTATTATTAACTATAAAATTTAAGGAACACAAAAATTCATCAAAAAATAATAATTTTAAAGTTTTTTAATCCATTTACTTTGATTGTTTCTACCACTTACACAAGAATTGCGTTAGAGTTACATTTTTTTGAATGTAATTATAACATCACTAAAAAATATATAAAATTCACATAATAAAAATAACTTATTTTTGTTCAAATTTTAATTTTATAATCATTCATACTAAATTTTAATCCCAATTACATCATATAAGAGAAATTTAAAAGCAAGAGAGTGAAAATTCTGTAATTATCCTTTAATTAAGATAATATAAAGGTTATAATCAATGGAAAGTGGAATGAAACTAATTTTTTTAAAATATTTGATTACTATGATCTAAAATAAACTCATATAATAAAATATATACATGTTTTAGGAATATTTTTAGGTCTTATACCATATTTTTAACCCGGTTTTACTTGTTTTACCCTTACTATGGTGACAACATTTTTCCAAGGCAACTATTCATAATAACCAAAATGTAAAATTGGACTTTTTAAAAAAAATTGAAATTTCTAATTTTAAATATGAAATAATATTTTTAGGATTAAATTTCTATAATTTTTGGAAATAAATATTAATATGAATTTATAAAACAAAATGAAAACAGTTCTTAGAGAAATGTATTTTTATATCAAAATGATCTTATTCCAAAATAAAATAATATACTAATTAATTTTTAAATTAATTTTATTATTTGTAATTAAAATAAACTTATATTATTTTAATACAAAATAAAAAACATATTGGTACTTTTAAATTACTTATTTTAAATAAAGGAAATATTCTTTTTTCAAAAATCGGTATCTTTCAAATATTTACTCAAAAAAAAATATTTTTATAAAAATATCAAAAACCTAACCCTAACATATTTTTAAAATAATTATTTAAAAAAATTATTTTCATTTAATAAAATATAATTTCTAAAAGTGGTATAAATTAATTATAATATCCACATACAAAATGGAAAAAACCCCTTTTTCAAAGATAGTGTATTTATGAAACCTAAAATGAATTTACTATAAATTGACTGTTTATTCCATAAGAATTAGTCAATAAATTTTCATTTAGTAATACCTTTATATATATATATATATTATTATTTGTTTACTCTTATTCATACCCAGAAATCTGATGACTATGATATAATATATTGTGGTTTGTTTAAGTTCGTTGTTGGGTGTCAAGCAAGATATCAAACACATCAAATTTATTAATGAGAAATATATTATAAAATATTATGGTATTACATTTATTATGTTACACTAGGGATATGAGCTAATGACACATTCCACAATTTTTCTTTGGATGGATTATAATAACATCGTAAAAAAATTTAATGAAACTTGTTTCTTTCCCATGGTTTAGTAAATATATGCTAGAATTACAAAATCTTCCATCGTCATGGGAGTTTAACATATTTTTTAAATTTAGATTATAATGAATTTATGGAACTATTTTATACATTGTGAATTTATAGTTCATACTTTACTTTTTTGTGAGGGTTATTTCCCATTCATTCACTTTCATATGATTATGTTCTCTATCACTCCTCATCTCTCTCTTAAATTTATTTTTTCCTTTATTTTCTATATTATTTAATCTCATAGATATATTATATATCATTTCCAATATTTCTTTATTGATATTGACTTAACTATATACCTATTATGATATATGGTGTGAGTTATAATGGTACTTACCAAGAATAGTATTCCATTTATTGAATGGGGAAAAATAATGACATTTTTATACTTGTTATTTCAAAAGGAAAGTTTATTGGTTACTAGGGAATGTTAATTATATATTTTATTATTTATTTATTACTTTAATTTGATGAATGAATTTGATTTATTATGTGTTTTTTGGGTACCTTAATTATATATCCTCTATATACAATGGTAGGTCTCATGAGACAAACTAGATTGGGTGTTTATTGTATGCCTAACCAATTAATTTAGAATATCATAGAATAAGGCCTTGATGGTATAAATTTGATGTTTTCATTTTGAAATTCATTTATATGAAATAAATTATTATTGTCTATGTTATTATTCACATTATTATTTTATCCATGGATATATTTTATGCTTATGATATTAGCTATATGGAATCATTTTGTTATTGTTTAATCATAACATGTAATCCATGCCGTGATAATTCTTTGATAGATTCTGATGTATTCTACCCCTTATTGAGAATCTAATATTACCCTTTTATATTTTATTTTTATTTCCTTGTAGAAACAAGATGAGTACTATGAATTATTCAAGGATATATTAAGATAATAATAAATTTAAAGAACATGTTCTTGTGGAAAAATGTACACTATATGAAAATTATATGTTTCATTATGTAAGATATTTTCTAAATTCTCTAAAACAATAAATCTAAAAGTTATTGGTAATATAGGTTACTCAATATTGTTTATTTATATAGTAATTATGGATGGATATGTTTTGTTTTATTCAATCAATATCAAAATGAAAATGTAAAGTATATGTTTTTTCACACCAAATTCAAGAGTGAGGGTCTAGGGTGTCTCATATAGTATCAAATCCTGCATTAAATAACTTTAAATGTTAGGATGTTATCATATAAGGATAAATTAATTTTTTTGGATACCATCATGGGTTAATAATTTTAAATTTTATCATAATTATAAAGGCATATACACTCTTTTGAGGCCTTATGGCATTGGTGATTAATGATATTTTGGGATATGTTTATTGGGTTATAAGAATAATAAATTAAATAGGTGTAGATATACCTTGGAGTTGGTATGTAATTTTATGTTAAAGAAATTCAATTTATTTGGGGGAAAAGATTAATATTTTTTGTGAGTATTTATAATGAAGTTAATATTTGATTTTATATTGTTTTGGGATAAAAGGGTAAGTTTATTTCTATAAGAATAGGATTCCATGATTTTTTGGTTTTTTTATATAGTAATAAAAAACATTGTAATTCTCGGTTAGTAATTTTTTGTGATTTAGATTATAATACATTAGTGTAAACTTAAAGGAAAAATCAAATTATAATAAAATATCCAAAAAAAATAGTTAAGTAAATACTGGTATGGTATCCTAGAAATTAAATCTCAATTTATATACTATATTTGATTTAATGTTATGGATCTGATTCACCTAGGTTTAATATACCAGAAAAAGGTCTGTTGGGTATTAACTCAATCTTCACTTGGTGCATAATAAGTGGGTCTAACTAAATGCCTAGTTTGAAACTCTCAGGAGATTTTCTTTGGATGAACCAAAATCTCTTTATTAACCAATATGATGGATTTTAATACATTTTTTATCATGATTCGTGAATATATTAATAATACCCTCATTTAGTTTTTATCAATGATATAAATTATAATTATGATGATGCAAATTATTTGAGGGGATATAATGTAACACCCTGAGATTTTAATATATATTTTACTTTAAATAAATACTAAGTTGAATAGATTTTATTACACACATAAATAAACTTAAATGAACCATGATGTATTTTACAGTACAATATAAACATTAATACATCATTAGAATAAAATGTGGAATGTCAATAAAAAATACAAGAAGATTAAAACCTCAAGTAAATAAAAATATAGTTAAAATAATTTATTTAAATCCCTTAAATATTTTTATTATTATTAAAAAAATAATTTAAGGTTTTCCAATAAAAATTAATTGAATAAATTCAATTTTTTGAATATATATAATTAAATTCATTGTTATGTGATTAAAATCATTTGGTGTTAAAAAGGATTATTTACGGATGAATAGTGTTTTTATATATTATATATTTGTATTTTAATAAGCTAAATTAAAAAACATTAAAGGAATATTTTAATAAAATATTTCTATATATTAACACTCATCTAATGATTAATTAATATAAAATAATATTAAGAACACTTAAATATTTTAAATATATTTTATTTAATAAAAAAATTTATTCATTATATTATATACTTTTATTTAAAAGTTAAATTCAAAAATTGTATAATTTTAATTTTATAAAAATGATTTTATTTTTGGACTCATCATTTTTAAATTATCTTAGGGAAAATTTTTGGGGTTTTTTTAAGTTGATTCTTTTCTGAGTGGTAAAAAATAAATCTTTTTACAAATACCACAACTTTTATCTTCTCATTATTATATAAGCACAAATTAAAAATATAGGAAATATATTTCTTGAAAAATATGTATTTAAGGAGTAAAATAGTTAATTTAAAAACAATATTTTGAATTTATGAACCTATGTTTTATGTTTTGGAGCGTAAGTTATATATTATACTTATAAAAAACTATTTTTGATTTTTTTTTCTTTTAATTAAGAGATTCTAAGAAATCATTCCGTTTTGGATTGGTTTTAAAGTCAAATAACCCAAAATTATTTAATTATAAACCAATAAAATTTAATTGAATCATCAAAATTAAAAATTATTAGGCCTAAATGATAAAATAATCAATATGTAAACCAAAAAATACCCCCCAAGAATAAATACCCCCTCTCATTTCCCTGGGAAAATAACTTCTCATTACATTATCAATTAACAATATATAACTATTTTTCTTATCTTAAGTCTCTTATTACCCTTATAAGTGTTTGGAAGTTACACCGCCCTAATCCTTAATGGCTTTAGAAAATGAGTAAATCTTCAATGAAGAGGTAACCCCAATTATCTTTTCATTGTTTTTATCTTCTATTATTTATACTCTCCTAATAAATTTCCATTTTTATACCTTTATAAAATATTTAATATATAATTATAGTACATATCAATTAAATTATTATGATGGTATAACAATTTTAATCAAATTATAGTATATATACTCTCTCTATCTCTTTCAAAATGTCCTAATAATGGCCGGTTTCATCCACTTATGGGGATGTTATCAATGTTTACTTATCACTTCCTACATGGATGGTTAGTGTAGATTATATTATATAAATGTATTTAGATTTATTCTAATCTTATATAAATAATTTTACAAAATGGTACATTAAAAATAATCAAAATCATAAAAAAAGAAACAGATTAAGATAGTTTAAATGAAAATATATCTTTAAAAATCAGTAATAAATAAATACCAATGAATTAAACTAGTCAAGAATGAATAAAATAATATAATTAAATTTTTTATTCATGTTTGAATAATCATATTTTTATTATACAGGGGGTTAAAGTGTGTTTGACTAAATGGAAAACCAATTCAAGGGTTCTTTATCTAAATTTCAGTTCCTTAATACATGTTTTTTATTATACACAACATTTTATTTTATATGGTGTGATTAAAAACCTATTGTATTCATATATAAAAAAAACCTATTGTATTAATATATAATAAAACTATTTTATTTAATGATATTTTAAATCCCATATCATGATCTCCCTTCCATGCATTTTTGATTCATGCAACACCAAATCTATAAGTGTTTCTCATCTCAAATTTCCTTATTTAAGACATGTTTTATATTATGTACCTAATTTTATTTATATTGTGTATATAGTGTCACTTTTGACATATTATCCAATTATTATATTTTTATTCATTGTATTTGAATTTTTCTCTCATTTTCTATCTTTAATGAAATTCTGAATAAAAGGATACCAAAGTCGTAAGGGTTTTGCCAACTCAATTTTCTTTTTATTAGGTTGAAAACCTTCTTTATCGATTGTATTAAGTTTCTTTTATTATACCATTTATCTATTATATATTTTATTTTCACTTTAATAATGTGTAAATGAAATTTTACATCAAATACATCTTCTTTGATTGATTTCATTATCTATAAATATGAGATGTTGTTAAAAATAGTTCACATCTTTTCTAATTTCACTTTTTCTTCCATATTCATATTCTTTATATTGTTTAAGCAATGTTTTTTTATATAATTCAATAATTGTCAAGTATATTTTATAATATCATTTAATTTATTTATAAAATTTTAAAAAGAATATTTTTCATATTTTTCACATGGGTCATTTTTTACTTTCTTTGCAATAGTGTGAAAAAAACTTTTTAACATTTTCTGTAAGAGTTAATTTTCCTTCTTTTATGTCAGTTATTCATTATCAAGATAATTGTTTATGTTTTCATGGTTTTCTGAATTAATTTTTATTCCCATTGTTCTATGGATGTTTCATTTAAAAAATAAACTTTAATATTTTTGAATAATAAATAAATATATTTCATTTCACTTATGTATATTTTTATCTTCCACACAATATTTTTTATCTTTATATAAATTTCCTTTCAAGGTTTATATATTTTAAATTATTTTAAATATAGTTTTAAATTTCCTCTTTTAACCCCCTCAAAATAGATTTTTGAAGTGGATATCATTTTGTTTTTACAACCATATTACAAAAGCTTTATGAAAATTATTTTTATAATTTAGCTTCTATTTTCATCACAAAATATAAAATATCTATCTCTTTTGGATTTTTGTTTCATGTATTACCATCTATATTCTCTAATAATGTCTTTATTTTGGGATATTGAACTTTCTATATCAAAAAATCCAATTCTTGATCTCTTATTATGTAATATGTTTCGGAAGTGTTAAGTAACCCATCTTCTTATAAAAATTATTTTTTATCTATACAAAAATACTTTAATGTTTCTTATGCTTCATGAGGGATATGATCTAATGATATCATACAAATTATTTCTCTATATATCTTATGAAAACATCTTATGGGTTTTTCATTAAACCTATTTCTTTCCCATGGTCTAGTTCATCTATGATGGTATTATGAAATCTTTTCTGTTTATGGGAGTTTACCATAATGTTTTACATTATTTTTTGATGAATTGATGGTCCTATTTTCTATATCATGAACATATTGTTTATAATTTAATTATTCTTAAGGATTATTTCCTATTCATTCTCTTTCTTATGAATATGTTCTCTATCACTCTTCATCTCTTTATTGGAATTATAATTCTCTTTCATGTCTATATTCTTTAATCACATGGAAATATTATATAATATTTCTATTATTTCAATATTAACAGTAACATAAATATATACCTATTACAATATATGTTGTCATTTTCAATGGTGACTACCAATAAATTTATTCCATTTATTGACTAGGGAAAAATATTAAAATTCATTATACTTGTTATTTCAATAAGGATCTTTATTGATTACTAAGACATGTTGATTATGTATTGTATTGTTTCTTCATTTGTTTCATGCGATGAATGCATTAGACTTATTATGTGATAGATGGGGCCTATAATTATATATCCCCTTGATGCATTAATAGATCTTATAAGACAAAATAGCTTAGGTATTTTCTATATATCTTATATATTTATTTAGAATGTCTTATAATGATGCCTGAATGGTTTTAATTAGATATATAAAATTATTGAATACATCACAATAAAATTAGTTATTATTGTCCATGTGATTATTTATGTTGTTATTTTATCCATGGATATATTTTATACTAATGATATTAGCTATATGGAATTATTTTATCATGGTTTGTTCCTTCTACATTATCCATGCCTTAATTATTCTTTGATAGCTTTTGATATATGATACCCCTTACTAAGCATCTGATCTAACTTGTTTATTTTTTGTCATTCCCTATGGAATTAATTTGAGTACTATAAATTATTCAATGATATACTCCGAGGAATAATAAAGGTAAATAACCATTATTGTGTAAAAAATTTACATTGTGTGAAAATTATGGGTTTTTTATGTAAGATATTTTCTTAATTCTCCAAAAATCTATAAATAAAAGTTATTGGGTATATAAGTGACTCAATATTGATTATTCATATTTTAATTATGGATGGATATGTTTTAGTTTCTTCACTTAGCATCAAAACCAATATGTAAAGTATATGTTTTTAGTACATGATCTCGGAGTGAGAGTTTTGGGAAATTTATTTGATTATAAATCTGTTGGTGTCTTCTTTATAGATTCAATAGAGTGCTGAGAAACATTAATGGGTTTTTTTATATTCTTTAAGATCATTTTATGGTCAAAATGGTACTAAATATTAATTACTATGTTCATTTCATGTTTTTTGGTTGATTTGAATATAATTTTGATTGATTATATGATACATATATTAAGTATATCTAAAAAGAAGATGAATGTTAAAATACAATTTATATTAAATACTTGAAGATATAGAAAATTCAAAAATAAGTTAAGTAAAAATAATATAATTTAGCATATAGTGATGAAATTGAGATAAATTTTAATAAGTATATGTCATTTATCTTAAGAATTATTTTTAAAGTAAAATGAAATAGAAAAGTAAAGGTTCAATTGAAATGTTTCAAATTTGAAATAAGTGGAAATTTTTCTTCCAATTGTATAGATTTAATTTAAAGTATAAATAAATTAATAATAAATATGAGTGATCATTAAGTATTTAAAATAATAAAACCATAAAATTTAACAAGTATTTTCCCTATAATTGAAAGAGTAATATTTTAACAAAATTTCAAAATAGAAGTTTTTTACCTAATTTTTCTGATAAAGAAAGTGGTGATTTAGAAACTTATTTTAAAACATAAAATGAATTGGAGGGGAAGTTATTGATCTCTATAATGAATGATATGGTATTATCAATTGAATAATATGGTGTTCATAAAAAGGAGGATGAAACAAAAATATATTTTAAACTCGTGTAGTAGTTAAAGGGGTTTCCTTTAAAGATCACAATGTTGTAAAAAGCAAATAATAAATTGAATAAATAATCTCAAAATTCAAACATAATTCATTATTATCATGCAAAGAAAAAGTTGAAGTTATTAAAGGCCAATAAATATTTAATGGTTTTTCTCAAAGAAGATAATATATTGAGAGAGACTATGAAACTGAAGGTTAAAGTGAAGGAAAATGAACTTGAAATTTTTTAATAAATGTTGTTGTAAGAAAAAAAATTAAATAAACATGTTTAATTTTATGTTAAAGAGATATATGCAAGAATTTGGTGAGATATTAAAGGGAAATGAGAGGTTTTTTGAATACTCGAAGACGATTGATGGTTGTTTGAGTCGATAAAGGCCTCAATCAATGAGTAAAAAATGTATTGAATTTTTGGAAGGAAAATATGATACAATTTATATGTAAATGGAATTAAATTTCATGTTTAATGAATACAATATATAGAAATTCGTAAATTCAGAAAATTTCATCATTAATGAAAGTTATGGTATAAATTAAAAGGTTAAAATTCAATTAACAAGTCCAATATTCCAAAAAAAATTGGGAGAATCCTATAATTTTGGATCATAAAAATGATCCAAAATAAGTGTTCAAAAAGATAATGACTCATAGGTGGTGAAGTCTATAAAATAAAAAATTTATGAAAAAAATATTTTTGCGATATTTTTGGAAATGTGGTATCTTCAGATATATGGTGACTATATTTTGGTTTAATGAAATGAATTTTTATGAACCTATAATATTTAAAAGGTATTACAGAGTGGAAATAATCCAACTCAAAATATAAAAGTTCTAAATAAATCTTGAATTTTTTAAGTAAAGATGGAAAATTAATTTTAGATGCTAAAAAATATTATTTCAAGATGTTATTAAGTGATTCGTTATGATAAAAATTATCTTACCATATTTCAATCATAATTGATTGTTTACCACGATACTAAAAAATTATTAAATAAGAATAAGAAACAAATGAATAAATATATTAGGGTGGAAGTTGTATTGAAGTCCTTAAAAAAGGAATATCTAAAAAATTTGGATAACGGTTGTCCATATAATATGATAGGGTATTTAAAGCTTCAATTAGATAGTGAAAGTGTAATGAATGTCTAGGGACATTTTTTAATGATGGGTTAAAAGGATTTGTCTTATCCAAGATATGATATAATATATAAAAATAGAATCATACACTTTATATAGATTGATTGACTAACAACTTGATAAGTGTGTCTCAAATTTTTGATGATTGTTATGAAGTTATTTTTTTAAAATAATGAATGTTTGGTGAAGAGATTAAAATATTGTCCTGTTATGCCTAATGTACAAAGAAATTGGGTTAATTGTTTAAATGGGTTATAATGAATAATCTTATTATTAGAGTTTGAAAGAAGATAATGAATAGTTTCCTCAAAGACATGTACATCTTGGATAGAAGAACATGTATAATATTAATCATGGAGATAATTTTCATGATTATACTACATTGAAGGGAGATATAAATATGATTTTATCTACATTTTAAAAAGGGAATATTTTTATACTTTACATAAGATTATAGTGATTCAAACTTATTATTCGTTGGAGATTATTCATTTGAATATTTGTGGGCTTATGATAATGAAGTCAATAAATTAATATATTTAATTTATCTCATTTATTGATGAATATACTTTGATTACATGTGTTATACTTTTGATATATAAATTAGAGGACTTGGGAATGTTTAAGAGTTTTGAGAATAGTATATAGAATGATTGTAGATGTTATTTAAAGAGAATACGAATAGACAATAAAGTAGAGTACACAAGTAGAAAGTTTGAAAATTATATAGAAAATTATTATATATGACGTGAATATAATGTACCATATACCCAATAAAAAATATTTTCACTAAAAGGAAGAATATAATCTTAATGTATATGGATCGAATAATGTTGGTGGAATATAATATTTCATGTTTATTTTATAAACAAGTTATTAGTAAAATAGTGTAAATCCAAAACCATTATTAATATCATCAAAACTCAAACATGACTTCTTATGAAATATATTATCTTATAAATCCTATATTAAAGTACATAAGGTTGTTTATTAACCCTTGTATTATCAAAGTGGTATTATCAAATTAAAAGTAGGAAAATTTTGGAAATTTGGGAAAATTTCAGTCGATAAAATATTTCCTATTTATTCTCCAAACATAAGGGGATGTTACTACAATAAAATGGAAATAGGAAATATTATTAATATTGAAGGTGTGAAAGTGTTTGATCACTCATTTAATTAGTTTAAATATCAAGGAACACTTTTTTAATCTGATAAAAATGGTGATGAATTGGTTGGATAGTAAAAAACAAATTATAGAAATATTGAGGCTTCAAGTAGCATATGTGATATTGATGTTGATTCAACCATATCAAGTGATGAAGAAT
Organism: Viscum album; assembly: GCA_963277665.1. Lineage (NCBI taxonomy): Eukaryota > Viridiplantae > Streptophyta > Magnoliopsida > Santalales > Viscaceae > Viscum > Viscum album. The sequence continues at coordinate 807,779,303 of OY728140.1, read as the reverse complement.
AAATAAATTCTATTTATATAAGGTTGAGGAAGTAAGTTACGGTTTAAAATATCATTGGTGATAATTAAAAATTGTTTTGAATTAGGATATATTTGAAGATAGCATCACATAATTCATTTATTTCTCAATTCTACTCAAGGAGTATGGATTATGAATTAAAGAATTAATAATATATTTTTTCCACAAATGAAAAATTGGATTATATTGAGAATATAAAAACATTGGATATTGTTCCAAAGATGAAAAACATAAAGGTTTTTAGAACAAAATGGTTATTCTATAACAAGTTAAATAAGAAAGTAGAAGTTCTGAAGAACAAGGAAAATATTTTTTACAAAGTATATTCTTATTTTATGTCATCAAATTCAATAAGACAATTATCTTAGTTCCACGGCTTGAAACCATTAGTATATTTCTTTCTATTACTACTTAATGATGATAAAATATTTTTTAAAGGGATTTTAAGTCAAAATTCTTCAGTAGTAAACTTAAAAAAGAAATTTAATATCTTGAAACTCTAAGTATTTTTGTTTGGTGATGATGGAGGAAGATTTCAGAGGATAAATAAGGTTTTTTATAGTTTAAAACAATATCTAAGAGAATGGTATTCAAAGATTTATTATTTCTTAAATTTACTAGAATTTGGGAAAGGAAGAGTGGATAAAAACCTCTATATTAAATAAATGTAACACCCTAATAATTTTATGAGATATATTATTTTTAATCTATTTTATGTCTAGTGTTGTACGCTACACCAAGATAAGCTTTCTCTACATGCAATAATGACTTATCTTGTAGTATACCCAACACTATGCTTGGCTTGTGTTACTCAAAATTTAAATTTATTTTTATAGAATTCATTTCCTGAAATACTATTTTTATGTTAAAAAATTAAATATTATTATGTTACCTTATAACCTAGTCATTATAATGGTAGGTATAAACAGTATTAACTTTCTTCTAAAAAACAATTTAAATGAAAATAAGTGAGTTTATAAAATAATAAAATCACTAATGATGGATTTTATTAATTAAATATATATGTAATATATTCAATATAATATTTAAAATTCATCTTATATGTTTTCATATACATGATATAAAAACAAATTTAATTTTTTGGATAAAATAAGTATTTAAAAAAATGCAGTTTTTCCACATTTTGATGGTATACCCATTTTAAATATAGTTTTTTACACTTTTTTATATTATATTTGACAAAATAAACTTCATATTTTAAATTAGAGAATCAAAATTTAATTTGGTTGAATTTTTTGGTGCCTTTCTTCTAAGTTTCGTGTTTTGATGAATAATAAAAAATAATGCATTTTAATTGAAAACAACTTTTTTGTAAAATTTATTTACAGTGTTAAATTATATATTTTAATTTTTTAATAGTATAAATATATTATATTTTTATTATTTAATATAATAAAGGTCATTGGAATTAATTTTACATTGAATTTAGAAGTAAAAACATTTCAATATTTTGCATGTCTTAACTTTTAAAACTCGTCTTCTCATTCTTACAACAAGATTAATTTTAAATTAATTATTATAACTTTTGAGTTTTGAATATTGGAAAAATTATTCCATAATTGGAATGAGTGATTCAAAAAGATATAAATATAATTCTTTTATTTTTAGGAATTATGAATATTAACTTCAGTAATTTTTTTATTAATACGGTAAAAAGGTAAATCTGGTAATTAATGGTAAAAATAATATTATAAAATTACCCTAAAACATATCTTAATATAAATAAATGAGTTTATTTCGACCTAAATCATCCTTGGGTAGAAATTTTATCCTTTTTAATATACTTGGATGATATTAGGAAATTTAATATATTTTATTTAAAGAAAAGTTAAATATGTCTTACTCAAATTTTAATAACTATATCATTTTTAATATAAGGTTATACAGAAGAAAAGTTCAACTATAAATACTCATTTGAAATATCAATTTTTTTCTTTATCATGGTAATTTATTTTTAATTTTTAGTAAATAAATAATTACCTTAAATTCTTATACATTGATGATGTAGAAAATCTTTAATTGAATAAAAATCAATAAAATAATTTTTATTAAAATAATATTAAACATTAAAATACAAAAAAAACATGATCCAGTCTCATTTTTCAAGTATTTATCGACCATAATCATCCAAGTTTCTAATTATTGTCCATTTAGAGACACATGTAATATATTATGATACTTATAATATTTTATCAAAAGTAATGATAATGTTGTTATATTCATGTTTTAATAAATATAAAATTTTTAATGTTGGACTTTCAGGAATATATATTCGAATATAAGTATTATTATGAAATATATAGAATTTATCTTCATCAATTATTTTATTTTTAATTTTTATTCAATATATAAGTATATTAAATAACTAAACAAAACTGATGTAGTATTTATTTTATTAATGTAAATATCAAATTAATATTATTAAAATTATTAAAATAAATATAATTTTGGATAATTAATATATAAAATAATGTTTATCTATGTCCTTGACCCATTAGGGATATAATAAAATATTTTTTTCTAGGATAACATCTTATCTTCATATTTTTTAAAATCTAATAAATGAATAGTATCAAAATAGACACTATTTATATTTTGTCAAAATAGTGTTTTATTAAATTTTCCAGAAATCATAATAAATTTTTAAAAATACAAAATAATTATTATATGGTATTAAATGTTTTTAATGGTTTATTTATGGTCTAATTGACATTAAATAAGTAAAAAATATAACTATTTTAATATTGAAATATTTATTACCTTAGTTAAAAATGAAATAGAGTAACTAAGTGCTAATTAAAAGGATAAGGTTCAAATTGATATAAAAACTTGTCTAAAATTTATTTATTGATGATATTACAACATTATATAATCTCATGTTTTAAAATATGAAATTTTTTAGGTTTCTAGATGTGGTTTTATTTTGTTATGTTTGAAGATTCCAAATGTGCCCCTCACCTCAATTACAAAAGGGAACATCCTCCCTCACAACTTCACTTAACTTTGAGGCCTCAATATCAGATATCTCATTCCCATTACCCTTATAAACTTCCTTATTATCATTGTATATGTGTTGGTCTTCTCAAAATTGCAAATGTAGTTCTTTTAAGAGGAGATCTAGAGAGATCTCTTCAAAGAAGAGGTAATCTCCTCTACCAATTCTTTCAAACTTATTTTTTCTTCTACTTCCTCTTCATGAGTTGTTTCCATACTAAAATAATAATTTTAGTATCACTTATATTATTATATGTTATTATGTTTATAGAAAAACCATATTCCAACTTCTATCCAACCTATGAAAATAAAATCACCATACGTACATACATACAGCTTACCGTCTCCACATCATGGTGTAATCTATTTTTCATCGCCAATTTACTTGGATGGGTGTAATGATAGAAATAATAACTATATATGATTATTATAACATTATATTGATTCTGAAATATTATATATATCATCCAATTTAATACTATTCCACAACTATGGGAATTATATCATCACTCATGCGTACGTATGACTTACCATCTTCACGATGTGATGTGATTCATTATACATGATCTTAATTAAATCTTTATTATATTAATTAATATAATGAATAAATATAATATATATTACACTAATATAATTATGTACATTTTATAACTATAACCTAATAATAAGAATAAGAACTTATCCATCAAAACATGCCTAAGAAAATAAAGAAATTAATACTCAATGGAAAAGTAATAATGTTATTAACAAATGGGTAATAATATGTTCACTAATGATATTATAAAAATGAATATGAATCTGAAATAAGTTAATGAAATTAGTTATAATCTTATACAGTAGGTTTGGACACATACAAAGGAACTCATACCTAAGGTAAGGGATAATTTCACAAACTCATTATTATCTGAGATTGTTTATACGTAAGTATTTACTAGGGTATATTTATCATCCATTTCCATGTTTCATAAATATGTATTATAAAATATTATTTATATTCTTATACATTTGTTTAATGTAAATTTTACCCATTGGTAAATTTTTACAAAATGGAACGAAAGGATTCTTTTGTTGTTTTCTGATATGAGGTACTTTTTTTACTAATTTAACAAATATATGAGAAGAATTTTTTATTTTAAATTATAATGCATGAATAGATTTTTACATTTTAATAACACCTTATTTACATGAATCTTCCTTTATAATATTTCAAGTTTATTTTCAAAGAAACTCTTTTCTTTTTAAATTTTGTGGCAATTTGGGAAAAGAAAACATTTTTTAAGAAGAAAGGATATTTTCTCAAGAATTAATTTTAAGTGTTCTATAAAAATTATTTTCCATATATGAAGGAATTATTTTATAGGGTTATGTTTCAAGTATACTATCACTATTATTTCAATTGTTTGATTATATTTACAATGTAATGTTATTTATGTAATCCATTTTTTACATGTATTTTTTTATGGTAGAATTATTTTTAAGGAACCCATTTTATTCCTTGAGTTATGCTATGATGAATGATTTATGTTTTTCTGTCACACATAAGAATGATTTTATTATGATATGGTTGGGACATATATCTTCATCTAATTCATTGGGTAAAGATTCATATCTCATGATATAGAAATAATTTGAACAGGAAATAATCTTGGTTCAGTAATATATGGATAGAATAAAAAGTGAACATGGTTCAGTAATATAGGGTTGGAACGAGAAGTGAACTCAGTATGGTAAAGGAATTTCTCAATTATGGTGGTATTTTAAATAATCCTTGGATAATAAGGGAATTATTTTCTATGCTTAATTATTTTCAACAATTCCATGTTTTATGCCAATGTTATTTTCTCATGGCTCATGTTTCTTTATGATTTATGCCTTAGTAACTTCCAATATTTATTTCATGACTCAATAATTTGATATATGTTATATGTGTTATAATTTTCAAAAGTTTTGTTCTCTTTTTACATTATTATTTTCATCTTTTGTTTGATGTTTTCCTTGTTTACCCTTACGGATCATCTGATCTCACCCTTTTCAAATGTTTTCTTTTCCCCAAGATATAAATAATGGTTTTAGGTAGGAAAACCAAAGGGGGAGATATTTATGGAAGATGTTGAATATATTTCATTAAATTATAAGAATTTGATACAAGTTTCTAAAGATGATAAACTAATACGATCTTTGGGTGTTTTTTGTGTAATGTATTAATTATTTTCTCAATTTTATCAACTATTATGTCCTTGGGAAGATTCCTCCCTTGATCGACTCCCAAATATATACATGAAGGAAGTGGTAGGGATGTATGTAATTACACTTTCTATCATATATTATTATGATCTAAGGTTCACATCAAAATTCTAGAGAAGTATTAAACATGTTATGAATGATGAATTGAATTTCATTACATCCCATCACACTCAAATTGATGTCCAGTATAAAAGGACAATTCAAACACATGAGGACATGTTGAGAACATGCTCAATGGAATCTAAAGGTGTATGGGATAAACATCTCCCATTATTTTAGTTCTTATACACTATTAGCTTCCATTTGAGTATTCTAATGGCACCTTATGAAGCTTTGTATGGAAAGTGATGTAGAACTCCTTTTTATTGGGATAAAGCTAGTTAGAGAAAGATTTTTGGGCCTGATCTCATGAAACAGATGACATAAAAGATTCATGCCATCTAACAACACACAATGGATACCCAGAGTCTCTAGAAGATCTATGCTAACAACCGTTGAACAAACTTGGAGTTTGATGTTGGTGAAAATTTATTCCTCTGAATTTCACCTTAGAAGAGAGTCATGTGATTTGGAAATAAAGGGAAGTTTAGACCTAGATACATTAACCCCAATTTTTTCCACATATCTCTCTTAAGGTAGTATGTACCTGACCCTTCACATGTACTGAATTGAGAGGTGGTATAACTGGAACACGACCTCTCTTGTGAGGATAAGCTGATAGAGATCATATACCATAGAGAAAAGGTTGTACGCAACAATACTACCTACCTCATCAAAGTTATGTAAAGGAACCACAAATATGAATAAGTTATGTGGGAAATAGGGGAATCAATGAGGTAGAAATACCCTCACATTTTCCCAACTAAGGGAATGAGATAAAATTTCAGTGAAGAAATTTATTAAGGGTAGAATAATGTAATAACCTGAACTTTTTGAATGATATTTATTTCCTGAAAATGTGTGTCATGTTATTTTGTATACAATAAAAATATATCCCTTTACTAATGAAGTGGGTATAATTGAAATGTAAACTTTGGTTTTTGGTTTTCATATGATTTTTGGTCAATTATGATTGTTGGTCAATTTGACTATTGGAAACAATACTCTTCCTAATAATTTTAACATTATAAATAGAAATGATAATGGTTAATTAATACAGAAAGAATATTTAATGGTTTTATCCAATAGAGTCATGTCGTACAAAGCCCATTTTTTGATGATTGGGAAGGTGGTAGCATCACTGGGATTTTCTCTTGACCAAGTACAAGCTGATCTTAAACATGTTAAGCTTGAACATAATCGCTTATGGGAGAAGTTAAAGTTAGTGGACATTACCATTCGGGCAATGTTATCTGATCTGCCACAAGAGTCTCACTATCACACACCTCACCCTTAGGTTATATTAAAGTGTTATAATGGGTTATGTGTCTATTCCTTAGTTTCTTATTGTATAATCACTTTATATAAATAAAATAATTTTTCTACCAATTCCGTTTTGAGTTTATTTTTTCTTCAAAATATGACAAATTTGATAAATTGATTTTTCATACATAAATTATATTTTTTAGAAAAGATATAATTTTTATAATAAAATAATTTATTATTAATAATTTTTATTTTAATAAAATAGTATGATTGAAGTACTCTTATTTAAATTTAAATGATAAAATAATTTTATTTTTTTCAAGTGTTAGAAATTTTATTATGCATTTTACTATGTATTTTCTGTTTGTTATTATTTTCAATAAATAAGTATTTTTATAGTTAAAAGTTAAATTTCTCACATTTATAGAATCATTATGATAACACAAATTTCATTTTTTAAATCTTAACTTTGATATTAGGTTAGGTTGAATTATGAGAATCTTATAAAATACTATAGTTTTTTTGTGAATAGTAAAAATACAGTTTTGAGTTTTCTATAGTTTTAATGACATCACAATGATTTAATAATTAATATTAAATTATTTTAAACTGTTTTGGATTAAAATAATTTAATATGTCCCAATTGGACAATACCATTGGTAAATACCATGGGTAAGCCCATGGTTTTGCAAATACCGCTACTAAGGTGTCCAAGGAAGTTAATAAAAAACTCCCTCAATTTTTCTATAAATACCCCTAATTTATTCATTATATTTTATTCCCAATTAATTATCCACTAACATATTATTTTATTACCTCCTAATTATTCCTACTAAGGTATCTTCAAATCCCCAAGGTCCCAATCATTGAGTTTTAGGAGTTACTCTTCATGGTAAAGGAAATCTAAACTTCTCTTTTCCTTTCAAGTTCACTTTTTATGTTGTATGTCTTTAAAAATTCCATAATATGTTATTATTTCTATTTTATTCTTTACTTTTACTATATTTATAGTATTTTATTAATTCTAGACCTTTTTCCCTTCTCTTTTTAATGTTTTCTAAAACCACATTTTATACCTGTTATGCTGTCAAATTTACTTCTCAAAATTTCACTCTTTTCACAAGATATTATTTTATTTTATTTTGGAAATACCCAAAACTATTTGTTATCTAAGTTTATTCACATATATTTAAAAATTAACTATTTAATTTTGGGATTAAGATACATGAAACATGAATTCCTTTTTTGTGGGTTTAAAATGAAAAAAGATCTTGTTTTTAAGCATTGTCTAAAACATCATTATTTTTATCTGAATAACATTTCTTTTATTATTCACGGGTTCTTTATAAAATTTTTATTATGATATATGTGTCTCAAATTAATTAATACATATGAAGGGTGTTCCCTGATAGCGCTCCAATGCATTGGGTAAAGAATTTAATCTCTAGAGATGACATGTTTTCCGATACCTTGGTGAATAACCTTGGTAATTTTTTAAGACACCTCAATGGCGAACCATGGTGATATACTTATGAATGAATTAATTAAATTTTTCATCCATATTTAAATGTTATGAATATTTTTATTTTTATTATTACATTTCTATTTTTTCATTTCTCATGCCTTTATGTAATTTCTCAAGTTCTTATTAATATTCCTCAAGATCACAAGTAAACGGTTTCCCTTGTTTTCCCATATTGGGCCTTATGCTCACCCTTCCCTTTTATGTATGTACCTAGGTTATGAGATTATTTAAATTTACTTATGATGAACCTTGAATAATTATTTCAATTGGATTAGAATAATGTATTATTTTTTCATGTATTATGTACCTTATTTCTAAAAAAATAAACTTTAAAAGATCCTCTCTTTTTGTATAATATAATGAAAAGTTATGGAATAAAAAGGCATGATGTCATAAAAAAAGTATGGTAAAATGGTAATATTATTTTAAAATATCATGAAGAACTATAGGATAATAAAATTAAATGGTTTTTTTAGAGAATTATCAAATAATTTCCTTCAACTTAAATTCAAGAATAAACAATATCGATTAGAATGAGATTGTTAAATAAACCCTTTCAATGATTATAATTTTGAAGTGAGAATTAATAAATGAATTGAATTTATTTATCAGATTTAAATTCCCATAAAACAAGTATAAATAAAAAATAAAATAATCAAATTTCATTACACACATAATCTTAGCATGACATAATCCATGAAGTTGAAGTTTAACCCAATGAATGGAAATTGAGTTAAAAAATCCCTTACCTCATGCTTCCTTTTGGTTGAATGTGATTTATCCTCTTATATAGTGGTTTTAAAAATTTTAATAACTTATGACTAAACCATATTATTATTTATAATATCATATATGATCCTTTTATAACATATTATCACCCTTCTGTTAATAATCTTTCATTATTTTTATTATTTTGGGTGTTAGTCATCTTGTTTTCTCATGTGTTTTTTGTCATGAAGGATCAGGTTCTTAAACATATTATGTAGTTATATTGTCACCATAATAATAATAATGAAATAATTATGATATTTATAAATAATTTATTCATTTAAAATAAATCATGAAATATGGTTATGAAAAATGAAGTATGTTACTATCATGGAGATGGTAGGTCATACGTATGAATAAGTAACATTTCCAATTTTCAAAAAACATTGTGGAAAGGTGATAGTTAATGTGTTATCTTTATATAATTATAATAATATCATAACTAAAATATTATTTCATTAAATATAATTATATATAACATCCATGTGGTGTGGTAATGAAAAGAGAGACACATCATTTCGTGAAGGCGGTAGTCCACATGTACATAAACGATGTTGTCAAATTTCAGAGTAAGAAAGAAAATAATATTTATTATCTTTTAATAATGATATATTTATCATAAATTTCATAATTATTTCATTTATATAACATAAAATCATTAACTTTATCATTATCACTTTTCATGTAAGGAATTACTGAAAGACAAGTCACATTGCTTCGTGAGTCGGTAACTCGCCGCACACACGATCGATGTTATCATATCCCCTATGGAATGGAAAGTAAAAAAAAGTTATATATGATATAATTAATAAATAGGTATAATTATGTTTTAAATATAATATATATACTTTATATAAATCATCATACCCAATTGTGAGAGGTGGTAATGGGAAAATGAATGACATCGGTTTGTGAGGCAGTAGTTTGTTGTACACACGAATGATGGTTTCATAAAACTTTTGATAGAAATGGAGGTGGTTGTAGGTCATATCCATAATATAAAAAAATATCAGTATATGTAATATATTTAGGTTATTATATCATCATGGTTTATAAATAATTTAAGTAGGTGGAGGAAGAAATAAAATAAAAATTCTTGTTGAAGAACATTGCCTCTTCTTTAGGTATCCACCTTAGGTTTGCACCAAAATCCTTCCTAGGTTAGATTTATTCCCAAAATAAAAATTATATAATGATTATAGGTAATTTAGGATGTTATTTTTTTAGGTGATTTCCGAACCAAAATTTTTTTAAGGTTTGGAGAAGAGAAGATAGGGGTGGCCTTTTATAAGTGACGTGAGTGGCACACTTGTAATGTTTGAAAAGATTCAATTACAACCACATTTTTATCATGCCAAAAGGATCATAATGGTTAATTATCAAAAAATAGAATATATAAGGTCTAAATATATCCATTAAATATATTTTAGACAATTTTTTAGGTAATTTTAATCCTTTTCATTTTATTTTAACCCCCAGTAAATCCATTTTTACCTTAACCGCAAAAATTAATTTTTACTATTTTCACTATTCATTTTGGTCAAGATTTAGGTTGAAAATATTAGATAATATAAATTATGATGATTAAAAATATCAAATATATTTTTAAAAATTCAATTCATAGAATATAAAATATTTAATTTAAAATTAATCTCATAGACACAACGAGAAAACGAGTTTTCAATGAGAAAATGTTCAATAGTTTACAAAGTTTTTATATCAAAATTCAATATGAAAATTATTCCAAATAATTAAATTTTTTTAATTGACATAAAATTGAAATAATTTTACTTTAAAACTAATTTAAATATAAATTAACCTTTTTAATTATTTAAAGTAAAAGGCAGTTTTCATTTTAAATTCCAAAAATTTCACTATTCATCAAAAAATTAAACTTTTCAAAAAAATCCAAAAAATTCACCCTAAGATAATTTTTACATGATCATTTAAAAAATGAATTTTTTTTATCAATTTAATTATATAAAAGTGTAAAAATTTAATTTTATTATGATTTTTCAAAAATTGATAAAACTACTTCTTAAAAAAGTACTGTTTTTTAGAAAAATTATTTTTCTATTGAATGATTCTTATTTTATGTATAATAAATAAATAATCATAATTTTTATAATTTATTTATTACAATAAATATACTCTAATTTAAAGGCTATGTGATAACTATTATATTAATAATATTTTCATGATATGTCAAGTTTTTTAAACTTAGTGTTGCGTGGAACACAAGCCAAACTCAATATTGTGTGTAATATAAGATAAACTCAGTGTTGCATGTAATTAAATATAAAATCATTTTTTTGTGTAATAAAATATATTGAATTTATTGAATTTATTTACATATAAATATATCATAAATTCTCGGGGTGTTATATTTTCTTCTAATCTTGGTGTTGCGTGTCGTATACACTATCAAATATAATTTTTTTATTTTATATTTTCAGGGTGTTACACGAAGGCATGAATAAATTAAAATACTCTAGACTAGATATGTTTCATCAATATTTTTAAATTTTATCTTATTATTCTAATAAATATATTACCAACATGTTTTCACATTTTACTGACATTTTTAATGGTGAAAACCTATTTGTGGTGATTTTACTACAAAAAAATTAGTGAGAAAGATAATATGGGTATTACTAAAAATTAGGATCTGAAAGTTAAAATCATTCAAGAATCTATAGATGTGAAGAAAATAGAAGTTTAGGAACTCATCATAACCATAAAGACTTTTGAAATAATGATGAAAAGACAATTTGAGAAGGAGGAAAATGAAGCCAAAGAGGAAAAGGAAACAAAAACATTCAAAGCTACCAATCAAGATTCATCTGAAGGTGAAGTTTAAGACTTTTCTCAACTCACCAAGAATATAAAAATTTTCTTCAATAAGAATAAATTATTCAATTAAAATATAAAAGTTAAATCAAAATGTGAAATAAAATGTGAAATTTTATGAATGTAAGAAAAAATTCAACATCAAGCTAGAGTGCCCCATCTACAAAATGAATATCAAAGAAAAGAAAAAAGGTAAGAAGGGTTTCAGATTAGAAACTTGGAGTGAAAGTGATGAAATTATAGGTTAAAAATCCTATAATTTTGTAATTATTTATGACTTTACAATATTAACTTGGGCTTATTTCTTATCTTATAAATTTGAATCTTTAAAAACCTTTATCAAGTTTTCTAAAAATGTTTAAAATGAAAAAGGTTTTAAAATTATTTCAATTTAAAGTAAACATAGTAAAAAAAAATTACAATAAGGAATTTGATGATTTATGTTCCTTTGGAGGCTAAAATCATTCTTTTTTTATTCCTTGAACCCCTCAATAAAACTGGGTAGTATGGAGGATAAATTAAACTATTCAATAAATCTATCATACTCTTTTAAATGATTTTAATTTATCTAAATATTTTTGGTTTGTGGTCATGAATAATTATTTCTGGATCAATAACCACATTCTCATAAGGCTTTATCTTAAAGACACCTCTTATGAACTTTGGAAAAATAAAAATAAAATTAATATTTTTTAAAGTTTTTTGTAGTAAAAGTTTTTTTAATACCCAAGGAAATCATTGAAATTTTGATAAAAAATCTGATGAAGGTATCTTTATTGGGTACCCCAGGTCAAGTAATGATTACTAGGACTTTAAAAAAATACTAAAATAGTGGAAGGATCAATCCATGTATTTTTTTATGAAAATTTTTCAAAAAATATTTCTCAAAATGTTTTTGAAATGATATTGTAAATGAACCTTTTAAAACTAAATAAGTTGAAGAATAACAAGAATATCCAAAAAAACTATTTTCTTAAATATTTCAAAAAAACTAAATATCATCCCATTGAAAATGTCATTAGATATTGTAATTAGGAACTCATAATAGTAGATCAATCTTAAATGAGGTTGAACACATTTCTTTTGTCTCCCACTTAGAACTGCAGAACCTTAATGATTCCCTTATCAATGAAAATTGGGTTCTTTTCATAAAATAAGAACTAAATCAATTCACTCAAAAATGATGCATAGACTCTCATGGAATGAACGAATTATCATTCCATCATTAGCTCTAAATGGGTTATTAGGAATATATTATATAATCTTGGTAGTGCCACTAGAAATATAGCTTGTATCGTAGCTAAAGGTTATAACCAAGAGGTAGTAATTGACTATAGTGAAACCTTTACACTAGTCACTTAGTTTTAATCAATTAAATTCTTGTTTGAATTCACCCCTTATATCAATTTCGAAACCTTTCAAATGGATTACAAAAGTTCCTTTTTAAATAGTTTTATTAAAGAAAATGGTTTTGTGGAACAACCACTTGGTTTTAAAAATCATTTTTTTCCAAATCATATTTTCAAATTTTATAGATCTCTTTATGGTTTAAAATAAGACCCTCCTACTTGGTATTAATGATAATTATTTTTTCTTTTATCAAATAATTTTTATATGTGAAAATATTATTTAACTCTTTTTCTTAAACACATATCAAATGATTTGTTACTAGTTCAAATTTATATTTATGGTGTGATTTTTGGCACTTCTAATGAATCTCATTGTTTTGATTTTTCAAATTTAATGGAAAAGGAATTTGAAATTACATTTATTGATGAACTCAAATTCATTCTCAGTTTTCAAATTTCTCAATTAAATGATGTTATTTTTATAAACTAAGTAAAATACACCAATGAAATCATAAAAATATTTATCATGGTTCATGCTAAGGAAATTAGCACACCAATGAGTCCAACTTGTAAGATAATACTAGATGAAGCTGTTAAGATATTCGATGATAAGATTTATAGAAGTATGATTAGTATTCTACTTTATCTTGTTATGAACCAGCATTATATCATGTTCAGTTTTTGTCTATGTGTTCATTCTCAATCAAATCCAAAGGAATCTTATTTTAATTATGTTAAAAGGATTTTTATTTATTTAAAAGGAAACAAAAATATTGGTATGTTTTATCCAGAAGAAAATTATTTTAAATTAACAAATTTTTCTAATGATAGTTTTAGAGGATTCAAACTAGGGGTAAAATTTTAAGTCGGACATTACACATACTTGAAAACCCTCTCATCTCATAGAGTAGTGAGAATAAGAAATCAGTTTCTCTTTCAAAAGCCAAAGAATAATACATGTTCATTGCGAGTTGTTACACCTAAAAAATATGGATAAAACACACATTTTAAAGTATTTAAAATTATGAAATAAATCAATTAAGGTAAAACCATTTATTGAGGAAACTTATTCCATGTAAAAGTTATGTACCAGTTTTATTTTCTTCTTTCACTTTTCCTTTATTTTTCTTTAAATTTATTTCTTTTTTCCTTTTCTTATATTTCTATTTATTTCTTACTTTTCACTTTTTATTTTTTCAATTATTTATTATCTCTTTTCTAAATATATTTTCATTTTATATATTTTTTTAACTTACCTCTCTCTCTCTTTATCAAATAATCCTATTAGAAGGGTTATTTGAAATTTAAGAATTGTTTTCAAAATATTTTTCTCTTCTTAATTTCAAAATCTTTTTCTCTCTTAAAACTTTCTTTTAAAATATCTATGTTGGGTTTTTTATAATCTCCCTTGAGTTTTTATTAAATTTTCTATTTCTTCTCCTTGTTTTTTTGATAATCACAAAGTTAAGTGTTTTTGTTGAATTTATTAGACTTCAAAGAGGGATAATTTTTTAAAAAAATTATTTTATAAAGTGGATAAGTATATTAATTTTTCTATTTTCAAAGGGGGAAATATATTTTAACTTTAATGTAGAGAATAATTGTTTTAAAAAGGGAGAGTTATTTAAAATAGATATTAAATTTATTTCCCTTGTTAATGAAATTCTAGACATATTTACTTTTGGACCATATTAAATATCTTACAGGTATCTTGATATACATTTTTCTCTCTTTCACTCTTGATTTACACTCAATTTATATTTTTTATATTAATCATGTGTGTTCATTAAAAATGGTGAGATTTTAGTAACTCTATCTATCATGGTGTTTTCATGATCACAAACACTCGCATGTGTATCAAAAATTTTCATTTAAGTGATTTTTAATCACATTAATTTGACTTAAAGTGATGAAATTATTAGAATAAATGGATTTTTTTTATTTCAATTCAAAGATGTTATGATAATATTGTTAAAATATTGGACACATATTATATAATATATCAATATCATGGAGTCAAGTTGAATGGTCCTTAATATGCATTAGAAGGAAGGAAGGGAGTCCATGGAAGCTGATAGGCAGCAGTAGGCTACACCAACTACCTAATATAGGGAACCGAATAGCTCATGCCATGTGTCAGATTCCCTAGTGAGAAGAAGACCCATCTGCTAGTTAGTGGAGTCCCACCAGTCGATTGGTGGTGGAGACAAAAGCATCTAGTTTTTTCACCATTCCACTAGCTACCTAGGGGAGGATCACCGACTAACTATTAGGGGATTTCTAGTAGCACCAAGTTCCATGTAGTCCAATATCCACCTTGCGGAGGCTACCAAGTATCTAGTGGCATTGAGATAGGCTCTATAAGTTTGCACATATTATGGTAAAAATAGAAATTATAGTGATATTCATCAGCTTAAATTGACCTAATTAATTATATAACGTTCTTTTTCCTCTTAGATCCTATAAAATGACACCCTTAATATCCTAAGGAAACACCATTCTTTACAACAACACTCTCCAATTTATTTGATGTCAGATTTCTAAAATTTAAAAAATCCTATCAAAGATCCAATGTTTAATTATCCATAATTATCTAAATATATTATCCAAATTTTTATCAAATTTCTCATCCAAAATTGTAAATACCCATACAAAATATTTCTTATGAGCTTTGAAATAGGTTTTCCAAAAGAAAACCACTTTCTATTCTCATCTCCTTCTTTAATAGGTTCTAACTACCAAAAAAAGTGAGTGATGGGTTCCTTGGTGATCGAAAAAGATCAAGAGGGTTCTCACAAACAACAATTATGAGGGATTAGTTTCTTGATCATAATAAATATTAAAGGATTAATAATATTGACCTCTTTAGTTAGTGGGTAGAGACTTAGGGGATCACACTGAGATATTATTGAACTCCTTATCAATTTTTGTTCAATATATCTTTACTTTTATACATTTCATCATTTATCATTGATACACATAATTTTATATACTCTATATTCTCATTTACATTATTATTAATCACCTAATCTACTTTGATATTAACTTTTTAATACATATCAAATTTATGAAGAGTCACTTCATCAATTTTATTTCTTTATCATTTTATCATTTCAATTTTGTTTTATTTTTAATTTACCTTTTTTATTTTATTTAAAATTTTAAAATGGAAATTCACCCCCACTCTCTTACCATTTTCATTTATAAATATAATGTTTTACATTATGCTAAACTAAATTTTATGTTTTTTGATTATGTATATATGGGGGAATGTTATGTTAACCCATTGTATTTGGTTTTAATATTCATAATTGAGGTTAGGGTTGGCGAAATAAGGTATAGTCAATCACTGGGTGGATTGTTTAGAACTATATGGGTAATGGGTATTTATTATTGTAATTATTTATTGTAATGTTACATTTTCCATGTACTAATATATTTTGGATTTATTTAGGGAGACCCTGGTGGGGGTGTACTAATTATATTGCTCACTCCCTACACATGAAACTCAATTGGAATAAAATCTCAATGATCAAGTGTACTAGTAAAAATATGGGAACAATGTTAAATTATTGAGTAGGATGAAGTGTTAGATTGAGAGACAAGATCTGGTAGAGCCTCAGACCCAGATTTTGGTTTTTACTTTTATTCTTTTGTTCTTTTAGACCACAATATATGTGATCGACCCTTCATGTGGTCCTATTACTTTTCTATGATTTTATGAAATTATCATGAGATTATATTTTATTATAGCATGTGATATCTTGGTTATGGTCAGTGTATAGCTATAATGTACATATTATGCAGTTGTTTGGGGATAGAGGTTTATAGTTATTTATATGTTATATTTTATTATATAATATTGAGGGTATAGTATCCCATGAAATTGATAAAACCTTACTACTAGTCAGTAACCTCTAGAATATAAGGATGTGTGATTGAGATCATGTAGCTCTCGATATTGGGGTTATTTGGGATGATTGGGTTAGCGATGCTACAAGGAATATCATGATCGTGTAAAACTCCATTTTCCTTAGGTTCATTTATCTACTCAAATTTTGTGTATTTTTTCCCTTTCCTTTAGATGTTATTTTATATTTTGAACCAAGTGTTCACCCATGTTTAATGAATGGGTTAGAAAATTTATTTATTACACTCATATTTGTATGAGGATCATGATACAATAATGATGTTATTTTCCATGATATTTCATTTTATATCGATTGATTTTCCAAATTTAATGTAGGGAAACAACTTTTAATTAAAACAAAAATCAATATATATTTATATAAATATGTATCATATCATTGTTTAAATATAATTTATAATTGATGTAGATGAAAATAAAATATAAATCCATAACCTATTTTTGGGTATAATTTTTATTCATTATGGGGGTGCTACTATAATAAAAAAAATGCAACCAAATGTCCTTAAATGTGAAATAATTTTTTAAAAACCTAAAAAAATATGAAAATAATAATATTCATGATATCTTGATGGTTTAATATGGATTAGTGTTACAAAATAAAAAAATTCAGTACCCAATGTCAAACTGGGAAATTGATTTCCATGATAACTTGTTTAACAATAAGTTTTATTTTTTTTAAAAATGATCTACCTAGATAATTTTGATTGTGAAAAAAAGAAATAGGATTTTTATCATGTCTTCCATTTAATATAAAATAATTATTAAAATATTTTAATAAATATTCAATGTCAGTATCAAGTTGAATATTCTTAATTAAATAATCTTGGGATTCTACATGACTTTAATATTGGGGAAAGAAATTTCAAAAACTTTAGGTTGTGAGTTGATAATAAGTACGCATGTGGAAATCCAGTTAATGCATCAATAAAAATCATAAAAAATACCTAAATGATACACATCATGGATGAATTAGACCACATATATTATCATGAATTCTTTCCAAGAACTTAGGGGATTCAGTTCCAACTTTCTATAGTGATATTCTTATAATTAATTTTCCTTATAAACAAGAAGCACATGAGAAATCATTAGGTGAATGAATATTTTTATCAACCCTTGAATGACCATGCATAAATTTAATTATTTTTCTCATCATAGTTGATTTTATATTTCAAAAATGATCATTCCATGTAGTAAATTAATCATGGTCAGTAAAATTGTGGTTAACCATATTTGATTCGGGCCACCATTAAGATTTTGGACCATAGGGACTTCATGCCATCAAAGAACTTTCGGCCATAGGGCCTCCAGGACATGGAGTATATTAGGTCCACCTTACTATAGAAATCAAAAGTTGATAAATCAAATCAGTATCAGACACCATATGGAGAAAACCAATCCCATTAATAAATGAGGGATATGGAGGACATGCCATCATCCCATATATAAATACATATATAACTACAAGTAATTTTCAATGTCGAGTGGGGAGTTAATAATAGACTTAAATAGGTGATGGGGTGGGGTTTTTTTAATATATTCAGTTCAAATAAAGGGGTAAGGACTTTGTGGCTTTAGGCCTCTTGGAAATGTAATTCAGGCCTTTGTGACTCTAGGCCATCAGGCCATGTATGGGTTCCCTCTTAACCAAGTTAAAAATAGGTCTAATATATAAATAGAAAATATGGAATTAGGGAATTTTTAATTCTTTTTATATCGTGTTATCCAACATCTTATTCATCCATAATCTCAATGTGATTTTAATTTTGATGAATATCTTTAGTACTTAATAGGTTTCATCATGACTTAAGATAAAAAAAATTATTTGTTAAAAAAATTTAGCACCAGGTAGGTATATTTTTTCTCTTATAAATCCTTTTGTTAATTTTTCACTACCAGTTAAGGAAATCACATGTGAACTTCCCATTTTATAGTTGATAAATTATTTCTCATATTTATGTATTGTATTTTTTGTGACTTTTTCGATGAAAAATAATATCTTTATCAGGGAAATTAATATTAATAGAGTGATTTATAACATTCATTTCTAAAAAAAAGGAAACAATATATATATAAATAGAAAAATAAAGAAATAAACAAACATAAAATAAAAAAAATTATTAAAACTTTATAAAAATAGATACAATTTTCTCTATAATGATTTAAATATTATTATTATGAACAACACTATAAAGTTTTGAAAAATAATCATAGATGAAAAGATTAATTGTGTCATATTCATACATAATGGGTTTCCCAGTAAAGTTTTATTCACTATTTTTTCTATTTTTATTTATTAAATTTTTGATAAAGATAAAAAAATTCCTTAGTCCATGAAAATCATGTTTCTAATTTCCATTCATAAAACACTTAAATAATTCACTTTCATTATGTTTTGGTTTCTTTTGTTGTGGTTTTTCATCATTCAACCACATTTGGTGGCTCTTTTTCCTCCTTTTTAGGGTGTATAACCACATTGAGTAAATTATATTCCCTAATATCAATTGTATCAATTATTTCCATGAATATAATTATGAGTATCCATATTATATTTAAGGAATGAAGTTGAACAATTTAGTTAAGATTCATGTTTTATCAACATGATTTCATTGTTTTGTTCTATAATATGAATAAAAGAAATTATTTTAAAATAATTTGTAAAAATATTATTGGAATATTATTATTATAGAAAAATATTTAAGTCATGAAAATTATATAACATCTCTTATAAAATATTAATGTTGGTATTATTGTGTTCATACAACTTTAATTGTGATGTAATTTTAAACATCATGGAATTATATTCACTTTTCAACTTGAAATGTTGGAATCATGAATTACTTCATTAATATCATGCTCTAGGTTGTAAATATACTAAAATGGGTATATCGTATTGTATAATATATCTTGAATCATATCCAATGATTTTCATGTGATTCATATCTCTATCTTAGTGTATGATAGGATAATAATGGTTATGATTGCATGGTCGCTTCCATGTATTCCATGTGATGTATCATTGGTTTTGAATCAACGGGGTGATTCCATTATGGCTATACATATATGATAAAATCATTGAAATATTAAATGATTATTAAACCCTAATAGGCATATATTATTGTATCATATTTTAGCTACCATGATATGTAAACTAACATTTAACTTCAATTATTTAATGGAGTGAGCCTATATAAAGGGTGGATACCCTCTTATTGGGTGTATGGGATCCTGAAAATCCATAGCTTAAGATCTCTTTAACCTAGTTCTCAATTTATCATTGAGGTGACAGTGCCAGAAAACATTTAGAGTTCAGGGGTCCTCTCATAGAGTATGAGGTTTTGATTGGTGGGTTTACTGCCTATTGAAGTGAGAATCCATAACTTGTCACTTGGTGATATCCATCAAGAACACTCCTATGAGTTTAAAAGATATGAATTTTTTATCTTTTTCAGTATGCCTGTTTATATTTTAGGTTCTTCATACTATATACTGATTCGTAATCATATATCTTGAACTTATAATAGATTTCTTCTATAGCTATGATCATAAGATGATCGACCAGAACCCAAGAGGGGTATCAATGCCATGATCACCAACAAATCAACATGTTATATTACTAATATTATAAAGAAAATGTGTTTCTTAATATGCTTAAGTCCATATCCTAACGTACGATATATCATGGATGAATATTATCCACTAAATCACTTGGATTTATGATATAGGATATTGTAATTCTTCTTTTTATTAGTTGTATGGTATGAATAGTTTGTATCATAGGGTATGATACAACAAAATCCCATGGTTTTATTCTGTGCTATAAGATACAATATAGGTGATGTCATACGCTAATACTAAAACTTGTGTTGCATGAAAAGAGGGCATTGAATCGTAATAGTGATATAGAATATATCATTTATTATTATAGGCCCATGCATAAGATATTTCTCTTTTCCAAAGATGTGAATATATAGTGATAGATAATGATTTATCAATACATAAGAAATTTCCCCTTTCCATAGAAGTGAATATATTGTGATATGTGAGGATTTATCAAAATGTAATATATTTATCATATGTAAGATATTTACTCTGCATAAGAAATTTTCATTTTCATTATAGATTCTCTAAATATGGGTTACATGATAAGTAAGTTTTTTTCTTTTCACAACAATGATTAATTTAAGTGTTGATTGAGTCATGTATTGTAATTTGTAATTACATTATCAAATATAAAATGAAATTCAATCCAAAAATGAAAAAAAAAATAGTATTTTGGATTATTTTATAATAGTTTATAAATTTTTTATAAAAGATAAGTGTTAGAATTATAAATAGAATATTTTGATACCTAAATAAAATATGAAATTTTTATGTTGATATCTCAAATTAGGGAAATAAATAAAATGTTTATTTATTCGTTTATTACTTTTAAATATTCATATATATATATATTATTTGAATATTTTGTATGGATTAATATAATAGATAAGCTAATATTTTTATACTATTAAGTTTGCATAGAGGAATAAATCATGAGACCATATAGATTACATGGAATGTGGTAGTTATGGATTTAATATGCATATGTTGTATATCAAATTGGTGAAACTTATATGGCATGAATTATTTTATATATATGAATTTTTTTTTTTTGGAATTATAAGTTTTATTGATAAAGTGTATATAAATTACAAAATAAGATAAAAAAAATAAAAGAGTTAATATTAAAAATTATGAATTGTTCATAATTATTAATTTGAAATATTAGAATTAAAGGCCTTATTTAAGGAAATTATATAAACAACATCAAAAGGAGTTTTGATAATTGATTTGATCAAGGTTTAAATAATTATTAATATGTTATATTTTGATTATGTAAATAGTTTACATAATAGAAATTGAAATATAAAATTTTTATATTTCATATAATATTATATATTTAAAATAAATGTCATACACTAAATAAATGAATAATTTTAAAGATTTAATATTTGGAAATGAATATAAAGTATTTTAATTAAAAATTATGGAATGATCATAAGGATAGATAAATTATAAAGTGTTTATTTTTATCTTTATTTGTAAATTGTTCATAAATGTTTATCTCATGTTTAAATTTATGAATTGTTTATTTATGTAAAAATTATTAACTAATATATTCATAGATATAAATTTTTAATATTATGAATATGTTTATACTTTAGTTTAAAGTTGTTAAACTGCTTCTAAGTTATCATACATGCATCTAAATGGTTACCTGATAGGTATGATAATGGTTTCAGTTTTTTTCTAGCTTGAATTTGGATTCTATTGATTTATGATATTGGATTATATAGTTAATTGTAATTTATATGTATTATGTGTTATATTTTTTCTGAAATTGATATAATTATTTATTAAATTATCCCTAGGTATAGGAACTTTGGGTCATACTTCCCACTAGCCTTGATTCTCATTCCTTCTTCTAGAAAGGTGCTGGTTGACTATCTGTGGCTCTAGGATTACCCATGTGGAGATTTTTTATTCCATATAATTTTAAAACATTACATGAAAGGGTTTTATATACCTTCTTTATAGGATGTATTTCGATATTTATAGATATAGTCAACATTTAATTTGGATTAGTAACACAAACTATGAGTTGTATAATGAGTTTCACTTAAATATGGTTTGAACATATTGGTTTGGTGGAAAGAAAATGATTCCAAACTAAATAATTTTAATCATGATTACATAAAGGGAATATAATGAGATAATATGTTGAGATTAAATCCACTTAAAAATAATAAGTACTAGATTACTTATCAAGTGTCACTTTTCAACACAGATATCATTCAACTTGGTATGTTTATGCTAAAGCAGGGTTCCCCTGA
Source organism: Viscum album (assembly GCA_963277665.1). NCBI lineage: Eukaryota > Viridiplantae > Streptophyta > Magnoliopsida > Santalales > Viscaceae > Viscum > Viscum album. The sequence goes on along the minus strand of OY728140.1, from coordinate 807,756,362 downwards.
ATTATCTTTTGTAAGTAAAGAACATAATAAGTGAAACTGATAGGGATAGGTCCCTATTAATGGAATTTTATTTGGGTCACGTTTTTATGGGAAACCCAGAGAGTTATGATACCATTGAAATAGAATTGAGTCTATACATAGGATAGATTGGGAAAAGTGTTTCCACTCAACTATCCAAGAGTCATATATGATATGATTAGCATTATGGACTACTTAAATAACAAAGTGGTGAGATGGTTTCTAAAGACGACTCATTACTTACTAAAATATGGATCCTAGACCAAAAATAGATGTGATGTTTTTAAAGGGGTCATCATTTTAGTGGGAACCCATTTAATAAAATTCCTTATTAAATAACAGTAAAATATGATACTAATATGATAAAATCTTATATTATATATGAATAGTATCATCATCATCAAACTTAACTTTGAGATTAACCCTTGATAAGGAGAAGGTTAATATAGAAAACTCTTAAGACTAGTAACATAAGAAAATTTTTTAAGTATGATAAATTTTATCTGTTAGAGTAAACTATTTCTAAGTAACCCGTAGTTGAAGTAGCTCAACAAATTAATTTATATTCTTATGCGAATACTATAGTGATTCCCTTCAATTATAAAAGGTATTAGTTGAATAATGACCCAAGGAACTTTATTTTTTATGCATATACTCAATATGATTGAGTATTCTTATAATGAATTAGATTTTCCATGTATTATATTTGGATACTATATTGATTATTTTCAAGACCAGACATTAAGACAGCGAGTGATTCCAAGACCCGGTGTGCCCAGAATAATGGTTTAAACTATATTAAATAACACATGCACACATTTTTTTGGAAAAAATTGAATAAATCCTAAATGGGGGGAATATAATAAATCAAAGGGAACTGTTGAGTTTATAACATAGGTTTTACCCTAGTCTTGATATAAACTTTTTTAGTTTGGGCTGTTTGTGAAAAATTTATCATGGGTGTGAAATTAATCAAATAAATCAATTAAATAATTTATTTTATTTTTGTTTGACATCGCGACCTACTACATTTTTAAAAATAAAACTATGGATTTTGTCTCAGGGTTGGCCATTAAACCTTGTAGACCTAGAAGCTATTGGAGGAGAGTATTATTGGAGAACAATAATGTATTAGAACCGGATCATGCACAATTATTCCGACAGAGTTCGTAGCTCTCTTCAATTATTGAAACATAATATTTCTTCATCAAAAATAAATCCAAACTCTATGTGTATGTTTTATTTTGTGATTTACATCCCATTTCTTAATAATGGATGAATACGGATGAATTCCACATAAATAATTGATACATGCATCATCGGTAGAATTAAATTGATGGAACTATTTATTCATTCGTGTTGATATTTCCCCTTCATTATTCTTCTTATACAAAAATAGATTGAGAATAAATGAAAAATGGACAAGGTTCATTCCTCAAATTTTTTATTTTTTATTTCTTCCCCATTCTTTACAAGATTCATTGCAAGAATTTTCTTTTTTATTGTGGTTCAACTAATTCTTGATATTTGATCATTGTGTGACCATTATTTGGCATAATGGATCAATACCATGGGTTTGGTTCATGATAGATGGTGTGATAAATGTGTGACAATTGTGTAAGTTGATCATAGTCTAATCAAAATATATTTGCGGGTTCTATTCATCTCGGTTTTGATGCATGAGAAAGAATAACTCAATGGGTGGTTTTTCAAGTAGATCAAGGACTTAGATCCTGGCTAGTGATTATGGAAAGGACCATCTGATCCTGGATCTACAAGTTATATAGAGCTTAGAGGCTCCATCAATGTAACAGATAGCATAGAGGAAGATCCAACGGATCTATAAATTCTCAAGCAACACAGCGTGTAATACAGCATTACATACCGTGTAGGCCCCATGGATACGGTGCTAGGGTTCCGACTAGAGTTAAGTATCACACACTATGTGACTCGATCATATGTCATGTGACCCTTCCTGGTTGTCTCAATGTGTATCTTATAAATTATATGTATATGGGTAGGATTAAATGGGTAGAGTCACATCATGTACTCAGACACAGACATGGCCAGGTGTACACGAACACAGCTACCTAAACATGGGTTGGTACATGGGCATGCTAAAGTACACAAACCCAGCCAGTGGAACATGGTAAAGTTTTGGGTGATATCTACATGTTGTGTACTCATTATATGTGTTGTGTATATTGATATTTACATGTTTTGTGGTGCTTTACCACATGGGAAGACTTGGTGGTAGATATACACACAATGTAACCCCAAGTAAACATTTTGTACCCAATTTAAGAGTGTTTATAGATCATAGTTTCCTTAGTTTTTACCAGTCTAGGTTGAGTGAGTTCCCTTGATATATTCCCTTGAGGGTACATTATGGAATTACATCCACATCATAGGATTGTGATCCCCTCTAGAGGTTGAATCTTAGATAGAGTTGTAGTGTCCCTCTAAGATAATGGAGTGTGATCCTCTATCATATTTTGTTCTCTAGGTGGTGTTTGTGGAATCAACATGACCTCCCTGAGCATAGAGTTTATCCCCAATATAGTATAATTCATTGGTAGGGTTTGTGGTATCACTAGAATACGATCCCCTATGTAGTTTTTTGATCTAGACTGGGTTTATGGTGCCCTCCATTAGTTCTAGGTTTGACCCCCTATATGAGTATTAGGGTCTTGTTAGACCATTTTTATTTCTTGGGAGGGGATGAATGATCAATAACTCATCATCAATTTTCTCTAATGATAGCATGGCTCATGGAGTGTACTCTCCTAGAAAGATTGTTTCTTAAAGAATAATCCTATGGATGGTAGTAGGTTATGACCACCTAGTGGTGTGGTGTCTTTACTAAGTATATCTAAGTGTTTTTGTTATACATTTATTTTGATATCTTTTATTGATATTGATATACTTGGTGATTCGTGTTTAGTGATTTTGGGGTATCCTACTGAGTATTATTATACTCACCCCTATATGGGCTTTGTCCATACATGTCATGTATTATACATATGATGGACCTTTTGACAGTATCTTTGAAGGATAGGGAGTAATTGGAACATAGATAAAGATTTTCAGAATGAGGTATTTTTCTAGGATCTTGCATTTGACTTTAGTCCTCTCCCTTGTAGCAAGTTATACTCTTTACAGTTTTGGTTGGGCTCGTATTTTTTCTCCTTTTTCTTCTTTCAGTAGTTTACTGTTGTACACCATTATTTGATCTTATTTGTATAAAATCATTGGTTTTGGTTGTTTTATATTTCATCATTGTGTGGGAGTGGATGTGTGTATGTGTGTGTGTTTGTGTGTGTGTGTGTGTATATATATATATAGATACTTTTGGTTAATGCCTCCCATTTGAATGATGTGCCTACTCAGCACTAGTCTCTAGCCCCTGGCCTATTGGATGTGGGCTTGGTGTATTCACAGGTTGGAACTTGGTGAGTTGAGTCATAACAGAGTGGTATCAGTGGTGTTAAGTTCTTCCTTGGGACTGGAGTCAGAGATATTGGTTTGGGGAAATAGTGTTTAGTGTATCAAGTTCATCTTTTAGGATAGGGACTCCAGTGTTCATGTGGTGGCCGATATATCCATACACTAGGAATCTGATCAGCTTCCTTTCAACTTGGTACATGTAAACATCGGTTGAAGGTATGTTTTTGGTACATGCATCGTATAGGATTCATTGTTTTTTCTATGTACTTCTTGATTTATCTCCCCATATATACTCTTTTGAACATGGTACATCTTGTTTAATTTCAGTACGCCTCCATGCATATATCTAGTTAGGATTCTAATATGTGATCATGAGGATGATCCACCTAGTGAAGAGGAATCAGTAGAGGGGAATGTACCAGAGATAGAACATATGGGTGGTTTACCATCTATACCACCACATGTTGAGATTAATATAGCACTAGAATTACCATATAAGGATGCATATAGGTTGAGTGAATTTCAAGAGTTTCAAAGGTTGTGACCTCCCAGGTTTGATTTTGAGCTAGACCCCTAGGTTCCTGAGGACTGGCTAGAGGAATTCACACACGGTTTCTACCTTGTGAAAATTCATTTGGATCAGATGGAGGTCCTTGTGGTGAGTCTTATTCAGGGCTCTACTGGGAGATGGTGGAGCTTAGTGACTTAGTCAGATGATGATATGGATCTCTTCTAGTCAAACTTTGAGCATCTCTTCAGGGAGGAGTTTTATCTAGCCACATTGCAATCAGTACTCATGCAGTAGATTTTGCATCTATAACAAGGAAGTATGACTGTGACATAGTACTCAATGAGTTTTACTGATCTCTCACATTACTCCTTGGATATTGTATAAGATCAATTCTTCATAGATCATACATTTTATCATGTATTATTTTAGGAAATTAGGGATTCAGTGGTATCTCGTTTCATTCCCATGTATGTTGAGGTGTTTGACAAAGCCTTGGTAGTTGAGAGATTTTGGACGATCAAACACTAGAAATGAGAGCTGGTAGTGGGAACCTAATAGCTGAGACCGCAGCAGCAGAAATTCAATGGTATTCACTAGTATCTAAGCATGTTAGATGCTTAAAGAGTTGATCCTAGGACACAGGGTTCGTGGTGTAGGGCTCTCTGGGTGGATTGAATCATCCAAGCAAGAGGTGGTGTTTCTCCTATAACGACCGGGGACATCTGGCTTGGGATAGTCCAACCCAACATACAGATGATCATGAGATAGTCAAGGGACCACCAAGACAAATACAGAGGAAATATAAGGGTGGTTCACAGGGTAGTGAACATGGAAGAGGGGTCGGCAGGTTAGTAGGAGGTGGTCGGAGGTTTGACCAATTACCACCACTACACCCAAGTGGTCATTGCTAGGCTCAGGGAGCTGGTGGACAAGGCTAAGGCCAGCTGTAGGTTATAAAGGCCTATAACCTCGAGGATCCATGGATGATACGAGGTATGATATATGTCTTTTCTACTTTATATTTAGTATTGATAGACATAAGTGTGATTCATTACTTTATTTCTACTTCTCTTTTTCAAGTCTTTGAGATTCCATTTGAGTCATTAGCTTGACCCTTGTGATTGGAGACTCATATGGGTGGTGACTCGGTGATCGGGAAGTAGTGTCGATGATACGATCTGATGCTTGTAGCTGAGAGTTTTGTATGGGATCACTTTGTATCAGTAATGAGGCCTTAGAACGTCATCTTAGGTATGGACTGGCTATCCACAATTCATGCCTAGATTGACTATTTTAGGTTGAGGATGTGTTGTATTCACACTGATGGAATGATATTTTCCTTTATGTTTGAAAAGTAAATCTTGGAAGATCAGGATGAGCTCAGGCATGGGAAGGTGCATTCGATTACTCACCAGTTGGAAAGCATGACTCTTGGACTAGTGGATGCCTCGAGATATAGGTTTCATGTGGTGGTGGTGATGTATGAGCATATATTTCCTTATGAAGTACTAGGTTTACCTCCTCATCGAGATATTTAATTCTTCATTGAATTTCATCCTGGTATGGAACAGATATCTGCACTAGCATATCGTATGGCTCCCACTGAGTTTTGAGTGCTAAGGGTGCATTTGGAGGACTTTCCAGAGAAGGGATTTGTGAGACCTAGTGTTTCCCCCTATACATTGATATAACTGACACTTTAAATCATTTTACTTTTAATTTTAATGTTTTTAATCCCAAAAAAGTGTTATTTTAAGGGTAACTGTCACATTTTATGATTTTATTGGTATTTTGAGCTTAATCAGAAAAGTGGTCTATTTTGGATTTTAACTATTTTAAATTATTTCTATATTTTCACCATAAACTTTTCTATACATATCAAACTCATGAACTTATCTCTTTCTATGGTTATATACATCCTTGGTTTCATATCATTCTTCTGGACCCTAAGCTAAATCTATCATCAGGAAGCTCAAAACTAGCTCACAAATTGGGTCTTGAGAACTGTTCATTGATCTAGAGATGTTTGATATTTGGGCCCGTATCATGTGATTGGACAACCCAAATACTCTGAAATTTTTAAAGAATACAATAAATGAATTTAGTAACAACTTTTTTGAAGGCTTCCATGCATGAATCGATGGTTTTCAAGGCCATTAATGCGGGGGGAACTGACGATTTGGAATATGGAGAGTTTTTCTGGGAAGAATAAATTCTCAAAGTAAAACAGACATAAATCTATCTACACATAGACAAATATGCTTCAATTTGGTGGAGATATTCACAATACATTTATGAATAAATTTTTTTAATACACCATTTCCCAAATATTCCATTTAATTTGGTTAACATGTGGAAATTTTTGGAGGAAAAATCTAGCCTATAAAAGGAGGCAAGAACCTCCTTTCAAAATCATATCATACTATCCAGTCAAACACCGAGGATGAGATCTCCACCAAGGAGTCACGCTACACCATCTTTTCCATTACCCTTTTCTTCTTATTAATTTTTTAATGCCTTCTTTTTTCCCATTCATCTCAATTACCCTTACCAAAGTGGGGTAAACATTTTAGTGATTAGGGGAGGGTTGGTTTTCTATTTTGTAATGCTTAAGTCCATGGAATTAATTGAATGAAATATCCTTATATCTTATGAAACATTGTTTTCAATTTTATATAGCAGTTTTTATTATCAAGTGACATCTTATTTGGTTTTTTATTTCATTATTTATTTATTTTTCTTTGGTAAATGATCATTATCTCCTTCCACTATGTTCCGGTTTATATACGATGGAATTGACTAGGGTTTAGTGCTGTGGAAAAACATTTTTTTATATTACCTAAGTGTAGTCTAGTGATTAACCCTAGGTACTCTATATAATATGAGTGCACACAAAATAGTTTTGAATTTTAATTAGAAGAAAAAAATGTAGTGTTTTTGGAATTGTTTGGTTTTGAAATAAATGAAAAAAAAAGAAATAAATTAAGAAAATGATTGAAATTAAATTGGAAAATTTAGTGATTTAAAACAATGATATGAAAATGGTGATTAAGGCAGGGTCATTTTTAGAATTGAAATTTCATCCTTATTCCATTTAATTCAATATTCTTCTATAAAGTTTTTTTAAATGAGATTTCACGGTCGTTTCCTCTCACTCCTTTGATCAAATGGTGATTGTGAGAGAAAATCTTACAAAGATCTCAATTTGGTCTACTCTCCTTCCATGTGAAATAGAGCTATAGTAAATATACTCAATTAACTTGAGAAATACTCGATCGGGTCTTGTTTATTCCAAAAAATAAAGAACATCCACTACCCCTTTCACATGTACTGACGATGGTTGAGTACTTCACCACTAAGACCTGATTTATTCCATCATATATAAACCAAAACCTAATGGAGGGAGATAATGATCATTGACCAAATAAAAAATCATTAACAGAATAAAAAACCAAATTTGATTGTACTTGATAATAAAAACCTCTATATTGAATTTAAAATAATGTTAAAAAGGATAGAAAGAGATTTCATTCAATTAAGTCCAAGAACTCAATCATTACAAAATAAAAAAACCAACCCCCCCCCCCCAAATCAATCAAATGTTTACCCCACCATGGTAAGGGTAATAGAGATACATGGGGAAGAAGAAGTAATTACAAATTTAAGAAGAAGAAAAAGGGGGAGGAAGAAGATGGTGCAGCATGGAACCTTGGTGGAGATCTCCTCAATGACTGACTGGATGGTATGGGATGATTTTGAAAGGAGTTTCTTACCTCCTTTTATAGACTATAATTTTCCTCCTTAATTTTGTGCATGTTATCCCCATTAAATGTCCTATTTGGAAAATTTTGTCTTCATAAAAGTTGTTCATAACTGTGTTTCACATATCTCCTCCAAATTTCTTTATATTTTTTCATTTTTAGATATAGTTATATCTGTTTTAGTCCAATACTTTATTCTTACTAGGAAGTCTCTCTATATTCCAAATATTCAGTTTACCAAACATTAATGGACTTAAAAATGGCCAATTAAAATGTGGAAGCCTTCATGAAAGTTATTACTCAATATCTTTTGTATCTTACTTACAAATATTAGAGTATTTGGGTCATCCATTCATGATATATGGGACCAACATAAAAAATATCTAGATCTATGAATAGTTTTCAAGGCCTAACTTGTGAGCTGGTTTTATGCTTTCAGATGGTGGTTTTATCTTAGGATCCATAAGAATGAAATGAATCATAGGATTTATATAACCCTAAAAAGAGATAATTTCATGATTTGGATAAGTATATAAACTTTTATGGTATAAATACATAAATAATTTAAAATAGTTAAAATCCAAAATATTTCATTTTTCTAATTAAGCTCAAAATACCACTAAAATCATAAAATGTTACAATTTACCTTAAAATAACACTTTTATGGGATTAAAAACATAAAAATTAAAAGTAAAATTATTGAAAATAATTGTTTTGTCAATTCCCCCACACTTAAATATTTCTTATCATCAATCATAAAATCTCAACATTGAAAATCAAAGGGTGCCAATGTTACCAATATTCAAATTCCAAGGAAATAAAATTAAACAACCATCAATATCAAATAAAATTATAAAATGTTACATAAAATATAAATTCAATTTTCCATTTTTCAAAGAAATATTCAATTCATGTATTCTAATTTTCTCCTTAGAAAAATGATAGAACTTCTCCTTTAATTAATTCAAGCTCCTCAATTCATTATTATTAAATATACAAAATCATGATCTACCTCACAATGGATATTTTATCTCATCACTCATGATAAAATTAAAGTATAGTTATATTAATATCATGAAAACATTATCCTTATCCATTGTATTATAAAGTAACTAATTATACACTTTTTAAAGACAACATTCACATAAAATCATGAGGGATTTCATTAAGGGTTCAAATGACTCTGAGTCTTAAGGTTGGTAGGAATTGATTTTTGAAAATTAAGGCTAAATGAGAAGGTTATTTCTTAAGTACAATTCATGATATAAAAAATAAATTTGTAATGAAATTCTCCCCTTCAAATTATCAACTCCCACTTCACCAAAACTCAAATTAAAGGTTATGATCAAATAAAGAATAATAAAGGATTTGTGCACCCTCTTGAATATTTTTTTTTATTTTATAATTTTTTTTATTTCTCAAAGAACTTTTTCATTTTTTTTTTGGAAATTTATGATTACAGTAAACCTAACATCCAATAACTAACCATGTATAATAACAATCATAGGTCTAATAAGGGAAATTTTTTGTTTTACTAATTCACAACCCATTTTTCTCATTTTTATGGTTCTTCTTTTGAATTTTTTTAATTAAAGAGGGGAAAATAATGAAGTATCATGAATTAATAAACAACCTTAATTTATTCCCACAATAATCACCCCCAAACTTTTTATTTACAATATAAATCATCATTTCCACCATGACTCCCTTCACCCACACACTTTAAATTTAAAATATCATGCAAATACCAAGAGTAGGGTAAAAGTGGATAAAAATGGATTGAAACATGGATCTTCTCTATAAAGGTCATTCATTGTCTCTATGGTCTAAATAAGGATTGATGTAAAGGTGGTATTTTATGGATAAGTGGTTTATAAAAAGTTTCCTAAATCATTTTAAATTTGTTTTTGCATAGTCACAACTTTGAAAAGTTTAAACGAAATTTCTAGTCAATGACATGTCCCCAGATCACTCAAGAAATATTCTCAAAATCAAATAGGAAGTACTTGGTCAAGAAATCCTCTCAGGAATGAGAAATGTGTTTTGGGAAAATCACTCATGGAATGAATAATAATAAAAAATTAATTCTCATGAATTTTAGAAATTCAAATAATGAAAAAATTTAGGTAAATTTCATTTACATGAATCAACCAAGTCTATTAAATCATGAGTCCTCATTTCAATATCCATGCTTCACTTTGAACATTAAATTCTCTATTTTACTCATTAAATCTTGTTAACATTGAAATGTAAAATATGGTATGACGGGATTCATAAGATACTCATGTATCTTAGATAAGTCAATTAAAGAATGAATTCAAGTGTGGACATGAAATTTCAGTTTTAGGCTCGAAACATGTTTTTAGACAAAAATGTAGGGAGTTTAAAAGATAAAAAGTAAAATTGAAATGCCTTTTGAAATGAATCTTAGTCCTCTTTCCCCTTGGCTATTTGGGGATTACTTTTTACATCATTAACCTATAAAATAAAACTACCCAATTAACTAAAAGGATAATTTCATTTAAGCTCAAAAATATAAGAGGGAGTGGGATACATGTTGGACTACTTTATAAAACTAAAATTGAAATCTAAATTTCTAAAAATAATTTAAAGATAAATCTTATTATGATACCTCAAGTAGGCATTGGGTTTTGACTACCTCCATATGGGATGTTAAATTTGGTTATCCCCAATCTGATGGTGGGTTAAGTTTCTTTATCATTAACCAATAAAAATTCTTTTTTCTAGTATGCACTTATTATATTTTGTTTAGGAATCCATGGATATATTAATACAAATACACCCCCATAAAAATGAGATAAAACATTCATGGTGGATGTAGGATAATGAATGATTCAACTTTCTTAGTTTCCACTTGGACAACTTATTCTTGATTCTTCAATTATTTCTCAAGGTATGCTGCATCAATGGAATAATAAACTAGAATGTTAGATTTTAATTCTATTTGAAAAAATAAAACATGAAGAATCAATATAAAATTCTTCATTTTTAATGTGAGTAGAATGCATCTCATTTTCCTCAAGAAAAACCACTTTGTTCTCCTCTTAAACTCCCTCCAATAAGTGTTCAACAAGTTTAGGGAGATCTATATGTTCTTCATCAAGTGCATCTTCTTTTTCTTAGTCATCCACCAATATAATAAATGTTATGACCAAATCTAAAAATTTAAAACAATTAGAGGTTATTCTCAATTTAGTTTTAAAAATATTGAATATAATGTGTTCATGAAAACATCATCTCCCTGAGTTTGTTCGTTTTCAATCTCTTCTCCAGTGGAAATAACCTATTATATTTGAGTAGTATAAGATAGAGGTAGGTAGTCATCCTCATCTATTTTATGTATCTCCTTATAAAAATAAGGTAAGACTAATGTGGACTATTATTAAACCATGGAAACTTTATAAATTTTTGGAAAGTAATGGGAGAACTCAGTTAGATCTCAGACCATCACTTTAAAAAAAAATTGTCCATACCCTCACTCAGACCATCTATAAATTCTTTGAATGATTTATATTTATTATTTGATTTAAAAAACAACCTCACCTATCTAAAAATATAATAAACATCATATTCCATGGAAAATGGTGAGTCAATAATTGGTTATTTCATCAGTGAGTAATTATTCCATGACTTAAAGAAATAATCATTTGAAAACATCACGACAAAAGTTTTTTTAAAAAAATTGATATTTGAAAAGTTTATAATATTTATAATTAGATTATGGAACTGACTCCTAAAAAATGGTGAAAATTTTGAGTCATGCATATCATGGGGCATGGAAAATAATTATATTACCGAAGTGTAGTCTAGTGATTAACCCTAGGTAATCTCCTGAAGAGGATTTCACACAAAACAGTTTGTAATTTTTAATTAGAGGAAAAGAATGTAGTTCTTTTATAATTTTTTTTTTTTTTGAAATAAATTAAACAAAATAAATAAATTAAGAAAATTATTTAAAGAAATTGGAAATTCAAGTGATTTAAAATAATGATATTATAATGGTGATAAAGTCAGGGTCAATTTTCCAATTTAAATTCTATCCTTATTCTACTTAATTAAATATTCTTCTAAAAAGTTGTTTAAAATGATATTCCATAATACTTTACTCTCACTCCTTAGGTCAAATGGTGATGGTGAGAGAAAACCTTACTAAGATTTCAGTTTGGTCTAATCTACTTCCATGTTCAAGAGAGTTACTGTAAATATTCTCAAATAACTTAGGAAATACCTGATCAGATATTTTTTATCCCAAAAAATCAAGATCATTCACTACCCCTTTCACACATACTAATGATCTTAGAGTACTTCACCACTAAGCCATGGTCTATTCCATATTATATAAACCAAAACCTAGTTGAGGTAGATAATTATCGTTGACCAAATAAAAAATCAATAATGGAATCAAAAACCAAATATGATCATACTTGATAATAAAAACCACTATATAAAATAGAAAACAACAATATAGAATAGAGAATGATATTTCATTCAATTAAGTCCAAGAACTCAAGCATTGTAAAATAGAAAATGAACCCTCTCCCAATCACTCAAATTTTTACTGCACCATGGTAAGGGTAATCGAGATAAATAGGAAATAAAAAGACATTAAAATTTTAATAATAAGAAAAGGGGGAGGAATAAAATGGTGCAGTGCAGCTCCTTGGTGGATATCTCCTCCTCAGTGATCGACTGGATGGTATGGGATGATTTTTAAAATATTTTCTTACCTCCTTTTATAGTCAAAAATTTTCCTCTGAATTTATCCATCATGTATCCCTATTAAATGGCCAATTTAGAAAATGGTGTCTTCATAAAAGTTGTTCAAAAAATTATTTATCATCTCTCCTAAAAATTTCAACATATTTTTTCATGTGTATAGAGAGTTATGGTCGTTTTACTCCAAGAAATTATTATGCCTAGGTAGACTCTCTATATTCCAAATATTCAGTTTACCACGCATTAATGGCCTTCAAAATGGATGGTGAATCAATTATAAAAGTTTTCCCCTAATTTATTTCACGTCTTAGTTCCAAATTTCAGAGTATTTGGGCCTTCCAATCATGATATATGGTCTCAACATCAAAAATATCCAAATATATGAATAGTTTTCAAGGCCCACCTTGTGAGATGGTTTTGAGCTTCTAGATGGTATATTTAGCTTAGGGTCCATAAGAATTAAAAGAAAATAAGTATGTATATAACACTAAAAAGATATAATTTAATGATTTAAATGATTATAGAAAATTTTATTTCTTAAATATAGAAATAATTAAAACATTTAAAATCCAAAATAGAACATTTTTTTTATTAATCTCAAAATACCACTAAAATCATAAAATTTGACAGTTTCCCTTAAAATAACACTTTTTGGGGATTAAAAAAATTAAATTAAATGTAAAATTATTGAAAATATTAGTTTTTTTAGGAATACTCAATGTTGTTCTCCAAGAAGGTGGATGGGAGTTTGTGGTTATGTGTGTATTATCAGCTATTGAATCAAGTGACCATAAAGAATAAGTATCCTCTATCGAGGATTTATGACCACTTTGATCAGTTGAGAGGGGAGAGATGGTTCTCAATATTGACCTCAAATTAGTCTATCACCATATGTGATTACATGATGAGGATATACCAAAGACGGTATTCCAATTTCGCTATGGTCACTATGAGTTCTTAGTGATTTCATTCGGCATGATGAATTCCCAAGCAGTGTGCATGGGACTCATGAACCAAATATTTCATCCTTTTTTACACCGGTTAATGGTGGTATTCATCAATGACATCCTAGTGTATTCTTAGTATGAGGAGGAGAATGTGAGACACTTGAAGATGGTTCTTAACACAATACAAGAGCACCATCATTATAGAAATCTCTTGAAGTATAAGTTTTAGATTCAAGAGGTCCACTTCCTTGGAAAAAACTTAGAGGCTGGAGTAGTAGTGGACTTGGTAAAGTTTGCAGTAGTGATTTCTAGGGATATAACCAAGAGCTTTACCAAGGTGTGGTGTTCCCTTTGGTTGGTAGGGTACTATTGGAGGTTTGTACCCAATTTCTCTAGAGTGGAAGCACCCTTGACAGCTTTGACCCAAAAGGGGTAGCTGTTTTTGTGGATGGAAAGGTTCTAGAAGTTCTTTAAAGATATGTGGAAAAGTTAGAAGAGTTTTTTAAGGACCCAAACCCAGTTGCCCAGAGCTGGTGCCTTATTTGATTACGTTGGCATACATACAATGAATATGAATCCCGAAATACCGAGTAGTTTAGTATTATTGGAAAAAACTTACATACATAAGTTTATCATTAAAACATTAAAGGAAACAAAACACTATTTTATTCCACTAGATACATCATGTCTCCTAGATTATGCTTGCGCGTCATTCATAAATTACTTCTTCATGTCCTAAGAAAATGAAACATAAGAAAGGGTTGATCTCAAATTCTCAGTAATAGTAAGCAATACAGTGGAAGTTAATATAAAAATTAGACATGGTGAATAATTGAAAACACAAGCCTTTAATAATGAACTTGAACACATTATGGAAGAAATATGAGCTAAATAAATAATTCCATAATTAAATATAATCATGGGTATTCTACTAATTAATAACCACATAAACTTCAAATAATAGCATCATAATGAGGGAAGTTCATATGTCGAACATCATAACCATACCATCCAAGCCTCGTGCTAGGACCATAAAATAATCATTTTGCCAAGGCCTCGTTCCAAGACTATAGTTTGTCTCATGAGACCTACCGATGCATAGAGGGGATGTATTGGGCCCCACCCATCACATAATAATTCCAATGCATTCCTAATATGAGAGTGTATCAACATAAACAACATATATATTCATATTGAAACTATCATATGAAATGTAACTAACTTTCGCCAATTATTGAACATAAACACTAACCATTTGGAATAATATGATGAATGGTTTTAGGATAGATCATACACAATAAAGTTAGTCATAAACCATTAAATAAAATATGGTATATGACTTCATAAATTATTAAACCCAATAATACCATGGAATCAATAAGAGCATTGAACAAAAATACTCCTATAAAATCATTAAGCAATTTTGAGGTAAATACTATTTTATTTTGAAAAGAAGAGTTATTTTGGAAAATATTTGTATAAAACCATAAGGGAAGTAAGATATTATTTTCATAATAAAATTAGTATTTTTATAAATATAATGGTTTCCAAAAATAGATTATAGAGTGCCCTTGTAAATAGATATGAATTGGAGAAATTCCCTTTAATCGGGCTTCTATTTTGGAAACAATTTTGAAATTTCCTTTTAAAACATGTAATTGTCCATAAAATAAGGAAGGGTTCTGATTTTTAAACATATATATGATACTCACACAGAATATATGATGAGTACATGACAATACATAAGAATTTCTTTGAGGAAATTAGACAATGAAAGTAACCCGAATGAAAATGGAAGTTCGGGTGAAAAACCATTACCTTAACTCCAAACGTGTTCTTATCTCGAATTTAAGCTCCTAGAATATGAAATTATACTTATTAATAACTTATTTAAAAACCTATTAGAAATGTATTTAGTTTATCATAATCCTTTTTAGTTCATTTATACCCTTATTTCTAAGTTATTAGATTGAATTTCATTGTTATGGGGTGTTCATTTTCTTTATTTTCATAATCGGTTCACTTGTTTGTAAGTAATGGAGTTCATTTGGAATAGTTATAAATATTCAGGATTATAATTATATATTATTTATGAAGATAAATAATTGGTAATGTTCATTTCTATCATTTTGTTATATGGAATGAGGATGAATCGTTAGATGAGAACCACTTCGATTATTTGGCATTATTTGGATTATTATGAACTAGTTTTGTCATATAACTTAATTATATGTACATATTCTGGTTCTTGAATATTAATTATGTTATAATACATATATTATAGTCTGGTTCAACCATAAATATGGTTTCATGACCAATAATTAAGAAGAAAATCAAGAAATAAACTTCATCGTCCACGAAGGCTATGAATTCAAACATCATGGACGTTGATTTCATTTATAAAAATAAAAGGGAGGGAGTAAGAATATTTATGATGGGTCTTCCATTCACATGAAATAAATATAGTATATATATGTTACTAGAGTTATCATGATAATTTGGACAGAGGAGGTGAGGATAGAAAAATAAAAGACATGAACTTGAAAATAAAAGAAAAGATAAAAGATCCCTTATGAAAATTCAGCAGCATAACGGCGTCACTTAAAATTTCATAAAATCAAATGATTAGAAAAAAAGTGTATCTAATAATATTAAAATAAAAAGTAAAGTAATAAGAATGAATAAAATAAAACCTCAATATATGAGAAAGTAATTTCAAATAGATAACATAAAAGAAGTATCGACTTAAAGAAGAGAATGAAGGATTCCCTTACCTTATAGAATAACTCCTAGATCTTGAAGGATGGGACCTTGGAGGCTTAGGTAAACATTTAGAGTACTCCTAGAGAGGTAAATACACCAGAGCTTCGAGTATGAGGGATTTGGAATGAAAGAAAACGAATGGATGAGTGGGTATTTATAGAAAAAGAGAGGTAATTTTTTAATAATTTCAAAGGGACAACTCATTAGTGGTTTTTGCCAATCCATGGGCTTGATCATGGTATTTTCCCATGGTTTAAGATACTTGGGACACCTCATGTCATAAGTTACTATACACAAGCCTACCAGCCTTTTATTTTCATTATTATGTCATTATGATGTTATTAAACTACTGAATACTCAAAACTGTATTTTTCACTATTCACGAAAAATTCAAGTATTTTAGAAAAATAAAAAAATTCACCCCTACTATATTTTGACGTGTAGAATTCAAAATTGAAATCCATTTTTCAAAAATAATTTTTTAAATATTATTAATTTAATTTTTAAATAAGGTCATAGTAAATTCGAAAAATAACAATCCTGAAGTGCAATTAGTTTTATGTGACATTGAAAAATTAATTAAGATCCCATTATCATATTACCTTACGAAAATAAAATAATATTATTATTTAATATTCATAAGGTTCATATTACTATTCATATTACTATTTATATTACTATTCATAAGGGTATGTTACTATTCATCAAAAATTAAGTTTGTTCTATCGGACTCCAAATGACTTACTGAACACAACTCTAGATGACCATTTCTTGAAATTCAAAACATAGAAGAGGCAAAGTTGTGTTTAATGGATAGATTATAAAATTTAATTCTATATTTATTTTCAAAACCTTGGGATGTTACATTCTCCCCTCCTTACAAAAATTTCATCCTCAAAATTCACAAAATATTACCTAAAAAGATTCGGGTATGTCTTTAACATAATCTCCTCAAGCTCCCATGTTCTTCCTCCATCTTATGAATCCTCTATAGAACCTTCACCAGACGAGTCATCTGATTTTTTAATACTTGTTCTCTAGTATCAAGAATCTTGATAGGCTCTTCATAGTAAGATAGATCGGGCTCAAGTTCTACTTCTTCATATGTGAGTACATGTGTTTGGTCTAGCATGTACTTTCTTAACATTGACACGTGGAACACATTGTGAACCTTGGAGAGACTTGGCGGCATTGCCAAATGGTAAGCTACAGCTCCAATTTGGTCCAGAATTTCAAAAGTTCCTATGTACCTGGGACTCAATTTACCTTTCTTACCGAAACGTATAACTCCCTTCCATGGAGATACCTTCAAGAAAACATGATCTCCTACCTGAAATTCCAAATCCTTCCTTCAGTTGTCAGTATAGCTCTTCTGCCTACTTTGAGCTATTTTGATATGGTTTTGGATAATCTTCACCTTCTCTGTTATTTCTTCAACACGTTTCTTTCTTTCACCAACATCATCCCAGCAAGTTGGTGCATGACATCTCCTCCCATATAATGGTTCATAGGGTGCCATCTGAATACTTGAATGGAAGCTATTTTTGTAGGAAAATTCTACGAGAGGTAAATACTGATCCCACATGCATTGAAAATCAAGTGAACAAGACCTCAACATGTATTCCGATGTTTGAATTGTCCGTTCTGATTGTCCATCAGTTTGTGGGTGGTAGGCAGTTCTCAAATGAAGATCAGTATCTAGGTCCTTCTGAAGACTTTTCCATAATCTTAATGTAAAATGTGGATCATGATTAGAAACAATCAATATGGGTACTCTATGAAGTCTCACAACTTCATTAATATATAGTCTTTCTAGACATTCAAGTGGTAGATCTTCTCTTATAGAAATAAAATGTGCTAACTTGGTAAGTCGATCAACAATAAACCATATTTCATAATTACTTCTAGGAGTCTTTGGTAATACCATGACAAAGTCCATAGTGATATTATCCCATTTCCACTCAGGTATGGGAAGAGGTTGCAATACTCTTCCAAGTTGTTGCCTTCCAGCTTTCACTTGTTGACAAACCATACATCTTGACACAAAATCAGCAATCTCCCTCTTCATGTTGTCCCACCAGAAATGTTCCTTCAAATCTCTATACATCTTAGCACTACCAGGGTGTATAGAGAAATTGGAACTATGAGAATCATCCAACAATTCCCTTTTTAGATCAGGTATATCGAGAACACAAATTCTCTTCCCAAATTTGAAAATCCCATTTTCATATATGAAGTCACTCAATCTCCCATCATTCACAGCTTTAATCTTCTTTTGAAACCCCTCATCATTATCCTAAGAACTTTTTATCCTTTCTAGTAAATATGGTTTGGCAACCATTTAAAAAAGCATTGATGTTCCACCTTCCATGGTTATTACCATATCCATCTTTACTAGATCCATTAAAATAGGATCCCTTTCCATTATCATCTTTCTCAAAACTCCATGATCCTTTATGCTCAAGGCATCTACCACCTTATTTTTCATCCCCGGTTGGTAGTGTATCATGCAATCATAATCCTTGAGTAGTTCAAGCCATCTCCTTTTCCTCATGTTGAGTTATTTCTGTGAGAAAATATACTTCAAACTCTTATGATCAGTATAAACCTCACATTTTTCACCATAGAGATAATGTCTCCATATCTTCAAAGAAAATATTACAGCAGCTAACTCAATATCATGAGTAGGATAGGTTTTCTCATGAATTTTTAGTTGTCGTGATGCATAAGTAATAACCCTATCATTTTTCATAAGTACACAACCAAGTCCTTTCATTAAAGCATCACTATAAATAACAAACCCATCATTCCCCGATGGTAGAGTAAATATAGGAGCATTGATTAATATTCTCTTTAGTTCTTTAAAAAATTATTCACAATATTTTGTCCAAACAAATTTAACCCTTTTACGTGTGAGATTCGTTAGGGGGTTAGCCAGTCGTGAAAAATTCTGTACGAAACGCCAATAATAACCTGAAAATCCAATAAAACTTCATACCTTAGTTATGTTTGTTGGAATGGGCCAATCTTGGATTTCCTTTGTCTTTGCAGGATCAACTAGGATTCCATCCTTAGAAACAATATGGCCAAGAAAAGAAAACTCCTGAAGCCAGAATTCACACTTGTTAAACTTCCCATATAATTCATGTCTTCTAAGAGTCTTCAGGATAATGAACAAGTGATTTTCATGATCTTCATAGATTTTAGAGTATACCAATATATCATCAATAAATACCACTACAAAGTCATCGAGATATTCCTTGAAAACTCTATTCATTAGATCCATGAAGACAGAGGGTGCATTATTCAATCCAAAAGGAATTACTGGAAACTCGTAATGCTCGTACCTAGTTCAAAATGTTGTTTTTGGAATGTCTTCCTTCTTCACACTAAAATGATGATATCCAGATCAAAGGTCAATCTTTGAAAAGTATTGATATCCATTTAGTTGGTCAAATAAATCATCAATACGAGCTAGGGGATACTTGTTCTTTATTGTTATAACATTTATCTCCCTGTAGTCGATACATAATCTCATAGATCCATCTTTCTTCTTAACAAAAAGGACAGGGGCTCCCCATGGAGAAAAACTAGGGCAAATAAATCCCTTATTACTCAATTCCTCTAGTTGTCTCTTTATCTCCACTAATTCCACATTAGACATTCTATAAGGGGTCTTCAATATGGGCCTTGAACTAGGAATTAAATCAATAGAAAACTCAATTTCTCATTCTGGAGGATGTTCAGGTAAATCTTATAGAAACACATCAACATATTCCCTCACAATAGGTACATCATCTATTTAAAAATTCCTTTCCTCGCCCACAGTTATTTCATTCTCATCCTCCCCAATAATTGAATTTAGTTGAGCTATTAGGGGTGGATCTAGATAATAATCAGGTGATGACGATTATGCTCTAAAGATAAGGTGTTCTTTATCATCATCATCAAAAATCGTAACCTCCTTATTCATACAATAAATTTTTTCATCATGGTTCAAAAACCAATCCATACTGAGGATAATATCAAATTCAATCATGGGTATGACGATGAGATCAGTAGATAAAGAACATTTATGTTCCCTAATGGGAACTGATTCACAGAACTTTGTAGCAATGATACTTCCCTTAAGAGTTTTT
This sequence comes from Viscum album, assembly GCA_963277665.1. Classification (NCBI taxonomy): domain Eukaryota; kingdom Viridiplantae; phylum Streptophyta; class Magnoliopsida; order Santalales; family Viscaceae; genus Viscum; species Viscum album. The sequence continues at coordinate 807,736,039 of OY728140.1, read as the reverse complement.
ACTAACAACTCCCTTGTTAAATCGAATTGGAAATATCTAATTTTCTTATCAAACTGGGAAGATATGAAATAATGTGATGATCCAGAATCAAATAAAGCATTGGATAAGCTTGAGGAAATGATTAATGTATCTGCCACCACATCACGTGGAACTTCAACCACTGCAGTTGTGATTTCATAAGCTTGTCCCTAATCCCTTGGCCTTCTCTATTGCATATTTCCTTGACATTTTGGACAATCATTATCATAGCATCCCATCTCCTGACAACTATAGCATTGAACATCATTGGCTTCCTTATTCCCTTTGCAATCACCAGCAAGATGGCCTTTTTGACCACATTTGTAGCATACTCCTTTTCCTTTTAAGCATGCACCAGGGTGTTTCTTTCCATAATTGTCACATGGTGGAAATTTAACTCTTCCCTTCTTCCCCGTTTCCTTATTTCCTTTCCCAGGGTTTTCAGTAGCCCTCTTCTTTTCTTGCTTTCCCTTAAAGTCATAAGACTTAGAGAATTATTTTTCTATCTTGATTGCACATGAAACTATATCCTCATATGATGAAAAAATTTAGGAGACCAGTGCCCGCCAGAGGAATGGTTTTAGTCCATCAAAGAATCGATCAATTTTTCTCCTTGGATTTCATATATAGTCCACAACATGTCTTGCTAGCCTTATGAATTTGGCTTCATACTTGGAAACATTTTCATCCTCCTTCTTCCTCAGATTCAATAATTATCTCTCCATATCTTCTCGCTGCTCATGAGGGAAATATTTTTCTAAGAATATTTCCTTAAAATCCCTCCATTATATCTCTTTTATCTCTTCCTCTTCCTTTGTGTTTTGGATTAAAGACCACCACTGATCTGCATCTCCCGATAGATGATATATTGCCATTACAACATTCTCTCTTTCATTACATCCCAAAGTGAGAAATATCTTCTCAAGGGAATATATCCACTACTCTGCTACAAATGGTTTTGCAGTCCCGTTGAATGATGGAGGCTGTTTTCGCATAAAGCGATCAAGCATGGCTCCTCCGCGTGGTGGATCTGGATGGTCCATACGAGTAAGGTTATTATTCATAACCTGATTAAGTTGTCCCAGTATAGTTATGAGTTGCTCAGCACCAGTCACAGCACCAGAGCCAACATCATTATCATGCATCGGAGAAAAATCTCTATATGGGACACGTGCATTCAGGCGATTTCCATTCCATCCACTAGGCACCATATCTAGATAATGGCATACACTAGATTAGGTTATGAATCATAATTTATAATCTTAACTTAATAAAATACTTAGAAAAAATTGATATCCTACGAATGGCTAATCCCATATTCAGAAATATGGTTTCTTTGAGGAATATTTTACATTTAAATCCTTCAAAGTGGCTTGTAAAGAAAATGTGAATTATCCTAAGCATATCCCCTGGGAGTTTCGTAACCAAGAGTGCAGCAAGGCCCGTTGTCATGCACCAGTTCTCGTTCGAGTCTAGCTCAAAGCGGTGTTTTCGAGTTTTACCCCTAGATACATCTGTGCCAGAGCTACCTCTACCTGCTCGTATCCAGACAGGGATGTATTACTTGAAAGATCCACATAATATATTCCTTACCAAAATACTAGGACATTATTGTATGTATATCCTCAAATACTAACTTATGGAATCTTCCCCAATTCTACGTTTTCTAGTTTCCAAGTATTCTACTAAACTTCCTTTGATATCAACTGTAAGGACCCGACCCCAGTTGCCCAGAGTCGGTGCCTTATTTGATTACGTTGGTATACATACAAGGAATATGAATCTTGAAAGACTGAGTAGTTTAGTATTATTGGAAACAAGTTACATACATAAGTTTATCATTATAATAGGAAGGGAAACAAAATACTATTGTATTCCAATAGAAACATCACGTCTCCTAGATTATGCTTGCACATCATTCATAAATTACTTCTTCATGTCCTTAGAAAATGAAACATAAGAAATGAGTGAGCTCAATTGCTTAGTAAGAGTAAGCAATACAGTGGAAGTTAATATAAACATTAGACATGGTGAATAATTGAAAATACAAGCCTTTAATAATGAACTTGAACACATTATGGCGGAAATATGAGCTAAATAAATAATTCCATAATTAAACATAATCATGGGTATTCTAATAGTCGAATAACCACATGAACTTAAAATACTAGAATCATAATGAGGGAAGTGCATATTCCGGACATCATAACCATATCGTCCAAGCCTCGTGCTAGGACCATAAAATAATCATTTTTTCAAGGCCTCATGCCAAGACCATAGTTTGTCTCATGAGACCTACTGATGCATCGAGGGGATATAGCGGGCCCCACCTGTTACATAATAAGTCCAATGCATTCCTCATATGAGCGTGGATCAACATAAACAACATATATATTCATATTGAAACTATCATATGAAATGTAACTAACTTTCACCAATTATTGAACATAAACACTAACCATTCGAAATAATATGATGAATGGTTTTAGGATAGATCATACACAATAAATTTAGTCATAAACCATTAAATAAAATATGGTATATGACTTCATAAATGATTAAACCCAATAATACCACGTAATCAATAAGAGCATTGAACAAAAATACTCTTATAAAATCATTAAGCAATTTTGAGATAAATAATCTTTTATTTTGAAAAGAATAGTTCTTTTGGAAAATATTTGTATAAAACCAGAAGTGAAGTAAGATAGTATTTTCATAATAAAATGATTATTTTTAGAAATATAATGGTTTCCAAAAACAGATTATTGAGTTCCCTTGTAAATAGATATGAATTGGAGAAATTCCCTTGAATCGGGCTTCTATTTTGGAAACAATTTTGAAAGTTCCTTTTAAAACGTGTAACTATCCATAAAATAAGGAAGTTTTATGGTTTTTAAACATGTATATGATACTCACACATAATATATTATGATTACATAACAATACATAAGAATTTAATTGAGGTAATTAGACAATGAAAGTAACCCGGATGAAAATGGATGTTTGGGTGAAAACCCCTTACCTTAACTCCAAATGTGTTCTTCTCTCGAACTTAAGATCCTGGAATATGAAATTATACTTATTAATAAATTATTTAAAAACATATTAGACATGTATTTAGTTTATAATAATTATGTTAAGTTTATTTATACCCTTATTGCTAAGTTATTAGATTGAATTTTATTGTTATGGGGTGTTGATTTTCTTTATTTTCATAATCGGTTCACTTGTTTTTAAGTAATGGAGTTCATGTGGAATGGTTATAAATATTCAGTATTAGAATTATATATTATTTATGAACATAAATAATTGGTAATTTTCTTTTCTATCATTTGGTTATATGGAATGAGGATGAATCGTTAGATGAGAACCACTTCGATTATTTGGCAGTATTTGGATTATTATGAACAAGTTTTGTCATATAACTTAATTATATGTACATATTCTGGTTCGTGAATATTAATTATATTATAATACATATATTATAGTCTGTTTTAACCATAAATATGGTTTCATGACCAATAATGAAGAAGAAAATGAAGAACGAAACTTCATTGTCCACGAAGGCTATAAATTGGAACCTCATGGACGTTGATTTCATTTATAAAAATAAAAGGGAGGGAGTAAGAATATTTATGATGGGTATTAAATTAAAATAAAATAAATACAGTATATATATGTTACTGTATTTATCATGATAATTTGTATAGAGGAGGTGAGGATCGAAAAATAAAAGAGATGAACTTGAAAATAAAAGAAAAGTTAAAAGATCCCTTATAAAAATCTGGCAGCCTAACGGCATCACTTAAAATTTCATAAAATAAAATGATGAGAACAAAAAGGGTATATCATCATATTTAAATCAAAAATGATAGTAAGATGAATGAATAAAACCAAACCTCAATATATGAGAAAATAATTTCAAATAGATAACATAAAAGAAGTATCGACTTAAAGAAGAGAATGAAGGATTCCCTTACCTTGTAGAATAACTCCTAGATCTTGAAGGATGGGACCTTGGGGGATTAGGGACACCTTGGGAGGACTCATAAAGAGTTAAATCCACCAGATCTTCGAGGATGAGGGATTTTTAATGAAATAAAACGAATGTATGAGTGGGTATTTATAGAAAAAAAGAGGTAATTTTTTAATAATTTCAAAGGGACACCTCATTAGTGGTTTTTTCCAAACCATGGGCTTTCCCATGGTATTTGCCCATGGTTTAATCCACTTGGGACACCTAATGTCATAATTTACTATACACAAGTCGATCAGCCTTTTATTTTAATTATTATTTCATTATGATTTCATTAAACTACTGAATACTCAAAACTGTATTTTTCACTATTCATAAAAAATTCAAGTATTTTAGAAAAATCCCAAAAATTCACCCCTACTATTTTTTGATGTGTAGAATTCAAAAGTGAAATCTATTTTTCAAAAATAATTTTTTAAATATTATTAATTTAATTTTTAAATAAGGTTATAGTAAATTCAAAAAATTAAAATCTTGAAGTGCAATTAGTTTTATGTGACATTGAAAAATTAATTAAGATCCCATTATCATATTTCCTTATGAAAATAAAATAATATTATTATTTAATATTCATAAGGTTCATATTACTATTCATATTACTATTTATATTACTATTCATAAGGGTGTGTTACTATTCATCAAAAATCAAGTTTGTTCTATCAAACTCCAAATGACTTACTGTAAACAACTCTAGATGACCATTTATTGAAATTAAAAACATAGAAGAGGTAAAGTTGTGTTTAATGGATATATTATAAAATTGAATTCTATATTTATTTTAAAAACCTTGGGATGTTACAAGTTCTCCCTTATTGATTTTTCTATACGAGGGTGTTGAGTATGTAGTGTTCCTACGATGCATCAGGGACCAAACTTAGTAATTTATTAATGAAAAGGAAAGTGTTTATTTCTTATAGTACGTGTTATTTAAGACCACATTATTAAAACTACATGACCCATGATATTGATTTAGTAGTGGTAGTCTTCACATTGAATTCATGGTGATACTAACTAATGAGCGAGCGGTTTATCGTTTACTTTGACCACAAGAGTATCAAGTATATATTTTCTCATAAGGATCTTAACATGAGATAGAGGTAATGTCTAGAGTTCCTCTAATAATATGAATTTGAGATTTTTTATACTCCTAATAGGGGAACATGGTGAAATATGCTCTCAGTAGGTGATCTTGTTCTCAGTTGTTGGATGAGGCTTCAGAGTAGTTAGTCTTGTTGTGGTTTTTCTTATTGGAAAAGTATGTTTCTTTATATCTACAGTTGATAGATGTTACCCCGCCTCTTTTTCAACATGTTTGGGATTCTCAGTTAGGAGATATTGATTATGAGACATTATATACTCATATTTCCACTGTAAATGCTCTTGATGGATATTATTAATAAGGGGATCATGTTATCCTTTTCATAGGAAGAACAATGGTACCTTTGATATTGTGGGATTAGATGATGTGGGAGTTTCATATATCCCCTTTGGTGGTACATACATGTGTTTAAAAGATGTACCAAGACCTCTAGAATTAATTTTTTTATCCATACATAGAGAATAGAGTTATAGATTTTGTCTCTCGATGTCTCACTTCTCAACTGGTGAAGGCAGAGCACGAGGTTCTAGCCGGTTTAGCTCAACCCCTTTAGGTGCCATAGTGGAAGTGGGATAGGATTTACATGGACTTCATGATTGTATTACCACACACTTATAAGGGACATGATTCCATATGGGTGATTATATAATGTCTCACCATGTAATCCCACTTCTTATCTATTCGAGAGAAAATTTCAGTAGAGATCTCAGGGTGCCTCTACATAAAGGAGATAGTCCAGCTCCATGGAGTTCTCGTGACTATTGTCTCTGATCATGATTCTCAATTCACATCTTGTTTATGTAGAGGATTTCATGAGGACTTTAGGACTCATTTATGCTTAAGCATAGAGTTTCACCCCCAAACTGAAGGCTAGAAAGAGTAGTCCATTCAGGTCTTGGAGGGCATGTTATTGTTGAGTCATAAATTTTACTTATGAATTTTTTATTTCTTTAGTTTTTGAAATCACAAACTCCTTCCTAAATAATTTTTTACTAACTTTAATGTCCAAATTATTTTTAGAATGTTTTTTTTGAATAAAACAAAAACTTTTACCAAACATAGAATTAGTTCTAAAGAATTAATGAATATAAACTTACTTTATTCATTATGATTATCATAATGGCATGTGTCTGATAATCATTAGATTCACATTTATTAGATCAAATTTAAGAATTTATGTCTTGCCTTCATACTAAAAAAATCTTTATAATCATACTGATATCGGAACCAATAAACATCATATTCATACTCATAAGTATTATCATAATGACATTTGTAAGGAATTTTATCAGACTGACCAAGTTTAAATTCTAAATACAGAAAATTGATTTCTATGGTAATGGAATGCCTTTTACACTATTATGGTTTAAATCAATATGATGTTGGACTTTTAGTTACAAAAGAGTCTTCAAAGTTAAACTTATCCAATTTGTTGTAACAAACTCAGAGGAAATATGACTTTTAGAGAAAATATGACCATTGTAAGGGTTACATATAAATACCTGGTCTTTTGAAGTGATTAGTGTTGATTGATTAATTTTGAAAATTATCATTTTTTCTAGAGATATGAAGATTAAAAATCATGAATGGATTGTTCTTAGTCTTTTTTAAATGTTTTAGAGTTGTTTCTTCTTAAGTAAACCTTGTCAGGTTGTCCCATTAAGATTTATTTTTCATTGTAATCGTGTATCTGATCATCATATTGATTGAGGGCTTGCAGTGATAGCAAGATAGGGAATCTGATCATTGTATTGATCGAGGGATTGTGGGGATAGTAAGATAGATAATCTGATCCATCATATCAAGGGATGTTATGGATAGGAAGATAGAGAAAATATGATATTCATATGAAGGGATGTCCTTACTAAGGAAAGACAGACTTTCTTATAAGTATAAAACATGGGACATCATTAGGCAAGGTTTTTTGATACCTTACTCTTAAGGTTAAAAGCGGTTTATTATTCTAAATAGAAATAATTTATTTTTATATAATTTATATTGATTTACTTTTTTATTACAATTAATATAATTCCTTTATGTTTGTATGTTTTAGTTTTATCGTAATGACTCTGAATACGATAAAAACAATTTCATTTACTAATCAGATCTACTGTGCATACGTGACAAACTATTTTAATTTTATCTATCTCGAATATAATATATTTAATATAATTTAATCATATAAATTATTATTATGATTCTACTGCTTTGATATATCGAAATATATCTTAATTATGATACTTTGATAATCAGACTGATCTAGGTATGAATCTGATCCTTTTATATAAAGAGGTTTTGTTAATTGTTTTAGTTTAAATTCCTTTAAACTAAAGTTTTTTAAACTAAAATTCACCCCCCTCTCCTATTTTAATTAATCCAACTATAATATATTCATTTAATTCTAATATCAATATATCTCATATTGATATCCTACAATTGGTTTTAGACCAGGATTCCACTACTCAAATACTTACTGATCTTTTTTTATTATTCACTTTTTCAAGTTTGTTTAATTTTTTTTATAAGTTTTTTTGTTTATTAAAATTTTTAGACTCATCATATATTAATCTTGTTTTAATGATCAAAAATCCTATACATTTTGTAAAGCTTTCTAATCATATTTAATCTATCTAAAATCATGTGTACAAATTATTAGTTTCTTTATGCTTTAAATAAACTTATCCAAGATCTTAAGTGATATGTTTAATGATTGTAAACTATTTTGGGTCTGTGTAATAATGGATTTCCTTCATAATTGATTAAGTCTAATATATTCTATGAATATCACTATTTAAGTATGTATACAGATATCTGGATAAGTCTGAGAAACCATGAGTCTTCCACCGGTTATGTTTTTCTGGAAAAGGACCTAGACACTATGACCAAACACCATGACCAGACACCGTGACCAGACACCGTGACCATCCATACACTGTGATCATCTAGACACCATGCCCATATAGAAACTGTGACCATCAAAACATCGTGACCATCCAAACACTGTGACCATCCAGACATTGTGCCCATCCAGACACTGTGACCATCCAGACAACGTGACCATCCAGACACCGTGACCATCCAGACACTGTGACCAGACTATGATCAAACACTGCATTTTTACTACCAATTCCTGATCTCTATACAATTTTCCCATCATAGTTGTCTCACCGCTCAAAGACAAATAAGGAGACATCATTTCAAGGAGACACCATTTCATGGAGACACCATTTACAGACAGAATGTGACACCATTTCTTAATCTGTTTTTTCATTTTTCAATTTAATTTCTAATGGTCATATTTGAAGCTTTTAAATGCACTGACGTAATTAATGTTTCTTTATAAACATGTCACCTAACAGTATGAGGTACGAGGTGCAGAATACATGCATCATGTCAGCTCCAACACATGAATTCTTAGAATAAAAAGAACCACGTGCCCAGAAGAAAAGGTGGTGATGGGGGTGATAGAACTAACAACAGAAAAACAAGTGTGTGCACGATAAAGAAGAAGCACAAGAATTCATGAAATAAGAACTGATACATGAAACCCAACACTATTTAAGAACACACAAAGCATACTCAAATCCTTGAGTCGAGAACATTTTTGCACCATCAACTCCATGAAGAACACGAGCCAGATCTAGCTGACTTGCAATACTCTGTTTCCTACAAGAGGACACGATTTCTGCATCTACTTCATCCTAGAAGTCCAGAGCTACATAGACTAACACTCATATCACTTCTAACCTTATCTCATCATTTTTTCTCTGTTGTGTATTATTTTTATCTTTCTATCAGTGTGTGTGTGTGTCCATATAAAAACATGCATTGTCTCCTGCATTAAACTTAAGGATACAAGATATCCTTTCTCATACATCTTTACACTTGTGTATTCCCATGAATAAGTGTGGAATAGGTCCATGTGTGACCTGTTAGTTCAAACCCACGAAGAACTGTGGAAGAGGTCGTGTGACCTGGATAGTCTTGTGTACTGTTGTTAGCCCCAATCTAGGGTGTGGATCAAGTTTATTTATATAAACTGCTTGGTGGAAGGTGATCACCAAGTGAAGTGTATTAGGTCTCATCTTGAGACTGAACCACTTGTTTTATATCCACTATGTTGTTTAATTTAGGTTTCTCTGTTTTACTGTATAAGTCAGAAATCAGTAAATTTACTTTGATAGTTAATATTGAAAATAAGTTATAATTATTTTTCCTTAATAGAATATCTTCAAAAGTAATTTTAATAACTAATATTAATATTACTGAGAATTAATCAATCTTCTGATAAGTTATTTAAACAGTCAAACATTCATAACCATGTTACTTTGATTAACTGGGCTGTATTTAAATTTATTGGGGAACTCTTTTAAGAATATTTTTTAAATAGAAATTTTTATAGATACTCAATTCACCCCCTCTTGAGTACTCTACTTCAACCAAAAATTGGTATCAGAGTATTGTTTATTAAGACACTATTTTGGACTATATTCAACTATGATTTTAGTTGTACTTTAAAGATCTATAAATTCCTATTAATTATAAATTTATAGCTCTTTAAAATTATTTCTTTACTATGGAAAATAGACTAGAAAGTGTAGCAACAAACAGACCACCATTCTTTAATTGAACTAATTATGCTCAATGGAAAATTAAAATGAAAATGAATTTAGAAAGTATGAGTTTTGAAATATGGTCTTTAATTATAGATGAATATAAGATTCCTTCTACTAATAGAATCACTTGGGATAACCCTACCAAGAATACCTACAATAAAAATTGAAAATCCATGAATGCTTTATATTTCTCTTTAGGAGATGATGAATTTAATAGAATTTATGTATGTAAAACTGCCCATGAAATTTGGGATACCATGTCTGTTTCACATGAAGGAACTTCTAGTGTGAAAGAATTGAGACTTAATACTTATAATATTAAATATAATAACATTAAAATGAAACCTGATGAGCCTATTTCTGACATGTATCTCAGGTTCAACGAAATTGTTAACACAATGATTTCTCTTGGAAGATAAGTCACTACCAAAGAACCAATCATGAGGATTCTCAGATGCCTACCTGATAGATAGAGAGGAACCTATGTCTCTATTATATATTCATGCGACATCAAAAAGATACCTATAAAATAACTCATTGGAAAATTGATGATGTATAAAGAGGAGCTGAAAGTAAACAAGGAAGATGAGGATGAACCCAAAAGAAAATCAGTTGCATTCAAGACCACCACCTCTAAACATAAAGAGAAAGGGAAATTGGAAGCTTTTGTAGAAAGTTCCAAAAGTAAAAAATCATCACCTAACAGTGATGAGGAGATGGATCAATTAGCCAGAAGGTTTAGGATATTTTACAAGAAGAATAAATTTTTCCAAAATCCTAACTTTACATGAATATATGATCAAAAAGGAAGTTAGAAGAAGGATTGGAAAAGGAGTGACAAGTCTGATGATATTGTATGTTATGAATGTAAGTGAAAGGTAAATATAAAGGCTGACTATCCCAAACTAAAGTACAAAAAGAAATATGAGTACAAAGATAGAAAATATAAAAAGGAAATGAAAGAAACATGGAGTTCTTCTGAGGACAGTTAAAGTGACTCAGAATCTTCACATGATGAAGAGGCTAACAAATCCAATATCTGTTTTATGACAAACACATCTGAGGTAACACTGGAATCTCATATACACAATTCTTATTTTTCTAGAAATGATATTGACTCTAGAAATATGTCTAATGAAAAAATGTTTGAGTATTGTAATATGCTTGAAGAGACATGTGATTAAATAAAAGATAAATACAAGTCTTTACAGAAATAGTATGCTCTTACCTCAACTGTTAAAATTGAACTCACTGTAGAAAGAGGTAAAATTCTCAATTACTCAAAGAAAACAATGAACTAATGTTATCTAAAGAGAAATTAAAAAAGGATCTTGAAATTTTTACTAATGGTAAAGATACCTTGGTATAAATTCTAGGTAAACAGATTTCTCCTAAATATATTACTGGCATTGGCTATCAACCTAGTAAAAGAAATTTTGGAAGAACTAATTTTGTTTCTAAGTCTAGTACATACAAATTTACTTCTAGTTCTAGAAAACATTCAGTTTGTTCAAGTTATGATACACTCTCTACTGTTTCAAGATTTTCTGGACCAAATAGAGTTTATTTTTCAAGTACTTTACATAATGCTTATAGGAAACCTGTTTGGGAGATATGGGTTTCTAAATCACTAGTCACTAATATTATTGGACCCAAAAAAGTGTGAGTACCAAAATATGTTTTTATATAACTATTTTGTAGAAAATTTTCTTAAAGAGATCTTGTAAAATATTATGGTACTTGGACAGTGGGTGTTTAAGACACATGATAGGAGACTATTCATGCTTCAAGAATTTAATAATAATTTATGGAGGACATGTCACCTTTGGTGACAATGCCAAAGGAATGATTATTGGCCTTGGATAAGTTGGTAACTCTAACCCAGTTTTGATTTCAAAAGTATTTTTTGTTGATGGATTGAAATATAATCTTCTTAGTATTTCACATCTATATGAAGAAGGATTTCATGTTAAATTTGAAAATGATGCTTGTAATGTTTTTAATTCTAAAAATTAACTAATATTTTCTACTTTAAGAAATGAAAATGTATATTCTGTTAACATAGAATTTTTAGTTTCTCAAAATGATTCATTAATTGTATTTCACAAAGAATCTTGGATTTGTAATAGGAGACTTAGACATTGTAACACTCAATCCCTTAGAAAGTTAACTAGAAAAAGTTTAGTCAATGACCTACCCAAACTTGAGTTTCCAAATGATAAAGTGTGTAATACTTGCCAAAAAGGAAAGCAACACAAAATTTCCTTCAAACCAAAGAAATAAGTGTTAACTTCTCAACCTCTTGAACTGGTTCACATGGATTTTTTTGGACCATCTAAAGTTTCTAGTTTAAATGGGAATATTTATGTTTATGTTTTTGTATATGAATTTTCTAGATATAATTGGACTTTCTTTTTTCCTCACAAAAGTGAAGCATACTATCATTTTACCAAATATTCCAAAACTGTTGAAAATCTTAGTGGACTTATAATTAAATCCTTAAGAAGTAATCATGGCTGTGAGATTGAAAATCAAGAGTCTGAATCCTTTTGCTCACAAAATGGATATAGTCATAATTTTTCTACCCATATAACATCTCAATGGAATGGAGTTTTAGAAAGAATAAATAGAACCATGTAAGAGATTGCTAGAACCATGCTTAGTGAATATGACTTACCTATTTATTTTTGGGATGAAGCTGTAAATATAGCATTCTATGTTATCAGTAGAGTGTTGATTAGATCTATTCTTAAAATAAATTCATTTGAGTTGTGGAATAATAGAAAATTCATAGTTATCTACTTCAAAGTTTTTGGTTGCAAAGTCTTTATCCTTAATACTAAGGAAAATCTTGACAACTTTTCATCCAAGAGTGATGAAGGAATATTTTTAAGATATTTAATCTCTAATAAAGCATATAGAGTGTTTAATAAAAGAAATAAATGTGTGGAAGAATCTATCCATGTCAAATTTGATGAAACTGATCCACGTGAGCATAAAACCACTCTAGCGAACCTGGAGGTTGATGTATCAAATATGGAAATTATTTTAAAATCCTATAACCATCCTGTAAAGGAATATGTGAAAACTTCCAGTTTTGGAAATTCTTTAGATTCATGTCACAATGAACCCGAACCTGTTTAAGAACCTGAAATCACTAGTCCTTCTTTTTCCAGAGTTGTTAGAACTCTTAAGAACTATCCTTGAGATGTTGTTGTAGGAGACTTAGATAAAGGAACTCAAACTAGAGCTTCTCTTAGAAATAGGTTTGAACATCAAGTCTTCTTGTCACAACTTTAACATAAATACATTAATGATGTTATCAATGATGAATTTTGGGTGATGGATATGCAATAAGAACTTAATCAGTTTGAAAGGAACAAAGTTTGGAAAATTATTGACAGACCCAAAGAGACATTCACCATAGTAACTAAATGGGTGTTTATAAATAAGATGGATGAAGCCGGTAATATATTTAGAAACAAGGCTAGATTGGTTTCACAAGGATATATTCAAGAATAAGGAATTGACTATGAAGAGACCATTTCACTAGTAGCTAGACTTGAAGCCATCATAATTCTGCTTGCTTATACTCCACATCTGAATTTCAAACTATATCAAATGGATGTCAAAAGTGAATTTATAAATGGGTATATAGCTAAGGATGTCTTTGTTGAGAAACACCCTGGTTTTACAAACCCTCATTTTCCAAACCGTATTTTTAAATTATCCAAAGCTTTATACAGTTTAAAACAAGATCCAAGATCTTGGTATGATAGACTGGGTACTTTTTTTATTTCCAAAGGTTTTACAAAAGGAATAGCTTATCCTACCCTTTTTATAAAATGAATTTCCAATGATGATTTGGTAGTTCAAATCTATGTAGATGACATTATCTTTGGATCTTCAAAAAATTCTTTATGTATTGAATTTTCTAAAATGATTCAAAAAAAATTGAAATGAGTTTAATGGGTGAAATCAAATTCTTTCTTGGATTTAAAATCTTTCAAAATAATAATGGTATTATTTTAAATCAAAGTAAATATACTAGAGATCTTCTAAAATGTTTTGGATTGGATATCACTAAAAGTAGTGACACTCCAATGAGTACTGCTTGTAAGTTAGATCATGATAAAGATGGAAAATTTGTTGATAAAACCACTTATAGAGGAATGATTAGAAGCTTACTCTACTTAATCGCTAGCCAACCTAACATTATGTTTAGTGCGGGTATGTGTGCTCATTTTCAAGAAAATCCAAAGGAATCTCATTTAAATGTTGTTAAAAGAATCTTCAAATACCTCAAGAATACACCCAATCTAGGATTTTTCTATCCTAGAGGGACAACCATTTGAGTTAGTGAGTTATTTTGATGTTGACTTTGGTGGTTGTAAGTTAGATATAAAAAGTACCTTTGGAACATGTCACTTTTTAGGCAAGTCACTAGTATCATGGTGTAGTAAGAAACAAAACTTTGTTGCATTATCTACTGCATAAGTTGAATACATAGATACTAGTAGTTATTGTGCACAAATTTTGTGGATGAAACATGCATTAATAGATTATGGATATCAATTCAGACATGTACCTATAAATTGTGACAATACAAGTGCTATTAACATCTCAAAAAACTTTTTTCACACTCTAGGACAAAACATAATGATGTAAGACATCACTTTTTGAGATATCATTATCAATAAGGTGACATCACTTTGGAATTAATTGGAACTAAATATCATCTTGTTGATATATTCACCAAACCATTAAATTCTGAAAGAATATATTACATCATACATGAATTGGGAATGATAAATCTTAAGTAGTAAGTTTATTGTTTCACAGTTTATAGTTTCACAAGTCACTATCTAACAATTATATAATTTTACTATCTTAAGACTTGTTGTTTCATGTTTATGGTCTCATAGTTTCTATTTCTCAGTTACTGTCTGGCACTTACTATCTCAAACAATATGGTCGCACAGTTTAGAAATCACACAGTTATGGTCTCACCGTAAAAGTCGGTTATGGTCTCACCGTGAAAACTAGTTACGGTCTCACTATGAAAGTTGATTATGATCTCACCGTAAAGATTATTTATTTTTTTAGTTATACATTATAACCTATATTGTGGTAATTAATTATTTTACCCTTTTACTTTCCCACTTTTTTTATCATGCGATGCTTGATATCCCTAAATGATAAAAACTAAAGAGGTTTCACTCTTTCTTCACCCGATCTCTCTTATCTCAACCCATAACCCCTCTCTCAACCCTTCAGTTTTTTTCTCTCTCTCTATCGAACCGTAATTTAATGCCTAGGATGAAACACCCATAGTCATCAACTCATGAGAAGTGCAGTTCAAAGAATAAGTTGAAAATAGGGCCGAAGATAACTCCCAAAGGTCCTATGAATCTGAATCTAGTAGAAAAAATAGTGGTACCCAAAAAAAAGATATGCCATAAGTGGCTTTTGTCAAGTAAGTCTTTTGTATTGAAAGTTATAAAAGATCAAGGATGGATAGATTGGTTCAGAAAGCATGATAGGCCTATTTTTCCAAAATTAGTTGCACATTTTTATCAGTATGTTCAATTATCTTTTGATTCTGAAGATGGATATGTTGTGAGAAGCTAGATCAATGGCCAGAGATGCACGTTTTCTTTGAGGTTATGGGCTACATACCTTAGGATACCTCATGAGGGTATTTTTTAGGACAACCAGAGAGGTCCTCCACCTCCAATTGAGTTCTTTGTGTTGGATGAAGCATTGGGAAGCTTAACTGGAAATGAAACAAAGTAAAGAGCCATAGCTGCTGAGCTAGATGGTGAAACCTGGCTTCTGTTTAAATTTGCTTAGAATTTGATTATCCCCAAAAAAGGTTATTTTTCTACACTCAACTATTAGGATTTATTTTTGATACATCTCATGAAAAATGTACATAAGATCAACCTATGAAAATATGTTATAAACCATATGTGTGTGTTGATCAAAACAACCACTAATAAATCTCCTTGTTCTATTCAAGGCTTATCTCAACTATGCTTCATGAAAAAGGGTTGGTTAGACCAGATGAAGAATCTATTAAGGATTATGAGTTTTTTCTTTCAAAAGTTACAGTAAATAGAATGAAAATTAGTTGGAATCCATGGATAAAGGCATGGGTGGAAGATAATGATAGGGTTTATGAAAAGTTTAATCTGGTGGAACACTCTTCCAGACCTAAGGATATTTATGATCCTGGTTTTGAACCATATGATATTGTTGAGTATTATAATGTGGAATAAGAGGAAGAGGTTGTTGTACCTTCAATAGAAACTATTTTGTTTGAGGAAGATGGTGAATCTGCTCCTCAAGACTTAATTGAGAAGGAAATACCTATTCCTAAAGAAGTTTCTGAATTGAAAGAACAACTTGCTGCTAAAGAAGAATCTGTTACTAAGGTAAATGAACAGGATTTTATAGAATATAATATAGAAGAAGATATTTATGTTGTGCAAGAAGATGATCTTAAGGAACACCTATAGGAACAAGTTGTTCCTGAATTTATTCCATTTTCTGAATAAATAATGGAGCAAGCCTTTCATTTGGCTAGAAAGAAAATGGGTGAGGATATCAGGGATGAAATTTTGGAAGTAGATCAGGGATATAAATCAATCAGTCCTGAGAAAGATGCACATGGTGAGGGGGAGTAACCTTCGAGTCTAGAAAGTGTTTAAGTACCTAATCTCGTTGTTCCAAACTCAGTGGATACATGGTATAAATTCCCTAGTTATTTGGAGGTGAATGACTCAAAGTAAGTCTCAGTAAAAGGTATTGATATGTATACTATGTTTCAATTGAAATTGGAATCTATACCTGAAGTTATATCTACCAAAGATCCTAATCCTATCTTAGCTTTTATCCCTGAACCTTCACAAGAACCTCCAAACTTGGTGAATAAGGATGATCTGAAAGCATTTGGATCTATCCTATTGGCTGGAGTTGAAAACTCATGAAAACTCAAATGGATCTTGTAACCAATTTAAGTGAAAGAGATGATTCCCTATTGTTGGAATAGATTATATGGTAGATTCAACCCAATATGCTTCATGAGATTCAAGAATTTAGAGTTCAGAACAAATAGCTCAGTGATGAAGTAAAAACTCTTAGAGATATGTTTGAATAAATGCAGAGACTGATGAAATCAAGACCAGAACCTGTTTCTTATCTTGTTGAGGATGTTGTTAGTCAGATTAAACAAGAAGTAGCCTCCCTAATTCAACCTAATCTCACTTCCTTAGTTGAAAAAGTAGCTGAAAGAAACAAGAATATTGTTCAAGAGATGTGTGAGCTTGTTATTGGTCTTAAAAAGTTAACTGATGAGTATAAGGGTTCTATCTAGAAAGTTCTAAATCAATTGAAATCCCTTACTTAGGTTGTTATTGCTTCTCATACTTCTCTACAACCATCTCAACCCTCTTTAGACAGTGATCTGCTCAGAACAGTTGTCAAAGAAAACTTTAATCTGTGCTCAGTGGATTTGACAAGGAATCTCTATCTGAAGTTGTCAAGAATAGTGATAGAGTTCTTGATTTGGTGAGAATTCATTCCAAGATTGCCAACGATGCTCAGAAAGAAATTTCTAAGAAGGGGGATTTCTACTTAAATAAAATATTCTCTAGGAATGACATGACCAACCATTTCAAGTACCTAGTGGAGAATCTGAGAATCCCTCCTGTTACTCAAGATTTCAAAACTCAAGTCCAAAAGCTCAAATATTTCACTCCTTTGTTGGAAAAGTTTATAGAGAACAAGGATGACTTTGAGAAAGCCATGAAGTATGGTGGAGAGATCATTGCTGACTTCATCAAGATTTTAAGGCCTTACTAGTGCAAAAAACATTTTTTACGGTGGTTATTTTTTATTTTTAACATCATCTTTTGGCCAACGTTATTACAAGAGACGTTATAAATAGATTTTTTTATGTCAGTTATTTTACAACCGATGTAAAAAACACAAATCTGAAGCATTTTTCACATCGGTTGATAAAAAACCAATGTGGAAAACACTTCGGAAGATTTCTTTATTATGTCAGTTATTTAATAACCGACGTGATATAAACCCTTTCACGTCAGTTATTATAAAACTGATGTCTTAAAGCACTCTTCTGAAGTGTTTATCACGTCGGTTATTGCTATAACTGACGTGATAAACCTGTCTGCCAAGAGGTTTTCAACGTCGGTTATATAATAACTGATGTAAAAACTTATCTATGACATCAGTTATTTTATAACCAACGTAAAAGACTATCCATTTCAATTTATTACATCGATTATGAAATAACCAACTTAAAAACCATTTCCCATGAAGTTATTATGTCAGTTTCCAAATAACCGACGTTATAACAAATACCAATGAATTTTGTATGTCAGTTATTTAATAACCGATGTGATATAAACCCTTTCACATCGGTTATTATATAACTAACGTCATAAATCACTCTTCTGAATCATTTATCATGTCGATTATAAAAATAAATGATGTGATAAATCAGTCTGCTAAGAGGTTCTCAACGTCGGTTATATAATAACCGACGTAAAAACATATCTACGACGTCGGCTATAAAATAACTGATGTAAAAGAATATCCATTACAATTTATTACGTCAGTTATGAAATAACTGATGTAAAAACCATTTCCCATGAATTTATAACGTCGTCTTCCAAATAACCAACGTTATACCAAATACCAATGCATTTTTTACCTCAGTTATTTCATAACCGACGTAAAAAACAATTTTTTTTAAACCTGAACCACTGCTATGCCCATCCAAATCACATGTAACAGAGCAAAGGCATACCAAAAATAGACCAGACTAGAACAGAACCCCCCCCCCCCCCACCACCACCACCACACCCCTGGACACCCCCCCACACCCCTGGATAGCCCCCCAGCCCCTGGACATCCCCCCACACCCTGGACATCCCCACCACCCCCTGGATATCCCCCCACACCCCTGGAACCCCCCCCCCCCCCACCCTCCTGTATACCCCCTACCCCCTGGACAGCACTCCTGCACCCCTAGACAGCCCTCCCACACCCCTAAAACTAACCAAAAAGTTACCAAAAAAATACCAGAACCCCCTCACCCCACAGGACATCCCCCACCACAACCCTAGACACCTCCCCCCCCCACACATACACACCCCTAGACTGCCCCCCACCCCCTGGATAGCCCCCAATACCCCTGGACAACCCCCTCACCCCATTGGATAGCCCCCAACACCCCTGGAAAACCCCCACACCCCTCCCACACCCCTAAAACTGACCAAAAAGTTACCAAAAACAGACCAAAACCCCCTCACCCCACTTGACATCCCCCACCACACCCATAGACACCCTCGCCCCTCCCACACCCCTAGACAGCCCCCACCCCTGGAAAGCCCCCAAAAACCCTTGGACAACCCACCCACCCTCCTGGACACCCCCCCCCCCAAACCCCTGGACTTCCCCCCACCCCCTGGACATCCCCCCACACCCCTGGAAAACCCCCACCCTCCTGGAAACCCCTGAAATTGACCAAAAAGTTGCCAAAAACGGACCAGAACACCCTCACCCCACTGGATAGCCCCCACCACACCCTTGGACACCCCCACACCCTTGGACACCCCCCCCCCCCACCCCTGGACTGCCCCACCACCCCCTGTACTGCCCCCCACACCCCTGGATAACCCCCACCCTCCTAGAAACCCCTGAAATAGACTAAAAAGTTACCAAAAACATACCAGAACCCCCTCACCCCACGGTACATCCCCCACCACACCACTGGACACCCCCGCCCCACACACACACACACCCCTGGACTAACCCCAACCCCTTGTACATCCCCCAACACCCTTGTACAACCCCCCCCCCCCCCCCACCACCCTCCTGGACACCCCCACCCTCCTGGACACCCCCCCCCCCACACACACACACACCCCTGGACATCCCCACCACCCCCTGGACATCCCCCCACACCCCGGGACCCCCCCCCCCCCCCCAACCCCTGGGCAGCACTCCCACACCCCTGGAAAGCCCTCCCACACCCCTAAAACTGACCAAAAAGTTACCAAAAACATACCATAACACCCTCACCCCACTAGACAGCCCCCACCACACCCCTGGACACCCCCCACACCCCTGGACTGCTCTCCCCCCACCCCCTGGACAACCCCAAACACCCCTGGACAACCCCACCACCCTCTTGGACCCCCCCCCCCCCATACACACACACCCCTAGACTGTCCCACCACCCCCTGGATAGCCCCCCACACCCCTGGACAACCCCCACCCTCCAAGACACCCCCCCCCCACACCACTAGATTTCCCCCACCCCCACCCTCTTAGACCCCCCCCCCCCACACACACACACCCCTGGACACCCCCCACACCCATGGACTTCCCCCCTCCCCCACCCCCTGGACAGCCCCCCACACCCCTGGACAACCCCCCACCCTCCTGGACACCCCCCCCCCCCACACCCCTAGATTTCCCCCCACCCCTAGGACGGCCTCCCACCATCCTGGACACCCCCCCCCCCACACACACACACCCCCCTAGACTGCCCCCCCCCCCACCCCCTGGACAGCCCCCCACACCCCTGGACAACCCCCCCCCCCCCACCCTCCTAGACACCCCCCCCCCATACCCCTGGACTGCCCCCTCACCCTCGAGACTGCCCCCACCCTCCTAGACATCCCCTAGACATCCCCCCAAACCCCTGTACTACCCCCCTGGACAGCCCCCCACACCCATGGACAACCCCTCACCCTCCTGGACACCCCCCCCCCCCCCCACACACACCCTCATGGACACCCCCCCCCCCTACACACACACACCACTAGACCCCCCCCCCCCCACCACCCCTAGACACCCCCTAGACATCCCCCACTCGCCTGGACATCCCTCCCACCCTTCCGGACACCCTCCCACCTCACTAGACAACCCCCATCACACCCCTGGACACCCCCCCCCCCCACCTCACTGGACACCCCCAGACCAAAACCTGGTCAAAACTAGACCAGAACCCCCCCCCCCCCCCCCCTCCACCCCACTGGATAGCCCCCACCACACCACTGAACACCCCCCCACACACAGACACCCCTGGACTACCCCACCCTCTGGACAGCCCCTGGATGGATTCTGTTGGGAGAGGAGGCATTGCCATCCCTTAGGGGGCACGCCGTTGGAAGGTACTCATCACTCCCACATGCGAAGCTTGACCTCTCAAAATGTTTCACATGTGGGAGTGATGAGTACCTTCCAGCAGTGTTCAGCTCCCCGAGGGATGGAGGCGCCTCCTCTCCCACACCCCTGGACATCCCCCCACCCCCACCCCCTGGACAGCCCCCCACACCCCTGGACAACCCCCCACCCTCTTAGACCCCCCCCCCACACCCCTGGACTGCCCCCCCACCCCAACCCCCTAGACAGCCCCCCACACACCTAGACAACCCCCCCCCACCCTCCTGGACACCCCCCACACACACCCCTGGACTGCCCCCCACACCCTCGGGACTACCCCCCACACCCCTTAACACCACCTGGACATCCCCCCACTCGCCTAGACATCCCTCCCACCCTCCTGGACACCCTCCCACCTCACTAGACATCCCCCACCACACCCCTGGACACCCCCCCCCCACCCCACTGGAAATCCCCCACCACACCCCTAGATACCCCCCCCCCCCACCCCCACACCCTGGACAGCCCCCCACCCCCTGAACAGCCCCTGGATAGCTGGTGTTGGGAGAGGAGGCACCGTCATCCCTCAGGGGGCATGCCGCTGGAAGGTAATCATCACTCCCACATGCGAAGCTTGAGCTCTCAAAATTTTTCACATGTGGGAGTGATGAGTACCTTCCAGCGCGTTCAGCCCTCTGATGGATGGCGGCACCTCCTCTCCCACACTCCTGGACTGCCCCCCAACCCCTGGGACTACCCCCCACCCTCCTCGACATCCCCCCCCCCCACACACACACACCCCTGGACTGTCCCCCCCACCCACCCCACCCCTGGACATCCCCCCACACCCCTGGACAACCCCCCCCCCCCCCCCCACCCTCTTACCCCCCCCCCCCCACACACACACACACCCCCCTAGACTGCCCCCTCCCCCACCCCCGGGGACTTCCCCCACCCTCCTGGACACCCCCTGGACATCCCCCCACACCCCTGGACTGCCCCACCACCCCCTGGACAGCCCCCCACACCCCTGGACAACCCCCCCCCCCCCCACCCTCCTAGACATCCCCCCCCCCCCCCACACCCCTAGACTACCCCCACCCCACCCCCAGGACTGCCCCCCACACCCCTGGACACCACCTGGACATCATCCCACTCACCTAGACATCCCACCCACCCTCCTGGACACCCTCTCACCTCACTGGACAGCCCCCACCACACCCCTGGACCCCCCCCCCCCACCTCACTAGACACCCCCAAACCAAAACCCGATGAACAGCCCCCACCACACCCCTAGACACCCCCTCCCCCCCCACACACCCCTGGACAGCCCCTGGACAGCTGGCACTACTGGAAAATGGACCTATCCCCACGGTTTTCCACAAAATCATGGGGATAGGTACCCCTATACCAACGGTTTTTGAAAACCATGGGCATAGGTAAATTTTCAAGACCTATACCCACGGTTTTCCAAAACCGTGGTTATAGGGGGTCTATCCCCATGGTTTTCCAAAACCATGGGGATAGGTCCTGAAAAGTCACCTATTCCCATGGTTTTGCAAAATTGTGGGTATAGGGGTACCTATCCCCACGGTTTTCTTCAAAACCATGGGGATAGGTCTGGGCTAAAATACATATACCCACAATTATGAAAAATTATGGGTATAGGTTTCCCGTGTGTGCACGAGAAATTTTTTTTCCACGGGAAGGAAATTTTTTTTGGCGGGAGTCCTATACCCACGGTTCATCCCTATATACCCACGGTTTATATAACTATATTTAACTAAATATAAATATATATACGCATAGGTGATGTTATGGTAGTAGTTAGATGCGGTGTTTGCAATGAAGAGGTTGCGGGATTGAAACCCACCGCCTGCATTATTTTAGAATCTATACCCATGGATTTCAAAACTGTGGGTAAAAGCCTCTGACACCATGGAAATTGGGTATGTTTCATTGACACAGTGGCATAACACATATACCCATGGTTTTGGAAAACCATGGGTATAGGCTGGGGACCTATACCAATGTCATTCCATCCCACGGTTCCCAAAACCGTGGGTATATCCTATACCCACGGTTTTGGGGGCTATACCCACAGTTTTGAATCGTGGATATAGGACGTTTTTTCAGTAGTGTGGTGTTGGGAGAGGAGGTGCCGCCATCCCTTGGGGGGTACGCCGCTAGAAGGTACTAATCACTCTCACATTCAAAGCTTGAGCTCTCAAAATGTTTTACATGTGGGAGTGATGAGTACCTTCCAGCGGCGTTCAGCCCCCTGAGGGATGGCGGCGCCTCCTCTCCCACACCCCTAGACTACCCCCCCCCCCACACACACACACACACACCCTCGGGACTGCACCCCACCCTTCTGGACACCCCCACACACCCCTGGACTGCCCCCCACCCCACCCCCTAAACAGCCCCCACACCCCTGGACAACCCCCCACCCTCCTAGACAACCCCCCCCCACCCACCCACACCCCTGGACTTCCCCCCACCCCCTGGAGAGTCTCCCACACCCCTGGACAGCCCCCCACCCTCCTAGACACCCCCCCCCCCCACACACACACACACACACCCCTAGACTTCCCCCCCCCACCCTCGGGACTGCCCCCCACACCCCTGGAAATCCCCCCACTCGCCTAGACATCCCTCCAACCCTCCTGGACACCCTCCCACCTCACTGGACAGCCCCCACCACACCCATGGACACCCCCCCCCCACCCCACTGGACAGCCATCCCACACCCCTGGAAACCCCCCTCACCCCACAGGATACCCCCACACCCCTTGACACCCCCTGGACAGCCCCCCACTCCCCTCGACAGCCCTTCCACCCTCCTGGAAACTCTCCCACCCCCCTAGACTACCCCCCCCCCCCACTTTCATGGACACCTCGGATACCCCCCACCCCACCGGACAGCCCTCCCACACCCCTGGATACCCCCCCCCCCCCCCATTTAACACCCCCCCCCCCCACACACACACACACACCCTTGGAACCCCCCCCCCCCAAACCAGAATCCATACCAGAAAAACCATCATAAGTAGACCAAAAAAAGAAGTAGATAAAAATTAAACATTCACATATATAACATTAAAAACTTACAATGTCAAATTAAAAAACTAAATCCAACCTAAATGACTACCAAATACACAATTACATTGACAATATTCAAAATTACATTTTATACTAGAAACAACTAAAATTCAATCAAACCTGTAAAATAATTTGACCATTCCACTTGTAAGTGTTTGACATCTTGAGCACTATAGGGTTGAGGGTCATCAAATAGCTAAAAATTACAAGGATAGTATTTAACAAGTATAATGAATAAATCAAATGAAATATTATGGAAAAGTTTAAAAGAAAATCTTACCAGGTCAAAGTTCACAACTGTCCCAGTTTTTATTATTTCATACATAAATATTAACATATAATATCCACATTTGATAATGATTTTTTGTTCATGACAATTCTGTTTGAATGAGTGTAAATTCAATATATTATTTTTATGTAATTAATCAAAAAAGTACAAATTATAAATGGATATTTACCTTTACATTTACATATTTGATCTCCGCACTCCTTTTCTTTGTGTTTTTTCAAAAGTAGACTCATGCCCTATTATAAAATAATACGAATGGGATATATTTAAAATTCATTATAATATATAAAACTATTGATAAATTGAAACTTACTTTTCCAACATTTTCTTAAAACTTCCCCACACATCACCATGGACATAGCATATCTAATAAAGTGTCTTCTCCCTTGGGAAAAAACCCCTAACATCCAATGATCACTGATAAAAGAAAATTTAAGGTTAGTGGTTTTTTATTTAAAAATATAATGAACTCTTTGAGAGAGATGTGTTTCATACCTCTCATAAAAAGGAATCATCCAACATTGTGTGACTATATTCTGTTCAGCTCTTTTAGCAATATAAAGCATTCTTTATTCCTCATCCAATGCACATGCTTCAGGGGAAATCAAATGCGGGTCCATGGACCCATATACATATGTCCGCTCATTCTTATCACAAATTTTATAAAGATACCTAATAAAAAATAGAAATAAGTATACATTTTTAATAAATATAACGTAGGGAACAGGTGTTAAGACTTACATGGAAAAAATTTGCACCACGTTGATGCCCAACTTATCTCCAGTAACAAGCTCCATGATATCATCTTTCATATTCCCTGTAGTTATTTCACATCCACAAACATGAGATTCCATTGGAAACTCATAATGATCTGCCAACAAATTTGAATATCTTGACAATCTGTCAAAACTACTAGAATCTGTATCTGATGTCATAGCCATTTGTCTTTTTTGTTGTCTATACAGTATTTATTTACCTTTTAAGTATTCCTATAAAAATAAATAGAAAAATATATTAGTTTTCAAATAATAAAACAACTTTAATAAAAAAAATAAAATAGAAGATATAACATACATACCTCTATGGTAATGAGTCGAAGAATTCTGGATGGCCAAATTAAAAAATGGCTGATACTATGTAGAATTTTCGTCACCTGATCTATAGGTAATGGTACTTGAGCTGATCTATCTATAATATCCTGTACAGTGACCATCTGATTCTCTACCTCTAAATTTTTATGATGAAATGTATCTCCTATACAATATACCAATCCATATGAAACTATATGATGTTGATAATCATCAACATACAACTCGAAATAAGTAGAAAGCTGCGGCGGAGGAGTAGGATAAAAAATGGGGTTTACGGGCTAAGGTGGGGTAGTGGGAGCTACTGGCAGAGGTGGAGGATAAATAATGGGGTCTATAGGGGGAGGTGGGGGAGTGGGAGATACTGGCGGTGGTGGAGGATAAATAATGGGGTTTGTAGGGGGAGGTGGGGGAGTGGGAACTGCTGTCTAAAATTGTCTTTGCATGTCTGCAAACATAGACTATATCGATGCTCTAATCTTTTCCTCCATCGTCGCATTAATATTATGAACTTCAGCCTCCAATTATTCTATTTTTTTATAAACACCCTCAACGTAAGTAGTTGAAGAACGTGTCAACACTTTTATTACCTATACACCTGTCGGATATCCTTGTACATGACCAGGATGTTTGGGCTTTCCCAATGCTACAGATAAAATATTTTGCCTCCCAGTAGCTATAAATACCCCCTGTGAGCTCTGCTCCTCAAGATAATCCTATATTAATTAATTGAACATTTCTATAATGATTGAAATTATGTGAAAAAAATAGTTAACTTAAATAAATAAAATAGATATCTTACAATCCTCTCAGCTAAGATTCTCGAATCTTCCAAAAGATATTGCCCTTTTTTGCCCATCCAAGCTCTCTTCCATTTTTCATGTCTAGATAGAGGGGATGGAGGGGCCACATCTCTAGAGCTTGAAGACTCAGTTCCTAGTTTTTTTAATTTTTCTACCATCATTTTTTCTTCCAATAATGTATACCCTCCCCGAGATAAACTATGAGGGTATACATTTTTATATTGGATCTCCTGATGAGATTTCCTTGTTTGATGTAAATTAAGAATAAGAAATCATTAACAAAATAGTAATAAGATCATTTATATAAGAAATATTATAAAATTTTACATTGCCCTTACCAAAAATGAATCTTTTCTTCTACTTTCAACAAATTGTCTCCATGTGTCTTCATCTATGAAAGGATATATACGACATGGATTATCATGACTCCTATGACCAAAAATGAAATCAGATGTGAGGGTTGACTTGAAATCCCTCCATCTCCTGGCAGCCATCGATAAGCATTCCATCCTGACTCCTCCAGTGTCAGGAATATCAAATTTCATCTGATAAAGAAGAGGTTAAACTTATTATATATACTAGAAACATTTAAAGAATAGGCAAACAATAGTAAAAGATCTTACCAAAATCATCTCCCACAACTGAGAGATTATTTCTTTGTTCACACTTCTCCAGTCATCATACAAAATGCTTAATTTTATCTTACCCTGAGTTGATACAAAACTCTTAAAATCTTTTTCATTTGGACCTCTAGGAATATCATCCTCATCAAACTCAATGAGTATCCTCTGATCCTACGTACGGACAAGTGATAATTTTGGTAAATGTGTGCACCCACGTTTACCAACTCTTGAACTCTTCGTAGTAATGGGAGCACATGAGGAAGATTGGGGAACATCAAGAGGAGCATGTGAATGTTCCTCCTCAGAGGTATAACCAATATGCTCATCTCCAGAATCATGTGTTTGATCAATTGATTGATCTTTCATTATCCTTCAAATCAAAAAAACAAACATTAGTTTAAAAATATACAAATTCAAATATTTTAATACCACTATAATCATAAAATAGAAAATTGTACTAAGTTACGTAATAGTAAACATGGTTAATATGGTAAGCATGTTAAATAATGGTAAATATGGTCAAGATGGTCAAGATGGTAAACATGGTAAACATGGTAAACCTGGTAAACATGGTGAACATAGTAAAGTAATTTTCACTGAACAAAAATAATAGATATATAATTTATGTAATGGTAAACATGATAAAGTAAACTAAACAAAATTAAAACATGGTAAACCTGGTAAATATGGTAAACATGGTAAAGTAATTGTCACTGAACAAAAACAATAGATATATAATTAATGTAATGGTAAACATGATAAAGTAAACTAAACAAAATTAAAACAAATAAAAACTTATACTTATTTTGTTTTAATACATGTTTTAATAAAGAAAAAACTTACAATATCTACCATTTTATGAAAATAATAAATGTAAACAAGAAATAAACAAATGTTACTTGTAATTTTAGGTATGTACAAATGGATTGTTTTCCTAAATTCCTTCGTCGTGATCGTTCCTTATAGCACATACCATGTCTTCAACATGATCATCATTATGTTATGTTAATCTTTCCATGGAAGTAGGGATATCACATAAATCAGCATCTTCATCAAGTTCATCCTCACCAACATATTGTTTTTTCCTTTGTAAAACAACATCCCACTGCATATCTGATTGATCTACTACATAGAAAATTTGTTTTGCATGTGTTGCCATTATAAAAGAATTAGCTGTGTCTTCCAATCTATTCAGATTAATAACTGTCATTCCAAATTCATCATGTCTGACACTATTTTTACCAATAAACCATTTACAGTTAAAAACATTAACTTTAATTTTAAATTAATCCACCTCACATATGTCTTCAATCACTCCGTAATATGAACTTGATGCAGAAATTTGGTTTTTGTCCTTAGCACTCAAAAAATGCATTGCTTTTGCAAACACAAATACACCACTATTCTAAACCGCACTTCTATTTTCCTGAGCTTTTGTATGAAATGTATAGACATTAATGTCATAACTGGACCATGTTATCACATTTAAACATGGACCACCCACTATCCATTTTAATGTCTCTGATACATCTGATCTACCAAACAAGGTCTTTTTAAACCATGACAAAAAAAATTGTTGTGCTCATTCAAAATCAACATTTCTTTCTTCTTTTGATGAAATTGTTTTAACTCATTAATATGCAATGTGATATACGGTTGAGCATTATCTATGTTATTCAAGATGTATGATTCTAACTTCTTCATTTGTTCAGCTGACAATGATTTGAATTTAAATCCATGAATCCCCTTTCCCTCATTATTAACTCGTTCATGGAGATATGGAGGCAAACCTATGTGTTGCGCTGCAGCCAAGTAGATCATACAAAACTCTAAAACCTCCTCAAAAATATACTTCTCAATAATGGAGGCTTTAGGTCGATATGGATTCTTAACATACCCCTTTAATATTTTCATATACCTTTCAAAAGGATACATCCAACAAAGATATAAAGGTCCACAAAGCTTTATTTCTCTAACCAGATGAATCATTAAATGCACCATTATATCAAAAAAAATTGGAGGAAAATACATTTCCAATTGACAAAGTATACAAATTGAATCCTTTTACAAAAATGTTCAAAACATTCACATTAATCACCTTATTACAAATTGAATTGAAAAAAATAACAGAACTTCATTATAGTCTTTCTGACATGAATGGGAAATATTCCACACAATGCAACTGGTAGAAGTTGTTGCATCATGATGTGACAATCATGATATTTCATAGCTATCAACTTCAAGTCCATCAATGAGACAAAATTTTTTACATTTGAATAATAACCTTGAGGCACTTTGAAATCATGAAGACACTGAAAAAAGTTAATTTTCTCCCTCTTCGATAATGTATGACAAGCCGAGGGAAGAAATGTTCATCTTCCATTAGGATTGGGAGCTAACTCCAAACATATTCCCATTGATAGTAAGTCTAATATTGCATTCAACCCATATTTTTTATTTCCTTTAATATCTAACAATTTTCCAATCAAGCTATCACAGATATTCTTCTCCACGTGCATGACATCAATATTATGTTTTACTTCATGATATCTCCGATATGGTAGCTTAAAAAATATTGACCTTTTCTTCCAAATATGTATATCATTACTAGATTTTTGTGTCTTTCCTAATGTCACATCTAGGTTTTTCACCCTCTCAAAATATAGATCAGGGGATAAAGGTTTTGGAGCAATATCAAATTCTTGTTAGCCATTGAATTCCTTTTTTAGTATTCTATAAGAGTGATCCATAGGCAAAAAATTTCGATGAACCATGTAAACTGTTTTCCTCCCATGATGCAATTCACAATATGACATCTGTTGTTCGCAAATTGGACATGCTTTATTCCCTTTAACACTATATCCAGACAAATTTCCATATGCTAGGAATTCATTTATAGTGAACAAAACCACTGCAGGCAGTTGAAAATATTCCATTTTATAAGAATCATACACCCTAATACCATCCTCCCATAAAAGTTTCAAATCATCAATCAACGGTGACAAGAAAACATCAATATCATTGTAGGGTTGCTTCAGACCATAGATAATTATACTCAACGTGAAATATTTGCACTTTATATAAACTTTATGAGAGAGGTTGTAAATTTCCAATAAAACAGGCCATGAACTATGTGTGCTACTGAGGGTTCAATATGGATTCATTCCATCTGTCCACAACCCTAGTCTAAGATTTCTAATTTCATTTCCAAATGTAGGATAATACTCATCAATTTTCTTCCATTGTGGACAATCAGCTGGATGATGTATTTTTCCATCACATAACCGCTCATCAGCATTCTATCATAACCTTTTTGCATCATGTGAATTAGCAAATAAACGTTTGAAATGATGAATTATATGAATATAACAAAATACCTTTGTAGGTATCTTTGTAATCTCTATATCAGCCTGTGATTTTTCTTTCACCTTATACCATGATGTCCCAAATTTAGGACACTCTGACAGAAATTCATATTCCTTCCTATATATCATACAGTCATTTGGACAGGCATGTATTTTCTTGTATCCCAATCCCATCGGGCATAATATTTTCTTGGCCTTATAATGTGAATCTGGAAGATCGTTATATTTTGTGAAAAATGTATTTCTTCAATTGTAGCAGCTCTGTAAAACTTCTGTCACTCCATCCATGTTTCGACTTCAGGTTAATCAATCTTAACACCGCCGACAAAACTGTAAAATCTGTACAACCGTGATATAATGTTTTTTCAGCATCACCATATAGATGCAAAACTGTCGGTTCTATCTCAATTT
Organism: Viscum album; assembly: GCA_963277665.1. Lineage (NCBI taxonomy): Eukaryota > Viridiplantae > Streptophyta > Magnoliopsida > Santalales > Viscaceae > Viscum > Viscum album. The sequence continues at coordinate 807,705,381 of OY728140.1, read as the reverse complement.
GTTCTACTGCAATATTGCGAATCATTTCTTCAATTCCATTGGAGTCACCATCTTGCGAATCATCATCATCAGTGACATTTCGTCCAGTTTCACCATACCAAATCCAAGGGCTGTAACTCAGATTAAAACCATGACAAATCATATGATCTTTTATCTCTCTACTTTTCAAATTCTACATATTCAAACATTTCATGCATGGATAGAAAAATATGTTACTACTTGGCTCATTTCATTTAGAAAATTCCAAAAATGCATCAACACCTTCCTCATATTCATTTCTCATTCGATGTGCTGTAATCCAACATCAACTCATTATTACCTTTAACAAATATCAAAATTATACATCTTTTTAAGATAAGGTAAATATATTTTTATATGAAAAGCATCATAATTTGAATGTAAAACAATTTTGAAATATAAAACAAATCTATGCATATTTAAAAAAAATATTCTTGAATATGATTTTAAAAAGAAAATATAGTTAGATATAACAGTTTTAAATTCATCTTGGATCCTTTCTTCTTAAGGTTCACAAAGAATACATCATGGTGCAACTGGATACCAAATTCACCCTTTTGTAAAAAAGAAATATGAAATATAAATATTAAACTATGTATACATTCACTATTGAAAATTACACAGATCCTAATGATCTAAAACCTCTAGACAGCCCCCCCCCCCCCCACCCCTCTAGACAGCCCCCCCACCCCCCTGGACACCACCCCCACCCCCTGGACATCACCCTCACCCCCTTGGACACCACCCCCCACCCCCTGGACACCCTTACCCTCTTGGACAACACCCCCCCCCCCCCCCCCCACCCCCTTGGACACCACCCCCACCCCCTTGGACACCCCCTGGACACCACCACCCCCTTAGACAGCCCCCACCCCCTGGACACCACCCCCCACCCCCTCGGACACCCCCTGGACACCACCACCCCCTTGGACAGCCCCCCACCCACCCCTCTGGACAGCCCCCCCACCCCCTAAACAGCCCCCACCCCTCTAGACCCCCCCTACCCCCTTGGACACCCCCCCTCCACCCCTCCTGGACACCACCCCCCACCCCCTACCCCTTTGGACACCCCTAGACACCCCCCAACCCCCTGGACACCACCACCCCCTTGGACAGCCCCCCCCCCCCCCCCCCACCCACCCCTCTGGACAGCCCCCCCACCCCCTGGACATCCCCCCACCCCCCTAGACAGCCCCCCCACCCACCCACTTAGACACACACACCCCTCCTAATAATCCTAGAACACATTTATTACTATTAAACCGTTAATTTAAAAATGACCAAAAATCACTAATAAGAGAAGGAATGAAGGAGAAGAAGAAGTGGACGAAGAAGAAAAAAAGAAACAAATAATAAAGGAAGAAGAACATGGAATAAGTAACTTATTTACAGAAATTCCATGGAATCCAAGAAAACCATGGGGCCTCCAATGGTTGATAGAAAATTGGAGTAAACAACACTAATAAATTATAGCCTAATATCCATGAAACAATATAATCATCATGTCATAATCTCACAAACCACAATGCAATAGTGAATCCCAACTAACACTTATCCCCCACCCCCTTGCACACCACCCCCACCCCCTTGGACAGCCCCCACCCCTCTGGACACCCCCACCCCCTGGACAGCTCCCCACACCTCTAGACACCCCCCCCCCACCCCCTTGGACACCCCCCACCCCTCCTGGACACCACCCCCCACCTCCTACCCCCTTGGACACCCCCAAACCCTCTAGACAGCCCCCCACCCCTTGGACACCACCCCCCCTCCCACCCCCCACCCCCTTTGACATCCCCCACACCCCCTTGGACACCCCCAACCCCCTTGTACAGCCCTCGCACCCCCCTGGACACCACCCCCCACCCCCTTTGACACCCCCTGGACACCCCCACCCAACTGGACAGCCCACCCAACCCCCTGGACACCCCCCACACTCACCCCTGGACTTCCCCCCACCCCCTAGACACCACCCCCCACCCCCTTTGACATCCTCTGCACCCCCTTGTACACCCCCAATCCCATTGGAAAGCCCCCACACCCCCCTAGAACCCACCTCCCACCCCCTTTGACACCCCCTGGACACCCCCATCCAACTGGACAGCCCACCCAACCCCCCTGGACACCCCCCCTCCCCCACACCCCTGGACTGCCCCCCCCCCCCACCCCCCTAGACACCACCCCCCACCCCCTTTGACATCCTCGCACCCCCTTGGACACCCCCAACCCCCTTGGACAGCCTTTTCACCCCCTTGGACACTCCCACCCACTTGCACAACCCCCCCCCCCCCTCACCCACCCCCTTGGAAACCCCCTCTATGCACACACACACATGATAGAACACACAAAAATCGTAAACTTGCATGAAATCACTTCAATAGGTTTATTTTACGAGAAAATAATTTAACATGGTATATATGAACACTATGAAACTAACCATGATTGCAAGAACAAAGAAAAATAACATCTCAACAAATTAGTTTAGGGCAGCGTGGAAAAAAACTGAAAAGGAGTCGTGTGAGGCTTACTTGAGTGTTGTGAGCCGACCTAATAGATATGATAATAATAAATATGAAGAATGTTGTTGGCAAAATGAGGTTGGAGGGAATGAATTCGATGAATCGATTCTAGGTTTTCCACACGAGAGAGACGAGTCATAGGTCGCCCAATCGAAGAAAACACAGAATGACTAAATACGAGGTGCGATAAATCATTTAAAAGATTTATCACGTCAGTTATTTATTAACCACTATGATAAACTATTTTTTTTAATGTTTATAATGTCATTTATTTAATAACCAACATAGAAAACTATTTATCACATCAGTTATTTCATAACTGATGTGATATATGTCGCTTTCTACTGACGTAAAAAATTGTCAAGATTAGCTTTATCGCGTTAGTTTTTTTATAACCGATGTGGTAAAGCGCCGAGATTTCCTATATCACGTTGGTTATTTTATAACTGATGTGATAAAGTTCCAAGCTTTCCTTTATCACGTCGGTTATTTTATAACCGATGTGATAAAGCGTTCCATATTTTATTTTCACGTCGGTTATATAATAACCGATGTCAAAAAGATAATCTCTGTATATTTTACATCAGTTATAAAATAACCAGCATAAAATATGGATCCCGATCGATATATCACATCAGTTATAAAATATCCGATGTGATATATCGATCATTACAGCTTTCCATGTCGGTTATATAGAACTGACGTGAAAAATGTCGATGTGTTAAACATTTTTTCCACTAGTTTTTCATGTCCAAAGTACATCCATTGTTGCTCCTACAACTACACCCCTAAGATATTATTTGCCTACCTTCTCATCCTATGCCTTTGCCTCTACATCTATGTCTATATCTCAAGCTCTGAGTCAGATTAGGTCTATTATCCTTGATCAACAGTTGACTCGGTCTTCCACTACACCTACCTTGGATCCTTCTGTTTTTGAAGGACTCGCTTTACCTTCTCTTTCCACAGGTTCACTCCTTTATTCCACTTCTACCTCTGCTCTTATGGATTCTTCTTCTGATGCTGCTACCAAGGGAAAAGAGAAGACAAGCCAGTGCTGAAGAATAGTGACTATTATCTTTTGATAGGGATGATTTTTGTATTTCTTGTTACTTATTGTTTGTAATGACACTTTTTGTCTAATACATTCTGAACTCCTCTTATCTATTATTTCATTTACTTTTGTATGATTTTTGATAATCCCAAAAGGGGTAGAAATATGTATTATATATGCACATTAAAGAAGATACACATTACCTAAGAATAATTTTCTCACTCACATGATTTGTGATCATCAAAACGAGGGAGATTGTTGGACTCCTCATGTGTTAATCATGTTTTAATGATCACAAATCCTATACATTCTGTAAAGATTGATAATATCCTTTAATATATCTAAAATCATGTGTACAGATGATTAATTTATTTATGCTTTAAATAAACCTATCCAAAATCTTAATTGCTATGTTTAATGATTGTAAACTATTTTGAGTATGTTTAATAATGGATTACCTTGATAAATGATTAAGTCTAATATATTTTATGAATATCACAGTTTATGTCTGTATACAGATATCTGGCTAAGTCTAAGAAACTGTGAGTCCACCCCCGGTTATGTTTTTATGGAAAAGGACCTAGACACCATGACCAGACATTGTGACCAGACATCATGACCATCCAGACACTGTGACAATCTAGACAATGTGATCATCCAGACACCTTGACCATCCAGACACCGTGACCATCCAGGTACTGTGACCATCCAGACACTGTGACCATCTAGAAACTGTGACCATCTATATATTGTGACCATCTAGACACCATGACCATCCAGACACCACGACCATCCAGACACCGTGACCAGACACTATGATCAAACACCACATATGTGCTACCGGTTCCTGACCTCTATAAAACGGTCCCATCATAGTTGTCTCACCACTCAAAGACAAACAAGGAGACACAGTTTCAAGGAGACACTGTTTCATGAAGACGCCATTTCTAGATAGATTGTGACATCATTTCTTAATCTGTTTTGTTGTTTTTCAAATTAATTTCTAACTGTCATATTTGAGGTTTTTAAATGCACTGACATAATTAATATTTCTTTGTAAACATATCATCTGACAGTATGAGGTACGAGGTGCAGAATACATGCATCATGTTGGCTCCAACACATGAATTCTAAGAATAAAAAGAACCACGTGGCCAAAAGAAAATGTGGTGATAGGGGCGACAGAAGTAACAGCTGAAAAACAAGTGTGTGCGTGATAACGAAGAAGCACGATCATTCATGAAAGAAGAACCAATACATGAAACCCGACACTACTGAAGAACACACGAAGCATACTCGAATACTTGAGTCGAGATCATTTCTTCTCTATCAACTCCATGAATAACAAGATCCAGATCTATCTGACTTGTGATACTCTATTTCCCGCAAGAGGACACAATTTTTTCATCTTCTTTATCCTAGAAGTCCAGAGGTGCATAGACTAACACTCAGAACACTTCTAACTTTATCTCATCATTTCTGATCTATTGTGTATTATTTTTATCTTTAGAACAGTGTGTGTATCCATATAAAAACATGCATTGTCCCCTGAATTAAACTAAAGGATGAAAGATATCATTCCTCATACATCTTTTTACACTTGCTTATTCCCACAGATAAGTGTGGAAAAGGTCCCTGTGTGACCTATTAGTCCATACCCATGAAGAACTATGGAAGAGATTGTGTGGCCTGGATAGTCTTGTGTACTATTGTTAACCCCAATCTAGGGTGTGGATCAAGTTTATTTATATAAACTGCTTGGTGGCAGGTAATCACCAAGTGGATTGGATTAGGTCTCAGCTTGAGACTGAACCACTTGTTTTATATCTATTGTGCTGTTTAATTTAGTTTTCTCTGTTTTATTGTATAAGTTAGAAATCACTAAATTTACTTTGATAGTTAATCTTGGAAAGAAGTTATAATTTTTTTTTCTTATTAGAATATCTTCAAAAGTAATGTTAATGACTAATATTAAGATTACTGATAATTAATCAATCTTCAGAGAATTTATTTAAATAGTCAAACTTTTATAACTGAATTAATTTGATTAATTGGGTTGTATTTAAATTTATTGGGGTACCCTTTTAAGAATACTTTTTAAATAAAAATTTTTATAGATACTCAATTCACCCCCCCCCCCCTCTTGATTACTCTACTCCAAACAAAAAAACTTTTCTACACTAATGTGTATTATGTAAAATAATTTTTATATCTTTTGTTTTTAAGATGGAGAGAATAAATATCAGATCCATAGATAATATGAATCCCAATAGACCACCAATTTTTTATAGTGTTGACAATGAATACTAGAGGGATATAATGGAGACTTGTGTGATCAATATAGGATTATATAATTTTTTCATGTTGACTAGTGATTATAAAATACTAGATAAATAATTTAGATACTTTTCAAATGAAGAAAAGATAGAATATTAGTTAAATTAAAAATTAAGGAACACTTTGTTAAGTTCCATTAAAAGAAACATATACATATATATTTCTTCTTGTGAAGTAGTAAATATTATTTGGAAAAATTTAGATGTTACTCACTTTGGAATGTCAAAGGTTTTTGAAACTAGGAGAGCCATGTTAAGAACTAACTATCAAGATTTTGAATTTTTTCTAGAGAATCAGTGGATATAATGCATTAGAGATTTATTAATATCATAAATAGTTTACAATCAATCAATGAGAAAGAATTATATGATGATATTCTTATGGATAAGATAATAGATATCGTGGCTAATGAATAGGAGTCTAAAATAACTACCATTGATGAAACAATGAAGGTTAATAATATCACTCTGGATGATCTTATTAGAACCTTAATGCAATAAGAGATTAGATTTAAAAGAGATATAGAGAAAGATAAGAAAAATAATCAAGGTGTTGCTTTCAATACTATAATTACCTTACCTTCTAAAGCTCCAACAAAAGAAAAGGTTTTTATGTCTTCCAGGAAGAAAAATGTTGTTATCCAATCCAATTCTAGTGGTTCTGAACAATATAAAAACTAACTAGGTAATCTTTCTTAGAAGATGAACAAGATAGTTGATAAGAAATATTTTCATTATAGATATAAGAAAAGTAACAATGATCAGAATGATAAGAAACATTTTGAAGTTAATTGTTATGAATGTAAAAAGGTTGGACATATTAGGCCAGATTTTCCTAATCTTAACAAGAAATATACGAAAGAAAGAAATTATTATATAAATCAGAAAAGGTATTACAATTTAAAAATAATTAATGTTATCAAATCTAATGACTCTTTGAGTAAAAGGGGATTAGATTCATCAGATAATACTTCTAACAATGAAAGTTTCAGATAGAGGAAAATTGGTCTTTTTTCCATAGCCCCCAATGAAAATCTATGTTTAATGGTTAAGGTATGAACTGTTGAGACCCTTAAAAATTTATATGTATGTAAAAATTATCTAGAATATGATAATGAAAAAAATTATAAATCTTCAGATAAAGAATCTTCATCAAATAATGAAGATAATATTTTAACTTCTTATAATGATGTATCTCTCTTTGCTAAACTTCTTGAAAATTAAAATTGAAAAGTTAGTAAAAAACTTAATAAGGAAAACTGTAGGATAATTGTTTTGAAAAAATAAGTATCAGATATTTCTAAATATCTTGATAATAAAACATTTTAAAAATAAACTATTTCTAAATATTTTAAACAAAAATTTTTTTTAAGAAAAATGTTTCAGAAACAAAGATCAATTATAAAACTAATACTACTAAGGATAAAGATGTAGTTATAAAAATCAAATATGAAATTTATTCCCTGGAGATATTTTTTTCAAACTTTACCACTGGTAAAGAAAATTTTGATAAAATGTATAAATAAATACATCCTCAAGGTACAAGTTTCAGAATGGGGTTTACCCATAAAAATTTATTTTTAGAAATAATTAATTTGTTCCAAAGAGTGATCCCTTTTTCAGCAAATAAAAAAGTGGTGGTAATTGGAAAAATAATTTTTCTCTAAATAAATTTATATCCTTAGGTTTCCACATAGACTATTTTTCAAAACAAATTTGTATTCCAAAAAAAATTCTTACATTTCTGGACCCAAGAAGATTTGGATTCCCAAAGTCTAAATATTTTACTTATATGAAAAGAAAGACAGTACCAACAACAAGAATACTTAGTATATGGATAGTGGATATTCCCAACATATTATTGGTAATAAATATTTTTTCGAAAAGATTTATGAAATGTGGAAAGGTTACTTTCAGAGATAATTCTCAAGGAAAGATTATCAATATAGGTAATATAGTTCTTCTTGGTAAAGATTTAATTTCAAATTTCTTATTCGTTAAAGGTATTAATCAGAACATTATAAAAATACATCAATTATTTGATGAAGTTTACCATGTGAATTTTATAAATGATAAATTTGTAGTAAACAATTCTGAGGATGAATACGTTTTTTGTGAAAATTGGCATGAGAATGTTTACACACTTGACATATAAAACCTTAGGATCCAAGACTTAACTTGCCTTAGTGTAATGGAAGATCGATCTTGATTATGTAATATATGGTTAGAACACTATAGCCTTAGAAACATAGATAATTTGACTAAGAAAATACTTTCTAAGGATCTACCAGAACTTAGGTTTGATTATTCAAAATCTTGTGACCCTTTTTAATATAGTAAGAAACATAAGTCTAGTTTTAAATCTATTAGTTAAGTCTCAAATTTTGATACTTTATAGTTATCGTACATGGATTTATTTGGTCCTACACAAACTAGGATTATTTGGGAAAAATACTATGTATATGTCTTGGTTGATGATTATACTAGATGCACATGAGTTTATTTTCTCACAAAGAAATCTGAAGCTTTTTTTTATTTCAAAATATCTATATCCAAAGTAAAAAATGATAAAAACCTTACCTTGATAACTATTCATATTGATTATGGTGTAAAATTTTTAAATTCTAATTTTGAAACTTTTTTTTTAGTAAGAATACAATTACACATAACTTTTCATCTCCTAGAACTCTTCAACAAAATGGTGTTGATGAAAGACGAAAATGTATTCTTCAAGAAATAACAAGAACTATGTTGAGTGAATCTCAATTGTTAAACATTTTTTGGAATGAAGCAGTTATTACTATTTTTTATACTATAAATTTTGTTTTGATAAGACCATTTATTAATAAAACTCCTTATGAATTTGAGAGGAACAAATTCTGGACCTTGGTTGAACAACCTAAAGAAACTTCTATTATTAGATTAAAATGGGTTTTCAGAAGAAGAAAAATGTAATGAAAATTGAATTGTTATTAAAAAAAATAAAGACTTATTGATAAGGGTAATAATAAATAATAATTCATGGACTATGAAGAATCTTATACAATAGTATCAAGACTTGAATCCATTCATATTCTACAAGCCTTTGCAGCATTCTTTAATTTCAAACTTTTTCAAATGGATGTGACATGTTCTTTTCTTAATAGATATGTTCAGGATAAAGTTTATGTTGAACAACCCCCTATTTTTTAAACTAAAAAACATCTTGAATACTTTTATGAACTTACCAAAGAATTATATGGACTTAAACAAGCCTCTATAGCCTGGTATGAAATGTTAACATGATTTTTTTTACAAAACAATTTTCTTTAAGAGAGTTATGGATCCTACAATATTTATAAAATAAGTTAACAAAAATATTATTATTTTTCAAATATATTTTGATGAAATTATATTCATATTAACTCAAAAATAATTAACAGATTACTTTGTGGGTATGATGAAATCAGAGTTTTAGATGAGCATGATGGGTAAGTTAAAATATTTTATTGGTTAAAAAACCAAAAGAAACATATATATCTCAACATAAGTATATCAAATATATTATTAAAAAGTTTGGATATGATAATACTAAAAGTATTAGTACTCATATAGGTACATCAAACACACTTGATCTTGATGTGGTTGGGCAACCAGTTGATCAAAATATTTTTAGAGGTGTGATAGGTAGTTTACTATAATTAACTTCTAGTCACCCAGACTTAATGTTTTATGTATTCATATGTGTAATATATCAAGAAAATATAAAGGAATATCATCTTAAAGATGTGAAATGAATTTTTTATTATCTAAATAGAACTATGGATTTATGACTTTTTTATTCTTCTAGAGATGTTTTTTGATTAAAAAGTTTTTCAGATGCTGGATTTGGTGGTTATAGAATAGAAAGGAAAAGCACATCCAGAACATATCACTTATTAGGAGACTCTTTAGTTTCTTGGTCATGAAAAAAAACACTCGATAGCACTTTCTATTGCTAAATATGAATATGTAGTAGCTAGAATTTGTTGTGCTCAAGTATTGTGGATGAAACACACACTCACTAATTATGGAATGAGTTTTACAAAAAGTCAAATATTATGTGATAATAGTAGTTAAATTTATTTAATTAAAATTCCTAAACATCACTCCCATACAAAACACTTTGATATTAGCCATAACTTTCTTAGGGATCACACACTAAAAGGAGATATCATTTTACAATTCATCGGAATATAAGAACAAATTACTAATATTTTTATAAAACATTTACCTTTTGATATATTTGAATACATTAAACAGAATATAGGAATGATTAAAATAAATCAATCATTCATATCTACTTATTTTTTTACCGATATCCTTACATTAAGTTAATCCTTTTCATAGCGGGGATACATATGATTTTTATTTTTTCAAAAAAAAATATTTCAAAAAAAATATTTTTCTTAAAAACTTTTTTATAATAAGTCTTTCAAAATCATATTTTACTTATAAAATTCTTGGATTAAATATTCTTAAAAGGATCATCAGACTTAGAAATCATTTAAATTTTCCATAATCATGTCTTATAAAAAGTTTTCAGATTCATAAAAATATTATAATGATTTCTATTTTTATTTTATCATTTTTTACTTTAAAAACTAATTTTAGTTTCCTTTATAAACTTCTCTGTTTAGATGTTATATTAAAAACTATTGTATTAAATATTTTTAAAACTATTATAATTTAATTATTTTAAAATATTTCAATAAGAACATGTCATTTTAAAAAAATACATTTTCTACTCTGAAAGGTATTATTCTTATTTTATTTACACTATTTCATTACAATTAACCTTATTCTTGTTATTATTACTTTTAGTTTTATAAAATTCTCATTTTCATCTTTTCAAAAAAAATTGTATTCACTCTAAATATGATAAAATGCCTAAAACATCAATAGTTCAAATAAAATATTTAAAAATTTATTCAAAGCTCTTTTTAACCATCAGATATTTAGGTTTTCAACATAAACTATTGGATTGTTTTGGAATCTGAAGTGTCACCTTGTCACCTATATAAAGGAGGGACCCCCTTCTGTCCACATAGAATATTTTATACTTTTTTAAATGAAGTGATACCACCCTTAAAGTTCCCCAGTCCAATAAGCTTATGTTTCTTCATGTTTGAATCACCAATATCTTCTTAGAATATGACTCCTTCTACAAAATATTACAACAAATGGTTTATCTTACGATAAATGTTAGTTGATAAATCATTTTATGATAAGTATGATTATACTTTTAAAAGGATTATATATTTTCAAGGTTGTAAATCTCTTTGCATAGAAAACTCCGATGAGTTTAATGATCATGTTTATCTAGATCTTGTTCAAAAAAATTATAAGACTATTATATTTTTTATAGAAGATTAAAAACAAAAGTTTTTTTCATGATATATGATAAAGGATACAAAATTTCATATAAGAAAGCTTTCAGTATTCTTAAAATTCCATCGGACGAAAAATCCTTCTATCCTTCTCATAAGTTACCGAATGAAAATGTTTCTTTTAATTAGGATAAGGTTAAGGATTCCTTGTTTGATCATTATGAAAAATATTGGAAGTTCAATCATCATTCACTGAATAGTAGGGTTGTTTACCTTTGGATGCAAGGGTTATTAATTTTGAGAAAAGGGGACCATGATACCTTGAAGGTTACTGATATTTTCATTCTATATTTTCTTATGAATATGAGAAAAATTAATATTATGGTATTTATTTTTTTACTATCAACACATCAATACTAGATCTATTATGTCTCAAATCATTATGTTTCCATCCATTTTAATTAAATTGATGATGGATTCCATAAAATATTTCTACATTTCAAATAAGTCAAATCTGAAGAAGATAAAAATCTAATTTATCAATGATGATACACTAAAGAGAATGAAGTTTGGTTTCGATAAAGAAACAAATATTTTTGTTAATATATCTAGTGGGACTGCTCCAAAAGCATAATATTCTAAAAAAGATGAGAAAAATATACAGATGAAAAGTAAACTTGACTAGGGTAATCAATAATAGAAGAAAATAGAAGTTGATACTTCTTCCCCTCTAAAGAAAACTAAGAATCAAAAATTAGTTCTGAATGAAGTAAGGTATGAATTGATTATAAAGAAACCAGAAAGGAAGGAAGGTGATCCTTAATTTAGATTTGATCCAGTAGAGTTCCTTGCTATAAATACTCATGGTGTTGATGTTTTGAAAAAAGAATCAAAGTAAAATAAACATAAAAAGAAACAACAAGGTGCAAGATTGGTATATTCTTTGATGAAATATGTTGACGTAGCCTCAAAAAATGATTTTTACCTTATTAATTTGGTCTAAAAATTCTAGATGCTATATTTTCTTTTAAAGAGATTGTTATTGTTCATGCCAAAGTACCGCCTATCATAGATAAGGGAAAGACAAAAGTTGTTAATGAATTATAACTAGCATAATTTCAAAAAGAATCAAAATTAGTACTGGTTGTTAAATCTAGTTCAAGAATATATTCACAACTCCATGAGGAGTTTTGTAAATCAATGGAAGAATATTATATAGGAATTGATGTTTTAGATAAAAAATTAGAAGGAGAATAAATTTAATACATTAAAGATTATTTTGAAGAAGAAGTAAGTAATGATGAAAAATATAATAAGAAGGATAAAATGGAAGAATAATAGGAAGAGAGATAAGAGTATTCAAATGAAGAAAATGATGAAAAATAAAACTATCAATCTGATATGTTCTCTATGAAAACATTAGAGGAAAATTCATTTAGACTACCTTAAAATTTTGATCAACAAGTAAAATCTAATAGTGCTGAAAATAAAAATTTCTCAGAATAAGATGCATCCTCATCCAATAAAGATGAGTAATGTCAAAATTCTATGACAAAAGGTGATAAAGATGAAATTTATGATGAGGTAATTACTGAAATTTATGATGAGGTAATTACTAAAATTTATGATTAAAATCATGCTAGGTAAAGAGTCGAAAAGTAGATGTCAAAGAAAGATAGAAAGGGGAAGGAAAAAACAAGTAGAAATCAGAACTAGCTATCCTCAACTGACTAACATTGAAATATCGGATTCAGTGAATACGATTAAAATACATGGATTTGATTAAATAGTTCAATATTTATAGATACTAGAAGTAACAATACCTTTCTTTCCAAAATTATATGAGAAAGTTTATTTTATTTATGAAAATAAAATTAAAAAATTGGAGTCAATAAAATATTTATCAGACAGGGTGATCTGAAATGAGGCTGATCAAAGAGTCCTTTAAGAAGCTTCTCAAGCTCATAAAAATGCATTTAATAAAGTGGTGAAATGTTTTTAAAATGTTTACACCAATTTCAAGATTCATGATGATTCTATTTAAGATCTAAAGAAAATGATGAGTGAGTATGATGAACCTTTTAATAAATTATCTAGTGTTATGTTAGATAGAGTGAAATTTGTGGAGCAGTTCAAAAATAAAATTGGCATACCAACTCTAGAAATGAAATAGTTATATGGGAAATTGAAAATTCTTCAATTATAAGTTTCAATAATTAAACCTTATAAATATTAATCCATCATTTTGAAAATTTGACTAAAAGGATTCGAATTCAAGAAGAGAAAAATTGATATCAAGATGAAATTTTAGTAAAGCTCGAGGAAGAAAGAAAAGAGTTAAAGAAGATGAATTCTATTGTGAAATCCTTGATAAAGAAGAAATATTAAAATCCTTTCCCTTTTGAACTCTTTCTTTAATCTATTTTTTTTATAAACATTTGAAATTCATTCTTATAAATGAATGACTTTTTCACACCATTACAACTTATTTGGATATTTTCCAATTTTTATTGGTTGAATATTCATTCATTTTTTAGATGATTAGGAACTTCATTATATTGTTTCATATTATTTTCTACGAACCCTTTTTAGTAAACTCATGACTTTTCCCATTCTTTTTGTTATTCACAAAGGGGGGGGAATTATTCAAAGGGGGAGAAAAACTTTATAAGAAAAAATTCTATAATAAAGGGGTATAAATTTTTATTAATAAGGAAAAAAATTTATTAAAAGGTAGAATACGATCCTTAGGGGGGTTTATTATTTTAAGGGGAAGTTAGTCATATTCACCATTGTATTCATATATTTTATAAACTCAGAGGAGTTGTGGATTAAAGAACAATTCTGAATGTGAAGTTTTTTAAAGTAAATGGACTGTAATTTTTTAAAAGTTATTTTCTATTTAATTTTTGTGGTTCTTTCTTTCCAAAAATGAGGAGATTGTTGAGTCAAAAGTTTTACTTATGAATTTTCCATTCCTTTAGTTTTGGAAATCACAAACTTTTTTATAAATACTTATTTACTAACTTTCATGTCCAAAGTATATTTAGAATTTTTTTTTAGAAAACATAAACTATCAACATAATTAGAATTAGTTCTAATGTATTCATGAATATAAACTCACTTTTTTCATTATGATTATCATAATGGGTATGGTTCTAATAATCATCAGATTCACCTTCCTCGGATCAGATTTAAGTATTTAATTTTTGTCTTCATACTAAAAAAGTATTTATAATCGGACTGATATCGGATTCAATAAACATTATATTCATACTCATAAGGATTATTGTAATGAAATTTTTAAAGTTCATCAAACTGACCAAGTATAAATTCTAAATATATAAAATTAATTTATATGGTAATGGAATACCACGTACACTATAATGGTGTAAATCTATGTGTCATTGGATTTTCAGCTACAAAAGATCCATTGAAGTGCCAAATATTTAATTCATTGCAAAAATCTTAGAGAAAATATGATTGTTGAAAAAAATATGACCATTGGAAGGGTTTTCTATAAATACTCAGTCATTCAAAGAGTTTAGTGGTTGTAAATTCATTTTAAAAATTCTCATTTGTGTGGGAGATATAAAGATTACAAAGCCTGAATGGATTGTTCTTCGTCTTTTTTAATTGTTTTATAGTTGTGTCTTCTTAAGGTAACCATTTCAGGTTGTCCCCTTAAGAATTATTTTGTGTTGTAATTGTGTATCTGATCATCGTATTGATTGAGGGCTTGCAGGGATAGCAAGATTGAGAATCTGATCATCATATTGATTGAGGGATTTTAGGGATATAATGATAGATAATCTGATCCATCAAATCAAGGGATTCTAGGGATAGTCATATAGAGAAAATCTGATATTCATATCAAGGGATTTCCTTATTGGGGAAAGATATACTTTCTTATAAGTATAAAACAAGGGACACCTTTAGCCAAGGTTTGAGGCTACCTTACTCTTAAGGTTAAAAGATATTCATTCTTTCAAATAGATATAAGTCATTTTTATATTGTTTCTATTTATTTAATTATTTATTATAAGTATTTTAATTTTTTTGTGCTTTTATGTTTTAGTTTTATCATAATGACACTGAATATGATAAAAACAATATGTTTTACTAATCGGATCTACTGTGAATCTAAGACACACTATTTTAATTGTATTTATCTTGAATATTATTTTTTTACTCTGATTTAATCATATATGTTATTATTAAGACTCTACTAATCTAATATATCAAAATCTATCTTGATTACAATACTTTGATAATTAGACGGATCCATGTCTAAAACTAGTCCTTTTACATAAAGAGTTTTTGTGAATTTTTTTAGTTTAAATTCCTTTAAAATAAATTTTTTTAAACTATAATTCACCCCTTATTTTAATTAATCCATATAGAATATATTCTTTAAATACTAATATCAATATATCCCATATTAATATCCTACAGTTGTGGTATTTCATGTTGAACTTTGGTCGTAGTTGGGAGGATCACCGACCCTTGGTAGAGTTTGTGTACAACAACATATGTCATTCCACACTTGGTATGGCAGCATTTGAGGATTTTTATTGGAGACCCTATAGGTTTCCATTTTTTCAAACTAATCCATTCTATTTAGAACTCATGGTCCCAAAGTTGGTGTGAGATACTAAATAGAAGGTGAAAATCATCCAGGATTAGATGACGACTACACAGAGTCGTCCTAAGTCTTATGTAGTCTGACAGCAGAGACCTATGGAGTTTGAAAAGGGAGACCATGAGTTCTTAAGAGTCTCACATCAACATGGATTTAAGATATTTGGTCATGGTGGAAAGTTATCTCCAATATTCATTGGTCCCTTCTAGATACTGCATAGAGTTGGTGTGGTGATGTACTTCTTAGATATACCACCACAGTTGAACCGGGTACATGATGTCTTCCATGTGTCACAGTTGAGGAGGTACATCTACAACCCATCACGCATTATTGACTAGGGTGATATGGACATCAAGGATGGATATACCTTTTTAGAGTACCCAGTGGAGATCAAGGATCGTCAGGAGAGGATTCTTTGTGGTAAATTGATTCCCCTTGTGCATGTTCGGTGGCAACACGAGAATCTTTAGGAGAGAACCTGGGATCAGGAGACCCAGATGCTATCCCAGTACCCTCATCTTTTTTAATAGTTTTTTCTATTTTCAGGATGAAAATACCTAATTTGGGGAGAATTTAATGACTCGTATTTTACATGTATTATTTTTGGATATTTTAAGGATTATTTTTGAGACTAGGAGCTATGATGGTGAGCGATTCAGATGCCTGGTGTGCCCGAAATAAACCTTTGAAATATATTAAATATATTAAATATCACGGTCACATAATTTTTGATAAAAGGTGGAATAACTCTTAAGAACTCATGGTCTCCCTTTTCAAACTCCATAGGTCTTTGTTGTCAGACTACATAAGACTTAGGACGACTCTGTGTAGTCGTCACCTAATCCTGGATGATTTTCATCTTCTATTTAGTATCTCACACCAACTTTGGGACCATGAGTTCTAAATAGAATGGATTAGTTTGAAAAAATGGAAACCTATAGGGTCTCCAATAAAAATCCTCAAATGCTGCCATACCAACTGTTCCTCATCAATGGTCGATCCAAACTCTTGGAAGGATTTATTGTTTTATGATTTCCATCACATTTCTTAATACTGGATGAACGTGAATCAATTCCATGAGCAGATATGCACATCGTTGGTAGAAATAAATTGATGGAATTTTTTATTCATTCATTTTTATTTTTCCTCGTCATTTCTCTTTTTCTATAACAACAGATCGATCCAAATGAACAACGGCCAAGGTTTGTTTGTCACTTTTTTTTCTTTTGTATTTCTTCCCCCTTTCTTCACATGATTCATCATGGGAATTCCATGTAGGTGCATTAGAAATTACATGCTATTGTGATAGATGTGGTTCTAGAAAAGCATGTTGTTGTGATGGCTGCTTTGATAAAAACCTGCTATTTGATTAGGGTATTTGGTGTGATGTTTTGATAAATGAATGCCAAACTTTGGTTCTTGAGGAGTATGGGCCCTCAATGACCAGAATTTGGTGGATCATTAACGTGTTTTCCTTTTTATAACATATATAAGATGCCAAGATTTGATTCGTGGGGAGTATGGGCCTTCACGGATCAGAATTTGGCACTTAGGTGTTTGTTCCATGTTTTCTGGGTTCCGAAGTAGTTTCTAAGGATTACTGTCCGAAAAAACCCAGTATACACGCCTTGTAGTTCTATGGACATACGTTGTGTGTTATTATATTTGGGAATAAATGAAAACTTTTTAAGTACACACCGTGTACCCTAAGTACACGTCATGTAGTCTCTTACTGTGTCCTACGCCGTGTGGGCAGAGACACAGGAAAGGGAAGTTTTGGGGGGAACACACCGTGTACAGGTTGTACACGCTGTGTAGTTTCGACCCAGTATCCGCCTGTGTAACTAACAACACGGACGGCGGAACCTTAAGACATACATGTCGTGTCGACCTTGAACACGTCGTGTCGACCTTGAACACGTCGTGTCGACCTTGAACACGTCATGTAGTCTGACCCAGGTACCCTGCCATGTCACTAACAACATGGGTCGGTGTTACCCTACCTTTTACACACTGTGTGCCTGTGGGAAACACTGTGTAGTGTCAGCCATGTAAGCTGGCTGTGTAGTGAGCAACATGGGTCAGTTTGAGACTTCTTTGTATACGTCGTGTCTTTTTGGAATACGTTGTGTAGTGTGACCTGGGTACACAGGTCGTTTCATGAACAACATGGGTTGGTGAAGAGCTTGTCGCGTACACACCATGTTCCCATGGGACATGACGTGTTTTTTTTTGTTTTAGGAGAGCCGTTTGGCTTAGTCGTGTAGAAGGACTTGGGCAGTGAAGGATGGTTCACGTACATGTTGTGTATTCAGAAGACACGTTGTGTGTTTGGGGTGTAACACAACCAGTTTTAGCTGGAGTACATGCCCATGTGGATGGCCTATGAGAACACGTCGTGTAGTATTTATACACGCCATGTAGTCAAGTTTTGTAAATCTTGAATGCTTTATTTCTCCTGTTCCCTTCTTGGTCTCCTCATAATAATTATTCGATAAATCTAGATCTAAGGTGTGCATTTGACCTTGTAGAGTCATTCCACTGAGAAGACCACTGGTTGTTCGCTAGGAGAGCGGCAATAATTATACTCCTGAGATGGTGGGCCATGGGCTACCAGTGGATCCTCCAACAATTCCAGATGTGGTGCCAACCGTTATACCGAACACAGGAGTGGTTGCGCAGTTCCGTGAAGGATTCATGAGGTTTATGCAAACCTTCCAGGGAGCACTACAGGCTGCCACATCTATGGTAGAGCTGATGTGTATCTTTCAGCAGCAGCATCCACCTATTTTTTTAGGGGATGGTGGACCATAGGCTACAGAGTCATGGCTAGATTTGATGCAGACGATATTCGAGAATCTGGAGAAACCTCTTGGGAGGAGGGTCAAGCTTGCTACGTACATGTTGCGCGATTCCACCAAGAGGTGGTGGGATGTTACCACCCAGTCTGAGCATCACCGAGACATGGCGTGGAAATATTTTCAAGCAGCCTTCTATGAATTATTCTTCCCAAAGATGTTGTGGGAAGATCAAGCTTGAGAGTTAATGAATCTGCAACAGGGCGCCATGTCAGTGATGGATTATTCTTCTCGCTTCACCGAGATTCAGCGTTTTGCACCTATTCTGGTGGGTGATGAGACTTTTAGGGCTAGATGATTTGAGGATGGTCTTAGATATGACATCCGAGCACTGGTGAATGTTTTCAGGTTGCCTATAGTTCATGCTATTGTGAATCAGGCACTTATTACTGAGCGGAACCTGCGGGAAGCTAGTGGTGTGGGCCAGGGTGGTTCGACACCAGTTTCTAGTACTACTTCTACCAGTAAGAGGAAGAGGTAGATGGGATTATCTCACGGTGGAATTACTAGCCAGAAGAATACTTCAGGTGGCCAGGTCGTGTGCTACCAGTGTGGTAAAGAGGGGCATAAGAGACCGCAGTGTCCATGTGACCCAGTGGAGTGCCGAGTTTGCGGCAGGATGGGTCATCTCCAGTGTTTTTACAGGGCGTTTCCACCAGTGTCTTGTTATAGGGGTTCTGTGAAGACTCTGCGTGCGGGAACAGGACCAGTAGATTCTTACCAGTCAAAAAATTGGGGTACGTCAGGGTGTGCAGGCAGAGATGGTGGTCGTGGTCGTGGTAGCCAGACTAGGATCTTAGAGACAGTAGGGCAGGTCAGCTCAGGGTAGTCATGTTGTTTTGTAAGGCCGCAGCACTGGGAAGGCATATGCATTGCAACAGACCGAACAGGAGCAAGATCCCGGACCTTCTACTGTCAGAGGTACTGTTCTAGTATCTTTTGTTTTATCTTCTGCACTTTTCAATACGGGTGCTACACATAGCTTTATATTTGTGCATGTTATGGTGCCAGACACTCCGTTGGGGACTAGAACTGTTGGTGTGTGTCAGTTCATGGAGTGCCCCTTAGAGGTTGGTGGGTGTCACTTTCTATGGGACCTCTATGTCTTAGAGATGACGAACTATGAAGTCATTCTTGGGATGAACTGGTTGGTACCCTTTCGAGCCTTTGTAGATTGCTATCGTCGTAGGGTGAGTTTCACGTCACCAGAGGGAAGAGAGTTTATATACAAAGGCAAATGGGATGTCCAGGTAAGCTGAGCTAGACCCGAGCATCGTGGGCGAGGTGGAGTGACAGCCCAGATTGCGAGTTTATATCCGGATGACCAGGGAACGTGTCAGAAGGATTTCCCTCCACTAGTTGATCATTTCAGGTATGTCTTCACAGATGACTTTTAGGTCTTCCTCTGGAGTGGTAGGTATATTTTTCTATTTATCTAGTGCCAGGAGAAGCACCGGTGTCCATTCCTCCTTATAGGATGGCTACACCAGAGTTACAGGAGCTCAAGAGGCAGTTAGGGGAGTTACAGGCAAAGGGTTTTATTTGGCCCAGTACTTCTCCTTGGGGTTCTCCGGTCCTTTTTGCGAAGAAGGTGAACGGTACCCTCAGACTCTGTGTTGATTATCGGAAGCTGAACCAGCTGACAATTAAGAACTGATATCCCTTGCCAAATATGGATGATCTTTGTGATCAACTTCAGGGATCATGAGTGTTATTGAAGATTGAATTGAGATCCGGATATCATCAGTTATGCATTAGACCATAGAACATACCGCTTACAGTTTTTTCGGAGCAGATATGGTCTATACGAGTACATAGTTATGTAATTCGGACTCACGAATGTGCCATCAGTTTTCATGGCTCAGATGAATCATTTGTTCCATCATTATCTGGATTCTTTTGTGGTAGTTTTCGTGGATGATATCTTGGTGTACTCTCACACTCGACATGACCATGACACCCATCTTGAGATCATACTGAGTACACTGAGAGAGAATCATCTATATACTAAGCTCTCAAAGTGCCACTTCTGGATGGACCAGATCCACTTCTTGGGTTATATTATTTCAGAGGCAGGAGTTGCAGTAGACCTAGAGAAAGTGAGAGCAGTAGTATCTTGGGAGCAGCCTAAGAATGTGTTTGAGATACAGAGTTTCTTAGGGATGGCTGGTTACTAAAGGCGCTTTATACAGGACTTTTCCTGCTTAGCAGCGTCATTTATGGGTTTGAATAATAAGGGTATGGAGTTCATTTGGTCAGAATCTTTTGAGACAGCCTTTCAGGAGATGAAGGGTAGGTTGACATCTGCACTAGTCCTGATATTTCCAAAGCAAGGGAAGAGCTATACAATTTATTGTGATGCATCAGGTATTGGGATGGTTGTAGTTTTGATGTAGGGCGATCGAGTTGTTGCGTACGGGTCTCGGCAGTTGAGGCCACATGAGAGGAATTACCTGACGCATGACCTCGAGTGGGATGTAGTTGTTCATGCATTGCATTGTTGGAAAAATTATCTCTTGGGAGAGCATTTTTTGGTTTTCACCAACCACAAAAGTCTAAAATAAATCTTCACTCTACGTGACTTGAACCTGAGACAGTGAAGGTGGTTCGAATACCTTCAGTCCTTCGACTTTGAGCTTGCTTATACACCTTGTAAGGGTAATTCAGTAGCTGATGCACTGAGTAGAAAAACTCAGACACAGGCAGTGCAGGAGGCCCATGGTGAGTGGAAGCTTATGGATTTGTTCTCCAAGATACATTTGGAGGTGCATGATAGTCCGGGGAAAACCTATCTTTCTTCCTTAGTTCTGACTTCTACCCTCCTGGATAGAGTGAGGATGAGATAGCTATCGGATTTAGAAGGCCTAGTTCTACGGGAGTCAGTGGCAAGTGAGGACCCTCCTCCTGGATGGACGATAGGCGATGATGATGTACTACGTTTCCATGGACGAGTGTGGGTTCTAGGGGATACACGTTAGGAGCTGATGTGGGAGTTTCATGCTTCAGCTTGGGCAGTGCATCCCAGAGTTACCAAAATGTACTGTGACTTGAGACATCATTATTCATGGCCAGGTATGAAAAGAGAGGTAGCCAATTTTTTTATGAGATGTTCCACCTGTCAGTAGGTAAAGGCGGATCATCAGAGGCCATCCAGACTGTTACAGTACTTACCCATTCCAAAATGGAAATGGGATGATGTTGTGATGGACTTCGTGACTGGGTTGTCGAGGTCACCTCGAGGCAGTGATGTCATGTGGGTTGTTGTGGACATAATTACAAAGGTATCTCACTTTTTTCCGATCAAGGAGACCTATGGGGTTGATGAGATCTGGAAGTTGTATATTCGAGAGGTAGTATTCCTTCATGGGGTCCCTTGTTCTATCGTTTCAGAGAGGGATTCCTAATCTACGTCTCATTTCTGGAAGAGTTTTTAGAGGGCACTGGGTACATAGGTGGTTCTGAGCACACCTTACCACCCTCAGACCGATGTTCAGTCAGAGCGTACGATACAGGTGCTAGAGGACATGATGCGTGCATACGTCCTAGACTTTAGGGGCTCTTGGGAGAAGCATATACCCCTGGTCAAGTTTGCCTATAATAATAGTTTTCAGGCAACTATTGAGATGACACCTTATGAGGATTTATATGACAGGCCATGCCGATCACCTCTATGCTGGTTGGAGGTAGGTGAGGTAGCTTTACTGGGGCCACGTCTCATACAGGAGATTTCAGAGCAGGTCCAGTTAATTCATAGGCGGATGGCTACTGAACAGTCTCGTCAGAAATCTTATACTGATTTCCACAGACGGCCCTTGGAGTTTGTGGTCGGGGATTAGGTTTTCTTGCATGTTTCGCTGAGGTTGGGACACAGGTGGATCAGAAGACAGGGTAAATTTTTGCGGATGTATGTGGGGCCGTTTGAGATTATGGAGAGAGTTGGGTCGGTTGTCTACTGGTTGTAGTTACCACAGTGGTATCAGGCCATGCATGACGTCTTCTATGTATCTTATCTACGGCGCTATCATTCAGACCCATCTCACGTTTTCCAACCCATGGAGGTTGAGCTGCAGGTCGATGCATCCTTTGATGAGCATCTGATTCGTATTGTTGATAGGAGCACGAAGGTTCTCCGAGGTGGGTAAGTTCCTCTTGTTCGGGTGCTATAGTAGTATGGTCGAGTGCAGGACAAAACCTGGGAGTGGGAGACCGACGTACGTGCTCAGTGGACAGATTTGTTGATAGTTGTATCTTCAGCACCCTTGGAAGGGCAATTCGGGGAAAAGTTTCTTTAAAGGGGGAAGTTTGTAAGAACTTGGTTCTTATTTTTGAGGTACGGGTTTCTTCTTTTCTCTTTTCCTTAAGTGTTTTTGAGAAAATAAGGAAAATGGGGGAAATCCCACATTTTATGGGTACGCGCGTGTACTTTTCCACATGTCGTGTACTTTGGCCATATGGGATGAGTACACAGGGTGTGTAGGCCTTTCGGCGATGAAGGGTGTAAAAACTGACTACACACTGTGTACTTTTCATTTACACTCCATATAATCAATCGATAGGTGAACAGTAAGGCAGTGGAGGCAGCCGCCAGCGGAGCAATAGTAAACGCTGTGTAATCAGGAATACATGTCATGTACTCATGTCGAAGGATGAACAGTGTCGTGGTAGAAATAAGCCGCCAGGGGAACAATTTAAAAAAATGAAAAGTACACACCATGTACTTGAGATTACACACCGTGTAGTTTGTTCTTTTTGCTTAAAACGAGCAGTAGCCTCCTCATTCAGCAGAGGAGGCTTTGGATTTGTTTGGGAGCTCGGGAGGACGGTCTAACCTTGGAGTATCACCCCATCGCACACCAGAAATCTGATTCCACCTCCGTCGATCACGTTGGGACCGTACGGGTAAGACCTCCTCTCTCCTTGCGTTGTTCTTACCAATTCTTTCCTGAGGGAAATTTATTTTAGTTTGAATAAGTGAATGTTTATCCTAGATCTATGTCATTCTTAGACGATTCGGGAGGTTTCATTCACATATACCGATCAGGTACGATCAAGGTAGGTGGTCTGATTTTATTTTCAACTGTTGTGTTGAAATTGTGTACCATTGTGCTATGCGCCCATGGTTGGGTTATTGTATATATGAGGCCTTTGCTGTAAAGATATCTAGAATTGCGTAGATAATCTAATGATAAGTTTAAACTGCTATTTTGGATCACAGATTGGATCCAGGACCACCCCGGGGGTGCGTTCCTCTGTTTAGCTGTTTGGCCAGGATACCCGAAGGTATGCCATGATTATATTGTGCATTGCATTTTCTTGATAGAAAGTTTATATAAATTGTTATTTATGCTTTGGGCTCGGCCCGATTCCTTTAGCCTGAGGGTAGTGGTTTCTTAGACTGAGGGTAGTATTTGGTTAGCCTAAGGATAAACTTCATTTATGACTGTGGGCAGTAGTCTCTGTGCCTAAGGGCAATATCACGTATGCCTTAGGGCAATGATCGTTATGTCTGAGGTCAATCACCTATGAGTATTTGATTCTGTTACCTAAGGTTAAGGATAGTATGTCTGAGGACACGGCTATTTAGAATATTCACTGAGGTGATCTTCTATGTTGTACCTGCCAAGACGAATCACAATCTTGGAGGCGATAAGTAATAATTAAAATGGCAATGAAACTGGTAGTGATAGTTACTTTTTAGTACTTACTAGTTTACTGCATTTACTTTTTCACACTGTTGTTGCACATTTTTACCAACAGTTGGGCATAGGCCTTTGGTGGGTGCCTACTAAGATTTATTTCTCACCCTATTTGGGTCATTTCTTCAGCCCAAATATACTATATTTATGTAGGTGTCTATAGGGGAAAGGGTCCCTTTACAGGTACATGATTCTAGCAGAGGAGTAGGAGAGCATGGGACCGAGCTTAGGCTTGTGATGCTGCTACATTCTGTTTACTCTGCTTTGTTTTGTTTGGATATACCTTTTACTTTGAGTTGTATTGTTTTTTATTTCAATGTATCATGTTCTAGCCGCTTTCATAGAATTAGTGACATGTTGCATCTTTATATATATGACTACTGGTTCTCTTTTACTTTAGTTGTCCATTTCAGTTGTGTATTGTTTACTACTTTGGCTATTGTATGTTATATTTATTTTCTACTGCACTACACTTTGACAAATGAGGGCATAGTTTCCCCACTATCAGACCTGGGCCCTCGCTGCTAGTCAGCAGCCTCTGGCGTTTGTGGAAATGCGCTTGAGGTCATGTGATCAATCGGGTTCGGGGCACTCGTTGTGTGGATTCCGGATCTAGGATGTTACAATGTGGTATCAGAGGAGTTCTTTTCTTTGACTTACTATTTGGAGCCTATAGTCAGAGATATGACGGAATAGGTACTTGGTAACAAGTTGTGCCTGGGAGTAGCTAACCCATGTGCAGGGAAAATCTAATTTATCTCGCGTTGTAATTTTTCTGATTTTGTAATTTTACAGTTGATTTTATTTTCACCGTTGGGTGATGCACTTATGATTATGCTTTTTAATGTTATACATGGGTTCTATTTAGTTACAACCTGATGAGATGAGGGTATGTCATCTCATGCATCATTTAGGAACATGTTAGAATCACATGTCATGCATAGTTTCCATGCCATGTAGGTGCATTAGAAATTGCATGATGTTGTGATAGATGTGGTGCTAGAAAAGCATGTTGTTGTGATAGCTGCTTTGATAAAAACATGCTATTTGATTAGGGTATTTGGTATGAGGTTTTGATAGAATGAACGCCAAACTTTGGTTATTGAGGAGTATGGGCCCTCAATGACCGAAATTTGGTGGATCATTAACGTGTTTTCCTTGTTATAACATATATAAGATGCCAAGCTTTGATTCATGGGAAGTATGGGCCCTCACGGATCGGAATTTGGCACTTAGGAGTTTGTTCCATGTTTTCTGTGATCCGAAGTAGTTTCTAAGGCTTATTATCCTGACAAAACCAGCATACACGCTGTGTGGTTATATGGACACACGTAGTGTGTTCTTCTGTTTAGGAAGAAATGAAAACTTTTTAAGTACACATCGTGTACCCTAAGTACACGCCGTGTAGTCTCTTACGTGTCCTAGGTCGTGTGGGTAGAGACACAGGATAGGGAAGTTTTGATGGGAACACACCGTATACCAGTTATACATTCCATGTAGTTTTGACCCAGTATCTGCCCGTGTAACTAACAACACAGATGGCGGAACCTTAAGACATACACGCCGTGTTGACCTTGAACACGCCGTGTAGTCTGACCCAGGTACCCGGCCGTGTCATTAATAACACGGGTCGGTGTTACCCTACCTTGTACACACCGTGTGCCTGTGGGACATGCCGTGTAGTGTCATCCGTGTAAGACGGTCGTGTAGCGAGCAACACAGGTCGGTCTAAGACTTCTTTGTATACATCGTGTCTTTTTGGAACACACCATGTAGTGTGACCTGGGTACATAGGTCGTGTCACGAACAACACGGGTCGGTGAAGATCTTGTCACATACACGTCGTGTTCTTATGGGACACGTCGTGTCGTTTAGTTTTAAGAGAGTCGTGTGGATTAGTTGTGTAGAAGGACTTGGGTAGTGAAGGAGGGTTCACATACACACCGTGTATTCAGAAGACACGCCATGTGTTTGGGGTGTTAAATGACCAGTTTTAGCTGGAGTACACGCCCATGTGGATGGCCTGTGAGAACACGCTGTGTAGTATCTATACACGCCGTGTAGTCAAGTTTTGTAAATCTTGAATGATTTCTTTCTCCTATTCCCTTCTTGGTCTCCTCGTTTTCAGTCTTCGATAAATCTGGATCTAAGGTGTGCGTTTGACCTTGTAGAGTCATGCCACTGAGACGACCACCGGTTGTTTTCCAGGAGAGCGAAAATGATTATACTCCTGAGATGACAGTCCATGGGCTACCAGTGGATCCTCCAGCAGTGCCATATGTGGAGCTAGCTGTTATACCAGACACAGGTGTGGATGTTCAGTTCCGTGAAGGCTTTATGCGGTTCATGCAGACCTTCTAGGGAGCACCGCAGGCCACCACAACTATGGCAGAGCTGATGCGTATCTTCCAGCAGTAGGATCCACCTACGTTTTCAGGGGATGGCAGACCACAGGCTGCAGAGTCATGGCTGGATTCGATGCAGACGATATTCAAGCATCTGGAGACACCTCCTGGGAGGAGGTTCAAGTTCGCTACGTACATGTTGTACTATTCCTCCAAGAGGTGGTGAGATGTTACCACCCAGTCTGAGCATCACCGAGACATGGCGTGGAAAGATTTTCAGGAAGCCTTCTATGACTTCTTCCTAGAGATGCTGCGGGCAGATCAATCTTGAGAGTTAATGAATCCGCAGCAGGGCGCCATGTCAGTGATGGATTATTCTTCCCGCTTCACCGAGCTACAGTTTTTTTCACCTGTTCTGGTGGGTGATGAGACGTTGAGGGCTAGACGCTTTGAGGATGGTCTTCGATATGACATTTGAGCACTGGTGAATGTTTTCAAGTTTCCTATAGTGCATGCTATTGTGAACTAGGCACTTATTACTTAGTGAAACCTCTGGGAAGATAGTGGTGTGGTCCAAGGCAGTTTGACACCATTTTCTGATACTATTTTTACCAGTAAGAAGAAGAGGCAGAAGTACTTCTCTCACGGTGGTAGTACTAACCAGAAGAATACTTCAGGTGTCCAGTTCATGTGCTTCCAGTGTGGTAAAGAGTGGCACAAGAGACCGCAGTGTTCACGTGACCCAGTGGAGTGTCGAGTTTGTGGCAGGATGGGTCATCTCCATCATTTTTGCAGGGTGTTTCCACCAGTGGCTAGTGAGAGGGGTTCTGTGTAGACTCTACATGCAGGAGTAGGACTAGAAGCTTCTTGCCAATCAGGAAATTGGGGTACGTCAGGGCGTGCAGGCAAAGATGGTGGTCGTGGTCATGGTAGCCAGACACTAGGATCTCAAAGGCAACAGGGTGGGTCATCTTAGGGTAGCCAGGCTATGCCGCAGGGCTGCGGCACTGGGCAGGCATATACAGTGCAACAGACCTAATAGGAGTAGGATCCTGGACCTTCTAATATCAGAGGTACTATTCTAGTAGCTTCTGTTTTATCTTCTGCACTTTTAGATATGGGTGCTACACATAGCTTTATATTTGTGCTCGTTATGGTGCTAAACACTCCATTGGGGACTAGAACGATTGGTGTGTGTCAGTGCATGGAGTTCCCCCTAGAGGTTGGTGGGTGTCACTTTCTATGGGACCTCTATGTCTTAGAGATGAAAAACTATGACGTCATTCTCAGGATGGACTGGTTAGTACCCTTTCGAGCCTTTGTAGATTTCTATCATCACAGGGTGAGTTTCACGTCACCAGAGGGTGGAGAGTTTCTATACAAAGGCGAATGGGATGTCCAGGCGAGCTAGCTGGACCCGAGCATCGTGGGTGAGGTAGAGTGACAGCCCAGATTGCGAGTTTATATCTAGATGACCAGGGAACGTGTTACAAGTATTTCGCTCTAGTAGTTGATCATTTCAGTTATGTCTTACCAGATGACTTTTCAGGTCTTCCTCTAGAGCGGGAGGTAGATTTCTCTATTGAGATAGTGTCAGGAGCAGCACTGGTGTCCATTCCTCCTTATAGGATGGCTACACTAGAGTTGAAGGAGATCAAGAGGCAGTTATAGGAGTTACAGGAAAAGGGTTTTATCTGACCCAGTACTTCTCCTTGGGGTTCTCCGGTCCTTTTTGCGAAGAAGGTGGATGGTACCCTCAGACTCTGTGTGGATTATCGGAAGCTGAACCAGCTAACGGTTAAGAATCAATATCCCTTTCCAAGGATTGATGATATTTTTGATCAACTTCGGGGAGCACGAGTGTTCTTGAAGATTTACTTGAGATCTGAATATCATCAGTTATGCGTTAGACCATTGGACATACCACTTACAGCTTTTCGAAGTAGATATGGTCTATACAAGTACTTGGTTATGTCGTTCGGACTCACAAACATGCCAGCAGTTTTCATGGATTCGATAAATCATGTGTTCCATCCTTATCTGGATTCTTTTGTGGTAGTTTTCATGGATGGTATCTTGGTTTACTCTCACACTCGACACGACCGTGCCACCCATCTTGAGATCGTATTGAGTATACTAAGAGAGCATCAGCTATATACTAATATCTCAAAGTTCCACTTCTGGATGGACCAGATCCACTTCCTGGGTCATATTATTTCAGAGGCAGGAGTTGCAGTAGACCCAGAGAAAGTGAGAGCAGTAGTATCCTGGGATTAGCCTAAGAACGTGTTTGAGATACGGAGTTTCTTGGGGCTGGATGGTTACTAAAGGCGCTTTATACAGGACTTTTCCTACTTAGCAGTGTCGTTGACGGGTTTGACTAAGAATCTTGTGAAGTTCATTTGGTCAGAAGATTGTGAGACAGCCTTTCAGGAGCTGAAGCGTAGGTTGACATCAGCACCAGTCCTGATACTTCTAGAGCAAGGGAAAATTTATACAGTTTATTATGATGCATCAGGTATTGGGCGGGGTGCAGTGCTGATACAGGGAGATCGAGTTGTTGCATATGGGTCTTGGTAGTTGAGGCCACGTGAGAGGAATTACCCGACACATGCTCTCGATTTGGCTGCATTTGTTCATGTGTTGTGCTGTTGGAGACATTATCTCATGGGAGAGAATTTTGTGGTTTTCACCAACCACAAAAGTCTCAAATACATCTTTACTCAGCGTGACTTGAACCTGAGACAGAAAATGTGGGTCTAATACCTTCAGTCCTTCAACTTTGAGCTTTCCTATACACCTGGTAATGGTAATGTAGTAGTTAATGCACTGAGAAGGAAGACTCACACACAGGTAGTGCAAGAGGCCAGTGGTGAGTGGCAGCCTATGTCTTTGTTCTCTGAGATGGATTTGGAGGTGCACAATAGACAGGGGCAAACCTATCTTTCTTCCTTAGCTGTGACTTCTACCCTCCTAGATAGAGTGAGGATGAGACAGTTATCGGATTCAGAAGGCCTAGTTCTACAGGAGTCAGTGGCAAGTGAGGACCCTCCTCCTGGATGGACAATAGGTGATGATGAGGTACTATGTTTCCATGGACGAGTGTGGGTTCTAGGGGATACATGCGAGGAGCTGATGTGGGAGTTTCATGCTTGAGCTTGGGAAGTGCATCTTGGAGTTATCAAAATGTACCGTGACTTGAGAAGTAATTATTCGTGGCTGGGTATAAAAAGAGAGGTAGCTGGTTTTGTTATGAGATGTTCCACCTATCAGCAGGTAAAGGCATAGCATCAAAGGCCAATCGGACTGTTATATTAGTTACCCATTCCAGAATGGAAATGGGATGATGTCATGATAGACTTCGTGACTGGGTTGTCGAGGTCACCTCGAGGTAGTGATGTCGTGTGGGTTGTTGTGGACAGGATTACAAAGGTAGCTCACTTTTTTCCAATCAAGGAGACCTACAGGGTCGATAAGATTAGGAATTTGTATATCTGAGAGATAGTATGCCTTCATTGGGTCCCTCGTTCTATCATTTCAGATAGGGATGCTTGCTTTACATCTCCTTTCTGGAAGAGTTTTCAGAGGGCACTGGGTACCTCGGTGCTTCTGTGCACAACTTACCACCCTAATACCGATGGTTGGTCGGAGCGTACGATACAGGTGCTAGAGGACATGTTGAGTGCATGTGTCCTAGACTTTGGGGGCTCTTGGGAGAAGCATATACCCCTGGTCGAGTTTGCCTATAATAATAGTTTTCAAGCAACTATTGAGATGACACCTTATAAGGCTTTATATGGAAGGACATTTCGATCACCTCTGTGTTGGCTGGAGGCAATTGAGGAAGCTTTACTGGGGCCACGTCTCATGCAGGAGACTTCAGAGCAGGTCCAGTTGATTCAGAAGCAGATGGCTACTGCACAGTCTCGTCATAAATCTTATGCTGATCGTCGCAGATGACCCTTGGAGTTCATGTTCGGGGATCAGTTTTTCTTGTGTGTTTTGCCGAGGTTGGGACACGGGAAGATCAAGAGATAGGGTAAACTTTCACCGAGGTATGTGGGGTCGTTTGAGATTCTGGAGAGAGTTGGGTCGGTTGCCTACCAATTTTAGTTACCACAGCAGTACTGATCCATGCATGACATCTTCCATGTATCTTAGTTGCGCCGCTATCATTCAAACTCATCTCACATTTTTCACCCTGAGGAGGTTGAGCTGCAGGTCGATGCATTTTTTGAGGAGCATTCGATTCGTATTATTGATAGGAGAACGAAGGTTCTCTAAGGATATTCAATTCCTCTCGTTCAAGTGTTATGGCAGCATGGTCGAGTACAGGGTGAAACCTGGGAGTGGGAGACTGACGTACGTGCTCAGTGGCCAGAGTTATTCATAGTTGTATCTTCACCACCCTTGGAAGGGAAATTTGGGGACAAATTGCTTTAAGGGGGGGAAGTTTATAATAAATTGATTCTTATTTTTTAGGAACGAGTTTCTTCTTTTCTCTTTTCCTTAAGTGTTTTTGAGAAAATAAGGAAAATGAGGAAAAATCCCACATTTTATGGGTACATGCCTGTACTTTTCCACACGCAGTGTACTTTGTCCGTGTGGGATGAGTACACAGGGCGTGTAGGCCTGTCATTGATGGTGTAAAAATCGACTACACACCGTGTACTTTGTATTTACACGTCATGTAATCAGTCGGTAGGTGAACAGTAAGGCGGTGGAGGTAGCCGCCAGCGGAGTGACAGTACACACCATGTAATCAGGAATACATGTCATGTACTCATATAGACGGATGAATAGTTCCATGGTGGAAAGAATCTTCCAGGGGAACAGTTTAGAAAAATGAAAAGTACACACCGTGTACTTGAGAGTACACACCGTGTAATTTATTTATTTCCCTTAAAACGGGCAATAGCCTCCTCATTCGGCAGAGGAGGCTTTGCATTCGTTTTGGAGCCCAGGAGGACATCCAAACCTTGGAGGATCACCCGATCGTGCACTGGGAATCCGATTCTGCCTTCGTCGATCACATTGGGACCGTACAGGTAAGCCCCCCCTCCTTGCGTTGTTCTTACCAATTATTTACCAAGGGAAAGTTATTTGAGTTTGAATGAGTGAACGTTTATCCCAGATATATTTCGTTCTTGGACAATTTGGGAGGTGTCGTTCACGTATACCGATCAGGGATGATCGAGGTAGGTGGTCTGATGTTTATTTTCAACTGTTGTGTTGAAATTGTGTACTGTTGTGTTACGCGCCCATGGTTGGGGTATCGTATGCCTGAGGCATTTTCTAAAAACATATCTAGAATTGCGTAGATAATCTAATGATAAGTTTAAACTGCTGTTTGGGATCACTGCTAGGATCCAGGACCACCTCGGGGGTGCGTTCCTCTGTTTATCCGTTTGGCCAGGATACCCGATGGTATGCCATGATTATATTGTCAATTGAATTTTCTTGAGAGAAATTTTATATAAATTGTTGTTTATGCTTTGGGCTCAGCCCGATTCCTTTTGCCTGAGGGAAGTGGTTGCTTAGCCTGAGGGTAACCTTCGTTTATGTCTGTGGGCAGTAGTCTCTATGCCTGAGGACAATATCACGTATGCCTGAGGGTAATGATCGTTATGCCTGAGGGCAATCACCTGCGGGTATTTTATTCTGTTACCTGAGGGTAAGGATAGTATGTCTGAGGAAACGACTATTTAGAATATTCACTGAGGTGATCTTCTATGTTGTACCTTATAAGCCGAAGCACAAGCTTAGAGGTGATAAGTAATAATTAAAATGGCAATGAGATTGGTATTGATAGTTACTTCTAAGTACTTACTAGTTTACTGCATTTACTTTTGCACACTGTTGTTGCACATTTTCACCGAAAGTTGGGCACGGGCCTTTGGTGGGTGCCTACTGAGATTTATTTCTCACACCCTGTTTGGGTCATGTCTTCGGCCCAAACAGACTATATTGCTGTAGGTGTCGATAGGGGAAAGGATCCCTTTACAGGTATATGATTGTAGCAGAGGAGTAGGAGAGCATGGGACCGAGCTTAGGCTTGCGATGTTGTTGCGTTCTATTTACTCTGCTTTGTTTTGTTTGGCTGTACCTTGTACTTTGAGTTGTATTGAATTGTATTGCAGTGTATCATGTTCTAGCCTCTTTCATAGAATTAGTGACATGCTGCATCTTTATATATATGAATGCTGGTTCTTTTTTACTTCAGTTGTCCATTTCAGTTGTGTATTGTTTACTGCTTCCACTGTTGTATGTTATGTTTCTTTTCCACTGCGCTACACTTTGACAAATGAGGGCATAGTTTCCCCATTATCAGACCGGGGCCCTCGCTGCTAGTCGGCAACCTCTGGCGTTTGGGGAAATTCACTTGAGGTCATGTGACCAACTGAGTTCGGGGCACCCATTGTGTGGCTTCTGGATCTGGGACGTTACATCATATCCCCTAGACACCCCCCCCCCAACACCCCAAACCCCCTGGATACCCCCCACCCCTACGGATAGCCCACCCACCCCCTGGACAGTCCCGACACCCCTGTGGATAGCCCGACCACCCCCTTGGACATCCCCTCCCCCCGTGGACATCCCCCACCCTCGTGGACAGCCCACCCACCCCCCCTAGACACCCCCTACCACTGTGGACAGCCCCCCCCCCACCCCTGTGGACAGCCCACCCACCCCCTGGACACCCCTACCCCCTGGACAACCCCGCTACCCCTGTGGACAACCTGCCCACCCCCCTGGACACCTCGTACCCCCTGGAGAGCCCCACCCACCCCCTGGACACCTCGTACCCCCTAGACAGCCCCCCACCTATGTGGATAGCCCACCCACCCCTATGGACAGCCCGCCCACCCCCTTGGACACCTCGTACCCACCTGGACAGCCTCACCACCCTCGTAGATAGCCCACCCACCCCTTGGACACCCCGTGCCCCCTGGACAGCCCCCCCCCCCACCCCTATGGACAGCCCTTTAACCACTGTGGATATCCCTCCCACCCCCTGGACACCCCTACCCCCCTCGACAACCCTGTCACCCCCATGGAAAGCCATCCCACCCCCTAAACACCCCTCCCCCCGTGGACAGCCCCCCCCCCCCCCCCCCCCCCCCCCCCCGTGGGCAGCCCACCCACCCCCCTGGACACCCCCTACCCCCCTGGACAGCCTCGTCACCCCCGTGAATAGCCCGCCCACCCCCCTAGACACCCCGTACCCCCTAGACAGCTCTGCCCACCCCCCTGGACACCCTGTGCCCCTTGGATAGCCCCCACCCTTTGGACAGCCCGCCCACCCCTGTGGACAGTCCACCCACCCCCTAGGACACCCCATACCCCCTGGACAGCCCCACCACCCTCGTGGACAACCCACTCACCCCATTGGACACCTCGTACCCCCTAGACAGCCCCCCACCCACCCCCACCCTCGTGGACAGCCCGCCCACCCCCGTGGATAGCCCACCCACCCCCCTGGACACCCCCTATCCCCCTCGACATCCCTTCCACCCCCGTGGACAGCCCACCCACCCCCGTGGACACCCCCTCCCCCCATGGACAGCACCCCCCCCCCCCCCTGGACAGCCCCGCCACCCCTGTGGACTGCCCGCCCACCCCCCTGGACACCCCGTACCCCCCTGGACAGCCCCACCCATCCCCCTGGACACCCCATACCCCCTGGACAGCCCCCCACCCCCTGGATAGCCCCCCCCCCCACCCTCCTGGACAGCCCCCACCCTCGTGGATTATAGGGTTTCTAACAACTCGAAGATCTCATTAATCATAGCTACCCACTTCGTTGCCTCCTGGGATCCTTGATCATCAATAAAAAATAGTTGGTGTTATTTTAGAAACTTCCATGCATAATAAATGATCCGGTAAGAACATGTTTATTCCACTTCCACAAGAGTTTGAGTAGAGACAAAGACTAGGAAGACAATAGTTGGATCACAAGAATGACTACCTAAGATATCTGCTTATTAAATTTTTGATTCATTTATAGTGGTAACATTCTAAATAATTATCAAAAACAAAACCTTTAGTGAAATAATCTGATGTTCTAAAACAAGGGACACAAAATCACAAATCCCATAAAGATACATCATAAATAATTAATAAAACCATTTCGAAATCACATAATAGAGACTTCTTTCTATTTAAAACTCCCCACTGGTTTATAAAAATCCCTTTTAAGGTTCCATTTCAAAAATCATATAGTATTTTTGTCTCACAATAAAAATGTAATCCATTTCCTAATAACCAAATCCCCCTTCCGACCATACACACCAAAAACATTCATTTTTTCCTAAAGAAACACGTACTATTGAAATAAACATTATTCAAAAACTATTTTAAAAATACCAATGATCTTAAAATCCATGAAATTCATTCCATTAAAACCATTACAGCCCCCCACCCCCTGGACACCCCCTACCCCCTAGACAGCCCTTCCACCCCCATGGACAACCCCCCACCCTCGTGGACAGCCCCCCTGGACACCACCCCACCCCCTTGAACACCACCCCACCCCCCTGGACCGCCCCCACCCCCTAGATAACCCCATCCCCATGTATAGCCTCCTACCCCCTAGACACCCCCCAACCCCTTGGATGGCCCCCCACCCCTCCTAGACACCACCTGGACACCCCACCCCCACCCCCTGGACACCCCCACCCCCATGGATACCCCCCCCCCCCCCGGACACCACCCCACCCCCCTTGGATAGCCCCCCAACCCCATGGACTGCCCCACCCCCCCCCCCTAAACACCCCCCACCCCCCTAGACACCACCCCATCCGCCCTGGACACCACCCCACCCCATGGACACCACCCCACCACCCTGGACACCCCCCATCCCCTCGAACACCCCCACCCCCCTGGACACCCCCCACCCCCTTGGACAGCCACCCCAACCCCCTGAACAGCCCCCCAACCTCCTGAATTCTGAATTCAATTCTTTATGTATTTAATTAACTTATGAATTATGTGTTAATGGTGTATGGGAACACTTTTTGTATGGGTATACTTGTTGTATGTGTATACTTGTTGTAATTACCTTATGAATTATGTGTTAATTCTGTATGT
The DNA here is from genome assembly GCA_963277665.1 of Viscum album. Classification (NCBI taxonomy): domain Eukaryota; kingdom Viridiplantae; phylum Streptophyta; class Magnoliopsida; order Santalales; family Viscaceae; genus Viscum; species Viscum album. The sequence goes on along the minus strand of OY728140.1, from coordinate 807,669,475 downwards.
GTGTAGAGGGTAATTAAATACAGAATTGGAGGTATTCAGAATTCTGTATGAATTGTGTGTTGTATGAATTCTGTATGAAATCATACAGAATTCCCCCCAACCCCCTGTATGAATTCTGCAGGCCTGCTGGTGGAAGCTAGTGGAATTGCAGCAAGTGCACAGGGGGAGGCCAGCAAGCCAGCTTGCTGCTGCAGGTATTTAAAGGCTATGCCAACGGTTTACAACTGTTGGCATATCTGTAAAAGAAGAACTTTTACCAACAGTTTTATGTAAATTGTTGGTAAAATTATATACCAATGGTTTGTAAACTGTTGGTATGGATATTTTTACTTCATATTTCCCAACGGTTTATGGGAAACCGTTGGTAAAAGTCTATACCAAAGGTTTAAAAACTGTTGGTATAGAGATGATTTTTGACATTACCAACGAGTTTAAAACCATTGTTAAACATTCATACCAACAGTTTCAGTAAACCGTTGGTATATACTCATTTTTCAGACATATCCCAATGGTTTGGATAACCGTTGGTATAGTTTATACCAACGGTTGTCCAGCCTATGCCAACGGTTTTAAATAGTTGGTAAATATGAAAATTCCACTAGTGTAGATTTCAATATATATTTTACTCAATAAAGAGTTTAGAGGGGGTTATTAGGTGGTCTCATGGAGATGTGATAGAAATTACATAGAAATGTAATGAGTTTGACAAAACTCATGACAGTGCAGCAAACATAGGGATGATTCAGCAGAATGTCATATATGATATGTTAGATAGGTGCTTATATATGGTTTTGTTAAGTGTTCTTAAAAAAGATTAAGAATATAAAACATCATTTGTACAAAAGGAAATATCTACTTTATCATTATTCCATGATGGTTGCGTATATTGTAAGAAGTGAAATGATAATTATACCCTCAAATTATGAATTTGAGTTGTCCCTAATCGATGATTGTTATAAAGTAATATGGGTTGTGATGATATGTTAAGATCTCTGTGAAATGAATCTTTTAATTTATACAGGGAATTATATATGACGTAAAAATAATACTCATGGGATAATAAGTTGAGAATTATTATTTGGACTAACCTGCCAAAGTATATCACATGAAATGTCATACGGTCTTTGATATACTTAAGGGTCTATAGTTATTATGAATCACCATTACCTGGGGTTGGTGAGATATCTAGCATGAGAACCTTCATAGTTAGATACCTTTCTTATGCAAGCTTTGAGGATTAGATAATTAGGGAGTTGTTGGGTATGTTGCTAATCATGTCATCAGTTGGTTCTCAACCATGATTGAATTTTTCCACTTGTATGACGAGTAATGATGTTTATGCCCATGATTGAATTGGACTGAGGAAATTCATGACCATGCTTAATTGAGTGGTATGTAATGTTCTCAGCAACTTGGATGGGGGACATGTGTTGTGCTCATATGTTAGATGGATGAAATGTTATGTATTCATCGACATGGTTAGTTTATTCCGGAGAATCTTGAATATATGAGATGGAAGATACTAGATTGGCATGTTCTATGTCTTGTGGTCACTTGATGTCATGGAAAAAAAGGATTATATAGATATAAATATGATGTATATGAGACAACTTGTGGTGGAAATGTTCATATGAAAATATGAGTATGTTTTATCAAGATCACATCAGATCCCTTTATAGCTTGAGTAGCACTGAAGTTTTGGTTGAGGAAGCTCTTTGTTTACATCTATGAAATCAGTATTTGTATTTGTTGTCAATGCTATAAGGGCCTGTAGGGTCACACAGTTATGCCTTAGAATAAGAATTGAATTTTGGATAAAGTTTTTGTTCTAAAATGAAGAGAGTTTGATAAACTATATCCAAAGGAGTTTGGTTGGATTCACAAAAAAAGTTGTAAAGTTTTGCATAAAGTCCTTAGGAGATTTTAATACAAGTGGAAGATTGTTGAAATGCACTAAAATTGGTATATCGTATTGTACGATATACCTTGAGTCGTATTTCGGGATATGCATGTGATGCATATCGCAGCTGCCTCTATCAAAGTGTATGATAGAACGACAATGGTTACGAGTGCATGGCCATTACAACGTCTTCCACGCGATATATCATTGGTTATAAATCAACATCTTGATTCATTTATGGATATACATACATGATAAATTGTTGAAAAATTCAACGATTATAAAACCCCAGCATGATTACGTCATCGTAACGTATGTTGGTTCCCATGCAATGACATTCGACGTTTAACTCCCTTCATTGAGTGAAGGGATCATATATAAAGGGTGGAGACTCTCCTTGTTTGGTGCGTGTGATTCCAAAAATCTATAGTCAAATCTCTCTTCACCTCATTTCTCTATGTATCATCGAGGTGAAGGTGCCGATACACATTTAGAGTTGGGGGGTCATGTTCTAGTGTATGGGGATTCTAGTGACCATGTGTACTAGTCGTGGAGGTGAGAGTTCTAGGGTTGTCGCTCGATGATCTCTATCAAGCAAATTCCAATGAACTCAGCAAAGATGGAGTTTGCATCTTTTTAGGTACATCCCTTTATATTTCATGTTTTTCATACTACGTGTTGATTCGTGATAATAGATCATACACTTTAAGTGAGTGATCATGTTGTTCTTTGAGATTTTGTCATAGCACCAGATGATTTGTTAGCATTAGGTGTTTGTTCTTCACTTTTTTGTGGATGTGATGTTGGAGGAAAATCACGACTCAAACATAATGTCATGCGGAAGCGTTGTTATTCATAATAATGGTCTTGCCATGGCCATTTGCTTCGAGATGCATCTTGGCATCTAGAATCCACAACAAATAGTTCATTTTGGAAATGTCAAGAGTAATAAAATCAAGCATCATAATGTTCCCATAGAAAATTAGATTTACCATATCCAACTAACATTTTTAGCCTGACTGAACCCACGTTCATAGAAAAACAGAGATGATTGAAACAGCAAAGTATATCAAACTATTTGTAGCAAATAAAATATAAACCAACTTGTATTGTACGCTGGTTTGGATCCGTCTCCCCCACAGGATTGAAGAGAAACCATGTGCGCCAACAGAGGAAAGCCAGCCCCCTGTAAAGGTGGAGCATTTGTTCTCCGACCCACCTCCTTCCCCGGATCATCACCACGTGTCCGATCACTACTGGCTGCTTCCACCGCACGGAGGCCCTTGGAAACACGCATTCCTCCCGAGCCAACCCGGCGAAGCCAAAACGGCGGCTCCGGCTCCGGGAAGAAGCCGTCTTCTCTGTTCCCACTCGGAAGCTCCATATAAATTCCCCTAAAGTTGCAGAGATAAATAATGCAGTGCGCGGGTTTCTTTGAAGGTGAAGGGGCCAGAGGTGTTGTTGGTTCTATGGCGCCCACAGCGGCCATGCTCATCCTCCCTCGCCACGCAGGAAGCAATCCCCAAAACCAGGCCGCTCCTGCAGTTTCTTTTCGGCTCAAGCCCCTGCTCCCACGGATCAAGATCAGAAGTCCATCTCTGGACGACCCCGGGAGCGCTCCACTCAAATCTCAACCCCTTCCTGCCATGGCCGACCCTCCTACTCCCTCCCTCGCCGCCGACGCCGCCGACGCCGCCGCGGCTGCGGTGCCGGAAAGGTGCACGCTGGAAGACCCTGTGGAGGTGGGTAGATGGTAAGATCGTCATCCCCAGTGGGGTTTTGGAGTTGGGAGTTGACCCAGATTTGTCCTCCAAACTTGTATTGACCGAATCATAAGTCTCTGTAAACAGATTTTTGTATTTTTCATATAGACCGACCGTGATTATGAATTAGATACTGTTGGTGAGGTGAATCGATCCTCTTGAGACCCCTCAAATGCATAACCATCAGGCTATGCTCTAAGGTCACTAACATTGATTATGCATTGTTAATACCACCAGCATTGTTAATACCACCAGCACATAACCATCTCACTCTAGGGTAACAACATTGATCATGCATCATTAATAAAAGCCCGATCTTTTGTGAAAGGTAAAAAAACGTGTTGGTAAATACACTCTTTATCAGTAAGGATACTTTGTCGATATGTTTTTGGTGGTGATAAAAATCATCCTTTATAATATATATTTGTTGCAATATATATATATATATTTATGTCTAAAACCCTAATTTCAACTGACCCATACCGCAAAGTCTTCGCCCCTACATCCCCAGTTGAGATCTGTGATGGGCGTCGGGCCTTCCGCCCGATTCCTCACTTTCATCACTCACCCCTCATTTTTTCACTATTTTTTTCGCAATTTTTCAAGTCATATAAAACAAGATTCGCGTCAAAACACCAATAATTATATTAATATACATTGAAGAACCCAATGAAATTATTGAAGTGTTGAAGATATGTTGTATTTGTTCTCAACAATTGATTAAGAGTAAAGAATGTTTTTGAAATAAAGTGATGAAAGACGGATTTTTGGAAGTTACACGTCCAGAAGATGCTTAGTAGAAACTAAGCAAATGTGCATTCAGAAGATTCAGCAGTTCCAATCTTGATCAAGAAGTAACTCAGTTCCGAAAGATGTATACATGAAAGATGAAGCATGTTTATCGAGAAAATGTGTTGATTATCGTGTCAAGAAGTTACTCATGTTTCAGAAGTTTTGAATGTCTCTTGAATCTGGAAGTTAACAGATTTGATTGAATATGTTGAAATAGACAAGGGATGTCACACCCAGAATTTTAATTCCATGTTTTGTTTCAAATCCTCTTTTGGTTCTTAGCTTTCTCTCGGTCTCCGGGTGTTTCGGGTTTAAATTATTGGTGTGTCTTGTGTTTTTGATCTATAACCTTAGTCTTGGGGGTCTTCTATGGTAATTGGCCTCCTCTTTTGTCGAAGGGATGGTATGAGGTTTAGGTGGTTTGGAGTTGGATTTGTGACACTCCTAGTGGCACCCCTTGTGAGGTAAGTTGTTGAGGGTGGTTTATACCCTTGAGTTGGATGAGTCTTGGGGTGGAAAGGTGGTTTTCTTTTTGGGTATTATTTCCTTTGGTTTTCTTTCTTCTTTCATAAAGTTCTAAAGTGTCCAGCATCTAGGGTTCGTACTTAGGGTTTAACCTTGAGTCTTTTTGGTGAAATTTTGTGGGCTAGGGTTCGATCTATCTTCCTTGTGGTGCAGCGGTAGTGCGATTGAAGTTTTGCACCAAGATTCAAGGGTTTTGACACTTGTGATAGGTGATTCCATGGGTAATCAATGCTAGATGAGTTATCTTTGCTGCATTTCTATTTTTAGCACACTTATCATCCATTATCCTTGCTATGAAATCTGGTTTTGGTGACGTTTGTTGAGCAACAATTTTTAGGTACCAATTTGGTGTTAAATTGGGTGTTTTACATGTCTATTTTATGTTATGCCAAATGAGGTTGTTTTATAACTCATGTAATGGATTTATAGAAATGTTTTGGGTGGTGCAATTTTTTTTTTGGTGAATATGGGTATGCCCATGATGTTCAAAGTGGGATTTTAAAGGGATTTTGTGTGTAAAGCATTGTTAAATTTTGTGAAGTTGTTTTATTGAAATTTTAAAGGTTTTACTGAGTGGTGTAAGTGGTGGAAAACATGTACAGCTACTGTTTTGAGTTGATTATGACCAGAACTGATGTGTTTATGTGATAATGGATTTTGGTATAATGAGATGATGGTTTGAGCACAAAGGGGGAAGCCTGGGTATCTAGGAGTGCGAATATGTACTAGTACGCTAGTGATCCGGATGGGTTTTTTCCGTGTTTCACTGAGAAAAATGGATAACGACAACACTAAAAAAACTATATTGATGATGATTAGGTACCACTAGGTTATGGGTATGTTCCCTACTATTGGCTCGTGCACGAGAACAAATTTTTCTATGGTTACATTACATCGAGGTACGAGGTACATGGGGCCTGAGACTACCTAGTGCCTAGGGGTGTTCCCGAGATTGGTGCTCATTGAATATTGTGTATTTATCTTTGGCATATGGTGGGTTTTGATAGAAAATACAGTAGATTACATGTTTCATTGAAATGTGCCCATTCATGGAAAATTTCCTTTGAAAACTGTTTACATTTAAAAGTTTTATTCTTTAGAAATTATTTCCACTACCTTTTGTTTATCAAAAATGGCATGTTTTTTATCTTGTATTGTTTACTCCATGGAATATCTTGGTGGTATCATATTGGGATTAGGCTCACACCCTACTTACACCCCTTGGGTGTCAGTAGACTTGGTCATGTTTGACACAGGTAAAGGAAAGGCTTTGGGTAATGGTGGTTCTGGTTGTTAGTTCTCTTCCATGGTGTGGCATTGTGGAGACGACTTGGGGTGATAACCCCTTTCCATGTGGAGTCCTTGGGGATATTTTGATGTTGTTTTTATGTGTCTTTGGACCTCTTATTCCATGTTTAAACATATGTATTCAGTTCTGGATTTTGTATAAAACTTGTTTGGTATGAATTTTTCAGATTCAGTTTATCGATTGGTTTTGATATTTTATGCTTCCATATACGGGTAAATTGTTCCCAAACCAAAATCTATGATACCCGAACACTTGTTCCAGCCCATGGGGATAGGGAAATCCCTTCGATCCAAGTCGCGAACCGTGTCGGGTGCTAGTTTTGATGGTGACCAGATTCGGTTCGTGACAAAATGGTATTAGAGAAGGTTCACTCTTTGGGCCATGTTATTTGGGGAAGAGTCGGGATAGTCTGGAGCTAGGATTATTGGGACTTGACATTCTGGTTATGGGTAGTGTTCTTGTCCATCACACCTCATGACGGGATTCAAGTCACCATGGGATGTTGGGTTTTATCTGAGTTCATTATTTCTCATGGTTCATTGATGATTGAGGGAAATGAAAAGAGAGTTGGGTCAATGGTCTCAGTGAGCTCGCAGGGCCTGGAAAACCATGTGGAGCCGGGGAAATTTCCCAAAAACACCCTTTGTGATAGTAAAGTGATTGGAATATGGCCGCCAACCATATGTCTAAGTCACCCACTGACACTAGTTTCCTCTCACATTGTGTTGTGTCTCTTTGTTTTGGGATCTCATAAACTTGGTTTTTAAAAGCAAAAATGACTTGATTTTAAGGAGTGTGAATTTTTGTGAAGTGATTTTCTAGTAAAGTGAAATGGTTTTATTTATAAAAGTATAGAAATGAAATTTTTGAATTATTTCAAAAGGGTAAATTATGTGTTTACACCTCTTTTGAATGTATGAATTATGTTAAAGAGGGTTTTGAAAATGTGTTTCCAGTAGAATTTTCTATACCATGGAAAAGTGTTTTGAATTGAATTAAGTGTTCTAGAATTTATGTGTGGGTGTTGAATATGGGTTTTGATTTGGTAACTACTAAGCATTTGAAAAGTTTTATGAAATTTTAGAACCTTGTTTTGAAATGAGAAGAGTTGAGTTCTTAATTAAATGGAGATTTATGAAATGGTGTTTTTCATGAAATTAGAAGTGTTTTGAAATTGGTTGAAATGTTTTTAAATGGTTGTGCAAGGCATGAAAGTGATTTTTTATTGAATTATGGGTGCTTTTTTAAATTGGTTTGTAAGATTTAAATTGGGTTTTGATTTAATGGTTAGCGGTTTTGAGAAAGGTAAAGTGTGGTTAAAAAGGTTTTGATTTTGAAAAGTGAAAAGGTTTGGTTTTGATCTTTGGTGTTCTCAAGGGTGACCACATGCATGGGTTTATATGGGAATATGGATGGATATGAGGTGGGTGCCCGGTGTGGCATGTGAACATGCATGTGTGAGGCCCATGAGATACCATTGGTAAATGCACAACCTACCAACACTGTTTTTTTAAGAATGCTTTTGAAGGAAAGTGTTGTGTTTTGATAATGTGTGTTTGGGAGGTGTGGCTTATGTGTTTTCAGGATTGTTATTGTGGGATGTTTTGAGTTCAATAACCCCGCTTGTTTAAACGATGTTTTGGGCTGGTGTTTCGTCGATAAGTTGGAATGAAGCGTTGGTCAGTGGTCTCTTTTGAGGAAAAGTTTGGGAGGCCAATGTGGTGGCTCCCCTCATGTGTTTGGTTCAGGTTTATGGTATGTTGTGACCAAATGACCAGATTGGTTGGGTCCTTGGGTTTTCTTGTTGGCTAGGGTACGCCCCCATAAAGAGTTAATGTATGATTCATGTGTAGCCCATGGTGAATCGTTGTTGGATGATCCTCCAGTTGATCAATATAAGGACTTTCTTCTTGATCTTTGGAGATTGAGATTACCCCTCTTCCTTTTCAATTATGTGGATCCCCTTGTAGAATGAGAGTAGTTTTTGGAGGTTGAAATAGACCTTAATTTCTTATGTTTCCTGAGTCGTTGAAGGTGAATGCGGTTTAGGGTTGTCAGTATAGAATGATGTCTTAAAGGACCTTTTGTTCTTTTTTCAGTATCATCGAAGCAAGAGTTCATGTTAGGCCACTAGTGTGGAAAATCTGGTCAAGAGTGGCTGTTATGGCAACTTTCTGGAATCGTGTGCTATTTGGGACTCAAAATAAGATCCCTCTCGTGTTTTTTTAGCCGCAATAGTCATGTTCGGTTATGCCTTACGATGTCGTGTGTTCATTTGACTATAAGGTTCAAGGTTGTGCAATCTTATTAGAGTATCTGTTTTGTTGGATGTGTGTCTCCCTTTAGGGAATTTCGAAATCCTATGTTCTAGAGGAAGGTTTTTATATGTGTCCTTTCATTTTGATGTTTCCCATCCGAAGAAACAAGGGGTGATGTGTGTGCATCTTCTAAGATATTATTTTAGTAAAGTGTTAGGTTTTGGTAAAGTGAGTTTAGAGTGTGTTGTGTCTTGGTGAAACCATTTAGGACCATAGTGTAGTTGTTTGTGGCACCAAAAGAAGAAGTTCCATTTGGGGGTTTCCAAAGCCTAACTGTGAGACCGAAGATGCTTCAATCATTTGAGCATCCATAGGTCTTGGGGTAAATTTGGCGCGTAGTTAGGGGAATTCCCAGGATCATTCAAACCCTTGTACAAAGTCCTATCCTCAGTATGAAATATGGGAATAGTTTAAACCTCTGGTGTCATCATCTTGCTTTTGTTGATCCCGTTCGATGGAAAGAGGTGGGAGGACCTCGTGCCCATGTTATCACCCAGTATCATTATTTTACCCTTTGGTTTCCATTGAGTTTTTGGGAAAAGGATTTAATTTTTTCTAGATAGGTTGAGTGCACAGTTTTTGAACGATTAGTGGTAACTGTGCCCCAAAAAACCATGCAGATAGAAGGATCCCCACGGTTAGCGCACAGTTTCCCAAACTATGCGGACTAACCATGCGGCCTTCCCAACTCTTTAAATTTTTGCGGTCTTTTTGTTCTGGCCCATACAAGTTGGTTAAGATGGTTGGTTCTTATGGTGGGGATACCCACTATGAGTCTCATGTAATTTCTTTTGGATATGTCTAATAGAAATCTGCCCCTTATATCGGGGAGTCTGTTCGGGCCTCCCCCTGTTGGTGCTCTGATCATGTCTTGGAAAAATTTAGGTTGTCTATTATGGTGGGGAGCCCATTTGTGTCTCCCCATGTCAGTAACTTGGTTTTGTCCTTAGTTTTGTCTTGGTGGTAGGTAGTCTCATTCATGGCTATCTAACTACCAACATCTTCCTTGGGTAAACGTTGGGATTGGAGAGCACCCAATAGTTAGTTAAAGTAAGGTTAGTGTAACCTTGTTCGATATTGTTATTCATTTGGGTAAACTGCTTGAGTCTTGTTCAGGTGGTGTTTGAGGTGTTTCTTTTGGGATGAATTTGGAATGTGCTTGATCATTACAGGAAAGTGGAGTATGTTTTGGATTGTGAGAGTATTCCTTCCTTAATTGATCAACTGAAGATATCATAGCCTTTTGGGGGTGGATGAAACTTGGAAAAGGAGTACATATTGGTTTATCGGTTGGGTTTGGAATTTTCTTTTGTCCTTGCTATGGATTTCTGGGGTCATAAATATTTATGGTGGGGAGAATTGTCACACCTGAAATTTTAATTCCATGCTTTGTTTCAAATCCTCTTTTGGTTCTTAGCTTTCTCTCGGTCTTCGGGTGTTTCAGGTTTAAATTTTTGGCATCTCGTGTGTTTTTGATTTATGACCTTAGTCTTGGGGGTATTGTATGGTAATTGGACTCCTCTTTAGTCAAAGGGATGGTATGAGGTTGAGGTGGTTTGGAGTTGGATTTGTGACACTCTTAGTGGCACCCCTTGTGGGGTAAGTTTATGGGGTGGTTTATACCCTTGAGTTGGACGAGTCATGGGGTGGAAAGGTGGTTTTCCTTTGGGTATTATTTCCCACTATACTTGGTATATCATTCCACCTAGGTTTACCCCTTGGAGACCCATTAAATTTGAGGAGAATGGCATGGTTTTGGGTGGCTAGAACAGGTCGCACAGTTTGGCCACACGGTTTACTAAACCGTGTAGCCAAACCGTGCCAGGTGTCCAGGTCATTAAAAATATTTTTGAAATTCCAATTTTCCCCTCTCCGGAATAAAACTAATCCGCCCCATTCTTCCCCCATTCGACCCTAGAAGACATGGGAGGCCTCCAAGCTCCCTCAATCTCCTATGGAACTCATTTTTATGGAGGATTTGGTGGAGAAACCTCAAGATCTTTCACGTAAGTAAATTCATTCTTGGTTTCTTCCATCTTCCTTTGGTTTTATTTCTTCTTTCATGAAGTTCTAAAGTGTCCAGAATCTAGGGTTAGTACCTAGGGTTTAACCTTGAGTCTTTTTGGTAAAATTTTGTGGGCTAGGGCTTGATTTATCTTCCTTGTGGTGCGACGGTGTTGCGGTTGAAGTTTCACACCAAGATTCAAGGGTTTTGACACTTGTGGTAGGTGATTCCATGGGTAATCAATGCTAGATGAGTTATATTTGATTAATTTATATTTTTAGCATACTTATCATCTATTATCCTTGCTGCGAAATCTGGTTTTGGTGACGTTTGTTGAGCAAACGATTTTTAGGTACCAATTTGGTGTTAAATTGGGTGTTTTACATGTCTATTTTATGTTATGCCAAATGAGGTTGTTTTATAACTCATGTAATGGGTTTATAGAAATTTTTTGGGTGGTGAATTTGTTTTGGTGAATATAGGTATGCCCATGGTGTTAAAAGTGGTATTTTAAAGGGATTTTGTGTGTAAAGCATTGTTAAATTTTGTGAAGTTGTTTTATTGAAATTCTAAAGGTTTTATTGAGTGGTGTAAGTGGTGGAAAACATGTGTATCTACTGTTTTGAGTTGATTATGACCATAACTGATGTTTTTATGTGATAATGGATTTTGGTATAATGAGATGATGGTTTGAGCACAAAGGGGGAAGCCTGGGTATCTAGGAGTGCGAATATATATTAGTACACTAGTGATCCGGATGGGTTTTGTCCTTGTTTCACTGAGAAAAATGGATAAAAACAACACTAAAAAACTATATTGATGATGATTTGGGACCACTAGGTTATATCTATGTTCCCTATTAGTGTCTCATGCATGAGAACGAATTTTTCTATGGTTATATTACACTGAGGTACGAAGTACATGGGGCCCGAGACTACCTAGCGCCTAGGGGTGTTCCTGAGATTGGTGATCATTGAATCTTGTGTATTTCTCTTTGGAATATGGTGGTTTTTGATGTAAAATAAAATATCTTACATGTTTCATTTAAATGTGCTCATTCATGGAAAATTTCATTTGAAAACTGTTTACATTTAAAAGTTTCATTCTTTAGAAATTATTTCCACTACCTCTTGTTTATCAAAAATGGAATTCTTTTTATCTTGTATTGTTTAATATATGGAATCTATTAGTAGTTTCCTATTGGGATTATTATCACACCCTAATTACACCCATTGGGTGTAAGTAGACTTGTTCATGTTTGACACAGGTAAAGGAAAGGCTTTGGGTGATGGCGGTTCGGGTTGTTAGTTCCCTTCAATGGTGCGGCGTTGTGGAGACGGCTTGGGGGTGATAACCCCTTACCATGTGGAGTCCTTGGGGCTGTTTTGCTGCTATTTTTATGTATCTTTGGAACTCTTATTCCATGTTTAAACATATGTATTCAGTTTTGGATTTTGTATAAACCTTGTTTGGTGTGAATTTTTCAGATTTGGTTTATCGATTGGTTTTGATGTTTTATGCTTCTATATACAGGTAAATTGTTCCCAAAACAAAATATATAATACCCAGGAACTTGTGCCAGCCCATGGGGATAGGGAAAACCCTTTGGGCATTTTCGTGGACTGTTTCAGGTGCCAGTTTTTATGGCGACCAGATTCGATTCGTAATAAAGGAAAATATATTATATTGATATGCAAGATATTTGAATGCATAATAAATATATTTTCCAAAGTAGTTGATGAAATCAATAAAGGAAAAAACCTTATGTAATACGTAAGAGTAAAAAAACAATAATTAAGAGACTTTGTTGGACAAAAATACCTCAAGGTAACATTACAACATTTTTTGGGTTGGTTGTGTTTGTTGACAAAGCATGTTTTCTTGGTGCATTGTTGATCTCCAGATATATTGTTGGAAAACCATATAGAAAAAGAACCATGAAAAAAGAATGAAATATCTAGAGGTAGTACAAAAAGAACAGATACAAGGTGGCGTTGTTTTCCAGTGTTTGCCAAATTTTGGGGGTCCAAAATTTAGAGTTTGGTGAGCATTGAAAAAAGTGAATTTTCTTAAAGATCTCGTCAAAATATGGCCAAGGCATGAGTTTCGCGAAGATGAGATTCATGAAGTGGATTTCGCAAAGACATGAATAATGTTGATGGTGATCTTTGTGATTACGATGAGGTTCACGAATGGTAGAGGTAAAGAGCATTGTGATGGAGCATTGTGGTGGTGCAATGGTTTTGACGAAAGGTTATGTGATTACGATGACCATCACGATGATGGTGCAAAGGAATTGACGGTATGCTTCGTGATTACAACAAGATTTGAAATCTGGAAAATTTCTATGGATCTTCGCAAAGAAGGGATAATTTAAGCTGAAATTTTGGAGTTCTTCAATTTGGGTTTACGTGGTGCTGACATGGTGTGGAAGGTTCTAGAGTCTGTGGGAAATGCCTATAAATAAGTCTCCACCCCCAAGATAAAAGTAGAGAGAATCCGTGAAAAACTTAAGGCTCTCGAATTGCAAAGGAGGTTCGCGAAGACAGTGAGATTCATGAAATAAATGGAATTCACAAAGGCCAGTTGAGCTCTGTGAAAGGAAGGAACGTCGTGAGGGCTAGTTCAGCTTTGCAGAACAAGTGTGCTTCACAAAGTCTTGTTTTAGCTTTGAGAAGTCAAAAAGACCATCATGAGATTTTCAAACTAGTGAGCTCTACAAACTAGAGATCTTTGCGAACCTATGAGCTTTGCGAAGAGGTAGGAGCTTCGCAAAGGCTAGTTTGAGCGCTGTGAAATAAGGAGCTTTGAGAAGTAGTGAGCTTTGAAAAATTAATTCATAAAGTATTTTCCAGTGTTTAGTGGAAAAGGGGTATTCATCAGTGGATGAAAACTTGACTTTAATAGAGCATCTACATACAATAGAGGATCCATTCATTAGTGATAATGAATGGACCTACAAGTCCATAATTTGTGAGTAGATCCCTTCCAAGAACAGTGAGTGAAGGAAGAGGAATACAATGATCCTTCCCACAGGCAGTGAGCCAAAGAAAGAGACTTAGGGAGTGACCCTTGAGAATGTAGTGAGCAAACCCTACACATTGTAAAGGCAATGAGCCTGGGAATAGAAGTGATATAGCCTGAACCTTGTGATTGGTAGTGAGATTTAGTGGATTTGGTACATTGGTACATCGATGTTGTATACTCCTTGGACATAGCCCAATGAGGGTGAACTAAGTAAAAATTGTTGCGTCCTTGTTCTTACTTTCCTACATTACATTAAAAGCATCATCATCAGATAAAGAAGGTCATAATAAGATCAACATTAACAATTAAGTGAAAAAAAGTGGTTGTTATAATATTGAGGTCCAGATCTAATGGGGTAGGAAGAATTTTGAAATACAATATCCATACCCTGGCTCACCCCCCTCTCAAGGTATCTAGGCCTCTTTTCGACCTAACAATTGGTATCAAAGGGAAGGTTTATTTTATCATATTTTTTTTCTCTAACTTGACTCATTTTATTGGTGAAATTAATGTTCCAGTTTGATTGTACCTTGGTGTTCCATAGAAAAGGTTAGAACTTCAATGAAGAAGTAGAAGTCTAGTAAAATTCCTAAGTGTCGATGTTTCAATAGAAAGAGTGTGATTGAGTTTAAGGAAGCCAAAAATGTATCAGATTGTGAGGCTATATATTCATTCAATGATACTGCAGGAATGAATGAAGAACCTGATATGCCAAGTGATGTTGTAACTACTAATGATGAAGAAACTCTAAGAAGACGAAAGGTGGAAGTTGTCCATAAAACAAAGAAATTGGATGAAGAGTTATTCACGCTCAAATTTACCCAAGAGATGAAGGTAGAACGGTCCTTGTATTCTAGATTGGGTTATCGAATCCACTGAGACCTAAGAAGATACCTAAGACACACAACCTATGAGGTGGATTTTTGGCTATGAAGTGGCCGTCTGGGTTTTGATTTTGGATGGTTTTAAAGAACAATAATAAACCTAAGTGAATTCAATTATATGAAAATGGGTTGATCTTAAGATTATTCTAGGGGTGGATTGAATGAATTTTACTTCTTTAGACAATTTTGGTTTAATTAATTCTTGATGAATCCATTCTTCAAAATTACACTAACTTCATCATTTTCTGGTTTGATGCAACTAAACTAAATTACTAATCCCCTACACACTTAGATAACCAAATTCATGATGTCTCCAAGGTATATGGTCATTTTAGTAATTGGTTTTATCTTCCTCAAACACAGTGAAGATGAAGAGTGGAAATAACTGAATAATGGAAGTCTTAAATTAGTTAACCAATTAACAACAATTCGTTCATAAAATAACATTAAATCCATCCTTTTCATCTTCCTAAGATCAACCCATTAAAGGGTTAGCCCTCCATTGATGGTATACTCTTAATGGTGGGAGGAAGATGGCTTACAAGAATTAGATTGAAGAAATTAAAACCGCGGAAATAACGAGCACTCCTCCGTGTGTGTGAATGAAATTCACACCTATGTGTGAACTAATTCAGCACAACAAAGAGATATCACTGTGCTTTGTGATTATAAAGTTTTAATGAAATAAATGGGAAGAATAGAAGAGAAATATGTTGATTAAGAATAAGAAGTACAAAAAGGAAACTTACATGGAAATTGAAATGCGATTACAAACACAAAGTGGCAGCATAACATTACTATTAAACCAAACACCCAAGATCCTTAAATACTCCAACACCACTGCCTTAAATAGGAATTTTTGAGCCCTTGGGTCGATACTACAATAGTAAAAGTCATCTCACTTGAGTATGGTAGGTCTAGGGTGGTGGAAAGTTTGTGGAAAGAAGACTTTCCGCCCTTGACCCGAAAAGGCATCCAGCTTGCATCCACCAAACAGAGGCGCATGAAATACCTTTTAGATGGCCGAATTTGGGATGGACATAGAAGACTTAAATTAATATCCGGATGTCCCTTAACATCCTGTAAAATATCATCCCAAAAGGAGTTATGGTTTTATAGATATGGTTTAATTGGTGAGATGTTTTTATGGGCCACACATTCTGGCCCAGATTTTGATATGCTATTTGGGACACCTAAATAACAATCATGGAGGTCTAATTAGCATTGGATACTGAAGAAGGATTTGTTAATATATATTTATTCTAGCATCCCACGAATTTTGGGCTTCATTGGGCCTATATTGTGGGCCCCACATTCTCATCAGTGGGATGTTGTCCAATCTGCCTTCTCCAGAATTGTTTCTTTTCATCGCCAAATATCTCTATCATCCTTTATGAATCATCCATTGATCCCTGAATGAAATTTTTTTAAATTTAAGTGAAGATCCATTTCACAAAATATCAAATTAAAATATGGATAATTACATTCCTTATAATCAGATGACTCATTGAGCCTAAATTGGTGTACATTAGGAATAAAGTGCACAAATGATGAGAATGGATGTTCAAAATAAAAATCCACTAACTCAGGCCTATAAGATCAAAAATGAACATTTAATACCATTAAAATTCAATTAATATATGTGTTTTTATTGGCTAATCACACCCCCAACTTTAGATTTTCTAGTCCCGAGCAAATAATTCAATGATTTTATTTGAATTCTTTTCTTCAAACACATTATAACAAACAGTGCTCACAATGTAAACTGCACAAAAATATATCTTTATAACCTATCAAAATAATTTAAAACAAGATAAATTTAAAATCATATCTCAATCCCAAGCCCATTCCTTTGATCAAATCAATCATCATAATTCATCCAACTCAATTAGGTGTAATGATGTGTTGTGAATCACAATAGATATGGGGGTTCATTTTCATTTAAGGGGAAATCATGGAAGCGCTAGGTGGAATCATATTTAATCCTAATATGAGTATTCATTATTTTTTCTTTTTACTTTTTGCTTTTTTTTTATTTTACAATGTTGTCATAGTAATTGAGATTGCAGTTAATCAAATTAACCCATGTAGCGAGACTTTGCCGATGACTCTCAGGCTCAAAGGCCTTAGGGCACCAAGTGAAGCCCACATACTCGGGCATCATCTCGAGTTAACTTGATCAAAAACAAAATCATATTACCATAAATAGAGATAGAGTGAAAAACTCATGGCTAGACAACTCTGGAGTCACAATCCCCAAGTGCTGAAAGCCTCGCATTTTATCAATCCATTGCTCTACACGCAATTTTTTTTGAATACTCATATTATTCATAAAAATAAAACCAGAATATGATATTTATTATGGGACCCTGAGAATTCAAATTATTACCCCATGATCTAGAGTACGTGCATTGTGGCATTTTGAATTAATAGATGAAAATAAAAATGATGAAAATTCTCATTGGACAACCAAACTTCCAAAATCAATGCTTTTAAACTTAATCGTGAATTAAATTAAGAGTCAAGGAAATAAAAATTATTTTCTATGTAGTTTTAATGTGAGCAAAGATGTTATTATATAAATGATAAAGGAATTTTACTTCTTTTTTATCATTATTTTTTTTAACAAACATTTTGTTTCCACACCCCCCAACTTAGAATGAAACTGTCCTTAGTTTTGTAAAAAGAAAATTTAGAATGGGGTAGAGGAATAAAAGGGAAGTTCAATAAGGAAATTGAAATATTAGGATCATATAATGAATTCACCTGGTGGTTGAAGTTTGAAGTTCTTTCCGCTCTAATTTAGTCCTTTGATATCTATGTCGCTTGCAGAGTTCCCCAGTGGAAAAAGGAAAAAAACAAACAAACAAAACAGTATATATATATAAGTAAAATATAAGTATATATATAAAATAAATTGATGATATATTGTCTTATTTTTAAATTTCTAGGTAAGGTATTACTCAAGTATCACACCACGCGACACAGATGAATATGGTGCTCCTCTTTCGTACCCATCCATACTCAAAATAGAAGAACAGGTCAAAAGTCTATTTTTTATTATTATTATTATTTATTTTTTTTTTATTTTTTTTTTTAAATATTAAAATGATTAATTAATCTTATTTGAAAAATAAATATGATTCAGAAAGATTAGAAACATGAAAACCATAGGTTGCCTTCCGTGCAGCGCTTTTGTTTAACGTCATTAGCCCGACATGGATCCTAAATCTATCAAAAAAAATTTCGGTTCATAGGTTGGATCAGTTAACTCAACCTCTATTTCATGTTTATTTAATGATTCAATGAATGGTTTTAACCTATGACCATTGACCTTGAAAATGTGACCACTAGTGGGATCTTGAATCTCTACTACCCCATGGGGGTATACATGATGCACTATGAAAGGACCTGACCATCTAGACCTTAACTTTCCTGGGTGTAAATGAAGTTTTGAACTATATAAGGGCACAAATTTTCCCAGTTCAAAATGTTTGAATTTGATATTCCTAGATTGGTAGGCTTGAACTCTAGCTTTATTTATCCTTGAATTTTCATAAGCCTCCATCCTAAGTTCCCCAAGTTCATTAAGATCTAATTTCCTGTTTTCTTCAGCTAAAGAAATGTCGAAATTCATTTTTTTGATTGCCTAAAATGCCTTATGCTCAGTTTCAACAGGTAAATGGAATGCTTTTACATAAACCAAACTATATGGGGACATTCCTAAAATGGTTTTATATGCGGTTTGATAGGCCCAAAGAGCATCTAAGAGTTTCTCAGACCAATATTTCCTAGAGGGGTTGATAGTTTTTTCAAGAATTTTCTTAATCTCCATATTTTCTAACTCAGCTTAACCATTGGTTTGAGGATGGTATGCAGCGGACACTTTATGAGAAATACCATACTTAGACATGAGTGAAGAGAATGGGCGGTTGCAGAAATGGGTTCCTCGATCACTGATTATAGCCCTAGGAATTCCAAATCGAGAAAATATGTTCTCTTTCAGAAATCAAATCACAACTTGATGATCATTGGACTTAGTGGGAATGACCTCAACCCATTTTGAGACATAATCAATAGCTAAGAGTATGTAGAGGTATCCCCTAGAGTTTGGGAAGGGACCCATGAAATCAATTCACCAATAGTCAAATATTTCAACCACTAAGATGGGAGTGAGTGGCATTTGATTCCTTTTTGTGATGGACCCTACTTGTTGACACCTAGAACAACTTTGACAAAATGTGTAAGATTCCCTTGAGAGGGTGGGCCAGAAGAGACCACACTGAAGAACCTTAGAAGAAGTTTTTTTAGAGGAAAAGTGACCTCAACATGCCTCACTATGACAGAATTTAAGGATGGACTCTTGTTCAGATTCTGGGACACACCTCCTAATGACTTGGTCAGGGAAAAACTTATAGAGGTATGGATCATCAAACACATAGTTCCTAACATCATAAAGGAATTTCCTTCAAGCTTGAGTCCCTAATAATTTTGGAATTACTCCTGTAACTAAGAAGTTGGCTATGTCAGCATACCAAGGGCAGTCACTCACAGAGTATAGGTGTTCATCAGGAAATGAATCAGACACAGAAAGGTGATTTGAGTTGTATTTGAATTCCATCCTAGAGAGTTGATCAGCTACAAAATTTTCAACAAACTTTTTATCCTTGATTGTGAGATCAAATTCTTGTAATAGAAGGACCCACCTAATTAGTCTAGCCTTAGCATGTTGTTTTTGGAAGAGGTATTTTAGTGCAGAATAGTCAGTGAACACAGTGATGGGGGATCCTAAGAGGTAAGACCTAAACTTCTCTAAGGCAAACACAATAGCAAGTAACTCTTTTTCAGTGGTTGTGTAGTTGATTTGGGCATCATTTAAGGATTTTCTTGTATAAGCAATGACATAAGGAGTTTTATCACAATGTTGTCCTAACACAGCTCCTACAGCAAAGTTACTGGAATCACACATAAGTTCGAAAGGAAGGTTCCAATTTGGAGATTTCATAATGGTAGGAGAGGTGAGAGAGTATTTTAGGGTTGATAATGAACCCTCACAACTTTCTATCCAAACAAATGGAGCATCCTTTACTAGGAGAGCACAATGGGGATGGGAGATTGAACTAAATTCCTTGATGAATCTTCTATAGAAATCAGCATGTCCTAAGAAAGAATTCACTTCCTTTAGAATTTTGGGTGATGGAAGGTGAAGAATGATGTCAACCTTGGATTTATCAACTTCAATCCCCCTACCTGAGACCAGATGGCCTAGAAATAGTCCCTCTTTAACCATGAAATGGAATTTTTCCCAATTTAGGACCAGATTTTTTTTCTTCACATCTTGACAAGACTCTCTCTGCATTCTGCAGATATCCCTCAAATGTATCCCCAAACAAAGAGAATTCATCCATGAAGACCTCTAGAAAATCCCGTACCATGTCTGAGAAGATTCCCATCATGCACCGCTGGAAGGTTCCAGGGGAATTGCATAACCCGAAGGGCATGCGTTTGAATGTAAAGGTGCCAAATGGACATGTGAATGTAGTCTTCCCTTGATCCTCTAGGGATACCTCAATCTAATTGTACCCCAAGTACCCATCTAAGAAACAGTAGAAGGCATGACATGCCACTCTCTCAAGGACCTGATCAATGAATGGTAAGGGGAAATGGTCCTTCTTGGTAAATGAGTTTAGCTTCATATAGTCGATGCAAACTCTCCAACCACTACTCACCCTTGTTGGAATAATCTCTCCATCCTCATTGGTTATCACTGTGATTCCTTCCTTCTTTGAAACCACTTGGATTGGGCTCACCCATTCACTCTCAACTATGGGATAGATGATACCAGCTTTTAACAATTTTAGAAGTTCCTTCATTACTACCTCCATGAGATTAGGATTGAGTCATCATTGAGGTTGACGACATGGCTTTGAATCAGATTCTAGAACTGTCCTATGAGTCCAGATAAGTGGTCTAATCCCAGGAATATCATACAGGGTCCAACCAATGACTTTATTATGTTTCCTAAGGACATCTATAAGCATATTATCATGATTGGCTTCAAGAGAATAATAAATGACAATAGGATGTGTTTGATTGTCCCCTAGGAAGGTATACTTGAGTGTAGTGGGAAGTTCCTTCCATTCAAGATCAGGTTGGTTCAGAATTTCAGCAGAATATTGGGACATTGGATCAATATAAATTTCTTTTTTTAGAGTTTCAGATAGGATTGATTCCCCACATATAGAAGTTTTAGCTACAAGATTGGTTTGATAAGATTTAGGGAAGGAAGTTTGAAAGGTTTCACTGATTTTTGGAACTAAGACTTCATAATAAGATCAATTTGAAAATGATTCAATCCAAGGATATAAACTTCCTTCATGTGAACAAAGGAAATCAATCTCATCCTGACTTAAACATCCATCAAATATTCCTTGATTTTCTATGGATTCATTATCAATTCTTCCTATCATATTTACTTCATGAATTTCCTCATCATCCCCTATTTGTAAGCTTTCATTATAGATGTTCAAGTCTAGACTCATGTTCCCAAACGTGATGGTCATGTTCCCATTTCGGACTCGGATAATAGAGTTGATTATTGCAAGGAAAGGACGACCAAGGATTATTGGGTTTTGTTCCTTATTTCCTAAGTTTGGATGGTTGTCAAGGATAATGAAGTCAGCAGGGTAGATAAAGTTTTCAACCTTTACCAGAACGTCCTTTAAAATCCCCTTTGAAACCCTAATGCTTCGGTCAGCAAGTTGAAGTGTGACAGATGTGGGTTGGAGCTCTTCTAGGCCTAACTAGCAGTACACAGCATATGGGATGAGATTGACACTAGAACCTAGGTCACACAATTCCTTTAAAACTTTTCTCTCTCCTAGTTTAACATTGATGTAAGGGAAACCTGGGTCTTTCAAATTAGGAGGAATGGTCCCTTGAATGGTGGTACTCACATTAGCATCCAAAAGGAATTGGTTTTTATGTGAAATTTTTCTTTTAAAAGTGCATAGGTCCTTAAGGTACTTTGAGTAGGCAGGTATGGTTTGGATTGCATCGAGAAGAGGAATGTTCAACTTGACTTGTGAGAAGATTTCCCTCAATGTTTCACTCAATTCAGTCTTAGTTTTCCCCCTCATGCGTTGAGGAAATGGTACAGGTTGTGGGGTTGTTTGTTGAAGAGTTTTTTCTTTGACATTGTTATCAGTTTACTCAGTTTGATCATTTGGTTCATTTTAATTTTAATCCAAGTTTGAATCTCCAGGTGGGTTCTGAATTTTTTGTTTAGGTTTCTAAATTGATTTCCCACTTCTTAAAACAGTCACAACCTTTAGTTGTTCATGAGTTGTTTGAGTACAACTTGACTCTCCCCTTGAAGTTGAGGATGGAACCGCCTGAGTAGGTATGGGTGCCTTTCCAGTTTTGATGGTTTGAAGTTCTTGTCTAAGGGAAGAGACTTATGAGTTCATCCTTTCCATTTGTTTGCATAGTTTTTCTAGTAGGCTTTGTGGAATAGTTTGGGTTGGTGCTTGAGTAGATTGGTTTATCCTAGGGGGATATTTTGGAGGTGGGATGGTTTGTTAAAAATGGACCGGTGGCTGTTGGTATTGGATAGGTTGGGTTTGGAACTGGTTATAGGATTGGTAGTTCTGATGGGGGTAAGAATTTTGTCCCTGTGGTTGTCTAGGTTGTTGGTTATCTTTCCAGCAGAAGCCTGGGTGGTCATTATACCTTGGGTTGAAGTTGTTTTGGTATTGAGGATTTTGAAAGTTCAAGGAATTTACTTCTGCTGGGGTTCCTCCTAAGAGAACATCCTTGATGGATGGAATGGTTGGGCAGTTGTTTGTCTTATGGTCATGTTTGTCACAAATTGTGAAAATAGGGTAAACAGTTTGGATTTCATGGACTTTCCTAATATCTATCTCTTCAACCTTCCTAGAGAGTGCTGCGAGTTTATCCCTAAGGATTTCCTCTTCTCTAAGTGTATGAATTCCAGTATTTCTTTGTGGATTTTCAGAATAAGGTGAAGTTACCCATGTTTGGTTTTGTTCATAAAGGCTTTCTAGATACTCGTAAGCATCATTTGGGGATTTGTTTTTAAAGGTTCCATTACACATCATGTCAATGAATTGTTTGTTCCCCGGACCCAACCCTTCATAGAAAATTCTCACTTGTTAAGGTATAGAAAAACCATGGTGTGGAACCATGTTTAGAGTGTCTTTGAACCTCTCCCATGTTTCATAGAATGACTCTCCCTCTTTTTCAAAAAAGTTTTGGATACTCTTTTTAAGTGCAATTGTTTTGTGGTGGGGAAAGTATTTCTTGTAGAATTCTCTTTGTAGTTGGTCCCAAGAGTTTATGGATGATGGTCTCAAATTTTTTAGCCAATTTTTATCTCAATCCTTTAAAGAAAAAGGAAATAGCCTCATCTTTTATGATTCTAGTTGATGTGGGGGAAATATGGTTTCTATAATGTCATTGAACTCCTTAATGTGAAGGTAGGGCATCTCAGACTCCATCCCATGAAAGGTTGGAAGGTGGTTTAAAACATGGGGTTTAAAGATGTAATTGGAATCTCCTAGGGAATTTTGTTTAATGCATGAGGGGGAATTGGTCCAATATAGAGTGAGGTAGTCATTCATGGTTTGATCGACTACATTCCCTAGGTTTCGAGCTTCTTGGTTTTGGTTCCCCATTTGATTTCCCCCAGGATTTACAATTTGATTTCTTGGAATACCCTCCATTAGAATTGGTTCAATTTTTTATTCTGGAGTATTATGAATATTAGGATCTAATGGATACAATCCCCTATGTTCACTTGACTCCCCTATCCTAGGACTTTCCACCCTAACTAGTCTATTTGAATTATCGCGGGTGTAGGTGGACATGCGCCAAAAAAAACGAGAAAGGGACAAGATAAGAGATCTTGGGTGAGAATAGAAGAATGGAGGTGAGGAAAGAAGGTTTTTGTTCTATGGTACTTACTTGGTCCCTGGAAAAAGTTCCAAAATTTGATTCATGCTCAAATTTACCCAAGAGATGAAGGTAGAATGGTCCTTGTAGTCTAGATTGGGTTATGGAATCCACTGAGACCTAAGAAGATACCTAAGACACGCAACCTATGAGGTGGATTTTTGGCTATGAAGTGGAAAACTTGGTTTTTATTTTGGATGGTTTTAAAGAACACTAATAAACCTGAGTGAATTCAATTAAATGAAAATGGGATGATCTTAAGATTATGCTAGGGGTGGATTGAATGAATTTTACTTCTTTAGACAATTTGTGGTTTAATTAATTCTTGATGAATCCATTCTTCAAAATAACACTACCTTCATCATTTTCTGGTTTGATGCAACTAAACTCAATTACTAATCCCCTACACACTTATATAACCAAATTCATGATGTCTCCAAGGTATATGGTCATTTTAGTAATTGGTTTTATCTTCCTCAAACATAGTGAATATGAAGAGTGGAAATAACTGAAGAATGGAAGTCTTAAATTAGTTAACCAATTAACAACATTTCGTTCATAAAATAACATTAAATCCATCCTTTTCATCTTCCTAAGATCAACCCATTAAAGGGTTATCCCTCCATTTATGGTATACTCTCAATGGTGGGTGGAAGATGGCTTACAAGAATTAGATTGAAGAAATTAAAATCGCGGAAATAACGAGCTCTCCTCCGTGTGTGTGAATGAAATTCACACCTATGTGTGAACTAATTCAGCACAACAAAGAGATATCACTGTGATTTGTGATTATAAAGTTTTAATGAAAGAAATGGGAAGAATATAAGAGAAAGATTTTGATTAAGAATAAGAAGTACAAAAAGGAAACTTACATGGAAATTGAAATGCGATTACAAACACAAAGTGGCAGCATAACATTACTATTAAACCAAACAACCAAGATCCATAAATACTCCAAAAACACTGCCTTAAATAGTAATTTTTGAGCCCTTGGGTCGATCCTACAATAGTACAAGTCATCTCACTTGAGTATGGTAGGTCTAGGGTGGTGGAAAGTTTGTGGAAAGAAGACTTTCCACCCTTGACCCGAAAAGGCATCCAGCTTGCATCCACCAAACAGAGGCGCATGAAATACCTTATAGATGGACGAATTTGGGTGGGCCATAAAAACTTAAATTAATATCTGGATGTCCCCTAACATACTGTAAAATATCATCCCAAAAGGAGTTATGGTTTTATAGATATGGTTTAATTGGTGGGATGTTTTGATGGGCCACACATTCTGGCCCAGATTTTGATATACTATTTGGGACACCTAAATAACAATCATGGAGGCCAAATTAGCTTTGGATACTGAATAATGATTTGTTAATATATATTTCTTCTAGAATCCCATGAATTTTGGGCTTCATTGGGCCTATATTGTGGGCCCCACACTCTCATTAGTGGGCTGATGTCCAATCTGCCTTCTCCAGAATTGTTTCTTTTCATTTCCAAATATCTCCATCATCATTTATGAATCATCCATTGATCCCTGAATGAAAAATGTTTAAATTGAAGTTAAGATCCATTTCAAAAAATATCAAATTAAAATGTGTATAATTACATTCCTTAGAATCAGATGACTCATTGAGCCTAAATTGGTGTACATTAGGCATGAAGTGCACAAATGATGAGAATGGATGTTCAAAATCAAGATCCACTAACTCAGGACCATAAGATCAAAAATGAACATTTAATACCATTAAAATTCAATTAACATATGTGTTTTTATTGTCTAATCAAATAGATTAAATCTTATGATATTTGGATCCAATAATTGGAAATTGAGATCAACAAGATAAGGGGTTTAAATCAAAGGCTTATTGATGTGGCTACTGATATGAGGGGGAAGAATGATTATTAAGGAAAAGAACTACAAAAGATGTTTATAAAGAAATGAAAAAAAAAGTTGATGAAAATGAAGAGAATTATAAGTCAGATGAAGTTTATAATCTAAAATCCAGAAATGATGATCTTGTTACATAGTTTTCTGAAAAAGTTCAAAAGAATAAAAGGCTACAACAATAGAATGAATGTTGTTATAATTATGTTGCTCAAGAACAATTTAAAATAAAGGAGCAAAGCAACATGGTGGATAAGATCACACGTGAATTGGAATATGAGATGAGTAGAGGGAAGAATATTAATAGAGAAATTTATGCTCAACTTGAATCAAGGGATATAAAGATTCAACAGTTGGAAGAAGAGCTATAATCGGTCAAGAAAGAAGTGGAGAAATATAATGTTAGGGGAAAGCCTAAATTGAAGGATGCATTGCACTTAATATTTGATTATCCTTTGACAATTAATGATGAAATGAAAAGAAAATATGCTATTTCTGAAGAGAAACAAGAACATATTTTCTCATCTCAAAGTCCATACAACCTAAAAAAATTGGCATTGGATTTGATGAATACCCTCCCATGCATGATAGGAAGAGAATCGTGAACAGTTACAGAAATAGAAAAAGACCTGCAGTTTCTAAATACAGGCCTAAAAGTTCTTTTATATAAATTAATGATATCACGTGTTATTTTTGTGAGATTCATTATCATATATCAAGATTTTTTCAGAGGCTTAGGAATACATTTCATGCAGTGAAGATAGAAAATTTTATAAATATAAGAATTAGAAGAAGCGTCATGAGAAATTTGAAAGAAGAGTCTCTTAGAAGAAAGTATCCATGAAGTACTTCTATTATGGAAGAATGGGGTACACCATGAGTATGTGTCAGGAAGCTCAGGAGATCAATGGTAGAAGAATAACTCAAGCTACATTAACATCTCATAAGAGAAATAATGTGATGAGGTAAGTCTTTGATGGAAGATGTTTTATTTGTTCTAATCATAGGAATTTGTAAAGACATTGTAGCAAGAATAAATCAGGGAAGGAAAAGGAACCCAGAAGGAGATCCCCAGTATAGGCTGTGTATAATGAAAAGACCTATACTGGAAGACAATATGGTAAGATGAAAAATAGGTTTACAGTCCTAGGGGAATCATATGGTTCTCAATGAAAGGTGTATCAATCACCCCCTCTTTTACACTCATAAAAAACCCATTGGAATGGATATGGACAATTTTAGAAGAAAAAGGGTGGAGATTCACCAATTGTAATTAATAAGAATCTAAAGTTAGTGGAAGACTAAACCCCAACAAGAAAAGGTGGTGTGATGCTCTATAAGAAAAGAGCACGATTCTCTGCAAGAAAGAATCAAAGGATTAAACCATCATGATCAACCACAATCCTCTTCTTGAGGATTCTAGAATAATCCCATCTTCTTACGTGTTTAAATGATACTAACTGATGTTCAAGTGTTTCAGGTTTTTGGGGAGATACGATCCAAGGGGAAGTCACATAAGAAGATGCAATGCGGTGACGTAATGTTCTTGGTAATGTCAAATAATTCAAATTAGTTATCATAATTGATGATGAAAGGAACTGATTGAGTGAAATGGATTGTGATGGTGTTATTAACTCTATATCGTGTATCCTACACCGAGTTCCAACTCAATAGGATTATAGGTTTTGTTGATGGCTCATTGTTAAGGTCTACATGATGAATAAATGATTTCACTGAACAATGACATAGTGAAAAGTAGTCTATTGAAATTGATGAATTGGTAAGATAATCAGGGGGAGTAAAAGTGGAAAATGTTAATTTAGAAGCATATACTAATAATGACCATGCAGAAGTCAAATCTATATCAGCATGAAAGTTGAAGAGTCGAGATGAATTTGACTTGAAATATATAATTGGTAATCAGATAGTGATAGTATATACATGAAGATGAGATCATGGTTTGTTTTCTGAAGAAGGATTTATATGGGTTGAATAAAGAACCAAGTGCATGGTATTCAAGGCTAGATCAGTTTTTGAAGAAGCTCGGTTTCTAGCATGGTGGAGTTGATTACAATTTATATGTGAACAATAAAAATAATCAAAGGATGATGGTGCTGGTTACACAAGGACAGAATGACACATTTATTTCTCAATCTAAATATTCCAAAGAGGTTTTGAAAAAGGTTTGGAATGGAAAACTCCAAGTATATGAAGATTCAGGTGGCTACCCATATGAAACTATCATAGGATAATGAAGGCAAGGCGGTTAATATCACATAGTACAGGCAAATCATTGGAAGCTTGTTGTAATTGAAAAGACCTAACATTTCTTTCACTACATTCCAAGCAGCGTGATATCAAAGCAATCCCAAGGAAAGCCACATGCTTGTAGTGAAAATAATACTTCGGTATATCAAGGGCACTATGGATTTTAGTTTGATGTATAATGACAAATATCAGCCGGAAATATTAGGATATACAAATGCAGATTGGGTCGGTTCAATAGATGATAGGAAGTCAATTTTAGGAGGTTCTTTCTATCTTGGTGGATTGTGTATTTCTTGGATGAGAAAGAAACAAGATTTCATTCCATTGAGCATTGTAGAAGCTGAGTATATTGTGGCCACTCAAGCATACACACAGTTATTGTGGATGAAGTAGCATCTTGAAGATATGGGTATTGAAGTGAAGTATCTGATCCAAATTCAAAGTGATAATTCAAGTGCTATCAATATTAGAAAAAATATAGTCCATCACACAAGGACAAATAACATTGAAATCAAATATCATTTTATCAAGGAGAAGGTGGATAAAGGGCTTGTGAAGTTGGAGGATGTTCCTACAGAACTATAGGTTGCTGACATTCCAACAAAGGCCATACCCAAATAAGCATTTTAAAGGCAACAATTGGCTCTAGGAGTTCAGTCAACTCCCCATACTTTAAAAATTATGGATGTGGAAACCCCCCTCTCCCTGAGGTATGGTGTTTTTTTACCTAATGTGTTGATCTGTATTCTTTATAATGTTTGAGAACACAAAGGAGTAACATTTGGGTTCATTGAAAAAGGGGGAGAAAGTGTGGTTCCATAATGGGGAGAAATTGAATAAGGGAGAAAATGAATTTTTCAAATACATAGGGAGAAGCTGATAGGTGGAGGAGCAAGATAGGGGTAGCAATGAGATAGGGGGAGAGTTTTAAATTTGATGATGTTAGAAGTGATCGACCAAAGATTAGATATCACAAAACCGAGGTTCGTGATGAAAGAAAAAGAGTGGTATTGGAATGGTATCAACAATTTTTGTCGGGAATGAAGTGACTCATTGATGAAATTTTCATATTACTCTCGTTTCTCACAACGAGCATTGATCGTGTGGTCTTAGAGTATGTGTTGAGTAAATCTTTGATTGCAATCTAATTCTTAAGAGGTGAATGATGGAAGATGTTTGAATATTCTTTAATGAGGTATCAAACTATGAAGAATAGTTATGATAAGAGATGTCAACAAACCTAAAGGGGAGATTGTTGGGAAAAAATCCATCAAGGTAACATTGCATCATTTTTTGGGTTGGTTGTGTTTGTAGAAAGTAGGTTTTCATGGTGAATTGTCGAGTTCTGGATATATTTTTGATAACCCATGTTGAAAAAGAACCGTGAATAAAGAATGAAATATCTGGAGACAGTTCAAAAAGAACAGATATAAGATGGCACCATTTTCCAGTGTTTGCAAATTTTTTGGGGTCCAAAATTTGGAGTTTGGTGAGCATTGAAAATAGTGGATTTTCTTGAAGATCTCATCAAAATATGGTCAAACCATGAGTTTTTCGAAGATGAGCTTCATGAAGTGTATTTTTCAAATACATGAAGAATGTTTAAGGTTATCTATGTGATTATGACGAGCTTCATGAATAACAGTGGTAAAGAGCATTGTGAGGGAGCATTGCAGCGGTGCAAAGGTTTGTATGGAAGGCTCTACAATTACGATGACCATCGCGATGGTGGCACAAAGTAATTGACATAACGCTTTGTGATTATGAAAAGCTTTTCAACCTAGAAAATTTTCATGGAACTTCGCAAAGAATAGATAATTTAAGATGAAATTTCGAAGCTCTGTGATTTGAGCTTACATGGTGCTGAAATGGTGTGGAAGGTTATGGAGTTGGTGGGAAACACATAAAAATAGGCCTCCACCCCTGAGATAATAGTAGAGAGACTCCACAAAAAACTTAAGGCTCTCGAATCGCAAAGGAGGTTCATGAAGACAGTGATCTTAGTGAAAGTAATGGAATTCACATAGGCTAGTTGAGCTCTACGAAAGGAAGGCACGCCACGAAGGACAGTTGGGCTTTTCAGAAGAAGTGTGCTTCCAAAAGTCTTGTTTGAGATTTTCTAAATCGCAAAGGTTAGCGTGAGCTCTGCGAACTAGTGAGCTTTGCAAACCTATGAGCTTCGTGAAGAGGCTGGAGCTTCACAAAGGCCAGCTTGAGATTTTCAAAATAAGGAGCTCCGCAAAACAGTGAGATTTTCGAATGTAATTCATAAGGTATTGCCCAGTGTTAAGTGGAAAAGGGGTATTCATTAGTGGATGAAAATTGGACTTCAATAGAGCATCTACATATAGTGGAGGGTGCATTCATTAGTGATAATTAATGGACCTACAAGTCTATAAACTATGAGTGGATCCCTTCCATGAGCAGTGAACGAAAGAAGAGGAAGACGGTGATCCTTCCCACGGGCAGTGAGCCAGACGAAGAGACTTAGGGAGTGACCCTTGGGAATGTAGTGAGAAGACCCTAAATATTGTAAAGGCAGTGATCATGGGTATATAAGTGATCCAGCCCAAACCTTGTGATTAATAGTGATCTTTAGTGGATTTGGTACATGGGCACATCGTCATTGTATGCTCTTTAGACGTATCCCAGTGAGGGTGAACCAAGTAAAAATCATTGCGTCCTTGTTCTTTCTTTCCAGCATTACATTAAAAACATCATCATTAGATAAAGAAGGGCATAGTAAGATTAGAATTAATAAATAAGTGAAAACAAAGTGTCCCTTGTAATATTGAGGTTAAGATCTAGTGGGGCAGGAAGAATTTTGAAATAGAATATCCATACCCTGATTCACCCACCTCTCAGGGTATCTAGACCCCTTTTGGAACTAACAGTCACCAATTAGCAGAAATAAAACAAAGAAAAAAACCTTACGTAAGAGTAAAAAACCTTATGTAAAGGCTATTGACTAATGATTTGAAAAACTGTTCTAAGCTACATTAAAATACATAAGGGTAATAATTTCTTATGTAGTGGTTTATAAGATGATACGTAAAAGTATTCCAGTTAGAAAACATTAAGAAGTTGAATATTATTTTAGAAGATATATCTGGAAGTTAAGCCAGATGACGTTTTTCTAGTCATTCAAAGTAATAAACATCACCATTGTTTGAGAATCAATTATGATTTAAGATGATTTTTTCACAACCCCCCAAAGTATCCCCTAGCTCGGTAATGAGAGAAGGGAGATAATGACACCTAAAACCCGCCTTCAATAGGCTATAGGTTGGTGACCAACACCAAGGGTATATCATACACACAAATGGGTGACATTTCCCTTTAAGATATGAAAAAAAAAGAGATAAGAGAGAAACACTCGACAATTGATGCTCAAGATAAAAGTAAAAGACCCCAAATACATGCATGTAATGTCATATAACTGAAACAATTGTAAAAAGGGAACTGCAAGTACCAAAAGATAAAATCGACAATGACCAAGAAGCCTAAACAACTCCCGAACAACCATGAGCTAGTAATGTCCATCCCATTCACCAAAAAACTCATTCAGACCTGAAAACGGTTTATATATAGGTAGGGTGAACAGAACATGTATACTCAGTAGGATCCTCTCTGAAGCCTCTCATGCATAAGATAAATAAAGTATACTAAAACCTAATGAATAACATTATTATTTATTTATTATGATGTGAAGCTATGTGGTATCATTGAATATATCAATAACATTAAAAAAATTCAAGATTTTGAATAACTATAAATGAATTCATTAAAGTAACCCACTGATTCATCCATCCCCTGTCAGAGATAAATCGGGAATGGGGATCTACAAAATTTCAGAGTTTATTTTATAGCAGTGGGAGGATTCTTACATTGAAATATTCATGGACCGCATAACAGTAATGAAAAAATGAAAAGGTGGTTTGTATTTGACCAAAAAACCACCAATAAATTATTTGGTTACCACAAAGGGAGCTCGTGAACCATATGTGATACTTCTAGTAAAGGATATTTAGAAAACACTACTATAGTTCATGCTTTTTTAGTGTTTCCCTTTATCAGTTCGAAAATAACACTCGCAAATGGGAGCTATTTATCAGTGCTAACAAAAAGCGCTGAGAAATGGAACCTTTATATAGGCTAAGAGAAGTGATGATAAAAGGTGCCAATTTATTAGTGATTTTTTTAATGCTGATAAGGGTTCAATTTCTCAAAACTTTTTGTTAGTGCTGATAAAGGATACTATGAATAATTTAATTTATTTAAACATATTTATGTGTTTTTAAATATGTTTTATACATCAATAGGTATATATATGTAAATATAGTATATAAATATGATTTATATAATTATATTATAATAATAAATATAGAAATCTTATTTTCAATTTTTTTCTATAAAATGTTATCAAATTGAATTTATATTAATCAATTAAAATGTTTATATATATATATATTCATTAATTAGAAAATGTTTTTATTAATATTTTATTTAAATAAATATATAAATTTATAAATGAATATATATTTATTTAAATATATTTTATTCAATTTATATATTTATATTCATATTAATTTTTTTAAAATATACTTACATATTTGTATGTATGTGTATGCATGTGTATGTATGTGGATGTATGTGTACGTCTGTATATATGTTTTTTGTATGTGTATGAGTATGAGTATGTATATGTTTGTATGTGTTGTATGTGTATATATGTGTTGTGTGGGTGTATTTGTGAATTTTTATGTGTATGTATATTGATGTATGTGTAGTTTATGTGTATGTTTATGTGTACATGAATGTATGTGCATGTTTGTCTATAGATGTTTGCATGAACATATGTGTATGTGTATGGATCTATGTGTATGTATTTTTTTGTGTATGTATGTGGTTATATATGTATGTATGTGTATATATATGTGTATCTGTATCTGTATTTGTATTTGTATGTGTACGTGTACGTGTACGTGTACGTGTATGTGTATGTGTATGTGTAAGTATGTTTATGTACGTGTATATATGTATGAGTGTATGTGTGTATATATGTGTATGTGCATGTATGTAATTGTATATACATGTTTTTGTGTGTCTATTTACATGTATGTATGTGTATATGCATGTATTTTTATATATGTGCATGTGAATGTGTATGTGTATGTGTATGTGTATGTGTATGTGAATGTGTATGTGTATGTGTATGTTTATGTGTATGTGTATGTGTATGTGAATGTGTATGTGTATGTGTATGTGTATGTGTATGTGTATGTGTATGTGTATGTGTATGTGTATGTGTATGTGTATGTGTATGTGTATGTGTATGTGTATGTGTATGTGTATGTGTATGTGTATGTGTATGTGTATGTGTATGTGTATGTGTATGTGTATGTGTATGTGTATGTGTATGTGTATGTGTATGTGTATGTGTATGTGTATGTGTATGTGTATGTGTATGTGTATGTGTATGTGTATGTGTATGTGTATGTGTATGTGTATGTGTATGTGTATGTGTATGAGTATGTGTATGTGTATGTGTATGTGTATGTGTATGTGTATGTGTATGTGTATGTGTATGTGTATGTGTATGTGTATGTGTATGTGTATGTGTATGTGTATGTATCTCTCTCTCTATGTGTGTATGCATGTGTATGTGTATGTATGAATATGTATGTGAACCTATATGTCTATGTGTATGTAGGTGTGTATGTGTATGTATGTAATGTGTATGTATGTGAATATGTATATGAATATATCATTGTATAATAAGAAAATCCATGAGTTTTTTTCAAATATGACATGTATCCTCATAGTATATGCATGTATATATACATACACACACATGTACGTACACACATTCATAATAAGAAAATCCATTAGTTTTTTTTTCAAAACAACTCTGGGTACTGGGCACGCATCTGTGCCTCCTGTTCTTAGGTACTCTCCTCTAATGCCACCATGCCTCCATGACACACGAACCAAGGGAATGGTTTGTCCATGAAGCACCTTCTCCTCATGATCCTCGATCCTCACCGATCACTCCACGAATGTCACATCGTCCTCAATATTCAGCTCTCCCTAGTTGAGGACGTACGAATCGTCGTGTAGATACCGA
This sequence comes from Viscum album, assembly GCA_963277665.1. Classification (NCBI taxonomy): domain Eukaryota; kingdom Viridiplantae; phylum Streptophyta; class Magnoliopsida; order Santalales; family Viscaceae; genus Viscum; species Viscum album. The sequence goes on along the minus strand of OY728140.1, from coordinate 807,635,699 downwards.
CGGAGCTGAGACACATGGAAGACGTCATGGACCCTCAGTAGTGGCGACGGTAGCGCCAGCTGATAAGCCACTTCACCAACCCATCACAACACCTCGAAGGGTCCAACGAACCTAGGAGAAAGCTTAATCCCCCTGCCAAACCTCAGTTGCACATGCCGAGGGGAGACCTTTAAGAACACATGATCCCCAACCTCGAACTCCAAGGGTCTCCTCCTATGGTCGGTATACAACTTCTGTCGATCCTAAGTCACCTTCATCCACTCACACACAAGCTGAACCTTCTCTGTCGTGCTCTGCACCACCTCCGAGCCAAGAACACCTGCCTCCCAACCTCTATCTAGCACATAGGTGGACGAAACGGTCTTCCGTATAAGGCTTCGAACGAATCCATGCCAATGGTAGAGTGATAGCTATTGTTGTAGGAAAACTCTACCAGTGGAAAGTGACGCACCCATGATCCTTCGAAGTCAAGAACACATGCCTGCAGCATGTCCTCCAACATTTGGATGGTCCTCTCTGTTTTCCCATCTTTCTGGGGGTGGAAAGCAGTGTTGAGGCGTAGCTGGGTTCCAAAAGCATGTTAAAATCCTTTACAGACTCGTGAGGTAAAACGTGTATCCCAATCTGAGACTATGGACCCTGGAACTCCATGCAACTACACCACCTCGTCCACATACCTCTGTCCTAAGACATCCACCGCACTCGACTCCTTTATTTCCAGGAAGTGAGATGATTTCGTCAGCTGGTCCACCACTACCCAGATAGCATCGCATCCTCCTTGAACCCTGAGGTAGTCCCGTGAAGAAATCCATTAAGATTCCATCCCACTTCCACTCAGGTATATTTAAAGACTGCAATAGAACTCCTAGGATGTGGTGTTCATCCTTCACCTAATGACACATGAGGCACTTTGCCACAAACTTTGTCACTGCCTACTTCACCTCGAGCCACCAAAACTGACCCCTCAAGCCCTGGTACATCTTGGAAACTCCTGGGGGTACCGCCAGGGGTGAGTTGTGGAGCTTATCGAGAACTCTCTCTCGCATTTCCACCAGGAAAAATAGCTTCCCATGAAACAACATCTAATTCTAACCATCTTCTGACCATCCTTCCGGAGTATTGCCCAGGATAACACGATCGTACATCACTTCAGCCTCCAAGTCCCCCCACTAAGACTCCTCCACCTGCTATGTCAAGGAAGACTGCACCATCATCTGAAACAGACAGCCTCTACCACCATCCACCCTTGCATCCAGGTGTAAGGCATCCAACTCCTCCATCGCCTTCCAAGCATCTTCTGATTCGAACTACATCCTTCTATGACTTTCTGCTCAAGGCATTGGACACCACGTTCCCCTTTCCTGAGGTGTAGGAAATATCTAAGTCTTAGTCTTGAAGAAACTTCATCCACCTTCGTTGTCGCAAGTTTAGGTCACGCTAGGAGAAGATATACCTCAAGCTCTTGTGATCTGTGAAGACCACGAAGCGTTCCTCGATAAGGTAATGCCTCCATAACTTCAGCGTGAAAACAACCGATGTGAGCTCCAGATCATGGGTGGCATAGTTATTCTCATGGGGAAGTAACTTCCTAGAACCACACGAGATCAATCCCCACTACTACATCAACACACACCCCAATCCTAGGCCTAAAGCATCAAAGAACACTTCAAACGTTACCCCTTCCTCTGGAAACCTCAGTAATGGGGAACTAACCAGTTTCCACTTCAAATAATTGAAGGTTTCCTGGTACTACTCAATCCATACAAAATCCAAGTCTTTATTGTTCAAGGATGTCAAAGGTGCTTCAACTCTAGAGAATATGGGCATGAACCTCTGGTAGTAACCTTATAGACCCAAGAAACTACGAACTTCTGCTACGTTCTTGGGTGATGACCAAGAAACAACCGCCTCGAACTTTGACGGGTCCACTGTTATTCCATGTTGGGACACCAAGTGTCCAAGGATGTGCACCTCTTGTGTCCAGAACTTTCACTTGGACAACTTTCCATAGAGCTGGTGCTGTCAGAGGACCTCTAAAACCATCCTCAGATGCTCAGCATGATCCTCATATGTTCTTTAGTAGATCAGGATATCGTCGATAAACATGACTACGAACCGGTCCAAATATTCCCAAAAGACGGAGTTCATGATCCCCATGAATATGGCTAGTGTGTTCGTAATGTCGAATGGAATGACCACGAACTCAAAGTGCCCGTATCTGCACCTGAAAGCAGTCTTCAAGATGTTACCCTCCTTCACCCTCAACTGGTGATATCTTGACTGTGGGTTGATCTTAGAGAACCAACCTACTCCCTTCAACTGGTTAAAAAGTTCGCCGATCCTTGGGAGGGGGTAATGGTTCTGGACCGTCACCTGATTCAGCCTTCTATATTCTATACACATCCTGAGACCACCATCTGACTTCTTTGAAAACAATACTAGAGAACCCCATGGTGACACGCTCAGTCAGATAAAACCCTTCTTCATCAGGTCATCAAGCTAGATCCTCAACTCCCGCAACTTATGAGGTGTCATCCGATAGGGATCCATCAAAATTGGGCGGGCATCGGGTTGCAAGTCTATCCTGAACTCAACATCACGTCGAGGGGGTAGAGTCACCACCTCTCCAGGGAAGAAGTCCAAAAACTCACTGATGATCCCCGGGACTTCCACCATCTATGTATCTACTGAATCTACTGACAGCTCATCTAATAAGAAAAAAAGAGTCTCCACTCACCAGCTACCCTCCTAGCAACCCCACTCGCCAACGAAAGTTACACGTTGGACACCCATATCTAAAAACACGACCCTTCTCCGGAAGCATTCGATAATAGCATACACAGAGAACAACCAGTCGATGCCTAAAAAGACATCATATGGCTGCATTTGTAGCAAAAGAAGGTCCCCAATGGACTGATATGGCCCCAACATCAATCTACATCCCCGACAAACATAAGAAAAGTTGTTTTAACCTCCGACTGGCGTACTCAATACCAGGGGCACGAGAAGTCTCTCTATGTATAGAAATAGAGTGTGGGCTAGACCGGGTGCAAAAAAGGAGTCTGAAGCTCCTAAATCAAACAAGGCATGGGCAAGAGTACTAAAGAAGCTGATTGTACCTTGAACAGCCTTTGGCCCTGTTGGAACTGCTACCTCTGCAGTGTGTAACTACCCATGCACAGATCCTTTGCCTCTAGGCTATCAGACACCTCCCTGATCACTCCTTATTCGAGGTCTTTGAGGAGCACCCTGGGGTTGGCCTCCTCCTGTAATGTCTAGTCTCAGAGGAGCGGGAGCTTATTGTCCCTGTTGTAGCTGCTGAAAGGGCCTGGCTAGAAACTGTTGCTGCTGAGGTGGGCGCTGAACCTGCCCACCTCCATTGTAATGTACTTGGTATGGGAACTAATTCCAAAGGTTCCCATGACTGCCACAGATAAAGCATCTCGATCCTGGGACCATAGAGAAAGGGCGAGGACTGAGAGATCGATACTGGAACTGCTGGGGTCTTCTCCCCATCGGCTGAAACCTGGATGGCCCTGAGGCTGGAGGCCTACTGCTGACGACCTTCCCCTTCAATGAGCTCAAATGGATCCCCTCTAATGGCACACCTCCCAACGTGTGCATCCTCTACACCACTTCATCCTTCTTCTGAACCTCTAAGTTCGTTGGTAGAGTGAAGGGAGTAACAACATATTAAAGAGAAGGTTGAAGTGGCTCCTCTAAACTTTTTGCCTAAGACTCCTCATCTGGAAAGAGGTCTGGAGAAAAATGAAGGAGATACTTGAACTTGATCCTCAATTCCCTCACTAACATACTCCCTTGCTAGAGGGAGATCATCTCTTGACTCTTCTCATCCTTCATCATGGAAGAAAGAAATTCCTCCTGGAACTCCTTCTCAAAGTCAGCCCACGAAACCATAGCTTCCCTCTTCTTCCCGAGGTAGAGCGTCCACCACAGAAATGCCGCTCCCCATATCTGGCTCACGGCCATAGGAACCCAGTATTCAACTGGAGCCCGAATCAAGCTAAAAGCTATCAGAAACTCCTCGATCCAGCTTTCTGTCTCCATGTCTGAGGTACCTCCCTCGTACTTCCTGAGGGTCTGCAGCTGAAAGGCACAAAGCATCTTCTACCATTGGTCGTCTTCCTCCTATCGATCATCCATATACTAATCAGCCAAATTAGCCTCTTGGGCCTTGATCGCCCACACTACTTGTGGTCGTCGTCCGGGTGCCATAGTTGCAAGGTAAACAAGGAAATGCCTAAGCCCAAGTAGTGTAGATTATTTATTTTAAATTTTTCTTAAACTTGTTATTCATTTTAAACTCCCCAAACACCCAGAACACACAAGAACACAAGTCATTATGATGCATGTACCTTTCCTAGGGTCTCTACCCTGTAATCAGTATAGCCTCACTTGGTCGTTCGGTAGGTCCAGAGTCCTCACATCAGATCACGGGGGGCCCTAAAATCACGTGTCCTAGCCGGTCTTCCCTGACCTATTTCACGCACCAAGGTTTTCTAACATTGTTGCCCTACCATCCCATGAAATCCTTACTGTTCCTAACTCTGAACTTCATCCTATCTCTCAACCATCAACCTATGATACCATTCTTTCATGACCCTCCTTCACCAAGATGAGGGAAGAGACAAAAAACTGCCAGACCCTTCCTTCTTCAAGTTGAAGGAGAGATAATGAACCCCGAGTTCCACCTTCAATAGGCCCTAGAGTGGAGACTAGCACCAAGGGTATAGAATCACACGTAATAAGGAAGGCGTTACCCTTTTTATAGAAAAAGATCAGGATATAAGATGGTAAATCTCAAAAAACTCCAAAAACATAAAGTAAAAGCCAAAAACCCCTTTTCCACATGCATGTTCAAAATAAAGTGCTATAAGGTACAATACAACTCTAATAAAAAGTACCAAAAGAAGGAAAACAACAACGACAATTGTCCTGACGTCCGAGCTAGTAAAGTCTGGAATGGTACTCAAAGTCCTCCTGGAAACTTGAAAGAAATTTTATATATGTAGGGTGAGTACATAGGTATACTCGATAAGGAAAAACCAAAACTCTTGTGCACAAGTAGGGAGGCATTCTAATGCCCCATGAGAAAGTAGAGGTAACCAAAACACCTAGCAAGGGAAACTACCCACTCTTCCTCACCAAGGAACCCTCCCCAAATAATGCAAGTCATATAAAGTAATAGTAAAAACACATTGATATTTGGATACCCCACACCGATTTCCCACTGGTTATTGAAGGCATCCTATGCGTCAGAACTCCCCCGCCATTTTCACTACAGTCCCACTACCACCCCAAAAACAACCTTATGGGCCACCACAACTACGCATCACGCCCGTAGACACCTGGGCCACCACAACCATACATAACCACACCCGCAGACACTTGGGCCAGAACAAATACCGCCACACCCAAAGACACTTGTGAAGAATAACTACATCCACGTCTGAAGACACATGAGCCTAATCCCGAAGACACTTGGGAAACAAACCTGCCCGCACACACCTGGCCCGACCACCACAACAGAGCCTGCTTAAAGAGTCTTGGGAGATAATGGACCTTAGGTTATCACAGTCTGGCCGAAGAGTCTTGGTCTACTCGAGAGAGGGAGCAGAAAAGGATCTAATAACCAGCCACTTGTTGGAGTGTTGGAAAAAACACCCTCCCCCGTGAAATGAGGGTGTTGGACACGAAGTGCTCAACGTGGGTGGGGAGTATATAAGAAACACAAAACTAAACATTTACATATATATAATCAACCACTCACCCCAACCTAAGGGTTCCAAAACCAGCCCTTACACAAACACCCTCGTTACTATTCATACATGCACAAATTCACAACAACCACAATAAGAGCACCACTCATTGAACTCATTCTTGTTATCATGTTCAAGTGTTTTCGTTAGAATAATTCTCCACTACCGGGTAACTAAGAGACACATCCACAAGTCAAAACAACTTTGGACTGAAGAAGAAAACATCCCAACAACAATTTAAGCATTCACACCCGGTTCTCTTGTAAAGTCACAACAACAAAAGGGATCTGTGAGATGCCTCTAAGTACTGGAACCAAACCAAGACCTAACATACGGCCTCACACAACCTCAGATCCAAAAAACCAACAACTGAACAATAGGGGATCTCATCCCCATCCACATCACCCCACAAGCAGCAACCACACACAAAGAAGTTTTCATATTTTTCCACACCATTCATTAGGTTTCTTTCTGTGTTTAGTTAACCGGGGTGATCACACAAGGATTCTTATTCATTGGGAATCCATTTTATCAACCAACTTTACATGATTAACCAGATTCCATGTTACAACCATTCAAGCACAAGTTTATACAGAGAAACAGAGGTTCGTTAGTGTGTAAGAAAGGACCACCAACAACCACTATTTTCAGTGGGCATAAGTATAGCATCCCGTCTTTTTATAACATAACTTTCATTCCATTACACGGAACTGAGGATCTTTAAGGTTTAGTGTCTTGGAAACAAGGAACATAAAACATGAAACAAAAAAAACATTCTTCCTAAACACTTGAAAGGCTTCTCCTCATGTTCACCCTAGGCTCATTACTGCATCTCATAACCTGGGGACATACATCAAAAGGAAGGGTGAGCAGAAGGCCCAGCAAGGGAAATAAGTGAAACATTTTACATATGAACTTGAGATACATCAATAAAGTCAAGAAAAGAACTTTAAGGCATGAAAATGAAATCATGAGGCATATCATAATAAAAATAAAACTTTTTCATAACTTGAAGATGTGGCTACATCATTTAACATAGACAATCATGAACATATCACCAAGGTCCATCCCCAAGGTGTCATTTGAAAATTACCAAGGTTATTCACCAAGGTATCGTGAAAATTGTAATCTCTAGTGGTTACATCATTACCCAATGCATTGGAGCGCTATTAGGGCGCACCCTTAAATTTGCCTTTATTATCATGTGAGCCACATATATCATCATCAAACATTTCATAAATAACCCATATAGAATAAACGAAATGGGTTTCATTTCATAATCATAACATTTTAAAAACTGCTTTAAAGACATGATCTTTATATCACTTTAAACCCACGGAAGGGAAAGTGGGTCTCATGTATGTAAATCCCAGAATTTAAAATAGAACATTTTGATATATATGTGAATAACCTTGTAGAAATAAGAGCTTTGAGTATTCACTTTATAACATAATATAATTTTGAGAAAAGAGAGAGAGGCATTTTGAGACGAAAATTCTGCAGCATAACGGCTATGTTTCAGGTTTTTAGAAAACATTGAAAAGAGAGGGGACATGGGTCACCCACTCATAAATGATCCATAAAACAGTAAGGGGACAGAATAAGAAGGATATATGGACATGGTAATGAAATTTGAAGGACATACAATTTGAAATGAAAAACATGGAAGGAAGACAAAAATTAGATTTCTCTTATGAAAATTCGGCAGCCTAACGGCGTCACTTAAACTTCAATAAAAAAGAATTGACAAGATCAAATAGGGTCTCTCATCATATGATCATAAGAGATAAGTATGATAGATATATATATCATACCCCAACATAATAAAAAGGAACTTGAAAGACTTGACATGAAAATCGAACTTGAAAAATGAGAAGGGTGAAAGAATCCATTAAAAATTCGGCAGCCTAATGGCGTCACTTAAACATTCATAAAACGAAATGATGAGAGTAAGAGGGGATCTCTCATCATATAAACATGAAAAGGGCAGTAAGAGGAATATAAAAGAACATCCTCTAACATAAGAACATGGAGCATAAAAGGAATGGCATAAAAAGGATTACATGAAAAGAAAGAGAGAGGTCGGATCCCTTACCTTAAAACGTAACTCTTAAAACTCAAAGGTTTGGACCTTGAGGGCTTGGGGGCACCTTGGGAGGACTCCTTGGGAGGTAAGGAGATCAGAACTTCGTTGGGGGAGAGTGGGGAGTCGAATGGATGAGAGGATGGCTTGGTATTTATAGGGAAAGTGAGGGGACAAGGCATTAATGGCCAAGGGACACCTCATTAGTGGTTTTGGAAAAACCATGGGCTTGCCCATGGTATTTGCCCATGGTATTGGCCACTTGGGACACCTCATACCTTATCTTACTATTCATAATTCGACCATATTGAATATATACTTAATACATCATTTAATGATGTCATTAAACACCTGTAACTTAAAAACTATATTTTCACTATTCATCGAAAATTCAACTTTCTCAGAATAATCCCAAAATTTCACCTTAACCAAATATCAATGCTCTGATTTCAAAAATGAAATCCATTTTATAAAAATAATTTTCTAAATATTTTTAATTTAATTTTTAAATAAAAACACTATTCATCGAAAATTCATTTTTTTCAGAAAAATCCCCAAAAATTACCTTAACATAATATCGATGCTCTGAGTTCAAAAATAAAGTCCATTTTATAAAAATAATTCTCTAATTATTTTTAATTAAATTTTTAATTAAAAAACACTATTCACCTGAAAAAGACTAATACTTGACTAATAATTTATGAAACCGTTATTTACCCATTTTATTGAATCTCATTACTTAATCAAGGTGCCTAGCTTATTTTAATACTTTTTTAAGTGAGATTACTAATCCGTTTGGACACATTATTAATCCTAATCATAAAATCACTATTCATAATTTACTATTCATCAAAAATCAAGTTGATCTTATTAGACTCTAAATTTCGTACTGAACATAATTGTAGAAGACCATTTTTTCCAAATCATTACACATTTTTAATTATTTAAGGTTTACAAAAACATTTAAAATATACTTTTTTCTAAAATTCATCAAAAATATGCATACTATATTTATCCGGTCATTTGAAAATTCATAAACTTCATCATAAGAAGAAATCCAAATTTTTATTTAAAACAAAGGATTACACAAGGTAGTTACGGTCTCCTTACATAGCCCCTTATCACACCAGCATAGGACCTAAGTGTAAGGTGTGCTAAGGTGAGAGAATCTGAGGGAGGCTCGGCCAACATCGCACGAGTAGTAATTTCTATCAGTTTGAACTTCTCGCGAAGGCGATCCCGTTCTAGCTTCACACAATGAAGTTCAGCTTGGGTTTGGTCCAGAGCAAAGCCCAGTGGTGCTACCTCCTTCCCAAGTTCTGTTAGATGGGCTTCGATCGGTCCAAGACTACTGGGTGAGGCCATCAAATCTTCTTTCTATATTAATTAACCAAGATTACTTGTATTTAGAGACAATAATCAAAACGTTTAGTTTCCAGCAGTCATATTGACCAATGGTCATATAAAAGTCAACAACCAACGGTATCATTTTAATTATACTCATGTTATCAAATGAAACATTTTTGGTGAGTATAAAAATAAAATAAAATAACACATAAAATTAGGAAACAAGATTTATTCAAAATTTTGGGTCGTTACAATCTTCCCCCCTTAAGAAATTGCGTCCTCGCAATTTTTTAAAATTAGGTTTTGAAATTTCATTGAAAGTCCCACATCGGAAAAGGAGTCAGTAAAACTATTACTTTAAAAGAAAGAAAGGGAAGTATGAAGGTCACCCGAGTTAGCCCACACTAGGATTCCATGTAGGAAAACATGGACATGGAAGAAAAACAAAGGGTCAAGTTCTGAGGGAGAGTGATAGAGAACATGATTAGGAGAAAGTTAACCATAAGAAAATCCCAAACTTATGATGTGTGTAAACAGTCATTGATTACCTAGTATGAAACGTAAACCAAAAACGTTTTTGTTTTACGTTCCTTTTCATAATTTTGAGGAATTCATTTACTACATAGAACAAAAACATAAAAAAATATACCTACCTTCATGTAGAGTTTCATCCTTTAATAAGTTTCTACCAAAACTAATCTTTTCTCCAAATGATGAGCATTCAAAACTACTTGGTCTCATCAAAACACAAGAATCATCTTCTAGAGAATCACATAATCCACAAAAGATTAACTATCTATTTCTTCTATCTTTAAACATTATCACAAAAACAGAAAGAGTAAGGTAAAACAACTCTTCAAAAAGAAAGAATCCCATAGGAAGGGAAACTATTTTTAAATCTTCAAAGTTCCATGGTACTACCCAAAGTTCATCATAGACCATCCCTTAAATAACGGTCCTTAAAATTCCTCAAAATAAACCAAACTAAGATTGAAACCCAAATACAAGAGGGATTTGATAACATAGTCTTCCAAAATAAACTTCATTGTTCATCTCCAAACAACATCAACCACAACTAACATCTTATAACAAAAGTAGCTAACCTAAACATATTTTACCCAAGATAGGTTAATCATTTCCATAAGTAACCTAAATTACTAAAAGTCCTCCTTAAATTCATTGATTCTTCAAAATATAAGTCAACCTTACTCCTCAATGAAAATACCGCAGTAATCTATTTACCTTGATCATATAGGGTCCTCAAAATAGTGAACGTCTTCCAAAATAATAATCATCTTTTAATCCCCTAATCATCTCTGTCGTATTAATACGGAAATCGTAGAATTTCCTATCACATTGGTTGTTGGGACATGTTCTTCCATTTCTCGCCATTAATTAAGAAAAGAAGCTATAATTAGGGGCTTAAATACTTAGCCAATAATCATGAAAAGAAACTTAAAGCATATAAGGATAACTTGTAGAAGAAAAGTATACCCTAACTTGTGATCCCCTAGGTTCCCATCTAGGTTATCCATGATCATATATTCTTATGTGAACCTTTATTTAATTTTATCTTTGTTCCTTTAACAATGGTTCATACTAAGCTTATGAATTTACCAAAGCATATCCCCCGGGAGTGTCGTAACCAAGAGTGCAGCAAGGCCTGTTGTCGTGTACCAGTTCCCGTTCAAGTCTAGCTCAAAGAGGTGTTTTCGGGTTTTACCCCTATGTACATCTGTGCCAGATCCACCTCTACCTGCTCGTATCCAGACAGGGATGTATTTGCTTGGTAACCCCTTACTCAATACTCACCAAAATACCAGGAAGATTTCCTATATTTAAACTTTTCTATAGGGTTCTTCCTAGAGTTTTCATATCCTAATTTCCACAAATAACTAAACCATCCTTTGATACCAACTATAACATCCCGTCTTTTTATAACATAACTTTCATTCCATTACACGGAACTGAGGATCTTTAAGGTTTAGTGTCTTGGAAACAAGGAACATAAAACATGAAACAAAAAAAAACTTCTTAAACACTTGAAAGGATTCTCCTAATGTTCACCCTAGGCTCATTACTGCATCTCATAACCTGGGGACATACATCAAAAGGAAGGGTGAGAAGAAGACCCAGCAAGGGAAACAAGTGAAACATTTTACATATGAACTTGAGATACATCAATAAAGTCATGAAAAGAACTTTAAGGCATGAAAATGAAATCATGAGGCATATCATAATAAAAATAAAACTTTTTCATAACTTGAAGATGTGGCTACATAATTTAACATAGACAATCATGAACATATCACCAAGGTCCATCCCCAAGGTGTCATTTGAAAATTACCAAGGTTATTCACCAAGGTATCGTGAAAATTGTAATCTCTAGTGGTTACATCATTACCCAATGCATTGGAGCGCTATAAGGGCGCACCCTTAAATTTGTCTTTATTATCATGTGAGCCACATATATCATCATCAAAAATTTCATAAATAACCCATATAGCATAAACGAAATGGGTTTCATTTCATAATCATAACATTTTAAAAACTGCTTTAAAGACATGATCTTTATATCACTTTAAACCCACAGAAGGGAAAGTGGGTCTCATGTATGTAAATACCAGAATTTAAAATAGAAAATTTTGATATATATGTGAATAACCTTGTAGAAATAAGAGCTTTGAGTATTCACTTTATAACATAATATAATTTTGAGAAAAGAGAGAGAGGCATTTTGAGACGAAAATTCTGCAGCATAACGGCTATGTTTCAGGTTTTTAGAAAACATTGAAAAGAGAGGGGACATGGGTCACCCACTCATAAATGATCCATAAAACAGTAAGGGGACAGAATAAGAAGGATATATGGACATGGTAATGAAATTTGAAGGACATACCATTTGAAATGAAAAACACGGAAGGAAGACAAAAATTAGATTTCTCTTATGAAAATTCGGCAGCCTAACAGCGTCACTTAAACTTCAATAAAAAAGAATTGACAAGATCAAATAGGGTCTCTCATCATATGATCATAAGAGATCAGTATGATAGATATATAGATCATACCCCAACATAATAAAAAGGAACTTGAAAGACTTGACATGAAAATCGAACTTGAAAAATGAGAAGGGTGAAAGAATCCCTTAAAAATTCGGCAGACTAACGGCGTCACTTAAACATTCATAAAACGAAATGATGAGAGTAAGAGGGGATCTCTCATCATATAAACATGAAAAGGGCAGTAAGAGGAATATAAAAGAACATCCTCTCACATAAGAACATGGAGCATAAAAGGAATGACATAAAAAGGATTACATGAAAAGAAAGAGAGAGGTCGGATCCCTTACCTTAAAACGTAACTCTTAAAACTCAAAGGTTTGGACCTTGAGGGCTTGGGGGCACCTTGGGAGGACTCCTTGGGAGGTAAGGATATCAGAACTTCGTTGGGGGAGAGTGGGGAGTCGAATAGATGAGAGGATGGCTTGATATTTATAGGGAAAGTGAGGGGACAAGGCATTAATGGCCAAGGGACACCTCATTAGTTGTTTTGGCAAAACCATGGGCTTGCCCATGGTATTTGCCTATGGTATTGGCCACTTGGGACACCTCATACCTTATCTTACTATTCATAATTCGACCATATTGAATATATACTTAATACATCATTTAATGATGTCATTAAACACCCGTAACTTAAAAACTATATTTTCACTATTCATCGAAAATTCAACTTTCTCATAATAATCCCAAAATTTCACCTTAACCAAATATCAATGCTCTAATTTCAAAAATGAAATCCATTTTATAAAAATAATTTTCTAAATATTTTTAATTTAATTTTTAAATAAAAACACTATTCATCGAAAATTCATTTTTTTTCAGAAAAATCCCCAAAAATTACCTTAACATAATATCGATGCTCTGAGTTCAAAAATAAAGTCCATTTTATAAAAATAATTTTATAATTATTTTTAACTAATTTTTTAATTAAAAACACTATTCACCTGAAAAAGACTAATACTTGACTAATAATTTATGAAACCGTTATTTACCCATTTTATTGAATCTCATTACTTAATCAAGGTGCCTAGCTTATTTTAATACTTTCTTTAAGTAAGATTACTAATCCGTTTGGACACATTATTAATCCTAATCATAAAATCACTATTCATAATTTACTATTCATCAAAAATCAAGTTGATCTTATTAGACTCTAAATTTCGTACTGAACATAATTGTAGAAGACCATTTTTTCCAAATCATTACACATTTTTAATTATTTAAGGTTTACAAAAACATTTAAAATATACTTTTTTCTAAAATTCATCAAAAATATGCATACTATATTTATCCGGTCATTTGAAAATTCATAAACTTCATCATAAGAAGAAATCCCAATTTTTATTTAAAACAAAGGATTACACAAGGCAGTTACGGTCTCCTTACATAGCCTCTTATCACACCAGCATAGGACCTAAGTGTAAGGTGTGCTAAGGTGAGAGAATCCGAGGGAGGCTCGGCCAACATCGTACGAGTAGTAATTTCTATCAGTTTGAACTTCTCGCGAAGGCGATCCCGTTCTAGCTTCACACGATGAAGTTCAGCTTGGGTTTGGTCCAGAGCAAAGCTCAGTGGTGCTACATCCTTCCCAAGTTCTGTTAGATGGGCTTCGATCGGTCCAAGACTACTGGGTGAGGCCATCGAATCTTCTTTCTATATTAATTAACCAAGATTACTTGTATTTAGAGACAATAATCAAAACGTTTAGTTTCCAGCAGTCATATTGACCAATGGTCATATAACAGTCAAAAACCAACGGTATCATTTTAATTATACTCATGTTATCAAATGAAACATTTTTGTTGAGTATAAAAATAAAATAAAATAACACATAAAATTAGGAAACAAGATTTATTCAAAATTTCGGGTCGTTACAATAAGCCCATACAATTCACAACATATAAGCAAAGACAAAAGAGTACAACAACATCACCATAAATCACACCCCTTCATTATTTAAAGTCTGTTTATTATATTTGTTAAGATTTGGTTTCATCCACGCCCCGAGGAAACATTATCATACCCACCCCGCATGATACACAGTAAAGAGAGACGAAGGAAAACTCTACCTGGTTGATCAAGGATCAATGTTTTCTCCTCACGCCAAGAATTGCGGTCGTACGAGCAGCAGGAAAAACTCCACGAAGGCTGAGCAGGAAGGGCTCCAGCACGGACGCACGTCTCGTCTCCTGATGAAGGACTTCAAACGCATCCAGAGGGAACAAAAGAGATGAAGGGAGAGAAGATCCGGGTGTGTTCAAAGGCCCGATCCTGGAGTTACAGAATATGAAATCTTGAACCACTTAAAAAGGAAGATCGTGGCTTCACCACGCAGTTGGTCGGTTACACACGATGGAATTAATTTAGATTTAATAATTCTCCTCGAAGACTGTGAAGATAGACCACCCTACTTGATGGATATACTTTAAACGAAGAAAACACGTTAGAGGGGCTACACTGGAAATGCGACGAAGGTGTGACATTGGTTGCTCCATCATTAGAGGATTTAAGACACCATTTACGGGCTTAAATGATCATAAACCATTTTAAAAGAGGTAATAAAACTTAAAAGAGGAGTTACGGGAAAGATAGGGGAAGGAAACCCCGACAATCCCCCGTGGCACCGTTCGGGTGCGGCACCGATCGGTGGCCCTGTTTGGTGACACCTTGCCACCGACACCGACGCTCTCCTGACTCACCGATGGGGTCGAGGACATCCCAGACACCAGAATTTGGCAAAGTAATAGATTAGGAGAGTCCGGGATATTACATTGTGATTCCAAAAATCTATAGTCAAATCTCTCTTCAACTCATTTTTTCATTTATCATGGAGGTGAAGGTGCTAATACACCTTCGGAGTGGGGGGGGGGGTTTGTTCTAATGTATGGGGATTCTAGTGACCATGTGTACTACTCGTGGAGGCGAGAGTTCTAGAAATGTCGTTTGATGATCTCTATCAAGCAAATTCCAACGAACTCAACAAAGATGGAGTTTTCATCTTTTTAGGTACATCCCTTTATATTTCATGTTTTTCATACTGTATGTTGATTCGTGATGATAGATCATACACTTTAAGTGGGTGATCATGTTGTTCTTTGAGATTTTTCCATAGCACCAGATGATCTTTTAGCATTAGGTGTTTGTTCTTCATTTTTTTGTGGATGTGATGTTGGAGGAAAATCATGAATCATACATAATGTCATACCGAAGAATTGTTACCATTAGCTCTCAGATGCATCATAACATTTAGAATCCATAACAAATAGTTCGTTTTGGAAATGCCGAGAGTAATAAAATAAAGCATCATAATGTTTCCAATAGAAAATTAGATTTACCATATCCAACAAAAAAAAATTAGCCTCACAGAACCCATGTTGAAAAAAAACAGAGATGATTGAAACAGCATATCAAACTATTTGTAACAAATAATATATAAACCAACTTGTACTGTACGCTGGTTTGGATCCGTCTCCCCCACAGGATTGAAGAGAAACCATGTGCGCCAGCAGAGGAAAGCCAGCCCCCGTGTAAAGGTGGAGCATTTGTTCTCCGACCCACCTCCTTCCCTGGATCATCACCACGTGTCCGATCCCTACTGGCTGCTTCCACCACAGGGAGGCCCCTGTAAACACGTATTCCTCCCGAGCCAACCCGGCGAAGCCAAAACGGCGGCTCCGGCTCCAGAAAGAAGCCGTATTCTCTCCTCCCACTCGGAAGCTCCATGTAAATTAAAAACTATCCTTTATAAGCATTATATATTTATATCATTATATATTTATATTTATTTAGATATATTAATATAAATATACTTAAATACATATTTTATATAATGATATATGTATTTATATTTTAATATATATTTGTGTGTGCGTGTAAAACCCTAATTTCAGCTGGTCCAAAGACTCCGCACCTGCATCCGAGTTAAAATCTGTGATGGGCTGAGGGCTCGGGCCTTCAACCTCCACCACTCACCCCTCATTTTTTTACTATTTTTTCTTTGTTTTTGTCCCGCCATGAGTTTTTCAAGTCATGTCAAACAAGATTTGCATCAAACGTCAACAATTATTTTAATATTTATTAAATAACCCAATGAAATTGTTGATGTGCTGAAGATATGTTGTATTTGTTGTCGAACAATTGATTAAGAGCAAAGAATCACTAGTAGGAAAAAGGCTTTTAACGACCACTAAAATACGTCGCTAGCGGCCAAACGGCGAACACTTTAGGCCTATTGCTATTGTCTACAACTTCCACCATTTGGCGGACGCTATAGATGAGATCAGAATCATCTATAGCGACCGTCGCTTTGTGGTCACTATAGGCCAACACATGATTGTCTATAGCGACCCACATTTGGCGGTCGCTATAGACTCATTCAGGATCAGCTATAGCCACTGCCAAATGGTGTTCTCTATAGCCCAACCAAGCAAGGCTTATAGTGGTTGTCATATGGTAGTCGCTAACATTTTTTTATTTTTCTAAAAAAAATCACAGCAACATTACAAAAAACCACTATATTTCAAAAATAAAAAAAATATTTCCAAAATATCTAAAACTACGATCACATAAATCTCTTTAACTCATCAAATTCCAAGCCCCACACCCATTATCACATAAAATTGCATGACAAAATTTAATAAAATAATTATTACAGTAAAAAATATCCAAACTAATAATTGAAATGAAATAAAATATTTCAATTAAAGCTTAGTACAACAGACAAGAGTTATTTGATTTTGAAAATATATTAATAATTTCTATTCATTTTTTTAAATTTAAAAGCGCTTATTCTATTGTTCTGAATAGACCGCGCGTCCGATTGACATGTTGTCTGCACGTACATGTCACGAATAATAAGAACACAGTTATTATATAATTTCAATTCTTTTCGATATCGTTTGCTATATATCTGACCATTAAACGCACGTTTGGGTGGTTTATGACACTAAAAATGTGTTTTCTATCCTCCTGACCAAACGACACCTCCGATTGATATAACATTTGCTCAACCACTTCAAAATTCATTCCACTGTTATCGTCTAATTTCATGACATTTGGAGGTCATTCTGTTTTTTTACCCCCCACGTGTTTTTTAAAGGATGTCAAACCTTTAAAAACCACATATTTGATCATTTCGGACAAACCACACGTCTGATTGACCTGTCGTCTCCTTGTACAAATCACTAATAATAATAATATGGGTTTCCTCTCACTTTAAGTCATTCTGAGGTTATTTGCTATGGATTTGACTTTTAAACACACGTTTTGAGGTTTTATAATACTAAAAGTTCATTTTCGGTCCTCTCTGGAAAACTGCAGCTCAGATTGAAGTTCTGTCTGCTCAACCATATCACAATTCATGCTACTATTGTTTTCATCTGATTTCAAGATATCCAGATGTCGTTTGATTGGTTTTGACCCCCCGTACACACTTTTTTAAAGGACACCAAATCTTTAAAAACTATATATTCAGTCCTTCCGGGCAGACCGCAAATCTGGTTGACATGTCTTCTACTCATACACATCATGAATAATAATAAGATGCTTTGTCAGTGATTTCAAGTTATTCTGAGATTTTTTGCTATATATATGAACGTTAAAACCACATTTTGGTGTTTTAGGACACTAAAACTGTGTTCTGTCATCCCATCTAAATGACACCTTCTGACATACTATTTGCTCGACCATTTAAAAATTCTTGTTACGATTGTTGTTGTCTGATTTCACAGCATTCAGAGGCCATTCAACTAGTTTTAACCCATGAACACACTTTTATAAAGAGTGTCAAATCTTTAAAAACCACATATTCAGTCATTCCAAACAAACCCTGTGTCTCATTGATGTGTCGTCTACTTATACACATAATGAATACTAATAAGACTCTTTTCCTATGATTTCAAATCATTCTGAGATCATTTTCTACGGATCTGACCGTTACATGCACGTTTTGGTGTTTTATGACACTTAAAGTGTGTTTTCCATCATCCCGGTCAAAAAACATCCTCGATGGACGTAATGTCTACTAAAAAATTTAACAATTCACTCCATAGTTGTTGTCGTCTGATTTCACGGCATTCAGAGGTCGTTTGACTGGTTTTGACCCCCGGACACATCTTTTTAAAGAGCGTCAAATCTTAAAAGACCATATATTTAATCGTTCAGTGCAGACCACATGTCCGATTAACGTGTCTCCTACTCTTACATGCCATTAATAATAATAAGAAGGTTTTACTATGATTTCAAGTCATTCTAAGGTATTTTTCTATGAATCTGACAGTTAAACACGAATTTTGGTATTTTATGACACTAAAAGTGCGTTTTCGGTCCCCTCAGGCAAACACCATCTCGATTGATGTTCTTTCTGCTCGAACATTTTACAATTCATGCTATGGATTCTGTCTTATGATTTCACGGCATTCAGATTCTGTTCAATTGGTTTTGACCATGAACACACCTTTATAAAGAACGACAAATCTTTAAAAACTACATATTCAATCATTTCGAGCAGACCGCATGTATGATTGACGTGTAGTCTGCTCGTACACATTATGAATAATAATAAGACGATTGTCCTATATTTTCAAGTCATTCGGAGGTTGTTTGTTATGGATATGACCATTAAATGCACGTTTTAGTGTTTTATGATACTAAACATGAAATTTCCATCATCTTAGTCAAACAACACCTTCGATTGATGTATCGTATACTCGATCATTTTACAATTCACTCCACGGTTATTTTCGTCTGATTTCACGACATTCGGAGGTCATTTGACTGGTTTTGACCCCCCAAACGCATCTTCTTAAAGAGCATCAAATTTTTAAAAACCACATATTCAGTCGTACCATGCAGACCGTGCATCCCATTAACATGTTGTCTACTCATACACATTACGAATAATAATAAGACGGTTTTCATATCATATCAAGTCATTCTAAGGTCGTTTGCTATGGATCTGATCGTTAAACGCGCATTTTGGTGTTTTATGACACTAAAAATGGGTTTTTGGTCCTTCCAGGAAAATGCCAGCTCAGATCGATGTTCCATCTACTTGACCATTTCACAATTCATTCTATGGTTTTTGTTGTCTGATTTTACGGCATTCAGATGCAGTTTGGTTGGTTTTGATCCCCGCAAACACCTTTTTAAAGGGCATTGAATCTTTAAAAATCACACATTCAATCATTCTGAGTAGACCACATGTTCAATTGATGTTTTTTATACTCATATACGTCATGAATAATAATAAGACGGTTTTATGATGATTTCAAATCATTCTGAGTTTGTTTTCTATGGATCTGATCGTTAAACACATGTTTTGGTGTTTTATGACACTAAAAGTGTGTTTTTCGTCATCCTGGTCAAACAACCCCTCCGATTAATGTACATTTTACTTGACCATTTCAAAATTCACTTCACGGTGATTTTAGTCTAATTTCATGGCATTCATAGGTCGTTTGACTGCTTTTGACCCCCCAGACGGACCTTTTTAAAGGGCATCAAATCTTTAAAAACCACATATTCATTCGTTTTGCGCAGACCACACATCCGATTGACGTTTCGTGTACTCTTATATGTCAAGAATAATAATAAGATAGTTTTCCTATGATTTCAAGTCATTATAAGGTCGTTTTCTATGCCTCTGGCCGTTAAGCGTGCGTTTTGGTGTTTTATGAAACTAAATGTGCGTTTTCGTTCCTCTAGGGAAAACGCCAACTCAGATTGACATTCCATCTGCTCAACCATACTTACTATTCATGTTACTATTATTTTCATTTGATTTTATGGCATTCAGATGTCATTCGGTTGGTTTTGACCCCTGAACACACTTTTTTAATGGCATCAAATCTCTAAAAACCACATATTCAGTCATTCCAAGAAGACCACACATCTGATTAACATTATGTATACTCGTACATGTCACAAATAATAATAAGATGGTTGTTTTGTGATCTTAATTCATTCTGAGGTTGTTTTCTATGAATCAGATCATTAAACGCATGTTTTGGTGTTTTATGACACTAAAAGTGTGTTTTCTGTTATCCCGGTCAAATAACACCTCCGATTGACATATCATTTGCTTGAACATTCCAAAATTAACTTCATGGTTGTTTTCATATGATTCTAGGGTATTTGAAGGTCGTTTGGCATATTTTGACCCCCAAACACACCTTTTTAAAGGGTGTCAAATCTTTAAAAACAACATATTCAATAATTTTGTGTAGACCACACGTCCAACTAATGTGTTGTTTTCTCGTACACATCATGAATAATAATAAGATGATTGTCCTATGATTTCAAGTCATTCTGAGGTCGTTTTATAGGGATCCGACCGTTAAACATGTGTTTTCGTGTTTTATGACACTAAAAGTGCGTTTTTGCTCCTCCCAAGAAAAAACCCCCCCTGATTGATGTTCTGTCTACTTGAACATTTCACAATTCACTTCATATTTGATTTTGTTTGATTTAATGACATTCAGAGGTTGTTCGGCTGATTTTGACCCCTCAAACACACCTTTTTAAAGGGCGTCAAATCATTTAAATCCACATATTCAGTAGTTTTGCACAGAACACATGTTTGATTAATGTTCCATCTTCTCATAAACATAATGAATAATAATAATATGTTTTTAATGTGATTTTAAGTCATTACATGGTCATTTGCGGTAGATCTGACCTTTAAACACACATTTTGGTGTTTTATGATACTAAAAGCACATTTTTGGTCATCCCCGTCAAACAAAACCTCCCATTGATGCACCGTCTACTCAACCATTTCAAAATACACTTCATGGTTGTTTGAATTTAATTTTATAGCATTAGAAGGTTGTTTAGCTGGTTTTGACCCCCCAGACACACCTTTTTAAATGACATCAAATCTTTAAAAATCACATCTTTAGTCATTCCGTGCAGACCACACGTCCGATTTATGTTCTGTATGATTTGTACGCATCATGAATAATAAAAAGTCCTATTTCTATGTTTTCAATTAATTTTGATGTCATTTTCTATGGATCTTACTGTTAAACGCACATTTTGGTGTTTTATGACACTAAAAATGCATTTTCGGTCTTCCTGGGAAAATGCCAACTCAGATTAACGTTCTGTCTACTCGTACATGTCAAAAATAATAATAATATTATATTACTATGATTTCAAGTCATTAAAAGGTCATTTGGTATGGATCTAATCATTAAACACACATTTTGGTGTTTTATGACACTAAAAGTGCATTTTCCGTCATCTCAGTCAAACAACACCTCCAATTGACGTATCGTCTACTCGATCATTTCAAAATTAATTTCTCAGTTGTTTTATTCTGATTTCATGACATTTTGAGGTCATTTAGCTTGTTTTAACCCCCCCCAGATGCACCTTTATAAAGGGTGTCACATCTTTAAAAACCAAATATTCATTCATTTCGCACAGACTGCATGTCTGATTGATGTGTCGTCTAATCATACACATCAGGAATAATAATAAGATGATTTTTCTATGATTTGAATTCATTACAATGTTTTTTCTATGGATTTGACTGTTAAACACACATTTTTTTGTTTTATGACATTAAAAGTGCATTTTTGTCATCCCAATAAAATAAAACCTCTGATTGACATACCGTCTACTTGAACATTTCAAAATTCATTTCACAGTTGTTTTTGTATGATTTCATGGAATTTGAAGGTCATTTGGCTAGTTTTTGACCCTCAAATGTACCTTTTTAAAGGGCGTGAAATCTTTAAAAACCACATATTCAGTCGTTCTGTGCAGACTGTAACGACCCGAGTCCAGAGCCCCTCCACTGGTGCCCCATACCTGGTTCGCCACATGACCTCAAGCACATTTCCCCAAATGCCAGAGGCTGCCGACTAGCAGGGAGGGCCTTGGTGAGTCAGTGGGGAAACAATACCCTCATTCGGTAAGGTATACAACGGAAAAAGCAACAGTCAATAGCGGAAGCAGTAACAACATGCATAACAACAGAAACCAAACAGCGAAAGCAATGTATATATATAATAATGATGACAATAACGCAGCAGGTACAAGTATCTATGGAAAGTAGAAAACACAACAACGTGCTGGAATAGAACTGAAAACAGAGTGCAAAGGAAAAAAAATAAACTCCTCAGCATCGCGAGTCACAGCTCGGTCCCATGCTCTCCATCTCCAGTGAAATCAAGAACCTGAAGTAGAAGGGCGCTTGCCCTTATCTATACCTGCAACAACATAGTCTGGTTGGGCCCAAAAGCATGGCCCAAACAGGGTGTGAGATACAATCCCAGTAGGCAATCACCCAAATATTTGTGCCTTACAGTCAATGAATACATGGTAGTAAATAAACAAGAAGCAATAAATAGGAAATCACAAGCAGCTACAATCCACAGTTCTAACAAGTAAAGTACACAAGTAAGCAGCCAACAAACAAAGAAGAAACAGGTAACCCTCTGGGTAGCTCTCATAGCCTAACCCCTATGGTTCAACCTATAAGTACTAGCAACCCTCTAGGAGGCAAACACAGTCTCACCTTTCTGGTTCAGCTACGTAATTAAGCGGACTCTCTGGGGAAACACTCACCGTCAATTCCCCCTATAGCCTCGTATCGTGCTAAAGGATCTATGGGGAAGCAATCAATGTCAATTCCCCCTGTGGCCTGCATCGAGGATCTACAGACTCTCTGGGGAAGCACTCAATGTCAATTCCCCCTATAGTCTCGTATCATAATTAAAAGACACTCTAGAGAAGACCTTCCGTCAATTATCCCTTTGGTCTACTACTCTAGGTTCTCACAGTCCTGAGTATAACTAAACATACTCAGCGCGCATGTATCGTCCAAGTAAACCTCAAGAACTACTTGACTATCATTCTACGGCTCAACAGCAATAATAAAACAATAGTTCTACTATCCTACAACTAGGCATGGAAACTGGAAATACGCCAAACAGGAAAAACAAGCATAGAAAACATCCAAGGTACAGTAAAGCTACCATAATCACAGGAAAAACATCTACTCTAGCAATCAAGCAAAGCAGGCAAACAGCAGGGGAAAAACAGGAAACACGCAATACCCCGTTCAAGGGTATTGGTGGAATTTGAACATAAAATTCATCAACTTTCTACGGAAAGGCACAAACCACCTACCTCGATCCTAGGAAATCGATATATGTGAACCATGATGACAGATTCCTCTTAGAACAACGTAGATCGCTGCGATTCCAACGTAATCGACTACGCTCGAATCGGAGAACGGACAGCGAGGCGGGAGCTCGTCAAAGATCCGGCCATACGGTCACTCTTGGATGAATGAAAACTAAAGGAGAAGATGAAACTGAGGGTTAGGCGCGACCCCTGTCCGTTTAATGAAAAAAAATAAAGTACACAGCGTGTACTTCAATTTTCCGTAATTTGAATTAACCGGCCTCCACCTCATCCTTACACACCGTGTGTGTGGCCCGGAATGGCCAACACACGACTTCGAGCCGGGAAAAAGTACATGGCGTGTACTCAGAAAGTACACGGCGTGTACTTCAAAAATTTCCAAAAAATTAATTTTCTCAAAAACTACAGAAAAAGGAAAAACGTACCTGAAAAGAAGATCCGGGTTCTTACAAACTTCCCCCCTTAAAGAAATTCTTCCTCGAATTTCCCTAACGAGGCGGAGAAGGAGAAACACCGAACAGCTCCGGCCACTGTGATTGTACATCGGTCTCCCTCTCCCAGGTCTCGTCCTGTACTCGCCCGTGCTGCCATAGCACTCATACCATTGGAACAGACTGCCCGCGGAGAACCTTCGTACTGTGATCGACAATCTAGATAGGATGCTCCTCGAACGATGCATCAGCTTCAAGATTGACTTCCTCAGGAGGAAAGACGTGAGACTGGTCTGAAAAGTAACTTCGGAGCTGAGAGACATGGAAGACGTCATGCATGGCCCGATACCTCTGAGGTAGCTGCAACCGATAGACGACCGACCCAACTCTCTCCAAGACCTCAAATGGTCCGACGTACCGCAATGAAAGCTTACCCTATCTCCGAATCCTCTTGTGTCCCAACCTTGGTGCGACACGCAGGAAAACCTGATCACTGACCTTGAGCTCCAGAGGTCGTCTCCGCTGATCAGCATAAGACTTCTGTCGAGACTGCGCTGTAGCCATCCTCTTCCGAATCAGCTCTATCTGCTCTGAAGTCTCCTGAACAAGACGAGGTCCCAGCAAAGCTGCCTCTCCTGCCTCCAGCCAGTATAAGGGTGATCGGCATGGCCTACCGTACAAAGCCTCGTATGGCACCATCTGAATGGTCTCCTGGAAACTGTTGTTGTAGGAGAACTCCACCAGATGGATATGCTTCTCCCAAAAACCGCCAAAGTCTAGGATGCAAGCTCGGAGCATATTCTCAAGCACCTGGATCGTGCGCTCGGACTGGCCATCAGTCTGGGGATGGTATGTTGTACTCAAAAGTACCTTTGTACCCAAGGCCTTCTGAAGTCCCTGCCAGAACCGAGAGGTAAAGCGCGCATCTCTGTCTGAAACAATAGAGCGTGGAACTCCATGCAGACGAACGATCTCTCTGATGTAAAGTCATCCCAGATCATCAATGCTGAAGGTTTCCTTGATCGGTAAGAAGTGGGCAACCTTCGTGAGCCTATCGACGACAACCCAAACAACATCGTTCCCCCGGGGCGATCTCGGAAACCCGGTCACAAAGTCCATCGCAACATCGTTTCACTTCCACTCTGGAATGGGTAACTGCTGCAAAAGTCCCGCTGGTCGCTGATGCTCTGCTTTCACCTGCTAACAAGTAGAACATCTCATGACAAAACCAGCAATATCCCTTTTCATACCCAGCCACCAGTACTGGCGATGAAGGTCCCGATACATCTTGGTGACGCCAGGATGAACTGCCCAAACAGAGGAATGGAAATCCCGCATCAGCTCCTCACGTATGTCTGCTGGCACCCATACGCGTCCCTAGAAATGCAAGATCTCATCCTCGCCCACTGTCCATCTAGGAATAGGGTCCTCTCCTAACACACTCTCCCGCAGGACTAAGCCTTCTGAGTCTGATAGCTACCTCATCCGTACCTGATCAAGTAGCCTGGAGGTAACAGCTACAGAAGATAGAAATGTCTGTCCCCGTCTGTCGTGCACCTCCAGATGAATCTCAGAGAACAGAGCCATCAGCTGCCACTCACTACTGGCCTCCTGAACTGCCTGAATCTGAGTTCTCCTGCTCAACACATCTGCCACGAAGTTGCCCTTTCCCGGCATATAGGCAAGATCGAAGTCAAAAGACTATAGATACTCAACCCACCTATGCTGCCTCATATTCAGATCATGCTGAGTGAAGATATACTTGAGACTCTTGTGGTCAGTGAAGACCACAAAGTGCTCTCCCATAAGATAGTGTCTCCAACAGCGCAATGCATGAACAACAACTGCCAACTCCAGATCGTGTGTAGGGTAGTTCCTCTCATGTGGCCTCAGCTGCCGAGACCCATACGCAACGACTCCATCTCCCTGCATAAGCACAGCTCCCAGCTCGATACCCGAAGCATCACAATAAATAGTATAGCTCTTTCCTGGATCTGGAAAGACTAGTATCGGTGCTGACGTCAACCTCTGTTTCAGCTCCTGAAAGGATGAATTACAAGAATCTGACCATAAGAACTTCTCCCCCTTCTTGGTAAGACCTGTCAAGGGTACTTCTAGATGAGAACAGTCTCGAATGAAGCGTCTGTAGTATCTAGACAGCCCTAGGAAACTCCGTACCTCAAAGACGTTCTTCAGCTGATCCCAGGAAACTACAGCTCTCACTTTCTCTAGGTCCACAGATACTTCTACCTATGAGATGACGTGACCCAAGAAGTGAATCTGATCCATCCAGAAGTGGCACTTCGAGAGTTTAGCATAAAGATGATGCTCTCTCAGTGTACTCAAAATGATCTCAAGATGGGTAGCATGGTCGTGTCGAGTGTGAGAGTACACCAAGATATCATCCACGAAGACCACGACTATAGCATCCCGCCTTTTTATAACATAAATTTTCATTACATTTTACAAAACCGAGGATCTTTATGGTTTAGTGTCTTGGAAACCAGGAACTTAATACATGAAACAAAAAAAAACATTCTTCTTAAACACTTGAAAGGCTTCTCCTTATGTTCATCCTAGGTTCATTACTGCATCTCATAACCTGGGTACATACATCAAAAGAAAGGGTGAGCAGAAGGCCCAGTAAGGGAAACAAGGGAAACATTTAACATGTGAACTTGAGATACATCAATAAAGTCATGAAAAGAACTTTAAGGTATGAGAATGAAATCATGAGGTATATCATAATAAAAATAACGTTTTTCATAACTTGAAGATGTGGTTACAACATTTAACAAAGAAAATAATTTCCATTTCACCAAGGTCCATCCCCAAGGTGTCAATAAAAATTACCAAGGTTATTCACCAAGGTATCAGTCAAAATGGTCATCTCTAGAGATTAAGTCTTTACCCAATGCATTGGAGCGCTATCAGGGAACACCCTTAAATTCGCCTTTATTATCATGTGATCCACATATATCATCATCAATAATTTCATAAACAACCCATATAGAATAAAATAAATGGGTTTCATTTCATAATCATAACATTTTAAAAAACTGCTTTAAAGACATGATCTTTGTGTCACTTTAAAACCCACAGAAAAGGAAGGTGGGTCTCATGTATGTAAATACCAGAATTTAAAATAGAACATTTTGGTATATATATGAATACCAATATAGAAGAGAGATATTGTAGTATTCAATTAATAAAATAAAATAACTTTAGAAAAAGAGAGATACATTTTGAGACGGAAATTCCGAAGCATAACGACTATGTTTCGGGGTTTTAGAAAACATTGAAAAGAAAGGGGACATGGGTCAAACATTCATAAATGACCCATAAAACAGTAGAGGGAGAGAATATGAAGGATATATGAACATGGTAATTAAATTTGAAAGATATACCATGTGAAATGAAGAACATGAAAGGAAGACAAAAAATAATATTTCTCTTATGAAAATTCAGTAGCCTAACGGCGTCACTTAAACTTCAAAAAATGAATTGACGAGATCAAATATGGTCTCTTATCATATGAAAATAAAAGATCAGTCTGATAGATATAGAGATCATACCCCAACATAATAAAAAGTAACTTGAAAGACTTGACATGAAAGTAGAACTTTGAAAAATGAGAAAGGTGAACGAATCCCTTAAAAATTCGGCAGCCTAACGACGCCACTTAAAACTTCAAAATACTGAATTGAAGAGATCAAATAGGGTATCTCATCATATGAACATAAAAGATCAGTATGATATATTTAGAGATCATACCCCAAAAAAATAAAAAGGAACTTGAAATACTTGACATGAAAATAGAAGTTGAGAAGGGTGAAAGAATCCCTTAAAAATTCAGCAGCCTAACGCCGCCACTTTAACATTCTTAAAAAGAAATGATGAGAGCAAGAGGGGGTATCTCATCATATGAACATGAAAAAGACAATAGGATTAATATAAAAGAACATCCTCCAACATAAGAGCATAAATCATAAAATAAATGACATAAAAGAGATTACTTGAAAAGAAAGAGGGAGGTAGGATCCCTTACCTTAAAACGTAACTCTTAAAACTCAAAGGTTGGGACCTTGAGGGCTTAGGGGCACCTTGGGAGGACTCCTTGAGAGGTAATGAGATCATAGCTTCGTTGGGGGAGAGTTGGGAGTCGAATGGATGAGAGGATGACTTGGTATTTATAGGGAAAGTGAGGGGACAAGACATTAATGGCCAAGGGACACCTCATTGGTGGTTTTGGAAAAACCATGGGCTTGCCCATGGTATTTGCCCATGGTATTGGCCACATAGGTCCCCCCATACAATAATTCATCACCTTTGGTCGGCCAACCCTTAAAATATCTCATGACATCATCATGACACAGTTATGATGTCATTAAACATACCGAAACCCTAAAACTGTATTTTTACTATTCACTGAAAATTCAACTTTCTCAGAAAAATACCAAAATTTCATCTTAACCAAATATCGATGCTCTGATTTTAAAAAAGAACTCCATTTTATAAAAATAATTTTCTAAATGTTTTTAATTTAATTTTTAAATAAATACACTATTCACCGAAAATTCATTTTTCTCAGAAAAATCCCCAAAAATTACCTTAACATAATATCGATGCTCTGAGTTCAAAAATGAAAACCATTTTATAAAAATAATTTTCCAAATATTTTTAATTTAATTTTTAATTAAAAAACAATATTCACCCAAAAAAACTAATACTTGACTAATAATTTATGAAACCGTTATTTAACCATTTAATTGAATCACATTACTTAATCAAGGTGCCTAGATTATATTAATACTTTCTTTAAGTGAGATTACTAATCCATTTGGTCACATTACTAATCCTAAGCATAAAATCACTATTCATAATTTACTATTCATCAAAAATTAAGTTGATCTTATTAGACTCTAAATTTCGTACTGAACTTAATTGTAGAAGACCATTTTTTGAAAATCATTACACATTTTTAATTATTTAGGGTTTACATAAACATTTTTAAAATATCCTTTCTCTAAAATTCATCAAAAATATGCATTCTATATTTATCCGGACATTTGAAAATTCATAAACTTCATCATAAGAAGAAATCAAAATTTTTATTTAAAACAAAGGATTGCACAAGGTAGTTACAGTCTCCTTACATAGCCCCTTATCACACCACCATAGGACCTAAGTGTAAGGTGTGCTACGGTGAGAGAATCTGAGGGAGGCTCGGCCAACATCACACGAGTAGTAATTTCTATCAGTTTGAACTTCTCGCGAAGGCGATTCCATTCTATCTTCACACAATGAAGTTCGGCTTGGGTTTGCTCCAGAGAAAAGCCCAATGGTGCTACCTCCTTCCCAAGTTCCGTTAGATGGGCTTCGATTGGCCTGAGACTACTGGATGAGGCCATCAAATCTCCTTTCTATATTAATTAACCAAGGTCACTTTTATTTAGAGACAAAAGTCGCAACATTCAGTTTTCAACAGTCATACTGACTAACGGTCATATAATAGTCAAAACCCAACAGTCTCATTTTTATTATACTCATGTTATCAAATGAAACAGTTTTGTTGAGTATGAAAAATAAAATAACACACAAAATTAGTAAACAAGATTTATTCAAAATTTCGGGTCATTACAATCTTCTCCCCTTAAGAAATTGCGTCCTCGCAATTTTTAAAATTGGGTTTTGAAATTTCATTGAAAGTTCCACATCGGAAAAAGATTCAGTAACACTATTACTTTAAAAGAAAGAAAAGTAAGTACAAAGGCCACCCAAGTTAACCCATACTGGGATTCCATGTAGGAAATCATGAATATGGAAGAAAAAAAACAAAGGGTCAAGTTCTGAGGGAGAGTGATAGAAAACATGATTAGGAGAAAGTTAACCACAAGAAAATCACAAACTTATGATGTGTGTAAACGGTCTTTGATTACCCAGTAGGAAACTTAAACCAACAACATTTTTGTTTTACGTTCCTTTTAATAATTTTGAGGAATTCATTTACTATATAGAATAAAAACATAAGGAAATATACCTACCTTCCAGTAGAGTTTCATCCTTTAATAAGTTTCTACCAAAACTAATCTTTTCTCCAAACGATGAGCATTAAAAACTACTTGGTCTCATCAAAGCACAAGAATCATCTTATAGAGAATTACATAATCCACCAAAGATTAACTATCTATTTCTTCTATCTTTAAACATTATCCAGAAAACAGAAAGGGTAAGATAAAATAACTCTTCCAAAATAAAAAACCCTAAAGGAAGGGAAACTACTTTAAATCTTCAAAGTTCCACGGTACTACCCAAAGTTCATCATAGACCATTCCATAAATAATTGTCCTTAAATTTCCTCAAAATAAACCAAACTAATATTTAAACCCAAATACAAGAAGGATTTGATAACATAGTCTTCCAAGATAAATTTTATCGCTCATCTCCAAACAACATCAACCACTCCTAACATCTTATAACAAAAGTAGCTAACCTAAACATATTTTACCCAAGATAGGTTAATCATTTCCATATGTAACATAAATTACTATAAGTCCACCTTAAATTCATCGATTCTTCAAAATATAAGTCAACCTTTACTCCTCAAAGAAAATACCGTAGTAATCTATTTACCTCGATCAAATAGGGTTCCCAAAATAGTGAACATATTCCAAAATAATAATCATCTTTTAATACCCTAATCATCTCTGTCATATTAATACGGAAATCATCACATTTCCTATCACATTGGTTGTTGGGACATGTTCTTCCATTTCCCTCCATTAACTAAGAAAAGAAAGTACAATTAGGGGCTTAAATACTTAGCCAATAATCATGAAAAGGAACTTAAAGCATAGAAGGATAACTTATAGAAGAAATGTATACCCTAACTTGTGATCCCCTAGGTTAAAATCTAGGTTATCCATGATCATATATTCTTATGTGAATCTTTATTTTATTTTATCTTTGTTCCTTTAAAAATGGTTCATACTAAGCTTATGAATTTACCAAAGCATATCCCCTGGGAGTGTTGTAACCAAAAGTGCAGCAAGGCCTGTTGTCGTGTACCAGTTCCCGTTTGAGTCTAGATCAAAGAAGTGTTTTCGGGTTTTACCCCTATGTACATCTGTGCCAGATCCACCTCTACCTACTCGTATCCAGATAGGGATGTATATTCTTGGAAACCCCTTACTCAATACTCACCAAAATATCAGGAAGATTTCCTTTATTTAAACTTTTCTATAGGGTTATTCCTAAAGTTTTCATATCCAAATTTACACAAATAACTAAACCATCCTTTGATACCAACTATAGCATCTCTCCTTTTTATAACATAACTTTTCATTACATTTTACAAAATCGAGGATCTTTAAGGTTTAGTGTCTTGGAAACCAGGAACTTAATACATGAAACAAAAAAAAAACATTCTTATTAAACACTTGAAAGGATTATTCTTATGTTCATCCTAGGTTCATTACTGCATCTCATAAACTGGGTACATACATCAAAAGAAAGGGTGAGCAGAAGGCCCAGTAAGGGAAACAAGGGAAACATTTAACATGTGAACTTGAGATACATCAATAAAGTCACGAAAAGAACTTTAAGGTATGAGAATGAAATCATGAGACATATCATAATAAAAATAACATTTTTCATAACTTGAATATTTGGATACAACATTTAACAAATACAATCATTTCCGTTTCACCAAGGTCCATCCCCAAGGTGTCAATATAAATTACCACGGTTATTCACCAAGGTATCAGTCAAAATGGTCATCTCTAGAAATTAAGTCTTTACCCAATGCATTGGAGCGCTATCAGGGCGCACCCTTAAATTAGCCTTTATTATCATGTGAGACACATATATAATCATAAATCATTTCATAAGAAACCCATATAGCATAAAAGAAATGGGTTTCATTTCATAATCATAACTTTTTAAAAAACTGCTTTAAAGACATGATCTTTGTGTCACTTTAAAACCCATAGAAAAGGAAGGTGGGTCTCATGTATGTAAATCCGAGAATTTAAAATAGAACATTTTGGTATAAATGTGAATACCCATATAGAAGAGAGAGATTTGATTATTCACTTAATAAAATAAAATAACTTTAGAAAAAGAGAGATACATTTTGAGACGGAAATTCTGCAGCATAATGACTATGTTTCGGGGTTTTAGAAAACATTGAAAAGAGAGGGGACATGGGTCAAACATTCATAAATGACCCATAAAACAGTAGAGGGACAGAACATGAAGTATATATAAACATGGTAATGAAATTTGAAAGATATACCATGTGAAATGAAGAACATGAAAGGAAGACAAAAAATAAGATTTCTCTTATGAAAATTCGGCAGCCTAACAGCGTCACTTAAACTTCAAAAAAAGAATTGATGAGATAAAATAGGGTCTCTAATAATATGAACATAAAAGATCAGTATGATAGATATAGATATCATACCCCAAAATAATAAAAAGTAACTTGAAAGACTTGACATGAAAGTAGAACTTTGAAAAATGAGAAAGGTGAACGAATCCCTTAAAAATCCGGCAGCCTAACAGCGCCACTTAAAAATTAAAAATACTGAATTGAAGAGATAAAATAGGGTCTCTCATAATATGAACATAAAAGATTAGTATGATATATTTAGAGATCATACCCCAACAAAATAAAAAGGAAATTGAAATACTTGACATGAAAATAGAACTTGAGAAGGGTGAAAGAATCCCTTAAAAATTCAGCAGCCTAACAACGCCACTTTAACATTCTTAAAATGAAATGATGAGAGAAAGAGGGGGTCTCTCATCATATGAACATGAAAAAGACAGTAGAATGAATATAAAAGAACATCCTCCAACATAAGAGAATGGAGCATAAAAGAAATGACATAAAAGAGATTACTTGAAAAGAAAGAGGGAGGTAGGATCCCTTACCTTAAAACGTAACTCTTAAAACTCAAAGGTTGGGACCTTGAGGGATTGGGGGCACCTTGGGAGGACTTATTGGGAGGTAATGAGACTAGAGCTTCGTTGGGGGAGAGTTGGGAGTCGAATGGATGAGAGGATGGCTTGGTATTTATAGGGAAAGTGAGGGGAAAAGGCATTAATGGCCAAGGGACACCTCATTGGTGGTTTTGAAAAAACCATGGGCTTTCCCATGGTATTGGCCACATGGGTACTCCCATACAATAATTCATCATCTTTGGTCGGCCAAACCTTAAAATGTCTTATGAAATCATCATGACACAGTTATGATGTCATTAAACATACCGAAACCCTAAAACTGTATTTTTACTATTCACTGAAAATTCAACTTTCTCAGAAAAATCCCAAAATTTCAACTTAACCAAATATTGATGCTCTGATTTCAAAAATGAACTCTATTTTATAAAAATAATTTTCTAAATATTTTTAATTTAATTTTTAAATAAATACACTATTCACTGAAAATTCATTTTTCTCAAAAAAATCCCCAAAAATTACTGTAACATAATATCGATGCTCTGAGTTCAAAAATGAAATCCATTTTATAAAAATAATTTTCTAAATATTTTTAATTTAATTTTTAATTAAAAAACAATATTCACCTGAAAAAACTAATACTTGACTAATAATTTATGAAACCGTTATTTAACCATTTAATTAAATCACATTACTTAATCAAGGTGCCTAGATTATATTAATACTTTCTTTAAGTGAGATTACTAATCCATTTGGTCACATTACTAATCCTAAGCATAAAATCACTATTCATAATTTACTATTCATCAAAAATTAAGTTGATCTTATCAGACTCTAAATTTCATACTGAACATAATTGTAGAAGACCAATTTTTGAAAATCATTACACATTTTTTATTATTTAGGGTTTACATAAACATGTTTAAAATATTCTTTCTCTAAAATTCATCAAAAATATGCATACTATATTTATCCGGACATTTGAAAATTCATAAAATTCATCATAAGAAGAAATCAAATTTTTTATTTAAAACAAAGGATTACACAAGGCAGTTACAGTCTCCTTAGATAACCCCTTATCACACCAGCATATGACCTAAGTGTAAGGTGTGCTATGGTGAGAGAATCCGAGGGAGGATCGACCAACATCGCACGAGTAGTAATTTCTATCAGTTTGAACTTCTCATGAAGGCGATTCAATTCTAGCTTCACCCGATGAAGTTCAGATTGGGTTTGGTCCAGAGCAAAGCCCAGTGGTGCTACCTCCTTCCCAAGTTCTGTTAGATGGGCTTCGATTGGCCCGAGACTACTGGATAAGGCCATCGAATCTCCTTTCTATATTAATTAACCAAGGTCACTTGTATTTAGAGACAAAAGTCACAACATTCAGTTTTCAACGGTCATACTGACTAACGGTCATATAATAGTCAAAACCCAACAGTCTCATTTTTATTATACTCATGTTATCAAACAAAACAGTTTTGTTGAGTATGAAAAATAAAATAACACACAAAATTAGGAAACAAGATTTATTCAAAATTTCGGGTCGTTACAACAACAAAGGAATACAAGTAAGGATGGAACACTCAGTTCATCAGTGCCATGAAAACTGTAGGTGCATTCGTGAGTCCGAAAGGCATGACTGTATACTCGTAAAGACCGTACCTGCTCCTAAAGTCTGTCAGAGGTATATCTGATGGTCTAACGCGCAACTGATGATAACCGGACCTCAAGTAAATCTTTGAGAACACCCGGGATCCTCGAATCTGATCAAAAAGGTCATCAATCCATGACAAGGGATATCGGTTCTTGACCGTCAACTGGTTCAGCTTTCGATAATCCACACAAAGCCGAAGGGTACCGTCTGCCTTCTTCGCAAACAGAACAGGCGAACCCCAAGGAGAAGTACTGGGTCGGATGAAACCCTTAGCCTATAGCTCCTCCAACTGCTTCTGGAGATCCTGCAACTCAGGTGTGGCCATCCTATTGGGAGGAATGGACACCGGTGCCGCTCCTGTCATGAGCTCAATAGAGAAGTATACCTCAAGCTCCGGAGGCAAACCCGAAAAGTCCTCTGGAAAGACATCCCTGAAGCAATCCACCACTGGAGGAAAGTCCAACTGTGGAGTCCCTTGATCATCCAGATAAAGACTAATAATCTGGGCAGTCACCCCTCCTAGCCCAAGATGCTCGAGTCCCGCCCGACTCGCCCGAACGTCACATTCGCCTCTACAAAGAAAAGATTCACCCTCTGGTGAGATAAAACTGACTCTACGGCGATAACAGTCAACGACTGCCTGGAAGGAAATCAACCAGTCCATGCCAAGAATGACATCATAGCCTGTCATCTCTAGGACATAGAGATCCCATAAGAAGTGATACCCTGCCACCTCGAGAGGGCACTCTCTACACCGGCGTACACTAGATGTCCTCGTTCCCAAAGGTGTGTCTAGTGTCAATGAGTCGGTTGAAGAAAAGATGCAGAGCCCAAGGATCTCCATGACAGCAACATAGATAAAGCTATGCGTAGCACCCGTATCGAAAAGGGATGAAGATAAAACTGAGGCTACTAAAATCGTTCCTCGAACAGTAGAAGGGTCGGGATCCTTCTCATGATAAGTTTGCTCCATGGCGAAAGACTGGCCCGTGCCGCGGCCCTGCGCCCCTGGCTGACCACTCTGAGCTGAACCTCCCTGCTGGTGCTGAGGAACTGTTGGATGATTTCCACGACCTCAACTTCCATCTCGGCCCAAACGGCCGGAAGAACTCCAGTTTCCCGACTGGTGAGAAACTGGTGGGGCTGCTCCTGAACGAGGAGTCATGGAAGAACCCCGGTCACCAGCTGCTGGTGAGAAAACCTGGCAGAAACGCTGAAGGTGACCCATCTTGCCGTAAGATTGACACTCCATAGGGTCTCTCTGGCACTGCGGCCTCGTGTGCCCTGTCCGACCACACTGATAGCACATCACCTGGATTCCTGATGATGCATCTCACTTCCTCGAATCACCACGTATAGGCTCCCTACGACGCTTCTTGCTGTCATCTGGAGGAAAGCCAGCTCTGTAAGTAGAACCGCCCTGGCTCACAGCTCCAGAGTCTCTCAGATTTCGCTTCGCAATCAGTGCCTGGTTGAAGATGGATGTAATGGAAGTCAGCTGGAAGATGTTCACCTACGAGCGGATCTCCCGCCTGAATCCATCCTCAAACTTCCTCACCAAGAACACCCCACTCCCATCCTGAAGGGGTGTAAAATGCTGCAACTCAGTGAAACGAGAGGAATACTCCATGACAGATAGAGTAACCTGCTCTAAGCTCATGAACTCCCAGGCTCGATCGGCCCTCAGGGCCTCTGGGTAGAAGTAGTCGTAGAACACACGCTGGAACTCATCCCAAGTCATAGCTTGCTGTTGACCCACCTGTGAGACCACGTCCCACCACCTCTTGGAGGAGTCTCGGAGCATATAGGTGGAGAGCTTGACCCGCCTCTCTGGAGGCGTCTCCAGATGCTCGAAGATAGTCAGCATGACTTCCAGCCATGACTCTGCAGCTTGAGGTCCTCTCTCCCCCGAGAATGTGGGAGGATGCTGCTGTTAGAAAACCCACGTCAGGTCTTCCATAGATGAGGCAGGAGGCTATGCTCCCTGGAAGTCATGCATCATCCTCATGAAGCCCTCCCTAAACTGCACATCAGCACCCGCAACTGGTATAACAGCTGGTGCCAAGGCTGGCCCGACTGGAGGATCGACAGGAAGTCCCTGATCAGCCCTGTCTGGCGTCTGATCACTGCCTAACGACAGACGTACGACCGAAGGACGTCTCGGAGGTATAGCTCAGAAAGATCAAAAGCACACCTTAGATCAGGAAAACAAGGACAAAGAACACAAGAGTACTAAACAGAAACAGGGGAAGAAAACACACAATATTGCAAAACACGACTACACGATGTGTATAAAACTACACGACGTGTCTTCTTAAACCACTGACATGGGCGTGTACTCCTGCCCTAGAAGTAATGTACACTTAAAACTACACGGTGTGTACTTGAAAACTATTCCCCTGCCTGAGTCTCCTTACACGGCTAACCCACACAATCCTAATTAACCCGAGACTACACGACGTGTTCGAAACAAACACGGCGTGCACTAGACAAGGCTTCAACGGTCCATGTTGTTGAGTACACGGCCATCTACACGGCTAGACCTTACACGGCGTGCTCCGAACAAGCACGACGTGTATAGGTGAAGGAGACACTGTCCCGTGTTGTTCATGACACGGCTGGGTACCTGGGCAAGACTACACGACGTGTTCCGAACAAACACGGTGTGTGGAAAGGAAGGTAACACTGTCCTGTGTTGTTTGTGACACGGTCGGGTACCTGGACAGGACTACACGGCGTGCTCCCTAAGGACACGGTGTGTGCTACCCGAGCTTCCCCGGCCCGTGTTGTTAGTGACACGGCCGGGTACACAGCTTCGAACTTACACGGCGTGTAGCTACCATACACGGCGTGTTCCCAAAGTTACTTTCACGACACCGTGTTTTTCTCAAACGATCAGTGACACAGCTTGAAAACTACACGACATGTTCCCGAGAAGTACAAGCCGCGTATTCTGGGTTTTTCTGGGCAGTAGCTCAAAATCTGCGCAGAATTCCAGAAACACTAAAAACAAGGGAAAAGATGTCAAATTCCGATCCGAGAGGGCCCATAACACCTCAAGAACCAAAATTTGGCGTTCATTTTAAGCAAGGAACAAAACAACAGTTTTCTAACACAACAACAGAGAATCTATCAAGCATCTATCACAACAGTATGCATAATCTACACAGAGCCTATCACAACAGCATGCAATCGCTAATGCACCCTAGATGGCATGGAAAGAATGCATGACATGTGATTTTTACAAGTGCCTATATGATTCATGAGATGGAATACCCTTATATCATCGGGTTGCGACAGAAATAGAACCGAAATATCAAAAAAATAACCTCACAAGTCATACAAATCACTCTAGGTGAAAAAATACCAACCATAAAATCTCAAAACCAGAAAACTGCAATTAACGAGGTAGTATGGCTTTTCCCTATACACGGGTTAGCTACTCCCGAGAACAGCTTAATACCAAGTACCGAATCCATTCAATCCCTGGCTAAAGTCTCCAAACAGTAAGGCAATAGAAAAGAACCCCTCTAATACCACTTTGTAACAACCCGAGTCCGGAGCCCCTCCACTGGTGCCCCATACCCGGTTCGCCACATGACCTCAAGCGCATTTCCCCGAATGCCAGAGGCTGCCGACTAGCAGTGAGGGCCTTGGTGAGTCGGTGGGGAAACTATGCCCTCATTCGGTAAGGTATATAGTGGAAAAAGTAACAGTCAATATCGGAAGAAGTAACAACATGAATAACAACAGAAACCAAACAACGGAAGCAATGTAGATATATAACAATGATGACAATAATGCAGCAGGTACAAGTATCTATGGAAAGCAGCAAACACAACAATGTGCTGGAATAAAACTGAAAACAGAGTGCAAAGGAAAACAAAATAAACTCCTCAGTATCATGAGTCACGGCTCGATCCCATGCTCTCCAGCTCCAGCGCAATCAAGAACCTGAAGTAGAAGGGCGCTTGCCCTTATCTATACCTGCAGCAACATAGTTTGCCTGGGCCCAAAAGCATGACCCAAATAGGGTGTGAGATACAATCCCAGTAGGTAATCACCCAAATATTTGTGCCTTACATTCAATGAATACATGACAGTAAATAAACAAGAAGCAGTAAATAGGAAAGCACAAGCAGCTACAATCGACATTTCTAACAAGTAAAGTACACAAGTAAGCAGCCAGCAAACAAAGAAGAAACAGGTAACCCTCTGGGTAGCTCTCACAGCCTAACCCCTATGGTTCAACCTATAAGTACTAGAAACCCTGTAGAGGCACACATAGTCTCACCTTTCTGGTTCAGCTATGTAATTAAGCAGACTCTCTGGGGAAGCACTCACCACCAATTCCCCATATAGTCTCGTATCGTGCTAAAGTCTCTCTGGGGAAGTACTCAACATCAATTCCCCCTGTGACCCGTGTCGAGGATCTACAGACTCTCTGGGGAAGCACTCAACGTCAATTCCCCCTATAGTATCGTATCGTAATTGAAAGACACTCTGGAGAATCCCTTCCTTTAATTCTCCCTTTGGTCTACTACTCTAGTTTATCACAGTCCTGAGTATAACTAAACATGCTCAGCATGCGTGTATCGTCCAAGTAAACCTCAAGAACTACTTGGATATCATTCCATGGCTCAGTAGTAATAATAAAACAATAGTTCCACTATCCTACAACTTGGAATGGCAACTGGAAAAACACCAAACAGGAAAAAAAAGCATAGAAAACATCCATGGTATAGTAAAGCTACCATAATCATAGGCAAAACATCTACTCTAGCAATCAAGCAAAGCAGGCAAATAGCAGAAGAAAAATAGGAAACACGCAATACCCCGTTGAAGGGTATTGTTGGAATTTGCACATAAAATTCATCAACTTTCTACGGAAAGGCACAAAACACCTACCTCGATCCTAGGAGATTGATATATGTGAACCATGACGACAGATTCTTCTTAGAACAATGTAGATCACTACGATTCCAATGCAATCGACCGCGCTCGAATCGGAGAAGGGACAACGAGGCGGGATCTCATCGAAGATTCGGCCATACGGTCGCTCTCGGACGGATGAAAACTGGAGAAGAAGATGAAACTGGGGGTTAGGCGTGACCCCGGTCCGTTTAATGAAAAAAATAAAGTACACGGCGTGTACTTCAATTTTCCGTACTCTGAATTAATCAGCCTCCACCTAAGCCTTACACACCATGTGTGTGGCCCAACATGGCCAGCACACGGCTTCGAGCCGGGAAAAAGTACACGGCGCGTACTCTGAAAGTACACGACGTGTACTTCGAAAATTTCCAGAAAATTCATTTTTCTCAAAAACTCTTGAAAAAGGAAAAATGTACCTGAAAAGAAGATCCGGATTCTTACATACACCGCACATCCAATTGACATTCTGTCTACTCATACACATCAAGAATAATAATAATACGGTTTTCCTATGATTTCAAGTCATTCTGAGGCCATTTTCTATGGATCTGATTGTTAAACACATGTTTTGGTGTTTTATGACACTAAAAGTGAATTTTCCATCATCCCAATCAAATTAAACCTCTAGTTGACATAATGTCTTCTTGAACATTTCAAAATTCACTTAAAAGTTTTTTTCATCTAATTTCATGACATTCAGAGATTGTTCGATTGGTTTTGACCCCTGAACACACCTTTTTAAAGGGCGTCAAATCTTTAAAAAGCACATATTCAGTTGTTTTGCACAGACCACACATCTGATTGATGTTTCTTCTACTTGTACATGACAAGGATAATAATAAGTTGGTTTTACTGCAATTTCAAGTCATTCTGAGGTCATTTTCTATGGATTTGACCGTTAAATACACGTTTTGGTGTTTTATGACACTAAAAGTACATTTTCTGTCATCCTGGTAAAATGGAACCTCTGATTGGCATACCATATACTAAAAAATTTCAAAATTCATTTCACGATTGTTTTCATTTGATTTCAAGGCATTTGGAGGTCGTTCAGCTAGTTGTGGCCCCCCCGGGCACACCTTTTTAAAGGGTGTCAAATATTTTAAAACCACATATTCAGCCGTTCCATGTAGACCGCACACCTAATTGACGTGATTTCTTCTCATTGAAATAAAGAATAATAATAAGATGATTTTCCAATGATTTCAAGTCATTACAAGTTCTTTTTCTATTAATTTGTTCGTTAAACACACGTTTTTGTGTTTTATGACACTAAAGTGTGTTTTTGGTCCTCCTAAGATAACAAAACTTCCGATTGATGTTCCATCTACTCAGAAATTTCACAATCCACTTCACAGTTGTTTTCGTCTGATTTCAAAACATTCAAAGGCCATTCGACTAGTTTGGATCCCTTGGAAACACCTTTTTAAAGGGCATCAAATTTTTAAAATCCACAAATTCAGTCATTTTGCACAGATCGTATGTCCGATTGATGTTTTGTCTACTTGTACATGTCATGAATAGTAATAAAACAGATTTTCTATGATTTAAAGTCATTCCTAGGTCGTTTGTTATGGATCTAAATGTTAAAATTACGTATTGGTATTTTATGATACTAAAAGCGCGTTTTCCGTCATCCCAGTCAAACAATACACATATATAGTTGTGTGTACTTTCAAACAATGTATGCACACAGTATGCACATAGGTTTATGTAATTTAAAAAAAATGTATGCATACCATACATGTATTGTATACACCCATGCACATACAGTATAAAATGTATGCATTTTTTAATTACACATAGTATGAATTTGAAAGAGGCATAAAAGATATATATAATTTTAAACAATGTTATAATTTTATAAGTGAAAATAATATAAAAAAATACAATGATGATATATTTGTAACCAATGTTTAAGGGAAAGGAATATCAAATGATAATTCATGAATTGTGTATGTAATATAAAGTTTACTAACATAATAGGGAACATAGATGTGTACCATTGAATAAACAGACAACAATTATATATTGATTATGTCACTTAACCTGGAATTTGTATTTGAACAAACATCCTATATAGAAACAAAGGGAAAATAGTGAAAAATCAATTTTATGATTTACTTCATTTATACCTTCTACAACATATTCAAAATTAATTCAAACAAAGTATAAATAACAATCATGTTAATAGAAACATCAATAAAAGAATAAGACATAGTATTAGCACACCTAAAGAAAAAGTGAAGTGGAAATAAGGTGAAAATACATGAATGTGGGATAATATTCCCTGGTAAGAACTAAAATTTCACAGCACACTATTTTTTAATTTTTTTCATGGACCAGTATAACCTGGAAAATTTGATTTTCAAAAAAAAAATGAATTTCATGTAACTTAAAAAATTAAACAGGATGAGGTTCAATAAAGCAAACCAAACTTATAGAGCGGTCTCAAAAGACCAAACTTCATTGGCCATCGTGCTAGATATTTAGATATTATAGGGGGTGATATTATGATATGAAAATAGATTTGAATCTTTTTGATAAAGGTAATATGACAATCAAATGTAGAATTTTCATTAAAAAGTTATAAGTACATCCTATGTGTCTCTATTTCATTCAAAGTTCCTAAACAAACAAATAAATGATTTCAGTAAGGAAAAAATACATCTAAATAGAAAAAAAAACAAGTATAATTACAAAAACATAATTAATCGAACATAGATAGAAGTTCTATGGATTTAAGCATAATTAATGATAGGAAATCTAGAATAGTGAAAGGGGAATTCAAAGTAAATTTATCACCAAAAAAATGGTTAAAAAATTACATGCACAAATAGAGAAAACATGCACACATAAAAAATATAAAAAACACGTGACTTTATTCAATGATAAGTAATAAAAATAGAAAAATTGAACTTACAAATGTCATAAAATGATATGAAGCTCTAGAGAACTCACATGTCATGTAATGAATAAACAATTATTAGATAGATGGAGAAAATAGTATCACATAAAGAAAATACATCTTGATCATGAGTAAAAAGAAAATATAACAATGTTGGTAGAAAATTTGAATTAAAACCTAAATATATCACATATCATTCATTAATTTTATCAATATTATAGATTCACTAAGTAACTATAAATAAATATTCTTGGCTTAATAGTTTTCATAAATTAAATTCATCAAACATAGTTTTCAAATTCACGATTTTGTTTTGAGGTATTCTTTTTTATTTATTTTTGGTCATGAATTTATCCTTGGGTTTTCCCTTGAGTTTTTGGTGAAAAATGAATATTTTGGGCCTGAAATCAAGTGGTACACAATTGTCAAACGATTAGTATAAATCATTCCCCCTCACCTAGGAAATTGTGCAGAAAATGTTCATTTTGAATAGTGGCGACCGCACGGTTTGGAAAATTGTGCAGGCTAACCATGAAACTTGTTCCTCTTGGATAGTGAGGGATACACAATATCCTTATGGTTTGGAAAACTATTCTAGATAAACGTGATACCTGTCTAGGTTATTAAAAAGTGTAAATTTACCCTTATGCCCTCTTTGAATTTAACCATAATTCCTCTCATTTATCCTACTCAGGATTTCCATCCTAGGCACTTCTCACTCCCCTCCTTGATTCCTTGGACCTCCAATTTTGATGTGGTTTTGGTGTGAATTATTCAACAAATTAACAAGTATCATTTCTCATGTTTTATTCCTTCTTTTGGGGTTTCTCTCACTCTCTCTTTGGGTTCTTCCTTTCTAATAGATTGATTAACCTAATATGGGTTTTATCTTGAGATGTTTAGTAAAATCATGATGCTTATTGTTTGATCTTTCCTTTATAGGGTCTTGTGGTGGTGAGTTTGTGGTTTTACATAGGTTTCCGGAAGTTACCAAGTGTGAGGTAGGTGGTTCCATGCTTTTACATTATTATATAAGTCTGGATTTTTTGATTGATTATTTAAATGTGTTCTATGGATTATTTTTGTGCTACGAAACATGTTTTTGTAAAGGGTTTGAGATGCATGTGTGATGAAAATGGATTTTCTTAAGGAAATTGGTCATGTTTTTTGTGCACTTCATTGTGGTGTTTCTTGATTATGTTTTATGCCTTGTGTGGAGGTGAAAAATATGTTTTCAAATATATTTAAAGGTGAGAATGTTTTGAAAGTGTATTTTCCAAGAGCAATGAGTTTTTTTTTCATGTTGGATTCCTTGTTGTGCACCTTAAATGTGTATTTGAATTTTGAAAGTGATGCGAAACATGTTGTAAAATGGTTTTGATGTGAATATGATTTTAAAAGGGGATTTTCCCATGGAAATGGTTGGATTCCATATGTTTTATTCTTATTGTGTTTCCTAATGGGTTTCATAAATTGTGAAAGTGTTGTTAAATGTATTACCAAATGGTTTTAGTGTGCGTGTGAAATGGAAAGTGGTTTTGTTTATGGAAAATGGTGGTTTCCATGTGGACTTTGATCATCGAATCAATGTGAAAATGTGAAAGTGGTGATTTCATTATGTGTTCATGGTTCTTGGAATGTGTGTGTGAAAGTGATGATTTATATGATATGTGAAATTAAATTTGAGTATAAAGGGAATCCTGGGTATCTCGGTGGGAGAACTAGAACTAGTATGCTAATTTATTCAGGAGTGGTCGAGGCCTGGATTCATCTAGCAGGATTGACGATTGAAATACTAACTAAACATGCGATATGACCAGAGACCACTAGACCTTGGGATGGGATCCCCTCTAATGGTTCGTTCATGGGAATTTTTTTGGTATTGGCTTATGATATGGACACCATTAAACCTTGGTATGGGATCCCCTATAATGTATTGTGCATGGGATTGCTGTTAGTAGATGAGTTGGAGGATTTTGATCACTGAGGTATGAGGTTCATAGGGTCCCACTAGTTCTATCTACCAATAGGGATTTTACCAAGGCTCTCTCTTGTGACATGATGATTATGTGACATGGTTCTATTCTTCATCACATGGTAGACCATGTGTACATATTTATTTCAAGAAATATTAATTGTGAAAAAGGTTCTCCTTAAAAACTATTTCTTGAGAAAGTTTTTCTTAAAAATGTTTTCTTAGAAAAGTTTCAAATATTATTATGGAAATGTACATTTTTATTTGTCTTCTAATGTTATAGCACAGATCCTTTCTTTTGGGTGGCATCCTACTGGGATTTGGCTCACACCCTACATACACCTTTGGGTGTATTAAAATTTTCTATATATGACCCAAGTA
This sequence comes from Viscum album, assembly GCA_963277665.1. NCBI lineage: Eukaryota > Viridiplantae > Streptophyta > Magnoliopsida > Santalales > Viscaceae > Viscum > Viscum album. Next base: position 807,591,019 of record OY728140.1, on the reverse strand, counting down.
AAGGAAAGATGTATCGTGGTGGTGATGGTGGATCTAGTCACTAGTGTTCCACTTCTTGCAGGTGTTGATGGTGGTTGATTAAGGGTGATATCCCTCTTATAGTAGGGAGGTTTTTGGGATGTTTTTTTTTGTTTCTATTCTATTATAGTACTTTTGGTTTTGGTTAAAGTTGTAAAACTTTGAATTTGAAAATTTTTGTACCTCATTTGGTTGTGGTTATAAGTTATTGGGATTCTTATTATTATTGGTTTTTTGTGATTATATAAATGGGTGAAATCATTCCCAAAGTGAAGTGTTTATACCTAGGCACTAGATGAAAGACTGTGGGGATTAGGAATACCCTTCAGGCCATTCCATGAATCAGGTTAAAATGGAACCCCATCTTGGTTCGTGATAATAGTAAATTAAAAAAAATCCAACCATGCATGAAACATAAATAAAATATTAATTTAGAATGAATTTATAAAAAAATCCCATGGTAGAGTTGTCTGGTAATAAAAAGAGAACTATGGGGACATGGATAACCAACAAAAATAAGTAACAATGGTAGTTAAATTCCTAAATCCAATATTCATGGATCCATCATATCAAAAAACTGAAAGGAATTTTATGAAGAATACATAATAAGAAAATTAAATTTGATAAAATCTTAGAGAGCCTATTTTATAAAAGTAACAATGGAAATGGAAGGAACTTCATAAATATGTTAGAAAAATTAATAAAATATAAAGGTGATTTGAAACTTGATCTTTGTCCTTATAAGAATTTCCTGAGAAAATGAAAAATTGCATTCTATTGTAACACAAGATGGTATTCAAAGATGACTTGAAACCCGAGATTTGTCCTTAGAAGCATTTCCCGAGGAAATGAAAAATTATATTCTCTTATAACACAAGATGATATTCAAAGATAGCTAAGATGGATTATGTTAATGAGTATAGAGAAAATTATTTGAAAAAATGAATCAGTGAAAAAAGTATAGAAAAAATACAAATAAATTATTTACTGTAATATATGTTTTTGAACATTATAGTATAGGAACATATTTTTGAATTTATAACATATAGTATAAAAATGTACAATACCCAATTCATTGATAGAAAATAACTTACCTAAATAGTTTAGTTTCATGGTAAAATTTAGAGAGAAGGCCCACATAGATAAGATAATTTGGGCATTATAGTATAAATATAATGAGAGAAGCCAACCTTCTAGGACATGGAAGAGATAATGGTTGGAGAGGAGTTAATGACCCAACTATAAGAATTTTAAAACTAAAATACAGTGAAAATTATATATTAAAATAAAATAAATATGAGTAAATAAATAAATTTAGAAAATAATAGTAAATATGTTAAAAAAATATTATCAAGACTTTAGAGAGTCAATACCGTAACAACAAACATATAGTAAACCTAAACAGGGGATAAATTGCATCAACTAAACATCTCTAGAGTCGATACATAAAGAAATACAACAAACATTCAAAAAATCACATGTATTGAACTTTAAATATATATAAATTTTTAAAGAAAAAAAATTTATAATTTCATTAAATCTATAAAATGAATAATTTAGGAAAAAAATACTTAGAAAATTTAAAGAAACCCTACATAGAATTTTAATATCATAGGAAAGTTTTTAAATTCCATTGAATTCTAAAAATTCAATGTTAACAGTTAATACTATAAAATTATAAAGTTTATTCCTATAAAATGTTAAATTATAATTTCCCTTCTCCCTATATACCAAATCCAATTTTCATTTTAGTATTTCTGTTAGAGTATGTTTTTGATTAACTCAATAAATACAATTCAACATATATAACAAATCAAAATAAGGATTTTTCCAATTTGTAATGTTTATCTCATGGGAAAAATGTTTAATTTTGAAAAAAATTAGTAAAAATAATCCAATTCATTTAAATATAGTTCTAATTTAAAAATTAATTATATATTAGATTGATGTTAATTATATATTCAATTATATGCTATTTTTATCCATAGTAATGAGTAATAATTGAAAACACATTATGTTTTTGATGCTTATCAAAACTAAAATAGATTTGAATATGAAGTGCAATATAATGTAAACAGGTAAAAAAATAAAAATAAAAATAAAAATTAATGGAATGAATAAAATTGAAATAAATCATGGAAAACCTAATAGTAAATGATTTGAAAGAAGCATCAATACATGTAGTAGTGATACATGAAACAATTTGCATGAAAAATGAAAAATTAATCAAACTAATTATTGAGAAAGAAATTTAAAATGGATAATTCCAAATAAGAAATAAATACAGAACAATGAATCAAAAATTTCAACTAAAACATAATTGTAGAACAATTTCAAAATAAATACCATTACAGCATAACTATTGCGGAAAGTTGAATAAAAACTACAGACCAATTACAAACCAAATATAGACCAATTGTAGACTAATTGCACATTAATTTCATAATTTTTTTTACCAAATACAGATCAATTATTCAATCAAAAAAATGATTCAATGCATACCTGGATTTTAATAAAAATCAAACAAATTCAGTTATGGAGTTTCGTAAATCTAATCCATTCAACAAAAATTACATAATAATGTGGAATACCAATTACATAAGAGAAATTGTACTGAAAAAATTCATATATATAGTTTTTGAAATCAAGAACCTAAAACCAAATTCCAAAATAAAAAAAATCACATTGTACCTTGATTAAGGAACAAAAAATTATTACAATGGAACTGTTCTGCTGATAATAGGGTAGGGGAACTGGATGCACCTCGGGGGAGGGTCTGCGATTAGGGGGAGGATCGATGACTAGGGGGCTGATGGTGATCTACCTGAAGGGGGGATCCAGGGCCAGGGAGGGTCAGTGTGTAGGAGGAGGGGGGTCGATGGAGTGGGGAGTCATGTATATCCATAAATAGGCGAGGGAGGGGGCTCAATAGTGAGGAGAGGAGGGGGCGAGATGGGGGAGGAGGTGTGGTGTAATGAGGAGGTGGGGGAGGGGTTCTCAAAGACAAGGGGAAGAGGAGGGTGGGATGGGGGCTCTATAGCTAGGGTAGGAGGTGTGGTGTAGCGAGGGGGATCGACAATGGACAATATTGAGGAGGTGTGGAGGGTAGCAGGCTTAGTGAGGGGGGAGTGACACTGAAAGTGGGGGGGTGGGATGTGGTTGGGCCTGATGCAGGATGGGGGATATCTTGGAAACCACCATTTTTTGGTTTATAATAGTGTCAATAGCATTCTAAAAATGGTGGTTTCCTTAATTATCCCTCCTCAGAAGCCCATTTTTCTACTAGTGAATGTTTTTGAGATAAAGTGAAAGGTGGTTTTCTGGAAGTTACATGTCTAGAAGATTCACTGTAGAGACTAAGTAAATATATTTTTTGAAGTTCCGACAATACAAATCCTGATGAAGAAGTAACTGAGTTCCAAAAGATGTATGCATGAAAGATGAATCATGTTTAACGACAAGATGTGTTGATTGTCTTGTCAGGAAGTTACCCATGCTTCTGAAGTTTTGAACGTATCTTGATTCTGGAAGTTATCAGATTTGATTGAGTATGTTGAAATAAAAAAAGGAAAATATATTATGTTTATATGAAAGATATTTGAATGCATACTAAATAAATTTTCTAAAGAAGTTAAGGATATCAAAAAAATAAAAAATCTTACGTGATATGTAAGAGTAACAAAAACCTTACTTAAGGGTCACCAATTAACATAAATGCAACAAAGAGAAAAACTTTATGTAAGAGTAAAAATCCTTATGTAAGGGATACTGACTAATTATTTGATAAAGTGTTGGAAGCTACATTGAAATACATAAGAGTAATAATTTATTATGTAATGGTTTATCATATGATAAGTAAAAGTCTTCTAATTATAAAACTTTAAGAAGTTGAAGATATTACAGAAGATAGATCTGGATGTTAATCCATATGATATTTTTCTAGTCATTCAAAGCAATAAACATAACCATGGTTTTAGAATAAATTATGATTCAAGATGATTTTTTCAAGACCCCCAAAGTACCCCTCCTAGACCAGTAATGAGAGAAGGGGGATAAAGACACTTGAAATCTGCCTCCAATAGCCCATAATTTGGCAATAAGAACCAAGGGTATATCACACACACAAATGGGTGGAATTACCCTCTAGGATATGAGAAACAAGAGATAATATAGAAATAACCAATAACTGATTCTTAATATAAAAGTAAAAGATCCCAAATACATGCATGTAATGACATACAACTAAAACAACTGCAAAAAAGGGAACTACAAGTTCCAAAAGATAAACTTGACAGAGACTACAAATCCTATACAACTCCTAAACAACCATGAGCTAGTAATGTCTATCCTGATCACCAACCAACTCCTACAGACCTAAAAAACAATTTATATATAGGTAGGGTGAACATAACATGTATACTAAGTTAGATCCTCCCAAAATCATCTCATGTAAAAGATAAAGAAAGTATGCTAAAACCCAGTGAATAACTAGTGAAACTAACTCATCACCTAAACAAGTATATTATATTCTCATCCTAACAATGGATATCTATCACTAAGTATTGCGTAAAATATATCATATAATATAATATCAAAAGAAGGTACCCCACTACCACTTCATTATTGGTTCATCGCTCTACCCCAACATCACACATCCTAATCCTTCTCTCTCCAAAAGTAATCTAGCTCAAAGACACCTCAACTAATTTATCATAACACACATCCTATTCATCACATCATCTCATCACATACCATAAACCATGTGCATCACACCATCACATCATCTCATTAAACATCTCCAGAAAGTAACTAAGTAGTTTTCGGGATCCACTATAGCCCGTATGTCATGTATTATACCTCAATCCATCACATCCCATACACATCATATAAATAATAATCCATATGATACTTTATCTGTATAAACATGTTTTTTAAATAACCACAAGTCATTATAAACCTATACACACATATATGGGGATAAATAACCACTTTTCATACTAGCACATAATACAATTTGGAGAATATAGAGAGACCAGAGGGGGTAGTCATTCATCTGTTCCTCACCGACATGTATGTTGGGAAAAAATCCCTCTCAAAGTCCACTGAGTGTATGTCACCCAACCAACATAGGTGGGATATCATATGAAATCACAAAACATACACGATATAATATATCTCACAACCACACTATGGGAATTAACTTAGTCTTAGACTCAATTGAAACTATCATATCTCAGACACCCATATATCACCTATAAGAACTAGATATCCTATAAGCACACAAGAATCCAAGGAGTTTTATTCAACTCATTCTTTCCTTTTAACATTCCGCATTATGTTAATTAATTCATTAACCATTAATTAACATTATTTTATTCACATTTCATTAACTAACAAGTGAATTCCATGCCATCCAGGAATAATCCAATCAATTCCATGGCTCCAAAAGATTATCAATATTTTCATTCCAATAAGTACCAACCTAATGGGTTAAAAATTTTATTGATCATTATCATTCCATAATTCCAAGCACTCTAGGAAACATCCTAAGATACCATAAAAGAGATTCACAACCAAGAACAACCAGATTCCTCAAGTAGCGAGGAAAGGAATACAAGTAAACAAGAAACCTGACCATTTTTCCTTTAAATAAAAACATTATTAAGAAATCAACCAACTTTCAGCACAATAATGGTAAAGACCAACTTCAACCCACTCCATCAATCCCGATGCCTTCCCTGACGCCACCATGCATCCGTCTCACCATCACATGTGTCAACTGTGATACAAACCTAGGCCTACATATCGGTAAAAATCAACCATTTGAGGCTCACATCACATCTCATATCAAGACTCAAATCCAAATAAAACACAGAAGGTATAAAACAATAAATAGAGTGAACAAGACATCTAATACTTAAAAATAAGGCATCCAACCTTCACATGAAAATGGGATCACTAGACCCCAAACATTTATCTTTATCAAAAAATTAGTTTTTTACTATCTTGAATTAACTGATTCATTTATCACATGTTACAACTATAAGTAACCTAATGATTTAGTTAATAAAATCTATAAATTATTTAAACATTCTCTAATCATAACTTCTAATTTTAACAAAATTTAAGGAATAAAAATTCAATTAAACACGCCTCTTTATTGTCATCAGCAACAAGCATTTCCAGATTTATTTTATTTATCCATTTAAATTAACATGTGGAATAACAATTAAAATATATATGCATTAATCATTTCATTTATTTCCCATTAAACATAAGAATAATAATTTACAAAAACACACCTCTTTAATTATTTATCTAACCAACACTACCATATTTACAATATTAAACCATTTTCATAAAATTAAACATGATAAACCATATCATAACAAACATTATAACCAAATAATATACATAGGTAACACACTATATAGAAAAACAATAAGTAAACTATTATTATGGTGGAAAAACATGTTATTTCTACAATCATAAACAATTATTTTCATTATTCTAGTTTAATCTTCATTATTCTTAATCCCACCACCACCCAAAGAGATAAAGAATGATTAATTTATGATTGCACATAAAATAATAGGAAAATTAATGAATCCCCCACCTTAAGGATTTCAATTTTCTTTGATCAAGAATGGAACAACAACACAGAACTCTAATCTTCTTTCCCACAAGGAAACTACAACCCTACAGGAATGTTGAGCCACCACCGCACCAATAAATATCAAAATAACTCCATAATAACAATGTATATTAACCTCCATAACATGTAGAGAAATAATGGGAGGAAATAAGACCGATCTAAGAAGAAACCATAAGAGAAAGAGGGAAAAATCACCTCAGATCAGTACAAATTAAACCTAGAAAGTAAGTGATTAATCCCTTTCTAAAGGGATTCTAAGAACCTTGAGAGATATCATTTAGTATCCTAGGGTTGGGAAAGAATAAAAGGTTTTGAGAAAATTTAAGGGTGAAAGAGTATTTATAGGAACATTTTCAGATTAAATTTCATGGCGTGAGTCATTCACATCATGAAAGGTTCAAGTTTTAAGATTCTCTAAAAAACGTTTCACCTCAATCCAATAAACCCGGATCAATTCACGTCATGAACTTCATGTTCACATCATGAGTTTTTTAGGAAAATTTCATCAAATATAGTCCTTCAACCTTTCATGTTGTGAACCCATGGTTCATATATTGAATCACACCCCTTGAACTAACCTTCTCAAACCATGAATTCTTATTCAGGCTGTAAGCCTAAATCTCACGTCATGAACTATATTTCACATCATGAACTTATCATTCTCCCAGATTTCAACTCTGAAACTATAACAAACCTTCTCTAGTATTCCTCCAAGCACCAAAAGCCTCAGAAACATGCAAAGGAACAAGATAAAATGATATGAGCCCTTATATCAGATGCCTCTCAAACAATTCTCACCCTCAAGAATTCAAAACAAAACCTGGTGAGATGGAAAGAAGTGGGTCATCCGAATAACCACACCACGAGACACCTCTCAAGAATATCTCCATCATAGGAGCTTAACCACCACACTTAGATGAAAAAATAGAAAAACCACACAACACTATAAACTAGATCCCAAATACTCTCCCAAGTGAGATAGCTATAAAAAAAGAACAACACCACAAAAAAGGCATCAAGGAAGAGAAAACCATCTCATAAACATGATAAACATCAACATATAATTTTTTTATACAAAATAAAATATAAACATAAAACAAACAGAGATAATGAGTATGTATTTGTGATTCATGTTCCCAGGTGATCCCCTCCACACCATTATGACTCATCAAAGGAAACAAAGAAAAGGAATAGAACACCTTCACAACACCTCATCCTAGAGGTATTGGATCTCTGGAGGGTTCTCCTTGAAGGTAACACTATCATCAATGTTGATATCACCCCAATAAATGATGTGAGAGTAACCATGAAGATAACAAAAAATATTTTATACCTGGAAAACATCATGTATCCAACTCATCTTTGTGGCAAGTTCTATCTAATACGCAATAGATCCAACATGAGCCAACACCTCATAAGGCCTAAGAAACCAGGTAGAAAGATTACTCCCACATTTAAAATATAAAATTTACCAAATAATAAGAAAAAAATTATCATTGAAAATAACCTTGAAAACATGTGAAGGATGCTTCAAATAATTGAGTGTTCATAATGTTGGATTTTTTTTCATGTCACACACGTTAAAACAAATATTCCTTTCACTTTTTCAGTAAAAAGTCAAAAGTTCATCATTTCAGAAAACAAAATGAATATTAATTTAATTTTTTTCTCTAAAAAGTAAAATAAAGATAAAAACTTTCTCTAAAAAATTATTTTATAATAATAAAAACTTAATTTAAATTTTTTTTATAATAGATGGATATGGAAGTAAAAAGGATTTTATAATGAAGATATAAATAAAGTTTTTTTCTGAAAAAAATTATTTTTGTATCTTTAGATATTATAGAGAAGAAAATAAAATGAAAACATGTATTATACATAAATAACCATAGGAGAATAAAATACATGAGTTTCTTGAGAGGTAGACTATAATATTTCATCATTAAAACATAATCATAAGCAACCCTGATAAAAACGTGGTTATAACATAACAACCTTATCACTTTAGTACCTTTTAAATTATAATACACATGAAATAAAGAAAATTAGATGAATATTTATATCCCATATTTTGATGAGAATAAACATAAAACACATTCATGGGTAGAATATACAACACACAAATGAAACCAGTGGTGTATAAGGCATGTGTCTCACAGAAATAAAAGTGAGATGAAAATATATAACCCTAAGTCTCTAATTTTTTCATACACGTTAAAAACTAATGTATAATAAATATAATATTATTATACATATATAAAAAAACAATAATCATATATATCATACCATATATTATTTAATTATAACTTTTTATTACACTTTTATTAACAATTCCTTATTAAAATCTAGTTTTGGATAATAACTTTTTCATTTTTCATGTATGTTTTGGTTTGGTATTTTCAGTACTTTCACAATAATTATGGTTAAATAATCTCCAAAATGTTAACCATGATATAAATATCATATATATTCAGTATATATATATATATATATATAGTTTAATAAATAAAAGCTAGATATAGAAAATGAATTACACAGTTCATGGAGATGGTAGGTCGTACTTATGCATCAACGTTATTTTCATTTCCTCGACCGATGGAAATAAAGAAATGTAAATAATATATCATAGTTACAGAATAATTTTTTTGTCATATATATCATATATATTCATTAAATATACTGTAATTACCATCCAAGTAAAATGGAAGTAAAAACACCACATATCGGTTCGCGAGGCGGTAATCTATTGTGCAAACGAATAATGTTATTGTTTTCAAATAGTTTGTAAGGTAAGAAGTTATATGTGATATTATAATTTAATAAAAATTTATAGACCATAAATATCACATATATAATTTAGACCCGTAATTATATAAATCCTTGATAAGTGATGATGGAAAATAAACTACATCAGTTTGTGAGGTGGTAGTCCACAAACACACATGATTGACAGTTTCATTTCCCATTTGATGGAGGAGAAGATGGATATAGGTTATAACATTAAAATATTAAAATATTATTATAATGGAGATAATGATTTTATTATATCATCATATTTGAACAATATTTCAAGTAGGGGAAAAATAAATAAAATGAAAACACATAGTTAATAATTATACCTCTTCTTTAGAGAACCACTTTAGGTTTATACCTAAAGACTTTCTATAAGGGTTTCCTAATAAAAATAAGGATTATAGGATGTGGGGAGGGTAATAAGGAAAGTATTTCGGTAGTTAATGGATGAACCAAATTTATTTGGAAGTATAAAGAGGAGAGGAGAATGGATGTCCTTTTATAAGTGGGGAAATGAACCCACATGGAAACTACATGGAAATTTCCCAAAAGAATCCAAAATGATAGAGTCATTCCCATGAAACATGATTTAAAATGAAAATATATTTGAAATTGGGATATTATAAGGTCTAAATTTGGCCATACAATAGTATTTAGATATGTTTTATTGGAAAAATTACCATTATCTGTTTAGTTTAACCCCTGATAAACCCGTTTTAAACATAACCATGGTAATTATTTTTTACTATTTTTACGCTTCATTTTGACCAAAAAATAAATTAAAATTATTATATAATATTAATTATTATTATTAAAACTATTTAATCCATTTAAAAAAATTAAATATATATAATTGGTAAAATTTAATTTAAAATTATTCTCGTAGACCTGATGAAAAACATTTTTTTAAAGAAAAAGTTTTAATAAGTATAGAAAGTTTTAATATAAAAATTATATATGAAATTGATTACAATAAAATAAATCATATTAATAAATATATAATTTAACTAATTTTACTTTTAAAACCATTTTAAGACATAATTTATTTTTTAAATACTTTAAACAGAAACTCAGTTTTCAATAAAAATTAATATTTTCACTATTCATCAAAAAATTAATCTTTTCAGAAAATTATCAAATATTCACCCAAATATAATTTTGAAATGTTTATTGAAAAAATTAATTTTATTTTTTAAAATAAATTTTATAAAAGTGGTCAAAATTAATTTTATTATTTGTTCACAAGAAGCAATAAAAATCATTTTTTGAGAAAAAATTATCTTCAAAGCATATAATGACTTTTCTAAAAATTATGTAATTATTTATAAACATATTTTATTTATCTAAAACCATCATACATAATTTTAAAAATATGTTTTTCCTATTCATAACTCAAATTTTAACAGTTATATTATAATGGTCTTGTTTAAATATTAATATTAATAGTATATCATAGTTTGTTAATACTTGGTGTTGCATGTAGTGCAAGCTATCAGAGAAATTAAATCTATTTGAAAAAAAAATATTTCATAAAATATTAGGGTGTTACATTCTACCCCCCTTAAAATTAATTTCATCCAAAAAATTCCATCACTTTGATACAAATAACTAAGGATACTTCTTCCTTGTCATATCCATAAGTTCCCATATAGCTTCCTTATGTTAGTAGTTTTTCCATAAAACCTTGACCATGTCAGTGGTATTATTTTGTAGAAATATCTCTCTATGATCCAGAATTTACAATAGTTTTTTATTTATATAAAATATAATGATCCAAAAATATGACCTCTGAGTCCAGTACATGTGACGGACCAAGTTTTTATTTCCCTAGGAGAGATACATGGAACACATCATGGGCTTTAGATAGGTTCGGTGGAAGCACCAAGAGATAAGAAACCATCCCTACCAGATCAAGGATATTGAAGTGGATAAATATACCTAGGGTTTATCTTTCCTTTATTTATGAATCTCATTACTTTATTCTATAGAGAAATTCATAGAAAAATCTTCTCACCAACTTAAAATTCTAAATCCCATCGATGATTGTCAACATAACTTTTCTATCAACTTTATGCTTATCTTATGTGTTATTGGATGGATATAACCATATCATCCATTTATTAACCCATTTATGGTACTGATATATTTCTTTCTCTAACTTTATCTTAACACATTGGAGTTCTACACTTCTTTCTATAGCGGGATTCACAAGGATCCATCTGAATGCTCAAGTGAAAGTTATTATTGTAAGAAAACTCAACTAGAGGAAGGTATTGATCCAAAATACCATTGAAATCCACAGAACAATATCTCAACACATATTCTAGGGTTTTAATTTTTTTATTAGACTATCCATCCATCTGAGGATGATATGCAGTTCTGAAACTCAATTTTGTATCAAGAGATTACTGAAGGCTTTGCCAAAACTTCGAGGTAAATCTCAAACCCTGATTAGATACAATAGAATGTGATAATTCATGAATACTTACCACTTCCTTAATTTATAACCTAGAAATCTAATCTAGTGATAAATATTCTATGATAGTGATGAAGTGTGCTGACTTTGTAAGGTGATCGACTACAACCCATATTTCATTATTTTCTTTAGATGTTTTGGGGAGTCTGATGACAAAATCCATGGTGATGTTTTCCCATTTATATTTTGGTATGGGTAATGGTTAAATAATACCCTTATAGTTTTTTATATTATACTTAACTTACTTACATACCAACCATTTAGATACAAACATTTAAATATCTCTCTTTATGTCATCCCAATAGAAATATAGTTTAAAATATCTATACATCTTTGTACTTCTAGGATTAATAAAGAATGAAGAACTATAAGATTCCTCTAATAGCTCATTATTCAAATCTGGTATGGATGGGATGTATACAAGGTTCCTGAACCTTATCATTCCATCATAATTAAGGTTAAACTTTGGAAAATTTCTCACTTTCTTCTACAGAACTACATATTCCTTCTGTGCCTCTTTAATTTTCACTCAGATAGATGGCTGAACACATATTTGATAAAGATAATATTTCTCCCCTTAATTAAATATTTCAAGATCCATCCTTTGAAAATTTATATATATTAGACCTTTTATGATCCTTATCATAAATAATCTAGAATTATCCTTTCGACTCAAAGAATTGGCTACCCTGTTCACTTTCCAAGGGTGGTAATGTATCAAGAAGTCATAATCTTTAATTAGTTCCAACAACCTTCTTTGGTGTATATTCAACTCCTCCCATGTGAATATATATATACTAAAATATTATTATTAGTATATATATCACACTTTATCCATAATGATAATTCCACCATATATTTAATGAAAAAATTAATGCAACTAACTCAAAATCATGAGTTGGGTAATTTTATTCATGAACCTTAAATTTTCATGACATATAATATATCACCATATCATTTTTCATGATAACAAATCCCAATAGATTATTTGTTGTTTCATTATATATTACAAACCACTCTCTACTATAGGGCAACGTAAGTATAGGTGCGCTGAATGACCTTCTCTTTAGTTCCTTAAAAATTTCCTCGCATTCATAAGTCCAAAGGAACTTGAAACACTTCCAAGTCAAATTGGTGAGTGGACTATATATTAATGATAAATTCTCTAAAACCACCAATAATATCAATCCAAACCAATAAAACATATATTTCAGTCATAATGGTTATTCTGGGAAACATTCAATAACTTTTGTCTTTGATGGATCCATAGATATACTCTCTCTTGAGATTATATAACCCAAGAATGAAACCTTTTATAGCTAAAATACACACTTGGTAAATTTTTCATACAACTTCTACTCAGGGTCTTTAGTACAATCCTCAAATAATATTCATGTTCTTACTTTATCTTTTAATAGATAATAATATCATCTATAAATACTACCACAAACTGATCAAGGTAATCTCTAAAGAATTTATTCATTAAATCCATAAAGATAGCATGGGAATTAGTAAGAAAAAATGTCTTCACTATATATTAATAGTACCCATAACTTGTATAGAATGATACCTTGGGTATATCCTCCTTATTTAACTTTAATTGATGATTTCAAGAATAAAGTTCAATCTTGGAAAAGTATTTATCTCCCTATAGTTGATAAAAAAAGTCATCAATATGAAGTATATGATGGCTGTTCTTGATCGCGATCTTATTCAACTTCCAAAAATCAATGCATATTTTCATTAATACATCTTTATTATTAACAAAACAAACAGGTTCACCCCAAGGTGAGACACTTCTCTGAAATATTCCCTTGGAGTTACTTCCTTAACTCCTACAATTCAATCGGTACAATTCTATAGGGATTCTTTAAATAGGTTTAACATTTGGTATGAGTTCTATTGAGAACTCAACTTCATGATTCAGTGAAAGACTAGGAAAATATTCTAGAAAAACATTGAAAAACTCACTTACAATAGGCATATCATCGATTTTGAGTTTCTCCCAAACCATATAAGATAAACATCCCTTTTGAATGGGAATTAAGACCCATATAATGGATGTGGTTTCAATCATAAGTTTATATTTATCATCACAATGATATATGATCATAATTTGTTTTGGAATATCAAACATGAATTATCTTCCTTGGAAATTGATGTGAGATTTAAACAGGGAAATTAAATCCATTTTTTAGATAACATTATATTTAAACCGATGGAGAATAATGAGATTTTCAGAAATCACATTCTCAAAAACTTCAACTGGAGAAAAATCATACACTTGAGACATGATCATCATGCCATTGGGGTTTTTACTATTAATTCAACCTCTAATTATTGGGGATAGGAATTAGAATTCCTAAATACTTTTCATGATATGAGGGAATTTATATAATTAAGCTTAAATAAGATACTTCAATATTTGAGCATACTTGTCACCACCCCAACTTCATTGTTCTATCTTCAATCCCTTAGTAAAACCAAAATATTTTTGCATGAATGAAAGACATCTTTGATCAGAGAGATCAATCATGAAAAAACATTTATAAGATGTCAAAATCATGATAGATTCTTTTCAATATATGACACCATAGGTTTAACCTAGGCTATTCATGGTCATCAACTATTCAAATCCTTCATGATGTTTTATAAAGATTCTATGGATTTCTAAAAAATACACCATAGGAGTCTCAAAATAGGTACGTAGTAAGGCCCTTAATCATACACTAGGTGAAGATCTATTCCATCTCAATGTGTCTTTTTTAGAGTTATTACCATGAGGTACAAATATTCTATAACCACACCCACTTGTATCATCCATACAAGGATGTGATTTATAGAAAAACACCAGCTCTATACTTTACCAAAATTCCATGATATTTTTATATACTTAGACTTATCCTTATGGTTCTCACTAAAGTTTTATTATCCTAGTTTGCAATGGTTAACTTAAACTTTCCTCTGAGATCAACTATAATTGTCTAGAATTATTACCAATGAGATATAATTGATACCTATAAAAAAACTTCATGGGTGAATGCACCTCATATATGGGACTCTTACCACCTTCCCTAGTGGAATCCCTTTCGTCATAAAGACTTTGGGTGGACATTCGTGCTTCTACCAATGCTCACACATGAAAATTCCCAAGGACCATATTCCATCCTTTCCTCCAATACCAATAATAAAGACCCAAAATTATCATAAAATGATATTACATATTAATATATTAATATTTATTTCATCTTACAAAAAAACACATGAGGAATATAAAGGTTTAATGTATTTGGATATATAGATACATAAAAAACCAATTCATAAGTGAACTACATCATCTCCCACTAAGTTATTCATGACTATCACCCTTATTAGACATATCAACCATAATATATGTCTTCATAACCTAGGGAAATGAAACATAATAAAGGGTGAGCTTAGATGACCAGTAAGGGTTAAAAAAGGTGATATCAACATAACATGGACATAAGGATATGATAACATGAGAATAAGATTTGGAAACATTACCCTATATATCATAGATCATAAAATTGAGTCATGGAATAAACATTTAAAGTTCATAAGACATGAATCATAAATGAATAAAAAAACATGATCCATGAGAGCATAACATAGGAATAATATTGGATTTGTGGCATACACATAAGTATAGAAAATCATTTCTTTAGTAGTCAAGTATCATTTTCAAGACTATCATAGTGGAATGAGTTCACTCTTTAACCCATTGTAGTAGTCAAGGTTTACTCCCAAGACTACCATAGTGGAAAAATTCCCTTACTGAAATGGGTTCACAAACTATTATATTCCTATTTATATCCTAAGATATCAATCCTTACCCAATACATTTGAGGGAGATACAGGTCCTACCTATCACATAATGAAAATCATACATATGTGTGGCATAAGATTATAAAACATTCATTATATTAGAACCAATGAAATGAAATGGGTTTCATAAGCATTTCATCTTTCACTAAGCTATGGAAAATAAATAGGTTTCATAAACATTTCTTACTTTCATTTTCGTATAACCTGTGGAAAAGGAACGAGTTTCATAAACATTTCATCTTTTCATCATAGAATAACCCATGGAAAAGAAATGGGTTTCATAAACATATTTTCATCATAAAAATAAACCATACAAAGAAAGAATAAAGATGGTATCATTCGATCATATCTCAAGTAAGATATAAGAAACATAATTTTTTTGTTAATTATGAATAAAAATTATATAAAAATATTATTAAAAAATTCATGATAAAAATATTATTTCTATTTTGAAATCACTTATTTAAAATATAAATATTTTCCAAATATTAAGTGAATTTTTTTTATTGAAATTAATCTTAAAAAATTTTAAATTAAGCTTCAAATAATTGAGTGGTCTTGACATTGAAAATTTTTATTTATTTCATACACATTAAAACAAAGATTCATTTCACATTTTTGGTAAAAATTCAAAAGTACCTCATTTTAGAAAATGATAATATGATTCCTTTAAACCCATTTTTTAAAAATTAAAACATGGGTAAAAATGTATTTAAAAAACTATTATAAAATAGTAAAAACTTTCATTAATTTTTTTTATAAAACATTAACATTGAAGATAAATGATTTTTAACCAAAGATAGAAACAAAGTTTTCTTTCATAAAAATATTTTTTTTTGAAAATTTAGTTATTAAAGACTGGAAAATTAAAGGAAATAATAAATTATCATGAAATTACCATATTATAATAAAATACACGAGTTTCATGATATTTAGATCATAACATTTCATCATCATAACTTTATCATAAACAACCCTAAAAAACAATGAGGCCTTAACATAATAAGCTTACCACTTTGGTATCTTTTGAATCGTAAGCCCTATAAAATAAATAACAATAGATGGATATGTGTATCCCATAATTTCATGATAATAATCATAAAATACATTCATGGTAAGTATATACACCACACAAAATAAACAAGTGGTGTATAAGGCATGTGTCCCATAGAAATAAAAGTGAGATGAAATTTCCTTACCCCAAGTATCGACATTCATCATACACATTAAAACTAATTGTATAATAAATATCAGTTTATTATACATATATTACATATAAATAATCACATATATCATACCATACATGATTTACTTATGAAATTTTATTACATGTTTATTACAAATTCCTTGTTAAAATCTCGTTTCTGGTAATAACTGCTTCGTTTTTCATGTATATTTTTGTTGGGTATTTTCGGTCCTTTTACATTGATCATTGTTCCATAATATCCATAATTTTAACCATGATATAAATATAATATATATTAATTATATATATATATATATATATTAATTATATATATATAATTTAATCCATAAAATTTAGAGATATAAAATGAATTACACCATTCATGGAGACGGTAGGTCATACTATGCATGAAAGTTGTTTCCATTTTCTCAAAGTATAGAAAGAAAGAAAGGTAAATAATATATCACCTTTATATAATAAGTTTTAGGGCATATATATCATATATATTCATTATATCTATCATTGTTAACATCTAAGTAAAATAGAAGTGAAAAACACCTCACATCGGTTAGTGAGGCAGTAGTCCACCGTACACACGAGCGATGTTATTGTTTTCTAATGGGTTGGAAGGTAAGAAGATAGACATGATATTATAATTTAAAAAGTATTTTTAGATAATAAATATCACATATATACTTTAAATACATCATTATATCATTCAACGAGAATTGGTGATGAAAAATGAACTACATCAGTTCACGAGGCGGTGGTATGTTGTTCACATGATCGATGAATTAATTTCCCATTTGATAAAATAGGAGATGAATATTGGTTATGAAATTAAAATAAAAAAAATATCATTATATGTGAGATAAATATTTTATTATTTAATCATATTTAAAAAATATTTTAATGATGTGGAAGAAAAAATAAAATGAAGATGTATAGTTAAGAATTACACCTCTTCTTTAGAGAACCTATTTAGGTTTATACCTAAAGCTTTCATATAAGGGGTTCATTTTAATAACCTGGTTTTTGCTGTGAAAGACTTTGGAATATTCATGATAATATTCCAGAGCAGTGCCTTCAGACGGCGTGCGATTTTGAGCCCCAGAGTGGCCAGAATTAAATTTTTCACTACGTTCACACTGGAAATGCTAAATTGGATAACTCCTAAACGGAGTTCTATATCAAAGATCTGAGTGTACGTATGGGTCCAGAATGGGGTGTTTACCCTAGGGATGACATAAAACTTGTCGGCGCGGGATGTTTGGACCCCTCGCCCGCTTCTGGAATGTTAAACGAATTAATTAATTAATTAATTTATTCGTTTAATGGTGAAACTCGAGTATCTCTTAAACGGTGGCTCAGATTGGAAAACCGAGGGCACCGTTGAGTTCGGAGCGTGCCGTTTACCCTAGTAGGGGTATAAGTTTTGTGGGTGCGGGCTGTTTGGAAAAAATGGCCCCAGGGGCGTTTTCGTAATTTGGCGGCCTCGGGCGCTAAGTTTAGTAATTTTTTGAACGGGGTCTCAGAATAAAATTCCGAGACTTCCGTTGCGCTCAGAGCATGGTTTTTAGCCTAGGGGAGGCTAAATCCCGACCCTGTCAGGAGTTCGGGTTCGGGGCTGTCGGGCGAGCGTTTAAGTGATTTGTACTTAAACACCCCCACCCCCCGTCTTCTTCTTCTTCCTCTTCCTCAAACCCTTCTCCCTATCCTTCTCCATCTCCGGCAAGACAGTCCGGCGAGGTGACTCCGGCGAGGTGCGGTGGTGCCGACGGATCGTCGCGAAGCTTCAGGCGAAGCCCCACGAGGTAGGATTTGTCGTTTGCATTTTCTATTCCTGTACCTACTTTGAGCATGTTTAATTCTGTTGATTTATTGTTGGATTTTAGAACAAACCCCATGAATGCGTAGTATAAAATTTTCTCTTTCCAACTCTTATCACGGTTTTGAAAACGGAGCTCGGGGGCGTCCGCAATCGTTCGCCGAAGTTTGCGGGAATTTCAGGGCTATGGAGGTTTTCCGGCGGGTTCCGGTGGCGGCAGGGGCTTCGGCTGGAGGCGGGCGGCGTCCTCAGGCGGGTGGCATGGCTTGGGCTCGTCGGCTTCAGGTGGTAGCCCCGGCGGCGCGGGCGGCTTCAGGCGGGCGACGCGGCGGAAGGCCGGTCCGTGGCGGCGGGCTTCGGTCGAGCTGTGCCGGCGTAGCGCGAAGGAGGAGGGGCACGGGGTGCGCGACCGCGACCCGCGTGTCACGGGTCGCTGCGGAAAGGGGGAGACTGGCCTTGATGGCCGTTCGGTGGCAACAGGCCGCGGCGGCTTGAACCGGACCCGCGGCCGGGCTGCGGGCCGGCTGTGGGCGGACCGGCCTGTCCGGCCCAAGGGAGTGACCCTTTTGGAATTTCCGACGCCCGTAACTTTTGTTACGGGCATCTGTCTTGCGCGTCATCAGTAGCAGTGCGGACCTTGCATCGTGGGGAATGTTTAGAACTAGTTTTGGGAATTTTTAATTCCCGAAACGAGGGGCCACGGAGGTGCGACGTGTCCTTAAGTGGGTGAGCGTATTCCACGAGTTTCTTGTTTTGGACGGCGCAGACGCATGCGACGTTCGCTTTGAGTGCCGTCAGTTGCGTTGAGACCCTGGCGCAGGGGCGAAGGTTTCCAGGGCGGTTTTGGGTGTTGAGACTGGATTTGAGGCGTGGGCCCCACGTGCCGTCTTTCGAGCTGCATGCAGCATTTCACGCCTTTTTCACCGGACGTCCGTTCGGGGCGTGCGAGCGGTCGATGTTGGGTGTTTTTCCGAGGGCATCGCGTTGGCGCAGTCTGCCTGCTGTAATTCTGCATGATGGTGCGGGGCCCACGAGGGCCGTTTGGGCATTAATGGTGATTTTCCATCTTAATCACCAGGCGACCGTTTTGGACAAGTGGATAGTCCATCTTGTGTGCTTTTTCGAGAGGATCGCAACGGTGCGATCCGTTCATTGAGTTTCGGGACCGGGATGCGGGTCCCACGTGGCACCGCTCGTGTGCGGTGTGCCATAATGCATCCTTTTCTCCGGATATCCGTTGCACTCAAGTGAGTAGTGCTTTTGACGTGTTTTCCCAAGGGGATCGCAATGGTGCGATGCGCTCGACTGTTTTCGGGGCCGAGGCTCGGGATCACGGGATGCCGTTCGGGTGTGAGGCGGTATTGGTGACTTTTCCATTGGACATCCGTTGGAGGCGAGTAAGTAGTCTATCTCATGCGTTTTTCCGAGGGGATTACAACGGTGAGATCCGTTTGGTTGTGCAGAGCCTCTCGCGTGATCTTATTAAATGTGAAAGGCGCTCTGATGGTAGTTCTTCTCACTGTGTTTGCAGAGAACCCTTGGCGTGTGATCGCATGCACTCCCGTGTGAGTGAAGAGATGTGGTTGGATGTGCCTCAGCCGATGAGGTAGCAGGTTGGAGTTGTTACATCGCGCCTTCGCGTTGATGTTGGGTGCCGTGTGCACGATATCCCTTGGGATGGAGACGAGGTATACTCTGGGAGTATACGGGAGTGCTTGGAGGTACGTGTGGTTTGTACCTGATATGTTCGTGCGCTTGGTTGGGGTTGACTTGGGGCCACACGTCGTGTGGGCCCCATGTGCGTGCCGTGTTCTACCGTATGCACTTTGACCTCTCGCGACATAGAGGGTCCCTCTGTGTGTTTGTTGACCAGCAGGGTTGAGTGGTCTCCCCCTGGTTTCGTTCTCGATGGATCGGCCAGTAGCGGTGCTAGTGGCACCCCGTGATGGAACAAGCGCTGAACCCCTTTGGGTGAGTTGTGCTAGAGTTGGGTGGTTGCGCGATACCCACTCCATGTTCGGTTGGCCAGTGTTGTATCCTCCAGTAGAGATAGCCAGAGTAGTTCTGAGTTTTACCCTCTAGCGGGGCTGGGCAGTGGGTTACTCATCGGCTTCTTCGGGTTTACCCTCCAGTAGGGCTGGGCAGTGGGTTGCTCACTAACTTCTAGGGTTTAGCCTTCAGCAGAGACTGGGCAGTGGGTCACCCGACGCACTTATGGTTTACCCTCCAGCAGAGACTGGGCAGTGGGTCACCCGACGACCTCTTGGGGTCTACCCTCCAGCAGGGCTGGGCAGTGGGTCGCCCATCGTCTAGTTCCAGGTCTACCCTCTAGCACGACTGGGCAGTGGGGCCCTGTCGACGTATTCTAGGTCTACCCTCCAGCAGGGCTGGGCAGTGGGTCACCCGATATTTGGTTATGGTTTACCCTCCAGCGGGGCTGGGCAGTGGGTTTCCTGATGATGTATTATGGTCTACCCTCCAGCGGGACTGGGCAGTGGGTCACCCGATATCATATTATGAATTACCCTCCAGCAGGGCTGGGTAGTGGGACACCTGTTGGCATTCCAGACTCAGTCCTCTCGGCTAGGCTAGTCTGTGGATTACCTCCGTGATTACTGGAGCGGGACCCTTGGTTATACGGGTCAGTTTTGTGACAGATTGACTTTGAGGAGACCTCTTTACCGCAGGGCAGTGATGAGGTGTGGTTTGACTTTCCCTAAAACTCTCAAGTTCGAGGGGCACTTTCCCCACCGAGACGCGTTCTTGTGACGAGATCTAAAACCATGCGGGCGAGTCAGTGCCACCCAAAGCGGATAGTGTCAAGGTGCGGTGATTGAGCCCCTTGGCTTGCGATTCATGGCAGATGTGCGGGATGCTAGGCATCGATGGTGGTTTACTTATGGTACTGTTGGCTACTCATTTTCTTGGGCTGAGCTACGAGATGGAGATCCCCTTACGAGCTTGTTCGGGCTTCTCGCAGAGCATATGAATATGTATATACCTCGTTTCAGTACCCACTTCTTGGGTTTGGTTGCTCTCCTTCCAGGTTAGGTGAAGACACGTGGGGTATGCCACGTGCTTTCCATGTCTAGCTTCTCATGGTTGGATGAGTCTACTCCACTACTATAGGTAGCAAAGACTCGATGGGAAGTTCATCTTCTCACTGTTTCCAGCTCCTTGTGTTTGGACGAGTGTACCTTCTTTCCTCTTATTGGGTTGAGCTGGACTCTTTACAATACTCTTTACTGCACTTTCACTTGTACTCTATTTTTCCTATTCGCTCTACTGCTCACCCTTAGGTACCTCCTTTATTGCTCCCTCGAGCCTTCGGGGTATCCTACTGAGTATTTTTATACTCACCCCTGCTTGGGCTTTGCCCACACTTGGTGTGCCGTTGTAGACGACGGACAGGTGGAGCGTGACTTCAGTGGAGCGTAGGAGCTTGGGAGCTTGGACCGCGTGCGGTGGTCGTGGCCAGGTTCCAGGTGGGAGACCAGTCAGCTGCTTCTTTTTGTTTACCTGTTGCCGGGTTGTGGCACTTTTTGGTTGGGCGTGTGTTTTTCCCCTTTTCTTTTCATTTTGTACCCTGTACTATTTAGAGGTCGATGCACTCTGGTGGTTTATTTATAGCGGTTGTTCTTTTTACTCTGCTTGTCTTTTCTTTTACTCTGCAGTTTGGCATTGAGTTTACTACATTTGTGTGTACAGGTACTTAGGCAAAGGCCTCCCCGAGTTATTGTGCCTTTGGCCCTGGTTTCCAGCCCCTGGCCTATGGAGGCGGGCTTGGGGTAGTTGCGGCTCGAGCCCGGGTAGGGTCGGGTCGTGACAAAGTGGTATCAGAGGTGGTTCGTTCGTTGGGACGCTGTTCGGACGTCCCTAAAAGAGGAATTGGTTGGGATTTAGGGCAACAGTGTTAACGTGTCTCGAGAGTGGCTCTCAGGCCAAGGAGTCCAGTGATGGTGCGGCGGCCGACATATCCATTAACCAGGACCCTGATAACCCGCTTGTCGACTCGGCATGCTGAGACACTTGTTGCAGGGAAGAATTGGTTTGTGCATCACATAGGACCGAGTCTTTGACTGTCCTTCTTGAGTCAGCTCCCCATCGTTGTTGTTGTGGTATATAGATATATGATCATCTGACTGCGACACTCCTTGATAATATTCAGGATGTCTCTGCGAAGATAGCCAGCCCAGATACCAGCTTTAGTGCATGATGATGACCCTGTGAGCTACGAGGCCACAGTCCAGGACCCATCAAGCGAGCCCCTTTCTCCGGGTGGGTCGGTAGCAGCACCCCCACTTGTTGAGCAGCAGGCAGTTTCAGCAGAGCAGGCTGAGCTTGAGCGTAGGTTGAGCGTGCTCCGTGAGTTCCAGCGGCAGAGACCGCTGAGGTTCAGTGGTGAGCCAGACCCTCAGGCAGCAGAGGGTTGGCTAGAGACAGTGGTTAGTCTCTTCGGGATTGTGCAGGCACCGACAGATCAGAGAGTGGCTTTGGCAGCCACCCTTTTTTGTGCAGCAGCTCATCGTTGGTGGAGTCTGGTGACTCAGTTTCTTGACAAGTCGTCACTTTCATTGGACGACTTTCAGTTGTTGCTCCGTGAGGAGTTTTTCCCCTCCTGCTTGCGCTCCGTTCGGATTCAGGAGCTCCTGCAGTTTCAGCAGGGAGGGATGACGGTGGCCGAGTATGCGGCTAGTTTTGCAGACCGTGCACGCTTTTACCCGGACTTGGTCCATGATGACAACCTCCGAGCACGGAAGTTTGAGCAGGGTCTCCGTCAAGAGATTCATGCTGTCATAGTACCCTTGGGCATTTCCACATATGCCAGGGTGCTAGAGCATACGCTGGTGACAGAGGGCTTCCTGTCATGTTTTGCGGTTGGTAGTGGAAGTGGGCACGACGGAGTCGGGACATCTGCCGTAGCTAGAAGGCACCGAAGGACAGGACCTCGATGCAGGTGGCCTTCCCACTGCCGGTTTCGGAGACGTGGTCGTATACCACTGTGGCGAAAAGGCGCAGGGCCTCAGCCGAGGATTCCCTTCCGTGAGTGGATCCCGGGCCGTGGTCGTACACTATAGTGGTGCCGGAGGGCACCAGTGCAACCCAGAGGGAGTCGGTGTTATGCTTGTGAAGGGCGAGGTCACTTGGCACGAGACTGCCTACCCCGAGTTGCTGAGAGCCTCGGGCAGGCAGCAGGCGCACCGCCACGGCAGAGGCAGCGCCGTGATCGGAGTAGTGGCCAGAGAGGTGGTGCTAGTAGAGGAGCGGGAGGAGCTGGAGGTGGGGGGACGACGTTAAGAGATCTCTCCATCACCACTAGGCGATCCACGTCAGGCTCTGGGAGCTGACGGTTGGGACCACGAGTAGCCGCGAGCTTTGGATGTCTATGATCCTGCAGAGCATGGGATGGTGAGAAGTACCCCTTGCGACTCTTCTACTTTTTGCAGTAGAACTTTTAAGCTCTGTGTGTGGAATGATTTCCTCCCTGCTCCTCGCTTGAGGTGTTACTAGGGTGACGCAGGGTGTCGGGTGTAACCCTGTGTTGGTAAGGAAAAAGGCGTGAGACCTTTTCCTTTAGTCGATGGTGTCGGCTCCTTCGCTTCCGAGCGTGTAAGAGAGTCTTGGTTGAGAGACATCGACTGTGAAATCATGCATGACCAGATATCCTTGGGTGTTTCATCATATGGATATTCTGAAGGAGGGAATCACCGGGCCTTGTTCCAGGTGCGGGCGGTAATTCCAGTCGCGGCGTGCGACGTAGAGGTTTGACCAGGGAGGTGAGCTACCCCTGAGAGCCTTCGGGCCGTTTGAGACCGTGCAAAGGGATGGAGAGGTGCCCTACCGCCTTGCCCTAACCCCGAAGTCTGAAGTGGGTGATCGACATCGGCAAGGGCTGACCTAGCGTGAACAGATCAATCCTTTGGTCCGTGTGCGATGACACAGAGCTGTGCGTGGGTTCTTCTGGGTATGGGAAAGCCAGGTGTGGGCTTAGCACCCTGTGTTGCTCCCTAGTTTTTCTTTTCGGGGACGAAAAGCTTGAAGTAGGTAATGATGTAAGAACCCGGTTTTTGCTGAGAAAGACTTTGGAATATTCTTGATAATATTCCAGAGCAGTGCCTTCAGACGGCGTGCGATTCCGAGCCCCGGAGTGGCCGGAATTAAATTTTTCAGTGCGTTCACACTGGAAATGCTAAATCAGATAACTCCTAAATGGAGTTCTGGATCAGAGATCCGAGTGTACAGATGGGTCCGTAATAGGGTGTTTACCCTAGGGATGACATAAAACTTGTCGGCGCGGGATGTTTGGACCCCTCGCCCGCTTCTGGAATGTTAAATGGATACATTAATCAATTTATTTATTCATTTAATGGTGAAACTTGAGTATCTCTTAAACGGTGGATCAGATTGGAAAACCGAGGGCACCGTTGAGTTCTAAGCATGTTGTTTACCCTAGGAGGGGTATAAGTTTTGCAGGCGCGGGCCGTTTGTGAAAAATGGCCCCAGGGGCGTTTTCGTAATTTGTCGGCCTCGGGCGCTAAGTTTAGTAACTTTTGAACGGGGTCTCAGAATAAAATTCCGAGACCGCCGTTGCGCTTAGAGCATGGTTTTTAGCCCAGGGGAGGCTAAATCCCGACCCTGTCGGGAGTTCGGGTTCGGGGCTGTCGGGCGGGCGTTTAAGTGATTTGTACTTAAACACCCCCACCCCCCTTCTTCTTCTTCTTCCTCTTCCTCAAACCCTTCTCCCTCTCCTCCTCCATCTCTGGCGATATAGTCCGGCGAGGCGACTCTGGCGAGGTGCGGTGGTGCCGGCGGATCGTCGCGAAGCTTCGGGCGAAGCCCCACGAGGTAGGATTTGTCGTTTGCATTTTCTATTACCGTACCTACTTTGAGCATGTTTAATTATTTCGATTCGTTTTTGGATTTTCGAACGAAGCCCAGGAACGTGTAGTATACAATTTTATATTTCCGACGCTTGTCTTGGTTTTGAAAACGGAGCTCGGAGGCGTCTGCAATCATCCGCCGAAGTTTGCGGGAATTTTGGGGGTATGGAGGTTTTCCGGCGGGTTTCGGCGGCGGCAGGGGCTTCGGCTGGCGGCGGGCGGAGTCCTCAGGCGGGTGGCGCAGCTTGGGCTCTTCGGATTCAAGTGGTAGCCCCGGCGGCGCAGACGGCTTCAGGCAGGTGACGCGGCGGCAGGCCGGTCTGTGGCGGCGGGCTTCGGTCGAGCGGCGCCGGCGTAGCGCGAAGGAGGAGGGGCACGGGGTGCGCGACCCCGTGCGGCGCGACCGCGACCCGCGTGTCGTGGGTCTCTGCGGAAAGGGGGAGACCGGACTTGACGGCCGGTCGGTGGCGACAGGCCGCGGCCACCTGGCTGCGGCGGCTTGAACCAGACCCGCGGCCGGGCCGCGGGCCGGCTGTGGGCGGACCGGCCGGTCTGGGCCGGTCCGGCCCAAGGGAGTGCCCCTTTTGGAATTTCCGACACCCGTAACTTTCGTTACAGGCGTCTGTTTTGCGCGCCGTCAGCGACAGCGCGAACCCTGCGTCGTGGGAATTGTTTAGAGCTAGTTTCAAGAATTTTTAATTTCCGAAATGAGGGTCCGCGGAGGTGCGACGTGTCCTTAAGTGGGCGAGCGTATTCCCCGAGTTTCTTGTTTTGGACGGCACAGACGCATGCGGCGTCCGCTTTGTGTGCAGTCAGTTGCGTTGGGACCTTGGCGTAGGGGCGAAGGTTTCCAGGGCGGTTTCGGGCATTGGGAATGGATTTGAGGCGTGGGCCCCACTGGCCGTCTTTCGAGCTGCGTGCAGCGTTTCACACCTTTTTCACCAGACGTTCGTTCGGGGTGTGTGAGCGGTCGATGTTGGGTGTTTTACCGAGGGTATCGCGTTGGCGCAGTCTGCCCGCTGTAATTCCGCACGATGGTGCGGGGCCCACGAGGGCCGTTTGGGCGTCGATAATGATTTTCCATCTTAATCACCGAGCGACCGTTTTGGACAAATGGATAGTCCATCTTGTGTACTTTTTCGAGAGGATCGCAACGGTGCGATCCGTTCGTTGAGTTTTGGGACCGGGATGCGGGTCCCACGTGGCACCGCTCGTGTGCGGTGCGCCGGAATGCATCTTTTTCTCTGGATATCCGTTGCACTCAAGTGAGTAGTTCTTTTGACGTGTTTTCCCGAGGGGATCGCAATGGTGCGATGCGCCCGACTATTTTCGGGGCTGAGGCTCGGGATCACGGGATGCCGTTCGGGCGTGAGGCGGTGTTGGTGACTTTTCCGTCGGACATCCGTTGGAGGTGAGTAAGTAGTCTATCTCGCGTATTTTTCTGAGAGGATTACAACGGTGCGATCCGTTTGGTTGTGCGGAGCCTCTCGCGCGATCTTGTTAAATGTGAAAGGCGCTCTGATGGCAGTTCTTCTCGCTGTGTTTGCAGAGAACCCTTGGCGTGTGATCGCATGCACTCCCGTGTGAGTGAAGAGATTTGATTGGCTGTGCCTCAGCCGATGAGGTAGCAAGTTGGAGTTGTTACATCGCGCCTTCGCGTTGACGTTGGGTGCCGTGTGCACGATAGCCCTTGGGTTGGAGATGAGGTATACTCTGGGAGTATACGGGAGCGCTTGGAGGTACGTGTGGTTTGTACCTGAGATGTTCGTGCGCTTGGTTGGGGTTGACTTGGGGCCACACGTCGTGTGGACCCCATGTGCGTGCCGTGTTCTGTATTACACACTTTGACCTCTCGTGACATAGAGGGTCCCTCTGTGTGTTTGTTGACCAGCAGGGTTGAGTGGTCTCCCCCTGGTTTCGTTCTCGATGGATCGGCTAGTAGCGGTGCTAGTGGCACCCCGTGATGGAATAGGCGCTGAACCCCTTTGGGTGAGTTGTGCTGGAGTTGGGTGGTTGCGCGATACCCACTCCGTGTTCGGTTGTCCAGTGTTGTACCATCCAGTAGAGATGGCCAGAGTAGTTCTGAGTTTTACCCTCCAGCGGGGCTGGGCAGTGGGTTACTCATCGGCTTCTTTGGGTTTACCCTCCAGTAGGGCTGGGCAGTGGGTTGCTCAATGACTTCTAGGGTTTACCCTCAGCAGAGACTGGGCAGTGGGTCACCTGACGCACTTAGGGTTTACCCTCCAGCAGAGACTGGG
This sequence comes from Viscum album, assembly GCA_963277665.1. NCBI lineage: Eukaryota > Viridiplantae > Streptophyta > Magnoliopsida > Santalales > Viscaceae > Viscum > Viscum album. The sequence continues at coordinate 807,563,075 of OY728140.1, read as the reverse complement.
CAGTGGGTCACCCTATGACCTCTTGGGGTCTACCCTCCAGCAGGGATGGGCAGTGGGTTGCCCGTCGTCTAGTTCCAGGTCTACCCTCCAACACAGCTGGGCAGTGGGTCTCCTGTCGACATATTCCAGGTCTACCCTCCAGCGGGGATGGGCAATGGGTCGCCCGATGATGTATTAGGGTCTACCCTCCAGCAGGGCTGGGCAGTGGGTCACCCGATATTTGGTTATGGTTTACCCTCCAACGGGGCTGGGCAGTGGGTTGCCTGATGATGTATTATGGTCTACCCTCTAGCGGGACTGGGCAGTGGGTCAACCGATATCATATTACAAATTACCCTCCAGCAGGGCTGGGCAGTGGGACACCTGTTGGCATTCCAGACTCAGTCCTCTCATCTAGGCTAGTCTTTGGCTTACCTCCATGATTACCAGAGTGGGACCCTTGGTTATACGGGTCAGTATTGTGACGGCTTGACTTTGAGGAGACCTCTCGACCGTAGGGCAGTGAAGAGGTGTAGTTTGACTTTCCCAAGAACTCTCAAGTTCGAGGGGCACTTTCCCCACTGAGACGCGTTCTTGTGACACGATCTAAAACCGTGCAGGCGAGTCAGTGCCACCCAAAGTGGATAGTGTAAAGGTGCGGTGATTGAGCCGCTTGGCTTGCGGTTCAGGGAAGACGTGCAGGATGCTAGGCATCGATGGTGGTTTAATTATGGGACTGTTGGCTACTCATTTTCTTGGGCTGAGCTACAGGACGAAGATCCTCTTACGAGCTTGTTCGGGCTTCTCGCAGAGCATATGAATATGTATATACCTCGTTTCAGTACCCACTTCTTGGGTTTGGTTTCTCTCCTTCCAGGTGAGGCAAAGACGCACGGGGTATGCCACATGCTTTTTGTGTCTAGCTTCTCATGGTTGGACGAGTATACTCCACTACTATAGATAGAGAAGACTCGACGGGAAGTTCATCTTCTCACCGTTTCCAGCTCCTTGTGTTTGGACGAGTCTACCTTCTTTCCTCTTGTTGGGTTGAGCTGGACTCTTTACAGTACTCTTTACTGCACATTCAGTTGTACTCTACTTTTCCTGTTCTCTCTACTGCTCACCCTTCGGTACCTCCTTTGTTGCTCCCTCGAGCCTTCGGGGTATCCTACTGAGTATTTTTATACTCACCCCTGCTTGGGCTTTTCCCGCACTTGGTGTGCCCTTACAGATGACGGAAAGGTGGAGCGTGACTTCAGTGGAGCGTAGGAGCTTGGGAGCTTGGACCGCGTGCGGTGGTCGTGGCCGGGTTCCAGGTGGGAGACCCGTCAACTATTTCTTTTTGTTTACCTGTTGCTGGGTTGTGGCACTTTTTGGTTGGGCGCGTGTTTTTCCCCTTTTCTTTTCAGTTTGTACCCTGTACTGTTTAGAGGTCGATGCACTCTGGTGGTTTATTTATAGCAGTTGTTCTTTTTACTCTCCTTGTCTTTTCTTTTAATCTGCAGTTTGGCATTGAGTTTGCTGCGTGTGTGTGTACAGGTAATTAGGCAAAGGTCTCCCCAAGTTATTGTGCCTTCGGCGCTAGTCTCCATCCCCTGGCCTATGGAGGTGGGCTTGGGGTAGTTGCGGCTCGAGCCCGTGTAGGGTCGGGTCATGACATTCATAATCAAAATAAATATTATAAAAAGTGGGAAGGGAAGTAAGGAAAAGATTTTGGTAGGTATTTTATGAACCAAAGTCCTTTTTAAGTGTGAATAGGATAGAATAAGGGATAACCTTTTATAAGTGGGGAGAGAAACCCACTTGGAAACTACAAGGAAATTTCCCAAAAGAATCCAAAATGATAAATCCATTCCCAAAAAAAATTCTTCCACATAATAATAGATTCAAACATGTGATTTTATAATTTATAAAAATATCTATAAAATGTGATTTAGAGAAGTTATATTAGAAAAATTACCTTTATCTTTTGAGATTAACCCCCGGTAAACCTGTTTTAACCTTAACGGTGGTAATTAATTTTTACTATTTTTACTATTCATTTTGAGAAAAAATTAAGTTGAAAATATTATATAATATTAATTTTAATTATTAAACATATGAAATATATTTTTCAAAATTAAATTTACATATGTGGAAGAACTTGATTTAAATTTAATCCCACAGACATGATGAAAAAGTTATTTTCCAAAGAAAATGTTTTCTGAAGTATATAAAATTTTAATATAAAGATTATATATGAAATTGATTCCAATGAACTAAATTGGATTAATAAATATATAATTGAAATAAATTTTCTTTTAAAAACATTTTAAAATATATTTTAACTTTTTAAATAATTTAAATGAAAAGATAATTTTCAATAAAAATCAGTATTTTCCCGTATTCATCCAAAAATTAATCTTTTTAGAAAATTATTAAAAATTTACACTAATATAATTTTTATATTTTGATTAAAAATGAGAATAATTTTTTCAAATAAATTTTATGAAATTGGGAAAATATAATTTTATTATTTTTTTACAAAAAATAAATAAAAAACACTTTCTTGAGAAAAATGTATTTTCAAAGCATATAAAGACTACTAAAAAATAATTTCATATTTATAAATATATTTTGTTTATCTAAAAAATTGTATAATTAATTTTAAAAATATATTTATTCCAATTCATACCACAAAGTTTAACGACTAGTTTATAGTGATCATGTTTAAATAATAATATTAATAGTATATCACGGTTCCTTAAAACTCGATGTTGCGTATAACGTAGGATATCGAAGAAATTAAATCTATTTGAAAAAAATTCATAAAATCTCACTGTGTAACACCTAAATAACCATGTATCATATGATGTCCCTTATTTACATTACTTAATAAACTTTTCGGACATTGTTTCCCTACCAACCCATGAAGTCCTCACTTGTGCTGTGACGACCCCTTCCCCGGGGCCCATGCCGTGACTACCCCAAGCCCGCCTTCCATAGGCTAGGGGCTGGACACTAGCACCAAAGGAATATTCCCTAAAACTGGGAATGCATTGGCTTTATAACCTGTAAACACACGTAACCAAGCACACAACAAGATATGAACTCAAGTAAACTAAATACTAAACAGAGTGAGTATGGTAAGTAAAAGGGGCTAGAATACAAGCCCAATTGGAAAGTACAAGAAACTGAAAGTAAAAGTAAACTGGAATAGCTCCTGCGATCACCCACCAAGGATCTTACCTGAAGTGTAGGTACAACTCTCAAATGGTCATCTCTATGGTATGCCTCGTCTAAGGTCCACCTCTGAGCTACCTTCAGTCCTGGTACTCTCGTCCTCAGTCAGCGCTGTCTGTCCTCTGCACCAAACACAACGAGGTGTGGGTATAGCCCGTGTAGGGGTGAGTATAACGATACTAAATAGGGACCCTGAGACCCTCAAGGTCCCAAAAAATCCAAAAAGGATAATCCATAAAGCATGAAATCAACTGACAAACCAACTTAGGTATATGCCCATACATATACCTAAGTTACCAAGTATACCCATCTCTATCATGAGGAAACACAGAGTCCAACTCAAAATCCCAAAGCACAAATGTTTCACAAAGGAAGGAATACCACTAAGGTAAGTAACACATAGGTAAGACACATAGAAGAATACCACCAAGGTATTACCACAAAGGAAAGTACCGCTCAGGTACGAACTCAGCTCACACTAGGTATAACTTAGGTACAATAGTAGAGATGATTAGATGAAACTACTGAATCATCTTACTCTATTAAGAGGAAGACCCACAAAGGATCACTATTCATCATCAGACCCACATAGGATCTCTAGGTGCTAACCCACATAGGATCGCTCGGTGCTGACCCACACAGGATCTCTCGGTGCTGACCCACATAGGATTGCTCGATGCTGACCCACACAGGATCACTAGGTGCTGACCCACACAGGATCCCTAGGTGCTGAACCACAAAAGATCACTTGGGTATCCCCACATGGAATCCTAGAGCGGCTCCATGTGGGACCCTCAATCACAGACCCACGAAGGATCTCTTCCTCAAGTCACAACTAGCTACTCGGTTCCTGCGCTAAGCTTACTCGTCTTCGGGAGGGTCTGCTCCTCAAGCCACAGGTCAATACGCAAACTGCCACGAAGTCCCATGAAGAAATATCCCAAAGGGCTGCCATGTCATAGGGGTCTCAATGCAATATATAATGCATCAATCAAACACCCAGTCTGTGAGTTATTAGCCTTTTAGTCCTGAGGGCCCAATTGGATTCGTGTTCGATCCAACCCGACCATTCCTCAACTTTACCCAAAACTATATTAGGTTATACCAAAGGGATTCTCTCACTCCAAGGTTTACATCACCATTGATGGTTCGTCAAACAGACTTCTGGTGCTAAATTTTTGGCCAAAAGAGCATAATTAAGTCGAAGTGGGTCCGGGTCCGGTCCGACCCAGCCCGACTACGCTTGACCCGACCGGGTTTGGGTTGACCCGGACCGCGGTACGACCCAACCCATGGTGCGACCCGACCCGCGGTGTGGCCTGACCCACTGAGTGGCCCAGCCCGCTGGGTGGCCCGGCCCGCGCTGGGCGGCCCAGCCTGGGTGGCGCGGAGGGCCGCGCAGGCCGCGAGGCAGGGCGGCGAGGCCGTAGAGCAATGAAGGTCATGGGGGCTGCTGGACGGCGCGAGGCCATGGGGGTCGCTGGATGGCGTAAGGCCACAAGGGCGCTGGACGGTAGTGTGCCACGAAGCGCAGTGGCCACAGGTGGCGGTGGCCGCAGACGACAGAGGACGTGGGTGGCGTGGCCTCAGACGGCGGAGGCCACGGGAGGAATGGCCGTGGACGGAGAAGGCCCCAGGCGGCGTGGCCACGGACGGCGGGGGCCGCGGGGCGGTAGAGCGCCGTGCGGCAGCGGAGCACCATTCCTTCATCAGAGACCGACTTGACCGGACGCCATTCGTTCGTCGCCTTCATCATGGTTCTCGAGTTCCACCGGTTCCAACCACCAGCACCAGTCACCATCACCACTACGAAGAACACACAAGAGAACCAAGGATTTTCGGAGAGGATGAGCCTTGTTTGTTTGGTCCGCACTCTCCATGTTAGGGCGGTAGCAAGCAGCTATAATTTCTTCCTTGATTCACGAAGAATTTTCAAGAACGGGAAGTGGAAAAAAATCAAACATCCACCCTACCTCGATTTGTTTATTGACATCGATGAGGAGTGAAGGATGGTCGTCGATTGAAGATGTACCACATTGGTGGTTGTCCCGAGGAAGAAGTTGATGTCGTGCATCTGCGTTCTTCGTTGGAGGAGCGTTCTTCGTTGGAGAGATTTCTACCAATAGTTCTTCTCTCCCCAATTCCACCAAAATGAAAGGTAGCCCACATAATAGTACAAGTTATCTATTATATTTGTTGTAATAATTTCAAAATATCTTAATTAATTAATTGATGGGTTGGCTTAATTAATTAAAGGGGAGAGTTTTCATAATTAAGTGGGGGAGATCAAGAGGTTTCTCCCCATTATGAAGGATTTTAACGGGGTTCAAGGGGTTTTAAGTCTCGAGTGGTCCCCACCACCATAATCCACATGGGAGGTTAGGATCAGGTGGTCCCCACAACCAAAAAATCCACATGGAAGGTTTCAACAAAAGAAAATAAAAATGTTACACATTTTTATTTTATTTTATTCTTTCACGAAAAACACAAAAACTATCTTTCACTCTGGACCCACTGCGGTCGAGATTAAGGTCTCCTTAAGAAAATACTGGTGCTGTGAGTTCAACGGTTCCCTTGAATTTCAATTCCGAGAACCGATTCAAAAGTTACAAAAACCCTCTTGCGCGTTTACTGAACATACCCAAAAAAAGTTTAGAAATTCATTTTGGGCACACTAGGCCTCAGAATCACGCGCCGTCAATTTTTGCAGACTCGTAAAATTCCCATTTAAAGAAAAAAAATTACATAGAAATTCCAGGTCTTTACATTCTCCCCACCTCAAAGATTTACGTCCCTATAAGACACAACTCAAACTAAGGGAACAAGTGGGGGTACTGAACACGAATATGAGCCTTCCACTCCCATGTGCTCTCCTGTAGGTTCTTGTGCTGCCAACGAACGTGCACCAGATGTATCGACCGCCCATGAAGGACCCACTCTTGTCGATCTCCAATCTCTACTGGAACCTCTATGAAAGTCACCCCATCATCGACATCCAGCTCTCCATGGTCGATAATGTGAGAAGGTTCATGCACGTATCTCCTTAGATGGGATACGCGGAAGACATCGTGAACCCAGTGTAACTGAGGTGGAGGATCTAAGCGGTATGCCACCTCGTCAACTCTGCTGAGAACCTGAAAAGGTCTGATGAACCTCAGAGATAACTTACTGCCTTGACCAAATTTCCATAAACCTCGTCAGGGTGATACCTGTAGAAAGACGTGGTCACCATCCTTTAACTCTAGAGGTCTCCATCTCCTATCGGCATATGACTTTTACCTGCTCTGTGCAGTCTTCATCCACTCTTGGATGATATGCACTTTCTTTGTGGTATCCCGTACCATCTCTAGTCCCACTAGTGCTGACTCCCCTGGGTTATTCCAACACAAAGGTGATCTACAAGGTCGCCCATACAACGTTTCAAAAGGTGCCATCCCAATGGTGGAGTGATTCCTGTTGTTGTATGAAAACTCCACCAAAGTCAAGTGATCCTCCCAGCTTCGACCGAAGTCGAGGACGCAAGCATGTAGCATGCCCTCGAGGGTCTGAATAATACGCTCAGTCTGAACATCCGTCTGAGGATGGAAGGCAGTGCTCAAACTAAGTTGCATCCCGAAAGCCTCCTACAAACCCTTCCATAGCCAGGAAGTAAAACGTGTATCACGATCAGATACAATCGTCGAGGTTACTCCATGTATCCGCAAAATCTCTTGCACATAGAGGCATCCCAAGCTCTCTACTAAACCCTGCTCTCTGATCGGTAGGAAGTGGGCCGACTTGGTGAGTCGATCGAAGATCACCCAAATCGAGTCATGAACCCTGGATGTACGTGGAATTCCTATCATTAAGTCCATGGATATCCCATCCCACTTCCAATTTGGGACCTCTAAAGGATGAACCAAGCCTGCTGGTACCTGATGCTCCACCTTCACTTGCTGACAAGTGAGACATCGAGAGACAAACTCTGCAACTGCTTTCTTTATTCCCAGCCACCAGTGCTATTGTCAGAGATCCTGGTACATCTTCACCACTTCTGGATGTACCACTAGAGGGGATGTGTGGAACTCCCTCAACACTTCCTCCCAAAGTGACACTGGTACCATGGTACGTCCTTTGAAGAGAATGATGTTATCCCCACCTTTAGAAAATCCATTAGGTGCCTGTCCTGTGGACATCTGAGAACTTCGAATCGCACAGTTAGTGTCCACACGGTGCACCTCCATGACTCGCTAAAGGAGTGGGGGAGTGACTGTAAGAGAATGAAGGAAATCTGCTCCATCCTGATCCACAAAGGATATCTATAAAGCAGCAAGCTTCTCCATCGCCTCACCTAGTAGCTGTATACCAGAACTCTTGTTGAGTGCATCTGCTACAACATTCCCCTTCCTAGAAGTATAGACTATCTTGAAGTCATAGTCCTAGAGGAACTCAACCCAATGTCTCTGTCTCAGGTTCAGGTCCTTCTGAGATAAAATATACCTGAGACTCTTGTGATTAGGGCACACTATAAAACACTCGCCCATCAAGTAATTTCACCACATCTTCAAGGAAAAGACCACTGATGCTAACTCCAGGTCATGGGTAGCGTAGTTTTTCTCATGCTATCTCAGATACCGAGAACCATATGCGATCACTGCTCGCTCCTGCATCAGGACACATCCGAGTCCATCCCCTAATGCATCGCAGTAGACTACGTACCATACGCCCTCCTCTGAAAGCCTCAAAATGGGGGCAATAGTTAGCCTCTATCTCAGCTCCTGAAAACTCCACTGGCATCTCTCCCACCACACAAAGGGTTACCCCTTATTCTCCAATGCAGATAAAGGTGTTGCAACTCTGGAGAAATCTGGCACAAATCTCTGGTAGTATCTGGACAAACCCAGGAAACTCTGTATCTCCTTCACACTCCGGTGTGTCTCCCAAGCAAGTACCACCTCAATCTTCGCTGGATCTACTACAACTCCATCCTCCATTATGACATGTCCTAGAAAGTGAACCTCTCGGATCCAAAACTGGAACTTCGAGAGCTTACCAAAAATCTGGTGCTCTCAGAGTGTGTTTAATACTATCTGCTAATGATAGGCGTGCTCCTCCTCAGTAGCTGAGTAGATCAGAATGTCGTCGATGAAGACTACTATAAGTCGATCAAGGTATGGCTGAAATATCCTGTTCATGAGTCCCATGAACACTGCTGGAGTGTTGGTTACACCGAATGGAATAACTAAGAACTCTAATTGGCCGTACCGACATCTGAAAGTCATATTCTGCACATCCTCATCTCGTACTCTGAGCTGGTGATAGCCTGATCTGAGGTCTATCTTCGAGAACCACCGTGATCCCTTCAGGTGATCAAAGAGATCATCAATCCTCAAAAGTGGGTAATTTTTCTTCATGGTCACCTGGTTCAGCCGCCAACAGTCAACACAAAGTCTCAAGCTCCCATTCGCCTTTTTGGAGAACAAAATCGGGGCTGCCCAAGGAGAAAAATTGGGCCATATGAACCCTTTACCTTGGAAGTCCTCCAGCTCTACCCGCAGCTCACGAAGCTCTGTGAGATCCATCCGATATGCTGGTGTAGATATCAGTGCCATCCCAGGGTACAAGTCAATGTAAAATTGCACCTCTCTGTGAGAAGGTAGACCCGAAACCTCATCAGGTAAAACATCCACATACTGGTCCAACACTATAGGATAGCTCAGACTCTCCACATCAACCATTTTGAGGGTAAGGCTAGCCAACTAATGAGTGACCGGCTGCACTCTCCTCTGGGTAAGTCCATATTGTGCTACAAAGGATCCCTTCTCACTGGTGAAGGTAAACCTGGTCCCATCTGTGCGGACACACCGCACTTTGCACCTAATACATTCAATCTGAGCATGGACTGTAGATAACCAGTCCATACCCAATATGGCATTGTAAGGCCTCGATGCTGCTACTAGGAGATCCTAGCCGAAGCTATCGCCTCCTAGAGTAATCTCACACTATCGTCACCAGTGCATAATCGTCATATCCGCTCTTGTAGGAGTCTCTATCTGTAAGGATCGAGTCAATGGATCCATCAGAATCTCCGGGCTCCGAACGAGGGTAGTGGAAATAAAAGAATGACTGGCACCTGTGTCTATAAGTACTGCAGCTATGGTGGAGTAGACACAGATCGTACCTCGTATCATCTCATCACCGTGATCGTATGCCTCAGCTTCCTGGAGTTGAGCTAGCCCCTATCCTCCTGTTCCCTGTGGTTAGGGTGGACCACCTGGTGGTGGTGGCGGTAACATTTAAAATCGTCACCCACCACTAGCTGCAAGACCAGCTCCTCTGCCACGTCTGCCTGCTCCCTGCGGACCTCCTCGGTTTAACCTTTGTCTCTACCTGGGAGGTTCTTCAATCATTTTCTGATCATCCGTATGGCAGGTCGGACATTCACGAGCCATGTGACCCTTCCCACCACATGCGTAACACTGCTCGCTCCTGGCATGACTGGCTCTGCCTCGGGTGCCCCGCACAACCAAACCTGAATCCTACGATCATCCACCTATAGGTATGGTCTTCTTGGACCTCTACGACATCTGTATGCTACCAGCTACTGAATACTTCGCTACGTGACATCTGGTGGTGGGTCTCACTACTGGTGACTGCTCAGCAAGGAAACTCTCTAATAAGAGTGCTCTCTCTAACACCCCCACTTGTGTCGGGATGCTGAGTGAGATCATCAAAGCCTTGATCTCTCGCCTGAGTCCCTGCTCGAAGATCCAGGCCCTAAAGAATGGGTCCAACACCATATTTGTAGATTAGCATGAGAGGTCAGTGAACCTCACTGAGTAATGATCCACCATCATACTGCCCTACTACAGATGAAGAAGCTCCTGTATGCGCACTGCACAAAGAGTCGCTGGGACAAACTCTACCCGAAACAGGCACTTGAAGTCTTCCCAGAAAATCATCCCTTATCGTGAACTTAAAGCATCAAGATCCACCATCTTCCTGCTGCTGCCTATAGAAGGCTGGCAGCAAGGATCACCAAAAGATCAGATAATGTCCCTACTAGTTGAAAAAATTTCACCACGACTTCCAGCCAATCCTCAGCTTCCAGTGGGTCTGTCTCTCCCCTGAACCTGGGTGGCCTCTAGCGCTGGTACTCGCGCAACGCACTCAAGCGGCGTGCATCCTCTACTGCTGGGGCTGGTGGAATTGGTGGTCCAACGAGTAATGGTACCACTAGTGCCTCCACTGATGCCTATACTGGAAGAGGGCCCTACATCGAGGCCTCATCCCTCGGTGGGCTATCAGTGCATACTACTCTCAGAACCCTAGCTAGCTGTCTGCATGGAGGAATCCTGAAAAGAAACAGGTGCGCCACAGTCAATAAGTTATACCTGTTGAGCTGAAACAAGAGATCACAAAGAAAACTCTTGAAAACACACACGCAATCAGTGTTTTCATGCACCGAGTCAGAAATCAGAAGTCTGGGTCCTGGTGTATGGAGATGTTGTCCGCCACACCAACACTGGATTCCATAAACTGATAACCACACTCACTACACTTAACACTATTTCCATTAAAAAGAAAGATCAGAGTCCTATTTTCTATATTTGAACCAACTCCTCTGATACCAATTTGTCACGACCCGTCCCCTCGGGCTCGTGCTGTGACTACCCCAAGACCGCCTTCCATAGGCTAGGGGATGGTGACTAGCACCAAAGGCATATTACCTAAATCTGGGAAGGCATTGCCTTTATAACCTTTAAACACATGAAACCAAGCACACAACAAGATACGAACTCAGGTAAAATGAATAGTAAAAAAAGTGAGTATGGTAAGTAAAAGGGGACAGAATACAAGCCCAACTGGAAAGTACAAGAAACTGAAAGTACAAGTAAACCAGAACATCTCCTACGATCACAAATCAAGGATCCTACCTGAAGGGTGGGTACAACTCTCGAACGGTTGTCTCTGCGGTACGCCTCATCTAAGGTCCACCTCTGAGCTACCTCTAGTCCTGGTACTCTCTTCCTCAGTCAGCGTTGTTTGTAGTCTGCACCAAACACAAGGAGGTGCGGTCATAACCCACGTAGGGGTGAGTATAATGATAATTATTAGGGACCCAAAGACCCTCAAGGTCTCACAAAATCCACAAAGGATAATCTATAAAGCATGGAATAAACTAACAACCCAACTTAGTTATATGCCCATACATATACCTAAGTTATCAAGTATACCCATCTCAATCATGAGGAAACACAGAGTCCAACTCAAAATCCCAAAGCACAAAGGTTCCACAAAGGAAGGAATACCACGAAGGTAAGTACCACATAGGTACACCACATAGAAGAATACCACCAAGGTATTACCAAAAAGGAAAGTACCGCTTAGGTACGAACTCAGTTCACACCAGGTATAACTTAGGTACATTAGTAGAGATGATTAGATGTAACTAATGAATCATCTTACTCTGTTAAGAGGTAGACCCACGAAGGATCTCTATTCATCATCAGACCCACATAGGATCTCTAGGTGCTGACCCACATAGGATCGATCAGTGCTGACCCACACAGGATCGCTCGGTGCTGACCCACACAGGATCACTAGGTGTTCACCCACACAGGATCGCTAGGTGCTGACCCACACAAGATCGCTCAGGTAGTCCCACATGGAATCCTAGAGCGGTTCCATGTGAGACCCTCAATCACAGACCCACGAAGGATCTCTTCCTCAAGTCATATCCAGCTACTGGGTTCCCGTGCTAATCTTGCTCATCTCCGAGAGGGTCCGCTACTCAAGCCACTGTTTGATACTTCAACTTCCACGAAGTCCCATGAATAAGTATCCCAAAGGACCACCACATCATAGGGGTATCAATGCAATAGACGCTGCATCAATCGGATGCTCGGTCTGTGAGTTATTAGTATTTTAGTCTCGAGGGCCCGATTGGATTCATGCTCGATGTCACGACCCGACCCCCGGGGCCCGTGCCATGACTACCCCAAGCCCACCTTCCATAGGCCAGGGGCTGGTGACTAGAACCAAAGGAATAATTCCCCAAATCTTGGAAGGAATTATATTTATCACTATTAACACACACAATAGAGCACACAGCTGAATACAAAACACTAAGTAAAACTGTATAACAAGAAAGTGCTGAAAAGTAAAGGGGTCAGAATTACAAGCCCAACTGTAAAGTACAAGGAACTAGAAGAACATGTACAACTGAAGAAAAAAGAAACCGCTGCTGGATCGTCCTCTGGGATTCTTACTTGAAGGGTAGGTATAAATAGCCTCCTCAGCACTCCACGTATGCTAGTCTCCTCCGGGTACCGACTCATCGGGAGGTCCACATCTGGGTACCGTCCAATCCTAATACTCTCAGCCTCAGTCAGCACTGTCTGTTGTCTGTAACCAACATAATGAGGTACGAGCATAGCTCGTGCAGGGGTGAGTATAAAAATATTCAGTAGGGACCCCAAGACCCTCAAGGTCTCACAAAATCCAACAAGGATAAACCACAAGGTATGAAATCAATAGATAACACCACTTAGGTATATTCCCATACATATACTAAGTTATCAAGTAATCGATCTCAATAATGAGGAAAAAACAAAGTTACTTACTCATCTCACATAGGTATACAACTTTTTTAGAGAGTTAGATATGATTAGATGTAACCACTAAATCATCTATTATGTCAAACCCACACAGGATCCAGGAACAGATTTCAGAACTATCGAACCCACATAGGATCCAGAAACAGTAATCAGAGCTATCAAACCCACACAGGATCCAGGAATAGTAATAAGAACTGTTGAACACACACAGGATCCAGTAATAGTAATTGGAGCTGTCGAACCCACATAGGATCCTGGAATAGTAATCAGAACAGTCGAACCCACACAGGATCTAGGAACAATAATCGGAGCTGTCAAACCCATGTATGATCCAGGTACAGTAGTCAGAGCGCAGCTAGTCACAGGGTTCTGCACAAAGCATGCTTGATTTCAGGAGGGTCTGCTCCTCAATCCAAGTGTCGATAGATCAACTTCCATGAAGTAACAAGTTGATGTATCCAAAAGGTTCTCTACGTCATAGGGGATAACCCAAACAAAGCGTGTCCAAGATACTAAGGACAAGATGACCAAGCCATTTCCTAAAAAGTACATGGCATATAGGAATGAGGCACACACCGTGTCTTCAGACCTCGAGTACTGACCGTGTACAACGAACCGTGTCATAAGGATGGTCATGTAGAAAAGAAATTACATAATGTGTGGCATGGTTATACGCCGTGTCCAAGCAACTGGGGTCAGCTCCGTGTATGCTGGCCATGTGCTAGTACATGGCCTCAACCCGCGTTCGCCAACCCGTGTAACTGGTACATGGGGTAGCCCGTGCCACTGGCCATGCTTGGCCATGTGGTGGATTACATGCCCATGTACTCCACCCCGTGTCTGTGTATCCCCGAGATACATGCCGAGTCTCGCGAATCTGCTTCTGCCATTCTGCGTAGAGAGTACACGTCGTGCCTCTTGGCCATGTAATTTCGCCCGTGTCCGTGTATTTCCCAGAATACACGCCTTGTCTCGCAAATCCGATTATACCATTCTGCGTAGAGAATATATGCCATGTTACCGGGGTCACACGCCGTGTTTTACTTGCCTAACTTCCGAAACTCAAGCTGCAAAACGCCCGTACTACACGACATGTTCATCAGAAGTACATGCCGTGTATTCTAGAATTTTATAAAAATGGATCCGTCAGCTAGCGCACCTCCCGTGAAGTCCGTTATTCATTATAATGGTCCATTCGTCACATAAATTCAGACACTAGGTTTCCCCGATGTCCCGTAGTCGTCTCCAGTGTTTTCGGGCCTCTGATCGGCTATAAAAACATGACTTGATTCACCCACTTGAAGAACGGTCGAGGAACAGTCCTTCCTATTCTGGTTCAATCTGTTTCCTGCTATCGTCATCGCACCTCTGCTAGGTCGTTGTGATGTTGGGTCTTCAATTTGGGATCGTTTCACTACACAACGGTCTATCAATGATCCATTTTTTGTCACCCATGAAGAACGTGAAGAACACACCAAACATTCACAAGAATATCAGAGGGATCGGGCTATGTTTATTTGGCCCGGTCCTTCTGCGTTAGTTTGGTAGCAAGCGGGTTAAGAGAAACAATCATCGAAGGAAGAATCAACATTGCTCAAATCAAAACACACCCCTACCTTGTTCGTTTTTCTTTGACAAATTCATGGGGAAAAAGGAAGGATCATCATAGTCAAAGATTCCCTACATCGATGGAGGTTCCGAGGAAGGGAGTGGTAGACGCTTCTCGCCGAAATTCTTCATTGGAAGAACACGTTCTTCATTCTTCTTTGGCGAGATCTTTTCTCCCCAAACTCTCTCCTCTCCAATGTTTCCACCAAGTTGAAAAAAATTCCAATCCAAAAATAATTGATTATGATATCCTATTAAATTGTTGGCATAATATTCAAATGGTTTAATTAATTAATTGAAAGTGTTGGATAAATTAATTAACTATTAGGATAAGGAACATTAAGTGTTAGGGGAGTTGAAGAGGCTCCCCTACACTTAATGGAAGTTTGAGGGTTTCTTCATTAATGGGGTGTTTCAAGGGGGTTTAAATCCCGTGTGGTCCCTACCACAATATACATGAAGAGGAGGTTAGGTTTGGATGGGCCCCACCACCATAACCTCTCATGGGAGGTTAAGGTGTGGTGGTACCCACCTACAACTTCCACATGGTGGTTATAACAAATAAAATAAAATAAGACATGCACTTATTTTATTTTATTATTCCCACGTAAAACCCAAAAACTATCTTTTATTCTCGACCATTTTCCGTTGAGGTGAAAGTCTTCTTAAGTGAATACCGGTGCTGTGAATTCAACGGTTCCTTTGGATTTCAATTCTGAGCACCGGTTCAGAAGTTATAAAAACCCGCTTCTACATTTATTGAATGTACCCGAACAAAACATCAGAAATTGATTTCGGGCACAGAGGGCATCAGAATCTTGTGCCGTAAATTTTTGCAGACTTGTAAAATTCCCATGTATTTTAAAAAAAAATTTCCATGGAAATTCCGGGTCTTTACATTCTCCCCACCTCAGGGCTTTACGTCCCCATAATATACAACTCAAACTAAGGGAACAAATGGGGGTACTGAGCACACATCTGATCCACCCGCTCCCATGTGCTCTCCTGGAGGTTCCCATGCTACTAGAAAACACGGACCAGAGGTATCGAAAATCCACATAGGACCCACTCCTATCGATCCTCAATCTCCACTGGAACCTCTGTAAAAGTCTCCCCATCATCAACATCCATCTCCCCATGGTCGATGATGTGAGAAGGGTCGTGCACGCACCTCCTCAGCTGGGAAACATGGAAGACGTCATGCACTCGGTGCAATTGAGGTGGAAGATCTAAGCAGTATGCCACCTCGACGACTCTGCTGAGGACCTGGAAAGGTCCGATGAACCTCAGAGAAAACTTTCCGCCTCGGCCAAATATCTGTAGACCTCGTCGGGGTGAGACCCGTAGAAAGACTTGGTCGCCATCCTCGAACTAAAGAGGTCTCCATATCCTGTCGGCATATGACTTCTGTCTGCTTTGTGCAGTCTTCATCCACTCCTAGATGATCTTCACCTTCTCCATAGTATCCCATACCATATCTGGTCCCACTAGTGCTGACTCCCCAGGGTCATTCCAGCACAATGGTGATCTACAAGGTCGCCCGTATAACGCCTCAAAAGGTGCCATCCCTATGGTGGAGTGATAGATATTGTTTTATGAAAACTCCACCAAAGGTAATTGATCCTCCCATCCGTGACCGATGTCAAGGACACAAACAAACAACATGTCCTCGAGGGTCTGAATGGTTCACTCAGTCTGACCATCCGTCTGAGGATGGAAGGTGGTGCTCAAACAAATATGCATCTCGAAAGCCTCCTACAACCCCTTCCATAGCTGGGAAGTAAAATGTGTGTCATGATCGGAGAAAATCGTCATGATTAATCCATGTATCCACACAACCTCCTGCACGTAGAGGCATCCCAATCTCTCTACTGAATCCTACTCTCTGATCGGTAGGAAGTGGACCGACTTGGTGAGTCGGTCGACAATCACCCAAATCGAGTCACGACCTCTGGATATACATGGAAGACCTGTCACAAAGTCCATGGATATCCCATCCCACTTCCACTCTCAGACCTCTAAAGGCTGAACCAAGCTTGCTGGTACCTAATGCCCCACCTTCACTTGCTGACAAGTGAGGCATCAAGAGACAAACTCTGCAACTGACTTCTTCATTCCCAGCCACTAGTGTTGTCGTCGGAGGTCCTGGTACATCTTCACCACTCCTAGATGTACCGCTAGAGGAGATGTGTAGAAATCCCTCAACACTTCATCCTGAAGTGACACCGGCACCATAGTACATCCTCTGAAGAGGATGATGTGCTCCCCAACTTCAGAAAAACCATCAGGTTTCTACCCTATGGATATATGAGCACATCGTGTCTCACAGTCAGGGTCCCCAAGCTGAGCCTCTCTGACTCACTAATGAAGTGGGAGAGTGACTGTAAGAGACTAGAGGAAGGCTGCTCTATCTCTATCCACAAAGGATATCTCTAAAGCAGCTAGCTGCTCTGTCACCTCTCCTAGAACCTGTATACAAGATCTTCTGCTGAGTGCATCTGCAACAATGATCCCCTTCCCAAAAGTATAGACTATCTCAAAGTCATAGTCCTGGAGGAACTCAAGCCAACGTCACTTTCTCAGGCTCAGGTCCTTCTTAGAGAAGATTTACCTGAGACTCTTATGATCAGAGTACACGGTAAAATATTCACCCATCAGATAGTGCCACCACATCTTTAAGGAAAAGACCACTGCTTCTAACTACAAGTCATGGGTAGCGTAGTTATGATCATGCTTTCTCAACTACTGAGAACCATATGCGATCACTGCTTGCTTCGGCATCAGGACACACCCGATTCCGGTCCCTGATGCATCATAGTAGACTACGTACCCTATGCCCACCTTTGGAAGCCTCAAGATGGGTGCACTAGTCAGCCTCTGCCTCAGCTTCTAAAAGCTCAGCTGACATCTCTCTGACCACACGAAGGTTTTCCCCTTCTTCGTCAAGGCTGATAGTGGTGCTGAAACTCTGGAGAAGTCTGGTACGAACATTCGGTAATAACCAGCCAATCCCAGGAAACTCCGTACCTCCGTCACACTCCTGGGTGGCTCCCAAGCTAGTACCACCTAAATCTTCTCTAGATCTACTATAACTACAGCCTCCAAGATGACATGTACCAAAAAGTGAACCTCTCGAATCCAAAATTGGCACTTTGAGAGCTTATTATAAAGCTGTTTCTCTCAGAGTGTGTCCAGTACTACCTGGAAATGGTAGGCATGATCCTCCTCAGTAGTCGATTAGATCAGAATGTCATCGAGGAATACCACAACAAAGTGATCGAGGTATGGATGGAATATATTGTTCATGATTCCCATGAATACTGCTGGAGCGTTGGTTACGCCGAATGGCATAACCAAGAACTCGTAGTGGCCGTACTGACATCTGAAGGCCATCTTCTGCCCATCCTCATCTCAAAATCTGAGCTGGTGATAGCCTGATCTGAGGTCTATCTTTGAGAACAATTGTGATCCCTTCAGCTGATCAAAGAGGTCATCAATTTTCAAAAGTGGGTACTTGTTCTTTACGGTCACCTAGTTCAGGAGACGGTAGTTGACACAAAGCCTCAAGCTTCCATCCACCTTCTTGGTGAACAGAATTGGGGCTGACCAAGGTGAAACACTGAGCTGGATGAATCCCTTCCCCTTCAAGTCCTCTAACTATACTCACAACTCGCGAAGCTCCGTGGGAGCCATCCGATACACTGGTGTAGATATCGGTGTCGTCCCATGGTACATGTCAATGTAAAAGTCCACATATCTATGAGAAGGTAGACCTGGAACATCATCAATGAAAACATCCGCATATTGGTCCACCACTACTGGATAGCTCGGACTCTCCACATCAACTGCTCCGAGGGTAAGGCGGGACAACTGATGAGTGATCGGCTGCACCCTCCTCCGAGTAAGTCTGTCCTATGCTGCAAAGGCTCCCTTCTCGCCAGTGAAGGTAAACCTAGTCCCATCCATGTGGACACACCACACTTTACACCTAATATAGTCTATCTGAGCATGGACTATAGATAACCAGCCCATACCCAAGATGACGTCATAAGGCCTCGACGCCACTACTAGGAGATCCCAGCCGAAGCTCTCACCTCCTAGAGTAAGCTCACAGTACCGACACCAGTGCGTAATCATCAAATATTCTCCTATAGGAATATCTATCCGCAAGGATTAAGCCAAAAGTTGTGTCAGAATTTCTGAGCTCTGAATGAGGGCAGTGGCAATGAAAGAGTGATTGGAACCTGTGTCTATAAGAACTGTAGCTACGGTAGAGTAGACACAGATCATACCTCGAATCATCTCTAGAGTGCCATGATCGTAATCCTCAGATGCCTAGAGCTGGGCTCTCACCTTTCCACTTGCTCCCTGCGGTCGGGGTGGACCTACTAGTGATGGTGGTGGTAACACCTCATAACGTCATCCACCACCAACTGCATGACCAATTCCTCTACCACGTCTGCCTGCGCCCTACGGATCACCTCGATTGAACCTCTGCCTCTTCCTGGGAGGTCCCTCAACTGTCTACTGATCATCCGAATGGAGGGTTGGGCAGTCACGAGCCATGTTACCCTGCCTGCTGCATGTGAAACACTGCATATTACTCAAATGACTGGCTCTGTCTCGCATGCCTCACACAACTGAACCCATGTCCTAAGTTCGTCTATCGGATGGTCTGGTCCGCTTAGATCTCTATGACATCTGTCTGCTGCCAGCTGCATAAGACTCTCCTATGTGACTCCCAGTGGCGGGTCTCGCTGCTGGTGACTAATCAGCAAGAAAACTCTCCACTAAGAGGGCTCTCTCCAACACCCCCACATGCGTTGGGATGCTGAGGAAGATCATCGAAGCCCTAATCTCTTGCCTGATCCCCTGCTCGAAGGCCCGAGCCCTGAAGAATGGGTCCCAAACCATATTTGTAGAGTAGCACGAGAGGTCTGTGAATCTCGATGAGTACTGTGCCACTGTCATGCTACGCTGCTGTAGATGAAGTAACTCCTATATCCGCACTGCACGTAGGGTGGATGGGACAAAATCCACCCGAAACAGGCTCTCGAAGTCTGCCTAGAGTAGTGTCGCCTCGTCATGCACATGGAGCATCAGGCTTCACCATCTGCCTGCTACTACCTTAAGAAGACTCGCGATAAGGATCACCATAAGTTCAGTTGGTGTCCCTACCAGTATGAAGACTCTCACCACAACCTCCAACCAATCCCCAGCTTCCTGCGGGTCCGTCTCTCCCCTGAAACTGGGTGGCCTCTAGCACTGGAACTCGTGCAATGTGCTCAAGAGGCGTGCATCATCTGCTACTGGGGATGGTGGCATTGGTGGCCCAAC
The DNA here is from genome assembly GCA_963277665.1 of Viscum album. Taxonomy (NCBI): domain Eukaryota; kingdom Viridiplantae; phylum Streptophyta; class Magnoliopsida; order Santalales; family Viscaceae; genus Viscum; species Viscum album. The sequence goes on along the minus strand of OY728140.1, from coordinate 807,543,330 downwards.
GAGTAGTGACACCACTGGTGCCTCCGCTATGATAGGGCACTATGCTGAGGCCTCGTCGCTTGGTGGGCTGCCATCTTGTACAAATCTTGGAACCCTGGATGACTGTCTGCATGGGGCCATCCTAAAAGAAACAGGTGTGCCACAGTCAATAAGTTATACCGGTTGAGCTAAATCAAAGAGATCACAAAGAAAACTCTTCAAAACACACACACACACACATAATCAGTGTTTTTCATGCATTGAGTTGGAAATCAGAAGTCAGGGTCCTAGTGTATGGATACATCGGCCACCACACCAACACTGGACTCCCTGAACTGAAAACCACACTCAGTACCCTTAACACTATTGCTTCACAGAAAATATCAGAGTCCTATGTTCTATGGTAGAATTGAATCCTATGATACCAATTTTTCATGACCTTTCCCCTGGGGCCCATTCCATGACTACCCCAAGCTCGCCTTCTATAGGCCAGGGGCTGGAAACTAGCACCAAAGACGTAATTCCCTAAATCTGGTAAGGAATTGCCTTTATAACTGTAAACACACACAACAGAGCACACAACCGGATACAAAACACTAAGTAAAACTGTATAACAAAAAAGTGATGAAAAGTAAAGGGGCTGGAAATACAAGCCCAACTGTAAAGTACAAGGAACTGGAAAAACAGGTACAGCTGAAGAAAGGAGAAACCGCTACTGGATCGTCCTCCGGGATTCCTACCTAAAGGGTAGGTACAAATAGCCTCCTCAGCACTCCACGTCCGCCAGTCTCCTCCGGGTACTGACTCATCTTGAGGTCTACCTCCGGGTACTGTCCAGTCCTAATACTCTTAGCCTCGGTCAATGCTGTCCGTCGTCTGCAACCAACATAACGAGGTGCAGGCATAACCCGTGTAGGGGTGAGTATAACAATACTCAGTAGGGACGCTGAGACCCTCAAGGTTTCACAAAATCCAACAAGGATAAACCACAAGGTATGAAATCAACAGATAACCCCACTTAGGTATATGCCCATACATATACCTAAGTTATCAAGTAATCCATCTCAATCACGAGGAAAACACAAAGTTACTAACTCATCTCACACAAGTATACAAATTTTGTAGAGAGTTAGAAATGATTATATGTAACCACTAAATCATCTATTCTGTCAAACCCGCACAGGATCCAGGAATAGAAATCAGAACTTTTGAACCCACATAGGATCTAGGAACAGTAATCAGAGTTGTCGAAACCACATAGGATCCAGGAACAGTAATCAGAACTGTCGAACCCACACATGATCCAGGAATAGTAATCAAAGTTGTTGAACGCACATAGGATCCAGGAACATTAATTAGAACTGTCAAACCCACACATGATCCATGAATAGTAATCAGAGCTATCAAACCCACATATGATCCAGGTATAGTAGTCAGAGCGCAACCAGTCACAGGGTTCTACACAAAGCATTCTTGATTCCAGAAGGGTCTTCTCCTCAAGCCAAGTGTCGATACATAAACTGCCACGAAGTCCCAAGTTGATGTATCCAAAAGGTCCACCACATCATAGGGGGATAACCTAAACAAAACGTGTCCAATATACTAAGGACAAGATGACCAAGCCATTTTCCAAAAAGTACACAATGTGCAGGAATGAGGCACGCGCTATGTCTTCAGACCTCAGGTACTGCCCATGTACAACGGCCCGTGTCTTAAGGCTGGCCGTGTAGAAAAGAAAGTACACAGTGTGTGGTATGGTTACATGCCGTGTCCAATCAACTGGGGTCATCTTCGTGTACGCTGGCTATGTGCCCGTACATGGCCTCAACCCATGTTCGCCAACTCGTGTAACTGGTACATGGGGTAGCCCCTGCCACTGGCCATGCCTGGCCATGTGGTTTAGTACATGACCATTACTCCACACCATGTCCATGTATCCCCTAGATACACACCAAGTCTCGCGAAGCCTTTTTTTCATTCTATGTAGAGAGTACACGTCGTGCCTCTTGGCCGTGTCATTCTGCCTGTGTCCGTGTATTTCCCAGAATACACGCTATGTCTCGTGAAGCCTCTTCTTCCATTCTGCATAGAGAATACACGCCATGTGACCAGGGTCACACTCCGTGTGTTACTTGTCTAACATCTGAAACTCAAGTCGTAGAACGCCCGTATTACACAGTGTGTTCGTCAGAAGTACAAGCCGTGTATTCTGGATTTTTTCAAAAACGGCGCCTTCAGCTAGCGTGCCTACCATGAAGTCCGTTCTTCGTTCTGACGGTCCTTTCGTCACAAAACATCAGACACCAGGTCACCCCGATGTCCCATAGTCATCTTTGATGTTTTCGGGCCTCCGATCGGCTTTGAAAACACGACTTGATTCACCCGCTCGAAGAACAGTTGAGGAACGGTCCTTCCTGTTCTAGTCCGATTCGTCGCCTACTATCATCATCGCACCTACTCTAGGTCATTGTGATGTTGGGTCTTCAATTTGGGATCATTGTTTCACACAACGGTCTCACAATGATCCGTTGTTCATCACCCATGAATAACACGAAGAACACACAAAACATTCACAAGAACGATGGAGGGATCGAGCCGTGTTCATTTGCCCCAGTCCTTCCACGTTAGTTTGGTAGCAAGCGGGTCAAGAGAAACAATCATTTAAGGAAGAATCAACATTGCTCAAATCAAAACAAAACCCTACCTTGTTCGTTGTTCGTTGACGGAGTCGCGGGGAAAAAAGATGGATCTTCGTAGTCGAATACATCCTACGTCGATGGAGGTTCCGAGGAAGGGAGTCATAGACGCTCCTCTCTGGCATTCTTTGTTGAAAAAACACGTTCTTCATTTGCGAGAGCTTTTCTCCCCAAGCTCTCTCCTCTCCAAAGTTTCCACCAAGTTGAAAAAATGCCAATCCAAAAATCATAAATTATGATATCCTATTAAATTGTTGGCATAATATTCAAATGGTTTAATTAATTAATTGAAAGTGTTGGATCAATTAATTAACTAGGAAGATAAGGAACATTAAGTGTTAGGGGAGTTGAAGAGGCTCCCCTACACTTAATGGAAGTTTGAGGGTTTCCCCATTAATGGGGTGTTTCAAGGGGGTTTAAATCCCGGGTGGTCCCCACTACAATAAAAATGATGAGGAGGTTAGGTTCAGGTTGGCCCCACCACCATAACCTCTCATGGGAGGTTAAGGTGTGGTGGTCCCCACCTCCAACTTCCACATGGTGGTTATAAAAAATAAAATAAAATAATACATGCACTTATTTTATTTAATTATTCCCAAGTAAAACCCAAAAAATATCTTTTATTCCCGACCATCTATCGTTGAGGTGAAAGTCTTCTTAAGCGAATACCGGTGCTGCGAGTTCAAAGATGCCCTTAGATTTCAATTCCAAGAAGTAGTTCAGAAGTTATAAAAACCCTCTCATACATTTACTGAACGTACCTGAACAAAACTTTAAAAATTGATTCCGTGCACACCGGGCCTCAGAATCATGCACCGTAAATTTTTGCAGACTCATAAAATTCCCATGCATTTAAGAAAATTTTTTCCATGGAAATTATAGGTATTTACACTTGATCCAACCCGACCATTCCTCAACTTTACCCAAAAATCTATTGGGGTATAAAAAAGGTACTATCTCGCTCCAAGGTTTATATCACCGTTGATGGTTCGTTAAACAGACGTCTGGTGCCAAAGTTATGGAAAAAAGAGTGTAATTGAGTCGAAGTGGGTATGGGTCCAGTCCGACCCAGCCCGACCCGGCCTGGGCCGACCCGGTTTGGGTTGATCTAGCCTAACCCGCTCAGTCTGGCCTGGCCCGCGGTGCGGCCCATCCCACTGAGCAACTCAGCCCACTGAGTGGCTCGACCCACTGGGCGGCTCGGCCTGCTGGGTCCGGCCCGACCCATGCTGGGTGACCCGACCCGCGCTGGGCTGTCCAACCCACGCTGGGCAGCCCGGCCCGGGAGGCGCGGAGGGCCACAGGGCAGCGCGGCGAGGCCGTGAAGCGGCAAAGGTCGCGGGGGCCGCTGGACGGCGCGAGGCCATGGGGGCCGCTGGACGGTGGGGCGTCGTGGGGTGCGGAGGCCACTGGACGGAGGAGCGCCGCAGGGCGCAGAGGCTGCGGGGGCCGTTGGACGGCGAAGTGCCGCGGGGCGCGGAGGCCACGGGCGGCGGAGGCTGCAGACAGTGGAGGCCACGGGCGGAATGGCCGCGGACGACAGAGGCCGTGGGTTTCTTGGCTGCAGATGACGAAGGCCATGGGCAACGTGGCCGCTGGCGGTGGGGGCAGTGGGGCGGCGGAGCATCGTGCCTTCGTCGGTGGCCGGCTTGACCGACCACCTTTCGTTTTTCGCCTTCTTCGCGGTTCTCGAGTTCCACCGGTGCCAACCGCCAGCACCAGTCGCCATCACCATCGCTAAGAACAAACAAGAGAACCAATAATTTGCGGATAGGACGGGCCATGTTTGTTTGGCCCACACTCTCCGCGTTAGAGCGGTAGCAAGCGACTATAATTTCTTCCTTGATTCACGAAGAATTTTCAAGAAAGGGACGGGGAAAAAATAAAACATCCACCCTACCTTGATTTATTTGTTGACGCTGATGAGGAGGGAAGGACGATCATCGATTGAAGACGTCCCACATTGGAGGATGTCCTGAGGAAGAAGTCGAAGTCATGCGTCAGTGTTCTTCATTGGAGGAGCATTCTTTGTTGGAGAGCTTTCTCCCAATAGTTCTTCTCTCCCCAATTCCACCAAAATGAAATGTATTCCAAATAATAGAACAAGTTATCTATTATGTTTGTTGTAATAATTTCAAAATATCTTAATTAATTAATTGATGGGTTGGCTTAATTAATTAAAGGGGAGGGTTGGCATAATTAAGTGGGGGATCTCAAGAGGTTTCTCTGCATTAAGAGGGAGTTCAAAGGGTTTCAAGGGGTTTTAAGTCTCGGTTGGTCCCCACCACCATAAACCACTTGGGAGGTTAGGCTTGGGTTGTCTCCACCACCAAAACATCCACATGGAAGGTTTCAACAAAATAAAATAAAAATGTTACACATTTTTATTTTATTTTATTCTTTCACAAAAAACACAAAAACTATCTTTCACTCTCGACCCACTGCGGTAGAGATGAAGGTCTCCTTAAGAGAATACCAGCACTGCGAGTTTAACGATGCCCTCATATTTCAATTCTGAGCACCGATTCAAAAGATACAAAACCCGCTCGCATGTTTACTGAACGTACCTGAAAAAATGTTCAGAAATTCATTCCGGGCACACTGAGCCTTGGAATCACGTGCCGTCAATTTTTGAAGATTCGTAAAATTTACATTTAAATAAAAAAAATTTACATGGAAATTCCGGGTCTTTACATGTGTGTACCTAAAAAATCTATCCCATCCCTCAACTTGAAACTTTGATACCACTCTGTCATGACCCCTCCCCCCAAAAATTCCCCTCCTGGTCTTGAGATGAGATAAATGATTTAATGACTCCCGAAACACTCCTCTAACAGGGAACAAGTTGTCTACAAGAACTGAGGGTATATCATAGACATAAATGGGAGGCATTGCCATCCAAGATATGGGAAATGAGAGATAAGATAGAAACACACAAAAAATCCTACTCAAGATAAAATTAAAAGATCTTAAATACATGCATGTAATGTCATTCAACTAAAAAATCTACAAAAAAGGGATCTATAATTATCCAAAGATAAACTCCACATTGATCACAAGGCCCAAATAGCTCATGAATAACCATAGGCTAGTAATGGACAACCCAATCACCAACCATCTCTTTCAGACATGAATTTTTTTATATGTACATAGGTTAAGAATAAAATGTATACTTAATATGATCCTCTATAAATCCTATAATGAAAAAGATAAAGAAATCATACTAAATCCTAGTGAATAAAAAGCGAGGCTAATTAATCACCTAAACTGGTATACTATACTCTCAGCCTCACCATGGCTGTCTCTCACTAAGTATCATATACAAGAGATCATATAATATAATATTAAAATAATTCACCTGTTACAATTTCCCCACTACTTTACCACTCTTCCCCAACATCGCACATCCGAAACTAACTCTCTCCAAAAGTAATCCAGCTTGGAGACACTTAGGATAAAGTATTATAACTTGCATCCTATGCATCAAATAATATCCTCAAATACCATTCACCTTGTACATATCATCATCACATCATCACATAATCCTATGTCGTATCTCTAGATAGTAACCAAGTAGTTTCTGGGATCCACTACAACCCATATGTCAAGTATTATACATCAAACCATCTCATTTCATACATGCCATACCTATAATAATCCCTATAATACTATATTCATATATACATGTGTGTGAAATAACCACAATCCATTACATCCCTATATACACATATATGGGGAAATATAACCACCATGCATACCAACACATAATACTACTAGGAAAAGAGAGTGGGGCCAGAGGGGGTAATCATCCATCTGTTCCTCACTAACTTAGATGTTAGGGAAAACACTCTCTCATATTCTACTAGGTGTCAGTCTCCCCACTGAAATGGGAGGGGTAGTGTATAAAATCAGAAAAAATACAAGATATAATATGTATCAAAACCACACAATAGAAATTAACTTATTCTTATCCTCAACTGCAACTATAATCTATTAGACACACGACTACCACTACTAAGAACTAGATATCCTATAATCACACAAGAATACAAGAATTTTCATTTAATTTATTCTCTACTTTAAAAATTTCACCTTAAGTTAATTTATTTAGTATGAATTAATTATCATTATTCCATTCACATTTCATTAACCAATAAGTAAAGTTCATGCCCTCTATGAATAATCCAAACGATTCCACGATTCCACAAGATTATCAACATTTTCATTCTATCAAGTACCAAACCCATGGGTTAAAAAATTTATTAATAATTATCATTTTAAAATTCTATTAAATCTAGGAAACATCCTAATCTAACATAAAATAGATGCATAACCAAGCGTAACCAGCTACCTCAAGCAGTGTGTAAATGAATGCAGGTAAATAAGAAACCTGACCATCTAACCTTTAAAGAAAAACTTTATCAAGAAATCATCCAGATTTAATCACAACAAGAGGAATGAAAAACTTCAACTAATTCCATCTATCCTAGCTCCATCCTTGACACCACCATTCATACCACCATGCATCCATTCCACCGTCACAAGCATCAAATACTATCAAAAACCCTGGCCACCCACCCATATCCCATCAACCATAATCTATACTAGGATCACATCATAATGAATATCAAGGATCACATCCAGAGAAAATATATAAGGAAATAAACAATACATAGATTCAACAAGTCATTTAGGCCCTAAAAATAAGGCATCCAACATTTACATGCAAATAGGCTCGCTCAAGATTAAACAATTATCATTATAAAACAATCATTTCTTAACCATCTTGAATTAACTGATTCATTTATCATAGGTTAAAACTATGGGTAACCTAATGCATTAGAAAATAAAATCAATAAATTATTTAAACATTTTATAAAGCATAACTTCCATTTTTAAAAAAATTTAAAGAAGAAAAATTCAATTAAACACACCTCTTTATTATAATCAACAACACGAATTTCTAGTTTTGGATCTTTATCCATTTCAATTAACATATGGAAGAAAAATTTAATCAAAAATGAATTAACCATTAATTTTTATTTATTATAAAACATATTAAAAACAATTTACAAAAACATGTATATTTAATTATCTAGCCAACCAATATTACCAAAATTATATTCTTTAACCCTTTTCATCAAATTAAACTTACTAAACAATATAATAAAAACCAAGATAACAAAATCATAAACATATATAGCACACTATCTATTAAAAAATGAGTCAAACCGTTATGACTTTGAAAAAACATGAATTCACTACAACCATAAACCATTTCTTTTAATTATTCCAGTTTAATCCTCATTATGATTAATTAAATCACCCCTGAAAGAGATAAAGAATGACTACTTTATTATTGTGCATAAAATAATAGGATAATCAATGAATCCAATACCTTAATTATTTCAATGTTTTTTGATTGAGAATGGAACAACAACACAAAAATCTATTCTCATATCCTATAAGGAAACTATATACCTCCAAGAACATCACACCACCACCAATCCAAAAAACATTAAAATAACTCTACAAGAATAAAGGATATAAACATCTATATCATGGAAATAATGAATGGGATGAAACAAGATCAATCAAATAAGAAACCACAAGAGAAAGAGATAAAAACCACCTAGAATCACCAAGAATTGAACATGGGAAGTCGAGGATCAATACCGTTCAAAAGGTCTTCAAAACACTATGAGAGATATCATCTATTCACCTAGGTTTGTGATAGAATAAGTGGTTTTGAGAAAATTTTATGGTTTAGGAGGTTTTATAGGCACACTTTCATAGCATTGTTGGGCCATTCATGTCGTAAAAGGGTTGAGTTTTAAGACTCACCAAAAAACACATAACCTTAATCCAATAAACATGGATCAATTCACATGATGAACATCATTTTCACTTCATTATTTTTCAGGGATATATTCATAGAATCCATTCTATCACCCTTTCATGTCATCAACCTATGGTTTATGTACTGAATCACACCTCATAGACTATCCTTCTATGGTCATGAATTCCAATTTGGGTCACGAACTGAACTCCCACATCATGAAATATAGTTCACATAATTAAGTTCTCTTTATTTTATATTTAAACTCCCAAACTATACCAAACCTTCTCTATTATTCCTCTAGGAACTATATACCTCATAAGTACTAATGGAATGGGATATAAGTGAATTACTTGTTTGAGTTTGATGGATTTGAAGACAACCAAATTAGTAGAGACTGATGTGAATTAATAGATGCTGAAAATGTTCAATATTAGAATTTAATTCTAGATGAAGAAGTTATAAATATTCACTAATGTAAAAGAATAATTCTAGCAAATATAGATTTATATAAGTCATATTCTATTTATATTTAATGTTAAAGAATATAAAAAGTTAAAAATATTACTTATGTATAAGAAGGTATGATGTTATAATCTAGAGTTTAGAAAATGTGTTAGAACATTAGTAGAAGATCACTAAAAGAGTAAGATATTTTTCCAATTTAGTTTGAATATTCAAAGCCTGTGGATGAATTAGTAATGTAGAGGAAAATGAAAATTTTTAATTAGAAGTGAAATGAAGTTTGTATCAATTTTTTTTGAGTTTTTGGAAGTTAAATAATAGAAAGATGCAAAAATATTTCACATAATATTTATGTGAAGTCAAAGTGAAGATGAAAATGATGAACTAGACTTCAAGATTAAAATAATCATGAAGTTTATGATGTGATTCTAGATAAGATTTTTATAATAATTGAATATGGTTGACATTAAGTTTTGTAGAGGCTTTGATTAAGTCATACTTAGATATTTTCATAGGCATTGAAGGTCTTTAAATGAATTTTGAGTTAGAAAGAATTACAAATTATGTAACCTGTGTTCCCCAAATTTATCTAAGTAAGTTCAATTAATTAAAGCGGGGATTTATTCAAGGTTTAGGGTTGATAAATTGAGAGTATAGATTAAGAGATCACAACTTGATCATTTCAGAAGATCTATTGGGTCGAAGAATAAGATCCATCATTCTAAAGAATTTCATAGTAGAGGATAAGGAATCTAAATTCTATAATATCACTGAATTGAGAGAACGAATTCTAAGGTTTGGAATATTGAATTTTTTAGAGGTGGTGTTATGAAAATTGAGTTTTTGAGTAAGTTCTAATTCTAATTATTTTATAGACTAAGAGGAAGGTCAATTGTTTTTGTAGAAGCATCTTGGGGTTAAAGTGATCTTATTAATTCTATTTGGTGGTAACTTTATAAACTATTGTGAACTAGTATAATAAATAATTTAGAGCCATAAGTGTTAGGTTACACTCTTGGGTAAAGGATGATATCTTCACAAACAACTTAAGTGTTCAAAAACTCTTTTGAGTTCAAGTTGATAACTTCCACGTTATAACCACTTATGATATTATTAGAAAATATTTGTCTCAAACTAAACATGAACACACCAAGGATTATATACCCACATTTGGAACAAACCTTGTAAAAATTATATATTCCTTATCTATAGATATATATTTATGTTTCATACATTTAAGGGTGAGATATATAGTTTGAGATTATTGATACTCTGACAATTTATAGAGGTTAATTTCAATGTAAAGGAAATTGTAAAATAATACCACCAATTCAACACCCTTATCAGTGGTACATCATATTTTGGGGCACTTAAAGTGGTATTGGAGAAACATAAGTTCCCTCTAAATTATCCTTATGTTATAAAATATGTAGAATATATATTTATTCAATAGTATATGTATTTATTCATCCAATGGAAACAATTATCATGGATAAAATGATATAATGATTCCCTATCTAGTTTCATTTGTATTGAAAGTTTTTTATGATACTAACATGGGATTTAAAAAAAATGTAAAATGATTCTCCTATTACCTTTTTTGATAATATAAACTTAGAGGTTTATAGAAATTCAAGGAATTATATTCATATGGATTTATTAGATAGATTACATACAAATGTGATGGGAATACAAATTTCAAAAGATATTTGGGAAAAACCTGAAATCATATTTGAAGGGAATGTTAAAGTTAAGTAAGAATGGTTATAGATATGGATAGGTAATTTTAAATATGTGAAGATTTATGATGAAGAAACTATTTATTAAAACTTCAAAAGAGTGGATTAGATCATCACTAACAACAGAGGTTTAAAAGATACTTTTTAAGATTCTACTATTTTCCAGAAATTGATGTGAAACTTCCCTGTAAGGTTTGATGATAAATTATTCACATTACAAGATATATAAAATTTATCACTTAATTAATTACATAACATAATTTATACTTATGATATGAAGAAAACTTTTGAATTTAATAATAAGATCAAGGAGGTGATGATATTTGGAGTTATAAGAAAGCTTAAAATCAGGGGAGAAGAAGATGAATATTCTAATGAATAAAAATATGATGAAGATCAGGATGAAGAGTATAATAGTATTATAGATCTTATATCTAAGAACCTTATAAAAATAAAAGTTAAGAACAAATAAAAACTCCCACTAAAATGTTTTAAGTGTGGTGGAATTATAAATTTCATAACAAATTATCAAAAAAATAAAGGTGATGAGTATGAGGATGATAATAACGAATGATGACATTATAGAATTAATGGGTTAAAAGTTAAAATTAATGTAAAAATCTATTTATAGAAATAAAAAAATTTCAAGAAGTAAAAGGAGGAGTATATTGAGCAACGAATATTACATTGACTCTACTTGAAGTATTAATTTTGAAGAAGAGGTTCCTAAAATTTTAGAAACTTCATGGATCATGTTGAAAAATGTTAAGAAACTTCATGTAGTGAAGAAGAAGAAGGTGAGGATAATGAGTTTCCAAGATATATAAACCACTTATTAAATATAGCATAAGTAATAACAAAACCCATTATAATATTTACTATAAAAGAATAAATGAAGTCATATGCATTTGAAATAACCAAACTAAGAAATATGTACCTTACATCGATGAGCCTCATTAATATACATATTTATCATATATGGTTTATTAAGATCACATAAGTTGAATAAAAAAATACATCCTATCTATATAGTTATCCATGAGTTACTAAATTACCTGATGTTTGGGTGGGACTCCACTTGTCACGATGATATTCTAGCACCTCATAGCACAAAGGTGGAAGAATAAATAAATATTTGGATTTGAGGGAGTTTTAATTGAGAATAAAAAAGAAATATATATAAGAATATCACAATGTAGTGATATTTATAAATCCCTTTAAGACACTCTTTAGATGAGATTTCATTTACTCATGTGTTATAAAGCATGATTAAATACCTCTTAGTCATTCATATATTAATTTTATGAATACATATAATACCCTAACATTTAATGTAATGAAATGGTTATTAATGATTTCTAATGTGGGAATGATTCACTTTAAAGAAAACTATTTTCATTTATTTTCCCAAATAACTAAAGAAAGAAGCCTTATTATATAGACAGTTGTACATTATGACTTGTCCATATGACCATCTTATGATATGGCCCAATCATATCTTTTTACTAGTTAAGTCATAATAACATGATTACATGTTTTACTGTATCCTTTTAGTTATAAAATATGATATATGAAAATTGCATCATATGAAAAGTAGTTTTAGGGAATATCTCTTTTAATCTCCTAGTTCCATAAAAACCTCATAAACTTAGTGTCCATAAAACTTCATTTTTATTTCTTTTTTGGAAAATATTATTTCTAATTGGTTTAAGAGGGAACCCTTACATGACCTGTAGGCCTAGATATTATGTCTCAAAGGTCCTATAAACATTATACAAGGGAACTTAAAATTTATAAATAACCTAAAGGCCCAATGCTGGTGAAGAGTACTACTGCTACACTTTTCTCATTTTCTATGACAACCAACTACTATAGTACCTACTAAATAGCACCACATGTTTCTACAATACCCACCTTCTATAGTGATAAAATACCCTAATATAGTATTGAAAAAATCATATCCATCCATATTTGAACCCAAGAATATTTGTTATTGGAACACCACTCTGTACCACTATACTACAGGTGCACCGGTCCCATAGAATTATTGTCATTTCACCTTATATCATATAATATATGATAACTTATGAAACCATATCCAAAAATATTTTGGACATATTACAATTTTTTTGGAAATATATCATCAAATTCACTATGTATTACTTAATATGCGATACTTTGTGAATACCCATTTGAAACAAGTTTGGATAAACTATAAAATACTTTTAGAGTAGCTCTCCAAGTCAAAATCAATCCCCATTCAGTCAACAATAAAGTGTGACCACACAAGTCATTGTAGTGTTTATAAAAAATAAAAAAATTTGAATCCATAAATTTATTCAAAGAGATTCCTCTAGAAAAGCATCAATTCAACTCAAGCTACAAAGGGATCTGAAATGATCTCTATCAAACACACGTATGTCTATACATGTTTCCACCTGCCATATTACATGATATCATGCTCCGTCATATATTCATTTTGTCTAATGTATCAAGATTGAGTATTTCAATCCCATATATCTAACTCTTAATTTATCAAATCTCTGAGTATAGACTGACCATGTGAATGAATACATCACATTTCATTCACCTTTATATATGATCACATCCCATTCCCCCCTTTGAATAAATAAACACATCATATATACTATATAGATGATGATACACACTCCTTAGTCTATCTCAATCAAGGTCCTATATGTCATACTCACCATATAAGAGGAAAAATCCAATATTGGTTGAGATTCATCTGATGAAATGATCTGTAACATACCCAACCACCCCTTAATTAACTAAGCCTAAAGGCTTGTGAAAGAATTGTATTAAATTATGAAGGTTATCTTTCTAAGTATATCTCTAACCTCTAGTAGTGGGGTCTCCAAAATGGTCTATAGAACACTAATATACTAAAGACATAGCATGTGACACTCCATGTGGTATACTTTATGGTCCATACAACACAAAACACTTCTTGTGTCTCATTAGCATATTCTATATCTTGATACAAGAGTCATACCCATTCTAGTTTTAATATTTCTTCATAATCTATAATACTCTATGATAAAAATCAATTAGGGATAACTCAAAGTTTCACTTTGAGGGGTCAACTAATATTATATTTCATGAAATGCATATCAATATATACATTTATGCATCCAACATAAAAGAGTGATAAAGTGGAGATTTACTTTTATATGATACATTTTATATTCTTAAAAATACTTTAAGAATACATAACAAAACCCAATATAAGAACATATTTATCATATCATATATGATAGACTATCCGAATAAACTTATGTTTTCTACACTTTTTCGGTTTTTTTAACTCATTACTTATATATTTAATTCTTACCATATCATTATACAACTACTTGATAAAACTCTCACACTAAACTCTTTAGTGAGTAACATCAATTATGAAAGTAAGTTAAAATAATGGTGATATTTAGGAATTATATTCTTAATGTTCAGTGAATTTAACATATTCAAACTCCTTAAATTTACAACATCAAATATTATAAGGTAAAATTTTATTGTCTTCTTAATAGTATTTCTAAGTGTATCATCATTATTCTTAGAACCCTTTCTATAAAACTTTTCCCTTGAAATATTTTTGTAAATAATATAACTATTTACATTATTATTTACAATTACATCCTAAAATAATTTAGGATAAAGTGACATTAACATTGTTATGCTAACTAAATTTAACTATTTACATTTATATTTATGTCCATACCCTAAAACTCTATTAATATATTAAGTGAAATTCACTTTGCGATTTTATTTTCATACTTTATTAGGAATAGGTGATATTAAATTTCTCATGATAACTAAATTCAACTCTTTACATTTATATTTACCATCAAATATCCTAAACTCTTTAGGATATTAAGTGGAAATCACTTTAATTTTATATGGGTATAATATTTTATTTGTAAACATCGAACTTCTCTAAGTTAAAACATACTCCCACTAGCCTCTTAAACACTATATTCTATTAAAAATATCATGATAAGATACCAAAACTTCATTGTGTTATGAAATAAAATTTATTTAATATTTATTATAATATTTAAAAAATAAACTGTTGATTCCATATCATATATGATATTTTATATTTCTGGAGTAATTTTAAAAAATAAGACTTCATTCTTTAAAATATTCCCCATATGGGTGGTGGGACCACCTTACCTTATTTTTTAATAAATATCCAATTTTTTTTTTTAAATTTTGGATAATTTTTTTCCTTGTATCATTTTCAAAACATGTTATAGAATCCAATTAATCATAAACCATGTATATCATATTATATTATTCATAACTAATCTTTGTTAATACAAACCTTCTTTTATCATATAAGATAAATGAGATAGCTATACACATCCTTTATTTAGATTCATCTAGCCTTGATACATTCCATTACATTCAAATACTTGATTTAAAAACTCTTTGCTTCTTCACTAGAATGTAAATATAAGATATATTAATTATTCTAATTATTTTTAACTCCTATATATTTATAATACTTATAGTGTATAAATTTTTTATCATATACACTTTAAGATCAAATAATTTATTTCTTTAACACCATTATCTAGCACGAACAACCATGGAGTTTCACACACCCCTTTATATATCCTAAACAATTCCAACTTATGGAATCATTACTCTTCCCACCTGATTTTACCATTAGGTTTCAATGAACTTGACTGGGTACTTGAGGGAATATCATTGGAATCCCCAAATAACCTTTCTTCTTCTAGTTTTAAATTTTACCCATTTACACTATCAATATAACACCAGAAAATAGACATAATATGGCCATTTCTTCTATTATCAACACTTTTAGAACATTGGGTAAATTTTCTTGAACTCATTCATATTTTTTTACATTTCTATTAATGAAAATAGAATGAATTCTTTAATGATTATAGACCTTATGGAAATTTCCAGTCTCTCTCAATCATTAGTATACTCAATCATATTAAATATCATTGATATAAATAATCATATTTGAGTATATGAGACAAAAATTCCTTAAGTCAATTTACATATAAGGCATTTGAAACCTTGAGTAAATCATTTTACAATTCTTGTAATCATATAGAATCACATGTCACACAAATTTAACACTTGGTTACTCAAGAATTTGTTTCTCTAATACATAGAATTTCTCTTTACATAAGAAATTTTCTTATGCTACTAGTATTAGGAGTTTATTACATTAATAATCTTCTTTCAAATATTGATTTCAAATTTAAGTTTAATGATGATGATTCTATTTATCTACAAAAAAATCTTTTATCAAATGATTATAATGTTTTTTACCATTTAATAAGGACTTTTATTAAATAATTTCTCACTAAAAAGACGATCCCCTTAGAATTCATCATACCCATTAGTAGACCAAGATCAATATTTCACTAAGAAACTAGCATGATATATTATTTATCTCATAACTTAGTTATTTGGGTAGGGAATCATCCAAATCATATCATATATAAAGTTTGGAGAGTCAAGAAACCAACTATTTGTTTAATCCAACAAGTGATAAACCTAACCCCATTCATTTAGTAACCTAACTCTATTAGGTTATATTAACTAAGTCCAACCAAAATAAAATGATAATAATGGGAACCTAATCCTATTAGGTCCACCCATTACTTTATTTCCTTACATAAGATAATATAGGGGAACCCCACTTTAGTGTGAACCTAACTTGTTGGATGATCTAGGTCTTGAAAAGTGTCAATTTGAAGGAATATCACACTTAGTATTTAAGGGGGGTTTTAATCTCACCATATTATATAATATAGTTACATTTATGTATGTATGTTTCTAGTGATTTAGTTTAAAATCCTATTCCATATTCCAAACCAACATATTCAAACCACATTGATGTGAAACTATTTACAAAACTCAATGTTTATTTTACTCACCTAAAAATAGAAGCCAAATATTATCA
This sequence comes from Viscum album, assembly GCA_963277665.1. NCBI lineage: Eukaryota > Viridiplantae > Streptophyta > Magnoliopsida > Santalales > Viscaceae > Viscum > Viscum album. The sequence continues at coordinate 807,526,641 of OY728140.1, read as the reverse complement.
CAAATATCCAAATGCATCTCATACATAAGGTAAATTCACTTTTCATATAAAGGTTTAAAATTATATGAAATTTATAATATCTACATGAGTAATCCTAGATCCATGTATAACCAACCCCCCAACTTTCTAAACAAGGCGTAACCATCCTGATCAATTAGAAGTATGACACAAAGTCCCTATACCTAGGAATTATTAACACAAGAGAGATTCTAATTCATCATAAATATAACACCTAATATATATAAACTATATTTTAAAAAAATAAAGCTAATAACTTTAATTACAAACTAAATTCAAGGAAAATAGAAACTAAATCCATTAGAATACATAGCATGTAACTTCTTAGATGCATATTTGATAATCTATAGAAGTAGTTTAACAATTAAAATAAATCATATATAAATTTATAAAATAAAAAATTTATATCTATGAATAAAACAAGGTAATAAATTTTAAATAAATGAAAAATTCAAATATTTAAACATGAGATAAACATTTATGTATAATTCATAAATAAAATATAATTATAAGCAATTTTATAATTTAACCACTCATTATGGACATTTCATAATATTTAATATCAACAATTTATATTGATTGCATAATATGAAATCATTAATATTATTAATTAAATGAAATTTAATTTAAATATATGATATATTATGAATCATCAACATGTTATAATCTAATTATATTATGTAAATTTTTTACAAAATTTAAATATCATATACTTAATATTATTTAAACCTTGATCTAATCAATCCTAAAAACTCTTTTGAAGTGGTCTACATAAGATTTCAAAGAAGGCCCTTAATTTTAATAATTAAAATTAAGTATTATTAACAAGTCAAAATATTAAAATATAAACACTTTATATTTTAGAAATATTTTATAATTTATAAAAACATTATAAAATACCTTTATGATTTCTAAGTAAACACTTTATCTCTAATTCATAATACATGAAATATAATTTGGTAAAAATGTATTTCAATATTAACATTTAATATTATGGGATATTTTTTAATAAATTTTTCATAAAAGTTTAATTAATTAATTATAAAACATTTATAATTAATTAATTTATAAATAACTTATAAATTAATAAGTATCCAAAAAATAAAATTTTATTATTATTTATAAAAAATTTATAAATAATAAAATTCAATTTAAAACTGAAAATAAAGAAAAATAATTTTTTCTTAATCAATCGTATTTTAGGATTTAGTACCAATCATAGGATATGATTGGTAAGGTATAAATTTATTCACTATCAATCAGACTTTACAATTTATAGTTGAATCATCAAATATAATAGACCAGGGATGTGTTATCAATTATATTCCATGACTGGCAGTCTTGTCATTACTTATGATATCACATATTGTATTGAATTATACACATTGATATTAAAATAATGATACAATGATATATTTTTTTAAAACACAACACAGGACATCATATAATACAATAGGACAATATCATATTGTACGATTATTAAAAATAAATAGATTTGTATTGAATAACTGGATATGATATCTCTATATCATAAGCCAATATTTGATCAGCAATGACAATATAAATTTTTTTATTTTATGACAACAATATGACATGCAATACAAATGAAAACTCTTTATTTCTTAGAATGATTTAAAAAATCTAAAGGTATTGTAAGCTTCTATACCACTGTTGGGTTTCAAAGGGATTTGAGAATACTTGTTAAATGTTGTGGAAGAAATAAATAAACCCATACCAAGATAAACCATGTAAGTGTAAATGAAATCATGCGTACTAAAAATAAAGAAACTAAAAAATATGTACCTTACCTAAATGAGCCATATTAGCATACATCATCATTATAAGTGGTTGTTGAAAATAAAATAAGTGGAAAAAATGTTTTTCTTCCTATGAAGGTATCCTTGGGACATTGTATCACCTGGCATTCAAGTGGGACTGCACTTCTCACTATAGTGTGCTCGCACCTCATAACATAAAAGTGGAATAATAAAGAGAGTTTTGGGGTTCAAAGAGTTTTATATGAGAATAAAAAATAAATCTACATTACAACATTGAGTGGTAGTGAGATTTATAAATCCTTCAAGGATTCTCCTTGAGTGAGCTTACATTTACTCATGCATTATAATTCATGAGTAAATGCCTCCTGTCTATTGTTATATTCATCACATTAATGAATCTACTCCATTAATATTTAATCTCATGAAACTATTATTAATAATATACAAAGTTGGAATGATTTACTCAAATTATAACTATTATAATTCATCTTCATAAAAAACAAAGACAAAATCCTTACAATATTGATATTCATACACTATGAATTTTTGATGTAACCATATTATGATATAGACTAATCATACCATATGATTAGACAAGGAATAATGAAATGATTAAACGCCTTTTGATATCTCTTTGTTTGTAAAATAAATCATATCAAAATTGAATTATTTTCAAAGTGGATTTATGTAATATCTCCTTTATAGGATACAACATGGAGCATATGTTGAAATCATAACTTGAGGCCTTTCTTGAGAAAAAAATGTAAATTCAAAAAGGTATTTAGGTTGTTAAATAAATAGGGTGAAAAGAAGAATGATGGGATAAAATAGATTCTAATAAGGGAAAATGGTTACATTGAAGAAATTTAAAACTCAAGTTTAAGGTTTAGAAAATAAATAAAATAGTGAAATATCCTGATGGAAAACTTATTGTGAATAAGAAGAGTTAAGTAAGACATAATCAAGGTTTTTTGACACCAAAAATGCACTGAAAATGATGACTAAATATTTCAAAAAAGTTATAGAAGTTAAATCTAAATATTCTTAAGCTACTAATAATGCTATCCCAAAATTTTTTATTAACCATGCTCCTTATAAACATAAAATTAATTTTTTTACAAACAATACAAGTACTAATACTAAAATCATGCATGTTTGGGAAAATAAAAACAATGAAAATTTTTATATCAATACGGGAGATCAAAATTAAGATGGTATCATTGGTGTTATGGAATCATTGTCCATAAATACTGTAGTTTATGGTACAATATGTCACTAAGTTTATGCATGAATTGAGGGTAATAAACTCTGAAGATAAAGGAATAAACTTTGGGAAGATGAAGAACAATTTGAGTAATTAAAAATCTATGAGTGAAATTTCATCAATTCTATCTACTTAGAACAAATTTGACTATATAGTGTAATTTTTTTGGAATATGTGACTAAGAAGGCCATTTTACTAAATAATATATGATTATTCTTCTAGGATAGTTTCCTTGTACTAATAAAATAAAATTAATTTCAATAAGAATAAAGAAAAAATTAACTTTTGTTGAAGTTTATATGAAATTTGGTTGGAAGAGTAAGACATTGATAGTGCATAGTAGTTGTTCCTCTAATATGATAGCTGATACAAAAATCTTGAATAAAATTAAAGAACATGATGTAGGGATAGTTACTTTTGTGAATAATAATTCCTTAAAAATTAGAGGAATCAGTACTTCCAAGTTGGATACTTAAAAAATAAAATCCCAAGATTTTTTGTTTGTTAATGGGATTAAACAAAAAATATTGAGTGTGATATAACTTTTGATGATGGGAATGGATTTATCTTCAAGAAAAACTCTTATATCATCATGTTCTCAAAATATGGATGAATTATCACTAAGGGAGAAACTGTTGTAAAAGTGGGTTCCCTAGACCCAATTTGAAGTGTAATTTTTGACTACCATATCATTTATACAGAGAGTTAAGAATCATGTATACTTACCATAATAGTGTGAATACTTATTCATACACTATTTATAATATAATTTTCTTATATTATTTTTCTCATTGAAAGGTTATAAAAGTTCCAAAATATAATGATAACCTTGAGATACCATGACAGTAATCTTAAACATATGTCCTATATTCTAGATAAATCATACTGAAAAGACACATAAGATGTATAACTATTAGGTTTTGGAGGCTCATAAGCATTGATAATTCTTATCATGAAAATTTTACTTGGTGATATCAAGTATAGAATATCACGATGACAAACATGCCAATAGGAACACTATATGTTTCAGGTGTCATTGGTTGTTCCAATTCATGAGCACATGCATTTTTCTCACAAATAGAGATCATTATCAATGTATAAAATTTTATCACGAACATTTATTTAAGTGAAAAATTTATGTTTTGGTAATGTATCTTGCATTGGGTGTGTCATTGGTGGTATGAAATTTATTAAATGATTAAGATTGAATTTGTCACTTCCAAAAGGAAGTGATATCTTAGGGTTAGTTGACCAGGATAATAGTACCTTTATTAAATCAATGGTCATTTTTATTGACACTAAGTCCATATTTTAAGGTCACAAATAAATAAATAAATAAAGTATGATTACATGAAGTGTGTATCCTAGTTTATTAGATATCATGAGACAAAGAGATATATTACATGACATGTGTTCATTAGAGGTTGTTGTTGCTATGAAAAACCTTATCTCCTTAGGGGTCTTGATGGGTTTCTCAACTTCACTCCTAGTATGTGAGTATTACTCACTACTATCAAGGTAAATTATTTGAGTTTCACACAAGATTGAATTTAGAATCTTAGAAAATTATAGAAAATTAGAGTTTCAGGACATAGTGGGACCTATTGTGGGGATTGAGTAATGTCCATATTTAAAAGATTGTAATAAAATAACTAAATTCAATATTTTTATTATTTATAATAATTACTATTGAATTTATTAATGTATTAAATTAAAAATTTATTTAGTGAATATAAAGAACAATTATTTTTGAATAAATATTAAATATTAAATATTAAATATTCATGATTTATTTAATATTTTATGGGAGAGTGGAGCTGAGTTAAAGGATCATATTTTAGCATGTAACATTGTTTTAATGTTCAAAGTTAGTGATAAAATACATATGACCATTGTGAAATGTTTTCATGGTTATAAGTGTTATTTTGGGAACTTTTAAAAGGGTAAACATATTAAAGGGATCAAGTTCAATTTTAATAAGCTTAACCCTACCTATAAAAGTAATAATAATCCCAAATTCGAGGGACTATTCATTCCCTTGAATTTGAGTAGTTCCATCCCTTATCTCTCAAGTTATAGAGAGAGAGTAAATTGTTTATTTCGTCTTAATCCAAGAATTTACTCATAGACCAAAGAGACGGTGTTCCCAAGATCACATCGATATCAAAAGTCATTTGTTTCTCCACTCTAGCACCTGAAGTATGAAGATCAAAAATCAAGAAAACTTTTAGAGTGCATATGGATGATATAGAGGGTTTTAATTTTAGTTCCTTCAAGAAATGATCTTTGTAAGTTAGAGGAAACACAATCAGTCAAAATCGAATGAGGTATGGTTTCAAGTTTCATTTTTCTTTCTTAATGTAAATTACATAGGATCCTTGTGGTAGTTACTGAGTTGTGGTTACACTGGTGACGACATGATGATGTTGATCACAGTGTAAGAATTTTAAATTTGTATGATTATGCAACTATAATTCACACCTGGTACCAATAAGTGGAATTAGAGTGATTTTGTGATTAATTGAGCTAAAATATTTTTTTTGTAAAAATTCAAGTAGATAAAATTGTTATAGTCCCAATATCTCCAACGACACATCGATTTGATTTTGGATGGCCGAGTAATGCCCATCTGTAGATTGATATTTTTTTAGGATTCAATTTTTTTTTTAAAATAGATATATTATTTATTTTCATATAATTGGTCAAGATAGGGATTGACTGTGTGGAGTCTACTAGTGGGATGTCTGGTGTGGTGGGGTCATCTACTTGGTCAATAAAAAAATAATTTCGAGAGTGCAGGCATTGAAAAAATTAAAAGAAAAAATAAAATCAAATGAATAATATCCTACATATACTATTCATATGAATAGAAACAACATGAATAGTGATCTGGGTGGGGGAAAAATGGGTTAAAAAAAATAGAAGGCTAAAGTATAGCCCTTTGGAAACACACACACAAACACACACACACAAACACACAATTCCATCCCATGTGGAATTGAAATGGAACCCCCTTATTAATTTGGGGGTGTTGATATTGACCATCCACAATACGTGCAGATGATAGTTAATATATGTGTGTGTATGTGTGCATATTTAATTATTATCACACCCCACCCACTGGGGAATGCTTCACCCATGACCCGACTCCCCATATATGTTTCCTTAACCCATGCCTGGCCAGGTTTGGTCCAGCCTGATCGGCCCAACCAGATCAAGCCCAATCGTGACCTAGAACCCCTTCAAGGTGGTTTATAAATACAGAGAAAAACCCAAAAATTATTTAATTTTTTCCCAATAAATCATTAAAAAATATTTTAAATTTATTAAAATTATTTTTTGAGGCTGTATGATAAGTATTTTTTGAATTAAAATTAATTTAATTTATGTTAATTCATAAAAATTACCCTCAAGTGAAATTATACAAATATTTAATTTATTTATATGAGTTTAATGTGTACCGACTAATCTTGGCTCTTGAAGGACTAATACATGTATTTTTTTCATTCATTTATTTATTGTAATAAATTTATTTGTAATAATTTTTTAATAAATGATGATATCTATATTATATTTATTGTCATTATATGTATAATGTCTTACATGCCTGGATAAAATTATTTATCGATATTCTTCATTCCCAAGACCCCCCATATTACATGTGAGTATTGTTGTATAATGATGAGGATTAAAGGTGATGCAGTTCACATCAGGAATTGGTGATGCACTAGATGGGACATTGGCGTATTGGATAGGGTCAACAATGAAACTTGATTCTGATGCGACGTGACTCAAGGAGTTACCCCTAGGGTCTAGGTTAACCCATTGTTTGATAAATGAATCAACCATTAGAATCAACCCTTGAACATGTCATTTATATTCATTTATGCATGGTTTATTATTTTTTTGTGTATGTGTTTATATGCATGATCACATAGAATAATAAACAAACACACATAGATAAAAATGATCATGCATGATGAATGTTTTCTATTCAAGAAATGGTTTAGTTGTTAGTGTGTTCACATAGAACAATAAAGTAAAAAGATAATAATATTTAATTGTATGAGAATAATTAAAAACCTTCAAAATAAATTTTAAGACCTTAAAAACCATTCAGTGCTTGATTTTGTACAAAATCGTATGTTTGAGGTGCTCACCAACCCTACTTGAGGATGTATCTTACTACTGGAGTGTTCTTATAAAAGCGATGGGTTAGGTTAAATAAAGTTGGAAGAAAATGATTTATAAAATCTATCATGTTACAAATTTAGAGGAAAATCATTGATTAATGTGATTTTATACTTTTTAGAAGATGTGACACCAATTAACAGATTAAGGAGAAGCAAGTTATTACAGTTATATAGCCAAAATTCTACCTTGAGATTCTCTAAGTAGTAGCATATCAATTGATTAAAATATAAAGATAGGTCTTAAGGATCCTTTATACTAGAATAACTAAGCTAATGAGTATTAAAGATATTTTAATTGAGGGATAATAGAATTTTATAATATAGTGGGGGAAATTTAAGATTAATAAATATTTTAATAAAAATAATTAGTATCAAAATAAAGGTTTTAATCTACAAATTTTTTTATAGAAAAATAGAAAGTAATACCACAAGTACAATATGATCAATTTAGTAAAATAAAACATGTACTATCCAGCATTAATTTATAGGATCTATGTCGGTGCTTGTGAAAAGTACTATAATGTGAAAATAAATTCTGTGTTCCAGAGCCACCACTTCATGTTAGGACACCTCAAGAAGAAAGTGAAGGTGAAAATGAAGCTTATAGGATACACATAGTTTATTTATTTTCTTTTTTAAATCATTGTTGACACTTCATTTTAACACATGGATGAAAATTAAACAAAGGGAAATACCTTAGAAAAAGGTGGAGAAATTAGATGAAGAATGTCAAGAATCGTAAGTCCCCAAAAGAGTAGTTCATCCAAGGTACCCCCAAACACCGTCGGTACGAAATTTCACTGCACGACCTACTTGCACACGACACTCAAAAATGACACCTACATGTTGCACCTACATGAAAAGACACCTTTTCCTAGGGTCCCATATTTTATTATAAATATTCCATTGTGTTCTTCATTTGTATGAATGAATTTTCCCAAAGGCTGATTGATGATCTGATCGCCCTAGTACTTCGCTCAAGCCCTCCGAAACCTTATAGGTAGTTTTTTAATACCTAAAGAAGATGAAATTAAAGGTGGATAGTGGAACTTAAGTTATCTTAGGGTTTAAAGTAAACAACACATGTGTGAGGCATTTTCCCAACCCCTAATCAACAAAGACTAGTGCAAGGTTCCCTTCCTTAACCTGGGACTTACATGACTTACCTCTGGGAACAGTTATTGAGACCCTTGAAGGATAGATCATGGTCTCACCCAAGGGTAGTTTAATAGGTGGTCCATTACCTAAGTTTGTCATAATTCACCCAGGCCTACCTAAATGGATCACTCCTTGCGTGAGCCCCCTCAGTTCACCCTAATCTCTAGCCTGCGCAATCCACTCATGAGGCCTCCCTAAAATCCACCCATGATAGGACCTTTACTTATTTGGATCCCTTGTCTAAAAGGGATCAAGTTGAAACCTTTAACCAGACCTCCTGATTTACAAAATATTAGGGAAAGACACATCATCATGTATCTAATTTGGATTTGAATTTCTATGGTCAGAGGTTTCCCAGACATTTCCTACCATAGGGTCAGGATCCTTGGGGTGTATATAGATTTTTATATTTATGGTCATGAGGAACCTTACCCTAGGGAAAATGTTGAGGAGTTCCCAGTCTTGGATTCTAGGGATACGACCATGTTCATCCCTTCTCTTCTTTGACACCCAGAGACTCCAGTTCCCAGAAGGGAGGGTAAGGATCAAACATGATTTTTCCTTCAACATGGGATTAGATCCTCATCCTATTGAAAAATAGATTTTAGGGAATCCCACCTGGATTAAGCCCCTAGCATTTCATGTAGGAAGTTTCAAACTTTATCCTCTCTACCACCACATCCTTAAACTTCATTCATTCCTTAGCTCGGACTCATGTCCAATGTAAAGTAAAGAGAGGGAAGTGCCATAACCCCAACATCTTCCACTATAGCCCCAACCTCTTCCACCATATCCCTGATGACTTCCACCAGTGAAGGAGGAAATATGTGTGGTTTTTCGGATCTTCCGCTTCATCATGTTTCTCACACCAATCATAAATCACATGGTATTCGAGGTTAGTGATGATCACAATACCCACACAATCCACCTGAAATATTGAACTATGAGAACTCTAATTTTGGCCATAACCAGGATATGTAGGATGCCTACTTGAGGCCTGAGATCAATGGGAATCCTCCTTTGGAATAATCCCCAATCATAATTCCCTTAATCTGGGCATCCTCCTTAGGAGTAAGCCCCAAGTTAAGCCCCCCAAAACACTATGAGTTAAGACATCCCTCATGGTTCCTTTTATAAGGGAAACCTGTTTAGGAATAAGCCCCAACATAATCTGCTCAAAGGGAATTAATCCCCTACAATACTTACTGAACTACGTGGGATTATAAAACCATCCAAAATGGATATTTATGAAGACTCCATGAGGTACAAAACCAATACCCTAAATAAACCCTACTCTTTCCTAGGCTGCATTCCCAAGAGGGTCTAATTCGACCTGAGAATCCATATCTCTCTCAAGTTCTTTGGGCTGCTTCAACATAAGTACCTCACCAATATTTGAGTAGGAACATTTCACCTAGAATATATTGAAACATGAAATTAAACTATATGGTTAGGTCCTTATCACCTGACCTTAAAAGGTATGATGTGTCCCATTAAGTGGAACCTGAAGTGCCCAGATCAGTGTGAATCACTGAGAGGGGGAGGGGGTGAATCAGTGATCCTTTAAAACTTTTTACTAATTGATTCTTAATCAATTAAACCTCTATGGCTGGTTAAAGCCTCGATCCACTCTTCTTGTATCTCTCACCTTTCCACGAATGATGCAGTAAATGTAAAGGCACTGGACACAAGGATTTACAAGGTTCGGCACCAAAGGCCTACATCCTTGCCATGCTCTCCAAGCATGGATTCTCCCATTATAATCTGTTAGTATTACAATGGTCGATACAGCTTCCCACCGTATCTCTCCTGAGTCCCACAGGAGGGTCTTTATACTGCGTCCCACAGTGTTACCAGAGTCCCACTGGCCTGCTCCAGAATCCCACTGAAGACTTCTTCTCCCTGAGTCCCACAGGGTCTTCTCCTGGCTCCTCGAGTCACACGAGTAGCTCTTCTTCACTTTAAGTTCTTCAAGTAACTTCAGCAGCCTGGGATAAAGGCTGCTGGCCTTGCTCTTCTCTTCTGATCACTTGTGGTTGATCAGGGCTTCTCGTCTAGCTCAGGCTTTATCTCCTTCTTCTGGATGACCTGGCTTCTCTCTTCAACTACTGAATGCTCAGACAACTGATATCTTTATCTTCGGTCTGGTCCAGTCTCACTTCACTTCAACATCATGCACTGAGTGCATGGCAACTCTTCAAGATCTTCAAGTCTTGGACTCCTCAGATGCACACCACTGATTTAGCACTGTTCACGTGTGCACGTGCATGCATGCATGCATGCACTTTCCCTTTCCTCTTCTTGGTGCAGTAGACCCACAAAGGGTGTAATCAATTATAGCACACACCTTTTCCACAATCTTCACACACTTAATTCAATTTGCTTACACACTTAGAGTGTGTTCTACTTTAGTGTGGATGTCTTCTCTTCTTCTTAGTGTGTACACACTTTCTTTTGCACACACACTAAGGTTCGGCCTTGTTGTCTTTTTGCACACACTTGTTTCACGTTGCACACACTTTAGACTTGGCCTTCACTTGTTTAGCACACTCACTTCCTTGTTCTTTTAATCTTCTTCAAAGTGTGCACTTCACTTATGCACACACTTGGTTCTTCATTTTTCACACACAAGGGCTACGGCCTTCTTCTTCAAATGCACACACAAAGTATGGCCTTGTCTTTCTCACACCCACTGCCCTTAGGGTACTTAGCACACACAAGATGTGTTCCTCAATTTGGCACACACTCAAGGGCTACGGCCACTTGTTGTTCTTTTTGCACACAAAGGCACAAAGGCCTTTCCTTCCCTTCTTGCACACACACAAGGCTACTGCCTTTTCTTGTTTGGTGCACACCCACTGCCCTTATTGTAATTGCACACACAACCCGAACGTGTCCATCTCCTTATGCATATGCTAGGGCCACAGCCTTTCCTTGTTCACTTAGCACACAAAACACTAGGGCCTCGGGTTCACTTCTGTTTTTGCACACACAAGCCGTAGAGTCTTCACTTGAATTGCACACACACAAATAGTGTCTCGGCCTTGTTATTTCTTTTGTGCACACACACACAATCCGTAGGGTGTTCTCACTTGAACCCTTTCTACAAGGAGGCGCACAAGATGTCTTGGTGCAAGAGGCAGCCGCGCAAGGTGCCACTGGCCATGGGTCGCGCAAGCACTTGGGTGCAAGGCAGCCCGGGCTTCAACCGTGGGCGCGCAAGATGCCGCGGCCGCGGGTTCTTCCTGCCGCGCAAGGGGAAGGCGCGCAGGGTTCTTCTCCAACCTCTTTCGCGCAAGGAGGGCGCAAAAGGAACACCGCGGAGCAAGGGATGCTCCTGGCTTCACTGCCGCGCAAGTGTGCGCGCAGGGCTTCGACTTCGTGAGGCACAGAGTGCTTCTCACGGGACTTCAAATACTCAGCGGATCAGCAAGCAATCAGAGAGCCTTGGGCTCTTCTTTTATAGGCGAGGCAGAGAAACGCCTCAAATCTTCCGCGTGGGATAACTTCAATCCCGAAGATTTCGCATCTTTGAAATCTTTCCAATCTTTATTTTCTTTCCACTGTTTCAACGCGGGTTCTCCCCTTTTTATTCGGGTTCCTCCACGTGCATGCGACTTAGAACGCATGCACGGACTTCGTCTCTTTTATCCCATGCAAAGGCACGAACCCTCAAGGCCTCGGCAACTTCGTTTGCCTCGGCCTCGACCGAAATTCTCCATCTGTTGCATGCATGCCTTTTTTATTGCATGATCGTGTTCGTGGAGGCCAGACGATCTCAATGGAGGCTTCGGATTAGGAAATGGTGGCCGGGAGCTCGAGAACACTGCTCGGGAGGCTCTGGTTCATGCGGGGACGTCGCGGGTGGCTTCGCATGGCGCGGGGAAGAAGACGCGCGGAGAGCCGTTGGATTAAAGATTTGGACGGCCGCGATCAGGCTGGGCCGCGACGGATTAGATGGGCGGTCCAGATCGAGCGCGCGATGAATCGTGCGGCTGGGATTCGTTCCCGGTGAAAATCGCGCGTCCCACATCGAATTCTCTCGCGGAATTTCCGCGGTTAATAACCCTGCCGCTGCCCACCATACGCCAGTTGAATCCTCTCCCCTCCCGGTGCCGCCCCGCACCGGGTTCTCTCTGCGGGCGCGCTCTGCGCCCACTCTTTCTCCCTGCGGGCGCGCTCCTAGCGCCCACCATGCACTCTCCGGGCGCGCGGGCTTCACCACTGCGTGCCCTCGGGGGCTTATACACGGCCCCCCTGCCTCTCGAGCTTGCACCATGGGATCCCCCATGGGCGTGGCGCCTAGTGCCCATATGAGCCGTGGGGTTGAACCCGTGGGCTGGCTTGAGATGGCCAATTTTTTGGCAAAGGATAGAACCTAGACTTTGTAAAAACAAAGTCCTCTATGTAAAACATGCCAAGTGCCACTTCTTCCATCTTCCTCATTATTTTTCTTCTTCTTCAAGATAATTCCTTTCTTCTTCATTAGAATTCCTCCATTCTTACTTCAACATTTATTCATCACTTAGAAATGGAATTTCAAACGGTTTCTTCTTAATCTTCAACCGAACTCCTGAATCAAAGAATTCTTCAATGTTCTTCATTGATCCAATTACAGATCAAGTTGGATCACTTCCAATTCACATGCACTAAGAGTTAGTACATGGACTTCATTAGTGCACATCATCCACTTAGTAGTTGTGGATGGAACTCTTCAACTCCTCATGCATTGTGAAGACAATGCATGGTCGTCAATCAATGTTGTGACTTTGTATCCAGTTGATACAAGTTCTTGGAACTTTAAAGATCAGCTCAACAATCGTCAGATTTTCTTAGAGAATGTTTCAACCATCATCTCCTATGTCACTTAGTGAATCTCCTAAGTGACATGCATCTTAGTACTATGGCCATTCTCCTTCACCACCAACACCATCACTACCTTTGTCATTCACATCTTGACATTCCTTGACTTCCATTCATTGTAAGACAACAACATGCCTCATTGACAACCTCATTGACAACAAATGCAACACAATGCACTTCAATCTCCCCCTTTGTATTTGTTGTCAATACACTCCTTCAGCACATATGAATGGGTCAATATGTGTGCCAATATTTCTCCCCCTTATTGGCAATCAAATGCAAAGGTGTGGTGTGGTTCTCTTTCAAAAATATCTTCCTCCCTTTGAATAGCATTTTCTTGAAAATCACTAAGAGAGGGATGATGTCACATGTTCACTTGAGCAATGAACCTTTAGTAAATCAACTCTAAGTCTACTTGGGCTAACCCGGTGTAGAAAACAAGAGTGATGTGACCAAGGAATTCAAAGCTGTCCATAATTCTCTACACATGTGAGATCATGCTTAGGGGTTTGAAATTTTTCCGATATAACAATGAATTTGCTAAATCCTGCACATACTTCACAAAACTCGTTAGAAAGTTCAGTGAAAAGATAAAGCTCCCCCTTTCATCTACTTTCCTTCAATCCATACTCCCCCTTAATTGACAAGATAAACTCAATTAAGAAACAAGGGATGAAAGTATGATTGGAATACCTTCAGCTTTTCTCAAGATAGTATTAAATCTTACAATACCATCTTCTCCAGATTGGCTCCCCCTCAAGGGGTGCACTCCATTCAATCAAAACTATCCTCCAGCTGAGAATGATCATCATCTTCAATTCCCTGCATTGTTAGCACATGTAAATACCAATGTATAAGGGAATAAGATGGAACCTTCTTGGTTCATCAATGTGAACAACAAGGTTGAGAAGATTCTCTCAACCGAGATGTCCCATTTTCACCATTCTTCACACTTGCACATTTGATCTTCAGTGATGATTGTGCTGGTGTGGATCTCAACCCATCTTCATGTGAAATCTTTTTCTTCCCTTTTGCTTTAGCAAATGCCAGAGCTTCATCTTCAGCTCTTTGTAGTTCTCTGGCAAGTTGCAACTGATGTGGCCATATGACAAGTATATCATTTGGAAGTGTGGCCTCAGTTTTGGAAATTCCACATGGGTCTTTTGATGCTGTCAAGCTACCTCTCTTAGGCAACTTGTTTTCAATCAATCCCTTCTGCTTCTTCTGGATTGATTGTCTGTTTGAGTTCAGTCTGCCTCTATTGAATTTCATGGCTTCTTTACAAAGATCCATGATATGCCCTTTCTTTCCACAGTAGAAGCATTTCTTGGTGGTCCTTCTGGATGCATCACCCTTCTTGGACTCAGACTCCAAGGACTTCTCTTCATTTCTAAAACACTTCTTGGGAGCATTTTCTACTTTCTTCTTGCTTCCCAAGGAATCTCTCTTAGCCAGGTTCTGTGATCTTTTCTTCTTTTGAGCTCTGGATACAGTTGGAGATTGACATGTATCTATTTGACCACTTTTGCAATCATCCCAGATGTTGTCAAGTAATCCAAATCTATTTGCAGTAAACAGATGTCTCTGGACCTGTGGATGTTGCTTCTTTCCTTCTGGCTTGCTCCCCCTAGGCATGGGCTTCCTCTGTGCTTTGGCATTCAGTGGATTGTACCAACAATCCTTTGCACAATGCCCATACTTGTTACAACACCAACATTGACCCACAAATCTTGACCTCTTGATTCCTTCTGATTGTAGGGTACCTGTCTTGAATTGTTGTGCTGCTTCAGGAGAGCACTCTTTCTTCACTGTCTTCATCCATACTTGTTTGGATTCATTCTTCCATCCTGCACTTTTAGTAGAAACACTTTTAGAAGCATGAGTACAAGATGGTATGGATGGTACCTTCTTTCTAGAAGATGTTGCACTTTTATTGGAGGATGTCTTTATTTTAGAATCATCCTTCTCAAAGCTCACTTGAGTAGCAACATTTCTTCTTTCAGCTGACTGGGAGGCTTTAGCTTTGGGTGATTGCTGATTTTTCAATATCACCTCCAGTTCTAAGCATTTCATATTGAGGGAGTTCTTCTCATCCTCAATAGTTCTTAGCTTTCCTTCCCAACTTTCTTTCAGCTGATTCATCTGGTCTTCATACACCTGCTTCATTTCAAGCAATGAGTTGTCAAGCTCCTTCACCCTTTTGTCTTTGTCTTCTAGTTGAGCATCCCTGACAACCATTGACACTTTGTGCCTCTTTTCCAGTGCATGGACAACATCTTTGATCATTACTTTAAAGATTTCTTTCTCAGAAAGGATTCTTTGCAATTCTTCAGCAGTGTCTTCATATCTTTCATTGCAAAGAGATACTGTTTCATCTTTGGCATTTACCAGCTTTCTGAGAGTGTTGGTTATGCCAACCCTTTTAGCCAGCTGATCTTCCATAGCGTTGGCTTCTTCTTCTAACTGTGATTTTTCTTCTTGAAGATCATGGATGCCTGTAGCTATACACTTTGCCACTTCCATGGAGACAGTCTTCTGAAGATATTTGAGTGCATTCTGAAGATCATGAATTGTTCCATCAGCATCACAGCTAGGACAGACTTTCTTCATCTTCTTGGCCTGTTTCTTCTTTCTATTTTTCTGAGTCTTGGCAGATATCTCCATTTGAGGCTGGTCACTCATTTCCTCAAATCTGCACTTCATAAAGACTCCCTTGGATCTTTTAGAGGTAACCTCCCTCTGATACCAATTGAAGTGCCCAGATCAGTGTGAATCACTGAGAGGGGGAGGGGGTGAATCAGTGATCCTTTAAAACTTTTTACTAATTGATTCTTAATCAATTAAACCTCTATGGCTGGTTAAAGCCTCGATCCACTCTTCTTGTATCTCTCACCTTTCCACGAATGATGCAGTAAATGTAAAGGCACTGGACACAAGGATTTACAAGGTTCGGCACCAAAGGCCTACATCCTTGCCATGCTCTCCAAGCATGGATTCTCCCATTATAATCTGTTAGTATTACAATGGTCGATACAGCTTCCCACCGTATCTCTCCTGAGTCCCACAGGAGGGTCTTTATACTGCGTCCCACAGTGTTACCAGAGTCCCACTGGCCTGCTCCAGAATCCCACTGAAGACTTCTTCTCCCTGAGTCCCACAGGGTCTTCTCCTGGCTCCTCGAGTCACACGAGTAGCTCTTCTTCACTTTAAGTTCTTCAAGTAACTTCAGCAGCCTGGGATAAAGGCTGCTGGCCTTGCTCTTCTCTTCTGATCACTTGTGGTTGATCAGGGCTTCTCGTCTAGCTCAGGCTTTATCTCCTTCTTCTGGATGACCTGGCTTCTCTCTTCAACTACTGAATGCTCAGACAACTGATATCTTTATCTTCGGTCTGGTCCAGTCTCACTTCACTTCAACATCATGCACTGAGTGCATGGCAACTCTTCAAGATCTTCAAGTCTTGGACTCCTCAGATGCACACCACTGATTTAGCACTGTTCACGTGTGCACGTGCATGCATGCATGCATGCACTTTCCCTTTCCTCTTCTTGGTGCAGTAGACCCACAAAGGGTGTAATCAATTATAGCACACACCTTTTCCACAATCTTCACACACTTAATTCAATTTGCTTACACACTTAGAGTGTGTTCTACTTTAGTGTGGATGTCTTCTCTTCTTCTTAGTGTGTACACGCTTTCTTTTGCACACACACTAAGGTTCGGCCTTGTTGTCTTTTTGCACACACTTGTTTCACGTTGCACACACTTTAGACTTGGCCTTCACTTGTTTAGCACACTCACTTCCTTGTTCTTTTAATCTTCTTCAAAGTGTGCACTTCACTTATGCACACACTTGGTTCTTCATTTTTCACACACAAGGGCTACGGCCTTCTTCTTCAAATGCACACACAAAGTATGGCCTTGTCTTGCTCACACCCACTGCCCTTAGGGTACTTAGCACACACAAGATGTGTTCCTCAATTTGGCACACACTCAAGGGCTACGGCCACTTGTTGTTCTTTTTGCACACAAAGGCACAAAGGCCTTTCCTTCCCTTCTTGCACACACACAAGGCTACTGCCTTTTCTTGTTTGGTGCACACCCACTGCCCTTATTGTAATTGCACACACAACCCGAACGTGTCCATCTCCTTATGCATATGCTAGGGCCACAGCCTTTCCTTGTTCACTTAGCACACAAAACACTAGGGCCTCGGGTTCACTTCTGTTTTTGCACACACAAGCCGTAGAGTCTTCACTTGAATTGCACACACACAAATAGTGTCTCGGCCTTGTTATTTCTTTTGTGCACACACACACAATCCGTAGGGTGTTCTCACTTGAACCCTTTCTACAAGGAGGCGCACAAGATGTCTTGGTGCAAGAGGCAGCCGCGCAAGGTGCCACTGGCCATGGGTCGCGCAAGCACTTGGGTGCAAGGCAGCCCGAGCTTCAACCGTGGGCGCGCAAGATGCCGCGGCCGCGGGTTCTTCCTGCCGCGCAAGGGGAAGGCGCGCAGGGTTCTTCTCCAACCTCTTTCGCGCAAGGAGGGCGCAAAAGGAACACCGCGGAGCAAGGGATGCTCCTGGCTTCACTGCCGCGCAAGTGTGCGCGCAGGGCTTCGACTTCGTGAGGCACAGAGTGCTTCTCACGGGACTTCAAATACTCAGCGGATCAGCAAGCAATCAGAGAGCCTTGGGCTCTTCTTTTATAGGCGAGGCAGAGAAACGCCTCAAATCTTCCGCGTGGGATAACTTCAATCCCGAAGATTTCGCATCTTTGAAATCTTTCCAATCTTTATTTTCTTTCCACTGTTTCAACGCGGGTTCTCCCCTTTTTATTCGGGTTCCTCCACGTGCATGCGACTTAGAACGCATGCACGGACTTCGTCTCTTTTATCCCATGCAAAGGCACGAACCCTCAAGGCCTCGGCAACTTCGTTTGCCTCGGCCTCGACCGAAATTCTCCATCTGTTGCATGCATGCCTTTTTTATTGCATGATCGTGTTCGTGGAGGCCAGACGATCTCAATGGAGGCTTCGGATTAGGAAATGGTGGCCGGGAGCTCGAGAACACTGCTCGGGAGGCTCTGGTTCATGCGGGGACGTCGCGGGTGGCTTCGCATGGCGCGGGGAAGAAGACGCGCGGAGAGCCGTTGGATTAAAGATTTGGACGGCCGCGATCAGGCTGGGCCGCGACGGATTAGATGGGCGGTCCAGATCGAGCGCGCGATGAATCGTGCGGCTGGGATTCGTTCCCGGTGAAAATCGCGCGTCCCACATCGAATTCTCTCGCGGAATTTCCGCGGTTAATAACCCTGCCGCTGCCCACCATACGCCAGTTGAATCCTCTCCCCTCCCGGTGCCGCCCCGCACCGGGTTCTCTCTGCGGGCGCGCTCTGCGCCCACTCTTGCTCCCTGCGGGCGCGCTCCTAGCGCCCACCATGCACTCTCCGGGCGCGCGGGCTTCACCACTGCGTGCCCTCGGGGGCTTATACACGGCCCCCCCTGCCTCTCGAGCTTGCACCATGGGATCCCCCATGGGCGTGGCGCCTAGTGCCCATATGAGCCGTGGGGTTGAACCCGTGGGCTGGCTTGAGATGGCCAATTTTTTGGCAAAGGATAGAACCTAGACTTTGTAAAAACAAAGTCCTCTATGTAAAACATGCCAAGTGCCACTTCTTCCATCTTCCTCATTATTTTTCTTCTTCTTCAAGATAATTCCTTTCTTCTTCATTAGAATTCCTCCATTCTTACTTCAACATTTATTCATCACTTAGAAATGGAATTTCAAACGGTTTCTTCTTAATCTTCAACCGAACTCCTGAATCAAAGAATTCTTCAATGTTCTTCATTGATCCAATTACAGATCAAGTTGGATCACTTCCAATTCACATGCACTAAGAGTTAGTACATGGACTTCATTAGTGCACATCATCCACTTAGTAGTTGTGGATGGAACTCTTCAACTCCTCATGCATTGTGAAGACAATGCATGGTCGTCAATCAATGTTGTGACTTTGTATCCAGTTGATACAAGTTCTTGGAACTTTAAAGATCAGCTCAACAATCGTCAGATTTTCTTAGAGAATGTTTCAACCATCATCTCCTATGTCACTTAGTGAATCTCCTAAGTGACATGCATCTTAGTACTATGGCCATTCTCCTTCACCACCAACACCATCACTACCTTTGTCATTCACATCTTGACATTCCTTGACTTCCATTCATTGTAAGACAACAACATGCCTCATTGACAACCTCATTGACAACAAATGCAACACAATGCACTTCAGAACCAAACTACGTGGGTTATGATTCATTTCACAAGGATACATAGGAAGCCCATACATGGGTTTGATCCCAACATAAAAACAAATCTCGTCTCCCTAGATGATGATAAACTCCAGAGTGCACTTAGTCTCCCTAGATGATAATAAATTCTAGAGTGCCCCACTATGTGGCTAGAAAACCAGCATCATCATAATAACAACCAAAGAATCTAATTAGTACATAAGAGGATACCATCAATGGAGAACCTCAGATACATAAAAATATGTCCATTGATGAAGAACCTTAGATACATACAGATGATTCTAAGATCTATACAGGCTAATAATTCATCACTAATATTTGGTTGACCTGTATCATATTTTGGAATTAATGAAGGATCCATGAACATTTCTTAAATCAATAAGAGAGTCCCATAGTAGGAAATAATTCCCCCCAAAAGGATGCGATGATCCCAAAATCCCATCCTCTTGACTAATGTGAGTTCTTAATCATCGCTGATCAATATACCTAATGATCACCTACATTTGGAAAGAAGGTCCCTTCAGATACAGAACCATTGGGTGTTTTTGTTCCATAAACAAGCCTGTTCTAAACCATTTGGAAATAGAAAATTGAAATGAGGAGTGAATTCTGAGGGAAACAAAAAAATGGTGAACCCAATATAGATGGTGGACTCTGGGAAAGTGAAACTAAAAAATTCTCCAACCTAAGTAGCATGAATTTCTTCTACCAATCGAGAGGATGAAGGTAAATGGTATGAAGTTAAAATAAATAATGCACAGAATTATTTTGATTGGATGGCTAGGAAAACAATAAAAAAGAATCATGATATTATCCAAATGTAGTAGAAACATCCAACTATGCTATTACCACTTCTATTCTAGCACAAACCTCTTTATCAAAATCCCAATCCTACAAAAGCTCTTCCTCCAAGAAGAGACATGGATAGATGGGTAATAAGAAGACATAAGAAGATGAGATCATATAAAATCCAAATTTGTCCTTGAATTTATCAAACTTCATGACAACTATCTACGGGGCACTACCCTGCCAAATAGTACAATAAGTGTTGACCCATCATATATAATATTCATCATATAGGGAGTTGATCTTCAGTTCTGTTAATGTTATTCACTTAACATATCCCCTCTCACATGATGATTATGATTATGAACCCGGGTTCTCTATAATTGATTGGAGAACTAGGGGAATAATTCATCGATTTCGAGGATACAAGGGACGACATGGTCGTGATAAGAGACATGACATCAACCAAATCCCTAACTGAACCGTCTACGTAGCCAAAACTTGTGGGAAATATCTCCAACGAGCTCAGAAGGAAAAAGCGAGTTCTTCCTCCACACATTTAAGGGCATTCCCTAACATGATCATCTTGGAAGACCAGTTATAGGATATACCACTAACCCATCAGTGAGTGGGCAGACCTACCCAACCTAATTCACCAAGAACAGAAGTACTTCTATCTCCTACCCCAAGAGATGTACCGTCCACATCAAGAAAACCGAATCCTAATGTGTCTACAAAAGAGTATCCCCATTTTGGGAAGTACATAATTCTAGATCAAAAATATGATGTCTTTAAATAGATGGCCCAAGTCACAAATAAATTATCAACCCTGGATGCTTTGAGTCTATTAAAGGACCTCTAGGAAGAAATAATTTAGGCCTTATCAAGACCTTAGGAATTTGAAGTTGAAGTTACCATTTCCAGGGTATATCATACAAAGAATGATTATGTAGAATTCAATTTGTCATCTATTTCACAAACTATAATGAGGATGATTTCATACAAGGACACATCAGACACCTGTATATCTCTGGTAGAATAAATGACATTGATATCCAACAGGACTTCATTGAGAATGGCTCAGGGGTCAACCTCATTCTGGTCCGGACACTTCTCCAACTTTGTCTCAATGAATCCCATTTGTATCCCCCCACTATAACGTTAAAGGTTTATGATAAGAATGAGAAGGAACCTCTTGGTGAGATTATAATCAGAACTCAATTCCGGGATCTTGTGTCCGACTCAAAATTCATGGTTTTTCAGCAAGATAAAACATTCAATGTTTTATTGGGAAGACCTTAACTACATCAACATGTGACCATTCCTTCATCATAACACCAATGTCTCAAGTATTCTATTAATGGTCAAATTGGGACATTTTATGGTGATAATTCCCTACTCAAATCTTGTGAGACATAATTCATTGATGCAAGATTCTATCATAAGGGAGGAAAATATTCCATGGTTGATGATGTTACTCAAATCAATTCCCTAAATGGATTGGATATGATCCCAGCTAACACTTTCAAATAACTTAGTGTGGATTTCAGGATGTATATTAATAAAATTAAATTTGTGGTACCAAATTCAAATACTCATTTAGTAACTTATGTGATGTCAATTATGATAGTTGAACCCAATGGTACTAAAGAAGTTATCAACTCTCCAAGTTATGGAGAAATCTTGAATGAAAATGTTCATGCTTTTCCCCTTGAGATAAAAAAACCTAATTATGTTATCTAGGCTAGAAGAATCTATCATAACAATAGTAGAAAGTGAAGGGACTAATTATCAGTCACTCGTTTCCATTTTAAGACTCCAAGAAGGATCCATGCCAACAAGTGAGATTGAAATGATTTCCACATCCTCTGTAATTCCAAATGGAGGTTACCCTCTTACCTCCAAAGAACTTTTTTTAATCATATATTCCACAAGAATAAGTTAAAGTAGTATAGAATGAGGAGGAAGAAGAATAAGAAGATCATAGGGATGCCCCTCTATAATTTGAGGAAGGCATCTCTACCATTGTGGATGAACTCAGAGAGATAAACATTTGTACAAAAGAAGATCCACACCCCACTCTGATCAGTGTATCCATGAATCCCAAATAATAAAAGATATATAACTCCTTATTAAAGTAGAACTGGGACGTGTTTACCAAGAACTACACATAGAATTAAGGAGGATGCATCTGACTCACACGTCAAAAATTGAGGTAGAAGTGGAAAAACTCATCAAGGTTGATTTTATCCAAAAGGTGCAATACCCAAAGTGGCTAGAAAAAATTTTCCATGTGAAGAAGAAGAATTGGAAAATTATAGTTTTCATTGATTTTAGAGATCTAAGATGAAATTTTCCCAAATATGACTTCACAGTCCCAATCAAAAAACTCTTGATTGATGTAACAACTAGTTATAAAGCCCTCTTCTTAATGGATGGCTTTATGGGTATAAAAAAATCATATACCCCCAAAAGATAAGGAAACCACAACTTTTAGATCCCCTTAGGGAGAATTTTCCTATCAGGTAATTCCCTTTATCTTGAAGAATGAAAATTCCACATATCAACATGCCATACACCACATTTTCAAACCCTTCTTTGGGATGTTTGTTAAATGCTATGTTGATGACCTAGTGGTCAATTCCGGACAACATTCTGACCACCTAGAAGATATAGAAACAATCTCTATCAATCTTTGACAATATAATTTGAAGATTAACCCTTTGAAATGTGCTATTGGGGTAACCTCAGAAAAATATCTCGACTTCTTCATACACCATTGTGGCATAGAAGTTTATCCTGAGAAGACTTGCTATCCATGGAATGTCACCTCCTCAGAACTTGAAAGAGTTGAGAGGAATTCAAGGACACTTGGACTATATCCAGTGCTTTGTAGAAATTTTGATAGGCAAGTGTTTACCCTTTACAAAATTAATGAAGAAGGGGGTTACATAGCAGTGGAACAATGACCTTCAAGAATTATTTGATGCTCTCAAGAAATATCTATTGTGCTCACTAGTGTTAATTCCACCTATAGAAGGAAATCCACTAATTCTTTATGTGACAACCCTAGAATGATCATTGGGTGCCTTTCCAACCTCAAAGAATGATGTTGTAAATCAAAACAAACTTTATTATCTTAGTCGAACCATGATTGATGATGAGAATAATTATCCAAATATTGAGAAGAGCTGTATGGAATTAATATTTTCCATTCAGAAGATAAGGAACTATCTGTAGCATCATGAGGTCCACTTGTTTTCTCAAAATAAACCACTCAAATTTATTCTTAGTCGTTCTATGCTGATGGGAAATTTTCCATGGTGGGAAGTTATTATGTAGTAGTTTGATATATAGTTTGTGCCTTACAAAGTAGAGAAAGGCCAGACCTTGGAAGATTCCCTTATTGAGAATCCATATATAGATGGGATGTCATTAAATACATAACTACCCAATGAAGAGGTATTCTTTATCCTGGACAGCCCACAAACATGGGATATGTATTTAGACGATTAATACTAGAGTCCATTGGGTAAGACAATGAAAGACCCTAAGCTTAATAAAGTTGGGTTAGGGAGAGTACTTATCTCTCCACAGAATCTAGTATTTCCATATTTCATCCTGTTATCAAATAGTGGTACCAATAATGAAGCATAATATCAAGATCTCATTACAGGCCTAAAATTGGCACTTCAAATACTACTAAACCATGTGGAGGTGAAGGGTGACTCAGATTTGGTAATCAAGTAGATCAACTGAGATCACAAAATCAAGAAAAAAGGATTTAATCCCCCGGTGTGATTATGTCTGAGGATTAATTGAAGAATTTTCCTCAAATCCAAAATTTTATTACATTACACAATCACAAAATGCCTAGGATAATGCATTGGAAAATATATCCACAACCCTAGAATATCCAAAATGGGATGAAATAGTCCTCAACATTTCCCATCATTGCATGGTCTCACCTTTCATTCGAATCAGAACAGAAGATATCAATGAAATTAGTCCCATTACCAAGCCATATGGTCCTACCATGGGATGGATGATGCCCATCATGGACTACCTTCAGATGGAATGCTCCAACTAGATACAGTTGGAAGAGAATAGATCTGGTAGTGAGTAGACAATTTTACTCTTTATGATAGCCCAAATTGACAAAAAGTCCTCTACAAATGAGGCTTTGATGGAGTCCTTCTCAGATGTGTTGATGGAGAAGAGACTGAAACTATTATGGAAGAAGTGCCTGTAGGATGCTATGGTGCCCACCAATCAGGGTATAAGATTTATGATCAAATTCAGAGTCTTGGATACTTCTGGCCTATGATGACACATGATTTCAAAAAAATTCACTAAGAAATGTCATCCTTTCCATGTGCATGCTAACTTCATCCACTATCCCCTAGATTTTCTATATACATCCAAATATTTCTATCCATTCTGTACATGGGAAATTTATTTTGTTGGACCATATTCTCCAGCTATGGCTAAGAAGTTCAAGTACATCCTTAATACCATTGATTTCTTCTCTAAATGGGCTTAGGAAATACCTCTCAAAGAATTAAATTCCAAAAGAATCATTAGCTTCATCGAAGATAACATCATTACTATATTTGGTGTCCCTCATACCACATTGATGGAAAATGGAACCAATTTCTATTCTAATGAGGTATAGGATCTATATCAAGAATATAATATCAAACCCAACCACTCATCCCACTATCATGAAACAACCAATGGATAGATATATGATTTCAAAAAGACCCTATCAAACATAATTTAGAAGATGGTGGATAAAGATAATAAGTTTTGTCCTGATAAGATATTGCATTCCTTATAGGATTACTGAACTATTACCGGTAATTATTCATGACCGACTCTATATTTTCTGGTATATAGAGAAGAAGCAGTCCTTCCCATTGAGGTTCAATTTCCATCACTCTGAGTTACAATTTTTGATCAACTATTAATAAATGAACAATCCCAGAAATGATTGGATGAATTGGAGAGACTAGAAAAAAAGAGATTTAATACCTTGAATCACTTGTAATTATATCAGAACTGGATAACACGAGACTTCAACAATAAATTCTACCTTTGTTTGTTCCTCTAAGGATAATTGGTACTGGTCCTTATTACTCCGATGATACAAGGAAAGAATCGTCCAAATCTTGAGCCAAAGTGGGAGGGGACTTACTCCATACACAAGGTCCAATCCAACAGAGATTATTCATTGATCTCAATGGATAGATCTCTCATTAAAAATCAATCTAATTCAAGATTCATAAAGTAGTAATTTGTGTAATAGCGCAAAATTATTCTTAACTTCATGATGTTAAACTGCATTGCACTGTGTACTTCCATGATGTATAACATTAAACTACATAGCATCGCCATCCATATCACACAATGATAAACTGCACGACATGAAATCCAAGTCATATAACCTAAAAATATATGACACCATTCATCCTTACTGCATGAGGTTAAACTGCATGGAATTCCAAGAACTACATGTGGCTTGATTTTTATTCTAATGAGATACGTAGTGACGCCCAGATCTCCTATATCATGTCCAAAAACAATTAAAAATCCCCGATTCCCTGTGTACAGATTAGAGCTGCACAAGGAACCTTATCAAGAACTACATATGTCTTGATTATACCCTATAAAGATATTTAGTGATGCCTAGACCTCCAATCTTGGGTCCATCCACAACCACAAAAAAATACCCCTCATTCCCTATATATGAACCAAATATATACAAGGAATTATTCCAAAACATATGTCTTAATCCTCATGACATCTGGTGTATTGGGCCCAAACATTATTTTGAGAAATATTAAAGCCCTTTCCCCATATCAAAACCCAATTAGTGTGGGGAACCATCTTCAAGAACTCCGCATGGCTTGATTCTTTACTTAATAAGATACGTAGTGAAACTTGGGTTGTACACCCTATCCCAACTGTAGTATTTCATTCCTTTATTGTCGATTCATCTTCATCCATACCACATGATATTAAACTGAATGGGAATTCAAGAACTACGTGTGGCTTCATTCTCATCTCTATGATATACGTAGCGACATCCAGACTCTCAATCTTGGACCCAACCATAACATGATACAAATAATGCCTCTATTATCCCATGTATGAGTCAGATCTACCTGAGGTGATTAAATATGAGTTCTCATCCTATGTATGTGACCATATTAAAAAAAACCCATTATCCACCACTTATGAATTCAATTATGGATGGGGACCTTTATTTAAAACCACATGTGGATTGATTCTTGTCCCAGCAAGACACATAGCGATGCCTAGGTCCTACACCATAGTCCAGCCTTGATATTACTTTTTCATGTTAGAATCAACCACATCATGATCACATGATGGTAAACTACATGGTCCTTCGAGAACTACATGTGGATTTATTCTCACCCATATGAGATACTTAGTGATGTTTAGATCTCTAGTCCTAGTTCCAGCCACAACAAAACATGGAAAATCCTCCACTCTCCCATGTATGAGTTAGATCTACATGAGGAGATCCAATATGAGTTATCACTTTATGCATGAGCTCATATATGTTAGAACTACATGTGTATTGATTCTTTATCTGAAAAGATATGTAGTGATACTTGGGCCTTATGGCCCGGCTCAACCATTTTATCCTATTTCTCTTCATGTCGAGACACCTTCTCCCATACGGTATGACATTAAACTGCATAGATAATGCCATCACTACATGACTGAAAAATAAATGGTACCCAGAGAACTATATGTGGATTGATTCTCATCCCATTGAAATATTTAGTAAATACTAGTCCCTATATCCTAGTCCCAGACATGGGGTAAAAAATTCCTCTTCTCTTGCATAAAATAAAAAAATTGATGCCACGACATTTATTTTGGTTCATATCCTTAGAGATCCCACCAAGGAACAAGAGATGTACCCTCATACATATGAGACATATCTATGAATGGGACTCCAAACTCATGACCAATGTCGTTCTAGACGATTCCTTCATTCTCAAACACTTTTCTCCTGCAAGTCATACACTTAATATTAGACACTTTTAGATCTTCATAATATTTCTTCAGTTCCTAGTGACAGAATGTATGATACCTAAAGGATCATTTTCCTGACTATGAATTATGTTCCCTAGTTAGTCTTACATATGTTTCCCACATAATAGACTGGTTAGCTGAAGGATACCACTATTTTTCTATGAAGTATGTGCCATAGTTGGCCTTGCATAAAATATCCCACATACAGGTTTTTCAACAAGTGGTAACTTCTCCCTTGGGAGAAGCCTATTCTATCCTCATGATCATTGATGAAAATATGTTTAAACCCATGATTTTATTTAAAAAAATATATGATTATCCTATATATATATATATATATATCCCATTTTCTCTCTCCTAATTTGATAACCCCCAAGAACATGGTTTATAATTTCCTCTTCCATGTGTTTGATGCACATTGGGACAATATTTTTCCGAAAGGCGATACATCTCTCTAATTTCCTTGGTACGATGGTCCTATTCATATGAAATACATCTATAAGAACCATACTTCTTGTGTTTGGGTCAGACCTTCCTAGAGAGACTATTCCCCCAATTATTTGGAAATAATGGCTTGAAATATCGCTTCCATATTCAGGCACTCCTCTCTACAAACCAAACCCTATGCTTGGTGAGATTTGAATCTCCATAAAATTTTATCATCTTTTAGAGATAGAATGTCGGAATTATTGAGATATCCTTTACCTGACTGTGTAGTATGCATCCCAGTTGGCCTTGAATAAGTTTTCCACACAATGAGTCTATTATCTCAAGGATACCAATACATAACTATGTAGTATGTGCCCCAGTTTTCTTTGCATAGGACAACCCTCATAACTGGTTTTTCAAGTAGGGGTAACTTCATTCTTGAGAAAGACATCCTCTAACACCATAAAATTTTTTACCATACCATTTATTAGATCCTAAGATCCCCAGATTATAATTTAAAACTTTCTCCTTCTATACCTGAATATAGTAGAACACTTCCAAAAAAATTAT
Source organism: Viscum album (assembly GCA_963277665.1). Taxonomy (NCBI): domain Eukaryota; kingdom Viridiplantae; phylum Streptophyta; class Magnoliopsida; order Santalales; family Viscaceae; genus Viscum; species Viscum album. Next base: position 807,498,201 of record OY728140.1, on the reverse strand, counting down.
CAAGAATGGCGAAACCATCAAACCTTCAGTCAAAGCTAAATGAACTTAAATTAAATCCCCCTAATATCCATGATATATGAATTTAAACTACATAGCATGATGTCCATTATACATGAAATTAAAATATATAGCGTGATGTCCATGATACATGACTTTAAACTATATAGTGTGATATCCGTACTGCATTAATTTAAACTTCATAACATAATGTCCTTACCGTAAGATGTTAAACTACATGGTCAATGTATTAGTTGCATGACATTAAACTACACAATTCTTTTATACTTTGTTAGAAAGGGGCCTTCTCCCATGACATGGGTTATTTAAAAAATTATACCCTCCTTCACACACCAAATTCATATAGGAGTGGTTTCCTTTTCATGGCCTATGCCAACACAAATATTCCCTTAATTTTTAAACATATTTCCTTAGAAAAACCAACCACTGTGGTCTTGAGACATACAAATCTTAAACTTCCTTTATCCATAAACACTAAAATGCTAGAATTTATGAGAACTCCTTTACATGACTATGAAATACACTTCCTAGTTGTCCTTATATAAGTTTCCTACATAATGGGGTTTTCAGCCTAAGGATTTTTCTATTTGACTATGCAGTACATGCTTCGATTGGCCTTGCATAAAACAACCCTCATAATGGGGTTTTCAACAAGTGGTAACTTAATTCTTAGGAGAGACCTCCTATATTATGGAATATCAAGTTTTAGATTTAAGAATCACAAAATAGTGGCTTGAGATTCCCCTTGGGAGTATCTGAAAGATTTCAGAACATTCTTTACTAGCACAGTTTTTTGGGTCATTATTTAAAAATCTATGGTAAAAGTTGTTTGACCTTAAACACTAGCCATATTAATCCTAATTTCATGACTTATAACAACCCATGAAGACAGACATAGTACTCGCTAGATTGAAAACCCATAAAGGGAACTCTGGATACAAGTCAAGTATCAGCTTGCTGGACTTACACTCTGTATGGTTTAGATAATATCAAGAGATAAAAAAAATAAAAGGCATAAAACTTGTTAGGATAAAAAACCAAAAAGGGAGACCTTAGAAAAATCCAAGTCTTTCCCATTAAGTCTCCTTTATATTGAGTTTAGGAAAAAATTAGGGTGATGACATAAAAGATAGAAATCTTGTAGGATTGTTCATACAACCCTCAGAATAATAAAAATATGATCACCAAGTCCCATGAATTAGGAAAAATAGGTCATTTCCCTATCCAATCACTATGATTAAAAAAAATTGATATAATTCTTATGAAAATTGGTTTTAATATTACTTTATGATCACATTAATGAAATAGGGATGAAGTCATAGATGATCAGAAATAAAATTCTTTTCATTTATATGAAAAAACCCCCTAGAAGAACATCCAAAAGATGGAGTCTGTCTACCATTATTTACAAGATGCCTTTGATGTAATTATTAATCTATTGAATGGAATCATGATCCCCATAAGCTGCTCTTTGAATCTTAATCAATCAACCAGGTTTAGTCTCCTCAGCCTAAAAAAGCACTTCTGTTGAAACTGCAATGGAAATTAACCCTTCTGTTTGGTATTATACTAGTGAACTGTGGAGTTGTTTGAGTTCCCCTAGAGCTGCATTTAATTCTTGATGAAGGCGCGACTCTTGAATAGTATTCTCCTTGTCCTGCTGCTTGAACTTCACCAATTTTTTATTATGATTGGCCTCCGCATGAGATAATTCACCATGAAAGTTTTCAACATTGAAAGATAGTTTGGCTTTTATGAGGTCCTTTTAAAGCTTATTCTCTTACTCCCACTAGTGAATAGTCTCCTTCACAGCAGCATGAATCAGGTAGTAATCAAACCCACCAAATCCCAACATGAAAAACAAAAATGAAAGTTATTAGATTCCAAAAGGTAGGTCCTAAAGGGGAGTCTCAGAGATTATCTTCAACATATCATACCAGGATTTATGACATGTGATGTGAAGATCATTTTTTAACTTCAAATCTGATTCAGAGTCACTGTCAAAAGGAGAGACATACTACAAGATTAGTGCACTCAGAGAAGTTCCTTTCTCTACTCCCTCCCGAATAGTGGTTTCCTTGCCTTCTGATGCTAGTTGAGTTGGTATAACAGATCTTCCCTCAAACCTATTTGTGGAATATGATTTTCTTAAATGATGATTTATAATCATTATTATTCTCATAAGTACATCAGGAATGGGAAAAATTTACAACAATTGGTATCCCTTACCCAATAATGGGTCAAATGCTTGGGAATATTCCTCTTTAGTATCCTCAACTTTGATGGGTTGAACAATAACCTTTGGATGAGGGGAACCCTCTTGGTTCTACCTAGGATCTGTAAATGAGTCTTAGAAAGACTTCCCATTTCAATATTCCCCTATGCTGGCTCCCCCTCAACAGTGGGACTGGGACAGATTTTAAATTCTTATCTATGTAATGTCACTACAACATTCTATGGGTATGGAGATGCAAATTCCAACCAGTCATGATTAAGGAATCAGACATAAAAAGATTGATTGGATGAAGAAAATAAAGACTCACATCCATCCAATTCCCTATCTAGATCTTAAAATCCTACTAAAATAGTAATAAGCTTAACATGTTCCATCATTTCATCAAAGGTCATGCCAAAGTTTTTCATGGCTTCTATTGACATCTCAAATCCCTTGATAATATCACCTATAAGAATGCATGGAATATTAGGTTCATAACCCGACCAATTTCCCACCTCCGATGACTTGAGACCCTAAACATCCTCCTCGGTGACCACCACAGGGTCAGAATCTATCATCTTAGGGTTCTCTAGTGCATGAGATAAACCATAATTATTATAGAAATTGAAGTCAATCATTGATATATAGAACCTCATGAAGCACCTATATCATTACCAGATCCTTCCTCCCTTCCTACAATAGTGGTAGGAGCGATGATAAGAGTAGATGATGCATCCTCAACCCTCACTACTTCTCTAGTTGAGGGAGCTATTTAACTAGTAGGGATCTACGCTTGGTATGAGGTGCCCTTATCAATTATCATAGGATCATTTGTAAGTCCCTTGAGAGAGGAAATGAAAGGACTTCCTACAGTCCAAGGAAGTTTGGACATTTTTCCTGGGAAGAAATGAATGGCACCATAATAACTTACCGCTACTAGCAAGGCGTTTAGCTAAGGATTTCACACTTTGGCATTCATTCTTCTCAATCTTCTTTAGAGGATAGATAAAATCAACCTCCTAAAAAATAGGTATTATTGGTGGGAATTATTCCTCCATCTCATCCTCCATGACCTATCATCCAAGAGATACCTCTTCTGATTCAGGAGGTGACTTAGTAACCCAAATCATAGTACCACCAGGGCTATACCGTGCCGATAGAACCTCCATTGATTTTACCTTATCCCACTACAAATTAAGATGGTATTTCCACTTAGAAATAATGATTTGGATGAAAAATAAAGGTAAATAAGAAAATATCATGTGAAGAAGAGAACATATAACATTGGGATCAAAAAATTCATGCCATTACTCAGAAGATGAATGATTAACCCCTTCAGTAGCACCACGTTTTATCATATCCTCCACTATCCTTGTGGAAGGAACCTGATTGTCAGTTGAATATATGAGCATATCTAGCTACAAGATATGAATTTCCACTTCTGTAGGATTATCTTCAATGTAAGTACCATACATGACTCGAAGATCTCCTATCCCCGGAATATGAAACCCCACACGTAGGAGCGCCCACATAATTTTAGTATCAGAAGACAAGTAATGAACCATTTGGACTACCTATGTTCACATGTATTCTGAATACATTCTGGCCTACTCTGATGATGATCCCATAACCCTAGATTTCACAGTATTCCTAACCCCTTCCATCACAGATGACAGATGAGAAAATGGAACCCAATTCTCTTCTTGGAGATGGTGACTAGACCACATAAATGTACCTTCAATTGGTTAATTTGGTGTAGCCCCCTTGATTTTGTTCGGTGTATTATGTAACACCCCAATATTTTATATTAAGTTATTTTCTTTAAAGTAATTCAATAGCTTGTGCTACACGCAACACCAAGTTCGAGCTCACCATGACTTACCAAACTAGCTGTTCAAAAGCGATTATGAATAGTATTAACTAAATTTGGAATTTTATATACTCCATATAATTTTAGAATCCATATTATGTGTTTCTTAGACATAATATAAGAACAAATTCATTATTTTCAGATAAAAGAAGTATTTTTCAAAAAATGCAATTTTACCACCTTTTAATAGAAAACCCTTTTTAAAAACAATATTTGACACTTTTATATATTCAATTTAATGAAATTAATTCTTCTTTAGAATTGGGACAAAAAAATTTATTTTGGATAAATTTGTGGTACTTTTCTAAAAACTTTTATATTTTGATGAATACTGAAAAATACTAAATTTTAATTGAAAACAATCTTTTTAATGAAAATAATTTATAGTGTTAAATTATGTATTTGAATGGTTTCGAAGTATAATTATATTATATTTTTATCATTTAATACAATGTAGGTGATTATAAGTAATTTCACATTTTAAATTTGACATAAACACATGTCAATCTTTTGATAGTTTTTACTTTTTTAAAACCCGCTTTTTGGTTTTGACAACGGGAATTAATTTTAAATTAATTAATGAAACTTATATGTTTTTAATTTGGTAAAATATAATTAATTTTTTAATTCTGAAAATCAAAATTAGTTTAGGGTAATTTTTTTGTATTTTTCTGAAAACATTCAATTTTTGATGAATAGTGAAAAACACTACGTTGTAGTTTAAAACTGAATTTTTATTTGAATAATTATTAATTTTATTTAAATTTATTTTAAATAAAAATATTTGTATAATTAATATATAAGTTAAATTTAATTCATTGGTGTCATTTTATAAGAAAATTAGATGTATAAATTTTTATTAAACTTTTTACCGTCTTTTACCCACCTCCTAGGAGCATTTGCAAATTTACATAAAAATTAATTTTACCACTTCTATGAGTTGAATTTAATAAATACAAGAGAAATGGTTGATATCAGTAAGTAAAATGTGGTTCAATAAGATGAAAATAATTTTTGGAGAATAATAACTTTTTTACTTCTATTTACCACGGTTAAAAGTAAATAGGGTAATTAAGGGTAAAAATGATATTATTATTACCCTAAAACATATCGTAATTCTATTGTTTAACTTTAATTCTACCAAAAAGAAACTTAGGAATAAAATATAATCCTTTAGGTCCACTTGGATTAGATTAGGACATTTATTATTATTTTATTTAAAGAAGAGTTAAAAGAGTTAAAATCAAAGTTTAATAACTAAATTTTTTTTAATATAGAGTTATAATTAAGATAAATTAGACTATAAATATTCATTATAAATATAATAATATTTCCTACATAATTTTATTTTATTTATATTTTTTAGAAATTAAATAATGTAATTTATTTATGACACAATGATGATCCAGTAATTACCTAATTAATGAAATATTAAAATAATTGATATTATAAATAACCAAATAAATGTAATGTGAGACTTTTTATAAATTCCAATAACTTTATAGGTTAATATTACATGTTAGGGTTTTTTATATGAATTTTTTTCAAAGTAATAATGGTGTTATGAATTTAGAAAAAACAAAATACGAAATTGTGTCAAAATTGACATAAAAGAGTTTTTAAAACAAATATTATATTATTAATTGATATTATATTCCTAAAAATATAAGGTTCATCCAAAGGTCTTAAATAATATTATATATGTCATTAATTAACCACTTTATATTCTATTGGAAGTTTATATTATGTTTATTAACCATATAATATAAAAATACAAAGAGACATGGAAAATGTCAAACTATTTAACTAAGAGTTAAATCTAAAAGATAACGTTAATATAGTAACCCAAACCTGTATAAAACCTATTGGTTGAGTGGTTTTCGACCCATACCCTCCTTATCCTTTAAATAATTTATTTTGGAGTCCTTAGAAACCAAATATTATTTTATTATAAAATAATATTTCAAGCTTTTCCTAAGGTGCCACTCACCCCTCTTATAAAAGGGAACTTCCCCTAATCTCTAGTTAACACCATCAGAGCCATTTGGCTCAGAAAAACCCAGAAAAAAATACTCTCTCAACTTTCCTCCCTTCATACTAGAGGCCTTATTTTATTCATAAATCCAACCTAAGGATCCCTTTTGATCAAATCAAAATGAAGAACCCAAAGAAGAGGTAAATATTTCATCACCTCTTTCAAGTTCATTTCTTCTTCCACTTCCTATTTCTTTGTTGTTTACATTATAAAATAATAACTCCAGTATCTTATATATACTTTTATGTTATTATAAATATGGTACAACCATATTCATTATTCTATCCATCCTTTGAATGACATGTCACCATACGTGCGTACGTACGACTTACCGTCTCCACGTCGTGGTGTAATTGTTGTTCAATACCTTATTATTTGGATGAGTATAATAATTTTGTATAATTGATGTAAATAATAAATATAACATTATAATTATTCTTTATATATGATATTACATCCAATTATATATTATTTTAATATCAAAAGAATGATATTGTCGCTCGTGCGTATGTACGGATTAGCGTCTCTGCGAACACGATGAGATTCATTCCCCATCATATCCATTCAAGACTAATTTTAATTAGATGATTAAAAATAATGTTTAAAGACTTAATATCATTCTGAATATGAATAATTTACATCCTATCCATAACAAACATTACTTACGTAACAAATCATATAAAGGAAAACGAATCAGTTAACACACGAAATGACGATAATACTAAAATATTATTATCAAAGCAATATTGAAAGATCATATATGATATAATATTAATGTATATGATTCTTGTATAATTTAATAACAATTATTTAACCATTATACATTAGGTTAACCTACCCTTGACCAAGGAAAAGTATGAAGTAAGGGGTTTCTTATCTCACTTTTAATTCCGTGAGATTTCCATTTTTCGCCACTTATTTATTGCATGTGGTGTATTGTATACTGCCATTTGATATATATTATCATGATTATATTTACATTCATGGTATTCTGAGATTCATTTTGTGGTTATTAACTTTTGTTCATATGACTCTATTGATTACAACAAGATAAGGGTTTTTCATCTCACTTTTATTCCCGTGAGATTCATGCTATAATAGCCACTATTTACTATTGTGTGGTGTATTTACTTCCCAAGATTGTATTTTTGGTGTAATATACATTAATTTATCAGCATTTAAATCTTTATTGTATGATATTTCTTTCATGTGGTGTATGTTTTGTGATTTACCAAACCTGTAAGGGAATTTCAAATTTCAATTTCCACTCATTGGGCTTTACGAACACTTAATTGATTATTGTACTCCATGATTATGTGTGGAATCACTATTTATTATTTGTGTAGTAATTTCCATTCCAATTTCTGTGGATATACTTTTGATACACATAATCACTCCATTTATAAATTCTCAAGTCATCGATATGAACTTGATAAGAGTAATTTTAACTCAATATCCATTTATTGAGTTAAACATTCAATTCATTGGTGTTGTTTTTATAAGAATATGTGTGAATGTCCTCTGATTGATTTACAATGAATATACAATCATATTTAGTGTATTTATATTTTCCACACATAATTATTTCATTAATTTATCCTTAACCTAAGGACATAGTCTTTATAATATATTTCATCTCAATTTACATTCCATTGATACTTCTTTGTTTTTATACACCAATTCACTTTTATATGGTGTATATAATGTACTTTGACATAGTATATCATTAATCCCTTCATTATCATGATATTATAATGTTTTTATTACCTCAATTATTTTTATTCAAGTGTCTCCCTTTTGGTTAGGAACTCTAACTAAAATATCATTTTAAATGTTTTAAAGATTTATTATTCTAAATCTTTATCATCAATGTCCTTGTTTTAAAAATGGTTTAAAGGATTTATTTACATGGAAATTAAAGTTTTAAAATTAAAATTCCTTTTAAAAGTTTCAAAGTGGTATGGTACACTTTGATTCAAAAATCTCTTTTTAAATGGCTTCTCTATAAATAGTGTGACATTTAAATGTTTTTAAGAAAAAGGGGGATATTTCTCAAAAATAGTTTTGATGATTATTTTCATCTATGTCAATATCATTCATTATTGTTGATTGATTTTAATATGTTATAATACAATCTTCCATATTGTATTGACTGAGTTATATTTGACTGTGGGTGTGCTATTTTTATACCATTCATGGTTTGTGGATAAAGTATTGACATTTCGTATGATAGTTTTAATATGAATTTTTATGTTATGTTTCAAAATTCTAATACGAGGAATGCATTGGACTTAGTAAGGGATGAGTGGATCCCGCTATAGCTCCTCGATGCATCGCTAGGTCTCATGAGAAAAACTAGTGTCTTGGAACAAGGCCTTGAAAAAATCTTATTTGTAGTCTTGGCATAAGGCCTTGACTATGTGGTTATGAAAGTATGACATTATGCATTCCATCATTATGAAATTGGATATTGATATTGCATGTGATTATTCGACTAGTATAATATCCATGTGAATAAGTAAATGGCATTATTTGATTTTATCTTTGACATATTATGTTGAAGTTCAAGTTTAAAAAGCTTTTATTTTAGTCTTATACATTGCCTTAAATGTTTATGCTTATTTATGAAAGTTTCTGCTAGATTGTTATCCTTAATGAGCATCTGAGCTCACCCTTTTCTATGTTTTATTTTTCCTAGTATGCGAAAAAGTCTATTTTGACTGACCTTCAAGGACAGTCTATGGGATCTCAGTGCTGTCTATGGAAACAATGTTGTTGTAGTTTTCCATTTTATGATGTAATGTAAACCTTATGAATGCATCTAGTACTTCAAAGGATACTAAACTAATCGGTCTTTAGAGACTTGATATTTTGTGATCAAGCCAATGATACGTAATAATGCACCGACTCTAGGCTTCTAGGGTCAGGGCGTTATAGTTGGTATCAGAGGAATTTTAGTAAAAAACTTGGAAACTACATTTAAATATACCCTGATTAGAGCACATAGCCTTAAGATGGACTTTGAGGATTAGTATAGAAGAACTTCCTAGAATTTTTGTATTGTAGAGATTTTTTGAGTTTTCCAAGAAATACATCCCTGTCTAGATACGAGCAGGTAGAGGTGGATCTGGCACAAATGTACCTAGGGATAAAACCTGAAAAAACCACTTTGAGCTAGACTCAAATGGGAACTGGGGAAAGAAAATGGCCCTTGCTTCACTCTTGGTTACGACACTCCCATGAGATATGCTTAGGATAATTCACATTTTCTTTACAAAACGATTTGAAGGATTTTAATATAAGATGATAATAAATAACCTTCGTTAGTCCTAAGGTGTTTTATATTGAAAATAAGGTGTTATTATATTCTCTAAATGATTTTATGACTCACACAATGCTTTCATGTGTTATTCAATGACTGGATTCCAAGGAAGTCATAGTAACATTGAACGTGATGTACAAGGTGGGAACAACGGAGGAAATGAGAAAAAAAATAGAATGTTGATAGGTGTAAAATATATCATGTTTATGCCGAATTAGTTTTCCAAAAATATTATCAACAAAATATATATTAACCAACTCCTGGACTCAACAAAGAAGAGAATGATAGTGAATGATAAGAGCTCCAGCAGTGGAGACTTTGGAGAAAAGAAATCTCAATTTCTATCATGCAGGAAATGTGAAAGGAGACACCTAGGGAAGTGTCTCAATAGAACAAAGAAAGGATTTATGTGTGGGAAATAAGGACATAAAGTAAAGAATTTCCAAGGAAAAATGAGGAGTATTATAGAAGAAAATAAAAATGATCACAAGAATCCATTTACAGTCATTTTCAGTAAATGTAGGGTACTTGGTAATTACCCGAGTGAATGCCCTATTCTATTGGATAACCCCTTGGTTAAGGAAGAAACTATGTAGAAATAAATGGATGGTGAAATGTTTAAAAGTATTAGTGCTCTTTGTTGATGGGATTACTTTGGAAGACTTTTCTCTTATGTGTAACCCTGCAGTTTATTATGTGAAAATGCTATTTTAGGAAGAATTGTGTTTTCTATTGTTGATATAGTTATAAATAACCATTTGGGTTTATATGATCCTTGAATTTGAGGAAATTACATGTTATTAAATTTTTGGATGAAAATGAGAGGTATGAGATAACATTTGTGGTGAAATTATGTTATAGTTATTTTTATGAATTTATCTCATTTTGGGAATTTTATAAAATATAGTTTTTGAAGAAGGAAAACACGCAGACCGTGTGACAACCCGTCGCGTCGGACAAAGCTCCATGAATTGAACCCACAACCATAGTGCGATTGGGATTTATCACCTACCACTGGACTACATGAAGTCCCTGGTTAGTGTGACTAATTATTTTTAGTTAAATGATTTTATTGATCAATAATAAGTTGATTTGGGATCTTATGTCTTATCAAATGGATATCCTTAGTATAGGAAAATGATTTTGGGATTAAGTGATAAACGATATTCTGGAAGACGTTCACTCTGTTGGGAATACTATATGCCTTTGGAAAATATAATACAATGGGTTTCATTTTAGGAGAAATGTTGGATTTTTATCTATGTTTTTATTGTGGATTTATAGCGATTTGGGTTATTTATATAAATGATTAACCTATCATAGATAATATGTAACTAGGTTAATTAGTTTTAAGTATGTGACTTTAAAATTATTCTATGTTATTTGGAAATATAATTTAACATGGAAGACTGCATAATCAAATTCTTATATGTTTTGGGTTTCAATATTAGTTTGTATTATATTGATGGATTTTAAGGACAATTGTTTATTGAATGGTATTTATTGAACTTTGGGCATTGTTGGTTTAATTTTAGAAATTAATATAAGTATTTCATTCTCTAAAGCATTATCCTTTTTGGGGATCATCTCATATTATACTAACCATTTTGGTTTTGGTTAATATCTAAAGACAAGGTAAATATATATAGTTTATCCTTTGTGGATTATGTGATTATCTAGATGTTGATTCTAGCACTTCAGGTGTGACCAAGTCATCTTGAATACTCATCGTTTGGAAAAAAAGATGAGTTAGTGGTAGAAATTTATTAAAGGATGAAACTCTACTTAAAAAGTATGTACATCTCTTTATGTTCTTAGTAAATCTCATAAATAAATTCCTCAACTTTATGAAATGGAACTTAAAACAAAAAACGTTATCCGTTTAATTTTTCTACTAGGAAACTAATGAACATTTAACTGATCACAAGTTTGTGGTTTTCTTGTAGTTAAATTTCTCCAAATCATGTTTTCTATCACTCTCCACCAAAACTTGACACTTATTTTATCTTCCATATCCATGTTTTTCTACATGGAATCCTAGTGTGGGTTATCTCGGGTGACTGTTGTACTTCTCTTTCTTTCTTTTAAAGAGATAGTTTTATTGACTCTTTTTTTGATGTGGGACTTTCAATGAAGTTCCCAAGCCCAATTTTAAAATTTCGAGGATTCCATTTACAAAAGGTGGGAATAATGTAACACCCCAAGATTTCGTAGTAAGTTATTTTCTTGAAATTAATTCAATAGCTTACGCTACATGCAACACCGAGTTCGAGCACACCACGACTTACCAAACTAGCCATTCAAAAGCGGTTATGAATATTATTAACTAAATTTTGAATTTTATATACTCCAAATAATTTTAGAATCCATATTATGTGTTTATTATACATAATATAAGAACAAATTCATTTTTTTTTCAGATAAAAGTAGTATTTTTCAAAAAAACAAATTTTACCACCTTTTAATGGAAAAAATTTTTAAAACCAATATTTGACAATTTTATATATTCAATTTAATGAAATTAAATTATTCTTTAGAATAGGGACATAAAAATTTATTTTGTATAAATTTTTGGTACTTTTCTAATAACTTTTTTATTTCGTTGAATACTAAAAAATACTAAATTTTAATTGAAACCAAATTTTTTAATCAAAATAATTTATAGTGTTAAATTATGTATTTGAATGGTTTGGAAGTATAATTATATTATATTTTTATCATTTAATACAATTTAGGTGATTATAAGTAATTTCACATTTAAATTTGACATAAACACATGTCAATCTTTTGATAGTTTTTACTTTATTAAAACCCGATTTTCGGTTTTGACAACATGAATTAATTTTAAATTAATTAGTGAAACTTATATGTTTTTAATTTGGTAAAATAGAATTAATTTTTTAATTCTGAATATCAAAATTATCTTAGTGTAAATTATTTGTATTTTTCTGAAAACATTCAATTTTTGACGAATAGTGAAAAACACTGCGTTATAGTTTAAAACTGACTTTTTATTTGAATAGTTATTTATTTTATTTAAATTTATTTTAAATAAAAATAGATTTATAATGCCTATATAATTTCAATGTAATTCATTGGTTTCATTTTATAAGAAAATTAGATGTATAAAATTTTATTAAACTTTTTACCGTTTTTTACCCACCTCCTAGGAGAATTTGCAAATTTACATAAAACTTAATTTCACCGCTTATGTGAGTTGAATTTAAAAAATCCAAGAGACATGGTTGATATCAGTAAGTAAAATTTGGTTTAATACGATGAAAATAATTTTTGGAGAATAGTAACTTTTTACTTTTATTTACCACGGTTAAAAGTAAATAGGGTAATTAAGGGTAAAAATGATATTATTATTACCCTAACACATGTCCTAATTATATTGGTTAGGTTTAATTCTACCAAAAACAACATTAGGAATAAAATATGATCCTTTAGGTCCACTTGGATTAGATTCGGATGTTTATTATTATTTTATTTAAAGAAGAGTTAAAAGAGGTAAAATCAAAGATTAAAAACTAAAACATTTTTAATATAGAGTTATACATAGGATAAATTCGACTATAAATATTTATTAGAAAGATAATAAGATTTCATACATAATGGTATTTTATTTATATTTTTTAGACATTAAATAATTTAATTTATTTATGACACAATGATGATGCAGTAATTACCTAATTAATAAAATATTAAAATAATTGATATTATAAATACCCAAATAAAGGTAATTTGAGACTTTTTATAAATTCCACTAACTTTATAGGTTAATATGACATTTTAGGGTTTTTTAGATGAATTGTTTTCAAAGTAATAATGCTTTTATGAATTTAGCAAAAACAAAATACCAAATTTTGTCAAAATTGACATAAAAGAGTTTTAAAAAAAAATATTATATTATTAATTGATATTATATTCCTAAAAATCTAAGGTTTAGACAAAGGTCTTAAATAATATTATATATTTCATTAATTAACCACTTGAGATTATCTTGTAAGTTTATAGTAATTTTATTAACCATATAATATAAAAATACAAAGAGACATGGAAAATGTCAAACTATTTAACTAAGAGTTAAATCTAAAACATAAAGTTAGTATAGTAACCCAAACCAGTCTAAAACCTATTGGTTGAATGGTATTCAACCCATCCCCACATTAGATTTTAAATCATTCATTTTGGAGTCCTTAGGAACAAAAAATATTTTATTATAAAATAATATTTCTAGCTTTTCCTAAGGTGCCCCTCACCCCTCTTATAAAAGGGAACTTCCCCTTCTCTCTAATTCACACCATCAAAGAGATTTGGATTGGAAAAACCCTGCCCAAAAACTCTCTCAACTGTCCTAAATTCATTCTATAGGCCTTAATTTATTCAGAAAGCCAATCTAAGGAGCCCTTTTGATCAAATCAAAAGGAAAAACCCAAAGAAGAGGTAAATATTTCATCACCTCTTTCAAGTTCATTTCTTCTTCCACTTACTCCTTCTTTTATTATTTACATTATAAAATAATAACTCAAGTATCTTATATATACTTTTATGTTATTATAAATATGTTACAACCATATTCATTATTCTATCCATCCTTTGAATGACATGTCACCATACGTGCGTACGTACGGCTTACCGTCTCCATGTCGTGGTGTAATTTTTATTCAATACATTATTATTTGGATGGGTATAATAATGTTGTATAATTTTTGTAAATAATTAATATAACATGATAATTATTCTTTATATATGATGTTCCATCTAATTATATATTATTTTAATATCAGAAGAATGATATTGTCGCTCGTGCATACGTACGGATTACCGTCTCTGCGAACGCAATGAGATTCATTCCCCATCATATCCATTCAAGAATAAATTTAATTAGATGATTAAAAATAATTTTTAAAGACTTAATATAATTTTGAATATGAATAATTTACACCCTATCCATAACAAACATTACTTACGTAACAAAGCATATAAAGGAAAATGAATCAGTTAACACCCGAAATGACGATAATACTAAAATATTATTATCAAAGCAATATTGAAAGATCATATATGATATAATATTAGTGTATATGAATCTTTTATAATTTAATAACAATTATTTCACCATTATACAGGAGGTTAACCTACCCTAGAACAAAGAAAAGTACGAAGTAAGCAGTTTCTTATCTCACTATTAATTCCGTGTGATTTCCATTTTTTGCCACTTATTTATTTCATGTGGTGTATTGTATAATTCCATTTGATATATATTATCATTATTCTATTTACATTCATGGTATTTTGAGATTAATTTGGTGGTTATTAACTTTTGTTCATACTACTCTATTGATTACAACAAGATAAGGGTTTTTCATCTCACTTTTATTCCCGTGAGATTCATGATATATTAGCCACTATTTACTATTGTGTGGTGTATGTACTTCCAATGATTGTATTCTTGGTGTAATATAATTTAATTTATTGGAATTTAAATCTTAATTGTATGATCCTTCTTTCAGGTGGTGTATGTTTTTTGATTTACCAAATCGGTAAGGGAATTTCAAATTTCAATTTTCACTCATTGGGATTTACGAACACTTCATTAATTATTTTACTCCATGATTATGTGTGGAATCACTATTTATTATTTGTGTAGTAATTTCCACTCCCCTTTATGTGGATATACATTTTATACACATAATAACTCCATTGATAAATTCTCAAGTCATCGATATGAACTTGATAAGAGTAATTTTAACTCAATCTCAATTTATTGAGTTAAAAATCCAATTCATTGGTGTTGTTTTTATAAGAATACGTGTGAATGTACTTTTATTGATTTAAACTGAATATAAAATCATATTTAGTGTATTTATATTTTCCACACATAATTATTCTATTGATTTATCCTTAACCAAAGGACACAGTCTTTATAATAGATTTCATATCAATTTACATTCCATTGTGACTTCTTTGTTGTTATACACCAATTCACTTTTATATGGTGTATATAATGTACTTTGACATAGTATATAATGAATCCATTCGTTATCATGATATTATAATATTTTTATTACCGAAATTATTTTTATTCAAGTGTCTCTCTTTTGGTTAAGAACTCTAATTAAAATATCATTTTAAATATTTTAAAGATTTATTATTCTAAATCTTTCTAATTAATGTCAATATTTTAAAAATGGTTTTAAGGATTTATTTACATGAACATTAAAGTTTTAAAATCAAAATTCCTTTTAAAAGTTTCAAAGTGGTATGGGATACTTTGATTCAAAAATCTCTTTTTAAACGGCTTCTCTACAAATAGTGTGACTTTTAATTGTTTTTAAGAAAAAGGGGGATATTTCTCAAAAATAGTTTTGATGATTATTTTCATCTATGTCAGTATAATTCATTATTATTGATTGATGTTAATCTGTTACAATAAGATCTTCCATAGTGTATTGACTGAGTTATATTTGACTGTGGGTGTGCTAGTTTTATACCATTCATGGTTTGTGGATAAAGTATTGACATTTTGTATGCTAGTTTTAATATGAATTTTTATGTTATGTTTCAAAATTTTAATATGAGGAATGCATTGGACTTAGTGAGGGACGGGTGGAGCCTGCTATAGCTCCTCAAAGCATCAGTAGTTGTCATGAGACAAACTAGTGTCTTGGCACAAGGCCTTGATAAAATCTTATTTGTAGTCTTGGCACAAGGCCTTGACTACGTGGTTATGAAAGTATGGAATTATGCATTACATCATTATGAAAGTGGATATTGATATTGCATGTGATTATTCAACTAGTAGAATATCCATGTGAATAAGTAAATGGAATTATCTGATTTTATCTTTTCCATATTATGCTGAAGTTCAAGTTTAAAAAGATTTTGTTTTAGTCTTATACATTGCCTTAAATGTTTATGCTTATTTGTGAAAGTTTCCGCTATATTGTTATCTTTAATGAGCATTTGAGATCACCCTTTTCTATGTTTTATTTTTCCTAGTATGTGAAGAAGTATATGATGAATGAACTGAAAGGATAATCTATGGGATTTCAATGTTGTCTTTGGAAGCAATGTTGTTGTAATTTTCCATTTTATGATGTAATGTAAACCTTATGAATGCATCTAGTACTTCTAAGGCTACTAAACTAATCGGTCATTCCAGACTTTATCTTTGTGATAATGCCAATGATATGTAATAATGCACCAACTCTGGGCTTCTAGGGTCAGGGCGTTATAGTTGGTATCAGAGGAATTTTTGTACAAACCTTGGAAACTACATTTAAGTAAACTCTAATTAGAGCACATATCCTTAGGATAGAATTTGAGGATTATTATAGAAGAAATTCCTAGAATTTTTGTATTGTAGAGATTTTGTGAGTTTTCCAAGCAATACATCCCTGTTTGGATACAAGCAGGTAGAGGCGGCTCTGGCACAGATGTACCTAGGGGTAAAACCTGAAAACCCCGCTTTGAGCTAGACTCGAACGAGAATTGGGGCACGAAAACGGGCCTTGCTTCACTCTTGGTTATGACACTCCCGTGGGATATGCTTAGGATAATTCACATTTTCTTTATAAAACGATTTGAAATATTTTAATATAAGATGAGAATAAATAACCTCTATTAGTCCTAAGGTGTTTTAGATTGAAAATAAGGTGTTATTATATTCTATAAATGATTTTATGACTCACACTATGCTTTCTTGTGTTAGTGAGTAGTTGTATTCCAAGGAAGTCATAGTAACATTGAACATGATGTACAAGGTGGGAACGATAGAGGAAATGAGCAATGAAATAGAATTTTGATAGGTGTAAAAGATATCGTGTTTATGCCGAATTTGTTTTCCAAAAATATGATCTATAAAATATATATTAACCAACTCCTGGACTCAACAAAGAAGAGAAAGGCAGTGAATGATAAGAGCTCCAGTAGTAGAGACTATGGAGAAAAGAAAGCTCAATTTCTATCATGCAGGAAATGTGGAAGGAGACACCTAGGGAAGTGTCAGAATAGAACAAAGAAAGGATTAATGTGTGGGAAATAAGGACATAAAGTAAATAATTTCCGAGGAAAAATGAAGAGTACTATAGAAGAAAATAAAAATGATCCCAAGAATCCATTTACAGTCATTTTACATAAATGTAGGGGACTTGGTAATTACCCGAGTGAATGCCATATTCTATAGGATAACCTCTTGTTCAAGGAAGAACCTATGTAGAAATAAATGGATGGTGAAATGTTTAAAACTATTAGTTCTCTTTATTGATTGGATTACTTTGGAAGACTTTTCTCTTATGTGTAACCCTGAAGTTTATTATGTGAAAATTCTATTTTAGGAAGAATTGTGTTTTTTATTGTTGATATAGTTATAAATAACCATTTGCATTTATATGATCCTTGAATTTGAGGAAATTCCATGTTATTATATTTTTGAATGAAAATGAGAGGTATGAGATAACATTTGTGGTGAAATTATGTTATAGTTATTTTGAGGAATTTATCTCATTTTGTGAATGTTATAAAACATAGTTTTTGAAGAAGGACAACACCCAGACCGTGTGACAACCCGTCGCATCGGAAAAAGCTGCATGAATCGAACCCACAACCATAGTGCGATTGGGATTTATCGCCTACCACTAGACTACATGAAGTCCCTGGTTAGTGTGACTAATTATTTTTAGTTAAATGATTTTATTGATCAATAATAAGTTGATTTGGGATCTTATGTCTTATCAAATGGATATCCTTAGTATAGGACAATTATTTGGGGATTAAGTGATAAATTTTATTTTAGAAGACGTTCACTCTGTTGGGAATACTATACGCCTTTGGAAAATATAATACTATGGGATTTCATTTGAGGAGTAATGGTGGATTTTTATCTATGATTTTATTGTGGATTTATAGCATTTTGGGCTATTTATGTAAATTATTAACCTATCATAGAGAATACGTAATTAGGTTAATTACTTTTAAGTATGTGACTTTAAAAGTAGTCTATGTTATTTGAAAATACAATTTAACATGGAAGATAGCGTAATCAAATTATTCTATGTTTTGGGTTTCAATATTAGTTTCGATTATATTGATGTATTTTATAGACAATTGTTTATTGAATGGTATTTATTGAACTTTGGTTATTGTTGGTTTAATTTTAGAAATTAAGATAAGTATTTCTTTCTCTAAAGGATTATCCTTTTTGGGGATCATCTGATCTTGTACTAACCATTTTGGTTTTGGTTAATCTCTAAGGACGAGGTAAATATATATAGTTTATCCTTTGTGGATTATGTGATTCTCTAGAAGTTGATTCTAGCACTTCAGGTGTGACCAAGTCATCTTGAATACACATCGTTTGAAAAAAAAGACGAGTTAGTGGTAGAAATTTATTAAAGGATGAAACTATACTTAAAAAGTAGGAACATCTCTTTATGTTCTTAGTCAATATCATAAATAAATTCCTCAACTTT
This sequence comes from Viscum album, assembly GCA_963277665.1. NCBI lineage: Eukaryota > Viridiplantae > Streptophyta > Magnoliopsida > Santalales > Viscaceae > Viscum > Viscum album. The sequence goes on along the minus strand of OY728140.1, from coordinate 807,479,262 downwards.
ATGAAATGGAACTTAAAACAAAAAAATGTTATCGGTTTACTTTTGCTACTAGGAAACTAACGAACGTTTATCTCATCACAAGTTTGTGGTTTTATTGTAGTTATCTTTCTCTAAATCATGTTTTCTATCAGTTTCCACCAAAACCTGACACTTATTTTATCTTCCATATCCATATTTTCCTACATGGAATCCTAGTGTGGGTTATCTCGAGTGACCTTTGTACTTCTCTTTCTTTATTTTAAAGAGATAGTTTTATTGACTCTTTTTATGATGTGGCACTTTCAATGAAGTTCCCAAGCCCAATTTTAAAATTGAGAGGATGCAATTTCCAAAAGTGGGGAAGAATATAACACCCCAAGATTTCATTGTAAGTTATTTTCTTGAAATTAATTCAATAGCTTACGCTACACGGAACCCCGAGTTCGAGCGCACCACGACTTACCAAACTAGCCGTTAAAAAGCGGTTATGAATATTATTAACTAAATTTTGAATTTTATATACTTCATATAATTTTAGAATCCATATTATGTGTTTCTTATACATAATATAAGAACAAATTCATTTTTTCAGATAAAAGAAATATTTTTCAAAAAGAGAAATTTTACTACCTTTTAATGGAAAACCTTTTTATAACCAATATTTGAAACTTTTATATATTAAATTTAATGAAATTAAATTCTTCTTTAGAATTTAGACATAAAAATTTATTTTGTATAAATTTTTGGTACTTTTCTAATAAATTTATATTTCGTTGAATACTGAAAAATACTAAATTTTAATTGAAACCAACTTTTTTAATCAAAATAAGTTATATTGTCAAATTATGTATTTTAATGGTTTGTAAGTATAATTAGATTATATTTTTATCATTTAATACAATGTAGTTGATTATATGTAATTTCACATTTAAATTTGACATAAACACATATCAATCTTATGATAGTTTTTACTTTTTTAAAACCCGCTTTTCGGTTTTGACAACGAGAATTAATTTTAAATTAATTAATGCAACTTATATGTATTTAATTTTGTAAAATAGAATTAATTTCTTAATTCTGAATATCAAAATTAGCTCAGTGTAAATTTTTGGTATTTTTCTGAAAACATTCAATTTTTGATGAATAGTGAAAAACACTCCATTATAGTTTAAAACCGACTTTTTATTTGAATAATTATTTATTTTATTTAAATTTATTTTAAATAAAAATTGATGTATAATGACTATATAAGTTCAAAGCAATTCATTTGTGTCATTTTATAAGAAAATTAGACGTATAAAATTTTATTAAACTTTTTACCGTCTTTTACCCACCTTCTAGGAGCATTTGCAAATTTACATAAAACATAATTTCACCGCTTCTGTGAGTTGAATTTCAAAAATAAAAGAGAAATGGTTGATATAAGTAAGTAAAATGTGGTTCAATAAGATGAAAATAATTTTTGGAGAATAGTAACTTTTTACTTTTATTTACCACAGTTAAAAGTAAATAGAGTAATTAAGGGTAAAAATGATATTATTATTACCCTAACACATGTCTTAATTCTATTGGTTAAGGGTAATTCGACCAAAATAAACCTTAGGAATAAAATATGATACTTTAGGTCCACTTATATTAGATTAGGACATTTATTATTATTTTATTTAAAGAAGAGTTAAAAGAGTTAAAATCAAAGTTTAATAACTAAAACATTTTTAATATAGAGTTATACATAGGATAAGTTCAACTATAAATATTCATTAGAAATATAATAATATTTCCTACATAATTGTATTTTATTTATATTTTTTATACATTAAATAATTTAATTTATTTATGACACAATGATGATACAGTAATTACCTAATTAATGAAATATTAAAATAATTGATATTATAAATACCCAAATAAATTTAATTTGAGACTTTTTATAAATTCCACTAACTTTATAGGTTAATATGACATTTTAGGGTTTGTTATATGAATTGTGTTCAAAGTAATAATGCTTTTATGAATTTAGAAAAAATAAAATACCAAATTGTGTCAAAATTGCCATAAAAGAGTTTTTAAAAGAAATGTTATAATATTAATTGATATTCTATTCCTAAAAATCTAAGGTTCAACCAAAGTTCTTAAATAATATTATATATGTCATTAATGAACCACTTTAGATTCTCTTGGAAGTTTATAATAAGTTTATTAACCATATAATATAAAAATACAAAGAGACATGGAAAATGTCAAACTATTTAACTAAGAGTTAGATCTAAAAGATAAAGTTAGTATAGTATCCCAAACCTGTCTAAAACCTATTGGTTGAGTTCTTTTAAACCCATCCCCACCTTAGCCTTTAAATAATTCATTTTGGAGTCCTTATAAACCAAAAATTATTTTATTATAAAATAATATTTCTAGCTTTTCCTAAGGTACCCCTCACCCCTCTTATAAAAGGGAACTTCCCCTTCTCTCTAATTCACACCATAAAATCAATTTGGCACGACAAAACCCTACCCAAATACACTCTCAACTGTCATACCTTAATCCTAAAGCCCTTACTTTATTCATAAATCCAACCTAAGGAGCCCTTTTGATCATATCAAAAGGAAGAATCCAAAGAAGAGGTAAATATTTCATCACCTCTTTCAAGTTCATTTCTTCTTCCACTTCCTCTTTATTTGTTGTTTACATTATAAAATAATAACTCAAGTATCTTCTATATACTTTTATGTTATTATAAATATGGTAAAACCATATTCATTATTCTATCCATCCTTTGAATGACATGTCACCATACGTGTGTACGTACGACTTACCGTCTCCACGTCGTGGTGTAATTGTTATTCAATACATTATTATTTTTATGGGTATAATAATGTTTTATAATTGATGTAAATAATAAATATAAAATGATAATGATTATTTATATATTATATTACATCTAATTATATATTATTTTAATATCAAAAGAATGATATTGTCGCTCGTGCGTACGTACGGATTACCGTCTCTGCAAATGCGATAAGATTCATTCCCCATCATATCCATTCAAGAATAATTTTTATTAGATGATTAAAAATAATATTTAAAGACTTAATATAATTATGAATATGAATAATTTACATCCTATCCATAACAAACATTACTTACGTAACAAAGCATGTAAAGGAAAACGAATCAGTTAACACCCAAAATGACGATAATACTAAAATATTATTATCAAAGCAATATTGAAAGATCATATATGATATAATATTAATGTATATGATTCTTGTATAATTTAATAAAAATTATTTCACCATTATACAAGAGGTTAACTTACCCTCGACCAAGGAAAAGTACGAAGTAAGAGGTTTCTTATCTCACTTTTAATTCCGTGTGATTTCCATTTTTCACCACTTATTTATTGCATGTGGTGTATTGTATACTTCAATTTGATATATATTATCATGATTATATTTAAATTCATGGTATTCTGAGATTCATTTGGTGGTTATTAACGTTTTTTCATACGACTCTATTGATTACAACAAGATAAGTGTTTTTCATCTCACTTTTATTCCCGTGAGATTCATGATATATTAGCAACTATTTACTATTGTGTGGTGTATGTACTTCCCATGATTGTATTCTTGGTGTAATATACTTTAATTTATAGGCATTTAAATCTTCATTGTATGATCCTTCTTTCATTGGTTGTATGTTTCATGATTTACCAAGCCGGTAAGGGAATTTCAAATTTCAATTTCCACTCATTGGGCTTTACGCACACTTCATTGATTATTTTACTCTATGATTATGTGTGGAATCACTATTTATTATTTGTGTAGTAATTTACACTCCCTTTTATGTGGATATAATTTTGATACACATAATCACTCCATTGATAAATTCTCAAGTCATCGATATGAACTTGATAAGAGTAATTTTAACTCTATCTCCATTTATTGAGTTAAACATCCAATTCATTGGTGTTGTTTTTATAAGAATATGGGTGAATTGCCTCTGATTGATTTACATTGAATATACAATAATATTTAGTTTATTTATATTTTCTGCACATAATTATGTCATTGATTTATCCTTAAACCAAAGGATAAGGTCTTTATAATAGATTTCATCTCAATTTACATTCCATTGAGACTTCTTTGTTGTTATACACCAATTAACTTTTATATGGTGTATATAATGTACTTTGACATAGTATATCATGAATCCCTTCATTATAATGATATTATAATGTTTTTATTACCCCAATTATTTTTATTCACGTGTCTCTCTTTTGGTTAGGAACTCTAACTAAAATATCATTTTAAATGTTTTAAAGATTTATTATTCTAAATCTTTCTCATTAATGTCCATTTTTTAAAAATGGTTTTAAGTATTTATTTACATGTACATTAAAGTTTTAAAATTAAATTTCCTTTTAAAAGTTTCAAAGTGGTATGAGACACTTTGGTTCAAAAATCTCTTTTTAAACGGCTTCTCCACAAATAGTGTGACTTTTAACTGTTTTCAAGAAAAAAGGGGGATATTTCTCAAAAATAGTTTTGATGATTATTTTCATCTATGTCAATATCATTAATTATTATTGATTGATGTTAATCTGTTACAATACAATCTTCCATATTGTATTGATTGAGTTATATTTGATTGTGGGTGTGCTATTTTTATACCATTCATGGTTTTTGGATAAAATATTTACATTTCATATGCTAGTTTTAATATGAATTTTCATGTTATGTTTCAAAATTTTAATATGAGGATTGCATTGGACTTAGTAAGGGACGGGTGGAGCCCACCATAGCTCTTCGATGCATCGGTAGGTGTCATGAGACAGACTAGTGTCTTGGCATAAGGACTTGACAAAATCTTATTTGTATTCTTGGCATAAGGCCTTGACTATGTGGGTATGAAAGTCTGACATTATGCATTCCATCATTATGAAAGTGGATATTGATATTGCATCTGATTATTTGACTAGTAGAATATTCATGTGAATAAGTAAATGGAATTATTTGATTTTATCTTTGCCATATTATGCTGATGTTCAAGTTTAAAAAGATTTTGTTTTAGTCTTATACATTGCCTTAAATGTTTATGCTTATTTATGAAAGTTTCCGCTATATTGTTATCCTTAATGAGCATCTGAGCTCACCCTTTTCTATGTTTTATTTTTCCTAGGATGCGAAGAAGTCTATTATGACTGACCTGCAAGGATAGTCTATGGGATCTCAGTGTTTTCTATGGAAGCAATGTTGTTGTAGTTTTCCATTTTATGATGTAATGTAAACCTTATGAATGCATCTAGTACTTCTAAGGCTACTAAAATAATCGGTATTTTGAGACTTGATCTTTTGTGATCATTCCAATGATATGTAATAATTCACTGACTCTGGGCTTCTAGGGTCCGGGCGTTATAGTTGGTATTAGAGGAATTTTAGTACAAACCTTTGAAACTACATTTAATTAAACTATGATTAGAGAACATAGCCTTAAGATAGACGTTGAGGATTAGTATAGAAGAACTTCCTAGAATTTTTTTATTATAGATATTTTGTGATTTTTCCAAGAAATACATTCTTGTATGGATATGAGCAGGTAGAGGCGACTCTGGCACAGATGTACCTAGGGGTAAAACCTGAAAGCACCACTTTGAGCTAGACTCGAACAGGAACTGGGGCACAAAAACGGGCCTTTCTTCACTCTTGGTTACGACACTCCTGTGGGATATGCTTAGGATAATTCACATTTTCTTTACAAAACAATTTGAAGGATTTTAATTTAAGATGAGAATAAATAAACTTCGTTTGTGCTAAGGTGTTTTAGATTGAAAATATGGTGTTATTATATTCTCTAAATGATTTTATGAATCACACTATGATTTCTTGTGTTAGTCAATGGCTGGATTCGAAGGAAGTCATAGTAACATTGAGCATGATGTACAAGGTGGGCACTATGGAGGAAATGAGCGACGAAATAGAATGTTGATAGGTGTAAAAGATATCGTGTTCATGCTGAATTAGTTTTCCAAAAATATGATAAAAAAAATATATATTAACCAACTCCTGGACTCAACAAAGAAGATAAAGGAAGTGAATGATAAGAGCTCCAGCAATGGAGACCATGGAGAAAAGAAAGATCAATTTCTATCATGCAGGAAATGTGGAAGGATACACCTAGGTAAGTGTCTCAATAGAAAAAAGAAAGGATTTATGTGTGGGAAATAAAGACATAAAGTAAAGAATTTCTGAGAAAAAATGAAGAGTACTATAGAAGAAAATAAAAATGATCTCAAGAATCCATTTATAGTCATTTTCTGTAAATGTGGGGGACTTGGTAACTACCCGAGTGAATGCCCAATTCTATAGGATAACCCCTCGGTCAAGGAAGAACCTATGTAGAAATAAATGGATGTTGAATTGTTTAAAAGTATTAGTGCTCTTTGTTGATGGGATTACTTTGGAAGACTTTTCTCTTATGTGTAACCCTCTAGTTTATTATGTGAAAATGCTATTTTAGGAGGAATTGTGTTTTCTATTGTTGATATAGTTATAAATAACCATTTGGGTTTATATGATCCTTGAATTTGAAAAAATTACATGTTACTAAATTTTTGGATGAAAATGAGAGGTATGAGACAAAATTTGTGGTAAAATTATGTTATAGTTATTTTGAGGAATTTATCTCATTTTGGAAATGTTATAAAATATAGTTTTTGTAAAAGGAAAACACACAGACCGTGTGAAAACCCATCGCATCGGACAAAGCTGCATGAATCGAACCCACAACCATAGTGCGATTGGGATTTATCACCTACCACTAGACTACGTGAAGTCCCTGGTTAGTGTGACTAATTATTTTTAGTTAAATGATTTTATTGATCAATAATAAGTTGATTTGGGATCTTATATCTTATCAAATGGATATCCTTAGTATAGGAAAATGATTTGGGGATTAAGTGATAAATGTTATTTTGGAAGACGTTCACTCTATTGGAAATACTATACGCCTATGGAAAATAGAATACTATGGGATTTCATTTGAGGAGTAATGGAGGATTTTTATCTATGTTTTTATTGTGGATTTATAGGGATTTGGTTTATTTATGTAAATGATTAACCTATCATAGAGAATATGTAATTAGGTTAATTAATTTTAAGTATGTGACTTTAAAAGTAGTCGATGTTATTTGGAGATACTATTTAACATGGAAGACTGCATAATCAAATTCTTCTATGTTTTGGGTTTCAATATTAGTTTGGAATATATTTATGGATTTTAAGGACAATTGTTTATTGAATTGTATTTATTGAACTTTGGGTATTGTTGGTTTAATTTTAGAAATTAAGATAATTATTTCTTTCTCTAAAGGATTATCATTTTTGGGGATCACTTGATCTTGTACTAACCATTTTGGTTTTGGTTAATCTCTAAAGACAAGTTATATATATATATTTTATCCTTTGTGGATTATGTGATTTTCTAGAAGTTGATTCTAGCACTTCAGGTGCGACCAAGTCATCTTGAATACTCATCGTTTGAAAAACAAGATGAGTTAGTGGTAGAAATTTACTAAAGGATGAAACTATACTTAAAAAGTAGGTATATCTCTTTATGTTCTTAGTCAATCTCATAAATAAATTCCTAAACTTTATTAAATGGAACTTAAAACAAAAAAACATTATCCGTTTACTTTTGCTACTAGGAAACTAATGAACGTTTATCTCATCAGAAGTTTGTGGTTTTCTTGTAGTTAACTTTCTACAAATCATGTTTTCTATCACTCTCCACCAAAACTTGACACTTATTTTATCTTCCATATCCATTTTTTTCTACATTGAATCCTAGTGTGGGTTATCTCGGGTGACCTTTGTACTTCTCTTTCTTTCTTTTCAAGAGATAGTTTTATTGACTATGTTTCTGATGTGGGACTTTCAATGAAGTTCCCAAGCCCAATTTTAAAATTTCAAGGATGAAATTTTTAAAAGGGGGGAAGAATGTAACACCCCAAGATTTCATAGTATGTTATTTTCTTTAAATTAGTTCAATAGCATGCGCTACATGCAACACTGAGTTCGAGCGCACCACGACTTACCAAACTACCCGTTCAAAAGCGGTTATGAATATTATTAACTGAATTTTTAATTTTATATACTCCATATAATTTTCGAATCTATATTATGTGTTTCTTATACATAATATAAGAAAAATTCATTTTTTTTAGATAAAATAAGTATTTTTCAAAAAATGAAATTTTACCTCATTTTAATTGAAAACTTTTTTAAAACCAATATTTGACCCTTTTATATATTAAATTTAATGAAATTAAATTCTTCTTTAGAATTGGGATATAAAAATTTATTTTGTATAAATTTTTGGTGCTTTTCTAATAACTTTTATATTTTGTTGAATACTGAAAAATACTAAATTTTAATTGAAACCAACTTTTTTAATCAAAATAATTTATAGTGTTAAATTATGTATTTGAATGGTTTGGAAGTATAATTATATTATATTTTTATCATTTAATACAATGTAGGTGATTATAAGTAATTTCACATTTAAATTTGACATAAACACATGTCAATCTTTTTATAGTTTTTACTTTTTTAAAACCCGCTTTTTGGTTTTGACAACGAGAATTAATTTTAAATTAATTAATGAAACTTATATGTTTTGAATTTGGTAAAATATAATTAATTTTTTAATTCTGAATATCAAAATTAGCTTAGTGTAAATTTTTGGTATTTTTCTAAAAACATTCAATTTTTGATGAATAGTGAAAAATGTTGCGTTATAGTTTAAAACCGACTTTTTATTTGAATAATTATTTTTTTCATTTAAATTTATTTTAAATAAAATAGATCTATAATTCCTATATAAGTTCAATTTATTTCATTGGTGTCATTTTATAATAAAATTAGACGTATAAAATTTTATTAAACTTTTTACCTTCTTTTACCCACCTCTTAGAAGCATTTGAAAATTTACATAAAACCTAATTTGACCACTTATGTAAGTTGAATTTCAAAAATACAAGAGGCATGGTTGATATCAGTAAGTAAAATATGGTTTAATAAGATGAAAATAATTTTTGAAGAATAGTAACTTTTTTCTTTTATTTACCATGGTTAAAAGTAAATATGGTAATTAAGGGTAAAAATGATATTATTATTACCCTAACACATGTCCTAATTCTATTGATTAAGTGTAATTCGACCAAAAACAACCTTATGAAAAAAAAATATGATCCTTTAGGTCCACTTCGATTAGATTAGGACATTTATTATTATTTTATTTAAAGAAGAGTTAAAAGAGTTAAAATCAAATTATAATAACTAAAAAATTTTTAATATAGAGTTATACATAAGATAAATTAGACTATAAATATTCATTATAAAGATAATAAAATTTGATACATAATTGTATTTTATTTATATTTTTTAGACATTAAATAATTTAATTTATTAACGACACAATGATGATGCAGTAATTACCTAATTAATGAAATATTAAAATAATTGATATTATAAATATCAAAATAAATTAATTTGAGACTTTTTACAAATTACAAAAACTTTATAAGTTAATATGACATGTTAGGGTTTGTTAGATGATTTTTTTTCAAAGTAATAATGCTGTTATGAATTTAGAAAAAACAAAATACCAAATTGTGTCAAAATTGACATAAAAGAGTTTTTAAAACAAATAATATATTATTAATTGATATTCTATTCTTAAAAATATTAGGTTAGGCCAAAGGTCTTAAATAATATTATATATGTCATTAATGAACCAGTTTATGTTCGCTTGGAAGTTTATAGTATGTTTATTAACCATATAATATAAAATTACAAAGAGACATGGTAAATGTGAAACTATTTAACTAAGAGTTAAATCTAAAAGATAAAGTCAATATAGTAACCCAAACCTGTACAAAACCTATTGGTGTAGTGTTTTTGACCCATACACACCATATAATTTAAATAATTCATTTTTGAGTCATTAGAAACTGAAAATGGTTTTATTATAAAATAATATTTCTAGCTTTTCCTAAGGTTCCCCTAACCCCTCTTATAAAAGGGAACTTCTCCTTCTCTATAATTCACACCATCAAAGCCATTTTGCTCAGACAAAATCTGCCCAAATACCCTCTAAAATTTCCTCAATTTAACTTAGAGGCCTTAATTTAGTCAAAAATCCAACCTAAGGATCCCTTTTGATCAAATCAAAAGGAAGAACCCGAAAAAGAGTTAAATATTTCATCACCTCTTTCAATTTCCTTTCTTCTTCCACTTACTTTTTCTTTGTTGTTTCAATTATAAAATAATAACTCTAGTATATTATATATAATGTGATGTTATTATAAATATGGTACAACCATATTCATTATTTTATCCATCCTTTGAATGACATGTCACCATACGTGCGTAGGTACGACTTACCGTCTCCACGTCGTGGTGTAATTGTTATTCAATACATTATTATTTGGATGGGTATAATAATGATGTATAATTGATGTAAATAATAAATATAACATGATAATGACTCTGTATATATGATATACCATCCAATCATATATTATTTTAATATCAAAAGAATGATATTGTCGCTCGTGCGTACGTACGGAGTACCGTCTCCGGGAACGCGATGAGATTCATTCCCCATTGTATCCATTCAAGACTAATTTTCATTAGATGATTAAAAATAATTTTTAAATACTTAATATCATTATGAATATGAATAAGATATATCCTATCCATAACAATCATTACTTACATAACAAATCATATAAAGGAAAACGAATCAGTTAACACCCGAAACGACGATAATACTAAAATATTTTTAGGAAAGCAATATTGAAAGATCATATATGATATCATATTAATGTATACGATTCTTGTATAATTTAATAACAATAATTTAACCATTATACAGGAGGTTAACCTACCCTCGACCAAGGAAAAGTAATAAGTAAGGGGTTTCTTATCTCACTTTTAATTTCATGAGATTTCCATTGTTGGCCTCTTATTTATTTCTTGTGGTGTATTGTATACTACAATTTGATATATATTATCATGATTCTCTTTAAATTATTGGTATTCTGGGATTTATTTGGTGGTTATTAACTTTTTTTAATACGACTCTATTTATTACAACGAGATAAGGGGTTTTCATCTCACTTTTATTTCCGTGAGATTCATGCTATATTAGCCACTATTTACTATTGTGTGGTGTACGTACTTCCCATGATTGTATTATTGGTATAATATAATTTAATTTATCGGAATTTAAATCTTAATTTTATGATCCTTCTTTCATGGGGTGTATGTTTTGTGAGTTACCAAATCGGTAAGGGAATTTCAAATTTCAATTTCCACTCATTGGGCTTTACACACACTTCATTGATTATTTTACTCCATGATTTTGTGTGGAATCACTATTTATTATTTGTCTAGTAATTTACACTCCCCTTTCTGTAGATATAATTTTTATACACATAATCACTATATTTATAAATTCTCAAGTCATCGATATGAACTTGATAAGAGTAATTTTAACTCAATCTCCATTTATTGAGTTAAACACCCAATTCATTGGTGTTGTTTTTATAAGAATATGTGTGAATGTCCTCTGATTGATTTACACTGAATATACAATCATATTGAGTTTATTTATATTTTTCACACATAATTATGTCGTTTATTTATCCTTAACCTAAGGACATGATCTTTATAATAGATTTAATCTCAATCTACATTCCATTGAGACTTCTTTGTTGTTATACACCAATTCACTTTCATATGGTGTATATAATATACTTTGACATAGTATATCATGAATCCATTTATTATCATGATATTATAATGTTTTTATTACCTCAATTATTTGTATTCAAGTGTCTCTCTTTTGGTTAGGAACTCTAACGAAAATATCATTTTAAATGTTTTAAAGATTTATTATTCTAAATATTTCTCATTAATGTCCATGCTTTAAAAATGGATTTAAGGATTTATTTATATGGAAATTAAAGTTTTAAAATTAAAATTCATTTTAAAAGTTTCAAAGTGGTATGGGACACTTTGATTCAAAAATCCGTTTTAAAACGGCTTGTCGACAAATAGTGTGACTTTAAAAATGTTTTTATGAAAAGGGGGATATTTCTCAAAAATAGTTTTGATGATTATTTTCATATATGTCAATATCCTTCATTATTCTCGATTGAGGTTAATCTGTTACAATACAATCTTCCATATTGTATTGAATGAGTTATATTTTACTGTGGTTGTGCTATTTTTATACCATTCATGGTTTGTGGATAAAGTATTGACATTTAGTATATTAGTTTTAATACAAATGTTTATGTTATGTTTCAAAATTTTTATATGAGGAATGCATTCGACTTTGTAAGCAATGGGTGGATCCCTCTATAGCTCCTCGATGCATCGATAGGTATCATGAGACAAACTAGTGTCTTGGCACAAGGCCTTTACAAAATCTTATTTGTAGTCTTGGCACATGGCCTTGACTATGTGGTAATGAAAGTATGTCATTATGAATTCCATCATTATGAAAGTATCTATTGATATTGCATGTGATTATTCGACTAGTAGAATACCCATGTGAATAAGTAAATGGAATTACTTGATTTTATCATTTCCATATTATGCTGATGTTCAAGTTTAAAAGGCTTTTGTTTTTTCCTTATACATTACCTTAAATGTTTATGCTTATTTATGAAAGTTTATGCTATATTGTTATCCTTACTGAGAATCTGAGCTCACCCCTTTATATTTTTTATTTTTCCCAGGATGCGAAGAAGTATATTATGACTGAATTGTAGGGATAGTCTATGGAATCTTAGTGTTTTCAATGGAAACAATGTTGTTGTATTTTTCTATTTTATGATGTAATGTAAAACTTATGAATGTATCTAGTACTTCCAAGGATACTAAACTAATTAGTCTTTCGATACTTGATCTTTTGTGATCATGAAAATGATATGTAATAATGCACCGACTCTGGGATTCCTGGGTTGGGGCGTTACATATTATATCTTGCATGAGGTCGTTCCGATGTTCTGGGAACCTCATCATCCTCACTCTCTAACTTGGACAAAAAACCTCTGAAGGAGATGAAGCACCTTCCAAACAAGAAAGATATTTTCTACTCCACATCTTTACCCCAACCTAAGGAATAACCATATCTAGCACCCCTTCAGGGTATGATTCAATCCAAGATTCGACATACTTGGAAGTTAATCTACTGGTTGTATCCGCTGAAGGCAGGTTAATCTCCATCTTCATTAATTCCATGGCTGTGAGAATCCACAACTATCGAGCTACCATCAGATTTTGTTCTAATTTAATGTGCACTAGAGGGTATATGGTTATTGGCTGCAGGCACTTGAACTAGCATGCAAACCAATTAGGTTCATAAGCCTCAAATATAATCTCTCCCTCAATCCTGGTCACCAACACACCATCCACGAAGGCTAGTATGTATAACCTCAGCTCAATGCTGGATTTTCCATCATCAATGAACCTTCCTATGGGAGAATTACTATAAGGAAATACGTTGAACTCCTTAAATAAACTCATCCTTAATTTCATGAGTTTTCAAGGATAGAGGCCAAATATGAGATACAACCTGGACATATAGTCTAAATGTGATATCGAGGACCAGGTTCCCACTCTATATGGAAAAAGTCTTGAAATGAGCCAAGAACCATCCCCCAAAAACCTAGAATGATCCTATGAATCTAAAAGGATCCTTCCCTCTATGAATGCTCTAGAGGATCTTGTAGATTTTTTCTAAAATAGGGGTATCCAATCCCACTAACTTTTTCTCTACTAGCTTGGCCACTACAATTAATGTTCCTAACCTTATATAGCAATTGGAATCATGTACAGGTATAAAATAGACACTAATAAACGTGTCCATAAATCTTGGATGATGTGTTTTAACTGGAATGTTGGGCCGAGTTTTGTATCCCCACTTGTCAAATTCTCCCTTTTCCAACATCAGAAAAAAGGTACTAGGTACAATTCTATTCACCGCCTTAGGACAACTTGTCAAACACTTGAAAGTGGGGCCTTTCCCCTTATTCCTCAAGAAACTTTCCATCCATGCCTCCTAAAAAATATTCCCTTTTATGCAAGGGTCCACCTATTTAATATTGTGAGCTATTTTTAGTAGCTAACACACTAAATCTGGTGTCCTATTGGTATCATTACACATTAACTTCAGAGGGATGAATTAATCATACATATCTATAAGGATTGGAACCCCATAGATCTTGTGAATATCCTATAAATCAATGACAAATTCTCCATGTTTTAGATGAAAATAGTTCATCTATGGACTCCACCAGCTCAACAACTTCGGAAAAAACTCATCATTCCTATATACATAGGTCTTCCCTACCCACATGACCTCAAAATTTCCAACATCTTCCAGGTCCTTTTTGAATTATGCATAGGTTTGGAACACCTAATATGACCCCATCCATTTAGGCTTAACACCCCCGCTTGGGAAAAATTCCTAACCTTTCTTCTATCCCTTCAATTGAGTTGTCTATGAATCTTGAAAGATGGATGAATTACAATGCAGATTTAGTTCAACTGTGTGTGGTTTCAGATCTGGAGAACATGGGCTATGATGGGGATTATCCACTGAAAGAGTATAATATTCATTTATTATATCTTAATATTAATGTGTGTCAAAATCTGTAAACATTATTTTTAGTTCATTTTATAAATTGAACTTCATTTCGTATCACAAGTGCAATACATGTTTAAAGTGAAAATTTGGGCCCAATCAATAATCTATTTGTGGATTTCGTTTCTTTAATTTTTTAAATTTAATATTTTGGGATATGATTTATAACTTTGTTTGGAACATGTTATCTTTTAGGATCGATGGATGAATCCTAAGGGAGGATGGATATTTTTCAGCATGAATGAAGAACTTTTCTGGACAAAGCATAATGGGCCTAAGGCCCATAAAAAAATTGGGGCCCACAATACAAGCCCAATGAGGCTCAAATTTTAACTTTATAAATTTAAAATTATGGGGATCATTTCATTAAACTATGTCTAGAGCTAATTCTTAAGTTTTCTTGAAGATAATGGGAACCCAAGTTGATATTTAAATGGTGCACTAGATCTGAACGCCCATAAAGTCATCCCACCATATAAAGCATAACACCCAAACAAATGATCCAATTGGAATAAATTTTTTAAATATATTATAGGAAACATTGAAGAAGATATTTTCCCTTTATGACTCCTTTATATTCGTCCATATTCAGTTAAAAATTCACATGTCAAAAAGGGGGATGAATCTGGTCCTATTTTTGTGGTCAACTTTATAACATCCAATTTCTTTTGTTTTCACCCACCTTTTGACTCTCCCAATTAATGGGTAGGGGAATTTATTGTTAAGGGTAAACATAAGGCTCCTAATATTCTTATATAAGGATCTTATGGTTTTGGTATTTGGGGGTTCACGTTTTTATATCAATTATAACTTCCTGCTTTCATTTTGTAATTGCAACTTCATTTTTTCCTTGTGAGTTTTTCAATCATTTTAGTTTCATAATAAAATTTGATATTATTATTAACTTATTATTTTCATTTTCTTTACACATTGACACTATTTAATCAAGGTGTGAATTTATTCACACCATCACTTTTGAATTCCTCACACAACGGTGGAGTGTTTTTTTTCTTAATGTTTTTCTTCTTCAATCCAACATCTTTAAGTAGACTTCCCGCTTCCATGGATAGAATAGAATCAATAGAGGGATAATATTTTATGGTTTGGTCCTAGGGAGTTATGTGGGGTTGATTAAATATTATTTTATGATCTTAAATTATTTAATTAGTTCATTATTTTAAGAGTTCATTTCATTGACTTATCATCTTCTTTTTCTTCACTGAATTTAACAACTACACATTCTGAGTGCTAGTACGATCCAATTCCTCCGAGTGATCATGAAAGTAATCCTCGAAGTGAATTAGTGATTATAATTGGTATTGTATATATATTAAACCGGAGAATGATATTGGATATTTATCACATTTATTGGATACCTATTGAACTAATGAACTGAAAATTCATAAAAAACGAATTTCATCCAATTCACCCCAAGAAAAAACCTAGGATCAACCAACCATCATAAGTTTTTTAGTTCACATAATATATTATTTGTTCTTTAAATTAAATCAATAGTTTTTCAAATCAAATCAATAAAAATTGTTATCCACTCCATAGCCAATCCTTCCATCAAATCATAGTGTCAATAGGTTATTTCTTCGGTCCCTGTGGATTCGATAACCCAAGCTGTACTACAAGAAAATGATTACACCATTTAACTTGGGTAAATTTGGGAGCAACCAAATTTTTGTGCTATTTATAGGGACCTAAGTAAGTTATCTTAGATACAATATTTCATTTCTCAACCAAAATCCCCTTTTCTCACCTCTATTTCTCTTCTCTCTTAGCCTTTCTATTTGTGTCTGTTCAAAGAATATCAAATAATCATTTCCGAATACATCTAATGGAGTATAATAAAAAATATCCCTTCATAAAATCAGGATGGAATAAAAGAGTAAATCCAAATTGGGATTCCCCTGACATAAGAAATTTCATTGATCAAAACATGAATGATTACCCCACACCTGATAAGATGTACAATCTTTGTGACGATGAACATTTAAAAGATCAATTTACAACCCTCTAAAGAATGATTAATAAGATCAATATTAGGGATGAACATGATTTCCAAAATCCTGTCCATCCAAATCACCAAAAATTACTTGAAAAATTGTGTGAACAAATGAATAAAATGAATTTGTATGTTTCATCATTAAGATTAGAAATGCAAAGAATTGAAACATCTATGAAACCCAGGCCTACTCAAGATGTACTTTACTCATCATTGATATAAGAATAATGTTACACACAAAATTTTCATGGACAAATAAAATATGTGAGTATTTCTAAGAGTGATAAATATAATAAAAAACTGAATAATTTATTTTTAAACCATTAGATTATTAAAAATCAAAAGAAAACACAAAAAAAGAAACTTAAAAATCTGAGATATCAAAGCATGAAAATAAAGTGAATTTGTTAGGTAAATTTCAAAGTAAACTATAGGAACCAAAGGTTATTGTTTAAGGATGTATAAATCAAGAGGAAAATTATTATTTTTATATTCACCAGAGGTAAATTTTTCATCATGGATTGAGTATTTTGAATTTATCCCCATTGATGATTTTTCAAGATCACTAGTCACTAATCCATTGGAAGATATCAGAAAAATTTATTCCATTCCCACTATTGAAATTCAATTGGATAATTTGAGAAATGAATCATATTTTCTAAATGAACCAATTGTTTTACAAAAATTTGGAGAAGAAACATATTTTGATTCAAATTTTCAACCTTCTTTAAGAAATTTCAATCATCCTTAACTCAAAATCATTTTCCTTCCTTCCCCTATCTATTATCACATAATAGGTGATAACTAAGACCTTGGTTTAGTCATTTATTCTTCTCATGAATCCAATAATTTTGGAATAATCCTTGATGTCTTAGGTAAGACAAAAAATGTAACTGGATCAAACATTACTGAAATTCCTTGGATTTTCCCATTCACTTTAGAACACAGGATTTTACATGTCACAAATTATAAACTAGGAATAAATATCAATCAAGTAGAATTGGAGAAAAATGGGTTCCTTAAAATTTTGAAAGTTGGTATTGGTTAATCTAGGGGTCCAAGTCAGGATAATGACTTTTAATTAAGCATTTTCCAAGAGGCAACCCGACTTTTGAATTTTTTATTTTATTTTGGGCGTTTTTGTGTTTTTTGTCAAGGTAACCCGTTTGGGTTTCTAATGAAATCTAATGTTTTTGTTTGTGATAAGTATTTAAATAATTTAAAATAAAACACATTCCTTTTAGAGTTCAAACCCAACAATCAATTATCCCCAAGGAGTTTACATGTGACATGGATCCAAATTGATCATTTTCTTATTTATGGGTCATCAACTACAAACTAGGTGATTTTGTTCCATGATTTCATTTCAAATAAATTCTTACACTCTTTCTTCCCAATTATTATCTATATCTTCTCTTATCTTTCAAAACTGTGGGTAGTTTCATTCTATTATGGGGGGAGTGAAAATCCGGGATTTAAAAAAAATGGCTTTTTGTGAAAAGAATTAAATTTAAAAAACCCAATTCATTATCCTTGAATGCATTAATGCACATTTTGAAACATAAAAAATGAAGGTCAAATGATTTTTAATTCCTTGATTATTATTGTAATGCATGTTTCTGTTCATGAGCATAGTTTTTGGAAAGTGAATTTGTCCGATGTGATTTTTCAACATTTACATATTCATCCTCTTAGTAAAAATTCCACAATGCACGTCCCTTGGATTTTGGGTGTAAGTTTGAGTTATTGGGACCCTTTAATTATAGAATGGGGTTTGGGGTTACTTAATTTTTATTTGAGTATCCAACAAAAAGAAGAAAAAAAGAAAAAAAGACCACATAGATTAATATTTTGTCCAAATGTGTGGCGTCTAGCCCTTGGGGATTGTGAATAAATAGTAATCTTTCCCATAGTTTGGATTTATATATCTATTTTAGAGAATTTAAATGACAATATGTGTGGATTATAACACTTGGGGATAATGAATCCATAGTTTTATTTCCCGTAGTAAGTCTTTTTTATATCTATTATGGTTAAAAAAACTACAAAAAAAACTACAAAAAAAAAACTACAAAAAAAAATCAATCAAAAAAATTGGATACTCATATTAAGGTTTATTGTGATTCCCACCTAGAGATTGCATTTTTTTCACCTTGAACAAGAAAATATTCTCCATTTCTTTTGAGATACACAATACACCATCATTCTTAATTAAAATTGGATGAAATGTGGAAATGAATTTGAACAAAGTAATGGGCTTGGGATTGGGATATTATTTTAAACCTATCTTGTTTGAAATGATTTTTAATGGTTTTATGATTGTTTGGAATGATGTCTTTTGGTGAGAAATGTATTTTAAAATGTTTTTGAAAAATGGAATTCAATTTTATATTTTTAAAATACTTTTTTCTCGAGACTAGAAAAACTAAAGTTGGGGGGGTGTGATTACCCACTAAAAAATCATAATATTCATTGATTATATTTTGATATTCATGTGTTTCAATTTCCATAAACATCAATTTTAGTGAATTTTATAAATTGAACTTCATTTCTTATCACAAGTGCAATTCATGTTTAAAGTGAAAATTTGGGCCCAATCAATCATCTATTTTTGGAATTCAATTATTTAATTTTTCAAATTTAATATTTTGGGATATGATTGAATAATTTTTTTGGAAAATTTTATCTTTTAGGATTAATATATTAATCCCAAGGGAATATGGATATTTTTCATCATGAAGTTTATGGAAAAAGCATAATGGGCCTAAGGCCCATCAAACAAAAGTGGGGCCCCAAATCCAAGCCCGATTAAGATAAAATTTTATATTAAAAATTAAAAAAAGTATGGGGATCATTTAATTAAACTATGGATAGAGATAATTTTGAATTTTTCAGGAAGATAATGGGAACCCAAGTTGACATTTGAATGGTGGTCCAGATCTAAACGCCCATAAAGTCATCCCACCATATAAAGTTTAACTTCTAAATGGATGATCCAGTTGGTCTAAAATTTGATAATATGTTAGAGGTCACATGGAATAATATATTTTACTTCTATGATACCTTTGTATTTGGTCATATTAAGTTAAAAATTCATAGGTCAATAAGGGGGATGAATCTGGTACTATTTTTGTGGTCAATATTGTAACATCCAATTTATTTTATTTTCACCCACCTTTTGACATGCCTAATTAATTGGGATGGGAATTGATTATTTATGGTCAAACTGAGGCTCATAATATTACTATATAAGGATATGATATTGAAGGTATTTTGTGGTGTATGTTTTTCTTTCAATTGTAATTTCCCACTTTCATTTTGTAATCACAAATTCGTTTTTCCATGTAAGTTTTTCAGTCATTTTAGTTTCATAGTAAAATTTATTTTTATTATTCACTTATTCTTTTCCTTTTCTTCAAAAATTGATACCATTGAATTAAGTTGTGAATTTATTCACACTATAAATTGTAAATTCTCCACACAATGGTAGATTGTTCATTTTTCTTAATGTTTTTCTTCTTAAATCCCACTTCTTTAAGATGAATTCCTACTTCCATTAACAGAATAACATCAATAGAGGGATAATATTTTATTATTTGGTCCCAGGGAGTTTCATGGGGTGGATTGAAAGTTTTTTATGATCTTAAATTCTTTAATAAGTTAATTATTTTATGAGTTCATTTCATTGACTTTTCTTCTTCTTTTTCTTCACCGACTTTAACGACTACACATTCTGAGTTTTAGTATGATCCAATTCATTAGAGTGATCATGAATGTGATCCTCTAAGTTAATTTGTGATTATACATGGAATTGTGTGTAGATTAAATTGGATAATTATATTGGGGAGTTATCTCATTGATTTAATACCTCTTGAACTATTGAGCAGAAAATTCATAAGAAAGGAAATTCATCCAATTCACCCCAACCAAAAACCTAGGATCAACCCACCATCATAAATTTTTTAGTTATCATAATAGTTTTTTTTCATTAAATTAAATCCATTGTTTTTCAAATAAAATCAATACAAATAATTGGCCACTCCATAGCCAATCCGTCCATCAAATCATAGTGTCTATAGGTTACTTCTTCTATCCTCATGGATTTGATAACAAAAGTAATACTAAAATAGAACACTTACACCATTTAACTTGGGTAAATTTTGGTGCAATGAGATGTATAAAATAGGCTGTGGATGATGTCCCAACATTGATATATGTACCTATGCTAGAAATGTTTGTGGTTAAGAAGTTCTTATGGTCTTGAAAATAAGAGGTTGGGAGGTAGTTATTTCAAGTCGGTGTAAGGACATCCTATATATGGCCTTTACCATAAAGTGGAAGATAAGCACTCTTCAGAAAATCATGGTGATACTTATTTAGAAACCCCGCTAGATCGAGAAGGGTGGTGTCGCAGAAATCATAATAGTAATTCCCTATGACTTTCATCATCTTCTCAATCCATTTACTAGCCTGTTCATTAGAAACTGAAATTTTCTTAGAATCCATTGAACCTACAAAGAAATATCATATTCTATTCAAAGTATATTCATTTTGAAGAAATTTGTAAAAGTAATAAATTTTGGCAAAGACATGAATTTGTGCAACTAGGATTTATAAAGTGAGTCATGAAAGTTTCTCGCATAGGAGAATCATTCATGATCCCCACACAAGTCCCTCTCCCAAGACTATGCATCGCACAACCATATATATACCGTGTCTACACAAATTAGATAATCAACGAAATAACTTGGGTAGAGGATCTACGTGGGAGACTAGTATAGTGAGACCTGAAAAGTCAAAGTCACGAGAGTTGTTTACTGAAATAAAGACCATATTTATAGATAATAAATAAAACCTTCACAACTAGCTTGCAAAGAAAACATAAAAAAACAACCAAGCACATAATATTTTAGGATTCATCTATCATTTTCATACCTTTAACTCATAATTAGACCCTATTTCATGAATCAGATCCAATCTCGAGGGGGGGGGGGTGCTTTTGTTAACACTCCATTTTATCACATGGATGAAAAGGTAACAAAGAGGAAAAACTTAAACAAAGCAGGAGAAATTAGACAGCTAAAGTCAAGAATTAAAATGCCCCAAAAGAGAAGTTCTCCCAAGGTACACCCAAACATCATCGGTACGAAAGGTCCCTATGTGACCTACCTGTGCTCGACACCTACGCACGACACCTGCATGAAAAGACACATTCACCTATAGTATCATGTTTTCCTATAAATAGGACCTTGGGGTCTTCATTTGTACTTATGAATTTTCCCAAAGGCTGATTGATGCTATAATCTCCCTAATACTTCACTCATGCCCTTATAAACCTTTTAAGTAGTTTTCTAACACCTAAAGAAGATGTAATTAAAGGGGGATAGTGGAACTTATGTCCTCCCAGGGTTTAATGTAAACAAAACCTATGTGAGGCATTAACCAAATGCCTAATTAATGAATACTAGTATGAGGTTCCCTTACATAACTAGGATCTTATGTGAATTACCTCTAGGAACACCTGTGGAGACCATTGAAGGCTTGAGCAAGGTCTCTAGAAAGTGTAGTTTCCCAAGTGGTCCATCACTTGAGTTGCTCCCAATTCGCCAAGGAATACCAACATAGAGCACCCCTTGTGTGAGCCTCCTTGGTTCACCATAATCTATAGATTTCATAATCAACTCATGATGCCTCCCTTAAAGACTGTCATGGAAGGGCCTCTATTTCTTTGGATTCCTTATCAGAAAGGACCAAGTTGAAACCTCCACAAAAACCATCGAAATTACAAAACTTGGGAGAAAGGAACATCATCATGTCTCCTATTGGGATTTTAATTTCTACATTCATAGTTTTCCCACACTTTTCATAATAGAGGGTCAGGATCCTCAGGGTCCTCAAGAAATCTATAGTTTTTTATATATATGGTCATGAGGACCCTTACCCTAGGGACAATGTTGAAGAGTTCCCAGTCTGGGATTTCGGGGATAGGACCATGTTCGTCCCTTCTCATCACTTTGTCCTAGAGCCTCTAATTTCAATTAGAGAGGGTAAGGATCACACTTTCTTTTCCCTTAAACATGGGATTAGATCCTCATACTGTTGAGGAAAACATTTTAGGGCATCCCTCATGGAGTAAGCCCCTAGTCTTTCATGTAGGAGGTTTTACTCTTTCTCCTCCCTACCACTGCATCCTTCACCTTCATTTCTTCCTTACCTTGGAGTCATGTCCAATGTAAAGTGAAGGGAGGGAAGTGTCATAGCCCTAACCTCTTCCATTGTAGCCCTAGAATATTGCACCATAGCCCCAACCTCTTCCACCAGTGAAGGAGGAAAAGTGTATGGTTTTTCGAATCTTCTACCTACTCTTGTTTCTCACACCGATCATGAATCACATGGGATTAGAGGTTATTGATGATCAAAACACCCACACAATCCACTAGAATTACTAAACTATGGAAAATATGATTCCTTCCATAACCAAGATATGTAGGATGCCTACCTGAGGCTCGAGATCAATGGGAATCCTCCTTAGGAATAATCCCCAATCCTAATTCCCTTAATCTTGGCATCCTGCTTAGGAGTAATATACGAGATAAGTTCACAAACCACCATTAGTTAAGACATAACTCATGGTCCATTTTATAAGGGAATCCTCTTTAGAAATAATCCCCAACTTAATCTACTCAAAGGGCCATACTCCCCTTTGAGACTTACTGAACTACATGGGATTTGATTCCCATACAAATGGGATATGTAAAATCCTACTTGTGGTCTAAACCCAACACCCAAAATCAACACTGTTCTTTCCTATTCCAAATTCCCAATAGGGTATAATTAAACTTGAGAATCCATATCTCTCTTAAGTTCCTTAGACTGATTCAGAATAAGTCCCACACTAATCTTTGACTAGGAACCTTCCAGCTAGATGTCCTTTACACATGACATTAAACTGTATGGTTAGGTCCTCATCACCTGACCTTAAAAGGTATGATGTGTCCCATTAAGAAGAACTGAACTATGTGGGTTATGATTACATTCATAAGGATATATAGGAATCCCATCCAAGGGTTTGATCCCATCATCATAACAAATCCTATCTCCCTGGATGACGATAAACTCCAGAGTGGACTTAATCTCCTTGGATGACAATAAACTCTAGAGTTCCCCACTGTGTGGACAGAAAACAACCATCATCATAATAATGACCAAATAATCTCCAAGTAGTACATAAGAGGATACCATCGATAGATAACCTCAGATATATTCTAATATCTCCATTTATGAAGAACCTCAGATACATATAGATGATTATAATATCTATACATGATAATAATAGATTTATAATATTGGTTTGACCTGTATCATATTTGGGAATTAATGAAGGATTCATACACATATCTTATATCTATATGAGAGTCCCTTAGTAGGAAATAATTCCCCTCAAAAGGGTGTGTTGAGACCTACCTCCCATCCTCTTAACCAATGTGAGTTATTAAGAATCATTGGTTAAAATACCTAAGGAGTGCCTGCCTTTGGAAAGCAGGTCCCTTCGGATACAGAACCATTGGGTGTTTTCTGTTACACAAACAAGCCCATTGTAAACCATTCAGAAATAGAGAATTGAAATGAGGAGTAAATTATGAGGGAAAAAATCATAAGGATATCATCAATATATAATGATTTTTGAAAAAAATAATAGGACATGGATGGTGAAACATGTTGTCTCATCTCTGAGAAGTTTATGAGGAGAATGTGATGAATGCATAAAAGAATTTATCATATACTTAAATTTTTATCACCAAGTTACTATAGTTTCTTTGATAATTATAAAATTAATAATATGGGGAAACTACTTCAATATCTTTGGACTAAGGTTCTCCAAGAATATGTTAACATAAATAAAGATAAATATTTAGTTTTTATGGTGAAAAAAAGAATGAAAAGTGAAAATGAGATTAAATCGTGTGATTCTAAAGGATCCCTAATAATATATTTATAAAATATCAAAGATAAAGATGGTGTGCATTGAATAGAACATTATTTTCTTTTCGCGTGTCATGAAATATCACCAGAAGTGAAACTATAATGAAATGAAGAATCAAGTATACTCTTCTACTTCAGGAATATTAATCAATTAAAAGTAATATTTTTTTATAATTATTTGATATTAAATATAAAATTACTATCATATATGTTTATTTAAATATAGGAACCATGTGAGTACAAAAGCATTACGGAAATTCAAGGGTAATTCTCTAAGTAACCGAGAAAGGGTGATTCACATGTCAGTGGAGAGAAGCACATGAATTTTTATTTCCTAGTGGACTGATTCTTGTGAAACTATAATTATGTATTGAAATTTAGGAAAACATTTATCTTGGTGTTCTTTAAAACACAATGATACATTATTAATTATGGAATTAATGTTGTTTTGGGAATATCATACTCAATTAATAGTTAAAATAAAACTTGAATAATTGGTAATAAGTGTTGAATATAAAATGTAAGATTCATTAATACCCAATTGTTGAAAGAGAACTATTTTTTTTAAATAAAACTAAATTGTTTTGTCAAGAATATACCATGTACGGTGTTTATACTATTTGGAGATAAAAAACCTTAGTATTATTGATATACTTACTTATCTAGTTTTAGAAAAATATTTTTTTTGAAATAAAGTCCATGCACAAAGAATCCAAATATAATTTTTCTTGACTACATGGACTATTTTAAGAAGAATATTGAGGTAAGATTATATAATCTATAATACTACTTTAAAAAATTTAAGGAATATTAAATTGAAGTAAATAACAAGAATTTTTAGAAGATATGAGTTTCTTTAGGCCTGTGAGCTAAAGAATATATTAATCGATCTTTAATTGATCATGAAAATATAGAGTGGATTTATTCCTAAACTCATATTTATTTATACATGTCATATCCTATGGGACCCATGGAGGCTATAAATACACCCTTAAAAAGGATGGTATAAAATTGGTTACCATTTTATTGAATTGAGCCTTTACTTGATCTATTATCTATGCTCTCCATGTTGTTAGAGCACATGAAAACCTAGGTAGTTAGTGAGTTATTATGGAAAACATGCTATAATGGGAATACCCTAGTAGATAATGTTAGTAAAAGGAGGATTAATGATGATTCTCACAAGCATAAATTCATCATTAAAATGTAAAGTGTATTTATTGCTAAGCTCACATTTCTTTATACACATCAAAGACATGATGAAAGTAGAAGGAGGATCAATAAGTCATGAAAATTATTTCATTATATTTTCTAGTAATACTTCATAAATAAAAACATTAAACCCTAACCATATTTCAAATATAATGAAAAATAGATATCGTATAAATCACCGCAAAATATTCATGTTTTTTCAACAGAGATATATATTTTGTTAAAAGTAATTTTTTTATTGGTAAATAATTTTACCAAAAAATATTTCTTTGTCACTAAATTATTACTAAAACTCTATCACTGAAGGTTACTATGATAGATAAAATATTTTTGTTATAATTATAATAATTATAAAATATAATATAATTATAGGTCAAAACGTTCAGTAATAGATTCATAAAATAGATTTATCTATTGATAATATTATTACAAACATTTATCTTTCAGTCAGTAATATGATTAACAATATTATTTTATCTGTTCTTATAATAAATAATAAATAATAAATAATATCTATTTATATATTATTTTTTAAATAAAATTTAATGTGTGAGTATTCTAATATTTATTGCTAAAATATTATATTATATTTTTAATCTAATTATATAAAATATATTTATTATATAATAATTATATAATTATCATATATGAATCTCTAATAAACTGAGGATTTATTTGAAATAACATGTTCAAATCTATTTTAAAGACATGTTGAAACCTAATGAAAACATGAAGTTCCAAGATATATGCTATAAACATGGTCAAAATCCAAGAGACTTTATATGAAAATCCATAAAACTTCATCTGTAATCTTCTTATCTCATACATTGTATGCCATTATTTTTGTTCATGATTATGATGAGGTCCACACATGTAGTTCACACACTTAGTCACGACATAGCCACAATGGTGGAGATCACCTAAAATAGGCTCAAATTGGTAGCATGATGTAGGTTATACACCATAGTGGATGGAAGCGGTTGATCATTACCACTCATGTAAGTATGTCCCATTTCTTGCACATATGGATGGAAGAAACTCATCTATAATATCACAATGGCAGTAAGAATAAGATTCATATAAAATAAAATAACAATAGGGTAGATGCCCATAAAATAATATAGCAAATCAAATGATAAAATTGAATATTCAAATATAAAATGTTTAATAATCTCATTTGTTTTTTACATATTTTATAAAACATCCAACATATCAAACAAAACTATTTAAATATTTTTAATAAAAGGGTAATTTACAAGATTTTTTTACTCTAAATGACAATTTGATTGTAAAAATGTTGAATGAAATAAATTAGTCACTGAAAAAAACTAATAGCAGGATGGAATCTTAAAAGGAATGCATAACAATTTTGTAATAAAAAGTTTAAAATGGAAATCTCAAGTAGGCTCTATAAAATAAGAATTTTATAAGATTTCAGGGAAACTTTCAACACTATAGGGATTTTAATCCTGTGGGAATTTTAACTTTATTTAGACCCTGAATAAAAGTCTAAGAATATTATATTATTTGAAATTTAAAATCATATAGGGTCATTTAGAATGAAATTTCAATGGGTTAACAACTGTGTAAGAATCTATTTGAAATTTTTATAGGGTTAATATAGAACCGACTTGAAATTTTAAAGGTTCATTTATAGAACCTATAAAATATAACCTATTTGAATCAAGGAGAATAATAAAATCAATAAAAACAATAATACATAAATGAAAAAACTGATTTACCCAACCTTCAACATTTGATCCCATATGTAACCTCAAATAAATGTGACAAGTTCTCCTCTAGAATTACCATTGTAATTTCATAAACTAGGTTCACCACATTCTTCACCTATACATAATTCATTTCCAAGTATTTATCTGATCCATGATGAACTCCATCAACCTAAAAATAATACATGAATACATATTCCCATGAAACACCTAAAATCATACATTTCTTAATGATATAATCACCTCACATATCATGCCCCAACACAATTGAAAGTTAAAAAAATAATGTGAATAAAAAATTGTTCCACCACCTTCAGATTTGAAAAAACCAACAAAAAATAGGATGACTTTCTTTATAGACATTGAATTTATGACATGCATGATAAATTAAATGCTTAAAGGTCCCAATAAAAATCATGGTGTGGAGGCTAATATGGTCTCTCAATATCATATTGACCATCTCAAATAAGGGACTCACTTACATAGAGGTTATTGAGTTAGTTGGATTTATGGACACCACCACATTTGACATGAAGTCCATCTTCTAGGAGGGTTTCTTTTATAATTTCAAAATAGGGTAAGAGGAAGAAGCAATAAATAAATCAAAAAATTTCCCTTTAAAAATGTTTTTAATATATTTTTTTCGTTTTTTTAAAAACTATATATAATTATTTCCATTTTTTTTCTTAAAAAACAAGAATTAATAAATATATAAAAAAATTCATATACCTTCCAATTATCAACTATTATTATTCTACAATGATATTTATTGTTGAAAATAAAAAAGAAAATTTAGGATCTTACTGATCTAATTATAATACACATAACATAAAAGATATTGAGA
The DNA here is from genome assembly GCA_963277665.1 of Viscum album. Classification (NCBI taxonomy): domain Eukaryota; kingdom Viridiplantae; phylum Streptophyta; class Magnoliopsida; order Santalales; family Viscaceae; genus Viscum; species Viscum album. The sequence goes on along the minus strand of OY728140.1, from coordinate 807,450,782 downwards.
AAAAAAGGATACCCTATCAAAGAGAAATAAATATAAATAAAAATTATATGGCCAATTATTTTTAATTAGGGTTTTATTCCATAAAACAAAACAAAATGATACATCTTGATTTATTATCAATTTTGTGATCACCTATGAATAGACTAAACATCAATCTGATTTAAGATTTATTTCTTTAAATTAAAAGAATTAAAAAAGGAAAAAAATAAAGGACGCAATAAAAATGTGTGCTTGATAATTTTGAGTTTTATAGGTACAAAGAATGAGTTTGAGTTTGATTGGTATAATGAATCAAAATATACAATTTAAAAGAGTATAGATACTAAATTGATTCAACATATTTGGAAGAGATTATCTATATATATAATAATGTAGCACTCATCAAATGAATATATATCAAACTTAATATAAAAAAAATATCTAGAATAAATATAAATATAGATATATATATATATATGATGTTTAAGAAAAAAATCTTTTTCATTTAATATTATAAGGATTCAAATTAAGGATAAGTGTATAGGGAGATTTTTAAACCAATCATTCCAAAAAAGGGCAAGAAAAATAACTAGTAAAACAAGTAACAATACATCTATATAGGAACATTAAAGGTCAAAGACAAGAAATTTTTGACTTGTATGGTAGATTATACAAATTTTAAGAAAAATTACATAAAATTTTATAAAAAAAAGTAAACAAAAATATTATTTTACTTATAATAGAAAATATCCTAGGAAAAATTGATTTAACTGGAAAAAATTGTATGAATTACCTACAAAATTTTAATTATTTTCAATACTTTCAATATAATTTTATAAAACTAATTCACATTTTTAAAATCACCAATATCAAAGTGACCAAGAAATTTATACAGGAATTGTATTTCGTCAGTCTAAATTCTTAGTATGCATTTAAAAGAAAATTCTTCATCCACATGAAGAATTTATCATAATAAAGGGTTATAATAGTTTTAATTATTGAAAAACAGACATTAAAATTCTTGAAAACTTAAGTGAAACAAAATAACTTTTCAATAAATCATTGTGGAGGAAAGTCAACATATTTCCCCCTTGTATAATCTCCCCAAATTCACCATAAACCTAACATGACCTAATTTTAAAAATACTGACACAAAAAATTTTGAGTAGAAAGGAGATTATTTTCATTATATAAATTAAAAATATATAATATACACACTAATGTTCTATTATATATTACAACAACCAAGTTCATCCACACATAAGAATATAGTAATATGTGACATAAATTTTTTTCATGTGTACCATTTTTAGAAAATATTGGTAATGACTAAAATAAAAAGGGGGAATTAATCAACTTTTTACCATGTATAATATCTCAAATGTTATTATTACAATGGTATAAAAGTACTTAGTTAAGTAAAATCAAGGAAATTCATGTAGGCTTAAGATCAATGAAGTAAGTAATCTGTATATAAATAGTACATCCTTACCCAACAAGTGACATTGAGTAAATTCCCATTGACTTCACACATGTCTAGCACGATATGTCTACAAAGCTTTATTACTGAGCCCTGATACCTTGATAAATAGTAGGGGATGAAATTATATTTAATGGAGGATGAGAGAGGGGTGAAACTATCCAAATATATTTTAATTTAAAAGTATTTGAATAATTTAATTACAAAAAACTACAAAACAAAACTTGTGTTAATTAAATGAACAAATTAAATAAGAATATAATATAATTACTATAGAAGTTCTGTTAATAATAAATTTATTGTAACATATTAAATATTTTACACCAATATCTCAATATGATATTCAAAACAAAGATAAAAAAATGAAAAAAAGAAACAAGTATAAGTATTTTATGTGGTTTTCTCTAATGGTTGTAAGAAATGAGAATAAAATTTAGCGAGTGATAAATTCATTAAAATCCATGAAATAAAAATCAATTCATTGGAGTTTATATTCATTTCCTTTATACAAAAATACAATAATTTTAATAATGAGAAATATAAGACAAAAGGAAGGATAGAAACTTACCGTTAAAGGTAATGAGTCTAGAAATCAGGGACTCTCGATTCAACTTAGTCACAATTTATTATACTATTCAATATATCCTATTAAATTATTAACAACCTAAACACATAAAAAATCATATGTATGGTCTATAAGAATCTCAATTAACATGACTTAATTACCCACCAAACTATAAGATAAAATTATAATGACCAACATCTAGTGAAACTGTGGAACCACAACATGTTCATTGCACCAACAAGATCAAGATCACACCCAAAAAATATTATAAGTATAGAATCAATATCAAAATCAATTTTATTATGGAATATTAATTTAATAAAATGAATATATTTTAGTTACACATAAAGCATAATGAGAATCATACATTGATTAATAAAAAACACCACATTGAGGCATTATGCATAAAAATTAAAAAATAATTTTTAACCTAATAAAAAGAGGGGAACATTATTAAAAAAAGGAATAATTAATTTTCTTATAATTATATGATTGGAGGTGTTATCATAAATAATTTTTTTAACTTCCCCAATTAAATGTGTACAATTTACATGCGGATTGTATATTTTGATAAAATATATATAATGAAAACATTTTAGTTCAATTAAAATATAACTCACTCCTTAATAGATATTATTTATAGGGGTTTCATAAATTTTATGATTTCTGGAATGATGTTTTAATTTGTGAAAGTTTAAATTTAAAATAGAGGGATTCACACTACATTCACAATAAGATATTTAGAAACTATGAAAATATTTTTTCACATTTTTTAACTTCCAACATGTTCTTCATAAACTAATTCATTTATTTATTTACCCTAAGAATTAATTTTACCTTGACTACTATATATTATTAGTATAGTGTAATAAAATGTTCATATAAATAAGGATTACCACCCAATTCTGGTGACTTTTGAGGAGAAAGTATATGAGGATGTGAGTTGGGGATGCATGGGATGCGAATACACAAAGGATGAAAAAGGAGAGACATAGATGAACCAAATGGAATCATAACTAGTGAATAATGCTGTGGAATAAAACAAGTGGTGATGAACTGAAGGGATGAACTATAAGGAAACAAAGATAATAAGAAAAATTTTGGAGTTATAGATTATTTTAGGCTGATGTTTGACCAGTATAAGCCATAGAATTTAAGTATGTATGGTTATTTGTTTCTAGAATGTAATCAGAAAATTTTTGGGGAGTAGCCAAATATTAATTCATTTGAGGGTAAGATAAGAGTGTATTTGTGTTTCATGAAAAAAAATTTATTCAATTAAATTTATCTTTTTCATGCCTAATTATAAATATAATATTTTGAAAAATAAAAAAATTGCTCAGATGTTAAATTTAAAAATTAAATAATATATAAAATATACAAACTGTATATATTTATAGTTTATTTACATAGAAAAATTATATATAGTTTGTTATCAAGGAATATATTTTGTTAAAAAATTAAATAGAATAAACAAATAAAAAATAATTTTCATATTATTTGAATTTTTTTGAGTAATTTATTTCAAAATATTTTTATAATGATATAATATTTATTGTTAATAATAATTAATAATAAAAATTTTACTTATTCATAAAAACATTATTTGTATTAGTTTGATAAATTAACTGCTTTAACTATAATTAAAATATTTTTTGGTATTTAATAACTAATATCAAAATATAAATTTTTTAGTAAAAAAATTATTGGTATTTAAAATTAATATCAACAAGACATAATATATGTTGGAGTAACTTAATTTTACCAATATATATTTTATCTATTTCTAATTTTTCTATTGGTACTGGTCATTTTATTTATATTGAGTTAGAGTATCAAATGAATACATTATGTCTTAAAATAGTGTGATTAGATGTAAAAATTTAGTTAAGTCTAAGTCAATAAATAAACTCACAATAATAAAAACACAAAGTGCATATAAGGTAATTATCCCAAAGGTTTCTAATGATATTAAAATAATCACTAAGATAGAAAATTTGTACTAAAGTAGAATAAAAAATTAATTTTAAAATGGTGCAAATATCTATTTCAGATAATGGGAGTAAGATAAAGTTAAACAAAGTCACTTACCAATATTTACAAATAATTGGGATTTTAACATGTTCTACAAGGGATCATGAAAAGTTAATATTCCAGTTACATATACTATGTAGGAAAGATAAAACCTAATAGAGATGGTTTTATGATCACTAAGACATGGTGATATATTATTCAATAAGAATAATGAATTTTCATACTATAAGGAATAAGTAAATAGAAACAAGCTATTTTTGAAAAGTTCATAATAATTTAGTGAAATAGGTTACATTTACCAAAATAATGTTTTTATTTTGGAAGTTTCTCTAATTTATATAAATTCATTGGTAAGTATTCAAGAGAAACCATACATGGGTCTTACGGGTGTGGTGCCAATAAGTATTGATTGGTTATACCAAATTTCTATTCTTAAATCCATTTTAATTCCATATATTATAACAAATTCATATAATTACTATATTGGTAAATGTATTTTAAGGACACCTTCCTTGGAGTAAATCCTATAGAAGTTTAAAAAATTATGTGACTAGAAAGGATGACAAAATCAATGAAATTCAATACGAGATGAAAGTTTCAAGTATCCATTTATAAGTCAAAATAAAAATAATAACCATAGAATATTCATTTGGAATGAAAGTATGCTAAGTGTCTACAAGATGGTATTAAGAGTGATATAATTTTTCTAAGTAAAATATATTGATAATATTTTTTTTTACAATTAGTTTAAATTATAATGAATGTAGTTCTCCAAAGTTTGACTTAATGTAGTAAACTAATTTCAAGGGAATAAGATCAAATGGGGTAGATATAAATATTTTTTAGACCAATTAAACTTATATCTACCGAAAAGGTGTTGAAAAATATAAGATTGTAACAATTCAATATGGAATTGTTTCTTATGTCACATGGAATAAATATATCAAAAAAGATATGTATGATATATAAGAGGATATTATAATGGTTATAATAATTTTTTAAGATTTGGTGATGGATCTATAACATTTTCCATGATATATAGTAGATATAATATGTGAAACTCATATATTATGGTAGGAAAACATTATTTAAATCTAATATAATTATATAGGATATATTCAAATATGTCCAATTATACTTAATAAAATACTAGGGATATGTACCTAGTATATGGATAGAAAGGAACACTAGTTTTAAGGGGACACAAATTAGTCTTCCTATGGATCAGTTGGATCTAAATTAATAGTTAGGATAAGGTAATGAGCACTAGTATATCATTAAATACAATGTTTACAATATGTAAAAAATATCATGTATTTTGTAAAATCTGATGCACCTAAAGAATAAGCATTATGTACATAATTATTTGTTCTAGTTCTTGGAATCACACCTAGTAAGTAAAGTATTATCATAATATAAATTATGACAATCTTATGATATTGGTTCTAGATAAAATGTTATGTTTAGGTAGAGGGAAAATGGGGATATACTTTAGGGTATCATATCTTGAGGAGTCTTACTCAAGGAGGTGAAGTCAAAAATATTAGAGTAACCATGTTAGAAAATTTTGATAGGCCCAAATATTAAATCCATAACTCAATATAAGCACGATCTTATCATGTGAGAGATAATAGTTTGACATTTTTCAAGTTGGATCTAGTGAAAGTGGGAGTATTGTATAAGTGGGTTCCCTAGACTTATCTTGAACTACACTTTTTTATTACTATATCATTTATATAGAGAGTTATACATGTCGTATAATTACCGTAATAGTGTTAATACTCTTGAATCCACTATTTACATTTTAGTGACCTTATATTATTTTTCAAATCAAAAGGTTATAATAGTTGTCATCCATAATGAGAACCTCAAGATACCATGTTAGTAATATTAAACATATGTGCTATTTTCTAGATACATCATGATGATAAAAAATAGATGATGTATGACTATCAAGTGTTAGGGATTATAAGCTTTCAAACTTATTCTCAAGAAGTATTCACTTTGTGATCTTGAGTATATGAGATCATATAAACTAACCCACCAAAAGGAATACCACATGTTTTGGGTGTCATTGGTTGTTCCTATTTATGAAAATGTGTATTGGTATCTCCACTTGAGATCATTATCAATGTATACCACTTGATCAAATAATTTGTTTCAAGATGAAAACCATGAAATTTATATTGTGATGAAGCATCTTGTGTTGGTTTCATTATTGGTAGTATGAAATTGATGAACGATCAATATATAATTTTTTTCTTCTAAAAGGAAGAGATATCTATGGACCAATTGAATAGGATGGAAGTACCTTTATTAAATCCACAACCATGGCGATTGATTATAACTCCATCTTATAAGTTAATGAATAAAGAAGACAAGAAAAAATTATGACACAAATTGTGTGTCCTTCTTTATGAGATATCGCAAGAAAAAGAGATTATATTACATGATATGAGTTTGAATGAGTTTGTCAATGCCATGAATAAACCTTATCTCATTAGGGTCTTTGATAAAAAACTAGACTATGCTCTAGTCCTGTGAGTATTACTCACTACTATTGAGATAAGGTCCTAGAGTGTCACACACAAATCATATTTAGAAGCTTTTCTAATTATAGAGAATTATAATTTTAGGACATAGTGGGAACTATAACGGTGGTTGGGTAATATACAAGTTTAAATGATCACAATTATATAAATAAATTCAATATTATTTATATTTATAATAATAATTTTTGAATTTATTTACATATTATATTCAGGGGTTATTTAGTGAATACAATTAACAAAATGTAAAATGAATATTTAATACTTAACATTCAAGGATCATTTTATATTTTACAGGGGAGTCAAGATGAGTTAATGGATCATATTTTATCACATAATATAGTTTTAATGTTACAAGTAAGTGATAAAATACTTATAACAATTGTGACTTGTTTTTGTATTTATAATGGTTATTTTGGGTTGTTTTAGAAGGGTTAAATTATTAAATGGATTAAGTGAAATTTTAATAAGTTTAACCTTACCTATAAAATCCAAAATAACCCAAAAAGTGAATTTTAATTCCCTTGAATTTCAATAGTTATCTCTATTATCTCTGAAGTTCTAGAGAGAGAAGCAGACATTTGGGGGCACTCTTATCTATGAATCACATCTTGGATCAAAGAGGCAATGTTCCTGCAATCACGTTAATATAGAAATGACTTTTTTTATTTATGATAGGACATGGAGTACAAAGATAGAAAACCAAGAAATATTTTAGAGTGTGTTTGGATGATCTGGAGGGCTCCATCTTCAGTTCCTTTGAGAAAAAATATCCAATAGTGGGCGAACAATCATTCAATAAAAATTTAATGAGGTTTAGTTTCAAATTTGATTATTCATGTTTAATTTAATTTACACATGATCCTTGGGTGGTTACTGGGCTGTGGTTACATTGGTGATGACATTCTGACATCAATCATAATGTAATAGTTTGAAATTACCATTATTGTATACTTACAATGTGCTCCCTATAAAAATATAGAGAACCAAGATTAACTTATTACAAATTATTAATCTAAGTAACTCTTTATATTTGAGTGTTGAAGATGAAAATAAGCTATGGAATAAAATAATTTTCCATCCAAGTTAAATAAATTTAAGTAAAATCTCAAAGTAAGATGTGGAGAGAGATATAACCCAATAGAAAAGAGAACTATATATTATAATTGAAACTTGTAAAATAGAAAATAACCCATAAAAGTCCCAAAATAGTAAAGATTTATCCTACTATACCACTTAAACTTATACACTTTTAATTATGTGGGACAAAGAGATTTGAATCAACCAATGTTTGTATTTAATTTATCATTTTCATGGTTTATTTCACCATGATGACTAATGTGATGTTTATAGAACAAAAATATGAAGTTTTGGAGTTGTTGAAGATATTAAAAAGGAAAGTTGAAAAAAATGGGAGTGCATATTATGAAATTGAGAACATATAGAAAAAGAGAGTCTCTAGAATTTTTATAGAATCATATATTTCTATTATTTTTTTAAGAATCAATATAATGATCCTTATACTCTGAAATGGAATGTATTTTTTGAGAAAAAATAGAACCTTGGTTGAAATAGGAAGAACCATGCTTACTCAATACAGAATCCCAAAATTATTCTAGAGAGAAGCTGTAAGTATATTTGTGAATAATCATAAAAAATGATTGTTAGAGCCATAATAAAATATAATTCATTATGATATATGTTATAGAAATAAATATATTGAGAAAAACCTTAAGGATTTTAGGATTTTTGTTTTAATGAAAATAAGACGTCCAAATTTGGGAATTTTTTTTGAAAAATATAATGAAGGAGTGTTCATGGGTTATTCATCCAATGGAAGAAGCTACAGTTATGTGAACTAAATCCTAAAAAATCTAGTTGATTCCTATGATGTGAAAGTAATTGAAAATAATCCCGACATAAATAATATAGGTGAAGGATATTTTGAAGAAATAAATGAAGACAACATGTATAATTCTAAACATGTCAATGAAATAGATGTTGATCATGATACTATTCAAGTTAATACTTACTCTGATTTGTTGAGTGATAAATAAATTATTGTTGAAAGTAAAAGAAAAATATTTTAAGAGTTGAAAAATCATATTAAACCTAAAACATTTTTTGGAAGTTAGGATACTTTAGTATACACTAGAATAAAATTGAGGCTTAGAAATAAAATAGTTCTTGTTTCATAAGTTAAACCATAATTAGTTACAAAGGTGTTAAGAACAAGGAGTGAATAAATGATATGAATTATGATATGGATCTAATTGAGAAAAATGACACATGGGATCTTGTCCCTGGATCAGAAGGAAATAATGTTATAATAACGGAGTGGATGTTAAGATATAAACATAATGAAAGGTAAGATATGAATGAATTAGGATATATTAGTTTGAGAAGGTTATTCATAAGTGTAAGATATAGAATTTGAAGAATTTTTTTTACCTATTGAAAGAATTGAAGGTATTATAATGAACATAGATATTGCATCTCACAAGCACTATAAAGTTTATGAGATGAATGTGAATTGTGATTTCTTTAATAGATATCTTTAAGAAGTGGTTTTTATTAATCTACTTGAAGGTTTTATACTTGATAATGGTAGAAATATAGTGTATAGGTTGTATAAATCCTTGTATATGTTAAAATTGGACCCTAGAGACTGGTAATCCAATCTTGATAGTTTTTTAAAACAATTGAACTTCTATAAAGGAAATGATGAAAAAAGAGTATATGTGAATGATATTATCAAAGGTATCATAATTTTAATTTTCCTTGTTGATGATATTTTTTTGGGTGACACAACATATTCATGAGATGAATTTTAAAAAAGTGAAGATGAATTTTTATATGTCAATGACTAGAGAGATTAATTTATTTTTGGGATTATAAGTTAGATAGGAATAAATATAAATTTTATATATATAGAGAAATATTAAAACGAATTTCTGATGTATTTCTACTTGTAATATTCAAATGATGTATCCACACCCACGAAAATTGGTGTGAAGTTAAGAAAAAAAAAACAGGAAAAAGTTTGAATCAAAATAAATTCAAGAAGATGATCAAAAACATTCTTTATCTTAGGACTTCAAGGCTAAATATTTTTTAAGTAGTGATTTTTTAATATTAAAGTGATTCAATTGAATTAAACATGTTGGATACTAAAACGATTCTCAGGTATATCAAAGGAACTTTGAGTTACAATATAGTGTATAAAATAAGTAAAGAACTAAAATTGCTGGGTTTTAGTAATACCGATTGGGATAAACATTATAATGACAGAAAATCAACATTGAGATGAAATTTATTTTTTGGAGAAAGTTATGTGATCTGTAATAGTAAGAAACAAGGTCTCAAAAATTTGATTATAGATAAATGAAAGTATGATTCTAAGAAAAATTCATATGAAAAAATGTAATATATAAAAGTGTAGGTAGAATATTTGAAGGTGAGCATTGAAAAACCATTCAAAATTACTTTGGATGATCAAAATACCATTTATATTTCTCAGAACCCAGTGAAAATCTCTATATACAAAAATATTGATATCAAATATCAATTCATCTAGGAGAATTTTGTTAATTAGGACATGAAGTTGAAGTATCCACATGAACAAGATTAACACAGGGAGGGGGGATCCCATGATAGAAAAAACAATTAAAGGGTTATCCTAAGTACCCTTAGAAGACAGGTAGCCTACCGCATTTTTATTTTATAACGGGGGAGAAACGTTATGTGTGTTGATTTAGGGGGAGAAAAACCTATCAATACCCAAATATTTCTTATCATTGATGGATTTAATTCTCTTAAAAATATTTCTTTATCCAATAGTGTAGTGTCTGCACACTTCTCTGTGAAAAAGTGTTTTAGTTGAAGTAAAATTTTGAGTTATTGATGTTGAAAGAAACCCCAAAGGGTGTGATTAAATAACCCAATTGAATTTTTTAATTTTTAAATATATGTTGTATTTTTTTCTAAAATTAATTAATAGTAAAGAATGTTTTTGAGAAAAAGTGAAAGGTGGTTTTCTGAAAGTCATATGTTCAGAATATGTATTGAAAAATAGTGTATATGAGTTTGTAGAAGTCCATGTGGTCTATATCTTGATTTAGAAGTATCTATGTTGTTTAATTTTTATTCATGAAATATAAATCATGTTTTTAAGGACATAGTTTGATTACCATGTCTGGAAGTTACCCATATTCCAATTGTTTTGAATGTATATTGATAATGGAAGTTGTGATATTTGATGAACTATTATAAAAATGACCATTTAAATGATATTAAATTTATTTCTAGGTTATCTGAATTCATATGGTAAATATATTACAAATAATATGAAGAAATCTGATAAGTAAAAATCCTTACATAATATGAAATAGAAAAAAACCTTATGATAGGTTCATTAGTTAATGAAAATATAGAAAAGGGAAAATCCTCACATAAGGGATGATGATTGAATATTTGAAAAAGTGATGAAAGATTTACTAAAATAAATAAGATTAATAATTTCTTATATAAAGGTTTATAAGATGATATGTAAAGGTTTAGCAGCTAACAAAATTTAATAAGTTGAATATATTTTGGAAGATAGGTCCAGAATTGATGTTTGATGATGCTTTGTTGATTATTAAAAGAAACAAACATCATGGTGGTTTACTAATAAAATATGATTTAAGTTGAGTCAAATTGACAAGGGAATAAAAAAATCTATAAACATATTGTTTAGAAGCTGAATTGTGGAACTCTTAAAGAAAATTTCTTTTTTGAGTTTGATGGTTTCAAAGACAACCGAATCTGCAGAGAATTATGCAGATCAATGAAATCTAAAGAAGTTTAAGAGTAGAATTGAATTCCAGACCAAGAAGAATGAAATATTCTCTAACGTGAAAGACAAATTCAAGAAAATTCAGAGTTTAAGGAGATAGATTATAAGTAGATTGTAAGTATAATAATATTGGAAGTTATGAAGATGACTTGTGAAGAAGGTGTGAGGCTATAATCTAGTGTTATAAAAATGTGTTGGAGCTACAGAAGAAGAACACTAGAAGCTTAGAAGCTATTTCCTATTTAGTTTAAAGATCCAATGGTTGAAAATGATTGTCTAAATTATAGGAAAAGGAAAAACTAGAAGCAGAAGTAGAATGAAGTTTATATCTAATTTTTTAAGTATGTGGAAGTTAAAGAATGAAAAATTCCAAAAATATTTTTCATAACATTTATATTAATTAAGATACATGGTGACAATGCTAATATAAACATTAAGGTAAAAAATTCACAAATTTTAAGATGTGATTATATCCAATATTTTTATAAGATTTTAGGATGGTTGATGTTAAGTTTTATAGAGTATTTATTGAAGTTATAATTTGATATTTTTTTGAGGCAATGAAATTTTTTGGATGAATATTTGAGTTATCTAGAATTACAAATTATAGAGCCCACATTCTTTGTATTTATGAGAGTATGTTTTTTTATATAAATGGGAAATGTACTTAGGTTTTGAGGATGATAATTTGGAAATATAGATTAAGATATCTGAACCCACATGATTTGGAATATCCTTTGGGTAAAAGAAGAAGATATGTGATTCTAGATAATCTCTTATTAGTGAATGAAGATCCTAAACACTCTAAGATAGCCGAGTCAAGTGAAAAAACATTAAATTTACAGTTATTAAAGTTCCAGGTGGTGAATTTATAGAAAATGAGTTAGTGATTAGGTGATAATTTTGATTAATTTGAAGGCTATAAGGATGATTGGTTTTTTATAGAAGCATCATAGGGTTAAAGTTATCTTGATCATTCCTTTTGATGTTAGCCTTTTAATTCAGTGGGAACCAGAATAATAAATCATTAGGATATGCAAGTGTTGGGAAACACTATTATATAAAGGATGATTCTTTTACATACCACTTAAGTGTTAGGAAACAATTTTGGGTTCAATATGATACTTTCCCCATTGTAACCACTTACAATAATAGTAGTAAATCTATATCTCAAATTGAACTTGAGTACAATAAAATGTAGACACCCACACCGAGGTTGAACACTGTAAAAATACCATCTGTGTTATGTTTATTTATATTCTTATTGCATATAGGTAAAGGTGATATATAGAGTTTAAGAGGATCGAGGCTCTAATAAGCCATAGAGGTTGATTTCAATTTAAAGGAATTTATAAAAGAATACCGTTGATTAAACTATCCTTTCTCCGTGGTACTTCATATTCCTAGTTACTTCATATATATATTTATATATATTGATATAAATACACTTAAATAAATATATGTACATTTATATATTTAAATAACTATTTAAATTAAATATTCATATATTATATCCTAATATACATTTTAATGTATTTAAACACATTATTAAATATTTTTACTAATTAATATAAATTTGATATTTTTTTATATTTTTTCATATTTTTACTAATGATATGATTTATACATTTTATGTGTAAAAATATTTTAATTAATTAATTAATTAATATATTTTATAATATATGATTATATTTATAATATATATATATATAAACATGCACATATCATTATACATATATATGTATTTTGTAAATATATATATATTATAAATTATATTATATTAATATAAATATATACATTTAAATATGGAATATATTTAATATATTTATTTATTTATTTATATAGTCCATGTCACTATTTTTTATAATGTATATATATATATGTAATTGTAATTATATATATAATTATAAATAAGTATAAAATAATGAACAAAAGTATAAATTATTTTTTACTTTTATATATATTATATGTATATATATATATATTATTATATAAAACCTATTTATGAATGTATAAATATGTATATATATAATATATGTTATGAAAGGTACCCTTTATTAGTGATAAAATACCATTGATAATATATGCACATTTTTTAGCACTAGGAAAAATATTGATAAAGAGTTACCTTTATCATTAATAAAAAAAACAATAACATAGGGTGTGTTTTTATCAGTGTTTTTTAGTGATGACACTACTACATTATGAGGATTTGTATTCATGAAAAATAGCCTTCATCAAGGATGATAAAGGTCGAAGATCTTTATCGATGCTAAAAACATTGATAAAGAAAACTTTTATCAGCACTAAATTTAACACTGATAATGACGCTATATTTAGGGATGATAAAAGAGGATTTTATTAGTGATATTATAAGATCTAGGTTCTTTAGTGAAGTATAAAACCTTTTTATTTTCTATTTAATCACCTGTTTTACATTAATAGAAGTTTCATAAGGTTTCAAGGAGCTTTCGGGAGCCTTCAGGAATGTTTGGGCATGGAGTTCTGGTTTTTGAGGAAGCAGGACGAGGCGCATGGTTAGTGCATGGTTTGGTTAACCATGCACCTAAACCATGTGGAGTAGAAAGGGGAAGAGTGTGGTTTGGGAAACTATGTGAAGGGGTCCTATAAACCAAGCAAGGTCTGTAATTTATTGTAGATTCATCTTGTATATTTGCACATGGTTTTTATAAATGTGCACATAAACCGTGTGAGGTGTGGTGCTCCTAGACAATAATGTTGCACAGTTGGTGCACCGTTTTTCCAACTGTGAACCCTATTAAAAATTCTAGAAATTACCATTTTTCCCTCTTTCCATTAAAACTATTTTTCCTTATCCTCCTCCCTCATTTGCATAACTGCTCCACCATATCTCTCTCTCCCTTTATTTTTTGGTTTTTTGGTGGATATCCCTCATTCGGAATCTAATTACATCACCGTCAGTCACATTGGAACACCCTTAATAAGTCTAACCCTATGTTATCTTATTTATCAATTTATCTTACTATCTAAATCTCTTCCACCATTTTTAATTTTTATGATCTATTTTTAGGTGTTTTCTTAGGTTTTATAATTTCACTCATTCTAGCCCAAACATTAGGCTTGTTCTAGAAGAGGATTCATATATGGGGCTAAGGTAGGCGGTCTAAGAATTTTACCTAAAAGTTTCAATGTTTATATATTATGTTGTTGTGTCATACACAATACTTTCTATGTGTTTCCCCTAAAATAAATATTTCTGTAATTAGTCATCTAAGCCTAATCTTAGAAATCCCACAAGACCCCTAGACGCCTTTGGAGGTTGATGAATTCAACTTGAACCACCCCTTAGGGTGTGTTTGACGTAACTTCCAAATTAACTATACCTTTATTATGACCAAACCACTCCTTAGGGTGTCTTTATCTTATCACTAATAAGAGTAATAAATCAATTTGAATTACTAAATTTTGAAACTACATGAAACTTCACTTGGAACTATGTTTTTTTACTAAATATACTTTTGGATACTATTATAAACTTTGGATCACACTTTTAATGCTGTGTCCTTCCTTGAGAAAGCCTTTCATTCTTTTGAGAATGCCTTAAGTGAGCTCATAGGACACCACCCAATTAAATGATATGAATTCCAAGTGGTACACCCATCTTGGATTAAGTTATTGTCTTACTTTAATGAATGCCTCAACTTTATGATGTGGATTCATCCACCTCTATAGAAAATTTAGAATACTCAAGATGATCTCCCCAAGTTTGACCTGATGTATTTGGACAAGTAATGCTCTAGATCAGACTATTTGATTCCAATCAAGTCTTTTTTGCTGTGAATGGGTATATTTTTATGGTTTGGTTAGAAACTATTAGGGGAAGAATTCCAAGGGTTCAACCCTTGGATTACACTCAAAACCAAATATCCTAACATTTCACTTGATAACCATGAGTGGTATTGACTTCCCATATCCAAGAATCCTATGGGATTTACATGGATTCCTAGTGGACCGTATTCTAGAAAATCTATGAGATATTCATAAAGTCCCTTTACAAATTAAATAGTCACATGATTATAGAAATATGAATTAAAAAAAAGAAGGTAGGGTTGGATGGGTATTCCTTGAGGAACTCAAGATGACATGGTTCAAATTTATTTCACTACATTTATTTATTATACATGAAAACTATTATATCTTATATTCACATACTATATTTTCATTATACACCATTGATGGTGTCCTACTAAGTTTTACTCACACCCTATCCAAGACGCCTCTTGATACTTGGTAAGATTTAATGGATGTAGGTAAGGATAAAGGTAAGTTCCCTATTATAAATTCTTGATTTCCTTTATTAGGATGGGAGTTTGGGAGTACATGAATAATATAGTGCTCAATATTCTCATGGATACAAATATTATTTGTATTTAATTTATTTTTATTTATAATATTACTTCTTATATGCTTTCCACTATGTTTTTCTACTTCATATTTTATATTAACATGATATCTTTTGTATATCATATTTTTTACTATTTTATGCCTGATATTTATTATCTGGATGGATTATGTATTGTATTGAATTTATTATTTTTGGAGTCTTTATTTGAAACTATTTACACTATAATAAAGAGGGTATATTATCCCCACCACACCACCATAAACCCTCAGTTTTATTCATAGCCATTGACCAACAAGGAGGTACACTTGAGTTATTAGGACCAACCAATCTGGTTAATTATTTATGAATCAGGCTAGGACATCACAAAGTGGTATTAGAGGATATTTTTTCATTTCATTAATATTTGGGGTTGGTAATAGTATACTATGAATTTTCAGAACTTTTTAATGATCTTTTTTTGGGTGTAGCTTACTCAAATGTGGGGGAAACCAAGTTTTCATAGATGATACTTATTGTCCTAGATTTAACATGTTATAGTTGTACTACATTCATCATTGTGTGATGAAAACGATTTATGGTGTTGTGTTATGATTATGGATTTCTACCCTTTAGTTTGTATAGTAAGGGACCATTATTTCAAACATTAGTATAGGAATGCATAGATTTAAATGATATATATATTCCATTCCATGCATATCTCATCACTTGTTATTCGTGCTTCTTATTATATTTTCATTAGTATTTATTCTATTAATTTATAAAATTTCTTGCAGGAGAAAAAAATTGTTTGCATAAAGCACATGTATCAATCTAAATGGCGTTTTTCTATATAGAATCATAATGGAACCTTATCTAGACAATTTTAACATGGTTAAATATATCAAACCATGGTTACATAAGCTGAAACAATTAGGTGGTTATAGTAAAATGGATTTCTAATTTTAATTTATATTTTTTTCCTATATAAATTTGGAATGAAAATACATATAACTAAAACATCATATATACGCCTATTAAATTTTAATACATGATGTTAAACAACTAGTTGTAGTTAAATGGAGTTCTAATTAAAACTTATAATGTTTATATCTTTATAACATGGGAATGTAAACCCATATAACTGGAACATTAAATGTGAATTTACTAAATTATAACCCTTAAAAGAATTGGTTATCATTAAATGGGGATTATAATTGTAAGATAAAGAGTATTTTCCTCTATAAATTTTAATTGACACCCCTTATAACTTAACCTTTAAGAATAATACTTGAAATCTTACCTTATAGCCTAACCCTAGAAGTAGATAGTTGGTTAGTGTATATTTTATTGAGAGGCATTATGCCTATATTTTTTTATAACTATAATATCTTCTTCCTTGTATCTATTTTTGATTAATGTGCTTATAATTGTAGATATATTCCTCCATGATAGAATTGGGTCAAGTGCTAGGATGGTGGGGACAACCATGCTCCCAAGGTGGCGGGACCTGATCCACATGTGGTACCGCCTATAGTTCCACCTATAGAACCTTCTATAGTACCACCTATTATTACTATACTATATTGATTCCCAAATTATAGAGGGTTTCCTATGTCAAGTATAGTCTATAGAAGGATCCCCATGGGCTGCACCTACCATGTCAGAATTGACCTTGGAAGTCCGGTGGAAGTACATACTATCTTTTTCAAGGGAATGTGGTCCCTATTCTATAAGGGTTTGTTATATGTTATGATTATGATATTTGATCATATAAAGAGATATTTATAAATTAGGGTGAATCTATCAGCATATATTCTTCTTGGATATTCCAAGAGATTGTGGGGAATTCTTACTCAGGTAGATTAACATCGGGGAATGATCTAGAGGGACTTCTAGACTAGTTTTTATAACTATTTTTTCTGAAGACAATGATAAATTATAGATCTAGGGATTTCATGAATCTATAATAGGTTAATTTGCACATAATAGATTAACCATATCATTTCATGAAGCTCCAGCACTTTTCACCCACTCTTGCTGGTGATGAACTATCTAGGGTGAGAAAATTTGATGATAGGATCAGGCATGCCATCTGATCTCAAGTGAACTTCTTTTGACTGACTATCATCACTAAGATGGTGAACTAGTCCCTTATCTCTAAGAATAATATGATAGAAGATTAAGGTACATAGAATGGTGTTTCAGTACTTATATATGGAAGCAGTTTATAGAGTGGAAGGAAGCCTTTACTTTAGCTTTATCATGAGGGAAGTGGTAGTCAGAGTGTATGCACTGGTGGTTATGTGCTATGCCATCAGTGTGGAAGGAAGGCTCACAAAATTCTCCAGTGTAGTAGAGACCTTGTAGAGTTCCAAGCTAGTAGAAGAATGTCTTACCTCTAGATATTTTATAAGACCTTTCCACTAGTTCTTAGTGAGATATTATCTTTACTAGTTTTGAGTTCTAAAATGGGATTAGTAGATCCATTATAGGAAGGAAGCTTGAGTAATACTATTCATTCAACTAACAGAGGTGGTCAAGGTTGAGGAAACCAAATAGATGTTGCACCAATAGAGAAGGCCTACTCAAGGAGTTCAAGTTATATCTCAGGTACATGGATCTGACTATTTAAGTTCAATACAGCCTACACTTGAGGAGAAGAGAACCAATCCATCTATAGTATGTGGTATGATATTAATATCCTCTACTTTAGTAAATACTTTTTTACTCAAGTGATTCACACTCATTCATATTTACTAATTTAATTGGAAGTATTGATATTGATATTTAATACTTTTTTGGGGTGTTTTCACTTGACACTCCATTGGGAATATAGTCAAAGAGTGTTCTTTGATACAAGGAGTTACCTTTAGAGATAAGAGACTACTATTTCTTATAGAACCTTCTAGTATTTATGATTATATTATTTGACATAATTCTTAGGATTAACTAGTTAGATCCTTTTCAATCCCATATTGATTTCTATCACTGATGTGTGTCTTTATCATCACTTGAGGGTAGAGACTATGTCTACAAGGGAGAATGGGATGTCCATGTGAATCTATATGGACCTGAGAATGACAAGTTGGGAGAACTGTTAGCCAAAATTTCTAGCCTTTTTTCTTGATGATCAGAAAGAGTGATAGACATTCCTTCCTCTATTGGTGGAACAATTCAGAGATGTATTCCTTAAAATCATTTATCATCTACCTCTTAAAAGAGAGGTAGAGTTTACCAATCATCTTATTCCAAGATTTGAACCAGTATCTATCCCTGTATATAGGATGTATCCTACTTATCTTTAGTAAGTTAAGCGACAATTGGTGGAATTGAAAACCAAAGGTTTTATACAACCCAATACTTCTCATTGGGGTTCAACTATGATTTTATCTAAGAATGTGGATGATACCTTGAGGATATATGAAGATTAATCAAAGTTGAATCATATTACCATTAAGAACTGGTACCCACATCCTCATATATAAGATATATTTGACCATCTTCAAGGATATAGGGTATCTCAAAGATTGATTTGAGATCAGGCTATCATCAAGTGAGAGTTAGAACATCATATATACCATGTACAATATTCTAAAGTATGTATGTCCTTTATTAATACATGATGATACTATTTGGTTAATGAACACATTTTTTGTTTTCATGGTCTTAACAAATCATGTTTTCTAGCCATACTTATATGCATTTGTGGCCATTTTTTGGATGACATCTTAATGTAATGTTAAACTAGACAAGATCATTCCAAAACACCTTGACTTGGTACTGGGTACACTAATAGAGCACTGGCTATATGCCAATCTCTCTAAGTTCCACTTTTGGATCAACACAATCTACATATTGGATAGCATTATATCAGAATTAGGAGTATCTATAGATCCATAAAAGGTAAGAGACATTGTTTCTTGAGAGTATAAAAAAAATGTTTTTGATATACTAGGATTCATGGTATTTTATATTCACTATACATTCTTTATCCAAGAATTTTCATGCCTTGCAGCACTACTTATAATCATGACCAAGTAGGGATTAAGGTTTTCATGGGATACATATTGTGAGAAGTCCTTTTAGGAGTTGAATGGAAGGTTGATCACATCACAAATCAAAATCATTATTGAGCTTAGAAGAGGCTACATAGTGTATTTTGATGCATTAGGTGTTGGGTTGGTAGATTTTTTGATTCAAATGTAATGCGTTATATTGTATGAGTCTCATTAGTTGAGGAATCACTAGTCTAATAACCTGACGCATGAACTCGAGTTAGAATAAATTTTTCATGCCTTGCATTACTGGAGAAATTACCTTCTAGGGGAATGGTTTATGATATATAAAAACCATAAAAACCATAAATATATTTTCTCTTAGCATGAATTTAATTTAAGAAATTGGATATAGGTTAAAAATCTTCAGTCTTTTAACATTGATATTACATACATTCCATGGAAATAAAATTCAGTTACTAATGCTATGAGTCAAAAGTCTTAGGGTTAATATATTTTTGGTGAGGAACCGCCACCAGATTATCTTTTTGATGAGGATGAGATATTGAATATCCATGGGTGATTCATTATTATTATAGATATATGAGAGGAATTGGTGTGAGAATATTATTCCCCATAAATGATATTTACATCCCTCGCTTATAAATATGTATCATGAATTACACCACCTGTATTGGTGGTCTGGGATGGAAATGAGACCAAAGAATTTGTTACTCAATGTTCCACCTATCCGTAGGTAAAATTATAACACTAATAACATATTAGAATTTTATAGCCACTACCCACATTGAAGTGGAAATTGGAATAATTCACTATGTATTTCATTATGAGTTACTGAAGTCACCTCGAGGCAGTGGAATCTTATGTGTGATTACGGACATGCTAATGAAGGTCTCCTGATTTTTTCTTATCCATGATACCTTCTTAGTAGATGATATTGGGTTAATCTATTCGAGAGATCATAAGCATTCATGGGATTACACATGAAATTTTATCATATAGGGATTCTTGATTTAATTTTTAGATCTGGAAGGGGTTACAAAAGGCTCTTAGTTCATAGGAACTTCTAAGTATTCAAGGATATGGTCCTTGCTTGTGTCCTTGATTTTAGAGGTTGTTTGGAAAATCACTTGCCTCTTGTTGAGTTTTCCTATAAAAATATATTTCAAGAAAGTATTTAGTTTGATATTTACTAGGAACTCTATGGTAGGCCATGTCATTCACCTATATACTGGTTAGAGGTAGGAGAGGCAACACTACTGGGACTGTGTCTCATTCAGGGGTCATCAAAATTAGAACAGTTTATTAGGAAACCTAAGGATATGGATTATTCTAAGAATAATTTATATAATTATTTCCATTATCAACCTATGGAGTATGATGTGGAAGACTGGGTTTTCTTGCAAGTCTTTCCAAGATTGGTTCATAAATGTATTTAGAGGAAAGGTAATCTAGAACCAAGATTCACTAGAACTTTCAAAATATTAAAGAGGGTCGGTCAGATAGAATATTGAATAGCTCTTCCTTTTCGGTATAGGCATATGCATGATGCATTATATGTTTCACAGATCCACCATTATTACTCTGAACCATATCATCTCTTTGATCCTGAGGAAGTTAAGTACGAAGTTGATGTTTCTTTTGAAGAGTATCTAGTTTATATCATCAATAATAATGAAAAGACTCTCTGTGGTAAGAAAATTCCTCTAGTTCAGGTACTATTGAAGAATGGACATATACTGGAGAAGATGTGGGAATGGAATTCTGATGTGCATTACCAATGGACTAATTAATTCTCAAATGTAGCTCGACCACCCTCAAAAGTGAAACTCGAGGATTGTAACGCCCCGACCCCAGTTACCCAGAGTCGGTGCATTATTACATAACATTGGCATGATCACAAGAAAGATCAAATCTCGAAAGACCGATTGGTTTAGTAGCCTTGGAAACACTAGATATATTCATAAGTTTTACATTACATCATAAAATGAAAAACTACTACAACAACATAATGTTTCCACAATCCACACTATTAACCCCTCATAAAATCCCTGCAGGTCATTCATAACTTACTTCTTCACATCCTGGGAAAAATAAAACATAGAAAAGGGGTGAGCTCAAATGCCCAGTAAGGATAACAATATAGCGGAAACTTTCATAAATAAGAATAAACATTTAAGGAAATGTATAACTAAAACAAAAGCCTTTTAAATATGAACTTTCAACATGGTATGGCATAAATAAAATTAAATAATGCCATTTACTTATTCACATGGATATTCTACTAATCGAATAATCACATGCAAAAATAAATAACCACTTTCATAATGTTGGAATGAATAATGCCAGACTATCATAACCACATAGCCAAGGCCTCGTGCCAAGAATACAAATAAGATTTTGTCAAGGCCTTGTGCCAAGACACTAGTTTGTCTCATGAGACCTACCGATGCATCGAGGAGCTATAGCGGGCTCCACCCGTCACATATTAAGTCCAATGCATTCCCATATGGAAAGGTTTAAACATAACATAAACATTCATATTAAAACTAGCATATGAAATCTCAATACTTTCACCATAAACTATGAATGGTATAAAAATATCACATCCACAGTCAAACATATCACAAAACCTTCAATACAATATAGAAGTTTTGTATCATAATAAATCAACTTCAAATAATCTTAAAATCCATCAAAGGATGTTGACATAGATGAAATCAAAATTATTTTTAAAGAAATATCTCCTTTTATTTTGAAATAATTTAAGATCCCTATAAAATAAAACATTTTCTTTGAAAATATTCTTATAAGCTTGTAAGGGAAGCTTTGAAGATTTTATAACGGCGGAAAATAGCCGCACCCGCCGTATAAGTTAAAAAAACATTCTTACCTTAATTCTGTCGAAAAGGTTAAAAAGGACCTTGTTTTGAAAACGACTGAAAGATTCCTTTATAAACCACTTATAAAAGTAAAAAAGGGTATAAATGACTTTAACTCATATTATAGTAAATAGTAAAAATGTTTTGAAATGCATTTTTAAGAAACATGGATGTGGATGATAAAGAGATCCCAGTAGATTATTACGTATAAACAACCTTGGATAATGAAGAGGTTGTAAAGTAAACCCTTACCTTGTACTTTTCCTTGGTTGGGGTAGGTTAACCTCCTGTATAATGGTGAAATATTTGTTATTAAATTATACAAGAATCATATATAATAATATGATATCATATATGATCTTTTAACATTGATTTGTTAATAATATCTTAGAATTATCGTCGTTTCGGGAGTTAACTTACTCATTTTCTTTTATATGTTTTGTTACATAAGCCATGGTTGTTGTATCTTATTCATATCCAGAATGACATCTAGTCCTTAAACATCATTTTTAAATCATCAAATGATAATTATACTTGAATGGATACGATGGAGAATGAATCTCATCGCGTTCGTGGAGACGGTAGTCCGTACGTACGCACGAGCGACAATATCATTCTTTTGATATTAAAATAATATATAAATGGATGGTATATCATATATACAGAATCATTAACATGTTATATTTATTATTTACATGAGTTACACATCATTATTATACCCATCCAAATAATATTATATTGAATAACAATGACACCACGACGTGGAGACGGTAGTCCGTACGTACGCACGTATGGTGACATGTTATTCAAAGGGTGGATAGAATACTGAATATGGTTGTACCATATTTATAATAATATCACAGTATATGTGAGATACTGGAGTTATTATTTTAGAATGGTAAGAAAAAAGGAAGAAGAAGTGGAAGAAGAAATGAACTTGGAGAAGGGTGGTGAAATCATTACCTCTTCTTCGGGTTCTTCCTTTTGATTTGATCAAAAGGGCTCCTTAGGTTGGCTTTATGATCAAACTAAGGCCTCTAGGTTGTAGTGAGGGATGTTTGGAGAGTATTTGGGCAGAGTTTGGCCGAACCAAAAGGCTTTGAAGGTGTGAAGAAATGAGAAGGAGGAGTGCCCTTTTATAAGAGGGGTGAGGGGCACCTTTGGAAAAGCTAGAAATATTAATTTATAATAAATTCATATTCGGTTTCTAATGGCTCCAAAGCTTATTATTCAAAGGTTAAGGTGGGGATAGGTCTAAAAACACTCAACCAATAGAATTTAGACAGGTTTGGGTACTTATATTAACCTTATCTTTAAGTATTAACTCTAAGTTAATTAGTTTCACTTTTACAATGTCTCTTTGTATTTTTATATAATATGGTTAATAAACTTACTATATACATCCAAGAGACCCCCAAGTGGTACATTAATGATGTACCTATCATGATATAAGTATCTTGGCCGAGCCTTAGATTTTTAGGAATTTAATATCAATTAAGAATATAATATTTGTTTTAAGAACTCTTTTATGTCAATTTTGACACTATTCAATAGTTGATTTTTGTGAAACTCATAACAGATTGATTACTTCGAAAAAAGTCAATTAAATCATTCCTAATATATCATATTATCCTAGAAAATTAGTTTAATTCATTAAAAGTTTCATATTATATTTATTTGGGTATTTATAATATCAATTATTTTAATTTTTCACTATTATAGTAATTACTGCATCATCATTGTGTCATAAATAAAATAAATTATTTAATGTCTAAAAATTATAAATAAAATATAATTATGTAGGAAATGTTTTTAGATTTCTAATGAATATTTATAATCTAAAATAAAACATATATAACCCTATGTAACAATTGTTTTTCTAAAAGATATATGCTTGTGTCATTTTTGTATTCATTTTAACTTAATTAAAATAAAGTGTCATTATCACTTACAAGTGGATCCATGGGTTCCCAAAATAGACCCAAAGATTCCCATGGTCGACCATGTATCAACCAATAGGGTTAAGACACGTTTTAGGGTAATTTAGTATTATTATAATATTATTTTTTAACCCTTATTTACCGGATTTACCCTTAACCATGGTAAATAAAATATTTACCGCAGTAATTATTCAAAATGTCTAAAAATAAAAGTTACCTATTTACACAATTTGAACATCCTGATTCCAAATATGGAATCCATTTTCCTAAATTCAAAACACAGAAGTGGCAGAAATTAATTTAAAATTAATTCCCGCTGTCAAAACAAAAAGCGTGTTTTTAAGAGATAATAACTATCAAAAGATTGACACTCGTTTATGTTCGGTTTAATTGTAAAATTATGTACAATGACCAAAATTATATTAAATGGTAAAAATATATTCTAAATATACTTTAAAACCACTCAAATTTATAATTTATCACTATTAATTATTTTGATTAAAAAAGTTGTTTTTAATTAAAACTTAGTAATTTTCACTATTCATCAAAATATGAAAGTTATCCGAAATGTACCAAAATTTCACCTTAGGCTAAATTCAATATTCCGAATCCAAAAATGAAGTCCATTTTCAAATATAAAATATATATAATTTCAAAAAGTAGGTATTACTATTCATAACGGCTAGTTTGATTAGTTATGGTGTGTTAGAACTCGGTGTTGCGTACAACACACGCTATCACATTATTCAAAGAGAAGCGTACCGTAGAAGCTTGGGGTGTTACATTCTCCCCTCCTTCAAATAATTGCGTCCTCGCAATTTCTAGGGTATTACTGCATAAAAAGACTCGGGTGGTTCTTCATCATAAGTTCCTCGGGTTCCCACGTTGCCTCTTCCATCTTATGGTTTCTCCACAAAACTTTTACCAGACGCGTCGTCCGGTTTCTCAGCACTTGTTCTCTCGTATCAAGAATCTTGACGGGATCTTCGCAATAAGACAGATCGGGTTCCAGTTCTAATTCCTCATAGGTGAGTACATGCGTCGGATCAGGCATGTATTTCCTCAATAGAGATACATGGAACACATCGTGAACTTTGGAGAGACTTGGCAGAATTGCCAATCGGTAAGCTACAACCCCAATTCGTTCTAGAATTTCGAAAGGTCCGATGTACCTGGGACTCAATTTACCTTTCTTACCAAAACGTATGACTCCCTTCCACGGAGATACCTTCAGAAAAACATGATCACCGACTTGAAATTCCAAATCCTTCCTTCGATTATCGGCATAGCTCTTCTGCCTACTTTGAGCTGCTTTGATGTGATTTTGGATTACTTTCACCTTTTCCACCGTTTCCTCCACCAGTTCCGGGCCTACAAGTTTTCTTTCACCAATGTCATCCCAACAGGTTGGTGTACGACATCTCTTTCTGTATAACGCTTCATATGGTGCCATCTGAATACTCGAATGGAAGCTATTGTTATAGGAAAATTCTACCAAAGGTAAATATTGATCCCACATACCCTGAAAGTCAAGTGAGCAAGATCTCAACATGTCTTCTAAGGTTTGAATAGTCCGTTCTCATTGTCCGTCTGTCTGAGGGTGGTAAGCAGTGCTCAAATGAAGTTCAGTATCCAGGGATTTCTGAAGACTTTTCCAGAATCTTGAAGTAAAACGGGGATCACGATCAGAAACAATCGATAGGGGTACTCCAAGAAGTCTCACAACTTCATTAATATATAGTCTTGCTAGACGTTCCAGGGGTAGATCTTCTCTTATAGCAAGAAAATGTGCTGTCTTGGTAAGACGATCAACAATAACCCATATTTCATCATTCCTTCTAGGAGTCTTTGGTAGCCCCATGACAAAGTCCATCGTAACATTGTCCCATTTCCACTCCGGTATGGGAAGAGGTTGCATGACTCCTCCAGGCTGTTGCCTTTCAGCTTTCACTTATTGACAAACCATACATCTTGACACAAAATCAGCAATCTCCCTCTTCATGTTGTCCCACCAAAAATGTTCCTTCAAATCTCTATACATTTTGGTGCTCCCAGGGTGTATAGAGAAATTGGAACTATGAGCATCATCTAGAAATTCCCTTTTTAGATCAGGTATATTGGGAACACAAAGTCTCTTCCCGAATTTCAAAATTCCATCTTCATACACAAAGTCTCTCAATCTCCCATCATTCACAGCTTTAATCTTCTTTTGGAATTCTTCATCATCGGTCTGAGAACTCTTAATCCTTTCTAGTAAAGATGGTTTGGCAACCATTTGAAAAATCATTGATGTTTCACCTTCCCTGGTTATTCCCATGTCCATCTTCACTAGATCCATGAAAATTGGATCCCTTTCAATTCTCATATTGTTCAAAACTCCATGGTCTTTTCTACTCAAAGCATCTGCCACCTTGTTTGCCTTCCCTGGGTGGTAGTGTATCGTACAATCATAATCCTTGAGTAATTCAAGCCATCTCCTTTGCCTCATGTTGAGTTCTTTTTGTGAGAAAATATACTTCAAACTCTTGTGATCAGTATAAATCTCACATTTTTCACCATAGAGGTAGTGCCTCCATATCTTCAAAGCAAATATCACTACTGCTAACTCGAGATCATGAGTAGGATAGTTTTGTTCATGAATTTTCAACTGTCGTGATGCATAGTCAATAACTCTATCATTCTGCATAAGGAAACAACCAAGTCCTTTCTTCGATGCATCACTATAAATAACGAACCCATCATTCCCCGATGGTAGAGTCAATATAGGATCATTGACTAATATTCTCTTCAGTTCTTCGAAACATTCTTCACACTCTTTTGTCCAAACAAATTTAACCCCTTTACGTGTGAGCTTCGTTAATGGGTTAGCCAATCGGGCAAAATTCTGGACGAAACGTCGATAATAACCTGCCAAACCAATAAAACTACGTACCTCAGTTATACTCGTAGGTGCTGGCCATTCTTGGATTGCCTTGGTCTTAGAAGGATCAATAGAGATTCCATCTTTAGAGACAATATGGCCAAGAAAAGAAATCTCCTGAAGCTAGAATTCACACTTTCTAAACTTCCCATATAATTCATGCCTCCTCAGAGTCTTCAAGATAATGCGCAAGTGATTTTCATGATCTTCGTAGGTTTTGGAGTATACCAAGATATCATCAATAAATACCACCACAAATTCATCGAGATACTCCTTGAAAACTCTATTCATTAGATCCATGAATACAGAGGGTTCATTAGTCAATCCAAACGGCATTACAGTAAACTCGTAATGCCCGTACCTGGTTCGAAATGCTGTTTTCGGAATGTCTTCCTTCTTCACACACAACTGATGGTATCCAGATCGAAGGTCAATCTTTGAAAAGTATTGAGCTCCATGCAGTTGGTCAAATAAATCATCAATACGAGGTAGGGGATACTTGTTCTTTATCGTTATAGCATTGATCTCCCTGTAGTCGATACATAACCTCATAGATCCATCTTTCTTTTTAACAAAAAGAACAGGGGCTCCCCATGGAGAAACACTAGGGCGAATAAATCCCTTATTAATCAATTCCTCTAGTTGTTTCTTTAGTTCGACTAACTCTACAGTGGCCATTCTATAAGGGGTCTTCGATATAGGCGTTGATCCAGGAATCAAATCAATAGAAAACTCAACTTCTCGTTCTGGAGGATGTCCAGGAAAATCTTCCGGAAATACATCTACAAATTATTTCACAACAGGTACATCCTCTATTTGAACATTCCTTTCCTCACTGACAGTTATTTCATTCTCTTCCTCCCCAATAATTGAATTAAGTTGAGCTACTGGGGGTGGATCTAAATAAGAATTAGGTGGTGACGATTCTGCTCTAAAAATAAGGTGCTCCTTATCATTATCATCAAGAATCGTAACCTCTTTCTTCTTACAATAAATCTTCGCATCATAGTCCGAAAGCCAGTACATACCGAGGATTATATCAAACTCAATCATAGGTATGACGATGAAATCAGCAGATAAAGAAAATTTATGTGCTCTAATGGGGACTGATTCACAAAACTTTGTTGCAACGATACTTCCCTTAGGAGTTTTAACTGACAACTCCCTTATTAAATCAAATTGGAAATATCTAATTTTCTTAGCAAACTGGGAAGATATGAAACAATGCGATGATCCAGAATCAAATAATGCATTTGCTAAACTTGAGGAAACCATTAAATTACCTGCCACCACGTCTTTCGGAGCTTCTACCTCAGCAGTAGTGATAGCATAAGCCTGGCCTTGATCCCTTGGCCTTTTCTGAGGTAAGTTCTCCTGACGCTTAGGACATGCATTTGCATAATGCCCCATCTCCCTGCAATTATAGCACTGAACGTTGGTAGCTTCCTTCTTCCCCTTGCAATCATGAGCTTGGTGGCCTTTTTCACCACACTTGTAACAGACTCCCATTCCCTTCAAGCAAGTACCAGGATGTTTCTTCCTGCATTTACCACAAGATGGATATTCAACCTTTCCCTTCTTCCCCTTATTTCCATTCCCAGATTGATCAGCAGGTCTCTTCTTCTCTTGCTTTGCTTTAAAGTCATAAGACTTAGAGAATTCCTTTTCGGTCTTGATAGCACATGAGACAATGTCTTCATACGATGAAAAGGATTGTGAGACTAACGCTCGACGGAGAAACGGTTTTAACCCATCAAAGAAACGATCAATCTTACTTCTTGGGTTACGAATATAATCACCCGCGTACCTCGCTAACCTTGTAAAGTTAGCCTCATACTTTGTGACATTCTCATCCTCCTTTTGTCTCAGACTCAGAAATTGCCTTTCCATATCTGCTCGATGGTCGTGAGGGAAGTATTTTTCTAAAAACAGATCTTTGAACTCCCTCCATTCCATATTTGATACTTCATCATCTTCCTTCGTATTTTGAATCAATGACCACCATTGATCAGCATCTCCAGTGAGGCGGTAAACTGCCATGATAACTTTTTCCCTTTCACTGCTCCCCAAAGCCTGAAATATTTTCTCTAGGGAAAATATCCATTGCTCAGCTACTAAGGGATTTGTATTCCCATTGAACGTTGGTGGTTGTTGCCTCATGAATCGATCTAACATTGATCCTCCACGTTGCGGATCAGGGTGCTCCATACGGGTAAGGTTATTATTCATAACCTGAGTAAGTTGTCCCAGTATGGTGATTAGCTGATCAGCACCAGTTGCATCACCAGCCCCACTATAATTATCTTGAGCAGGAGGGCAATCCCTACTCGGAGTGCGTGCATTGATACGGTTTCCATTTCTTCCACTAGGCTCCATTTCTAAACAATGGCATAAACTAGATCAATTTATGAATCAAAATACATAATCCCATACTTATAAAACACTTAACATAAATTGAACTATTTATGGATATAATCCATAATCATAAGAATGTTTTCTTTGAGGAAGTATATACTCATAATCCCTTCAAAATGATTTGTAATGAAAATGAGAGTTATCCTAAGCATATCCCCCGGGAGTGTCGTAACCAAGAGTGCAGCAAGGCCCGTTGTCGTGCACCAGTTCCCGTTCGAGTCTAGCTCAAAGCGGTGTTTTCGGGTTTTACCCCTAGGTACATCTGTGCCAGAGCCGCCTCTACCTGCTCGTATCCAGACAGGGATGTATTGCTTGGAAAACTCACAAAATCTCTACAATACCAAAATTCTAGGAAGTTGTTCTATACTAATCCTCAAAGTTCATCTTAGGTCTACGTGCTCTAATCAGAGTTTATCTAAATATAGCTTCCAAGGTTTGTACTAAACTTCCTCTGATACCAACTGTAACGCCCCGACCCCAGTTACCCAGAGTCGATGCATTATTACATAACATTGGCATGATCACAAGAAAGATCAAATCTCGAAAGACCGATTGGTTTAGTAGCCTTGGAAACACTAGATATATTCATAAGTTTTACATTACATCATAAAATGAAAAACTACTATAACAACATAATGTTTCCACAATCCACACTATTAACCCCTCATAAAATCCCTGCAGGTCATTCATAACTTACTTCTTCACATCCTGGGAAAAATAAAACATAGAAAAGGGGTGAGCTCAAATGCCCAGTAAGGATAACAATATAGCGGAAACTTTCATAAATAAGAATAAACATTTAAGGCAATGTATAACTAAAACAAAAGCCTTTTAAATATGAACTTTCAACATGGTATGGCATAAATAAAATGAAATAATGCCATTTACTTATTCACATGGATATTCTACTAATCGAATAATCACATGCAAAAATCAATAACCACTTTCATAATGTTGGAATGAATAATGCCAGACTATCATAACCACATAGCCAAGGCCTCGTGCCAAGACTACAAATAAGATTTTGTCAAGGCCTTGTGCCAAGACACTAGTTTGTCTCATGAGACCTACCGATGCATCGAGGAGCTATAGCGGGCTCCACCCGTCACATATTAAGTCCAATGCATTCCCATATGAAAAGGTTTAAACATAACATAAACATTCATATTAAAACTAGCATATGAAATGTCAATACTTTCACCATAAACTATGAATGGTATAAAAATAGCACATCCACAGTCAAACATATCACAAAACCTTCAATACAATATAGAAGTTTTGTATCATAATAAATCAACTTCAAATAATCTTAAAATCCATCAAAGGATGTTGACATAGATGAAATCAAAATTCTTTTTAAAGAAATATCTCCTTTTATTTTGAAATAATTTAAGATCCATATAAAATAAAACATTTTCTTTGAAAATATTCTTATAAGCTTGTAAGGGAAGCTTTGAAGATTTTATAACGGCGGAAAATAGCCGCACCCTCCGTATAAGTTAAAAAAACATTCTTACCTTAATTTTGTCGAAAAGGTTAAAAAGGACCTTGTTTTGAAAATGACCGAAAGATTCCTTTATAAACCACTTATAAAAGTCAAAAAGAGTATAAATGACTTTAACTCATATTATAGTAAATAGTAAAAATGTTTTGAAATGCATTTTTAAGAAACGTGGATGTGGATGATAAAGAGATCCCAGTAGATTATTACGTATAAACAACCTTGGATAATAAAGAGGTTGTAAAGTAAACCCTTACCTTGTACTTTTCCTTGGTTGGGGTAGGTTAACCTCCTGTATAATGGTGAAATAGTTGTTATTAAATTATACAAGAATCATATATAATAATATGATATCATATATGATCTTTTAACATTGATTTGTTAATAATATCTTAGAATTATCGTCGTTTCGGGAGTTAACTTACTCATTTTATTTTATATGTTTTGTTACATAAGCCATGGTTGTTGTATCTGATTCATATCCATAATGACATCTAGTCCTTAAACATCATTTTTAAATCATCAAATGATAATTATACTTGAATGGATACGATGGAGAATGAATCTCATCGCGTTCGTGGAGACGGTAGTCCGTACGTACGCACGAGCGACAATATCATTCTTTTGATATTAAAATAATATATAAATGGATGGTATATCATATATACAGAATCATTAACATGTTATATTTATTATTTACATGAGTTACACATCATTATTATACCCATCCAAATAATATTATATTGAATAACAATTACACCACGACGTGGAGACGGTAGTCCGTACGTACGCACGTATGGTGACATGTTATTCAAAGGGTGGATAGAATACTGAATATGGTTGTACCATATTTATAATAACATCACAGTATATGTGAGATACTGGAGTTATTATTTTAGAATGGTAAGAACAAAGGAAGAAGAAGTGGAAGAAGAAATGAACTTGGAGAAGGGTGGTGAAATCATTACCTCTTCTTCGGGTTCTTCCTTTTGATTTGATCAAAAGGGCTCCTTAGGTTGGCTTTATGATCAAACTAAGGCCTCTAGGTTGTAGTGAGGGATGTTGGGAGAGTATTTGGGCAGAGTTTGGCCGAACCAAAAGGCTTTGAAGGTGTGAATAAATGAGAAGGAGGAGTGCCCTTTTATAAGAGGGGTGAGGGGCACCTTTGGAAAAGCTAGAAATATTAATTTATAATAAATTCATATTCGGTTTCTAATGTCTCCAAAGCTTATTATTCAAATGTTAAGGTGGGGATAAGTCGAAAACCACTCAACCAATAGAATTTAGACAGGTTTGGGTACTTATATTAACCTTATCTTTAAGTATTAACTCTAAGTTAATTAGTTTCACTTTTACAATGTCTCTTTGTATTTTTATATAATATGGTTAATAAACTTACTATATACATCCAAGAGACCCCCAAGTGGTACATTAATGATGTACCTATCATGATATAAGTCTCTTGGCCGAACCTTATATTTTTAGGAATTTAATATCAATTAAGAATATAATATTTGTTTTAAGAACTCTTTTATGTCAATTTTGACACTATTCAATAGTTGATTTTTGTGAAACTCATAACAGATTGATTACTTCGAAAAAAGTCAATTAAATCAATTCTAATATATCATATTATCCTAGAAAATTAGTTTAATTCATTAAAAGTTTCATATTATATTTATTTGGGTATTTATAATATCAATTATTTTAATTTTTCACTATTATAGTAATTACTTCATCATCATTGTGTCATAAATAAAATAAATTATTTAATGTCTAAAAATTATAAATAAAATATAATTATGTAGGAAATCTTTTTATCTTTCTAATTAATATTTATAATCTAAAATCCAACATATATAACCCTATGTAACAATTGTTTTTCTAAAATATATATGCTTGTGTCATTTTTGTATTCATTTTAACTTAATTAAAATAAAGTGTCATTATCACTTACAAGTGGATCCATGGGGTCCCAAAATAGACCCAAAGATTCCCATGGTCGACCATGTATCAACCAATATGGTTGAGACACGTTTTAGGGTAATTTAATATTATTATAATATTATTTGTTAACCCTTATTTACCGGATTTACCCTTAACCATGGTAAATAAAATATTTACCGCAGTAATTATTCAAAATGTCTAAAAATAAAAGTTACCTATTTACACAATTTGAACATCCTGATTTCAAATATGGAATCCATTTTCCTAAATTCAAAACACATAAGTGGCAGAAATTAATTTAAAATTAATTCCCGCTGTCAAAACAAAAAGCGTGTTTTTAAGAGATAATAACTATCAAAAGATTGACACTCGTTTATGTTCGGTTTAATTGTAAAATTATGTCCAATGACAAACACTATATTAAATGGTAAAAATATATTCTAAATATACTTTAAAACCACTCAAATTCATAATTTATCACTATTAATTATTTTGATTAAAAAAGTTGTTTTTAATTAAAACTTAGTAATTTTCACTATTCATCAAAATATGAAAGTTATCCGAAATGTACCAAAATTTCACCTTAGGCTAAATTCAATATTCCTAATCCAAAAATGAAGTCCATTTTCAAATATAAAATATATATAATTTCAAAAAGTAGGTATTACTATTCATAACGGCTAGTTTGATTAGTTATGGTGTGTTAGAACTCGGTGTTGCGTACAACACACGCTATCACATTATTCAAAGAGAAGCGTACCGTAGAAGCTTGGGGTGTTACAAGGATGATTTGTCTTAAAGAGGGGAGGTTGTAAGATCTTGGTTCTTCATTGAGGTATGAACCATTTTTATTTTATATCGAACCTCTAGTTTTACCTTAATGTATGTTCCATAAGGATTTAAGAAGATTTCAAAAAGTTTTTGAAAGGTTAATGGACCATAGATCAGGTTTTTGAGGAAGCGTGATGAGGTTCACGATTATCATATAGTTTGGGTAATCATGTACCTAAAATGTGAAACTCAAAAAGGGGAGGATCATGGTTTGGGGAACTATGAAAAAGGGGATAGTAAACCATACCTGGTCTACAATTTATTATAGGTTCATTTTTTGTGGTTTTTGCATGGTATGTATAACCATGAACATAAACCATACAAGGTTTAATGCTCCTAAATATTATATATGCACATTTGGATCATCGTTTTTTCAACTATGCATCAAAACTGTGTGCCCTATTAAAAATGTTGAAAAACACATTCTTCTCCTCTTTCATTTAAAACTAGTTTTTTTCTCCTCCTCCCCCATTTACACAAAAAATCCACCAAATACATCCCTCTATTCCTATTTGGATTTTAGTGGATCTTTCTCATATGCCGTCTTATTCCTTCATTATCAGTCACATTAGAACACCCTTGGTAAGGCTAACTCTCTTTCAGCTTCTTTCCCCGCGTTCTCCTTCCGTCAAAATCTATTCTACCATTTTTAATATTTATGCCCTATTTTATGGGATTGTTTTTATAGTTTTATTATTTTTTCTTATTATATATAAAATATTTGTCCAATAACGTCTAGGGAGTCATTTATGGGGACAAGGTATCGGGTCTAATACTTTTTCTCAAAATCATTGACGTTAATAATTTATGTTATTGTGTAACTTGTAGTACTTTCTATGTGTTTCCTCTAAAATACATATTTTAATAATTATTTATCTAATACTTGACCTATAAAACATACAAGACCCATATAAACTATTAGAGGTTAATGACCTCAACCCAAACCACCCCTTAGGGTGTGTTTGGTATAACTTCCACATTAACCATACCTTGATTATGAAAAAACCACCCCTTAGGGAGTGTCTGGAATGTCACTTACTAGAGGAATGATTAGTTGGAACAATTAATTAGTGAAATAACATGGATACTTCACCTTTACATATGATTAATTAATATATATACTTTTGACTATTTCTATAAACATTTTATCACACTTTTAAAGGTGTGGACTTACTTGATTAATCCTTGAAATATTTTGGGAATGCCTTGAGTGAGCTCATAGGATACCACCAAATCCATTAATGAAATTTCTAAGTTGTACAACCATATTGGATATTATATTTTTATTAATTTTAAGAATGAATCATTTATATATCACAAATTCATCCACATATCTAGAAAATTTATAACACTATAGATGATATACATATGTTGGGCCGGATGTCTTCAGGTAAGGAATTACTTGAATCAACTGCTTGGATTCAAATTTATGCCTACCTGATATGCATGAATAGTTTTACATGGTTCAGTTAGAATCTCTTAGGAGTATAATTCAAAGGGTTATCCCTTTAGATTACACTCAAATAAAAATATCCTAACATCTTGATTGATCATCACAAGTGGGTTTGACTCCCAAAATCCAAGAATGTCATGGGATCTCCTTGGATTCCTTATAGATCTTATTCTAGGATTCCATGGCTATGTGCCTTGGTTACCTAGCCAAATTAAATGGTCATCTTCTCAAGGAAAAACAGATTAGGCCAAAGAATGTAGGTTCCGTCGGGTATCTTATGAGGAAACCAAGACAACACAGTTCTTATATATTTTACCACTTTTATTTATTATAACTGAACACTATTACATATTATATTCGTATACTATATTTTTATTAGACTCCATTAGTGGTGACCTAATAAGATGCAATCACACCATGTTCATGCCACTACTTGGTACCTAGGAAGATTTCATAGATACAGGAAAGGATAAAGGGGATCACCAACTATGGATTCTTTATTTCATTTTTTAGGATGAGAGCTTGGGATTATATGATTGATCCAGTGCGGATGATTCTCATGGAGACATATGTTTTTGTTCTTATGATTATTTTTTGTTTATACCAGTAATATTTGTAAGATTTCTACTCTGTTTTACTACTTCATATTTTATATCATAATGGAATTATCTTTATATGATACTATTTACTACTTTATCTTTTTATTTGTTATCTAGATGGATTATGTGATGTGTTTCGTTTATTATTTCGGCTAACTTTGTTTATCGTTGTGTTCACTCTGATAAAGAGGGTATAGTCTCTCCATCATACCACCATAAATTCTCACAACTAGTCGATATCCCCTATTATATTGGGCGGTGTGCTTTAGGCCTTCTTTCCAACCAGGCTGGTCACTTATCTATGAATTGGGCCAGGACACCACAATTGTATTTAACATTGATAAAGGTGGTCTTTATCAGTGTTATTCCACGCACTAATAAATTTTCTTATAAACTGATACATATTATGACCATATAAATACAATTCTATAATATCAAATAAAAACATGAAAATAAATTTAATTTACAAAAATTTAATACTTGTATATAATTGATAATTTATTTACATTGTACCATTTCAATAAAAATAATACATTAAATAATTTCAGTACAACACAGTTACATTTATGTAAATTCAATAACAAAATAATAATAATTAAATCTAATATAAAAGAAAAAATATCATAGGATTCATTCTCCAATGATCAACCCAACATCATAAAAAAGAACTGTGTTATTATATTAAAAATAATGATAATTTTACTAAAAGTACATAAAAAATAAAAGAAAATAATAATTTTAATGAAATATAGTCTGTAATAAATTTTAATTGAAATGATTTGCAATTAATTCCTATAAGTATGAAGTGAATAATTTTCCATTTTTATAAAGTATCATGATAGTCCAAGAATGTTTTCCCATTTTCAACAAAATTTTGCATGTTTTGAAATAAATACCACATTTAAATTAAAATCACACACATTTAGTTATACAACTCACACCGTTTGTCCGATTGATCTACAGATAATTCGTTAAAACCATAAATGAATCGATCATTATACTAAATTATTGAGATATTCTTTTAGAATATGTTCAATTTGTATTTTGTGATATACATTTTTAACTAAAATATAACATTTAAATTGAAAACATACACTTTAAATCATACCAGACACACCGTGTTTCAGATTGATGTGAAGAAGTTATAAATGAATGATGAATTATTTTATTAAAGTATCAGGGTAATCAGATTTTTTC
Source organism: Viscum album (assembly GCA_963277665.1). Lineage (NCBI taxonomy): Eukaryota > Viridiplantae > Streptophyta > Magnoliopsida > Santalales > Viscaceae > Viscum > Viscum album. The sequence goes on along the minus strand of OY728140.1, from coordinate 807,413,271 downwards.
TTCTAATTTTTTAGTATGTGATGCATATTTTGAACTAAAATATAACTTTTAAATTTAAAACATTCATTTTGAGTTATATAGGTCACACTGCATATCAGGACGATTTTAAGTTAATTCATGCATATAAAAAATAAATCATTGATCATTTTCCAAATTTATAATGAAAATTAGTGATTTTTTCTTGATTTTGATTATGTGATGCATATTTTAAATTAAATCATAATTTTTAAATCAAAACACACACTTTTAGTCATACTATAAACGTCATCTATTAGATTCATGTGAGGTTATTTTTTATATTACATATATAAATTATAAATCTTTTTCATAGTGTATTAATAACATTTTAGTGTGTTTTCTTAGTTTTGAATATATGATGCATGTTTTCAACAGAAATTTCACTTTCAAACTTAAAACATGCACTATTTTTCATACCAGTCACAATGTGTGTTGGATTTATGTGAGATTAATTCTTAAACATTGAAAATTAATCATAGGTATTTTTCCTAAAGTATAATGATAATATAAATGTGTTTACTCAGTTCTGAGTTTGTAGAATGTGTTTTGAATAGAAATGCCACTTTTTATCAAAAATGTGAAATTTTAGTCATACCAGAAACACCATGTATTGGATTGATGTGAGGTTAGTTCATATAGGTCACAAATGATTCATAAATATTTTTCCTAATGTATTATGACAATATGAGTATGTTTTCTCAATTTTGAGTTTTTTATATGTGTTTTGAACTGAAATATCACTTTTTAATAGAAAACATGCACTTTTAGTCATTATGACACATCATGATTCATATCGATGCGTATTTTATTTTTATAGGTCACAAATGAGATGTGGATCATTATTCGCAATTATCATGAAAATATGAATGTGTTTCCTTAGTTTTGAGTACGTGACATGTGTTTTGAGATGATATGTCAGTTTTTGACTAAAAACATGAACTTTGAAATTGTAATAACAATGGTACATAAATGATTAGAAAAAAAATCAAAGTCACTAAACCAATCATAATAGTATGAGGTGCCAGTAACTGATTAGTAGTTTTTATCAACTACAACCACCAAACTAATTATATTGAGTTCATTTATCTATAAACATTTATCTTTATAATACCAGTTATCATATATGATGAAAATTAATATAAAAATAGATATTTTTATACATAAATGAAGTCAATTTTCTTAGCATGGTGGTTGTAGCTAATAAAAAATATGAACAAGTTTTCAAAATCTCATACCCGGATGATTATTGTTTACCCTTTTTTAGTCAAAACTATTCTTGTAATTCTATAATGCATTCAATAGTCATGGTCATTTAATGATATTTCAATAAATTATAATTAAAATAAAATTCATCGATAATGATGGTAATTGATAATAAAACTACCTATACAAGTAGTAGATAAACCAACAATTCATAATGTTTGAAAAAAATAAAAAATGTTATAGGAAACCAACTCTTTATGATGTCTTCAAACATCCTAACACCATGTAAATTTCCCAATCATTACTAAATAAATATAATTCTTATTTTAAATACGTGGAATATCAATAATCTTAGTAATACTAGAAAAATTTATATAAATATATGGTTCATAAATATTTTAAATGAAATCTTAATTACCTTATGAATATCTCTTCAAGGATGCTATTTTGTTGATGGAGTGATAAGTTTTATAAATTTAAAAATTTAATAACCACAATTTATGTGATTAATATGTTTTATACATTTAAAAACATTGATAACTATCATTAATTTGTTTTCATATATGTTTTCTAGTAAAATATAATTTTATATACCCTAATAATTATCTAGTTGTATAAATAAATAGGTTAATTATACACATTAATTCCCCTCATACCATGTTTTTTATGATGAATAAATACTTAACAAGAAAAATAAAATGTGTGTTAAAAAAAAATTGAAATAAAATAATTTGAATTAATATATAAAATACTGAATACAATGTATTAAATATTCATAAAAAACATCATGCATGGTTTTTTGGTTGGATATCCATGCATTGGATTGAAAAAAATATATCTTCAGAGTATCCAAATTAATTTTAATGAAAATATAGTAAGCTTTGAAAAAATTTAAATGGATTATGTAATGTAAGAAATACAAATATATTTTATATAATTAATGTATTAAGTTTTACCCCTAAATAATAAGAATTAAGAATAATATTATTTCTATCATTATCTTTTCTAATACTATGACTACTTTGTATACTATTAATACAATTTCATTTTTTTACATTATTGTTTTTTATATATAAGTGAAATGAGGAATAATGAATAATATTTTTTTCACAAGATTTTACCTTTACAAAGTTGTGATATATTCCTATAGAAAATTATAATAATATTGAACTATAATAAAAATAATAAATCAATTATTAGATAAATGAATTATGAAAATGAACCTCATGTATACATTCAAAAGCAAGGATCTCAACCTTTCATTATTGATACTTTGATTTACATTATCAAGAATAAACATGTCAGTAGTGACCACTCCGTACATTTTTTATTCAAATTCAATTTAGGTCATAAATTTATTTTAAAACATTGTATTTTCATGAACTTGTAATGTTTTTAAATTTAATAGTGATATTGGTATGGTAAAGGTGTCATCATTTGGTCTTTTCAAACAATTAGTTAATCCTTTATATTTTATGGGATCAAACATCTATTTCCCTTTTTTGTTTCCCCTACTATAATAACATATCATAGTCTAAATATTTTTTCATTAACTGTAAAAGTTTTTTTGTATTTAAAATAAATTGAAAAATACATACCTTATCATTTTTTAATTCATCTCATCAATCCCTTCAAAGTAGCTGGTTTATCACATCAGCCTACTAACTAACTTTCACCATGAAAAAATCTCTATATCCCTATAAATTATCTATTTTATCATTTTTATTTTCCCTTGTATTTGTTTTCTTAAAGTACCCTTATAGGGAAACTCTAAAACCCACACCTCTAACATGAACATATTTTTCTAAACTCCTGAAAACCATTGATAATATTTGTGATACAGCTATATTAGATGAATATTCTTATGTATAAACTAGATAAAGATATAGGAAAATAAGTATTCATTTTTATGTAATATTATTTTAAATAAAAAAACCTCAGTTATGTCATACTTATAAATGATTCGCATAAATTCTATATTTTTTCATGTAATATTTTCCCCTTTTATTTATATGAGCCTCTTTCTATAACAGATGATGTGATATGGAAGTGATGCACTTATTAAGGTTGACTATCACTTAGTCAAGGTAGTAAAACTAATTAGAAACCCATAAACCCAATATCACTATGCATAAAACTAAAAACATTATTTATATAAAATGAAGAACTCATGTGCACTTCATAAATGAAACACTACTACATTAGTCTTCATCAACATGTTTGAGGAAGATCAATCAAAGGTATCCACCTAAATCCCTTCACCATGGTGTATCCATATGATGGAATGAATCATCCATTATATGGGCGGGACTCTCCTTCTCACTATGGAATGCTAGTTGCTCACTTAGTAAAGGAGGTAGAAGTATATAACTGTTGGGTATGGAAGAATTTTTCAAGGCTTGGTAAAGTTTCCATGATCATAATCTCATGGAAACTAACCCTTTATATAATCCCCTAGGACATTCCAATGTTTTCCATATATTAAACAATTTATGGTAAAGATAATGGAATATTATCACCATAATATTCCCTATGATATGATAAAAATAAGGCATATGATATGCCTTAAAACCATTCATGATGTACCATAAAACATTTATATATAATATACTAAAATATATGGATTTAGGTAATATCACCTTTAATCTCCCACTTACATGAAATCCTCATAGACTTTGTGTCATTTCAAATTTAATTATATAACATGCAATAACTTTTGAAATGTTACCCAAAAATCCTTTTTGGATATCTTCCAAAATAATTTTAGAATACTATTATCTACTTCACTTTATAACACATCATCTGAAATACCTTATGATTTCCATTCTTAAACTCTTATTGGATAAAACTCTAAAGTATTTATATAGAATCTCTATAAGTCAAACTCAATCTCTATTTAGTAAACAAAAAATTGTGACTCCATAGGTTTTTGTATAATTTAAAAAAAAATATGAATCCCCAAATTCATATATGTATGCAAAGAGTTACCTATAAAAAAGAATCTGTGTTACTAAAGCTATAAAGGGATCTAATGTGATCTCCATCAAACACATTTTTCTCTATACGTATGTCCAACAGCTACAACATATGAAATCATGCATTTTCATATGACCCATTTGTCTAAGTAATTGAGTGACTAAGGGTTACCAAGTATGTCAATCCCATATATCCAACTCATACATTATCAATTCTCTGAGTATAGACTGATTAGGTTGATTAATACATCACATGTAATTCACCTTAATGGATTAGAACATGAAATTCCCTCACTTTAATAGATAATCACATCACATGTACTATCTAGGTATGGTCATACATTTCTTTAGTCTATCTAAATTGAGGGACCAAATTCCATACTAATCATACTAGAGGAAAAATATCATCTTGGTTAAGATCTAAGTGACTAATTGATCAACAAAATATGTAACCACCCATTATTAGTTAAGCCCCAAGGCCAAGAAAATAAATATATCAAAGTATGAAGGTTATTAATAATGGTATATCACAAGAATAAAGTATTGGGAACTTGAAATATGAACTATACACCATTAGTATACCAAATAAATAGTTTATGACACTCCATGTACAATACTCCATGGGTCATACAACACACAAAAACCCATTTTGTGATTCATGAGAATGTTCTGTATCTTGATACAAGAATCATACTCGTACTATAACAATTTTTGATAACCTATAATACTCCATGATAATCATTAGTTAAGGATAAATAAAAGTCATACTTTGAAAGGTAAATTATCATTTCTTTTCTTGACACACACACAAACATATGTATCAAATATGAAATAATGATAAAATGAGAATTGAATCTTGTATAACCTGAAACATTTTATATTATTAAATTTTTTTAATAACATTAACAAAACAATACATAAGTTCCATTTTTTACTATGTTTAATACAATTTTAGGAGTTTTTATCCTCATTAAATCTCCATGTAATTACTAAAAAATCTCTATGTGACAATATAATAAAACCCTACCACTAATCACATTAGTGACTTACATTTACAAAAAACAATATAGTTTTAATTGTAAAGAGACTTAGTAATTATATTCTTAATGTTCAATTGCTTAAAAATATTCAAATTTTATAAATCCAAAATATCCAATGTTACAATGTTAATAGCTTATTCTCTCTACATTTAACTCTTTATAAGTACACCACTATCATTATTAAAACCCTTTCCATAAACCTTTTTCCTTGAAAATGATATTTTACTTTAATTCTTGACTGCAATAATCCTTTTTCTATAATTCCAAAATACTCTCAATATCCTCTTAGACACCATATTCTCTTCATAATATCATTATATGATTCAAAAACTCCTTTGGATTTAGAAAATAACACTTATTTATTTTTAGTAGGAATATTTAAAAATAAACTATTGTATCCATATCATATATAACATTTTATGTGTTTAGAGAAGTTTCTAAATAATAATATTATTCTTTAAAATATTCCAATGATGGTTGTGTGATCATATAACTCATATTTTAAAAAATGTATCATATATACTCCATTATTTTAGATTTTTTTGTTGTTTTTATCTTCTTCTCAGGTATGTTATAGCATCTGATGAATCATAAACCATGTGTAACATATCATATTGTTCATAATAGATATTTTTTTAAAAAATTTCTCTCATTGTATAAGATAAATAAGATGACTATAAATATACTTTACTAAGATCCACATGAGCTCAATATATTCCTTTTCATTCAATTATATTATTTATAAACCATTTTATTCATCATTTTAAAACACTGATCTCTATTAATTATAACCTTTATTTTAAAATCCTGTAAACTCAAAACATTTGTAAATTATTTATTTGGTATCACATACCCTTCAGAACTAAAGAATTAATTTCTAAAACATTGATACATTATATAGAAATTACATGGAGTTTCACAAACACAATAATGTATCTTGGAATATTTCATCATACATATACATTAGTCCTCCTTCCTGATAACTATGGATTAGAATGACATTTAATGGATACTATAAGGAACATTTTTGGAAATTACAACTAAATTTTCCTCATATGGTAAGAACTTTTACTCTCTTTTATAGTTTATTAAAAAAACAAAATTGGACATAATATTCCATGTTCATCCATCCTTAAAACTTTGATAATATCAGATAAACGTTTCTTAAATCCATTCAAATTTTCAGAACATATCCATTGATGAAAACAAAATTATTTTCATAGCCATAACATGCCTTTTTGAAAACCGAAAGTCAATCCAAGTCCTTAGTACACCAAATTATATTGAATATATGAGAATGAAATAAATTTCTTTTGTTAATATTACATATAATGACATTGAAAACTTAAGTTAATACTTCTATACTTCTCATAATAATCTAGATTTATTTGTTAAATTTCTCCAGTAGATGATTACTTGGAAAGGGGTTACTCAAACACATAAATTTTTTCTTCTTAAAAACAATTCTTATGTTTTTTATATTCTAATAAGATTCTCACAATAGGGTTAAATTTTATAAGGATTGATCTCAAAGTTAATATTGATGATGATAATGATGATATTTATCTACAAAAAATCATTTATAAAATGAGTATCATGCTTTACTTTAATTTTATAAGGAGAAATATTAAATATTATCCTAATAAAATGACGAACCCTTATAAACTCATCATATCCATTAGTATTCCAAGATCCTTATTTCACTATGAAATAATTTTGATTTGGTGTTCCTTTTACCACTAAGTTATTTAGGTATGGAATTATCCTAATCATATCATATATAACTCTTGTATGGTTGAGTGGAAAAATCTATGTCCAATTTATCAAATGGATAAACTCAACACCATTTATTTAGTATCCTAACTCTTATGATTTCCCAACTAAGTGTAACCCAAATATCACAAGGGAATTTTGTCACATAACTCTTAGGTTTAAAATTTTTAACAATTCCTTACAGAAGATAATCCATGGGCACCTTACTTTGGCAGAGCCTACCTGTTTGAATGATTGAGCTCTTGATATATATTTACATTAGAAGAAATGTAAAAATTAATATTTTAAATAAGATTTAATAACACCATATTTTCTCATGTATTTAATTTACATGTATGCATACGTATAATTATTTAGATTGGAATCCTATTCCTTCCACTAAATCACTATGTTCAAACTATTTATGTGTAACTATTTACACAACACATGCTTGGAAATACAATTTTTTATTATAAAATAAGACCCTCTTTAGAGTGAAGTGTGAAACCATAAAAAAATCTTTCTTATGAAGGTTATGGGACATGAACAACATATTATAGTGATTGAAATTAATTATTAAAGGTTCAAAAGTAACAACCTATGCCTCAGAATGTAAGTCAGAGTCAACTTACATCAAGTCACAATAGCGATTAATGGTTTGAATGAGATTTCTTCCTAACACATTCACAAATCATTATTTTATAAAGGAATATAGATTTATACCTTGGTTGATTAGATCCAATTGATGATATTTCTTATGAAGCTTTCTACGATGAGGGGAAATCCAATGTTATCTTAAAACAAAATTAAAATTAGTTTCATACCAAGCATGAAACTCCTTAAATGCATGAATGATAATATCTATAAGAAGTCTAGACACCATTAAACAAAATCACACATCAAAATTCATAATACAATGATTATATCTATGAATAAAACAGGGAATAATTTTTAAATAAATGAAAATTCACATATTTAATCATGGATAAAAGATTTATCAATATTTCTTAAATTAAAACTTTTCATAAATAATTTATAATTTTATCTAACCTTATGGGAAACCCAAAATTTTGAATATAAAAATTTTATATTCATTTAAAATGTGAAATCCTTCATATTATTCATCATATGGTAATTACATTAAATATATGATATTTAATTAAATATAAACATTTTATATTTCAAGTCTATTATGTAATTTTTTACATAATCTAAATATCTCATATTTAATATTATTTAGACCTTTATCATATAAATTATCAAACCTCCTTTTAATATGGTTTAAATAATTTCCCAAATAACACATTTAATTTGAATAATTAAAATTAAAAATCATGAATAATTCAAAATTTATAGATAAACACTTTTTTATTTATTTCTTAATTTGTAATTTATATATAATTTATAATTTACCATTATAATTTCTAAATAAAATTTTTATTTATAAATTATATGAAATTAAAAATAATTTTAAAATGTATTTAAATATTAAAATTTAATATCATGGAATATTTTTAATAAATATTTTAAAAAAATTAATTAATTAATTTTATACAATTTATAATTAATGAATTTATAATATCCTTTATAAATCAAGTAAATAACCCCAAATACATTTTCTTATAATTTATAAATAAATTATAAATTACACCATTAATTAATTGATTTTTAGATATAATAAAATTTTTCATCAATGTTGTATTTAATGACTAGAAATAGTGTTATCAATCATGAAGTATGATTGATAAACATGAATTGAATGTGATAAAATAGGTAGAATTGGATTGTGTAGGATTAACTCAACACCCAAAGGATACCACGAGTTATGAAAATTCATTTCATTAGATTAACTCAATTATCCAATTTCTTATATAGGATTAACACTACATCCTGACTATCATAAACTATGAAATTTTTCCTTATGTAAAATAAAAAATGTGTATAGAGGGTTGTGTGATATTAAAATGGTGTTTTATAGAAATAACACAACGATGCGTAGGATATTATAAATTATGATAGGCTTCATGTCATACTAATTGGGCATTTTATTCAAATAGCTTAGAAACCATGGATTTCATGACTTATGATAGGACACACATAATATTAAACTAGTGTCATGATGGAATGTGTAGGATTTAATTCACTTGATTGGAATCTATGACTTATGACAGGCCCTGCATGGTATTAATTCTCAATGCATGGGAATGGGTTTTTAAAATATATGTTATACCATATTTACTATGAGATGCTCTATTTTAGAAAATATGGAACAGTTTTATCACCACCTATGATCACTACATCATACACTATGATATATAAAAAACAAAGGGTTTTTATTTGTGTCACTAACTATTATATCATATATCTTATAACACAACTAAATCACTACATATTACATATCATGTAATAAGAACAACAATAATATAGATATAAAATCATTTTCAATGATATGGATTATGAATACCATACAAAATCCTGATACTTCATTATTAAAACATGATTTTCAGAATCAATCAACAAGGTAATTCTTTGATACCCCTAATGGGTTTCTTATAGTATATTAAAACTTAATCAAGGAAGTAGAAACAATTAGAAACCCATAAATCCAAGATCAAAATGTATGAAACCAAATCCATTATATATATAAAATGAATTAACTCATATACCTTTCATTGAAGAATCAATACCATGTCAATCATCATCAATATGTTTGAGGAAGATCACTCAAAGGAAACCATCAGACTATGTTCTCTATGATGTATCCCATAGTTGGCATAAATCACTCATCACATGGGTGGGACACTCTTTCTCACCATGGTATGATAGTTTCTCTATAGGTAAAGGAAGAAGAAAAAAGAGTGATATTGGGTATGGAGGAATTGTCCAAGGATAAGGAAATCTTAGATGATCACCATATCATGGTGACTACCACTTTAATCTTATTAAATTATTAGTTTAATGATATATTTAAGTGGAAAATATCTTTAAGTTATCATATAACATTCAACTACCCAAGCATGTCATAACATTGCCAAATGAAACATATTAAATGATTCATGGAAAAGGTTGTGGCATATTATCACTATAATATAAATTATAATATTCCAAAAAAGGTATAAAATATTCCTTAAAATAATACATGATTTTCCATATGAATTGTATATATTGTATACTAAGATATTAGGCTTTAGGGAGTATCTCTTTCAGGAAGTGGAAAGATATTATGATTCTTTAATCTGTATATAAATTAAGAAAAAAAATTCTATTTTTGTTTTCATATAACATTAATTTTATACTATATATTTCAAATACATAAATTTTTTGTTCAAGTGAAGCATACCCCATCATTACTTTACAGTGGGGGCACAATGGTTTTGATGAAAATAATTTATTTTCTACACTCAGTTTCTATTTTATAAAATAAATTTTTAGAATCAAATTGATTAATGCATGAAATGTTAAATAAAATAATATAAATTATAATGTAACATAAATTGTTCTTTCTTTCAAATAACAATGAAATAATCCCATGTTGCTTTGTTTATGATGTGTACATACATAGCTAGTGGGTGGGGTTTTACTTACCCCTTAACATCCCAAATATGATTCTTCTTAAGAAGTGTTTAAAATTATATATGATCAATTTTAGTAACCATTAGTATGAATTTCATACTAATAGTTTTTAATATAAATGTATTCTATAGGGGATAACATAGATTAAATCAATTTTTCATTATTTTCATTTTTGGTAAAATAGAGAAAGTATATCAAATTGTTACCTTAATATTATCCCAAATTATTTCCTTCAATACTGGAAAAACATTGTGCCATGTATCAATATCAATCAACACATGAATTAAAGTATGAACAAAATATAACTAATGAAAATGTATTTGTGATGTTCAATAAAGTGACCACATATATTCCATCCAACCTAAAATCTACAACCTATAATTCTCTAGTTAATAATTTTTACTAACACTGTCATGTTATGTTTCTCCTGTATTTTTTGACCTTATCAGATTTTCTGACTTTCCCAGCTTTAGGTTGTTTCTCACCACCAATATATAATTCAACTTATAAAATGTGATAATTTTTAACATTTTCATTATATTTTTCCCCAATATTGATAGCATGAGTGGGTGTAGAAGCTATCATCCACACAATTAGTTAAGTAATTAATTTATATTTTCTAAATATAGTAGTAATCACAAAATATTATGAGGAAACAAATTGTATATAAAAAATAGTAATATAAATTTGACATGTTCTCTCAAATATTTTTTTTTCTATAAATCATGAATATATTGGGCCCCTCTATCAAGTATCTGAATCTCCTCCTTGTGGTCCCTTTGATATACAAGACACCATCTACATTAGGAAGACCATGAAATGATTGTGAAAACCTAAAGAAAGGGTCATCCTCAAGGGAATTTTCATTAGAGCATACATTTATTTTAGTCACTAATTGAACACTTTACCATTTTAATTTGTAGGATATATAACATAAAATAATATTACTATTTGTGATGTAATTATAAAAATATACCATACCTATCATGACTACTTTAGGATATTTCACCTAGGTTTTCCATAGAATAATAGGTGATAGTTACTGCTCCTATCCCACCCTTACTATAGAGTGAGTGACACATCATGACTATATTGGAAGCTCACCATCAGACCTTTAGCCCTCCACTAACCTAGATCTTCTCTTTTACTTCCCTAGAATCATGATTTTCCATAAAGTTATTTCATTAGACAATGACTTCCCAAAGATAATGAATTCCCCATTGGATTTCATGAAATCCTTGACCCTTATGAACATCTATTTATTGGATCATTTTGGCTATTTTAAACCTTTATTTAACTCTTTCAATAGTTTCATCTTTTATTTTTAGGGATTATAATAATGACTAGTTGTCAGACTTTTGGATTCTCACCACTTTTTAATTTGTATTTTTGTTGAGGAGGATATTATTTCACCATATTCTAGAGAATTGTATGTCTCCAATGGGTTTTTATTCTCCCTTTTATGATTTTATTATGAGTTACACATGAAGTATGATACTCTGTATGTTTTGTTGTCTTACCTCGAGTCAATTTTCTAGTGATGAAGTGCCTATACCGGACTATGTTTAAGTAGTGTGACTAAGTTGTTCTATCAGGATGGATGATTTGACACAAGATGATCAATCAACTTCAAAGAAACTATAAGAGGATATTGAGTAAGGTAATATTTATAATACCATTTATCAAGGGATGTGTGACAATTTAATGTAGACGAATATAATATTTCCATCTTTGAATATAGGGTGAGGAGATACTTCTATTTATTTACAATCAGTTCCATCCCTAGTGGCTAAGATGGAAGGAAGAGTTTATAATATAAGTCATTTATTTTATAAGTAGATTTCTACTAATATGAATGTGATTAATTAGTTTTAGGATCTATATAATAAGGGATCATACCATGACAAAAGGGAAGGGTTGGTTTTGGGGTATAGGAAGAATAAGAAATTTTCATGGGTTATAGAATTATTGACATGAAAAGAGTAGGAGGGAATTCAAGAAATAAGAGAATATTCCTCTTTTGAGGATGGTTAAGGTACATATACCACCTAACTGATCTCATGTGATTATGAATATAAATGTAAGGTAGAAAGAAAATAACATCCAGGAAGAAAAAAATAGAAAAATGAACATTTGATGTGGAAGATTACTGAGTGATTACTGGAAAGAAAATTAGATGATGTAAGGATTATTATTACTTACCGAAACCAATGGTGAAAATACTATCAAGGAAATATGCAGTATTAAAGGAATCAAGTCTAAAAATAAATTACCCTAACCTTGAGGATAATTAGGGGTGCTCAAATCAGAATGGCAGTCTTATTAAATATTCAGAGGGCATAGGTCCTCCTAAATAACAATGTTTGTGCTAAAAAGATAGATAAAGAAGAAAAAAATATATTTTACACAATGGAGTTTCTTCTAAACTCTAATGCGAGAGCGGAAGATGAATTTAATATTTGATCCCGAGAGGAAGACATCAAAATGATATATGAAATAAGCATTGAAATAAAAACCAAAAAAGATAAAATGTCTTGGATTAACACTATAGATTATAATTTTCTCTATGGATTTAAAGATGGGAATATTAGTATGGGGGAGTATATTATAATATGATATAATATGGATTCTCTATTTGAGGTCGTATCTATGAGAAACCAGTATGGGATAATTTTCATCTTTATTGGAGTCTTTAATGGGATCATGATTCCAGCATCTTAAGGTTGGTTTGGAATGGTTTGTTAGATTCATTTTTGGTTTAAATTATTTTTGTAGTTTTATTTTTATTCAGGTACCCATTCAACTTAAAAAATTTGATTGATCTTTTCTTCACTATCAAAAAAAATATTTGAGGATTCATTATGAATGGTTTATCCATGAACCCTTATTGACTAAAATTCACTTCCATGAATTCCAATTAATCTATTCTAAATGAACTCCTATTATCAACCCATTTGTATAAAAAATTGATAATTATAATGTCGTATAATATAACTCCCATATTTTTCCTATGATTCCAAAATATGAAACATTCACATAAATTGGATTTATTTCCTTGGTACGAAATATATGCATCACATTTACCAAAAGAGTAATGATGCACTTTTGAATAATACTATATTCATCATACTCTATAATATATAATTTATATCCATTAATTACATAACCATTTTAAGATAATACATGCACACTTGTTATTCTGGATAACCATTGAATTCATCTATATTTACAGATAACTCCCTTCAATATGGTCTCAAACCTATATTATAAATTATTTATTTTGTGTATTCAATATGAAATTTTTATCCCTTGATAGATTCAAATGACTAAACATTACTATGTAAGTTTAAATATATGGTTCAACATCTATACTATAATATAAATCGTAAAGTTTAGCATGCTCCCACCCATGTGATGGTAATTGTGACAACATATCTTCCTAAAATTTCTTCACTCACAAGGCACCTTATGTGATGAGATTTTGGGAGACCACTATTATCCACATCAGATAATCAGTCAATAAAAACACAATAATTAAATCTTGTATCAATATGGTCTAATTGATCCTTAATATATGTTCACTTCACCCATTTACAACTTTCAAATGTATTGTATATTTAGTAATACCAGTAGACAATGGCATATTTTCAGAACACTTTAACTTCTCAAACAACCTTAGGAAATCATTAATTCCATATTTAACCATTTTTTTCATTTATTCAATTTGATTTATATCATAGTTTACAATTATAATCAAATAAAATAATCCATAAAACATAATTTTATCTCATTCACTAGATATATTCACTTCTTCCACATGTTTAGTCCAACATTTATAACATTGATATATTCAGTGATAAATCAAGTGTTCTTCAAACTCAACTTGACAAATTTATCTTGAATACCGACAAAAAAAAACATGGGAAAACAATTTAAAAAGGATTATTTACTCACTATATATTAAAATTGATGAACACTTTAACACCATTCATAGGATCTTTTATCATACACTTTATTTTCATCAATTTTCAATCCATATTAATTCTATTTGGTTCAACCAGATTCTCATTTATCTAAAATATATATATACATAATATATGCATATAACATATCATTTATTACATGCCTAAATTATATCAAGTATAACTTTAAAAGAACATCAGATACAGAGTCTACTCAAAAATTCTAACTCCCTATGTGATTCCAAAGAAACCTGAAACATGGAGTGCTGATAAAGAAGCAGAGTATGACACAAAATAGAAAGCTATGAATGCTACCATATGTGGTCTTGGACCAAATGAATTCAATAGAGTATCTCAGTGCCCGATGGCTTATGAAATGTGGCAGATGATTGCAGTTGCTTATGAAGGAACTGAAAATGTCAGACAGATGAGGTATGCTACTGCTAAACTTAAATTCGATACATTCAGGAAGTTTGAAGAAGAAATCATCACCCAAATGAATGGATGTTGACAGAGATTTTCAACAATATAATTGACTTGGGAGATCTGATCAAACAAGATGATAAAGCTCTGAAAGTACTAAGAGTACTACCACCAAGATGAAATGGAATTTTTGTTGCTATCAGAAAATCATCTCCTGTCAAATATTTAACAATGGGAGAGTTAATTGGAACTCTTATGATGTATGAGGCTGAGATGCAAGATGAAGAAAATGAGAATAAGATTCTGATCAAGAAGGAAGACACTGATTTAAAAGTAACATCTAAAAATAAAAGCAGAAAGATGAAGAAGAAAGAAATAAAAGTTAAATCAGAAAGTTCTGATTCATACAATTCAGATGTAGAACTGGCTCAGCTATCCATGGAATTCAGTAAGTTTTATCGAAAGAAGAAAGGTTTTAGAAAGTATTTCAAAAAGGATGAAAAGGAAGCTAGATTCTATGAATGCATGAAGATGGGTCATATCAGACCTGACTGTCCTCAATTAAAGAAAGATAAGAAAAAGAATTTTTTCAAGAGAAACAACTATGATAAAAAAGATAAGAAGGTAATGAAAGATACTTGGAGTGTATCTAAAGACTCTAAATGCTCATCAAAGTCTGAATTAGTAAAATATGAATCAAATATGAAATCCAATATGTGATTTATGATAGAAACTGATGAGGTACAAACCTATTACTCATCTGACTCTAATTCAAACTGCTCAAATGATAAACTTGAAGCTTACTGCAATATGATTGAAAATATATATGATTCTTTATTTAAGAAACACAAATCATTAAATAATATTCATAATGCTGTTTTATGAGAGAGAGATACTTTTCTAAATAAACATCAGTAATTACTAGAAAAAATAACTTAATTAACACAAACTACATAGGTAATGAAACTAAAATATAAATACTGCAGACAGAAGTATAAATATACAAAAATGCATCTCTTATTTCTAAAAAAATAGAAAATACACTAAATGAAATACTTGGAAAGAATGTGATTAAAAAGGAAAGATTTGGAATAGGAAGTAAAGGTGAGAAACCTAAACTGTATAAGAACTACTTTGTTCATAGTACAAAAAAGTAATATGTAATTATTGTGGAATAAGAGGGCATAGATCTAAAAATGGTTATTTAAGGAAACCACAAATAAGTGGTATTAAGACATCCTTTATTGAAATTAGTTTATATGATTCTATTGATTATATAAAAACAAAGCAAGTCTGGATTCCCAGGTCTTTGCTAGGTAATACTACTAGACCCAATAGAATATGGGTACCAAAACAAATCCTTGTTTAAATGCCATTTCAAGAAGCAGGTCACAGAATCCAAACTGAAATATGGTGCATGGATAGTGGCTGCTCTCGGCATATGAGTGGAAACTCATAAAATTTCATAAATGTAACTCAAAAGGATGGTGGTCTAGTCACATTTGGTGATAATGGAAAGGGCAAGATTATTGGCATTGGAACAGTTGGAGATCCAGAAGCTGTCTCAATTAATAGAGTACTCTATGTACAAGGATTGAAACCGAACCTGATAAGAATCTCTCAACTCTGTGATGATTCGTATATTGTTGATTTTTCTAACAACTGCTGTTCTGTTTTCAAAGATAAATTTCTTAAATTTAGAGCACCTAGAACTGATAATGTTTATACCCTGGACTTAAATTCCTTGTGTAAAAAAAGTAAAATTCTTAACTGTTATGATAAATGAATGTTGGATATGGAATAGGAGACTTAGACATTGTAATATATATTCTTTACATAAGTTATCTAAGAAACAATTAGTTTCTGATTTTTTTAGTCTCAATTTTGAAAGTGACAGATTTTGTGATACATGTCAACTTGGCAAGCAGCACAAATCATCCTTCAAATCTATTAAAAAAATTTCTACTTATAAACCTCTAGAACATATCTATATGGATCTGTTTGGACCATCAAGGGTATAAAACTTGGCTAGTAAATTATATGTGTATGTTTTAGTTGATGACTATTCTATATTCACTTGGATTTATTTTCTAAAAAATAAAAATAAAACTTTTACTACATTTGAAAGTTTTTTTAAAGCTATTCAAAATGAAAAAGATTCTAAAATAATTTCATTAAGAAGTGATCATGGTGGAGAATTTGAGAATATAGAATTTAATTCCTTTTTCTCAAATATGGGTATTAAACACACCTTCTCTGCACCAAGAACACCTTAAAAAAATGAAATTGTTGAAAGAATAAATAGGACTATTCAGGAAATGGCTAGGACTATGCTAAATGAATACAATCTTCCTACCTATTTCTGGGTAGAAGTTGTAAGCACAACCTGTTATATAATGAATAGAGTTTTAATCAGAACTATTTTCAAAAAGACACCCTATGAACTCTGGAATAACAGAAAACCTAAAGTAAATTACTTTAATGTTTTTAGATGAAATGTTTACACCTTAAACACCAAGGAAAATCTTGATAAGTTTGATCCAAAATCTGATGAAGGAATTTTCTTAGGATATTATGATACCTTCAAAGCTTATAGAGTTTTTAATAAAAATTCAATGATTTTTGAAGAATTTGTTCATGTGAAATTTGATGAATCTGATCCCTTTGAGAAAAGGAAAGACCAAATTAATGAATCCGACTCTAATGACAACTTGAGACTTGAGAACTTGAAAGAAGATTTTGAAAAAGATATAAATAAAATTCAGTCTAGTTCATAAAAACATGACATTGAAGAACCTAAAAGTGTACTACCTAAATATTCTAGAACCCTAAAGAATTACCCATTAGAAACTGTTATAGGAGACCTAGACACTGGAATAAAAACCAGAATAAATGTAGGAAATATTATTGAATTATCTACCTTTCTATCCCAATTATAACCTAAGACATTATAAGAAGCCTTAGTTGATGAAAGTTGGATGATATCAATGAAATAAGAACTAAACTAATTTAGGAGAAATGAATTTGGAATTTCGTTGAAAGACCTCGGAACTATCCATTTATAGGAACCAAATGGATATTTAGAAATAAAAAATATGACCAAGGAATAATAACTAGAAATAAAGTAATACTAGTAGCTAAAGGTTACAATCAGGAAGAAGGTATAGATTATGATGAGACCTTTTCACTTATAGCTATATTAGAAGCAATCAGGATCCTTTTAGCCTATGCATCTCATATGAACTTTAAATTATTTCAGATGGATGTTAAGTATACCTTTTTAAATGGTTACTTATTGGAGGAAGTTTATGTTGAGCAACCTCCTGGTTTTGAAAATTCACAAAAACAAGATTTTCTTTAAACTTACTAAAGATCTTTATGGCCGTAAACAAGCATCTAGATCTTGGTATGAATGATTAAGTTCTTTTCTTTTAAAAAATGATTTTACTATTGGAATGGAATGTCCAAAACTATTTAAGAAAACAATTAACTCTAACATTTTGTTGGTTCAAATTTATGTTGATGATGTAATTTTTGGATCAACAAACAAAAAACTATTCCATGAGTATTAAAATTTAATGTAGTTTTTTTTGAAATGAGCATGATGGGAGAATTAAATTTCTCTTTAGGACTTAGATTTTATCAATAAGATTTTGGAAATGTGTTAAATCAAAGAAATTACACTATTGATTTACTAATGTAATTTGGACTTGAAAACAATAAGACATATAAAACTCCTATGCGTACTAATATAAAACATGATTTGGATAAAACTGGAAAATCAGTTGACAACAAGTTATATAGAGGTATGATTGGTAGTTTATTACATCTTACTGCTAGCATTCCAGATAAAATGTAACCAGTATATCTTTGTGCTATATTTCAATATGATCCTAAAGAATCTCACCTAAGTGTTGTCAAAATAATTTTTAGATATTTAAAGGGAACTGTTTTTCAATCTTTTCTCTATCCAAAAAATTATGATTTTAATTTAACATCATATTCAGATTTAGAATTTGGAATCTTTAGATTATATAGAAAAATAACCTTATAGACTTGTCACTTTTTAGGATAATATTTAGTGTCATGGTCTAGTAAGAAACAACACTCTGTTTTTCTGTCAACATCCGAAGTAGAATATGTATCTGCAGGCAGTTGCTGTGCACAACTTTTTTGGATAAAAAACAACCTTACGGATTTTGGACTAAATTTTAATAATACACCTATTTTATGTGATAATACAAGTGTTCTAGATATTTCAAAAAATCCTACTAATCATTCTAGGAATAAGCATGTTGATATCAAACATCACTTTCTAAGAGACCATGTTCTTAAAAAGAATATATTCTAAGAGTTTGTAAGCACTGAAATTAATTAGATGATATTTTTACTAAACCACTTCCCATAGTTAGGTTTGAATTTTTTAAGGGTGATCTAGGTTTATTTATTTTTAAATGATTTTTTACTTATTTTAATTCTTATTTTTTATTACTTGTTTTAGAATAATTAAAAAACTTCATCAGTTCTACTTTAAACTTTTGCTACATAAGTTTTTACTTTTAAATAATTTAATAATTACTATGTGCGTAATGACATAGGAATCAAGGATGTTAGAAACCTATTACACTTCCAAACTCGTTCATTTTCTCAAAACTCTTCGAAACCTTGAAGACTTCTACCAATCTTCTCTACCCGCACCTAAACCTTAGAAACCCAAACTTTTCGAACCTTTAGAAATTTGTGATAGCAATGGACAAAACCAAAAGGAATGATGAGGCAGAAACCAGTAATTCCAAGTGGAAACATTCAACAAGATGAAAGATTTTTCAAGGAAAAGTGGTTGATCTGGAATGTTTGTACCAGAAGAATCTTATGCTGAGGAAATATCTAACATTTCAGAAACTTGAGAATACCATCAATGGAGACTATATGGAGATTATATATGAGGTAAAACTTTGTTAATTTTTTAAATTGGTTCATTTTAGTATGGGATAAGATGAGGATTAAATAATATCTAAGATCAAGTACAAAGATTTTTTGATATTGTCTGTGGAGATAGCCAAAATTATTAACTGCCCTCATGAGGGAGTTTTCTATTTTTATTTAAAGAATATTGGTGATAATGTCCATAACTCTGAGGAAATTATGTCTTTTCTATTTGGATCTAAAAATATAAAGAAGATGTTAGTGAAAGATCTAGAGCCTGACCAGAATATTTTAGTTTAATTTCTACAAACATGTATTGCACTTAGAATGTCAGAGATGGAGAAAATTTTGTACCCTGACATGTATATAATGTTTCTATTTATGAGTGATATTAAGCTTAATTTTACGAGATTTATGGTCAGATATCTCAACTATTGCTTCCAACCAGAACCAAGGATGAACTTCTATCCCTTTAAAAGGTTCATTTCAGAGATTTTACTTAAGAAAGATATGGTAAGGCTGGTGAATGTTTGAGTGAGATGTCACCATAGAAACATTTTCAATGCTAGAATGTTGAGAAAAATTAGTTTCTTTTAGAGTACAATAAAAGGGAAACTCCTACCTGTTGGATCAGAAGAAGAACAAGAGGGTACTTAAGAGCTACCTGCAAAATCAAAGGAAGGAGTAGCTGAATATAGAACCAATGGAGTATCATAGAGGATATAGTTTGAAGCAGTTGATACACCCACAGATGGGGAAAGTCAAGGACTTTAGAGAAAAAGTCATAGAGTGGATAAACCTAGAGAGGAGCCTACACAAACAAGTTCAGATGAAACTGAGCCTCTTCTGAGCTAAAAATTTATTAGAGAAGATGAAGTACACGTCATAGCTCAAACAACAGTTTCTTGGATTGAGGTGACTCCTCAAGTGGAACAGGAATTTGTACCTCAGGAAGAAGTAGAGGCAGAGGCAGAAGTAGAGGCATAGGCTGCACCTGGAACTAATCTTCAAAATGAGGTTGATCAAGAGGAACCAGTTTTAGAAGATCCTATATTGGAGGAAATAAATAAAGAAGATGCTTAGGATGATCAAGAAAAAATTCATATGGATCAAGAAGGTAACCCTTTCCGAGATTCATACTGAAGTACTTAATGAGAAATTTTTTATGGATAAGTCCCTTCATGACTCTAAGGAAAAATTAGTAGAAAATCCAACATAGAGGAATGTGGAAGAGAATTCAGATACTGAAACTCTACCTCTGGCACTGATGAATACAGGGGATGCTCAGACTAAGAATCAAGACCAAAGTGCCTCTGATTCTGATAATGATCATGTGGAAGAGTTGATCAGAAATCTTAATAAAGTTCAAGCTAAAAATGTATCTTTACGAAGTGCATTAGAAAAAGAGAGATAGAAGTTTCAGAACCTGAAATCCAATTCTGTTTAAAAGCAAGAAGTATAAAATTTCAAGAAGGAAATGTTGGCTAAAGTTTCAAATATAAAATCTGAAATGGTGATGAAGTCATATTTACTAGAGTTTAAATCTTTCTTTGAGCAACATTTCACAGCTATTAGAAATAGTGAAGCTAGTATATCATGTACTTCACCTGATCCGATCAAATGATTTCAAGACATTACAGCAGCTATGAGCAATATGAATGACATACTGTAGGACCTTTAATGCAATAGTTCTCCTTTATCTGTGTTGTTGGGAAATCATAAGTTTTTGTTTGACCAGTTGACTTCAAATAAACCTGGAATTAGAACACTGCTGAATCAGTTCATTGATAAGTTAACTCTTTTTATGAAGAAGGAAGAGTGGCTAAATGAGTTCTTCAGATTCAACTGAATTGAAGATATCCATCTAACTCAGGAAGGACAAGATGTCATAATCCAGTTAGGCGAAGGATTGATGAAAAGATTACGGACTCAGTTGGCAAAAATCAAGGAAGTTATTCAACACAGATAAAACTTGTCTCATACCTTAACTCAACCATGATTCCTATTTTCATTCATGTACTTATAATATATTTTCAATAAAATATTTTTAATTTTTATGTTTATGTGTTATTGATTTGTTTTACTGTACTGTCTATGTTAGAATTCCAGTAATCCAACTTCAAATATTGATAAATAGTTTATAATAGAATTTACTTAAGCTCAATGCTACATTAAAATGTGTTATATTTCTTATCCTATCATTATTTTTGTTATCAGAAAAAGGGAGATAAATTTGGATAAACACAACATTTTATTTTTATGTTTTTAAATCTTTTATTGGGGGAGAAATTTTTGGAGAAATTTGGATAAACTCCAAATTCTTTATTTATAAAGAAGGAAATATTATATTGCTTTATAAAGGGGGAGAAAATGTAAAAATTAGGAAATAATTTTGTTAAATTAAAATATTGTTTTTATCTTTCCAAAAATCAAAATTATATGAAATTAATTTTGTAAGATAATTTTATTGGTTATTTCATGGGTTTTGTGATCATCAAAAAGGGAAAGATTATTGAGCAAGTGTGGTCTTCAACAACACTCTATTTTATTAAGGGGGAGATTATTGATAACAATACTCTATCTCTTTATGATGATTTTTATGCTCACAAATACCCTTATTGGTTATTATAATGAATTTACTTTGAGTATATTTCAGGAATTAAATATTATTTATTTCTCTATTTTGAAATAATTTCAAAGCATTTTAATCCATGTGGAATATTTGGAAAAGTGTTCGGAAATAAATTTAGCGTGTTCTAGAAACAATGTTCATACCCTATGTTGAGGAGCGTAGTGTAAGGATGGAATCCATCATTTACTTTAGACATTATCGGAAAAAATATGGTTAAGAAACCATACGTTATTAGGAACCTTACTTTTGGAAGAAACCTTAATTTTGGAAGGAATCTTACTTTTGGAAGGAACCTTATATTTTTTGATATCAGAAAAGTATGCAAGAAGAATCCTATGTTAGTATGAAATGTTATGTTTGTCTCTCAAAAGTACGGTTCATCAACCTTACTTTTATGAACAACCATACGGTTGATTGAAAAGTATGGATCATGAATGTTACGTTCTGAAGCTGAGAAAAGTATGGATTATATACCATACATTTGAAAGTCGAAGAGAAAAGTATAGATGATCAACCTTATGTTGTGAACCTTAAGTTGTGAACCTTACATTGTGAACCTTACGTTGTGAACCTTACGTTGTGAACCTTACATTCCGAGAATAAATTATATGAAGTTCAACCCTAGTTTGACGTCAAGTATTTCAATTATGACTTTATTGAGCAATGGTATTTATGCAGATTATTAGGTTGATTTCAAGCCAGATTAAAAGCCTAAATATAAAGCACATCGTTTACTGATTCAAAGCCGTTTATTTATGATTCAAAGGATCAATTTAAGTGGAGATTTTCATGCTAATTTTTCAGGGGAGTTACGACTGCTCTGTTATTCAAACTTTTGAATATCATGATTCTAAAGGCGAATCTTGTGGATCTAAATTTAAATGTAAAATGCTTGTTTTTATTCTATATATACATGTATTATTTTGTATTACCGATATAGAGGTGAATTGTAAAAAGAAGAAAAATATCAAGCTCTTTAGTTTTTCACTGCTACAATTTATAGTGTCAATCAAGACTTACAGATTTTTTGTTATGAAGAACTACAAAGCTCTATTTTTTGATGAAGAAGAAACATGATTGAAGATTCACCGATTCTACATCGAATATATTTTGTGAATCGACTTTTTTTATTGTTGAGAATTATATTTAAAGATCTACTGTGACCATATTTACTAAGATCTACTTTTACCCAATGATCATTCTTTCTGAAGACTAAGATCCATCGACTGTCAGTTTCATGCTGTTGCAATTGTGAAGAAAAACTGGAAAGTATTTAAAGAACAAATAATATTTTATTTTGAGTAACTAGTTTCTCATACTAAGCTGTGTATTCAAACTTTTTATGAACCAGAAGGCTCTGTTTTAGCCTTAACTTGTAAAGGTATCAACTTCCGGCACTCAGTTGTGGAATGGTCTATTGATAATAGGACTTGATAGTGAAAATCACCAAACTAGTGGGGTATAACATTGGTGGAGTAGACTAGGGCCTTCTATTCCCTGAAACACTATACATCGTGCATCCTTTTTTATTTATTTTCCACTGCTTAATCATTCTCATAAAGTTAAAAGGACAGATCACGATCTCACGAAGAAATTGTAAAAGAAAAAATTCACCCCCTCTTGTGTATATTTGGTATAACCCGATCCAACATAGGACACTCTCCATATCACATCAGGAATATTAGGGTGTGTTTTGGGTTGAATCACTCTAGAGTTCCCACTATATCCTGATACATCATCCCATAAATGCCTTCCATTGCTGACCATCATACAACATACTTATGCCTATCGATTACACGCCACTGCCCTCCCTAAATAACCCTATATGGCATATTTTTAGTGGATAATTTAACCACAATATATTTTTTTAGTTATAAATATTCATTTATTTTATTTCCTTTTAATATATTATAAATATTATCTTTTGTATTGATTAAATTAAGAGTAAATTTGATTATTTCATAATATTTCTTTACTTTAATATCTTTAGATTTAATGATTTGATTGGTTATAATATGTTTTATAAGTTTTATAAAGTATTCCTATGATAAATAAGTCATTTGGGATCTTGAAATATAATTTTTACATGATTTTTACTATTCATATGTAGCCATTGTATAGTTCACCATACAACCAATTGTTAATCTACATAGCCAATTTCAAATCCACATAGTTGAATTTTCTGATTTGGTTAACTTATCTATTTAGGACATAAAATAGGATATAGAACATTAAATTAATTTAATATTATTAAATTGAAAATAAAAGATAATTTTATACATTTTTATAGAATAAATAAAATTATGAATCAATATCTATTATGTTCAAAATTATGTTATAATTCACTGCATGTTTTTATTTTGAATTCTTTTCTTTCTCAGAGATATTTTTATACAGTATTTTAATGTTAACTTAAGCTATATAAGTCCTATTAATGGTATTCTTGATTATTTGGATATATATGGAAGTTTTATAAATATAATTAAACTTGACTCAAATATGATTATATCTTTTAAAAGGCCTTATTTAGGTCTGAATTCTTCTATGTCAAGTTGTTTTCAAATTTCGACAATCAGCTACATGAATCACCCATGTGATTTTCAAGAATGATCAATTTGGATATGTATTAAAAAAATATAACTAAAAAAATGTATGTGAATTATCTTATAGGGTTCCATGAAATTCTACAGGTTTTTCTAAAACCTGGAAATATACTATAATTTTCAAAAAAAAAATTCAATTGACATTTGTAAATTTTTTATCATTAATAAAATTACTATAATTATTTATTCTAAAATTAATTATGAATTATTTATAACTCATGAGAACATTTTTAATTTATTTCATGATGTATTAAATGTGATTTATATGAGATTAAGTATGCATGGATTTTCACTTTGAAAATTTTGGAACATGAAATGTTCAAATTCATGTTGCATGAAATAATAAGGGTAAATATTGATTATTATTAGGGAGTATTCCAATGATATCAATGCATGATATTTACTATCATATAAACTTATCTAACAAATTATAGTGTGTAATTTTTATTTTTTTACAGGATATCAAGGAATACTTCTAGGAATTATATTTGTCATTTATGAAATATTTACTTGTGGATATTAACCTAGGAAATGAAGATGGAAAAATTTAAAGTAGGTCATTGGAAAAATAAATAAGAAACATATTTTAGATTTTAAATATTCTATATAAAAGGAAAATATATTTAGAAAATTTTTATAGAACTAGTTTAATATAGGAAATGAGATTTATGATTTTATTTGACTATACAAGTTTTGCATTCTTTGGTGATGAACTACTTATCCCAATATAACTAAAATCATTTGACTCTTTGCTGGTGGAGAGTTTTTTGTTTCCTTAATCTCAAACCGTGAATCATTCATTTGATTATATGACATTATTTATTTATATTATTTTCTAGGTATGTAATTTTAAAGGGTTATACTAACCATTAAAAGTATGTATTGAGGGTTGTGATTCCCAAAAAAATGCAAGGCTTTGGTTTGTGCATCTAGGTGGATAAAATTAAGGCTATTTAGAATGTGTCTCTTGGAAGAAAAAAGAAACTATATTTTGGGTTTTAGAATCTAGGGTGGAATTATTGGTAATTGGGTTGTGACTATAGGTAGGAAAAAGTCATTTTAATATTCCACTATAGTGGTTATAGTGAGTGTCATCTATCTCAGTTTGTGAGAGGGGTGAATCATAGACTAGGATCATTTAGATCTAAAACACTATAAAAATAATTGCGTCTATTTCCTTTTATATTTTCCACTTAATGTATTAATAATTACAATATAACCATAAATTTTAGTTCATTTTAAAACTAGTCTAATTGACCCCATGTTGGCTATTTTTTCATCTTAACTCTAGAACATTAATTGGTATTAGAGTAAGGTTCCCTAGCTTATTTATTTTTTATTTATACAAAACAACTCCTGATGTAACCTTTAATGGGAATAAATTTATTTAAAATGGTATGGAAAAGATCAAACTATGGATTGAAACATCAAATCCACCTCATTTTTATGATATTGATTATGGATACTGGAAGTCCAAAATAGAAAATTTCTTAAAGAAAATTAACATTGATCATTTGATAATAATGAAAAAACTGTACAAGATTATTGAAGGTGAACTTGAGTCATTAGTTGGAAATGATGTGGTAATGTGTGTTTTGAATTATTAATTGATTAATATCTTGTATTGTACAATAAACTGAAATGTGTATAGTCATGTTTCTGTATATAAAACTACTCATGACATCTGGAAGATTCTACAAGTTACACACATTGGTTAAATAAACCTATTATAACTAAGTTAGTCAAGTTGAGAGATGAATATGAAAAATATAAAATGGGTAAAGATGATAATAGAAAAAAAATGTTACATATATTTAATATTATCATAAATGGTATGATTTATTTAGTAGAAACTCTGAGAAATTTTGTTATTATTGAAAGAGTACAGAAATAACTTCCAAAGAATTAGCATCTTAAAAATGTTCCTATAGATTAAATTAAGATCCTCAATAAATATACACTTAATGTTATTATTTGATCCTTATTTAAATATGAATTAAAGCATAAAATTCTTATTCAAAAAGATAATTTGAAGAAGAAAGAAATTTATTTTAAGTCAAGTTTTTTTACTTACTCTTCTGATTCTGAGTTATAGAGTAGTGAAAGGAATGATACAATATATTTTACAAATAGTGGATATAGAAGAATGAAATACTACTAAATGATATCTTAGAAATACTATACTAAATATAGTGACAAGGAGAATAAGAAATGTAATTTTATTTCTAATGATCCTCAATATATAATTTGTTATGAGTATGAAAAAAGAGGCATATAAAGACTAATTACTGAATACTAAAGATGGAAAAAATAAGGCTTAGCAATACAAGAAATAAAATATGGAAATGTATTTTAGATAAATTTTTACTAAAGATTCAATTATTGGTAAATAATATGGTTCAAAAAAGGATGTGGAAAATTTGTTCTTATTGGATTCATCAAATCAAGTAAGTGATTTTACTTATTCTTCTTCTTCTCAATCTCAATCTAAAAAACCAAATATTTAGTAATTACTTAGAAAGATTCATATACTTGAACATAAAGTTGAAAAAATCATAGGTTTATACAAGAACCTTAAGATCTAATATATGTTTTTCTTAAGGAAAATAAATATTTGAAGAAATCTATCTAGGTTGACAAAAAATAAACACACACATACCTAAAAATTACTCAAGAAAATATTATTACTTCTATTTCTAAAAATGAAAAATTAAATAGAGAAGTTTATTTCATGCCAATGTTTTATAAAGCTGAAATAAGTAATTTTTATAATGTTATTAAGAAGAATGAATATGTTAAAATTAAATCAAAAGTTTAAAGTAAAATCTTTCCATTTTTTTTTCAGGGTATAGAAAATTTTGACAAAATAAAGAGTTACAATAAAATTAATTAAAGAAGATCTAATATTGGTTATTAATACAATTTACCCAAAATGTAAAAGAAATTATCTTTTAAGAAAACTAATGATATTAAATCTATTGCTGTATTTTTTAGATTTCATATGAATGGCCATTATGAAAATGAGTGTTCTTTGTGATTTACAATATCTATAGGACATAATAATTTAATTTCTAAATAACTATCTTCTGTATTACCTATAAATATATGTTTGAAGTCAGTTTTGATTCCCAATATTTCATATGATAATAACATTGGATCCAAATTTTCTTGGGTACTAAAGATTTTTTAAATATGTTTTTATAGGAAATGTGTCTTGGGAGGATTAAAAAGTATGTTTGGAATATGGATAATTAATGATAAATACATAATATTGGTGATATATCAAAATTTATATCATTTAGTAAATGTGATGGAGTTAATGCTACTTTTGGTGATAATTCTAAAGGTATGGTAAAAGGATTGAGTAGGATTGGAATTTTAAATGATGTTATTATTTCTAAAGTTTTATATGTTGAAGTATTGAAACATAATTTGATAATATTTTGAAAACAATGTGATGATGAAATGTTTGATAAATATAAAAATGATATATGTGTTTTATTTAAGGATAAATCTATTTTTTATACAAATAGGAAAGATAAAATTTATTCAATTAAATTTTCTATATTAAATGATTAAAATGTATTTTTTTTAAATTCTATACAATATGATTACATTTTTGGCATAGGAATTTGGGACATGATGATTTCAAGTTGATGTATAAGTTTTCCAAGTAATAAATAGTTCTATATCTACCTAAACTTAATCTGGAAAACACCTTTTTATGTGGATTATACTTGAAAGGAAAACAACATAGAAGTAGTTTCAAGTCAATAAATGTATTAAAAACTATAAGGTCTCTTGATATTATTAATTTGAATTTTTTATCATATCAAAATTGAAATTTTGGGAGTTAATAGATATTTATTTATTATTGTTGATTATTTTACTATATGAACATGGTTATACTTTCTTACACTAAAATATGAAAATTTACATAAGTTTATCATATTTTCTAAATTGGTTAAAAATGAACAAGGAAACTTGATTATATTAATTATAAGGAATCATGGTGGGGAATTACAGAATATATCATTTATCTAATTTTATGAAGAAAATGGGTATTGTCATGATTTTCATCTCCTAGAACACCATAAAAAAATAGTGCAGTTGGAAGAAAAAATAAAGTACCTCAAGAAATGGTCAGGAACATGTTAAATGAGTTTAATCTACATAAATATATCATAGAAAAAGTTTTGAATAATTCTTGTTATATATCTAATTGATTTTTTTTAAGATACTTGTTGAAAAAGAAACCTCATGATCTTTGGAAGAGAAGAAAACCTAAAATTTGATTTTTTAGAGTCTTTGGATGTAACGTTTTTATTATCAATACTAAGGATACTTTAGATAAAATAAAAATAATAAGACATATATAGTATACAATAAAAGAACCATGGTTGTTGAAGAATTAATTCATGTGATGTTTGATAATTTAAAAAAAAAAGAATATGATATTGAATAACATGAGGATGAATTTAAAGATTTTAATTTTGAAGAAGGAGTACCTCAAGATAAAGATGAACACATTGAGGGGGATAATATTTCTTCCCAATCTGAACATATTCATGAAAAATCTTAGAATACTCATAGAGATCATCATTTCGATAATGTGATTGGTATTATTGAATCAAATATTCAAAATACAAAATCTTTTATGGATATTTTTACTTGTCATGAATTTATTTCATAATTTTTAGCAAAAAATATTGATGAGGCTTTAAATGATTATAATTAGATCTTGGATATAAAATATGATTTAAATTAGTTTACTAGAAAAAATGTGTGTAATATAGTTTTTCCACTAAATAATTCTCATATTATTGGAACAAAATGGATCTTTATAAACAAATTTGGTGGATCTAAAAATATTATCAAAAATAAAGCCAGACTATTTCTCAAGGATATTCTCAGAAAGATGGCATAGATTTTGAAGAATATTTTTCACATTCTTCTAGAATATAATTAATTATGATATTATTTTATTATGTTTCTTTTCATGGATTTAAATCATTCAAAATAGATGTCAAAAATGATCTTCTAAACATTTATATTTTTGATGAAGTATATATTATATAGCCCCCAGTTTTAAAAATGAAAATAATCATGATCACGTTTTTAAACCATCTAAGGCTTTATATGGTTTGAAAAAGGCTCATTGAGCTTGGTATGGAAGGTTAACTATTATTATTTTAAAGTATGATTTTGAGAAAGGAAAATTTGATCCTAATTTGTTTATTAAGAAAAGTTGTGATGATATATTGAGTGTGAAAATTTATGTTGATGATAAAAGTTTTGGATCTTCATATGAAAGTATTTGTAATGAATTTTCAGAATTGATGAATTAGGAATTTGATATGAGTATGATGGGGGAATTGAAATTATTCTTTAGTTTACAAATTTTTCAAAGAAATGATGGTATTTTTCTAAATCAATCCAAGTATGATAAATATTAAGTTAAAATATTTGGTTTATATTTTTATAAAAGTGAGAATACTACCATGATTACCACTTACAAGTTTAATTTAGATGTATTTTTAAAATCTATTGATGATAAAACCATATAGGAATGATTGGGAGTCTATTATATTTAATTTTTTCCATGGATGATTTAATTTTTTTATATTTTATGTGTTCTATGTTTCAAAGTGACCCTAAGGAAAGTCATATTAAATTAGTTAAGATGATTATTAGATATTTTAAAGGATATTTAAATCTTGATTTATTTTATCCTACTAAAACTAAATTGGATTTGATAATCTATTCTAATTATAATTTTGGTGGATGCAAGATTGATAGAAAAATATCTTCAGGTATGTGTCATTTACATGGTAAATATTTTTTTCTTGGTATTTAAAGAAATAAAATTTTGGTTTTATTTCAACTGCTGAATCTAAATATATATTTTCTGCATCTTTCTATTCTCAATCATTATGGACTGAGAAATAACCTTTTGATTTTATTTTTATTTTGATAATATTATTATTTTATATTTCAATAATTTTACTATTTTTATTTCTAAAAGTCTCAAAAAACACACTAGGACTAAGCACATTGATGTTAAATTTCATTTTCTTAGGGATCATGTTCAAAGAGGAAATACAATTCTAAAATTTATTTCTACTAAAAATCAACTTACTAATATATTTACTAATACCATAGACTTTAATAAGTCTGAGAAAATAAATTTTTAATTTTTTATGATGAATATTTAAATTTATATTTGTATGGCATGAATTTAGGGGGAGTTTGAGTGTGTTTATCTATTGAAGTTTTTATATTTATATAAAATCTATAAAACATGGAATCTATTTTTTATATAACTAATGTTTAATTTCTATATATATTTGTTTATTATATTACTTTTTTAACCCTTATCATACATACAAGATGATGTCACCTTACATTTTAAAATTTTAGATTTTTTAAAATGATGTCTTATGAAGGGTTTTTTTATTAATTTTACAAAAAATATTTTAAAATTATACTCACAATCTACAACTCAAGTTTCTAATAATGGAAGTTTTTACAGTGGATTCTTGATATATTTTTTAAAATTATAATGTTTAAGAATGTTTTGTACACTATTTAAATTCATTTAAATGAGACAAAAGTTTATATTAAACCTTAAGTTTTTGATAATTTCAAAAAGGGGAAGAATTGTTGGAATTATACATGTTTTGTAATAATAAAAAAGGGCGAGAATTTTGAGTGGATCTTTGAATCAATTTATGTTTTGATAATTAATATTTTTTATTTATTTTATTTTATTTAAATGTATTATAATTATTATCTTATGTGTTGACTAAATTATGATTAAATTTTATTATATCATTATATTTATTTTCTAAAAATATCTTTAGATTTCGTGTTTTTTTATAATATGTTTTATAAGTTTTATGAAGTGTTCTTAGGATAAATAAGTCACATGGGACCTTGAAATATCATTTTAACATGATTTTTATGTTCTCATATAGCCAATATACTGTTCACCACATAGCCAATTGTAAATAGATGTTGCCAATTTCTAATCCATATAGCCAAATTTATAGATTTGGTTACCTTATCTATTTAGGCCATAATATGGACTGTATAATTCTAAATTGATTGATTCCTATTGCATTGAAAAGATAAAAAAAATTTCAACATCTTGTTGAAATAAATAAAATTTTGAATCAATATATATCATGTCCAAACTTTGGTTAGAAGTCACTACATTTTTTTAGTCTGAATTATTTTGTTTTTCAGATCTATTTTGCAACTGGATTTTGATGATAACTTGAGCTATAAAAGATTAATTAAGGATATTACAGACCCTTTGGATATATAATGAAATTTCATGACTATAAGACAACTGGGCCCAAATATGATTATGCTATTTGGAATGTCTTATTTAGGTATGAATTTTGACAATCAAGCTATTTATAACTTTCTAGAATCGGCTATGTGAATCACCTACCTAAATCGCCTATGTGAATCTCCTACATGATTCACATTTGTGATCAATTTTGGTATGTAATAAAAAATGGCTTCCTGAAAAACACATATGTTAATTTTCCTACATGGTTATATGAAATTATATAGTTTTTTCAAAAACATGGAGATATAACACGTTTTTAATAATATTTCACATTAAAATTTGTTGTAAGTTTATTATGAATATAATTATTGTTTTATTTTCTCTAAAATTACTTATTAATTATTTAAAAATCACATGAACATGGTTTAATTTATTTGATGATTTATTAAATGTAATTTACATGGTATTAATAATGTATTGATATACATGTTAAATTTTTTGGAACATGAAATGTCAAAATTCAAGTTATATGAAATACAAAGTGATAGTCTTGATTATTATTAGAGATTATTCCAAGGATATTAATTCTTGTTATCTATTGATATATTAATTGATCTAAGAAAAATCCACAATATAGTTTTTATTTATTTTATAATATATTGATGAAGACTTAAAAATAATTCTATTTTTCATTTATGAAAGATTTACACATGTATATTTACCTGGGAAATGATCATAGACAACTTTAAAGTAGTGTTTTGAAAAAATAAAGAATCCACAAACTTCAAATTTGAAAAAACTATACAAACTAGAACTCTATATACGTAAAGTGGATAGAAAAAATGAAGTAGTAAAATAAGGTTAAGGATTCTCTTAAAATGTAGAAGTGTTTCATTCTTTGGTGATCAAATACTATTCCATACAAGCTAGAATCATTTGATCCTTTATTTTTAGAGAGTTGTTTGCTGCCTCAACTCTCATACTACGCAACATTCATCCAGTTCTATGGAATTAATTATTTATATTCTTTTTGTGTGTGCATAATTTTAAGGGGTTATACTACCCATGAAAAGGTATAATATAGGGTTTCAACTCCCAAAAAAATCCAGGCATTGGGTTTTGAAACTAGGTGGGAAAATAGAAGGTTATTTGGGTTATGCATCCAGTTAGAAAAAGGCATGTTTTTTAAGGTTTAAGACACTAGGGGTAAAAGAATTTTTCATTGGTTTTTGAATCCATGTGGGAAATAATTATTGCACGATTACATTATAGTGGTTATAGTTGGTGTCATCTCTCTTAATTTGTGATACGGGTGAAGAGTAGACTAGAATCATTTATATCTGAATCACTATAAAATTAACTATGTATATTTACTTTCATTTTTTCAAATGAATTAATTTAATAACACCAATATAACCTTAAATTTAATTAAATTTTAAAACAAGGCCAAATCACCCCCTATTGGATGTTTTTCCATCTCAACTCTAGACTAACAACATCGTATTGTCATTCTTCCACTTTAATGACCCTGATTTTTTAGAATGTGTGTCCTAGAGGCCCTTTGTCCTGAAGGCCTAATTACTGTTAGAACCATGGCTATTCTATGCATGAATTGGAGTATGGTTTGTGTTTGTTGTCAATCCTCAGTGGAAGTTGAGAATGTATGACAGTAAAGTTGTCATACAGTTCAAGCAGACAACAATATTGAAGGTGGCTCCATTTCCCAGTGTTTTCCAAATTTTTGGGCCTAAAAATCAGAAAATGAAGACATGGATTGTTGTTAAAAGGAGGTGCGCGCAAAGGGGATGTGGTGCATGAAAAAGGAAGGTTGTCTGCCAAATATTTGAGCTGGGTGTGAAAAACAGTGTGGTGCGCAAAATATCAGATCGAAGTTTTTCATGCAAATAGTTTTTCGGAATCATAACGTCGAAAAATGGCAAGGGCATGGCCTGCTCGAAAAATCTGGAGATGTGCACAAAAAATGGTACCAACATGAAATATTACGTGCAAAATGAGAGATTTTTCGCACCACATGGTGTTTTGCGTGTGGGGGTATGAGATGCCTATAAATAAAAGGTTACCCCCCTCATTCCATACGGTTAAAGACTTTGAGAAGATTTGAGGTCTGATGTGCATAAAAGGTTCACGTAAATAGAGTTGCGCGAAAAAGGCAGATCTGTGCGAAAAACTATGAGCTGCATGAAAAAGGCTGAGCTGTGTGAAAAATTCTATCTTGCACGGAAAATTCGGAGCTGTGTGAAAAAGGAGAGGTTGTGCGTAAAAATATGAAATTGGGTGATATATTTTTCCGCATGAAAATTAGGTATTGCATGCAAAAGTGAGAAATTGCGTGAAAAGGGTAGTTGCTGCGTGAAATCATCTGTGTATCCTGTTTTGACTTTCTGATTATCTAGTTTAGTGGTTTAGTGAATTCAAGTGCATCATTTCTGGACTTCGATGCAAGAAGAGTCTCATGCTAAGCAGAGGCAAAGACTTCAATGCAAATCTATTGAAGAGACCCTCAAATCTATAAACTGACTGAGACTTCACCAAAGCCAGTGAGCCAGGGGGAGTCCACGGGAGTGACCCGAGGGACGTAGTGAGCTATCTCTGAACTTTTGTAAAGGCAGTGTGCCTGGGACAAAGTGACTGTACCTGAACATTGTAATCCACAGCTAGTAAAGTTTAGTGGAATTAGGAGAAGGTTTCATTTCAGTCATTGCAGACCCTGATGTGATTAAACAGAGAATGTAGGTGTGAAAATTTTCAGCGCTTGGTCGTATCTTCTATGAAAGAGGTGTGAGGCCTTGGTAAATCTCAGATCTTAAACAACACCTCTCGAATTATGTTAATTTATTTAATTGACATCTGATTCCTCTTGGAAGGGCATACTTTCATGTTATACTATAGAAACAAGAAGAGATGAATGCCATCTGGAGAAATGGAACTCTAAATATCAAACTGGGAGTCTTTATTCTCTCATAATGGGATGCACATTTCAATCCATTCACACAGAATAAATCTATTCCCAAGTTTGGGAAACAATTCATGGACTTCCATGGATATATTTTCATTCTAAAATACTAAGTGATCTTGCCTCTGGCATTGGTACACCCCTTATAATTGATTGGAGAATGATTAATGGGGACCTGGGACTCTATGCTAGAGTTCTGATAGAGATTGACATGGAGACCTCTCATCCTGAGCATTTTTCACTAGATGTCAATGAACATATTATAGAGGTCAGGTTTGAATTTGAGAATTTTCCTAAATATTGTGACCATTACAGGATGGTTTGTCATGTCATTGAAAAATTCCACATTGTGCCAAATATTTTCCAACTAATAACAAACTATACCTCATGGAAGGAGGTCCCATGAAATATAGCTGCTGCAACAAAGTAGTGTGTTAAGAAGACTGACATTGGGAATTCAAAATAGATTGCGTTTGAGAAAACAGTTGATGCTAGAAAGTACTGGGATGATATTTCCAAGGAAGAGTAGCATGTTTTCCTCAATGAAATCCACCAGACAGGTTGTTTACCTAATGGGTGGTAGGATTACCTCTCTGAACAATAGGTCCTCATAGGAGACATCTTTAATCTGGTTCTTAACACACAATATGATGCTTTTACTTTAGAACTAATTAGTGAAAATATCATTGAAGTCTTAGATAAAGACATCACCACCACAGTTGAAAGTACACTTTCTCCATGGATGATAGAGAATTAAATGATCCAACATTGAAATCCCCAGCCGATTGCAGATACACCCTCTAAAATATAAATCAGAGATAAAGTTGTTTATTCCACTACACATTACATTGTAGACACCCCAAGGCATACACTATCTCTTGATGCTTCCCAAAAGACAGAGTTGAGAAGATATGGAAGGAATAAAGTATTAGATACATTTGAAAAAGTGGGATGGACCCCCAAACAAAAATCATAATGAGGATTATATTTTGGAACTTCCATGAAATAGGAAATCCTGGCACTTTAAGTTCTCTAAGGCTGCTGGAGGGTAAATATAAACCTGATATTATTGGGATTTCTGAACCAAAACCCAAAGGCACTATCAACAGTGTTAGTTTTGTTGGAAATGGCTATTCACTATTTATCTCTGTATAGGATGATGATCAAGACAAATTTTGGCTTCTGGTACATAATAGTGTTGATAATCCTGCTATTATTGTGGTGGAAAAGTAGGTCATCACGTGTAGGTTCAAAATTTTTTTTCACAATATTGTATACTCTATGGTTTATGCCTCCAATAACAATTCCATTCGAAGATATCTCTAAAAAAACATTATAGATCTGTGCACTTCCATCTTTGATTCTTGGGTGATAATGGGAGACTTCAGTGCTATCCTCCATACATATAAAAGGCTTGGCAATGCTTCTGGTGTCATGCCCATGAAATATTTCAGATCCTATATCGAAGAGTCAAATCTAACTGAAATTAATCTGCTGGGGGAAAAGTACACTTGGTATAGGAAATATTTGAATAGAATGAGGGCTAGTAGGATTTATCATGCTTTGTTAATGATCACATGATTGATAGATGGAAAACCATATCATGTGTAACTATAGCGAGGCACAACTCAGATCATCATCAAATTATGATAAACTTTATTGGGAAAAGTGAGAGGCAACCTCTTCCCTTTCGATTCAATAATGATTAGACTGCTATACCAGAATGCTCCCAACTGTTCAGAGATACTTGGGAAATTGAAGATTATAATAACAGTCTCTTAGCTTGTATACTCAAGATTCGATCTCTCAAGATGAAAATAAAGCACTAGAGTAATAGAAGGTTTAACACTCTGGATCAGGAAATAGATTCTCTTGAAACCTCATTACATGAAATCTTGTAATCAAAGACCACCGATGATTTCTATGGTGATGATGAGTAAGAGGATAAAGTATCCTCAGAGCTAAACAACCTTATTATTCTTAGGTACAATATTAATAAAGAGTTATTCAAAGTTTAGTGGCTTACAGATGGAGACAGAAATACCAAATTCTTCAATGCTCTCCAAATATCCAAAAGGGCTAGCAGACCAATTTCAATTTTAAAGGATGGGGATGTTATCCTAGATGATAGAAAAAGTATCTCAAATAATATTTTCTTTTTTATAAGACCCTATTCAATGTTCCTAGTGGAACTGAGAAATTAATGGAAGGTATTATCCTGAAACTTATCAATAAGGCTGATCACAAACTTGTCACACAGATACCTATGACCATGGAAATCAGGGATGCTATGCTTGGGCTCAAGAAAGGAAGCTCCCTAGGTCAAGATGGATTCACCAATCACTTTTTTCAATTTTATTGCGATGTCATTTATAATGATGTTTGCAAATTTGTGAATCATTTTTTCACTGATGCATATCAAATTCATGGACTCAATTCATTGTCTTAATCCCTAAGGTGGAGAATGTAAGTGACATTGGTCAATTCAAGCCAGTGGATT
Organism: Viscum album; assembly: GCA_963277665.1. Lineage (NCBI taxonomy): Eukaryota > Viridiplantae > Streptophyta > Magnoliopsida > Santalales > Viscaceae > Viscum > Viscum album. The sequence goes on along the minus strand of OY728140.1, from coordinate 807,375,390 downwards.
TGATAAATACTATACAGAAGTTCATTACCAAAATTTTGGCCAACTTGATTGCACACATCTCTGATAAGATCATTTATTGGAACAAGTATGGATATGTCAAAGGGAGAAGGATACAAGACTATTTAATTACTGCCTCAGAATTTATCAATATCCTTTAAAAGACTATAAGAGGAGGGAACATTTCTCTTAAGATGGATATCAGGAAATCCTTCGACACAATTAACTGGAGTTTTATTAGTCAAAGTTTTCAAAAGTTTGGCATTCACCCAATATTTACACAGTGGACCAATAAGATTCTCATCTCTGCTCACATCTCAATCCTTATTAATGGATCACCATAAGGTTATTTTAAGTGCTCAAGAGGGATGAGGCAAGGGGACCCTCTCTCTGCCATTATTTTTTCTATTTCAAAGTACTATCTTAGTAGACTCATTACTCACAAGTTTGAAAAATGATAAATCAAATCAATTCAATCATCTACAAGTATATCTTCCCCCTCTCACCATATTTTTGCTGATGATATTATTCTCTTCACTCATGGGGATAAGAGGAACATTCAAAACATTAAGAAAAAACTCCTTCATTATGAAAAGGTCTTTAGAAAAAAGGTCAATAGGAGAAAGTCCTTCATCTACTTCAGAAAAAATATTTTTGCTCCTACAAAACACCACATGATACCTGATATTGGAATAAGAGAGGGTTAACTACCTTTTAATTACCTTGGGGTCCCTATATTCATGGGAGGACCTTGATCCTCCTATTTTGCTGAAGTGGTGAGTCAGGTTATAATAACCCTCTCTACTTGAAAAGTAAAAGCTCTATTAATGGTAGGAAGGATTTGTCTTGTTAAGCATTTGATTCTATCAAAATTGGTTTACTCCTTCATGGTGTACTTATGGCTTGTATCCATCATCAAAACTATCAATTCTCTTATGAGGAATTTTGTGTGGAGTGGTAGAATTCTGGAATGGAAAGTGATCACTGCACCTTGGAAGAAATTTTATTTACCACATGCGATGGGAGGATTTGACATAAAAAAATTGATCTCTTAAATCAATCTCTTTAGGATAAATTTATTTGGAGGATGATCAAAGACAAATCTACCTCCCTTGATTTCCTCAGAGTCAAATTTCTAAGAAAACTGATTGAAGGGAATATGATGTACATGCAATCTTCAGTGTGTCCAAGACTTAAAAAGATCTTACAGAATATTAATATGAACTCTCACTGGCTGGTCAGTGCTAATTCTTCTCTGAAAGTCTGGAAGGACAATTGGATATGATCTCCTTTTATTGAAAATGTCGATATCATAGATATTAATATTGACTACAATGCCTCTATACAAGTGCAACTTCAGCATATCAATACACTCCCACCTCAAATTTAAATCAAAGTTTCTTCTTATAACTTTCTCAAAACTGAGGATATCCTTATATGGGAACTGAGCCCAAATGGAATTCTTGATTCCAAACTATTCTATAATCATATTCTACTAACAAACATTTTTGGATTCTTGAATTGTTACAAAAAGTGGATCTAACCATCACGATTCACAATGATTTGGTTCCTGAAACTGGGCAAGCTTTCCATCGATTGCAATATTCAGAAACTTGGAATCATCTTGTGCTGTAGGTTTTCACTGTTTCATTAGAAATTTGATGATATTAATCATTTATTTTTTCCTGTATGACAGATTCATCCCTCTAGACCTCAGTCTTCAATCTCTTTGAGGTTCATCTGCTCCATGTCCACAACATTTTGAACCTTCTCCTCTACATCTCAGCGGTTCCCCTCTCAAAACAGATTCACATACTCTTCCTAGTGGATTGTGAAAGGACCATTTACACTATTTGGATGAGTAGGAACAAATGCCGATATGATAATTCCACGTTCAATTACAAATATGTTCTTTCAAAAATAATATTAGAGACTCAACTGGAAATCAACCTCCATACTTCGCACTGTGATAAATCAATTTGAGACTTTGCTCTTTTGAGGAAATTACAAATACAAGGTAATTATCCTAAACACTATGCACAATTGAAGTCTTCTGTACTCCCCCTTTTATAGTATGGATTAAATGAAAATCATATGGTGCTTCATGAGGCAACCCAGGACTAGATGGATGTGGCATTGCCTTCAGGGACCACAATAGTGATTTCTTAGAAGGGATCTTTGGTCCTTGTGGACAAGTCACTGCTCTGGAAGTAGAAATGATGGCCCTTATTACTCAAGTGGAAGTTTATCAATAATGAAATTGGAATAGAATCTGGTTTGAAAGCATCTCATCAACAATTGTTCAAGCAGTCAGAATGGGGAAGATTCATCTTGTTTGGAAACTCACATCTAAATTGATTAAATTCCTTGACATACTTGCCTCAAAGCACTACATCATAACTCATGTCTATCATGAGGCCAACCAACTTGCTAATGGACTTGCTGACATGGGGATCTCTAAAGATTTGTGTACTCATATCTCTAGTATCACAAGTGATCTACTTACTATTTTACAAAGAGACAAATGTAAATTTTTTACCTTTAGGCTTTTGTAATCACTTTTTTTCTCATTAATAAAGCCTTGCTGCTTGCTCTTAAAAAAAAACTTCAAAGGACACCATCATTGAACTATATTTCATTCACCAATAAGAAGCTCCTCTGGATAAGTCCTAAGGCCCAAATTTTGATAGCCCAAATTCTTAGTGGACCGAAGGCCCAATTTAATGGTCCGAAAGTCCATTTGAGATGAATATCAACTCAACTATAGTATCTCACTATAGTAAATTCTTTAATACCCACACTTCTAGAGTGATACAATACTTCTACAGTACCAGGGAAATTGCATTCACCTGGATTTTAACCCAGGTCCTACACAGGATCATGAGGTGACTTTATCACTCAGGTGAACCCCCAAATTCTCAGGTAATCCCTCAACTACAAATATTATTAAATATATTTTGAATAAATACTTTTTTAGAATATATAATAATTAATTATATGATTGTATAATTAAATATAATAATATTAATAATTGTATACAACAAAAAAAAATTAAAATAATTACTAATTATATAAATGCATATATTATTAATTATATATATATATATATAATTTATATTTACATTTAAAATTATAAATTAAATTAAAATTTATTTTTATAAAAATGAATATATATATTTTAAAACAAATCATTAATTATATAATTATATAATCATATTAAAAAAATTACCTTTCTAGATAATAATTTAAAATATATATTATTAATTATAAAAATATATTAATTAATTAAATTTATTGATGGTTGTATTGAAAAAAATATTATTCATTATTATTTATAATAAATTTTTTATTTATATTTTATTTCAATTATATATGTATGAAAAATAAATATTATAGTTATATAAAAAATATTTCATATTAAAAATATATTATTAATTATATAATGTATGAATATAAAATATTTATATTAAAATTTATATACAAAATAATATTTATTACATTTGAATAATATATAAATACATATGTTTGTGCGTGGAGAACCTAAGGACATGTATGTGTGTGTGTGTGATAGGTGTACTAACACAAATATACATATATCCAACTATATAAAATACATATAATATGAACCTTGTTATATTTTTTATAAGATAATATTAATTAAATTAATATTATATATATATATATATAATATGACATAAATAAAATAATATCAATAATATATAAAAAATCATATGAAGATTTTTAAAATTTTAAAAGTTTAATAAATTCATATTAAACATTAAAGTTATTTATATTTCATTGCAATCGAAATATATAATATTAATTATATATATAAATATAATATTAATAATTATTAATTATATATATATTTTATTAATATTTTTAAAATTTTACTATTTCAAAACAAATTAATAAATACTTAATAATAACTATATTTCAATTTATAGAGGATTATTTTTAATATATTTATAATTAATTAAAAATATTAAATTTACATGCTTATAATAATAAAATGTTATTTTTAAAAAATATAGAAATTACATATTTGAAATATAATATTTTTTAATCCCCTATTGGTGTAAGCTCTTTACACCTCATGCTTGTATTATAACTTTTAATTTTAATATATTTATTTGGGGAATTAATTGGGTAACCAATTCATGTCACCACTTTTATAGAAAATGTATATCAAATTAATTTTATGATTTTATGATTAAATATTATAATATTAATTATTGAATACAAAAAAAAATATTTTCAGTAAATAATAATTATATAGTTGTATATAATATTAATTATTTATAAAAAATAAAATTAATTGTTATTTACGTTTAAAAATTATAAATTATATTGAAAAATATTATTTTTTATATAAATGAATTAATAGTTTAAAAAATATATCATTAATTATATATATAAATACTATTAGTTATTATTTTAATTTAAGTTTTTAAATTTTATATGTAAGAATAATAAATATTATAGTTATATGATCAATAATGTTTCATATTAAAAAATATCACTAGTTACATAATTTATACATATATAATATTTGTCTTATAATTTATATTAAAAATAATATACATTTCTCTTGAATAATATATAAATAAGTGTGTGTGTGTCTCTTTGAAGAACCTAAGGATGTGTGTGTGTGTGTCTTAGGTTAAACAACACACACATATATTTTCTTAAAGTTGGGGGGGAGGGAGCCTCTTTTTATTATGAAATAAAATACCTATTTCTATATAGGTAGAGAGAGACTCATTGCATATCCTATAGGCCCAAGGCCATGTGGCCCATGAACATAGCCCGATGGCCTAGTGTAGTGTCATCCCTACATTACCCAGGCTACATCACGAGGCCCATGTCTTTCCTACATCACCGACTATATCAACATCTACCTACATCATGCGAGCATCACCACCTATGTAGTAAAACCCCCAAGGGGATTGCTAGAAATCAAACACTGGTTTTTGGATATAAGATTACAGGGTTTTACCACACAAGTACCACCCAAAATGCAACACACACATATATATTTCTAACTACATACAATGCATATAATATTAATTTTATTATAATTTATATATAATACAATGTTAATTAAATTAATTTTTTTACTATTATAATTATGATATATATAAAATAATATAAAAAATATATAAAATTTCATATGAAAATTTATAAAATTTTAAAAGTTTCATTAATTCATATTATACATTAATGTTACATATCATTCATTATAATCAAAATATATAAATATTTTACCTTAAATAAATAGAGATATATTTTATTAGAATACTGTTACCTACACTAATAAAACAAAGATAAGGAGTTACCTTTATCAGTGATAAAATAAATGCTTGTAAAAATATACTTTTATCAGTTATAGTAGTATTTCTTATAAAAACTAATGTTTATCAGTGATTATTTTTAACATTGGAAAAAGTCTATTTTATAATCATTTATAAGCAGTAGTAATAAAATTTAGTTCCTTTTTCTATGATTCTATAGTAGTGTGATAAATGTTACATTTATCTGTTATTTTGTTTAGTGTCAATAAAATTATTCCCTTTATCAATGTTTTTTTAGAGTTGATAAAGGGTAATTTTTTTCATAAATCTGTAGTACTGTATCATTAATTTTGGTGAGACAAAATAAACACAAAAACAAGAACACATGAAAATGAAAAAACTTATATAATACTGGATATAAGGATGCTTGTTGCATTCATATTATGCATGTGTTTTCATAGAAGTATATTTGTCAAACCCTTTGTTTTATTTTATCTGGATTAGAATTTCAGGTGAATACCATTTCATGTAGTAAGTGTTCTTAAAATTCTATCATTCCTTTTACCACCACTAAAAATAGAAAGGCCACACATGTAATGACTGGTACCTTTCTATCCCATTCGTTTCTGATTTTCAAGGGTTTCAGGTTGGAGATGAGATTTTAGTAGGTAGTAATAGGACAAAAAATGACCATTCGGGTTATAGTATAATGGTTTAACAATAGTAGATGTGTGGTTCTGGTGTCTTCAGACATAACGTGATGGGGCGTGTCACAACATGATGCGTCTGAAGGTTCATTTTTAGAGGAGTGAGGTAAATTATGATGTTTTAATTAACATTATACAGTTTTTTTTAAACATAAAAAGTTTTATTTACCAATTTATTGGTCACAATGTGATCACTGAGGTTGAGGCATGCCGTGTCTTGGTAGTGGTGAAGTTTACTATTGAATATATTCCCGACATGGTCATGCTTTTCATGTCATTGAACCTGATGGAAAATATTTTATAGTTATTCCTAGAGAAACATTGAGATGTCATTATATGGGTAATGACATGACTCTTTCTTGGACTTATAGATTTGAAAAAGTGACTGATCTTTCAATTATGGAGACATTGTAGGATTCACAACATGATTTTCAAAAGCAGTTGGAGTCGTGCCGATCATATTATGACTATGAATTGTTACACTATAAGGATATAGTTTCCCATTTAGATCTCATTTGATAGCCCCATATATTTAACTTTATATCCTTAGATTTATCTTGGACCATAGGCAATTAGAGGTGCATATTGGGAAGTCTTTAATCCCCCATCAATTAGATTGTTCCCTCAGCATTTAGAGATCAACTAGTAAAGATCCAAGGTTCGTTTCTACTTCTTTATCTTGAGTTTTTCCTACTTCTTTATATGGGATGACTGAGATAGTGGTGTTTTTTCAATTTGGAATATGAAATATATTGTGTATTTTTCTAATCTATATTGATTTGGTATTTCCTTTACACATGGGTTTTCTTGTGATCATAACTTGCTTTATTCTTATGAAATGGATTTAAAAGTGTCGAGTGAGGTAGGGGATTCAAGACCTCTCTTCTATTTTATGTATAATGTGAAAATAGTATATTTTTACTTCCATTGGGTGGATAATATGAATTTTCTTAACAAATATATTGACTAGGTTAGATGAAGTAAAAGGGGGTTGCATGATAAACATGTGTTTCCATGATTTATTGATGTTTATCATGTGATTTACATATGTTTATGGTTAATGATCAAAATACTTATTGATGTTGTCATATTTTTACCTTTATTGTTATTTAAATAATTGAATCACCCTTCATAAATGCTTAAACATGTATAGACAGTAATAAACCAGTTTTGGGAAATAAATGACTTGATATGTTTAACTATTGTGAAATCCTATTTTGAAATGGGATGTGTGGTGGTGCTAAATATTGAAATCTTCTATTGTGTGCTACTAAAATTCATGTTTTTGTGATTATGTTTGTGTGGATATGGTGGAGTTTTTTATGGTAGATTATTTTCTTATTATAGGATATTTATATTGATTTAATATAGATAATATGGATGTGTTTCCATGGTTGATTATTGGAGGTTTGGTTGTGTGATATAAGGATGATATTATAGTTTCTTGATCATAATAGAATGTGTCTAGGATATATGAAATTAGTAATGGGTATGGACTATGAATGGAATACTAATAAATGTATTGAAAGTATAATGGATTGAATTAAATGTGGGAAATCAATAAGAATGGTTTGTTATTAAATATAGAAAAAAATAGTATAATAAATGTGATATGACCGATAAATGGTAAATCTAAAAAATGTGTCATGACATGATTACATGGGAATATTTGTGGATATTTTGAATTGGATGTGGGGATGGTATGGTGTATTAGTAAATGGTGGTGATAGTAGTATGAAGAGATGATGGTGTTGTGGTTGTAGTAGTGAGGTATTACCATTTTTCCATGAACCCTTAGGATGAGACTAAGTATGGGTATATATATGATGTTTTTTCCTTGTGATTTCTATATACACCCCACCTGACTTAAATATACTCACTGACTCTAAAATGTTTTGGGTTATGTTGTTTTCTCTAAACACCCCACCAGAATTAAATATCCTTACCAAATCTAAATTTTTTAGTGTTCTGATTTTTTCCCCTAAACATTGAGGTTAGTTTAGGAATAGATAACTTACTACTCCTCAATCTCCCTTCCACATGTAGTATGATTTGTAATGGATCAAGGTAGGTGTAGTCATGTGGTGTAGCATGTGATGTACAATAACACCCTATGTAGTATTTTTATGATAAGATGTGGTATCAGTCATGCATGGTAAGATGCGGGAATGGGTTTTATATCCTTCATGATCACGATTACCTACTGTAATGTAAATGTGATTTTTGAATTTGGATATGGTATATGGTGGTGGATATGTGATCATAATTTTGAGACTTTGATGTGTTTCATGATTGTGATGTGATATGTGGTCTGTTGCAGCGCGACTATGAAAGGAATTGAGGGGATATTACATTTGACATTTGGGAGTGAGAGTAAAATATTAGTGTGGAAGTGGTTTAGGGGTTTCTTTTTGATATATTCTTCTAATATTATATTAGTATATATGGATGTAATATTTTTTGAGTGGTCCTTACTGAGTTTGGATGTTAGTTTAATGTGAATAGGTTCTTTTTGACTCTATTGTTTGTCCACTAGAGCATTATAATGATCCTTCCACATTTACATGAGGGGTATCAAGGAGGATCCTATTTTGTATACATGTTATTCACACCCCATATATGTAAATCTATTTTATAGTTTTCCAGGAGGAATTTAGTGACCAAACTGAATAATACTAGCTTAGATCTTAGAATCATTTATGGAGATATTACATATTAATTTTATTTGGTATTTTATATTGAGAGATTTTTTATTTTTATAACATTAAATTATTTTTTGGATGTTGGTTTTATTCTACATCAAGCTTTTTATTGGTGGTTTCTTTATATTCCTTTGATTTATTAGGGCAATGCCACCCACTTTTGTGATTATACCTTCACTGCTAGTTTCCAAACCTTTTTATATTGGTGGTGGGATTTAAGGGTCACTATCATCCACAATGTAGTCCTATGATAGGTTCATAGTGGGAACATGTCCTTAAAAAGTGGCATCAAATCTATGATTAAGACTTATGGTGGAGACTGGAATTATGCACAAGTGTGGGTTTCATGGGTAATTTAAGGAAACAATTTTAGCTGATCTTAATTTATAATGTAAGAATGTGAGATCGGATAATACATAGGATTTTAGGCACCCCTATGATCCTATGTAGGGAATTAACCTTCTTGAAAATTTTATGTAAAGTGATGTTACTTATAGGGTAGAAAACTAGGAGAGGTACATGAACATACTCATTTTCACTTGTTTTAAAATTTGGGATAGTTTTGGGATATTAAATAATTTTAATTAAATTAATTTTATTAAATTAATTCCATTGTATCTATCTTATGGATTTTTTTTATAAATATGCATTTTGGTTATCATTTTCATGTGCATTAGGTTTGTGAGGTTCAACGGGATGATCTGATTGATCATTAAAGGATTGACTAGACCATGGAGCACGAGATTTGAAGAATGATGGTTTTTGAGTTCCAAAATCATGGATTGGTGAAGTATGAGGTGAGAATATCTGATCTAGAGATAAATAATTCACTTGATGAGATTGTGATTTCCTTCAATATAAGTTATGCTCGGATGAATTATATGGTTATATTTGTTGTTAGTCAGATGTGGGGTGAAACTTGACTACCCTAGATGGATCCCCACTCTCTAGGTATCCCATATTCTCCTCATGATAGGGTTCCTTCCCACCTAAAATTCTCACTTCCTCTCATCACCCCTTACGGTGATATGTCTTTCTCTGGTATGCTTATTATTCTCTCATTCTCGTCCCCTTGTTTCCCCCATGGGCCCCATCTGCTGTGAATTCTCTCTTATTTCTAGAACCATCATGAAGAAAAACCATCTTGGTTTTACTCGGTGAAACTTTGGTGATTTAGGCCGTTGGTTGTGCCATTTGGAAAGGCTCCTTTCATTGGATATCACTCATATGCACTCCTACTCTTCCCTTATTATATTACCTTTCTTGAAAGACCCCATTTTTCGATAATCATAATGGTGCTTTAGGACTATTTTTAATGATGATATTGGTATGGATGAAGAAGTTTTCAGTTAGTTTTTCTCCATTTTCTCAATTTTCTTTGGATTGTTTTTTAATTTTGGATCTTCCTAGTTTTTGGGTATTTTGTGTGTGGCCAAATGGTTATCCGGTGTTGGTCCGATGTTCGGATGGTGGATAGCCAATAATATTGCTGGTTCTCCAACTCGATTTTGTCGATGTGGTCTATGGAATAGTCAGATAGTGAGGAATTATTCCACTAAAACTCTACTCTGATGCCCAGGTCCAATGATGCTTTGCAAGTCAGTTTGGGGTGGTGGGTATCATGGAGGTTCTGGGATGTGTTGTTTGAGCGACCAATGGTCTATGGGATGTGTGACCATCATGTTGTTTTTTACAACGATGATGATGGTGTTTTATGGAATTTAAAAGGGTTTTTATGGTAGCATTGATGATGGTTTTTTAATTTGGATATGAAGATGGTGGTGAGACATGTTTCTTATAGATTGTGGGATCATCTTCTGATAGTGATTTCCTTTATCTATGTGCTGGTGTTTCTATGCTCGAGGGACTGATTCTGGCCGATGTTCTCTTAGTTCAACGGGCGTCACTGGTGAAGATGATGATGCTTGGAGTGGTGGATGATGGTTATGTGGAAGATAGTGATGGGATAATGATGATAGAGAAATTTTAATGCTCGACCAAGATGATGGTGATGTGACCACTGTCGATTGTTTATAGTGATTTTGAATTTCAAATATGTTTTTCACTAGAGAACAGTATAAATTTTAGATATTTCATCATCATCATCATCATAATCTATCTAGAGAATGAACAAATTTAATATCATTGGATCATATACCCATTGAATCATAATTAACATCAATGGATGCTTTCATTGATTAAAATACTATTAAAATATCGCTAGTACATTTCTTCATAAAAATACCATTTCATTTTGAATTCACTTATTTAAAATAGAAAAACTCATAAAATATTAGTAAAAATAATTTATTTCAAAAAAACAGTTGAAACTTATTAAGAAATATTCAAAGTAATGTGTATTCATGATTGTGGTAAAATTCATTCATGTGAAATATGTAACACAAAGATTCCATTTACACCTTTGGTAAAAAGTACCTCATTCAAAAAATGGAAAGAGGATTATTTTAAAACATTTTTACCAAAAGTAATATATGGGTAAAATATAATTTAATCAATCATTGGAGAATAGTAAAAATATTCCTGAAAAGTTTTTGAAAACATGGATATATAAGTGAAAATATTCTCAAATATAGTGAAAAATAAAGTCAATTTTCCTTAATTTTTTTTTCCATACTTTTGAGTACTTAGAGAGAGAAAAATGGAAGGGAAACATATAATATACAAAAATAACAAGAGGAGAAGAATAGACATGAGATATATAAGATTTAGATCCTATCATTTTACCATCATAAATTTAAGTATACACATTCTTGGTAAAAAGTTAGATTGTAACATAAAATCCTTACCTTCGTTCTGACTTCCTTTGTAACTGCTTTTAAATTCTATTTCATTGAGAATCCTCCTTTATATTACACCTTAAGAATTATTAGAATGGTCATAGGATAATAAAATAAGATAAATAAATAAGGTAATGAATCTCGTAATATTTTTGGGTAGGTCTTGGCCGATCTATAGGGCTCAAAGTTTGTGAATAAGGGTAGATAAGAGGATCCCTTTTATAAGTGAGGGGAGAGACACACCTCAAGTTAATTAAAATATTTAAATATTATAAAGTTATTTTCTTTTTCAGGTTGAAACAAATGGATATAAATTAAATTTTATGATAATATAATTTCTAAATATTTTAAAAAAATGAGAGTTAGGAATGTTTAAGTGTAATTTCAACCCTTATCTGTTAGTTTAATCCCCTATATTAACCCGTTTTAACGCAAAACATGGCCACATTTTTTTTACTATTTTCACTGTTCATTATGAAATAAATGAAAGTGGATTTATTAACAAAATTTTACATAATGGTTCCAAATATGTAATCCACTTTATAAAAATCAATTTATATAAGTGGCATAAATTAAATTTAAAATAATTTCCCAGAACACAATTAAAATTATTTTTTAAAGGAATGTATTTTTTAGAATAAAACTATATTTAATTTCATTAATTTCCTTATAAAATGATCATATGGATGTTAAAATATTTCATTTTATAAATAATATATGCATTACATTTTCATCATTAATACATAATGATGTATTTAATTTATTAAGATAACAACACATTTTATACACAAAATCAGTTTTCTAAAAAATAACTCTTTTTCCCTTGAAATGATATTATCTTCATTCGCAACCATTAGATAAATAATGTATGGATACATTTATTTGGAAAATAAATCTTTTAATAATTAAATTATTTTATTAAAAATTTAATTATTAATTATTATGAATTAAATAATTCATTTGAATTAAAGAAACAAATTTCTATATATATTTCATAATGAGGTTAATCATATCCGTACCCATCAATCTAATGAATAGTTTATAAAGGTTATAATATATTGTATTTCATTTAGAATTAAAATTTAATATAAAGAAAAATATCAAATAATTTATATTTACTAAAAAGGATTACATATAAAATCTCATGGTTTTACATTCTTCCCCCTTAAAATGAATTTCTCCTTCAAGATTCCATCACATTGATACAAAAAATGAGTATAACTCTACTTAATTATATAGTGAAGTTCCCATGTAGCTTCCCTAGATTTTCGATTCTCCCAAATAACTTTAACTAGGTGAGTAGTCTTTTCATATAGTACTTTATATCTATGATCCAATATTTCTACTAGTTTTTCTTTATAAAAATGATCATGCTCTAGTTGTATAACCTATGAGTTCTAAACATGTGAATGATTGGTTATTTACTTCCCCAAAAAATATATATGGAACACATAAAAAACATGAGAGACATTCAATGGAAGAACTGAGAAATAATCTACCATCCCTACTTGATCAAGAATCTCAAAGGGGCCAATACACCTATGGCTCATATTTCCCTTATTTAGGAATCTCAAAACATTATTCCATAGATAAATTAATTATAATACCTTCTCACCAACTTTGAATTACATATTTCACCGATGATTGATACCATGACTATTTTGTGAACTCGGATTTACCTTGATGTGCTACAGAATGGTTTTAACCTTCTCTGTGATTTCCTTAGTTATATTAGGTCCCAATAGATTTTGTTCTCGATCTTTATCCCATAATGTCAGATTTTTTCACTTATTTTCATAGAGTTATTAATAAGGATCTATTTGAATTATCAAGTGAAAGATATTATTATAATAAAATATAACAAGACACAAGTACAAAAATATATTTTGAAATTTGGATTTTGATATTGGTTATTTAATAACCAATGTTAATTTGTTTTACATCAGTTATATGAATAACTAATGTAAAAACCATTCCCCAATGGGTTTTACTATTAGTTATATAGAAAATAAATATTAAAAAACTTCTTTATTGGTTTTTAACATCATTTATATAAATAATTGATCTTAAAACCCTAATATGAACAGGGATTTAACTTTAGATATATATATACCCAATATATTGACCAAAATTCTCGTCAGATCCTTGAAATTTTATTAACATTTATTAGTCCAATGGAAATTGAGTCCATTTCATGTTATCTTCGTGAGTGGACTAGATATATGTGATAAAACATCCACAAAGTATTAATAATATCCATCCAATACAACAAAATTTCATATCTCAGTCATAGTGGTTGGTCTGTGCCAATGTTCAATGACTTCTGTCTCAGAAGGATCTACAAATACACAATCTATTATGACCACATTTCCTAATAATGACACTTTATATAACTATAATTTACACTTGCTAAATTTGGTATACATTTTCCCCTTCCACTGGGTATTCAACTCAATTCTTATGTGATCTTCATTCTCTTTCTTTAACCATGATTATATAAGAATATCATCTATCATGAGTACCAAAAATTGATTAAGGTAATATCTAATGACTCCATTAATTAAATACAAGAATATAGTTGGGTAATTAATAAGTCCAAATTAAATCACTATAAATTCATAGTATCTATACCTCACATATAAGGTTCTCTTAGCTATGCCTTCACTTTTGACCCCCAATTGATAGTATCTAAAATGAATATTTCTCTTAGAAAAGTATTGATCTCCTCTAAATTGATCAAAAAAATCATAAATATAGGGTAAATGATATTAATTTTTTATCATGATATTGTTATGTTCTCAATAATGAATTCATATTCTTATTAATCCATCTTTATTTAAAAAAAAGAACCGGTGCACCCTACATCGAATCACTAGTCCAGATAAATTTCTTATCTAGATTCTTCTTGAGTTGATTATTCTATTTATTCAACTAAGCTGGGTCCATTTTATAAGGATTCTTTAAAATATGTTTTGTACAAGGTATGAATTTTATTGAAAACTCAACTTTATGATCCAGAGGAAGACTAGATAACTCATTAGGTGAGACATAAACAAACTCCCATACAATAGGCATATCTTTGATGTTGAGTTTATTCCCAACCATGAGAGATAAATACCATTTATGAATTAGAGTCCTGAACCTTAAAAGGGAATAAATTTCTATTAGATTCTTCTATTCATCATTTCACTGATAAATGACCTCATGTTCATTCTAAATATGAAATGTGACTTCCCTTCCTTGAAAATTGATATGGTCTCTATATAAAGAGTGCCAATACATTCTCAAAATCAAATAAAATTAAAATTTAGGGTGAATAACACGATTATATGAAGCACATTACCACAAAATGTAATTATAGAAGAGTCATATACTTATGATGTGATCATCATAACATAGTTATTTTTCACTATTATTTCAACATTTATCCATTGATAATACCATAAGTGTACCACATAAGTCTTATAAAATTTTCCTCATATGTAATAATGGATTCATCATCCTTTTACATTAGTTTAAGAAATTCACTCTCTATTTTCATATAAATAATATAAGGAATGTACTTGATAAAAAATAACCTTTTAAACTAATCCCACTTTAAAGAGTCAATTTGTTCATGTTTCTTTATATTCTTAATAATATTAGACCACTGAGATACTTTTCCTTCCAAATGATAAATAATCAAAATAAATTTTTCATGATCTGAGCACTGGAGAATGGATAATATATTTTTAATAGTACTAATATAATTCTCAACAATTAATTAATCAAATGACATACTAAAATCAAGTGTATGTTACCTCATAAAGGTCTCAAAAATATGTTTTCCTTCATTTTACTATTTGTAATATCATCATGATTCACTATTTGATAAAGTTTCATAAGAATAACATTAATATTTGTAATTATTTCTCTAATAACAATCAGTTTCTCATGAGTAACATAATTACTTTCTCTGTCACATTTAGTGTTAACATAAATCTACATGGTTCCAACCATTTACTAAAATAGAAAATTATAGGGTGAGAAACAATAATCATAGTGGGTAATCATATTATCATGAAAAATTATTCATATGATATATAAATCCTGGGTATTTATTTTCAATCAATGACACATTAAGTTTAGTTCAAATCACTATGGCTTATCATTGGTTTCCATAGATTCTATCCTCCCATTAATCATAATGGTACTTAAAAATTTTTTTTATTAACCTTAGAATATCCCCTATTAGTTTATATAAAGGTATACAATATGAGGCCCACTAATCATGCACTAATAATGACTGAGTTAATACCCAATCCACCACTTTCAGAGTTGTTACACCTAGGCGCATCTGTACCATAACCACATCCACTTCCTAGTATCTATAAAGGGATGTAATTTATAGGAAAACAACAAAATATATACTTCATTAAACCTCCCACATGTTATCATATACTTTGAATTGTTCTTAATGTTTTCAAAAACATTCTCTAATCCAAATCTCTAAAAATATCTAAACCTTGCTTTGATACCATCTAAGGTGACCCAAACATTAAATAAAATAATATTACAAAAGTTTAGATGAATATTAAATAAATCCCATTATAATACATTCCCTAGGAGCATAAAAGGTTTAGCTTCTTTAAAGACAAGATACATAGTCATATTATTTTGTGAAAGATATTCAACATCCCCTATAATGTTTTTATCATAAAGTACACTTCTTAGTCATAACCTACTTTAAACCATTCATCATAACCTGGGGGAAAGAAACATAAGAAAGGGTGATATTAGGTGCTCAGTAAGGGTAAAAATGGGAGATATTAGTCAATGATCCAATTCAAACCTAACATGATTATAAGGGTTTGAGAATATAAGCTTAAAATTCGAAAATCATTCCCAGAAATTTATAATTTATAATCACAACATAAGGATTTAGCAGATCATATAACAAGAATAATAAAATAATCAAATATTATGAGTCATGAGATCATATCATAAGAATAATAACATTTCATATAGAGAGGAATAAAAAGTGTGGAATAATAATAATCATAGAAATATTATATCTAGGTTACACACCAATACATTCATTACATGTTAGGCTTGGGATGACCACCCATATACCTACTTCAATATTGTGATAACTACCTGTGTACCATATTTTTGGATTGTCTTAACAACCTATTTACCCTTTTAGATAAAAATAATTAATCATTACCCAATGAATTATAGGTCTATAACAGACTCACCCATCACACTACCATAATCCTTTCATATTCATTCTATATAATCATGAAAAAATTTATCATTTTATAATAACTTAACCTTTTGAAAAGAAAACAATTTTCATCAATATTTCATCATTATAATCATAAACCATATAGATAATGAATAAATATGGTATCATTAGATCATATCCTTAGAGAATCATAAGTAACTAAAATGAATATTTTCATAGGTAAAAATACATTTAAAATATCATTGGAACATTTATTAAGGAAAATACCCTTTTCATTTTGAAATCCCTAATTTAAAATATGAAAATTTCCAAAATATTATAAAAAAATATCATTTTAAAAGAACAATGGAAACTTGTAAAGGATGATTTAAATAAAATAGTAGTCATGAGGGTAAGAAAATCTATTTTTGTGGTACATATTAAAATAAATATTATATTTACACCTTTGGTAAATAGTACCCTATTTAGAAAATGACAAGATTTTTTTAAAACTCTTTTATTGAAATTAAAATATGGTTAATAATAAAATTAATCAATCATTATAGAATAGTTCCAAAATTATTGAAAAAATTTATGAAAACATAGACCTGAAATAGAAAATATTTCTGAATGAAGGTATAAATATAGTTGATTTTCCTTAAAAACACTATTTCAAACATTTTAGTTGTAATAGAGAGAAAAATGAAATTAAAATATATAATCTATATAAATAACTATAGGATAAGAAAATAAATGATATTTTTAGACCCAAAATAGGATTAAATACCATATGGGGAGGTGGGGTGATTCAGGGTATGGATATTATTTTTAAAATTATTTCTTCCCCACTAGATCTTGGAATCTTTATTATGAGGGTCACTTATTTTTCACTTTAGTGTTATGTTGATATTATCCTCTATGACTATATCTAATTGTTATTCATAAATTGTAAAGTAATAAATAAATCACAAGGTCAATATAGTTACCCAGACTTAAGATGCATAGTTATTACATCATTTTAGATAAATATTTAGCACATTACAAAAGTACATGCCCGAGGACTATAATAGTTTGGTGTATTTAAAAACTTAAAACACAATATTATAACTTGGTGAAATATTTTAAATGTTTCCCACAAAGATCTTTTAATTTAGTACTCCTACTTAAAACATTTCTCCATGACTTGGGGAAAGGAAACATAAGAAAAGGTGAGTTTATATTCTTAGTATGGGTAAATTAAGGATATACATAATCATAACATGAGTATAAGGGTAAGAGAACATGAAAATAACATTTTAAGATCATACCTTACATATCACATATCATTAACACGAGTCATGTAATAAATATTGGTTGTTCATAGCCTGAATGGCCTGAAAGCCTTCAATTTTTATTGATTTATGATAACCCCCCTTTTCATGGGATGAGGGGGAACCCTTACAAGGCCCATAGGCTCAGAGATTACATGGCCTATAGGCTTGGGATATTATATGACCTGAAGGTCTTAGGGAATTCAACCAGACTATCTTCAAGGAACTGCCCCTCCCCAGCATCTGCATCCTGATAGTAGATCTCCACCTTTGCATGACCGTCTGGCTAGGATTCCCGTGAAAGCACATACTTGTACCAATGGAATAGCCATACCCTCTCAATCTGACAATCCATTTGGATCTGCTCTGGTGAGTGCACCTACTCTGAATCCTCTTCTGGGGATGCTCTTTTTTTGTAGTGTCTCTGGGGCCTGCATTCATGTGGCCCGAAGGCCTTGGGGTGGCCCTAAGGCCTTAAGGTGGACCGAAGGACTTGAAAATCAACTTTCCAGAAATCCTTGGGTGGCCTAAAAGCCTTACATGATCCAAGGACCAAACCAGTGGCCCGAAGGCCCAGATGGATGAATAGTTCCGGCTGCTACAGTACCAAACAGTGCCTACTATAGTGCCTACTACATTACTGCTACATTACTGCTACAGTAAAATATATAACACCATAATAAATATATAAAACCATTTCATGTGTCAAGGTTAACTACCAATACCATCTATATAGTAGATCATGAAAAACATTTTTACCATAGTGAATCAGGATGAACATGTTTCCCATTATGGATCAGGACACACCTATTCCTCATTGTGGATTAGGACACACTTTCTTCATAGGGTGGATCAGAACACACATGTTTCCCATTGTCTATCAAGCCCATTAACTTATTTCTCATCCTTATATAATGATATATAAATATTTACCCTTTTAATTGGAGGGATATATAGGTCCCACCCATCACATTATTAAATCACACATACATGTGTTACAATGTAGTAAAACATTCATCATATCATAACCTGTAATAAGAGATGGGGTTTATAAACATCATATCATAACTCAAGAAATTAACTGGGTATCATAAAAATTTCATCATATAACAACCTTTGGAAAAGAGAAGATTTCATTATCATAGAATAACCCATGAAGGGAAGTGGGGTTCATAAGTGTTTTATTATGGTATAACCCATGAAAGAGAAACAAGTTTCAAAAAAAAACTTACCATATTAATCATAAACCATTAAAATAAAGAATAAGAATGGTTTCCATGGATCATATACACATTAAAGAATAAAATATATAAAATAATATCATTTTAAATGGATAAGGATTTTGAAAGATCACTTAGATTATTTATTGGGGAAAATAATCATTGTTTATAAATAAGAAAATATTTTCAAAATAATTTTCTCTGAAACAACTTTGAAAACTTATAGCGTTAGATTTAAAAATAATTTAAAACATTTATTGAGGAAAATATCCTTTCTACTTTGAAAAATTATTTTTAAATCACAAAATATTTTTTAAAACCATTTTATTTGAAAATAACCTTGAAAACTTATAAAAAATATTTTAAAGTCATTTAAACACTTATTGAACATAACAATTTTGTTTTATTTTTTTCATTGAAATCCACTTAAAAAACAATTAATTACAAGAATATTAGGGAAACAAATCATTTTTAAAAATTTATTTTAAATACCATAGTATAATAGTAGAAATTGTTTGAAAACATTTTTTTGGAAAACATGGTTTCGAATGAACAAAGATTTCTGAGAGAAGAGAGAGATAAAGTCATATTTTTTTAAAAACACATTAATAATTA
Organism: Viscum album; assembly: GCA_963277665.1. NCBI lineage: Eukaryota > Viridiplantae > Streptophyta > Magnoliopsida > Santalales > Viscaceae > Viscum > Viscum album. The sequence goes on along the minus strand of OY728140.1, from coordinate 807,355,541 downwards.
TATTAAGTACCAAAGAGAGAAAAAATGGTACCATTAATTGAATATATCATGAATAAAAATAGGATAAAAAATTAACGAGTGTCCTTTATATATGGATAATAATATTTAATCAATGGAAGCATAATCATAAACAATCCCGATAAATGATAAAATTATAGCAATAAAATATTACCATATTGGTATCATTTAATAATAATCCACATGAGAGAATAACTATACATGAATATTAATACATAATTAATATAATTAGATTTATGATAAAAAAATTTAAATGGAATTATATAAACTATGTAAAATGATTTAGGTGCATGACATAACATGTGTCTAAAGGAAGGAAAATTGAGACAAAATTACCTTACCGATTTGGTAACTTTTGAACCATAAACCCCATGAATGAGGGATAATCAAATGGATATGTAAATAACTATAAATATAATTGTAAGATTCACATAATAAATTCATGGTATGTATATACACCACATAAATTAAAAAAGTGGTGAATGTGGCATAAGTCTCGTAGAAATAAAAGTGATACCAGGAATCCCCTTACCACTTGAGCAGCTTTTAAATAGTGATATCCATGACATAATAACATAATTTGAAAATTTTAATATCATTAATTTAATTTAATTCTTTATATAAAATTCCATAGGAAATTATATACACCACACAATAAGAACAAGTGGTTAATATATTATATATCTCACAGAAATAAAATTGAGATGAGAAACCCCTTACATTAAGTATTGAATTTATTCGTACATGTTCAAGCCTACTGTATAATAAATATAAGTATTTTATAAATCTTAAATAGAACCATATTATTATATATCATACCATATATTATTTTATTTTGAGTTTATATTACCCTCTAATTAACAATTCTATGTTAAAGTTATGTTTCAGGTAATAACCACTTTATCATTCGTATATGCTTTGACTTGTAATTATTTATCCTCTTATCAAGATCATAATTTACATATTTATAGAATTTAAAACATGATATAAATATCATATATATTCAGTAAATATCTATTTATAATAATCTATAAAATATATAAATCTGAAATGAAATACACTATTCATGGAGATGGTAGACCATATATACATACAAACACTGTTTTCATTTTATTGTCATATTTTTAAAGAAATAAAATTAAATGATATATATATAAAAACATATTTTCATTAAATTATAATTATTTTTTGATATATACCACATATTTTTATTAAACCCATCTTTCATACATTCTATGTAAATCGTGAACAAATCCCACCACTTTGAGGAGGCTGTAGTCCACACGCCCACAAACAAAGTTATCATATTCCAAAAAAATGGAATGCATGAAGAATATGATATATAATACTTAAATAATAATAAATAAGTAATAAATATCATATAAATTATATAAAAATAATAATTCCACCATTATTCCCTACCTTTAAAAGTGGTAACGAAAGAATGAACGACATCATTTCACGAGATGGTTGTCCACCGTACACACAAACGATGATTCTATATCCCATTTGATGGATGTGTGTAAAGGTGAATGTTTTAAACATACCATTAATAAATATAATTATATTTATGATAATAATATTATTATATAATCATGGGATAAGACGAATTGAGTGGGTTGGATAAGGAAAAAAAATTAAAATGCATGTTGTTGAACATTACCTCTTATTCGAGAAACTCCTTTGAGTTTGCACCAAAGGGATTCCTTGGTTGGATTTATAACAAAAGTGAGGCATCTATATTGATATTATTGAAGTTTGGAGATTATTTATTTAGGGTTTGGATGAGAAAAATGTCTTTATAGGTTTAAATAAATGAGGGGGTTGTGTGTCATTTTATAGTAGAGGAGGAGTGACATTTTTGTAAATACAAAAAGGTAAACATTATTAAGTGGTCTACCTTAAATAATGTTCCTAAAATAATAGTAAATTTTAAATAAAATTTAATACTGTTTCGAAATATGGCTATAAAATATATTTTGGACATGTTTTTGGATTATTTGGCCCCTTGAGTTAATGTTTAACCACTAAGTAAACTCGTTTTTTTACCTCAATTCCTGTAATTAATTGTATTTAATTTCAATAATATTTTTGGTCAATAACTATATTGATATTACTAGAAATTATAAATTTACTGATTCAAAATATTTAATCAATTTTTATAAATTCTAAATATATAATTTATATAAAATAATTTAAAATTAATCCCATATATGGGATGAGACAATGAGTTTTTAAAGTGAAAAGTTCAAAAGTTCAAAATGTATTTATATCAAATTCCAATGTGAAATTGATTAAAATGAAATAAAATGCATTTATTTATAAATAATTGACATAAATATAGTTTAACTATATAAATAAATTTGATAAAAATTCTGTTTTCATTTAAAATTCAGAATTTTTCATTATTCATCAAAAATAAAACTTCTCAGAAATATACAAAAAATTAACCCAAAGTAAATTTTGATATTATTTTTTCAAAAATGAAGTTTATTTTTTAATATAAAAATTATAAAATTATCAAAAATTATTTTTTTAACTAAGTCTTATATTAAAAGGCGGTAAAAATTCTATTTAGAAATATATATCTTTTTATTGCCTAAAATTGGATTTATTCTTATATCATTCCAATAAAATGTATTTAATGGATGTTAAAACATTTTGTTCAATTTAGAATATATAAATTTCATTAATATCTCTCAATAATAGTGATTAATATAATTTTTTAAGATAAAATGTCTTTATTGGCATAAAAATAGTTTTTTCATGAAAACACATCCTTTATATTAAATTGGTTTCTATTTTCATTTCTAATTAATTGATAAATAAAGAGTTAATTTTATAAACATGTTTAAACTATACTTTCATATTTTAGTTAATATTATCCATATATTATATTCTAATGTCTAGGTTATAAATATAATAACATTTTAATAGTATTTTAAATTTTTTAATATAGTTCATTAAAACTCAGTCTTGTTTGTAGTGCTACCTATCGAAGGAACTTGGAATTGTGTGTAACACAAGACAAAAATAGTTTTGTTCGTACCATAATCTAATATAAGTGTTTCATTTAGTGAAATATTAACATGTTGTTGTGTATAAATCAAGAATAACATGGTGCTTTCATTTAAGGCAAGCTATATTCAGTGTTACATGAAATGAAAAATATAAAAAAGGATAAATTAATTTGAAAAAACATATTTCAAAAAATATCAGGGTGTTACATTCTACCCTCTTTAAAATGAATATCACCCTTAATTTTTTTTGATTTATCAAATGTTTAATATTTGAAAGTTCCTTTCATAAAACCCCATATCATAAAAATGAATACTGAAACTTATTTTAAAAAATAATGTTGGGAATATAACAGTTAGAAAACGTAAATCATAACTAGGTTATCACATAGGAGAACATAGGTGGAAAGTTAAAACACATACATAAAAGAGATATATAAATATCAAGTTCTAATTTATAGTGATAGGGAACACTGATCAGTAGAAGTGGGTGGTCCAGAAAAAGTTAACGATCCTAAAATTATAAATATGTGATGATCTAAGGGACCATTTGATTCGTTATAAATGAAGATACTAGGATAAATTTTTTGTTTTAAGATACATTTCATAATGTTTTAGAATTTTCACAAGAAGATATATTTACTTTATTTTAGCACAATATCACCCATTCGTTATTCCTTGATAAATTTTCACTTCATTTATTACTCCAAGAAATGAAGGTGAATTTGTTATTCCTAAAGAACTAATAGATCATGAGACCCATAAATAGAATTATAATTCATTATATCTATATTCAATTACCATTAAAACAAAGTGTTTAATATAGTTTATCCAATATGAATAAATCCCCATATGTTGAGATAATACTTTAATCTATAAAACCTCATACTAATTTTAACTTAAAAACCTTTCCTAAATAGTTAACCTTGTAGCCCTTCCTAAAGCTGAAAATCCAAAAAATTAGATATATGGTCACTAAATTTCTCAAAATCATATTAAAATTGATTCCCCATATATCATAAATCTTCTATTGGTTGAAATATAAAAAACATGGTAATATCTTTATCATATTGTTTCCGGAAACATGGTAATTACATGAATTACCTTAAAAGCATATTGAAAACATTCATGATTTCTTATTCAACAAATTATTGGATATTTTACTTAAATAAAAAATGGTTGTAAACATAATCCATTATAACATAGACCTCTTTTTCAATAAATCAATAATTAGTTCCATGGAAATAAACACTATCCAATTTAATTTATCAATATTAATCATATATTTATCTAGCGAAACACATTTTTCTCAACATCAGGAACACATTAAGGGTTACCTTACCTTCAAAAAATATCACCTTTACCTTAAATGACTTTTATATTTCTTTATAACAATTCAAAATATCCCCTTAAATCATTAATGTAAAACATATACTTCATGATTCATATAACGTGATTCTTTTATTCCAAAACATATACAATTCAATCATCCAACTTTATTCTTCAACTGTTATTTAGGCTTCGTCATGTTATTCATTCATACCCCTTTTATATAATATTAAATATTAATCATGTATTAATTTTAATAAAACTCAATTTAATCATGATTCTTACGTTTTATGTAAACAATACTGTTAGAACATCCCATACCTTTCACATGTCATTCATAGTCTCTTTATCTTTAGTAGTATAACCAATACACCTGCCACCTTTCTGATTCAATTATTGAGATTTTAAATTAGGAAATCTATTTTCATAATTCCCATAATTTCCACCTATAAAACATACAATTTTAACATTATTACTTATATTTACCACTATTAACTAAGACTAGAAATCATCGTTTGAGAAGCACTTATCATAGTATAAAACCACATAATCTTGAAAAATTACCTATAAGATTTATAAATCATGACACCTTATTTAAATCTATAAACCCTTGGATTATACTTAGATACATACCTATAAATCTACTTATAAATATACCTAGTGGCCTCATTAATGTTTTCTCTTCATAGTTTCCAAAGGTTGATTAAACATTTCCTTTGATACCAACTACATCGACCAGGGTTTAACACACATGAATATTGAATCATTTTAGATGAATATTCAGTACATTACAAAAGTAAATTCCTAAGGACCAAATTTTTTTAGTGTATTTGGAAACATAGAACACAATATTCTAACTTGGTGAAAGATATCTGATTTTTCCCACCAAGAGCTTCCCATTTAGTAATACTACTAAAAGCCTTTCTTTATAACCTCATTAAAATTAACATAAGAAATGTTGATCTTAGATGCTCAGTTTGGGTAAATAATTGAGATATGTAAGCATAACTTGATTATAAATATAAAAGAACATTATAATAACATTTGAAGATCATGCCTTATATATCAACTATCATATACATGAGTCATAGCATAAAGATTGTAAGTTCATAGGACATGAGTCATAAGGGTGATAAATCATCATAAATCAATTATGAAACATAAAATCATGTAATATAAGTGTGTCACCATCATAAATACTGAAAATAATTTCATGTTTCATGTTTAACTACAAAGTCCATCAATATAGTGGATTAGGACACACCTATTTTCCATAGTGGGTCAGTATGAACCTATTTCACAATTTGGATTAGAACAAACATATTTTGCATTGTGGATTAAGACATACATGTTTCCCATTGCGAATCAGGATGTACTTGTTTTCCTTTATGGATCAATCCTCTTGAATTGTTTCCCATATTTATATAATGAAATATAAATCTTTAACCAATTAATTTGAAGGAGATATAGGTCCCACCCATCACATAATGAATTCGTACATAAGTGTTCCACAAGATAATAAAACATTCATCATATCATGACCCATAAAAAGAGAAGTGATTCATAAACATCATGTCATAACCAATAAAATGAAATGGGTATCAAAAACATTTAATTATATAATAACCCGTGGAAAGGGGACAAGTTTTATAATCATATAATAATCCATGAAAGGAAGTAGGTTTCATAAGTGTTTTATCATGGCATAACTCATTGATGAGAAATGAGTTTCATTAAAAATATTTCATCTTAATAATAAAACATTAAAATAAATAATAATAATGGATTCCTTGGATAATATCCCTAGTAAATCATAATCTATATAAAAGGATATTATCTTATATAGATAATTATTTTGAAAGATCACTTGGAGCAATTGTTATGGAAAATAAAATTTATTTATAAATCATAAAGCATTTTAAAAATCCTTTTCTTTAAAACCACTTTTAAAATTTTGAATTAATATTTTAGAAAACTTAAAAAATTTCATGGGGAAAATGTCTTTTCCACTTTGATTTTTTTAAATCACTAAATATTTTGAAAACCTTTTTATTTTAAGATAACCTTTAAAACATATAAATAATGCTTTAAAAATCATCTAAAACACTTCTTGAACATATTTTTTTTAAAACATTTTTCTTTGAAAAATAATTTAAAAACAATGAATTTCAATAATATTAGGGAAAAAAAATTCTTAAAAAAATAATCTTGTAACCTAGAAAATAAATATTCACGTAAACTACGGTCATAACAACGGATAAATATGTACATTCCATTCCTTTTATACTGTAATAAGTTTAGAAAAGAGAATAAATATGAAAACACCTAGAATAATCCTTTTAGAAACCATTTTTAAAAAAATTTAAAACATAGTTACAATTTATTTTAATGATAATAGGATATTAATATTGTTTTTGAAAACAAGTTTTTTGAAAGAATATAGATTTCTGACCAAAGAGAGAGATAAAGTCAAATTTTCTTAGAAATAAATTATTAATTATCTTAAGTACCAAAGAGTGGGAAAATGGTACCATTACATTAATATATCATTAATAAACAGAGGATAATTTAATTCATGTTATTCCATGAGATATGGATCATAATATTTCATCAATGGAAGCATAATCATAAACAATCCCGATAAACGATGAGATTGTAGAAATAAACAATTACCACATTCATAAATTTTAATCATAATACCCATGAGATATTAAAATTAAATAAATATTATGACATAATGAAATCAAATATATATATAATACAAAATTTCCAAGTTTATTATATACACCATGTAAAAGAATTTAGGTGCATGACATAACATGTGTCTAAAGGAAAGAAAATTGATACAAAATTATCTTATCGACTTGGTAACCTTTGAACCGTAAATACCATGAAATATAGATCATACAAATGATATGTAAATACACATAAATGTAATTATAATAATCATAGAATAAATTCATGGGAAGTATATACACAACACAAAATAAATGAGTGGTGAATATGCCGTAAGTCTCACAGAAATAAAAGTGAGACAAGAAATCCCCTTATTACATCAATAACTTTTCAATCGTGAGATACATAAAATAATAACATAAATTAAAACTGTTAATATTATTAGTTAAATTCAATTCATTATATAAAATTTCATAGGGAAGTAAATACACCACACAATTAAAATAAGTGGTGAATATAGCATATTTCTCACAGAAATAAAAGTGAGATGAGAAATCCCTGACCTTAAGTATTTACATTCTTTGTATATATTCAAAACCCCTGTATAATAAATATAAGTATATTATAAATATAAAATATAAACATATTGTTATATATCATACCATATATTATTTTATTATGTCTTTATATTTCCTATTTATTAACAATTCCATGTTAAAGTTACGTTTTGCGTAATGACTGCTCTGTTTTTCGTATATGTTTTGACTTGGTATTCTTTATCATATTACTTAGATCATGATTTAACTATTAAAATAACGTAAAAGAATATATAAATATCATATATATTCATTAAATAAATATTTATAATAATCTATAAATTATATAAATAAGAAATGAAATACACCATTCACGAATACGGTTGGTTGTACATATGTATGAACACTGTTTTCAAATTATTGTCATATTTTTAAAGAAAGAAAAGTAAATTATATATATATATATTATAATTTCAGTAGTGTTATTATTTCATATATTTCACATATGTTTAATAAACTTATCCTTAATACATTTCATGTAAAGCATGAACGGATCACATCGCTTTGAGGAGGTGGTAGTCCACACGTCCACAAACAAAGTTATCGTAAAACCAAAATATGAAAATCATGAAGTTATGTGTTAAATAATAATTAAATAATAATAAATAAATCATAAATATCATAAATATCATATAAAATATTAATTATATCATTATTAACAACCTTTAATGGTGGTAATGGAAGAACGAACGATATTGGTTCATGAGGCGGTAGTCCGTATTACACATGAATGATGATTGTATATCCCATTTGATGAAAGTGTGTGAAGGTGTAGGATTTAAAACTAAAATAAAAAAATATAAGTTTATTAATTATACTTAGGTTATTATATAATTATGGAATAATAATACTTGAGTGGATTGGAGAATGAAACAATATAAAAATGCACGTTGATGAACGTTACCTCTTCTTCAGGAAACTCCTTTTGGTTTGCACAAAAGGGATGCATTGGTTGGATTTATGAAAAAAGTAAGGATTTTATGATAATATTAGGGATGTTTTTAGATTATTTGGGTAGGGGTTTTATGATACAAATGGCTTTATAGGTGTTAATAAGTTAGGGGACTGATTTCCATTATATATTGGTGGATGAAGCTCATTCTTATAAGTATAAAAAGGTAAACACTATTTAGATTTCTCACTTACGTAATGTGACTCATATAATTTTCCATTTTTTAGAAATGGTATTATATGGTCAAAACATGTATATAAAATAGAATTTGGACATGTTTATAGGTTATTTGGCCCCGTAAGTTAATGTTTAACCACTTCGTAAACTCATTTTTACCTTAATCACTATAATTAATTTTAATTAATTTCATTAATATTTTTGGTCAAAAGATACTTTGAGCTTAATATAAATTATGAATTATTATTATTAAAAATATCGACACCATTTTTTCAAATTATAAACACATAAGTGGAATAAATCAATTTAAATTTAATCCCACAGACGGGACGAGAAAATAGGTTTTTAAAGTGAAATGTTCAAATGTTTGAAATGTTTTTATATCCAATTTCAATTTGAAATTGATTAATATGACCACAATTGTATTAATAAATTTATAATTTATCTAAATATAACTTAAAAATAAATTTATATATAATTTAACTATATAAATAAATTAGATAAAAATGCATTTTTTAAATAAAATTTAGTGTTTTTAATTATTCATAAAAAATGAAACTTCTCTAAAAAATAGCAAATATTAACCCAAAGTAAATTTTGATATTAATATTTCAAAAATTAATTTTAGTTTTTAAAATAAAAAATTATTAATGTTTCAAAAATTAGTTTTAAAGCAAGTCTTGCATTGAAATGTGAAAAAACTTCCTCTTAGAAAAATACATCTTTTATGCTTAAAATTGGGTTTATTCATATATGATGACTATAAAACATATGTAATGAATGTAAAAACATTTAGTTGAATTTATAATATATAACATTAATTTATATACATAAAAAATAGTTATTAATTTAATTTATGAATATAAAACACCTTTATGGGCATAAAAATGTTTTTTTTCATTAAAACACATCCTATATATTCAATTGGTTTTAATTTTCAGTTATAATTAATTGAGAACTAAAGAATTAATTTTATAAACATGTTTTAACCATGGTATTATATTTCAATTAATCATATTAATATATTCCATTCCAATGGTAGGTGATAATTATAATAATATTTTAATAATAATATAAATTGTATATTGTAGTTTGGTAAAACTGGTCTTTCATATAACACAAACTATCAATGAAATTAATAATTGTGTATAATATAACCAAAACATAGAGTTTCATGTACCAAAAGCTAATATAATTGTTTAATTTAGTGAAATATTAACATGGTGTTGCATATAAATCAATAATAGCTTGGTGCTTTCATTTAATATAAGCTATATTCAGTGTTGCGTGAAATGAAAAATATTGAAAAGATTAAATTTATTCAAAAAAAACATTTAAAAAAATATCAGGGTGTTATAGCCACCTTGATTTTACTTGTTTCACCCACATTGATCTATGTACAATGAATATACAAAGGTAATGTTCCAATATACTAAATCCACTAAAGTACATTGTTGTTGGTTTAGACTTGGTCACTCATACCTAGGATCACTACCCTTATAAATTTTGGGGTAGATACACTATCTCACTGAGATCACTTCCCTCACACTTCCCTATTATTATAACTTATTTAGAAGGAAAAAAATTATCATGTAGTCTAAAAACAATATATTCTATTGTAGATAGTTTCACCGAATGTAAGATAGGTGAATTTAAACTCTATTTGATCCTTCATATCCTTGATGCAAACATACCCCCGAGCAGCACCTTTCCATGAGATATAATAGAATCTCCTCTGTACTTTGGTAGGTTATTTAAGATATTATAGGATTATATTTGATTAAATTGGATTTATTATTGAATAAAACCATTCTTCCTTTCACTGCCTTGAATGTAGTAGTGAAAAAGATACTTCTGAAAATATTGTCAGGTGGTGCAGATCCCATGTATTCTTATTCTTCTAAATTCAGATATGAAAATAGTAATATTAATAGAGAAACCTGGGAATATTTATGCTTTCATGAGACCCTAATATATAAACCTCGTGTGAGACCCCTTTGCAATACCCCTTCATGAGACCCCTTTACGAGACCCCTCCATGAGATCACTCAAAGAGAACCCTCCACGAGACCCCTCTATGAGATCCATTCATGAGACTCCTCCATGAGGCCTTCTTTTATTTAAACATATCACATGATTCTTGTATGATACCGTATTAATGTTATGTGGTTATAGTGATATCAATTGGTTTTTCTATGTTCAAAAACTCCCAGTGAAAACTTTACTTCACATGATTCATGCATAATACCCCTTCATGAGACTCATTTGTAAGACCTCTGCATGAGACTCCTTTACAAGACATCTCCACAAGAATCATTTGTGAGAAAAATTCACAAGAATTTATTCTCTTTATTCAAATCATGTGATTATGGAATAATACTCTATTTATCTCATTTGAAATAAATTTCTTCAAATCAAACCAATTAATAAAACATCTATAACTTCTTAAGTATGGGTTAGCGGTATTTATAGGAATAAATGATCCACCTTAACTCCAAAAATCCTGGATATCCATCCATTACACTACATTAGTTATCATTGTTATGAACTTTTGATGATTAGTTATAGCAGTCGAGATAGACCGCCAAGACATGTTTCAATCACTTCATGTGATCACCTTCCATGTATCATAATTACTTTTTATTATCACCTACACTTGTCATAAGAAATTTTTTTGGTCATATGCCACATATCATATGTGATCTATGTGATCATTATCATTGTATTTGAGTGTGTCCTGTGACTCAATCATGAAATTATTTTACAATCATGCATTCATCATGTGATCCTCTTATGAGACCCTTTAGCAATCATGTAGTGGTCATCAGCATTGTCTTCTCACACTTCACATGACATCATCATGAGATCGAAGGAAAAACATATGGCTTGAGAAATTTTATTCCATCACTTATGATGATACCATCATGATATCAAAATACAATCATGTGAAAATCACTCGATCCCATTGGGAGATCCAAAGACAATCATGCCGTCAGTGAAATTATCTTCCAACGCTTTGTGTGTCCTCATAATGAGATCAATTAATAATCAAAAGGTAAATTACATTGTATTCTAGTTCATTGCATGATCTCATTAAGAGATGAATTGAAAGTCATGAAATCATGTAATTTTGAGTGACTGTGTGATATCTTTCTCATTTATAACATATGTCATTATGTGCTTTATGTAACGCCCCGACCCCAGTTACCCAGAGTCGGTGCATTATTACATAACATTGGCATTATCACAAGAAAGATCAAATCTCGAAAGACCAATTGGTTTAGTAGCCTTGGAAACACTAGATATATTCATAAGTTTTACATTACATCATAAAATGAAAAACTACTACAAAAACATAATGTTTCCACAGTCCACACTATAATCCCCTCATAATATCCCTGCAGGTCATTCATAACTTATATCTTCACATCCTGGGAAAAATAAAACATAGAAAAGGGGTGAGCTCAAATGCCCAGTAAGGATAACAATATAGCGGAACATTCAAAAATAAGCATAAACATTTAAGGCAATGAATTACTAAAACAAAAGCCTTTTAAACTTGAACTTCAACATAGTATGGCAAAAGTAAAATGAAATAATGCCATTTACTTGTTCACATGGATATTCTACTAATCGAATAATCACATGCAAAATCAATAACCACTTTCATAATGTTGGAATGCATAATGCTAAACTTTAATTACTTTTCAAGGCCTCGTCCCAAGACCTTGGGGCTAACTGTAACCGAAACCCATCCCGGAGTGCCTCTAATAACCGGACACCAACCCGGAGTGCCTCTAATAACCGGACACCAACCCGGAGTGCCTCTAATAACCGGACACCAACCCGGAGGGCTTACTTTTACCAGTCCCTAACCTGGAGGGCTTACTTTTACCAGTCCCCAACCTGGAGGGCTTACTTTAACCAGTCCCCAACCTGGAACATACTTGTCCAACACATTCATATGAAGTAAAGATTGAAATATAACATAAACATTGTTATTGGAACTAGCATACGAAATGTCAATACTTTCACCATAAACTATGAATGGTATAAAAATAGCACATCCACAGTCAAACATATCACAAAACCTTCAAAACAATATAGAAGTTTTGTATCATAATAAATCAACTTCAAATAATCTTAAAACCCATCATAGGATGTTGACACAGATGAAATCAAAATTCTTTTTAAAGAAATATCTCCTTTTATTTTGAAATCATTTAAGATCCATATAAAATCAAAAATTTTCTTTGAAAACAATCTTATAAGCTTTTAAGGGAAGCTTTGACGATTTTATAACGGCGGAAAATAACCGCACCCGCCGTATAAGTTAAAAAAAACATTCTTATCTTAATTCTGTCGAAAAGGTTAAAAAGCACCTTGTTTGGAAAACGACGGAAAGATTCCCTTATAAACCTCTTATAAAAAAATCAAACAAGGGTATAAATGAATTTAACCCATATTATTTTAAATATTAAAATTTTTTTGAAATACATTTTGAAGAAACATGGATGTGGATGATAACGAGATCCCAGTAGATTATTACGTATAAACAACCTCGGATAATGAAGAGATTGTGAAATAACCCTTACCAGTTTGGTAACTTATGAAACATACAACCCATGAAAGAGGTATCATACAATGAATATGTAAGTACACATAAATTAGAGTGTATTACACAAAGAATATAATTATGGGCAGTACATACACCACACAAAAGGTAATGGTGGCAATATGGCATGAATCTCACGGGAATAAGGAGTGAGATGAAAACCCCTTACCACGTTAATCAACTGAGTCGTATGGCCAAAAGTTAATAACCACCAAATTATTTACAGAATAACATGAATATGATAATATATATCAAATGCCAGTACACAATACACCACTTTCAATAATTTAGTGGCGAATAATGGAAATCTCACGGAATTGAATGTGAGATAAGAAAATCCCTTACCTTGTACTTTTCCTTGGTTGGGGTAGGTTAAACTCCTGTATAATGGTGAAATAATTGTTATTAAATTATACAAGAATCATATACATTAATATGATATCATATATGTTCTTTTAACATTGCTTTATTAATAATATCTTAGTATTATCGTCGTTTCGGGTGATAATCGATTCGTTCTTCTTAAATGTTTGGTTACGTAAGACATGTTTGTAATGGATAGATTATATCTTATTCATAATCAGAATGATATTAAAATTATTTTTAACCCTAAAATGAGAATAAGACTTGAATGGATACGATGGAGGATGGATCTTACCGCGTTTGTGGAGACGGTAGTCCGTACGTACGCACGAACGCTACTTCCATTTAATTTTTATTTTAAAAGAATTGAATCCAAATGATACATAGGTATATTACTATTCCAGTATAATATAATATTTTATATATGTTACTTAAGTTCATTAACACCATCATTTATACGTTCCATGTGTGGTATGAACGAGTCATATCATTTTAAGGGGGCGGTAGTCCGCACTTCCTCAAATGAAATTATCGTATGTATATACAACATGAAACGAATAATGGTATGAAATAAAATGTAATTACAGAAGATTATATATAAAATATATATCATTAATATCATATTTAATTATAGTTCCATCATAATGGCCACCATGAGAGGCGGTAAGATGTATTTGAACAATCATCGTTTCGTGAGGCGTTAGTTTGCCATCCACAGAAACATTATGTTCATCATCCATTAGATGGAGTTGTGTGTATGTGTAGTTTGAATACTTCTTATAAAAACATCCTAGTATATTAAGGATACTGGTGTTTTTACAAAAGAAAGGAAATAAAAAGAGTTTGGGGGTTGGAGAAGCAAAATAAATGAAAATAATTTAAGAGAAATCGTTACCTTTAATTTAGGTAACTCACTTTGGTTGGAACCAAAGGACTTCTTGAAACGCTTTCTGCCTAAGGGGAAGCTTCAAGGAGGAGGAGAGGGATGTGGGGAGCTTAGTTGGGCAGAGTTTGGACGAGCCAAGTGGCTTGAGAGGTGTGAGGAATGAGTAGAAGTGGTCTCCTTTTATAAGGGAGAAGAGGGGCTCTTTAGGAAAAAGTGAAAGTATTACTTTATAATATAATTATATTCGGTTTATAATGGTCCAAAAATCATTTAGGTCGAAGATAAGATGACTAATATTCTAAATAACATCAACCAATAATAATTGGACAGGTTTTAGATAATATTTTAATCATTATAATCTTATTTATTTAAATGATTTATTAATGAGGTAAACATTGCATCATTATTGTGTCATTAATAATTTAAATTATTTGATGTCTAAAAATTATAAATAAAATATACTTATGTAGGAAATCTTTTTAGCTTTCTAATGAATATTTATAATCCAAAATCCAACATGTATAACCCTATGTAAAAATTGTTCTTCTAAAAGATGTAAGCTTATGCCATTTTTATTTTTATTTTAACTTTATTAATATAAAGTGTCCCTACCACATACAAGTGGATCCAAGGGGTCCCCAAATTGACCCAAGGATGCTCATGGTCGGTTATGTGTCCACCAATAAGGTTAGGACACGTTTTAGGTTTATTTTGTATTATTATAATATTATTTTTTAACCCTTATTTACCGGATTTACCCTTAACCATGGTAAATAAAATATTTACCACAGTAATTATTCAAAATGTCTAAAAATAAAAGTTACCTATTTACAAAATTTGGACATCCTGATTCCAAACATGGAATCCATTTTTCTAAATTCAAAACACAGAAGTGGCAGAAATTAATTTAAAATTAATTCCCGCTGTCAAAACAAAAAGCGTGTTTTTAAGAGGTAATAACTATCAAAAGATTGACACTTGTTTATGTTTGGTTTAATTGTAAAATTATGTACAATGACCAACATTATATTAAATGGTAAAAATATATTCTAAATATACTTTAAAACTACTAAAATTCATAATTTATCACTATTAATTATTTTGATTAAAAAAGTTGTTTTTAATTAAAATTTAGTAATTTTCACTATTCATCAAAATATGAAAGTTATCCGAAAAGTACCAAAATTTCACCTTAGGCTAAATTCGATATTCCGAATCCAAAAATGAAGTCCATTTTAAAATATAAAATATATATAATTTCAAAATTTAGGTATTACTATTCATAACGGCTAGTTTGATTGGTTGTGGCGTGTGTTAAAACTCAAGGTTGCGTACAACACACGCTACTATTTTATTCAAAGGAAAGCGTACCGTAGAAGCTTGGGATGTTTCATTTTAAATTTTTTTTTGATTTCCCAATTTATTCAGATAGTTTAAAATATTTTATTTAAAAAGGTTTCACTATTAAAGTTGATAAAAGTGCAATACTGAAAATGAATCTGTTCTTGCATTATGACTAAGAAACTCATAATAGGGATTCTAAAATTATAAGGATTATATAAAGTTCAAAATGTTGTTAATACTATTAATGACCTCTTTTAATGGCTTTTTTTTGTACGTCATGGTGTGATTGAACTCGGTGTTGCGTGTAGTGCAAGTTATTGAATTATTTTTAAGAAATAACACACTATGAAATCCTGGGGTGTTACACATTATATGATCTCTTCATGAGATCCCTTGAAAATAATAAAATGTCTTCAAGAAAATCATATAATCTAATAATGAGAATAATTTGGATATATGAGATCATGATATACATTTATGTTATCAATTGGTACTTTATACAATCACGTAATCCCTTTACGTGATCAGTTTGGGAATTTGTGCTCTATTTGAACCTTTAGGACATTCGTATTCCATGGGATCCTTTAGAACATTCATGTCAACTCTTCAAGACTCCTTTGAAAACCATTATTTTTTAACAATGTCAAACCATTTTAGTAAGAAAAATCAACCTGAAATCACTATCAAGAGGGATATTTTCCAATAATCTCCCCATTTGGGTTTATTGACAACACTTTAAAACTTCAAGAATAAACTTTTTGACAAGTCATTCACATTCAAAACCAATTTCCTATTATAACCACATATAGTGATTAAGGACTTACTTAACGCGTAATCTAAGAACAAATGGTTCAATCTTAGTATGATAAATAATAGTATCATGGAAACTTCATCGATGAATCACTTAATTCTCAAACCTTCAACTAGAGACCTTCTTGACACCAAAAGTGAAAACATGCACAACCTGTGAGATCACTCATCAACCTGCATATTCCAATTTCTCTGTGAGATCCCTCCTCAACCCGATCATGTCAAATAATAGAATCATGAACACAAAACTCTGATTCATGATTCATCTTCATTTAAAGATCATATTTTTCATCGTCATATTTAAAAAATTCCCCTAATTTTTTGCTCCCCCTATCAGCTTCTCCACATGTATTTCCATATATTAGTATTGATAAAGGCATTTCTCCAAATTTTTCATTGAACCCAAAGGTCACTTCTTTGTGGTATGAAACATATAAAAGAACAAAAATTAGAACATAGGGTAAAAACACACCATACCTTATGAAGTGGGAGTCCCACATCTACATTATTAAAGTATGGAGAGTCAACTGAATTCTAAGAGTTAGTCGATGCCATCTAAAAGACTCATTGAGTAAGTCCTTAAACCAGATGTCTTACATATATAGTTTTGTATGCATATAATCTAGATTCACAATCCCATGCTCCTCTTTCTTCTTGATGAAGTGATATTCTATTTGAATTTTCTTTTTTTCCTTATGTGATGTGCGGGATTTTTTATAAAAATTTATAACACTTAAATTATCACAATGAATACCAATCAAATACTTCATTTCAATCTCCCTCTTTATTGTAGAATTCCATAGGGTATTCCTTCATCCATGAATTTACTCCCCCTTAATCAAGGTTATTCATTGATCATATTTTTAATAATCTAAAAAATCATGAGGGAAATCACATTATTCTTTTAACTCCTAAAATCCATATAGAGATAATATTCTCTCCCATTGGTCATTCACTTATTCTTAGACCATGTAACACCATTTTATGAAATTCAAAGACCACCTGGCTATGTCAACAATTTTCAATTTAAATTTCAACTCAATTTATCAACGTAAGATTTAAACATTTTTACTTTTAGCACTTTTCAAGCTCATATCCATATTCCTATTTATAACTACACACTACTGATAGATTTTAAACAATTGAAATTACCATATTGCATTGAGTTATAGATGGACCATCTAAGACTACTGATTTGGAACTATTTGTAGCAAAGAAGAGTTTAATACAATAAGAAATTTTTTTTCCATGCCACTCACTTACTTCCATGGATGCTAACATCATGAATTTATTCTGTTATTCAGTGGTATCTCTTGTCATATGAGGTTATATCATCTATATATCTCCCAAAAAACCTATGGATTTGAGATATTGTAGATCATTAATACTAATTGTTGAGATGATTATAGTTATTGAATTACATTTCATAAATTGGAGGCCAATTGTTAGAAATGTTATTGATTTTATCAAACAGCTTCTTAGTATCCAAAAAATAGTTAGCCTTTTACCATATTATTTGAACAAA
The DNA here is from genome assembly GCA_963277665.1 of Viscum album. Taxonomy (NCBI): domain Eukaryota; kingdom Viridiplantae; phylum Streptophyta; class Magnoliopsida; order Santalales; family Viscaceae; genus Viscum; species Viscum album. The sequence goes on along the minus strand of OY728140.1, from coordinate 807,337,233 downwards.
ATAGATAATCATAAAATAAATGAATTTTTTTTCTTATCCACCAATATATATTCTCTAGGTGGATAAATACTACTGGAAATGAGGCCTAATATCAATTGTTGGATATTCAATGTAACTTGGAACCAATGGATCATTCAAGTATAGATTTTATAGCTATTCAGTTTCACATTAGGAACTCCATCATTTGACATTCCTTTTATACAACACAGAATTTCTATATAAATATTTAAAAAATAGAGTGGTTCTGTAATACCACTTGTTGAATCTGATATTGTATGTGAATTTCAAGAGTTCTGTTTCTTATTATCACATGTTTCTCCATTCAGTTTATGCACATATTCCCTTTTAATACACACAAAACCCCGTGGTTCATTTGTACCTCTTATTCGTATAACACTTCAAACACATATAAAAAATAGTTAAGTGTATGGGGAGAGGGGGACCAGAGGAATACTCAAGAATAGGATTATGGTCAATTTTAATGAACCAAACCATTGATATTTTCTTTCAAATCATTATACTCTTTTGGTGCTTGTTATAAATACCTAGAAAACATCAACTATTTTGGCCTTATAAATTGACATTCTTTACCCACATTCTAAATCTTATTCTTATATGTAGGTTTTGTAGGATTATACTTTTTCACAATTTGGGGTTTAAACCCACTAGTAAAAATTTATTTCTTTGATGCTCTAACTATATGAAATTTATCAATATTCTTTTTCTAGGAAGGAATCATTCCGTTAGTTGTATTCCATTACTTATTCCTCCATTAGAGGGTTCTTTATCTTGTCTTCACTTCACTCCATGTGGCATAACTTGTGAATTTGTTTGGGAAATATTTATTTAGTTTTATTTTATCAGTTATCTGATTCACCTCTCTGTTTCGTTCTAGGAGTGAGTCTTTAGATAAACATACAATTTTTTTAAATATAACTATAGTGTAACCTTCCTTTTTTTGCCAAGATTTTTCACATTATTTCCTATATAGTTGATGTGATTGTAACAAAGGGGGTTCATGGTAAAACTCTCAATGAGATCCTTGTGTTTCCTCTGATACTTTATTCCAAATTTTCAATTTAGAAGGTTGTATTACAGTTTTGGATTTTTTACTATATACAACCAGAGTTGAGGATATCCTTTTAGGTTCCTTTTACAACCCTATTGTCTTCCAGTTTCAATATATTTCCAAATTCACTTGATTATCACATATAAAACATCTATCATTAAAAACATACCATGAGTCATTATTACTGGGTTGAGATGTTGATATAGCTAGAGTTTTTCTTTGGATATTAATCCCTTGGTCTTCTTGAAACATACTCATGGTGTGTCCCAATATTCCATAATTATAGCATTTCATAGAAACATTCTTCTGGGATAATTTTCTATCATAATTCTCAATAAGATTTTTCTTATTCTCATATTTATGAATTTTTATTTCTTTACAACATGAAATATATTTCAATGCCTCAAAAAAACCCTGATGTATGACCATTCATCCCATATAAATAGAGTATATTGTCATTAATTCCTACATAAGTATTTTTACATCTATTTCTAGAACCTACAAAATATTCCTTATTTTTGGAACTATTCATGTCTCTCTTCCTTTCATGTATGGTAGATAGTTAATCATAACCAATAATAGATTTTCCAAAATTTAATGGACTTTGAGACAAGAAAATCATTTCATTTTTTTACTTGAAAATAAAATATTTTCTTTTCATTTCATTATTACCTATCAAAGGATAGTCAAGTAATAAATGAATAATATCCTTCAATTTGGGCTTGCCTTTGGAATTAAATTTCTCAAATTCTTTCTTGAATGATTCTATCTCTTCTACCAATTGTTGAATCTTATTGTACCTATATTTATGTTTATCATTAAGTTATATCTTGAGATTGTTATCGCTACTCATCAAATCTTCTAATTCCTAGGATATCTTATCCACTATGTCACTTTTCTACTTAATTTAGTATTCATATGTGCAACATAATCTTTAAAGCATGACTTCTCTTATTGTAGACTTTTATTATTCTGAACATTTTTTAATAAGTGTGTACCAATATCATCATTTATGTCTTTTAAATTATAGATTAATTATTAATTCAAATACTTTCCCTTGACACAATATTTTATTTTTTTAGTTCTTTATATTGGGAGTCATTATTCCCTCTTGGATCAGTGGCCACATAAATAGGTATTTTATATAAACCTTTAGCTTGTTGATTTAATTTATTATTATTGGATACATATATCTTGAGACATATTTTCTTCTTTTAATTTCTGATCTAATTCATTTTTCACATATACAATTACACTTGTAGCCTTCTTTGGATTTCTTCATCATCAACAGTTACGATAGTACTTGGAATGTCAAGTTCTCTACTCATTCCTACAACATAATTGAATAAATAAATAGTCTCATAGACTAATTTACCAAAATCTTTCTTAATTACATTTTTGGATTCAATCGAATGAATCACACTCTTTCTATAGACACTTCAACACTAAAGAATTCCACCAGGCTTCTACTTCCTCTTTAAAGTTCTTCCGTTTTTCATGGATCATCTAGATAAGAGAAAAATGAAACTTCAAATTCAACAAATGAATAAACCTTGTTAGGGAAAACTACTCCCATAAAAGCATCTTAGTGTCTAATACCAATTTCTAGGCTCAAAAGGTGTTTAGATATCCTGAGAGGGGGGTTGAATTAGGGTTTGGTTATTCTTTTAAAAATTATTCCTTCCCCAATAGATGTTGGCCTTTTTATTATGAGGGAAACTTATTTTGATATTTAGTTTTTATGTTGATATTATCCTTTCCAACTTTATCTAACGATGATGCACAGAAAGTATATCAGGAAAGAAATAACAATGAAACACTGATTTTTACTTGGTTCACTCTCACTAGGCTATGTCAAATTAATATTCAAAGGAAATTTTACAATGTACCAAATACAATAAATAAAACTACAATTAGTTTAGGCCAGGTCACTCCTACCTGGGCTCACTTACCTTACAAATTTGGGGAAGATGTACCATCTCCTTAGGATAAATTCCCTCACACTTCCCTCTTATTCTCACTACAATAGAAGTAAGAAAAAATTCACATAAAGGAAAAATAACAATATATTCTATTGTTGAGAGTTTAATCTAATGTTAGATATGTTTATTTGAATATCATACACTCCTTCATATACTTGATGAAATAATCCCCTTGAGGGTCACATTTCCAAGAGATATTATGAAAACTCCTCTACACTTCTGCAAGTTATTAAGAGATTCCATATCTTCCTTTCACTACCTTGGATATAGTAGTGAATAAAATCCTTCTTCCATTCACTTAATTGGATTTAGTAGTGAATAAACTACTTCTAAAAATAATTTTAGGTGGTTTAGATCCTCTTTCTTCTTCTTTTGAATTTAGATATTCAAATAGTACTATGCACATGGTAACTGCAACACATATCTCCTTGAGTGAGACCCTAACATGTAACCATTTCATGATAACCATTAAAAAGTACCCTTTATGATACACCTTCATAATACCCTCCACAATAACCCTCATTGATACTCCTTGATGAGACTCCTCCACAAGACCTTCTTTTACTCACATGGATCATGTGATTCTCGAATGAGAGCTTTTTTAGGTTCTGTGGTTCAAGTGACATCAATGGGTCTTTCTATGCACACAAACACCAAACACATATTTCAGTTCACACTAATCATTCCCAAGAACCCTTCTTTAGACTCCTCCATGAGACCTATTTTAGAGACTCCTTCGCAAGACCTCTCTAAAAGACCCATTCAGAAGACTTTCTTATATTTACATTGAACAAGTGATTACATCGCAAGAAATTGTTATACTCATAAGAAATACTTTTATTTGTATCAAACCACTTTAGAAACCTTCTCTAACATATTAAGGATAGGTTATGTGTATTCATAAGAATAATTTCACCACCTTAACCCCACAAATCATGGAAATCCATCCATTCCACATCCTTATAAATCTTTATTACATGCTTCATGTGATCTGTTCAGGCATTCATGGTAAACCTATATGACATGTATCTAGAGATACATGTGACCACCTTATATATATCAAAAGTGATTTTTGTGATCACCTACTCATGTTGAAATCACTTCATGTGATCAGATACAACATGCCAGAAGTGATTAATGTGAACACCATCATTGTCTTTGAACATGTTACATGACTCCATTGTGAGATTCCTTGATAATTATGCAGTCCTCATGTTACCCCCTTACGAGATACATTGAAAACAATGTGGTCATCAGTGAAATTATAGTGACCCAATATTTTTATACATAGATATTACATATTTTTTTATGAATATTCATTTCATTACAAGAGCACATACCTAAGGAGAATAGTAGTTTAGTTCCTTTGGAAACATGGAAACAAAAACACTGGTCCATAAGTTATCTACATAATCACCGACTATGTTCTTCATGACTAGCACCCATCTTATACATATCATAAATAATACATATCATCATAACATGGGAAAAGTAATGATAAGAAAGGATGATCTCAGATGCCCATTAATGGTAAAAAAGGTATATATGATAGAATAACATGAACATGAGGGTATAATAATAGGAGAATAATATTTCAAAACTATACCCTACATATAAAATATCAAAATATTGAGTCATGGTATAAATATCAGAGGTTTATAAGACAGTAATCATATGGAAATAAAATAACATGATCCATGAGATCATAACATTGGCATAAGACATGGAATTTGTGACATACACATAAAAATAGAAAATAATTTCCATATTAGTTAAGGCTCACTTATAAGGCTATTATATTGAAATGGGTTCAATCCCCAAACCATCATAGTAGTTAAGGTTCTCTCCCAAGACCATTATAGAAGATAAATCCTATTACTAAACTGAGTTCACTCCCCATTCCCTTCATGTATATCTCATTATATATAAATTTTTACCTAATGAATTAGAGGGATATAATGGTTACAACAATATCATAATGAAAATAATACATATGTGTGCCATAATATAGTAAAACATTCACAATATCATAAACCATGAAATGAAATGGTTTTCATAAAAATTTAATCATATCATCACCTATGAAAAATAGAAAAGTTTCATAATTATTTTATCATTTTATCAAATAATAAACCATGATAAGAAGAATGTTTTATAAGTATTTCATCATGGTATCAGATATGGAAGAGAAATTGGTTTCATAAAAGTCAAGACATAAAAAATATAAACCATTTAGAGAAATAATATAGATGGTATTCTTGGATCATATCCCTAGTAAGGAATATGAAACATCAATGAATTTCATATTATAGAGAAATTTTTTTTAAATATTATTTAAAATATTTCTTAAGGAAAATATCCTTTCTACTTTTAAAAAAACTTTTCGTTAAAACAAAAAACATTTTTAAAACCCTTTTTTTTGAAAATAACCTTGAAAACTTTTAAAGGAAGTTTAAAAATAACATAAAACATTTCTTGAGGAATATTTCCTTTCCTATTTCAAAAAAACTTTTTAAAACATAAAACATTTTTAAAATAAATTTCTTTGAAAATTAACTTGAAAACTTATAAAAGAAGTTTTAAAAATAATTTAAAACATTCCTTAAGGAAAATTTCATTTATTATTTGAAAAAACTTTTTGGAACATAAAACATTTTAAAAATCCTTTTATTTATAAATAACATTGGAAATTTATAAATAAATATTTAAAAATCATTTAAAATATTTATTTATTAAAATATCATTTCCTCTTTGAAAAACACTTTTTAAAATGTAAAACATTTTGAAAATCCTTTTATTTGAAAAAAACTAAAAACTTATAAAGAAAGATTTTAAGATCATTTAAAATTTTTTAAGGAAAATATTCTTTTGGATTAAAAAAAAACTTTTAAAACTTAAAACATTTTTGAATTTGTTTTAGAAAATATGGTTTTGAAAGAAAAAGTATTTTCAACTGAAGAGTAAAATAAAGTACGATTTTATTAAATACATTTTTTAAATTATATTAAGTACAAAAGAGTAGAAAAATTTTACTATTAAATTGAAGATATTTTAAAAAACTAGAGGATAAGAAATGAAAAGAGTTTATTGAGAGATGAATCATAATATTTTATAATCAGAAACATAATCAAAATAAATCCTGATATATAATGAGATTGTAACATAAAATCATTACCACTTTGGTAACTTTTAATCAGATTACCCATGAAGTAATAAGATAAAATGGAACATAAAATATCAATAGGATAAATAAATTCATGATATTATATATAAAAGGGATTTTATATACACATTGTTAATGAATATATATGCATAACATAATGTATGTCTCAAAGAATGTAAATTGTGACAAAAATACCTTACCTCTTTAGTAATATTTTTAATCGTAAGACCCAATCAATCATAACATAAAATAAAACTTTTAATATCATAAAAATTATAATATTAATGATATAAAATTTCAAATGGTATTTATGTACACTTCATGAAAGAAATGAGTGGTGAATTTTTATATGTCTTCTAGAAATAAAAGAGAGACGGGAAATCCCTTACTATAAGTCTTGAATTTAATCATACACATTAAAACCTCCCATATAATAAATATAATTTTATTAAAAATATATTTAAGAACCATAATTATATAAATCATACCATATATTATTTAATTATCCCATTTTACCACATATTTATTAACATTTTTATGCTAAAGTCTGGTTTGGGGCAATACCTGGATTTTTTCTCCTCTGTGTTTTGACTTGTTATTTTTGGTCCTATTATCTAGATAATGGTTTTATAATTTCAATAATTTTAACCATGATTTAAATATAATATATATTTATTATGTATATATATTTAGATCAATTCATAAAATCTAGTGATAAAAAATGAAATACACCGTTCAAGGAGACGGTAGACCATACTTACGCATGAACGATGTATCTATTTTCTTATCAAATTAAAATGAGGAAAAGTAAATGGTATATATTATAATTTTGGAATAATGGTTTTGAAATATATATCAAATATATTATTTAAACCCATCATTAATACATTTCATGTAAAACATGAAAAAATCACATAGCATAATGAGATGATAGTCCACTGTACACATGAGCAACATTATCATATTCCAAAAAAATAGAGAGTATAAAGGTATGAATCATATAATAATTAAAGAAATAAGATTAAAATAATAAAAATAATATAAAATTAAGAAATCCATCATTATAACCAACCTTTATAGGTGGTAATTAAAAACATGAATTACATCGGTTCGTAATGCGGTAGTTCACATTACAAATGAACGATGATTTCATAACCAATCTTATGGATGTGGAGATAATTTTAGGTAATGAACTTAACATAACAAAATATAATTATATTTAAGATAATAATGTTATTATATCATTATGGTATAATAATAATTAAAATGGTTGAGTAGGAAATAAAATAAAAATTCTCGTTGATGAACGTTCCCTCTTCTTCATGTATCCTCCTTAGGTTTGCACAAAAACCTTACTAGGTTGGATTTATTCACAAAATAAGGATTTTAGGATGAGAGATTGAAATCTATGAATTTATTTGGGAATTTTTTTCTCACGAGAAATTGCTTTATAGGTGTGAGTAAGTGAGGGGGTGAGTGGCCTTTTTATAATTCAGGAGGGGTGGCATTTTTATAAATACACAAAAGTATTCACTAATGGTTGGACACTATTACCCCATGTTCCTAATAAATAAACAAGAAAATAATATATTTTAGGGATTATGTGGTCGATACACACCTATACCACATAATAGAATCACATTTTTATGTTTTTTAGTATTTAATTTTACTCAACTTTACTTTTATAGTTTCAACCACTATAACTTGTATCTTTTTATTTACCTTGGAAATTTATCCTTTAATTTTAAAATTAAAATGATCTTTATTTTATAATTTTTAACTAATTATTATAAATATAAAATGCAATTAATTAAATAAAAAACATATTTTTTTTGTAAAATTAATTTTAATACATACACATGTAATGCGCAAAACCCCATTTTAACATTAATCGTGATAATTAATTTTAACTGTTTTCACTAATCATAAAGGTAAAAAAAATAATTTACCTAATTTGATAATATAAATTATTAAAATTACAAATATATAATCATTTTTTCAAATTAAATTCAATTAATTGGTATAATTTAATTTAAAAAGAATTTCGTAGATGTGATGAGAAAGTGTGTTTTCAAAGATAAAATGTTAAAACGTTTACAAAGATTTTAAATCAAAATTAGGATTTAAATTGATTAAAATTAACTAAAATATATTAACTTATATAAAATTGAACTAATTTTACTTTAAAACCAATTTCAAATATAAATTATTTTTATAAATAAGTTTAACGAAAACACAATTTTCAATTAAAATTTTGTATTTTTCACTATTCATCAAAAATGAAACCGTTCAGAGAAATACAAAAAATTTATACTAATATAGTTTTTACATTATTATTTCAAAAATGAAGTTTATTTTTTTCAAATAAATTTTCTAAAAGTAGAAATAATTAATTTTAAAATAATGGTTCCATAAAAATGAGACAAAACTGCTTTTTAGATGAATAAATTTTTAAAGCATAAAATTGGATTGATTCTTATTTCTTGTCTAGAAAAATCATAAGATATATATTAGAAATTTTATTGAATATATAATATATAAATTTTCTTAAAATAATTCACCAAAATTTATTGATTTAATTTATTAAGTTAAAACACATTTGTGTCAAAAAATATTTTTTTAGAAAATGATTTCCTTTATTTTCAAAAGGTTTTTATTTTTATTTCTAATTAATTGTTCACCAAAGAATTAATTATTTATACATCTGTAAACCATAAATTTTTTTTAATTTATTTAATCATATTCATACCTTATATTCCAATGGCTAGGTGATAACTATTATATTAAATAAGAATATTTAAATATTATGTCACATTTTGTTTAAACTCAGTGTTGTGTATAACGTAAGATAAAATCATTATTGTGTGTAAAATGATCCAAACATAGCATTTCATGTAACACAAAATAAACTCAATGTTGTGTGTAATGTAAAATATCAAAAAATTGAATATATTTGAAAAAAAACATTTCACAAAATCTAAAGGTGTTACATTCTACCCCCATAAAAATAAATTTCTCTAGTGAAATTTATATCAGTCATAAAATGTTTAACATTCAAAATTTTTAAATAGAAAACCAAACCATAAAAATGATTGATAAAACATACTCTTGAAAAGGGTAAAGTGATGAGTCATATTCATCTAGAATAACACATACTATGTTTACAAATAGGAAAACATATATGGTAATTGAAAACATTTACATGGAATAGAAAACTAACACCTAAATACTAATAGAGAGTGATAGAGAACATCTATTAAAAGATATTGGGTAGTCCGGAGAAGGTTAATGACCAGAAAACCAAAAACCAAAGCTGCATAAAAAATATAATTCATATCATAAAAAATAAGAAGCACAATAGAATACTTTATTTTAAGATCCCTTTCCTACTGTTGGGGAGTTTCTTTTCCATCTTGACTAAGAAAATATGAAAATTTACTTACTTGATATCTTTTCATAGGAACAATTTCAAATTTTGGTTGTTCCTTGATCAATTTCAACTTCCTCACTTACTCTAAAAGATAATTTTTTTCTTGTTTTAAGAACTAAATATGATCCATAATATAATGGTAATTCATTCCTTCTATATCTAGTTAAGAAAGATTACCACTAGTTATCCAATATAGATAAATATTCATATGACGAGTTAATATATTAATATCTAAAACCACATCCAAAGTTCAAAATAAACAATTCCATAAATGGTTAACGTTATAACCATTACAAAATAAAAAATTTATAAATAAGATCACATAATTTTACAAACCTAACTTAACATTAATTCACAAAATATAATTAGGCATATTATAATAGTCACATGCCAAATATTTGAATACCATAGTCATATATTCTTCTGATGAATGTTAATTACCAAAATTATCATAAAATTTCAATGAAAACATGCATGAATCCTCATTACTTGAATAAATACATAGATTATATAAAATATTTCATAATTCTAATTATGTTGTAAACTCTATTAATGATAGCATAAACCACATTATCAATAAAAATACTTTATCAGTTTTGAGGTCATAAATACTATCCAATTTAATTAATCTATATCAATCATCTATCTATCCAAATTAAACACCACTTTCTCATCCTTATTAACATGTTAAGGGATATCTTTCCTTAATCATAAAATATAACCTTGTCATTAAATCACTTTTCTAGGTCATTAGTACCATTAAATATATTATTTTAAATCCTTAATGAAAAAATTATACTGAACAATCCTCATATATTTCATAATTATTAAATTTAAATACATATACACTTAAATCATTCCAACTACTTCTCAAACCATTAACTAGTATTCATTATCTTATTTCTTAATACCACTTTCTTTTGATGTGTTATTTGTAGTCTCTTCATCATAAAAAATAAAACAATTACTCAGACAACCTTGATAATATTCTTTATGAACTCTCCACTTAGAACATCAATATTCATAATTCCTGTACTATACACTTTTAACGTATTAAATAGTTGATGATATCTTAGGGAGACCATTGTTCTCATATATTGTGTTAACCTAACTTTTAATTTCCAATTTGCAGTTTATTGATTTGTGTCCTTCTTTTCCACAATCAAAATATATTATTATTCCTCTAAGACTTCAACTTGGGTGTTTCTTCCTACATTCTCAACATATTAAAAATTAAATATTACTTTCTCTATGTTCCCCACCACCTAAACTCTAAATAAAATCCATCCTTATCTTTTTTGGTGAGTTCGAGAGTTGGTTAAGGTTCACATTGTAAATCATGTTCTATGATAAATGATTAGGGATTATCACAATATCCTTCAATCTAGTCATCATCCCATTTGTCTGTACATCAGAAAATTGTCCATCACATTCAATTATAACCTAGTTCCTTCTGGTTCCTTCCATTGGTTGTAAGAAAAAAGCATAGTGTGAGCATTGTTAATAATATTAGGGAACCAAATAATCCTGAAAATCACATACAAGATGTCTAAATCATGACACCTTACTTTTAATATATAAAACCTTTGGTTTATCATAGGATATTAATAGTCATAATGTCAATAAATCCATCATGATGATTTATAAATATTTTATGAATTTCCGAAGCATATCCCTAGGGAGTGTCAAACTAGCTGTGCAGTAAGGCCTATTTTCATTCATTAGGTGATGATCGAGTCTAGCTCAATGCACCCTATTTTAGGTTATTTCTCTTAGGTACCTCTATTCTTGACCCACATGAACTTGTATTATCTATACATGGATGAAATTTCTTGGAAACCACTTGATCTATACTTTATCAAAATTAAAATGCATTTTCTTATACTTTAAACCATACATTGAATTATCCTTGGAGACATACCTAGAAATATCCTTATAAATATACCTTGGTATCTCACTAAAGTTTTCTCATCCTTGTTTCCAAAGGACAACTAAACCTATCCTATCATACAAACTATAGCGACCCAGGATTTTCATACTTAGATATAATATATTTTTTATAAATATTCATTTCCTTATACAAATACATGACCAAGGAATATACTGATTTATTTCCTTTGGAAACATAGAAAAATAAAAAATGGTCCAGAAGTGAGATAAATCATCTCCCACTATGTTCTTCATAACTAGAACCCATCTTATACATATAATACGTAAAAAATATCTTCATAATTTGGGGTAAGTAAACATAAGAAATGGTTAGCTCAGATTCCCATTAAGGGTAAGCAAGGGAGATATGTAAGCATAACATGAACATAAGGGAATTAAAACATGATAATAACATTTGAAAAGTATATCCCACATGTCAAAGATCATAATATTTAGTCAGGTAATTGTGATTGGTAGTTAATAAGACATGAATCATAAGGAAATCAAGGAACATGAGACTTAAGAGCATAAAATTAGAATAAGGCATGGAATTAATGGAATATAAATAATTATAGAAAATCACTTCCATATTAGTTAAGGATCACTTCCAAGGATGTCATATTGGAATGCATTTACTTCCAAAACCATCATAGTAATAAAGGTTCAATTCCAAAACCATCAGAGAAGACAAATTACCTTATTATATAGAGTTCAATCCATATTATAGTCTTGTCTATCTGTGAGATATAAATTTTTAGCCAATTAATTAGTGGGTGATATATTTCCCACCTATATCCTAATGAAATTTATATATATGTGTTCCACATAATCATAAAAAGTTAGTTATACCATAAACCATGAAATAAAATGGATTTCATAAACATTTAATCATATCATAACCTATGGAAAAGTGATAGGTTTCATAATTATTTCATCATTTAATCATATCATTACCCATGAAAAGAAGCAGGTTTCATAATCATTTCATTATGGTAAAGCCAATGTAAGAGAAATGAGTTTCAAAAACATAATGTGATCATAAACTTAAACCATTTAGTGAAATAATATGAATTTTATTCTTTGACCATATCCCTATTAAGGAATACCTAATATCATAGGATATCATCTTACATGGAAAATGGTTTTGAAAGATCATTAAACAATTTTCTTATGAAAATATCATTTCCAATTTGAAAAAAACTTCTCTTTCAAATATAACAAATTAAAAAAAAATTTCTTTGAAAATAAAATTCAAAACATGTAAATTAAGGTTTAAAAACTATTTAAAAAATTCATGAGGAAAATATAATTTAAACTTTTAAAAACACCTTTTAAAACATAAAACATTCTGAAAACCCTTTTCTTTTAAAATAACCTTGAAAACTTATAACAGATGGTTTAAAAATAATTTAAAAAATTTCTTGAGGAAAATATCCTTTCTGCATTAAAAAATATTTTTTATAACATAAAACAATTTGAAAACCATTTTCAGTGAAAATAACCTTGAAAACATAGAAATTAAGGATTAAAATTCATTTAAAACATTTCTTGAGGAAAATATCCATTACTCTTTGAAAAAAACTTTTTAAAACATAATTTTTTTTGAAAATCATTTTCTTTAAAAATAATTTTGAAAACGTATAATTGAAGATTTAGAAACCATTTACAACGTTTCTTGAGGAAACTATCATTTACTATTTAAAAAAATCACTTTAAAACATAAAAATATTTGAAAACATTTTTATAAAACTTGGTTTTAGAAGAAACTGTATTTCCAAACGAAGAGATAAATAAATTCAAAATATCATAAATACATTTTCTCAATTATATAAAGTACCAATGAGTTGGAAAATGGTACAATTACTTGAATATATCATCAATAACCATATTATTATAAAATTAATTATTTTATTAAGTGATTTTTTATAATATTTTATCACTAAAAACATATTCATAATAAATCCTGATAAATAATGAGATTGTAACACAAAATCTTTACCTATTCAGTAAATTTCAATCATAATCCCCATGAAGTAATAACATAAAATGTAACATAAAATTTAATTATTATAAATAAAATCATGGTATTAAATGTCAAATGGGTTGTATATACACCTCGTGAAATAATATCAGTGCATAACAAAACATACATCTCACAGAGGAGAAATTGAGACAAAAATACCTTACTAATTTAGTAATATTTTGAATAAAAATAATAAATAAATAATAAAATAAAATGAAACATTTAATATCATTAAAATTAGTAAATTTATGATATAATTGTTAAATGGGTAGTTTATACACAAAATAAAATAAAAGAGTGGTGGATTTTCATATGTCTCCCAGAAATAAAAGAGAGACCGAAAATCCCTCACATTAAGTATTGAATTCTTTAGTACACATTAAAACCTATTTTATAATAAATATAACATTATTATAAATCTATTAAAGAATAATAATTATATATATAATACCATATATTATTTATTTATTCCCATTTTTTACCCATTTTTAACAATTTTCTGTTAAAGTCACGTTTCAGGCAACAACTGCTTTATTTTTCATGTGTGTTTTGGCTTTTTATTTTTTGTCCTCATAACTTGATCATAGTTTAAAAATCACATGAATTTTAACCATGATATAAATATCATATATATTCAGTATATATTTATTTTTAATAATTCCTAAAATTTAGTGACAAAAAATGAAATACACCGTTTATGGAGATGGTAGGTCATATATACACATGAACGTTATTTCCATTTTTTATCAGATTGAAAGAAAAAAACTAAATTATATATATTATCATTATATAATAATTTTTATGTAAAATATATCACATATTTTTATTGAACACATCTTTAATACATTCCATGTAAATCATGAATGAATCACATTACTTCACGAGCTGGTAGTTCACCGTACACACAAGCAACGTTATTGTATTTTCACAAAATAGAGATTATAGAAGTATGTGTAATATTATAATTAAAAAATCATAATAAAATCATAAATATCATATAAAAATATTAAATCCATTATTATAACCATCCTTGAGAGGTGGTAATGAAAAAACCAATGATATAGGTTTGTGAGGCAGGTAGTCTATTGTACACAAGAACGATGATTTCGTAACCTATTTGATGGATGATGATATAGTTATTGGTCATTAACTTAAAATAAAAACATATAAATATATAGAATATTATGTGTTCATTATTTTATCGTGGTATAATAGGAATTGAAAGGGGTATAGGAAGAAATAATACCAAAATGATCATTGATGTACATTACCTCTTTTTTGTGTATCCTCATTAGGTTTACACCAAAACCTTCATAGGTTGGATTTTTTTTTCAAAAATAAGGATTCTAGGATATGATTAGGGATGTTTTTTTAAGTAATTTGGGTAGCTATTATTCGAGAAAAGTTTCTTTAATAGTATGAGTAAGGGAGGGGTAAGTGCACTTCTATAATTGGAGAGGGGTGTAATTTTTGTAAATACCTAGATGTTTTCAGTATTGGGTGGTCACTATTACCTAATGTTTATAAAAAATAGATAAATAATGTATTGGATGGATTATTTGGTATAAAAAACATCCAACCTACAAAATAATCATATTTTTTCATGTTATTCCATATTCTTTATGTTTACTCAATTGTACACTTTTAGGTTTTACTACGGTAACTTGCATCTTTTTATTTTATTAGGTAATTTACCAATTAAAAATAAAATGAAAAAGATATTTTTTAGATAATTTATACCTAATGATAATAAATATAAAATCAAATTTATTAAATAAAAATTTTATGTTTGTGTAAAATTAATTATAATACAAATTCATGTAATAAACAAAGCCCCATTTTAACCTTAATTTTAGTAATTAATTTTAATTATTTTTCATAATCATTTGGGTTAAAAATTAATTTGAACTTATTATATGATATAAATTATTATTATTACAAAAATTAAATCTATTTTTCTAATTTCCATTCTCATATGTGGTTGAATTTAATTTTAAATTAATCCTGCAGACCCAATGAGGAAATGAGTTTTCAAATAGAAAATATTCAAATGTTTACAATGTTTTTATATCAAAATTCAATATAAAATTGGTTAAAATGACCTAAATTTAGTTAATGGATATAAAATTGAACTAATTTTACTTTTAAAAAAAATTTAAAATATAATTTAACTTTATAAATAAATGAAATGAAAAGTCAGTTTTCAATTAAAATTCAGTATTTTAGTTTATTCTTCAAAAAATTAAAATTTTTAGAAATAAAAAAAATTAATCCAAATATAATTTCTTCAATAGGAATTCAAAAAATAAGTTTTTTTTTTCAAATATATTTTCTAAAATTAGTAAAAATTTATTTTCAAATAAGTTTTCTATAAAAAGGTGATAAAACTGCATTTTAGAAAAATAATGTTTTTAAACCTAAAATTGGATTTCTTTTTATTCCATGTCTAGAAAACATATAATATGTATATGAAACATTTTATTTAATATATAATATATAAATTTCATTAAAATAATTCACCAAAATTGTCTCATTAAATTTATTGAGGTAAAACATGATTATGTTCACAATTTGTGTTTGAGAAAATGATTTCCTTTATTTTCAAAAGGTTTTTATTTTATCTCTAATTAATTGGTCACAAAAGAATTAATTATTTATAGATGTTGATACCATATATTTTCATAATTTTGTTAATCCTATTCATACCAATTTTTCCAAAAACTTGGTGAAAACTATCATATTAAATAATATTTTTAATAGTATATCACATTTGGTTTAAACTTAGTGTTGTGTGTACCACACGATAAACCTAGTAATGTTTATAAAACAAGAAAAACTTAGTGTTTTGAGTAATAAAAACTGAACTCAGTGTTTTGTGTAACATAAAATATCCACACGATTAAATTTATTTGAAAACACAATTTCACAAAATCATAAGGTGTAATAAATATTGTCTTCCAATGCTTCAGATAACCCCATAACGAGATCCA
The DNA here is from genome assembly GCA_963277665.1 of Viscum album. Taxonomy (NCBI): domain Eukaryota; kingdom Viridiplantae; phylum Streptophyta; class Magnoliopsida; order Santalales; family Viscaceae; genus Viscum; species Viscum album. Next base: position 807,320,647 of record OY728140.1, on the reverse strand, counting down.
AAGATAATCATGTGGTGATCAACATTATTTTATAGAGATTAATGTGATCCCATCCTGAGATACACATACAATAATGTAGTTAATGGAATTTTATTCTAGTGAATCATGTGACCTTATTATGAGATCAGTTGAAAATCATGTAGTCAGAGATGTTGTATTCTAACACTTCATGTGACCTCATCATGATACCAATTGAAAATCATGTGGCCATGTGATTTAAAATGAAAGAAAGATATCTCTATCATTTCCTTCCTATGTGTTCATTCACTTCATGTGATCTATTTATGAGATCCCTTAACAATCATTTTCTTTAAGTGTTTTTTATGATCTAACATTTATACAAGTTTGGACATATGAGAAGAGGCTTCATTTTATAATTGAAGGGAGGGACACACATGGAATTACTTAAAATAGTTAAATAATATAGTCATTTTATAGTGAAAGTGGAACTAAATTTCTAGGAAATAGAAGTTAAGATAATATAAGGTCAAAATATCTTCAACCAATAATATTTAGAGAAGTTCAAGTGGAATTTGTAGCCTTATACCATACTTTAACCCCTTTTATTAACCAGTTTTAACCCAAAAAATTATAACACATTTTTTAATCTTTTTACTATTAATTTTGATCAAAAAATGAAGGTGGACCCATTATAAAATTTGTACATTTATATTAAAAATATGGAATAAATTTTATCAAATTCAATTTCTATAAGTGATACAAATTAACTTTAATATAAGTGTGAAAAAGGAAACAAAAATAGTTTTTTAGAAAAATGAATTATTAAACATTGAACAGAATTTACTTTCATTAGTTAGATTTTAAAAACTATCAAATCAATATTAACATATTTTAAAGAATATATAATCTAAAAATTTCATCAACATCACTAATAATCAATGATTTATTCAAATTATTAAGATAAAAATATATTGGACACATAAAAATGGTTTTCTGAAAAATAACTCTTTTAACCTTTAAATGATTTTATCTTCATTATTGACTATTAGATAACTAATTTATAAATACATTTCTTTGAAAAATAGGCCTTTTAATCATGAAATGATTTTATTAAAAAATTAATTATTATTTCTTAGGAATTAATAATACATTTGAATTATTGAAAACACACACAATATATACATATATATATATATATATATATGCATTTCGTAATGTTGTTAATCCTATTCACATAAGTTAATCCAATGGCTTGGTTATAAAGGTTATAATATATAATGGTTCATTTTGACTTGGGGTTTCATTTAATGAAATCTATAAAATAATTTAAATTTATTTCAAATGAATTCTTATAAAATCTTAGGGTTTTATGGGTGTCTGAGTGCGTGGGAGACCGAGATTAGATTTAAGGACCTTATACACTTCACTACTGATATTTTCCCTAATGAGGATTCGAGAGCACAATTTTTATAGGAGGAATTGTTCTTAGTTATTTGATATGAAGTCACCCCATTTATATTGTATATATACATAGAGATACAAAAAAGGCATGAGTTCATTTAGAGGATACATGATAAACTAGGGTCATCTTGAGAGGGGATCCATTAGAAATCCTTGAGGACCAGTGATATTAGTTGGGGATCATAGTTATTTAATTCTTTGATGTTTCCTAAATAAAGGCATTAGCATCAATGGTTTCCTTCACATTTATCATGGGATAGTAATTTTTGTGCATTGACAAGACATTATAGGCCAGTGTGATTAACTTTTGGGAGGCATAGTCATTTGAAATTTCAATTTTCAAAAATACTCAGGGATCATTGTGATATAGGTTGTTAGTTTCCAGTCTATCCTCACCAATTTTTTACTCATATCTCATATCTTTGGAAAGTAAAATAATCGTTTGTTCCATCTAGAAGAGATGGACATGGTAGGGGATATACCTATGAAATACACCACACATAGGGAAATATGGATGATCAGGATAAATACAGTATTCCTTAGTAGTTTGGATAAGGATCCAGATGTGGAAAACTTTTTGTAATAAAGGTGCTATCACCAGATGGTCTAGAGGTCATTTTAAGTACCATATATTTATATTCCACCTTGTCTTATGCTTTGTTTGATTCAAGATAATCACACACGTTTATTTCACCAAATTTTTTTTATTCCTTGTGACTCAAGGTGGAGAGGCTTCCAATACCTCTTTTGTTGACTATGAAATATGGAGTTTATATGACTTTTCTTGGTGTATGATGGGGTTGTAAGATTATGATAGGGAATCATTAGTCATCTAGGGATTTGTTTCCATTTTAGATACAACAAGACAATTTCATTCTAAGAATAGATTAGTTATATTATGTGTGTGTAGTTATCAATTGTTTTTAGAGGATAATGGTGTTCAATGATGGGTAGGGCTGACATACGATATTCATTTGTGATAGGGATCATTAGATGGGTCGTAGGTCTTCAATGACCCTTTTATCATATTTAGTAGTGATATCATTATATTTGATAGAGGGTTCAGTTGAGGATTTTCTTAAAGTCATTAAGGACTTTTTAGATGTGTTCCCTAAGGATGTTGTGAACCTACCCCCTCAATGTGACGTCAAGTTTAGGATAGTGTTACATCCTCTCTTTACGCCAATTTTAATGGATCCTTATCAGTTTGAACTTTATGATATGTGAGAGTTAATGATCTGGCTTACTAATTTGATTTATAATTGCATCATCTAACCTAGTGTGTTTTCATGGGGTGATTTGTTTTTATTCTCTAAGTAGGGTAGTCGTATGATGTTTTGTATAAACCATTGACAATTGGATTAGGTGAAAATACGGAACTATTGCCCTCTATGGAGGATCGATGATTTATTTAATCAGGTAAAGGGACCCTATTGTTTTTCAAATGTTTATTTATGATCAAGATATCATTAGATGAGGGTGAAATAGAAGGATATCAAAAATACTATTTTTAAATACTTATATACGATCTTTATGTTTTTGGTTAAACTGTTTGGTGCTGCAAGCTCCGTAGATGTTTTTTGGGACACATGAAATATGTATTCCATGAGTCCTTGGATCAATTTTTGGTGGATTTCATCGAAGACATACTCATGTACTTAAGGCTAGATGAGGTTAATTTCAAACAACTTAAGACTGTTTTACAAGTCCTTGTATTCCAAAATCTCTATGAATAGTTATCCAAGTGTATTTTTTTATGAGTGCGAGGTGTGCTTCCTTAGGCATGTGGTGTCTCACCAGGGAGTAATAGTTGACCCCATGAAGATCAAGGATATTGTTTCGAGGGAATCCCCAAGAACATTATAGAGGTTCATATCTTCATTGATCTTATAGGATACTATCATAGGTTTAGGTCCAATTTATCTTAGATTGTGTCCCCATTAATAATGTTAATTGGAAAAGTCTATAATTTTATTTGGACAAATTAGTGTAACAAAATATTCAACTACCTGTAGGAGAGGTTATTCAGTACTTGTAACAGAAAGATATTTTTATGAGATATATTTTTAAATAATTTGATTTCTTGATTTCTTGTGCTACGTGTGATATTATCTTAGTTTTCATTACATGAAAAACAATGTTTCTATGAAACATATTTTTATTAATGTAATTATTTAAAAAAGATAATTATAACCTAGCCATTAGAATGGTGAAAATGAATTGTATTAACTGAATTATGAAATAATAGTTTATACATGTATATATAATTCTTTTACTAATTAATTATAAAATTTAAAACCTTTTTCAAAATAAAAGGAAATTTTATTTCTAAAAAAACTATTCACAAGTGTGTTTTATACCAATAAATAAACAAATATATATTGTTGAATTATATTAATGATATATATATATATATATAATATTCAATATAATGTTTAATATTTATCTTATATTTTTTCTATACATGATATAAGATCAATTCCAATTTTACGCACAAAATAAGTATTTTTCTAAAAAGGATGTTTTTCTGCCTTTAGATGGAATAATTTGTAATGTCCCAAATTTTCCATGTATTTTTTTTTTAAATATTATATGAATTAATTTCATGACCAGGCACTAAGACGATGTGTGATTCTACCACTCAGTGTGTCTGGAATAAATTTTTGAATAATATTTAACATTTAATAGAATACACACAAAATTTTCATGGAAAAGTGGAATAACTCTTAAAAAGATATCTAGATCAAAAATATGAGTGAACTGTTGATTTCAGAGTAGCGTCTTCACCCTAATAATGACATAACTTTAGTCAGAACATGCCTTTTATAGAAAAAATCGAAAAAGGATATGGTTTTCATTAAATAATTTCAATAAAAAATTATTTTTTTGACACATCGATTTCCTTTAAAAATATCCTTATCCAAAATCCTAGGGTTAGTCGAATAACCTTGGATATGTTGGAGAATCTATAGGGAGAGTTTTATATGAGACTCTTAAGAAAATGGAGATAGAATCACATATTGACGATCGACAAATGCTGTTCTTGACATATCTCACCAATAATGATGATGTAGTGACCAATCTTCGTTAGTGAGTGATCTAAAAAAAGGTAGGATGCATTATTTTGGATTTTCTTCCCCATTCTTGAATTCAACGATTAACATAGACAAAAAAATAACATTTTAATTCATAGTTCGATCATATCCTTGCAGGATGTGTTTTATTTCTCAGGATTTCTTGGGAGTTTGATCTTTTGATTATTTTTTGACTAATGAAAATGAAACATAATTGACATGAACATCGATTGAGGTCTCTTCCTCTTATTTGATTTGTGATTTTCTTCCCCCACCCATCATTCATCGTGAGTCGTCTTTGCTTGTCCCATGACTTGACATATCCTGATAAATAAATCATTGCACACCTGATTCCTAGTGAAACAATCCGATATAACCGATTTGGGATCTATGCGAAACGATGGAGGTTAAAAGCATACGCTGATCGATTTAGATGACAATGGATCCCCAAATCTGGGTTCTTAGATGTTATTCAATGGAATAGAGAATGGCAATTTTTTTAATCCGATGTGTGACCAAATTAGAATAATATACACATTTTTTGGGGTATGGCATAACCGAATGAGGCTGGACCATGAGTTTCCCGACAATGTGTCGTCAGAATGGTGGTTGGAGCAATGAAGGAGATGTTCGGAGCATGAACCGGGGATTCTAGAAATCACAATGATAAAAAAAGTGTAATACAGGATTACACGGTGTGTGGGGCCCCAGATCATTGGCTAGGGTTTTGGGTATGAGATATGTATCACATGGTGTGTGGCTATACCTACATGACATGTGTTCTACCCTAGATAACTTGATGCGTACATGGAAAGTACACAGACATGGGGAGGAGTACACAGGTTTCCTATACAATGTGTACTCCCCCACTTGACTTATCCTGGACCAAGTACACAAACTTCCACCTATACTGGTACATGGGAAGAGATACACAGGTTGACCCCATGTACTGGCACATGGACATAGTACACGAGTGGACCACATATGTAGGGACACAATGTGTGAGTTTGTCGACATGCTGTGTACCCATCATCTACATGACATAATATGGAATGACATAGTAAATTGTACATGGGAAGTACCCGAGGTTAAGGAAAATGACATGTGACCCTACTACACACTGTGAATCCCTTTCTAAATGGCTTGAATCTCTTGTTCATAGTATCTTGGACAAGTTTTTTTAGGGTTTGTTCCCTTTATGATTTTCTTGAAGGTTGGTGTGAATAGTTTCCTACTCATCGAAGTATAATACCTTCAACTAGACTTCCTGGATAATGTTTTTGGAATCCCCCAAGAGGCTCATAGAAAGATCGTATATTAATTCTTTGTGACCTAGGTAGAGGCTTTGGTATTGATGTGACCAATCCTACGGGAAGATGATCATTTACTTAACGGGTTAATCCATATGGATTTGTTGGTATCACCCCATGACCCTGGTTGTGATCCTTGTATATTGTATTATATTCTCTTCAAATCTCTTAGTGTATCACTCTCATGAAGGTTCTAGATGAATAGTACTCCTCGGATGGACATCATTAGTGCTATCAGACCTAGGAGGGTGTTCTTCCTAATGAGTGCTTTAGTGAATCTCGAGCTAAATCCCTAGTGTTGGTATGTAGTGGTTATGAATTACCCTAGACTGTGTGGTATGGGTTGAGTATATCTGGGTATTATCAGTATATATGTTGTAGAAATATACTGTTTAGATATAAATATACTTTTTTTTGGGTATTATTTTGTGGTTTTAGGGTGTCCTACTGAGTATTGTTATGCTCACCCCAGTATGGGCTTTTCCCGTACCTCTTGTGTCTTATGCAGATGAGATCCCTTTTGACAGAGTCCTAGGTGGACTTGGACGAGATGATGCCTTGTGAGATCAGGAAAGATGAGGTGTTCCTAAAGCTACATATATAAGTACCAATATTTTCTTTTTACAAGATGGACTTGTGGTTACATAATTCTTTTTGGTGGGCTTGTATTCCAGCCCACTTTACTTTACTTTACTTTCCTTTCATACTCTTGTTGGGATATAGTTGTATGCATGGAATTTGGTTCTTAGTGGTTTTTTATATTTCAAAATTATGTGATCTTAGATATGTGTGATTGTGTTTAAGTAAATAATAAATTCCTCCCATGTTGTTGATATGCTTACTCAGGAGTAGTCACTAGCCCCTGGCCGATTAGAGGTAGGTTTGGAGAGTCACGACACATGCCTCATTGAGATGGGTCATGACACACTTGTTTTAAATCTAGTTTTTCTTAAAATTTTATAAATTTAATTTGAAAAAATATACTTATTACTTGAATGAATAATATAAAAATTAACTTTGGTTGAATTTTTGGTATTTTTTTGATAAATTTATTGTTTTGATGAATAATTAAAAATACCAAATTTTAATTGAAAACCGATTTTTCATCTAAATTATTTATATAGTTTAATAATGTTTTTAATTGGATAAAAAGTAAAATTTCATCAAACTTTTATAATTTAATCCAATTTAGGTCATTAGAATCAATTTCTCATTGAAATTGGACATACAAATTTGTGAAATTTTGAACGTTTTTTACTTTAAAAACATGTTTTCTCATTCCATCAACGAGATTATTTTTTAGTTAATTTTTGTAATTTATATGTTTTTAATTTTGAAACATGGATTTCATATTTGAAATAAAAGGGTAAAAATTTATTAAATAGGTCCATTTTATTTTTGTACAATATGTATAGTAACTTTAGTAATTTTTTTATTGCCACACTAAAGGGTAAATCGGGTAATTATGGGTAAAATAATATTATAAATTTTATAAAATTAACCTAACACTTGTAATAATTTTATTTGATGATTATTTTTCATTCATAAGAATTTAAATATCGGTTATGAGCCCATTTATGCCTTTTGGATGAGAATATAACCTTTATAATATTATATGCAAAGGAAAGTCAATTTTATCGTACTTTTGTTTTTACAAGAGAATTTTTTTAATATGGGGTTATACAATCGATATGTTTGACTATAAATATAATTTTCAAAGATAGAATGATTATATACATAGTATAAATTTATTTATAATTTTTAGGGATAAAATATTTACCTTAAATAGTGACATAATGATGATGCAGCAATTATTTATTTAATTGAAGAATCGGATAAATGATATTAAAAATATTAAAATAAATATAATTTTATATAATTAATGATATCCATGAATTTTATGGATTACTTTGAAATGTTTTTTATGTGATAAAATATTTGTATTAAATATGTAAAGTTGTTAAGAAAATCTTAAAACGTCAAGTAATAAATAGTTTCCAAATTTGCATTAATGATATTTTAAAATAAATAATGTTTTACTAAATGATATTAAATTCCTAAAAATATAAAATTTAGAAAAATTATTTTTATAAGTCTCAAAATTTTATAAATGACTCCTTTATTATTCTTTTTTAATTTTATAGTAATTATATTAGCCCTAAAATTTTAAATTACATAATATCATGGTAAAATTTAAAAGGTTAAGTATGGGTTAAAACAAAAAGATACGGATTAAAAAATAATTAAAACTTGTATAATTTTTGATGGATGAATTTAATTATACCAATTATCATACTATATTATAACAAAAAATCATTTTTATCCATTTTGAATATAAAATTAATTTATATTAATTTTATAATTTGAATAATTCCATGAGTACCCCTCCCCTATCCAATAAAAGTGAACCCATTATTCTATTTTCTCCACACCTAAAAATATTTTTAATGGAAAAAAACTATATAAATATCCTCTAAAATTTCCTCCCTTCATCCTATAAGACTTACATTCGGCATAAATCCAACCAAAGGAGTCCTTTTGTGCAAATTAAAAGGATATACCCAAAGAAGTGATAATATTTATCGATGAAATTTTATTTATTTATTAATTAAACCACCTAAATTTTATTATTTAATGTTTATATATAACCTAATTATACTAAATATATTGATATGTTGTTATATTAAGGTTTCCACTTTCACTCAAACACACTTCTATTAAATGCCTAACAAACTTACCGTTCTTGTGTACGGTTAACTACCACCACACGAAAAGGTGTTCTTAGTTTTTCATTTACCGCCTATCATGGTTAAGAATTATGATGTAAACTCTTTTTTATATGATATATATGGTATTTATGATATATTTATACTTCTGGAATTATTATATAAAACATAGCTTCAGTCTTTTCATTTTTTAGAAATATGATAACTTCATTTGTGGATGTGTGGATTACCGCCTACTTAAAGTGATGTTATTCGTTCACACTTTGAATGGGCTATATTAAGGATGTGTTTATTAAAATTATATGATATATATGAAATAATAATCCTAATCTAGTGATATTATTTATATATAAATATATTTAATTTACTGTATTTCTTTCAATACGGTAGGAAATGGAAGCAGCATTCATCCATATGTATGACCTACCATCTCCATGATCAATGTATTTAATATTATATTTCTATCTTTTATAGATAAAAATAAATACATATATAATGAATATATATGATATTTTTATTATTTTTATAATTCTTGATATATTAAAATCATGATCTAAGTAAGAGGACCAAGAATAACACGTCAAAATATATATGAGAAACAAAACAGTTATTACCCCAAACATAACATTAACATGGAATTGTTAATAAGTGAGTAATTTAAAGGCATAAGTAAATAATATATGGTATTATATATATGTTAATATGGTTATTTGGTATATTTATAATAAACATATATTTGTTATATATTATGTTTGAATGTATATGAAGGAAATCAAGACATAAGGTAAGTGATTACCGTCTCACTTTTATTTTCTATGAGATATAAGAAATATTCACCACATATTTATTTTCTATAGTGTATATAATTACCATGAAGTTATTCTATGATCCTTATCCCTAAAATTATGATTAATTACATACCCCATTTTATGATCTCTCTTTTATGATGTTTATGGTTCAAAATTTACCAAACCTGTAAGGCAATTGTTTCTCTATTTGCCTTCTTGGAGACACATGTTATGTTATGAACCTATATTTTTTATGAGGTGTATATAATTAACTTTGACATGTTTTATCATGAATATAATTACTTAAATGATATTATATGTTTTATGTAATTTTATTATCTCTTTGATCAGAAATCTGCATTCCTACAAATAAATGTTTTATAAAAATGTTTTAAATGTGTTTCAAATGTTACTTTTAGAATTTTTAAGGAATAAGGATTTAAAATATATTTATAATAGTTATAAAATATTATTTTATAATCTTTCAATTTTATTTTAAATGAAAAATGTTTTCAAAATGTGTTAATTTTTAAAAATAAGTTTTTAAAACGGAACATATATTTCTCTCAAGAATTATTTCAAGTGATCTTTCAAAATAATATTCCATGTAAGGCAAAATTATTTGATGTAACTTATGTTTTAATGGGGATATGACCCAATGATAAAATTATTAATCTTTATATAAATGTTTTATATTTATGATGGATTTATCTTTATTAATTTTTCAATGAGTTATATTATGATGAAATGTTTATCAAACCCACCTTTTTAATGGTATTGATATGATTTATATTCCTATGACACAAAAATGTATTATTTTAATTATGTGATGGGTGGGACCTATATGTCCCTCTAATAAATTTGTTAATGATTTATGTCTCATGATATAATGATGGAAATAAGTAGACAGGATTGATCCACTATAGAAGATTGGGAAACCCGATACGCTATGGGAAGATGGGAAACCCAATACACTATGAGATGATGGGGGAACATGATAAATTACAAGGAAAGGAATATGATTGGGGATGGTGTAGTGTCCTTCCTATTAGGTGTAGTCCCCATGAAGTGTGATGTTATGTTTTGGCAATGCGCCTTGACTTATAGGGAATGATGTTACTTGTTTATGTGTCTACCACAAATTCCTTGTCTTATGCCATTGTTATAATCTCATTGCTCATGTTATTTGATCATCTTATCATTTCTGTATTATGAGCTCCTAATGTTTATTCTATGACTCATTTATATGTTTTTTTATGTGAAGTGTATGATATTATAATATTATGGTCATGTTCTCATACCCTTATATTCATGATTATGCTTATGTATCACCCTTGTTTATCAATAATGAGCATATGAGATGAAACTTTTATTCTGTTTTTATTTCCCAAAGTTATGAAGAAAGGTCTATGTAGGCATACCAAAGGGGAAGATATTCATGGGAAACATCCAAGATATTTCACTAGACTTGATATTTTTGTTCAATGTTTTTAAAGGCACTAAACTAATAGGGTATTTAGGTGTGTGTTTTTGTAATGTATGAAATGTACTACAAAAAATGATGTAATATCCTTGAATGAAAAGCCTGGATAATTATAGTACTCTCATTATTCGGATACATAAGGAGGGATTGATTCATGTGGTTTTTACCAATGCCTCCCTTCTGGGTTTAGGTTTCATTTTAATGTAGTATTAAGTAGTGAAATCATATATATCATTGAAATTACATCCCCATGAGCATAAATAACACACATGTCATAGGGATGTGCAAAAGTTGTAATTTATTATCCTAGTCTAGAACAATGGTTAACCAAGTTTGTTTCACTGGTGGAGATTTATGGTCGACCACACACCATTCCTAGTCCACTTATTATATTTTATTATTATTATATTATGAAAACAAATAAAAATGGGTTTGAGAATGTGAATGTAAAACCAAAACTAAAAATTAAGATGCAATAAAAAAATTAATATAGGTTAGAGAATAATGGTCATGGTTATATATTTAGTTACCTCAGATTCTTAATTATTCATTATTTTGGTTTAAATTAAATTTTACAATGCATACCATCATGCCTAAATTGATACTCTCTAATTTTAGTATGAAATTTATCATGCCAATGAGATCTCTTCAGTACACTAAATCTCACCACCTCTAATATCCAAGGAAGGTAAACTCACCTAAACAAGAGTGTGATATCTCCCAAGATCTGCCCAGATCTTATATCATTTAATACCTTAAGCACACTCAAATCCACTATATAAATAGTTTACCCATGTGAAGGGATATAATGATGATTTTTTAGAGAATATAGATGAGCTTGAGAGACATTTAGTGGTTGAATATTTACTCAACCAAACACTTATCTCGCTTTCACAAAAATAAAATAAAATAAAAAAATTATTAATTAAAGACTAGAATTCAGGAACACCATAAATAATCCCCCATGGCCGAGCCATGGGTCAGTCATTCACAATCATGAGTGTAAGGGATCATTGTGGAGAAAGAGAGAGATATATAGGAAGTGATATAGAGAGAGAAATAAAAATAATTGAAGAACACTTTATTTAAAATATTAATATGAAGTTACATAAAAAATAAACCATAAAACTATAGCATGAACTAAAATAGTAGTCTCTTCATGATTTTGTTTCCTTCCTTTAATAGACGCATGACCTATATTTAATGGAAAAATAAATCTTCCAACGACAAACCATTGAATCTAAAACTTTATTCTTCAAATTCATAAACACCCCTTGAATCTGGTCCAAAGTTTCTCATTTTTCAGATATTTTTATCCATGTTTTGAATCTTAATTTATATCTTATCCCACTAAATTGAAGAAATGAAATAATATATTGTCTTACACATATTTTTATATATTAAACTTCATCCATATCTGAATTCAATATTACTTTATCCTTCCTTTAAGATAATTTTCATATTCCATGTGTTATATGTCATGTAATTTCATTACATCATATTATAATGCACATTCATGGAGTGTATTTCCCAGCCTAAGCTTGAATATTCAGTTTTTATCTTCTTTGTGTGTGAACTCAACCTCTCTCCTCTACCTTAAACATGGTTTCACAAAATTTTAGCATGGAGAAGCTATGAAAATTTAAAATCCTCATGTCCCTTATAATACTCTTATTCACTTTACACAATGTAGGACTCCCCATTTAATTATTCTTGTATGAACATTGACCATGAGAAAGATCACTATGGAATAGATGACACCATTTTCCCTCTTATCTTTATTATATATTCATATAAGGCTCATACATTGATTTTTTATTCATTGTATTAATATTTTCAATCCCACATTCATGGATATAGGTCCATCAAGCTTGGTATATATATCTTATTATCAGATACTATCCTCATACCTTTGATATATTATAGTAAAGATGAACCTTTAATCGATCTTAATGAAAGAATGGATTCATTATTATAGTCTCAAGATGAAGAATACACATGGTCAAACCATTTTTGTGGTCGAAAGCATGGGGTGGATGGAATAGTTGTAGTTATAATGATAGAATATCTATGGTAGCATAGAAAAGTGAAGATAATAGTGGAAGATCATGGTAGTGAAGCACCAGTGAAAGTAGTGGAGGATGTTCCAATGGTAGTTGGAAACAACATTATGGATTACCGAAGCACTCCAACCATTGAAATCTTGTGGTAGAAATGCCCAAGGTAGTCAGAAACAGAACTATTTAAATGAAATGAAATTATCTAATGGGTACAAGAAAAAATAGTAGTAAGCAAGGTTCTAATAGGTCGGCGACAATATTAGAGCACTAGTAGTTGTTTTTTTCATCATTGTTCTATACATTGGATTCTTTTTCCCTAAAAATAGTTATATGGATGTCTTGGTAGCACCCATTGAAGTTCCAATCTAATCCCATGCCTTAGAAGAGGCCATTCAGCTAGAGACAAAGCTTGATAATGGTGGATATAGTGGTTCCAACCACTTTAAGAAATGTCTCAGTGATGTAGAGGGTGACATGAGATAGAGATTATATTGGGGAAATGTACATATAGGGAGGTTTAACTATCTGTGGTGATGAAACATCAATTCTGTTTAAGTGTATATTTCTCACCTATTAAATTTATCTCACATTAATTTTTTATTTGGGGAATAATTCATTATAATAATTTCTATGGACTCCATAGGTCACTGAATTCAGACTGAAGCGAGAGGACCTCTACCATCATGCGGTCCCCCACAAACCCGACCCCCATGCTCTAGTACAGGCATCATATACCCTTTTCGTTCTATGCATGACATATAAAACACCTAATTTGAACCTCCCCTATGGCTTGGTCAGCTAACCCTAAGACTTGAAATGTGATTTACTTTGGGGGTTGAGGGATGTCCAATGTTTTAGAAATATTTTACCTAAAATAATAAAAATTATATTTTAAAATATTATCAATGTTATAAAAAGTTTTATTAAGTAATAGCGAACTTCAAAACTTATTTGTTTTATTCCTTTTTAATGTTTTTAAAATAAAATTACTCACAAAATATATAATTAATGAGTAATTTAGGAATAAAAAAATTTAAATCCATTAAAAATTAAGAAAACATTATATAAAAAGCAAATACATTCATTACCCCCACACATAAACTCATATTTGTCCCAAAGAATTGAATTTTAACATAAATAAAAGAGCAACCACATGCTTATCATTATTCAAATTTTGATGTTATAAAATAAAATACTTATCAATTGTAAGATAAAATATTCATGTTATAAATAAAATATTTCAACTCCACACTTTTCATTAAAACAAAGTCAATCATGAATTTTACTTTCTCCCATTGGAAATTAGTGAATATTGTTTTTTCATTCATTCACATATCATAATATATTGTTAGTAATCATGCCAAGTTGTGAATTTTGTCATAGTAAATTCTTTTCTCTCATCACTCAGGGTAATAATTTGAACTAGAGTTTTCCTCATACCTTTAATGAATTATATTTTATTATAACTTTCAAAGGACCTGTATTTTATACTTTTTAAAGAAAAAAAATCAAATAAACTCATGAGTAATTTTAAATAAAGGTACTAATGATTAAGAGGCTTAGGGTTGGTGGGTAATTATGTTTAAAACATTAAATCTAAAATAGGAGGTTTTTCATTAAATCACAATTCATGATATCAAAATTATAGTGAAATTAAAATTTCTATTCAAAATTAATAACACTCATTCCCCAAAATCTCAAAGTAAGGTCATTAAACAATGAAAGCTCAAGGAATTATGTACACCCTCTTGAATTTTCTTGTACTATTCATTTTTTTTTCAAGACGATTTTCCACATTTTTTTTACAATTTAAAAATTTATTCTTTAATGAATCTCACATCCAATACCTAACCAAATATGATAAAATCATCAGCCTTGTAATGATGATTTTAATTCTCCTAAGCCACAACCCATTTCTCATTTTTTTTCATATTTCCTTCTTTTTTTCCTTTTCAAGAGAGGTAAAAATGAAATACAATAAATGAATGGTCATTAACCCTTCCTAATACCCAATATAGCACTCATACACTTCTTTTTTCAATTTAATTCATACCTCCACCATGATGTTCCCACCACCACACTTCAACATTAGAATATCCTTAAAAATACATAGAGTGGGGTATGCTTGGATATAATTGTCTTGTAACATGGCTAATTCCTATCTTGGTCATTCATAGATTCTATGGATATAAAAGTATTAATGTAAAAGGTGGACCCAAGGATAAGGGATAAATCAATAACATTTCCTTAGTCATATTAAATATGACTTCGTACAATCATAGATTTGATAAGTTCCAATGAAAGTTCTATTAGGTGAAATGCCCCAATTTCTCTCTAGAATTATTCTCAAGATAGGATGTAAAAAATTAGGTTAATAATTTCTCTTAGTAATGGAGTATATAATTTGGGACAATCATTTATGGTATTAAATAATAAAAAAAATTCAATCAAGATTAATTCCATAAATTAAAATTATGAAACTGTTTGAGAAATTTCATTTACATGAATCAAAATATTCCTTTAAATATTGATTTATCAAACTAAAATCCTATTCTTACCTTTAATAATTTAATTATACATCTTTATCATTCAGTCTTGTTATAATTGAAAATTAAAATATGCCATCATGGGATTCATAATATATCTCTTATGTCTCTTAGATTAGTCAAGTTAAGAAGAAAGTCAAATTATAGGAATTCTTTTTTTTTCTTTTTTTCTTTTAATCTAAAAATAGATTTTCAAAAAAAAAAGAGAGAATCCAAAAATAAAAATAATGAATTTTGAAGTGAAATCCCCTTTCCAAATGAATATTTTTTTATCCTATTTTAATGATTTTGGATGAGCTTCTATAGGAAATCATTATCATGGACCTACACAAAAAGATCACCTTTCAAAGAATAAGGTCCACCAAAATTTAAGCTCAAAAATGTTTCGATTATACTATATACTACTATATTCCCAAAAAAATTCCTATGGATGAAATCTAAAACTAAATCCCTCAAAATAAAATAAAATAAAAATAAAAGAAGGAAAAATATTGGTTTTTACCCCCAAGTGGGCCCTATGTTTTGAATGACTCCGGATGGGATATACTAGTTATTATCCAAAATATGATGGTGGAATAAGTTTCTTTTATTTGAACCATAAACACTTCTAGAATTCATCCTAAGTTCACACTTTATTATTGATGAGGACTCCATGGATAGAGTACAGAAAATTCACCCCCCTTGTCAATGAGATAAAACTTTCATAGTGAGTGTATGATAAAGAAAGGGTTATCATTACTTTTAGTTCCTTATTGCATAAATTCTTCTTTATTCTCCATTTATTTCTCAAGGTTTTTTCTTTAATGGAGTAACCAAAGGGAAATCTAGAGTGTAATTATATTTTAACAAAATTAAAAGATGAACAATAAATATCGAAATATTCCCATTTAATGTAAGCATATTATATCATTGTTTCCCTAGGAAAAGACACATGTATCTCCTGTTTTACTCCCTCCAATAAATTTATAACATGTTCAAGGAGCTTATAATGTTCCTCACTGGGTAAATATTCTTTTTCTTCATCTTTTTACAAGGAAACAAAAGAGTTAGAAAATTATGAAAATTTTTAAAAAATGAGAGGTGATACTAAATTCAATTTCAAAAATATTTTATGGAAATAAGTTCAAGATAAGACCATCTCCTTGTGTTGGTTTGGATTAAATTTTTTCCTTATCAGAAGAAACATCTTATGGCTGAGAGGTGGTAGATGGAGTAAGGTAGTCAAGATCCTCCAATCATTATTCAAATTACACCACTTTGATATTTTCTTCTTCCTTACCCAGAAATAGATATAAAGGTGTGTATTATTATGATTTAGAGATGATGGAATATGGTTTAATTTAAATACATTAACATCTATCCCAAAATTTATTGAAATATTATTGATCTCTGATATGTACATTAGTATGAAAATCTTTATCATCAATGTCCTCTAAAAAGGGTTGAGAGAAGTGGAATAGATCTTTAAGTATTTTCTTCTTGGCCTACTAAAGTTCATTAATTTGAAAAATGAGTGGGGATAATTTTTACACTACATGTTTAGATTCTTAATATGGTAACAGATATTGAGATTCATAGACATATTCAGCTACTTGTTCCATTTTTCTCTCTATCTTCTATATTTCATCACCAATCCTTTGTAATCAAATTCTATATTATTGTGAACTATTTAAGACTGTTTTTTCACCTTTGAGTAATCAATCTATACAGATTAAGTATAGTTTGAATACATCAAGGAAATATATTTTTTAAAATATTTTTCTATAAAAATATAAAATTTATTTATAATTTCTGAACAAAAATAGTGATAGATTGACCAGCTAGTTCCTAATTAATGATGTAATGTTTTGACATAGATTTCATAGATTGGTTAAAATATTACAATTTATTTTCTTAGTGTATCATTATAGATGACCAAGGATGTTTCTATTGAGTATCTTTGTATTCAATAATGTACTATTCCTAGTTCACTTATTATATTTTTATATTTTAATTATTTTTTGAAAACAAAGAAAATAGGTTTGATAATGTGAATGAAAAACTAAAAAAAACTTTTGATGAAATGAAAAAAATGAATATAGGTTGGAGAAGAAATTATCTGGTCTTAGAGATGGTTAATCAAGTTCACTCCCTTCTCATTATCAATGGTTATATTCAATTTTAAAATTCATCTCATTGTATATGAATTACTACCCTATATTTTGAGTGTGAAATTTAGCATGCCTAGGATATTTCATAGATAC
The DNA here is from genome assembly GCA_963277665.1 of Viscum album. Taxonomy (NCBI): domain Eukaryota; kingdom Viridiplantae; phylum Streptophyta; class Magnoliopsida; order Santalales; family Viscaceae; genus Viscum; species Viscum album. The sequence goes on along the minus strand of OY728140.1, from coordinate 807,302,995 downwards.
ACCAAATCTCACCTCCTCTAATAGAAAAGTAAGATAAACACATATCGATTGAGAATGTTATACCTCTTAATACCCGACTTCATCATATATTATCTAATCCATCAAGAAAACTCAACTCTATCATATAAAGAGTTTACCTGAGAGAAGGTCTGATAATGATGATTTAGTTGAGAATGGAGATAATTTTGAGATTCATGTCATCGTGGATGATCACCAAACCTATACACTTTTCTTTATTTCTATAGGGACTCTATTTTTTCCTTGTAAGTCTTTGAAATATATTAAGAAATATTTTTGGAGCCAGGCATTGAGACAACATGCGATTCCAAGGACTAGTGAGGTTGAAATTAATTATATAAAAATATTAAATATATTTTGATCATGTGTGCATTTATTTTCAGATATAATAGAATATATATTTAATTTAGTCTTAGATAAAAAAAATCTAAGAATACCTATGATCCCAAAGAGTGGAATTTATCCAAGGCACGATATAAAGTTGGTTAGAACTGGATATTCATAAAAGGCGACTATTGGAAGGTAAGTTAAGTGAATTAATTAATTATTTCATTTAATGCCTATTATCGATGCATACAAGTGAAATTGGATCCCACGAATTGGTGTGGATGTGTGGAAAATGACCAGATTGGAGTTTTGAGGATGAATCAATAAGGATTGGGGGTATTGGTGATGACTTCGTGGATCCAGGATCCTAAGTGGATAAGATAATGACACGAGAGGTGCGTGAGGTGTGTTGTGGCTTTATGAAGAGGACCAGATTTTGATTACCAACCAACAGAGGACTAGAATCGATGGTTGGAGGCATTTTCCACCAATTTCATGTGGTCCAATTATGGGAATCATAGAGTCAAGGATTGATATGGAAAATGTGTGAGGTTTTCCATAGATTCTATTAAACAACGTACTACATACTGTATATTCTGAAGAAAACATGACCTATAGTCCCATGGATATGGTGGATAGGGTTTTAGGGTAAGTTAAATATCATACACCATGTGGGACAAGCACATTCTATGTAAACTAGTTATAGAAACTTAGTGTGTACTCTAGTAGTACATAGACAAGGACATGGGTAAGTATGCAATATGTATTGGAACATGGGTAGTGTACATAGACATGACCTGGAACACATGTCCCAACATTACGAGGTCAAGACATCCTGTATAGTTCCATTAAATTACATGTAGTATGACATAGACAGAGATTTGTGTATGGGAGAGGACATGCACAAGAAAAGGAGTGACGTCACATCCCATGTACTACCTTTTTTAGGAAAATTATACCTCTTGTATCACCTTCGTTTTGAATAAGATTTTGGATTGTGAGTAGCCTATCTAGATTTTTTTCATGTAAAATACAATGTTGGACTTGATAGTGGAATTTTATATATGATGTGTGATGTTAAAAGTGAGATTTTTTTAGTAATTACTCGACGAGAGTAGTGATTAACCATAATCACCAGAGAGTGGTTAGTGTTATAAATCCCACATACTCCTCAACTTGGTTTGAGTGGAACCCTCTTAGTATATCAGGTCATGTGTCATATACCTACTGAGTGGAACCCTTCTATTTTATCATGGAATGGGTCTTATTTATATTGAGTGACACACTCCTATTGTAACCAATCATGGTTCCTCTACCTATTGAGTTAAACCTTGCTATTGTATCAGGGCTTGGGTCCTCAAACCAATGACTGTCACCCTCCTATTTTGTTAGGGAATGGGTATTGTACCTACTAATTGAAACCCACCTATTTTATGAGGTAATGGTTCCTCAACCTATTGAGTGTCACCCTTCTATTGTATCAGAGAATAGACCCTTTAACTATTTATTGGAAACCTCTTTTTGTATCAAGGAATTGGTACTCTTCCTACTAAGTGGAACCCTCTTATTATACAAGGGCATGGGTACTCTACTCAGACCCTCTTGAGTGGAACCCACCTATTAGAGTAGTGGATAGGTGTGGACCCTCCTCAAAAATTCTTTGTACAAACATACGAGATGTTGGGAATCATTGATAGACATTTTAGAACTATTTGCAGACTCATCATACTGGGATGGGTTTTGAGATGAAAATCTCCTTTATCTCATGGCTGAGTTTCTTTTATGAGAATATATATCTTTGTTTTGGGTTTTGTTTCCCTCTTGATTGGGTTGATCTGGATTCTTCTTTCGTGTCTCATATTTTCTCCTCCTCTATTTTTTGGCCCATTTTACTAGGTATGTATATACTAACCCTTTCATGGTATTTTCCCACACATGTATGTATAATACAAATAATAGATAGGTTAATAGTTACTTCAGAGGATCATAGGGATAACCTGGTGAATTGGACTGTTTACTATGGTGGAGGATTAGAGATCCGGAGTTCAGTTCTCTTAAAATTTCATTTCCAGTTATTGTCAGGCCAGGACATCAGTTCTAGTTGGGAATGTATTTTTCCCATTTAATTTACAGATTACACTATCACACTTTTTTATTCCCTAAATGTTATTACATGTTTGGTTTTCACTCAAGATGTTACAACATTTATTATTATTCCTCTGCAATTCTATATGGATATTTTTGGTGCATGTGTATAGGTACTTTAAAAAAAGGCCTCTCATTTTAGTTATTCATTTTAGTTCTTTTTACCAATATATGGCCTATGAAGGTGGGATTAGGGTAGTCGTTTCTTGGGATTCGGATAGCTATGTAGGCCAGGGTGAGTAGGGTATGACATATTGGTATAAAAGGTGGTTTGACATTTGGATAGATTTTAGGGTTTTGTCTCCTTATGAGGTTTGATTGGAGACTAAGGGTAATGATTTCAAAGTGTATTATGTGTTATTTTTTTACTAGGTAACCCAGTGTTAGTGTGGTAGCCAATGTATCTATTCACAAGGACTCTACATATCTATTTTTCTACTTAGTATGCTAAGACATCGGTTTTAAGTAATATTATAACTTACATCATATAGGATTTATTCATTTGACTATCCTTTTTGAGTCATAACTATAATGACCCATGATTTTCATACATGGATATTGCATCATTTTTGTGGAACATTTCATACATTACACAAACACGCACTCAAATAATGTATTAGTTTAGTGCCTTTGGAAACTTGGAACACAAACATCTAGTCTGGTGAAATATCTTCAATGTTTCTCACAATGATCTTCCCCTTTAGTACCACTAACTAAAAACTTTCTTTATAAACTTGAAAAAAAAACATAAGAAAATGGTGATCTCATATGCTTAGTATGGTTAAAGATGGTTAATACATAAGAATAATCATGATAATAAGGGAATGAGAACATGAGAATAACATTATAAAGTCATACCATTCATATCAAATATCGTATAAATGATTCATGGAATAAAAATTGGCATACAATAAGACATGAATCATAATATAATCATAGAACATGACCCATGTGATTATAATAATGAAATATGACATGAAATTTGTGGTAGTCAGATAAACATGTAATATCATTCCCTATAAGTCAAGGTGTATTACCAAAACTTATCAGGGCACTTCATGGGGGACAACACCTACTATTCAGCACACACCACCATCTCCAATCATTCTCCATTCCTTTTAAGGGATCTTGTTTCCCCATCTTCCCATAGTGGATGGTGTTTTCCCATATTACATAGTGGATCAACCCCTTCGACTTATTTCCATAATTATATCATGAGACATAAATCTTTACTCAATGCATTGGATGGAGATATATCTCCCACCCATCACATAATTAAAGCCATACATCTCTGTGCCATAAGAATATAAACTGTATCAGAACCCTTAAAAAAGTGGGTTTCAAAAGCATTTCATCATAAGATAACTCATGGAAAAGAAAAAAAATCATAATGACCAATCCATCATAAACATAAAAAATTTAGATAAAAAATTATAATGGTGTCCTTAGGTCATATCCCCATTAAAACATAAGTAACATCAAATAATATTTTCTTATATTGAAAATTATTTTGAAAGATCACTTGAAATAATTCTTGAGGAAAATATCCATTCCATTTTGAGAAATGACTTTTAACTCTTAAAATAGTTAGAAAACATTTTTCTTTCAAAATAACCATGAATAATTATAAAATTATTTTTGAAAACAATTTTAAACATATTTTAAATCATTTTCCTTAAAAATTCTTAAAATATCATTTAAACACTTTTAAAACATTTTTAGAAAACATTTATTTGTAAGAACATAGGTAATTAACTGGAGGGAGAATAAAATTAAAAAAAATAAAATATCATGACAATAAGGATATTCACGATACAACACATCAAAGGGTTGTATATACACCTCATGATATAATATAGGTGCCTAATATAACATTTGTCTCAAAGAAGGATAATTGAGACAAAATTACCTTACTGATTTGGTAATTTTGAAAGGTAAAACTCATGAAATATATATCATCAAATGGATATTTAATTACTAAAAAATTAACAATAAGGATCATATAATACATTCATGGGAATTATATACTTCACAAAAAATAAATTGGTGGTGAACGCGGCTTATATCTCACAGAAAATAAAAGTGAGATGAAAATCCCTTACCTTAAGTCTTGACTTCCTTTATATACATTCAAACATCCTGTATAATAAATATAAGTTTATTATTCATCTAGAAAAAGAAAAATATTCATATATATAATACCATATATGATTTAATAATGACTTTATATTTATCTGTTATTAACAACTCCATGATAATATTATGTTTTGGGTTATAACCGCTTTGTTTCTCGTACATGTTTTGATTTGTTATTCTTAGCCCTCATACTTAGATCATTATTTAATTATCTCTAAAATGGTAAAAATGATAATAATATCATATATATTCACTATATATGTATTTATGGTTATCTATAAAATATACAGATGTAAAATGAAATACACTATTCATGGAGATGTTAGGCCGCACGTACACATGAGTGTTGCTTCCATTTCATGTCATATTGAAAGAAATAATGTAAATGAAAAATATGTACATATATAATATATTTATATTTATATTATTTGGTAATATATATAATATAATTTCACTAAACCCATCCGTAATAAGTTCCATGTAATGTGTTATTTAATCACATCACTTTGATTAGGCAGTAGTCCACAGTCCACAAATGAAGTAATTTAATTTCCAAAAAATTGAAAATTAAAAGAATGATGTAATGTTTTATATAATAATTCAATAATTATAAATAAATAATAAATACCATATATAAAAAATAAAAATAAAGCTTATATTATAATTCCCAACTATTATAGGTGTTAAAGGAAAAACGAACAACAGTGTTTCGTGAGACAATATTTCTCCATACACAAAGATGGTATGTTCATTACCCATTTGTTGGAATTGTGTGTGAATGTAAGTATAAGAATTAATATAAAAACATATAAGTATTTTAAGGATACATAGGTTATTATATAAACATTAAATCAAAATATTATAAGGGGATTAAAGTCGAAATAGAACAAAAACATCTGCTGATGAAAGTTACCTCTTCTTTGGGTATCTCCTTTTGATTTTCAGAAAATAACTCATTTGGTTGGATTTATTCCAAAAGTAAGGATTCTTGGATGAAGGGATGGAATTTAAAAAGATATTTGGATATATTTTTTCCTAACTAAATTTTTTTAGGTGTGAATAAAAGAGAATAATGAATTCCCTTTTATTAGAGAGGGGAGGGGTACTCTTTGAATTCTTCAAAATTTTAAATTAATATATATTTATTTTATATTACAATGGCTCAAAAATTATTTATTTAGCATATAATATTATTATAGATCAAAATAAATTCATTCAATGAAAACTGGAAAAGGTTTGATTATTTTTCAATCCTTGTCCTTTTGTTTTAACCCTTATTTAAGATTTTTAATTCTTTCCATGGTGTAATATAATTTACAATTTTAGGGTCAATATAATTACTATAAAATTAAAAAGACCAATAAATGAGTAATTTATTAAATTTAGAGACTTATCAAGATAATTTTATAATTTATCTATTTTTATGTATTTTTTATCATTTAATAAAATATTATTTATTTCAAAATATCATTAATGAAAATTTTGAAGCTATTCATTTCTTGACTTTTTAAAAATGTCATAAAAACTTGAAATCATTGAAAAAATTATTTTAAAAATAAATAACTTGTAAAATAGATCTATAAAATTCATTTATGATGTTTAATATATCAAATTATATTTATTTTAATACTTTTAGTAACATTTATTTGATTCTTCCATTAATTAAACAATTACTACATCATAATTATGTCACCATTTAAGGTAATTATTTTATCACTAAAAATTATAAATAAAGCACCATAATGTAGATAAAATTTTTATATTTAAAAATACTATTTATAGTATAACATATCCCTTATATAACCCCATATTAAAAATATTTCTCTTGTTAAAAATAAAAGTATGACAAAATTGACTTTCCATTGAATATAATATTTTAAGGGCTATATTCTCATCTAAAATGCTATAAATGGTCTCATAATTGAAACTTTAATGATTAGGGATGAAAAATAGTCATAATATAAAATTAAGACACATGTTAGGGTAATTTTATAATATTTATAATATTATGTTTAACCATAATCACTTGATTTACCATTAATTGCGGTAATACAAAATTAGTAAAGTTACTATTCCTATTTTCCAAAAAGAAAAGGGTCATATTTACAAAATATGAACCTTTGTATTCCAAATTTTGAATCTATATTTTTTAGAATTTTAAACCTTCAAATTTCAGAAATAAAGTAAAAATTAATCCCATTGACGAAATGAGAAAACATGTTTTAAAGTAATTTTTTTAGAAGTTCATAGAGATTTTATATCCAATTTCAATGTGAAATTGATTAAAAATACCTAAATTAGATTAAATGATAAAATATTTATCTAATTATACTTTTAAACCAATTAAAAACACAATTTTACTACATCCATAACTTATATGAAAAAGAAGTTTTCATTTAAAATTCAGTATTTCTCACTATTCATTAAAACATGACACTTATTAGAAAAAGACCAAATATTCAACCAAAGTTAATTTTTATATTATGAATCCAAATAATAAGTTTATTTTTTTTCAAATTAATTTATAAAATTTTCAAGAACAATATTTAAAATAAGTGCACCATCAAAAGGAGGAAAACATCCTTTTTAGAAAAATGCTTCTTTTATGCGTAAACATTGATTTGTTCTTATATCATGTCTAGAAAAAAATTAAGATAAATGTTAAACATTAGAGTTAATATTATATATGAATATATTTAATTAATATAAATTAACAAGATTTATTTGTTTATTTATTTGTATAAAACACACTTGTGCATAGTTTTTTCAGATAAATATTTTCTTTTATTATAAAAAGGGTTTTACATTTTATAATTAATTGGTCAAAGAATTATATATATACATGTGTATACCAAAATTTAATAATTTAGTTAATCATATACATACCATCCATTATAACATCTAGGTTATAATTATATTGTTTAAATAATTAAAATAATAAATAATGTTTCATAGAAACTCCGTGTTGCGTGTAATGTAAGCTAAGCCGATGTTGTGTATAGTGGAAGACATCAAGAAATACATTTTTTAAGAATATATCTCATAAAATAACATGGTGACACATTCTACCCCCTTAAAATTAATTTCTCCATCAAAATTCGTTGGGGTTATCAAATGTTAATACTTCAAAGTTCCTTTCATAGAAACCCACATCATAAAAATGAATACTAGAACTCCCTTTAAAAAGGGAAATTTAGAAAGTTAATGGTTACCTAATGTAACTCATAACTAGGTTTCACATAGTAGAACATAGGTGGAAGTTCAAATCATAGACATGGAAGAAAAATATAACTATCATGTTTTGATGGAGAGTGATAGAGAACAAGGTCATTAGAAGATAAATAAATATAAAACTGTGGACCAAATAGGCCTTAAAATGGTCATTGATATCATAATTAATGGTAATAATAAGATTAAATTTTATTTAAAAATCAATTGAGATGAAAAAATTACTTGATCTCATCTCATAAGTAAAATATCACACTCTGGTTGTGCATTGATCATTATCTTCTTCATTTCTTACTCTAAGAAAAGAATTTGAAATTGTAATACCTGAGAAAATAGTGAATTATAATATCTATAATAGGATGAAAAGTAATTCTGTTTTTCTCTAGTTATAATCAGAAAAAATGGTTAACACATGTTTTCGAGAATGAATAAATATATTAAAAATCATTAATATAAATTTCAATGTAAACAATTTTTTAAATGGTTACCCTTATGAAACTTCTAAAAGACTAAAATTCATGACTTTTGAAATAAGGCCAGTAAAATTATCATTTATCCCTAAAAAATAATGTATCTATTACTTTTCAGATACCAAACATGTGAATACCATAATCACATATTCCTTTGAAACATGTTAATAAACTCAATTACCATAAAACCTTAGTAAAAACATGAATGAATTCAAAAATTAACTCTATCCTCATACCATAAATCCAATAATTCAATAAACTAAAACCATGATATCATAAACCATCTTGTTATCTTATCAGTACTAAGGTCATTAATACTACCCTATTTATAATGAAACATCTCTTCATTTCATTATCCCAACATCACACACATATTAAGTGTTATCCTTGTCTTAATAATATGTTTTCTAAAAATATCACCTTTTCATTAAATTACTTTTTAGTTCATCAGAATCATTCAATATATTCTTATAAATACTTATAAAAAAATATAAATTAATAATTCTTTATATATTTCATAATTCATATTACATAATTTTTAAATCCAAATACAGAAACACTTTAATTATTCCACTTCATCCTTAATCCATTAACATGGTCATATCATCCTATTTCTTAAATTCCTCTTTCCTTTCACATTTCATATATAGTCTTGTCATCATCAGAAATATAACCATTAATTGTATCACCTTCCTAATTATTTGTTTTATATTTCCATATAGGAATTTTTTTAACAATGACCATTATTCCCACATTTAAATCATTAATCAATTGATAGTACCTCAGGGAGTCTAATATTTCCATCTATCGTGTTAAATAAACTTTTAATATTACCTTTTTTAGTTACTTTCTTTGTGTCCTTATTTTCCATAATCAAAACATCTTATTTTTCCCCTAAGACATCCATTCATTTGTTTCTTCCAAAAATCTTTTAACAAAGGAAACTGAATCCTCTTTCCTTCATGGTATACATTACCAGAATTCTCAGAAAAATATTTTCTTCTCTTCCTTGGCGAGTCTGCAATTTGTTTAAGGTACATGTTATTAATAATTTTATGTAAAAAATGATTTGGTAAGAGCACAATTTCCTATACTCTAGTGATTATCTCATTTAACTATTCATCAGAAAATTGTTCTTCACGTTCAATGTTAACCCAATTCCTTCTGGTTTCCACTATTGACTAAAACCAGAAAGTATACCGTGAGCAACACTTTTCATAGCTGAAAATCACATAACAGTGAAAAATCACTTATATGATGTATAAATTATGATGCCTTCATTATTCCATGACTCCTACAACTTATACTTGGATACATCCCTAAACACATCCTTAGAAATATACATAGGGATCTCAGTAAACTTTTTTTATCCGAGTTTCCCAAGGTTGACTAAACCATTAATATGATACCAACTATAATAAACCAGAATTTTCATACATGGATATTACATCATTTTTTTGAAAAATTTCAATCATTACACAAACACATGCCCAATGAACTTATTATTTTAGTGTATTCAGAATCTTGGAACACAAACATCTAGGCTGGTGAAAGATCCTCAAAGTTTCCCATAAAGATCTTACTATTTATTACCCCAACCTAAAACCATTCTTTATAACATTGGAAAAAAAAATAAAAGGTTGAGATCAGATTCTCAGTAAGGGTAAACAAGGAAGATACATAAGAATAATCTTGTATATAAGGGTTTGATGATATGACCATAACATTAAAGTGTTATACCCTTCATATCAAAGATCCTATACATGAGTCATAGCATAAACGTTGGTATTTTATAATAGATGAATCATAATATAATCAAATAATATGATCCTTGAGAATATAATAATGGTATAAGACATGGAATTTTTGGTAAACATATAAAAATGTATTATCATTCCATTAAAAAATTGGCCTCACAAATTTTAGGTAGATATATGACCAACCCATCACATAACTAAAACCATACATTTTTGTTCTACAAAAATATAAATCATATTTGATCCCTTAAAAAAATTGGTTTCACAAAAATTTCATCGAAAAATAAATCATGAAAAAGAAACAAAATTCATAAAGATAAATCCATCATAAACATAAACCATTCATGTAAAGAATAATAATGATTTCCTTGGGTCATATCCATAGTAATATATAAGTAACATCAAATAATATTGTCTTATATGGATAATGATTTTGAAATATCACTTTAAATAATTCTTGAGGAAAATATATTTTCCATTTTGAAAAATAATATTTCAATCAAAAAATGTTCAGAAAACATTTTTCAATGAAAATAGCCGAGAAAAATTATAAAATAATATTTTAAACTTTTTTTAAACATCTTTTAAATCATTTTTACATAAAAATTCCTAAAATATTATTTATAACACCATTAAAACATTTTTAGAAATCATTTATTTATAAGACCACAAATTTTTGATAGAAGGGAGAATAAAATTTCTTAAAAATTATAATATAATGAAAATAAATATATTCATGATACAAGATGTCAAAGTTCATTATATACTCCTTATTAAAGAATATATGTGCATAACATAACATGTATCTCAAAGAAGGCAATTTGAGACAAAAATTACCTTACAAATTTATAAATTTTTGAACCGTAAACCTTATAAAAGAATGTTCCTAAAATGGATATGTAATTATTAATAAATTTAAAGTAAAGGATCATATAATAAATTAATGGTAAGTATATAAAACACACAAAATAAATAGGTGGTGAACATGGCTTATATCCCATGATAAATAAAAGTGAGACAGAAATCCCTTAACTTAAGTCTTGACTTCCTTCGTATGTATTCAAAAATCATATATAATAACTAAAATTTTATTATAAATATAGAAAAGAAAAATATTTATATATATAATACCATATGTTATTTATTAATGACATTATGTTACTCTCTTAATAACAATTCCATGTTAAAGTTATGTTTTGGGTAATAACTACTTTGTTTCTCATACATGTATTGACTTTTTATTCTTGATACAAATAATTGGATCATGATTTCATTATTTCCATAATGATATAAATTATTAAAATATAATATAAATTCATTATATATTTATTTATGGGTATTTATAAAATATATAAATATAAAATGAAATACACCATTCATAGAACAATTGGTCGTACATACACATGAATGATTCTTCCATTTCATGTCATATTTAAAGAAAGAAAGTAAATGAAATATATTTATATATATAATATCATTATATTATAACTATTTTTTAATATATATCATATAATTTAACTAAAATTATCCTTAATACACTCCATTTAAAGTGTGAACGGTTCACATCGCTTTGTAGAGGCTGTAGTCCACACTTCCAATTATTTAGTTTCCATCATAATTCCCAACCTAGAGAGGTGGTAATGGAAATACAAACAACATCATTTCATGAGACGACAATTTACCATACACAAGAATGATAAGTTCGTTACCCATTTGATGGAATTGTGTGCAATTGTATGCAGAACAATTAATATAAAAACGTATAATTAAATTTAGTATACTTAGGTTATAATAAAAACATTAAATAAAAATAATTTATGGGGTTTAAGGAGTCAATAAGACAAAAACGTTCATTGATGAACATTACCTCTTCTTTGCGTATCTCCTTTTGATTTGCACAAAAGGAATCCTTTGGTTGGAATTTGTCCCAAAGTAAGTATTCTAGGATGAAGGGAGTAATTTTGGAAGGATATTTGGATATAATTTTTATGAACCAAAAAGGTTTTGAGGTTTGAAGAGAAGATAAGAATGAGTGACCTTTTATAGAAGAGGGGAGGGGTACTCTTGGAATTCTTTAAATTGTGAAATTGATATAAATTAATTTTATATTTCAAATAGATATAATATGATTTATTTTGAATATAAGACGATTATGGGTGTAACACTATTAATAAAATGAAAGTTATACTAGTTTTTATTATTTTTTAATCCTTATCATTTTCTTAACCCTTATTTAATTTTTTAAATTCTTACCATGATATCATGTAATTTACATTTTTAGTTTTAATATAATTAAAATAAAATAAAAAAAGACTCATAAATGAGTAATTTATGAATTTTTTATACTTATACCAATAATTTGGATAAATATTATATTTTTATGAATTTTATATCATTTAATAAAAAATTATTTATTTTAAAACATCATTAATTTAAATTTTGACACTATTCATTACATGACTTTTTAAAAATATCATAACAACTTGAAATCTTGGAACTAATATTTTTAGCACATAAATAACATGTAAATTTCATCCATAAAATTCATGGATGACATTAAGTATATCAAATTATTTTTATTTTAATATCATTTGTTTGATTCTTCAATTAATTAAACAATTAATGCATCATCATTTTGTTACCTACTAAGGTAATTATTTTATCACAAAAATTTATAAATAAATTACCATGATGTAGATAAAAATTTTATCTTTAAAAATACTATTTATAGCCAACATATTCATTATATAACCCCATATTTCAAATATTTCTCTTGTAAAAAACAAAAGTATGACAAAATTGACTTTCCTTTGAATATATTATTATAAAGGTTATATTCTCATACAAAAGTCCATAAATGGCCCATATCCGATAATTTAATTCATATGGATAAGAAATACTCATCTAATAAAATTATGAAAAGGGTTAGGGTAATTTAATAACATTTGTAATAATATTTTTCCTATAATTACCTTACTTACCCTTAATCACACTAATAAAAAATTACTAAAGTAACAATTAATATTGGTTAATAATAAAAAGGACCCATTTAAAAAAAATTAACTTCTTATTCCAAACATGAAATCATTTTTTAAATTTAAATTAAACAAATCTAAAAAATTAATTAAAAATTAATCCTGTTAATGGAACGAGAAAAATTGTTTTCAAAGAAAAATTTTCAAATGTTCACAAAGTTTTTATATCCAATTTCAATGTGAAATTGATTCCATTGAACTAAATTTGATTATAATATTCAAAATTCATCTAATTATACTTTCAAAACAATTCAAAACATAATTTAACTATATAGATAAGTTAGATGGAAAAGTAGTTTTCAATTAAAATTCATTATTTTTCATTATTCATCAAAACATGAAACTTATCAGAAGAATTCCAAAAGTTCAAACTAATTTAATTATGATACTAATATTTAAAATAAGATGTTTATTTTTTCAAATTTAATGTTTAAAAGTATGAAAAACTATATTTAAAACAATTGCACCATCAAAAGGTTGGAAAACTGCCTTTTTAGTAAAACAATTATTTTATGCGTAAAATTGGATTTGTTCATATATATTGTATAGAAAACACATAATATGAATGTTAAAAATTATATTGAGTATATATATATATATATATATATATTTCATTATTATAATTCAATATCATTTATTTGTTTATTTATTGGTATAAAAAACAAATGTGCATAGTTTTTCAAAAAAACAATTACTTTTATTTTAAAAAGGGTTTTATATTTTATAATTAAATTTTCAAAGAATTATATATAAATCTGTACACCATAATTTAATAATTAAGTTAATACTATTAATACCTTCCATTATAAGGCCTCAGTTATAATTATCTTATTTAAATAATTATAATAATAAAATGATGTTTCTTAGAAGCTCATTGTTGCATGTAATGCAAGATATGATGGTGTTGTTTGTGGTGAAAGACATCAAAAAGTCAAATTATTTAAAAATATATCTCATTAAAATATCAGGTTATTACAAGATCCCCATATATATATGCTATTATTTCTATGTAATTTTTTATTATATTTTCAATATGCTTCCATGAATACCGCTGACCAGGTTACCAATTTAGGATCGTGATAACAATCTGATGAGTGATGAGGCCTCAGTTTTGGGGACATCACGTGAGATATTTCCTCCAAGAAGGTTGTTAGAAAAATTCCCACATATCTACCACCATATTACTTGAACAGATAAGGACTGTGATGCTTGTAGTCTTAGGACACTCCATGAGTTACATCTCTAGAGGACACAAAGATTCTACGATGAGCTAGATACACATGTTGTGGATGATTGGATTGAGTTGGTGGTCTATGTTTTTATGATTGTGAGGAACTCAATTGATCAGATTGTTTCAAGAGAATACATCATTTTCCATGGATTAGTTAGTAACTGGTGGAGTTTAGTTATACAGACGCATGATGAGTTGTATCGTGTTTACACTCGGTTTAGATTCCGGAGCCGTTGGTGCTGTAGTAGGGAGAGATGATAGTTTTTTTAGTTATTGAGGTTAATTGACCTTACATGGTAATCCATTTATATGATTCTTTATGGTTACTCTTGATCTTGGAAGTTTAAGTAGGGTCTTGTAGATACATTCATGCAAGTGTGGTACCCCTATGAATTCTCACATATACTGGAGTGCTAGAGAGGGTGCTGGTGAGGGAGATATTCTTATCGGTGGGAAACCATGCAATTGAAGATTTAAATGGTAATTATGGTGTTTATTAATCTACAAAAACTAATAGGCACAATTTTTTAGGTTCTCAGCATAATATATATTCTCATGACCAAACTTAGGAATATGGTCATGTAGCTCAGGGACCACATAGAGGATCCATGTATCCTAACAAAGATAGATTATACTAATGTGATAGGAGAGGTCACATGGAATGTGATTTCCTAACCTAACATGCTAAGGAGGGAGGGAAGATATTGGATGGACCACCATAGTAGAGGAAGCGCCGTGATAATGGATCTCCCAAGAATGTCTAGGACGATACCCAGGGAGGTGGAGTTGGAAGTGGAGTAGGGAGGGATCCTAGAGGAGGAGCTTCTAGTGGTGGATGATGTTATGATCTTCTTATTCCACCAACACTAGGAGGACCACACCTGGATTTGGGAACTAACAGTCGAGGCTATGGGAAGTTCCAGGCTATAGAGGCTTATGAACCAACAAAAATGAGATGATTAGAAGTACAATTTATGTTTGTTCTACTATTAATTCATAACTAATATATATAGGTGTGAGTCATTGCATTATCACATTAATTATTTTATAATATCTAGAACTCCCAATAGAGTATTTATCCCAGTAACTTTTCCTTAAGGTTCCTATAGAGAATTATTCTTCAATATATTTTATCTGCTAGCAGTGTGAGCTATCGATTAGTGGAGAGGGATTTTTATGTGAACTATTGGTCATTATAATGAGCCCTTATGATGAAATATTGGGTATGGACTTGTTTCCATGGTTCTATCCCAAACTGACAGTGACTATAGATAATTCATATGTCTTCAGAAAAATGGGATGAGATTCTACATTGTGGGAAAGGTAAATTTCATGGTGGAGTGAGTGGGGATTATGAGCAGGAAGCTACAACCCATCAACCATTAGTTGAAATGTTTATCCATTAGTGCAGTATGATATATATGAATCTAGATTCTTTCAGTCATGTAGTTTTATATAGATTTCTTCCTTAAGGACGGTTTGGGACAACCTCTGAGGTGAGAGACAGATTTTTTTCATCAACATTAAACTCAAGACTGCCCAGATATCTTATAAACCATATCAGATATCCCCTAGAAAGATCTATGATATGAGGGTACAGTTAGGGTACCTTCAATATGAGGGTTTTATCAGATCCATTGTGTCTCACTAGATATCTATGGATTAGTTTGTGAAAAAGCTTAAAAATTTCTTTTGGATTTATATTGATTATCATCACCTAAATCAGTCCATGATAATGAATAGTCACCCATTTCCTCAAATTTAAATCCTCTTTGATCTGTTGTGAGCCGTGATATGGTTCTGAAAGATTAATCTCATATTCAAATACCACCATTTGAAGGTTCATGAGGCGGATATTCCAAGCCTAGAATTCAGATGTCGTTACGAACACTATGAGTTCTTGGTGATGCCTTTTGAAGTGATAAGTTATCCTGTTATGTTTATGGATTTGATGAAAAGGATCTTCCAACCATAATTGGACCAATTTTTTTCTACATTGATGACATACTCATCTACTCTACATAAGAGGAGGAGCCTGTAGATCACCTAATGATGATCCTAAAATATCTTCGAGAGCACAAGCATTATGGTGAGATTTTGAAGTACCAGTTTGGATCCAAAGGTTTCACTTTCTAGGGAATGTCATTTCTGAGAATGTATTAGCTCTGGACCCAGTGAATATCAATACATTTCATTATTGGAATCCACTTAAGAGATTTTCATAGGTGAATTTATTTATTTGATCGGTAGGGTAATATAATAAGTTTATAGTATAATTATCGATGATTACAACCTATTTTACCATCCTGGCATGGAAATGGAATTTATTTACCTAGAATAATCAGTTTCAGAGATATTTTAAGGATTTAAGTCTAACTTTAATGAGTTATCCAATTTTTATACTACCAAAGGTGGGAGAAGAGTACGTGGTACATTACAATGCCTGTGTAGATAGTCTTGGATACATTTTGATGTAGAAGTGGGAGGTTATAACATATGAGTCATGTTAGTTGAGACCCGATGAAGATAAATACACAACTAACAACATAGAGTCAATATAATTAGTGTTCTATCTGAGGATGTAGATAAAATTTATTCTTGGATAGCACTTTGTTATTTACTCTGACCATCAACGTCTCAATTATGTATTCATGTAGAGAGACCTGAACCTAAGACAGAGGCAGTAGTTATAGTTTCTATAGGAATATTCCTTTGAGATATTATTTAATCTTGGCGAATGAAATGTGGAGGAATAATACCTTAGAATGAAGTTCCATTCTCATATAGTGTAGGATGCATCTAAGCAGTTAACTTCCTTACAGCTGACCCAAATGGAGGAGTGGGGTAAAACTTATCTTCATTCGATGGCGTTGAATCCTCCATTTATCCAATGTGTGAGGGAGACTCATTTGGGAGAAATAAATTGGGAATTCTTATGTGAATATACATCATTAATATACTCACCAAATGGATTATTTGAAGGATGGAAGCACATCATCCTTTTCTAAGGATGGACAGTGGTTCCATTCGCAATGTGAGAGGAGGTGATGAGAGAGTTTCACAATTCTTTTTTGGATGTACATCCCGATGTAGAAAATATGTATAGGTACCTTAAATATTAATTTTTGTGGGTTTTAAGGAGGTCGAGCAGGGCCAAGTTTATCTCTCGGTGTCTCTCATGTCAGTAGGTGAAGGCTAAGAACCAAGTTCTGGTAGGTTTATTGAAGCCTCTCGAGATTGCAAAGTGGAAATGGGATAATATATCCATGGATATTTTTATAGGTATTATATGAAAAAGGATAATCCATGATGCCATCTAGGTGTATTTGACCAATTTACCATGTTATTGAACTTACTTTCTCACAAGGAGTAGAGTTCAATGGATATTTTGAGGTAGTTGTATATGTGGGATATAACAAACCTTATCTTTATTTATTATTTAAGCATGATTTATTACATAAAATTTTACTTAATACAACTCATGAGACTGAGAGTTCTTGTTTCTTTTGGAAATTAGGTACATTACATAACAACTTAAAGATGAAAAGAAACATCTTTAATTGAAAACTTCTTTGACATGACCACAACATTCCTTCGTACTTAACATGTTATGGGATAACCTCAGGACACAAATAAAAAAGAGTGAGCTAAAATTCCCATTAAGGCAATAAACCTGTCACAACAGGAGGATAATAATACATTTTATACAAGTCATATCAATGAGGCATAAAGGAAAATTAATAATAAGGCCTTATTTTGGAAAATGTGGAAACAACTTAAAACACTACATAATAAACATAAGTTAAAGATAAACTGCCAAGAATTCATGGTGGAAAAAAGTCCCATAAAGGAATATGGTAAACTCCCATCCCAACATGATGTATCATGATACTAAACATTACCCAATGCATTGGAGCAGTACCAGGGACCACGATTTATAAACTTTTCAATCTAATGATTAAGTGTCAGACATAGATCATATAACATGGGTTAGTTCAACATCATAATTTATTCCGTGATCGAGGTATGTGGAATAAATACATGTAATTACTCAATCAATAATTATATTCTGATAAATTTTAATATCTTTAATAGATAAATGGGTATGGTATTCACTACACATGCATGGTAAATCATGGTGTAATTTTTGCAGCATAACAACATCATATAAAAATTAATAAAATT
Organism: Viscum album; assembly: GCA_963277665.1. Taxonomy (NCBI): domain Eukaryota; kingdom Viridiplantae; phylum Streptophyta; class Magnoliopsida; order Santalales; family Viscaceae; genus Viscum; species Viscum album. Next base: position 807,284,463 of record OY728140.1, on the reverse strand, counting down.
GGTTGATGAGAGAGAAAGTGTTATATAAAAATTTATAGATGAAATGGAAAGTAATAGGGAGATGTAAGTATATTATCAAACATAATTAATTGAAAATATAATGTGTAACATAATAAATAATCTTGAAGAAAGAGGAGAATACAAAAGAATCATTACAAAATTTCAGCATGGTAAGAGGTGTACGTAAAAATTATTATGAGAAATAAATGAGAGTGAAAGGGTATCTAATAATCTATAAAACAAGTGGATAATATATGGGATCATAAAGAATGCATCCCAATATAAGAAAATGGAAATTAAAAAGATATATCATAAATGAAGTGCTCGATTAAAAGAGGAGAGTGAGGATCCCTTAAAAAATTATGACATAGTAATGGCTTAGGTAAGGGTCCAAATGAGGGGGGATAAATGATACCTAATACAAATAACATCAATTAAAAATCAAGGTAATGATTAAAAATTAATTAAAATAAAACAAATTTAAATTAAAAGTACTAATATCAAAGAAGGTGCCTAAATTAAAAGGTGAGGAGAGAAGTCCCTTACTTGGATGTGTAACTAAAATGGCTTGGGAGAGTATTCTTGGGATATTAAGGGAACCTTATAAGGACTCTAGGGAGTTGAGGGAAGAGTTTGGTCATTTTCCAATGAGTTTTAGTGAATATAAATGGGGGTTTGGGTGGGTTTATATAGGAAAGGAGGGGGATTTGTTTTATTATTTTGGGTTTGGAAACTAGATAATGAAATATTCAAAACCAAAAACCATCCCATGGGTTTTTACCATGGTTTATGGAAAAAAAGATTAGTGTACATTATTTTATAAGTCTGAGGGCTGAGGATAATAAAATATTTCCCTTTCTTATGTGGAGGTGAGTTACACTTTCAAAGAAATGATTTTATAATATTGAAATATAATATTAGTCTTGTTGGATTCAGTAAGGCTTTATAAATAAAATAAAATAAACATAAAATAAAAATATTTTGAAGGGAAAGTATATATTTGGATTAGGATACCATTTATAGTATTTATTACATCACTATTGGGTCATTATGATGTCATAAAACACACTGTATATTTATATGGTATTTAATTTTCACCCAAAACTTTGGCTATCTCAGAAAATTATGAAAAAATCAATTACAGATAATTTCATTGTTTTGATTCCAAAAATAATATTCATTTTATCTATTTTTTATATAATTATGTGAATTTTCAATTTTAAAATAAAAAGCGACATTTATTGAAAATGATAGGTTTTTAAAAATAACAATTTTCGAACCCTATAAAAAATTACATCTAACTTCATAAAAACTATATGATCATTTATATTAAAAAAAATTAATTCCAAAATAATATTTTATTAAAATATTATCTTTTTCTAAAATCCATTAATTCATCAAAATAGATTTCATAATTGAATTTGAATATTATCCAAAAATACTATTTTTACTTTAAAATTAATTTACAAAGTAACAATAATAGGAAGAAGACATATTCATTATTATATACAAAAATGATGTACATAATTTTATTTATATGGTATTGATACATATCCCTTTATTAAACTATCATATTCCCTAAGAGTAAAATGTGTGATGAAAGGGCTTTCACAGGGTCATTCGCTAATCATAGTTTGGAGTGTGATCTTGGTGAGATTGAAATTATCATATAAACAGTTTCTCTCATTCTTAACCTTTTGGATATCAACTTGGTCTTGGTCTATGGAAAATACCAAAAATGATATCTCCCTTCAAAACTCTAATAAATGGGTTTCATAGGGTACGATCCTACTGGTTGAGGCAGTAACTTCCTTTGTCTATTCCAAAAGGATTTGTTAAACCCGTATATTTATAATAGTCATGTGATCACTATTCAATAACTATATTATAAATGGAATAGATACTTAAAGGTCATTTAAAATATAATTGGATATAATAAAATAAGAGCATGCATTTTCTATAACCATAAGACATTTAATTAAATCAAAAGAAATTGATTTTTTTTATAAATGTTCAGGTCGTTACAACCTCCCCCCATTAGGAAAAAGTTCCCTTGAAATTTCCTTTTCCCACACTAAAACATATTAGGGTAACTATTCTTCATCCCCACCTCTGGTTTCCATGTTTCTTCTTTAGACTTATGGTCTCTCCACAACACTTTGAAGAGGGAAATTATCTTATTTTTTATAAATTTTTCTATACAATGTAAGATCTTCACCAGCTGCTCATTATAGGAAAGATAATTCTAAAATGATACCACCTATAGATTGAGTACTTGTGATAGCTGTGGTATGTACTTTATTAATTAGGATTCATGGAATACGTCATATACCTGAGAGATGTTAGTTGGGGGTGCTAGTCTATAGGCCACTACTCCGATGTGATCAAGGATCTCAAAAGGGCTGATGTACCTTGGGATAAGCTTTCCATTATTCCCAATCTCATCACTCTCATTAAATAGAGATATGTACAAAAATTCCATGTCTACAACATCAAAATCTAGGTCACGTTAATGATTTTAAGAATATCACTTTTGTTGACTCTGAGCATCTTTGATGTGATGCTGGCTGGTCTTAACATTCTCCATAGGGGTCCATTTGGATGCTCGAGTGGAAACTGTTGTTGTAAGATAACTCCACCAAATGAATATGTTGGTACCATCCACCTTTGAAGTCCATTGAGAATGCTCTCAACATGTACTAACATGTTTGGACAGTCTTCTTAGATTGTTCATCAGTTTGAGGTTGATACGACATACTGAAGTTCAACTCAGTGTTTATAATTTTTTTGATACTTTTCCATAATTTAGAGGTGAACCTTGTATCTCGATCATAAATAATTGATAGTGGTACACCATGTAGCCTTAACACTTACCTGATGTATATAAGTTCTAGTTTATCTATTGGAAATCCTCTCAAATCACAATAAATTTTGCAGTTTTTGTGAGATGATCCACAATAAAACAAATAGAATTGTTTCCATTGTATGCATTAGGAGTTTTGATGAAAAATTACATGGGGATGTTTTCACATTTTCATATTGGTATGGGTAATGGTTGCATAATCCTCTTAGAGTTTATCCTTTCAGCCTTCACTCTATAACATACCAGGTAATTTGATGTACATTCTGTGATCTCATTATTCATATTATCCCACCAATAGTGCTCTCAGAGATCTTGATACATCTTTGTGTTTCATAGGAGAATAGAGAAAGTCAAGAAATATGCATTATCCAAATTTTATTTCTTTTACTTTGGATTTTATGGAACACATAGTCTTAACCCAAATATTATAATTCCGTCTTCATTAACATTGAACTCCAAGGATTTCACTTTTTTGATAGTTTCCAATTTCTTCTAAATTCATACATAATCCTTTTAATCATTCTTTAACCTTTCCAAAAGAGATGGTTGAGAAATAATTTGTGGAAGGATTTATGATGATCCTTTCTTTATGATTCCCATGTCTATATTCTTCATGTCTAAGAAGATCGGATCCTTATAAATTCTCATCAATGATAGAATTGCTGAGTCCTTTCTAGTTAGATCATTCTTTAAATTGTTCTCTATCCCAAGATATTAGTGGATTGAGATGCCATTATACTTTTTGATATCTAACCATATTTTTTGGTACATATTTAGCTCTTTTTATGTGAATATATACTTGAGACTTTTGTGGTCCGTATATATTTCACACATCTCCCCAAAGAGATAATGCCACTATATTTTCGACATAATGATCATAGCTATGAACTAAAGATTATGCATGGGATAGTTTTACTTATTTATTTTCAATTTCTTTAAGGTGTAGTAAATTAATTTTCATTTTTCATCAACACATATCCCAGTCCCTTCTTTAAATCATCATTGAAAATTTCGAAATATTCCCCAGTTGTGGGTAGTGTGAGCATTGGAGAAGTGATAATCCTCCTTTAACTCCATGAAGCTTTATTCACATTATCCATTATATGAATATTTAACTCCCTAAAATGTTAGCTTGTTAAGAGGGTTTTTCAACTATGAGAAATTTCTCTCAAATCAGCGATAATATCCATCTAACCTAAGGAATCTACCGATATCTATCACAGATGTTGGACCCAACCATCCCTCAATTTCTTTTTTCTTGGAAGGATCCACATATATCCCAATTATTTTTATGATATTCCACATTAATGAGACTTCATTCGACCTTAAATTAAACTTGTTGTACTTTACATCAAGATTCTTATTTCTTAAATACTTTAGCATAGTGCTCAGATACACCTCATACTCCTCTTGGTTTTAGTGTATATTAGAACATCATATATAAAGACAACCACAATGTTTTTGAGTTAATATATAAAGACTCTATTCATCAAGTCCATTAAGATTGATGGTTCATTAGTTAGTCTGAAAGGAACCACTATGAAATTATATTCCCTATACCATGTATGAAAATTAGTCTTGTGGATATCCTCCTTCTTCACCCTTTGTAATATCCAGACCGCAGATCCACCTTTGAGAAGTATTATTCTCTACATAACTGATCAAACAAGTCACCAATTCATAGAAAATGATACTTTTTCTTTATTGTGATTTTGTTGACAAATAGGACTAGTTCACCTCATGGTGAATCACTTGGGTGTATAAACCCTTTATCTATATTCTTATGTATTTGATTATTTAGTTCAACAAGTTCCAAAATATCCATTATATACAGATTCATGGATATTGGAAACGCCCCTCGTATATGCTTGATTGAAAATTCAATATCCCTTCTTGGATGAGGACTGGGAAACTCTTCAGGAAACACATCAGTGAATTCCCTCACAATAGGCATGTCTTAGAGGATGGTTCATTTCTTATAACCAATAATTTTAGATAGATATGATTTATTATAGGGAAATAATATTCATGATTGAGATGATAGTGTTGAAGAAGATTCATCCTCCTCCTTGAAATTATGTAGAATTGTGGGTTGATTCCCAATATGGAGTGTGATTCCCCTCTCGTGAAAATTTATGCTGGATCTATATAGGGAAAGACAATCCATGACTATAATTTCATCAAATTTCACAAAGGAAATTATTATAAGGTTTTTTGGGAAGTTCAATCCACAAATTGTGATATGGGAGGAGTAATATACATGGACACAATAATTTTCACATTTTCCATTCTCACCGACATCTCTTATTCCTTGGTTTGCGATGGTGTTTGAATAGTTCTGCTAAAATTATGCGATATAAAGGAATGTGTAGAACCATAATAAAAAAGTACGTTCATTATTTTTGAATGAATAACTAGTGTACCTATCAATAATTTGTTGTTAGGATTAACTTTGGTGGTTGTGATAGAAAATTATTTCCCTTTCTACCTTGGAGGTTTTTGGTTGCCTCTAAAAGCCCTTGGCTTAAGGGACTGGTTCACAATGTTCCCTAGCTACTTGTAGTTTTAGAAATGAAAAATGCATTGATGGTTGACCGAGGATTTTCTTTCCTCTATCACATTTGTGGTTTTCTACTTTGGGAAATCATTTTCCAAGTTCCCTTCACTTTTACACCTAAAGAATTTCCTTGTTCCCCTTATTCAATTTCCGGGGTTCTTTTTTCCACAACTTTGACTGGTGGGGTGCTGTAATTTCATAACACCATTGTATTTATCCATTAGAGTACTAGAATTAATGTCCAGAATTTTCTTTTTATCCCTATGATACCCATGAGATTCACCGATCTCCATCTAAACTTTGAGGTAACATCATACAATTTCCTCATAGCTATCAAAGTCCTGGATTTCTATGGCTTTTCGTAGGCTAGTCTTTAGCCCAACAAAGAGGTGTTCAACCTTGCATTCATGGGTAAGGACAAAACTGGAGGCCTATTGTGAAATACCTGTGAAGTTTTCCTCATATGCCCCAATAAATTCGTCATTATTTTTCTTGAGTGAAAGTAAATCTCCTTCCATATTTATATGGAGGGTTCAGGGAAAATATTTATCAAATTTTTTTGAGGAATTCCTTCCACTCCATTGCTTAGAAATATTCATCAGGGTTTGTATTCTTTATCAATGTTCACCGCTGACCAACTTCACTATCTATATGATAAACAACCATAAGAACCTTATAATATTAAGAACATTGAAGTATGGAGAATATATTTTCAATGAAATTGATCCATTACTCGATGATTAAGGGATCAGATGATCCACTGAAAGTAGACGACCTTTGTCACATGATGATCTTTACTGCGGGTTGATCACTTTTAGGGGGAGGGGGTGGGAACTCTTCCTACTCCTAGTTTCTATTCATAAATTGTGTTAAATGAGAGAGTATCATGAAAAAGTTTGTGATTCCCACTCCCATCGGGTTGGGCATATTATGGGGGGTAATCCTCACACTACCCTTCACATAGGTTGTTAGCACAATTACTTATATTTATGAACATTTTCTAGAATAAAAGGAAAATTAGGTATGATTATATTAAATAATTAAACAAATAAAGGGGAATATGATGACACTAAAGGGATAACTTATAACTTACATTTTCCTCTTTAACTTATGAGTTTCTAGGCTGCAGTCTATGTTATCCAAGATCTACTTTCTAACATATATTCTTATGGGATTTTTTTGTTCCCTTAATAATGGTTATTAATGAGATTATGAATTTACAAAATTGTATCCTCCAGGAGTTTCAAAATGGGTGTGTAGTAAGCCCCATTGTTGTGTACTAGGTTACCCTGAGTCAGGCCAGGAACACCTTGTCATAGTTGTTACTCCTAGGTACATCTATGAAAGAACCACATCTACTTATAGTACCCATTTAGGGATGTATTTTCATGATAACCCACTTAATATATACTTACCAAAATTTTGGAATGTTTTCTTACACTTATTCTTATCCCTAATAGTTTTCATTAGGGTTTTCTAATCTAAATCAAAAAATAACTAAACCTATCTTCTGATACCAACTACAATAACCCTACTCTTTATTTTATATTTAAACATGATTTATTAAATAAAATTTCAGTTAATATAACTCAAAAAATTGATATTTCTAGTGTATTTGGTAAATTTGGTACATTACATAACAACCTAAACATGAAAAGAAACATCTTTATTGAAAAATTATTAGATATGGCCATAACATTGCTTCATACTTAACACTTCATGTGATAACCATAGGACATACATGAGAAAGGGGTGATATATAATGCCCAATAATGAAATAAACATGGAATAACATGAGTATAAAAATACTTTTTAGAAAATGAATATAAATGAGGTGTAAAGGAATATGAATAATAAGTCATGATTTAGCATGATAATCACAACCTGGAAAATGTGGAAACAACTTAAAACACTGAATCATAAACATAAGTCAAAGATAAACCAACAAGACTTCATGGTTGAAAAAATTATGATAACAAAATAAGGTAAAACCACATCCCAACATGATGTATCAGGATTCTAAACAATACCCAATGCATTGGAACACTATCAGGGTGCACCCTGTATAAACATTTCAATATCATGCTTAATGTGCCACATAGATAATACAACATTGGTTCATTCAAAATCATAATTTATTCCACAATTTAGGGATGTGGAATAAATACGTGTAATTACTCAATCAATAATTATGTGTGCATAAAGGTGGATATCCTTGATAGAGAAATGGGCTTGGTATTCACTATATAAGTATGGTAAATTATAGTTCAATTTCGACAACATAATGAAATCATATAAAAATTAATAAAATGGGTTCATGGGAGATAAAGGGGTCTATATTAATTTATACATGAAATTTAAATTAATGGAAACATGTAATGAAATTCCCCAACACACTTAATTGTAAATATAAGGCTTAATATAATAAATAATCTTGAAGAAAGAGGTGAAAGAAAATAAACCCTTTCAAAATCTTAGCATGGTAATGGGTGTACGTAAAGGTTCGTAGGTAGGTTAAATTAGAGTGAAAGGGGATATCATAATTTATAAAACAAGTTGATAGTATTTTGGATAGGTAATAATTTATCCCAACATAGGAAAATAGAAATTAAAAAGGCATATCATAAATGAAGTGCTTTATTAAAACGGTAGAGAGAGAATCCCTTATATAATTTTGGTATAGTAATGGCTTAGGTAAGGCTCTAAATATGGTGGAATAAATAATCCCTCATAAAAATAATATAATTTTTAAATTAATTTAATGATTACAAATTAAATAAAATATAATTAATTGAAATTAAAAGAACTAATCTCAAAGAAGGTTCTTGAATTCAAAGGTGAGGAGAGAAATCCCTTACTTGGATGTGTAACTCAAAAAGCTTGAGAGAGACTTCTTGGGAGCATGGGGAGCACCTTGGGAGGATATAAAGTAGTAGAGGTAAGAGTTTGGTTATTCTTAAAGGAGTTTTATTAAAGAGAAATGGGAGATTGTGTGGGTTTATATAAGAAAGGAGGGTAATTTAATTATTATATTTGTTTTGGACAATACAAAATAAAATATTCAAAAACAAAAACCATTCCATGGTTTCTAGAGAAGGGTATTGGTATAAAATATTTTATAAGTCCATGGGCCAAGGATAATAACATATTTCTTTTTTTTATGCAGAGGTGAGTAACACATTCGAAGAAATGATTTTGAAATCTTAAAATATATTATAAGTCTTGGAGGATTCACTAAAACTTTATAAAATAAATAAAATAAAAGTAAAATAAAATTATCTTCAAGTAAAAACATATATTTTTATTATGATACATTTTATAGTATTTATTACCTCACTATTGGGTCATAATGATGTATTAAACACACAGTATATTTATATGGTATTTAATTTTCACCCAAAAAATCGGTTGTCTCAGAAAATTATGAAGAATTCGTCAATGATTAATTTAAAAATCTTGATTCTATCTAAATAATTTTCTTAATATGTTAATTTTCACTTTTAAAATAAAACCAACATTTATTGAAAATGATGAGTTTTTTTACAATAACAGTTTTCGAACCCTAATAAAAATGACATTTGACTTAATAAAATTAATATGATCATTTATATTAAAAAAATTAATTTAATAATAAAATTTTATTAAAATTTTATTTATTTTAAAAATCTATTAATTAAAATAAATATATTTATTAATTGAAATTAAATATTAACCAAGAATACTATTTGTGCATTAAAAATTATTTACAATGTAACAATAATAGGAAGAAAACAAATTCATTATTCTATAAAAAATAATATAAATAATATTATTTATAAGGCCTTGATACATATCGATTTATTACACCATCATACTCCTTAGGAGTAAGGTGCATGATGGTGGGGCTTTCATGGGGTCGTTCTGTGAACATGGTTTGAGGTGTTATCTCGATGAGCTTGAACTTCTCCCATAAAAAATTTCTATCATGATTAAGTTATTGGATATCATCTTGGATTTGGTCTAAGAAAAATCCCAGAAATTATATCTCTTTATAAAGAAATGATAAATCAGTTTTACATGGTATGATCCTACCAGTTGAGGCCATCACTTTCTTTGTCTGTTCCAAAAGGATTTGTTAAAACCAAATATTTATACTAGTAATGTGATAACTATTCAACAAAAATATTATCAACGATAAAGATACTTGATGGTCATTTAAAATACAATTGGATATAATAAAATAAGTGCATGTGTTTTCTATAACCATAAGACATTTAATTAAATCAAAATAAAGGGAATTTTATTCGTAAATGTTTGGGTCGTTTCATGGGAGATTGTACACCTTCATGGGGAACCCCCAATGATTATCTTTGAAGATGATGAAAATTTCATTTCATGGTTATAGAGATCCTTGTTGGAGGTAATCCAGAACCCATTGAGGATGAGGAAAACCTTTCATCTCTTGAAGGATGGGTAGAATGAGGATAGTATCCAGGTGTTGGAGGATATGCTGAGGGTTTTCGTGTTAGTCTTCATCTAAATTAGGGTGGATCAATTACATATAGTAGATTTTTTCTTATAATAATAGCTATCACTCTACTATCAACATGGAAAATTATGAGGCCCAATATGAGTGACCCTTCATATCACTCTTATGTTGGACTGAGATTAGTGAGGAATCTATTATTAGGTTAATGATGGTGCATGTGATGACAGAGAAGGTCTAGGTGATCCATGAATAGATGAGGAGAACCCGAGCAGGAAGAAATATTATAAATATTTATTTTTTTCGCCCTTTGAGTTTGAGTAGGTAGACCATGTTTTCCTGAGAGTCTCCTCACAATGAGGACTGTGGATATTCTTTTGGGGAGGAAAGATATCCCTAAGGATCTTTGAGTTATTTGAGATCTTACCTAGGATTAGAAAGTTTGATTATCACCTTGCCTTACCCACATAATTAGAGCATGTTCATGATGAATTCCTTGTTATTTAGATGAGGAGATACATATATGATCCTACATGAATTATTAACTAGGGACATATGGATATCAAGGGTGGATCCAAATTTTTTGGGTACCTGGTGGTGATAGAAGATCAACGAGAGAGGATCTTGCATGGATAGACCACTTGGGGGGTGTTGTGGAAGCACATGAGCATAAAGGATATTTTATGGGAGTGGGAGAGAAAAATGTTATCCCAGTATCCCTACCTTATTTTATTAGTGTTTGTTAGGGTAAAAAATAATGAAGGAGAGAATAATTTAGAGATACTATTTTTTCCTTATAAGAAATTGAAATACATTAAGAAATATTTTCAGATTCAGATGCTGAGATGGTGTGCTATTCTAAGGTCCAGTAACCCCAGAATAATTTTTTTGAAAATATTTAATATATTTTATATCACATGTGCATAGTTATTTTATAAATAATTGAATACCTCCTGAATGGGGTCTCAAAATGAAAATATGAGACTGTGAATGAATTAGTAGTGTGAGATTTACCCTAGATATGATCTAGTGTTGCTTAGTGCTGGAGGATTGGTTAAGACAACTATTGAAAATTAAATTAAGTGAATTAACTAATTAAAATATTTAATTAATTATTTTAACTAAGAAACCCTAATTCCCTCTATTAGTATCCTCCTATGGAAAATCTTTTAAGTCAGTCACATAAACCGGGATCTTGGGGAGGAGGTTTCACCATAATTCTTTAGAAGATTGATATTGAACAATGAACAAAAAATAGATCAAAGTGAATTGAGGGGAAATAAAAAAATACGTCTCCATTATTTCCAACTAGGTTCTTCAACAACGATCAATTTGAACTGAGTAAATCTCATCAATCATGTTTTCCACCATTGACTAAAAGTTTGAGCGTGATAAAATCTTTCATTCTTGGATCTTCATTAAAATTAATCCTTTTCATGAGCCCATGCATCAAATTATGTTGTTTATTTAGTCTATTATTGATTATTCCAGGAGATCACCCCTACAAAATTTTTATTATCTAATCATTGTATAAGAATAATTATCCAATAGCATATCACCATTGTTCTCGTGCATTTCCCTCACCCAATCTTCACATTCTTTATCCTTGGAACATGGGGTCAAGATTCTACTATTTTTAGGTGGGTCTAAGAATGTTCAGACACTTGGAATCATATTGGATTTATGCACAAGGATCATATTAGATTTTTGAGGATGAATCAAATGAGATTGTGGGTCATAGTGAAGAATTGGTGGATTTAGGAATCGAAGCGGAGAAAGAAATGACACAAGAGGCATGCGAGGTGCATGGTGGCTTTGAGTGGAGGATCATATTCCAATTTTCGGCCAATGGAGGAATGGAATTGATGGAAAGATGAGTTTTACAATGATTTCCAGAAGTCAAATAGTGGTAATCATGAAATCTAATTTGGATCTAGAAATTGCAATTGGTTTTCCCTGGATTCTCTGAAAAACCCAACCATACACAATATAGTATAAAGAACGCACAAAATGTAGTCCCATGATAGAAAAGGTAAGGTTTTTTGGGTGAGTTAAATATAAAATGTAATTTTTCACCCCACATGCAGTGTGACCCTATTCTGGGTCCTCTACATGTACTCTTATAGTACATGGACATGGACATGATTAGACACACATCTTTTACTAGCACATGGCCACTATACACGGGCACATCTTGGAGCACACAGATTGACCCTGAGATCCCAAGAAGCTCCATGTAGTACCATTAAATGTTGTTTAGTACTACATGGCCAACGATCCTAGTATGGGTGAGAACATAGCTAGGTAGAGAAGCAGGGCACACTCCGTGTGGACCCCTTATATGTCATGTAATTCATTTTTGAGAAAAATTCAACCTCATTTATCTGCTTTATTTTTAAATGGATTTTGGACCATAGGTTTCCTATCATGATTTTTTTTGTATAATGTTATTGTCGAATTTTTAGTGTTTTTTAAGATACAATGTGATATTTTCTGTGTGTGACACTTATTTAGGTGGCGGTAGACGATGATAGTGATCAGCCAGGATCACTAGAGAGAGGTCAGGGTTGGGAATCCCCAATTCTTCTAATACTAGTTTGAGTGGTACCCTCCTTATGAATCATGAAATGGTTCCTCTACCTTATGATTTTGACCCTTTTATTACATTAGGTCATGGGTACTCTACATAAAGAGTGACACCCTCCTCTTGTATCTAGGCATGGGTCCTCTACCTACTATGTAGAACCTTTCTATTGTATTAGGGCATGGATCGCCTACCTATTGATTGACACCCTCATATTGTATCATGTCATGGGTCCTCTACCTAATGTGTGACACTCTCTTATTGTATTAGGGAATAGGTCCTCTACCTACTGAGTGGAACCCTTCTATTATATTAGATTATAGGTCGTCTACTTATTGAGTGGCACCAACCTATTGTATCAAGGCATGGGTCATCTACTAATTGTGAGACAACCTCATATTGTATCAGGGCATGGGTCCTCTACCTATTGAGTAAAACCCTCTTGTTGTATCAGGGAGTAGGTCCTTTACCTAATGAGTAAAACCATCCTATTGTATTGGCTCATGGGTCCTATACATATTGAGTGACACCCTCTTGTTGTATCAAGGAATGGGTCATCTACCTATAAAGTGTCACCCTCTTATTATATCAGGGAATGGGTCTTATTCATACTAAGTGGAGACCAGTAGTTGTATCAGATAATTGTTACTCTACTTGTATAATGTGAGATGCAGACCCTCATAATGATTTCTTCAAAAATACATGTGAGATGTTGGACATCATTAATGAACCTTTTGGAACTTTTGTAAAACTCATCATCCTAGGATGGGATGGGATAGAGATATCCTTTATCTATTTTATAGATTTAATTAATGAGAATATATATATATATATATATATATATATATGTTGTTGGTTTTTTTCTCCCACCTGAATGGGTTGTGTTAAATCCTTTTATCATGTTTCATATTTCTTCTCCATATAGTTTTTGAGGAATCCTACTGGGTATGTATATACGCAATCCTACATGGAATTTTCCTAGATGTGTTATTTCTTATGCAGATGATGGACTGGTCAGCGGTGATTTTAGAGAATATTAGGGACACCCCAGTGCATTTGACCGCATATGGAGGTTGGGGATTGGATATCTGGAGCAATATTCTCTTAGATTTTATTTTCCATTTTTATCAGGTTAGGGCATCAGTTCTGGTTGGGTGTGTATTTTTCCCCTTTACATTTTTTTTAAATATCACAATCTTTTTTATTCCCTAGAAGGTACTAAAACTATGATTTTAACTATATATGTTACAACCTTTATTACTATTCCTATGTACTTATTCATGAAGATGGTTGGGTGCATGTGTATATATAATTTAGGAAAAAAGATCCCATTTTAGTTATTTTTTTGGGAACTTTTCGTCAGCCCCTAGCTTATGTAGATAGGCTTGGGGTAGTTTCAGCTTGGCCTTTTACTGGCCAAGCATGCCTTGCCGGTTTGGCTCATGACAATTTAACCAATAACATAATAAAAACATTAAGAATTAAAGAGTCAAATTTTGGAACACTTTGAAAACATACCCCAAGGGAAATCTAAAGGTAAGTCATTAAACACTATGAGTGTGAGAGATCATTGTGGTTAGATAGAGATAATGGAAGAACACATTAATTAAAATATGAATAGGACTTTTTAAGAAAAAAACTTAATACTAGTTCAAAAATTAAAATAGAAACCTCCTCCTAATTCTAATTCCTCCCTTTCACAATTGCATGGACTGTATTTATCACTAAAAAACGAGGTATTATCTTTGGTTTATTTTCGTAAGTCCTAATAAAATCTTCTAAAAAAATCACATTAAATATAATTTATAATTCATGGTGGTTTTAATGAAACTAGAGTTCTTTTTTTAATATTTAGAAGTGACTTTGTCTAAAACACCACAAATATTAACAAATTAACCAATTTATGACACCCACACACATGATTCCCTAACCCCTTCCCCCTCCCCCCTAATCCCTTGGTGACCTCCCCTCGGACCCACATATCCCTCATGCTAGCGACCGCCCCTCCCCCTTAGTCGCACCTCTTCCCGACGCCGTTGACCACCCTTCCCTCCTTGACTGTGGCTCTCTCAGACACAGGCTACTGAACCTCTCCTCCTGACCTTGACTATACCCAATGCCAATGAATACCCTCCCCCTATCATTTGTACCTCTCCCTAATGCCAATGAACAACCCTCCCCCTTGGCCACACCTCTCCCCGATGCTAGTAACTGCCCCTCCCCTACAACCCTGCATATTCCCAATAGAAATTCTACTTCTCTCTAATATATTTCCCCACCCTTGAACCCCTTATACCCAAAAGCTTTCCCCTAATACCCTATAGTTACTACACCTCTCCCCAAACACACCTCTAATCCTATTTATCCGACCCCTATTGCTACTCGAAGAAGACTCCACAATGACACCCATGTTCCATGATGGTGATCCCCAATGGTGTCCCCTATCCCCTTTTCCCAATGAGTGTGATCCCCAATCATAGAGTAATTTTTTTAATATTGTATATTGGTTAAAATATATCATTTTATAGAATATAATATTGTATAATAAAATGATAAATATTATAACTCAGGAATCCTATACACATAACTATTACAAATGAGGATGGGGATAAATTTATATGATGAATGATTGTTTGTCCATGGGCCTATAAATAGTTTGTAAACACATGATTAATTTATCACTCATGAATTATTGGTGAGTAAGCCTTGGTTATTTTGGGATAATGGTTGATCTTAGGATAGGAAACCAGTTGGTTTTATTGATTATTCACAAAAGTTTTTGTATGCTTTTTACACATTGGAATGAGAGTTTCTATGTAATAAAATATTGTGTATAGTTGTATATCAACCATGATTTTATATACTACATTTATAACATTTTAGGATAGGGTTGGGGATCAAGATAGATGATGTTCGATGATGTTTAATCTTGGTTATACTTGTTTGATTAACAATTTATATATTTATATCTGAATGTAAAAGAATAAGAGTGATGATCCAATACTTATAGATAAGAGTTGGATTAATTTACCTTGAAACACACCTTAGTATGCCAAGAGTTTGGAATAATTCGTAGATTATGATATTAAAAATTGATCAGTGGATGGTAGAATAAAATATCTATGTCCTAAATATAAATTCATGCGATGGTTGAATAGAAATGAAGTATATGAGCATTTGATATTGAAATAGTTTCATACTCAATATGTATATTTTATTTGGAATGGTGAATAAAATGTTATGAAAAGTCAAGAATATGAAAATCCTGTCAATGAAATATAAAGTGGCCTTCTAGAGGAGAATTTGGTGTGAAATTTTATAAATGAAACATTTAGCTTTAAAAGATACAATGTGATAGAATTTAATAGATCAAAAAACCATCAGTTGATCCTGACCATGTTAATCTTGCTTATAAATTTAGTCACAAAAAAATTAGTTTTATAAATTAGTTGAAGATGAGAAACAAGAACTATATAGAGGGTGTTCCATGTATTTGAATTTTTCTTTTCTACTTAAGTTTTATCATATCAAGTGTTTATGTGGAATTAATGAAAATAAAATTTCTATGAGTTTAGAGTTGCTTCATGATGCATTTAGTGAATCTAAGATCCCTTCATAATTATATGAGATGAATAATGTCACAAACAAATATGGACATGATTATTCAAAGATACATTCATTCCCGAATGATTTCATTATTTACAGGGTATAAGAGTCTAATAAATAAGAATGAATAAGATGTCATACAAGTATCTGGAAGTAAATGAAAAAAATGAGAGTATAAATCAATGCAACCCCATAGAGAAATTGAATAAGGAAAATCTTGAAAAGGTATTATGTCAATTTCCTATAAAACCACATTTGAAAAAATTATTCATGTCATCTAAGACTTCATATGACCTGATGTGTCATGCTATGGATAGTAATGATTAATTGACAAGTCATCCAAAAGATTCGACATCATGGAACATGTTTGATTCATTATATCCATATTTTTCTTCAGAACCTAGGAATATATGTTTTGGATTATATTTTAATGGATTTAAACATTTTTTTCATTAATTACTAATTATATCATTTGTAAAGTTGTTTTGATCCCCTATAATCTTCATCTATAGATTCGTATTAAGAATCATTCTTTCATTATTTTGATGGTTATTCCTAGAAGGAAAATGCCTATAAATTACATTGATGTATACCTTAAACCTCTAATCAAATAATTTTGATAAATATGTTATGATATCATGGAAAGATATAACGATTTAATGAGAAATCTATTCAAAATTTATGCTTCTTTAATGTGGAAAATTATTGAATTTTTTGTAATAGGAAATTTATCTAGTTGGAAGACTCATACTGGCATGGATTGTCCAGTTTTTAATTTTGATTTTGAACCTTAAGGATTACCCAATATATGAAAATGGTGTTTTAGGATTCATCATCAATTTCATGATTCTTCTCAAAAATTTAGGTTTAACAAGAAACAATTCATTAGAGATATTGAATTTAGAAATCCACCAAAGGTATTCTGTGGTTCAGAAATCATGGAACAATTAATGAATATCACTGAATAATTTTGAAAATGTAATAAGTTTAAAGAAGGGGGAAAGGATATAAGTTATAGTATATGAAGCATATGGAACACAAAAATGGAAGAAAAAGATTATATTATTCAAACTTCTATATTGGGATTTGAATTTGATATGTCTTAATCTTGACTTAATGTATATTGAGAATAAATTCTATGAAAATGTAATTTTTATATTGCTTAATGTGTAGGGTAAATTGAATAATCACCTTAATGATCGTAATGATTTGTAATCAATGAATATAAAGCATATTTTTTTGAAAATAATAATGGAATGTATCCTTAAACTATTTTTAAAATAAAAAATCATGAGAGAGATGTATTCCATTAAACATTAAAGAATGTAAAAGTTTTTGATGGATAATCAAGAAACATATCAAGGTGTGTTGACTTAAAATATTTAAAGTTACATGGATTGAAATTTCATGACTCACATATTTTGATGGATCATTTTTTGTTGTTGGAATTGCATAATAAAATACCTAAAAATAAACTGCAGTTCTAGTTGAGTTTTCAACCCTTTTCAGATACATTTTTGGGAAAACTAGAAATCCAAATGATCTTGATAAACATCAAGAAATAATTATTTTGACAGTTTATGATTTGAAGATGTTATTTCTTGATTCATTCTTCATAGTCATGATTCACTTGACTATTTATTTGGTTAAAGAAGATAAAGTTGGTGGATCAGTACACTATCGATGAATGTATCCAATTGAGAGATATATTGATATATTTTTTTATTTTCATTTGGGAGTTTAATTTTATCACATAATTGTGTAATATTTTTTAATATGTTTCTATTTTTTTTACATTAGGTACTTAGGTCATATTAAATCATATGTGTGGAATAAAGCTCAACCAAAAGTCTCTATTGCTAAATGTCATATAACTAAAGAGTTATTGACCTTATATTATTTTTATTTGGATGATATTGAGACTAAATTCAATTATGTTGGATCTGTTGTCTATATCACCAAGAAATCTCATTATGAAAATCTATCATCTATATTTAGAACTATTGAATAACCAATTGGAGAGGGGTCAAATTTTACATAGACTAAATTGAAGTTTCTACAAGAACATAGATATGTGCAACTCGATAGTCTTATTACAAATCCATTTATTTATGAAAATTGATTGAAAAAAATTGGAAACCAAGAGGCCGTGCTTGAAATAAACTGGAATTAACAAAAAAGTTTAATAAGGAGATTGTTGAATTATTCTCAAATCGTGTAAGTATATACTCATATTCATATTATTAACATGTAGATAATTTATCAATGTAAAAAGTAACACATTATATCTTTTTTTCTATATAATTTATGTTGAAAATAGAGCTGAAATATCAAATGATTTGATGTTTTTGGTTCGAGGTTTTCTTAGAGCATGCCACTAGTAGAATCAGCTTTAGTGGATTTGAGTGATTCTTTTATACCGGAGACTAATAGCGAGCTATCTATTTCCCTGGATGTCATTGTTAATCCACAGTTTGATTCAGCTCAAATTATGGAGTAGTTTCTCACCCCCCCATCTGTGGGGATATTGGTGAGTTATCATTACTGGTATGTATATCATTGTACAAAAAACTATATATTTTATTAATTATTTAATGAATTTTAAAAATAGATAAAATAAAAATATAAGGGATGTAAATATGAACATGGTAGATTTATGGGACCTGAAGGTATTCAAGATTATCATTCCATTTGATGAGTTTGGGGTGCCTACTGGTGGCACATCCTGAATCTATGGGAATATTATTGGGTAACTTTCTTATGAGATAATGATCTTTCCCATTAGTTATAAAGACTAGAGGCATATTCTTAAAGCTTGGAAAAAGGTGGTATTTGATACTCAAGTAAAGGTAATATTAATTTACAATTATCCTATAATTAATTTAAAATAAATGAGTAGAATATTTTAATATACTTATAATGTGGCTTTTTTATTTCTAGATTTTTTTATTTTGATGTCCCTAACTCCGTTTCAAACCTATGGACTCTAAAAAATTTTCATAAGAAATAGAGAGATTATAAATTGATATTTTGGTATGGCTTTAATGAAACATCACTGAGCTTATGAAATATGTACGAGAAAGTACATGAAGGAATTGCTCATGATCAATTTAAGATGTTTGTCAATATTAACATAAATTCATATCATGATGTAATTTCATATTTTATAGTATATTAATAACATAAAAATAAAAACATTATAATTTTTTATTAATGTTTCTATTTTTTAGAGAATTATCTAAAAAAATATTTTGAATTAATATAAATAATTAATTCCTTACATCATTGAGTCTTAATGTTTTTTGAGAAAAAAAAACAATTTTGGTATGAATTTTATTCATCATTATTTATATCATATTGTATAAGTCATGGTTTTCTTTAACTTGTTTATTTCTTTTATAAAGGCTAATGAATTAGTTCACTCTATTTTTTGAACATATATGAAGTTTAAAGTACATATGAAACATGATGGTATTTTTATAAATCACCCTACCAAATATGTTAGAGTAAGTAATTTTCATTACCATGTCATGTTATTCAATTATTATAAAAACATAATAATGAAAAATATATTACAACAAAAACAAGCCTTAAACCCAATTAAATGGGGATATTTACATGGATAAAACGATGCCGATTTGAGTTATTTGTGATGTGTACATGTAGATAACATGCCAATCTGATGTACGAGGTGGTCAAAATGACTCGATAAAATATTTTTAAAGGTATAAAAACCCTACGAAATGTGTGTTTGGGGGTAAAAACTAGGAAACTAATTAGATTGACATGATATAAAAGTAAAACGACCATTGATTGATTTTTTGAAATGTAGGAACCGAAAACTTTTCATTATGAGTTATAGTTTTCTCTAGATTCCTATAAATACGTTTTTAGTGTTTTAAAACACTAAAACATGTGTATAATGGTAAAAACCATAAAAATACTCTTATATTGATATGAAAACATGATAAAACCATCATTGATTTATCTTTGACATGTACACATAGAAAAGATGTCAATACAATGTTCAATGTGGTCTAAATGACGTGGTAAGAACTTTTTATGGTACCAAAGCTTTTAAAAACACGTGTCGGGGTGTCAAAACTAGAAAACTAACATCAGATTGCCTTGAAATTAGAGTAAAATTGTTTTATATTTTTTTTGAAATTTAAAAACAGACAAAATGTCATTGTGAGTTATAGTTTTAGCAAGAATCCTATAAAAATATTTTTAGTGTTTTAAAACACTAATACATGTGTGTAATGGTAAAAAACATATAAAACGACCTCGCATTGATGTAAAATCTTTGGAAAACCACTGTTGAGTTATTTTTTACATTTACACATAGAAAAAACATTAATCTGGCATGTAGTGTAGTCGGGATGACTTGTTAAATAGTTTTTAAATGTACCTAAGCCTTTAGAAACATGTGTCGGGGGGGGGGGGGGGTCAAAATCCGGAAAACGATGTTGGATTTCCATGAATTCAGAGGATAATTACCATAGATTGATTTTTGAAATTCATGAACTCATGACACATCATTCTTAGTTACAGTTATCCAGGGATGCCTGTAAATTCTTTTTTAGTGTTTTAAAACACAATAACATGCTTGTAACTGTCTAACCCCTAGAAAACAATCTCATATTGACATAAAACCATAGTAAAACCATCATTGGGTTATTTTAGATGTGTACACATATAAAAAACATCAATATGATGTGTGATATGGCCACATTGACCTGATAAACAATTTTTATAGGTATTGAAGTCTTTAAAAGCTTCTGTCGGGGGGGGGGGGGTCAAAACTAGGAAAATGACATAAGATTTCCATGAAATCAGATAAAAATGATTTCATATTGATTTATAAAATGTAGTAACCGAAGACAATTCATTCTGAGTTATAGTTTACATGGGATGCCTATAAACACATTTTTAGTGTTTTAAAACACACAAATTTTCATGTAATTGTCTAAAAAAAATAAATTAACCTCATATTGATGTGAAATCATGGGAAAACCACCTTTGAGTTATTTGAGTCATGTATGTACAGAAAACATGTCAATTTTATGTGAGTTGTGTTTGAAATGACTCCATAAATAGTTTTTAAATGTACCGAAGCCTTTAAAAATGTATGTCGGGGGTCCAAACTATGAAAATGACATCATATTTTAATGAAATCATAAAAAAATGACCATATATTTATTTTTTGAAATATATAAATCGATGGAACGTCACTCCGACTTACGATTTTACCAAGATGCCCATAAACACATTTTTATTGTTTTAAAACACATAAATGTGCCTATAATGGTCGAAACCATAGAAAATGACCTCATATTGATGTGAAATCATGTAAAATTATTTTTGAGTTATTTTCGATGTGTATGTATGGAAAACACATCAATATGACAAGTGGTGTGGTTGGAATGACTCGGTAAACAGTTTTTAAAGATACCGAAGCCTTTAAAAAAAGGTGTCTGTGTGGGGGATGGGGTAAAAACTAGGAAACGATTTCATATTGACAAGAAATCAAAGTTAAATGTCCATCGATTGATTTTTTTAAAAGTTTAAACCAATAACAAATCATTCAGAGTTAAAATTTTCTCGAGATGATAGTAAATTGTTTTGTGTGTTTTGAAACACATAAATGTGTGTGTAGCGGACCAAACCATATAAAATGAACTCAAATTGATTTGAAATCATGGTACAACCAAAGTTATGTTATTTGTGATTTGTATATGTAAAAAAAATAACAACAATCCAATGTGCGGTGTGGTTGAAATAATTTAGTAAATAGATTTTAAAGGTACCAAAGCCTTTAAAAATTCATGTCAGTGGGTTAAAACTAGGAAAACGACATTATATTAACATGAAATAAGAGTAAAATGACTTTTGATTGATTTTTGAAATGTAATAATGGAAGAAACATCGTTCAAAGTTATCGTTCAACCAAGATGCCTGCAAATGTATTTTTAGTGTTTTAAAACAAATAAACATACATGTAATTGTCCAAACCATATAAAAAATCCTCAGATTGATTTCAAATCATGGTAAAAATACATTAGTTTTATTTTTATCATTTAAAAAGATAAAACACATCAATATGACATGTGATGTGGTCGTAATGACTTAGTAAATATTTTTTAAAGGCACAGAAGCCTTTAAAAACATGTGTCAGGGGTTCAAAACCAATAAAAAGATGTAACATTGACATGAGGTTATACGAAAATGACCATATATTTATTTTTGAAATTTAGGAACTCAAGGAATGTCATCCTGGGTTACTGCTTTCCTAGGATGCCCATAAACACGTTTTTAGTGTTTTAAAACACTAAAACATGAATGTAACAGTAAAAACCATAGAAAACAACCTCAGATTGATGTAAAATCATGGGAAAACCGTATTTGAGTTATTTTTTACATTTATGAGAAAAAAAAACATCATTTTGACATATATTGTGGTCATAATGACTAGGTAATCAAATCTTAAAGGTACCAAAGCAATTAAAAACACATGTGGGGGGGGGGGGGACTAGGAAAACAATGTCATATTGACTAAAAATCAAAATAAAAATACCATCGATTGATATTTTAAATTTAGGAACTGAAAACTTGTCATTCTGAGTAATGGTTTACCTACGATGCCCTTAAATGCGTTTTTGGTGCTTTAAAACAGTAAAATGTTCTTGTAATGGTCCAAACTGTAACAAACCAAGATTTTGTGAATTATTATTTTCGGATTAATTTAATCATTTTGATATTTTTCATTTCACTTATGAAACACCTGAGTTTTTATTTCAATTTTTTTACTATTAATTTTTGGATTTCGGTTTCTATCTAATGTTTTGGGTGTAACTAGGTTGAATTTTAAGGTATTTCCTTTGTTTTTTTAGTATTGTGATTTTCCAGGAGTTCCCCCCCTTGAGTATTCCTAAAAAATGAATTTTCTTGGGTTGAGAAATTGATGTGCATAGTTGGTGCAAGATTTTTCAAACCATGCTCCATTATCCAGGTAACCGTGCGGTAGGTTGAAACATCAGATAAAAGCTACCGCATGGCTTCTGCACGGTAAGTTAGGCCGCGTAGAATAACCGTGAAGTAGGTGTATCTTAGGAAGAAGGGGGTACACAATCGCCACATGGTTTGAAAAACCATGTGGACTTAGCTTGTGTGATGTCCAGGTTATTAAAAATTAAAAAAATTCCTTTGTGTCCTTCCAAGATTTAACCCCCAAACCTCTATTGCTCGACCCATTCATCCTCCTCATCCCTAGGTTCCTCTATCTCCTCCTATTTCCCCCCATTTTATCCCTCATTTAGGTGGATTTTATGTCGATTATTCAAGGAAACTCCATGTAAGTGGTTTCTCTCTTATTCGTCCCATCTTTCTAGGGGTTCTCATCTTATTCCTGGGGGTTATGTTTCTCCAATGGGTTGGGTGGAAAATTTAGGGTTGAATATTGTTTCTTAAGGTTCAATATTTACATTTAATGTTTTATCCTACCTTGGTAAGGTCTTATGATGGTATGATTGTGGTTTTACACCAATTTATGGATGTTTCCATGCTTGAGGTAGGTGGTTCCATGCCCTAACATTATAGGATAATTTTAATATGCTTTCTTGGTTAATTATATTCTTTCTATGATTTATTTTTGTGGTGTGAAAAATGTTTTTGAATGGTTTTACATGCTTATGTGATAGAAATGGATTTTTACACTTGGGAAATTCTTATGTTTTTGTGTGTTCCTTATTGTGGTGATTTTTATGTGTTTTATGATATGTTTGAAGGGTGTTAAATGTGTTTTCAACTGCACTTCAGATGAAAATGATTCTGAAAGTAGGTTTTTGATGGAAAATGGAATATGTTGATATATAGGATTTTTTTGTACACTTTTTATGGGAATTTTAAATTTTTTAAAGGATTGGAAGAATGTTTTAAAAGTTAACTTGGTTTATGTGTGGATTTCAAAGGGGATTGGCCCATGGGAGTGATTGATCAGTTTTTTGATTTTCTTGTGTTTTTCAGAATAGGGATTTATGAATCTTGTGAGTGATAGTGAATGTATTTGAAAATGGAGTTGGTGTGTGCAAAAAGGAAATGTGTTTTTGTTTTTTGGAAAATAGTGACTACCGAGTGTATTTATAATGTTTGGCATGTGAATGTGAAATTTGTGATATGTGTGGACTATGAACATGATTTTTAGAATAAATAAATACTGAGTATCTGGGTGGGTTAAATTGTTATAGTATTCTAGTGATTCGGAGGTGTCTTGTCCCAGTTTCACTTAACTGTATTAATGATTTCAACTCTAACTAAACATGTATGATGATTGGAGACCACTGGGCCATTGGGGTTCACCCTTCATTTTGGGTGGTATCCTATCGGGCTTCGGATCACACCCTACATACACCTTTAGGTGTATATAGACTTTGTCTATATGACTCAGGTAAAGGAAAGGTGTGTTGTGTAGGTGGATTTGGGTTTCTTGAGTTCCTCTCATGCAGGTATTGTGGTGGTGTCTTGAGAGAGATATCCCACTCATAATATAAAGGTCTTTGGATTATTATTTCATTTTCCTTATCATTGTTGTATCTTGGGTTTTGGTTTTGTTTAAATTTGTAAAATTGAATCTAAAAATTTGTTATGCCATGTTTGGTTGTTATTATTCTATTTGGTTATATTTATAATTGTTTGTTGTTTATGATTAATGTCAGGTGAAATCATTCCAAAAGTATTATATTGATACATGATCACTTCTTTCTAGCTCGTACAAATTGGGAACACCCATTGGGTTATGCCATGGACTGAGTCGTGTGTCAGGATGGATGGCTCTCTAACCTGATTAGTGAAAAATGGTATTAGAGCAGTTTCACTCTTTTGGGTCCAATTATTTGTGGAAGAGTCTATGTAGACCATAACAAGGATTTTCAGGACTTTATTTTTAGATGAAAAGTAGGGTTATTAGCTAGCACATCTTGTGATGTGACTTATGTTTCCATGGGATATTAGGTCTCTTTTGGTTTCTTTGGTTCTTATGGGCTATTTGTGTTTGGGTGATGAAAAGAGAGTTGGGATAATGGTCTGAGGAAGCATTTAAGGTCTGGAATTCCATGTGGATCCGAGAAAATAGTTCAATAATACTCTATAGGATGGTACTATGATTTGTATATGGTCACCAACCATTTGGAAAAGTCACCCATTATCACTAGTTTCCCCCTTGTGAATTGTTTTTTTCCTTCTTGGGTTCTGAAAACTATTTTATGAACCCTTATTTCAGAAATTATGAAAATTGGATTTTAAAATGGAAATGGTTTTGTATTGAGAATATGGAAATTTTTTTTAAGAATCATTTTTTAAAAATATTTAGAAAGTGTATTATTATAAAATTATTTATAAAAAAATGGGAGAGGAGTTTAATGAGAGTTGAATTTTTGTAAATAAAAGTTTCTATTTATCAAAATTGATTTTTTTGGAAAACATGAACCATTTCAGGTTTGATTTTTAGAAATATATTTTAAATAGGATTTTTTGAACTTCTAAAAGGTGTTTTGAATCGAATGAATTGTTATGTGAAAACAATTTTAAATGGGGTGATATGTTTTAGGATTTATTTGTGGTGTTTGAAAATGGTATTTTATTTTGTAACTAGTGATATTTTGAAAAGTTTTATGAAATTTTGAAATTTTATGTGGATTGATAAAATGTGAGTTTGGGTGGAATGTTTTTTTGTAAAGTGGAAAAGTTTTGTTTTGACCTTTAGCACCCCTATGAGTGTACACATGCATAAGATATGTGTGCAAAGTTCATGAGTGCCTAGATAGGCACGAGAATATTCACATGTGAGACTCCATGGAAAAACGTTGGTGAACGTGCAACCCACCAATCATGTTTTATTTTCTAAGAGTAATTGTATGAGAAAATGTGATGTTTTTTTAAATAGTGGTTGTGTGATGTGTCTTCATGTGATTTGGGTATGCTGTTGTGTGGTATTTTGAGTTTGAAAACTCTTCTAGTTTTATTGGTGTTTTAGGTTTGTGTTCTGTTAATGAGTTGGGTTTGAGATAATAGTTGGTGCATCCTTTTGGAAAATGTTTTTGGAAGCCTTTATATCAGTTCCCTTGTGTGTTCGAAGTCTATTTGTGGTAATTTTTGGCTGATGGATGGGTTTGATTAGATCCTCAATTTCCTTGTTGGGTAGTGCACACCCCCACAAAGAATCTGTTCTTATTCAAAGTGAAGACATGGGTGGTTCACCATTGGAAGACCCTCCATTGATCAGAGAAAGGTCTTTATTCTTGAGTCTCAGAAGTTTAATCCTTTGGTATTTTTTAATAATTATAAACATTTTGAAATAGAAGAGTGGATGCGGAAATTAGAAAGAAAATTTAGTTTCATTGAGATGTCTGATTCATCATGGGTGAAGTTTATAACCACCATGGTTGAATTTCATGCCTAAAATCGGTGAAGGGAATTATAATAAGGATAATGGAAGGAGGACTGAGACCATTATTGCTATCTATAGTGTTAAAATTCTATTAGATCTGTTACTAAATTCCTTTAAACATGGGATCAAACAATGCTATCCATGTAGAAAATCTAGTCATAAGAGGTCCTTATGTCTATTTAAAAAAGTAGTGTTCGGTTTGGGTCTCACTTTAAACTCTATTTACTTATAATGATTATTCATTGGTAATGTTCATGGTCAATAGTGTTTTGTATTTTCGTTTTCACTTTCAAATGAAAAGGTTCATATTGTGGAATATTTAAGGAACTTATCATTTAATAGAAGCATGTTTTATTTTCAGGAACTCTGAATTCCTCTATTTTAAATGTAAGTGGCTTACGTGTATTCTTATTTTCATTGCTTCTCATTAAAGTTAAAAAGGTACGATTCATGTGGATATTATAAGAAAATGTCTCTGTGAAGTTCCATGTTGAGGAAAAGTGAGTTCTATGGTGTGTTTTTCTTCTTTGGTTCTTCCTAAAGTGCTATGTAGTCACTCATAAAATGAAATAAAGTGTTTCAGTTAGAGTTCATCAATTCCTGGCTGTGAGGCAGGGGACAATTCAATCATCAGGGATCTAGCCATAGGTTCCAGAGTGAGGCTGGTGCATAGTCAGGAACCTAGGGGTGTAATGGACATTTTTCCGGATTGGTCTCCAACATCTAAGGGGGAAATTAAAACCACCCTGTTTAACTAATTTATTTTGGAGAGGTCCCATTTTGTGTAAAATGGTGTGAATTCCTCATTAGTCATTTTGAACGAAGCCGGAAGAGGGTTTCTCCATGGTCATAAGGTGGCATTGTTGTCCCATTTACTTGTAAACATAATGGTTATGTCTTTTGGATGCAAGTCTCTATGTGGTGGTCCTCATGTTACCAGCCTGGTGAAACCATTTCTGTTTTGGTATGAGCGAGAAGTTCTTAAGTTGGACCACATCCGGTTTCCTGAGTCGGTATGTGCTAGTTGGTTAAACAGGTTGGTTCTTATGGTGCGGAGACCCACTGTGGGTCTCACAAAAATCGTTTTTGGAATAATTCAATGCTACTTCATTTCAAATGGTGGGGATTCTATTTAGGATACCTTGTGATGATAATTTGGTTCCATTTTTTGGTGTTGTTGAAGTAGGATTGTGGAAGTATTCATTGAGGAGTATTTTGAGCTAATTTTCTCATTTTAAGAAAGTGGTATGAGTTTTTTTGGTAAATAATAAGTTGTTCTTGGATTGAGAGGTTGGATTTTTCGTTGGGAGAATTTCATTTATCTGATCGATCAACTTGAGGTGTTGTAGATTTTTTGGGGGCAGAAGCCATATGGAAGAGAGTCCATTCAGGCTTCCTGAGTTCAACTTATAAAAAACTCTTTTCTTGTTCATTTTGTTCTTATTTCCTTCTCCTTTACATTTTTTGGGAATCTACTTGATCTGTAGAGGAGTGTTGTTTTTTATTTTCAGACCAGACATTGTTGTTGCTTTCGGAGGGTGGAAAGAGTTATGGTGGGGAGAATTGTCACACCCAGGTTTTTTCATTCACCCTTTTTACAGTACATTTTTGGATTTTAGTATCTCTCTCATGATTTGGGTGTGATGGGGTTGGATTTTTATGTATTTCCATTTTTTATTTTTAGTATATTTGTTGTTGGTGAGTTTACCCCTTGAATTTTCATGAAAAATGCTAGTTTTTGTTTTGGCATATTGATGCACACGGTTGGCATACAATTTTTCAAAACAAGCACCATTCTATAGGTAACCATGCAGTAAGTTGAAACATCAAGAAAAATCTATTGTATGGATTCTTCATAGTAGGTTAGGCCATATGGAATAACCATGCGGTAGGTGCCTCTTAGGAAGATAGGGGCACATGGTCACCGTACGGTTTTAAAAACTGTGTGGGCTAACTGTACATGATGTAAAAGTCATTAAAGATTAAAAAATACCCTTATGTCCTTATAGGATTGAAACCCAAAAACTAATCTTGCTCAACCCATTCATCCTCCTAATCCCTATGTGCCTCCTTATCCTCCACTTTACTCCCTTGGTCTCCCTCCTTTGGGTGGATTTGATGTGGATTCTTCAATGAAACTCCATGAAAGTGGTTTCTCTCTTATTTATGGCTGAATCTCATTTATTAGGGTTTAATATTAACATTTAGTGTCTGATATTGCCTTAATGGGGTCTTATGGTGGTTCGGTTGTGGTTTCATACCACTTTCTAGATTTCTTTAAAGATTGAGGTAGGTGTTTCCATGGTCTAAAATTGTTGGATGTTTTCAATATGATTTCTTGGTTAATTATATGTGATCTATGATTTATTGGTGTGGTGTGAAATTTTTTTCTAGAAGGGTTTGAAAAGAATATGTGGAAGAAATGGATTTTTACAAATGGGGAATTGTTATATTTTTTATGTATTCCTTATGGTGGGACTTATTGTAAGTGTTTTATGATTTTTTGAAGGGTAGGATATCTGTTTTCAAAAGAACATAAGGTGATAATGAGTTTGAAAGTAGGATTTTAAAGGAAAATGGATTACTTTGGGATATTGGCTTTTGTTTTGTACTTTTGATGGGAATTGTAAATTCTTTAAAGGATATGAATATGATTTAAAAGTAAACTTGGTTTATGTGTGGATTCAAAAGGGGAATGGGCCATGGGATTTATTGATCAATTGTGTGATTTTCTTGTGTTTTTTCAAATAGAGATTTATGAATTGTGTGAGTTATGGTGAATGTATTTGACGATGGTTTTAGTTTGTGTAAAATGGTAAAGTGGTTTTTTAATGGAAAGTTTTGAATACCCAGTGTATTTATAGTGTTTGGTATGTGTATGTGAAAGTGGTGATATGTGTGTCTTGTGAATAGTATTTTTATTACAAGTTAATCACAGTTATCTAGGTGAGATGACAAGTTCTAGTATGCCAGTGATTCAGAAGTGTCCTGTATAGGTTTTTCTTAGTTGGATTGATGATTACAAAATTTACTAAACATGTATGATTATTAGGGACCACTAAGACAGAGGGGTGTCCCCTCCTAGTGGCTCGTGTATGAGAAAGATAATGGTTGTGGTTACTATACCACCTTTCACGGAGGTACAAGGTTCTAGTATTCTACTCAGAATAGCTTAAGCGAAGGGATTTACCCATGGTTATCTCTTGAGACTTATGAAATGTGGTACCATTCATCAGCATAATGTGGGACTTGAGTGAATTTTATCTTAAAGAAATTTTATCTTAATAAATATTTCCTTTGAAATTTTACCTTAAAAAATTGTTTTCCTTAAAAAAAATTTCTGGGAAATGTTTCAAAGGATTTCACATAAATGATCATGTTAAATTATCTTTTGATGTTACAACATGAAATCCTTATTTTTTTGGGTGGCATCTTACTTGGATTGGGCTCACACCTTATATACACCTTTGGGTGTATATAGATTTTATTTTTATGACATAGGTAAAGTCAAGGCGTATTGTTTGAGTGGATCTAGGTTTCTAGAGTTCCTCTTGTGAAGGTTTGGTGGTGGTGGATTGAGGGTGACATGCCTCTCTTCTTTTGGATTTCTTTGGGTTATTTTTTCATTTTTATTTCTGTTGTTATATCTATGGTTTTGGTTTTGTATAAAGTTGTAAACTTGAATATGAAAATTTTCTATACCATGTCTGGTTGTGATTATTCAGTTTTTGTTTATTTATAATTTTTTTGTTTATGATTAAAGTCAGGTGAAATCATTCCCAAATTATTATATTAATACCCAGGCACTTGTTTCTAGACCGTGGGGATTTGGAACACCATTTGGGTTATGCCACAAAATGGGTTTGGTGTTGGGTTGAATGGAGATCCGACCTGGTTCATGACAACGCAACACTGAAAACATTTTATTTTATATTAAAGAAATATTTATAGATTTCTCTATATGAAACACTAAGTTAATCATTCACTACAAAAAACATAAATTTTATCTTTCTCTACATGGAACACCGAGAGTAGCTTATGTTACAAGTAAGACTGAATTTCCATGATGGCTTCTGTAACACATAACACCGAGTGTTACCGAACAATAATATATTTTTAAAATATTATTATTTAATTATATATAACATAGATGTTAAATTTACCATTATATAACTAACTAAGATATGAATATATATAGTTTAATTCATTAGCTTCCTATTAATTAGAAATTAATATAGAAACCAAATGACTATAAAGGGATTGATTTTATAAAAGACTATTTTTAGGTGAAAAATATGATTTATCATAATAAGTTAAATTAAATAATACTAGTGAATGATATTAATTAAATTCATATGTTATATATTTTTAAAAAATATTTTTTATATTCATCCAATTTTTTATATGCATAATATGAGAAGAGACCCAATAATACACATAAAAACCTATATTTTTATAAAAGAAGTTTTGTCACCTTTTAATGGAGAACCTATTTTAAATCTGAATATTATAAATTTAATAAATCTAATATATCAAAAATAAACTTCTTATTTGAAATTGGAATAAAAAAATTAGGTTTGGGTAAATTTTTGATATTTTTCTATGAAGTTTGGGTTTTTTGATGAGTACTGAATTTTAATTCAAAACTAAATTTTCATATAATTTATTTATAATGTTAAATTATATTTTAAATTGATATCATAGTTTAATAAGAAAATTTTTTTATAAATTAATCCAATTTAGGACATTTGAATCAATTTCACTTAGAAATTGGGTATAAAAACATAGTAAACTTTTGTATGTTTTTACATTAAAAACCCATTATCATCCAGTGTATAGGAATAAATTTAAATTAATTTAAGCCACTTTTGTGATTTTAATTTAGAAAAATGGATTTCATATTTTGAATAATCATAATTTCTAATTTCTAATAAGTTCTACTTAGGTTATTACCAAAAATATTTTTGAATGTAAATAAAATTAATTACACCGATTAAGGTAAAATTAAGCTTAATAAGGGACTAATGCTTAATCTTAAGGACCCAAGTGACCTAGAAACATTCCCAAAATCCATTTTACAAAAATTTTTAGACCCTATAATTACTTGTATCTAATTTTTCCATTATTGGAGCCACTTTACAAGGAAAAAACGTGGTCTAAATTCCTTTTCAAAAAATTTACAAGAGTATCACTCCACCTCCACTATAAATGGCCACATCTCCTCGAACTTCTTCACACATCTCAATACACTTATATTATCCAATTATATACCTAATAAAATCCCAAAAGGCCATACCTTACTCATTCAATGCTCCTTTTTAGCAGAAAACAATTACAGGAATCCCTTTGGTAAAAACCAAAAGGAGTTACCCAAAGAAGAGGTAAAATCCTTCATCATGCACCTTAATCTTATTTTCGTTGTCCACTTCTTCAAATATTTTTATTCTATAATTATACAACAAAAAAATTATCCTAAATATATTTATATTTTTTTATTTTAAGGGTTTGACCTATACCTAAACACACTTCCATATAATGGGTATGAACATACTGTTTATATGTATATCGGACTACCACCTCACAAAGCGAAGATTGTTTGTTTTTTTCCTTTACAACCATTCATGGTTAGAAATTATAATGGAAATTATATTAATATATGATATATATGATAATTATTATATCTTTAGGATTCATTAATTCTTTTACAACATATATCTTTATACTTTCCATTTTGTATAAATACGATAATTTCATTTTAAGAAGTGTTGACTACCGCCCCCTCAAAGCGACGTGATTCGTCCAAAAACTACATGGAATGTATTAAGGATGGGATTAGTAAAATTTTATGATATATATGAAAAAATAATTCCAATTTAATGATATTATATATAAATATATTTCATTAACATTTTTTACTTTCAATAATACAAATAAAAAATAGAAACAACATTCACGCATACGCACGACCTACCATCTCCATGAATGGTGTATTCCATTTAATAATTACATATTCTATAGATTATTATAATACAAATATACTGAATGTAAAATATATTTGTATCATGTTTTACATTTTATAAATCATGATATAAGTATAATGACCAACGATAAAACAAATTAAGACACATGCAAAAATCGAAACAGATATTACAAGAATTGAAACCTTTAACATGGAATCGTTAATAAGAGGGTAATAAAAACTAATTATCAAAACATATATGGTATTTGAAATAATAATATGGTTGTTTGAAATATTTATAATAAACTTATATTTATTATACTTGAGGTTTGTATTAGTTCAGAGAGAGTCAAGATATAAGTGAAGGGAATTTCATCTCACTTTTTATTTATGTGAGATACGTGCTTTATTAACTAATAATTTCTTTTTTGTTGTTGTATATAATGTACATGAATTTATCATATGATTATTTAAATTAAATTTACGGGTATTTATATATCCATTTTATTATCTTTCATTCATTGGTTTTATGGTTCAAAAGTTACTAAATCGGTTAAATAATTTGTCTCAATTTTCCTTCTTCAAGACATATGTTTTTTATGCACCTAAATTATTTAACAAGGTGTATGTGTTTCTAATTGACATGTTATATCAGGAATTTAACTATTATTCGTGATATTTAAAGCTCCATGAAATTTAATTTTCTTATATGGTGAGTATAATTCATTTTTACCAAGTGGTAAGAGTTTATTTAGACAATATCATTTTTTGTCGATATTGTTTATGATTATTCCTCCATTGATGAAATGTTATGATGAATTTACTTACCCATTTTATATTCCTGATATACTCATTTATTTGTACCATCTTACACTATTTTTTTTACAAATGGTGATTAAGAATTTGTATTTAAGAATGTCTGACTTTACCTCCCTCTTCATTCAGAAATCTATGTTCCCCCAAAACCATGTTTTCTATGAAAGATTTCCAAAAAATCTTTATAATTATCCAATGATATTTAAAAGGCATTTTTACCCAATATTTACCTTTTTTTTAAAATAAATTTTTTAAAAATGACTCTTCTTTTCATTTTATTGTCGAGGAACTTTTCTAAACTTTTTATAGTGAAAATGGAATATTTAATATGTATGGATTTACCCACATTCCTGAACATAATTCTCTTAAATCGCCTTTAAAAGATTACAATTTTTTTTTTGAAATAATTTTTTTCCAAATGTTCTGTAAATTTGTTTTTTTAATGTGATTTTCAATGTAATAGGTTATAAAAATGATTTTTATTTAAAAATTTGTTTAAATTATTTTAAAATATATATTTATATGTTTTAAAAGTGTATTAAAAAAAATGGGTTTAAAAACATTTTCCTGATATCCTTATAATTTTTCAATGTATTTTAAATAAAGATGTTTTTTAAAATCTTTTGAAGCTTATTTTATAATTTTTTAAGGAAAATGGTTTTCAAAATGTTTTCAAGCTTCTTTTATAAGTTTTAAAGGAAAAAGGTTTTCAAAATAGTTTAACCTTCTTTTATATGTTTTGGAGGATAATGATTTTCAAAATGATTTCAACCCTTCCTTCTATGTTTTGAATGTAATATCAAATATAATCACCTTCAAAAGGTTTTATGTTTTAAAATGACATTTTCAAGTAACGAAGGACATTTTTCTCAAGAAATTTTTTTGAAAGATATTTCAAAAAAAATTTCATCTAAGATGACATTTATTTTGTGTTAATCATGCCTTTCTAGGGAAATTATTCAATGTTTCCATTCATATTCTTTCCCAGAATGGTTTATGTATTTATGGAATAATGTTTATGAAACCAATTTATATTTCATGGGTTATATGTTTTTGAACCCATTTCTCTTTCATAGGTAATATTATTTTGAAACCCACCTCTTTTGATAGGTTATGGTTTTGAGGAAATGATTATGAAACCTATATATTTTTCCACAGGTTATGATATGATTACATGTTTATGATACCAATTTAATTTCATGGGTTAAGTTATGATTGTTTATGATTTTTTGGCACATGTATGTGTGATTTAATTATGATATGGGTGGGATCAATATCCTCCTCCAATGAGTCGGGTAAAGATTTATATCTCATGAGAGAGACTATGATGGTATTGGGAGTGAACCTTGACTACTAGGATGTCCATGATAGTTAACCATGACTAAAAAGATGGTATGGGGATTGAACTCATGCTAATAATATGGACATGGGAGTAAACTATGGTGATCAAGATGGTATAGGGAGTTAAACCATGACACTAATAAAGCCTTGGAAGAAATCCCATTAATAATATGGAAATCATTTTATATGCTTTTGTGTTTGCCACAATTCCATGTATTGTTCCTATGTTATTTTTTCATGGATTATGTTTGTTTCCTTATGATTAATGTCTTATAAAGTACCCAAAATTATTCCCTAACTCATTTTATGATCTTTGATATGCAGTGTATGACCTTATAATGCTATTATCATGTTTCTATATTCATATGCGCATGTTTATGCTTACATTTCTCCCTTATTTAACCTTACTGAGAATCTAAGCTCAACCCTTTTATTTTTCCATCATCATGTTGTGAAGATATATTTCATATATGATGTGTCTTAGAGGGGTCCCAGTATTAGATACCCTAGTGGGAGATATTGCACCTCGCTCATGTACCAGTGTTGACATTTCCATGTTTCCAAAGGCACAAAGCTAATACGGTCTTTAGGCATATGTTCATATAATTTTGTAATTATTCCACAATATTTATGTAGTTTTAATGTACAAAAAGAGTGGTTAACTATAAAAACCATAAAAAATGACCTCATATTGGCATTTTATCATGGGAAAACCACTGTTGAATATTTTTTTATGTATACACATAGACAACACATTAATCTGATGTGTGATGTGGTCAGAATAAATTAGTAAAGAGTTTTTAAAGGTATAAAAGACTTTTAAAACGTATATTATAGGGTAAAAATTAGTAAAAATACATCATATGAACATTAAATCAAAGGAAAATTATAGTCAATTGATATTTGAAAAGTTTTTATTGATAGAACGTCATTCAGAGTTAGAGTTTGTCCAGGATGCTTGTAAATGTTTTTTTAGTGTTTTAAAAAACTGAAACATGTGTATAAAAGTGAAAACCATATAAAATGACATCATATTGACATGAAATAATGTTTAATGAACCATTTAGTTAATTTTTATGTGTACAGAAAAAACATCAATCCAATATGCAATGTGGTCAGAATGACTCAGTAAATAATTTTAATGGTACTGAAGCCTTTAAAAATGTGTCTCAGGGGGTCAAAACCTGGAAAACTTTTCAGATTCCCAAGAAATTGGAAGATAATGATCATTGATTAATTGTTCAAATATAGGAACTAAAACATGTCATTTTGAGTTATGATTTTCCCGGGATGCATGTAAATGCATTTTTAGTGATTTAAAATCCTAAATCATTTGTGTAATGTTAAAAATCATTGAAAATGATCTCCGATCGATGTGAAATCATGGAAAAACCACTATTTAGTTTTTTTAATATAATAAATGTTGTCATATCGAATTATTTAATTTTTTTATTAATTAAATTTCAAGCACACAACATTTCAATTTAAAAATTAAATAGAATATTATATACAAATTTCATCTTTGTTTCATGTGTTTAAACACATATTAAATTGGTAAGTTTATGTTCTAAAATGGGTATTCATGATATATAATTTTTTAATGTTAAAATTTATTTTATTTTATAGAAAAAATATAAAAATATATGTGCACCATTTTGAAGATATTCCAAGTCTTTTCTCTTTCGAATTTCATTTCTTAAATGTTCTAGTTTTTAGTGTATGTGACAGATGTTAGTTGTAGACCATAGGTTAAGCATTTTGATCTATGAAATTATTTAAAAGGTAGTTGTGATGGTTCTTAGTTTTCATGGTATGATTAAATTTTATCAATGATTATTCTGTAATTCTGATTTTTATTTCTATTTATAATTTCCTACATTTTTTACAATTTATGAGATGATTTGGTTGGTTTTGATTTATAAGATGATGTATATGAAAATATATGTAGTAGAGGTCATGGGGTTGATGTATATTGGGTATGAGTTGTTATTGAACATATTTTATATGTATAAATTGATGAGTGATATATGGGTTGACTGATGTTATGGTGATTAAGGATATGATAACTGTGGATGTATATGTATATTAATTTGTATGTATGATTTATGTATGATGGGTTTATTAAGAATTTATTTTTTAATTTATTAAATGATCATGTTATATATATATATATATATAGATTATTAAATATTTAATAATAAATAAATATTAAAAGAAATATTTAGTGGCAGAATCTGAAAACGCCTAGTAAATTAATTAATTAATATCCTAATTGGAGGAAATTACTGGTAATTGTTTTTAAACATAACTACTACTAAATATATTAGTGAGGGTTAGTTTCATCTTATTTTTTTTAGTTTCAAGTCATTTTTTAAGGAAATCACCACTAAATTAAATTGAGACCACCACTAAATGATCCAAAAATGATACATACATAAACCGTAGCTAAATGAAGAAAACCACAAAAAAATCACCAGAGATTGTGTAATACCAAATAGTTTTATTAACCTCCACTAATAAATTATGTGGCGATTTAAACCTCCGCCAGTTGAAGAAATAAATTCCCTTAATTCTGGCTTTTTTTGTATTGTATATGCAGAAAAAACATTGAAGGTCAAGTCTTCTAGTCTCAATTTTTCTTCTTCAAATTCCCAAATGTTTCCCCCTTTGTATTTGGTCAACGCTTTTCTTATTTTTAAAATATATTTTTCCACGTTTTGAATATTTATTTTAGTTTTATTCAACTTTATTGAAGAGAGAGAGAGAATAATGTGTTGACTTTATGATATTTTCATATCTTCAACTTCATCTATTTTTCAATTAAATATGTCTTTTTCTTTAATTTAAGATAAATTCCTTATTCCATGTAGAATCTAAATTTTAATTTCCTTGGATCACATTGGAATTTACATGCTTGGAGGGGGTGTCCTGACCTAAGCTTGAATCTTTAGTACTTATCTTTATTGTGCATAAACCCTAGTTCACTCCATTTCCTTTAAAAATATTTCATAAGATTTTACGATACTATATAGGAATGCACATTAAAAATACATATTTACCATATATGCATCAGATTCACTTACCATGATGTTGGCCTCCACATTTGATTCTTCTCTTTATTCATGCATGCACGTTAACCCTAGGTGAGGCCACTATGGAATAACTTAGAGATTTTCCCTCTCATATTTATTATTCATGGATACATTATTCAAATACGGATTTTTTCTTAACTATATTGAAAATTTACATACCTTTTCCATGGATACAGGTATGTCATGATTGGTCTCATAGTATTCTTCTAAGATGGGGTCCTTGGCGCTTCAGATTGTTCTAGTAAATATGAATCTTCAATCAGCCTCCACATAGGCATAGATTCATTCCCATTATTGTAGGGTAAATTCCACCCATAGTCACAACATTTTTATATCCAACAGTTCTTGATGGAATCAATGATTGACATACCAATGGTTTCAACTCAACAATAGTGGGGGTAGGTGATGGCAGTGGATGCAGGTGATGGTAGCAGAACACTGGGGTTGTTAGAGGAGATAATGAAAATGGTAGTAGGTAATGGAAATGTGGAATATTGAAGAAATATAATGATTTTTATTTTGACGTATCACATTTTATGGAACTGGGAAACATAAGCAAGGTAATGAAAGCAGTTAACTATTGTAGGACCAAATAGTATCATGCGAGGTTAGTAGAGGCAGGTGGTAGTAGCAAAGCACTGATAGAAGGATATTTTTTCATCATTCCATAAATTGAATTATTATTCATTGAATATGGTTCCATTGAGGTCACCTAAGAACCTCGTAAAGTTTCAAGCTAATCCTAGGACTTATAAGAGGCTCTTCAGTAGATATGGTAGTTCCAACAATTTGTAGCAGTGCAGGTGATGTGAAATTGCTTCTATTTAGGTGTACAATACCCATGTATTATATCCAACCCTTATTGATT
Source organism: Viscum album (assembly GCA_963277665.1). Lineage (NCBI taxonomy): Eukaryota > Viridiplantae > Streptophyta > Magnoliopsida > Santalales > Viscaceae > Viscum > Viscum album. Next base: position 807,245,868 of record OY728140.1, on the reverse strand, counting down.
GTTTACATGTGGGTTTGATACTTTATAATAGTTTTTTATTTGTCCATATCTCATTAAAGTTGGAATGATGTTAGATGACATCTATCGTTGTCCGGTCTTGATGCCTCATACACGACTTTTCTCCCACTATCATATAGACTTATCTCCCATTCACAAAATGGATGCATTGGTAGGCTACCCATAGGTATGGCTATGTGACATACTTCAAGGGTTGAGGGTTATCCATTGTGTTGGTTTATTTGTAACTGATAAGAATATAAATGAATTTTTAAAAATAGAATTTAAATTTTTTTCTTTTAATCTTTTTTCCAAAATGTTTTAAAAATGAAATTACCCACAAATATATAATAAATGTTTGATTTTTTGAATAAAATAATTAAAATACACTTTTTTAAAATAATCTACATGAAAAATAAGTACATAAGTAACTATGAAATCCATGATCTTGAGATGATTGTGGTAGTTTTTCTTTGATGTTATGAAAACATTACCTCATTAGAGATCACTTTATGGTCTTAAAAAATCACAAGTAATTGAGGTATAGTTTCTCAATAATACCCAAAATTTTAAAAGTAGAGATGGATGGAGTTATTACATAATAAAAACTTTGATATCTCACATAATTTATCAAAGTTATATGTAGTTATTAATGTACCAAGTAAAAATTCTTGATTTTTCCAAGAGTTAGTAGATGTTTGGAGAGGGATGGAGGAGATTGAAGTGGTGCATCTCAATGAGGAGGAGGATAGTGGTAGAGGTTTCCAATTTCATACGATATAAAAATCCTCCTTGATGTAGTAAGTAAAAGACTATCAGACTCAGAGGTAGAGGTAATGTGGGATCATGTCATCCATGATGATACTCCATAGGTATGGAAGGAGGATTAATTACATTTTATGTCATTCTGAGGGTGGTTTTATGTTTCATTAGTAGTTCACAAGGAGTTTCCCATTTTTTACATTGTTGTTTTCTTGTTAGTGAAGTTGGGAATATCCAAGATGTAGCATGCCTATAATGGTCCGATTTAGTGGGTTGGTATGAATCATTTGGTAGTGGTGTAAGTGTGTTCCACCTAGTCTACTAGTTGGGGAAGGTAGAGCATCAGGTTCCAAATAATTTATAGCAACCATTGGATGACCTCAAGTGGAAATAAGAGTAAATCTTATAATATTTCTCCATTGGTTTTTCTTCATCCTAGGGAGGATGTGATGTTATTTGGGTGGCCATGGATTATTTGAAAAAATCATGCCACTTCTTGGACATTAGAGAGTTGGGTATTATGGAAGTTCTAGTGAGGCGTTATGTGGATGATTTAGTATATATTTATAAGGTATATAGTACTATCATTTATAATTAGGATCATAGCTACAACCAATGAGTTTTTAGTGTTCTCTAATACATTTTTGGTTCTCAGCTTCCTATGAGTACTTTTTTCCATCCTTAATTGGATGGGTAGAATAATTGGAGAATATTGACACTATAGGATATGTTGTGGGCCTATGTTCTATATTTTTGTGGATCTTGAGTTTGTAAATTTCCATTAGTTGAGTTTTATAATAATAATATACACCACCATCCCATCAACATGTCCTCATTTGAGGTGTTTTATGCGAAACATTTTTATTTATGTTGTGTTGTACTGAGGGTGGGGAGTAAATAGACCTTGGTCTAGATGTGTTGAAAAGTATGAAAAAGAATATCAAGATAATTCAAGAGAAGATAATGGTGGAATAGAACTTTCAAAATTCATATTTTGATCATAGGAAGAGGTCATTATAATATGAGGTTGTAGACAATGATTTCTTGATGGTTTCCCACCATCGTGAGAAGTATAGGATTTGTTAAAGGATTAAGCTATTCTATTGATTTATCGATCATTTCAAGGTGTTATAGCATGTTAGTGAAGTTTCATATCATCTGATGCTTCCTTTTTAGATTTTGGTGAAGTGAAATATCCATTGGTGCTTATATTTTAGATAGACCAAATTCATGAGGTGTTCCATGTGTCACAACTTCATCAGTATCTTCATGATTGATCCCATGTTATTGATTGGAGAGAGTTGGATGTCAAGGGATATGAAACATTTGTGAATCAAATAGTTAATATATAGGATCACTAGGAGAATGTGTTGCATAGACATATTATTCCTCTAGTTCACATGTTGTGGAGGTATGGTGGACTAGGTAAATATAATTTATAATGAGTTTTTGAATAATCATGTTCAGTGTCCCAATTTGTTTTGAACTATATTTTTCTTGATTGATGAGAAGTTTGGGTTTTATTGAATTGTAAGAGATGGTTTATATGGTTGTTTTTATGAGTTTTTTATCTAGGAATTTATTTAATCTTCATGGTGGAGTTATTAAATTTGTGTGTTATCTTATTCGGAGGTTAAAATTGGGTTATGTGGAAGTTTTTTATTTTTTTTGTTTGGTTTTGAATCTCAAGGATGGAATTTTTTTTAGAGGTGTCTAATGTAATGAATGGGTCCTTTATGGAACATTCCTTTACAAGTTTCCAGAGTTGGAATTTGGTGATAAGATTTTAGATGGGAGTAGAAGGCCAATATGTGAAGGGGTATTAGATGTAGATATGGGATTTTATAGTGCTTGTTCATGATGTGGCCAGGTGTGTCATGGAATAATACATTTTAAGTTGTATTTTTGGAAAATTGAGGAACCATATAATGATTTAGTAAACCTTATGTAGATTTTTTTTAAATTATGGACTTTGTTTTTTTGATTTGTTGGTTGCGACATAAGGGATTTGTTCATGGAATAACATATTTAGTAGTGATGAATTTTTCCATGGAATAGATTCACGGTATGACCATGATTGTCGGGGAATGTATCCCAAAGGTTGATATTTGATAGTTATACTTGGGGGAGTGTCATGAATAGTGATTTGGGTCACAACGTGAATCTTTGTTAGTCTTATCAGTTTATAAAGATGAATGATCCTTGAATGAAGGAGATATGAGGGGATTCATGTCATTTTTTTAAGAGTAGTTTGATTCAGACTGGTCAGAGAGAAACCATGACTTATCACACCATTACATGGTAGTTTTAATGCTATATATAATTTGGAATCCTATTTGATTCCCCTTTTTCTCCTTATATTTTTCTTATACCTTTTGTGGTCAAATGTGCATCATGGGAAATCCATGATCACCAATTGATTGGATTTTCCCTCATATTTTGGAGATCATCTGATATGGATCCAAGGTGGGATTCGTTTTCTTTATCTTTAGCTATAATTATTTTTTTAATTTTTCAAAGACACTTTTTGGTTAATTAGGAACTCAAAAAATGATACACTTCAATGAATCCAACCCCCAAAAACAGATTCAAAATTAAAATTACACATTTTAAAATTCCAAATTCCAAATTCAAACTACAAACAGTTTTAACCACCTAGATCCATGTCCTCGGCCCACAATCACACCATATCACAAACTAGGAGATTTCCAAAATCCAACATCATCATTGTAAAATAACCGTAATTATCATCGAAAACACACACAAACTGAACACCATAGATCTTCATAACCCTCAAATCAATGAACATCTCTAAGGGAGAGAGCAGCCCCACCACCATAGATGACCAAAATAGATAACCATATCCATCGAAGAAATGAAGAGAATCTTCTCCACAATCCATTATGATGATCAAGCCCTCTCGGAGCCTAGTGATAGGGATGAATCCACAACAGAGAAGTTCCTCTTGATATTACATTGAGTGCTCGAACTCACATCCCAAAACTTCTTAAGAGACACCATGTAAATTGGACTGGGAGAGGATTTCCAGAAACCAGGAGACATAGAAGAATATAGATCAGAAAAAGGCCTTAACAATGGGATGTGACCACTTCCATGACCATAAAACCCTACCTTCAAGGCCAACACCAGGTGAAAAACAGTAGGAGAGAAACTTCGATATCATGGAAGAACAACAAAGTAAACCATCCAAAGCCAAGAAGAAATAAGGAAACCTTGTTATCATTGCACAGTTAGATTCTAGATGTCTCCTCATTTTTGATATAGTGTGGAAACAGGTTGAGGACATGACCCAAGGTGGTGAAGACTGTTTTCAGTTTAAATTTTGAATTTTTAAATGTATAATTTGAATTTTGAATATGATTTTTTGGTTGGATGCATGAAAATGTATCATTTTTTAGGTTCCCGCTTAACTGAAAAGTGGTATTTTAAAAAAAATAAACTGGAATAATGGTGATATTATTAATTGGATTAATTGATGATACTAAACTATATTAGATAAAATGGAAGGGGAAAGGGTGATACACATGTGTTTTCTTGATTTATTGATATTTTTCATGTAATTTCTATTTATTTATTGTTTCTTCTTGAGATTACTATATTTGTTACAAAACTGGTAAATTTTATATGATTTAAATGACGGAAAAAACCTTTATAAATGTTTAATCATATAAATACAGTAATGCACCAATTATGTGAATGAAACAATTTGATATATTTATCTGTAGAGGAATCCTATTTTTATATGGAATGTGTAGTGGTGGTGGATAAATAAATTTGTTATAGTGTTCTACTTAAAAATTCTTGTTTTTGTGAATATGTTTGTGTGGATATGGTGGGGCTATTATGTGGTAGAGGATACATTTGGTTATGAGTTGTTAGGATGAATTTTATAGTGGGACTCTAGATATCTTTTCATGGTTGGTAAGAGGTTGTGTGGTTGTCCAATATAGGGATGATGTTATAGTTTCCTAGAAGCAATGAAATGTGGTAGGTTAAGATGATTTTGGTAATTTTTATGGTCTATGAATGGAATTATAATAAATGTTTCTATATTTTAATGGATGAAATTGAATATATAAAATGGTTATGAATGGTGTGTTATTAAATACAGATAAGAATGGGAAAATGTTTGTGATATGGATAAGAAATTGAAATTCTATAAAATGGTGACATGAAATGACTAAATAGGCTTTGTTATGGTTATTTTTCATGGGGTATGGGAATGGTTTAGATTATTAGTAAATCATAGTGATGGAAGTGTGGGGCGGTGATGGTGTGGTGGTTGAAGTAGTGAAAGAATACTGCTTTGGCATGGAACCTTAGTCTAGGCTTGAGTGTGGCTACATATAAAATGTATTTTCATTCTGATTTCTACACACACCCCACTTTATTAAGACATCATCACCAAAATACAAATGTTTTTTGGTTTTGGGTGTTCTTTCTAAACATCCTAGTTATCGAAGGAATTAGTGGATGGTTTATCCCACTTCATCTCTCTCCCTTCTTGATATAGTATGTTCTATAATGGGTTGGTGTAGATATAATCATGTGGGGTAGTCTATGGTTTACTAAAAAACCCTATGGGGTATTTCTATAATGATATATGTTCAATTTCATGCTTGTTATAGAGGATGAAATAGGTTTATTTCATTTATTTTTATGTTACCCACTATAATATAAATGTGATATTTGGATATGGATATAGTATGTGTTGGTGGATATGTGATGATGATGATAATGTGCATGTGATATTTAGAATGATTGTGATATGGTATGTGGTGTGTTGAGGCATGTCTATAGAAGGGATTGGGATTAAAATATGTTTAACATTGGGGCATGCGATTAAAAAATTAGTGGGTATGTGGATATATGTAACCTTTTTGATATATTCATATAATATTATATTAATATACTTGCATGAAATACTTGGTGAGTGATACTTGGTGAGTCTTTGTGGTAGTTTCCATTATATAGGTTCTCATTGATTCTGTTGTTTATTCAGAGGATAATTATTGTGCTACTTCAACATTTTTAAGAGGTGTCTCAAGGAGGATCCTATAAAAGTATATATGTTATGTTCACCCTTTTATATATATAATTTTTTATAGGTTTACAAGAGGATATTGGTGACCAAATTGAACAGTACTTGCTTGGAGCATGGGATTGGGTATGGAGTTTATTCCAATGACATTAATTTGTGTTTCGTTGGTTTTGGCCTTCGGGCCTCGAAACGCCCAACGGATCAGTATCTGATGATGGATGGACCTGCATTCCAAAGGCAGGCATTTTCTGGATGGTCTGGCCTACGACACTTAAGAACCCACATTGGTCAAGAGGATTGGAAGTCGGGCTCATCGCACCCTTTTTGGGGGGGAAAATTATTTCTTGTTCTGGGACTCTCTTATAGATTTAAGACGTATTCATATGTTCGCGAATCTTTGGTTTATACCTAAACATAGTATCCATGGATTCAAACCTGGTGGGAAATTTTCAACTGGACGTAGGGGTTCAGAATCATTTATGCTTGAGGTTTACCATCCCTCGTTGGATTAATGACCCCGAAGAGTCGGAACTTGCTTGAGGCGGTACTAGGAGTGGCGCGGTGAACTATCGTGAAGGATAGTCGGATTGAACAGTTGTTGGGCATGAACCTCTTGGAGTCTTCCTACGTACCCTGTCTAGGAGACAGGGATCAAAATCCACGTTGTTTGCATTGGTGTTGAGGAGCTGACGTGAAGATTGATCGGGTGGTCCAATTGGTGGTGGGCTTGAACCTCATGGAGGCTTCCTACGTACCCTGCCTAGGAGGCAAGGATCAAAGTCCATGTAGTTCGCATTGGTGTCAGGGAGACGATGTGAAGATGGACCGGGTGGTCCGATGGGTGGTGGGATTGAACCTCATGGAGGCTTTCTACGTACCCTACCTAGGAGGCAAGGATCAAAGTCCACGTAGTTCGCATTGGTTGGGACTCACGCTCTGAGGTATCCCAGAATGATGGATTGGGGCTTACACTCTAAGGAGGCCCATAAGGGGATGTCATGGTTGATGATTACTCTAATCCCACATGATTCATGCTCGGTGTGAGAAAAAAGAGGCAGCAAGGACTAGAGGATGATGTCGCAAAAGGTGCGTCCGTGAGAAGTGGAGTGGGGCTTACGCGTGGAGCGACCCATTAAGTCGGGGCTTACTCCTAGGCGGACGCCCGTGGTGATGGATTGGGGCCTACACTCCGAGGAGGCCCAGGAGTTCAGGGCTTACTCCTAGGTGGACACCCGTAAGAGGAGGTCATGGTCGATTCTTACTCTAAGCCCACGTGAGTCATGCTCGGTGTGAGAAACAAGAGGCAGCAGTGACCAGATGATCACGTCGCGGAAGGTGCGTCCGTGAGGAATGGAGTGGGGCTTACGTCTGGAGCGACCCATAAGTTCAGGGCTTACTCTGAGATGGATGACCAGGGTGATGGATTAGGGCTTACACTATGATGAGTCCCATGGAGTCTTCCTCATGTCTGGCCATGAGGGCATCCCAATCCATTGGTGGGTTGAGGAATATAATGGTGGACAACACCTATGCACAAGTGTACAAGCAGGATAACGCCAAGGGAATTGGAATCGGTCCGAACAAAGGGAGATGAAAAGTTGGAATTACATGCTCGACATTCGGAACACAATGAGGGTGGCATGGTGATGGAGTATAACTATTGACCATGTTGGAAACATAGCATCCATATCACGTTAGCCTGAAATGGGGACAAACAAATGAGGGTCGACTGCTGACCATGTTCGAAACATAGGACCTATCTCGAAGTATTGTCCAAAGTCTTCTGGGGCATTGGCCTAGGACGGTAGGTGAGCCGATGCAGCATGGGACCAGGCCATTAGGGGGTCCCTTTAGACATGGAAGTGGATGAGGATCCGAATAAAGGACATGCAAAGCGTGGTGTGGAGTGATGGAATGTTTAAATGGATTCTAATGCTCTTGAAATTACGCTACTGTGACCATGGCATAAGGCATCTCTTTCATGATAGGGAATGCTACATTTTATAGTTATGTAGAGAGGACTGTTTCCACATAGTTTAACGTCATATGGATAGGACGATGGCCATACAGTTTAACGTCATGTGGTCAGGAAGAGGGCCATACAGTTTAACATCATGTGGTCAGGATGAGGGCTATATAGTTTATCGTCATGTGGCCAGGACAAGGGCCATATAGTTTAACGTCATGTGGTCAGGACGAGCCTATGCACGAGTGCACAAGAGGGATAACGCCATGGGCGTTGGAATTAGTCCAAACAAAGGGAGATGAAAGGTGTGAATTACATGCCCGATATTCAGAACACAATGAGTGTGACATGGAGATGGTGGATAACTATTGACCATGTTCAAAACACTACATTCACATCACGTAAGCCTGAAACGAGGAAAAACAAATGAGGGTCGACTGCTGACCATATTCGAAACACATGACCTATCTCGAAGTGTTGTACAAAGTCTTTCGGGGCGTTGGTCCGGGACGGTAGGTGAGCCGATGCAGCATGAGGCTAGGCCATTAGGGGGTCCTTTCAGACATGAAAGAGGATGGAGATCCGAATTAAGGACATGCAAAGAATGGGGTGGAGTGATGGAATGTTTCAATGGATTCCAACACTCTTGAAATTATGCCACTGTAAACATGGCAAGAGTCATCTTATGCTTGGGGCATAAGGAATCTATTGTTTGGAACAAGAGGCACCTTTTGTTTGGAACATAGGGAGAACTACAGTTTATAGTCATGTAGAGAGGACTATTTCCATAATGTTTAACATCTTATGGTTAGGATGACTAGGTAGGAGAGACCAAGAAAAGGTTGGTGTGGGGCTTACGCAAGGGAGGCCCTTTCTGGATAAACCTAGCAAAAGGAGCTTGGTAATGGGGTTATAGGAGAGTCATGAGGAGTAGATCGACTCATGGAATGTATAAGATGGATGTTGGGGCAACGCAATGTAAAATACTATTGACCTGGCCTGAAAAGTTCGCGGTGCGAATCTCCATTTTTCATGGGGTTCAGTGACAGTAGCAAAGGGACCAGCGAGTGCATGGGGTTTTCTGCATGAGGTGGGCCGCGGAGGAGCTGTCCGCGAAGAGCCGTCCACAAGGAGTCGGCCGCGAGGGACTGGCCATGGAGGAGCAGTTCGCGAAGGACTAGTTGCATGTGGTTCACGGTTTGGTTGTCCGTGGAGGGGCTGGCCGTGGAGGAGGTGTACGTGAAGGAGATGTCTGCAATGAGGGTACCCGCGGAGGATCCGGCCATGAGGGAGAAGGCCGTGAAAGAGGCTGTCCACGAAGGAGGCTGGCGCCTGTCCTACTTCGCACCCACGGAGGATCTCCGCTCCATCTCGCGAACGACACTGGTCCGTGGAAGGGGTGGCCGCGGAGGGACTATCCAAAAAGGAAATGACCGCGAAGGGATGGCCGCGGAGGAGCTGGCCACATGTGGTTCATGGTTTTGGTTTCTCCTCTATGCGGAAGTGTGCATTCGCGGATGATATGGGGTCCACGGATGGTCGCGGACCGCTGAGAGCGATTTCTACAGCGTCTCCCCACATGTTTTCACTCATCTTTCCTCTCCTTTTTGGTGCCCCTCAGTGACTATTTATAGAGTTGTGAAGGGGATGAATCGATGGGCACACGACACTTTTTGAGGAGGGCCATGGAGAAAGCCTCACTCGCGTAGGACTCAGTCAACTGAGTTTTGTGGAATTTCTCTGCGGCCGTGCACCACTCCGCCTATATTTCGCGAACGATGGCGTTCCGCGAAGGGGCCGGTTCCTGACGGTGGACCGGCCTGCTGCCCGTCCTGCTTCACGCCCGCGGAGGGCCCTTGCCCCTGTTTCGCAGTTCGCGGATGACGCTGGTCCACAGAATTGTGGTTTGCCGAACCGGCTGCGTACTATTGCTGGGTGCTGGTTTGCGGGCCGGTTCGGTCCTTTCCTAAGTCTTGGGGTAATTGGATTTCCTCCTTGCGTAATTTTCAGGACCCTACAATTTTGAATTTTGTTATTTTGAGAAATTATAATTGTATGACATTACATGAATTTTTGGGATATTGGATTTATTCTATATTGTGTTGTTTATTATTGGTAACTTTATATTCCTGGGATTTATGAGGGTAACACCTCCCATTTTGGTGATTATACCCATGCTGTAAGGAACCACCCCATGGCCTATTAGAGGCCTTCTTTGTGGGTCACTCTCATCTTCACTAACGGAACAGGAGGGGTTGTAAATGGGGGTGGGTCATGAAAATGTGACTAAAAACTGTCACACGTTTCCATTCTCAACTGAGGTTTTTCATTCTCCACTTATAGTAGAGATACCAACAGACCAGAATGAAGCTAGTTTCATAGGGGATGTCGATTGGTATATGGAAGTGAGTTTTAGGGTTTTCTTAGCTGACATGATTCTCCCTCATCATATAGTCAAAACATTTATAGTTGTGTGAAGTGTGAAGAAGGCAAGACCCCATCCAATTTTGGATGAGGGACATGAATTTCCCTCATGGTTAGTCACTAGGTAGGACTAATATTGTAGAGTGAATCATCCAGTTTTGGATCCTGTTGCTGGGGATAACCCTTTTTGTGGTAGGTTGGGGATTCTATTATTGTAGTAGAGAACCCTAACTCCAACTTCAATATAGAGATTTTTTGTAGGAAAATAATCAGGTTGGTTCCTTCTTCAAATTAAAGAAGGACACTATATTCCAGTATCTGTATCCCTTAGTGGTTGAAATTTTTGTAGGTTTACATGGGGATATAGATGAAACCTAGGCCATATAGTCAGAAGTCCATCGTATTGGGATGTCATTAGTTTTTGTCAGGGTGTTGAAAAACCTTTTTACAAATGATGATCATAACGGTACCCATATTGTGGTATTAGTTTTTATTAGTTGGAATTGGATTAAGGGAAAGGATAACTTTTTCTGGATGTTATTCACTATTCTGGAAAGAAGATAGCTAAATAGGGAGTCTATTGTAATTATTTCCTTAGTCTCATACCTTCCACTATAAAGGTTGAGTAGGGCATCTCTACTAAGGATATATTACAATTAATATTTGGTATTTAAGGTGGGATTCAATTATATTAAGATGAAAATAATAGAAGGATTAGTGTAGGCCATATGAAAATAAGAACATGATCAGGGATGATAAAGAATATCAGGTGATGGTTTTCCAGAGTGGGATATATCAAACTGAAGTTATCTCTAATGATGAAAAATGAGAGGATGTAGTATTTCAAGTTTCAAATATATAAAAAATAGATTAGAAAGTAGATATTTTTTGATAATGTAAGAAGAAAATAAAAAAGACTACATATCCTTAGGGTATGATTTATTTATTACAAGGTAGAAGGTTATACTTTTGAAAGACTACATTAATCTTCCAAATCATATGGCCACTAGTTAATTGGGGAATTTGGTCAATAATGAGATATCTACTAACAAGTGGATCTTATAATTCAAGGATCCTAGTTAGGATTCCTTAGGACTACACAATGATCGAATAATATAGGGATTTTTGACAATCTTGGATACTTGGGTATCTAGTCCAGGGAAGAGGTGATAAGTCTTGAAAGGAATGTCTCAAGGGGGATTCCCCTTTCCCTTACTATTAACTAAAAGATGAAGTGTATTTTTGAAAAGTTCATCATAGTCAGTAGGGAAGAACTCATTAAATCACATTATGTGGTCTTTAATTTTTCATTGGACAATTTATCCAGACATGATAAATCCTCTCAATGATAAAATTTATTGATGGTTTGACCTCCAATATGGGTGTACCTTTTCTAAGTGTAAGTGGTTAATCTCAAAAATGATTAATAAATTATCACTTAGAAATTCCTAATAACTTTTATTGAAGACAATATACAGGTTATTCTAGAACTAGACATCCAAAATTTGATATAAAAATGTTGGTCTCTTTCTCTAGGCATGGGATCAGGAACTTTTGAATGAGGTTTGACCCCATTTTCTTATATTTATCCTTTATATTAGTTATCCCCATATTTGTTATAGTTTGAATATTTGATGTTCGGTGCTTCATGTAGATAGCCTCTGATGGTGTGAAAAATATAGGTATATGTGGCTTCATGTTTTTGTAGTTTGAAGTTTGGAAACTAGTCGATGGTTTTGTTTATAGGTTGGTATAGTCGGTTTGAATGGATGTTTATTGGTTGCAAGTTTTCTTCATTTTAACTTATTTTTGTATTGGATTCTAACAAAACCTCAAAGTGTTTTTAGAAAATAAATAATAAAATAGAGATCAAAGAGAGGGTATATGACGTGGAAAAGTGCTCATGATAACATATGCAAAAAAGAATATGGAGGATAAATAAACTATATTCCAAGTAAGTGACTTGGTTTAGAAAAAATCAATGTAAAAAACCTAAATCAAGTAGGAGTATCCTAAACATAATAAAATAAATGTTATCATTTTAATTAATGATAAATCTTGCATGCATGATAACACAATAAAATTCACATTATCCATTAAAATGTAAAACTTATTTTGGGAAATTTTGTTGGTCACAATAAGACTTCTTCACTTAAATGTGATTAATATTTTATATTTTGCTTCTTGAGTTTTCACTATTTTAAATTAAATGATGTAGGATTATTTATTATTAAATATATGATTCTTAATAACTGCCATATATATAGTCATCATATATAGAATATAACGGTTAAAATAACCATCAAATATCATCATATATTTTTTAACATGACAAGTAATATATGGATAGTATTTTAAAGAAACTTCATATATTGTTTAGTAAAACAAGATTTTTAGATACAACAATTATTTTAAATAAACATTACATATGAATAAGGATAACAACACATTCCCATTAACAGGGTACCACAAGGGTTAGGATAGTGATGAATTGTCTTTTTATTGGGTTAGGGTAATGAATTAAAAACCTAATTAACATTAGGTTAGGGTTAGAGTGGTATGATTAGGGCACTCGAATCTGATTAAATTAATTATTATTTATTTATTAACAAAATTTTTATATAATAGTAAAACTAAATATTTTTATATTTATAAATTAACTAAAAATTTTAATTTATTATTATTATTTTTTTAACTTTTTATATTAAACTGATAAAAAAATTATAAAATATAATTATTTAATTTTACATCAATTCATTTTTATTTAAAAATGATATTTCAAATTTTAAAATTATAAATAAGTATTTAAATGGGTTATGGTTGTTAAAATAGAATTTCAAAATATAATAGGTTGTTGTTATGGTAAGGAATTTTAGGAATTAATTGGTTATAAATGGGTTTAGTTTATAAAAAATTAAATGGGTTAGAGTTCATGTATCCCAAATTTAACATGTACCCAACCCTTTTTTATCCTTATATATATATATATGTGTGTGTGTTTTATTTAAATAACCATTACATATGAGTTTTTTTTTTCTAAATTTAAATATTAAATGAACTAACATTTTTTAAGTCAAAATAAATAATTAAAACAAAAGTTCCATAGAATCAAATCACAAAAAAACATAACTTTTCAAATAAAAATTTACTTAAAAGAAATAATAAATTTTCTTACAAAAAACAATGAATAAAATTTATATAAAATAGGATAAAAAAATTAATATTCATATGAAAGTAGAACTGTGAAATAAAATATGAAGGGTTTTAGAAGCACATTTCTTTTTCGAGTTAAAGAATTATCCTATTTGCGGTGGACCAAAATATTTTTCATTACATGATAATGAAGGAGGAATCACTACACACCTATAGAGATATATCATTTATATATAAAAATATGAATATATGAAAAATTATTATATCTAGAGAGGGGGTGGTGAGGCAGGGATGGAGAATAATACATATAATATCAATTATAATTATTTTCTTTTCCTATAATAATTAGTTATGAGGTTAATCAACTTTGGGATTTTGATAATGGTAAAAAGAATCAATGATATCATATACACCTAAGCTTGTTTAGAATATATCTCTTGGATTTCGTGGAAATAAAAAGTCAAATCATTAAGAGATAGATAGGGTTTCATGAGATGGAGGAGGCACCGGTTTGAAAAGGTGAATTAAATCTATGTTATACTATGGTTATTTAAAAAACCATCATATATTTAATATATAAATAATATTTGAAAACAATTGTCAGATATAGTAGCCATAAATATATGACAGTTTTACAAAACATTATATATTACTATTGTTTCAACCACATGGCCCAAAACACCCTAATAAATGGGTTAATTAGAATTTCAACTTTATTTTATTTTTAAATGGATTTTGTTCTCATATTGTAAATAACAATAATAACCTATCAAAACAAATCAAGAATCCACACAAATGAAATATGAAAATTATTTGCGATGTTGTGATTATTTTACTTAGTTCACCTAAATGGACTAAAAATTTGATGTATACAATAATAAAGTGTTAATGTACCATATAAATCACTAATTTTATATTAGTATTACATGATTTTTTGGTTCAACTCACTATCAATAGAAATGATCACTCCCTCATTTTACATATCTACACACATCTTTAAGATAAAGTCTCAAGAAAATTCAACACACGTGTCACTCAAAATGAATATTCTAGGTCCCACATAGGTGATGGAAATAGAAACAAGGGGTTGAACTGTTGACCTTACATAATTAGAGTAATTCAAAAACAAACAAGAAAAGTGTTGGATAAAAAGATTAAATAATTCCATCACAACCCATGTGAATTTAGTGGTCATTGTGAAGGTAGATAAACTAAGTAAGCATAAATATTAAAGAACAATGAACCATGTGAATTTATAATGGTTATGATAAATCCCTAATTCAAAATTCATATACTCTATAACTACTAAAGATATGTGGATATGAACTAGTGGGTTCACTTTTTTTGGAGTGAAAACACTTTATAATATTTACTTTTACAACCTGTAGGCACAACCCATCATTTGTTTTTTATGTTGAAATCATATCATACCCAACATTTTGAAGTGGATATATTACCAAATTTTCCTTTTATTATGATTAAACATGACCATGTATATATTTTTTTATTAGGTGAGAATATCTAATTCTACCATTTAAAGGATTTATGACCATGTGTGAGCTATGTTACAACTCTAATAAAACAATTATAGTACGTAAAAAATTACATAATAATGAAAGAATAAAACTATATGAACCATTGAATGTAAAAAAAATGATGTTATTGGAAGTTGATAGTGAACTTTTTCCCTTTAATGAAATTATGAAATATTGAAGTATTAGAAAAAACAAGTGATATCCTCTCTTTTAAATTGTAAATTAGGAAACTTAATGATCAAGCTCTCTATATGATGTAATATAACCTTTAAGGCATTCCATCTATTTTATTTATAAAAAAAATATTTACCTATGGGTTATTTGTATGGAAACTCCCTTAACATTTTTATTTCTAATTATTTCTTCATAGTGATAATCATTTCTTTAAGAAATCTTGGTATTTAAACCAATGATAACAATCTTTAATGTTCACTTCATGTATCTAATAACAATTATGGTATGTTTAAATATATTCTCCAACTGTAACCTACATCAATTAGAAACATGTTATTAATAGAAATCAATAAAACATATGTAGAGTTCTTGAGTGATTCTTGGAATCATCATATTGTCGTTTTCTATATCACATTTAATACTATGTTAAATTATCTTCACATTTAGAATTGGAAGTTTAGCTTGAATTTCAATCACAATGTTATCCTCTATGATATGACCAATTCCTCCAACCCATAACTTATTGAGACCAACACATCAGCTCTTCCAGGGTTCCATACTCAAACCAATTGTGATAGGATGAGTATCACAAATAAGTTTACATGTCATCCACCATTCATTTCATAAACAGATGTGGGACTTGGGGTTGCACCAACAATCCTTCCCTCAAACCAATGACCACACAACTGCGCCTTCCCTTCAATGATAATAAACACAATAAAACATATTAAACTACTATATTTTATTATTATTATTTGGAATCACTATATGACCCCTTCTATAAGGAATAATTTTAACTCAAGGTACCACCATATATCCACATGATCCAATGATCCTTTGTTATCATTATCAAACTCGTTTTGGGCCACCCACATCACACCAGGTCTATACCAGGCCTCTAATAACACTTGGTAGGATCCTTTCCTATATATCATCCCTTCTAGGACCAGCACGTAACACCTAAAAATTCTATGGTATGATTCTATTTGAATATTACAATAGCTTGTGCTGTACGCAGCTCCGAGTTCTAGCACACCACGACCAATCAAACTAGCCATTTAAAAAAGTAGTTATGAATAGTAATTCAAACTTTTTTAAATTTTTTAAATTTTACCTTTCAAAATGGTCTACGTGTTTGGATTCATAAAATAAAAATTATCTTAGGGTGATTTTTTTGTATTTTTCTGAAAACATTCAATTTTGGATGAATAGTTAAAAACACTACATTATTGTTTAAAACCGAAATTTTTACTTAAATAATTAATTTTAATTTAAAATTATTTTAAAGTCAAAACAGATACATAATACTTATATTAGTCCAATTTAATTCATTGTAGTTATTTTATAAAAATATTAGATATATAAAACTTTATTGAACTTTTTAACGTCTTTTACCCACCTTTTAGGCACATTTTTAAATTTTCATAAAAGGTAATTTTAACGCTACTGGAAATCTAATTTCAAAAATTAGATAGACAGGGTTGTCATGATTAAGTAAAATATGGTACAATATAATGAATATATTTTTTGGTGAATAGTAACTTTTGAATTTTATTTACCATGATTAAAAGTAAATATCATAATTAAAAGTAAAAATAATATTATAATAATATAAAATTACCACAAAAAATTTCTTAATTCAATTGAATAAGTTTTTCTCAACTAAAATCAACCTTAGGACAAAAATATGATCTTTTGTGATCCACTTGGGTTATTTTAGGACATTTATTATATTTTATTTAAAGAAGAGTAAAAAGTGTTAAATTCAAATTTCAATAACTAAACCATTTTTAATATTGGTTTATATATAAGATAAATTCAACTATAAATATTCATTAGAAATAAAAAAATATTTCATACATCATTTTATTTTATTTATAATTTTTAGACATTAAATAATTAAATTTATTTAAGATATAATGATGATGATGTAATTATGTTATTAATGAAAGATTAAAATAATTGATATTATAAATACTAAAATAACTTTAAATTGAAACATTTGATTCCATCCACGAATTTTATAGGTTAATATGACATGTTATGGTTGATTAAATGTATTTTTTTGAAGTAATAAAGTTTTTATAAATTTAACAAAAACCAAGTACTAAATAGTGTCCCAATTGACATAAATGTGTTTTTAAAACAAATACTCTTTTATTAGATTATATAATAGTCTTAAAAATATAATATTTGGACAAATGGCTTAGATAATATTACATATTTCATTAATTAACCACTTTATGTTCTCTTGGAATTTTATAGTAACTATATTAACTATGTAGTATAAAAATACAAGAAGACACAGTAAAAGTTAATCTATTTAACTATTGGTTAAATTAAAAATATAAGGTTAATATGGTGACCTAATTATGTCTAAAACCTATTGGTTGAGAGGATTTGTACCCATACCCATATTATACTCTAAATAAATCTATTTTAATCTATTATAAACCAAATTTTTTTTTATAATAAATTAATATTTCAAGAATTTCTTAAAGTTACCCTTAACTATCTTATAAAAGGGTACTTCTCATTCTCTTAAATTTACACATTCAAAGACATTTGGCTTGGAAAAACCCAGATGAAATCTCCTCCAAAATAACCTCAATTCAAACTAGAGGCATTACTTTTATCATAAATCCCACCTGAGGAGTCTTTTTGTTCAAATTAAAAGGAAGCACCCGAAGAAGAGGTAATTATTTCATCACCACTTTCAGAGTTCTTTTCTTCTTATACTTCCTCTTTCGCTGTAGTTTCCAAACTAAAATAACAAATCCAGTACCTTATACAAAAAAAAAGATGTTATTATAAATATGGTACAACCATATTCATTATTCTATCCATCTTATGAATGACAAAGTCACCATACGTGCGTACGTACGACTTACCGTCTCCATGTCGCGGTGTAGTTTGTTATTCAACACATAACTATTTGGATGGGTATAATAATGCCTACAATTGATGTAAATAATAAATATATCATGTTAATTATTGTGTATATATAATATACCATCCAATTAAATATGATTTCACCATAAATAGAATGATATTGTCCCTTGTGAGTACGTACGGCTTACCATCTCTATGACGCAATGAGATTCATTCCCCATCATAACCATTCAAGAATAATATTAATTTGATGATTAAAAATAATGTTTAAGAACTTTATATCATTCTGGACACGAATCAAATACATCCTATCCATAACAAACATGACTTAACAAAACAAACATATAAAGGAAAACAAATCAGTTAACACCTGGAACAATGAAAATATTGTAATATTATTAACAAATAAATATTAGATGATCATATATGATATCATATTTATGTATTTTATTCTTTTATAATTTAATTACAATGATTTAACCATTATACTGGAGGTTAATGTACCCTCTACTAAGGAAAATTACATGGTAAGGGTTAATTTTACAATCTATTTATTATCCAAGGTTGTTTATACATTAGTATCTATTGGGAATTCTTTATCATCCACATCCATGTTTCTTAAAAATATATTTAAAAACATTTTTACTATTTACTAGAATATGGGTTAAAGTCATTTATAACTTTTTTTTGTCTTTTTATAATTTTTTTTGAAAGCATTATTTCCGTCATTTTCCAAAAAAGGTACTTTATGACATTTTAAATAAATTATGGAAAGAATGTTATTAACTTATATGGTAGGTAAGAATATTTTCCACCATTATAACATCTTAGAATCTTACCTTAGAAGCTTATTTGAATATTTTCGAAATAAATATTTTCTTTTATAATTATAAAACTTTTAAATAATATCAATGTAGAAAGATATATTTCTCTCAAATAGTTTTTCGATTGATTTCATATGTATCAACATCTGTTGTTAGATTTTATGTTTAATTGAAGTTGATTTATTATGATACAATATTCCATATTGTATTGATAATTTTATGATACGTTTGACTGTAGATGTGCTAATTTTATATCATTCACAGTTTATGGTTAACGTATTAAGACATCATATCTTAGTTTAATACGAATGTTTATGTTATGTTTCACTCTTTTCATATGAGGAATGCATTGAATGTAGTAAGTGATAGGAAGAGATAACTATAGCCCCTCGATGCATCGGTAGGTATCATGAGACCAACTAGTATCTAGGAACAAGGCCTTGATAATATTTTTATTTGTAATCTTAGCATGAGTCCTTGACTATGTGGTTTTAATGTATGGAATTATGCATTCCATCATTATGAGATTAGCTATTGATATTACATGTGATTATTCAACTAGTATAATATCAATGTGAATAATTAAATGGAATTATTTGATTTATCTTTTCCATATTATGCTGATGTTTATGTTTAAAAGTCTTGTGTTTTAGTCTTATACATTGCCTTAAATGTTTATGCTTATTTATGATAGTTTCCACTATATTTTTATCCTTACTGAGCATCTGAACTCACCCCTTTCTTATGTTTTATTTTTCCTAGGATGCGAAGAATGATATTATGAATGACCTGCATGAATATACTAAGGTAAATTAGTGTGTTTAAAGGAGGAACAATGTTATTTTTTCATTTTATAATGTAATGTAAAAATTATATATGTATCTAGTACTTCGAAGGATACTAAAGTGATCGGTCTTTAGGGACTTTATCTCTTATGATCATGCCAATGTTTTGTAATAATGCACAGACTCTGGGTAATTGGGGTCAGGGCATTATAGTTGGTATTAGAAGAAGTTTAGTACAAACCATGGAAACTAGATTTAGAAAAACTCCGATTAAAGAATATTACCCTAAGAATTACTTTGAGGACTTGTATAGAGGAACAACAAAAAAATTTAGTACCATAGATATTATGTGGGTTTTACAAGAAATAAATCTTTTTCATGATACTACAAGAGGATGTGGTTCTGGAACATATGTATCTAGGTGTGAAAACTCTAACAAAGAGTTTTGGGATTGACCCAAGGTATCCTAGTACATGACAACGTGCCTTAATGCACACCTTGTTTGACCCTCTAAGGGGATATTCTTAGGATAATTCACATTTTCATTAAAAAACATTATGAAATATTTATGAGTGAATACTTCACCAAAGATTTTTTTTATTATTATGGATTATACGCATAAAATATTCAATTTATGTTATGTATTTTACAAATTTGGAATTATGCATTACAATTTAAAAAATAATCTAGTGTATGACATAGTTTACAAATGGAGCCTAGTGGAAGGAATGGAAACACTATCAGCGCACATAATCCATGTAGTGATTGAAGTTCTATTCAAGATAATTATAGTGGAGCTGGTGATGCAACTGGTGCTGAACATCTTATAACCATACTGGGACAACTCACTCTGGTTATGAAAAATAACTTTACCCCTATAGAGCAGACTGATCCACAACGTAGAAGACAAATGTTATAACGCTTCATGATGAAACAACCACCAACATTAAATGGGACTACAAACCCATTTGTAGCTGAGAAATGGATAATTTACATAGAGAAAATATTTCATGCTTTGGGGAGTAGTGAAATGGAAAAAGTTGTCATGGTAGTTTATCGCCTCTCAGGAGATTCATATCAATGGTGGTAATTAATTCAAAACAAAAAGGAGGATAAATAAGAATCAAATATAAAATGTAGGGAGTTTAAATATATTTTCATAGAAAAATAATTTTCTCATGAACATTAAGCGGATATGGAAATCCAATTTTTGAGTCTGAGGAAAAAGGAGGATAAGAATGTCAGAAAGTATGAGGTTAACTTTACAAGGTTAGAAAGGCATGCTGAAAATTATATATGTAACCCAAGAAGTAATATTGATCAATTAATTTATGGGTTAAAACCATTCCTCTGATGAGAATTATTCTCACAATCATTCTCATCATCCGAAGATATAGTCTCATGGGCTATCAAGAGAAAAAAATGGAATTCTATAAGTATTATGAATTTATAGTGAAGAAAGAGAAGAAGAGATCTTTTGAAACCTCTATAAAAGGAAATAAGGGGAATAAGGGAAACGTTGAATTTACACCCTATAGTAAATGTGGGAATAAACACCCTGCCACATTCCTGAAGGGAATGGGAGTTTGTTACTGGTGTGGAGAAAAAGGTCACTATGCTCATGAATGAAATATGAAGAAAGAAGATACCAATGTTCAATGCTATAATTTTAAAGAGATGAGACATTATGAAAATGATTTTCCTAATCATCAAGTAAATTCTCCCCAGAAAAATAAAAGGGAGCAAGTCTAAGATTATGCGATCACAACTGCAGAGGTTGAAGATCGTAATGACATGGTGGTAGGTTCTTTAATCATTTCCTAAAAATTATCCAATTCTTTATTTTATTCTAGATCAAATCATTCTTTTATATCTTACCACTTTACCAAGAAAATTATATATTTCCAATTCGAATTAATAAGGGGGTTTTTCGTCAAAACTCTTAAGAAAAGTATCACTGCAATAATGTTCTTTCAAGCAGTTACCATTATGGAATATAAACATGATTTATTTGCTAATTTTATTTTCATACCCATGATTTAATTTGATATAATCATCAGTATGGATTGGATTTTTGACCATTATTTGAAAATTTATTATATGAATATGGATGTTACAATTTTTGATGGTGATAAGGAATCATTTATCTTTAGAGTAGAAACATCACCATCTGATTCTCATCTAGATCCACCCCCATTAGCTCTAATAAATTTAATTATTGGGGAGGAAGTAAGTGAAATAACTATGGGTGAGGAAAGGAATGTTCAAATGGAGGACATACCTATTGTGCAAGAATATGTTTATTTGTTTCCAAATGATTTACCTAGACATCCTCCAGAATAAGAAATTGAGTTTTCCATCGACATAATTCATGGTTCAAGGTCCATATTGAAGACCCCTCATATAATGACCACTATGGAATTAGTGGAACTAATGAAAAAACTAGAGTAATTGAGAAATAAAGGATTTATTCTCCCTAGTGTCTCTACATGGGGATCCCTTGTTGTTTTTGTTAAGAAGAAAGATGGATCTATGATGTTGTGCATTGACTGACGATAGATCAATGATGTAAAAATAATGAACAAGTATCCCCTACCTCACATTGATGATTTATTTGATCAATTTAATGGAGCTCAATATTTTTCAAATATTTTTCTTTGATTTGGATATCATCAGTTTTGTGTGAGGAAGGAATACATTCTAAAGACAACATTTCGAACCAGGTATGGGCATTACGAGTTTTCTGGGATGCCTTTTGGACTGACTAATGCACCCTCCGTTTTCATGGATCTAATGAATATTGTTTTCAAGTAATATCATTCTGACTTTATAGTGGTATTTATTGATGATATCTTGGTATACTTCCGAAGCTATGAAGATCCTGAAAATCACATGCGCACTATTATAAAGACTCTCAGAAGAAATGAATTATATGGGAAGTTTAGTAAGTGTGAATACTGGATTCAGGATATTTATTTTCTTGGCCATATTGTCTCTAAGTATGGAATCTCTGTTGATCCTTCAAATATAAGGAAAATCCATGAATGGACAACACCTATGAGTATAACTGAGGTATGCAGTTTTATTGGTTTACCAGGTTACTATCAGCATTTCGTCTAGAATTTTTCCTGATTGGATAACCCATTAACCAAGATCACACATAAAGGGGTAAAAATTGTTTGGAAAAAGGAGTGTCAATAATGTTTTGAATAATTTAAGAGAATAATATTAAATGTTATTAGTGTGACTATATCATCGAGGAATTATGGGTTCGTTATTTATAGTGATTCTTCAAGGAAAGGACTTGGTTGTGTCCTTATGAAAAATTGTAGAGTTATTTCCTATGAATCACAGAAGCTAAAAATTCATGAAATTAACTATCCCACTCATGATATTAAGTTATAAGCTGTAATATTTTCTATGAATATATGGAGACACAATCTCTATGGTAAAAAAATGAGATATATACTGATCACAAGAGTTTGAAGTATATTTAATCCTTGAAAGAAATCAACATGAGGCAAAGGAGATGGATCAAACTACTCAAGTAATATTATTGCACAATACAATACCACCAGGGGAAGGCAAATAAAGTGGAAAATACTTTGATCAGAAATGATCATGGAGTTTTGAACAAGATGAGAGTTGAAAGGGATCCTATGTTCATAGATCTAGTAAAGATGGATATGGGAATAATCATGGAAGGTGAAATAACAATACTTTTTAAAATGGTTTCCAAACCATATTTATTAGAAAGGATAAAAAGTTATCAAACTCATAATGATGAGTTCTAACAAAAAATTAAAACTGTTAATGATGGGATATTGATTGACATCGTATATGAAGGTGGAATTTTTAAATTTGGGATGAGGATTTGTGTTCCCAATATACCTGATCTAAAAAGGGAATTGTTGGATGATGCTCATAGATATAATTTCTATATACAACATGGTAGCACTAATATGTATTGAGATTTGAAAGAACATTTTTGGTGGGAAATCATGAAGAGAGAGATTGCTGATTATGTGTCAATATGTATGGTTTGTCAACAGGTGAAGTCTGGAAGATAACATCCCAGAAAATTCATGGAACCTCTTCCCATACCTGAGTGAAAATGGGTTGATATTATGATTGAATTTGTCATGGGGCTTCCAAAGACTCCAGAATGAATGATGCAACATGGGTCATTATTGATCGTCTTATCAAATCAACACATTTTCTTGTTATAAGAGAAGATTTACAACTTGAATGTTTAGCAAGACAATATATTAATTAATTTCGATGACTTCATGGTGTAACCTTATCGATTGTTTTTTATCGTGATCCCTGTTTTACATCATGATTCTAGAAAAATCTTCAGAAATCCCAAGATAATGAACTTCGTTTGAGCACTACCTACCACCCACAAAATGATGGACAATAAGAATAGACTATTCAGACCTTAGAAGACATATTGATGTCTTACTCACTTGACTTTCATGGTATGTGGGATCATTATTTACCTATGGTAGAATTTTTTTATAACAATATATTCCATTCAAGTATTCATATGGCACCATATGAAGTGTTATATGGATAGGGAAGTTGCACACCATCTTTTTGGGATGTTTTTGGAGAAAGAAAACTCATTGCCCAGAACTTGTTGAGGAAATAATGGGAAATGTGAAGATTATTGAAACCCACATAAAAGAAGCTCAAATTAGGAAAAATAGATATATCAATAACTGAAGGAAGGAATTGTAATTTTAATTAGGATATCATGTTTTCTTGAAGGTATATCTATGGAAGGGTGTCATATGGTTCAATACGAAGGGTAAATTAAGTCCCAGGTACATCGGAACTTTCGAAATTACAGAATGAATTGGAGTTGTATCATACCGTTTAGCAATTCCGCCAAGTCTTTATAAAGTTCATGATGTGTTACACGTATCACTATTGAGAAAATACATGCATGAACAATGCATGTGCTCACCTTTGAAGAAAAAGAACTAGAACCCGATCTGTCTTATTATAAAGAACCTATCAAGATTCTTGATGCCAGAAACAAGTGATGAGAAACCGGATGACTCGTCTGGTAAATGATCTTTGGAGAAACCATAAAATGGAAGAGGCAATGTGGGAACCTGAGGAGATTACGAGGAAGAAGAACCTGAATCTTTTTATGCAGTAATATTCTAGATATTTTAAGGACGAAATTATTTTAAGGGGGGGAGAATGTAACACCCCTAGCTCCCATGATACTCTTCTCTTTGAATAATACAATAGCTTGGGTTATACACAGCTCCGAGTTTTAGCACACCATGCCCAATCAGACTAGCCATTTAAAAAGTTGTTATGACTAGTAATACCCACCTTTTAAAATTTTATGAAATTTATTTTTCAAAATTGAATTTTTTTTGTATTAGGAATATCAAAATTAACTTAGGGTGAATTTTTGGTATTTTTATGAAAACATTCAATTTTTGATTAATAGTGAGAAACACTGCGTTATTGTTTAAAACTGAATTTTTATTTAAATAAATATTTTTAATTTAAATTTATTTTAAAGTCAAAATAGATACATAATACTAATATTAGTCTATTGTAATTCATTGCATTCATTTTATAATAAGATTAGATATATCACATTTTTTGAACTTTTTAAGGTCTTTTACCTACCTTTTAGGCGCATTCGCAAATTTGTATAAAACATTATTTTACCGCACTTGTTAATTGAATTTCAAAACTATGACAGACACGGTTGTTATTAGTAAGTAAATTTTGGTTCAATAGGATGAAAATAATTTTTGGTGAATAGTAACTTTTGAATTTTATTTACCACAGTCAAAAGTAAATAGGGAAATTAATGTTAAAATTAATATTATAACAATATAAAATTACCCCAAAACATTTCTTAAGTATATTGGATAAGTGTTTTTCGACCAAAATAATCCTTAGGACAGAAATATGATCTTTTTTGATCCGCTTGGGTAAGATTAGGACATTTATTATATTTTATTGAAAGAAGAGTTAAAAGTCTTAAATTAAAATTTTAATAAATAAAAAATTTTAATATAGGGTTATACATAAGATATATTTGACTGTAAATATTAATTAAAAATCTAAAAAAATTTCCTACAACATGTTATTTTATTAATAATTTTTATACATTAAATAATTAAATTTATTTATGTCCTAATGATGATGCATTAATTACCTTATTAATGAAGGATTAAAATAATGGATATTATAAATATTAAAATAATTTTAAATTGAAATTATTCATGTCATAAACAAATTTTCTAGGTTAATAGGACATGTTAGGGTTTATTTAATGATTTTTTTGAAGTAATCAAGTTTTTATGACTTTAACAGAAACCAAGTAATAAATAGTGTCAAAATTGACATAAATGAGTATTTAAAACAAATACTATTTTATCAAATTATATAATAGTACTAAAAATATAATATTCATCCAAATGAATTAGGGAATGATACATATGTTTATAAGGAACCAATTTTTGTTATATTGTCATTTTATAGTAACTATATTAACCATGTAGTATAAAAATACAAGAAGACATGGTAAATGTTAAACTATTTACCTCCGGGTTAAATCTAAAAGATAAGGTTACTATGGTGACCTAAACATGTCTAAAACCTATTTGTTCAGAGTATTTAGACCCATACCCATATTATCCTCTAAATAAATCCATTTTTATATATTAGAAACCTAAATTTGTATTATAATAAATTAATATTTCAAGATTTTCCTAAAGTTCCCCACACCTCTCTTATAAAAGGGTATTTCCCCTTCTCTTAAATTCACACCTCCAAATCCATTTGGATTGGACAAAACCTCCTAAAATCCCCTCCCAACTACCCTAAATGCATCCCAGAGGCCTTAATTTTATGATAAATCTAACCTATTGAGCCATTTGTTTCAAATCAAAAGGAATCACCTGAAGACGAGGTAATTATATCATCACCTCTTTCAAAGTTCTTTTATTCTTATACTTCCTCATTCTTTGTTGTTTCCATAATAAAATAACAACTCCAGTACCTTATACATAATTATAATTTTTTTATAAATATGTTATATCCATATTCATTATTCTATCCATCCTATGAATGAGAAAGTCACCATACGTGCGTACCAATGACTTACCTTCTCCGCATCATGGTGTAGTTTCTTATTCAACACTTCATTATTTGAATGGGTATAATAATGAGTATAATGGATGTAAATAATAAATATAACATGTTAATGATTATTTATATATAATATACCATCCAATTACATTCAATTTCACCATCAATATAATGACATTGTTTCTCGTACGTACGTATGGGTTACCATCTCCACGACGTGATGAGATTCATTCGCCATCATACACATTCAACAATAATTCGAATTTGATGATTAAAAATAATGTTTAATAAATTCATATCATTATTAATATGAATCAAATACATCATATAGATACCAAACACAACTCAAAAAAACAAATATATAAAGGAAAATGAATCGGTTAACACCCAAAATAATGGTAATACTGTAATATTATTAACAAAGCAATATTAGAGGTCATATATGATATCATATTTATGTATGTGGTTCTTGTATAATTTAATAACAATGATTTAACCATTATACAGGAGGTTAACATACCCTCAACCAAGTAAAAGTACAAAGTAATGGTAGATTTTACAATCCCATTATTATCAAAGGTTGTTTATACACAAGTATCTACTGGGAATTCTTTATCATCGACATCCGTGTTTTATAAAAATGTATTTCAAAACATTTTTACTATTTCCTAGACTATGGGTTAAATTCATTTATTCCCTTGTTTGTTTTTTTTATAAAATGTTTTGAAAGGAATCTTTCTTTCATTTTCCAAATAAGGCACTTTATGACCATTTCAACAAAATAAGGAAAGAATTTTTTATATTATAAGGTGGGAGAAGCTATTTTCCGCCATTATAACACCTTAAAATATTCACATAAAATATTATAAGAATATTTTCAAAATAAATATTTTATTTTATAATTATGTGAATTTTAAATTATTTCAAAGTAGAAAGAGATATTTTTCTCTAATAGTTTTTGGATTGATTTCATCTAGGACAACATCAAATTCTGGATTTTATGTTTAATTGAAGTTGATTTATTATGATAACATATTCCATATTTTATTGATATTTTTATGATATATTTGACTATATATGTGCTATTTTTAGGTCATTCATGGTTTATGGTTAAAGTATTAACAATTCAAATGTTGGTTTTATTTGAATGTTTATCTAATGTTTCACTCTTTTCAAATGAAGAATGCATTGGACGTAGTAAGTGATAGGCGAGGCCCACTATAGCCCCTAGATGCATCAATATGTCTCATGAGACAAACTAGTGTCTTGGCATAAGACCTTGAATTTTTTTTTATTTTTAGTCGAAGCACGAGGCCTTGACTATGTGGTTATGATGTCTTGCAGTATGCATTCCATCATTATGAGATTAGAAATTGATATTACGTGTGATTATTCATCTAGTAGAATATCCATGTGAATAATTAAATGGAATTATTTGATTTATATTTTTCATATTATGTTGAAGGTTATGTTTACAAGGCTTGTGTTTTAGTATTATACATAACTTTTAATGTTTATGATTATTTATGATAATTTTGGCTATATTGTTATCCTTACTGAGCATCTGATCTCACCCCTTTATTTTGTTTTATTTTTCCTAGTATGCAAAGAATTATATTATGACTAACCTGTAAGAATATGCTAAGGGATATAAGTGTGTTCAAAGGTGGCACAATGTTACCTTTTCATTTCATAATGAAATGTAAAACTTATGTGTGTATCTATTACTTCAAAGTCTACGAAACTGGTCAGACTTTTGGGGCTTGATCTCTTTTTATAATGCCAATGTTATGTAATAATGCACTCACTCGGCGTAAATAGGGTCATGGTGTTTCAAAAACATATTCCCTTCTAGGTTTTTACAGTTTATCCCATTTTCATATTCAAATTAATGATAAAAAAGACTATTTATTTTTTGAACATTTTCATGGTATCACACGGTGAGATATATCATTATGTATTGTTTTTTATTTAGAGATAATATCAAAATAGATAAAGTGAAATGGTTTCTCTAGATTTGTGGGAATTTAAAAGGTGATTATATGGGCCATAATGACTGGTGATTAGTTTAGTGATACCGTGTAAGGTAACTACTCCCTAGAAATGGATCTCCCCAAAGATTGAGTCCATCCACACTTTAATTTAGTAGTGGAATTTTGGTGCACATGTATTGGGTTGAGATTCAGAAAGGCATAGTGTGGTGTATGTTAATGCAACATATCCCAGTGTCCTTTTTTCAAATGAACCTATACCTGAGTGGTATAGGCTCCTACATGGAATCTTGAAGGTCGAGGGTTCAACCCTTACTATACATAGTTACTGTATTGGTGTTTTTATAAGAAACCATATTTTTATTACACACTTAAACATGATTTATTACCTAAAATATTCACTTGATACAACATAGAAGATCTATAGGTCTAGTGTATTTGGGGATTGAAAACATTACATAATGAGTTAAAACATGAAACACAACATCTTTATTGAAAACATCCTTTGCATGACCACTTCATTCCCTCATACATAGAATTGTATGGGATAACCTGAAGACATGCATAAGAAAAGGGTGATATATAAAGCCTAGTAAGGGATTAAGAAATACATAACATGAATATTAAAATACATTTTAGGAAGTAGGCATATCAATGGAGTGCAATAGAAAGATGAACATGAAGGCATAATATAGCGTGGTTATCATAACATTGAAATGTGGAAAAAACACATAACATGGTATTAGCATAAGCCAAGGATAATTGAAAACGGATCATGAGTAAAACCTCATTTCACTTTAATTAGAATGAGTAAAACCTAATTTAACTTGGCGTATCATGAAACTAATCGTTACCCAATGAATTGGAGTGCTATTAGAGCACACCCTTCTTAAACATTTCATTTCATGCATAAGTGTGCCACATAGACCATACAACATGGATTCATTAAACATCAACATTTCAATGATAAAGGAATGTGGAGTTTATAAATGAAACTCTATAATCAATATGTAAATGTTCATAAAGGTGAATACCCTTAATAGAGAAATGAGCATGTTATTCACTATATAATGAATTTGTCTAGGAAAATCACAGTGCAATTTATGCAGCATAACGACGTGACACAAAAATTCATAAAAATGATTGATGAGAGAGAAAGGGGTATCTCATCATATGTATATGAAATGGATAGTAATGTGGTCATATATACAAATGTCCCAACATAAGTAATAGAATTTAGATTCACAATACAAAATAATTTCTTGAATGTAAACGAGAAGAGATAAATTTGTTACAAAATTTTGGCATGGTAACAGGTGTACATGAGAGGCATTAATGATAGATAAAGGGGTATGAAATAATTAAAACATAAATAAGGAAGTATGGGGGAGGTGAGAAATCCTAATCCAACATTTATTATTGAAAATAAAAGGGCATCACAATATTAAAAAAGATGGATAAAATGAGAAAGGAAGGAATCCCTTACTTAGAAATGTGATCCCAAAGTCTTTGAAGATGCTTATTTAGAGTTTGGGACACCTTGGGGGGATTCTAGAGAGATAAGGGAATAAGATGGACGATCTACAAATTCGTTGAGTGAAGAGGAAGTGGGAGTTTGGGTAAGTTTATATAGGAAAAGGGATGGAATTCTTTATTATTTATGTTCTGGAAACCACACATTAAATTATTCAAAACCACAAACCAGCCCATGGTTTTTTACCTTGGTTTTTTCCAATGGGGAGTGCAAAAATTATTTTAGAAGTCCAATGTCTAAACTTATTTAAATATTAAGTTTTCTTATGTGGAGGTGAATCACACTCTCAAGGAAATCAATTTAAAAAGCTAAAATGTTTTATAAGTCCTGGAGGGTCCACTAAATCTTTTTAAAATAAATCAAATAAACCTGAAACCATATTATTTTAATGGTAATACATTTATTGCCTAAACATACCGTTTATTTTATTTTATTACATCACTATTGGTTCATTATGATTTCATAAAACATATTATATAATGAAATGATATTTAATTTTTACCCAAAAATTTGACTATCTTAGAAAATAATGAAAAATTCAACGTTGGATAATTTCGACATCTTGATTCCAAAAATAATAATAATTTTTTCTTAATAATTTCCTAAATACGTAAGTTTTCACTTTTAAAATAACAACTGACATTTATCGAAAATTCATAGATATTGACAAAAAAGCTTTCAAACCATAATAAAATTTACAATTGAATTTATAAAAATTATATGATCATTTATATTTAAAAAGAAATTAAATAATAATAATAATATTTTATTAAAATAATATTTAATTAAAAAATCCATTAAAATAGATCTCTTAATTGAATATTAACTAAAAATACTATTTGCGCTTTAAAAAATATTTACAAAGTAATAATGGTAAAATGAATGTATATTATTTATAAAAAAAATAATATACCTAGTCATAGTGATAGAGTATTGTTACAAAACCCCTTAAAACACCTTCATAAGACCTTAGGGTAAGGTGCGTGATGGTGAAAAACTCTTGGGGTGGCTCGGATAACATCTCTCGAGTGGTAATCTCTATCAACTTCCACATATCCTATAGGTGTTTCTGCTCCATATTGATGTATTGAAGCTCAGATTGGGCTTGTTCAAGATTGAAGCCCAATGATGCCACCTCCTTTTTGATCTCCAACAAATGGGCTTCATATGGATCAATTCTACTGGTTGCGGCCACCAATTCCTTTATCTAAGTAAATTGGATTTGTTAAATCCCTATATTTATACTAATCATGTGATCATTGTTGAATGGTTATATTACCAATGGTCACAATTCTTAATGGTGTTTTAAAATCGAAAAAATAAAACCATGGAAGTGTATATGTTTTATATAACCATTTTACATAATAAGACATTTAAAAAGACCAAGAGGAATTTTCATTAATTAATGATTGAGTCGTTACAATATTACCCCCTTAAGAAATTTCTCCCTTGAAATTTTCTTTTCCCACACAAAAATAGATGTAGGAAACTCTGCCTCATCACTTCCTCCAATTCCCACATTGCTTCTTCAAACTATTGGTTTCTCCACAACACTTTCACTAGGGGCATTGTCTTATTTTGCAGAACTTTTTTCCTATGATCTAAGATCTTCACCATCTTCTCTTAATAGGAGAGTTAATTCTTCAATGGTACCACCTTTTCATTTAGTACATGTGATGGATCAATTATGTAAATCCTCAATAGTGATACATGGAACACATCATGTACTTAATATAGGTTTGGTGGTAGTGCTAGTTGATAAGACACTTCTCTAATATGATCAAGGATCTCAAAAGGGCCAATGTACCTTGGACCAAGCTTTACCTTCTTCCCAAATATTATAACTCTCTTCCACAATGATAAACAGAGAAATAACATGTCTCTTACATCAAACTCTAGGTCTTGTCGATGATTATCAGCATAACTCTTTTGTCAACTCTGAGCAGTTTTAATGTGCTGCTGGATGGTCTTAACCTTCTCCACCATTTCATTGACTATTTCTAGACCTAGGAGTTTTCTCTACCTAACATCATCCCATCATGCCAGTGTTATGCACCTCTTCCCATACATGGCTTCATAAGGAGCCATTTGGATACTTGATTGAAAACTATTGTTATACGAGAACTCAGCCAGAGGAAGATGTTTATCTAATACTATTTTTAAGTCTATTGAGCCTGCTCTCAACATGTCTTCATGTGTTTGGATAGTTTGCTCAGATTAGCCATCAGTTTGAGGTGATAAGCCGTACTAAAGTTCATATATGTATCCAAAGCATGTTGAAGAATCTTAAAAAAACTTAGAGGTCAATCTTGGATCTCAATTGGATGTAATAGATAGTGGTACTCCATACAACCTTACCAAGTTTCTGATTTATATCTGTGCCAGTTGATCCAGTGATAAATCCTCACGATTAGAAATGAAGTGTGCAATCTTTTTAAG
The DNA here is from genome assembly GCA_963277665.1 of Viscum album. NCBI lineage: Eukaryota > Viridiplantae > Streptophyta > Magnoliopsida > Santalales > Viscaceae > Viscum > Viscum album. Next base: position 807,213,199 of record OY728140.1, on the reverse strand, counting down.
ATGATCCACAATAACTAAGATATAATTGTTTCCTTTTGATATTATTGGATGTCCAATGACAGAGACCATGGTGATGTTCTCCCATTTCCATGCTGGTATGTGTAATGGTTTCATCATCCCCTTAGACTTGTGTCTCTCATCCTTCACTTTCCGACACACCGGGCACATTGATGTATATTCAATGATCTCCTTCTTCATGTTATCATACCAATAATGTTATCGGATATCTCGATACATATTTGTGTTTCCTGGGTGGATGGAGAAATTTTAACTATGTGAATTATCCAAAATCTCCTTCTTTAGCTTCAGACATGATGGGACGCATAGTCTTTTCTCAATTCTAACAATTCCTTCTCTATTGAAATTAAACTGTGAGGATTTTACTTTTTTGATAGTCTGCACCTTCTTCTGAATTCCCAAATCATCATTTTGAGCATCCTTTATCCTTTCCAAAAGAGATGGTTGAGCAATAATTTGTGAAAGGATTTATGATGTTTCCTTATTTATTATTCCCAATTCCATCTTCATGAAATCCAAGAAGATTGGATCCTTTTCAATTCTCATTAATGATAGAATTTCTGGATCCTTTCTACTTAGAGAATCTTCCACCTTGTTCGCTTTCCTATGGTGGCAATGGATTGAGAATTTATAGTCTTTGATCATCTATAACGATATTCATTTTCACATATTGAACTGTTTCTATGTGAATATATACCTGAGGATTTTGTGGTTCGTATATATTCCACTGTTCTCCCCAAAGAGATAATGCTATAAAATTTTCAAATCGAAGATTACTGCAGCCAACTCCAGATCATGTGTTGGATAGTTTTTCTCATGAACATTCAATTTCTTTGAATCATAGGCATTGAATTTAGCATTTTTTATCAACACACAACCTCAGACCTTCTTCGAAGCATCACTAAATACCACAAAAAGTTATCCACTTGTGGGTATTGTGAGAACGGACACAGTGATAAGTCTCCTTTTAAACTCCTTGAATCTTTCATCCCATTAATCACTCCAATAAAACATGACTCCCTTCTGAGTTATCTTGATAAGAGGGTTTTACAATCCTGATAAATTTCTCAAAAATTGGCGATAATACCCAGATAACACCAAGAAGATATGAATATCTGTTATCGATGTTGGCCTCAACCATCCCTTTTTTATCTCTCTTAGAGGGATCCAGAGATATCCCATTGGTTGTTATGATATGACCCAATAATGAGACCACCTTTAATAAGAACTCAAACTTTATGTACTTTCCATAGAGCTTCTCCTTTTGCAAGGTCTCTAGCACAGTTCTTAGATTCTCCTCATGCTCCTCCTTGGTTTTAGAGTATATTAGAATATCATCAATAAAGACATCAAAATATTTGTCGAGGTAATCTCTAAAGGATCTATTCATAATGTCCATGAATATTTCTAGATAATTAGTATGTCTGAAAGGCATTAATATGAATTCATAGTGCCCGTATCTTGTATGAAAATTAATCTTTGGGAAATCTTCCTTCGTCACCCTTAATTGATAATATCCCGACCACAGATCCACCTTGGAGAATTATTGTGATCCATGTATCTGATCAAACAAGTCATCAATTCAGGTCATAGGATACTTATTCTTTATCGTGTTTTTTTGAGCTCACTATAATCAATGCAAAGGCGCATTTACCCATCCTTCTTCTTGATAAAGAGGACTGGTGCACCCTATGGTAAAGCACTTGGGAGTATAATCCATTTATCTAGATTCTCTTGTAATTGTTTCTTAAGCTCCTCAAGCTCCCCAAAAACCATTATATATAGAGTCTTGGATATTGTCAATGTCCTAGGTATAAGATCAATTTAGAATTCAACATCTCTTCTTGGAGGAAGACCAGAAAATTCCTTGGGAAACACATCAGTGAATTCCCTCACAACCGGAATGTCTTCAAGGATGGTTGTTTCCATAGAATCAATCATCTGAGAAAGATATGCATGCTCATAGGGCAGTAATATCCATGCTTGAGATGATATAGCTAAAGATGATTTATCCTCCTCCTAGAACTTCTACAGAATCAGGGGTTGATTTGACACATGGAGAGTGATTTACCTCTCATGACAATTTATGCTGGCTCTATATAAGGAAATCCAATCCATGCAATGAATTACATCAAGTTCCACTAGATGGAGTATGATGAGGTTCATCAGGAGGTTCAATCCACAAATTATGACAGGGGAGGAGTTATATTCATGGGATGCAATGATTTCCCCATTTTCCATACTCATCGACATCTTTACTTCCATGGTTGGTGGTGGTGTTGGGATTGTTCTACTACACTTTCATGATATAAAATAATGTGTAGAACCATAATCAAAAGGTATATTCACTATTCCTGAATGAATAACTAGCATACATGTCACCACTTTATTGTCGGGGTTCAATTCTGCAGTAGTGATAGAAAAAGCTATCCCTTGATGCCTTGGAAGATGTGGGTTGCCTCTGAAAACCCATGGATTAGGGAATTGATTTGCAATGTGCACTGGTTCTCTATAGTTGAAGAAATGGACAATGTGTTGAGAGTCAAACAGAGCATTCCACTCTTCTATCGCAACTGTGGGTTTTTCTTCTCGGCAGTTAATGGCTAGGCGCCCTTCTCTTCCACACTTAAAGCATTTCTTCTTCCCCTTCTGGTAATTTCTGTGGTGATTTTTTCCACACCTTTGGCAAGTGAGGTGCCGAATCTTCTTAGTAATATTGGAATTATCCATCAGACCTATATAATTTAATTCCACCTTACACTTTTTATCACCATGATACCCCTGAGATTATCCGATCTACATTTTAACCTTGAGGGAACATCGAAAAATTTCCTCATAGCAATCGAAGTCACGGATCACCAGGTCTTTCTGTAGGATAGGTTTCAGAACACCAAAGAAGTGGTCAAACATGAATTAGGGAGTAATAAAGAAACCAGAGGCATAACCTAAAGCCTTGTGAAGTTTGACTCGTATGATCTGAAAGATTTGTATTCTTTTTTACTTGATGGAAAAGTAGTCCCTTTCCATCTTAAGTCATTGGGTACGTGGAAAATATTTATCAAAAAACATATTGTAAAAATACTTCCATTCCAATGCCTCAATATCCTCCTCAGGCTTCATATTTGTTATCAATGTACACCCTTGATTATCTTCACCCTCCATATGATAAGCATCCAGGAGAACCTTATCTTTTTCGGAACATAGAAGGATGGAGAAGACCATTTCAACGAAGTTGATCCATTGTTCGATGATTGAGGGATGAGATGATCCATTAAAAGTATGAGGCCTTTGTCTCATGAATCTCTCGATATAAACTTTTTCTTTCTTAGGGGGGTTTAACGTTCCTCTTAACCCTTGGTTCTATTCAAAATTGGAGTTAACTGAGATGGTATCGTGACAAAGTTTTCAATTCATGCTCCCATCAGATTGGGCATCTCATTGGAACAATTATCACATTGATCTTCGCATCAATTGTATGCCAAATTCCTTCTATTAGTGGCCATTGGCTGGAATAAAAGTGAAGTTAGGGGTAACAGATCAAGGGAAATCGAAGGACAAAAATCGATGACTTATAAATTACTTTTATTCCTTCACTTATGAATTTATAGGCTTCAATATATGCTATTCATGATCTAATTTCTAACATATATTCTTAGGGGAACATGTTTTATCTCCCTTAATAATGGTTCATACTATGCTTCTAAATTTACCAAAACATATCCCCTAGGAGTTTTATAACCAAGAGTTCAGCAAGGCCCATTTTTATCTACTAGGATACCCCAGTTCAAGCCCGAAACTCGTTGTCAGAGTTTTCACTCCTAGGTACATCTATGCCAGAGCCACTCTACCAGCTTTTATCTGGACATGGATATATTTTTATGATAAACCACTTACTGAATACTCACCAAAACATAGGGATGTTTTTATTATACTTAGTCTAACCCCAAGGCTTTCACTAGGGTTTTCTAATCCTAATCCCAAAAATAACTAAACATATCCTCTGATACCAACTATAACAACCTTGATTTTTCTTACACACTTAAACATGATTTATTACATAAATATTCACTTGATAAAAAATAGAAGATCAAGAGGTCTAGTGTCTTTTGGGATTAGGAACATTACCTAACAACTCAAAACATAAAACACAATATCTTTATTGAAAACGTCCTTTACATGACCACTACATTCCCTCGTACTTTACATTTCATGGGATAACCTGAGGACATGCATAAAAAAGGGTGAGCTATAAAGCCCATTAATGGAGTGAAAAAGGCATAACATGAATATTAAAATACATATTTTGAAGTAGGCATATCAATGGAGTGCAATATAAACATGAACATGAAGGCATGATATAGCATCATTATCATGACATGGAAACGTACCAACAACACTTAACGTGGTATTAGCATGAGCCAAGGATCATTGCACATGGAACATGAGAAACCCATCATTGCACTTGAACTAGTATGAGTAAACCCTCATTGTACTTGATGTATCATGTTACTATTCTTTACCCAATGCATTAGAGCACTATTAGGGCACACCCTTCTTAAACATTTCATTTTATGCATAAGTGTGCCACATAGATCATACAAAATGGATTCATTAAACAACATCATTTCCGTGAAAAAAGAATGTGGAATTCATACATTAAACTCTATAATCAATAATTAAATGGGAATAAAGGTGAATACCCTTGACAAAGAAAGGAGAATGGTATTTAATACACAATGACTCTGGATATGAAAATCGCGGTTCAATTTTGGCATCATAATGACGTGACATAAGAATTCATAAAAATGGTTGATTAGAGAGAAATGGGTATCTAATAAAATTTTTATGAAATTGATAGTAAGGGGGTCATATAGACACATGTACCAACATAATTAATGGAATTTATATTCACAATACAAAATAATTTCATGAATGTAAATAAGGAGGGAAAAATTCCTTACGAAATTTCGGTATGGTAATGGGTATACATGGGAGGCATTAATGAGAGATAAAGGGGCATCTCATCATTCAAAAATAAATAGGGAAGTATGGGGGAGGTTTAAAATAATAATCCAATATTTATAATTGAATATAAAAGGTCATAACAATATTAAGAAACTTATATAAAATGAGAAAGGAAGGAATCCCTTACTTGGAAGTGTGATCCCAATGGTTTGGGAGAGGATTGAGAGAGGATTATTGGGAGGTTGGAAAACCTTGGGAGGATGCTATAGAGAGTATGGAAAATGTTGGACGAACTCCAAAGGATTTTAGTGAAGAGCAAGTTGGATCTTGGGTGGGTTTATATAGGGAAAGGGAGGGAATTCTTTATTATTTAGGTTTCAAAAACAACACATTAAATTAATCAAAACCACAAACTAGACCATGATTTTTTCTCATGTTTATTTCCAAAGGGGATTGGAAAAAATATTTTATAAGGCCAATACCCGAAATTATTAAAATATTAATGTTTCTTATGTGGAGGTGAGTCACACTCTCAAGTAAATCAATTTAAAAAGAAAAAATGTTTTATAAGTCTTGGAGGGTCCACTAAAGCTATGTAAAATAAATAAAATAAACCGAAAATAACATTATTTTAATGGTAAAACATATATTGTCCAAAAATACCATTTATTTTATTTTATTACATCACTATTAGTTCATAATGATTTCACAAAACAAATTATATAATTAAACAGTATTTAGTTTTTACCCAAAACTTTGACTGTCTTAGAAAATTATGAAAAATTCACTGTTAGAAAATTTAGAAATCTTTATTCAAAAAATAATAGTCATTTTATCTAAATAATTTCCAAAATATTTAAAATTTCACTTTTAAAATAACAACCAGAATTTATCAAAAATTCATGGGTTTTGGAAAAAATAACTTTCAGACATTAATAAAAATTACAATTGTATTCCTAAAAATTATAAGATAATTTATATTTAAAATGTAAATTAATAATAATATTTTATTTTAATATTGTTTAATTCAAAAAAACATTTAAATAGATTTCTTAATTGAATATTAACTAAAAATACTATTTTGACATAAAAAATATTTACAAAGTAACAATGATAAAATGAATGTATATTCTTTATAAAAAAATAATGTACATAGTCATAGTGCTAGGATCTTGTTACATAACCCCTTAAAACACCCACATAAGACCTTAGGGTAAGGTATGCTAGGATGACGTACTCTTGGGGTGGCTCAAATAACATTTCTCGAGTGGTAATCTGTATCAACTTCCACTTCTCCCATAGGTGGTTCCACTCCAGATTGACGTATTCAAGCTCATCTTGGGATTGGTCAAGAGAAAATACCAATGATTCCACCTCCTTTCCATGCTCTAAAAACTAGGCTTCATACGCAGTAATTCTAATAGATGAGTCCATCACTTCCTTTGTCTGAGTAAATTGCATTTGTTAAATCCCTATATTTATACTAATCATGCAATCATTGTTCAACGACTATATTAGAAACGATCACAATTCATAATGGAATTTTAAAATCCATAAACATAAAACCAAGGAAGTGAATATTTTTACCTAACCATTTTACATTATAAGACATTTAAAATGAACAAGAGGAATTTTCATTAATGAATGTCTGGGTCATTATAATTTTAGTAGTTGTATCCAAATGCCTTGGTGAGATTTTAGTTCATTTATTCGGTAATTAGGGCATTTGGGCCTTTGGGTTTCACACGTAGGGCCACTGGGCTATCAATAGAAGCTAAAAGTAAGATCTTGGATGGACCATAATATAACCTAACACATCTTGAAGACATCATAAGCATTGTGACACGCAGATGCTACTCGGTGGGTGACCTTAAGAGAGGTATGGTGGTGCTAACTATTATCAAATAGCCATTCATCCTATAATGTGGGATCAATGTGTGCCCTTCCAGGTGAATCTTAGTACACTGGGACTAATATTATTATGCTGAGAAATATGTTAGTGGTGTAGTGGGGTGATTTGAAAGCATCATCAGGTGGGTTAATCAAAATAGAGATAGATATAAAGGAAACTGTCATCTAACCATTCTCTAACATGTTATTTTGGAATATAAAGGTTACCAATCATAGTTCATCAAACAATCACTAGGAAATGTCTTTGGAAGGGTATATGCAATACTCATGATTGGTTCAATAGGTGAAATGAATATATAAGGGGGGGGGAGATATATGGATAATGATTGATGGATTACATGTTACAGGCTTCTCATGCCAGTGGAAAACATGTATCTATCCTTATAACCATTGGGACTTTAAGAAACCCATGTTATTAGGCCTATATGGATCTTAGCCATTAGGTTGTCCATTGGAAAAAATAGGCCTGGTTAGTAATTTCCATTCCTTGTGGGAATGGATGAGGCTTGACCCACTGGGGTTCCTTGGTGTGTGTGTGTGTGTCTGGTATTTTACAATCTCCTCTGCCAATAATGATTATATGGTCTACAAAAGGGGATAAGTGTGTGAAATGATTTTAGGATTTTGGTAGTAGGATGTAGTGTAAGGGGATTTGTAATGAAATCATAGAGTAGTAACAACTGATAGTTGGCCACAGTGCCAAAGGACATGGGAAGTGAGTGATGAGAAACTAGTGAATCCAATTAGTGTTTGAATAATTTTCTTAATGAAACCAATTGTTATAGTTTTATCTCTGAGGGTTGATGTTTTTTCACAAGGTGTTTTTTTGGGGATGATAGCGGAAAATCAAGGTGTAGTTTTAAAATAGGTTTTTCTATAATTTTATCATAATTTAAGGTTATGAATTGAGATGAAGTTTTTACTCCTTGATTACTAGTGTAATTTTTTAATGTTTCTCAGTGGTTTTTTAATCCCTAATATTGGAGTGTTTTTTCATATAAAAAATATATATAACAATTTTAATGTATTTTTCTCAAATAAATACTTTTTTTTTCATTTTAGAATCTAAAAATAATATAAAATGATTTTATATTGGGACTGATCTGTTCTTCCATAATTATTAGTGTCAGAGAGTGGTATTTCATTTTTATTTATCATTGAATATAGGGGATTTATTTCAATTTATGTCTTTTTATGTCGATTAATTTAACAGGAGAAATAATTTTACTCCTAGGAAATAATAGGAAAAAATATATAGAATCATGACAAGATGGAGAAGGAATTAAATAAGAAATTAGAGAAGTTGGAGAATATGAATGATGATTATTGGTAGGATATGAGATATTTTACAATAATCACAATTTAGATTTATTTGTAAGATAAAACAATACAATAGGTGTTGAATCTGAAAGTTATAGAGGAGATCTAAGAAAATATTGGGAGTTGTTATAAATCATAAACACTTAATAATAATTTATATTTGGAAAAAAATTACCTCATAGGGAATTCTAGAGATTAGATATTTCGTTAACCAACTAGATGAGTTGAATAATATTTTGATAGAGATGTCTTAAATAGGAGTCAATATCTATGATAAAGGTAATGATATGCTTATTTAAATATAAGGAGAGGATTAAGATTTACTTTTATTGGGTTTTTTCTAGGTTTATATGATAATTACATCGACATATTTATATTTCTAAATAATACTCTAATGTTGGATGATGTTATTTTATCATAGTTTATGAATAAGACACAATGAAAATCCAATAATAGTGAATCTTTAGGAAGTGGTATTCATGAATTGATAGATGTAAATAGTAATTATGGAGGCTAATATGAGGGAAAAAGAAATTTAAAGTGTTTTTATTTCTATAAGGAGGGTTATGATATGTTCTATAAATCATTTAAAAAGGGAAATGAGGAAGAAAATAAGAGGCATGAAATAGAATCTAAGGATACTAGTGTTAGTTTTATTATGGGTGAAGTCAATTTACTCTCATTTAGAATTTATTTTCATAATTCAGTTCTATAAAACAAATTATATTTTGAATCCACATCTACAAAACAAATTAAACAAAAGGGGAATTATTTTATACATACTAAGAAGGTTAATTTAGGAGATTGAATATAGGAAACACATATTTTTTGGTGTCATATCTATTTGTGGTATTTTTAACACTATGAATTTTGGTTGTACTCTAGTGTTGAGGGGAATGCGATATGTGATAGGTAAAGAACAAATTAACCTAGTAGTGCTTTTGATAATGATGGATTCAAAAGTTTGTTTGAAAATGAATGGTAGAATTTTTAAAGATGGTTTATGATGTACATGTGAGGTAGAATGGTTAACATATTTCATAGAATTGATGTAATGGTGTGATATAAAGTGATAAAATACAGTTGAAATGAGGCCTTCATCAGGTATGTGGCACAAAATATTTTCTTTCACGAGCCAAAGAACATTGATTAGAATGAAGAATGTTTGGATTCCAATGAGGTTTATGTCTGGTGTTTTAGATATTACACTTAAATCCTTTTCTTTATAGATTTCCTCTAGTGAAGAAGATATTAAATTTCAAGATATAGGTGATGTGCTACTATTCCTAGATAGTAAATGTAATATTATCAACTTAGAGTATTTTGAGAAAGGGGGTAGTTTAATTCTATACGTTATTCAAATTATTTGGTGAAATATATTATGGGGGATCTAAATTTTATTAGTTCTGGTCTTGTTCAATAGGATCGTTAGATGTAGGTATGATGAATAATTCGATGTTTGGGTTTCTTTTTCTAGGTAATATGTTTGTATTTTGTTTAAAATGAAAAATAATAATATCATATATTTCACAAAGGGTGATATATGTTTCTATAATAACAAATTTTCTTTCTAACTATGTTTTTTGGATGTGGTATTCATATTTTATGGGATAAAGGGTAATATTTTTTATTTTTGTCCTAATTTATTTTTCTAATTTGATATAAAAATGAGTCTATTTTTTTTGAAATTTTACAAGGCATCAGATGGTGAGATTGATTATTTTTTTTGAGATAATAATAATTCAAGTAAAGTTCAATATTCAATGATTTTTTTAGAAATTGAAAAGGTTTTTATAGGTTCATTAAAAGGGGATAGATATGTGTAATAACTTTAGGTCATGTGGGATGAAACTAGCAATGGTATAAGATTATTTAGTGGGTTATTACAAGCGTAATTGGTAGTCGGGCATCAGGTACTAGGGATTGAAGAGTGAGTGGTGAACAATTGGTGAAGCCAATCCATGTTTGAGGAGGTCTTTTAGTGATGCCACATATTTGAATTTGATATTTGAGGGAAGAAATTTTTTCACAAGGTATCTTTTGAGAGATGAAGGAGGAATATTAGGGTATGGTTTTCAAATAAATTTTTATGTTATCTTTGTAATTGAATTTATAGTATTGAATTTAATTTTTTACTCTCTAGTTATTATTGTAATTTTTCAAAGATACCATATGGTTTTTTATTCCTCCACATTGGAGGTATTTTCCATGTAAAAAATCTATATGTTGATTTTAATTTATTCTTATTTAGTAATTACTTATGTCATATTTTGATATTATCACAAAAATTTATTGCATGTTCTTCTATCTTGGAGACAATCCATTCTTCCCTAACACCATGTTAGCTTCTAGTAAGACATCATCTCTATGACACTATCACTCATCGATTATCAATAATGTGTAATTTGATAATTATGTTTGAAATTCCAACCTACACAATAATCTCTCAATATAACTAAACCATCTTAATTCATGGGGGGTGAGATATTTTTAAATCAATGTTTATGATTTCACTTCTAGTGAATTTTTATATAATTTTATTAGATTATTACATGAATAAATTATTCCTTATGAGTTTTCCAAGTTAATCATGAATGTAGTTGATAATATTTAGTATAAGATCTATAGTAATTTATCTATGAAGTGGAAACATGTAGTCTCTATCATATTATTCCTAAAAACCGATCATGATCATACATCGTTCATTTTACTTAACCATGGAATTGATCATTCTCACCTGTCGTGTCACAAACTAACCCATACCACCTCTGGCCCAGAAACCCCTGTCATTTTATGGAAATGCTCTAAGATAATTCGTAATCCCCAAGAGCTATAAACTAGTTTTTTGGAATCAATAAATATACATTGAGAATGGTTTCACCCAAATAGAACAATTTTAAACAATATATATCCAATTAGTAACCCATCATGGCCTCTCTAAAATTTTGAAATCGATACACATGAGTATATATAAGTAAAAAAAATAATTTACCACCATTCTATAATGTAAATAAAATCTCAATGAAATAAGGACAACCTCATATGATAATATAAAACATCATGCATACTATAACCATAAAATGGTTCAAGTATGTTTAAACAAAAAAATTAGTAAGGAAATTATAATTGTTGATATATGAGTATTATTCTATAAAACTAAATCCAAAAATGAATAAAAAACATTTATCCATCTCTATGTGACATGAGAGCTCAGTGTCACCATCTAAATATCTCCAATTCAAATGATTTTGAATGTCCACTGATTTCAATAAGTGGCTTTCCATTAGCTATAATTGCCATAAAAAATTCTATATACACCCATAGGGTTCATGTAGAGTGTGAGTATAACTATCCAAGAAGGATCCCACCAAGTGTTCCATGAGTAACCTTTGTCAGATAAAGACAAGATTTCTTGTAAAAAAACGATATGAAAATACATTTTATTATTTTAAATAAAAGTATCATGTAGAATCACTTTAAATAATATTAAATAATAATATAAAATTGCATCTAAATAAGTAGTCCAAAAAATGCACCATGGTAAAAACCCTAAGGTAGTCAAGGTCATTGGAACCCTATCATACTCATATAATCTCTTTGATCAACCCAATCATAACAAATATGGTACATGATCTTCTAGGTAGAACCATTTCAAGTACTAGTAGTAATTCATTTCTATATAATAGTGTTATTTAGTTAGTGTTTCATAATCCAACATTTAGTATAGTGTAGCATGCCTAGTAGTGATACTCCTAGTCTTCCCACATCTACACCAGGACTCCCATTTTGTCTCCCCTTTTAATGAATTAAATATTCATTTTAAAAACCATTCAATGTATCTATTTCTTTTTAAAAAACACTTTCTTTAAACACATAACATGCCGTTTTAGTTTCCATATAAAAAATATTTCTTTAAAAATATTTTACTTTTCCAAATAAAAAAGAAAATCCTTTGAAACAACTATATCACATATAGTTTCTCCTTAAAATAATATATTATTATTAAAAATTATTAAAACACACTTTTTAAAATATGTTAAGAATAAAATTTTCATAAAAAATTGGTAACTCAGGAAGTCACCTAACTTAATCAAGTTAAAATTCTTTCCAATAGCGTGAAGCCAAAAGTAATAGCGTGAATAAACCCTTATAAGATAAGAAAAATATCTAAAATTCACAACCCATTCCATAAAATTCAATTAATATTATTTCAATGCCTTAATGTACCTAGTATAGGAATGAAATCATGAAATGAGGGAGAAGGTCTCTAAGGAAGAGAGGGAACCACTAACTTAATTATATCTAAGATATTCTTCATCAAAACCCACTTGAAATTGGTCTAAAGAGGATGAGAAAGAATTTTTGACATGTTAGTAACTTTGATAGTTTGATAATGGGTTAAAATATAAAAGAAAAGCATTTAAATATATAGTTATAGTTCAAGAAATTCATATTTTAATAAAAATGGGCATGCCCCACAGTTTGGCAGTACGATTTTTCAAATTGTGCACTAACCATGTGTTTGGAATTAGACACACATGGGGGTGCCACTTGATTTAGACTCATAGTTTGATAAACTATGTTCCAACCATGATAATTCTACTATAATAGGTTATAGTCCCTATATAGATGAGTCATGCGGTTTTCTCTAACCATGTATAAACCACGTTGTAGGCAAATTTTCTCAAATCCAAAATTTTTAAAGGAAAAAGATTCAAAAATAAGGAGAATAATAAAAATCTGTATAATCAGAAATTCTTACCAAAAAAAGACATCATGATTGTGAAAATTATCCCCACTATATTACTTTCCCCCCATAACCTTAGCTTTAATGTGGGCGATTAATAAATAGGTGAGGAAATTTCTCCCTTAAAAATGATTCTCGATCCCAAGTCTCATGATAATAACTCTCATGTTTCAACAACACTTGATTCAATGTAATGGATTTACCACACATTAATTTATATTAATATTCCATAATCCAAAATTGATGTTCAGTCACTAAGACATCTATATCCAACTCTATCACTTCAAAATTCCAAACATGGGAGAGGTTAGGGTGATAATTTTTCAACTAGTAGATGTGGAACATATTTTGAATAATCATCAGTTAGTGGGTGAAACAAAATGATAAGAAACCTTAACAGTATTCATAAAGATATAAAATTATCCTACATACCTCAAATTAAACATCCTATACTTCTTGATTTTTCAAGGACCTAATTAAGGTGATATATTTAATAACACCTTATAATACCTTATCTTACAAAATTCTCATTTCCATGAACAAAGTCTCTCTCACGACAGTCTTGCATATGGGAAATTGATATGGCTAACTATGTAAATATTCAAAAGGATCCATCTTGATCACTGACTGGTAATTATAATAATAATAATACTAAACCACTTCTATATGGTCATCCCATAATCCTCCAAATTCATAGAAATCAATCTTGTAGCATATCATTAAGAATTTGGATTCCCTTATCTATCTTCCCATCCATCTATGGAGGGAAATTCATACTTAGATTCACCTGGGTCTCATTTCCCTTTGGAAGCCTTTCCAAAATTGGGAGGTAAACTAGGGATATCTATCAGAGATGATATCATAAGGACCCCTATACAACCACAATATTTACTATACATAAAACTTGTAAAGATCCTTAACCATAGAGGAATCCTTATTCAAAATAATGTGCTGATTTAGTTATCCAATTGATAACATCATAGATAAAACTATTTATATAAGGTGTATGATTAAATACAATAATAAATACCATGTATATATAATCCCATTTCTTGGTGGTTACATATAAGAGGCTCATATTTAATCTAATGTCAATTATATCATCATGAAACAAAATATTCTATTTCATGTATTATACCTAGCCACCAATATCATCACCTCATATCATATAGCATCTTGGTGGTACTTGGGTGGAAAAACCATTACGAGTGATGAAAATATTTAATCACTACTTTTTTCATAGATATAGGAACTAAATATATGTTTCATAAGTATAAAATACCATTGGGAAATAGAAAAAACTCATAAGTAGTCTCCCCACCATATATACTTTTCCCAATATGCTATAACACCTCAACTCTTAATGACTCTTGACAAATGATCTCAAGATGAGAATGCATCAACTAAATTCTAGTAAGAAACACATACTACTTATCTTCATCATCTCCAAATTCATCCAAGAAAAGAGTCCATTAAGGTTCCATTCAACATTATATAATTTATAATCCCAATAATGTTACATCCTTCTAAGAATGTTGGTGATCGCATTCCCTTTTCTAGGTGCGTAGGAAATTTCAAAGTCAAGTGCTTTAAGGTATTTCAACCATAATATTTTCATAAGATTCATATATTTTTGAGAAAATATATAACTAAAAATTTAATATTATTAATACAAATAAATCTCTCCCTAAAAAGATACCATTTAAAATATTTTTGTACATGCGTAACCACTAAAATCTCAAGGTAATGGGTTAGGTAATTATTATCTTGTAGTAAACATTGGTGAGAACCATATGAAATGACATGATAATTGTACAAAATAACATAACCCAAACCCATACCTGATTCATTTTAATAAATGACATATACTAAATTGAACTTGTTTATAATCAAGATAGGAACTAATTTCAACTACCACTTTAAATCATCAAAAGTTACATGAAACATAGAGCTCCATTTTAATTTCAAACATTTTTTAGTGAGAGTAGTTAATGGTGACATAATCTAGGACAAATCCATCAAATATATTTGGTAATAACTTGTTGGGCCCAATAATATCCATATATAAAAACATTCCTTGGTTCTTCTCAATACATTACAACTCTCACCTTTTCATGATAAACTAAAATTCCTTATTATGATACCACTTTTCCAAATAATTTGACTTATTATATCCTAAATCTTTAATTTGATAAATTTTCAAGGAGGAAATGATCATTTAGATTCCCTAAAACAATTATAGGATGATTCTCATGATCATATTAAAACTTGGATTAAATGACGATATCATCAAAAAATTGCACAATACAGGAGTTGGAGTGTCTATTAAATATTTGGTACATAATAATCATAAATACAATGGGATAATTGGTTAACCAAAAAAGAATCACTAGGTATTCAAAACGTCCATACCTACTCCAAAATGCAAGCTTAAAATTGTCAGATTCTATAACCCTAGGTTGATGATATCCCAACAATTGTTCAATCTTTGAGCACTAATTTTCAAATTTTATAAAATAGTTCATAAATATAATTCAAGGG
Organism: Viscum album; assembly: GCA_963277665.1. Taxonomy (NCBI): domain Eukaryota; kingdom Viridiplantae; phylum Streptophyta; class Magnoliopsida; order Santalales; family Viscaceae; genus Viscum; species Viscum album. The sequence goes on along the minus strand of OY728140.1, from coordinate 807,197,697 downwards.
ATTAATATTATTAATAGTTACAGAGTTAGGCTTCCTATAATGAATTCATAATCGGAGAGTCCCATTAACATTATTACCGAAGAGAATCAGGGTGGTCTATAAAGATACATTAGGATAAATTAATCCTTTTAATTATAATTCATCTAGTTGAATATTCAAATAATTCAATTCCACTGCTTCTATATGTTAATAAAGAATCAAAATCAAATATATTCTTGGTACTATAGCAATATAAAATTCAACATCCCACTATTGGGTGAAACCCGAGAAGTTATATGAAAAAACCTTAAAAAACTCATTGAAAAATTGAGATATATCACTCCCAAATTATCCCTCATAAACCTCTACTAGATGGTATGGTACCTCACATATTGATATATTAGCCTCATGAAGATTAGTTCCCACCTGATTTGATTGTGAGTCCCATTATCCTTGAAACACACAAGATCTCCCATCTGGGGTGGTAAAAGTTACAATCTGATGGTAGTAATCCATGTGGGCCTTGAAGTTATTCATTTGATCTATTCTAATAATATTATATAAGATATCTATTTTTATAAAAAGGAAATCCATGTAAGATCTGCTTCTAATATAAAGATAGTACGTGAATGACTTAAAATTCATTATTTCTTCTTCTTCCCAAGAGTTGTTGATTTCTTTGCAACATATGTAATAAAATAAGATGAAATTTAAAAAAATACATGATACAAGAAGAAAATAATTGAATTATAGGAACCTATATCAAATAAATTGTCACCATAGATGAATAAATATGGATAAAACTTCACACAGTTTTTGGTTCTGCATTAGATTCCATAAATATATGCTCCACTACATGTAATTGTGCACCTCTAAATGGGCCTTAGGCCTTGCACTAGCCTAGGGATTTCTCCTTAGGTGAATATTCCTATAGGGTAAAGTATTCACACCTATATTCCCATTATATCTATAAAATACCACCTTAAAGGAATCATACAACATAGTTTACCCCTTAAGATTATTAGAGTCTACAAAACTTTTGATGTGATGATATTCCTTTATAGAATATTAAAATACGACCTAAACACCCATAATACTTACAAGAATTAGGCTGTATTGGTATGATGGCCTCATATGACCAATATTTACACACTAATATGATGTAAGAGGCCTATATCCCATGGATTTCAATGATAAATATTGTGATAATTTTTTAGATGCACTGCCATTTCCTCTTCGAGACTCATCTAATTTCCACTTATTTCTTGTGAAGATATCTTCAATTATACAAAGAATAGATGGAACCTAAATCATCTTTGATATCCCATCATGATCAACCTCTACCATTAAGGATTAATCCATGACTCCAAAAAAAGATTTAAACTTCAATAAGAAGCCTTGAGATTGAATGTCAACTTATAATCCCATTTAAAAATTCTAGGCTTTCAAATCTTCATTTGAAACTATCTTAGGAATGAATTTAATGAGATCAGTAAACTAATTAACATACTAAATTACCATAAAATTGAATTATTGATGGAAAAAACATCTCACGATATATAGAAAATTACATGGTATCATGTAATAAATTACATGTGAAAATAAACTTGAAGTCCTTAAACATTGGATTTTCATGATTCTTAGCTTTAAAAACTAACTCCCACTATTTCTGTATGGGACTCTCAAGAATAAGATTGCTATATTTCACTTTGACCATATCCTAGTTCTTAATGAAACCAAGAATCATACCAATATTCTATATCCAATCCCATAACTCTTAAGGATTTTCTATTCCCTAAAAGTATAGATACTTATGGTGAAGTAACTCCTGAGCCCAATTCTTATCTCCATGAACCTACTTCCTTACCCTGAGTTAGTCCAGGGCCTACTCCTTGATCCATAGATTAAACTATCCATTCCTCAGCCACAATTATATTTTGATCCATTGAGGGATTAGCTCATAGAATTTTATCCCCATATTCCCCCTAAGAGTTCACAGAAGGATTTTAAGGGGACATAAAACTACAAGAATTTAAATAAAAAGAAACAAAAAACAATTAAAATAGGTATATAATCTCAATTTAAATCTTAATTTAAATATCAAATATCCATTTAATAATTTAAATAAACATATGAAAACATTATATAGAGGAAAAAACTAAGAAATATTAAAATTCATATCATTCACACTTTGATTGCATGATTTTGCAAACCATTAGCTAACCAAGAAATTCATACAAGATCTAGGTAGTAAGCCACATGGTTTACCAAAATATGAACTATTTGATTAGAGAACAATAAAAATACTCAAATAAGGACACTTTTTTGGTTTCATGTTATGTAGCCCATGTTTCTTAACTATATTTCCTAGGAAAGTCCTTTGACCCTCTATTTTCTGACCTTAAATTTCTCAAAATCCAAAACCAAATCAAAATTCATTCCAAAATTATGATTTTCCAACATCCCATAGAGACTTAAGGATCGTCATGATGAGTTTTTTATAGAAAATATTATGCAACCAACCAATCAATTACCAATTATCCTATCTTATTCCTACCATAACATCCAAAATTTCATAAATCCAAAAACTAGGCTCTGATACCATTTTTTCATGAAACAACCCAGAACACCTCTAAACTAGGAACCTAATATTGTATATTTCAAGGCATGAAGGTAATTTCTATTCCCCATGGGATATAAATTGATACATAGGCATTAAGAAATGTAACTTATGAATGATTTCTTAGAAATATACCAATTATAAACAAAAGGTCTTTGACCATGAACTTGAAAATACCTCTCTGTAATTTGGTGAGTCATGCACTCGATTAAGTGAATCCTAAACAATAACTCACAAATGTTCTACGATGTAAATAAAAAATCATAGAAACAATGACAACCACATATAATAATATAAAACATAATACATAACATAACAAAAAAGTGGTTTCAAGCATGAATAAACAAAGGGAATAATATTGGAGTCCAAATTGGTGATAAATGAGCATATGCCTACAAAACAAAATCCAAAAATGAATAAAAAATTTCAACCCATATCTGTGTGAAATTAATTATTATTCCCACCATGTTACCATCTCCTACCTAAACTCAATGACCATGAATATCCATCTCTTCCAAGTGGTTTCTTGACTTTACCCACATTTTCTAAAATAAGGTCTCCATACACATGAAGTGTGTATATACGGTGTGACATAACTATCCCCACAGTATCTCACCATGTGGTCCATAATTAACCATTGTTATATAAATATGAGCATGTTAGTTTAAAAATAAACATTATAAAAAAAATAATATTTTAACATTTTAAGTATTAGTAGCATACTTAATCACTCCAAACAACTGTAAACAAGAATGTAGAAGGGAATGTAAATAAGCAGTCCAAAACAAGAACCATGGGAAAATACTTATGGCATAAAATTTCATGGGAACCCTATGATCCTTGTACGATATCATTGATTGATCTAATCATATCCATTCCTATAATCATCATTTTATGGAGATTAATGAAATGTATGAGTAGTAAGTCACATCCAAATCATAATTTCATTTAGTTAGTGTGGTGTAATACAAATCTAGTTATTGTGTGTAATGATTTGTGGTAATTTTCATAGTATTCCCACCTATGTAACTATCTTACTTTGTTTTATACCATTTAAATTATTTTCATTTTAATTATAAAAACTATTCCTTGAATATATTACATTCTAAACAATAATTTTATTTAACACATAACATGTATTTTTAGTTTTGACATAAAAAATATTTCCATAAACCATTTTACTTATACAAATAAAAGAGAATCATTTGAAATAACCATATCACATATATTTAGTCCTCAAAAAACTATAACATGATTTAAGCCAATTTTAATATTGTTTTTCAAATAATTCAAGTTCGATTATTTCATCAGAAAATTATAATTTATGAAACAAACAACATTAATCAAATTAAAATAGTCTATAATAGCATAAATCGACAAATAATATAGAGAAAAGGCCCTTATAAAATAAGGAAAATCACTAAAAATCACAACCCATACAATAAAAGTTTCCTAGTACAAAACATTTCCCCCCATATCCTTAGTGATATAAAAAAGTGTTAAAGGAAGAAGAAGATAACCAAGGAAGAGAGGAAACACTTTATTAAATTTTTATAAGTAATTCTTACATAAAAACCCAGTTAAAATAGACAAAAAGGGGGGGGGAGAAAAATGTCAATGTCTGAAGGATCCTGGGTTTTTTGAGAATAGGTTGAAATAAAGGAGAAATGAGTATAAATGACAAGTATTTTTTTAATAATTTCACATTTAAATCAATCTAGGAGGGGTCCATTATTTATCAAATTGTATACCAATTATTTAGTTAGCAGTAGACATACCTGGTGGAGCCACATGGTTTTGATGTATAGTAATATTGGGACACCTTTTATTTCACCATGATGTTTTTTTATATTATATTTTTATATTTAATTTTAAATTTATTATTTTAGATCAATATATAATGTCTTATTTGTGGTTTAAATGATGTTTAGGACATGTCAAGAACATAAATACAAGGGAAGAATACAAGAAAGAAGTTTTTGGGGTGCCTAGAGTGGTACCTTTGCATTTTATAGTTGACCATTCCACAACATGAGGGTTTGTGACATTGAGTTCATGTTATAGGAGGATCTATAGTACAATATAGTGGGATATATTATGGATTCTATTGAGAGAGGGGATGATACCAATATGTCTCTTCATGATTGATTGTGTAGTGGTCTATGTGCCATGCCATAGGATCCTGGGTGAGGGTCCAAGAATCCCCATTGTATCATATCTACTAGTTGCACTGTGGTACTTGGACCACACCATAGTAGGCTCATTATGGGGGTGAACCTTGTCATGAAGCCCCTCACAACACCATGGAAGCATGCCATAGTGATATTTATTTTTTAAAATATTCAAAAGGCCATTTCCCCTATCACATTTTTAGGGCCTTTGGCCCTATTCCTTCAACCCTCTAATGAGGAAATCTTGGGAAAGAACTATTGGGATGCCCTGCTTTCCTATACCTTATATAATAATATTTCTTTTAATTTTATTTTAATTATCTTAGGCATAACTCCTATTTAACACATCCAAAATCTCCCATCTTCCTTTCTCTATGTTTTTTAATTTCTTCTGAAACCCTATATCCATTTCTGGGTGAATTTGGGGTTCAAGAAAGATATAATAATGGCTATTTTCATATCTAGTTCCTATAAAGGGTGATTCTTGACTCGTTCCGGAATTCTCCATAGAATGATATGTGTTATGATACCATTATAAATTCTTGAGTTATGTGGTTTTCTAAATTTACTTTATTTTTTATTTCATTAAATTCTTTAGTGTTAGAAATTAGATTTAATATAAAGTGTAAATTATGCGATGCTTGGATGAAGTCATTAATTGTTGTAATAATTTTTTTGTCTTGGAATATTAGTTTTTCTTTGGATTTTGATTGGATTATTTTTAAATTGAATGTTTATGAATGCCACATATTAAATTATATTCCCATGAGGCTTTTTAAATGGGGTTTTATAAGAAATTAAATGATTATGAAATATTTTGGGTTTTAAAGGAAGAAATAAAGGTTTAAGAAAATTTTTGAAACATAAAATGGTGAATTTATAAATTATTTAAAAGTATTGAAGTTTTTAAATTTCAAATGAAAGGGGAATAACTTATAATCTAGAGTTATCTTTTGTTTAAAGTCCCTTTTAGCATGCTAAATGTGTTCATAGATTGTTAAGAACTTGTGAATCACCCATTGTATTTTTTGTACTTATTATGGGTTATTTGTATTTTTGGATGGATATATGATGTGATAGAGTATATTATATACAAGTGTGTTAGACGTGAGATGTGGTATATTTCTTGTGTCCCTTGATGTTTTTTATTGCTTTCATACCACTTTTCTTGATTTTTTTCATCGGAATCCCAAGTAACTAAGTAGTGTCCCAGATGTGTAAAAACTATAGTTGAGTATATTTCTAGCTAGATAGGGACTAGGTTTCTATATGAACCCATATGGTTCTTTATGGAATATGTTTCTCCAAGGATTGTTCTGGTACTGGTTAGTTCAACAAGACTACTGGGATGTGCATATTCTTTGAGGTCCACCTAAGGTTATTATCTCCAATTTTGGATCATATTACTTGAGTGCCAAGGTTAATATCCAATGATTATTGTACCTTTATTGGTGATTTCACATAGATTATTTCATTTTCCTTATTTTATTTCCTTATGCTTGTTACTAGTGGCACATATATTGTTATTTATATTCATATTTCTTTTTGACATTGAGGTGCTCCATGATTTTGATCTTTTTTATGGGAGGGTGTATTTATAAATTGGGTTTAAGGGATTATTTGAAATTTTGTTTTTTAAATCAAAACGAAATGGTATGTTTTTTTTCAAATAACCATTTGAAAATGGTATTGAATGGATTTTGAAAGGAATAATTTAAAAGGAAAGGGTTATGGTTTTGAATTGAGAGAAATGTTTGGACTATCTCAAAAAATTAATTGTGATTTTTTATGGTTTATGGATAAGTAAAATTCTACTTTCATTATAATATATTACAACTATCATTCATGACATGATTATATAAATGGATGTCATAGACTCAGTGGGTGGATACCTACTAGGTTTTTTAGATCACGCCTATATATATGCTGTATGTTTTATGTTTAATATCAGTTTTCTTGTATTATGTTTGGCTAATGAGGATGAGTTTGGATGTGGTGAGAAACCAATGGTTGCATGGTGTTGTATTGGGTTGGGTTTGTTGTGTTTATTTTTGGTATGTTGTGTGTTTTCCAACACAACCTTCCCTTATTTTATTTAGTTTTACATTCAAGTTCTTTTTGTATATTTATTTTTAGATTATTTATGATTATTGTAATTTTTGGATGCTTTCAATTGATTAAAATGTGTTGGATCACTATAATGGTTGATTGTGAATAGTTTGGTTGGCTTTTATTTTTCCTATAATTATTTAATGTTGTTGGAAATCTAAATACTAGAATTCCCAATGTATATTTTTGGTATAAGGTATGGTTAATTTAACTTTGATTTAAGGGGAAAATAATTCACAAGGTTCTTCTTGTGATGCTAAGGAACAAGTTTCCAGACCATTGGGTTTTTGAATTCCCTTTGGGCGAGTGGTGGGAAAGATCAGGTGCCAGTTCAGGTGGCAGTCCTTCCTAGTTCATTATATATGGTGTCAAATCCTAGATTCATGTTACGGTACTAGGTTTTTTAGGATTATATCTTATTATCTTTGGATGTTTCACGGTAGTTTGCAGCTTGGGATATTGAAAATTGAGAGGTACATGCAAGGGAGGTCCTCATGAGATCATTTTCATTCATAAAGTCACGTTTCCATGAGTATTCAGGACTTGAATATTTTGATTTTTATTTAAATATTTCTTGTTTTTTATGTACATTGATGTGGATATATTATAATTGGATTCCCAATGAGTATATATGTGATTTTTGGATTCCCGTGGCATTTTATGTGAAATTTATTGTTAAACTAGGGCTACACATCCACATGGTATATAAAATCATACAGAGACTATGATGATTCTTCTATGAAATTCATAGATCTTATCACATGGCTAGAGTATGTCTTGAAAATCCATACTACCAAGACACACACAACTCTATATCTCTTGGATATTTTTTGTTTTAATCCCTCTTGATCCTGGAAATATTTTAATGCAATTCTCTCTTATTGTAGATGAGTTAAAGAGGGGTTTTTGATGTTTTATTTTGTATGAGATAATTTTTTGGTGAGGTTTATATTTAATATTTGATATTTTTTATAATTTTTTATGTTTAAAAGATACTTTGAGTGTGATGATGGGTCTTCTTGAAATATCTGATTTTAAAATTTGGGTTTGAAAAGTCATTCAAAAATAAAAACATTTTGTCTCTTATGAACTATTTTTTAGGAAAGTTATTTTATTATGTTTGGAAAATTTTTCCAATGGGGGAGTGGTAATTTCTGTAATTTTTTTTAAAAATGGTTATATTTGTTGGAGTTTTAAGGTTTTTATATAGGAAAAATATTGGATTTTGAATTTCTTAGTGGAGTGGAAAAATAATTTCAAAATTGTTATGAAATGGTTAAATGTTTTTTTGGTTCTAAAAATGGAATAGGTATATTTTCATGATTATCAAATAATTAATTGAAAAAAAAGTTATAAAAATATTTTCATTAGGAGTTGGTGATTTCTAAGAAGAATTGTTTTGCAATATATACTTGAAATGATTTATTTTAGAGAGTGGTGTTTTTGATATTTTTCCTATGGCTTGCAAAGGGACTATTTTTTTAAGATGCGAGGAATGAAATTCCTGGGTTCATGACTTGTGTCATTTTTGGGGTACCTCCCAGAATCACCAAGAAATAAAATAGAAGGTTTTACTTTGAGTTGATTTGTATAGTGGGACCTCTCATTTCATGGAGTGTTCCCTTCAGCTTTGGACTCAACCTTGAATCTCAATAGAGAGGTGATCCCATGATGTTTTATCCTTTTTTATCATGTTTTAGACTTATAGAATTCACATTAGTGGTGGGTAGTTCTTTTCTCAAGTCATTAGAATTTTATTCTTCAAATTCAATTCTTTTCTAAATGACCCTTTGTGTAATTAAATATTTATCTTTATCATTTTACACAGATTATCTCTAGAAGTTCTGTAAGTTTGGTTTCTAGAATAATTGTTGAGTGTAACCTCATGTGGGATATTTGTTTGATCATTTTGTAGGATTAATTTGGGATTTGGATACAGTTAAGGGCTTGTGGTAGCTCTACTTGGTGGTTTTTATTTGGGTGTTTTCTTGATTGTTCCTTACGCGACATTAGTTTGATTTTATATCCTACTTGAGGGGTGGAATCTAGTTTCTTTTGGTTTTGTGGTCTTGGATGCAGTTACATTTTGTGGTTCTTATTATGTGTATTCGATGTTACATGGTTGAGGTGAGATTCATGTTGAGTAGAACATGGGAGACCTTTGGGTTCATTCATGGGTTATTAGGACTGATTTTTACATTTACTGAGCACCCAAGGGTATTGGTTTTGTTTTAAGGGGTCACCATGAGATGGTTCCCCATATATGTGGTCATAGTATACCCACAAGTAGTGATTATATGAGGTGATTTCCCTTATAGCTTATTATTGTGGCTTGGATGTGGCTGTTTGGTCTGGAGCATTTTAAACTAGAAGTAATTAATGAAATCCTTTGTGGTTTTTTGATGAGTTTTGTTGGAGAATATGTAATTTTATTTGGTTTTATGTTTTAGAGTTTGGGATTAGTTTTCTTAGGATGGCAGACTATGTCCAGTAGTTAGACATTTCTTTTGGTGATTTCCTTATCTTGGTAGTGCTTCCATTTTGTTTCAAAACATTAAAATAATTCTAAATTTTGGGGATATATTGGTGGGTCTTCACCCTTAGGGGTCTTTGAGTTAGGTGGTTGTGGTTTAGTTCTGCTTGGAGGTGTTGGTTTCTTATGAGGATTTGGTATTTGTTTTTTTAGGAATTTTGTTGGATGGTCTTGGATGACGGGTCTTGTTTGATGGTTTCTTTCTTGAACATCCATTCAATGTATTTATACTGAATCTACCCACTCTTGGAATGGGATGTAGAGGTCATTGTCATTTGTCAACTTATTTTTTCAACTGATGGATTTATGGGGGTAGAAAGCAAGATGGCGAGGAGAATTGGGACACCAATTGTGTCACTGTGGTGTTTTTATATTAATTTAATTTTTTGCAGCTCATTTTAAATCTTTGGGTTCAAATCGAGAATATGAGTCTCGGTCGAGGTTCGTATGATATTTGGGATGTTTCGAGAGCATTGATTTATGGGAAGAATGATTAGAATAAGTTTTGGGGATTATTGGAGTTGTACCTCTACATTATATAGGGGGAATACATCACAACATGATGGGGTCTAGTGTGGATACCGTGTGCTAGTAGGATCCATAATGTACCAGAGTGGGCTGTGTCATTGGGGTGTTTGGGTGATGTGCTGATCACCCTCAACCTTTTCATGGCGTGCTATACTCACTACGGGGAAAATGAATTTTTGCAATGGGCCCTACACCTGTTGAAAATAGTTCCTTCTAGAGGACTATTTTTGATGAGATTTTAATCCCACCGCAAATGCTATTAAATAAACATGTATTTGCAATGGGTAAAACATTTGTTGCATATACTATTGGTGCACCATCCCGCCAAGATCCAGGAATATGTATTTGCAGTGGGAACCAAGTCCCGTCGCAAATAGCCTTGGTCATATAAAGGTAATTGCGACATGATCATTCACCCATCACAAATACTATGTAAACAAGTGATTATTTACAATGGGACCCGAAACAATTAGTTTTTTAACCGCCACCAAAAGCATTTATTGAGGGAACTATTTGTGACAGGTCCCATCGCTACTAATCTAACCTATATACACCCCTGAATTTTTTCGCTCCATTCACCAATTCACCTATCCTTTCTTTACTTTCCACCTACTTCAAGTAGAAGTATACATTTTTACTGGGAAAGAAATTTTGAAGTTTGCAATGCACAAAAGATTAATTTTTTTGTGGTATTTATGTAATGTTTTAATTTGTAATTTTATTAATTTTGTTTCTATTAGATTTTAACATTATTAATTAGTTTTAATTAGGGTCAGTTAGAAGTAATTATTTATAATCAGAAGTAATTATTTATATATAGGAGTAGTTATTTTAAATTTTCAATATTTAATTTTAATTAGTAGTAATGTTTGTAATTAAAAAGTAAATAGTTTTAATTTGTAGTAACTAGTTTTAATTAGCGGTAAATAGATATAATTAGAGTTAATTTTTAATAATTAACAGTTATGACTAAACAAGTGGTGATTAGTAATAATAAGTGGTAATTAGGAAAAATTAGTGATAAATAAAAATAATTATTAAAAATTAGCATTAATTAGAATGATTTTTTATAAATCAATAACAATTATTAATAATAAGTGGTAATTAGCTATAATTAGTATAAATTAGTGCTAATTAGTAATTATTATTGGTAATTATTAACAATTAATGGTAATTAGTTAAAAATAATGGCAATTATTATTAATTAGAGCTAATTATAAAAAAATAGCGATAAATCAATATAATTATTAAAAAATAGCAGTAATTAGAAAATATTGACACCAATTAGTAATAATTAGCAGTAATTATCAATAATTTGCAGTAATTAGTAAACAATGTTATAAACTAATAAAAATTTATAATAACAAGATATATTTAATAATAATTAGTAATAATTTGCAGTAATTAGTAAAAATAAGGGGTTATTTGATAAAATTAGCAGTAGTTAGTAAAAATTATCAGAAATTATTAAAAATTGGAAGTAATTTGTAAGAAATAATGATAATTAATATTAATATCATTAATTAGTAATAATTAGTGGTAATTAGTGGTAATTAGTAACAATTAGTAATATTAGTAATAATTGATGATAATTAGTAATAATTAGTAATAATTAGTGGTAATTAGTAATAATTAGTAAAAATTAGTTGTCATTAGTGATAATTAGTAAAAATTAGTGGTAATCAGTGATAATTAGTAAAACCTAGTGGTAATTAGTGATTAGTAGTAAAACATAGTGGCAATTAGTGATGGTTACAAAAAATTAGTGGTAATTAGTGGAAATGAGTTGTAATTAGTAATAAATAGTGATAATTAGTAATAATTAGTAATAATTAGAGGTAATTAGTAATAATTAGAAACAACTTGTAATGATTTGTTATAATTATTAAAAATTAGCGATAATTAGTAAAAATTTGTAACAATTAATGTAAATTAGTAACAATTATTAGTGATTATTAATAATTAGTAATAATTAATATTAATTAGTAATAATTAGTAGTAATTAGTAGTAATTAGTACTAATTAGTAGTAATTATTCATAATTAGTTGTAATTAGTGGTAATTAGAAATAATTAGTGGTAATTAGTAATAATTTCTAGTAATTATTAATAATTAGTTATAATTAGTGTTAATTAATAAAACTTAATGGTAATTAGTGGTAATTAGTGAAAATAATGGCAATTAGTGGCAGTTAGTAAAAATTAGTGTCAATTAGTGGTAATTAGTAAAAATTAGTTGTAATTAGTACAAATTAGTACTAATTAATAATAATTAGTGGTAATTAGTGGAAATTAGTGGTGATTAGTGGAAATTAGTGGCGATTAGTGATAATTAGTAAACATTAGTGGTAAATAGTGGCAATTAGTGAAACTTATTGATAATAAGTGTTAATTAGTAATAATTAGTGATAATTAGTGGTAATTAGTAATAATTTGTGGGAGTTGGAAATAATTAGTAATAATTATTATTAATTAGTGGTAATTAGTAAAAATAGTGGTAATTAGTGATAATTAGTAAAAATTAGTTGTTATTAGTGGTAATTTGTGGCAATTAGTAATAACTAGTGTTAATTAGTAATAATTATTAATAATTAGTAGTAATTAGTGGTAATTAGTAATAATTAGAAATAATTATTGGTAATCAGTAACGAAATAGTGTCAATAAGTGGTAGTTAGTGGTGATTAGTGGTAATTAGTGTTAATTAGTGGTAATTAGTATTAATTAGTAGTAGCTAGTAATAATTAGTTTTTATTAGAAATAATTTTTAATAATTAGTTGTAATTAGAGGAAATTAGTAATAATTAGGAATAATTAGTGATAATTAATAAATATTAGTAATAATTCAATGTAATTATAAAAAATTAGTGGTAATTAATAAAAATTAGGGGTAATTATTAAAAATTACAGGAAATTAGTAAAAATTAGTGGTGATTAGTGGTAATTAATAATAAGTAGTAATAATTAATAATAATTATAAAAAATTAGTGCAATAGACAATTTGGACATGGTTTGAAAAAATTGGTTTCATCATATGATGATTGAAAAATCTATGTTTTATACCTTTTTAGAAATATTATGTTTTATTCAGTAAAAAATAATGATAAATTTGTAAAAATTAATAGTAAATCATTATAATTATTAATCCTTAGTGTTAATAAAAAAATTACTAAATAATAGTGGTAATTAGTAATGGTTAAAATAACTAAACATTAAATCACTATAATTATTTAATATTAATTGTAATTAGTAAAAATCAGCGATACTTAAGAAAAATAGTGGCAAATAGATAAAATTTATAATATTTACAAGTCATTATAATTTTGGAATTTTATTCACTTTTTTGGATAGTGTTTTCATGATATCAAATTAATTATAAGAAATTTTTTATTTTTATATCCTTTAAAGAAATATAGAATAAGGAAGTCGACAATAGTTTTTGTTACATGATCATGATTGGATAAATCAATGCATGAATCCAAACGATTCAGGTATAAATCTTGTATATATTGAGGGTGTTGAGGATTTTTTATTATTTTCCACATCAAAACCAAAATTTGTTTCAGAAGGGATAATTAAGTGTCTAGGTAAGAAATGTGATCTAAGAAGGATTGACATAATTGAAAATGCTAAGGGTCATCTATTGTTTTTATTAAATTGATTATGTTATTTTGTATCAAAATGGTGGGACCAATTTTGGAAAAGATACTATTAATTTGGTTCTAGATCCATCATGGTTTACAAATTTTACACATGATGTGGATGGTCCATATTTTCAACAAACTAAAACTCATGATGATATTGATTTAACTCCTGAGTTGGATGAATCTTAATTTTATGAGATGTTTAATTCTGTTTATGATGAATTATATCCTTGTTGCATGATAAGAAAATATGAAGCAGTTTGATAATTTATGTCTCTTATATCAGATAATGGAATGTCAAAGAGCTTTTTTGACCAGATATTATCTTTTGTTAATGTACTATTAACTAAAGGAAATGCGTTTCATATAAATTTATATGAATGCAAGAGGCTGGTTCATAATTTGGGTCTTGGATATCTTAAGATTCATGAATGTTCCAATAATTTCATCTTTTATTATGGTGAAAATGAATCACTAGTTAGTTGTCCTATATGTGGATAATCAACGTACAAAGAGGCTCCACTAGGTATGTATGGATTTATTCCTATAAAAAATTTAAATATTTCCCACTTAATCCCATATTGTCGCATTTATTTATGTCTCATAACTCAAATTCCTTGATATCATGGAAAAAACCAATAATTCTACCAGTAAAAGCTTATATCATTCTAAAGATGGAGATTGATGGAAAACTGTTGATCAAGTACATCTATTTTTTATTTAAAAGCTCGAAATGTGTAATTGGGTCTTTCTGATGATGATTTCTATTCATTGGTTCTTATAGCAGTCAATATTCTTATTGGCCCACTTTTATAACTCTCTAAAATTTACTTCCATGGATGTTAATGAATGTGACACATGTCTTCTTAACCATATTAATTCCAGGACATCCAAAAATTAATGTCAATATTTATTTGATTCCATCGATTGACAAGTTAAATTTATTATAGAGTAATGATGTCAGTACATATGATGTTATTATGATTTTTTCCCTAATGATAGCTGCTTTGATGTAGAAAATCAGTGAATTCTCAGCATATTACATGTTATCCGGCTAAAGTAAACATGGTCCAAAATCATGTATGTATTGTATGCGAGAAAATAAATAATTTATGCTTGTCAATGGAAGTAAACCTTATTTTTTTGTCTGCCATGGCAGATTTCTTCCAACTGATCAACCTTTTCAGTGGAATATAAATCATTTTAGGAAAGGTACCATTGAAAGAGATGGTCATTCAAAAAGGATATCAGTTATTGAGTTAATATCTATTACCTCTTCATTACCTCCCATTCCTTGGGACCAAATATAAACTAAAAAATAATAGATTGATTTGGGGAAGAACACAATTATATTAGAAGAATCATTTTTTAGGATATGCCATATTGGTATGATTTTATGGTATGTCATGTGTTATATGTCATCCATATTGGGAAGAACTATTTTGATAATATATTTTATATAATTCTAGATATGCTTGGTAAGACCAAAGATAATTTAAAGGAATGATTAGATCTCGACCAAATTTATAGTTGTCAAGAACTAGAATTATATGAAAATTCATGATCACAGAAGATAATGGAGGAAAAAGTGGATTATATAGTTTACAAATAAAATTGTTTATTATTTTTTCAATGGATTGAAAATTTGTAGCTTCCGAATGGTTATGTATCCAATTTGGCTAAATGTGTTAGAAATTTCCATATTAATGGATTAAAAAGTCATGATTATCATGTTATAATGGTAATAATTCTACTACTCATATTTAGAGGGGTATTTAATTATATGATTTTTTATTTTCTAATTGAGATATCATATTTTTTCTAAGACTTTTTTGCGGTGAAAAAAAAACTATGATGTACTAAGTAGACTGTAAGAAGTTGTTGTTTTAATTTTATGTTAGTAGGAAAAACAATTCCTTCCAGCTTTCATTTATTCAATGGAACATTTGATATTTCATTTTCCACATGAAACACAATGAGGAGGTTCGGTATGGTTCTAATGGATGTATCCATTTTAGAGATTTATATAGAAGTTAATGAAAAAGGTACATAATATAGAATCAGTTTAAGGATCAATTGTAGAAGCCTATTTATAAGAGGAAATTTCTTTCTTATGATCTCATTATTTTCAATATGAATATCCATTAAAATATAATCTCATTGGAAATAATGAGGGAAATGGTGATGATTAAATGTTCAATAAATTATCATTTTTTAATCATCCCGGACATGTCATTGGTGGATTTCATGAATGGTGGATTTCAGATGATGGACATCACATGGATCATACACATGTTCTACTGAAATTGTGAATAAATGACACCATTTGTACTATGGGTTCCCATATCTTTTATTTGAGTTTTACGTAAATTAATATTATTTTATTTTTATATTACATGATAATCATATCAAGAAACCTTTTCTACAAATTATTGTTGCCACTATTGAAGAATATCAGAAAAATAAATTTACCTACTAGTTTTAAAAACTAGTGAAGTAATTTTTTTATGGTTTAACATATAAAATAAATTTATTTCTTGTTATATTGATATTTTTTTTAATTTTTTTTGATATCTCAACATGCTGATAAAATTGATAATCAATTTTGTGTATTGGGTAAACCACTATCCAAAATGGTTAAATCTTATCATGCATATGTAGTGAATGGTTTTTTATTTCATACATGTGAATATGGGGAATAAAAAAATAAATATTGGTGTTTTCATGAGAATATATCATCCTAGAGAAAGTGAAGTTTAATTTTACAGCATGATGGATGAAATAATTTAACTTTTTTGTTTGGGACAGAATCATGTAACGATGTTTAAATATCATTGGTTGGATACTGATAGAGGCTTGCTAGTTCATCCACACCATGGAATCATTGATATAAAATACTTCTTGTAGTAAATGAAACCTTTTTATTAGCTCATCAGGGACATCAAAATTTATTATGAAAGTTATTATTCTACTTCAAAGGAGTTGATTGATTGGTGGAGAATAATAAAAATAAAATATCATAAAAATCAATTTATCCAAAGTGAATGTGGTACCGTTGAAGTGAATAGAATCAAATTTTTTCAAGAGACAACACCAAATCCATATTTTCCATGAAGAGACATGAATATCGATGATGAAACCCCACATTTATTGGTCAATGGAGGCAATGATGTTGTTGATGTGACAAGTGGATTTGAAATAGTAGGATATGAAGAAGATGAAACTCAAATGTAAATTGAAGATACCGAGGAGGAATATGAAGATACTAACACCATCATATATGAATATGAGGATAAATATTGACATAATTAAATAATGGTTATAATCATATATAATATATATCCATATATTGTAATTTTTTCAGTTATTTGTTGATAAAAATCATTTCATGTTTCATATGGCCTTGAATGTCTATTTGATATAGTTCATGAGATGGATGATGTTGTGCTACTTGATAACAAACCTAACGATACATCATCGAACACTCATAATACTTTCATTTCGACAATTATGTAGAGGGTTCATGGTCTTATGGTATTTATTATTTCTAAAAATATCCATGGGTGACGTCCACGTCTTCATTTTGGTCCATGCATGAAGAGGTATGATAATTTTTGTATTTTAGTTAATTTTCATTAATTTTAATTTATTTATTTATAAAATTATTTTTTGATTATTTGTTCTTTTTTTATAGATTTTCTCATATAGCAGTTGGATAGAGAAGTGCTATATTGTGGAATTATATGTTTAGAAAATTGGTTAAATGGGATCAGATTCCTATTGATGTTCATCAAAGCATGTTTGATTATTGGATGGTATGTAAATAAATAATAGTTATTTTGAAATTTATTTTATTAATAACTTCATATTATTAATTATCTATAGTCTTTATAGTATCTTGAGGATTATATCATGCATGAATTTAACTAGGTGGAATGGGAGGGCTATAGGTGTGAGTATTGCCATCAAATTTCCAATAATATGAGCAGAAAATCAATGCAGAAAGTTGGAGTCAAAGATTTTGACCAGTGTTGTCGTGATAACTGACCTGATTACATATCATCTCAAGTTTTTGATGGATTATATTCATATTAGATGATAGCTATTATTTTTAGGAGTTCATCATTAGGTTGACAGAATCAGAAGATAAATAAGGCAACATATAAAGCTGGTAGTCATACATTTAGTACACATTGAAAACATTTGGTAAGTACTTTTTTTTAAAATTTATAAAACTCTAAATTTAAACTATTTATTTTATAAAAATATATGTTGTTGAACAACTCAATATTATGGATTTCGATGTTTATAGGAGGATTTATAGTGATCCTATCATTGAAGAGATTAAAGGTGATCACCATCATCATATTGGGGTTAGTATAATTGATTTTTGATTATTAAAATTAACTGAAAATAACATTTTAACTATTTTAATTTTAAATTGAAATTAAAAGAGTCCTATCGGGCCACACCATCTCAAACACGTGATGAGAATTAGGTTGAGACCAAAGATCAGACATCCAATGTGGTAGGATTTAATGATGCATCATGAATGCAGGTGACTCAGCATGCCTTTAAAAAAGCCTGAGTTGTTGGTATAAACTCTCAATTGACACCTATGTGTTATTATGGCACTACTGTAATATCGGCATGCTGCTCAAGAGGATCTCGTTGATAGTTATCATCATCTACTACACAATATGAAGAGCAGTTGAAAGATCATGGTGAGCCTATAGAGACCATGTATAGGGAACAAGAAGAGCTTTATCATCATCAGAAGTAGTAAGAGGAAGAGATTCATCGATGGCAGCAGGTGTAGGAGGGTGAAGAGATGTACTGATGACAACAACATCATTATGAGTAGACGATGGAGTACATGTGATATCTGAATCATGATTTAGGAATGAATTTCTCCCCACCGACTCCTTCAGATCCCACCCCCTCAGTGATTTATATACTTTTTCTAATAATATTTGAATGTAATTTTTTTGTAATATTTTTATTAATCCATATATTTACATTTTTATATAGTGCATTTTTTATATTGTTTTGAATATTGTGTTTTATTATTTTATTATTTTATTATGTTATTATTTTATTATGTTATTATATTATTAATTATTATTTATTTATTTATTATTAATATTTTATATAGTTGGTTTTATTGTTTCTTTTATTATATTTTTAATTTTTAATTTTATAAATTTTTTATATTATAATTTTTTATAATTTTTATTATTATTTATTATTTTTATTATTTTTATTATTTTTATAATTTATTTTTTAATAATAATATTATTATTAGTTTATTATTATTATTATTATTTAATTAAATTTTATTAATATTGAAAATTTTAAATTTTTTTTACGAATATCTCATCACAAAAGGGTTTTTTTAAACATAGATAAACTATTTGTGATGGGAAGGGTTCCCTTCAGAAATGACTTGTCACAAATACTTCAATTTTCAGTTGTGACTGTGGTCCATGGGCCACACCATAAGGGCTAGGAAGAGGGGATGAGATTTCCCTCTACCACTTCTTAGCCAACTGAATTATGTTCCTAGGACAATGTCGTAGCATGCCCTCCATGGGGGAGCTCTACAACATGGATCCCCTAACTACATAATAGAGTCCTACTTCTATGTAGTCTATTTTTTTGAATGGTCCAAAACTAATTTCTTATACCATGTTTTGGGTTTTTGTCCATATTCCTTCCCCTCTTCTCATGTAGACGGATTGATAAAGAGCTCTTAGGAGCCCCTCCTTTCATCTACCATGGATCATTGTCACTCCTTAAATTTTCTTGTAATTCTCCAAGGTAACCCCATATTACCATATTTTCCCTTCTCCCATCTTCCATTCTCCATGTTTTACATATTCTTTCGAAAACCTAGTTCCCATGTTTAATTAATTTGGGTTTATATTATGTTCTCATCATGGGGATTTGATTTCCTAGGACTTATTGAGAGAAATTGTTGACTCATTTTTATGTACTCTATAGAAGATGAAACATTGTGACATCATTAAGAATTCTTGATGTAAAAGTTTCTCCTATTTTTCTTTAAATTAAAATTAATGAAATAATTTAGTGTCATAAATTTGTTTTCTAATTAAATTATAAATATATGTTTTCCCTAGATGAAGTCTTAAATTGTTTTAATGTCTTTTATTGTATTTTCATAAAAGGTTTTATATGGATTTTATGGGATTCATTTGAATTGATTGTTTAAGCATGTCAAGTGTTCAATGAATTTCTAATTAGGATTTTGAAATGGGATTTGTTTGAATTTAAAGTCTGAGGACATATTTTTTTGTTTCAAAGGATGAAACTGGGTTTTAATAAAATGTCTAAAACATAATAGAGTGTCTTTCTAAATGTTTTCAATGTTTTAAAATTATTAAATTCTGAATCATAGGGGGATGACTTTGTATCCTGAATTGTATTTTTTAAAGACCTATTTGGCACTTTATAATGTGTTTATATCTTTTGAGGACCTCATGGATCACACCCTTTTATTTGTTGTGCTTATTATGGGGTTTTTTCATTTATGATGGATATATGATTTTATTAGGGCTATCTTATGTGATAGTGTTGGAGATGGGGTGTGGTATTTTTCTTACATTATTTTATGTTTCTATTTTGATTATGTTCTTAACTTATTGCTTGATTTTTTTCATTATGAGAATGCCAGTTGACTTGGTAGTTTCTTAGATGAGTGAAAACTCTAGTTAATCTTATTCCTATCTAGAGTGGGACTGGGTTGCTGAGTGCACCTAGATGGATCCCCATGTTAGCTTCATTATCTTAGGATGTTTTAGGTCTATCTAGATTGATTGAACTATTGGGATATGAATGTTATTTGAGGTGGACCTAAGGTTCTTGTCTCCAGTTCAAGATCTTATTACTTGAGTGCCTAGGCTAGTGGCCCATGATGCTTGTACCTTGATACGTGGATTCAAATTGGGTATTTCATTTTATCTGTTGTATTTACTTATGTTAGTTACTAGTATCACCTATTATGTTATTTATATTCATATTTATTCATGACATTGAGGTGATTCCTAATTTTATTTTTGTTTATGGGTAGGTGTATTTGTGAAATGGTTTAAAACGTTGATTTTAAAAGATATTTTGGAAATAAAAATAAAATGAGTTTTTTAAACAAAGGATTCAAAATGGGTTTGAAAGGATTTTATATGGCTTACTTTAAAAAGAAAGGGGTTTGGTTTTTACATCAATTTTTTTAGATTATCTTGAAATTATAATTTTTATTTGTCTTGGTTATGGTTTTTTGAAATGGATACTCATATTTTCTTTATTATATTTTCAAACTATCATTCATGACATAATTATATAAAGGGATTAAATAGAATCAATAATTGGTGATATAATAGGTTATTTTGATCAATCCTATATATATATATATATTACAAGTTCTAGGTTTCATATGAGTTTTATATCATATGTTTAGAAAAAGACGATGAGTTTGGATGTGTTAAGAAACTAGAGGTTTCATGGTGTTGTCATAGAATGGGTTCATTGTGTTTATTTTTGGTATGTCATGTATTGTTTGAGAAGAGATTCCTTTATTTATTTAGTTTTCCCTTAGTTTTCTTATTGTATGTTAATTTTTAGATAATTTTTTATTAGTGTACTTAGTATATGACATTTTTTGATTTAAAGGAGTTTGATCATATTGATTGTTGATTATGACTCATTTGGTTGGTTTTTTTCTTTAATTTTTTTCTAACATGATGTTACATGGATTTACAATGTTTGTATGGTCTATGATAGTTTTTAAATAAAATATCCAATGAATGTTAACTATTATTTTTGAGATAAATTATTACCCGGGTGATTTTTATGATTCCCAAGAACTAGTTCCCATCTTATGGGAATCGAGAATTACCTTCAGGCCAATGGAGGGTCGGGTTGGTTACCAGTTCACATAGAAACCTGGTACAATTCATTACATTAAATAATTATACATCATCTATACGAACTCAACTTCGATAATCTACACTCCCTTAGGTGGTTGAGTCACATGGTTTTCCCTAAATTTGCATAAACTGTGAAAAAAATAGTGGAACATTGGTTCTAAGATCTTGGTGCACTCCTCCTATTTTTAGGCTCTCACTCTCTATCAGTTTTATTTTGGGTTCTTGAGAAATAATGAACCATGCAATTACAAGTTAAAACAAAAGAAAGTTCCTCGATATACTAAATGTGTGTGAATCATCATGCCTCAACCAAATCGATTGGATGGTCGGAGGCATAGTGATATCTGGAGGATTAGGAACACATGGATAAGGGACCTATCACAAAAGGTTACTCATGGAGGTTATTATAACTCATATGAAAATAAATAAAGACACATGATAAAGAAACAATAAACATTGAGGCAATTATGAGGATCAAATATGCTTTTAAGGATAAAACAAACACATTGAAGGAACCCAAAATTCTAGCATGACAACTGTTAGATTACTATAATCAATGATTCGAATCAAACCAAGAAAAGAAAGCTAGATCATACCATGTAAGTAGGTCCATGTCTATAGGAGAAATTTACAATAGGTAGGTCAATCCAAAAGGCATGTTTGAGTCCCACCAAAGAAGATCCCACATAAAAACCATTTCACCAATAGAAAAAACCCAGCCACCAAAATGCAATTATATTTTTCATAATAGAAACTTTTTAAAAAAATTCATAAAAAATAAAATCATGTAACATGGATATAAAAATGGAATCAACAAATATAATATAGTTTAATATATAACACAAAACGTGATAAAATTTACAAATCTATTCCATATAAAATAAATTGTAAAACAAATCGGGTGATGTTCATATAATTATACTCTAACCTATCAATTTTTTTTGAAAGTTTTCAATCTAAAAAAACTATAAGTGTGACATCAATCAAATTAGTTTGGTCATTCCCTTAGCAAGTGTCATAGTGATATATATATAAACATACTAATAAACTAGTGTTATCTAATACTAAACACATTCATATAAATATAAATCCAATTTATAGAAGTAGAAAATTCAATGATTGCCCCATATACCTATCTCCACCTTCAAGTGGCACCTAGTCTTAGTCTCCACCTGATATTGGAAACATATCTTCAGAACACTCTGCTAAAACCTTTAATTCAATAAACTATAAATAAGTATCATTTTCCTTAGTAGAAAAAAATATTAGACATATAAAATCTCAAATATAAGAAGTATAGAAAATAGAAACATATAAAATGGAATACATAGTATGTTTATAAGAAAAGACTCTTCTCCTAGGCCATAATAGACCTAAAACCCTAGCCCCACACACACCCCTCCAACCAGGGGGCTTGCAAATCATATACATAATGATTATGGGGTGTAGAAAAAGCATCTAGACCCATGCATAATAATTAATTTTAGTTGATTTTTTAAATAAAATCCCAAGAATTAGACAAATACATCCTCAAAGTCTTCACATTGAGGGTCCCTTCACATATAATTTTTAATTAATTTATAAATAATAATTTCCTTAGCTTGATAATTTTTCTTTAGTGATGAATTTAAATGACCCTATTTTCTTTCCATATTTATGGTAAAGATTTTAAAGAATAATTTCTCTAGATGCAGCCAAACAAGATTCATGAATATCCCAATTCCACTGTAAGAAAATTAGGTGGAATCAAAAAATAACAAAACATATTTAATCATTAATCATTTATCGTAACAATAATCCTTTCTGTCATTAAATTTTATCTCTTTTTATATTGGTCTTAAAAGGGTGGAGGAGGATGATCATCTCTCACTATTGATATTGTTCTTGAGAAATTTTCTTAGGGATTTTGGGAGAATTGTCTTAGGGGAATATAATTTTGCACAATATTTCTTCCACCCACTCTAAAATGATATAATTATGTTAATAAACATAGGTTTAGACAATTAGTAATTTTATAGAAGTTTTTGTCTAATTATTAACCCTAAATAAACCCCATATTAAATAATAACAACAATATTTTCATTTTATTCCATAACATGAACTAACATATATATATTGAAATATAATTTATTAAATAAATAAATAGTTATATATTTATGTGATGTTAAATAAATATATTATTTCATATGGGCTTTCAACTAGGCTCGTCAATACTACATGGTATTTATTTGACCATGAATAATAAATAAATATTTAAATAAATAAATATCATAATATGATTCTATAATTAAATATATATTATATTCACTGTTCGTGAGTAAATATTTTTTTAATATATAACTCACATATATTACAAACTAGGATAACTGGTGATTAAATTTATGCGTTCAATTTTACTTGGATAATTTTCATTCTTAAATCTTAATAATTGTATTTATTCTAAATATTTAATTCATATAGAATTTAATTGAGATCTCAAATACACTTAGTGTGACCCTATACACCTCTTTCTTGGTGTTATTAAGCCATCTATCCTAAAGTCCAAGATTAGAATCTAGCAACACATCAAGGTACCCATAGAGAAAAAATTTAATATTATAATGGGGATAACCTCATATGAATTATTACTATTTAATATAATCTCTTTATCTCAACATACCATAATTAAGATTGTATACTTGTGTCATCAATCTATATGATTGATATATCTTTATTTGACTACATAAAATTAACTCATTAAAAAATGGCATGGCAATGGACTTAACTAGATAGTAAAATTAAAATTATTGGGATAGATATGTCAAATTACATTAAAGTGGAAGGGAAAAATACTTTCTTGACTTATTAAATTAATTTCATATCACTTATGATGCTCCCAATGTGTCATACCACACTGAAATAATATTCCATCACAGTTCTTTTTAACACATAAAAGTACAAAATTCATTATATACACTGAAAATAATATCAAGTGTATGGAATAATACACACATTCATATATAGGAATATTGAATGACATATACAACATGTGAAATTCCTATTGGCGGTTTTGTTCACATGACCACCTTTTTATGAGATTAATAAGTGAAGAATTAATAATAATAATCCCCAAAGGCTTATGAATCCATATATCCAAAAGATCAAACATCATCATTTTCCAATTATACATATGTGATCCAACCTTAGGACATTAAGGTTCTCATGATAGTGGAGAACTTGTATAACCCTTTAATTCAACATGTATTCAAAATGATTACATTAATGTTACATAAAATAAAAATAATCATGTTATAATATATTTATTTATATTTATGTATTTGAATATATCTGTAAATAAATGAAAAAATTAAGTTGGTTTTAGGGATATAACTCATACAAACTATCACTTACACTAGATCCAACTGATAAGAACTTTTATGATGTAATATCTCGCATTATATTGTTACTTCTTATAAGTTAAGGATTTATTAAACGTCTACACCATGTTTAATTACATGGAAAATGTACTTACTGTAACCTCACCCCTTTGAAAAAAATACCTCAAGAGGTGATACTTTTGAAGTATATTCTTTGATAATTTATGTGACCCTGTCTCCTTGTAAAGGACCAAAAATTCATAATTTTCACAATATAGTGTGATAACATCATTAATTTTATGAATAACATCAATATACTATACCATGCTACAATTTCAAAACTAAATATTTAGTTGTAATAGAATCTATAACATACTCACTATCTACTATATAATTGGATACTAATATATTGTTTGAGATATTCTAGCTCATTGATCCTCCATTAAGGTATAAAAAAAATATTGATTTTATTTTTGAATCATTATAGATTGTATGGAATCTATAATTTATATATCCTCTAATAACTAATTACTCATATCTTCCTTAAATTAAGAACCTATCATTAGTATGTGTCACTAACTAGCACAAATACCCTAGTACCCTGATAACTTGTCTAGTTTTGAGAAGGCCTAAAGGGCGTTCCCAATCCCTATGGGCTAGAGACTAGAACCTGACATCATTCAATATAATAAAGGAATGATTTTTTGTACATAAACAATGGAATAGATTTTTACATGTCCATATACTCAAAACAAAACTCCGAATGGAGAACTTTATGAGAAGTCAAATAGGTATAAACAACCCAATGTACCAGGAAATAAGAAGAACAACACAAGTCACAATGGACAAAGCTACTCAAAGCCCAAAGATCAACACCAATTACCAAATCCATGAGATGTTTTCCCTTACTCAAACCTGATAGGAGGAAATCTACAGACACCCAAAGTCATAAGTAGTTTGTGAGTCAAAATACCAGGGGTCTCACAAAGGATTCCATAATAATATGCCACAATTAATTAACCAAATAAATCTTTCATTTTTAAATAAATAGGAATTACATTACAAAGTCATATTTAAAACAAACCATACTTATGTTTCACTTTATGGAAAACATTTCTAAATAATGGCTTGATAATTTTTTTTATATAAAACTATTTTTATAAACCCACATGGAGTGTGTAAAACATTTTACAAACATTGGCACATATATATATATATATACATATATATATATATCTAAATAATCACCATGGAATATGAAATCTTCCAAGAGGTATGATAGTTACAGGTTATGGGATCCTCACACACTCATTTTATGATAATGGAAATGTGTACACATGTCTCTATAAAACTATCCAAATAAGACTAACCAACATTCCACTGGGAATAAGATCTACCAATAAGAATATGTGAGATTTTTAAAGCATCAATTCATTGAGTGGGTATTCCCATCATAGCATGGTTTTCCGTAATAAATCACTAACTTACTATGATTTAATGTTCTCAAACAATAATCAATAATGGTCAATTTATTTCAAAATTATTTGAAATAAAATTATCCCTTTTTCAATTTTAATATGCCAACTTCAATTTAAAAACCAAAATGGGTTTTAAATCAATTCATTCCTTTTTTCACTATATAACCAATAAATTTTTATAAAAATAATTAAAATATTTTTCTCAAATACAAATTTCAAAAAAAAATTCACAAATCAATTCCCCAATTTAAATTCCAAAAATTAATGTTAAAAAATTTCCATCAAATTCCAAAAAGACACCCCAATTCAATGGAATTTGGGGGTTTTCCCCAAATTTCATGCCTTCATAAATTCAAATCTCTAATTCACTGGAATTGGTTTTTAACAAACTAATTGAATGAAATTAAATATAAATTAGGAAATTTAACTTAAATCAATCAATTTATGGTTAAATCAATTCGAAAACCATAAACCCAACAAACTACCTTATGATCAGAGGACCATGAATCACAATGCCCGCAATGGGAAAATCCAATGAAGGATGTCATCAAAGGAGATATGATAATCAAAACTAGATTCAAATCTAAAACAACAAGGATTACATTTTCTAACAACATGGATATCTAACAAACTGTAAGGAGGATAGGAGAATAAAGCGGGGGAGAAAGAACTAGGAGAGATTCACATACCTGAAGGAGATTGAACATGATTATCCAAGCTTAGATCCACCTAGAAAGTGTTTTATAGGATCCAAATTGGTCCTTGTGAGCTTTGAGGACCTAGGAAATATTTATAGGCTGAGTTAGGGTCAACCATGGTTCAAAAAGAGGGTTTTGGTAGATTTTAATGAATTTTCAGAATTATAAAATCTTAAATGCACAGTTAGCTAGCTAGGGCCACACGGTTTGAAAAATCATGCACCCTTACCATGAACCCTTGTTAGTGGGGTTTAACGATATCTACTTGGTGGGAACTTGGTTTTTCAAACTGCATTCCAACCATTGAAACCCTCACTACATGGGTTCACATGATTTTCACTATTTGGGATCACGGTTTCGGTAAACCATGCACCAAACATGTACAACCCAAGAGCCCTTCAAATATTCTGAAATTTAACCGTATGTTCCCCTAAATGAGACTCAACCAAATCATGATCAAAAGAGCGGTTGAGAAGTACCTGTAATAGTAGTATGATGTTACAACATTTTCACAATAGAAACTTTCTATTCCATGAAATCCTATTAAGAAGCTTCCATGTCAAAACAATGAGGACACTGCACTGTCATTAGTGTCTCTATCTCCCACATATCATAAGAATCAAAACTGTGATTCCATAGCACTTGACCCAAAGGTATCATCATTCCATGAATAACCGAGGTTTCAGAATATACTATCCTTTAGGTGCTCAGCCTTGACCTAGTGTGACATATAACAATGAGAGAAACTGTTGTAACATCATTCCAAGGGTTTCTAGTGCTCAGCCTTGACCTAGTGTCACATATAACAATGAGAGAAAAAAAGAAATTCCACATCCCATACCTGGTCACCAGGATCTACATCCCATTTCATATAACATCTTTGTTCTTCCTGGGTACACTTACCACTGGGGATTATGGAAATCCCCATAAAGTATTTCTTGATATAAAAATTCTGAAAACATTTTTTACGGAGGTTCCTTTATATTTTTTACATCGTATTTTGGTCAACGTTATTACAGGATATGTTATAAAAATTGTTTTTTAGGTCGGTTATTTTAAATCTGACATAAAAACAAAAAATCCAAAGCCCTTTTCATGTCGGTTCCTCAAAAACTGACATGGAAAATGCTTAGGAGTTGTGATTTATTACGTCAGTTTTTAAATAAATGACATGGTATATACTTTTTCACATTGGTTATTATATAACAGACGTAATAATTCATGCATCCCAATCATTTATTAGGTTGGTTATTTTTATAACCGACGTGATAAACCAGTCTGCTATGCGATTTTCCACATTGGTTAAATAATAACCGACAACCAACATAAAAAACTATTCCTTTCCATTTATTAAGTCTGTTATTAAATAACCAACGTGAAAAAAATTCCCACGAATTTGTTACAACAGTTTTCAAATAACCGACATTAAAACCAATCCCCATGAATTTTTTATATCAGTTATAAAATAACTGACGTAAAAACCAATTTTTTTTTAAATAAAACCGTTCAACCACAACTATGACCTTCCAAAAGAATACCTAAAACAGACTAAAAATAGACCAAAACCAGACCACCCCCCACCCCACCCCACTGGACACCCCCCACACCCCTGGACTGCCCCCACCCTCCTAGACAATCTCCCACACCCTAGACACCCCACACCCCTGAACTGCCCTCCCAAACCCCTGAAACCCCCACCCCACTGGCCATCCCTCCCACACCCCTAGAAACCCCTACCCCTCTAGACACTCCCACACCCCTAGACACACCTAGATATCCCCCCACCCTCCTGGATAGTCCCCACCCCACTGGATAGCCCTCCCACCTTCCTGGACACCCCCACCCCATGGACACCCCCACACCCCCGGACACCCCCACCCTCCTAGACAACCCCCACCCCCTAGACAACCCTCCCACCCTCCTAGACACCCCCACCCCAATGGACACCCTGGATACCCCCCACACCTCTGGACATCCCTCCTACACCCCTAAAAACCCACCCACCCACTAGACAAACCCCCACAACCCTGGACGCCCCCTGGACAACACCCCACTCCCCATGACATCCCTCCCACCATCCTAAACATGCTCCCACCCCCCTGGACTTCCATCACAGTCATGGACACCTTGGACACCCCCACACCACTCGATAGACCTCCCACAACCCTAGAAACCCCCCCTCACCCCACAGGACACCCCAAACCCTTAGACACCACCTAGATAGCCCCCACTCCCCTAGAAAACCCACAAACCGTCTTGAACACGTTCCCACCCCCTTGGACTGACCCCCACCCTCATGGACACCCTAGACACCCCCACCCCACTGTACAACCCTCCCACACCCCTAGAAACCCCCCTCACTCCAAAGGGACACCCCCACACCCCTGGAAACCCCTGGAAACCCCTAGACAACCCTACTCCCCTGGATAGCCCTCCCACCCTCCTGGACACGATCCCACCCCCTAGATTTCCACCCACCCTCATGGACACCCTGTACACCCCCACCCCACTATACAGCCCTCCCACACCCCTGGACACCCCCTAGATAGCCCCCAACCCTAGAAACCCCCACCCACTTGACATCCCCCCACACCCCTGGAACCCCCCCCCCCCCGCCCACCACACTCACTACTGGGAAAACAACCTATACCCACGGTTCTGGAAAACCATGGGTATAAGGATAGTATGGCAACCTATACCCACAGTTTTCCAAAACCGTGGGTATAAGTCCTTTATACCCACGGTTTTGTCAAAACCGTGGGCATAGATTTTTTTTGAGGACCTATCCCCACGGTTTAGCCAAAACTGTGGGTATAGATTTTTTGTGAAGATCTGTACCCACGGTTTTGGAAAAACCATGGGTATAGGGGGTATTTTTTTCAAAGACCAATCCCCACTGTTTTTCAAAACCATGGGAATAGGTTTCCCCCATTATGGCGGGGTGAAAAACTGGAAAAAAAATTGCGCGGGATGAAATGAATTTTACGTGGGAACAATGTCTTAAATAATATAATTATACGGATACCAATATTTATGAACATAAATTTGATAGATCTATTGGTTTGGTTCTCCTTTCAATTCTTTGAAGTTTTGTGTTTGAATCTCGGCACAGAATATTTTAAAATACACCGACAATATTAATATAAATATAAAACCGTAAAATTAAATAAACGTAATTCTCGTAGCCTAGTTGGTTCGCCAATGTACTCCGTCCCTGCAGGTTGCGTGTTCGAATCTCGCTCAGCGCGTTTTTTAGATAACTACATTTGTATTAATATATTATAATAAAATTATCTGTATAAAAATATAACTTTGTCAGCAGGGTTGGTCAGCTCTTGAACTGCAGCGCTGAGTCCGTCCGTGCAGCGCGGGTTCGAATCCCTGCACCCGCGATTTTTGAAACATAATTTTCCCATGGTTTGAAAACCATGGGTAATTGCCCTGCCACGCTGTACAAAAGGGTGTTGGTGTGTGACACACCTATACCCACGGTTTGGTAGAACCCTGGGTATAGGTCAAGACCCCTATCCCGACGCCGTTCCAGCCCACGGTTCCCAAAACCGTGGGTATAGGCTATACCCACAGTTTTGGGGGCTATACCCATGGTTTTGAACCGTGGGTATAGGTCGTTTTTCCAGTAGTGCACTGGAATTGCCCCCACAACCTTGGAAACCCACACCCCACTAGACACCCTCCCCTAGACCCCCCACCCTATTGGATAGCCCCACCCCCTGGATATCCCTCCCACACCCCTGTACAGCCCCACCCCCTGGGATAGCCCTCCCACACCATTGGACATACCTCCCACATCACTAGAAACCCCCACCCCATTGGAAACCCCCCAACACCCCTGGAAAACCCCTAGATAGCCCCCATCCTCATGGACCACCCCACTCCCTGGACAGCCCTCCCACCCTCCTGGACATCCCCCTTCCACATGGACACCCCCATACCCCTGGACACCCTATGGAAACCCCAACCCTCCAAGACATCCCCCCCTAAACAGAAATCCCACCCTCCTGGACACCCCCACCTCCATGGACATAATGAACACCCCCACACCCATGGACAACCCTCCAACACCAGTAGAAACCCACCCACCCCTGGAAACACCCCACACCCCTAGACACCCCCTGGACAGCCCTCCGACCCTCCTGGACATGCTCCCACCCACTGGACTGCCCCCACCCTCATTGACACTGTAACATCCTAGGTAAATAAAGAATAATAAAATTTAATATTTATTAATATTTGTGAATTAAATATTAATTTTACTTTAAAGGGGTGCTATGTTTGATAGCGTACTCGATATGCAACGATGATTTTCTTTGAAAACTTACGTAGCACACTAGTAATATAATAATATTATTTTAAATGGTAGTTAACACGTAGCCATTTTATTGGTTGTAATGGATATAAATAACTAAAATATAATTATATATGTTTTTAAATGTTTTTACATTTATCCAATACAAGATAAAGGCTTAAAATATGGAAAGAATTAAATTTTAGGCATTTATACCCAAATTTTCACTAAAGGTTCACTTATCGCCTTCTGATGGCGAACCGTCATTAAATATAGTTTTGGTCACTCTTATACATTCTATTGGAACAAATAAAACTCTTCTTCATAATCGGGACATCAGAATTTACTTTGTGTAAATTTTTGGTATTTTTCCGTTAAAGTTCATTTTTTAATGAATAGTGAAAAATATTGTATTTTAATTCAAAAACTCTTTTTAATCTAATTTATTTATAAGATTATATTATCTTTTTATTTGGTTTTAGAGTTTAATTATAATATATTTTTACCATTAAATCCAATAGTGGTCGTTGGAATTAATTTCACTTTTAAAATCTGACTTAAACTAGTGTCAATCATTTGATACTTATTGTTTCATAAAAACACGCTATTTGCTCTGAAAGTGGGAGTTAATTATTAAATTAATTAATGAAACTTATATGTTTTAAATTTCATAAAATTGAATTAATTTTTTAATTCAGAATATCAAATATAGCTTAGGGTGAAGTTTTGGTATTTTTATGAAAAACTTCAATTTTGATGAATTGTGAAGCCACTAAGTGGTACTTAAAAAACTGATTTTTCTTTTAAATGAAATTTTACCATCTTTGTGTTTTGAATTTCAAAAATCCGACATACATGGTTGTCATTAGGAAGTAAAATGTGGTTAAATGGGATTAAAATACTTTTTTGGTGAATAATAACTTTTATGTTTATTAATCATGATTAGAGGTAATTAGTGTAGTTTAAGGTAAAAATAATGTTTTAATAATATTAAATGACCTAGACAAATGTCCTAACCTTATTGGATGTGTCATTTTCGACCCATAAAACCCATGGGTCGATTTTGGGTACCCCATGGAGCCATTTTGGTAAGATAATGACATTAATGATTTTTCTTTAGAGTTAAAATTAAAATGTCACAAACATGAGATGTTTTACTAAAAAATTATTACATGGGGTTATACAAGTCATAGTTTTGACTATAAATATTCATTAGAAAGATAAAAAGGTTTCCTATATCATGATAGTTTTTTTATAATTTTTAGGCATTAAATAAATTAAATTATTTATGACACCATGATGATGCAGCGATTACATCATTATTTAACGATTTAAATAAAATGAAAAGATAATGTAAAATCTAAGACATACACTTGTCAAAAACCTATTGGATTGGTATATTTAGAACCCTTATCACCTTATCCTTGAATTATATCAATGTGGGACCTTTTAAATCTGAAACTCATTTTAAAATAGAGTAACATTTCATTACTTTCCAAGAGTGCCCCTCCTCTCTTATTATAAAAGGCCCCCACCTCTACCACCTTACCCACACATCCAAAGCCATTGGCTCGGCAAAAACCTACCCATTTTGTCTCTCCACATCCCTATACTACTCCTTGAAGCCTAAATTTGGGCATAAGTCTTCCCATGTAAGCCTTTGAGCTCAAATCAAAAAGAGTTACCCGATTTAAAGGTATTGTTTTCTCTTGTGTTCTTCTGTTTTATTTTGCTTCTCTAACCCGCTAAACTATTTTTATTCATTTCTTTTGTAACAACTACAGTATATTCAATATACTAGGATGTTTTTATAAGAATAATTAGAGCTACACTTACACACACCTACATATAATGGTTAAAGAACATACTGTTTCTGTGGATGGGGAATTTCTGCCTCACGAAATGATGATTGTTCAATATTCTTCCAACACCTTCAATAGTGGCCATTAAGATGTCACTATATTTATATATGATATATAATATGTTTATTTATTCCTTAAGATTCTGTATTTTTCATTTATGTCACACCTTTATGGCTTCCATTATGGGTATACACGATATCTTCATTTTAGGAAGTGCGGACCACCACCCCCTCAAAGTGATTTGATTCGTTAATTCCATATGTGGGATTTATAAAGGATGGATTTAAAGTTATTATATTTGATATATGTTACATCTAAATTATGAATATAATTCTGGAATTAAAATATACATACCTCTCATTTAGTTTTAATTCCATTAATATGACATAGAAATGAAAGTAGTGTTAATGCGTACGTACTGCTTACCGTCTCCATGAACGGTGCATTTCATTTCTTACCTCTAAATGATTATGAAATATTATAAATACATGTACATGCTGGATATATATGATATATATGATATCAAAATCATGAATATAATTCTGGATATAATGAACCTTTGACCACACTAACAACATGTAATTGTAAGAAGTCCACTTTCGACTTAAGAACCAAATATCGACAAAACAAACATTATTAACTTAAATGATTAAATAAAGTTTATAAAATGGTAATAAGTGATATAAAAGTAATAATGAACTTGAAAAACGTTCTTAAGAAAGTATAAATTAACTCAAGTTTATTATTCAGGACGTTAAAGAACGATCGAGTCAAGTCGGACCCGAGGTAAGGGACTTCGTCTCAATCTCCTTTCATTGAGGCATATTTCGTTTTACACACAACTTTCTTTTATACTATGTATAAAATCCTTTGA
Organism: Viscum album; assembly: GCA_963277665.1. Classification (NCBI taxonomy): domain Eukaryota; kingdom Viridiplantae; phylum Streptophyta; class Magnoliopsida; order Santalales; family Viscaceae; genus Viscum; species Viscum album. The sequence continues at coordinate 807,163,599 of OY728140.1, read as the reverse complement.
CTTTTACTTTTATACAAAAGTAATCTTTTTCTACGAAGCGTTTTACAAAATGATAAAAAGGAATTTTTCTTTTAACGTACGCGGTGACAAAGACCTTTTTCACCACCGCGAGTATTATTTGGTCTTTGGATTCCTCAACAAGCCATAATGTTTTTAAAATGAAATAAATACCATATAGTCTTTTATGTATTTTGGTATTGAAAATGGTTTTTATAATGGATTTGTTATATCAATATATTTATGTGATATATTGTGATTAAAGTGTGGAAATGTTTTTTTCCATTATATTTGTTTTATGTCTTATGATTTTATAATGGTACTTGGACATTTGACGGGTTGTTACGTGATGAACCATATGATGGGTGGTGCTGTGAATACTAGGATAGGTGGTTACATTATAACCTCCAATGCATTGGGTATGGAAGTCGGCCGTATGGCTATTCCATTAAGTGATATGTGTGGAATTTGACAGTATGGTTATTCCATTTAAGTATGTTTATGTCCCAAGTTACCTTTATATGTTATGTGATCTTTATATGGGTTTTATGGTAATCTTTTGGTTACAAAAGGGTAAGTAATGATATTTTATTCAGTGAAGATTTTTTACTACTTTATAAAGGTGAAAAGTATTAATTTGATAAAGTATAAATGGTTTACTTGTTGTTTTGATAAAATAACAGTTTTCATTATTTGTGTATCCCTTACTGAGATTTTTATGCTCACCCCAAGTTTTTTTTGAAATGTTTTTCACAGGACTTAATGTGGAATAGGGTCAAGGATGGGATCAAGGGAAAGTCATGCTATATAAAACATGGAACTAGACATGTTTCTTTTTAAGAGTTTTTTATTCTATGGAAACTTAGTAGAAGTGTATACTTTGTAATCTTTTGAGATGTAATAGTTATGTTCTAATTCTCTAAAACTCTAAACCCGAAAAGATTATCAATGTGAATTATTCATTTAATTCAATATTAAGTAAGGTTTAAGACCAAGGCCTTATAGTTGGTATCAGATGTTGGTTTAGACAACTTTAGGAGTTAGAAAATTGTTAAATTATAAGTTAATTTATGGTATGACTGAAATGATATAGCATTTAAAGATTACCATATTGATTCGCCTAAGATATTTCTGTGTTTAGAATGGTTTTCCGCAGAGGAAACAAAGAAGCTATGTTGGGGCGACATCAGGAGGAAGACAACCTTCCAAATCAGCAACATGAGATGGTTGGGATCAGAACTGAACTGTTTGTTGCAGTGATGGCAGAGTTGACCCAAGATATAAATGGTGGTGGTATCCATGCACGAGATCAGCCAGATCAACCGCAAAGGAACATTTCAGGGGTGGAACATTTCACGAGGCAACATCCCCCATCATTCAGAGGATCATCTGACCCCGTGCAAGCTGAAGGGTGGATTAAAGCACTGGAGAATATTTTTTATGTCATGGGGTGTTCAGAACATCAAAAGGTTAGTCTTGCTGTTTACCGTTTTGAAGGTGAAGCTGATCAGTGGTGGTCGATGGTGAAAAATATCAGGGATAATGATGAGATTGATGATCTTCACTGGGACAAATTAAAAGGTATGTTTCTTGAGAAATATTTTCCTAAGGTGGTTCGTCTTAGGATGGAAAAATAGTTCCTAGAATTGAGGTAGGAGGATCACTCAGTGGCTGCTTATGAAGAAAATTTCACTCGATTGGCAAGGTATGCTCTAAACATCATACGAGATCTTGATGGTAAAATAAACCATTTTTACTTAGGGTTAAAGCCAAAGTATCGAAGGGCTTTAGCTTCCTATGAGTTCAAAAGTTATGAAAAACTTGTTCGATGTGCAGAGAAGGTAGAAATGGAATTTACCGATGATCAGTTGTTCTTTGACAAATGATTGAATAAGAGGTCCAGTTGGCAGGTGAAGGGGAAGAATTAATCAAATAAGCAAGGAGGTAAGAAAACCAAATATAAATCCTATGAGAAGTGTGGTAAAATTCATCCTGGAGAATGTTTATCCATGTCTGGAAAGTGCTTTCGGTGTGGTAAGTCAGGTCATATTCCTCGTAACTATAAGGAAGATGATCAAGCATGCAATGAAAAGTCAGCGGTAAGATGTTTTAAGTGTAATGAAATGGGTCATTATGCAAATGGGTGTCTAATGAAGAACTCAACTGAGGGAAAGCAGCCAGACTACAAGCAGAATGGGGTGGTGAAATCCTTTGCAACTACTTCAGCAGATTTTGGGCCATCGAATGAAGTAGTATTAGGTACACTGTTTGTTTGTTCAGATTATGCCAATGTGTTGTTTGATTTAGGGTCAACACATTCTTTCATTTCTGAGAAGTTTTCTAGTAAATTGGAAATTCCATCTCAAGATATGAATCCTGAACTTATGGTAAAAACACCCTGAGGGAACGTTGAGACAAAAAGGAATTATAAGAACCTTCCTATCCTTGTGTGCGGAAAGAATCTACCAGAAAACCTTATTGTTTTTCCTCTAGTAGAGTTTGATGTTATTTTGGGCATGGATTGGCTTTCTATTTATCATGCTAAGATTGACTGCGGAGCCAAAATGGTTTCTTTTCAGAAAGATTTTCATTTTGTGTACAAGAATGAACCCATGATTTTGATAACATATTAGGAAGTTGAGAAACTAGTAAAAGATGGAAATGAATGTTAACTTGCACATATTGTTGAAAATAAAGGAACTGTTCATATTAATTATGTGCCAGTGGTAAATAACTATCTTGATGTTTTTCGTAATGAGTTTTCTGGTATTATTCATGACCGGGAAGTTGAATTTACTATTGACTTAGTTCCCGATTCTAAGCCAATTTCAAAACCCCCTTATCGAATGGCTCAAGTTGAACTTTTAGAGTTAAAGTAGCAATTGCAGGAGTTATTAGATAAAGGTTTCATTCGACCTAGCACATCACCATGGGGTGATCCTGTCTTGTTTTTTAAAAAGAAAGATGGCTCAATGAGACTTTGCATTGATTATAGAGCCTTGAATAATATCACTGTTAAGAATAAGTATCCTTTGCCTCATATCGATGATTTGTTTGATCAGCTCCAGGGAGCTCAGTATTTTTCCAAGATTGACTTGAGGTTGGGGTACCATCAGTTGAAAGTAAAATAAGCAGATGTTCCGAAGACTGCGTTCCATACAAGATATGGCCATTATGAATTTGTAGTTATGACTTTTGGGTTAACCAATGCACCTGTTGTATTCATGGACCTTATGAATAGAATTTTCCATGAGTTATTAGATAAGTTTTTGGTTGTTTACATTGATGGTATTTTGGTGTTTTCTAAAAGTAAAGAGGATCATGAAAGTCATTTAAGGGTTATCTTTCAATCCTTAAAAGAAAAGAAATTGTATGGAAAATTTATCAAGTGTGAGTTTTGGTTACAACAAATTTCTTTCCTTGGTCACATTATTTCAAAAGATGACATAACTTTTGATCCTGCTAAAACAAAAGTTGTTGAAGAATGGCCAAGACCCACAAATGTAACCGAGATCCATAGTTTCCTTGGTTTGGCAGGTTACTACCGAAGGATTTTTGAAAATTTTTCACGACTATCTAGTCCAATGACTAATTTAACTCAAAAGGGTGTTAAGTTTATCTTGACAAAAGAATGTGATGATTTTTTTCAGGAGTTGAAAAGAAGACTGGTGAATGCTCCAGTTTTGGTTCTTCCTTCCCGGAATGGTGAGTTTGTTATCTACGGTGATGCTTCGTTGAATGGACTTGGTTGTGTCCTTATGCAGAATGATCAGGTAATTGCATATGCTTCACGTCAGTTGAAAACTCATGAGGTAAATTACCCTACACATGATTTGGAATTAGCTGCTGTTGTTTTTGCTCTAAAAATTTGGAGGCATCATTTGTATGGAGTAAAGTGTGAAATATATACTGATCAAAAAAGTTTAAAGTATATATTCACTCAAAAATAATTGAACATGAGACATAGGAGATTGATGGAATTAATCAAGGATTATGATTTTACAATTCATTACCATCAGGGAAAAGCAAATAAAGTGGCCGATGCTTTGAGTTGAAAAAGTAATGCTTTATTAACCATGCTACGTTTGGAATGAGATCCTTTGGTTTTTGATTTGATGAAATTTGGCATGGAAGTTGTTTGTGCAGGAAGTCCTTCTTTTTTGTTTCAGGTATCAGTGAAATCGTTTCTATCAGACAGAATCAAGCAAGCACAGAAGTAAGACAGTGAGTTGCAGAAAAAGGTAGAGCTGGTTCAGAAGAGTAAGTTTCCTGAATTCAACATTGATAATGATTGTGTTTTGAGATTTGGGAAGAGATTGTGTGTGCCTTATGATTCACAGTTGAAGAGAGAGTTGTTATGTGAAGCTCATAGTTCCCCGTTTTTAGTTCATCCTGGAAGTACTAAGATGTAAAGAGATCTTCGGAAGTATTACTGGTGGGATGGAATGGAAAAAGATATTGCTGATTTTACTGTAAACTGTTTGACTTGTCAGCAGGTTAAAGCAGAGCGGTAGTTACCTAAAGGGATGCTTCAGACTTTTCCAGTGCTAGAGTGGAAATGTTAAAATATAACCATGGACTTTGTTGTGGGATTACCGAAGACATCTCAAGGTAATAATGCAATATGGGTTATTGTTGATCGCTTGACTAAATCTGCTCATTTCCTTATTATTCGAGATACTTTCTCTCTAGATCAACTTTCTCTATTGTATCTTAAAGATATAGTAGGGTTGCATGGAGTTCCCCTCTCCATTGTATCTGATCATGATCCCAGGTTTACTTCTAACTTTTGGAAAGGCCTTTAGAAGTCGTTGGGTACTGAATTAAATTTTTGTACATCTTTTCATCCGCAATCAGATGGGCAGTCAGAACGAACAATACAGACCTTGGAGGATATGCTACGAGCTTGTTCGATGGATTATCAGGGAAGTTGGGACCAACATCATTCTTTGGTTTAGTTTTCTTATAATAACAGTTTTCATTCCAGTATACAGATGGAACCATTTGAGGCATTAAATGGGAAGCGGTGTCGAACTCCAGCTTTTAGGGATGAAGTGGGTGAGAGGAAGCTGATGGGACCAGAATTGGTAGAGGTGATGGCAGAAAAAGTTCAGTTGATTCAGAAACACATGAAAACAGCTCAGAGCAGACAGAAAAGTTATGTAGATAACCGGAGGAAGGATCTATATTTTGAGGTAGGTGATCATCTTTTTCTCAAAGTTTCACCAGGGAAGAGTGTGATGCGATTTGGTAAGAAATGAAAGATGAGTCCAAGGTTCATTGGACCATATGAAATTCTGGAGAAAGTTGGATCAGTTTCTTACCGAGTTGCTTTACCTTCGAGTTTATCTCAGGTACACAATGTTTTTCATGTTTCGATGTTGAGAAAGTATATGCCAGATCCATCTCATGTTTTGATCCCAGAGGTAGTTCAGTTGGAAGAGAATCTCTCTTATGAGGAACAACCAGTCCAGATTCTTGACCACAGGGAGCAAGTGTTACGGAATAAGGTAATTCACCAGGTAAAGGTTTTGTGGAAAAACCATATGGTTGAAGAGGCAACGTGGGAATCTGAAAATTCTATGAAGGATAAATACCCCCACTTATTTTGATAAGTGAATAAAATTGCGAGGACGCAATTTCCAAAAGGGGGGAAGGATGTAACATTCCAGGTAAATAAAGAATAATAAATTTTCATATTTATTATTATTTGTGAATTAAATATTAATTTTACTTTAAAGGTGTTTCTATGTTCGATAGCGTACTCGATACGCAACGATGAGTTTCTTTGAAAAATTACATTGCACACTAGTAATATAATGATATTATTTTCAATGGTAGTTAACACGTAGCCGTTGTATTGGAGGAAATGGATAGAAATAACTAAAATATTATTATATATGTTTTTTAAATGTTTTTACATTTATCCAATAAAAGATAAAGGCCTAAAATACGGAAAGAATTCAATTTTAAGCATTTATACCCTAATTTTCACTAAAGGTTCACTTATCGCCTTTTGATGGCGAACCGTCATTAAATATGGTTTTGGTCACTATTATACATTCCATTGGACCAAATAAAACTCTTCTTTATAATCGGGACATCAAAATTTACTTTGTGTAAATTTTTGGTATTTTTCCGATAAAGTTAATTTTTTAATGAATAGTGAAAATGTTGTATTTTAATTCAAAACCGCTTTTTAATCTAATTTATTTATAAGATTAGATTATATTTTGATTTGGTTTTAGAGTTGAATTAGAATATATTTTTACTATTAAACCCAATAGTGTTCCTTGGAATTAATTTCACTTTGAAATCAGACTTAAACTAGTGTAAATCTTTTGATACTTATTGTTTCATAAAAACACGCTATTTGCTCTGACAGTGGGAGTTAGTTATTTAATTAATTAATGCAAATTATATGTTTTGAATTTTATAAAATGGACTTCATTTTTGGATTCGGAATATCAAATATAGCTTAGGGTGATGTTTTGGTATTTTTCTGAAAAACTTCAATTTTTGATGAATAGTGAAACCACTAAGTGGTACTTTAAAAACTGATTTTTGTTTTAAATGAAATTTTACCTCCTTTGTTTTTTTAATTTCAAAAATAAGACATACATGGTTGTAATTAGGAAGTAAAATGTGGTTCAATGGGATTAAAATAATTTTTTTGGTGAATAGTAACTTTTATGTTTATTAATCGCGATTAGAGGTAATTAGTGTAGTTTAAGGTAAAAATAATGTTTTAATAATATGAAATGACCTAGAAACATGTCCTACCATTATTTTCTGTGTCATTACTGACCAAGAAAACCCATGGGTCAATTTTTGGGACCCCATGGAGCCACTTGGGTAAGATAATGACATTAATGACTTTTATTTAAAGTTAAAATTAAAATGTCACAATCATGAGATGTTTTACTAAAACAATTATTAAATGGGGATATACAAGTCATATTTTTGACTATAAATATTAATTATAAATATAAAAGATTTCCTAAATCATGATAATTTTTTTTATAATTTTTAGAAATTAAATAAATTAAATTATTTATGACACCATGATGATGCAACGCTTACATCATTATTTAACGATTTAAATAAAATGAAAAGATAATGTAAAATCTAAGACCTAAACTTGTAAAAAACCTATTGTATGGGTAAATTTCAAACCCTTATCACCTTATCCTCGAATTATATCAATGCGGGACCTTTTAAATCCGAAACGCATTTTAAAATAAAGTAACATTTCTTTACTTTCCAAGAGTTCCCCTCCTCTCCACTTATAAAAAGACCCAAACTCTACCACCTTACCCACACTTACAAAGCCTTTGGCTCGGCCAATTCCTGCCCATTTTGTCTCTACACATCCCTCTCATACTCCTTGAAGCCTCACTTTGGGTAGCATTCTTCTCAAGGAATCCTTTGAGCTCAAATCAAAAAGAGTTACCCGATTTAAAGGTAGTGTTTTCTCTTCTGTTATTTTGTTTTATTTTGCTTCTCCAACCCCCTAATATCTTTTTATTCATTTATTTTGTAACAAATCCAGTATATTCAATATACTATTATGTTTTTATAAGAATAATTTGAGCTACACTTACACACACATTCATCTAATGGTTAAAGAATATACCGTTTCTGTGGATGACAAATTTCTGCCTCACGAAACGATGATTGTTCAATATTCTTCCAACACCTTCAAAGGTGGACATTAAGAATTAACTATATTTATATATGATATATAATATGTTTATTTATTCCTTAAGCTTATGTATTTTTCATTTATGGAACACCTTTATGGCTTCCATTATGGGTATACGCGATATCTTCATTTTAGGAAGTGCAGACCACCGCCCCCTCAAAGTGATTTGATTCGTTAAAGCCATATGTGGGACTTATAAAGGTTTGATTTAAAGTTATTATATATTATTTATGTTACATATAAATGATGAATATAATTCTGGAATTAAAATATACATACCTCTCATATAGTTTTAATTCCATTAATATGACATAGAAATTAAAGTAGCGTTCATGCGTACGTACGACTTACCGTCTCCATGAACGATGCATTTCATTTCTTAACTCTAAATGATTATGTAATATTATAAATACATGTAAATTATGGATATATATGATATATATGATATCCAAATCATGAATATAATTCTGGATATAATGAACCTTTGACCACACGAACAACATGTAATTTTAAGAAGTCCACTTTCGACTTAAGAACAAAATATCGACAAAACAAACATTATTAACTTAAATGATTACATAATGTTTATAAAATGGTAATAAGTGATATAAAAGTAATAATGAACTTGAAAAAGGTTCTTAAAAAAGTAAAAATTAACTCAAGTTTATTATTCATGACATTAAAGAACGATCGAGTCAAGTCAGACCCGAGGTAAGGCACTTCATCTCAATCTCCTTTCATTGAGGCATATTTCATTTTACACACAACTTTATTTTATACTCTGTATAAACCCCTTTGACTTTAACTTTTATACAAAAGGAATCTTTTTCTACGAAGCATTTTACAAAACGACAAAAAGGAATGTTTCTTTTAATGTACGCGGTGACAACGACCTTTTCTGCCGCCGTGAGTATTATTTGGTCTTTGGCTTTCTCAACAAGCCGTAATGTTTTTAAAATGAAATAAATACCATATACTCTTTTATGTATTTTGGTATTGAAAATGGTTTTTATAATGGATTTTTTATGTCAATATATTTATGTGATATATTGTGATCAAAGTGTGGAAATGTTTTCTTTCCAATATATTTGTTTCATGTCTTATGATTTTATAATGGTACTTGGAAATTTGATGGGTGGTTACGTGATGAACCATATGACGAGTGGTGCCATGAATACCAGAATGGGTGGTTATGTTATAACCTCTAATGCATTGGGTATGGAAGTCGGCCGTATGGCTATTCCATTAAGTGATATGTTTGGAAGTCGACCGTATGGTTATTCAATTTATGTATGTTTATGTCACAAGTTACCTTTATATGTTATGTGATTTTTATATGGGTTTTATGGTAATATTTTGGTTACAAAAGGGTAAGTAATGATATTTTATTCAGTGAAGAGTTTTTACTACTTCATAAAGGTTAAAAGTATTACTTTGATAAAGTATACAAGGTTTACTTGTTGTTTTGATAAACTAATAGTTTTCATTCTTTGTGTATCCCTTATTGAGCTTTTTATGCTGACCCCAAGTTTTTTTGAATTGTTCTTCACTGGACTTAATGTGGAATAGGGTCAAGGATGGGATCAAGGTAAAGTCATGCTATATAAAACATGGATCAACACATGTTTCTTTTTAAGATTTTTTTTATTCTATGGAAACTTAGTAGAAGTGTATACTTTGTAATCTTTTGAGATGTAATAGTTATGTTCTAATTCTCTAAAACTCTATACCTGAAAAGATCCTCAATGTGAATTATTCATTTAATTCAATATTAAGTAAGGTTTAAGGCTGGGACTTATTGACACCCTGGACACCCTCACCCCACTAGACAGCCCTCCCAAACCCCTGGAAGTCCCCCACCCCACTGGACACCCCCACACCCCTAAAAACACCCTAGACAGCCCTCCCTCCCTCCTGGACACCCTCCCACCCCCATGGACACCCTAGACACCCCACCCCACTGGACACCCCACACCTATGGAAACCCCCCAGACCAGAATCCATACAAAAAAACCATCAGAACTAGAACAAAACAAGAAGTAGAGAAAAATTAAACATTCACATATATAACATTCAAAACATACAGTGTCAACTAAAAAAACTTAAATCCAACCTAAACAACTACCAAATACACAATTATAATGACAATATTCTAAATTTCATTTTACACTACAAACAAACTAAAATCATATCAAACCTGTAAAATAATTTGACCATTCCACTTTTAAGTGTTTGACCTCTTGAGAACTATAGGGTTGCGGGTCATCAAATTTATAGAAATTAAAAGGATAGTAGTTAACATGTATAATGAATAAATCAAATGAAATATTATGGCAATGTTTAAAAAAAAATCATACCACGTTAAAGTTCACAAGTGTTCCAGTTGTAATTATTTCATACATAAATCTTGACATATAATATCCACATTCAACGATGAGTTTTTGTTCATGAAAATTATATTTGAATTAGTATAAATTCAGAATATTATTTTTATTTAATACATCAAAAAGTACAAATTATAAATGGATATTTAACTTTACTTTTACATATTTGATCTTGGCACTCATTTTCTTTGTGTTTTTTCGAAAGTAGACCCATACCCTGTTAAAAAATAATACAAATGGGATAAATTTATAATTCATTATAATATATACAACTATTAATAATTTTAAACTTACTTTTCTAACATATTCTTAAAACTTTCCTACACATCGCCATGGATAGAGAATGTCCAATAAAGTGTGTTCTCCCATGAAGAAAAACACCTAACATCTAATGATTGCTGATAAAATAAAATTAAAGGTTAGTGGTTTTTTATGTTAAAAGTTAATGATCTCCTTGCCAGAGATATGTCTCATACCTCAAAAAAAAAGGCATCATCTAACACTGTGTGATTATATTCTGTTCAAATATTTCTGGAATATAAAGCATTATTTTATCCTCATCCAATGCATGTGCTTCAGGGGAAATGAAATGCGAGTCCATGAATCCATATACACATGCCCTCTCATTATTATCACATATTTTATAAATATACCTAATACAAAACAGACATAAGTATACATTTTTAATAAATACAACCCAGGGAAAAGGTTTTAAGACTTACATGAAAAATATTTTCACCACATTGTTGCCCTATTTTTCTCCAGTAACAATCTCCATGATATCAGTTTTCATGATCCCCATATTTATTTCACATCCACAAACATGAGATTCCATTGGAAACTCATAATGATCTGCCAAAAAATTTGAATATCTTGACAATCTTTCAAGACTACTAGAATCTGTATCTGATGTCATAAACATTTGTATTTGTTGTTGTCTATACAGTATTTCTTTACCATTCAAGTATTCTTGTAAAAATAAATAGAAAAATATATTAGTTTTCAAATGTTAAAAAAAATTAATAAAAAAATAAAATAGAAGATATAACATACATACCTCTATGGTAATGAGTCACAGAAGTTTGGATGTCCAAATTAGAAAATGGCTGATACTATGTACAACTATTGTTACCTCATCTGTAGGTAATGGTACTTGATCTAATATATCTATAATATATTGTAATGTAGCCCTATGATGCTCTACCTATAACTATTTATGATGTAATATATCTCCTATACAACATACCATCCCATATGCAACAATATGATGTTGAGGATCATCAACATAAAACTCGGAATAAGTAGGAAGCTGTGGCAGAGGAGTAGGATGAAAAATGGGGTCTGCAGGCTGAGGTGGGGGAGTGGGAGCTACTAGAGGAGGTGGAGGATAAATAATGGGGTCTGTAGGGAGAGTTGGAAGAGTGAGATTTGCAGTCTGAAATTGTATTTTCATGTCTGCAAAGATAGACTGTACCGACACTCTAATATTTTCCTCCATCGTTGCATTCAATATATCAGGAATACTAGAATCTTTCAGCAATAACATTACAAGAAAAACATTATGATAACATATATTTTACACCCCAGAGAACTACCAGTAAAAAATGGTGTCCCCCATAAAGAGAGTCTCTAATGCTATGGAAATCATCATTAATATATTATTCTGTATGGATCATCTTGAGTGGTGATATGTGAAATGAACAGTGGAAAAAGAAACCTCATCCCCTGATTCCCAGACTCCAATATGTAACTATAATAAATGATCCATAAATTTCCATCCATTCAATTATTTTTTCATAATCTGGGACGGAAGTTTCCTAATCAAAGAATCTGTGACAATATTCCCTTTCCCCGATGTACATGTGTTGTTAATGATAGAATATTATTGGTATTCCTCCTAAAACCTATGATAGATATTCAAATATTTTTGAGAGATGATATAACTCAAGATCTTGTGGTCAGAGTACATGGTTAACCATTCTATGAAAAGGTAATACCTCCAACTCATAAGAGCATTAATCACATTTGCGAGTTCAAGGTCATGGCCTAGGTAATTCTTCTCATGTGGCCTTAATTGATGATATCCATAACCAATTACATGATCTCCCTGCATAAGAAAATAACCCAGACCTAAACCTAATGCATCATAGAAAACCACATAGCCTGGCCCATCCTATGAAAGAGTCAAAACCATCATATTAGAAAAAATTTGTTTCATCTCAACAAAAGAATTTTGATTTTTTAATACCAAGAAATATTTAATACCTTCTGAGTTAAATCAGTCATCAAAGAATCCAAATCTGAGAATTACTTTACAAAATAGTGATAATACACAGCTAAACCAAAGAATATCGGAATCTAAAAAACATTGTGGTTACTCCCATGTCATAACAAATTTCACCTTTTTAGGTCCAACTAAAATACGATGTTCTAACACCACTTTTCCCAATAAATTCACTTACTAAATCAGGATATCACATTTTGAAATCTTGTAATAAATTCAGTGATTTATCAACAATTCCAGAACTACTCTCAGATGATGCATGCGATCATATTTATACTTATTGTAATCAAGGATTTTATCCACAAATACCACCAAGAGAGTATCAAGATAGTCATAGAAAATCCAATTCATCAAAAACATAAACAGTATAGGATAATTGGTGAAACCAAATAGCATGACATGATACTCACAATGGATGTATATTCTCCAAAAGGCAGTTTTTTGAATGTAATATTATTTTATTCTCAAATGATGGTAACTAGATTGAAGATAAATCTTTGAGAACCACATTTCTCATTTAAACTAGTAAAATAAATCATTAATATGTGGTAGCTGATATTATTTATTCACGGTGATTTATTGAGTTTTTGGTAAATAACACAAAGGTGAGGTGGCCCATTAGCTTTATTCTCAAAGAGAATAGGGGCTGCCCAAGGTAGCACAATCAGGAATATAAATCCTTTCTCCAAAATATCATCCAAATTAGTCTTCATCTATTTCATGTTATCTTGTCCCAAGTAGTGAGGATAAATATATATTAGTTGAGTCCCATGCATTAAATCCATAAAAACTCAACCTCCCTCACTGGTGGGAAATAGAGAAGTAAGAAAGAAAAACATCAAGAAACTCAAATAAACTAGAGGAAAATCATCACTCAATGATTCTCTATCTAGATCAAAAGAAAAAAATATTGATTTCACAAAATCTGGATAAGATGGTTTAGCTCTAGTCAACTTCGGGTTCCATTTTCCCTGAAAGATATGACACACTCTATCATGTGTAGTGAAGGATACCTGTTGAAGATAATAACAAATCTGGGATTTATTGATAATGACCCAATCAATCCGGAATATGAAGTTAATGGGTTTCATGTCACTAGACCTGTATTTTCTTCCTCCGAAGACTCTTCCACAACATGAAGAAGCTTTGTTCCGGATTCCTGTGTCTGGAACACCTTTGTTCCTAAAACATCTGATTGTACCACAATAAATTTTGGTGGTAACAATATTTTACTAGTATGGGGAGTAGAATATACATGTAAGAACTATTTTTAGTGATCTGAGTGTCCCTAGTAACCATATATCTTAGGTTCTTTATTGGAAACATTTTTCAAGTACTCAAGTTTTCCACATTCGTAACAAATCAAAAGAACTCTTCTAAGAACTATAAGATGTATATAAAACCCCTGTGGTTGAAAACCTCCATGATAATCATCACACTCCCTATTCCCTTTATGGGAACTCACATAACTTCCACCATGAGAAAAAGGAAATCCCATCAACCCTAACATTCCATCCATGTCAATTTCAACCATCAACGTTGTATCCAATAGATCAATAATAGAAGTAATTTTCTGTAATAAAATATAATATTGAATATTATATAGAAGTCCAATCTCGAACTATCGAGTCTTAATATTCTCATTAACCCAAATATCAGGTGCAAACTACATTGCATCAGCAAAACAATGTGCATAATAAGTCATGGTTATGTTAGTCTTCTCGAGTTTGAAGAATTATAAAGACTTAGCCAACACCATAGACTCTAGATAGAACTATTAAGTGATAGTAAATTTGTATTCTTCCCACTCTAAGACCTCATGATTATTCTTCATCACTATCATGTCCCAATATATCCTTCTAGGTATCTCTAGCTTGAAGGTGGAACAATTACCTTGATTTCAGTAGGAATCTCCAAGAACTCAAATAGAAGCTCGATATCTCTCAACAAATCCTCATCTGGTTGATGATCATCAAATCCTTGAAATGATGGTGAATTTTGTTGAAGTAATTCCTGATCATGATTCCATAAAACCTACCTTTATGGTTCCATAACCAGAGCTTGAATGGGGATGAGTGTAGGTGTCTGTCCCAGAGATTAGAAAATAGACATCATAACCTCAACCAGGTTATAGAACCTCAGATTATTTTCTCATTGTGGTTCATCATTATCTTCCTCCTAGATCTTATTTTAATGAAATCTTGGACTCATGATGCCACATAACATTAGCAAAAAACATTTAAGACATGATAAGGGATATATATTAACACTCTAAAAAAATAGCAATACTAAAATCAATCCCATCATATAGATAAACAAGATTTTGATTTCAGTATATCCAAATCAAAATTAGGTAAAAAATTATAACTAATACTCAATAAATCTTTCCCAATCCACCTTTGGAGACTTAAGGATCATTACAGTGAGAGTTTTCTAGACACTTAATCATAAACACCTCATAAGTCTTGAAAAGATACCCAACTGCATAATGACATCAAGGCAAGATATTTAACCATCACCCTTGATTCCACTTTATGAAAAACTATCCTAGATACCCAGGTACCCTGATAACTAGACCAACCTTGACATGGCCCAATGAGAATTTTTGATCCCCAAGGGTTGGCGACTAGTTCTCGACATCATACAAGATAAAGAGGGAATCATTTTTCTACATAAACAGAAGAAGAAATAGTTAGAAGTCATTATGCTAAAAATAAATCCCCATAGATAGAACTTTACCAAATCTCATATAGGTATAAAAACCCAAATTACTCGAAAACAATAAGAACATCCCATATACCAATGGACACAGTAGCTCAAATCCTAGAAATAAACAACAACTACCACCTACAAGTGGTTCTTTCCCTTGCTCAAACCTGGAAGGAGGAAATCTATAAACACCTAAAGGCATAGGTAGGGTGTTATATAAAATCCCAGTAGAGATTCACCAAGAATTATATAAAAATATTCCAAAATTTATTAAACAAATAAAGCATCAAATTTAAAATAAATAAGCATGGTAGTAAAAAACTCACATTTAAAACAAATAATTATTTATGATTTATTTCATGGAATACCTTTCTAAACAATGGATTAATAAAAATTTTATATAAAACCATTTGTAAAAATCTATAAGGTTATGTAAAATAGTTTACAAACAACGACATATATATATCAAAATAATCATAAAAGAGGAACATGTTCATATTCCAAGAGAGATTATAGTTCTAGGATATGGGATCCTCACACACTCATATGATAATAAAAACAATTTGCACAATTTTCTCTCTAGCATTGGCCAAATATGACTAAACATCACCCCACTAGGGATATGATCTTCTAATAAGTATATGTTATAGTTTTTAATCCTTAATATGTTCTTATCAAATTCTCATCCTAGTGTGTTTTTCCCTAATTACTCACTTAATAAGTATTATTAAATGCTCTCAAACAATAGTTAATAATTGGAAATTTATTCCAAAACAATTTAAAATACAATTAACCCATTTTCCATTTCAATATTAAAATTTTTATTTAAAAAAAAATGTGTTTTTAATCAAATCATCCCATTTTCTAGGATAAAACTATGGAATTTATATCAAAACAATTTAATCCATTCTTCTCAAATATAAATTTTAAATCAATTTCAAAATTAAATTTCACAATTTAAATTCCACAATTTAATATTCACAATTTTCCATCAAATTCAACAAATATTCCCCAATTCAATAAAATTTGGGTTTTTTCAAAACTTCATGCCAAATCAAATTCATATCCACAATTCACTTGAATTTGGATTTGAAAAACCAATTGAAAGCAATTAAATTTATATCATTCAATTTAATTTAAATCAAGAAATTTCGAGTTAAATAAATTAGACAATCATAAAAAGACCCCCCAACCTCGGGATCATGAGATCAAGAATCACAACACCCGTAATGAGAAAATCCAATAAAGAACATATAAAAATGAAATCCAAGGATCAAACCTAGATTCAATATCTAAAACAATAGGGATTAAGTCCTCAAAAAACATTGAGATATAACAAACCTTAATGATTATATGAGAATAGAGCAGGTGATAAAGAATGGGTAAATATTCAGAAACCCGAATGAGATCAAACATGATTCTCTGTGCTTAGATCTATATAAAAATGTTAGTGGAGGATCAAAAATGGGTCTTTTAGAGATTAAAATACATATAAAATCCTTATAGTCTGAGTTAGGGTTGTGGGTGGGTCTAAAAAAGGGTTTCAACATTTTTAAACATTTTTCAGAATAATAATATCCTGTGGGCACATTTATCTGGGCAGGGCCTCATGGTTTGTCAATCATATTAAGTCGGGGTGTTTATAACAAAGATAATGAGAAAATAGGGGAATGGATTTTGCACTTAAAAAGAATTTATGAGTTCCGAATACCTCCCTTGTTATGCAGTGAACCTTTTATTCTCTAAAAATGAGTAAGAAATGTAAAATAAATAATGAAAATAAACACAATGATGTATAGTGTTTCAGGGCACAAAGATCCCTTAGTCATCTCCAAAAACACTCAAATGCATGATCTTGGATATTTTACTATTAGTTCCTCGTAACCTAAAACCATTAAATGAAAACTGAGTATAGGTATTTAACACCTTATAATAAGACTTCCCATATCCTTATAGTTCATTTAGAGGGAATCGTAAATCCAAAACTTAGTACAACAAATTGACACTTAACCACAACTGAGTATGGGTAGTTGAAACTGCAATAAATCAAAAGATTTGGTTTTTTATATGATATAGGTCAGACTTCACAGTCACATCAACAAATAACAAATTAAATAATATCTTCAATATAGCACAACAGTAAATAGATCTTTAACATTAGAGAGGCTTCCTTCAAATAACATTAAAGAAAACACTAGAAAGATGTTTAAACATTAATGTATGAAAACTGTATCTTTCCCAAATGATTCATCAATCCTATAGAAAGATATAATAAATAAGTACATTAGAAATGATAACAACAAAAAAATTGAGTTGATAGATCAAAAACTGTATGTGTCCAAAGCGTACCTCTCTAGGCAAAGACACATAGTTATTCCTTATGAATATCTTCGATGCATATTTTTATATATTTCTATGTCTATGTATGTACACCCATCCATCGTTTCTATTCCTAATGAAGAGAATTTTGATATTTATACATCATTTAGAATAAATCTTGGTCAAACCATCTCTAGAAATATCACATAATAAATCATGAATATTTGAATTCAAAATCATTCAAGTGTGTCATAACTTATCGTAAGAATGAAAATTATTTATTTTATTGAATATGATCCTTTAATACAATCATAATGAGCCTTTTAATATGTTTTAAAATAGAATTATAATGATATATTCTCCCATCAATACCGTTTCATGAATCCTGAATAAAATTGCAGATTTAAAACTATATTTTTGAACAGTAAAATGTAGAGTTCTTTAATGTAACAATATAAAATACATATGTGGGGTCTACGATGTAGGGTTGATCATAAAAGTAGGGTTGATATACCATAAATTTGTTTCATCAAATATCGGGTTGATTCCAAATGCAGGGTTAAAGATCTATAATTTCCGTTTTCTCCAACATAATGTTCCATACTAACATAGGGTTTCTTTGCCATACTTTCCCAAAAACATAGGGTTTATGATCCATACCAGATGGTCTGAATATAGGGTTTCATTCTTATTTTAAAATTTCACACATAAATTATGAAATATGTTTGTTGACTATGTTAAAACCTATCCCAAATACTTTAATGAATATTCCTTGTGGATTAACGACTTGAATATTATTCGAAAGTAAAAATCATTGAAAATAATAATTTCCTGAAAAGTTACTGAAAGTAAATTCATTAGAAACCTAAATGCAGTATTTTGTGAACATCAAATCCAAAAAATTACTAAAATTATTGAGTCAACATATTCTCAATAATATCCCCCTTTTGATGATCAAAAAACCCATGAGAAAATAAATCTCATAATAAAAATATGTAAAATAAAATTTTCACTTAACAAAATTTCTTCCATAAAATAATATTCTCCCTCATAAAGATGGATAAAAACCTTTCCCCCTATAAATTTATTATATAAAAATATTCTCCCTATTTAAATGTATACTATGAACATCAACTGTAAAATTTTCTTGCATTATAAAATTCCCCCCTTATGATAAGAACAATAAAATAAAGGATAAATTTTTTATACTTATAAACTTCTTTTCGAAATTAAATCATAAAAAATATCCAACTTATTTATGACATAAAAATATAAGATTGGGAAAGGTAACTCCCCCTAAAATTATGATTTTATATAAAGATATAAATTTTGAAAAAAAGATAATATTATTATTTAATAAAATAATTAATTGTTTAAAATCTCCCCATGAATTATAAATTATAAAATTATTTGAAATAATATATATTAAAAAAAAATTTATTAAAAAATAAGTTAATATGCAGTTCATACATATGTAAGAAAAATATTAAAAACTAAAAATAAATTAAAAATTAACACTATTTTCACTAAAAAGTAAATATATAAATAGAAAATAATGAAAAAATATATAAATAAAATGTTAAGAAGAATAATATTCATCTGAACATTCTAAACATCGAACATTATCACTTATAATTGAAAAAACTCTTGAGAGTTACTCTAATGTGTTTTGATCATATATTGTTATTTGATTTGAAGAGGAAGAACTTTGTTCAAGTAGAATCAAATTCATCATATCAAGATCCAGCTTTGTAATGACTTCTTTTCTGAGCATTTTTATCTAACATAGAATTTCTATTATGAATTATTCAACGATTTCCTTTGAGATCGAACTATCCTTCATATTCTGATATTATTTCTGTAATGAATCAAAAACATTTTTTTGTATAGATTCTTTCTATAGATAATAATAAGTTTTTTAGATCCATCTAGAGTAGCTTGTAACTTCACTTTTTATTCATCCAAGATGTTTATTTTTAATATAATCCTTTTATAAGTCACTCGGGAAAAAGACACTTCAACATCCTCATCATAATGAACTTCATCATGTAATTGAGAAGTCTTTTCATACAAATCATTAACAAATAAAACTAAATGGTCTTATAAAAAAAATAATATTTACCTTTTTTCCTTTGGTAAGAGTGATTTTAATTTAATCATACAGAGCTTTATGAATTCAACTTTCAATGTTTTGTTTTTAAAAATTTTATTAAAAAGGATATTCCAAAGAGGAATACATATAAATTTTTTTTTACAAAGAAGATGATACGTTCTTTTCTGACATACTGCAGTCAACATTTCATATATCTTAGTCGAAAGACACAAAATAGTCATTAACAATTGTACTTATGAAAAATACATGTTTACATAAAAAATATTTTTAGTTTTTGTAAACAAATAAAATGATTTCAAAATTATTTTAAAATGAAAAAATATTGATTTCTCAAAATTTAAACAACTAATTTATTTTCCAAAATGGTGTTGATATAAGGTTTATAAATATACAAAAATATTGAAAAATAATTTATTTATTTATATATGAAAGAATAGTTTTTATTAAATTTTTAAAGATATATTTCACTGAAGTATATGAACAATTAATCAAGTAGAATTATATAACAATAAAATAATTCCAGAATTATTATCTTTAGTACTGATGATTTGTGATAGAGAACTACTTCAGAGTTGTTCACTCTTTTATAAAGACATCTTAAATCTATCTTCCACTCATAGATTTTACAATATAGATTTTTTGTGAAACCCTTAAAAACATAAAATTCATGTTCTTTTTGGTACCCATATAATTTTGGGTCCAACAATGTTAACAATTAAATTTCTAGGTAACCAAACTTGTTTATTTTGACTAGAAACTTTACTAATTAATTTGATTAATTATTTTTAACAATAAGAATTCTTAAACCTAAAAATGTAATGTTTTATAAAATAGAAATATTTTGTTTAATAACCATTAACACTGTAATAAAAACCCTTAATAGTAGACATGTTTTTTATATTCATACCAAGAACAAAATAATTCTTATATATTTTTTGTCTTTCACCATTTCTTCATAGTCTAAGATTTCCTTTTTGAATATTATTCTTTTTAATGATTTTATTTAAATACTTTTCTCCTCTAATCATAAGACATGAAGATTTATTTTAAATCATCAATTTAATCCATTAATTATTTAATTTTTATATCATGTAAATGAAATGAAACTTTAGAAGTATAAGATTCTAAATCCATAATTTGTTTTGTTAAACATTATTTATAAAATAACATAGTATCATTAGTTTTTATAATAATTCTATTTTATTTCTTTAAGGATTCATATTTATCTTGTAATGTAAATAAATAACTATTTAATTCATCATTATTCAATTTTTTTATATCAAAATTTTGAGAATAATTAGATTTTACCTCATTTTCAGTGTGACCCATAAGACATACCATTTGTATTTTATTATAATCCTTAGAATCTAAAGAAGAATAATCATGTGAACTAGAATTATTACTCCAATATGATTTTGAATTTTTATTTCCTTTTCCCTTATAACCATCTTTCCTCTATTCTTTGAGTAAATTACAGTTATCCTTCAGATGAATTTTTTTCCTTACACACACAACATCTGTTTTCTCCATCCCTTATATTTATCTTTTGGTAAATATTTTAAAATTTCATAGATATATATTATAAATATTTATCCATCTCTGGATGAAATTAATAAGATGAATCATCTATTGTTATTTTGAGATAATCCACTTTTTGTAAAATATAATTCTCAGCTTCAGCTTGAATATTAGCTTATACATTGTTAAAGTTCCAATTAATTCCTTCATAACTATTTTTTTCTCTGGTGTATATTGACATATAGATACAAATATTCCATTAAATTTTTAGGGTAGTACTCTAAGTAATTTCCACACTTGATTGAATTGTGAAATTGAATATCCTAAAGAATCAATATCATTGACAATTTCTGTCAATATTTCATTCATTTGAGTGATAGTTACATCCTCATATATTCTGAATGTATGAAACATTAGTTTCTTAGTTCCTTACCATGACTATATGATGTTTTTAGTTATTTCATAGGTAATAATAATAGTCTACCACATCTCATTTTTAGTAGGGTATTGTGATACTTGATTGAATTCATTAGGTATTAAACCACACATAATAGCATTCATAGCTTTGTAATTGAGATCAAATTCTCTCTCTTGATCATCATTACAATCTTTAGATTTCTATTTGGGAATATCATAAGTCATAACAGCCTTTAAATAAACCCTTATTCCATGATTTTTTAAATAGATCATTATACGAGCTTTCCAGTATCTGTAATTATCACTATTAAAATAATGAGCATGAATCTTAGTTATACCTTTCCTAGAATCTTCCATTTCGTGATTTCTTCATATGAATCTATAACTCAGTCTTGTTAAAGCTAGTAAAATGTTTCTAATATCCCTTGTTGATATTGGATAGGAAAAATAACATTCAATAACAAAATATACTTGAATGGAACTACCTTTCATACCAATTGTTTGGTCGGGGTGCTTATAAAGAATAAAATGACACAAGAGGGGGGGGGGGTGAATTTTCCACTTCAAAAACATGGATAAATTCTAAACACCTCTATTTTTATAAATATAACCTTTCTTTATATCAAAATGAGAAATCATTAGAAAATAAATAAGGAAAATGAACACAAAAATATGTAGTGGTTCAGGGAATAATGATCCCTTAGTCCACTCTTCCAACACTCAACTCCAAAAGATTGGATATTTTACTATCATGTAATCTTATCCTAATACATTTAAACCAAAATTGAGTATAGGAATTTGACACCTTATAATAATACTTAACAAAGCCTTCTGGGTCTTTTACAGAGAACCGTAAAACAAAATTTTAGTGTAAGAAGTTGAAACTTATAAATTAGTATAAGTAGTTGAAACTCCAAGAAATAAAAAGTGTTTTGTTCCTTGTATGGTACATGTTGAACATCACTGTCATAGCAGAAACTAAAAAATGAAATAAGATCTTCAATATAACAGAGTAGTAAAAAATCATCAATGTTAGACAAGCTTCCATCAAATAGCAGTAAACAAAAAACTAGATAGATGTTTAAAAATGCATGTCTCCAAAGTGTTTCTTTTCCATATATTTCGTCAATCTTGTTGAAATATAGAATAAAAATGTACATAATTGATGACAACAATAGTAGTAGTGAATAGATAGATCAAAACATGTATGTATCCAAAGTGTAGCTCTAAAGGCAATGCCACACAATTATTCTTTATGAATATCTCCAATGTATATATATTTTTATCTTTATATATCTATGTATATACCACCAACCATCATTTTTATTCTTTATGCAGATTTTTTTGATATTTATACAGCATATCAAAAAAATCTAGGTCAAACCATCTCTGTAATTATCAAATAAAAAATCATGAATATTTGAATTCAAAATCATTCAAGAGTATCATAACATCCAATAATAATATAAATTATTTACACCATTAAATACAATCCTTTAAAAAATTCATAATGTTCCTTCTAATATGTCGTAAAATATATTCGAAATGATATCATCTCCCATCAAGACCAATACATATAATGGATAAAATCACAGATTTAAAATCCATCGTTGAATATTCAAACATAGGGTTACTTTATGTAACTAAAAAACTCCAAAGTAGGGTTGAAAATGTAGGGTTTATCATAAAATTTGAGTTGATATAACATAAGTTATTTCTTCAAATGTAGGGTTGATATATCATACGTTTGTTTCCTCAAATTTAGGATTGATTCCAAATGTAGGGTTGTTGATCCATACCTTCCGTTTTCTCAATATTAATGTTCCATACTAATATAGGGTTCCTTAACCATACATTCCTGATAGCATAGGGTTGGTGAAACTTACACACTGTTCTGAATGTAGGGTTCCATACTTACATTACTCTTTCACACATAGGGTATTAATAGTGTTTCCAAAATATATTAATATGTATCCCAAATACAATAATAAATACTCATTGTGGATTAATGAATTGAATATAATTTTAAAATAAATTTCTATAAGAATAATAATTTCCTGAAAGGTCACTTTATGTAAATTTATTAGAAACAAAAATTTGTTCATTTGTGAACATCAAAACCAAAAATCAATTACAAAAATTGTTTAATCAGCATGTGCTAAACAAAGTCATGTGCCCTAACCATGAACCCCTATTGGTGGGGTTTCATAGTTTCTACTTGGTGAGCACACAGTTTTTCGAACCGCATTGCAATCATGTAAACCCTCACTAATTGTGTTGTCATGATTTTCACTAGTAGGGAACATGGTTTGGGAAAACTATGCCCCAACCATGAACATCCAAGGAGACCTTCAAAATTTCTAAAATTTTACCCTAAACACCCCAAAATGAGACCCAACTGAGGAATATTCAAAATAGGGGTTGAGGAGTACCTAAAATTAGTATCAGGATGTTATTGTATGACTTGGATAATTCAGTGTAATCTTTATAATTTTTCAATGCATATCACTTAGTTTTTCTTGATATTATACTACCATAATTGAGGGTAGGAAAAATCAATAATTTCACATAGCATGGAAAGTATAATATAACCTATCATTAATGAATATGGGTTTATAACCATCCTCTATCTCTCTTCACCTATGTTTGAGGACACATTTTCTTAGAGAGATGTATAACATATGACTTTGGAAACAATTCGCTCTTATAATATTCCATACTAAATCTCTTTAACATCTTATCATTTTTTATACCATAAATTAGTCTAAGTATCATCTTATATTACAAAAATTATCTTTATCGCTAGAATATAAGATGCTTCACTTAAGTCTTTCACAGAGAATCATCCTTTTAACCATTTCTTGACTAACTATATGATTATTATCTCATTTCCCATCAATAATATATCATTGAAAAGCACTACTATGAAAATTAATGCACTTCCACTAAACCTATAATCAACAAATATGTCATATTCATTATTTATAAAACCAAATTCTCTGATGGTTTCATAAAAAATGAATCCTTTATGATCTTGATGCTTTCTTCAACCAATAAGCGGATCTCTATAGGTTTCATACCTTATTAAAATATTTTAGAGTCACCTACCATTTTTGCTGTTTCATATAGACATCTTCCACATGGTTCCCATTAAGGAAGTTTATTTTTTCATCCATTTTCCAAATCTCATAATCATAGTAAGATTCGGTGGAAAAAATAATTTCAAAGGATTTTACTATAAAATCTGGTAAAAAGGTTCTATCATAGAATATTTCTTGATGTTTATTGAACCCATTAGCAACCATTCATGATTTATAGGTACTAAATTTACTATCCATGTCTAGTTTCTTCTTAAATACCCATTTAAGACCAATGTTATTTTCATACACTATAGGATCTACTATAACATAGACTTTATTCTTGTACGTGAAATCTATTTTAAAATTCATGACTTTTTTCTCACTTTGCAAATTTTTGAGTTTCATAATACTTCATTACTAAATTGAGGTGGATCATTATCAACTAATAATGAGACACCATCTATAGTGACTATAGGACCATATCTGTTTATTTATCTAACCTCTTTTGTGCACTAATAAGGAACTTATGTCTCTAGAATAACTTCTTCCATGAGGCTTTATGAAATTTGTTATTGTTCCAACTTCATTGTATATTCAGTCTTGAATTCAATGAATTTGATCATTCTCCCACTATCTTGTTTAGATATTTTATCCCTTTAAATGAATATTTCTTGTCCTTTAACTATTATTTTGTTATTTAAGGGTTCATATAGGTAATATCACCTTGTTTCCTTAGGGTACCCTAGAAATATACACTTAGTGTCTTGAGATGAATGTTTTTTCAAATGATATATTGAAAAAATGATTCACATCCCAATATATGTATCTTTTTAAAAAATTAATTTCACCCCACTCCATAATTGGTATGGGATTATATTTATCAGTTTTCATGGAACTTAGTTTAGTATATGTGCTACTATTTGTAATGTGTATCCCAAAAATGATAATAGAATACCCTCATGATTCATCGTAAGTTTCATCATGCCAAACCAGGTGCAGTTCCTCCTTTCACTGACACTATGCAAGTAATGTTGTATAATAATAACTGAGTTGAGTGAGTATCCAATAATCACATATATTTTCAATGAAAACTTGGTTAGGATAATCTTCACCATGGTCTTAGTGGAGTTTCTTTATCTTCTTATAAAGATGATTCTCTACTTCATTATTGATTTTATTAAATTCCTCAAAGGAATAAGACTTATACCTCATTAAATAGACATACCCATATCTACTAATGTCAAAATTAATGTTATAAAGTAAGGGTATCCACCCCTATATTCAACTGTAAAAGGACCACACATGTATGTATGAACAAATTCTAAAATAATTATGGCCCTTTAACCCTTTCCATTGAATGGTGCTTTGGTCATTTTTCCTTATAACAAAGTGTAACATATATAAAGTGGTTTTAGTTTAAAAGAACCTAAATTACATTATTGATATATATTTATTAAATATTTATCATTTATATTTTCAAGTGAGTGTTTCCACAACTAGGTGTGATATTAGTTTTGTGAAATTGATTCATTATTTAATACCAACACTTGATTTTTTATTCTAGTATATGATGATAGTTATGAAAATGTGTTATCCTATAGCATATGTTATCTTTTTAAAAGTAAAATATCTTATTTTTAAACTTGAAAATAAATCCATATATATATAAATTATACATAAATATTATTATTTTTATTATACTTTGAATATAATAACAATTATTTAAAACTAGAATCAATTCTATATGAAAAGTGTGATGGTAGTCTCCAATAGCTAGTGAAGATTATTTTGATCTAATAGAATCTTGAAGATCAACCTCACCTCTGGAAACCTTTTAGAATATACTTAGTTCTTAAATTTAGATACAAATGGGTGAACCAAAATTTGTATATAATACCCAATTTTTAGAAATGGAAATGATATATTTGATAAAAAAATACCCAATAATCTTACACTTGTTTCTATACTAAGGTGAAACTCTTTAATGAGTGCCCCTTGTTACCACATAAAAAACATATTAGATCTTGTTCTTTATCCTAATCTGGAATCCTCATTATCTTGGTAGGGTTGTGTAAATATGCCTTAGAGTTAGAATTAGTCTTGGGGTTTCTATCCTATATTTTTTACTATTCACCATAAGGACTAAAGTTTTTTCATGATTCGTATCCTGATATTCCTAGAGAATTTGATTTAAGAGATATGAGATTATCTCCTCAATATTATTCGTTTAAAAATTCACAACTTAATAGAAGAATCTCTAAGATAGTGAGGTGATAATCAGATTTTTGAAAAAAATTAGCTATCTTGAAACCCAAAAATTTTACATGGTCAATATATCCAACCATCATGGATTCATGAGGTCCATATGGTGCTCCTTCACTTTGTTTTCATGTAAAAAGTGATTCGGTATCTTGATAAAGATCATTGATATGTGATAAAATGGTGTGTTTATCCATTTATTCTTGATAATTTTGTTGATCACTAGTAAAATATTACAGAATGTGTCAGCATACATCTAATGCATCATCCATAGGTTTCCCAAATAAATAACTATCCTCCTTACATTCCTCCTTAGATGTCCCATTAGGATCCATGACTCTAGCATTTATAAAATATTGTCTTTTTGTAGTATAATGTGAATTAAACTGTACCACTCTTGGAAGTTAGCACCATACTATTGATTTTATTTTCTAATATCAATCATAGGTATAATGTTGAGATCAAATTAAATGAAAATTTATATAAAAAAAAATATTTTAATAATTTATCTTGACTACTAAGTGTGATGTAATAAATTTTATTTTATTATCCTCCTACTATTTTATCAAATCCCAATAACCCCCACTATTGAATTTGTAATATCCTATCATTTATATATTCTAGTGACGAGGATCCATATTTCTATTTAAATATATTAGACAAGGGCCTCATAAAATTACTCAATGGTATATTGGTAGGCTATCTTTCGAACTATATTAACTCACAATTCTTTGATTTGTTGAGTAGGATCCCCAATCCAAATATTTTGGACTTAGATTTCCTCAACACTTTCCTCTAAGTTAAACTAAGTATGGAAAAGGAAATCAACCCTTGATTCCAACTAGGTTATGTCAGCCCAAAACATTCATTATAACTCCTTCAAAAATGGAATTGTCCTAAAAATGGATATACTAAATACATAGATCCATAGTTGTATTATATATCAAAAAATGGAAGTATTTTATACCTTAATATTTACTAGAGAGATCATTAATTTATGCATAAATATTCAATATTTTATATTTTATATTCTTGTTAATATTATTAGGATTTTACATAATTAATTAACTATACATGATAAAATAATATATGTATAATCGATTTTTTTTATTTTAAATTAGCATGCTTGTTATTTTATTTACCTTATGTTATTGTGTTTAAATAAAAAATAAACATTGAATCACAGAAATGAATAAATAATCATGTACTGGAAAAAATGAAATAAACAAGTGACATGATCATGAGATTTTAACTACTAGTTGGTTTTTTTGACCAGACATTTAACCAACTATTAACCTCAGGAGAATAACTCCTAGATCTATGCATGGCTTGAGTTTTAGTTTTACAACTTTAACCTATGTATCTCTTTGGTTAATTTCTACTTGGCTCGGTCTTAATCTCTCTCTAGTAGCTTTGAGTTCAATTATTTATATATGATTACTCGCACAAATGTTAGAAGAATTAGTGTTTTAGTGTTAAATAAATGAACCATGGTCTGGTAGACCCATACATAATAATTAGTAAGGGATAATAAATATATCATCATATTTAATTTATCAATAAATTTATCACGAAAACCCATAAAAATAATAAAATTAAATAGAAACACATTACATGCATTGGTCATCCAATCTCTTGATGATCCACCACATTCTATGACTATACATATAAACTAGATATAATTTGTCCAATTAATTATTTACTAAGAAAAAATTATTGAATAATAAATAAATAATAAAATTAATTAATTAATTATTATATCTTAATTATTCATCCAAATAGACCTTGTGATTCTCATACAATGTATTTTCAAACAAATTAATTTTAATTTAAAATTAATTGGTACATGGTGTATATTGATTGGGAATATGGCGTGTTACTTACTAATCAGATTTAAATTCAGCATTTAATTTAGTAAATTTGACATGTACTAGAGGCAATAAGGTGTGTATACTTATGTTTGAAATGTCACATAATATCATTGATAAGAAATATGACTTGTGATATATATATTCCTTTTTGACTATTAGGTAATTACAGAACATGTATGTATACATGGAAAGTCCTGATATTTTATGAAATTTTGTACTAGGGTTGAAACTATATAGTCTTTATTGTAAGACTAACCAAAAAGTCCACCTGAATATATGTGATGAGTACCAATGGAAATTCCTATGAAGTAAAAGGAGTTTAATAAGACCATACACATCATGTATTTGTAACACCCAAAATATTTCAAACCTTATAAATAGAAATTATGTGTTTAATGCCATTAAAGATTTCTCCTTTTTAACCAAAAAAAATGTAAAAGGTAAAACACATAACTCTTTTATTTATTTATTTAATAACATGACACCGAAGTGTCTTACAACATCGAAGTGACAAGAAAATCTCACTAACCATAAATGCCAAATAAAAACCCTAGTACGATCACCGGAAGGATACCCAGGATAAAAACAAGCCCGACTTCGTAGTGTGGATCATTAGGACCCATCATGAGCATCAGGATGGCCAGTGCCATGACGACCGTGCTGAGTACCAGTGCGATGTAGAGAACCATCCTTAGCTGACAAACCGACATTAAAATATGAATACCAAGACTACATATTTATAAAGGTTCCACATAGCTGTTGCAAACTTTACCATTGTGGAGATGACCGTTGGGATTTAAATCCTAGGGCTTTTAGGGTCTTGCTAAATACAGTTATAATAATTAAGACTCTTTTATTTTAAATAATTCTTATGAATCTATTTGATTTCTGGTCTATGTTCTAAAGAAACAACATAAATATATATATACACATTCTTATATTTATATACTTTTAAATTAGCTTAATTATATGAAGTTACCATACTTTATAAAATTATGTTTTTCTTCAACATAAAATGACAATTATTATTTTGAAATTTTGTGTTAAATATTCAATTTGTTTTACTAACATATATATATTAACATGTAAATGTAAATTAAGATAAGTGACAATAAATAAAGGATAAGTGACAATAAATTATATAAATTGATATTAATTAAATAAGTCGAGGAAAATGATAATATAATTTATGTTTGAGGTAGGGGTTAATAGTTTAGAATATATGTGTATTTATAACCCTTGACTTAACTTAAGATAATAATAATAGTTTAATAATAAGGTTATATTAATAATAATAATGATTTTATAATAAGTTTGATAAAGGAATAAAATAAAGAAAAAATATATTTTGTTAGAAATGATAAAAACGAGGCCGTGTTTTTTTTAAAACACTGCACTGCGTCTGGCCGTCCGATATAGTGCACTTCATCGAAGCCAACCAAGCCATTTAAATTCCGCGTCGACATCAACCATTCGATCCATTTCCAGTTTAATCCAGGCCGTCCAATCCTTTTTGGATTACATCTTCCCTGCGATTCCTTCTCTTCTTCCTCGTGCATACCGCACACCAGAAAACCTACCTCCCCATTTTCTCCACCTAGGACGGTCGTGGACCCATCCTTGCTCCCTCTTTACACGAATTCGGCACCGCCCCTTTAATGCTCGACCTCAGATCTCCTCGACTCGGCTGTTTCTTCCTTTTCTTTTAAGCCCCGTGTTGAACAGAAGCAAGGCGACAGTCCCTCAGTGTTCCTCTCCAGAACCTCCGACCCATCTCAACGTCTTCACTTGATCCTCCTCCTCCTCTCTGATCCTGAAAGGTAATTTTTATTTGCCTTGATGTTATTCTTGGTTCGGTTAGGGTTCATGTATACACATAGTTATATATATATTAACTTACACACAAATCGAACTTGCATGCATTCTGAGTCCCTGTTTTCTTGTTGCAAGTTCCCCTATATCTCATAACCAATCCTTAAAAACAAGTAGAACTAATAGTTGGGGGTTTTAACATGATCTTGGTTCAGTCGAATATATATATATATATATATATATATATATATAATTCTATAAACTGTATTTTCTATAATCCATTTTCTTATAAGGAATATTTTGAAATTAGTAACCGGTTCCTTTTTCATATAGGTAAAGGGATTTTAACATTTTACCTTGTTTTAGTTTCAGGTAGACTACATATATATATGTAGGTATGTATATATATACATAAATATATAAATACCTATAAATACATACATCTATTTATTTACATACAAATAATTTCAGAATAAATAATGGACGAGTATGATTATTATGTTTTAATACATTTTGGTATAACATGATGATTTAATAAAATTATATTTACCCATAAAGATTATTAATTCATGAATGATATAAAAACTATATATATATATATTTATATATTTTAAGGTTTGGTTTGATATCAAAATAGTTCTCCCAATTGAAATTCCCCTTTATTAGTATTTTTGACAATTCATGCATTCGTTTGTGAAAATGGGTAGTGTGATTTCCTCTAACATTTACAAGTGTATATATATATTTACATGCACTAATATTTATGAATTGACCATGTTGTATGCAAGAATTATTTTAAAGCTAGTATGGGTTTTGCGAAAACGATGTTTATACATTGATTTCTGACTTCGAGATATTTCAGTACATGTATATATATATATATATATATATATATATATATATTGACGTACTAAACAAATATTGTATGGTCTGACCTGTGCGATAAAAGCATGTATGAGACATATTTATTTACTGTTTTGTTGGCTCAACTACATGTGATAAATCTTATCATGAGAATCATAAAGCAAGTTACCATTTCATGTATGAAACCTAAAGTGTGCCAATGTGTTATGTGCAATTAAACTCTTACCCGCTAATATAACTGTTACTAGTTAGGACTCGATATAATTTAATAGAAAACCACTAACACATTAGCAGCATGTTTTTTAGATGATGCATGTGATCCCTTGGAAGTTTTTCATTATGAACCCATTGGTGTGTGCATCACTGATATATAACACATTTCATTTTTCATGTACCACTTGTCATCAAGCATGTATTCCCTTAGTAGTTTCCATATCTTATTTTGTGTGTTATAACTAGAATGATGATCACCAAATGTTAATTAATTAATCTAATATCCTGTTATTTGGAGTGGTATGGGACACCCCAAATAACTTCACTTTAAAATCGAGTATTCAAAACAGTATGGGACGCCTTGGATATATAGTCCCTGAGAAATATGAGGAATGTATAGGACTGCCGGGTTGGGGTCCGGTTAAAAGAAAGCCCTCCAGGTTAGGGACTGGTTAAAGTAAGCCCTCTAGGTTAGAGACTGGAAAAAGTAAGCCCTCTGGTTTGGAGACCGGTAAAAGTAAGCTCCATGATACATCGAAAGATCTCATGGGAAAGTTTATGTGGGTATCTACCATTAGGTCATGGAATGAGGAAATTGACACATAGACATGAGTCTAGAATTGTGTGTTTCGTCACTATGTTTTAATATAAGTGGCCAACCATGGATATTCTGGGTTGTAGGATATCCCTAGTTCAGAGCCTTATTGTATGCACAAAATGAATAAATGGAATGACAAATATGTCACAGTAGATTTGGACTTGATCCAATTATCAAAAGATTTATGTTATTACATATGAAAAGGTATGGATAGGGACAACTTGATATGTGCTCCCGTTATATTCAATAATACATCATTTTAGCTTATGTCTTGTGCACTCAGAACCGCCTTGCTGGTAGTATTCTTTACCCTGCATTTTGTTAATGTTCATGTTCTATGCAAACATTTATTTCTCCCTATTGGAACTACGTACTCTGATCTTGATTAGAAGCTATGTTATTAGTTTCCTTCAATGCAAGATATTTAGTTTTGCAGTGTATAAGTTTTACTTTCAAGTGTATTATTTCTTTCTAGTAAAGAAATATTATTTTCAATTTGTTTTTAAGACTTCTTACTGGGAATACTTTGCTCACACTACGTTTTTGTTTTAAAAATTTTCAGGTGTGAGTTTTTGATAAATAAGTTTTTCAGAAGCTGCTGGTTTCCCAGAACCTGAACCTCGCGATCTTCTGTAAATATGGGACAAGATGAAACACTTATAAATGTATATAATGTAATTTTTGATACATCATGTCTCATAAGGTACCCGGGAACTGGGTACCTTACATATTAAAATAATAACATGGAAAATAATTAATTTAATTATTTAGTTTAACATGACTCACCAAAAAACATTCGTCTTGAAATTCATGGGTAAAACTCTATCGAACTGTGCATATAACCAGATACAAGTTGTGTAGTTTGGTTTTACTATAATTAATTTTGATTTTTGTGTGTTTGACTCACATAGAACACTTATATCAACATTTACCATGGATGAGTGGGTATATATTACATGATGTGTACTGGTAGCTACATGACATGTACTCTATTTTTAGCCACCTTAACAACACGTCAAGGGACTTAGAGATTATTATTTATGGGATATTATGTGTTACACAATGTTTATGTTAGCTACATGTTGTATAATCAGATATTACCTCTTTTTTTGGATGTAATTCAATATACAACATGTATTAATTAAATGTCATGTACTTTGAACTCATAACTTATTTGATTCTCATGGTTTAAAACAACTTGGGTTACATGTTATGTAGACTAGATACACATTGTGTAATTCTATCAAGTCGTGTTCCAACTGGTGGTCAATACATGATGTGTAATGGAACCATATACTATTCTCCAACATGATGAATAGTGATTGAGGTAACTTATCCTCGTGTGTTTGACCATGGGTATATGATATTTACCTTTTAATTACATATTGTGTATCCATGTCTAATAGAGAAAATTATTAACACCTCCGGATAGGATCTGCAAGAATTGTTCATCTATTCTTAGTCAGTTCATGGTAATATGAAACTTGATGATCATTTTAACATGAATTGGAAATGAAAAACTAAAAAAATAAATATAGAAGTTGACGAAAAATTAATAACTAATTATAAACTAATATGGAATGTTTTTATACTACTTTAGGGTTCTACGGAACATAAAAATTTATTGATCACATGTAATAAATATTGATAAAGAGGATCTTTTCACAAAAAATTTATAAAAAAGAATTACCCCATCTTAATAATTCTTTCTTTGTTGATGAATTTGATTGAAATTATTGTGTTACCATTGTTTTAGTGAGGAATTTAAATTATAATACTTATAGAAGCATCCACATGTGATTCATGATTGTTCAAACATCATCATTGAAACTATGAGTGCTCATTTAAAAGAATGAAATGTATTATTTCATTCACCATTGATCCAAATGAGATTTATTTGAGTCTTGGAAGATTCAATATTTTTTTCTCAATATTGAGAAGGATGTGAAGGATGATCATATCTCAATTTTTAGAGACTTATTGATAAATTATCTAATGGGATTCAAAATAATTCTCTTAGGATAATATTTTTGTGCACAAAAATTCTGCCACCCACTCTAAAATGATATAATTATGTTTATATACTTAGTATAAGATAATTAATAATCACATATAAGACATTATATAATTGTTCAATATATATAAACCCCATGAATAATAATAATAATAATATATTTCATGACATGATTTTTCTAATGTGCGCATCACATAATGTTTGTTTTGAGTTGACATGATCTTATTTTCCAAAGGTTGGTTCTCATTGGGATATTACCAACAATGATAGAGTTATAGATTAGTTAAGGGGACGAGTAATCAGTGTCACCACACACTTTAGAGTGTGGTTATTTAATACTCAATGGATTTATTATAGATTTAAGGAATATTCTTGAATACGTCCCAGAAGTATTAGTAAATCCACCAGTTACGATTAGAAAATTTATTGACTGACAACATGTATTGAAGAGGAAACCACACATGGGAATTATACTGTCACCAATTTTTTCCAATAGTCATGTATATGACCTTATAAAATTGTTAAATCTAAAAAAAGAACCTAAATAACAATAATAATAATCATAATATATTTATTGACATGATGTTTCCAATGTGCACATCACATCACATTTGTTTTTATTTGACATGATAGTATTTTCCAAGGTAGGTTGTCATAAAGACATTACCAATAAAGATAGAGTTTCACATTAGTCAAGGGGATGGGTGGTCAGTCTCACCACACCCATTAAAGTGGGGGTTATTTAGTACTAAAGGGATTTCTTAGAGATTTAAGGCATACTATTCAATGCTTCCTAGTAGTATTAGTAAATCTACCAGTTAGGATTAAGAAATTGATGGACTGACAGCATGTATTGAAGAGGAAACCCCACATAGGAATTATATTATCACCAATTTTATCTAATAATTTTGTTACATTATAGTTTAGAGAAATATAGTGAGGAACTATAGAATTTATCATTATCCATAGAGGTATTGGACCCTTGTGAAGGGATTCACGAGGTGTTTTAAAGTTGGGGTCAGACCCATGAACGTGTTTCCTATGTAT
This sequence comes from Viscum album, assembly GCA_963277665.1. Classification (NCBI taxonomy): domain Eukaryota; kingdom Viridiplantae; phylum Streptophyta; class Magnoliopsida; order Santalales; family Viscaceae; genus Viscum; species Viscum album. The sequence goes on along the minus strand of OY728140.1, from coordinate 807,128,395 downwards.
CCCTATGAAGGGGATCAAAATAAATGTAGTTTAGTGCCTCTTAATGGGACATATCATACCTTTTAATGTCATGTGACTAAGGGCATAGTGATTCACATTATGTTCAAAGTGCATCGGTTTTTTTTTTGATTAGGACCATAGTGATTCACTTTAAGCAGTTTAATGTAATGCAGAGTCACTACAAAATAAATCCATGTTAGATGGGGTTATTTTTTGATTAGAGGGGTTATAACCCCCTCTAAATACATTAATGGAGGTAATGGGTAACCTTTTCTAATGTGATTGCATCATCTTGTTAGAGTGGTTTTGATTAAGAACTAGTAATATAAGGCTGAGATAAGCAACAATTATTTTAGAGGGAGTGTAAGCACTCTTAAATTTCAATGTAAATTTTCCATATTTTTCATTTAGAGGTTGTTTTAGCCTCCCTTTATTTTTTATTTTCCCACCTCACCCCATCCTCCCTAGTCATACGACCCCTTACCCCTCTGTAACCCACCATCCATACGTGTACCCTCGCCACCACCTCTCCAAACCCATATAGACACCCTACCTTGAGGAGGTTCACTCCCCTTGTGTAGCCTCCAACGAAGGAGAAAAATTCCCATTGGTGGAGAAATTAATCACCGGAGGTATTTGATCTGAGAATCACCACACAACGAACCAACGACCTTCCCACTGTACCGATTTCAATTACTAATATATATAGAATCTATTAGTATTTATATATATTTCAAAATTTATATAATTTAATATTATTTATATAATATAATTATATAATTTTAAATATACAGTCTTGTATATACATTTATCTATTCATATAAATATTATGTATACATTTATATTATATACATTTATGTAATATGTTAAATATATTATATTAATTTATGCACAAATATAAATAAGGTATATATTTATACAAATATAAAATATAATGTTCATTAATGTATTCATATTTATATTACGTATAAATTTTTATTATATAAATTTTTATTGTATATTATATACAAATATATAAAAACATATATATATAAATATATCATATTATGCAAATATAAATATATATTGTAAAAATATATATTTTAAAAATATAAATATATATATATATTTTAGAAATATGAATACATTTAATATTATATAAATACATTATATGAATATAAATATATTGTATTTATATTTATTTATTTATTATATTTATATGAATAAAATGTATATTATACAGATACCGATTGGTAGAAATATATATTTATATTTTTATAACTCAAAAAATACAAATATATATTTTATATTTTTATATATCATTTCCTATATATTTATATTTGTATAAAATTATATATATATATATGTTTATAATTATATATATATATATATATGTTTACAATTATATATATGTGTATATAGTTATATATATTGTATATTATATATTTATGTATTTATATATTATCCATATATATTATACAAATATATATATATATATATATATTATATTTATATGTACATAATTAAAATAATTTATATATTTATATTACAAATTACATATTTATATGAATACATATATATATTACATATTGTGTAAATAAATATATATATACAAATATATATTATATATTTATATATTTATACAGTTTAATATATTTATATTATATAATATTTAATATACATAAAATTAATATAATACATGTTTAATTAAATTATATATATATATATTATATTATATTATAAATATAGATATAATATAATATATTTTTTCCATATAGATAAAATTATATATATATATATATATATATATATATTAGATATATAAACATATCTATACAAATATTTGTATTTCTATATATAGTTATATTATGTATGAAAATATATATATTTAATATATTAATTTAAATACTTATCTTTATATTAATATACATTTAGTTATTTAGTTGTAAATATTTATTTATATATTTTTTTGTATATATATATATATTTATGTTTACAATACATTACATATTTATGCATACAATTAAACAAATATAATATAATATGTGTATTTATATGATTATATGTATATATATATATTTATAAAATTATTTATGTATTTATTTGTTTATATATATTTATATTTATATAATGTCTTTATAAACTATGTTTCTAATGTATTTAAATATATTTATATAATGTATTTATATAATACATGAACATATATACACAGATATATATATATATATATATATTATAAAACATGATATTTTTAAAAAATTATAGGGGGTTAAACCCCACACTAATATGAGATGTTAGAGGCAGTTATATAAAATTTACACTATAATATAAAAAAAACTATTTTTAGAGAGTTAAAAGCCCCTCTAATCCAATAAATTAGTTGTGGTTAATAACTACCACTAATCTCTCTAACATTAGAGGGGGTTTTAACCCCCACTAAAATAATTATTCATTTATTTTGGGGGTGATTTTCAATAACTGCTACGAATTTACAGTTGAATATTTTTTAGGGATTTTTAACCCCCTCTAAAATTTTTATCTATATTTAGAGAGGGTCGTGCACTATCCCCTCTAAGAAATTTCTTCTAAATACACTATTTATGTTTTTTTAAAGTGAGTTGACTACTAGGTGAATGGTAACTAGCAATGGTTTTTGTATTACTTATTCATGACCAGCCATTAGTTCATCTTGTCAATTGATATTTTGAAGGGAGAAGGTATGGTTAGATATTACACTTAGTAAGCGGTCCTTTTTGTATGCCTGATTTTATGCCATGGGGGTATCTCATGCTTGCTACATGAGAGATGATGGATCACCTCTGGCTCATCACTAGAGGTATTCATGGCTCAACACCACACACATCCTTGTCTTTTCACCATAAAAGGATGATTAATCTCATGATTTTCTACATATTGAGGTCTTATGATTGTCACAAAGGGGGTCTTATACTCATCACCTAAGGGTGTTTTATCATTATCACCTCTGGATCACCGCTTGAAGAAAGTTTGGGTAATCCCATGCTCATCACATGGGTTTCTTATACTCATCACATTCAAGGTTTCTATCTTGGTATGGGGATTACACCTAGTATGAGGCCTATATATGGTTCTATACCTCTAATTATATGGTAACTATACAATAGAGGAATAATAGAGATGTTGGGGTCACACCAAGAAGGACGCCCATATATGGTTGTCAATATCCTATCTATTTATAACTAGATGAGGAAGGAAGACTTAAAAGGTTATGGATTATACTTAGTAGGAGGCCCATATTTATATGTCAACCTTTTATATGTTTGTAACTATATAGGAAAGGAATTTTTAAGAGGTATGGGCTTACACATAGTAGGAGGCCCATATATGGAATTTAATTTATTATTTGAAGGTTTCTTAAAAAGGAAGTAAAAATAGAAGGGTTGGGGCTAACACCTAGTAAGAGACTTATATGTGGATGTCAAACTCCTATATTTTGGTATGTATATGAGGAAGGAATACTATAGAGGTTGGGTATTACACCTAGTTTTAGGTCTATATCTGTATTGTGGTATTTGAATTGAACCTCAAAGAGGTGCCTCACATAAACTTATTTCAAGAATAAAATCCATTGTAGTTTGGGATGTATAGTTTAAGGTAATATGTTAGAATCAGTCAATTCAATTTAATGTCATGTATTAAGGATGGGTCTATATAGTATTACATTATGCGGTAAGTATGTGTCCATATAGTTTAATTTCATATAGTAATGACAAGTTCATGCATTTTAACATCATGTAGTAAGGTTATGTCCATGAAGTTTAACATTATATAGTAAGTACACTTCCATTTAGTTTATCATCATGTGGTAAGGATGTTTCTATGAAATTTTTTATCACATGGTAAGGATGATTACATGCGATTTAACATTGTGTGGTAATGATATATGTTATGTAATTGAGTGTTATACATCTAGGAATAATGTGGTACTCCCTATTTTAACTATGATTCATCTCAATATTGCTAACAATACTATCAACCTATAACCTCTAAGCACACTTAAATCATGATCAATGTACGAAACAAGAAAAATTAGAAGATTAATAATATTTTGCGAGAGTAAAAAATAGGGGACATAGTGGGAATTACACATTGATTTTCCTTTCCAGCTTTACTTGATTGTTGATAACTAAACAAGAGATGGTATGGTTAATGATTATACCTAACAAGAGGGATATGTATGGTTGTCAACCTCTAGTATATTAGTAACTATAAGAGGTAGAAAAAATAAGGAGGATAAGGCTTAAACATAGTAGGAGGCCCTAGTATGGTGATACCAATATGAGAATCTTGACTCACGGAAAATAAGGAAACCAAGAAAGTTTTCTCAAATAAAGGTAAATAAGGAAACCAATATGAGTATATTGACTCAAGGTATACGTATTATGGATGGGAACCCTAGTAGGGGCTAAGTGAATTGGGTTCCCAGGTAGGTGACATGGTAAAATTAGGTGCCCAGGTAAGGTGCCTGGGAAATTTAGTTCCCTATTTATAGAACTAGGGTGAAGATGTTCCCTAGTATAGAATTATGATGAAATAGGCACCCATGTAAGAAATATGGGTGATAAAAATAACTAAGGTTGGGGAACTAAGTGAATTGGTTCCTAGGAATAGATTGAGAGGAAAAGGTTTTACTAAGTCCTAATGGTTAGGAAAAGTGTCTCCTAGGTATGGAGACCTGGGTGAAGGGACCCTTTTATAGAGACCTGGGTGGAGGGCCTCAAAAGTAGTATGACATGGGAGATGGGTTTCCCAATTACAGAAACTTATGTAGAGATTATTATAAGTGGAGAAGTCTGGATGAATCCACGGTCAGGTAGGAGACTTTGGAAATATCATTCTTGAGCAAAATACCTAGTTAAAGTCACTCTCATATTGGTGACCTAGGAAATTTCAGGCTCAGGTAGGAGACCTAGGTGAAGTCATGATAAGGTAGGAATCTATAAGGATTACTTGGGAATGTGTTTCCATATTATATGATCTTTGATGTGGCTTGGGAGTATAGAACCCTAGTGGTGTTGGGGGCTCTAAGATAGCTAGGTGGCATAGAGTCTTAGTCTTTGTTTCCCTTAAGTTCGGGTGTAAGAGTCATTTGAAGGGAGGAGGAGAGACCTTGGCACAAGGATACCAAACTCTATTTCATCTTCCAAAAGTGTCTCAAAATAGAAGCATGGGTGTCTATGTTTTGACCCTGAGGTGTCAAGAAAGGAAACTTTTTCAATTGGGATGGGCCACATGACAGAACTCACTAATGTTTCATGCAAAGGATAATTGGGTACTTACACATGTGAGGTTATGTAGGCAGTACCTGGGTGAATGGACATGGGTTCACATGGATGTTGGTACATGGACAAAGGTACCTAAATAAGGATGTGAGACTAAACACATGGATCTAGGCATGTGAGGCTATGCTCGTAAGAGTTGAGTGTGGGGCTTGGGCTTTTTCCATGATAAAATCCCAACTTCACATGACTTTACATTTATATATGTATGTCTATTTTATCTCTAATAGTAGTCAAATAAATGCCTACAAAACAAGAAACACTATTAGTTATATATTTTTCCCAATATTGTATATTTTCTAGGACATAATGTTCTCAGAATACCATAAAATGAGTTTTTTCAATCCTAATAACCCATTCATAAGAAATTGATGAAACCTATGGCCTACTTCCTATGGGTGTTTTTCAATAATACATCACCAATATTGAAAAAACATAAGAATATCCATCCCTTTGTGAGTGAGAAATAATTTAGAACATAGAGATACCATTTTATTCTTCTTCAGTCACACATATAACATTCTTCCTGTACTTTAAATTTGTTGTTTAAGTGAGGTCCATGTCATGGATTCCAAATATTGGTGAATGACACACATTTTTAAGTACCAATTTTTTTGATAACTCATGGATATTTAAATATAATTTATTAAAGAAATAGATAAAAAATAATTTAAATTAAATTAAATTAAATATATCATTTCATCTAGGCTGTCAACTCAGTCTTTCAATCCTCCTTAGAATTTTTAAAATCTTTAATAACAAAAATTTATTTAAATAAATAAATATAATTATATTATTCATTAACTAAATATGTAAATAAATTTTAAATTCACAATGTGTTGACTAAATATTTATTTAATAATTGACTTTTATATAATCCAAATTGAAATAACATGAGATTTAATTTATACGATCAACATAAAATAAATAACTATTATTTATTATCCTTGAGAATAATATTTATATTAAATATTAAATTCAAATATAATTTCACTGAGATCCTCGATACACATTGTGTGTGACTCTCTAAAATCATTTTTTAGTGGAACTAGGAAAGAAAGCCTAAAGTCCAAGATTAGCATTTAATAACACATTAGGACATCCATACAAAAATATGTTAATGTCAAAAATACAACAACCTTATAAAAATTATTTCTAGATAACATAATTAATTTTTCTTGATATATCATTTTACAGATTTCAAAATTTTGTCATCAACCTATATGGTTGATATATCTTTCTCTGTCTACTATAAAAGGATTCATCGATAAACTACTTTGTCCTTGTACTTAATCATATAGTTCTTATTTAATCAAAGGGTCAAAGATATAAACTTACATAAACTTGGAAGGGATAAATCCTTTAATAACTTATACAATTAATTTGTTATCACTTATGATTCACCCAACGTATCTAACCTCTCAACAAGCATATCTCATCATGGTTTTAATCAATACATCAATGTAAATGATTCATGATATACATTAAAATATAATAATAATGTCAAATATAAGGACCAATACAGATGAACCTTGATAAAAACATCCAGTGACACATATAACATGTGTAATTTATATTAGAGGGTCTGTTCACATAACTTCCCTTCTTGAATATTACAAAGTGAGAATTTCATGAGAAGAAGTTTTGATTTTTTCTTAACCCCTGACACATGATCTTCAAATATAATCTGTAATCCATATGATAAATTCCATCCAACCATAGAAAATATTTTTTTAATAATATTGTCATAACATTTTATGGTTCACATTATTGTAGAGAAATAATACAAATTATATGTGAAAAATACTCTAACAACATTATCACAATAATTTTACGTAGATGAACAGTCATTATGTGATGAGGTATTTGTTAATATTAACATATTTTAATATAAAGGTAATAAAATGTATAAGGTAAGTTGGTTCTAGGGAATAAACTCTAACAATGTTGAGCTAGTCCTATTATCTAATGATAATGAAAATGTATAGTTATTCCCTATGTCACACCTGACCTAACTTTTACATACCATTTTATTTATTGATTGATTTTTATCTTAAAATATTTTTTGGTATGAAATTATTATAATTTTGGAAGAAATAAAGCAGGCGTTCATATAACATTGTTTGAACATAATTAGAAAAAACCATGTGGCCCAGCTATGAATGATTGCATCACATTTCAAATGTGTGAACTTGGTTTGCTAAATGTATGGCCAAATAATGAATCACAACCTAGGTGTATCCAGTGCTGTCCTCATTATTTTGTAAACCTTGAAGAAAAATCATGTGTAATGCCTAGGTACTTAAAAATTTGATTTTACTCTTTCACCCCACTTGATTTTAAGATTTGGCCTCCTCTTTTCCTCTAATTTGACTCCAAAACCCTATTTATCCATATTCTCTTCAACCTACCCCTATTTTGGTACCATTTACTAGATCTATTATATGTTTTAGGTTAGATATCCATTGTAAAATTTTCTAGATATCCTCCTCACCTCTTCATTTCATCCATGATTTAAATATTCTAAAATTACACTAAGTGTATTTATTTGTTCTTTATAAGATAATTTGGTTTCCATGTCATTTTAAAATGAATTAGATAGGGTTTTTCTTATATAAAGTAATAAACTATTTTCATTATTTTACCCACAAAAAGTATTTACATAAATATCTATGTGTATGTTGTTAAAGTAATTACATAGTAAAAGTAAAAGTTTTGGTTCTCAAATTAATTTTGAAGTATTTTATCTCAATCTAAAGGTGTGATTATTTTTTCTGGGGTTGTCTATTTGAGATAAATTGAAGAAATTTATATTATTTCATTTTCAATTGTTAATTTATAACTTGGTTTATACATGATGTTACAAAGGCCCCGTTGAAACTTTAAAATTGGATTTTCTTGATGTAAATATAACTGTGAAGTTATCCCCTTCTTACTAATTAAATTTTTATGTTGTATAAGTGGATGTAATAATTTTGGTGGGGTGAAATTTTGTATATACTGTTATTCATATAGAAAATGGATTGATTCTATAAATAGTTTTTGTAGGTCAGAATTTAATTTAATTTTTTCCAATTATATATATAAATATATTATTCTATACATATATTCTTCTAATTAAATGTTGATTGAACACCACAATTTCATGTCATGGTAAATAACTGGTGGAAAGGTCATAAATATTCGTAGGATTATTTCTACAGTTGTTATAACTTCTCTGACTAGTGGCTTTGAGATGGTACTATTCTCTAATTAGTGAGATTTTCCACTCAATCTAATCGAGAATGGTAAAATAGAGTGTTGGGAAATTAAATCACACTATTCACCAATTGAATTGATTTTGATTTGTTTTTTTCTTATATTTCCTCAAGGACTCATTGGTTCCTACGATGATTGTGATTGTATAATTACTTTGATAGCAGATTTTTAGATATTTTTTGTTTGTACTACTTTTTATTATTAGAAATTTTTTATTTTTTCTTATATCTCATAGTATAATTCATATTTATAAGATATGGTTTTCTTATTATTTAAAATGAAAATGAATAAATATAATGCACTTTCATTTTATTAGTTTAACTTATGAAACATGAAAAAACCGTCTTTCTTACTCAAATTATTTCAATGTATTTTGTTGAAATATTTCTATATTTTCCAAATATTGGATTTTTATGAAACTTTTTAAGGTTTTTTTCAATATTGAAATTAAAATTTCATGAAAGGGTGGGTTTTATGTAATATACTCTCATTACTTATTTTTTTTAAAAAGAAAAAATTATATCTGTATTGTATTTCAAAGTATCATAAAATGGATTCCGTTTTAAAGGTTATGCATGTGGTGTGGGGAGGATTAATAAATGGAATTTTCTATCATGTAGATCATATGACAAGTTTAGTATATGTTACTCTTATATATAGAGTAAGATATTGATATTGGGTTTGTGTATGGTAGAGGTAGTTCCAGGAAATTGATCATTTTTCTTGAGACATGGAGATAAGAAGTTTGAAATATTTGTTTTTATTTTTGTTTTTAGTATATCTAATGTATTATGAAATATTATAATTTCTAAACCCTAATATCTTAATTTTTATATCAATTTTTATAATTAATGTTCAGTATATTGATGTTGGAGTGTTTGTATGTTCTCATTAGTTTTAGTTGTGATTTTTAACAGTATTTTAGGTTGACGCCTAATTCGGTAATTCTTATTATGGAGTTCTTATTTCATGTATACTTCCTTACAAATTACTAAATGGTCATTCCATAATTTTACATGTTATTTCACTCTTTAATATTGTTTTATCAGGTGAATATATTCCCACTGATGTACTTTTGAGTCTGAGGTACTAGTTTCCAGCCTCAGGTGAGTGAGAACGTGCTTCAAGCCATGTCATAGGATAATATAGGAACTTGGATCATGGGTAAACCGAGTTAGTTTATGACACCCTAAATATATACTAAAAGGTCCATTAGACACTAACATACATACACACTATCAAAACCAGCATGTTGCACCGTATTTGAGTGAGCTTCACATTTCCTTAACTTACTCTTGGTATAACACCTTTTATTGTTTTTTGTTTTACCACACTGATAAAATTGGGAGTACATAAATTGGATTCCAATTTTATTTTCTTTGTCAGAGTTATTCAGTTGACCCCTATAACTCATAATACCAAGTTTTTATTACACCCAACGAGCATCTGCCTTCAGACCATGGGTTTAAAGAAATCAAAACAATAAAGAAACCTTAATTTCCTCTAGAGTAATTTACTCCCTAACATACATCATATAAGGATTAATTGGATTATATAAATAATATAATGGGGTTAAGAATATAATGTACTAGTCTTCATCACTTATAATCATATTCACTGTTACACATAAGTCCTTTAACAGTACTATAATAGGGGTTTTCATCACAAGAAACCACTGATAATCGAAGCACCCTTAAAATCCATAGTCCATTATTAGTAATTTTATTTATCATCGATAAAGGGGTTCCTTTATCAGTTCTAGTTTGGTTCTGATAAAGGAATACTTTATTAGTGATTTTTCTAGAACTGATAAAGAATACCTTTATGAGTTCTTTTTCTATCACTCATAAATTATCCCTTTATCACTAATTTTTTTAGTTCTGTTAAAAGGGTATACTACTATAGTGTGCATTTAAAATTACAACACACTATAGAAGAAAATAAGTGAGATAATATAGGGAGAAAATAAAAAAATTAATTTAAATAAAATTTATAACACAAATACAAAAAACACTATATTATAGACATATAAAACCTTGGTTTTTAAAATTACACGAGTAAGTAAAATGTATCGCATACATTCAAAAACATTAATGTTACTTTTTATTTGGACCTCAACCAGGAGTCATGCTATTATTTACTGAATAAACAACCCCAACCCCATAAAAAATGCATTTTTATAAGAAAAAATATTATCATGTTTATAATACTATAAAGAAATAAATTTAATAAATGTTGTCAATTTGAAACTAAAAACAAATACATTGAGTCATACCGAGATCACAATGTATCGTATTGAGTTGAGGTTGATTCTTACATGTCATACCATTTCTTGTTGTTCTCAAAAGTAGGTGATCTAGAATTTTCTCACATATGTGGGGATAAAATTCTGACTACAAAAGTGATTTAATTTTAAAGAACTTACCTTTTGATAACAATCCTTTAACCATCACACCATTTCTTATTCATATTCTATCATTATCCATATGAAAATTAATAAAAATGTATCTGATAAAAATGATAATTAACTTAATTAGGAAATATTAGATAAAATGATGTAAAAATAATTTTACCTTTTTGTGTTCAGTTTTTCCAATTTGATGCACATTTTAAACTAAAATGGAACTTATATATTGAAAACATGAACTTCGAGTCATACAGACCACATCATATGTCAGAATGATTTGAGGTAAATTTATTCATGACATAAATGAATTATGGATAATTATCCTTATGTTTTAGAATAATCTTATCTCATTTTCTCAATTTTGGATAGTAACATTCGGTATAAATTAAAATGACACATTTATATTGAAAACACATAATTTGAATCAAATTGATCAGCTTATGTGTTTTTTTGATTTGTAGTCAATTATTACACATAAAAAATGAATTATGGATTTTTTTCCTAAAGGATGAAAATAATTGAAGATCGTTTTCTTGGTTTGGCCTATTTGATGTGTGTTTTAATATAAAATGGAACTTTTGTCTTGAAAACACGTACATTGGGTCATATCGACCATATCGTGTGCCAGTTTGATGTGCAGTCATTTACTGCACATCAAAAATAAATTATAGATTATTGTTCATAATCTTTGAAGATAATCTGAGCTTGTTTTCTCATTTTTTGTGATGTGGAACACCTTTTAAACTAAAATGGAACATTTTTGTTGAAAACATGCACTTCGGTCATACCGACCACATCAATCAACGAATTGATATGTGCTCAATTACTATATGTAAAAAATTGATTATGAATCATTTAACTAATGTTTGAAAATAACCAATAACCATTTTTCTTAGCTTCTTATATTTGACATGTGATTAAACTAAAATGATACCATTGTATTGAAAACATTCTCTTGAAGTCACACTGACCACATCGAGAATCATATTGATATGTTGTCAATTTCTAAACATTAAAAATAAATTATGGATCCTTTTTATAATTTTTTAAAGAAATACAATCATTTTTTCTCAGTTTTGGCTATTTGATACATTTTAAAAAAATGAAACTTTTTATATTGAAAACATTTACTTTGTGTCATACCGACCACATAATGTGTTAGATTGGAATGTGGTGATCTACTACACCGGAAAAATAAATTATGGATCATTTTCCTACAATTTGATAACAATCCAAAATGATTTTCTTGATTTTGGTGATGTGACTCACAATTTAAACAAAAATAGAACATTTATATTGAAAACAAACACTTCAAGTCACACCGACCACATCGGGTGTCAGATTTACGTGTGGTCGATTCCTATAAATTAAAAATGAATTATTGATCATTTTTATAAAGTATGAAAATTATTAGATCCCTTTTGATTGGTTTTGATGATGTGACACATGTTTTAAACAAAAATAAAAGTTTTTTATTGAAAACATATACATCACGTCAAACAAACCACATAATTTATCAAATTAACTTGAGGAAAATTCCTACAAAAGAATAATGAACTATGTATCATTTTTCTAAATTTTGAAAATAATCTAATTATTTTCTTGGTTTTGACTATGTGATACATGTTTTAAACTAAAATGACACTTTTATATTGAAAACATGTACTTATAGTCATATTGGCCACATCTTGTGTAAGATTGACATGTGGTCAATTCCTAAATGCCCAAAATGAATTATGGATAGTTTTCCTAATGTTTGAAAACAATCCAAAATCATTTTATTTGTTTTGTCTATGTGATACTTGTTTTATACAAAAAATAACACTTTTGTATAGATTGAAAGAAATTCAAGTCATACTAACCACATCGTGCGTCCGATTTATGTGTGGTCAATTACTACATGATTAAAATGACTTAAGTATAATTTTTTTGAAGTTTTAAAACAATATGAATTTGATTTCTTGGAATATAGAATATGATGTGTGTTTGAAAATAATATGTAAATTTTTAAAAATATGTTTCAAATTAAAATTAAAAGAAAATTAACTAAAAAAGTGGATAAAATGACAATACAATTAACTAAATAATTAGTAAAAAGCCAACTCTTTTTAATTTCTATACAAATTTTGAACTATTTATTTTACTCATTAATTTCTAAAAAAAATCTTTTTTCCTTATTATACGTCTCTTAGAGAAATAGATTAAAAGTAATATATGATCATTCTGATTCTAATGATTCACATCCTAAATATATCTTGAAGGTAATAGGCCATACGATATCACAAAAATAATAGGTAATCACCAAAATTTGATTTCATCATGCATTCCATCTCCATGTACTTTTCCTGCTAATCTCTAAACAAATTTACTTATTCCTTTGAGTATATATATTATTTTAAATCGTGATAGTACTGAGAAAATATAAATAAACAATTATTAAGAAATATTTTTAATGAAATTTTAATGACCATTAGAAATTACCTATTCGGGGATACTAGACTTTTGATGGTATGTGATATTATTCATAAATTTACAAACATAATTTTCATAATCATTGTCATTATCTTTCTTTAGAAAATTCGAAAACATTGACCAAAATATGTAATTTCTTTGAAATATGATTTGATATTTAAATATTTCTATATATACCATAAAAGTTTTTCCATTTGAATAAATCCATTGGATTTTTATGTTCAATGACCGACCTCATACCATGATTTAGACTATATTTATGATCTGTATATCATAAAACAAATCCAATTAAAACTCAAACTAAGTCATATAATTAGATGCTTATCAATAAAATATTAATTGTACTCCATTAAAAATTTAAAATACGCATCACGTGTTGTTGGATTGATGGAAATCCACGAATTGAATCCAAAAAATAAATATCTAGGGTGTCCAAACTGACTACGATCAATATCAGGTGCTTCTTAAAAAATTCAAATAAGTAGAAAAAATATTTCATTTTATTGAATATAAGAGTTTGAACCCAACATTATAGGAATCAATAAGTGTCTATAATATGTTATTTTCTTCCCAAATTCCTCACAAAGTTCATATTGTTTCTCATAAATTTATTTCACATCTATTGATTTTTATTTTTGAGAAATGATATAGAGATTAATGAATACAAATCATTCTTCACAGGGTTTCACATTATATAGTATTAATATAAAATACTGTAAAAAATTTGAAATTTTATTAAATTCAATGAACATTTTAGATCATTTTTTGTAAATAAGGGTTAGGAAAGTTCAATTTATATATGTATTCGTAGTTGAGACTCCCATCCATCCAAACATGATAATTTTATTTATACTCTCAAGAAAAATAACATCTATAATGACATTTCTCAATATTTATTCTTTATTATGAATATAGGAAATATATCCATAATTGAATGTGGTGTCTACATGAACTTGTAATGTTAATATATACTACAATGGAAATGGTGGGGATAAGGTACTCTAAGAAGGACCATTTTTTTCTTTGTTTATTCACTAGATTATCTTGATCTATCATAATGTTTCCCACTATTTTATCTGTATATAATAACATACCTTACTTTGGACCTTTTTCATAAACTTTTAAATGTTTTTCATCTGAAAAAAAATATTTAGGACCTACCTTATGCATCCTTATAAGATAATATGTCCATGATACAAATGTTTGAATTGCATCAGTAGTCATTGTAATATTTAGATCATTAAGTTGAATAAGAAATTCAGCACTCAGATCTTGAGCTACTTCAATCTCTATTCTCTTATGAAACATTGGGAGTTCATTGCTGTATATAATTTCTCATGGGATATTATAGACCACAACCCACACAACAAGGTTTTTCATGGGTGTTAATAGATAAAAATCACGTACAACTTCACCCAATATAATTTTATAAATATTAAGTTATAAATTTTTTTTTGATTTACATTTTGGAGAAAGAGTAATAAAAAAATTTATTACCTCAGGTAAGGTATGTTGTTGAGGGGAATGACTAGTCTTATAGATAGTGGGTTCATTTTACTCTTTATGTGCTAATATGTTTTCCACTGTTGGTTTTCCTTGATCCTTTCGCATATATTGGTATTCCAAACTAGACCAGAAAATATTATCTTTAAAATCATCTATTTGTGCGTATAATAATTTCATTATCTAACATATATGTTCTTGTGGCTTTGTATTTTTGAAATATGTTTGAGGAGACAGTTCAAAACGTACACCTCTTTGACAACTATTTTTATTAGGCCACTTCAAATCTATATGATATATTTTTTCTTTAGGTGTGGTCATTGTAGATTCTTATGTCTATACTGTATAAAAACATATGAACATAAATAGATATTTTTTTTGTAATACAAATATAAATAATAATAAATTTATATTATGCCATACTTACACCTATTTCCTATATAGATTGTGTATTTTCATCAACTAGTTTACCCTAATTATTTATGAAAGTCTCTTTCCATAACACATGGTGTAGAATGGAAGTGGAATTGGATTTTGATTCATATATCTATTTATAAAAAAAATAATATATGTTATTTAATATCATATAAAAAGTTTAATATAGATTTAAAAAACATACCATTTTATTATGAAGCGAATTTTACCCCATCAATGCTTTGTGATTGGGGTACATTGTTCTTGATGCAAGGTATTTATTTTCAGCACTCCTTTATTGTTTCATAAATTAACAATGTTGAATGAAATTGGATAAAATAAAAAATGTAAAAAAATATATTATAGACTAAAATTTACTATAAATGGTTCCTAATCACAATAACGAAAGAAACCATTTCATACTTCCTATTTTATAATGTGTGTATACACAACTAGTTGGTGGTGACTTACTTTCCCTACAACATCCCTGAGATGAATCTTGGTAAGAAGTTACAAGAAGACTCTAGGGAATTTTTTAGTGGCCATTCAGAAATATTCTTATGAAAATTATCTAAAATAAAATAACTCTATAAGGGAAAATTAAAATTAAATAACTTTTTCAAAATATAATGTTTGGGTAAAATAGTGAAAGTATATGCTAACATCACCGTAATATCTTCTATAAGGGTTTCCTTTATTATATGCCCGACATAGGGCCGTGAATCTATATGAACTAGCACATTAATTCTCATTATGAACCTAGAATAACTAATGAACATTTAGTTTTGGTGTCAACAAGTTGGTTGTGTTGAATCCAACCAATATCAAATTTTACACCCTTTCTTCTTGCGTTGATAATTTTAGTCATCGCAGTGATGCTATGCCATATGGTTTTTTTCATCAACATATTGTTGATCCCATACTAATTATATAGTTTTAGAATCAACCATATGTTATATATAGAATTGGAAAAATCAAAATGTGTATAAGTCCTTATATTCATGATTATCAAAACATTTAATTTAGATTATGTTAATATATTAGCGAACACATAAAATTATGAGGAAAAGAATAGAATATTAAAAAACACTTTAACCTTCTCATTGAGCTCTCTTTATTTTCTTCAAAGGTTAAATTAATTTGGATCCAGTATTGAGAATATAAATCCAATCTCTAGGGTCACCTATAATGAAAAAGACATTGTTTATATGAGGACCAACATAAAATGATTCTGGTCTCTTAATGAAAGGGTCATCCTCATTTGAATTTTCAACATATCCTACACCTGTTTTAGTAACCATATTTAAAATTGACCAATAATTTTTTTGTAGGATCTCAGACATTAAATACCCATACTACTTGTGATTACATTATAAAAAACTCTTTATTGTACCCTTCCACACTAAAATTCACATTCCCGATACCCATTCCATCATATTTCACTACACTCTTGTTATTAACCCATTTGCTATAGAAAATCACCTCTTTAAATGTTGTATAATCCAAACCATATATATATATATATATTCAATGATGCTGAAATATAATGTATTTTCAAGAATTAGATTTCTATCCTTGAACCAAATATCTTCATCACTTCCACCACAAGTGTAAAACCACTATTTTTCATCATATTGTGGTCATTATGTTTTTTGTATAGAATGTATAACCATTAGTTAAAAACCATTATAATATATAACATTTATATCTGTTCCCTTGGAAATCCAACAAAGTATTTCGACAATTAAATTCTTATTTAAAAATAAATTCATATAAATATGATCTCCAAACCATCCTATAAATATTTTAATATATGTATTTTATATCCATACTCCAACCCTTGATAGATTAAAATGTATAATAATTTATTTACAGGATTCAGTGTGTAACCAAGAAAAGTTTAATCAATGTAAATTCCCTTCTTATAAATGTTTCATATAGTATAATCACATAATATCACATTATGAATATTATAAAAAAGTTCTAAATGAATAATTAATGAAATATAATGACCCATACTTTACATACATTGTTCATACTTCAAAATTGAAGCACACTTATTATAGCATATAACAATACCATGGTAAGACCGTATAAGTATAGTGTCTTTAAAACTGGGAAACATAAACTACTGGTTCATAAAGCATCTACGCTGTCTCCCATTTATTTCATCATATCTAGAGTCCCTTCTAGCATATCCTACTTAATAACCTTCTTCCTAGCCTGGGGAAAAGAAAACATACAAATGGGTAAGCTCAAATGCTCAGTAATGGTAAACAAAAGAAATCTCAATCAAATCATATTCATAATAACATAACATTTTGGAAATCTTAACCTGAAAAAGAGATCATAATTTCATAACATGGGATAAATCATAGTGGTGAAATGTAATCATAATAATCATAACTTAAAAAATGAAGCTTTGTGGCATACACACATAATCATAGATAATCATTTCTTAGTAGTCAGGACTCATTTCCAAGACTATCTTAGCAGACAAAGTCCATTTCTGAAAGGAGTTCACCCCTCGTTTCAGTTTTGTTTCAATGAACTGGATTAACCTACCATTCCAGCCATGTCTATCTCATGAGATATAAATCATTACCCAATTAATTGGAGGGAGATATAGGTCCTACACATCTTATAATGAAACCATTCTTATGTGTGCCACAAAATCATAAATCATACAACATAGCATAACCCATGTAATAAAAATGGGATGAATAAACATCATGTCATCATAACATAATCCATAAAAGGACATCATAAAAATAATTCCATCATAACATAATCAAATAAATGTGAAAATTGGGATATAAATATAACCCTATATTATCTTATATGGAAAATAATTTTGATAAAACACTTGAACTTTATTCTTGAGGAAAATATCCTTTCTACTTCAAAATTTTTTTCCTTTCTTAAAATGTCATATTATATTAAAATAAAATAATTTGATTAAAAATAAACTTGAAAACTTGTAAAGGAAGCTTCATGGAAATAATGTTTTAAAAATTCATTCACGCCGTATAAGTTAAATAAACATTCTTCTCGTACTTTGGCAGGAAAAGTCAAAAAGTACCTCGTACGAAAATTGACAAAAGATTCCTTTCATATATTTTACTAAAAACCCACCAAAGGGTAAAATTGGATTTTAAAAATTATAAGTGGATTGAAATAATGTTATATATTTAGGAAACATGTATGTGGATGGTAAATATTCCCCTGTAAATTCTGAAGTATAAACAATCTCGGATAAAAATGAGATTGCAAGATTTTCCCTTATATTAGGTACGATTTGATTCGTACATGTCCGAACCTTTTGTATAATGATTTAAATAAAGTTATTGACTTATTCCAGAATTTTACTCACTATTATGATATCATATATGGTCATATTCTTAGCTTCTTATTAGTAATATTTCATTGTTACTTGTTATTCAGGTGTTTATTACTCTTTGTTCTTATGCGTGTTTTGTCGAATAAATTCTTATTCTTATTTTTAGGTTATAGATACCTCATTTACAGAATGGTATTATTGTAATATATATCATATTTATTCACTCAATTCATTTATATAATCATTATTCAATGAAGATCACGTAGAACAAGTTGCATCACATCGTGGAGATGGTAGGCCGTACGTATGCACGAGCAATGATATCGTTCCCATGATCGTGGAATTGTATTTAAGTGTATGTATACTATTTCAGAATCAATATAACTTTACAATAATCATATATAGTTATTCATTATACCATTATACCCATCCAAGTAAGGTGGTGGTGGAAAACAGATTACACCACGGCATGGAGACGGTATTCCGTACGTACGCACACGCGGTGATTTCGTTTTCCGTAGGATGGATAAAATGTGAAATATGGTTGTTTCATATTTATAATAACATATCAGTATATGAGTGATACTTATGTTATTAATTCATAATTAAACAACTAGATAAGAATGAGTATAAGAAGAAATAAAGTTGAATGAATCAGTAATAGACATTACCTCTTCTTTGAAGTGCCTCTTCTTAAACTCCTCTTAGGGCACTAAAATTGGTCTTTGAAGACGACCAGGACCTCTAGGATATTACTAGGGAAGTGGAGAGGAGAAATTGGAAGTGGTATGCAGATATTGAAGGCTCAATGTGGTGTGAGGAGGAGAGGGAGGAGGTGCCCTTTTTAAGGGAGGAGAGGGGAACCTTAGGAAAAACTTAAAATATTATTTTATTATAAAGTCATATTCCTATTTTAATATCTCAAAATTGATTTATTTTGACGATAAGGTGGGTATGGGTTGAAATCCTCTCATAAAATATATCTTAGAAAAGTTTAGGTTACTATTTTAACCTAATCATTTAGATTTAACTCTAATTTAAATAATTTAACTTTTACAGTGTCTTCTTGTTTTCTTACAATATATGGTTAATAATCTTAATATAACAAGTTAAAAGAACCACATGTTTTTCATTATTAACATATATAACCTTATATAAGTAATTTGGAATAACATTATATTTTTAGGATTAAAATATCAATTAATAATATAATATTTGTTTTAAAAACTATTTTATGTCAATTTTGACACTATTTGGTAATTGATTTATTTGAAAATCATAATAGCATGATTAGTTCGAACAAAGTAAATTAACACAATACTAACATGTCATATTAACCTATAAAATTAGTTTAATTCATAAAAAGTCTAAAATTACATTTATTTGGGTATTTATAACATCAATTATGATAATATTTCATTAATAAGGTAATTACTGCATCATCATTGTGTCATAAATAAATTAAATTATTTAATGTCTAAAAATAATAAATAAAATATAATTATATAGGAAATATTTTTATCTTTCTAATTAATATTTATAGTCTAATTTATCTTATTTATTACCCTATATTAAAAATGTTTTAGTTATTAAACTTTGATTTTAACTAATTTAACTCTTCTTTAATAAAATAAAATTAAATGTCCTAATCTAATCAAAGTGGACCAAAATGGTAATATTTTATTCCTAATGTTGTTTTTGGTCAAATTAAACTTATCCAATAGAATTATGACATATGATAGGGTAATAATAATACCATTTTTACCCTTAATTACCCTATTTACTTTTAACCGTGGTAAAAAAAAGTAAAAAATTTCTATTCACCAAAAATTATTTTAATCTTATTGAACCACATTTTACTCCTTGATATTAACCGTGTCTCTAGGATTTTGGAAATTCCACTCACAGAAGCGGTAAAATTATGTTTTATGTAAATTTTCAAATACTCCAAGGAGGTGGGTAAAAGACGGTGAAAAGTTCAATAATATTTTTATATGTCTAAAATTATTATAAAATGACTCCAATGAATTACATTCAACTTATATAGGTATTATGTATCGATCTTCACATAAAATAAATTTAAATAATATTATTTAAATAAAAAGTCGGTTTTTAAACACTAACCCAGTGTTTTCACTATTCATCAAAAATTGAAAGTTTTCAGAAAAATATCAAAATTTCACCCTAGGATAATTTCGATATTATAAATCCAAAAATGAAGTCCATTTTGAAAGATGAAATTTTAAAAAGTGGGTATTACTTTTCATAACAGCTAGTTTTAATAATATTTTAATTGCATATCATTGTTTAGTGAAACTCGGTATTGCGTACAACACAAGCTATCGAGGAAGGTTGAGATTGCATGTAAAGCAAGCCAAGCAAGTGTTGTGTGTAGTTAATGATTCCTTTGATGATGTATATAACATAGAAACAAAATATTTCTCATAAAAGTCTCGGGTGTAACATTCTACCCCCCTTAAAATGAATTTCGCCCTCGAAATTCGTCACTTTGTAATAAACAGATAAGGATACCACTCCCTTATCATATCCTCAAGCTCCCATGTAGGCTCTTCTAATTGGTGGTTCCTCCCTAAAACTTTCTCCAAGTGAGTGGTTTTGTTCCGTAGGACTTTTTCGATATGACCCAGAATCTCTATCGGCTGTTCTTCATATGAAAGATCTTGCTCCAGCTGTACAACTTCTGAGCTGAGTACATGTGATGGATCGAGTATGTACTTTTTAGGGGAGATATATAGAACACATCATGAACTTGAGAGAGATTCGGTGGAAGCGCCAATCGGTAAGCTACCTTCCCAACACGATCCAATATTTCGAAAGGACCGATATACCAAGGGCTCAGCTTTCCCTTCTTTCCAAATCTCATTACTCTCTTCCAAGGAGATATTCGTAAGAACAATTTATCACCCACTTCAAACTCTAGGTCTTTTCATTGGTTATCAGCAAAACTTTTTTATCGACTCTAAGCTGCTCTTACGTGTTGTTGAATAGATCAGACCTTTTCTGACATCTCCTCAACAAGATCAGTTTCTAATAGCTTTCTTTCCACAACTTCATCCCAACAAGTTGGAGTTCCACATTTCTTTCCATAGAGAGCATCATAAGAAGCCATCTAAATACTGGAGTGAAAGCTATTAATATAAGAAAATTCCACCAAAGGTAGGTGTTGATCCCAACCACCATTTAAATCCATTGAACAAGCTCTTAAATATCTTCTAGAGTTTGAATTGTTCTCTTAGACTGACCGTCTGTCTGAGGATGATAAGCAGTGATGAATCTCAACTCTGTATCCATAGTATGCTAAATACTTCGCCAGAACTTTGAGGTAAACCTTGGATCCCGATCAGATATAATGGAAAGTGGTAATCCATGCAATCTTACCACTTCCTTTATATATATCCTGGCAAGATGATCCATAGAGAAATCCTCTCTAATAGCAATGAAGTGTGTAGACTTTGTATGACGATCAACTATGACCTATATAGCATTATTGCCTTTGGATGTTTTAGGAAGTCCTGTGGAAAAGTCCATAGTGATGTTTTTCCATTTCCATTTGGGTATGGGTAATGGTTTTAACATACCCTTAGACTTATGTCTCTCAGATTTAACTTGCCGACAAACCAATCATCGAGAGACATATTCAGTAATATCTCTTTTCATGTCATCCCACCAAAAGTACTCTTTCAGGTCCCTATACATCTTCGTGCTTCTAGGATGAATAGAGAATGAAGAACTATGAGCCTCATCCAGCAGATCCTTCTTTAATTCTGGGATGGGAGGAACACAAACCCGATTCCTAAACTTTATTATCCCATCACAATCATGGTTGAATTCAAGAACATTTCTCACCTTCTTTTGTAACTCTACATCTTATTTCTGTGCCTCTTTAATCTTTACATGTATAGATGGTTTAAATTTCATTTGAGAAAGATAAGATTTCCCCTTCCATTATAATTCCAAGATCTATCCTTTGTAAATCCATAAACATCGGATCTTTTGTGATCCTCATCATGGATAAGCTAGCATGGTCTTGTCGACTTAATGCATCAGCCACCATGTTTTCTTTCCCAGGGTGATAATGAATTGAGCAGTCGTAATCCTTAATCAACTCCAACCATATTCTTTAACGCATATTTATCTCCTTTTGTGTGAAAATATACTTTAAACTTTTATGATGAGTTTAAATATCACACCATTAACCATAAAGATAATACCTCCAAATCTTTAATGCAAAGATTACTGCAGCTAACTCCAAATCCTGAGTTGGGTAATTTTGCTCATGGATTTTCAACTGTCATGAGGCATAAGCTATCACCATATCATTTTTCATGAGAACACACCCCCACCCCTTCTTGGATGCATAACTGTAGATCACAAACCTTTCTCCACTACAAGGCAGTGTGAGCACAGGTGCACTGGATAACCTTCTTTTCAACTCCTTGAAATTCTCTTTACACTCCTCCATCTAAACTAACTAAACTCTTTTTCGAGTCAACCTGGTGAGTGGATTAGATAATCATGAAAGATATTTCACAAAACGTCGATAATATCCAACAAAATGAAGAAAAATTCATATATCAGTTACTGTTGTTGGTCTTGACCATCTTTCGATAACCTCTGTTTTTGCTCGATCCACAGATATCCCCACTTTTGAGATTATGTGACCCTAAAATGCAACTTTTTGAAGCCAAAATTCAAACTTGGTAAATTTGGCGTAAAGCTTCTCCTTTCTCAGGGTCATTAATACAATTCTCAAGTGATCTTCATTTTCTTCCTTACTCTTTGAATAGACAATAATATTGTATATAAAGACTACCACAAACTGATCAAGATAGTGTCTAATGACTCTATGCATTAGATCCATGAAGATAACAGGGGCATTAGTTAGACCAGATGGCATCACTATAAATTCATAGTGTTCATACATTATACAGAAATCCGTATTTGGTATATCCTCCCTTTTGACCCTTAATTGATGATACCCTTAACTAAGATCAATCTTGTAAAAGTATTGAGCTCTATGTAGTTGGTCAAATTAGTCATCAATGCACGGGAGAGGATATTAGTTCTTGATAGTGATCTTGTTATGTTCTCTATAATCAATACAGAGTCTCATTGATCCATATTTCTTCTTAACAAATAGAATAGGTGATCCACAGCCTGATACACTAGGGTGTATGAATCCATTATCAAGATTATCTTGGATTTTCTTCTTCAATTCCTACAACTCAATCAGGGCCATTCTATAAGGTGTCTTTGAAATAGGAAAATAACCTGGTATGAGTTCTATTGAAATAAACTTCATGATTTGGTGGAAGTCTCGAAAAATCCTTCGGAAAGACATCATCAAACTCTCGTACAATGGGAATAATCTTAATCGTGATTTTCTCACCAACAATTTGAGATAAATAACCTTCATTTAGTGGAATCAAGACCCATAAGATAAAAGAAATTTCCACTTTAAGGTTATGTTCATCCTTGCATCGATAGACAATCATAGATTGATCTGGAATATGAAATGTGACTTCCCTTCTTTAGAAATTGATATGAGATCCATATAAAGAAAGCCAATCCATGTCAAGAATCACATCAAATTCCACTATAGGAAGGATCACAAGATTTTCAGGAATCACTTTCCCACAAACATCAATCGGAGAAGAATTGTGAACTTTTGATGTGACTATTGTTCCATTAGGGGTTGTCACAGTGAACTCAACATCTAATTGTTTAGGTAATATGGTGATACCCTTAGAAAATTCTTCATAAATAAAAGAGTGGGGGGATCCAAAATCAAATAAAATATGTGCTACTTTAGAGTGGATGGTAAGGGTACCTTTCACCACTTCGTTATCGTACTCCACATCGTTGATAGAAATTGCATGTGACCTTCCTTTGTCTTAATCCTTATGAGTTTGTTGATGTAGATCATCATCAACAACCCTTTTATTAGGGCATTGATTGGCATAATGTCCCATTTCCTTACACTTGTAACATTGAAGTGTAGGAGGTGCACTCGGTGTAGCCTTTTCTTTGTTCGCATCACCAGACATCTTCTTCCCATCATTGCGGTATTCAAATTCCTGATGACCTTCTTTTCCACATTTAAAACATTTACTTGTACCTTTAAGACAACTCCCTCCATGTTTCATTCCACACTTTGATCATAAGGGAAAACTCATCTTCTTTTCAGTGTGCTCTTTAGATTTTCCTTTGAATTCCATTTTCCTCTTCTTATCAAACGCATATGACTAATGGGTTACTCCAATCTCCATCTCAACCTTGAGAGGAAATCAAATGATTTCCACGTAGCTATTGAAGTCCCTTATGGCTAATGCCTTTCGAAGACTTGGTTTTAATCCACTAAAAAATCGATCGATCTTACTCTTAGGTGGGATAATAATCCAGTAAGTGTACCTTGAAAGTCTTGTAAAATTTTCTTCGTAAGTACAAACAGATTCATCATCCTTTTGCTTTAGTTCAAGAAACTCCTTCTCCATATTTGTTCGAAGAATGTGAGGAACGTACTTATTAAAAAATAAGCTCTTGAACTCGTCCCATTCCATGGATTCAATTTAATCCCTTTACCTCATATTCTTGATAAGATTCCAAGATTGATCAGCTTCACCCTCCAAACGATAAACTTCTAAGAAGACTTTATCATGTTTAGAACATTGAAGAACTGAAAATATATTTTCAGTGGTACTGATCCAATGTTTTGACACTAAGGGATAAGTAGACCCTCTGAATGAGGGTGGACGCTACCTCATGAAGGATTCTACAGAATGTTGCTCCTTACTTTGATCATTTGGAAGTCCTGTATGATTCGTATCTTGAGAATGTTGTGTGAGAATGGCTACATGATTTTTCATTCCAGCTCCCATAACGTTTGGTTGCTCAGGGGAACAATCATTGCTTTTCCCATCATATTCCACATTAACATGGTTCCTTCGGGTTCTATCCATTGACTAAAACCAAGAATAATAGTGTGAGTAACACTATTTATAATAGGAAAACCACATAATCAAGAATAATATTTCACACTTAAGGTCTTATCATAGGTTGTTCATGGCCATTTCTAAAACACTAATATTGTGTTCTATGCTTAGACTTATCCTTAGGGTTCTTACTAAGGCTTTCACATCCAAGTTTCCAAAGGTTGACTATACCATTCCTCTGATACCAACTATAACGACCCATATTTTACATACATTGTTCATACTTCAAAATTGAAGCACACTTATTACAAAATATAACAAAACCATGGTAGGAACATATAGGTATAGTGTCTTTAGAAACTAGGAAACATAAATAACTGGTTCATAATGCATCTACATTGTCTCCCATTTATTTCATCATATCTAGAGTACCTTTTGGAAAATCCTACTTAATAACCCTCTTCCTGACCTGGGGAAAAGAAAACATACAAAAGGTTGAGCTCAAATGCTCAGTAAGGGTAAAGAAAAGAAATATCAATCACATCATATTCATAATAAAATAACATTTTGGAAATCTTAACCTGCAAAAGAGATCATAATTTCATAACATGGGATAAATCATAGTAGTGAAATGTAATCCCGATAATCATAACTTAAAACATGAAACATTGTGGCATACAAAAATAATCATAGATAATCATTTCTTATAAGTCAAGTCTCATTGCCAAGACTATCTTAGCGGACAAAGTCCATTTCTGAACTGAGTTCACTCCTCGTTTCAGTCCTGCTTCACGGAACTGGATTAACCTACTGTTCCGTCCATGTCTATATCATGAGATATAAATAATTACCCAATGAATTGGAGGGAGATATAGGTCCCACACATCTCATAATGAAACCATTCTTATGTGTGCCACAAAATCATAAATCATACAACATATCATAACCCATGTAATAAAAATGGGATTCTTAAACATCATGTCATCATAACATAATCCATAAAAGGACATCATAAAAATAATTCCATCATAAAATAATCAAATCAATGTGAATATAGGGATATAAATGGTACCCTATATTATCTTAAATGGAAAATAATTTTGATAAAACACTTGGACTCTATTCTTGAGAAAAATATCCTTTCTACTTCAAAAACATTTTCCTTTCTTAAAATTTCATATAATATTAAACTAAAAGAAGTTGATTAAAAATAAAATTGAAAACTTTTAGAGGAATATTTATGGAAATAATTTTCTAAATATTCATTCATGCCGTGTAAGTTAAAAAAACATTTTTCTCGTACTTTGGCCGGAAAAGTCAAAAAGTACCTCGTACGAAAAACGACAAAAGATTCCTTTCATATATTTTACTAAAAACTCACCAAAGGGTAAAATTGGATTTAATAAATTGTATGTGGATGGAAATAATGTTACATATTGAGTAAACATGTATGTGGATGATAAATATTCCCCAGTAAATTCTGAGGTATAAACAATATCGGATAAAAATAAGATTGCAAGATTTTCCCTTACCTTAGGTCCGATTTGCTTTGTACGTGTCTGAAACTCTTGTATAATGATTTAAATAAAGTTATTGACTTATTAAATAATCATAATAACTGTTATTATAGCATATATGGTCATCTTCTTGGCTTCTTATTAGTAATATTTTATTATTACTTGTTATTCGGGTGTTTATTGCTCTTTGTTCTTATGCGTGTTTTGTCGAATAAATTCTTATTCTTCTTTTTAGGTTATAGATACACCATTTAAAGAATGGTATTAGAGTAATATATATCATATTTATACATTCAATTCATTTATATAATCATTATGCAATGAAGATCATGTAGAACGGGTCGCATCACATCGTGGAGATGGTAGCCCATACGTACGCACGAGTGATGATATCGTTCCCATGATCGTGGAATTGTATTTAAGTGTATGTATACTATTTCAGAATCAATATAAATTTACAATAATCATATATAGTTATTCTTTACACCATTATACCTATCCAAGTATGGTGGTGGTGGAAAACAGATTACACCACGGCATGGAGATGGTATTCCGTACGTACGCACACGCAGTGATTTCGTTTTTCATAGGATGGATAAAATGTGAAATAGGTTTGTTCAATATTTATAATAACATATCATTATATTATTGATACTGATTTTATTACTTCATAATGAAACAACTAGAGATGAAGAAGTATAAGAAGAAATAAAATTGAATGAATCAGTAACGGACATTACCTCTTCTTTGAAGCGCCGCTTCTTAACCTCCTCTTAGGGCACTAAAATTGGTCTTTGAAGAATACCATAAACTCTAGGATATTACTAGGGAAGTTGAGTGGTGAAATTGGAAGGGGTTGGGCGAGCTTGAATGCTCAATGTGGTGTGAGGAGGAGAGGGAGGAGGTGCCCTTTTATAAGGGAGGAGAGGGGCACCTTAGGAAAAACGTAAAATATTATTTTATTATAAAGTCATATTTGGTTTTAAATAGATATAAATTGATTTATTTAGAAGCTAAGGTGGGGATGGGTCGAAATCATCTCATACAATAGATTTTAGAAAATTTAGGTTACTATTTTAACCTTATCATTTAGATTTAATTCTATGTTAAATAATTTAACTTTTAACGTGTCTTCTTGTTTTCTTACACTATATGGTTAATAAACTTAATATAACAAGCCAAACGATCACAAGTTGTTAATTATTAATATATATAACCTTATATAAGTCATTTTTCCAAACCTTATATTTTTAGTAATAAAATATTAATTAAAAATATAATATTTATTTTAAAAACTATTTTAGGTCAATTTTGATACTATTTGGTAATTGAATATTTTTAAAATTATAACAGCACGATTAGTTTATAAAACGTTAATTAAATCAATAATAACATGTCATATTAACCTATAATTTTTTTTAATTCATAAAAAGTCTAAAATTGCATTTATTTGGGTATTTATAACATCAATTATGATAATATTTCATTAATA
Source organism: Viscum album (assembly GCA_963277665.1). Lineage (NCBI taxonomy): Eukaryota > Viridiplantae > Streptophyta > Magnoliopsida > Santalales > Viscaceae > Viscum > Viscum album. Next base: position 807,099,742 of record OY728140.1, on the reverse strand, counting down.
AGGTAGTTACTACATCATCATTGTGTCATAAATAAATTAAATTATTTAAAGTCTAAAAATTATAAATAAAATATCATTATGTAGGAAATTTATTTATATTTCTAATTAATATTTATAGTCTAATTTATCTTATTTATAAACCTATATTAAAAATGTTTCAGTTATTAAACATTGATTTTAACTATTTTAACTCTTCTTTAAATAAAATAATATTAAATTTCCTAATATAATCCAAGTCGACCTAAATGGTCATATTTTATTCCTAAGGTTGTGTTTGGTCGAATTAAACTTATCCAATAGAATTAGTACATGTGTTAGGGTAATAATAATATAATTTTTCCCATTAATTACCCTATTTACTTATAACCGTTGTAAAAAAAGTAAAAAGATACTATTCAACAAAAATTATTTTTATCATATTGAACCATATTTTACACTTTGATATTAACAATGTCTCTTGTATTTTTGAAATTCCACTCACAGAAGCAGTAAAATTAAGTTTTATGTAAATTTTCAAATTCTCTTAGGAGGTGGGTAAAAGACGGTGAAAAGTTCAATAAAATGTTTATATGTCTAAAATTATTATAAAATGACTCCAATGAATTAAATTGAACTTATATTGGTATTATGTATCGATATTCACATAAAATAAATTTAAATAATATTATTTAAATAAAAATTCAGTTTTTAAACAGTAACCCTGTGTTTTCACTATTCATCAAAAATTGAATGTTTTTAGAAAAATACTAAAATTTCACCATAGGATAATTTCTATATTCCGAATCCAAAAATGAAGTACATTTTGAAAGTTAAAATTTCAAAAAATTGGTATTACTATTCATAATGGATATATTTAATAATATTTTAATAGCATATTGTGGTTTAGTAAAACTCGGTATTGCGTACAACGCAAGCTATCGAGGAAGGTCGTGATTGCGTGTAAAGCAAGCCAAGCTAGTGTTTTGTGTACTGAAAGATTACTTTGATGATGTATATAACATAAAAAAAATATTTCTCATAAAAGTCTCGGGTGTTATATGAAATAAATGTAATTTTTAATGCTTAAGGAATATATACCAAAGGAATAGCCACCTGACCTTCAGAATAGTAATATGACCCTTATGAATTGTAAACTAGAAAATTGAGTAGTAACCTCATCAATGAAAGTATAAATAAAATTTATCCATCTTATAAGTTACAATATGTTTTAAATATATCATAATATAAGAAAATAATTATTTTAAAATTTGTTAATTAAGTGTTGGTATTTTTGTAAGTCATATTTATTTAATTTCAATTTCATGAAAAATCAATTAATTGAAATGAAAATTTCTTTTCATAAAATGTATTCATTTTTTATGTCTTATTATTATATGATTATTTTATGAGACCTTTGGTAATTTTTCCAACTAATATAAAATCAGTTATAATCTAGATTTTTTGAGTAAATTATGATTTTAATTAAAAATTTAATTTCACATATTTAGAAAATTATATTCATAAAATAAATCTCATTATGAAATTCCCCACATATAAAAATGTTTAGGGTGAACTTTTGGGAATTTTCTGAAATACTTGATATTTTGGTGAACAGTAAAAAATAGTAATTTATGGTATATATATATTATAAGTTAAATAAACTATTTATTGAGTTATGTATGATGTAATCAACTTTTTTTCGAACTCAAAATATCTAATTATTATATTTAGTCTAAAAAATAAACACTATTTCTTGTCTTGAGAAAAATAATAAACTAATGAATTAAATAATGAGAAAACACCCCTATCCTCCACCATAAATACCACCCCTCACCTCTTCTTGTCCTCACACCTCTCAAGCCCTGATCCTTGTAAAAATTAAACTCAAATATCATCCCAATCCCCTTAAACACATCCAGGAGCTTTTGGTCTCAAAAAATACAACAACCAATCCCCTAAGGGGGTTCTCAAGAGGAAGGATTCAAGAGGCAAAACCCTCTTCCACTATCTTTCAATTTATTTTCAAGTTCCTTTCTATCCTTGTATTCTCCAAAATTCCAATATTCCAAGTGGCATAAAAACTCCATTATCCTATATATAATATAATTATATCAAGTTTATAGAATAATTCTTCATCAAAGCGCTTCTCCTCTCTCTTTGATTTTAAGAATGAATACACTATCTGTGAGGTGCCGATTTACCACCTATATGAACGACGTGCTTTCATCATTCAATTTTGTCTTCAACGATTGTCATGAAATAATTTTTATTATTTTGATATATTATAATATACGTATTATATATTATTTAATGTTTGGAGTCATTTTTTACAGATGATAATAATTCATAAAACAAGATGACTTCATTGTGAAAAAAACACTAAATTAATCTAAATGATTACCATTAATTATTTATCTAATTAATAATCCTCAATTATAGAGAAAAAATGGTATTTTAATATTTTGTATGTTCAATAATAACATATAATTTTAATTTTGGACAAATATCCTCATTCTGCATGAATTTCCATACACATATAAAAGTAAAACAATCAGGAGACCCCAGGTAACTATCGCTCGTAAACAATGAAATTGAACTTATTAACCCATTAAAATTATCATAAATTAACTTAATAAGGATATAATAAATCAAATACATTTATTAAGGGTTATATAATTATTAATTAATGAATCTAATTTTATTATCTAGGATATTAAGATCACGTGAAGAACACCTTCAGAATTAAGGTAATGGATTATACCCGAACCTCCGTTTATTTGGGTTACACATTCTATATTTTTTACCCAAATTAAATTATATTTTAATTTTATGTAAGTATTATAAATTATATTTATATGTTCAAAAATCATTGATCAAGATCATTCATCCTTCTTTTTTTGGGGATATACATGTTTTAAAAGGCTCCCAACTCAATTTCTCATGAAAAGCAAGCTCAATTTAAGGGGACTTCCCAAATTCTTACCCATTTTCAATGAAATCCATAATTGGTTTTAAGCTGCCATTACATTTATTAAATCAATCATTTTTTATGAAAAAATTATTGGTTCACTTATGGTTTTATATAAAATAGTATTCCATTTTCTGTTTTAGATGCTCTTTAATATTTTCATTAAACCACTCTAAAATGTTTAAATTCTAAAGTATTTTTAGTACTCTTTTTACATGTTATCAATTCTGTTTGACATCACTTATCCTAATATATTACTAATTACCTTTATTAATGTCCATGTTTGATTTAATTAATTTATTTTTTTTGACACTTTTATGATACGCCGATTTATTATGTTCTATGACATAAATATGATACCCATTTCTTTCCATGGACAACCATTCGGTTTACTTTTGGTTGCTTATTTATGATTATTTAGGTGGAAAACATATTCATTAACATGTTATTATGGATGTGACTAGATATTGCTCTAATTAATTGGGTAATTTCTAGTCTCATGAGATGTTATGTGCAATAGTCTTGGTGGTTATCCTTGACTCAGGATCCATATGAATCAATCTTGGTGGTTAGCCTTGACTCATGCTCCTCTATGTGCAATGAGATTTGAATCATGGTTCTCTATGTGAAAAAAATACTTGAATCATGTTAAAAACATGTTTTATTTTTCTTCAACATTACTATGAATCCATGATTATATGATCTCATGTTAGGATTCCTTATGTTTAATCATGATGCATGCCTTTTTATATCATTATCTTATGCCTTCTAACCTATGTGCTAATATTTATTTTAAGGTTTATTTCTTTACTTGGATTTTTAGGTCATAAAATTATTTATGTTATACCTAGGTTATCCTATGTATATTTAAGGGCCCAAATAAAGTTAGGAGCTCATAATGGATGATAAATTAATAAATGTTTTATTTAGTTCCATGTTTTAGGTTTTATGTACCTAGTCTTCCATAACACTAGACTTTAAAATCCATGGATTATAATTTTTTGTTTAATTATTATTTAAATCATGTAATGATATATGTAATAGACTATGGTCAATACAGTTTATATCAGAGGAAAGGTTTATTTATTTTGGGATACTAGGAATAAAACACTTTTGTAAGAACCATATGGATAAGACAAAATATGAGAAAAAATACCGAAATTTTTGTTAGTATAGAGTAAGTGAATTATCAAGAAAATACATCCCTGTTTGGATACTACAACTGGAGGTGGATCTGGAATAGATGTACCTAAGAGTAAAAACTCTTAAAAGGTGTTCCAGACCTAACTCAGGGAAACTTGGTACATGCCAATAGGCCTTACTATTAACCTGGTTTGACACTCATGAGGGATATAATTTGGTAAATTAATAACCCTTTATGAACCATTATTAAGGGAAAAATAGCCCATAATAATATATGCTAGTAAACAGATCATGGATAACCTAGATTGAAACACATGGAATCAAATTTTTAGATATAATTTTACGTTACTAGTGTATCCATTTATATTTAATTCTTCTTTTTTTATGCTCATTAGTTAAGTATTCAATCCCCCTACTTGCACTTTATTTGTTTTAGGTAATGGAGGGAAATATAAGAACATGTTCCAACAATCAATGTGATAGGTAATGTGATGATTTCCCTAATGAAATGCCAAATATGAAGGTAATGAGTGCTCAAAACTTTATGATAGTACTTTCTCACATGGGTAATATTATGAATAATAACTTGAATCATATAAAATTTCCTCCTCTTCTTAAGATAGGGAAAGTTTCCATCAAACCCTTCATATGAAAAAGTCCTCTCATATTTGGTGGATCTTCTGACCCCCTCCTCTTGGAACAGTAGATTAACTCTATTGAAAAGATTTCCTCTATCCTCCAGTGCTTAGAATAAGAGAAAGTTGTGATGGAGATCTATCAGTTTTGTGGGGAAGATGATCACTAATGGAAACTAATCTAAAATATGAAGTCCAAGATGGAAATTGATTCCATGGATTGGGAGGAATTCAAGTAAATGTTTTTTAATAAATATTTTCCTGGAACCCTGTATCTCAAAATGGAAAGAGTGTTCCTTGTAATTAACTAGAAGGAATATGAGTTTATCAGAGCATATGAATAAAACTTTTGAAGGCTTTAAAGATACACCTTTGGATTTTTCATGAACACCAAATGCAAGGTGGATCAATTCATCAGTATACTAAACCCAAGTCCATGAAAAGCATTGGTGATTTGAGACTTTGACAGTTATGAGTATATTGTCCATTGTTCCCTCAATGTTGAAATGGAGATAGGATACTCTCAATTGTATTGTGGGCCCAGTGAAAAAAAAGGAAAAAATGGAGTCTAATATGGGTGGCTATATAAATAAATACCCTGATGGAAAGAAGATTGAATATCCCACAAATTAGAGTTATAGGAAGAATCATCCCAGGAACTGTCTTAAGGGAACCAATAAATGATTCAAATATGGAAGAATGAGGCATCTGGCTAAGAACTATCAAAGGGGTAGAAAGAATACCACTAATAGGGAAGAATTAATGGAATGTTTATATAAATTATTAGCCATTAGTGCAGTGTTTCAACTACAAGGAACATGGGTATTTTTCAAACCAATACCGTAAGTCGAGGGCTGTCGGAGGAAATCAACAAAATCCATCAAGGAAATAAGGAAGGTGTTATTCTATCAAAACTACTACTGTGGAGCAGGACAACGATGTGGTGGAAGGTACACTGGTTATTCATTCAAGAATAGAAAACAAACTACTTGATTATCATTCTATTCATTCTTTCATATCATGCCAATTTAGTAGAACTATTTTAGCACCACCAAAAAATTTGGAGGTTGAGTTATCTGTGAGAACAACTAATGGGAAAATTATTGCATCCAAAGTACATAATTTCTCCACAATTAATGTTTGTGGACTGAACCTCCCAATAAATCACGTCTTACCTCATTTGGTAGAGATTTATTCTATTTTGGGTATGGATTGTCTATCCTTATACAAAGCCAACATCAACTTTGGGTAAATGGAGATCAATATTCACATCCTGAAGCATCCTTCAATTATTTAAAATTTTAAGGAGGAAGATGGATATCCTTCCGAATAGTCATCTCAAGTGTTTATATTACTACCTTATGAGAAATCATATCTCACTCAAATGATAGAGACAGATGAGATGATCACGCTTGAAGACATCCCCATCATGAGGTATTACACTTATGTATTCTTTAATGAATGGTTTGGTCTTTAGTATGATCAAGAGGTTGATTCCCCAAGTGAGATTTTTCATGTATCACTTCATATATCAAAGAAATCTTATAGAATGACTATAGTTGATCTAGAAGAACTAAATAAGTAGTTACAAGAGAATTTGAAAAAGAGTCTTATATGCCCAAATGCTTTTCCATGGGGCACACCTATCCTCGTCAACAAGAAGAAGGATAGATCAATGAGCCTATGCATCAATTGTTGTGATATCAATAAAATCATGATAAATAAAAATTATCCCCAACCATTGATAGATTACTTGTTTTATTAGCTACTTGGGGAAATCTATTTCTCTAAGGTGGACCTTTGGTTGGGAAATCATTAATTAAACGTGAAAAAAAAGATATTCCCAAGAGTTCCTATCAAATGAGGTATGAACACTATGAGTTCATAGTTACGCCTTTTGGACCCACTAATTATCCAAAAAATTTTAGGTACATATTGAATAGAGTCTTTAGATATTACCTTGACAAATATTTGGTAGAATTTATTGATGTTATTCTGATATACTTCAAGATCAAGGAGAAACATGAGGAGTATTTGAATAAAATGGTTAAAAATTGGATAAGGGAGAAAACATATCCAAATTATAATAAATGTGAGTTATGTATGGAGTAAGTATCATTTTTGGGTCATGTTTTGATGAGGAAAGAAATATCCATGGACCCTTCAAAGATAATAGAAATTGAAGAGTGGCTGAGGCCAACTTCTGCAATAGAGATTTGTAGTTTCCTTGTCCTAGATTGGTATTATCAATGATTTGTGATGAAATTATCATGATTATGAAACCCAATTACCAAGTTGATATGGAAGAGTGTGAAACTTTTCTGGGCTCAAGAATGTGAGTAAATCTTTAAGGAGCTAAAAAGGATGCTTATCACTATGTCTGTACTCACACAATTGAAAAGTAGAGGAATCATTGTCGTGTACAATGATGATTCAATGAAAGGATTAGGTTGTGCACTAATGAAAAATTATAAAGTGACATCCTATTCCACAAGGAATTTAAAAATTCATGAGAAAAACTGTCTTATCCATTATCTAGAGTCAGTGACTGTGATCTTGGCATTGAAAATCTGCAAGCTTTGTCTCAATGAGGATAAGTGTGAGATACAAAATGACAAGAAAAGTCTAAAATATATATTCAAACAGAATTTGTTTAATATGATCCATAAAATATAGTTAGATCTTATCATGTATTATGAATTCTGAATCCACTACCATCCTGGAAAGGAAAATAAGGTGGCAGATGCTCTAATTAGAAAGGATCCTGCATCTTTATCAATGATGATATTTGAGAGGGATCTAATATTCTAAGATTTTCAATGTATGGAAATGATAATTATTAAATAAGGAACATCATCAATACATTCTCAAATGATTACTGTACCATCCCTTATAGTGAAAATAATGGATGATCAAAGAAATGATTTGGAAGTTCAGAAAAAGTTCGAAGCTATCAAGAATGTGAAATCCTCTCTGTTCAAGATCATTGTGGATAGACATGGAATATTTGGGTCACAACAATGTATACCGTCCAATAAAGAGATAAAGAAAGAGATTATGAATAATGCACATAGCTCAACCTTATGTATTCACCCTGGGAACACAAATATATATATCAAGATATCTAGGAGAACTCTTGGTTGGACAATATGGAAAAGGAGATGCTGAATATACATCAAAGTGTCTGGTATGTCTTAAATTGAAGTCTAAAATGAAAAAGTCTACAGGGATGATAAAACCATTACCCATGCCAAGATGGAAATTCAAATACATCACCATGGACTTTGTTACTGAACATCCAAATACATCCAGAGGAAACATTTCTATATGGGTTATTATGGATCATATTATGAAGACATATCACTTTATTAAAGTTTGAGATGACTTCTCACTCGACCAACATGCATGAATATACATCAAATAAGTGGTAAGGATACATAGAGTACCACTATATATTGTATCTGATCGAGATTTGACATTCACCTCCATGTTCTTGAAAAATCTCCAACATGCTCTAATCACTGAGCTGAACTTTAGTATGGCCTATCATCCTTAAACTAATGGACAATATGATCAGACTATTCAAACACTAGAATACATTTTATGAGAATGTTATATGGAATTGAATGAATGTTGAGACCAACATATACCACTAGTAAAATTCTCATACAAAAGTAGATTAGACTTGAGCATCCAAATGGCTCCATATGAATCCCTTTATAGGAAAAGGTGTAGAACACCAACATGCTTGGATAAAATTAGTGAACGTAAGCTGCTAGGGCCTGAAATGGTCGAAGAAATGGTGGAGAAGGTGAAAACCATTAAACATCACATCAAGCCATCATAAAGTCAAAAAAATATTTATACAGACAATCAACGATGTGACATTGAGTTTAAAGATGGATATATGGTATTCCTCTGCATATCTCCATAGAAGATGATCATGAGATTCGAGAATAAAGGGATGCTAAATCCAAGGTACATCTGACCCTTATAGATACTTGACCAGGTCAGAGCTGTGGCCTATTGAATTTAACCTCCACCATCATTTTCTAAACTACATTATGTATTCTATATATCCCTCTTAAAGAAGTACATACCAGGTCCTTCACATATACTAACTTTAGAGGTGGTATAGTTAGAGAATAATCTTTCTTACAAGGAGTATCTATTGACGATCTTGGATCATAGAGATAATATTGTAAACAAAACTTTTTCTCACCATGTTAAAGTACTATGGAGGAACCATAAGTATGAAGAGGCAACATGGGAACCATAGGAAGTTATGAAGGAAAATCACCCACACCTGTTTTCACCAAAGGGTGTAAAACAAAATTTTATGGGTAAAATTTCATAATGGGGGAAGAGTATAATGACCCAAATCTTAATCAAGGGAAATTAACTTATTATTGTCATTTAATATCGTATAATCACATTAAATCACATTAATAACACAATACAAACCATACAAATGAATAATTAATGGAATAAAAGGAATTTCTAAAAGGTAAGGAACATATACCAAAGGAATAGTAACTTGACCTTTGAAATTGTAAAATGATCATTATAAATTTTAAACCCAAAAATTGAATGGTAAACTCACCAATAAAATTATAAATAAAATGTATCTATTTCATAAGTGACAATATGATATAATTATGTCATACTATAACAAAATAAATATTTTAAAAATTACTAATTAAGTGTTGGTATTTTTGTAAGTCATAAATATTTAATTACAATTTTATAACTAATTTATTAATTTAAAATAAAATGTATTCTCATATAATGTACTCATATTTTTATGTCTTATTATTATAATATATTTTTATGAGATCTTAGTTACAATTTCAAGTTGATATAAAATCAGTTATAATTTGTATTTTTTGAGTAAATTATGTTTTTAATTAAAAACTAAAATTTTAATGTTTAGAAAATTATTTCATAAAATGGAGTTTATTTTTGAATTATACATATCTAATAATGGTTAGGGTGAATATTTGGAATTTTTAAAAAATACTTGAATTTTTGGTGAATAGTAAAATATTGCAATTTATGGTATATGTACATTATAATTTAAATACACTATTCATTAAGTCATGGATGATTCCAAAATAATTCAATTTAACTAACATGATATAATTAATGAATTATTATCAATAATAAAAAATATTTATTTTTTTGAGAAAAATAATAAACTAATGAATTAAATAATAAGAAAACACCCCTCTCCTCCTCTATAAATACCTCCCCTAACCACCTCTTCTCCTCACAAATATAAATCATTGATACTTGTCCAAATTCGAATCATATATCCACCCAAGCACCTTCTAATCATCTAGGATCATTTTTTCTTAACAAAATACCAAAACCAATCCCCTAAGGAGGTTCTCAAGAAGGAATCAAGAGGCAAAACCCTCTTCCATTTTCTTTTAATTTATTTTCAAGTTATTTTCTTTTCTTATCTTATACTAACTCCCCCTTATCCAAGTTTCGTAAAAAATTCTATATCCTATATATAATTTAATTTTATAAAGTTTATGTAATAATTATTCATCAAATCTCTTCTCCTCTATCTCTTTTATTTTATGAATGGAAACATCGTCCGTGAGGTACCAATTTACCAACTTCATGGACGATGTACTTTCATCCTTCAATTAAATCTTTATGGATGGTCATGGAAATTTGTTTTAGTTGTAACATATTATAATATGTTTATTATAACTCATTTAATGTTCTTAAATAATTTTCTACACATGATGTCAATTTAAAAAACAAGATGAGTTCATTGTGATAAAAAATGATAAATAAATATAAATGATTATCATTAGTGATTTATCTAATGAATAATCCTAAAATCTCAAAGAAAAAGTTATTTTAGTATTATATAAGTTAATTAATAATATATAAGTTCATTTTTGGATAACTATCCACATTCTACAAGAATTTCCATACTCATATACAAGTAAACCGATCATGAAATCCAAGGAAACTAATGCTCCTAAACTATGAAATTGAACCTTATAACACATAAAAATGGACATAAATGAACTTAATAAGGTTATAATAAATTAAATAAATGTATATATAGTTCTAAAAATATTAATTAATGATTATAATTTGATAATCTAGGACATTAAGATCAAGTGAATAACACCTTCAAACTTAAGGTAAGGGATTCAACCCAAACCTCCATTATTCTTTCTGGTTACTCTTTCTCTCTTTTTTCCAAAATTAAATTCTATAATATTTTTATATAAATCTTATAAATTCTATGTATATGTTCCAAAATCATGTATCAAGATCCAATCATCCTTATTTGTTGGGGATATAATGTTTTTAAATGGTTCATACACAATTATCCCAGATAAGCAAGATCAATTTATGGGGACTTCCCGAATTCTTTCCCATTTTCAAGTGAAATCCATAATTATTTTTAAGACATCGTTAATTTTATAAAATAAATAATTTTATTATGAAAACCTTATTGGTTCACTTTTGGTTTTATATAAAATATTATTCCACTTTCTATTTTAAATGGTCTTTAATATTTTCCTTAAACCTCACTAAAATGTTTTAATTATAAAGTTTCTTATGTAATATTTTTACATGTTATCACATTTGTTTGACATAACTTATCATGATATATTCCTAATTAACTTTTTTAATTTCCATGTATGATTAAATTACCTTCTTTCATAGAAAAGTTTATGAAACACCCATTTATTATGAATAATGACATGATTATGATACCCATTTGGTTCCATGGGTATCCTCTTATGTTTGATTAATTATATTCGATTATTTAAGTGGAAAAAATATTCATTAGCATGTTATTATATGTTCACCCAGATAATACTGTAATTAATTGGGAAATATTTAGTCTCATGCGATGTTATGTGTAATGGTATTGGTGGTTAGCCTTGACTTGTGCTCCATATGCAACGGTCTTGGTGGTTAGCCTTGACTTGTGCTTCTCTATGTGAAATAAGCCTTGAATCATAATCCTCTATATGAAACAAGCCATGAATTATGCTAAAGTAAGGTTTTATGTTTGTTACACAATACTATGAATCCATGATTATATGATCACATTTTATTATTCCTTATGTTTAATCAAGTTCCATTCCTTTTTATATCATTATGTTATGACTTCTAACCCATGTGAAATTATTTATTTTAATGTTCATTCTCCTACTCGGATTTTTTGATCATCCCATTATTCAGGTTCTCCACAGGTTATCCAATGTAGATGTAAGGGATTAAAGGAAGGTTGAAGCTCATAATGAATGATAAATAAAGAAATATTTTATTAAGTTCCATATTTTAAGTTTTATGTACCTTGTCTCCTAAGACACTAGACTATATGATCCTTAGCATGAAATATTTTATTTAATTATTCTTAAAATCGTGTAACGATATGTTTAAAAGACTAGGCTCTTTATACAACATATGGATCAAAATCCTCACTATTATGTAAAATTTAATGGTGATCTTTCTCTCACTCTGTGATGGTTATTTTTACAACATATTTTTTGGAAATCCATTCACCCATAAGGAATCCACTAAGAATTGACTTTGGTAAACTGATACTCTCAATATATGATAGGTAATCTGTATAGAATTCAATAGATTCTTTATTAATATATCATTATTTAATACAAAATTTTGTCCAACTTTGATTCTTGATATACCCTTTCAAAATATTCATATATCATTCAATGGATAACATCCATATATAATGGAAAATACTACATATTTGAACCTCTCTAACAAAGTGAACCATCAGGTGGACCATTATATCAAACAATGATAGTGGGAAGAACATATATAATTCACATAATATGACTAGAAGCTCCTTATTAATTATGGGAATGTTTTATATTTCTATAACTTCACTATATAAGTATTTGAAAAAGAAAAAGATTCTAGTTAATATATGTCATACATTTTTAGGAAGAATGTAATGTAATGTGATGGGCATTAAATTTTGCATTAAAAAATGACCGTTGTGTGATTGTATTCGTTGTAACATCAAATTAATATTTTAAACTTCATTTTTGATATTTTATGAACACCCTTATAAAACTTTTACACATATTTGGAAAATTCAAATTTTCAAATTTTTCTTGTCAGGATAGAGTGTAAACTGTTGAAGAAAGAAAATTCCACCTTTTACCCTTCACAAGTGCCAACTCTTCCCTTATCCCCATATGAATCATGTACAATCTGTTCTTGATTCAATATTTTCTTTTTTAGAAACATTTAGTAGAATTCTAATAACACTATCAAATACATTTTTTCCTACATGCATAACATCGAGAAAATGTTTGAAATTCAAACAATTATAGTAAAACAATTCAATGAAAATTAATTTTTTTCCAACCAAATTTCATAAGGTTTTTTAAAAATGTTTTTATGAAAACATTATAACTATATTTTATGTTATTGAACAGCTGATCACACATTAGTGGAGATAGTTTAGTAACTTGTTTTGTATTCCCATTGAATGTTGTCATCCATGATCAGTATTTATTTCTACAAGGTAAAAAATTTATGATTCCCTGAAAACATAGTCTTTAGTTAACGTTTCTACCAAACTGAGTGTGTGTATTATTCACAATTGGGACACCCCAACATTCCTTTAATGTTACTGTCTAGAAAATTTCCATAAGAAAAAAATTCAATTATAAACCCATAAAATACATCCCTAAATGTGAATTATTAACTTCTAGGATCATAATCCATTGTAAAACCAATTTCCCACATCAATTTCAGATATTTGATAAAAGAATCCAAATAGAAATCAATATCATTACTAGATTGTTTTGGTATACATAAAAGCGGATACAATATAATGTATTTTCACTTAATGCATAACAATGGTAGAAAGTTATAATTTACCAAAATAACTAGCCATGTTCTTTGTGTAATAATTTGTTCATGAAAAGGATTTATTCCATCTATAGATAAAAAAAGAAATTTTTTCAGCTCATTTCCAAATTCATGATACTAATAATTAATTTTTTCTACTAGGGAGAGTCTTGTAGATAACTTGGTTTCCCATATTAAATTATTCTATCTTCAGGTCATGTAAATTGTCGTACGGTTTATTTACATATATATTTTCATCTAAACCATATAATGATAAGAATGCTTCATACATATATTAAAGATAATGATTTATCTTTCTTGTATTGATTTGAACCACACTTCAGTCATTTTGTGATTGATTCATGGCCCTTGTGAAAAAATATGCAATTAGTTAGACAAACATGTGTTTTTATAGATCATTACCATTGAATGTAGAATTCATTTAGGATTATATTTTCAACCAAGAAGTCAATTGTATTGTGGTATAATATTATTCAGAAGACCATGTAATTAAATATATTTTGTGTCACTCCATCCACTCACAGATTTCAAATTATATAACTTCAATATAGCTGAAAATTTTGTTTATTTAGTACAACAAGTATACAATTGTCTCTTAACATAGTTTTTTAACTTCTCAAACATTTTTGTAAAATCATGAAGGTCATATTAAATTACCATAGTTATTTATTTCATATGATCCCCATCATCATTTACCCTGGTATTCATATCAAATGATCCATAAACCAAAGTATCATCTCAATCAGTGTGAACATTCATTTTTACCATGTTTAGTCCAAAATTTATATATTTGGTCTATTTAATGAAAAATATAATATTCTTATAACTATTATGAACAAAATTTTCTTGAATAAAAATAGTGTAAACATGGAAATAGTATTTAAGAAGGTCCATATGCATGCTTTATTTTAACCTTGATGAACTCTTTAAATCCATCTTCATACTATTTTTTATATGATTATAATTCTTTAATTTTTGATTCATATCCAACCAACTAGGTTCATAAAATATTCAACTTGTACAAAAAATAAAGAAATACATATAATATATTCATAATTAACAGATAAAGTTATATATAATTATAATAAGGGGAACCCAAAATTTGAATGTCACTGATGATAATTCTTGAAAAGTTATCATTTTACATAAGGAAAACATGTAAAGAAACAACCTAGGGTAAACATGTGGTTGTTGGTCCAGGTTCTCTATTTGATTTTGTGTTATAAAAAATGCTATAATTATTGTATTGTTCTATAAATATTCCAAGTGGGAGTCTAACAAGAGGGGGAGTTTGTGTTTCTTTACTTCCTAACTTGGTACATAGTGGGGAAAGGGGTTTTTCATTTGTAGTTTTAGTGGAGTTATAAAGGAGTGGGAATGTTATGGGGACCATCAAATTTTAATGGACAAATGAAACTTATGATGAATTAAAAGTTCCAAAAGAAGTATTGAGAAATTGAAATCATACCAGAAATTTAACCACTGAAAAGTATCAGTCGACACTTGCTCCTTATTTCCTCTAATTATGAAATTTTAGCAATGACAGGAATGTAATTCAAGCATAAAGGTTTCATCTCACATTTATTCCAATTTACCATGTTTTGATACATTTTACATCATTAATCATGGGATTAAAATCATTATTTCATGTATAATTATAAAATATCTTATTAACAATTTTAAAAAATGGTTTTCATACTCATCTGAATCACTTAAAGATATATATATTGATATAATAATCAATAATAATTATGTTTCAAACAAAAATTATTTATTATCGGATTAAAGACATCCCTTGGAAGTTCATGTTCTTTTTTTCCAGTTAATTGTGACTTGGCTTTGTAAATTTGTATAAAAATGTATCCCCTCAAAAAATATGAGGTCATGCAATCAATTAATTTGGACACAGGTTCAAGGAGCTTGTAATTTCATGAAAAGAGTGAATGAAATTGTTTTTAAAGACGAATGTGAAGTAAGATTCCCTATTATATTCTTTTTGTATAGATTAATCTAGAATATGTAATACAGGGATACCAACAAATATATTTGTACTATAATCAACTAACGATCCCCTATTTCAAAAATATTAGAGTTATAAATCTTAGGTATATTTCAAATATCCTATAATATAAAAAAATCTATTCTATTTCTTTTAAAACACCAATAATACTTTCCATTAATAAACATTATAAAAAATTCTACTTTTATGGATTTCTCATCATTGATATCCAAAACATTCTAATTTCATCACTAATAGATATTACAAGATGTTATATAAATTTACTATTCCTAAAACTATATCTTATATAGCTAATGAATTCCATGGACCTGGATATACTTAATCCCAATATAGGGATATTAATACACTTATGGGATAGTATTAGAAATTGTATACCTAAAACCTTACATAATAATATTATCATATCCTCAATACCAAAAATAAAACACATGCTAAACCCCTATAATAAACCTATTTAATATGTCTATCAAATCGTTGACAAGATTTATAAAAATTATGGGTTTACATTTAAGACAACATATTATAAAATTTATATATAAACAAATTTAATTTTCTAAAAAAATGACAATTTACCCATTTAATCAAGTTATCTCTTTAGAAATTGATTTTAAAAAATCCTTAAATATTCATATTCATTTTCAAAACCAATTCAATAAATAATCTAGAAAACCATTTCATATAAATCACCATATATCAAATAAAACTTAATTACCAAATTATTTTTGAATTTCAAAACCCCAAAATCTGTTATTTCTTTTAAAATAGTTTCAAAATCAATAAAAAAACTCTTTTGAGTTTTGAATCTAAATAACCCAAATCTAGAAATTTATAAAAGTATAAAATCTACATTAAAATAATACATACAAAAACCCCCAATAAAATAAAAAAAAATCATTCATTTAACTGAAATCACACAACTTCTCATTAATGTTTTAAAACAACTAACTAATAAACACATCACCGGAATGAAAATTACAAATTTCATTATGTGATGGTAATTGGATAATAATTATAATATTTCCATTTAATTCATGATTCTATGAAATCTAAATAAATAAAACAAATTTAAATAAAGTAGTAATTAAATAAATAGGATTTTAATTTATCACACATTTATCCAAAATCATTAAGAAGTGTAATGGATACACACTTTATAAATCGATGTACTTATGATTTTTCTATCATAAGCCTCACAAGATATAAAACTTTTAAAATAACCTCAAATTGTATCATAATAATTTGTAGAAAATTATATATTAAATGGTATAATCTTAAAGTCAATGCCTAATGTGAGATGGTAAAATCATAAAGCCAATCTCCTAGTGGCTTAGCTTACAAAACAAGTCATTAAATAGAAATTTGAGACATAAATTGAGGTGAGGTGGTTAGGAAGGGATAGAGGGAATGGTTGCTACATTGATCAGCTAAGTGAGAGGTAGATGGGGAAAGGATGGTCATGAGGGGGTTGCTTCATGATGGTGGGTGGTCAGTCTGGGCTGAAGACAATGATGGTGGGGAGGTGGTTGATATAAATCAAAATATAAAGGAAAAAAAATATAACATGGTTTCGACCAGTTATGTGAAAAAGAGGTGATCGAAGACATTGGTAAACAAGAAAGGAGGATAAATAATAACATAATTTAGATTTGAGATAATTAATTTGTTCAAGAGAAGGTAGTGTGTGAGTGGTGGTAGAGTTAAACTTCTACAAGAGATCGAACGATGCTAGGGAAATAAGTTTGGTTAGGGTTTTATTTAAAAGACCGGGAATGGTTTTATCAGTGCTTTCAAAAAAGAGCTCATAAAGAAGAGTTTTATCAATGCTAAAATAATAAGTGCTAAAAAATACCTCTTTATAATGGATAAATAAGCACTCAAAAAGACCTATATAACTAATTTTAATAATACCATTAATATAATTAAAAAAATTAAATGTATATAATTATAAAAAAATATAAACTATATAATTATAAATATATTGAAAGAATTATCGCTATGTATTTATAAATATAATTATAGATGTAGATCTATATTTATAATTATAAATAAATATTTTTTGTAAATATATTTATAATTATTTTTATATAATTATAAATACAAATATACATTTATATATATTTATATAATTATATAAATTATACAAATATATAAAAGTATAAATATAAATATAGTAAATATATTCATTATTAAAATATATTTACTATAATTTTACAATTATATATATATATATAATTATAAATATATAATTTTGTACATATAATAAGTACACTTTCATAAATATATTTACTTATATATATATATATATTTATAAATATTTATTTACAAATATATTTTTAACATTATTAATGAATATAAAATCTTAAATTCATGAATGATAAAAATGAGTGAAATTGAATAATTAAAGATGGGTAGACTTTAAAATATTTAAAAAATGGATATGATTTATTAATTATAAAAATTACTAAAAAAATATTGATATATGTTGAAATGATGATGCATGGATATTGAAAATATTAAAACATGGTAAATAAATATTAGAAAATTATTAAATTCCAAACAATAAACAATAAAAATAATAAAAATGAATAAATAATACTAACTGAAATAATATTAAAAATAAATGAATAAAATTTACTGATTAAAAATTTAATATATTAAATATAATATGTTACTAAATGTATAACGACCCATACATACATGGTTATTACTTCAGAATTGAAGCATACTTATTACAACAAAAAACAAAACCATGATATGACCGTATAGGTATAGTGCCTTTAGAAACTGGGAAACATAAACAACTGGTTCATAAATGATCTCCATTGTCTCCCCTTTATTTAGTCATATCTAGAGTCCCTTTTTGAATATCCTACTTAATACCCTTCTTCCTGACCTGGGGAAAAGAAAACATACAAAAGGGTGAGCTCAAATGCTCAGTAAGGGTAAACAAAATAAATATAAATCATATAATATTCATAAGAACATAGAATTTTGAAAATATTAACCTGTAAAGGAGATCATAATATCATAACATGGGATAAATCATAGTAGTGAAATGTTATCCAAATAATCATAACCTAAAACATGAAACTTTGTGGCATACACACATAATCATAGAAAATGATTTTATATTAGTCTAGGATCATTGCCAAGACTATCATAGCAGACAAAGTCCACTACTGAACCAACTTCACTCCTCGTTCCAGTCCTGTATCACTGAACCAGATTAACCTACCATTCCAGACATGTCTATCTCATGAGGTATAAATCTTTAACCAATGCATTGTAGGGAGATATAGGTCCCACCAATCTCATAATGAAACCATTCTTATGTGTGCCACAAAATCATAAATCATAGCATAACCGATGTAATAAAAATGGGATTCTTAAACATCATGCCATTATAACATAATCCATATAAGATAAAAGGACATCATAAAATTAATTCCATCATAACATAATCAAATCACTGTAAAAATAGGGATAGAACCAGAACCCTATATTATCTTTGATGGAAAATAATTTTGATAAAACACTTGAACTCCATTCTTAAGGAAAATATCCATTCTACTTCAATTTTTTTTTTACATTTCTTATCATGACATACAATTTTAAACTAATATAATTTAATTAATAATAAACATGAAATTTTTTAAAGGAATATTCATGGAAATAATGTTATATGGAATCATAAAAATCCATTCAGGCCGTATAAGTTAAAAAAACATTCTTCTCGTACTTTGGTCGAAAAAGTCAAAAAGTATCTCATACTGAAAATGACAAAAGATTCCTTTCATATCATATAATAAAAATTCAATAATGGATAAATTTGGATTTAAAAAATTGTAGGATGATAGAAATAACATTACATATTGAGGAAACATGGATGTGGATGATAAATATGCCCCAATAAATTCTAAAGTATAAACAATCTCAGATAAAAACGAGATTGTGGTATTTTCCCTTACAAATATATTTTTGTAAATAAAATAGATCACTTATGTGTATTCACTATAAGGTCACATAAAGAAATTATAAATACATGATAACATATAAAAATTAATTTCTCACATAATCAAAGAACGACATAAACAAGAAAGATAAGATCAACCTAAAGAACATATATTGGGTTAAGAAGTTCCCTTACCTCATGTCCGAATTGACTCAATCGTTCTTTAATATCCTGAATAATAAACCAAAGTTAATTTATACTTTCTTAAGAACCTTTTTCAAGTTTGTTATTCCTTTTATATCACTTATTACCAGGTTATAAACCTTATGTAACCATTTATGTTAATAACATTCATTTTGTCGATATTTGGTACTTGAGTCAAAAATGGACTTCTTATAGTTACATGTTGTTCATACGGTCAAAGGTTCATTATATCCAGAAAGATATTAATGATTTATATATCAGATATATCATTTATATCCAGCATATACAGGTATTTATAATAGTTCATAACATATGGAGGTAAGAAATGAAATGCACCGTTCATGGAGGCGGTAAGTCGTACGTACGGATGAACGCTACTTTCATTTCTATTTCTTATTTTTATGGAATTAAAACATAATGATACATAGGTACATTATAATTCCAGTATAATATCATATATTAAATCATTAAATCCATCCTTTATTCATCCCGCATAAGGCATTAACGAATCACATCACTTTGAGGGGGCGGTAGTCCGCACTTCAACAAATGAGATTATCGTATTTAACCTCTATGGAAACTATAAAGGATTGATATAATTGGGATGTAAAGAAGCATAAGGAAATAATAAACAATATAAATATCATATATAAATACAGTTCCATCATAATGGCCACCATGAGAGGTGGTAGGAGAAAATCGAAGAATCATCATTTCGTGAGGCATTAGTTTTCCATCCACAGAAACATTATGTTCTTCATCCATTAGATGAAGGTGTATGTAAGTTTAGTTAGAATTATTCTCATAATAGAATCCTAGTATATTTAGGATTCTGGTGTTTTTACAAAAGAAAGGATTAAAAAGAGTTTAGGGGTTGGATAAGTAGAATAAAAGAAAACAATTTAAGTGAAACCGTTACCTTTAATTTTGGTAACATCATTTTTTTTGAACCAAAAGGACTTCTTGGAGTGCCTTATGCATAAGTTAAGGATTCTTGGGGGATGATAGGGATTTATGGAGATTAATTGGGCATAGGTTGGGCGAGCCAAATGGCTTGAGAGGTGTGAGGAATTGGATAGAAATGGTCTCCTTTTATAAGGGGGAGGAGGGCCTCTTTTGGAATTTTGAAAATATTATTTTATTATAAACTTATCTTCGGTTTAAAAAGGTCCATAAATCATTAAATATGAAGATAAGATGACTCATGTTCGAAATAAAATCATCAATCAGAATTGTACATGTTTTGGATAATATTTTAATCATTATAATCTTATTTATTTAAATCATTTATTAATGAGGTAAATACTGCATCACTATTGTGTCATAAATAAATTAATTTATTTGATGTCTAAAAATTATAAACAAAATACCATCATGTATGAAATCTATTTATATGTCCAATGAATATTTATAGTTGAAAAGATAATTTATATAACCCCTTATAAAAATTAATTGCTAAAAGATTTTTGTTAATGTCAATTTATTCGTTACATTAAATTAATTAATCCAAATTGTCATTATCACTACCAAGTGGATCAATGGGGTCCAAAAATCGTCCCAAAGATGCCCATGGTCGGCCACTACTCATCCAATAAGGTTAAGACAAGTGTTAAGTTAATTTTGAATTATTATAATATTCTTTTAATCTTGAATTACCCTATTTACTTTTAACCATGGTAAATAAAAGTAAAACGTTACTATCCACAAAAAATTATTTTTATCTTATTGAACCACATTTTACACCTTGATATTAACCATGTCTCTCGGATTTTTGAAATTCAACTCACAGAAGTGTTAAAATTAAGTTTTATGAACAATTGAAAAAGCTCCTAGGAGGTGTGTAAAAGACGGTGAAAAGTTCAATCCATTTTTTATATATCTAAAATTATTATAAAATGACTTCAATTAATTTTATTGAACTTATATAAGTATTCTGTATCTATTTTTACGTAAAATAAATTTAAATTAAATAAATGATTATTTAAATAAAAAGTCGGTTTTAACCAAAAACTCAATGTTTTCACTATTCATCAAAAAATGAATGTTTTCAGAAAAATACCAAAAATTCACCCTAGGATAATTTTGATATTCCAAATCCAAAAATGAAGTCCATTTCAAAAGATAAAATTTATAAAATTTCAAAAAGTGGGCATTACTATTAATAGCGACTAGTTTATATAATATTTTAGTAACATATCGTTGTTTAGTTAAACTCGATATTGCATACAACACACGCTATAGAGGAAGGTTTCTCTTGCATATAACAGAAGACAAGACAGTGTTGTGTGTAATGAAATATTTCTTTGATGTTGCGTATAACATAAGAAATAAAAAAATATACTTCTATTAAAATATCAAGGTGTTATATTCAACCCCCCTTAAAATGAATTTCACCCTCAAAATTCGTCACTTTGTAAAAAATAGATGAGGATACCTCTCCCTCATAATATCCTCAAGCTCCCATATAGATTATTATAATTGGTGGTTCCTCCATATAACTTTCATCAAGCGAGTGGTCTTGTTCCGTAGAACTTTTTCTCTATGATCCAGAATCTCTATAGGTTGTTCTTCATAAGAAGGATCTTGCCCCAGCGGTACAACTTCTGAGCTTAGTACATGTGAAGGATCAAGTATGTACTTTCTCAGGAGAGATACATGGAAAAAATCTTGAACTTGAGAGAGATTAGGTGGAAGCTCTAATCATTAAGCTACCTTCCCAACACGATCCAGTATTTTGAAATGACCGATATACCTCAGGCTCAACATTCCCTTCATTCCAAATATCAATACTCTCTTCCGAGGAAATTTTTGAACAAACACTTTTTAACCACTTCTAACTCTAGGTCTTTAATTTTGTTGTTGGCATAACGTTTTTGTCAACTTTGAGCTGCTCTTATGTGTTGTTGAATTGATCTGACCTGTTCTTCCATCTCATCCACAAGTTCAGGTCCTAATAGCTTTCTTTCCCCAACTTCATCCCAGCAAGCTGGAGTCCTGCATTTCATTCCATAGAAAGCTTCATAAGGAGCCACCTGAATACTGGAGTAAAAGCTATTATTATAAGAAAATTCCACCAAGGGTAGTTGTTTATCCCAACCACCTTTGAAATCCATAGAGAAATCTCTAAACATATCTTCTAGAGTTTGAATTCTTCTCTGAGACTGACCGTCTGTCTGAGGATGATAAGTAGTGCAGAAACTCAACTCTGTATCTAAAGTATGCTAAAAACTTTGCCAGAAATTCAAGGTAAACCTTGAATCCCCATCAGATATAATGGAATGTGGTACTCCATTCAATCTTAACACTTCCTTCACATATATCCTGGCAAGCTGATCCAGATAGAAATATTCTCTAATAGCAATGATGTGTGCTGACTTCGTAAGACGATCAACTATAACCCAGATAGCATTATGGCCTTTGTATGTTTTAGGAAGTCCAGTGACAAAGTCCATAGTGATGTTTTCCCATTTCCATTCTGGAATGGGAAATGGTTGTAACATCCCATTAGACTTCTGTCTCGCTGCTTTAACATGCTGACAAACCAAGCATCGAGAGACATATTCACCAACATCTCTTTTCATTCCATCCCACCAGAAGTACTCTTTCAGGTCCCTATACATCTTCATGCTTCTTGGATGAATAGAGAATGAAGAACTATGAGCCTCATCCAGTAGGTCCTTCTTTAATTCTGGGATGGGAGGAACACAAACCCGATTTCTGAACCTTATTATCTCATCACAATCAAGGTTTAATTCAAGAACATTTCTCACCTTCTTTTGTAACTCGACATCTTTTTTTTGTTACAATTTAATCTCCACATGTATAGATTGTTGAACATTCATTTGAAAAAGATAATATTTTTCCCCTTCCATTATAATTCAAAGATCCAACCATTGTAAATCCATAAATATTGGATCTTTTGTGATCCTCATCATGGATAAGCTAGCATGGTCTTGTCGGGTTAATGCATCTGCCACCATATTTTCTTTCCCAGGGTAATAATGAATTGAGCAGTCGTAGTCCTTAATCAACTCCAACCATCTTCTTTGGTGCATATTCAGCTCCTTTTGTGTGAAAATATACTTTAAACATTTATGATCAGTATAAATATCACACCTTTCACCATAAAGATAATCCCTCCATATTTTTAATGAAAAGGTTACCGCGGCTAACTCCAAATCATGAGTTGGGTAATTTTGCTCATTGATTTTCAACTATCGTGAAGCATAAGCTATTACCATATCATTTTTCATGATAACACACCCCAGTCCCTTCTTGGATGCATCACTGTAGATCACAAACCTTTCTCCACTACACAGCAGTGTGAGCACATGTGCACTGGATAAACTTCATTTTAACTCTTTGAAATTCACTTCACACTCTTCTGTCCACATGAACTTAACTCCTTTTTGAGTCAACTTGGTGAGTGGGTAAGATAACCTTGAAAAATCTTGCAAAAAATTTAGATAATATCCATCCAGACCAAGAAAACATCGGATCTCAGTTACTATCGTTGGTCTCGACCATCTTTTGATAGACTCTATTTTTGCTGGATCCATAGATATCCCCTCTTTTGAGATTATGTGACCCAAAAATGAAACTTTTCGAAGCCAAAATTCACACTTGGTAAATTTGGCATAAAGCTTCTCCTTTCTTAGGGTCCTTAATACAATTCTCAAGTGATCTTCATGTTCTTCCTTTCTCTTTGAATAGAAAATAAAATCATCTATAAATACTACCACAAACTTATCATGATAGTCTCTAAAGACTCTATTCATTAGATTCATGAAGATAACAGGGGCATTAGAAAGACCAAATGGCATCACTATAAATTCTATGTGTCCATACCTCATACGAACAACCATCTTTTGTATATCCTATTTTTTACCCTTAATTGATGATACCCTGAATGATGATCAATCTTGGAAAAGTATTGAGCTCCGTGTAGTTGGTCATATAAGTCATCAATGAGTGGGAGAGGATATTTGTTCTTGATAGTGATCTTGTTAAGTTCTCAATAATCAATACATAGTCTCATTGATCCATCTTTCTTCTGAACAAATAGAATATGTGCTCCCCAAGGTGATGCACTAGGGCGTATGAATCCCTTATCAAGATTCTATTGGAGTTTCTTCTTCAATTCCTGTAACTCAATTGGGGCCATTTTATAAGGTGTGTTTGAAATGGGCATAGCAGACGGTATGAGTTCTATTGAAAGCTCAACTTCACGATTTGGTGGAAGACCTGGAAATTACTTTGAAAAGACATCATCGAACTCCCGTACAATGAGTGTATTCTTAATCGTGAGTTTCTCGCCAACCATTTGTGATAAATAACCTTCACTTAGTGGAATCAATACCCATAAGATGGAAGAAATTTCCACTGGAGGGTCATGTTCATCCTTGCATTGATAGATGATCATAGATTGATCTGAAATATGCAATGTGACTTCTATTATTTAGAAATTGGTATGAGATCCATATAAAGAAAGTCAATCCACACCAAGAATCACATCAAATTCCGCTATAGGAAGGATCACAATATTTGTAGGAAGCACTTTCCCACAAACTTCAATCGGAGAAGAATTTTAAACTTTTGATGCGACCGTTGTGCCATTAGGAGTTGTAATAGCTAACTCAACATCTAATTGTTGAGGTAATACGATGATAACCTATGAAAATTATTCATAAATAAAAGAGTGGCTGGATTTAGAATCAAATAAATCATTTGCAACTTTAGAGTGGATGGTAAGTGTACCTTTCACCACTTCATTATCGTACTCAACATCGCCAATGGTAATTGCATGTGAATTTCCTTTGTCTTTGGCCTTAAGAGTTTGTTGACGTCGATCATCATCATAAACCCTTGGATTTGGGCATTGATTGGCATAATGCCCCATCTCCTTGCACTTGAAACATTGAATTATTGGAGGTGCATTCTGTGTAACCCTTTCTTTGTTCGCATCATTAGACATCTTCTTCCCATTATTTCGACATTCAATTTCCCGATGACATTCCTTTCCACAATTAATACATTTTATTGTCCCATTAAGACAATTCCCTCCATGTTTCATTCTACAATTTGAGCAAAAATAAAAACTCATCTTCTTTTCAGTGTGGTATTTAGATTTTCCTTTGAATTCCATTTTCCTCTTCTTATCAAACCCATATGACTGATGGGTTACTCCAATCTCCATCTCAACCTTGAGAGCACATCGATCAATTTCATCATATCTATTGAAGTCCCTTATGGCTAACGCCCTTAGAAGACTTGGTTTTAATCCACTAAAGAATTGATCGATCTTACTCTCAGGTTGGATAACAATTCCGGAAGTGTACCTTAAAAGTCTGGTAAAATTTTCTTGGTAGATACCAACTGATTCATCATCCTTTTGTTTCAGTTCAAGAAAATCATTCTCCATCATTTTTTGAAGAATAAGAGGGAAGTACTTATTGAAAAATAAGTTCTTGAACTCGTCCCATTCCATGAACCCAATTTCATCTCTTTTCCTCGTATTCTTGATAAGATTTCACCATTGATCAGCTTCACCTTCCAAACGATATACTAATAAGATGTCTTTATCATGTTCAGAACATTGCAGGACTAAAAATATCATTTCAGTGGTACTAATCCATTGTTTAGCCATTAATGGTTCAGAAGACCCACTGAATGAAGGTGGTCATTGCCCCATGAAGGATTCAATAGAATGTTTCTCTTTCCTTTGCTCGTTTGGAATTACAACATGATTCATAGCTTGAGAAAGTTGTGTGAGCATGGCTATAAGATTTTTCATTCCAACTCCCATAATGTTTGGTTGCTCAGGGGGGACAATAATTGCATTTCCTGTTGCATTCAGCATTAAGATAGTTTCTTCGAGTTCCATCCATTGAATAAAAACAAGAAGCATAATGTGAGAAACACTAATCATAATAGGAAAACCACATAATCAAGAATAAAATTTCACACTTTAGGTCTTATCATAGGTTGTTCATGGCCATTTCTAAAATACTATGATTTTGTTCTATGCTTAGACATATCCTTAGGGTTCTTACTAAGGCTTTCACATCTAAGTTTCCAAAGGTTGACTATACCTTTTCTCTAATACCAACTATAATGACCCATACATACATGGTTATTACTTCAAAATTGAAGCATACTTATTACAACATAAAACAAAACCATGATAGGACCGTATTGGTATAGTGCCTTTAGAAACTGGGAAACATAAACCACTGGTTCATAAATCATTTACATGGGATAAATCATAGTAGAGAAATGTAATACCAATAATCATAACATAAAACATGAAACATTGTGGCATAAACACGTAATCATAAAAAATCATTTCATATTAGTCATGGCTCATTTCCAAGACTATCCTAGCGGACAAAGTCCTTTACTGAACCGAGTTCACTCCTCGTTTCAGTCCTGTATCACTGAACCAGATTAACCTGCCATTCCAGCCATGTCTATCTCAGGAGATATAAATATTTACCCAATGAATTGGAGGGAGATATAGGTCCCACCCATCTCATAATGAAACAATTGTTATGTGTTTCACTAAATCATAAATCATAGCATAACCCATGTAGTGAAAATGGGATTTTTAAACATCATACCACCATAAAATAATCCATATAAGATAAAAGGACATCATAAAATTAATTCAATCATAACATAATCAATTCACTGTAAACATTCGGATAGAAACAGAACCCTATATTATCTTAGATGGATAATAATTTTGATAGAACACATAAACTCCATTCTTGAGGAAAATATCCTTTCTACCTCAAAAACATTTTACCTTTCTTATCATGTCATACAGTTTTAAACTAGAATAAGTTAATTAAAACTAAACTAGAAAATTTGTAAGGGAATCTTCATGGAAATAATTTTCTATGTAATCATAAAAATCTATTCATGCCGTATAAGTTAAAAAAACATTCTTCTCGTACTTTGGCCGAAAAAGTAAAAAAGTATCTCGTATTGAAAATGAAAAAAGATTATTTTCATATCTTTTACTAAAAATTAACTAATAGTTAGAATTTTATTTAAACAATTTTAAAAGGATATAAATAATATTATATAATGTGGAAACATGGATGTGGATGATAAATTTTCCCCAGTAAATTCTGATGTATAAACAATCTCGGATAAAAATGAGATTGTGAGATTTTCCCTTACAAACATATTTTTGTAAATAAAATAGATCACTTATGTGTATTAAATAAAGTCAAATAAATAAAGTATAAATACATGATAATATATAAAAATTCATTTCTCACATAATCAAAGAACGACATAAACAAGAAAGAGAAGATCAACCCAAAGAACAGAAATTGGGTTTAGAAGTTCCCTTACATCGTGTCCGACTTGACTCGATCATTCTTTAATATGCTGAATAATAAAACAAAGTTAATTTATACTTGATTAAGAACCTTTTTCAAGTTTTTTATTCCTTTTATATCACTCATTACAATTTTATAAGCATTATGTAACCATTTAAGTGAATAACATTCGTTTTGTAGATATTTGGTACTTGAGTCAAAAATGGACTTCTTATAATTACATGTTGTTCATGTGGTCAAAGGTTCGTTATATCCAGAATGATATTCATGATTTATATATCATATATATCATATATATTCAGCATATACATGTATTTATAATATATCATAACATATGGAGGTAAGAAATGAAATGCACCACTCATGGAGACGGTAAGTCGTACGTACGCATGAACGCTACTTTCATTTCTATTTCTTATTTTAATGGAATTAAAACATAATGATACATAGGTATATTATAATTATAATATAATATCATATATTATATCATTAACTCCATCCTTTTTACATCCCATATAAGTCATTAACGAATCACATCACTTTGAGGGGGCGGTAGTCCGCAGTTCCTCAAATGAGATTATCTTATTTACCCACTATGGAAATCATAAAGGCTTGATATAGTTGGGAATTAAAGAATCATAAGGAAATCATAAACAATATATATATCATATATAAATATAGTTCCATCATAATGGCCACCATGAGAGGTGGTAGGAGAAAATCGAACAATCATCGTTTCATGAGGCGTTAGTTTTCCATCCACAGAAAGATTATGTTCTTCATCCATTAGATGGAGGTGTGTGTATGTGTAGTTATAATCCTTATAATTAAAACATCCTAGTATATTGAGGATACTGATTTCATTACAAAATAAATCATTAAAAAGAGTTTAGGGGTCGGAGAAGTAGAATAAATGAAAACAATTTAAGAGAAACCGCTACCTTTAATTTGGGTACCTTTCTTTGGTTTGAACCAAAAGGACTTCTTGGAGTGCCTTCTGCCTAAGGTAAGGCTTCTAGGGGGAGGAGAGGTATGTATGGAGCTTAATTGGGTAGAGGTTGGACTATCAAAATGGCTTTATAGGTTTTAGGAATTTGATAGAAATGGTCTCCTTTTATAAGGGGGAGGAGGGGCTCTTTTGGAAAGTGTGAAAATATTATTTTATTATAAACTTATATTCACTTTCAAAAGGTCCAAAAATAATTAAATATGAAGATAAGATGACTCATGGTCGAAATAAAATCATCCAATCAGAATTGGACATTTTTTGGACAAAATTTTAATCATTATAATCTTATTTATTTAAATCATTTACTAATGAGGTAAATACTGCATCATTATTGGGTCATAAATAATTTAATTTATTTTATGTCTAAAAATTATAAAAAATTACCATCTAGTAGGAAATAGTTTTATATTTAAATGAATATTTATAGTAGAATAGGTAATTTATATAACCCCTTATAAAAATTAATTAGTAAAAGATTTTTGTTAATGTCAATTTTGTCTTTACGTTAAATTAATTAATCCAAATTGTCATTATCACTACCAAGTTGCTCAATGGGGTCCCAAAATCGACCCAAGGATGCCCATGGTCGGATAATACTCATCCAATAAGATTAGGAAAAGTGTTAAGGTAATTTTTAATTATTATAATGTTCTTTTAATCTTGAATTACCCTATTTACTTTTAACCGTGGTAAATAAAAGTAAAAAGTTACTATTCAACAAAAATTATTTTTATCTTATTGAACCACATTTTACTCCTTGATATTTACCATGTGTCTCGGATTTTCAAAATTCAACTCACAGAAGTGGTAAAATTATTTTTTATGAACAATTGCAATAGCTCCTAGGAGGTGGGTAATAGACGGTGAAAAGTTCAATACAATTTTTATATATCTAAAATTATTATATAAATGACACCAATGAATTTAATTAAACTTATATAAGTATTATGTATCTATTTTTACCTAAAATAAATTTAAATAAAATAAATGATTATATAAATAAAAATTTGGTTTTAACCCAAAACTCAGTGTTTTCACTATTCATCAAAAATTGAAAGTTTTCAGAAAAATACCAAAATTCCACCCTAGGATAATTTCGATATTCCAAATCCAAAAATGAAGTCCATTTTGAAAGATAAAATTTATAAAATTTCAAAAAGTGGGTATTACTATTCATAACAGCTAGTTTATATAATATTTTAATAACATATTGTTGTTTAGTAAAACTCGATATTGCGTACAACACACGCTATTGAGGAAGGTTTCTCTTGCGTATAACGCAAGCCAAGCTAGTGTTGTGTATAATGAAAGATTCCTTTTATTTTTCATATAATATAAGACATAAAAAATATACTTCTCATAAAATATTAGGGTGTTGCAAAATGAGATTCTAAAATTAATATTAAAATTTGAATAAATTAAATAAATATAATGTGCGTGTGTTTCTTTATAAGATTTCATAAATTACGCAAATATTTATGTGTGTGAAATTAATGCATATATTTATATAAGTTTCATATATATTAAATTGAATATTTAAATTATATAATACGTAATATTTATTACTGAAATAAATAATAACAATATTGAATAAATTTAAAAAATGAATAACTATTATTAATTCTGTAGGTAGATTAAAAAAATAATAATAAATATATGTATATGTTAAAACGAAAAGGAATAAATAATATTTATACAAATTACAACCATATTAAAGACATTAAATGCCAATGAAAAAAAGTATAAATATGTATTATAAAATGGATAAAATTACAAATATATTTTACAATGAAAAATTAAATTTGAATTAATTATAAAATATTAAACATGTTAATGAATAATTTTGTATAAAAAAATTAAAAATGAATAAATTATAAGAATATTAAATTAATAAATATTTAAAATCTATAAATTATAAAAAAACAAGCACACACTCAACATTATCAATGAATAACTTATATTAAATGAATGCATGTTAAAAATGAGTGAAATTTAAATATATATATGTTTAATTAAATAAATAATATATTTTTTATAATTAATAAAAATGAATAATTTTTTAAATACTTCATATACTAAGTAATTAATTTATATAATATTTATTACTATATATATATATTAAATTTATTGAATTATAATAATTTTATTCAATTTTATTAATTATAAAAAGCATATCAATTATTTATTAATATATATATATATATAATAAATATACTATTTATTAATATATATATATATTAAATATAATAAATTTAATGGTAAAAAATTTTGGGGGTTCTCCTGGTCCATCCCATGAACCCGCATAGATATTTATTTAAATAAAAGTGAATATATATTAATTGTGCAAACAACAGCTATATTAAAAACATTTAATATTAAAAAAATAATTTAATGATTTATTAATGAAGTCTTTATTATCAAAAATTAATAAATCTAATATATATACAGTGATAAATAGTATACTAATTATTTAATTAGAAAATACATTATTTAAAAATTTATTCATTTTTATTAATTATAAATAGTCAATTATTTATTTAATTATATATATAAATAATACTTTTACAATGTATTAATTTTTAAATAAATAATTATTATAATATTTATCACTATATATATTAAATTTAATAAATTATAAATATATATATATATAATAAAATAATGATTATACTATTTATTAATATATCTCAATATACAAAATATCAATTTATTTACAAAAAATGCTGAAAAATATATAAATATTATAAATGAATTAATTAAAAAAATATTAAAAAAATATAAAAAAAAAAGAAAAATTAAAAACCAAAAAATTTGATATATATATATATATCAATATATATTATATATATATATATATAAAATAAGAATTTAATTTTAAAAAAATTAGTTACTCAGCAAGCCCTCAACTGGAAGGGCCAACCATTTAGGCTGCTCAAAAGGTAAGGGACATGAAAAACATTGGGTAGGAAAATGCCTACGAGGGCCCATGCAAGTTGGCATGGTCCTGTCTAAGTGTGTGGAGATTGTAAGCGTCAACCCAACCCTATTGAAGGTTTTTGGTGTGTTGATTCCATGAAATTATATAAAAAGATGCAGCCAAACATCTACAAGTTTGATATGGGACTTACACACACAATAAATTTAGATTTATCAGTTCTCTAAATAGCGCTGATAAGTAAAACCTTTATCAGTGCTAGAAAATGTGATAATGAAGGTGTTATTTTATCAACATTTTTTAGTGCTGATTAAAGGTAACCTTTAAGAGTTTTTAGTCATTACTACAAATATAGCTTTTATCAGCGCTAAAATGGCCTTTATCAGCGCTAAAAAAAGCACTCTTAATGCCGGAAAAGATAAAGGGGGGTCCCCTTTATCATCACATCAAAAAGCACTGATAAAGACCCCTTTTATCAGTGCTAAGAAAAAGGGATGATAAAATGGGCTTTTATCAGCACTAAAATGAAGCGGTGATAAAAGGGCCTTTTATCAGCGCTTTCTTTTTAGCGCTGATAAAAGACCCCTTTTATCAGCGCTTTTTTTAGTGCTGATAAAAATAAAAAAAAAATAAAAAAAAAATACTGCCAATCTCGGAGGGGCTTTTTACAGCGCTTGAGCCCCCTTTATTAGTGCTTTCCCGCACCTCCAGTGCCCGCCCGCACTACCTACACCCTTTATCAACGCTAGCCCTCTAAATCACCCTTGCACGCGCGCCCCTACCTCCACCCGGATTTGATCTCGAGACCTCCCCCCTGCGCACCTAAATCCTTTGGCACTCCCCTATATTGATTTGTTCTCTTATTCGTGATATATCTATTTCTTTATATATATATATATATATATATTTAGTTATATTTACTCGTATAGTAATATATATTTATATTAATATATATATTTATTTATAGTTATATTAATATATATAAAGTTATATTAATATATATATAGTTATATTAATATATAGTAGTTATATAAATATTCATATATTATTATTTTAAATAAAATGTATATTAGTTATTATTTAGATAAATCTAATATATTTTATATGTAAATATGTTTAATTATTTATTTAAAAAATTTAATTTTTAGGTGTGAATATATAACAAAAAATGTACATATAGTTATATATTTGATTATAAATAGTAGTGCATTATAACAAAAGATACAATTTCAAAGACATAATATCAATATGAATGTAATACCTTGGAATAAATTTAGTCCCCACCAAAAAAGCCAATAATGCCCCCTTAAACGAGGCTAAAAATCCACTAAATGTTAAAACATCTGGGTACCCTGACTAAAAAATCAGTTTTGGAAGCCTTATAGGCCTCTTTTGGCATCAAGAAACCCATGACCTAGGTCCCCCTAAGTCATAGCGGCGTAGAGCTTTTCGCAGGCTTCAATTTGATATGTGGTAGAGCTCAAACGGACACCCGGATCAAAAGTTATGGCCGTTTGAAGTTTTAGTTGCGTTTTCAACATATTTTGGATCTTTTTTTAATTTTTTAAATTTTTTAGTCTTAAAATTCTTATTAAATTACTATTACTCCATAATAATTAGCAAATTATTAATTAAAAATATTTTTTTAATTTTTTTATAAGCCATTTTCACAAAATTTCTTATATATTAGGTATAATAACTGTAAATGTATATTTATACTTATCTAAAATATATTAAAAAATCATATATTATATTTATATCAATATAACTATATTGATAAATTTATATATTAATATAAAATTTTTAATTAATTTTTTTTGAATTCGAACCCTTTATCAGCACTACTAAAAAATGGAATGATAAAGGGGTACCTTTATCAGCGCTAACAAAAGAGCTGATAAAGGGGGGGGGGCTTTATTAGTGCTAAAAAATGCTGATAAAGCGGTACTTTTATCAGCTATTTTTTTGGGATGATAAAGGGACCCCCTTTATCAGCGCTTTTTTGTTAGCGCTGAAAAAGGGGTGGCGCTGGCCTTACCCAATTTTGTGGTAGTGAGTGCTAATAAAGGAATCATTTATTAGTGCTGAGTAATCCCAAATCTGTAGTACTAATTTATTTTGGTTAAATCAATCTGGTATTTTTTTAATTCAACTAAATGAGCTAGGAAGGAGGCCCTAGTAATCATTTTAAAATTGTAAACTTGCATCTTCTGATAGAATCTTCGAAGAAGATATTTAGTCATATATAATCAAAATAATTTTAACTAGATAGTATATGAATAATATTATTAAGCTAAAATATATTTGAATTTATTATCTAGAGTTTGTAACAACAAGTAGTAATCTTTTTTAAGAATCCCAGAGTCAACGTAAATCTAATATGTAGTAGTCTATTCCTCAGAGGACCCGATTATTATCTATTTTGAACATCTTATGAAGTATATACATGTCTATTAGTTACATGTAAATCTAGAATTTTACTTCTCATAAAATTAAAACCATTCTCCCCATCTAGGGATTATGGTTCTTCCTACTTAATCATTATAAATATAAAAAAATGAGTCACCTCATACATACCCTTCCCCTAACGGTGAGTCTATTTTTTATGCTTTAGGGGATCTGGAGAATCGTTACTTGCTCTCTTTCAACAGGAAAGGGAGGAAATCGATTAATCTAAACACAATTGTCCAAATAAATATTCCTACATTGAGGAATATATAAAAGAGTATTTAGGTAATTCCTTCTGATGATTATTCCTCATGTATGTCTGACATCATTAATAATCCTCTTCAGGCTGATACATCTATAGAATTTAGAGTCATTAAGAAAGTTCCTAAGGGAAAACATTTAAAGGAAGTTGATGATACTGTTGTTATGGGAATTTATTTAGAAGCTAATTAGATTTATAATGTTATGGAAAGGGTTTCTTCTATTGATACCATGGGTAAAGAGTCTCTTACTTCATTTTCCTAAAACGTTTCTTCATTGAAGAAACTGGTTGAGGTACATAGATGTAGGAAGAAGATTGATGGTGAAGTTGATCATTCGGTCCTTCCAGAGGAGACTGTATCCCAAGTGCTCATCCTTGACGAGGGTCAGTCCTGAGCCGAACTAGTAATACTGATGGTACAAGGCTCCATGGAAACAGGTGCTGGTGGTTCTTAATAAAGAGATGTCCATGGAATATTTGAGCATAGAGTTGGTAGTAAAATTATTCCAAATCATCAGAAATATGTGGACCAAAGTACTAATATTTCAAAAAAGATAAAGTTTCATGAGACCCCTTCTAGTGTAATGAATTTTCTACCCCAAATGGGAAGCGTATAATTGTACTCATTGAAGACTCTAGTACAGACAGTTTTTATGAATAAGAATTCAGTTCCCATCTCAAATACCTTTGGGGTGATTGACTTGGATATGAATGTGACATCAAAGACAAGGACTACAGAAAATCATGTAGGAAAAAATGAAACCAATGGGGGAAGTAAAAACATAGTAAGATCTCTCCATATTGGATCTGTTCATCAGAATATGGATATGGAAATTAGGGATTCTTCTTCTAATTAAGAACATGAACCTTGTCAGAGAGCGAGGACCTAGATACTTGGATGATATTTATAGGAAAGACATCCCCATATGATTGGTTAGAGGGGGCCAAACCATACTCATAATATCGATTTTCCGACTTTTAGTTCCCTTATTTATGTTATTTACTTTTGTTGTGGGTGCCTTGTCTTTCATATTCTTATCCTTCTATTTATACGTCCTTTATTTTTAATAATAGTTATTCAGCCTTTTCACCTTGTCCCTATGATTTTCAAAATATAAATGTTCTTATAACCTTTATTACGGGAGGAAGGTTATTAGTGATAGAAAACCCACTCAATATATGTGAAAGAGTTTCTGCTTAATAATATTCTTGGAATTTAAAATGAAAACCAAAGGAAAAAAGTATAATAATAATGATAAAAGGAGAGGAAAATGTGTGAAAATATAAAATAAATTTAATAAAGAACACAATGATTTTATGTGATCTATCCAATATCTCACCTCCATTTGTGGTAAGAGAACCACAAAAAAACATTATTATGAAAAATAAATTTCATGTATAGAATAGAGATGAGAAATGAAGAATGAAGATAATCATACTAGAGACACATTAAATGAAAGAGGACCTTTTCACTCCAAGAAAAAATGATAAAACTAGGGTTGAGTATGGTAAGATAATCCTCTAGGATGTATGAATTTACCCAAACACGCACACACCAGAGGACCAAACAGAATAAAATTAACACACAAAACTATGAAAATAATATGAACATGCATAAAAAACCATTCATACACTAAGAAAATATCAATGTAGTTCAGAAAGGATTATATGGAATGTCACTTTTATTTTTATCCTCTTTTCTCATTGGAGATGAACTCCTCAACCAGAAAAAAATGGAAAAAATAGCATTGAGAACAAAGTGAGATCCTCCTTACATTCCATCTATATTTCTTGGTTTTTCTTGATATACTCAAGAAACAGGGAAACAAAAAATTATAAGTTTGAATAAAGTTTGTATCCTCAACATACTATAGTTGTGGAAATCATTAGGCCTTAATCTATATGACAGACTGGTAGGTAACACAATGATCTCGTGAGGAGTGAGAAGTCATGGAAGGTTGAGATAACATGAAAGGTTCGTAAATTCATCCAATGCATCTAATCTAAACAACTGGACATAGTATGATCTGTTTCATTAGTTTAAATTTTATCATAACATATTTTATACAAAAATCATAATATATTTTATTCATTATCATGAACATACAATTCATGTGCACATACATCATCATGCCTTGAATTTTTAAATAAATACATGTATAAGAATAAAATAATATATAATTAACTTGTAAAATTATAGAATTAATTAATTTATTTTAGTAAGCATATAAAAATTGTATTATAAAATATATATAAATTATCTAAAAGCATTAACATAAAAAATAAAATAAGACACATTATAAAGAATTTTTTTATTACACATATAATTTAACCACAAAATATAACAAAATTAAACTAGAAAATTAAATCACAAATATATTTCAGTGTGAAATACATCAAAACCATAAACAAAAAACATTTAACCAATCTTCTGATTTTTGATTAATTTGGAACTCGAGCAAGGTCCCAAAAAATTCTACCCCTTCTTGAAATGATTGAAATAGTAAAACCATAAAATAAAAACCATAATTAAAAATAAAAAATATAAAATTTATGAAGAAAACAAGTGGGGATGAGAATTATAACATATAAACTACTCCCAATATTTTTAAAAAATAAATATAGTAAGAAAAAAGTCTCAGTAGCGGTTTTACATGAATGAATAAGAGGAGTAAATAAAGAATTCTTAAAATTAATGTTAATCAACTAAAAATTAGGGAAAACAGTAAAAGGTATGCTAAAATTTGAAAATATATCCCCTTAATGTACACAATATTCTTTAAAAATGAAAATTAATTACAAAAACAACGGATAAGTAGTAGATACCAAAAATTAAATACCAAAATGATGAATTAGTACAATATATTCCCCATAAATCAAATCATTCTCATTTTTTTAAAATAATTTATAATGAAAGTTCCAAATTTAGTGATATCCTTATTTGAAATGCATTAATTATAAAAAACCATAAAATATGTTAATGATATTGAAGGAATTAGTTAAAAATAGTCAATGAATTAAATATCGATAGATTAGCACATGTTATATACACAAGTGATGAATAGTAATATATAGTACATGACCAAAATTTAATACAATACAACACATTCCAATATATAATTAGATAAAACAATAAATATATATATATAATGGCAATCCCAAAAATACATTAATATGGAATATAGACCAACTTAGGTCAAAAAGTACTAATTATAAAAACATCTGAAACTCATCCTTTTGAATTTTAAAAAAAATTGATATTAAATGAAAATTTTGTGATAAAATAATTCTTATAACCAAGTGATCATGTAAATCTCAAATAATAATAACAAATCATAATTCCCATGTAATCCAAATATAAAATAGTTAATAATAGAAATATGTGTAGTTTAACCTTTTAAAAATTATTCTTATGACGATTTAAAACTTGTCTAGGGTATCTAATATAGATTATCTTATTCAAAACTATAGATAATAAAAACATATAATCCAGGCATTATATCCCAATGGTGAACAATAAAGTTCATAATTCATCCTTTCAATACCAGCTTTAAGTTTCCCATTTTATTCACTATAGATTTGAAATTATAACAAAATTTATATGTAGGGGAGTAAAAAGAATTTATTAAATCCTCATTCTCTCCCCTTATAATTTTCATATCATTCCTCATTAAATTTTTAATCACTTTATGTCTGTTTTTAATCTCAATTATTTTCATAAACTCATTATAAAGATTATCACACACCTCATTTAATTATAAAACATTTATAATATAATTAGTAGATATAGAAAATGGGGATAATGAAGATATAAACTCAATATATTTACCCATTTAATAAAATTTACTATATTCCTTTTCTAGTTTAAATTCATCAATTGAATCAATTTCCTTTGAAAAATAAAATATTGTACTAAAATACTTCTTCAAATCCTTCTTTGAATGTTTCTCCTTATATTCTTATTTTGGATAGTTTGGCTTTATGTTACCTGGTTCACTACATTAATAGTAATTAATTATGAACATTGAAGTATTTATTTCTTTATTATTATTACTATTTTTATTCTTATTCACTTACTATAATTTATTGATATTTCCAATTTCTTGAATAGTTTTTCTATATCATCACCATGAAAAGAACCTTTATTTTGATAATAAGAAATAAATTATGTAATTGCAAATTTGATATCAACACTCTTATTTTTATCATTAGTCTCATGATAAATATTTTTCAATTCACGATCATACTATATGAGTGAAATAAAAATTTTATATATAGAAAAATGCCTAATTTGTTTTTGTTTTTTCAATTTCTACTTTATAAGAATGCCTCTTCTTGGGAAGTGAACTCTAGATCCTTTCAAATATAACTTCATTATTCATGGTTTCTCCAAGAGTATTAATTTTTCTCAAAATATTTGTGAATATGTTATACATCTCATCAATAGTTTCAATATAAAATATTATAAATGTTTAATACTTTACCTTATACATGAAATGATTTATTCTTTTTATATTATTATTTCGTTGATTAGTGGATTTTAAAGCCCACAAAATTTGATAATTATTTTTAAAACTTGATATATGACTTCAAACATTGTTATTAATTGAATAATAAATATAATTCATAACTTTGTAATTAAAAATGTACTTATCATCATGATTACTAAAAAAAGTATTAAAATCACCTTATGGAAACATTCAACGTGATAATATAAAATCCCTATAGTCAATTCTAATAATTTTATAAAATAAGTCCATCCTATAGTTCTGGTATCCATAGTTAGTACCATTGAAATATGGTAGTCTCATAGGATTTAAATTAACAATTATCTTTAGACAATCTATAAATGAATATGTTCTTTACCCTATTGTTTTTAAGAACTCGGATGAAATTTAACTCAAAAATATATTATAATCACAAAAAGATAAGTAAATAGAGAAAAAATATTTGACTAAGGGTCTCCTATGATACCAATTTTTATTCCCCACATAGATGATGACAAGAGACATGTGGGGGGTGAATTATTAATCTCAAATTATCATAGTAATAAAATAATTAACATAGATAGTGGTGGCCGAAATAGAAATATACAATTCAAGAACAACTAATGTGGATATGTAGTTGTTTTTATAAAGGAAAATAAACTATGTAATAAAAAAATAGTAAAGAACAATAAAGCATAGGAAGTTATAGTTCTTAGGATAAATCCCTAATCCAATCTTCCCATACTATTTAACTCTTTTATAGATTTGTACATGTACTAATGAACTCACTTTTAATGGTAATGACAACCCATTATGATATTTCATTGTATAACTCTGAGGCCCAACCCAACATTTTATTTTATGTGGAAAACGTAACCTACCATGCATTTTTAAGTGGAGTTATAACCAACCATTCCTTTTAATCATAATGATACATGACCATGTATATTATATTTTTTCATTTAGGTAGTCATAAGAAATCCCCCATTTTAATGGAGGTATTGCCAGTTTTTAATCCATGTCCCAACTTGAATAAAACTATTAATGTACATATATAGTTAAAATACAAGTGATGAAATAAATTATAAGAGTAGTGAATGTAGATAGATGAGTTTATGGGAATTTAACAATTAACATTGACCCTTTAATGTAGTTTTAAAATGATAAAGTTCCAAGAAACTGAAAATTAATCTCTAACATTTAGAATGAAAAGGAAATTTAATAATCTATCTTTTTATTTGTTGTAATGTTACCTTGAAGCCTTGAAACTATTTTTTTATTTATATAGAGTCATTGGACTCTATATTCTTTTCATAGAAACACCCCAAATATTCAATTCACATATATAATGATGATCATAGGATATTTAAATATACACACAATTTGTAATCTACATCAATTGGAAAGAGATAAATAATAGTAGTATCTAAAAAATAAATAGAATGATTTTTCACTTATTTACATCATGCAAATAAATTTTCATTCATCACTTCTTAATGATGCGTTAAGATCACTTTGAAACCAGTATTAGATCGTCAAGTTTTGTTTTCATTATAGCATTGTCTCATGTTTGATTCTTGCAACAATAACCCATATTTGGGTTTATTGAGTGGTTACTTTCTCATAACTTCTTAAAAGCACTCAAAGGAGAGGTGTTCTTTTTTGGTATTATTTAAAACTAATAAAGACCCAACTTTTTTATATTTTTTCTTTTATTATAGATAAACGGTTCCTTGATTTGACTTAAACTTACCCCTTATTCCACCATCTTCATACTGTGTGAGGTTTAGTGCTGCGAACCTTTAATCCTCCACCACCTTCCTCAATTTTATTATATAAAACAACACAATAGTGTTGGTATGTGACTTGATATTTGTATTTCATGAATGTATTTTATGGTGTTTTAATACATTTATTTCTATATTTAAATAATTATTATTTCCAAATATTGGATTTTTTACTTTTTTTTATGTTTTTTTATAGGAAATAATAGATATTTGTAAAAGGTACTAGAATAGAATAATTAAAGGGAAAAAATACGGTTCACACCACCATCTATAATCATGACGTGAAATTAGATTTTTGAAGGAATATTAGGCTATAAAACAAGAAAAAGACAATTTACACATCATGTAAAACATTAAATGATTTTATTTTCTAGGATAAGTTAGTTTGGAAGAGATATAACTAAATTTGTGATGACTTCTCTTGTAGTGAAAATTATAATAGTAAGTGATGTGTAAGCATTAAACGTCATGGAACCATGAGGAAACAGAAAATTGAAATCACTATAGGTCAATGGTTTGATTCACATTCCTATTTATTCTTCCTTTATTTTCCACT
This sequence comes from Viscum album, assembly GCA_963277665.1. NCBI lineage: Eukaryota > Viridiplantae > Streptophyta > Magnoliopsida > Santalales > Viscaceae > Viscum > Viscum album. Next base: position 807,058,111 of record OY728140.1, on the reverse strand, counting down.
TTGGGAGTATTTGTACCTAGTGGTGCAGCAGCAAGCACAAATGTAGGCTGGAGATGTGCACCATTGAGGATCCTTGCGGCTGTCGCTTCTCAATAGGGTTTTGTTTATTCTTTTCATCACCCCCTCATGGCTAGAATGACGGGTTTTTCTTCCTTTTTCATGGGATTTTTATGGAATGGGGATTTAATGTATAAGGTATTTTATATTTGCTCACAATTTATATTGTTGTTTCATATTTTTTCTTCATTGCAACCTCTTCCTAAATTCCCTTTTGCATGAATATTGTGAGAAGGGTCAGGAAGTGTGTTTAATTTATTTATTTCTATGAGAATGACCATTTTTTAAGTTTATTTAATTGCATTGTTTAATGTGAAATATAGGGATAAGACTATTTCCATAAGCATTGGGTTTGTTTTGGCCCTATGTTTGCATAAGGTTTTAGGTTACCCATTCTTTGCACTCTAAATTACCTAAACATGAGAAATGGAGAGTTTGGGATGGAGATAATTTTCCATAACCATTAGACTCACTAGGACCTTATTATGACAAATACATTGTTGTTAATTTATCATTTAATACCTTTTCATCCAATGAACCCAGATTCATTACTACCCAAAAACATTTTTCTATTTTCTCCTCCAACATTCTTCATCAATCACATGTCCAATAACTGAAATTTAATTTCTAAAAATTTAAAATAAATTTGGTATTTATTATTGAATTATTATTTTCACCAACCCTGTCTCTTTGAGTTCAACCTTAGACTTACAATTATTATACTAACCTATAATTTAATGGGTTTTTATTTTGAATTTTAAATATATAAATTTGGTAACCTTGTGGGAATTAATGACACCCTTGGGACTATCATGATTCTTATTTCACATCTAATGATATTTATGCATAATTTTGTTTTTCAAATCATTAGTGTTTTTTGGTTTGATTTTTTTAATTGATCTTGGTTCTTTATTTCAGTTTCATTGGATAATGTGTGTGTGTGTGTCATTGAATGTGATGGTTGTACTTTGACTGGTGACATCCTAACATGTTTTCTTGTTACACCTTTTTTCATTTGGGGTTTGGAATAGTGGTAAGTTCCCTATAATATTTCATGATGATCTTTGGTTAAAATCTTTGTAGAGGAAGGAGTTTTTAGGTAATGTTTCTATACATAGAAGATACTATACAATTACTGCAATAGTCATACTATCCTCCAAAGTTGGGATTTTAGGACATTTATTTAGGCCTTTGAGCCATTGTGCCTTGAAGACACCAATTTCAAGAAGATGGGAAATATAATGGAACCAGAATAGCGGTGCAACGTGACTAGGTAAGTATCACGGTATGAAAACACATAAACAACATCGGGTCAATGACTCAAAAGTGTGATGAGTGTGTTAGAAATTATCATCTAAACCTCAACCCACTCAGATATCTAATGCAGGATAGAGGGGTTCCTTGACATGATGTGATGGTGTGCAATACAATACATTGATTTCTAGTTGGGGAATTATGGCCTTCTTACTGGTGACATCATTACTTGTGTGGCCAGAAAGACAATATGACACTATTAGCAGGCAACACAACACGAAGACATGCATGTGTCATTGGGTGGGAGGCTAAAAAAGAAATGAGTGTACTGGGACCCATAAACCATTCCTCTACCCACATGGATATTCTATGTGGGGTGGAATGTTAACCTACCAAAATGTGATGGAGCAACATTTCATGACAATGTTGACAGGAGAGGTGATGCGACATGAAAGAATCGTGACTCAAAGTATCAAATGACTACACATATAATCCTCAAGATATTTCCTTCATGCGAATTGGGCTGCATTCTACTAGGTTTTGAGGCCAAAATGATCATGGGGTCTTCAATCTAGTAATATGTAATAAAGGAAAATTCATGTCGGTGTTTTTCATTCCTTGTGGGGAGGGATAAGGTTTGACCCACATGTTTCCTAGGGTGTGTGTGTTGTTTGTAGTCTATAATTCCCTATAACTAATATATATATATATATATATATATGGATTTAAATATATATATATATATATAAATATCTATATAAATTCATATATATATATATATTGTTGAGTCAGAAGTTTCACTTCTAAATTTTATATTCCTTTTTGATTTAAAATCACAAACACTATCTTTACACTAACTTTACATAAGTTTTATGTCCAAAATATTTTACTTGTTTTTGTTGATTTTTTTACCATACATATAGTAAGTCCTAAAGTAATAAGATTTATAATCTCAAGTTTCTTATATATGCTAAAAATAATGGGTACAAATCTGATATATTCCTACTCACATTTTTATCCATATAAATGAAGAAGTTTGTTTTGTCTTTTGAACTAAAAACAACTTCATCATCAGATAGATATATATATTTAATAAATTATACTAACCCTAATTACAATAATCAAATTAATAGTTTTTATTTAGGTATATCATAATCAACTTCTATTTATAATCTGAATATGGGAAAAAATTCTAATGCAAGGAATATATATTACACTGCAAATAGTGTATATAAATATGATTCCAGGCCTTTTATTGTTCTAGATTTACTTTTTCAGGGGTCCAATTAATTTTTGAAAACCTAAAGAAATATGACCATTAGAGGTTCAAGATTAATGTTGTAATGATGCTTATAAATAACCAATAATTCCAAGAGTTTGTTGCTGATTGACTTCATTTACAAATTTATCTTTTTTTGAGAGCTCTAAATGTTGAAAGCATAAACATCTTGTTTTTAGTCATTATAATCAGTTATAGTCTTTTTTGTAATAAATATTTCTAATTTTGAGAATATTATCAAGGGATTCCAAGTATATACAAATAGTTGATACAATCTCTATACTATACGAGCACTTGTAGGGTGGGAGACCGATCTGATCATCGTATCGAGGCACATGGGGATAGTGTGATAGAACCAATCATCATATAGAGGGATTTCCTTTCCTAAGAAAGTCATAATTTCTTATAATTATAAATTGAGGGACCTTTATCAAAGGTTTTTGGATACCATTATTTTCGGGAAAAAATAACCCTATTAAATTTATTTTACTTTTATTTTTTCAAGTTGTAAATTCTGCTTTGTATATTTGTAATTATTTTATCATAATATTCATTGAATATTATAAACAAATTACTATAAATAAATATATTGTATTTTTAATCATATAATCTATTAAATTATAGTTCATTTGATTATGATATTCTTATAATTATGATATATTTGTGATGGTGATATTATGTATTGATTATACGATACACTATGAATACGATAACAATGATTATGTTTTTACTCTGTCTAATATAATTGAATCTGATTACATTTAATATGTATATTCTAATTATATCATAATCAACCTGATTATGATAACCCAATATCTGGACCCAGGGCTACGTCTGATTAATTAATTAAGAGGATTTGTGAATGTTGTTTACATTAATTATTTTAAGCTTGTTTCATTCTAAAAATATGAAATAATTTTTTAATTTACAGTTCACCCCCTCTTGTATAAAAAAAATTTAATAGATAATTTGATACAGCAGTTGATATTAGATAATGTTATACTATATATGGTAGCAATAATCCCTAATTGCATTAATTTTTTATTTCAAGTTTCTTCAAGTTTAATAAAAACAAATTTTTATAAAAATCTGTATTACTCACTATTTTTTATAGAAAGGAATTTTTGTTCTGTTTTAAAAGTAGAAGGATTAATCGTGGGTTCAATTGATAAAATTAATCTGAATATAACCCCTCTTATTGATGGAGTTGATGACTAATATTAAAGAGACAAAAATAAAATATTTTCTATAAATACTAGATTTGAGAATTTCACCATGTTAACTGGTGATTACAAGATCCCTAACAAGGAAGTTAACACTTTTACAAATCATGAAAAAACAATAGTATCAACTGAACTATAGAGTTAGAATACATTTATTATATTCTAGGAAAATAATAATTTACAGTCAAATTTATTCTTTTGAATCCACATATAATATCTAAAAGAATTTAGATATTACACATTTTGAAATTGAAAGTTTGTTTAAACCATCAGAGCAATGTTTAAAGATGACTATCAAGCTTTTGAATATCCATATGGAGAACCTATTGTGAAGGTATAATAATGTTTTATGACAATTTTCAACAGTCTACCATCTATGAGAGATAAATTATTAGATGATAGAATCCTTTTAGAAAAGATAATATATATCGAGACCAATGAATGTGAATTTATGAGAATAATTTTTAATGAGTCCATGAATATAACAAATATCACCCTTGATGATTTATATAGAAACCTTTTGTAATATTAGGGTATTTTAAAAGGATATTTAGATAAATAAAAGAAAAATAATGGTGGAGTTTCCTCTACTAATACTTAAAATCTGATAAAATATCAGACATAAAAAAAGGTTGTTAACTCAAAAAAGAAAATGATAGTTATTATTCAATCTGATTCCAGTGATTCTGAACATTCTGAATCCTAATGTTGAAATATTTCTTGGATAATGAATAAAATTGTTGGTAAAAATAATTTTCGATACTGTTACAAGAAAAGTAACAAAGATAGGAATAAAAGATAGTTTCTGATGTTAGTTTTTATAAGTGAAAAGAGTTATACATATTCAACCTAACAGTCCCAAATTAAAAAGAAACGATAGGAAGGATAAACATTTTGATAGGAATCAGAAGAAGATCTATAATCCAACATGGAAGAAAGTTTTAAAAGTTTCTGACACTTAGAGTGCAAGTGGATGTGATTCTTTAGTTAATTCTTCGGACAATGAAAGCTGAGATTAGAGGAATTCTAGTATTCTTTCTAGAGTACATGTTAAAAATAAATGTTTTTTAGAAACGGTACATAGAACTAATTCATTAAGTAATATTTATTTAAATATCAATTATCTTGATGATAGGGATTCTATATTTTAATATAAATAATCATCCTCATCATAAGATAATTCTTTACCCTTTTTGATGAAGTATCTAGATTTTAAAAACTTTTAGAAAATGAAAATTATAATTTTAGAAATAAACATGAATAGGAAAATACTAGGATAAATGTTTCAATGAAATGAGTATCACATCTTTCTAAAGATCTTGATAATATTTTTTTTGAAATTGAAACCATTTAAAATATTCTCAAAAATATTATTTCTAAAAAGGATATAATTTATAAATATTTAACAAAATTAATTTCTATGAAAAATATTTTATAAAAAATACTACCTAAGGAAATGAATACTTGTGAGGATAAGAATTTAGTTTATAAACTAATGTTCAAAATTTATTCTTTGAAGAAACTCTTATGAAACTTTACTTATGGAAAATAAAATTTTGATAATATGTACCCACAAATCCACCCTCATTATACTAGTGCTGGACTGGTTTATTTCCATCCAAAAACAGTTCTTAGTAACTATAATTTTGTTTCAAAAATTGTACCCTTTTATACAAAATATCAAAGAGGTGGTCATGGAAATAAAACACATTATCTTAAAAAATTCAATATTTAGGATTTTAAAAATCCCATTTTTTCAAAACAAATGTGGATTCTTAATTTTTTTCTAACATTTTTCAGACCCAAGAATGGTTGGGTGTTGAAAGTCTAATTGTTTTGTTTTCAGGAAAACAAAGGAAGTACCAACAACAATAATACCTGGTACATAAATAGTGATTGTTCCCAGAATATTATTAGTAACAATGATTTCCTTAAAAATATTATCAAGATGCATGGTGGAAATTTTATATTCGATGATAATTCTAATGGAGATATTATTGGTATAGGTAATATTGCTCTTCTTAGTAAAGCATTAATTTAAAATGTTTTGTTTTTTAAAGGCCTTAAACACAACTGTATATAAATAATTAAATTGTTTGATGAAGGTTACCGTGTGAATTTTAGAAAAGATAAATGTTCAGTACACAATTCCAAGGATGAATAATTTTTTTTCTTCCAATAAACAAGGGAATGTTTACACTTTAAACTTATAAGACCTTAGTAATCAAGACTTACCTTACCTTAGAGTAGTAGAAGATCAATCTTGGTTATGACATAGAAGGTTAATAAACTGTAACATTATAGAGTTATGTAAGTTAAGTAAGAAAAGACTTGTTATGGATCTAACGAAACATACGTTTGATTCTTAAAACGTTTTTGATCCATATCAATATGGTATGGGACACAAGTCTAGTTTTAAATATATTAGTGAAATCTCAACTTCTGATGATTTATAGTTAGTGAACACAAACTTTTTTGGTCATAAAAAAACTGGATGTATTGGTGGAAATTATTATGTATTTGTTTTGTTTGATGACTACACTAAAATACATTGTTCTATTTTATTTAAAATAAATCCGAAGCCTTTTGATATTTTATAAATTTTGTAACAAAAGTAAAAAATGAGAAAAACCTTCTCTTGAAAAGTATTTATAGTGATCACGGTGGAGAATTTCTAAACTCAAATTTTAAGACTTTTTGTTGTACGAAATTAATTACACATAACTTCTCAACCCTAGAACTCTTAAAAATGGTGTCATTGGAAGAATAAATTATATTATTTAAGAAATAACAATAACCATATTGAGTTAATACTCAATTTCAAAACATTTTTGGGATTAAGCGGTTGTACTACTTGTTATACTATAAATTTATTTTTAATAATACATTCTCTTTATAAAAAACCTTATCAATTATGGACTAATTTAAAAACAATAGTTTCTTATTTCATATTATTTGGATTCAAAGTACACATTCTAAATAAAAAAGAAAATGTTCACAAATTCTCACCCAAATCCAATGTAATAAAATTTTTAGGTTTTTACAATAATTATATGGAGTATAAAGATTTAAATAAAAATTATTGTAATGTTGAGGGAGCAATAAATGTTAATTTTGATGAAACTAACCCTTTTGTTTTTAAGAAACCCCAAGAAACATTCTTGGATTTTTTTTCAAAAACTGATTATCAACATGTGTTATAAAATTACACTAATAAGGAAAATACTCAAGAAATATTTTTTGAAGAAATTACTCAAAAATATTTTATACCTTATGCTGATAAACATGTTTTTAAAACCCCATGAAATATGTTGTTTGTCAAGAATCGTCCAAGTGAAGTTATCATTGGAGATGTTGATCAACCAGTTAGGACTAGAATATCCTTTTGAATTGAAGAATAACACCTTGATTTTATTTCTGAATTTGAACCTAAAAATCCGAATGAGGCTTTAGCTAGTGAGGTTTGGATAAAGTATATGCAAGATGAACTAAATTAATTCAAAAGAAATAATGTTTAGACCTTGGTTGAACAACCTAAAGAAACTTCGATAACTGGAGTAAAACGGGTTTTTGAATTATATGTGATGAAAATTGAATAATTATTAGAAATAAAGATATCCTTATTGTCAAAGGTTATAACCAACAAGGAAAAATAGATTGTGAAGAAGCCTCTGCTCTGGTAGAAATACTTGAATCTATTCATATTGTACTATCCTTTACAACTTTCTTTAATTTTAATCATTTTCAAATTGATGTGATGTGTTCTTTCCTTAATGGTTATGTACAAAATGAAGTTTTTTTGAACAACATCCTGGTTTTAAAGATACAAAAAAACATAAATACATTTATAGACTTACAAAAACGTTATACAGACATAAGAAATCCCCTAGAGATTAGTATGATAGATTAACAATATTTTGTTAGAAAATAATTATGTTAAAGGAACCGATGATCCAACTATTTTTAAAAATAAAGTTAATAAAAACATTATGATTATACAAATCTATGTTGATGAAATTATATTCATATCAACTGAAAAATCATTAATAGATTCCATTTTAGATCTTACGTAATTTGAGATTGAGATGGGTATGAGGGGTGATTTAACATTATTTTTCTATTTTCAAATTAATTAAAAACCAAAAGGAACTTTTATACCTCAAAATAAGTATATAAAACATCTTTTTAAAATTTTTGGATATATTAACACTAAAAGTATTAGTACTCACATTGGCCCCTCAAACACACTTGATCTTGATGCTGTTGGGAAACCAGTTGATCAGAAAATTAGATGTATGATAGGAAGTTTACTATTATTTGGTATCAAATCGAAAAAACCTTATGTTTTTAGTATGTTCATATGAAGGATATTAATAAAATTCAATACAATCCCATATTACTTTTATTATCTAAAGGGAACTATTTATTTAGTAATTTTCTATGCTTATGGATTTTTTTGAACTCAAAAGTTTTATAGATACTGACATTGGTGGTTGTATAATGGATAGAAAAAGTACCTCAAGAATTTGTGATTTCTTATGAGATTCATTAGTTTCTTTGTCTTGTATGAAACAACATTCTGTAGAACATTCCACTGATGAACCTAAATATGTGGCAGATGGAAGTTGATGTGCTCAAGTGTTATGGATGCAACATACAAAATCACTGATTATGGCATGGATTTTATAAAAACTCAAATACTATGTGATAACACTCATTCAATTTTCATGAGTAAAAACCCTTCACATCACCCTCATTCTAAAAATATAGATATTAAGAATCACTTTATTAGGGATGGAATTCTTAATGGAGATATCATTTTATAATTTATCAAAATGTAAGAAAAACCTTATGATATTTTCTCCAAACTTATACCTTACTGTAGATTTTAATACATTAATCAAAAGTTAGAAAAGATCAATGTAAAGAAATTTGTGACATATACTTATTGTTTATCCACCTCCTTACATTAATTTACTCTTTTTTATATAGAGAAAACATATATATATTTTTTTATTTTCAAAACAAAAACTTTTTCAAAGTTTTAGTTTAAAAAAAAAATCATAATGGGTGTTTTGGACTCATTTTTTTTATTTTTTTTTTCAGATTCAGTATTCCTAAAAAGAAAATCAGACTCAAAAAAAATTAAAAAATTTTACGAGTCAATGTTTTCTAAAAAAAATTCAGATATAGTTTTTTTAGAATAAGCTTATATAGTATTACTAATAGTTCAAATTTAATTTTAAAAAGATTATGTATCCAGTTTTAATGTTAAATCTATCATATTCAATAATCTCAAAACTATCATAATGTAATTAAATTTAAAATTTCAAAGAAGAACATAAAATTAGCACCCAATGCACTTTCTACTCTGAAAGGTATTCTTCTTATAATTTAAATTTTCTATTATTCCACCAAAATTAGCTATGTTAATTATTATTTTTTATTTTTATTGATTGTTATTATTTTCTATATTCATTTCAAATATGCTAAAATATATTAAAAACCTCAAGATTTTGAATTATTTTAATCTTTCCTTCTGATGTATTTCAAACCAGATATCAAAAGACCTATTATATCAACAATCAGATTATTTTTAGAAATTGAACTTTCAACATGATCGCCTATATAAAAGAGAGACAACCAATCCCACATCATTTTATCGAGATTATCATGCACTGAACTACTCCAAGATAAAATTATCGCAGTCTGAAACTTTTTATTTTTGTCCTATTGAATGTATTTAGTGTCGATCTGATGGATAAGAAAAATGATTTCCAAAATTTTTTTTCATTCAATAATGGTTTTTCTAGAGACTTTCTTCAAAAAATGTGATTCATCTTTAAAAATGTCTATTATGTTTCAAAGATGGGAGTAAATTTGTGTAAAAAAATAATATCATGATATTGATAATTATTACCCAGAACTTATACATAAGTTTTATGATTATTTTAATTTTATTACGAAAGAAGCTATGTATTCCTTCATGATGTATGGAAAAACCTATAAATTCCCCAAAATGAAGTTATTATAATTGGTTTGGGTACCATCCGGTGGATATTCTCAATTTCCATCTAATAAAATCCTAGATACCCATAAGAATTTTAATATAATTAAAGTCTAATAATCTTTGTTTTCTCATGATTAAAAAATAAAAGAGTTTCTCATATTACTTTAGAAAATATTATAATGTATTTGTGGATGAAAGGTTTTTAAATTCCAAGTAAATGATAATAAGACTCACTGAAGGTCACAGATATTTTCATATTGAATTATTCGATCATCATGTGGACTATTGATCTTCTGAAATTCGATCTCATAAATGTTTATATTCTTAAGAAAAATTCAATAAATAACATGATTGTACTATTTCCATATTTTATAAGTAATATGATTTTGTAGTGTTTGAAATATATGAAATTTGAAAAAAAATATCATGCCATGAGAGAAAAATAATCTTTTATTGGTGAGGATAAAATAAATAGAATGAAACTTATCTTGGAAGAGAAAACAAAGAAGTTTGTTAAAATATCTATCACTGATGCATCAAAGTCATAACCCTAAAAAAAGTCTGAGAAAGGTAAGGAAATGAAAATAAAATTTAAAACCTTACAATATAAAGAAGAGAAGAAGGAAAATAATAAAAAGAAGGTACATAATGATGTGTATAAGGAATAGATGAGACTCAAAGACGATAAGTATCACACCCTTCCTAAAACCATATTAGACCTTGATGAGGCTAATACTATCCGAATTCACGGTTCTTAAGAGATTAAGATATAAGATAAATAGAATAATAAAAATAAAATACTTTAGGAAGCCCTTCTTTGTTAAATATATTAGAAAATGTCGAAACGAACTCAAGAAAAATAGTTTTGTCTTTTAAGCAACCAAACCCAGGTACAAGGTTAGTGGTTAAAGAAAATTTGGTGGATCATTATTTTCCACCCTATGATAAAGATAATAGAAAATAAAAATAATCTGGTCCAGAATTGATTTCAATAGTGACACTAAAGAAACAATCAATACCACCCTTAGAAGAAAAAACTTCAGATCCCCTTTCAGTAGAAAAAGAATCGGTACCAGATTCCTTAGAAAAAAACGTCATAATAGCTCACCGGCTTGAGTACAAAATTAATAAAGAAGTCAGTGATTTGGTTTAAGGTAACCAAAAGGAACTATCAGAAAAATTTGATACTCAAAAGATGAAAAAGAAGGTCAATAAATAAAATAAGATAATAAAAAAGATGAAGGTTTAGAAATCTTTGAAGAAGAGGTAACTAAAAAAATATTAAAAAGTGTGAGGAAAAAAATAAAAATAAGGAAGTAATGATGTAGAATCCTGATCCAAAAATCCATCAATTCCATATTCATCAACATAATCCTCATCAGATGTAAACTCCAAGGCATGTGGAATATAATCATAAATCTCTGAAGAAGAATCCTCTTTAGAAAAAGAAGCAGAGTCATTGTCTATGAAGTCCGAGGATGACCAAGTTTCAATGACTATAATTTTTAAACTTCCTAACACTGATGATGTAGACCTTATGGAAATCTTAGATGGAAAACATACTCCTAGAAAAGTTGATAAGTTTGAAAAGAAGTTTTTAAGGATTTTTAAGAACAAATGGAATGTTTAAATCGCACGCACAAACCACTAAAAAATTCCTCAACCTGATCCAAAATTATCAAAGTCACCTCAAAAAATATCTCATATGGGATTTGATTACATTATTAAATATTTGAAAATATTATAATGAATTATTCCCAATTATTTGAGATTAGTTGAAAGAGGTCGATTTATACAATATATTCTTCCTCAGAAAACAGACTCTATCAAGATGCTTTGTGATTCAGTCATTCGTGTTGAGCCTGATCTAAAAACTATGCATGAAAATTCAATTTCCAACAAGAAAATATTTTAATTCAGTTGTGAAGTGGTCTCATGATGTTCAATCTGAAATTAAATATAACGATGATCAGATTCAAGAAGTTAGGATGGGTTTAGTGGTGTCAACTGGATCCTTTTGTCAATTTGAATAAGATATAGCTGAAAGAGTGAGATTTGTGGAATAGTTCAAAGACTAGGTAGATGAATGTATTGAAGAGTTTAATTCTTTAAAGATCAAAGCTCTATATCTAAATAATGAAATGGAAAGAGTACGATTTTGTAATGATGATATTTCTCTTTTAAAAGATAAGAACAATATTATTATTGAAGAAGTCAGGAACTTAAATACTGATAATCAAAATATAAAATCCAAAATTAAGAATGACCGAAAAAATTTGAATAAATTAAAATATTTTAAAAAAATCATGATGGAGAAAGACTAATTGATTTTAAGAACATGTTTTTTAATTCATATTTTTCTATTATTTTAAAATATTTTGATCTGGAATGAATTAATCTGAATCTAAAAACAACTATTTGATTTTTTTCTCCAATAAGATTGGTTTAATCTTCTTTCATACATTCTATGGACGATTAGTTAATACATCATTCTATTTAATTTATATTTTCTATTCATTAACAGTTTAGGTATAAAATATTTAGTAGCCATTTATTTTTAAAAATCACAAGGGGGATATTTTATAGGATATTTCTTATAGCAATGGGGAGATATTTTATAAAATGATATTTCTTATAGTAAGAGGGAGATATTTTATAAAAGAAGATTTATTACAGTAAGGGGAGATAATTTAAATATATTTTCCCTTTTATTCTCTCCATCATATCCAGAATACTTATAAACTCAAGGGGAGTTTAGAATAATGTTTTATTTATGAATAATAAGTTTCTTAATGTCAAGGGCTGTAAGATATTTATGTTTTATACATTTATGTTTTAGGGTTTGTGCTTTCCAATAAGGGGGAGATTGTTGAGTTAGAAGTTTTACTTATAAATTTTCAATTACTTTTTGTTCCAAAAATAAAAAACACATTCTTTGTATTTACTTTAATAATTTTTTTACATTCAAAATATTTTTTATTTTTTTTTAGAAAAAATATTTTACCATACTTAGAATAAGTTTGAAAATATTAGGATTTAAAATATCATGTTTTCTAAATATTATAATCATAATGGGAATGAATTAAATATATTCATACTAAATTTTTTATCTATATAAATGAAAGACTTTGTTCTATCTTTTTATGTAACAAATAATTCATCATCAGACCAACATAGATAACAAATAAATCATACTAATCATGATTACGATAATCATATTAATAGTTTTTAAGGAGGCCCATAGAACTAACATTATATTTATATTCTGAATATGGGAAAATAATTTCTAATGTAAGGAATATCTTTTACACTGCAAATGGTGTATATAAATATGACTTGAAACCTTATGTTATACATGTTTTAGATTTTCTAGGTTTTCGAGTCATTGTGGAAAATTCAGAGAAATTTTATATTTAGAGTTTCATGATTATCTTTGGAAGAATTATTATAAATTTATGATCTTTAAAATAGTTTTCTGGTGATCAATTTCATTAGAAAATTTCTCTTTTGTGAGAGCTCTGAAGATGGTAAGCATGAACATGTTGTTCTTAGTCATTGAAATCATTTAGATTCTTTTGTTTGGTAATCGTTTTTTCCAATTGTGTGAATATGATCAAGGGCTTCCAAAGATAGAAAAATAGAGGAGCTGATCGCCATATTGATTGATGGATTCCAAGGATATCAAGATAGAGGTAATCATCATATCGAGGACACACACAGATAGTTTCATAGAACTGATTATCGTATTATGGGATTCCCTCAACTTGGAAATATTTACTTTATTGTAAGTGTAAAAAATGGGACCTTTATCTAAGGTTATTGGATACCCATCTCTTTGGGATCAAAATAAACATATTCAAATTTGTTTAATTTTATTTTTTCATGTTTTAAATTCTGCTATGCATATTTGTAATTGTTTTACAATAATATTCTTTGAAAATGAAAAACACATTAATATAATTTGATTTATTGTATTTTGAGTTTTATGATCTATTAAATCAGAGTTTATTTGATTATTATATCCATGTAATTATGATATCATCGTGATTATAATATTTCATATTGATTGCACGATACATTATGAATATGATAAATGGGATGATGTTTTTATGCTATCTAAATAGAATTGAATTTGATTACAATTTATCTGTATACTATGTCAATATCGTAATCATCCTTATTCCTGTAACCCAATATCTAGACCTAGGGAAAAGCCTGATTAATTACTTAAGAGGTTTTTTGAATTTTGTTTAGCATAATTATTTTAATCATAGTTCTTTTTATAAAAGGAAATAATTTTTTAATCTACAATTCACCCCCTCTTTTATTAATGAAATCTAAGAGATCATTCAATCCATCAAATATATATATATATATATATAGACACATATATCCATATTTACATTTTGGTAAAAATTATATATACTTATATATATATTTTTTGTATATATATTAGGAATTATATAATTAAACAGACACCCACGTATCTAAATATGTATATATCTATATATTTATATGTTATATATATATATATTCATGTTTATATAATTATATATATATATATATATTTATGCTCTATATATTAAAATTTATAAATATAGATATTTTTCTTGGATTTATATATTTATATATATACATATCCATATATATATTTATGTTATATATATATATATATAAATATTTGGATATATATATTTATAATTATATTTATATACATATAATTATCAATATGATATATATATATATATATATATCCCGATTTATACATATTTATTAACATGTGTTTTTGTATTTACTTTATTCAATTATATAATATGTATTTTTTATAATATATATATGTGTGAGTTTATATATGTTTTAAAATATTTATATATATGTTAATAATGTTATGTGTGACTGGTGGTTTGCACGAATCTTACTTCTTCTTAGGCATTAAAGTCATCTCTTTTGGTGGGGGGGGGGTGGCTATAGGTCATTGGGTCATTTGGAACATGTTTGGGCCTTCATGTCATGTTTCGATCATACCTAAGTCCCTTTGGGCCTCTAGATCATGTATTGGATTCCCACTTAACCTAGTTTTAAATGGGATTTCTTATTTTTTTTAATAAACATGGGCTAGACCCTCAACCTATTTTAAAAAATATATATATTATGTGTAATAATACCCATATTGTAACGTCCTGGACCTAGGTGCCACTCAACGAGTGCCCCGAACCCGATTTGTCACATGACCTCAAGTGCATTCCCCCAAATGCCAGAGGCTGCCGACTAGCAGCGAGGGCCTAGGTCTGATAGTGTGGAAACTATGCCCTCATTTGAAAAAGTGTACCGCAACGGAACAAATACAAGCATACCAAAGAGGGAGTAGTAAACAATACCAATGATGAAATAGACAGAGTACTGAAGTAAAGAAAAGACCAACTGTCATATATAATGATGCAATATGTCCCTAAGTCTAAGAAAGTATACAAAACAGGATACACTGCAATCCGAACAATATAATACATGCTACAAATACATAAAATAAAAATAAAACAGTGTAACAGGAACTCAGTAGCATCACAATCCTATGCTCAGTCCCATGCTCTCCTACTGCTCTACAACAATCAAGTACCTGTATAGAGACCCTTTCCCTTATCTAAACCTTCAGCAATATAATCTATTTGGGCCCATGACATGACCCAAAAAGGTTGTGAGAAATAAATCCTAGTAAGAAACCACTAAAGGCCTATGCCCAACTGTCAGTGAAAATGTTCAACAATAGTGCACAATAATAAAATGCATTAAAATAGGCAGTACTCAAAAGTAACTATCTCTACCAGATACATTTACATTTTATTTATTATTTATCAATTCAATATAATTGAATTATATGTCCCCGAGACTCAGCCTCTGGAAAAAATCTCTTATACAGTGCCACAACAAAAACCACAACAGTGAATATTTAAATGTACCTTGCCCTCAGGCTAAATAGTATCTTGCCCTCAGGCTAATCAGAACCTTTCCCTCAAGACAAACTAAAACGACACCCTTAGGTATCTTCCCTTAGGCATAATGAGTATTTCCCACAGGCATATGAGACATTTCCCTCAGGCATAGAAGATACTTTCCTCAGGCATAAGAACATTTCCCTCAGGCAAATCAATACCTTTCCCTTAGGAGAATCCATACCTTGACCTCGGGCTAAATAAACCACTTCCCTTAGGCTAAGAATAACACTACCCATAGGCATAGAAAGTAATCAGGCCGAGCCCAATGCACACCAAGAAATTCATATAAGTTCCTCTCAAGAAAACATAAAACATGATATAGATATGGGATACCCTCGGGTATCCTGGCCAAATGGCTAAATAGGGGGAATGCACCCACAGGGTGGCCCTGGATCCAAGAAATGATCCCACACAATAGTTATACATATTCATTAAATTACCTATGCAATTATAGGCATTTAATTGATCAAGGCCTCAACTATACAACACCCCAACATGGGCGGGTAGCACAATGGAACACAAAAACACTCAACAGTTGGAATTAAACATCAGACCACCTAATTTGATCTCATCTGATCAATATACGTGAATGAAGCCTCCCAAAACGTCCAAGAACAATGTATATCTAGAAAAAACTATAACAAAATCAAACCCAAATGACTTCCCTAAATAAATAATTGGTAAAAATGGCTCAAGGATAAGGACATTCTTACCCGCACGGTTCGAACAGGATCGACAGTGGAAGAAACGGATTACCGGTGTGCGATCAGAAGCTCCTCCAAGCTCAGACCTCTCTTCCCAAGCTCCAAATGTGTCCACTGCCTCCTCTGCTAAATGAGGTGGCTACTGCCACATTTTAAAGCAAAAAAAAAAAACTACACGAAATGTACTCTCTAGTACATGGAGTGTACTTTTCATTTTTTAATTGTTCCCCTGATGGCTCTTTTTCACCACCACACTATTCATTTTTTGACATGATTACACAACGTGTATTTCTGAATACACGGTGTGTATGGTCGCTCAGCTGGGGGATACTCCCACCACCTTACTGTTCACCGACTGACTAACTACACGACATGCATATACTAAGTACACGATGTGTAGTCATTTTTTCCACCCTTTATCACCGACATGCCTACACACCCTGTGTACTCATCCCACATGTCCATTGTACACGGTGTGTTGAAAATTACACGGCGTGTACCCAAAAAATTTGGTATTTCTACCCACTTTCCTTATTTTCTCAAAAACAATTAAGGAATAGGGAAAAGAAGAACCACGTACCTCAAGAATAAGAACTAGGTTCATACAAAATCCCCCCTTAAAGCAATTCATCCCCTAATTTCACTTCCAAGGGTGGTGAAGATAATGCTGTGAAGAACTTCGGCCACTGAACCCATATGTCAGTCTCCCGCTCCAAAGTTTTGTTCGGAACTCGGCCGTGCTTCTATAGCACCTGTACGAGGGAATCTAACTGGCCTCGGAGAACCTTCGTGCTCCTATAAACTATATGAATCAGATGCTCCTCAATGGATAAATTGGCCTGAAGCTCAACCTCCTTGGGTTGAAAGGCTTTAGATGGGTATGAGTGATAATGACGCAGCTATGATACATGAAAGACGACGTACATGGCCCGGTACCTCTGTGGTAACTGAAATTGATAGACAACCGGCCCGACTCTCCCCAGAATCTTAAACATCCCCACATACCTCGGTGAATGTTTACCCTATCTCATGATCCTCCTGTGTCCCAACCTCTGTGAAACACGTAAGAAAATATGATCCCCAACCACGAACTCTGAGGTTCATCTATGACGATCAACATAAGATTTCTGATGAGACTGTGGAGTAACCATCCGCTTCTGAATCAACTGGACCTGCTCTGAAGTCTCCTACACAAGACATGGTCCCTGTAAGGCTGCCTTTACTGCCTCCATCCTGCACAAAGGTGATCAACATGGCCTACCATATAAAGCCTTGTAAGGTTCCATCTCAAATGTTTCTTGAAAACTATTATTATAAGAAAACTCGAACAGGGGTATGTGCTTCTCAGAAGATCCCCCAATGTCTAGGACGTTTGCACGTAGCATGTCCTCAAGCACCTGTATCGTACACTCTGACTAGCCATCAGTCTAAGGATGGTAAGCTATGCTCAGAAGCACCTGTGTACCCAGTGCCCTCTGAAAACTCTTCCATAACCAAGATGTAAAGTGGGAGTCCCTATCTGAAATGATAGAATGAAGAACACCATGAAGATGTACTACTTCTAAGATATACAACTTCTTGATGCCGTCCAAACTAAAGGTCTCCTTGATCAGAAAAAAGTGATCTACCTTTGTGAGTCGGTCCCTAACAACCCACACGACATCATTGCCTCGAGGTGACCATGACAACCAGGTCAATAAATCCATCACAACATCATCCCATTTCCACTCTGGGATGGGTAATTGCTATAACAGTAAGGCTGGCCTCGCATGCTTTTCCTTCACCTACTGACTGGTGGAACATCTCGTAACAAAACTAGCTACTTCCCTTTTCATACCCGACCACCAATACTGACGTCTCAAGTCACTGTACATTTTGGTAACCCCAGGATGCACTGCCCAAGATGAAGCATGAAACTCCCACATCAACTTCTCGCGTATATCCCTTGGAACCCACACTCTTCTATGGATACACAGTACCTCATCATCACCTAACATCCAACTGGGAGGGGGGTCCTCACTTGCCACCGAATCCCATAGAACTAGGCCTTCTGAATCTGATAGCTATCTCATCCTCACTCTATCCAGGAGGGTAGTAGTCATATCTAAGGAAGAAATATAGGCTTGGCCATGACTATTGTGCACCTCTAAATGCATCTCAGAGAACAAGGCCTTAAGCTTCCACTCACCACTTGCCTCATGGACTGCCTATATCTGAGTCCTCCTACTCAGTGCATCAGCTACTGAATTACCCTTACCAAGTGTATAGGAAAGATCGATGTCGAAGGACTTAAGGTACTCAACCCACCTTCACTATCTCAAATTCAGGTCCCACTGGGTAAATATATATTTAAGAATTTTTTGGTCCGTAAACACCACAAAATGATCTCCCAAGAGATAATGTCTCCAAAAAACGTAATGCATGAACAACTGCAACCAGCTCGATATTATGCATCGGGTAATTCCTCTCTTGTGGCCTCAACTATTGAGACCTGTACGCAACTACTTGATCACACTACATAAACACTGCTATTAGCCCAATACCTGATGCATCATAGTAAATTGTATAGATCCTCTGTTGCTTTGGAAGTATCAGAACTGGTGATGATGTCAAACTTCCCTTCAGCTCATGGAAGACTATCTCTCATGATTTTGACCAAATGAACTTCACACCCTTTTTAGTCAAACCTGTCAATGGCACTGCGAAGCAGGAGAATTCCTGTATAAAACGCATGTAGTAACCAGAAATATCCAAGAATCTCTGTATTTCAAACACGTTCATAGGAATATCCCATGAAACTATCCCTCTAACTTTCTCTGGGTACACAACAACTCTTGTCGCTGAGATGATATGACCCAAGAAGTGATTCTAGTCCATCCAAAAGTGGCACTTATAGAGCTTAGAAAATAAATAATTCCCTCTCAGTGTACTCAAAATGATCTCAAGATGGGTAGCATGGTCGTGTTGAGTATGAGAGTACACAAAGATATTGTCCATGAAGACTACCATAAAATAATCCAGATATGGGTGGGACACACGATTCATTAGAGACATGAAAACTACTGGCGTGTTCGTGAGTCCGAACAGCATGACTAAGTACTTTTATAGACCACATCTACTCTGAAAATATGTAAGTGGTATATCCGATAGTCTAATGCATAATTGATGATATCCAGATCTCAAGTCAATCTTTGAGAACACTCATGCTCATCAATGTTGATAAAAAAATCATCAATCCTCAATAAGGGATATCGGTTCTTGACTATCAACTACTTCATCTTCCGATAATCCACACAATGTCTGAGGGTACCGTCTGCCTTCTTCACAAACAGGACAGGAAAACCCCAAAGAGAATTACTAGGTCATATGAAACCCTTTGCCTGCAACTCCTCCAACTACCTCTTGAGCTCCTAAAACTCTATTGTAGCCATCTTATAAAGAGGATCAGACACCGGTGATTCTCCTGGAACTAGCGTAATAGAGAAATCCACCTCTCAATCGATAGGTATACCTTAGAAGTAGTCCAAGAATACATCCAGGAAATGATCAACTACTAGAGGGAAATCCTTCTGACATGTTCCCCGGTCATCCAGGTACAAACTCGCATTCTGGGCTGTCACTCCACCACGCCCACGATGCTCAAGTCCAGCTCAGCTCACCTTGACATCCCATTCGCCCTTGTATAGAAACTCTCTTCCCTCTGGTGACGTGAAAGACACCCTGCGACGATAGAAATATAAAAAGGCTCGAAAGGGTACCAACCAGTCCATCCCAATAATGACGTCATAGATCACCATCTCTAAGACATAGATCTCCCATAGAAAGTGACACCCACCAATCTCTAGGGGGCATGCCCTGCACTAACGCACACCTGCCGTTCAAATCCCCAATGAAGTATCTAGCATCATGACATCAGAAGAAGAAGGAACACAGAACCCAAGGCTCTCTACAAAGGCCACATATACAAATCTATGTGTAGAACCACTATCAAAAACTACTGAAGACAAAACAGAAGAAACTAGAAAAGTACCTCTGATAGTGGAAGGTTCGAGATATTTCTCCTGTTGGGTCTGTTGCACTACATAGGCATTCCCAGTGCTGCGGCCCTGTGACACAGCCTGGATACCATGAGCTGACCCGCCCTACTATCTCAGTGATCCTGGTGTCTGGCTACCATGGACACAACTACAACCTTGGCCTGAATGTCCCGACGTATCCCAATTCCCTGACTTGTGAGAAGCTGCTGGCCCTTCTTCTGTATGTGGAGTCTGAATAAATCCCCTCTCACTAGACAAAGGTGGAAACGCCCTGGAAAAACACTTCAAATTAACCACCTTTCCATATGATCGGCACTCCACTGGGTCACATGGACACATCGGCCTCTTTTTCCCCTATTTACTGCACTCGTAGCACATCCTTGGGCCCCCTAAAGAATTTCTCTGTCTAGTACTATCACTGTGAGAGAAATCCATATGGCTCTTCCTCTTACTGGTAGAAATAGTTCCAAAAACTGGTGCCGAACTCCCCTAGCCTGCACCCCTAGCTTCCCGCACGTTCCGCTCAGTAATCAGTGTTTGGTTCAAAATACCATGCATTGTAGGAAACCTTAAAACATTCACCAGTGCTCGGATGCCACATCGAAGACCATCCTCAAAACGTCAAGCCCTCAATGTCTCATCACCCACCATAATAGGTGAAAATAATTGTATCTTGCTGAAGTAGACAGAATAGTCCATCACTGAAATGGAACCCTGCTGTAGATTCCTGAACTCTCAAGCATGATCTACCCTTAGCACCTCCGGAAAGAAAAATTCATAGATGACTGCCTGAAAATCTTCCCATTCCATGTCTCTATGATTCTTGGTCTGGGTTGTAACATCCCACCATCTCTTGGTGGAATCACGCATCATGTATGTAGAGAGCTTGACCCTCCACCCTGGTGGTGTCTCTAGATGCTCGAAGATAGTCTACAAGGAACCTAGCCAAGACTGCAGAGCCTGTGGTCCGCCATCCCCTGAAAATGTTGGCGGATTCTACTACTGTAATACTATGACAGCTCTTCCATAGATATGGCAACTGGCGGTGCTCCCGGGAAGGTCGGCATAAATAGCATAAAGCCTTCACAGAACTACACATCCGTGACTGAGTCCGGTATAACGGCTGTCACTGCATCTGGCTCTACTAGAGGATCAATTGGGAGCGTATGGCCTACCATCTCTGGAGTATACTCGTTGCCTCTCTCCTGGCGAACAACCTGAGGTCGTCTTGGCGGCATGAATCTACATGGTCAAACACACGCCTTAGATCAACATTAGCAAGGAGTAAGAACCGAAAGTGTAAGCAGAAAACAAGAAAAAGAAAACATCATGTTTTACTAAACAAGACTACACGGCGTGTATAATAACTACAAGGAGTGTTTCCTCAAGTGATTCAACTGGACGTGTACTCTTCCAGAACTGGTCGTGTAACACCCCAAACATATGGCATGTTGTCCAAACACACGGTGGGTACTTGAATTTTATTCCCCTGCCTATGTCCTTCTACACGGATTAGCTACACAGATCTCCGTTAAAAAAGACTACAATGCATGTATAAGATCTACACGGCATGTAAAAATTAAATTCCAACTGTCTGTCTTATTAGTGACACGGTCGGCTACTCAGATGACACTACCTGGCGTGTTACACCCGCACACTACATGTAAACAACCCCATTTCCCCACCATACGACCAAGTCAACACGGTCCCTCATCAGTAAAGAGTACATGGCGTGTCCCACAGGTACAAAACATATTCTAGACGAGCTTCGTTGACTAGTGTTGTTAGTTACATGGCCAGATACATGGCTCACACTATACAACGTGTTCCAGATGGACACAATGTGTACATGAAAGGATTACACTAACTCGTGTTGTTAGTTACACTGCTAGATTCCTAAGTTATGCTACAGGGTGTGTTCGGCATTGACACGATGTATATAAATGAATATTTCCTCCATCTGTGTTTGCTAGTTACACAGGAGGACACAGGGTTAACACAACACGACATGTACAATCGATACACGACGTGTGCCCTCTAGAACTTCCCCATCCCATGTCTCTGCCCACATGGCCTATGACACAGTTAGAGACTACACGATGTGTACTTAGGGTACATAGGGTGTACTTAAAAATATATCTTTTCTTCCAGAATAGAAGAGTACATGGTATGTAGTCAAAACTATACGACGTGTATTCTGGGTTTTCTACACTACTGGAAAATAGACCTATACCCACAGTTCAAAACTGTTGGTATAGCCCCCAAAACCGTGGGTATAGGCTATACCCACGGTTCTAGGAACCGTGCGGCTTAACGACGTCGGTATAGGTCCCTGACCTATACCCACGGTTTTGGTCAAACCGTGGGTATAGGTTTTATAAAATAGCGGGTGTTCGGATTCGATCCCGTGACCTCTTCGCCACTAACGAACCACCTTACCACTGCCCCAATGTCGACTTTACATATATGTATATATATTTTGTTAAATATATTTATTTAAACTGTGGGTATAGAGGGAAGAACCGTGGGTATAGAACTCCCGCCAAAAAAAAAAAAATTTCCCGCGGAAAAAAAATTTCTCGCGCAAACGCGGGAAACCTATACCCACGGTTTGTCAAAACTGTGGGTATAGGTTTTTAACCAAAGGCAATACCCACGGTTTTTGGCAAACCGTGGGGATAGAGCTCACCTATACCCACGGTTTATGGCCAAACCGTGGGTATAGGCATGTTTTTGAGACCCTATACCCACGGTTTGACCAAACTGTGGGTATAGGGTACCCTATACCCACAGTTTTCTTAAACCGTGGGTAAAGGTTCTGGAAAACTACCTATCCCCACTGTGTTTGAAAACCGTGGGGATAGGGTGACCTATACCCACGGTTTTTTCCAAAACCATGGGTATAGGTCCATTTTCCAGTAGTGCTAGACAGTAAGCCTTAGAAACTCCTCTAGAGCCCAAAAAATACTGAAACCAACACCTAAGTATGAAATTACGATCCTTGAGGGCCCATACTCCCCACGAATCAAAGTTTGGCATCTTATACGTGTTATAAGAAGGTAAAAAAGTCAATGATCCACCAAATTCCAGTTGATGAGGGCCCATACTCCTCAAAACCCAAAGTTTGGTATTCATTCACAGATCCTTACATAACAATACCCTATCAAATAGCAGGTATTTTAGAAAGGCATCTATGAAAAACGCATTCATTTTTCTAGCACAACATCTATCACAACAACATGAAATTTCTAATGCACCTATATGGCATGGAAACTATGCATGGCATGTGATTCTAACATGTGCCTAAATGATGCATGAAATTATATACCCTCATCTCATCAGGTTTCAACTAATTAGAACCCAGCTATAAAAATATAAATAGCACACTACAATTGCGTCACCCAACAGTGAAAATAAAATCAACTGTAAATAACAAAACAGAAAGTCACAATTTAATTCAAGGAAATACTGTCTTTACTTGTACACTGTGTAGCTACTCTTGGCCACAGTTATTACCGAATACCTTAACAATATATCTTTCTGTCATCTCCAAATAGTAAAATAACTGAGAGAAAAGAATATATCCTCTGATACAAATTTGTAACGTGCCGAACCTAGGTTCCACTCAATGGGTTCCACATACCTGGTTGGTTACATGACCTCAAGCGCATTTCCCCAAATGCCAGAGGCTTCCGACTAGCAGCGAGGTCCTAGGTTTGATAGTGGGGAAACTATTCCCTCATTTGTCAATGTGTAACCCAGTGGAGAAAATACAAGCATACAAAATCAGAAGTAGTGAACAATACCAATGCTGAAATAGACAGAGTACGAAATTAAGGAAAAGACCAAAAGTCATATATAATGATGCAATATGTCCCTAAGTCTAAGAAAGCAGCCAAAATAGGATACACTATAATCATAACAATACAATACAAGGTAAAAATAAAGCAAAGAAAAATAAAACAGTGCAGCAGGAACTCAGTAGCATCGCAAGCCTAAGCTCGATCCCATGCTCTCCTATTCCTCTACAATAATCAAGTACCTGTATAGGGACCCTTTCCTTTATCTACACCAGCAGAAATATAATCTGTTTGGGCCCAAGACATGACCCAAATAGGGTGTGAGAAATAAATCATAGTAAGTAACCACCAAAGGCCTTTGCTCAACTTTCAGTGAAAATGTGCAACAATAGTGTAAAATAATAAAATGCAGTAAACCAGCCAGTACTCAAAAGTAACTATCTCTACCAGATACATTGCCATTTTATTAATTATTTATCAATTCAATATAATTGAATTATATGTTCCCAAGACTCAGCCTCAGCCAACAATCTCATGTACAGTGCCACAACAAAAACCACAACCGTGAATATTTAAATGTACCTTGGCCTCAGGATAAACAGTACCTTTCCCTCAGGATAATCAGAACCTTCCACGCAGGCCAAACTAAAACGAAACCCTCAGGTATCCGCCCTCAGGAATAATGAGTATTAACCTCAGACGTAAGATAAATTTCCCTCAGGCACTGAAGCTACTTCCCTCAGGCATAAGAATGTTTCCCTCAGGCGAATCAATACCTTGCCCTTAGGTGAATCCACACCTTGCCCTCGGGCTAAAGAAACCACTGCCCTCAGGCTAAGAATAACACCACCTTTAGGCCTAGCAAGTAACCGGGCCAAACCCAATGCACAATAAGCAATTCATATATGTTCCTCTCAAGAAAACTTAAAACATGTTATAGATATGGCATACCCTCGGGTGTCCTGGCCAAATGGATAAACAGGGGGAACACACCCAGGAGGTGGCCATAGATCCAATAAATGATCCCAAATAGCATTTATACATATTCATTAAATTACCTATGCAATTATAGGCATTTAATTGATCAAGGACTCAGCCATACGACACCCCAACATGGGCGCGTAACATAATGGTACACAAAAACAGTCATCAGTTGGAATTAAACATCATACCACCTACCTTGATCTCCTCTGATCAATATACGTGAATGGTGCCTCTTGAAACGTCTGAGAACAATGTTGAGCTGGAAAAAATGATAACCCATTCAAACCCGAATAACATCCCCTTGGGAACGAATTTGTAAGAACGACTCAAGGAGAAAGAAGGTCTTACCTGTACTATTCAAACAAGATCGACGACAGAAGAAACAAATTCTTAGCGTGAGATCGGGAGCTCCTCCAAGCTTCGACCTCTCCTACTGAGCTCCAAACGTGTCCACTATATCCTCTACCGAAGGAGGAGGCTACTGACCATTTTAAGCAAAAAAAACTACACTGCATGTACTCTCAAGTACATGGCGCGTACTTTTCATTTT
Source organism: Viscum album (assembly GCA_963277665.1). NCBI lineage: Eukaryota > Viridiplantae > Streptophyta > Magnoliopsida > Santalales > Viscaceae > Viscum > Viscum album. The sequence goes on along the minus strand of OY728140.1, from coordinate 807,032,223 downwards.
TTTAATTATTCCCCTAGAGGATCCTTCTCACCGCAACACTGTTCAATTGTTGACATGATTACACAATGTATATTTATGAATACACTGCGTTTACGGTCGCTCAGCTGGTGGATACTCCCTCCTCCTTACTGTTCACCTACCAACTGAGTACACGACGTGTATATACTAAGTACATGGCGTGTAGTCAGTTTTCACACCCTTCATCACTGACAGACCTACACACCCTATGTACTCATCCCACCCATCCAAAGTACACAACATATGGAAAAGTACACGGCGTGTACCCACAAAATTTGGGATTTTCCCCACTTTCTTTATTTTCTCAAAAACACTTATGGAAAACAGAAAAGAAGATACATGTTCCTCAAGAATAAGAACTGGGTTCTTACACATATATTATTTTAATGGTATATAAATAAATATATATAATTTTATATTGTGTTTATAATATATGTTAATAGATAATACTTAAATACTTGTATTTTTTTATATGTTTTGTAGTGTATAATATTATATATGTTTTAAATAACACACACACATAGAAACATATTTGTTTATAGTTTTAATGTGTATATATCATTTGTATAATATTTTTTATATGTTATATAATTTTATATATAACTGTATACCTTTTTTGTAATATGTGTGTGTGTGTGTATTTTTGTCAAATCCAACCACCACACTATGTAACTTGATCTTATTTTTGTGTGATTGAGTTTCTTGGAAATGTATTTATCATCAATGAAAAGAAAGATATAAGCCTGCATATATTTACTCAATGATAAATACTAAGAAAAAATTCATTTCCCCCTTTTTTATTTTATAAATGATCGGAAATAAAAAATTGAGTGTCAGTTCATTGGAGGATGATCCTTCCAACGCAAAGATAATTTCATACTGAACATGAGATGATGTCTTGTATGTTGGCGGTTATTATAGAGAGGGAATTTGGATAATTAATAATAATCATATATATTTTAATTTGATTTTATAAATTAGGATACCGACAATGTCTTCTAAAACTAAATATGATTCTCAACCCGATGAAAGGTATATTAGTGATCCTGAGGGTAGGGAAGAAATTATACCTAAAAAGAAACTGTTAAAACATAAGTGGAATCATATGATGGTTTTAATAGAAGTATTTAATGCAAGAAGAAAATATCCAAAATTCCTGGTTATATTGAATGAATGTGGTCAACCCACAGATCTCAATAGATCAATATTCAATAGTTATGTTGGTATTAATGCTAGATTGAATGTGCTAATTGACATGGGCAGTTTTCATAGTTCCATAAGAAAGGTCATTGTTTGGGAGGACATTACGATAATATACTGATAAACTTTACATTTTATTCACTTGATATCATGTCATGAATTCCTGATTTTGTTATTTTGAAGAGTGTATTTATTTAATTTCTTATAATTAATTTTGTTCATCAATTTATTGGAAAGACCATAGATTTTTTCAAACAATTTTTACCTTTAGGGACTTTAGAGATGCTGATAGGAAATTCAATCCCATCCCATAAGTATTATACACCATATTAACCTCCCAAGTATATTGGAATTCATTCATTTCCAAACATGAGGTTGTGATTTATAAGATAAATTAGTAGTGGTATTAATTAATTTATAATAATATGTATGAAAAAATATTTTCATATATGTTACTCTAAAAAATAAAAAAATATTATAGAGAATAAGAAACATATAAGGAAGCCACAATACCCTTACCATTAATCAAGGATAGGGTATGTTGTACATGAAAAACATTTGGTACATTCTTTGAAATTATCAAAAAACAATTAATGTAAACAATTATTAGGGTATACTTATGGATATAAAGATTGATAAACGAGATCTCTTCTTCCCATGTCCTATGTTATGTGGTTTGGAAGGTGGCCCTTGTAATGAATAAGGGACAACTAGTGTATCAATTCATCAAAGTAGTGTATAAATACTCTACTGAAAAAATCCATGAATATTTTAGGGGAATTGGTATGTACAATGGGAATCACTAGAAACTCATAGTACCCATACCTTGGTTGGAAAATATTCTTCTAAATACCTTATTCACCTTCATTTGATGATATCCAGAGTGATGATACAAATTTGAGATGTATTGATCCCCTCATAGTTGATCAAACAATTCACAAATACTTGGAAGATGATATTTGTTTTTTATGATGATCTTATTGAGTTCATGATAATCGATACATATCTGCATTGATCAATCCTTCTTAACAAAAAATAGAACTAGTACACCCCAAGGTGATGCACTAAGGTGTATGAACCCTTTTTCCATGTGAGCTTATAGTTTCTTCTCTAACTCCTCTAGTTCTATAGGGTAGATCCCCTAGTGTCATTTTAACATAGGAGTTGATCTTAGTATGAATTATATTGAAAAATATGCACCATGATCTGGGGGAAGTCTGGGTAACTCTTTTGGAAATATATCACTCCATTTCCTCACAATGGGAATTTCTTCAAGGTTGATACCTTTTTTTAACTCAACCATTTATGTGAGGTATGAATTTTCATAGGGAATCAACACCCACACCATTGAAGTATTTTCCAAAAGAGATTCATATTCTTCCTTGAATTTATATAGGATTATGGTATTGTTCGTAATTTGAAAAGATATTTCCTTCTCCCTTAAATTGGAATGTGCTCTACATAACGAGATCCAATCCATTCCCATTATAGCATCAAATTACATCAAGGGAAGTATCATGATATTCCCTAGACGAATATTACAATATATGCCAATAGAAGAAGAGTCCAATCCTTCGGTGGTAATGATTGCACTACAATGTGTTTTTATAGATATATCTACATTATTGTATCAGGGAGTCGATTCAATAGTTCAATAAAACATGAAGGATATAAAGGAATGTGTAAAAATAAAATCAAATAAGGTTTTTCCATTATTGAGTGAATATGAAGTGTACCTTATATGAATTCATGTCCTTTATCAACTTCATTATTAGTGATTACATAATATTTCACTTTCTCTTTTGTCTCTGGTGGTTGATGAAATTGATTACCCTCGAGGACTCTAGGTTTAGAGCACATTCTTACATAGTTCCCTTGCTCTATATAGTTGAAGAATTTAACCAGGGTGGTGTTCTCCTTTCCTCCATTATACTGGGAAGCTTATTTAATTCTATACAATATTCATGATATTGGTGGACTTATATCCAACACTTATAGAATTTCCCAATACATTTGAGACAATTCACAGGATACTTCTTACCACATTTTTACAGGTGAGGGGTTGAAAATTCTTTTGACCTTTATTGTTAGATCCTACAACTAGAAAAAAAATCCATCTTTCCTTTCTTATCTCCAAAGAAATGAGACTATTCTCCAAACTCCATATCCACTTTGAGATCACATCGAAAAATTTCTCCATAACACATAATGTCTCTAATTTCTATATATTTTAATAAGTGTAGTTTTAAACCACTAACGGATCTACCTATTTTTCTGTCATTGTTGATAACAATACCTTAGGCGTACCTTGAAAGCCTTGTGAAATTTTCTTCATACGATATGAATGATTCACCTTCTTTTTTCATTATCTCTATGAATTCTTTCTCCATAATTGTATTAATATTTTGGGGGAAATAATTATTAATAAATATTTTCTTAAATCCTTCCATCTCAATATCTTTAATTTCATCCTCCAGTTTAGTGTTCTTAATCAATTCCCACTTTTAATCAATATCTCCATATAAATGATAAACGACTAGAGTATCCTTCTCTATATCAGAACAGAAAAGATCTTCTCCATTTAGATGATCCACTATTCTAGGACTAGTGGATCAGAAGATCCATTAAATGTTAGTGGTCATTTCCACATAACAGACTCGATAACAAGTTTCTCTATATTAGAGGAAGGTGAATGTCCCACATTATTCATGTTTTTGTTCATAGTATGAGATAGCTAGGAAACCATCACCATGAAATTTGGAACTCTACCTCCCAAGGCATTAGGGATATCGTTCGGGAAATCACCGCATTGTCCCTCAAATAGATTGTTAGAATCGTTTCTCCTGGTTCCCACCATTTTCTTAAATATCAATGTTGTCAACAAAACATAAGTCAACAAAGCATGAAAAAATAATTTATTATTTTGATAAAATAACTCTAAAGAAATATATTAGAGGATTCATATGTTTATAATTTTTGTAAAAAAAATTTACTCGGATGTTTACCAATACTTAGTGTTATCCTAAGGGGGTTCACTAATGTTATATAATCCTAATTCCCAAATTAACTAACTCGTACTCTAATACAAGTTATAGCGACCCCACTTTTTCTCCCTTGACTCTTACATTATTTTACAGATAAACAAAATTATAGCATTAAAAAACCAGGATCCAAAGGATTGGTGTCTTGGGAAAATTATGACCATGCATAAAATTTAAATAATAAAACATTAACATTATTTTATTCCTTATTCTATGTATTTTTAGGGGCCCTCATATACTCCTTAGTATAAGTAATCACCTGTGGATATACATTAAAGAAAGAGGTGACCTAAAACCCTTGTAAGAGGATAGATAAGAACATGGATCAATAAAACATGTGTTATCATAATCATCGTTATAATAACATAATCATGGTATCATCATCATAATCATGAGAGGAATAATTAGATAAAGGCATGAAATAAGGCAATGCATAAATGTGAAACATCACGTGTTAGTGGTCGAATACCACACAAAGTTGTGAATAAGGCTATCATCATGTTCACACATAAAATAAGTTTATCATAATAACATCATTAGTATGAAAAAATATAGCATCGTATTCACATAAATTTTACATTATCTCATGAGATACAAAACATTACCTATTTCATTGGAGCACTATATAATTCTGGAGCACACATCACATCACCATATTTATGTAATCATGCATGCCACTTAGAATGAGTATCAATATTAGATATAAAAAAACTATGGAAATAAATGAGTTTCTTTATGTATAGTATACATTAATGAATAAACTTTTGGTTTCTCAACTGATAAAGGGGAAAATTATTTTTTTATAATTTTCATCATTCTTGAACGAAGAAGAAACAACTCAATTGGAGTCAAAATGTGTTTTGGAATGAATATTTCTTTTAGAAACTATTTTTATTTTTTAGAAAACAAAATGAGAAACATGTATAGAATAAGAAGGAAAAGGGTATAATAACGAAATAATATTTTCGGAATATTAAATGAACATCCAAAAAATAATTTGGTACGAAAGAGGAATAACCCATAGAAAGGAAATTTTGTTCAAGAACCCCCTTACCTTATGTATAAATGTATTATTCACTTTAATATCCTTAATAAAGAAATTAGAATGATTAATTACTGAATAAAGAACCTATTCTACATGTATGTGATTCATTATAATTTTATTAAGTTCATTTAGGTTTATTTTAATGAGTTATATTGTTTAATTTCATCATTCAAGTGTGTTCATTTTCATGGTTTTCATGATCGATTCATTAGTATATATGTATGGAAGATCATGTAAAATGAGAATAATTATATATAATTGAAATTATATATTATTAATGAAGTTACATAAGTCTAAATGGTGTATATAATATTTCTTATAGGTATGAGGATGATTCATTAGACAATAATCTAATGAAAATCATTTAGATTAATTTGGCGGTATTTCATTCATTATGAACCAGTTTTTGGTTAATTATTTAATATTATGTATATATGTTAGTTATGGAACCTAAAAATGGTTGTAATATACATTTTACAATCAGTTTCAACCATTATAATTTTTTATGACAATCCCTAAAGGTAGTAAAGGAAAAGGAAAACTTTTCATCCTCACAGGTGACAAATCAACACATAACGAATGATGTTTTAATTTTATGAATAATATTGAGTGGAGAAGAGGTTTTATGATGGATTATTCCATTATTATTAAAACAATTTAGTATATATAAGATACTAGAGTTACCACTCTACTTTGATATGTGGAGGTGAGGAGAGATTAAGAAAATAAATTAAATTGAAAATAAACTAAAAGAAGAAAAATATGATTTTACCTCTTAAATTCTTCACCTTGAGAACCTCCTTAGGGAAATTGGATTTGGTCTTTTGTTGTGACCAAAGGATCCTGAACGAGTGGGAGGGGAATGGGTAGTGAATGAAGATCAATTTACACATGCTTCAAGACTTAGAAGGTGTGAAGAGAAGTGGTGGTGAGGGTGGTATTTAAAGGGGAGTGGGGTGTTTTTTTATTATTTTATTAATTAGTTTTTTTTAGATCAAGACTTTCAATAGTGTTGAACCATATCACTAAATATGTTAAAAAAATATGGTGAGTTTGAGATTTTTGTTCTTACATCATCAATGAGTTAGTAAATAGTGAAATTAACTTATAATGTTATATAACATAAATTACTGTATATCACTATTCACAAAAATTCAACTATTTTAGAGAAACCCAAAAAATTCACCCTAACCATCCTTCGATATACAAAACTAAGAAATAAACTTCATTTTATGAAAATAATTTTCTAAATATGAGAAATTTAAATTTTATTTAAAATCATCAATTATTAAAAAAATACTCCTCTTAAAATTATAATTTATTTTATAACACTTTGAAAATTTTATTAAGCTGTCATAAAATCATGTTTTAATTATAAGAAAATATATATTTATTTATGAATCTATTTTATAAAAATAAATTTTCTTTTAAATTATTATATTAATTATAAAATTGTAAATAAACGATTATGTTTTACAAAAATATTAGTACATAATTTATCAATTTTAAAACATTTATTTACTTTTACAATGATATAATTACATAATATTATCATTTATAATATAACTAAATTTTAATTATACTTTCACAGGTGAAGTTACTATTTTCTTTGATAGATTAGTATTCGTAATGGTCATGTTACTATTCCAAGGGTAATGTTATTATTCCATTGTTATAGGTTCCTTAATTTCTATGAATATTACTTATTTCGTTTGGAATGGAATGAAGTCCTTCATTTATTTTTATTATTTTTGATAATCCACCTTTCAATGGGTGAGGTGAAACCCCTACAAGGCCCGAAGGCTTAGAGAAAATTAAATGACATGTAGGTCTTATAGGGAATCACCTAGAGACCAGAGACCAGAGATCAAATCCGGGTGGAGGCGTATTTCAGGAGGTCTTGTTGCAGGCTCTGTAGCAAGTACTGTTATGTAATGTAGCAGCTAGAACTTGTCATCTATCTTGGCCTTTGGGCCGCCCGTTTGGTCCTCAGGTCCTGCAAGGCTTTCGGGCCACCCAAGGCATTTGGGCCAGTTGATTCTCAAGGCCTTCATACCACCTTAAGGCCTTAAGTCCACCCTAAGGCCTTTTATCCACATGAATGAAGATGTACTAGTCAGACTACATTGGACAAGTCATCAGATGAGGATTCCGGGAAGGCACATTCACTAGAGCAGAGCTAACCAAAATTGAAAGAATGAGAGGGTATGGATTTTCCATCGGTACCAGTCCTGTGTATCTTTTCATTGGAAAACTAGCTGACCTGAATATTACTTATTTCCTTCTTCATTTGCGAGAATAATGTTATTTTGGATATCTTTGATTTGCATATATTTTAATCCCTACAACATAATTATAAGAAGATAAATTAGATTGATAAATGTTTGGGTCGTTATACAATAAATCCCAAATCCCTACCCAACTACTACAGATATATGCTTTAACAATGCTAGAAATATTCTTCATCAGTACTAAAAAATCATTGATCTTGTTTGCACCTATAAAAACTGATGTCCTTTGTAACTTCTATAAAATGTATTGATAAAAGTTCCCTACATCAGTGCTAATTTTTTTTTGATAAAGGGGGTCCTTTATCGGTGTTAGTTTAGCACTGATAAATGGGCCCTTTATCAGTGCTTTTTGTAGTACTGATAAAGGGGCACATTATCAAAACATTTTTAGGATTGATAAAGTAATATTTTATCAAGGTTATTCTTAATGATGATAAAATCCTGGCTATAATAGTGTGCTACTAAAATTACAACACACATCATAAGCAAATACAAAATTTAATTGAAATTAAATTTATATCACAAATATAAAAAAACACTATATTTCAAACATTTAAAACATTTGTTTGTACAATTACATTGGAACATAAAATTTATCAAAAACTTTAACAAAATCAAAAACACTAATGTTCTATTGTCCTTGGCCCCGACCGCTCTTAATAAAACACTATAATGGTATACTACAAAAAATGGCGTTTCATGGCAGTTTTTTTATATTTAGAAGCGGTTTAAAGAATACCTAAATGACGCACAACCTATTCTAAACGCGCTGCATATTTGCATATCGGGAATCATTTCACATTTCTTTTTGTGCATCGGTTTTTTATTTAGTGGTGTTTCATTTGGCGACAGTCTAAACCACTGCTAAATATTTAGTAGTGTTTTTTTGTTTGTATTTTTTATTTACATAATTAATTAATTAATTATTATTATTTATAATTTTTTGTTATTAATATAATTATGATTATTTATATTTATATTTATTATATAATTATCTTATTTATATATTCTAGTCTTATTTATTCATTTATTAATCCTACCATGTATGTCATGCATAAATATGGCTAATATATCCTGTTGGATGGATTTGAACCCCTTAGCTATTGGATATACTTTAATGTCTTAACCACTTCTACAAGCTATTTATGTCATGAGTAAAAAATATGTCATATAATTCTACATATTTAGATAAAAAACAAATAATGATATTAAATAATATTAGATAACGAATATATAATAAAGAAGTAATAAATAAATAATTGATAATATAAAAACAATAAATATAATATAAATATTTATTAAATAAATAATTAATATATTATAAATAATTATTAAATAAATAAGAACTATGTAATAAATAAATATTAAATAAATAATAAATAACTAAATCATCAATAAATAATAACAATAATAATAATAAATAATAATGAATGATAACAAAGAAAAAATGATAATAAATAATAATAATAAATATATAATAACAAAAAAATAAATAATAAAAAAAGAATACATAAATTAAAAATAATAAATTAATAATTAATAATTAATATATAATAAATAATAACAAATTAATAACAAATTAATAAGTAATATATAATAGATAACTAATAAATTGATTATAAATAATTATTAAATAAATAATAAATATGTAATAAATAATAATAATTATATAATAAATATATAAATAATAAATAAATTATCAATAAATAATAATAATAAAAAATAAATAATCATAAATGATAATAAATAATTAATGATAATAAATAATAAATAGCAGAAAATAGCAATAAATAAATATTAAATGACTAATTAATAAATAATTAATAAACAATACATAATACATATATAATAAAGAAAAATAAAATGAATAATAAATAATAAATAAATATAAAATGAATAATAAATAATAAATAATAAATAAAAATTAAATATTAAATAAATAGTAAATACATAATAAATAAATAATAATTAAATATTGAATAAATAATAAATAAATAAATATTATATAAACAAATATTAAATAAAAAAATAATCAATAAATAGTCAATAAATAAAAATAATAAATAAAACATAAATAAATAAAAAATAAATAATTAATGAAAAATAAATAATAATAAAAGATAATGAATAATAAATAATAAATAATAAATAAATTAATATGAAAAAATAAATAAATAATAAAAAATATTAAAAAAATTATATAACTAATAATTAACTATTAAATAAATAAATAGTCACAAAATAATAATAAATAATAAATAATAAATAATATTAAATGATAATAAATTTTAAATAAAGATAAATTAAAATAAATGACAATAAATAATAAAAATTTAAAAAATATATAATTAGTAAATAAATATTATAGAATAAATAAATACTTGATAATAAAGATATAATAAATAATAAATATTAAAAACTAAATAAATAAAAAATACATAATAAATGAATGATATTTAAATATTAAATGAATAAAAATAAATAGGTTAATAATCAATAAAGAATAAAAATAAATAAATAATAAATCATAATAAATGATAATGAATAATAAATAATAAGTAATAAATAAATAATAAATAATAAAAAGTAAATAAATAAAAAATAATAAAAATAAATAAAAATAAATTCTAATTAGATAATAATTAAAAATTAAAAATTAATAAATAACTGATAAATATAAAATAAATTACTAAATAATCAATAAATAATGACTATATAATAAATAATCAAAAACTAATTATACAATAATATATAAATAATAAATTTTTAGCAAAATTAATAATAAATTAATCATAAATATATAAAAAATTAGCGAGTAATAAATAAATAATGAAAAATAATAAATTAAAATTGAAAATTAATTTAATATGAAAAAATTATGTCGTAAATAAATTATAAATCAATATACGAAGAATATTAAATATATATATAGTAGAAAATAGATAAATAATAACAATAAGTAGATAAATAGATAATAAATAAATAAATAATACATAAAGAATAACTTGGTAATAAAGAGTAAATTAATTAAAAATAATAATTAATTTAAAAATTATAAAATAAAAATAAAAATAAATAAATATTTAATAATTAATAAGTAATATTTAATAATAAATAATAAATATAATGTAATAATATACAATAAATAGTAAATGAATATTAATTAATAATTTGACAATAAATTAATAATAAATAATAAATCAATATATAATAAATAACTAATAAATGAATAACTAATAAATGGATAAATAATAAATAATAAATAGAAATAAATATCTCTAAATAAATATACATATAATGAAATTTACATAAATATATATAAACACACATTTGTGGTACCTAAATGTATATATAGACACACACACACAGACATAGCTATACATGAATATATACACACAGATATATATATATATATATATAAACCCATGTAAATATACATATATAGCCTTACCGTATATATATATATACATACATATGTATAAATATTTACAAATGTATATAAATATAAAGAAATATTTGTATATACATATAAATATCTATGTTTGGATACAATTAGTTATAATTTTAAATATATAATGATATATATATATATATATAAATTATAAAAAAATATACAAAAATGTATCGGATTGAATAGACACACACACATAATATATAATAAATTAACAAAAGTGGGAAAACCACAATAAATGTTACACCATCAAATCAATAAGAATGTAAATCAGTGGAATGAAATCATAGATGACCCAAAAAGAAAATGAAGACACTCTTTAATATAGATAAAATATCATCAAATGTTCAAAATTCATTATATCTGAACTAAAAACTCAATTTTAGAGGCCTTATGGCCCTTTTTGGTATTAAAATATTTGATCGAGGTTCCTTTGGTAACTAAAGAATATATCTCTTCACAAGTTTCAATTTTATATGTGGAAGAGCCCAAACAAACACCCAGATCAAATGTTATAACCATTTCAAGTTAAAGATCGATTTAAACGTTGCATAAAAGTATAATAAATTTTAGTCTATTAAAAATTACCAAATTAGTATTTAATATGGATATAGTTCATTTCATAAGCTTTTATTTTACTAGTTGCAGAGCTAATATTGAAACCCAAATCAAAATTTATAGTCATTTAATATTGAATTCTGATTTTCATCTTATAACATAATTAATTTATGTTTTGGATAACTATTAATGAATAATTATATATAATTAATAATTTACACATTATAATTAATGTAAATTATAAATTAAAAAAATGAGTATAAATAATAAATAATACTTATTAAAAATAAATCATAATTTAATATTTTGTATTTAATGATTTTTCTCATTAAATAAGCACCAATTTTCATAAACTGATGCAATATTTAAAATTACATTTTTTTAAAAAATAAAAAATATAAATTGGTTGTAGGATTAAAAAACAATTGCTAATTTCCACCAAAAATAATTTAAAAAATATAAAAGACATTTAGCAGCAGTTTTATGAACAATCTCTAAAAAACCACCGTGTTTTTTTTTCTGGAGTACTTAACGATGGTTTGCATAACCGATGCTAAAAAACTGTCATGAAAATTATATTTTCTTATAGTTCTAGGAATTGTTGGATGAACCACAAAAACATTAGAAAAAGAGTTCTCCTATATAAAAAAATTCTTATGTTCATAATACTATAAATAAATAAATTGAACATAAATATGAAACAACACCTTAAAAAATGTCACTTTTAAATTGAAAACATGCACTTCTAGTCATACCAAGCACACTGTGTGTCAGATTGATGCATGTTTAATTTATATACATCAAAAATAATTTTTTAATTATTTTCACAAAGTATCAAGAAAATATGATCATATTTTATTGGTTTTATGTATGTTCACGTGTTTTAACTAATGTGTTAATTTTAAACTAATAAATACAATTCAAGTCATACTGGGCACATCACGTGTCATATTAATGTGTGGTTGATTCCAACATGTCACAAATGATTTATGGATCCTTTTCAAAATGTAAAAATATAATACTATAAAATTTTCTTAGTTTTAAGTATGTGAAGTGTTTTTTGAACTAAACCATCAATTTTAAGTAAAAAACACACTCTGATTCGTACCGATCACAATGTATGTTGGATTGATGTGTAGTTGATCCCTACACATAAAAAATGTCTCAAGATCAATTTTACTAAATTAACAAGACAATCCAAGAATGGTTTTTAGATTTTTAGTGTGTGATACAAATTTTTAACTAAAATGTAATTTTTAAACTGAAAAGACAAGCTTTGAGTCATACTGGTCACACTATGTGTTAGATTGACATTCGGTTGATTCCTAAATGTCACAAATTACTTTTGAATGATTTTTTTTAAAATATCAAGACAATCGGATCATGTTTTCTTGGTATTCAGTGAGTGCCACATGTTTTTAGCTAAAATGGATTTTTTAAATAAAAATACATATTTGATGTCATACCCATCATACCGTGTATTGGATGGTGGTTCAACTAATTCATAAATATCAAAAAAATGAATTATGGATCATTTTCCTAATGTATAAAAAACATCTTAATTTTTTGTTTTTTTGGAGTATTTCAAATGTATTTTTAACTATAATGTCTATTTAAACTAAAAACAAACATTTTGAGTCCTACCAGACACACTATGTATCAAATTGATCTAAAACATAATCCTACACATAAACAATTAATAAGAACTATTTTCCCTATGTAAAAATTATCATAATGTATTTTCTTTGATTTAAGTATGCGACACATGTTTTTTACTTTAATGTCAATTTTAAATAAAAACACATTTTGAGTCAAATTAGTCACACTGTGCATCAGATTGACATTAGGTTGATTCCTAAACATTATAAATAACTAAGGACCATTTTTCTTAAATTATCTATATAATATGATATTGTTTTCTAGGTTTTCAGTGTCTGACACCCATTTTTAACTCAAATGTCATTTTTAAATTTAAAACACACACTTTGAGTCATTCAGGTTACACCGTATGTCATATTGATGTCTGATTGACTCCCATGCATTAGAAATGACTTATGGATTTTATAAAAAAGGTATCAATACATTATGAGTGTTTTCTCAGTTTTTAGTTAGTGACATACGTTTTTAACAAAAAAATTCATTTTAAAACTGAAACCACACATTTCTAGTCACATCAATCACAGTACCTATCAGGTTGATGTATGACTAATTCTTATACATCAAAAATGAATCATGGATCTTTTATATAAATTATCGAACTAATCTAAAAGTTTTTTCTTAATTTTGGGCATGTCAGTTGTCTTTTTAACTAAAATGTCAATTTAAATAAAAGTAGACACTTTGAATCATACCATCCACACAATGTGTCAGATTGAACTAAATTTCAGTATAACAATTCAAAAATGAATTATTAATTATTTACCTAAAGTATAAAAATAATCTAAATGTGTTTTCTTAGATTTGAGTATTCAACAAATCTTTAAAACTAAAATGTCATTTTGAACTAGAAACACACAATTTGAGTAATACCAGTCATACCCTATATCAGATTTATATAAGGTTGATTCCTACACATCTAAAATGATTTATAGATCATTTTACTAAATTATAAAGAAAATATGAGAATTTTTGTTTGGTTTTCGGGGAGTGACATACATTTTTTAAAACAAAATTCATTTTTAAACTAAAAACACTAATTTAGAGCTGTATCGGTAACACCACAAATTGGATTGAGATAAGAATTATTCCTATATGTTTTAAATGGAACGTAGATCATTTTCTTAAAGTATCAAAATAATATAAATGTGTTTTCTCAAATTTGAGCGTGTCACACATCTTTTCATGTATAATGAAAACTTATAAAAAACACACACTTTGAGTCATTCTTAAAATGAAACACAAACTAATGAAAATAAAATGATAAAATAAATAACGTATATCTATATAAAGATAAAAAATAGTACCTATGTGCATCATCCTTATTAATGACTTTATTGAGTGTGTTTTCTTTCGATCATTCTATGCTCTTAGTAAAGCATAAAATGGTTGAATAAAAAAAATTCTCGATGGCCTAATTTCATCACGATCTCTATGAAAAGTAGAAAAATAAGTATTAGATAATAATAAAGAGTAAATTAACTAAATAAATTATTTAAAATCATGATAAAATTAACTAAATTAGTAGTAGGAATGCACCACATCATATTGTCTTCATAAATCCTGACACCATGTATTCCAACTATTAAATTACAAACAAATCAATTTCTTATTTTGAATATATGGACTGTCGATAGTGGTGGTGGTACTATAAAAATATAAATAAATAACGGATTAATAAATATTTTAAATGAAATCATAGTTATCATCTAGAATTCATCTTTAAAGATACTAGTTTATTGATTTAATATGATACCATTCATAAATTTGTAAACTTAATTACCAAAATCTTTTCCATTATTTTATTTCAGACACTAAATAAACATTGAAAAAAATAATTAATCTATTTTGATATATGATTTGATATTGATATATTATTATATATTCCTTAACACTTATCCACTTATAGAAGTCAATAGGATTCTTGTTCTCATGGAATGTCCTTATTCCATGATTTTTATAATATTTAAACACTACCCTGTCATAAAAAATCATTAAAAAACATATATAATTTATAACTTGAAGTTTATTTTAAAAATTTTGTATATATTCTATTACAAAATGATATATGTTATCATGTCTGGTCAATTTTTTGGTCATCCATGCATTGAATGTAAAAAATAAATCTTTTCAGTGTCTAAATTGATTTCATTGGGAAATCAATACTCCATAGAAAAAAAGGAATTTATAATGATCGACATGGAAATATATTTTATATTATTAAATTGTATATTTTTACCACTACACAATAAGTATTAAGAATATTTTGTCATCTATAAGTTTATTTTCGATATTTTTTTCAAGTGTTTCCACTATTACTGAATATTTATTTCCTTCCAATGATCTTTTTTTGTAGTAGCGATGTAAGGGATAATGAGTCCTAATTTTTATACATAGGGTTTTCCCTTCAAATAGTACGAATATATACACCTATAAAAACATGAATAATATTCTACAGTAATTGAAATAGATGATTAGATATTAGAATAATCAATTATAAAAACCCAACTCATGAATTCATTTTCAAACAAGACTCCTAGCCATCCATGATTGATGGTTTCAACTACATTATAATGAAAAATAACATCTTTAATAGCCTCTCTATATATTCATTCTACAAAATTAATGATGGTCATATCACTATTTTTAAACATTGTATATGTATGAACTTGTAATATTAATAAATGTAGAAGTTGAACTGGTGGGGTAAAGGTACTTCCTGAAGGCTTTTTCAATCTATTGGTTATTATTTTTGATTGTTTTGATTTGAATTTCTATTTCTCCTTCCTTTTCACTATATATAATAACATTCCTTAGTTAATAAAGTGTTTCAATAATTATTAATGGTTTTTCAAAAATAAATTGAAAGTAGTACTTCCTTATCAACATGTATTTTTACAAGATCAAATGGTCGTGCTATGAAATTTCTAGAATCATGTTTGACAGTGTGAACATAATGATCATTAAATGGAAACGGTATCTTAGTATTTGTTATATGAGGTATATAAATCCCAACTCTCTTATAATCTTTTTGATGTTTTTTTATATATAATATATTCTTGGATATTTCACATTTCCCTCGTAATAATAAAATGGGTGGGTGATGATAGATTTAAATTAGAATCATTCTCACCTTATAGAATATTAGTAAAAGAATGGTATTAGTGTGTACCTGATGAACATTTTGTATTAATTGTTATGAAAAAATGGTTACCTATAGTATGGAAGACCTTTGAAGGGAACATATCAACTCAAATATGGCAGAAAATATTCATATAATGATTTTTATATAGGTTCTTCATTTTGATTCCTTCCCATACCAATCTCTAACAACTCAGACTCCCAATTATATTTTTCTTCTTGAGATGTTATCCATGTAATCATTTCATCCAATTTCTTATCTTTATCGCCTTATTCATTAATTTTCACAAAATATTTTTGGATCCAAAACACCAAAACCCACACCTCTAACTCCACTATATTGTTCTAGACACTTCAAGGCCATTGAATGTAGTTATTCATCAAGGATATACAAATATGATTCTTATCTATAAATTGGATAAAAACATAGGAAAATAAGTAATCATCATGTATTAACAATTTAATAAAAAATAAGATTTTATTATTTCATACTTACACACGTTTCCCATAATTTTTTTGTTTTCATATATTATTATTCTATAAGTATTTACATGATTCTCCTTCCATGGAATTTGATGTGGGATTGAAATGGATTTAGATATTTATTCATAAATTTTAAAATAAACAAAAGAACATAATTACATTGTTTTTTCATGATAGATAAATGTATTATTGTATATTTAAAATAAATATAATTTTTTTTTCAAGGGATGAATACTCATCCTTTCATTAAGATAACAGTACATTGGTTTTGATGCAAGATACATATCTCAAGAACTCAGTTCGTATTCCAAAAATTAACAATTCTTAATCAATGATATTAATGTATGTTTTTCATGTAATTTGTTACCAATTAAAATATACCTGAAAATATTCCTCCTCATGATGACCAATAAACACATTCCACATTTCATGGTTTATCATGTGTGCATATTTCTATGGTG
This sequence comes from Viscum album, assembly GCA_963277665.1. Classification (NCBI taxonomy): domain Eukaryota; kingdom Viridiplantae; phylum Streptophyta; class Magnoliopsida; order Santalales; family Viscaceae; genus Viscum; species Viscum album. The sequence goes on along the minus strand of OY728140.1, from coordinate 807,014,878 downwards.
GGTGTATGTTTACTTTCCCTTCAACATCCCTAGGAAGTATCTTCATATGAATTGTCTAAAATCTTATATGAGACTTTCTGGAAACCATTAAATCAAATTTTATATAGAAGTCATACACTATAAATTCACCCTATAAGGGATAATGAAAATTAATTAAACATTTAATTATTTTATTTTTTATTAAAATAAAGGAATAATATCATAATGTTACACTAATATCTTCCGAAATTAGTGCCTAAACTGAGAGAACAACATTGTGACTTGTATCTATATCAATAAACATGTGAAATCAAGTGGTAAACCCAATGTAATAATGAAAATGGACTTTTGGGGTTAACAGGTCTTCCATGTGCATTCCATCCAATCTCAAATTTGATACCCATATATCTCACCATAATAATATATTTATCACCATTGTGCTCTAGTGATCCTATTTTTTGGTATTGTTTTCTCACTTTCTACCATTTCCCCAACTTCAACGTCATCAATATATTTTTCCTAGGGATCAGTAGCATAAAAAATTTGAGACACTTATTTTTCCTATGCAATGGGAGAATCAATATATTGAGAAACCTATTATTACATAGGATTTGGAGCATCATCATGTACAAATTTCATTACCTACAAAAGTGGTTTAATATTTAATTTAGAGTTCATCCATATAGTAGTGAACAAATAACAACACGATCACATATAATGTATTCTATAAAAAACATAACCAGAATATTGAACACACTTATTTAATTAACGATTGAAGTTATTTGACACCTCTATTGAGTATCCAAACCCCTTCATTATGGTCTCCTTAGATATACAAGACCTTATATACATGGGACTACGGTGAAATGATTATGATGTTCTAATGAAAGTGTTATTCTCAGTTGATTTTAAATCAAAACTTTTAGTGGTTTTGGTCTATAACAGAACAATTGAACACTTTCTATATATAAGATTTGAGATATAAAATACTTTCAATTACTATAATTTCATTATTAATGGGTTTTCTTTGTATAATTACTTATTAAAATCCACTTTTTTGAATCCCTAATCATTGATTTTAACTGTAATCATATTATCAACCCACTTGAATTGAAAAATAGACACTTTTAATGTTGTAAAATCCAAATGCCATATTTGTTCGATGATTCAAATGTATATCATATTCATTTAAATTGGATTTCTATCTTTGATACTAGATACTTGAATTGATTCATAATCAAGTGTAACTCTACTATTTTACATGATATTTTGTTCATCGTGTTACTTTATATAGAACATAAAACTATTAATTACTTAATCATTATAAGAAAATACATGCACACTTTATCCTCTATCTAGCCATTGAAATCAATCATAAATTGAATTTGGTTATTTATTTGATTCCTTAAAAATATTACCTCAAAACCATCTCATAAAATGTCAATTATGTTTATTTGATATCCATATATTATCCTTTTATTTATTCAAGTGACTTATAATTTCTTTATAAGTTTTAACAAATAGCACATCCTATAAAATGTTTTTTAAAACATAAAGATGGTATTATTACCACAATGTAATAGTAATTGGGGAAATATCTATTTTGATAATTAATTAACCCATAAGTCACTGGTATGAAGATATTTTAGTAGACCGATAATTTCCACATCAAATAAGTAGTCAGTACAGAATTCAATATATTCTATAATAATATATCACACCATAATACAACCTTCTTGCCAACTTCGGTTTTTGATATACCCTTTGAAAATATTCATATACTATTTAGTGGTGTACATATATCTATAATGTATATGAATACATAGTATGATCTATCTTACTAAGTAACCATCACATTAATGAATGACACAAAGAAGAGAATCTCCAATTCTCATAATTCGGCAACAATATCCTTTTCCATAGTTTGAAATTTTTTATAGTATATAACTTTACTGGGAATAGAATTGAAAAATAGAATATGATTGGTTATTTTATTATGTACATTATTCGGAATAATGAAACATAATGAAATAGACATTAGATATTTCATTCAAACATGAAATTCAGGTGATTTCAGGACCTTTAATTTTAAACCATCCATTGAAATGATATTATTGATATTTGATGTATACCACTATATAACCATTAAATTATCAATGATGTTGAAAAACCAATATATCTCTTTCCTAGGAAGAGTGTAAGAATCGAGAGGAAGAATAGTCTATATTTCCCCTATCATTGATACTAACTATTCTTGTATCCCCATGTAAATCATGTCCAACCTAGCCTTAATTCAACCAATTTTTGTCAATTGAATTTTGTATCATGAAAATGACACTATCAAATTTATTTTTCCACATGAATGAAATCCAGTAAATTTCTGGTGGACAAAAAATTCTAGTCTGGTAATTCAAAATAAAACAAATTACTTTTTACAACTGGTTTTTGTATGATTTTTCTATGAAGTTAAACAAAAAATGGTGGCCATATAATTTAAGTTCTGAAACATTTTATCACTTGATAGTGATTATGGTGTTATACCCTAGTATGAATTATCATCAAATTATGTCATCCAAGAAGTGTATTTTTGTCATTAGGGTAGAAACATATGATTTTTTAGAAATATAGTCAATGATGAATGTTGAAACCTAAATAATTTTGTACCTTTTTTACAATTAGGACACCCTTGAGTTCCTTTAATTCTATATACTGAAAACATTCCATATGTAATTAAGACATTTATCATCCCATAAAATATGGCCCTCAATAAGAAATATTAATTTCTATAAGCATCATAGAATGTCACACATTAATCACACATTAATTTTAAATCTTTGATCAGTGGAGCAAAAGAAAAATAAATATTATTACTCTGTTGTTTTGGTACTAAATTAATCAGAGTCAACATAATGTATTTTCACTTCAATAGTAACCACAGTGTCAGGTTATAATTTATCAACATAACTGGCCATGTACCGTGAGTGTAACTATTTAAACCAAAAAGATTTTTTAAATATGTAAATAGCACAAGATGAAGGTTTCTTGGATTATTTTCAAATGTAGGATACTCATGATCAATTTTATTACACTAAGGAGAGTCTATTTAGTGAAATTGATTCCTATCTTGATTTATTATATTTTCATGATATGTCAATTGCTTTGTAGTATACACACTTCTATATGAGTTCTTAAACCTTTCTTGAAATCTCAAGGCCTATATTTTTTTATGAATTTTTTATAAGACCCTTTTAATGGTTGATGGGTAACCATTACATAGTATATATACTAAGAGTCCCTAGATCGTAATACAGATCCATTGTTGGCCCTAAGACCAGAAACCTAACCAAAATCCCAACATAGACAATGTCTAATTTTTTCCAAATCTCTGACCTACACTAATTCTTGGAGAGAAATAACCATTCATGACTTCATGGGGCTGGTACCAATGGGAAATTCGTACCTTATCATTCATCCAAATATGATTTCATTGTTGGTGATTGATTTTTTATTATTTTTCTAACCTTATTTGGGACCTGCATCAGAAACAAAAACCCTATTTATCCTTCTGAACATTGATCCATCCCTAATCCTTCTTTATCCCTCATTCATTGAGGACCAAATTTCATCACCCATCAAAAGGCCCGTTTCCAAGCCATCACTAACATTCAGTGTCTGACATCATCCCACCCACTAGAGATCCTCCTTTGATGTACTAATTCACTACCCCAAAAATCTCCCACCAACACTTTCGTCGGTCCACTGAAACCTCATTCGAGTCTCCCCCATTCCATTACTGTCTAAAGCCCCTCCATCTGCATGAACCTCCTTTTGCATCGCACACGCGAAAAGCGGACCAAAGTCCCTTTGAAATCCAAATTCCCCAAATATTTTAGTTAACACCAGGATTTGATCCTAATCATGATGCATGTTTTTAGGGTTCCTTTACAACTAGGTTGGATCCCAAATGCAGTTCATAAATCCTGGTATGATTGGAAAGTACCGTATACATTTTGAAGAAGATGATTCATCTCTCTTATACTGAGACACACCACAGCTTTTGAATTTTTATGTGTTTCGTAGTCCTTGCAAAATGCTATATACTAATTTATAAAATCATGTATTTTTTATGGATCAAACCCATTGAACTTAGAATTAATTTATTGTTATATGTTAAGTAATTAAGCTCATTATCTTCTGGTAACATATCACTCAAGAGATCAAGTAGTTCATTAAATCACGTGTCACTCATTTTGTTTGTAGCATTTATATTATATAACTTCAACATGTATGACAATGTAGTATATTTAGTATAAGAAACATACAATGGCATATTTTAACAACTCTTTACATTCTAAAATAGTTTTGGATATTCATGAATTTCATCTTGAACTATCATTTTCATTTCCTCAAAATGATCTTCATCATTCTTCAAACCTATAATAATATCCCTGATATTGTCTTCATAATTGTTCAAACTTGTAGTCACATAAGATGATACATAAAATGAATTATTATCCAAATCACTAGCTATATTCAGTTCATCCCCACGTTTAGTTCAACATTTATAACTTCAAATTATTCGATAACAAATCATGCGTTCTTCCAACTCCTAGGACCTAATTAGTTATTAATAAAAACAACGTAAACATAGACAAAGGATTTTAGAATGGTTATATGAAATATATTTTTCAAACATGATGAAAAATTTTACCCCATTCTCATAAACTTTTGTTATACGATTGGTATCAAACCATATTCAATTCGTATCCATCCTATTTAAAAAAGTAATATTTACATTTAACAAAATAAATAAATGCACAGAAAGTATGAGCTTAGAACCCTAAAAGGATATTCTTTATATATACACACATATAGTCATCATATTTGATATAAATTTTCATTGCATAAACAACTTGTTAAAACATATAAAGGCAAAAAATTAAATGAATTTAAAGTATTATAACCCTTATTTTTTATTACAAGAAGTCACATATCATTAATCATTACTTTCATTAAATGGATTTATGAAGGTAGATAATTCACTCCCTCTCACTATCAATGTTTACAAGAAATGTATGGATTTATAAAATTGTATAAGAATTAAGGTATATATAATGATATTTCACTATATAAAATACATAAAATAATTACTTATTTTGTAAAACGATTCTGCGGTGTTTGAAAAAAATTAATCACATAGATTATGGTTATTACATTTATAAATTTATTAAAGTTATCATATTTGAATTATTCATATGGTAATTATCCAAATAACTATTTTAATATTCAATTGGATTCTCCCTTGATATTTAATCAAATTTCAAAGAATCGCATAAGAATTAGAAGGAAAATAAACAAAAAAAAATGAAATCTGAAGGAAGATAGCATGTATGAGTGTTTAATGAATAGAATTGTATATAAGACACACATACCGCGATGTAAGAAAGAAATATAAAAGAAGATTAGAAACGTTAAAATTTTTTCTGACATTTTAAATTTAATCACCCTCGTGCACTATAGTATTAGATCTATCCAATATAGGTTTATAACTAGAGAATGACCATGTTTAGTAATTAAAAGTGAACTATCTAAAAAATAATTGAGAATATGGAACCCACCCAAACTACTTCCACATACAGGATATGAGGAACCCCATTACCCATGACCAACTAATAATATACTCTGTTAGGCATGCCCCTATGGTGAAATATCGATTGGGAATCCTTAAAAATAAGTTCAAAATATCATACCTTCAGTTTTGAGGTTTGATTTTTCCAAAACGATTGACTTAGGATACAAGAGACCTCTAGTTTCATAAGATCTTGAGTGTGGTGTGAGGAATACATGACTATAGGGTGATTTTATAAAGAAGAAGGAGGGTTTTATTAGTACTTACTAAAAAGTACTGATAAAAGTGTGTTTATCAGCGCTAAAAACATAAGTGCTAAGAAATACTACTTTTGTATGTGCTTTATTATCACTGATAAATCACAACTTTTATTCGTGCTAAAAAATATAGACAAAAGTAGTATTTTTCAACATTTATGTTTTAGTTCTCATAAAAGTGTATTTTATCAATGTTAAAACATAGGCGCTGAAAAAAATATAAAAAAATAATAAAAATGAATAAATGAATATATTAGTTATAAAATTTAAAAAATTATTAAAAATGATATATAATAACTATTTAAATTAAAAAAAATATTAAAAATTTAATTAAAAGAATTAATTATATAAATTAAAAACATATTGAAAATATTAAAATTATATAGATAAATATGTATAGATAAATAATAAAAAATGACTTAATTCAAAAAAATATTAGATATTAATAAATTGTAAAAGTTAATAACTAATAACAAATTATTAACTTTTAAGAATGAATAAATAAATTTGAATAAAATACAAAAAAATTTAAAAAAGGATTTATAACATTAATTATATAACTTAAAAACACATATAAATGAATAAATTGAATAAATGAATAATATTAAATATATATATAACAAAGTTATTGAAAATGAATAATTTTAAATATTAAAATTAAAAAATTATTAGAAAATTCATTTAAATAAATTAATTCTATAAATTTCAAACATATCAAAAATGTAAAAACTTAATAAAAAAATGAATAAATATTATTCATATAAATTACAAACATATTGAAAATATTAAAACATAGTAAATAAATATATATAAATAACGATTAGAAAAAAATATTAAATTCTAATAAATATAATTTTTTTAAAAAAATTATTATGAATAAATAATATTAAATGAATGGATATTAAAAATAAATACATATTATTTAATAGATAACAAAAATATTTAAAAAATTAATTCATAAAATTAATTTCATGACTTTTAAAAAAATTAGAAAATGAAGAAAATATTACAAAATTCGTTTAAATAAATTAATTGTATAAATTTCAGAAAGTTTTAAAATATACAAAATTAATAAATAAAATGAAATCCATATTAATCAAATAAATTTAAAACATATTGATAATATTAAAATGTATAAAATAATTATGTATAAATAAAAATTAAAAAATGAATAGATTATATTAATATTAAAAAATGATAAATATTAAAAATTAATAAAGAATATTAACTGAAAGAATATTCAAAATAAAAATAATTAAATTGAGTAAATTATAAAAATATTTTAAAATGAGAATTCGTAAAATAAATTACATAGACTAATGACACATAATAAGTGAATAAAAAATTTTAATTATATAAATAAAAAAAATCATTAAGAATGAATTATATTTACTAAACAAAAATATTAAAAATAAAATTCATTTATAGGAATCAATACTAAAATTTTCAAACATATTTAAAATTTGAAAAAAAATTATTAATTAAAATGAATAAATATTAATCATATAAGTTAAAAACATATTGAAACTATGAAAACATACTAAATAATTGTGTTCAAAATTAAAAAATTAATAAACTCCCAAGATAATAAAATTTTATAAATATAAAAAATGTAAAAAATTAAATTAAATTAAATAATATTTTAAATGAATAAATGAAATTGAATAAATTACAAAAATATTTAAAAAATTGAATTTATAACATAAATTACATGATTTGAAAACACCTAAAAAATGAAAAAAATGAAAAAATAAATAATATTATTATTTTAAATTTTTGATATATACAAAGACTCATACATACAATTACATACACGTGCATGAACATACATGCAAAAAAATATGCATACATACACATACTACACACACACACATACACATTATAAGGGCCTAGCCACAAACATTACAAAATCTAGAGTTTTAAATCAAGAATTAATTTTATTGCACACTAAAGATCCTTTAGGGTTAGATTTTTATAGACGTAGTCCATAAACCCCACATAAATAAATATTACATCATAAAGTGGACACTTCCACTTAGTATTCATTCTATCGAAAAAGAACTTTTATGTTTTAACAAAATTTCTTTTTTTGGCATATCTGCACAATTTTAATCTTTACATCATCCTTGGCTCTAATTATCCTTAAAAACCATGTGAAAAACAGTTTAAAATGTAGAAGAAGAACATAAATCACAACAAGGGACATATAAAAAATAAGTAAAGAAACCTATTAGTTCATGAATACTAATACAAGATTTTACTTTAAGAAAATTAATCTTTTGGCTCAAAATAAATAATTTATTACCTAAGAAATCAACTTTTCTACACAAATATTTTCGTATAACATTTCATTAGAAATATTAAAGGTAAATTAAAACTCAAACAGGTTCATTTATAATCAGAAAAAAATTTTAAGAATTTTTTTTAAAAAAAGTCATACATTTCACCCTTATGAAGTAACATATACATTTCGTTCAATAAAATTTCAGGAGTAATCAGATGGGAGCATAACACAAAGAAAATTTTATCACAAGATAATGGAAACATATGGAATATATATGTAATAAAAATATCAAATAACCATAAGTCAAGGATAACTACCAAGAAAATATTATATGGTGGATAGAGTCCCATAGTAGATTAGGATTATACCCTAATCCCATATCTGGAAACTCATGAGATAAAAACTTTACCAAATATATTAGAGTTATATATGTTCTCACCCATCATAAAATATTCATGGTTATATGTTCCATAAAAGGATATCAATCATAAGGAATAATCATAATAAGTACTCATGTAAAGAAAAATGTCGCATAATATTTCCTCATATCACAATCAATGGGTATTTATTAAATAATACATTTCAAAAGTGAACATAAGCTATGTACTAGTCTATCAAAGTTAGTGAAAGTGAGATAGGTATATATGGAAGAGAAATCTTTACATAATTCAGAAGAAATCCATGACAAAAAAGTGAGAGGTAAAATGATTTAGAGAGATAATTATCTCAACCTGATGAAAAATGGTGGATCATAGAGAACCCATACACCCATAAGAAAAAAATTTCCAAATATCTAAATATCCATTATATTTAAAACCATTTTTGAAAATACATAAAATGAAGGAAAATTCAGTTTTCATTGATGAAAATAAGGAATATTATATAGAAATACAAATATCAAATAATGGTTTTATAGTGGGAAAATCCATTGACACCATATAAATTAAAATAATATGTTTTTATATTGAAATTCAAAACAATCTGTATAAATTAGGTAAAAATATTCACTTTGGAAACCATTGAAATATATTCAAAAGGGCGACAAAAATTCAAATATAATTATTTTATGTACATATAAATACATTAACAAAATAATTTCATGAATATAAAAATAAATGAGAATTATTTAGAAAATAAATCTTTAAATCATTTAAAATGAGTTTTCTATTGTAAAGTGTTCCTTTCGTAAAACCATTAAAATATTCCATTTTAAAAGCATTGTAAATAAAGTCAAATATGGTAAAAATGAAATTTAATATACATTGAAGCATAAATAAATTTCTTTATTGAAACATTTATAATAAAATTGGCATTGATGAAAAATTGTCAAAAAGACTATATTAAAAGATTATTTTTTAATAATGTCTCTACCTTGAGTCTAACCAATCACATGCATTTATTATACTTTTCTTCTTCTTAGTAAACCTCTTTATATGTACAAAAAAGCATTCCTAGAAATATTCTCTAATAAAACCAAGGCCTATAGAAAATAGTAAGGGATGTATGGTATTTGGGTATAGATTAGAAAAACTAAAAGTATTTGTAAGAGTGAAGAGAAGAGGATAGGTGGTGACCTTTTTTTAGTATAGGTATGGATACTTTTAGAATTTCTTAAAGTATTAAATTAATATAAATAAATTTTCATGGATTAAATCTCTAAAATGATATAATTTTAATATAAGTTAGAGATGGGTCAAAAAATAATATCATATAATAATATTTGAGAAATTTTAGATATGTTTTTAAAATTATCTCTTTGCTTTAACACACATCAACACTTTTTGAAAATTTTCACAATAACAAAATTTTTGATATTAAAGGGTCATATAGATAATATAAATGGTAAATTGTTTTATAAATGGACTATAGTTGAAATATTAAAAAATACCAATAATTTTTATGAAAATAGGGTTTTTATGAAAATTTAATCATTTAATAAAATATTATTTATTATTAAATAACATTGATGTCATTTCTAAAACTACTAATTTAATGTGAATTTGAAAACAACATGAAAAATCGAAGAATTTGAATCAAATCCATTCACAACTATATAATAATTTATTTTTTTCTAAAAATTTTTTGGAAGAAAAGAATTTATTCATATTATATTAATTTTAATATTTTTAGAATCAATTATTTATTTGTTCTATTAATTAAATAAATGTTGTGTCAGTGTTTCGTAAGCATTTAATGTAATTATTTCATCCCAAAAAAAATATCTTGATAAAAACTATTTATCTTTCAAATTACTATTTAGGACCAATAATAAGTTTCCCTTATCTTTGTCACAAAACATTTTATAAATGAAAAACAAGAAAGTGAATTTACCAAAAATTGAATACTTATTTCAAAAGATTTAATCCGTGATTTTTTATCGAGTTTGATATTTTAATATATTCCATAGTGTGTTTATTCCTCTCCATTTCCTCTAATTCAACATCTAGGATATAAATTCCATATTAAAATAATAATATTTCGGGGTTCATTTAAGTTTGGTGTTGCATATAAGATATTCTATCAGACTTTGTTTTATATTTTTAAGAATAACAAGGTATTACATTAATCCCCATTTAATAAAATTCTTCCTTGAAATTTAAAATTGTTCAATGGTAAAGAAGGTTTTGACATCGAAAAATACCATTTTCAAAATATCACACCATAAAAAGGGTCAATAAAACATCCACATGGAAAAAGGGAAAATGAAATATGAAGGAATTCAAATAACTAGTTTTCCAAATATGAGAACATTAGTAGGATGAGAAAATATAGACAAGAAAAAAAATATTTCCTAATTATTTTGGAGAGGGATAAAGATTATTGATCCTAATAAATTGAATGATCATGAGAATGTTAATGACCACAAAACCATAAAATCATGAGGTGTGAAAAAGACTATAGATTCACAGAAAAAGATGGTAATGTGGTAGGATTTTTGTTTCAATATTCTTTTCACATATTTTTAGTAATTAATTTACCATTTATATGAAGAACATAAGGAAATATACTAACATTATTAGTGTCATTTCATCCTTTAATCAACATTCCCACAATATCATCATTTTTCTGAATGATGAGTATTCACGATGAATTTTTTATTCATATAGCAGTAAAATAAACTTCTAATAGATCACATAATTACAAAAATTGATAACAAGTTATTACACTTATAATTATAAATAAACTAAAATGAAAATAGTAATTATACGGTAAGATAAATACAAAAATGTATGAACCTCCATATGAAAAAAATAAAACATTAATCTCTAAAGCCACAACAATTACACCCATAGTTCAAGAGAGATATTTTGATAAATAACTAACCTTAAAATTTATCATAATAGTATTGATTAATGTTGAAACACAAATATTTTAATTATTTTATCACATAATCATTAAAAAAAATTAAACGTTTATCTCCAAATAACATTAATCACTCTTAATGTTTCATAAAAAAAATTTATATGCCCTAATCATATAATCTCTATGAAATGATAATCATTTTCTATAAATAAAATAAAGTAACATAAATCCACATTAGAATCTTACATTATTCCAAAATATAATTCAACCTTTATTCCTTGAACAAAATCTCATTATTTTTTGTTTACCTTAATCTTATAAGGTTCCAAAAATTATGAACTTCTTCTAAAATAACATTGATCACCAAATCACTTCTCAATCCTATGGTTATATATATGATGCAACATGTGATCCCAAAATAATATTAATATTTAAATATTATATCATTTTTAAAATGAAATTTCATACTAACCAAGACATCATATAGGTTAGTTGTAGGCATTTCCCCTTGTCGCCCTTTAGTTGTGGGTTCAAGCCACGCGACCTTGATGGATGTGACCAGTTGTCCTTATGATGTCCACAAAAATATGATGAACATACAAAATATTAACATTAATCATTAAAAATAATATGAACCATGAAGGTTATCAATATATTTAAAATTATGGAGAGATCATTCTTAATCAAATAATACTTCATGCTGAACCTAAGGGTTACATATACCTCAACCCAATAAAACATCTCCCAAAATGTCAATAATCACATTAAAATCCCACCACTTAAAACCTAAAAAGTTGTTTTTAAGAATTTGAACATATGAAAAACCTTTAACTCATAAACCCATGATGATATCAGTAACTATTAACTTAACCTCTCACAAATGAATCACAATCCCCAAAGTTATATAAACCTTTCCTCTGATACAATCTACAATGTCCCAATATTAAACATTACATAATCTTTAGTTTTAAGTCAAGAATTATTTTTCTAAAATCCCAATGATATCTTATGTTTATATTTTTAAATAATTAGTCCACCACCCCTACATAAATAAATATTACATCAAAAAGTGGGCACTTCCACTAGTTTCCATTTTTCCCACAAAACAAAACTTATACTATATAACAAGTTTTATTTTCATAATGTATCTTAAAAATTTTCATCAATAAATTATCCTTATCCATAATAATCTATAAAACCCTATTTAAAACATTTTAAAATGTGGAATGAGCACAAAAAACATAGTAAGGTACATATAAAAATAACGAAAGATGCTTTTTTGTTCATGAAAACTTATACATGATTTGTCTTTTTCAAAATTAATCTTTTTCCTCAAAATAAATTCATTATTACCCAAGAAATAAAATTTTTAGCACCAATATTTTCATAAGAAATTTTAAATGAAATAAATAAAACTCATGAAGTTTCCTTTGGAATTAGGAAAACTATTCTGAAAACATTTTGAAAAAATGTAATATATTTCACCGTTATGAAGTAGCATATACTTTCCTTTAAACATAAGCTCATGAGTAATCACATTGGATCATAACATAATGAACATTGTATCTTAATATCATGAAAATATATATAATGTGGTAGTAATATGAAATAATAAATAAGCATAAGTCAAGGATACCTTCCAAGAGAACATCACATATTAGAAATAGTACCATAGTGGATTAGGTTTACTCTCTAATACTATACATAAAATCTCATGAGACAAAAAAATTCACAATTCATTAGATTCTATCTAGGAGAACTAATCATAACCTGTTCATGATTATATTTCCCCGAAATGAAATCAATTATAAATAATAATCATAAGAATTACCCATATAAATAATTGTGTTGCGTAATATTTTATAATATTATAATTAAAATATATTTCTTATAGAAGGCATTTGAGAAGTGAACAAAAGGAATGTATTATCCCATCTAATGAAGAGTGGAATTAGTATATATCTAAGATACATATAAATATAATTTTGAAGAAATACATAACAAGAATGGTAGAGATGAAATGAGTTAAATAGAGAATGACCATAACCCTAAAGAAAAGGATGGTTTACAGTAATCCCTTACAACCATTACCAATACATTTCTAGATATCAAAATATCTGTTATATTTAGAATAAATTTTGAAAATACATAGAAAAAAGGGAAAGGGTATTCCTTTAATGGAAATATGGAATATTATATAAAAAACATCATATCAAATAATGATTGCTGCAGTGTTAAAATCCATTAACACTGTATATTTTAAAATAAAACCATACTTTTTTTCTTTTGTAAATAAATTCAATACGTTACATTGAAAATATATATGAAGTAAGTTTTTAAAACCTTTGAAAGAAATTAAAAAGATACATAAAATGTATTTTATAATTAATTTATGTACATATAAATTATTCAACAAAAATAATTTTAAGAATATAGACATAAAATAGAAATATTTAGAAAAAAAATCTTTAAAAAATCCTTAAAAAATGTTTTTAAAGTAAAGTGTCCCTTACATAAAACCATAAAATTTTCCTTCTTAAAAAATTTAAAGAAAGTATAATATGGTTAAAAATAATCTTTAGTATCCATTAATGCATAAATAAAATTTTTATTTAATCATTTAGAAGAATATGGTCATGAAAGAAAATGATTTTGAAGGGAAACATTAAAAGTGGGTATTTTTAAGATAATGTCTCTTATGTTGATTTTTGACTCGTCATGCGCGTTCTTTATCTTCCTCTTCTTCGAACAACATCTTTAGGTTTACACCAAAAATATTATTAGGGGGTTTTATTATCAAAGAACAACCTTTATAAAATGTAAAATGAATTATAGAAGTTATTTTTTTTATTGGGCTTGGCCGAACGAAAAGTCTTTTGAA